>CM033319.1:34014718-36624718 GCA_019359835.1 Pharus latifolius | reverse complement strand
TACAACAAAAAAAATAAAGTTTAAGATAAATATTATAAATTTTCTTACTTAAATTGTACATATAAAATAATATTAAATATACAAATCAAATACATTCGACCATTAACGATAAAATAAACGTACTAATTAAATTTTTTGTGAATTTTTTTATTATTTTTCCAAGAAACTATTAAAAAATACATAATGGCTATATTTAACGACTATATTTCAACGGTAATTTTTTTGAGAGACTGACATGCTGATCCTACCTTTTTTAACTCCAACGACTAGTTTTCACCCTAAAAACCCAAGCAACCATTAAAGTGCAGACCCTGTAGTAAGTTGGGCCCACTGTCAACCACTACGGAGATTAAATATTAGTGAAACAAAAAATTTCAACTAAAATTTAACCAAAAAAACCATTTAAGTAACTAACAGGTGGACCAAAACATTCCTGGACCCACTTGTTAGTGAACATTGGCCAGCACAATGCGTATAGCAAATGATGCAACCGCACCCATGCACTGTCACGCATTTCGTGAGCTCCGCCATTGTCGCCTCGCTCCGCGCGCGTGACGCGTTAATTCCTCACACAATCTATGACAAATGGGCCAGATATGTTTCGACCCTACCTATCAGTTTTTAGTTCAGCGCGGGTTAGATCAGCACAGTGTGCGAAACTATGGGACCTACAAAACGCGTCGTCAATCGCTCGCGTCACTCCAACGCAGCCGCTACACATACCCAAGCATCGATGGGGCCACCTATTAGAAATTGAAGCGGCCGAAGCCGGGCCACGCGTCGCCATACAAATGGAGCCTCTACACGGGGATGTGTTGGCAGTGAGGTGTCCCCTATTGCACGAGCGGTGGACCTAGCCTAATAAGTTGAATTTAGGTGTTTCTGAAATAAAACTGGCTTCTATTATCTATGTGATTTGATTTTATCTTCATCTTCTTGGTCTTGATGGATGGTGATCTCATCACAAGAACAAGAATTGATCATTTATTAAGTGCTCTGTAACCTATTTAGTCCCATTAGTAGAAAGACAACCAGGTTTTAGTGCAGATTTGATTGTTCTTTTTTTATGTGTTCAATTGTACTTCTTATAAATCTTTATAGAGAAGGGGAAAAAAAAAACGGCGGTTTTCCTAGGGTGGGAATTAATCTCACCGTGTCAGCCGCGTATGAAAGACTAGTTGAGACGAGACGTGCCGTGTAATACTTACTGTATTTGGTGCAACACACAACGTGCAGTTCATGGCACCTATTCGTACCTCCCATGCATCTTCTCATTCTTTGCTGTCTGTTCGTTGCACGCGTTGTGCTGTCCTGTCACTTCACAAACTGTCTTGGCTTTGTTTGCATCCTTCCTCTTTAGATCTTTTTTTCTTGCCATCTTGTGCTGTTTTCCTGATCATCCGATCCATGGAGCTCCTCTCTCACCGCTGTTTCGAGGTTTCCCCGTTAATTGTCGTCTAGAGGCAACTGCAATTCTGCCAGGTGACTCTAATCTCGTATCCTCCGTGTCTAGAACAAAGACAAAAATGTGTTTTTTTTACTATCTCAACTATCTAATAGAAAAATAATTTGATGATCTAAATTAATATAACAAATAAATTAAGATAGTTATATCACAAAAAAATCCAAAATATTTTCTCATCTATAATTTAGATTGTTGATTTCTAATCTAACAATTTAAACAGAAAGACATATACCCTTATTCTTAAAGAGAAAAGATAACAACCTAAGCAAGATGCATGTGGGTTATGAGTTTACAATGGCATGCACGGTGTGTATATGACATGAGAGAGAGAGGGGGGGATGGTCCAGGTACTATGTCTATACGTGCATGCAAGATCTGGTGAAGTTATGTTGCATGATAGGCATACATACTGACACGGAAGTAAGAGTCCATCAGGAATAATATATGCATGGGAGGTAGATCTCGTTATGAAACGGACTTACGTGATATATATTATTGTTCTACCAGCGCAGTATATGACGTGCAGGGCCCACAATTAAGTATCAAAATTAATAACTAGAGCCTATTATTTGGTGTTCGTGTGTTGACTCCTAGATTTCTCATTTTTCATAACGTATGTTCTCAAAGATCATGTACACACTAAACTGCAGTACTTGTTCTGGTTTAACAGCAACATTTAGGTAGTAATCGTCGGTTTCAACAAAAGATACTGTCGTCTACCGAGAGGCCTGGTGGCCCTAATGGCTGATTCACGGTACAGAGTTTTGTTTCGTAGAGTAGAGAGAGCAGCTGGACTTGACTACCACTCGGATAAATCAACAAGGCGACACGCAGTTTTATACATGTCCTGTGGTAGCTCTCCTACTCATATCGGTACATCCTTAGTATTGTCCCGGAGGAGCTGCTAGAGAAGGTATCAATTTTACACTACATCATAAATGACAAAATACAATGGGTCATCAGTAGAAACAGTCAAGAAACACTCGAGGAGTCACACAACTAGTTTTGTGGTTAATCTATACGGATCAATCTACTTCAGATCCAACACTAGAGAGAGAACTTGACGAATCACGAGCAGTATCTTCATCTATTCATGCAATGTCTCAATAAGACTCTTTTTTATAGCTTCCATTCTTATCAGAATCTGATTGGGAAAGGAGATATCTCCTATCATTCGAATCATGATCCTTAATGATATCATTTTTCTCCTGTAGATTTTCCATTCATAGGATATTTTCAATATCTTTAATTCCTTGTATTGCAGGATTTGTGACATGTGGTACATACTATGATAAATATGTGTTAGAGATGTAGTCATGTAGGTATTGGCTTTGTGTATAAGTTTAAGAAACTGTTTGGTAAAAAAGATGTACGTGGACAGAGATGAAGCCATAGAAGTTACCACATCGTAACTTCAATTCTTTTTAGTTGAAAGCTACAACTTCTATGAGAAAGCCAACGTGAGAAAGGAAGTGCTTCATCGAGCTTCAGTTTTAATTTATTGTCTCAATAAATTAAGTTTTGATCAAACACATGATCTCTCTGTGTAATTTTTCATATAGTTTCAATTTATTTAATCTCTTAAGCCAGTATTGCTAAAGATCAACTTATCCAACTTTATCTCCTCTCCTCACACTTGTCCAACAATCTCAAAATTGCTAAATATCCTTTGTATTTTTGGGTTTGTAAGACAAATTCATAACCCAACAAACTTTTGGAGAGGCTCTAGTTTGGTCGAGCACGATCAAAGTAGCATCAGGCCTGGGCTTCGGCTTCTCCTGGCCGGGCCAAACCAGCCCTAGCTAGGCCGAGAACATCCGATCTGCGTAAACAAAAGGACAGGTCCAATGCGGCGGCCCGCGGACCAGACGGCTCATGCAGAGGACCGGTGGACTGAGTCGGGCCTCGCGCGCTCGGCCCGGTCCTAACTACTCGCCGAGCAAGGCCCAGGCCTGCCTACGGAGCTCTTCCAGCCCATCGTCACCATCGCGGCGGTGACCTCGTGGCCGAGGAGGAGGCTTCCGCTGGGAGAGCCCGACACCAGCCCAGATTCGGGTGAGGCCTTCCTTGTGCTATCTCTTAATGTCGTTATCTTCTGGAGCTGTGCCTGGCTCTAATGCCCGCAAGGTGTTCGACTATTTGCGCGAGCTCCGTGCTGTGGTTGTCTTTTGTTTTCGAGATGGGGCAAGGCGGGGGAGACTTTGACTCCATGCCGTCAATGGCTCAACAGTGGCCAGTGGTTTTCCAGCCTTACGATTAGAGCATTTTTTCAGACAACGATATGGGAAAATCGGTATATCATGCACGATTTGATGAGGGACTTAGCAATTGCTTTATCATGTGATAGCTGCTTTGTTCTTAAAAATGATGCGAGAAGAATACCACTTGTGGCTCGTCACATAAGCTTCGAGACTGATGATCTTGAAGTGTATTGGGGCAAGTACAAATCTTCAAACCTACGCACTGTTTTGCTTTTCATTCAGAGACAGCTATCTAATAAAGCCCATGGAACTCCCAGTAAAGTAGTAACGAAGTCTGAGGATTTAAAGGTGTTGGGTTTATCATACAGCTCCACTGGGTTATCTGACCCTCTGAAAGCTGTTGGCAGCTTATAACAACTCAAGTTCTTGAACCTCTCTTTTAGTGGCATTCAACAAATTCCAGAATCAATTGGTGGCTTAACGCAGCTCCAGGTCCTATACTTGCGAGGCTGTAACTTCACAAGATTTCCACAAAGCATGCACAAGCTGATCAGACTGCGGCACTTATATGCAAGCGCAGATACTCTCTCTCTCATAAATGGCATAGGTCAGCTATGTCATCTTCAGGAGCTTGAGGAATTCCGTGTAGGATCTACCAAGGGATACAAAATACAAGAGCTTGCGGCAATGCAGGAGCTCAGTGGACTACTTTGTATTGTTAATCTTGAGGTCACAAATAAGGAAGAGCCTGTAGAAGTGAAACTATAAAATAAAGTGTACCTTGATACTCTGGTGCTGAGATGGAAAATTAGAGAAGTTGGAGATTTTTGTGAGGACATGGAGACACTAGAAGGATTAAAACCACATTGCAATCTTAAGGGGCTGAGGATTGAAAACTATGGGGGGATTGTCCTTTCCTACTTGGATGGTGCAAGACACTGTTATCACCAATCTACGAAGTATGTATCTAAATAGAAGTTACAACCTTGAAGTCCTCCCGCCTCTAAGCTAGCTTCCTTTCCTCAGCTCTGTTTCGTTGAGACATTTATATAATATAGTGTGTGTTGGCGCAAAATTCTATGGTTCTGGAGATGTTATATTCCCATCTCTGAAGGAATTAACTTTCTCAGACATGTGGTCATGGGGAGTATGGCTTGGTTCAGGGGAACAGTTTCTTCCAATACTTAGGACACACAGCGTTCAGTGTTGTCTTAACTTGGAGGAAGCTCCTCTCTACTCTTTGAACTCTTCATTGGTTGAGCTTGAACTTCTACAATGTGGTGTATTTGTTAGTCAACTACCTAGAAACCTTCATCGCCTTACTGCTCTCACAAGCTTAAAGATTTCACAGTGTGCCCACACAATATCAATTTCTTCTCATTGCTTGAGGTCTCTTGAGAAACTGTCACTTGAACATTGCATGGAGCTGCATTTGGATGGGGGTCTGTGGCCTATGAGGAACTCGAAGAAATTGCAGATTGTGAAGTGTCCTAAGCTCATAGATATCTCAAACCTACAAGAACCATGGGAAGAACAAGAGTTGCAAATAGAGGATGAAAGGGGTATGCAATCACTTACTTTTCTCAGGACAGATGGTAGCCTTCTGCTCCACTATCGCTGCCGTGCGTTGGAATAGTTCCGTCTCTTCAAATTCTAGAGATCAGCAACTGCTTTGATCTTCATGAATTCACACCGGAGCAGGAGACTTCAGGAGACTTGGTTTGGGCAGCTAACTGGCTTACAAGAGCTGGAGTTCTCTAATTGCCGCCATCTAAAGCTCATACCGTCTATCTTAATCAGTCTTTCCTGTCTGAGCAAGTTGACTCTAAATGCCTGCCCTTTTATTGATTCACTGCCAGAGAATGGCCTGCCTAGTAACCTGCAAGAGCTATCTATACATTAAAGAGTGTTTTGACATATTTGTTCAACGTTGCCACCCGGAGCAAGGAGATGAGTGGCCAAAGATTGCTCATATTCCTTGCATCCGTGTAAACAGCCGGACGATTCAATGCTATGATATGCATATCTGATTTTCCAGCTTCCAATTTAAGGTATATTTTGTTTTTGCACTTTTTGTTGAGAGTGTTGCTCTTCAACTGAACCTATATATTTAATTTTGTTTTTGAATTTATTGGTTACGTACAAATATGCCTACCATAGTTCACTTAAAGTTTTATCCCTTACCAGGTTGCCACCATGATTTATACTATATTCTTGGAATGCATTTGCCTTCTCGGCTTCAACTGTGCTAGAATGATATCATTCTCTATTATTGTCATTGGAGTGACCGTGGAGTTTGCAAAAGCGAGGAATGCATGGCATCTCTTACAAGTCAGAACATCTTGGTGCTCCGAGCTCATGTTTGTTGTTTTGTGTATTTTGTAAGCCTCGGGAAGAAACAACTATATTGCAGTACATAGATAGAAGTAGTTCTTTGTTAAACAGAATTGGAATCCCTTGTGTACATTTTATTCTTGCCTTATGCTTTAATGAAGACATTCGATTTGCCATCCCTAGCTATGTATTTATATTTACAGCATTTGGTTTAGTTTTGGACGACTGCATTCTGTCGCGACTGCTCTATCGGCTCATTGTTTGTTCTTCTGGTAACCACAGTGTCTATATTCTGCATAAATCTGTGCTCCTTGAAATGACAATTTACTTTTGAATCTCCCAATTTTTTAAACTCAATAAATTATGTGAAAGCTAAAGAAAAAAAACAATTTTCTCAATTCGACCTGCTAAGGCTATTTGCGGGGTTTTCTTCTGACTTTTGAACTTGCCTTGCTTTTCTTGATTTGTGGATCCTTACTAATTTTGACAGGCAAGAGTTGGTGCCAACATCAGACATGCAACAGCAGTTGACTATACCTGAATTCTGTGCATGCCAACTCCTAACTGTTGCTACCTCCTTATAATTATTGCTAATGAATGGTGTCTGGCTTGCCTATTTTGGATCTATGCTGCGTAGAGTTGTTTCTTCCAACAAGCTGCTGACACACTTTTATTCAGGGTTGCTGGTAATGTGTTGAAAATGCTTGGCTATGCCTGTTGTCAAGATTTTCTATCCATGCAACCTGTTTATTAGGATTCTGTTGTCTGGGTACTTATGTTATCTTATCGAATAATGTGCATAGTTTTGTGGAATAGTTGGGTTTATTTGATTGGTGCTAAAGTATAAATAGATTGGTTATTTTTTCTTAATAGTTTAATTTTTTTGGATGTAATAGTTAATGCATGAAATTTAATATAATATTAACAAAAAGTCTTAATTTTGAATATTGGATGTGTCAATTTATGAGAAAAATAATTGAATGGTTTATTAGTGAGACCAAGAGATCTCAGAAGTGGATTAGGTTCTAATTCAAGTTGAATCAATGTTATAAGTCTGATATAGTTTAGACGTGAAGGAAAATATTTGAATTATGAGTAGATTATCTTATCTTAATAGATTGAGTTTTTGGATAAATTGATCGAAACATTAAATTGGACAGTTGGCTTTGCTAGTTGGAAGTACAAGTACATGACCCTGTGATTTTTCGGACCCTTGTAACACACTTAGCATTGCACTAGAGTTGGAATTGTCCTAGATATGGGCTTGCAAATGAGCACAAAACATGGACAACTGATCATTGTATCAAATCTATAAGATTCAATCAACAGTCAATGACCTACTAGCAATAACTTTGATCCTGCAAGTTAGCAGGATAATAATAATATAGAATAACCAAACAGATACAATTACCATCTGCCCATCTGGTTCAATGTCCGAAGTCTGAACTGCATGTTACACATCGCAAACAATTTCTTTTCCTTCCACCCGTACTGCTGGTCCTTTCTCATATAATATTGCCACTTGGAACTGCTATTTGGTACCGAATTATAATTATAATAAGTTTTAGAATATATTAGAGTTTGGTGAGGAATGAGTAAATAAAAAATATATTTGTTCCAGGTAAGGAATAGAATAAAATAAGATGATTTTGAAATACATCTAGTTGAGATATATTTGAAAGATGTATAAGATATATTTTGAATACATGTGTTGAAATTACAAAGTGTTCCAACTAAATAATAAGTAATATATTTTTATTACATACAATTAGAATATGGAGTAAAATTAACCTCCCAGCGTTATTGAATCCGCTTCATCTTTCTTGCAAGTCATCTTAGCAGGTGGTATGGCACTAAGTTTGGCTCAACAAGTCAATGCTCCCATGCCATGGATTCCAAACCTCGGGCCCTATCATATACCGTACCCTTTCTTCAACATTCTAGGGAAAGCTCCCATCATATGTTTCTGAAATGTCAAAAGGGTCCTCACAAGTGCTAAGTTAATCGTGCCAACAGAAGTGCACCAAATCCAAGTATAATTTCAGCAGCATTTAATCATTCTTAACCATGATGGGAACACAAGCCATCATGTGCAGAAGTTGCCAATCTCATAATTTGCTCATGCAAGACATGAATGAATATACAAAGATCTTCACATGTGCCTCTTCCAATCGTGCTACTGAAATGTTTAGACTTCAGTGCCAAGATTCTGAAACATCTATTGACTCATTTCAGGAACATGTCTTTCTCTTTCATTTACTCTTTTCTTTTCTTTTATTTCCTGCAGTGTGTCTGTTTGAAAGTAACCCACACTCAATTTTTTCAAAAAAAGAAAAACAAAAATAACCTGTCACGTCAATCAGCACATAACAATTCTAAATCACGACAGAAAAATTACTGCGAGCAACATTAGCATGTCATGTCTTCTAAGTGCAACAAGCTTGCAAAACTGATTTTCTTGCCAATATGTCGGGTTGTAGGGGTATGATGCATGATACGTTGATGTGGCATGCTTTGGAGCCGCTATATGTTGACGTGGTGGGTCGTTTTTATAAAAATTTTGAGACTAGGAGTTATTTTTATAATTGATTTTTTAATTGTGTTATTTTTTTTAAAGAAAGCTTCCAAAGAAAGGCATGTGATGAGTTTATGTTGTCAACCACAACACGTGGGTACTTACCAATCAGCAATCAGCAAGCATAAGTTACTGTTCATCAGCATGTCGGGTGTCTTGTCTCAGCAACCTGCATGAAGGGTTAGGAATTAATCCTGCCTCTCTGTGGTCACTAACAACTCCCTAGTTCATACGTTGTTTATGGTATATGCATGCATGTTTATCCAATAATTATGCCTGGATGATGTTGATCTGAAATTGCACAGATTTTTGGTGTCTGGAGATGTTCATTTCATCTGAAAAACATGTGCCTAGGCATGCGGTATGTTTTTTTTTTCTGTTCTTCTGTAGGTTGAGAGATACTGGAGTTTCAACCAATCGTTGAATCCATTTGTGTTCTGCTAGATGTTGTATATATATATAGAGTGTTTTCTTGGTTCACGTTTTTGTCAATATATGTCTAATCTGAATTCAATTTGAAATTTATCCGAAAGTAGTTTGGTTGATGTGCTCACTGTACCAAGATAAATCATGCTGAGAGTTTTGCTAAGCATTCTCGGAATTGAGTCACATATGCTCAAATTAAATGCCTGAGAAAGCCAGACGAGCCCATTACCACCCAAACAAGTTAATATTATGCATTCCTGGTCAATAAAAAAATTTTAAGATTTCAGATGAGTCTTAGGTATACCATGTGTCTATATATTGACAAACACTGTGAACCAAATATACATGTGTTTGGTTAGATTCTAAATACTAATTTCTATACAAAAACTAGAGCTACTGGCTCAAACACCCTAACTTCAAGCTATGTTTCTTTGGAGCCTAGGAAAAATTTGCAAACTATGGAGCTACCTTTTGATGGTTTCTTAAACTCCAAAACCCAAAAATTATATAATTGCTTATTGTTGGGGGAAATCTCCACGCGGCCAAGTCCAGGTAAGTTCATGATTGCCCGGGGACAGTGGCCTCCGGTGCCTGCCCCGGGCGCTGCCTTTTAGGCTCCCGGGACCGTGCCCCCCGGGCATGTCCCGGGCGCCGCCATTTGGCCCCCGGGACCCTGCCCCCCGGGCATGTCCCGGGCGCCGCCATGTGCCCGGGGACAGTGGCCTCCGGTGCCTGCCCCGGGCGCCGCCTTTTAGGCCCCCGGGACCGTGCCCCCCGGGCATGTCCCGGGCGCCGCCATTTGGCCCCCGGGACCGTGCCCCCCGGGCATGTCCCGGGCGCCGCCATGTGCCCGGGGACAATGGCCTCTGGTGCCTGCCCCGGGCGCCGCCTTTTAGGCTCCCGGGACCCTGCTCTCCGGAAGAGGTCCCGGACGTCACCGCCCTCCTAAAAGGTAAAATCCCTGTTTGTTTATCACGTGCAGGTCACGCGAGGGACGCCTCGGGAATCAGCGGCCACCTGTCAAGCATCCAAGACGTTTGACCGGGAGAAGTACGGTCCTACCCTCCAATCCGACGGTGGCTCCCGGGGTAGTTTAGGTTTTTTGCTTCTTTTTGGGGCTATAAATAGCCCTTGTACCCCTCTGTTGGAAAGGATCAGCTCATTATTATTTGGAATAGCTAATCTCACAGACGTGCTCCGGAAGCCTCTCCCCCGGAGAGAGCCTCCCCAGCCGACTCCGGTCGGGAGCGCGTCGACAGGACTAGGGCCCCCACCGGGACCCGAACCTGTATAAATCCACGTGTCAATTCTTGTGTTTGTCCGGCGGGGGAGGATCGGTCACCCGGTCAACCCGCGCTGCGTGATCTCCGCTAGGATCGTCTTCAAAACCTGCCGGGGTATTCTTAATACCACGACAGTTGGCGCCGACCGTGGGGAGCCGTGACGAATCGCCATGGCTCCTCCGAGAACAAGGGCCCGCGCCCTTCCCGGTGACGCCGGTCCCGGTGACCTGGCGCCACCCTTCCGGGACGCTGCTGTTCCGGCGCTTTCGTCCGGAGGCGACCATTCCCAGGTACCGCCTCCCACCTTTCCTCTCAATCTAGGCGCCTCCACCTCCGGGTCGCTCCCGGCGGCCGCGGGGACCTCGGCCGGGATGAGTTTCCCCCCGACGGCTCCCCCGGCCCCCCGGGATGCCCTGCTGGAGGCTCTCGTAGAGGGTCAGCTCCGCGCCCAGCGCTCTATGGACGAGCTCCTTAGTGTGTTGGCGCGGCCTTCGGCCCCCACATTTTCGCCGCACCCGTATCCGGGGATCATGCCCCCGTTCACGGGATACCCAGCGGCCCCTCCGGCGTCGGGGGGCTGTCTACCCCGTATGATCCCGCTGGGGGGTTCCCTCCCCCCGCGGGATATACTTCCGGACACTTCTCGGCACCCGGGCCTTTCCCGGTGCCGGGAGGCTTTTTCATGCCCAGGCCCTTCGTGGCACCAGGGGGGTACCCCGTCCCCGGCCCACTTCCGGGGCTGGGGGGTCATTTCATGCCGGGGGTTATTCCTACGCCGGGAGCCAGTCCCGCCCCTCGCGTTGCGTTTGCCGCACCGGGGCCGGTCGACAGAGCGGCTCCCGTGCCTCAGCGAACTTCCCCCCGCATTGGCTCCCTAATCCCGGACGTCGCCGAGGGGGCTCACCCCCCACCGGTTCCGGATATCGCAGGGACTTCCCCCTTTCCGGCCCCGGTCGTTGCCACAGGGGCCTCCTCTTCGGATCCTAACGCCGCCCCGGACGCCCCCTCCCCGGTTCCGAATGATACAGGGGCTCCCCCCTTTCCGGTCCCGGGGGCCGCCGCAGGGGGCTCCCCTCAGCAGGCCCCGGTAGCTTCCGGGCCGGCTGCTACAGTGCAAGAGCTCCCTCCCCTGGCGAAGCAGGTCCGCTTCTCCCGGGGGGAGGTCGAGCGAATGCACTCTCCCAGCCGCGGGGAAGAGCTTCCCCCCGGTCGTTGTCGCAGGGAGCCTCGCTCTCGCACCGGTCGGGGGAAGAGACCCGCTGAAGAACCATCCTCCTCGGAGGGAAGCCCGGACGTCCGGGAAATCAGTCCCGGCCCGGAAGAGAAGCGTCGTCACCACCACTCTGGCGGCCCTCTTGGGCCGCTACCTGACTCGGATAACGAGGGGGCGTCCCCCGTTAAAGAAGACAGTGACTGGGGCTCCCCCCGGGAAGTGCAGGGGGCGAACCAGCCTCTATGTCGAAGACTCCGCAGCATCCGATGGCCGCGGCCCTACCGTCCCCCGCACATCGAGCATTATAATGGCGAAGCGGACCCCTACGAGTTCGTGCAGATCTACTCCACAGCCATCTCCGCGGCGGGGGGGGACGAGAGTGTCCAATGCAACGTCTTCCCCCTCTACCTCACCGGCATTGCCCGCTCCTGGTTTTACAATCTGAAGGCGGGCTCCATCAAGTCTTTCTCGCAGCTCAAGCGGGAGTTCTGTGCCAACTTCCAGGGGAACTACGTGCGTCCCCTGGACTCCTCGCAGCTGTATACTGTCCGGCAGAGGACTGGGGAGACCATCAGAAACTTCTTCAAGCGCTTTGCCCAGGTGAAAAGCAAAGTGGCCTACGTCCCGGACTCTACGGTCATCGAAGCCTGCAAAAGCGGCATCCTCCCGGGGGAGCTCCACCGAAGGCTCTCCCGGAGCTGCCCCTCTTCCACCGACGAGCTCTTCAACGTACTCAAAAAGTACGCCCGCGCGGAGGAAGACGACATCTGGAAGAAGACCCAGGGGGCTCCTGCCCCCGCCGAGCGGGGGGCCCGGGATCCCCCCAGGCGCCCCAGGCAGGGGGGCCGTAGCGAACCACGGCCTCGGGACACTTTTGTCCTCGAGGGCGGAGGCGGCTCGCGCGACCCCCCGAAGGGCAACCGCCCCTTTCCCAAGCCGAGAGGCCATGGGGGAGGACAGTCTTCGCGCGGCCGCGAAGGCCCCGCGGGGAGAAGCCAGGAAGGACCGTGGTGCAGCTTCCACGGGTCCAGTACCCACGCCACCCGAGATTGCCACCAGCTGCTGCAGCACTTCGCGGCGTTCCTCGACCAGCGCGGGCAGGGGGGGGGGGGACTCCGGCCTCCTTGCCCCCTCGGCCAGCTGTCCCGGCCCTTCCCGCTCCCGCGGGGGGGCAACAGGTGCAGGAGGGGGAGCCTTCAGACGCTCTCCCCTTTCAAACTTCTCAGCGCCGCATCAACGTCATCGTAGGGGGCTCCGCCTCCGGGCGGGACTCCAAGCGCCAGCGCAAGGAGTACGCGCGAGAAGTTAAGGTAGTGGGGGTGCTACACGCGTCCGTACCGCCCAAGTGGTCGGACGTCCCCCTCACCTTTACGGCGGAAGACGCGCGAGGGGTTCGCTTCCCCCATGACGACGCGCTTATTGTCTCCGCGACAATCTACAACTGCCACTTAGCCCGCATCCTCGTGGACGGCGGAAGCTCCGCCGACGTCCTGTTCCTCAAAACCTTCAAGGAAATGCAGGTGGATGAGAAGCTCCTGCAACCAGCGGCGGGGCCTCTGCAAGGGTTTGTCCCGGGGAAGGCGATCCACCCCGTGGGCAAGGTAGATCTCCCGATCACCTTCGGCACCCCGGAGAACTACCGGACCGAGCTAGTCCGCTTCGACGTAGTGGACCTCCCCTCCTCCTACAATGTGATTATGGGGAGGACTACGATCAATCGGCTGGGGGCTGCCACCCACCAAAACTACTTGTGCATGAAGATCCCCGGGCCGCATGGCGTGATCAACGTCCGGGGGGACCAAGACATGGCCCGTGCCCTATACGAGCGGGCTGCTGCCACAATAGGAAGCGTCAACTTGATCAAGGCACCCGGGGGGGAGGCTCCCCCCCCCCCGAACGTAGACGTCGCTGCGCCATCCCCTGGGAGGCCCCTCCTCAAGCCGCGTCCGGAAGGGGGCCTCCGGAAGGTCCCGCTGTCCCCGGGCAGCAGGGACAAAACTGTCCAAATCGGGGCAGAGCTCCCCCAAGACCATGCGGCGCAACTCGCAGCCTTTCTGCGCGAAAACTCCGATGTTTTTGCGTGGAAGCCTTCGGACATGCGGGGCGTCGCCCGGGAGGTTATTGAACACAAGCTCGCGGTAACCCCCGGTCACCCCCCTATCAAGCAGAAGTTGAGGAAGCTCTCCCTCGAACGTCAAGAAGCCATCAAGACAGAGATAGCCCGGCTTCGAGAGGCGGGGTTCATCCTGGAAGTGTTGCACCTCGAGTGGCTCGCAAACCCCGTCCTCGTCAAGAAATCAAGTGGCAAGTGGCGCATGTGCGTGGACTTCACCGACCTTAACCGCGCATGCCCCAAAGACAACTTCCCGCTCCCGCGGATCGACCAGCTCGTTGACTCCACTGCGGGGTGCGAGCTGATGAGCTTCCTAGACGCCTACTCGGGATACCATCAAGTCCGGATGGCGGAGGGGGACGAGGAAAAGACGAGTTTCATAACTCCCCTCGGAACCTTCTGCTACCGCCACATGCCTTCGGGCTCAAGAATGCAGGAGCCACCTTCCAGCGCCTGATGACGCTGGTCTTCAAAGATCAAGTCGGCCGCAACGTCGAAGTCTACGTAGACGACGCGGTCGTCAAGAGTCCCCCGTGCAGCCTCCCACATCGACGACCTCAGCAGAGACCTTCCGCAATCCTCCGCGCGTTCGGGCTCAAGCTCAACCCGGAGAAGTGCGCCTTCGGGGTGCGCGGGGGGAAAGCTCCTGGGTTTCCTCGTGTCCCAGCGGGGCATTGAGGCAAACCCCGAGAAGATCCGGGCCTTCCTAGACATGCCCCCGCCGCGCTCCGTCAAAGATAGTCCAGCGGCTCTCCTGGCCGCCTGGCCGCACTCAGTCGCTTCGTCTCCCGTTCAGGGGAGCGGGGCCTCCAGTTCTTCAAGATCCTCCGAGGGCTCGAGGGGTTCCGCTGGACCCCCGAGGCCCAGGAAGCCTTCAACGACCTCAAGAAGTACCTCTCGAGCCCTCCAATGCTCGTGAGCCCGTCTCCGGAAGAGCCCTTGCTCCTCTACCCTCGCCTGCGACCCCCGTCGCCGTCAGCGCGGTTTTGGTGAAGGAGCAAGGGGGGCAGCAACACCCCGTGTACTACGTCAGTGAAGCCCTCCAGGGGGCCAAGACTCGGTACACGGAGATGGAGAAGATTTGCTACGCTCTCCTCATGGCGTCCCGGAAGCTCCGGCACTACTTCCTAGGGCACCCCATCACCGTTCCGTCGTCCCTCCCCCTGGGGGAGGTACTGCGGAATAAAGAAGCCACCGGCCGGATTGGGAAGTGGGGGGCCGAGCTTGCCCCCTTCTCCCTGTCCCTTACCGGCCGCTCCAGCAATCAAGTCGCAGGTCCTCGCCGACTTCGTCGCGGAGTGGACTCCCGCCTCTGGGTCCGGGGACGAAGATCTCCCTGTGCCGCCCCTGACGCAGTGACCATTGGACCCTGCTGTTTGATGGGTCGCTGTGTCTCGCCTGGGGCTGGCGCGGGGGTAGTCCTCCGGAGCCCCGAGGGGAAGGAGCTCGAGTACGCCGCGCGGCTCGAGTTCCCCGCAACCAACAACGTCGCCGAATACGAGGCTCTGCTCCTCGGGATGCGCCTCGCGCGCTCCCTGGGGATCCGGCGCCTCCTAGTAAAGGGAGACTCTCAGCTCGTTGTCTGCCAAATGGACAAGTCTTACCTATGCCATGACGCAAATTTAAGTCTTTACTTGCAGGAAGTACGAAAGATGGAGAAACACTTCGACGGCCTTGAGGCCCGGCATATCCCGCGAAGGGAAAATGACCGGGTTGATGCTTTGGCCCGGGCGGCAAGCGCCCGGGAAACGCACCCCAAGGGGGCCTTCTTAGAAACAATCACGAAGCCCTCGGTGGTCTCCCCGGACGCAGGCCCCGAGCCTCCGGTCCCGGAGGTCGCCGAGATCGTCCGGCCGTCGTCATGGATGGATCCCCTCATCTCCTTCATCAAGGGGGAGGGGGACCCTCCCAACGAGACCGAGGTTAAGCGCCTCCGGGCCAAAGCCCGGGCATATCTCCTACTGGAGGGAAGGCTCTACAAGCGGGGGGCTTCAGCCCTCCTGCGCTGCCTCCCCCAGGTCGGAGGGACTTCAACTCCTGGAAGACATTCACGCGGGGAAGCTGTGGTTCTCACCTAGCCCCGCGTGCCATCGCCGCCAAGGCCCTTCGGCAGGGCTTCTATTGGCCTACAGTCATGCGCGACGCGCGAGACCTTGTCTCCGCGTGCGAAGCATGCCAAAAGATGGCCAAGGGCTCGAATCTCCCCCCTGTAGCACTGCGGACTATCCCCATCACTTGGCCCTTCGTGCGCTGGGGGATGGACCTCTTAGGGCCCTTCCCCCCAGCGCCCGGAGGATACAAGTATGCGGTAGTCGCGGTCGACTACTTTACAAAGTGGGTCGAGGCGGAGCCCTTGGCTAGCATCACCTCCTGGGCCGTTCAGCGGTTTTTTCTGGAAAAACGTCGTTTGTCGTTTTGGTGTCCCCCGGGAAATCACCGTGGACAACGGGACCCAATTCGACTCGGCTTATTTCCGGGAATTCTACGAAGGCCTGGGGGTCGTCATCCACTTTGCCTCAGTGGCCCATCCTCAAAGCAACGGGGCCGTCGAGAGAGTCAACGGCGTAATCCTACAGGGGTTACGCCGGAGACTCGAGCAAACCGCTTCCAAGCGGGGCGCGTGGGCAGAGGAGCTCCCTAGCATCCTCTGCTCGATGCGCACGACCCCGTCCCGGGCCACAGGGCGTGCTCCCTTCTCCCTAGTCTACGGGGCGGAGGCAGTCCTCCCCCCGGAGATCGGCTTCCGGTCGCTGCGGGTCGAGCTCTTGAACGGAGCCACGACCACAGCCTACCGGGCTAACGAAGACAACCGGCGGCTGGAAATCGACCTTGTGGAGGAGAAACGCGACCGAGCGCTCCTCCGCCACGCCATCTACGAGCGCGAGATGTCGCGCGCATACAACCAGCGCGTGCGCGAGAGAGCTTTCCGCCTTGGGGACCTTGTCCTCAAGCGCGTCACAGACCCCCAAGCCCAGGGTAAACTCTCCCCCAAGTGGGAGGGCCCCTACAGGATCTCCGCTGTCCTAGGCTCGGGGGCCTACAAGCTCTCCAACCTTGAAGAGCAGGAGCTGAAGCACACCTGGAACTTGCGTTTACTTCGCAAGTTCTATGTCTAGCCTTACGGGCCTGTCCACCGTGGACAATGTAGCTTCCTTCCCCCCCCTTCGCGGTTTCGCAGGGGGGGCTTTGTATATTTTGTTAATCAATGCATAGTCTTTGTTTTTCAACTGTCTCATTGCAGGTCTCTCTCGTTACCGCCCCTAGCGGCGATGCCCTCCCGGCGAGGAAGCCCTCCTTGTGAGGATGCCCTCCCCGCGAGGAAGTGGGCCAGTCCCAACAAGTCCCTACAACGGAGCCTGCACTCCCGTAGGGCGGCTTACGATCAGCCCTCGTGGACTGAGGGTGTAAGCGGCAACCCGGTCCCCAGCGGCCGTGGTAACGAGTCACTTTGGGAGACTAGTCCCCTGCCCAAACACTCAAGTCCCGTCTTCGGGCACTTCCTCCTCCGGGAGTAGACGCTCTCCTCAGCGAGACGTCTAATGGCTTTCTGGATTATCTTCCTCCTCCGGGAGTCGACGATATTCCCGGCTCCCCGTTCTCACGGCGACCGGAAGATCGGCCCCTCGCGGCTAGATTGGATTTATCTTCCTCCTCCGGGAGTCGACGATATTCCCGGCTCCCCGTTCTCACGGCGACCGGAAGATCGGCCCCTTGCGGCTAGATTGGATCTATCTTCCTCCTCCGGGAGTCGACGATATTCCCGGCTCCCCGTTCTCACGGCGACCGGAAGATCGGCCCCTTGCGGCTTGATTGGATCTATCTTCCTCCTCCGGGAGTCGACGATATTCCCGGCTCCCCGTTCTCACGGCGACCGGACGAACCCTCCCGGGAAGCTCCCCTCCGGAGGTCATTGGCTTTTCATGAGCCCCTTCCGAGCCTTGTTCCCGGTTCCCCGCTCTCCCCGGCGGCCGGATGAATCTCTCCCAGTGGCCCCGGCCACCCCGGAAGGTCCCTCCCTCGGAAATCCTGTTTTTACAATTTTCTAACTTAGAAAATATTTCTACAGGTTACGCTCCCCCCGGGGACCCTGTTTCCCCCACAGCACGCGGAGGCTTCCTCCCGCCCGCTGTGGGCGGGGGGGGGACAGGGGGTCCCCGGGTCACCCACGAAGGAACTTAGCTCATCCTTGTTAAGATGAGTCGTCCAGACCATCCAAGAAGAAAATAAAGAGGCACAATAAAAGGAAACGACAACAACGTGCTTTATTGATCAGTAAACCCGGAGGACATCTTCCCCCTCCGGTGGGTTTCGGAAATGATACAACCCGGGTCCTAACCCGGGGGATTTTCTACAAGCCTAGGGCCCCTACGCCTAAAGCTCCCGGAGGCGCTCCCTCAGCTCCCGGGCCAAGTCCCGGTACAGCGCCCGGACGCGACGCTGAGAGTCCCGAAGTACGTCCTCGGGCCAAAACTCGTACCCAGCCGGTGGAAGTATCCGGAGAGGAGGTATCATCTGGGCCCTCGGGCGCGGGGGAGTTAATTCAGAACGGCTGTTGTCAAAATTATCCAAGTGCCATTCCGGGCGCCACCTCAACCGGACAGGCTCCCGGGCAGTACCGCCGTCGCGCCTCCCGGAGACAAGGCTCAGCAAAATCAAAGCCGCTTGGGCATCCCCCGGAGAGCCTCTCCCGGACCGTTGCACGGGAGCAACCCCCCGGGAACCCTGGTAACATTTCATTACAAAGACTTAGAAAAATTTCTAATATATTTCATTGCAAAATATTTTTGTACAAGTACCCGGGGCTTCTCCTAAGAAGCTACCGGAATCAAAATGTCTAACAAAATAAAAAGGGGTCCTAGCTAAAGACCCGGGGGAGGCTCATACTTTGGCATTGGGGTCCTCCCCCCGGGGAGCTTCCTCCGTGGCCGGGGCAGGGACATCCGCGGCCGGAGGCGCCGGTGTCGGGAACCACGTCCGGATGATCCGATCGTAGAACCCCTCCGCCAGCAGCTCCACCTCCCGGCGCGTTGGCTCGAAGGCCTCCGGGAAGCCTCGGGGGATGCGCCCCCCGATCGCCCGGGCGCCAACCCCGCGATAGTCAACGAGCCCCGCGGCGGCCGCGATGACGGGGATCGCCCGGCCCCGTGCCCGGATGTCCGCAGCCTCTGGGATGGCGGAGACTTGTGCGTTAAGAAAACGCACAGCCTCTGCGAGGGTCGCCGGGGGCACCTCCGGGCCGCTCCCGGAGCCCAGGCTAACGCCAAGGCTTTCCAAGGCCGAGCGGACGGAGTGGCCCGCGTCCGACAGCGCCCGGACGCTGGAGCTCTCGAGCTCCCGGAGCGCCTTCTCCCGCACCTTGGCCTCCTCTCGGAGGCGGATGTAGGCGCCCTCCGAAAGGTGCACCTGCGCCCGGGCCCGGGACAGCTCATCAAGAGCTTCGTCCCGCTCCCGGAGGGCCGCCTCCCGCTGCTCGACGCAGGCCGCGGCCCGGCTCTCCGCCTCCTTGAGCAGCCGGGTGACCCGCTGCTCAAGGCCCCAGGTAACAGTCGCTACCTACAAAATGCATAAAGAGTTAGAAAAATCTTAAGTGCAGGAAAAAAGCCGAAGTGTTGAGAGCTCGAGTTACCTGGGCTCCGAGGGACTCGAGCCCCTCAAAACGCTCATGGAGCGTTCCTCCTGCTACGAAGGCCTGCACCTTCCGGTTGTGCAGGCCCTCCGCGTAGCGGGCCACCTCCCCCGCAGGGAATAGGGAGGTGTCTTGCCCGGCCCTCCTGTCGCGGCCCGGAGAGGGCCCCCGGACCTCCGAATCCGGGAGCACGGCCGGCGTCGCCGGCGTCTTCGTCGACGAAGTTTCCTCCGAAGACGAAGACGAAGGTTGGGCGGGGATCTCCGCCCGGGGGGGGATCATTGGGCCTTTCCCCGCCCCAGGCCGGAGGGCCCTCGGAGCCTCCTGCTCCGGGGGGACCTCGAAGACTGAGGGGCTCCCCCCCTCCTCATCCACCGGCCAGAGGCGCGGGAGCGCCGCCCCCGAAAACCGCACTTCTAGCCTCTCCGGCGCCAATGCCGCCGGGAGAGGCGAGAGGAGCGTCACGCGAACTGGCGACGGGGCGTAGTCCGCCGAATCGGACCCCGCCCCATCGACAACCACCTCCTTCCCCCGGGCCTCGACGGGGGCCTCCGGGGGCGGAGGCGTCGCCTCTGCCCGGGGCGCCGCCCGGGCATGTTCGGCTCCGGGAGCTGCGTCCCGGGCCCTCACCGGCGTCGTCGCCGGCGCCGTCGCCGGAGCTGGGGTCTTCTGGACCCGGGGCTTTTTGGGCTCCGAGCCCCCGGCCGCGTCCTTCCCCCGTTTATGAGACCCGGGGGTGGGAAGGGGCTTCCTCTCCGGAAGCCTGAGCCCGTAGGCCTCGGCCACCAAGTTCCGGGGAGGCCCCTCCCCCACGAGGCGCACGATGCGCTCGTGTTCGTCGGCGAAGTACCTCCCCAGGAGGTGCTCCGCCTTGTCCCTCGCCGCCGGGTACGGGCGCACTGCAAGAGGTAAAAAGTTAGTCAATTTTTCATAAAAAACTGCAAGTACAAAAATGCAGGGGACTTACGCCGCGTCACCGGCTTGATCGGAGGCCGCTGCTCCGGGCCCATGCCGATCCCCCTTCCCCCGCGTGAGAAGGGGGAAAGCCGCAGGAGCGCCAGCTCCTCCGCGGCGTCCCGCATTGAGCGGGCCTTCTTCGCCAGCACCACCTTCCCGAGGAGCTCGAACTCCTCGTCCGTCCACACCGGCGGCTTCGGTGCGGATGATCGGCTGTAGGTGGGAGGCTCCGGGGCATAGACCACCGCCTCGTCCCGGACCCGGAGGTAGAACCACCTCCGGAGCCAGTCCCCCCAGTGGTCCCGGGAGGCCGCCGCCGGGTAGTCCGCCACCCGGGAGGGCAGCATTTGGACCATCACCGAGCCGAAGGGGGACTTTGGTCCTCCCTTCACCAGGTGGGAGCTCCGCGCCGCCGGTTCATAGAAGTACCAGAAGGCGCGGAGGGTGGGCTCCCGCCCGGTCGCTGTCTCGTAGAGCCATATAAAAAGGCCCATACGGACGAGCGCGTTCGGGGTGAGGTGGTTGAGAGCCACCCCGTACTCTTTGAGAAACTCCCGGAGCATCGGATGCACCGGGAGCCGGAGCCCCGCCTCGAGGAAGGCCTCGAAGGCCACGACCTCTCCGGGCCTGGGGCGGGGGGCTCCGTCCTTCTTTAGGGGGACCCGGATGTCCCCCTCTTCGACGACGCCCTTCTTGACTAGGGACTCCGCGTCCGAGGCCGAGAACTCGGAGGCCCAAAGGAAATCCACGGGGATTTCCTCCGGGGGCACCTCCGTAGTCTTCGCTCGGCCTTTGGGCGCCATTAGGTGACTCCTTTGTTTTTCGGTGGCTAAGTTTTCAGGTGGCTGTCAACGACTCCCGGACGCTCGCTACCGGAGAAGGCTACTGGAGAAACTACCGGAAGAGCGCTACCGGAAGAGCTGAAGCTGGAGTTGAAGATTTGGAATGAGCTACCGGGGCCCCCTAAGGCCCTATTTATAGAGGCTGGCCGTGATCTAGATGCGCACCACGTGGCCCCCTCGGAGCAATCTGGACCACTGATTCAAACCGTGCGCGGGAAACGAAGGGACAGGCACGTAAATCGAGACGCCGTTTTGAACCCCGCGTGCATTTATTGCGAGAGCGGCGCGGCCATGAAGCGCCCGGCACAGAAGCCGAAGCGTCGCCGGGGCTTCGGTGATTTTCGTCCGGAGATTTTCCCGGTACCGTAACCATTCCCTCCGGGGGCTCAAGCTTCGTCCCCGGAGGGCATGGGGGGCTGCTGTTGGGGGAAATCTCCATGCGGTCAAGTCCAGGTAAGTTCATGATTGCCCGGGGACAGTGGCCTCCGGTGCCTGCCCCGGGCGCCGCCTTTTAGGCTCCTGGGACCGTGCCCCCCGGGCATGTCCCGGGCGCCGCCGTTTGGCCCCCGGGACCGTGCCCCCCGGGACCGTGCCCCCCGGGCATGTCCCGGGCGCCGCCATTTGGCCCCCGGGACCGTGCCCCCCGGGCATGTCCCGGACGCCGCCATGATTGCCCGGGGACAGTGGCCTCCGGTGCCTGCCCCGGGCGCCGCCTTTTAGGCTCCCGGGACCGTGCCCCCCGGGCATGTCCCGGGCGCCGCCGTTTGGCCCCCGGGACCGGGCCCCCCGGGCATGTCCCGGGAGCCGCCATTTGGCCCCCGGGACCGCGCCCCCCAGGCATGTCCCGGGCGCCGCCATTTGGCCCCCGGGACCGTGCCCCCCGGGCATGTCCCGGACGCCGCCATGTGCCCGGGGACAGTGGCCTCCGGTGCCTGCCCCGGGCGCCGCCATTTGGCCCCCGGGACCGTGCCCCCCGGGCATGTCCCGGGCGCCGCCATGTGCTCGGGGACAGTGGCCTCCGGTGCCTGCCCCGGGCGCCGCCTTTTAGGCTCCCGGGACCGTGCCTCCGGGGCATGTCCCGGGCGCCGCCATTTGGCCCCCGGGACCGTGCCCCCCGGGCATGTCCCGGGCGCCGCCATTTGGCCCCCGGGACCGTGCCTCCGGGGCATGTCCCGGGCGCCGCCATTTGGCCCCCGGGACCGTGCCCCCCGGGCATGTCCCGGACGCCGCCATGTGCCCGGGGACAGTGGCCTCCGGTGCCTGCCCCAGGCGCCGCCATTTGGCCCCCGGGACCGTGCCCCCCGGGCATGTCCCGGGCGCCGCCATGTGCCCAGGGACAGTGGCCTCCGGTGCCTGCCCCGGGCGCCGCCTTTTAGGCCCCCGGGACCGTGCCTCCGGGGCATGTCCCGGGCGCCGCCATTTGGCCCCCGGGACCGTGCCCCCCGGGCCTGTTCCGGGCGCCGCCATATGCCCGGGGACAGTGGCCCCCGGTGCCTGCCCCGGGCGCCGCCATTTGGCCCCCGGAACCGTGCCCCCCCGGCACGTCCCGGGCGCCGCCATGTGCCCGGGGACAGTGGCCCCCGGTGCCTGCCCTGGGCGCCGCCATTTGGGCTCCCGGGACCCTGCTCTCCGGAAGAGGTCCCAGACGTCACCGCCCTCCTAAAAGGTAAAATCCCTGTTTGTTTATCACGTGCAGGTCACGCGAGGGACGCCTCGGGAATCAGCGACCACCTGTCAAGCATCCAAGACGTTTGACCGGGAGAAGGACGGTCCTACCCTTCAATCCGACGGTGGCTCCCGGGGTAGTTTAGGTTTTTTGCTTCTTTTTGGGGGCTATAAATAGCCCTTGTACCCCTCTGTTGTAAAGATCAGTTCATTATTATTTGGAATAGCTAATCTCGCAGACGTGCTCCGGAAGCCTCTCCCCCGGAGAGAGCCTCCCCAGCCGACTCCGGTCGGGAGCGCGTCGACAGGACTAGGGCCCCCACCGGGACCCGAACCTGTATAAATCTACGTGTCAATTCTTGTGTTTGTCCGGTGGGGGAGGACCGGTCACCCGGTCCACCCGCGCTACGTGATCTCCGCTAGGATCGTCTTCAAAACCTGCCGGGGTATTCTTAATACCACGACAGTACTCGACACAGTTAATACTGGAAACTTTATTCTATCGGTTGTAGTATATGAACCGATAGTACTGGAATATTTATTCTATCGGTTGTAGTATATAACCGATAGTACTGTGTAGCTTTTCCTATTGGTTATGTACTCGACACGGTTAGTACTGGAATCTTTCACATATACATACAGCAATACAGAGATACATTGGATCATTCACAAATACACCAATATTTACAAATACACCAATATTCACATATTGAATTTGTTCAAAAATACACTAATACAGTAATATACACATGCATTGGACAAATTGAAATTTATTCACATATTGATCGAGTTTATTCACAAATACATCAATGAATCTATTCACACATTGAGTTTATTCACAAATACAGCAATCAACACATTCAATATATATTACACAAGTCAGTTACAATCGATCGTTGATAGCCACTTCTTCCATGACATATTGAGCCCAAATTGTTCGCAGCTCCTTCAATTGAGGCAACTCATATTGCTCTTTCAACATGGCGCTCTACATATATGCGTGTATAAAGTTAGGAACGTACGTCACATCCAATTAATGTTTGACTTTGAGTCAGAAAAATGATTACCTTAGGGAATTGGACAAAGTTTCTCTTGATCAGGTCATACATGAATCTCATGACATAGAAGCCACATTCCCACGATTGAGGCTGCTGATGGCACTGGGATAATTGCATATGCAAAGATATAAACCCACATTAACTCGAAAGACTAATTAAGCTTAAATTAAAAGATTCATCATGAGTACTTCCATCCGTATTAATTACCTCATATTCTTTCTAAGAAATTATTGTACCCTTCGACACGTCATGCCTCCCTCCAGCACTAACATAATTTTTGAAAGCCCTGTATTTAATTTAGCATTGCCGGTTAATATGTTATCATTAATTAGCTAGTCAGAGAAAAATTTAAAACAACTGTGTTACTTACGCGTCTATGTGCCACGTGAGGGTGAAAACATGCGCTACCATGTCGCTCATCGAATCGAGGTAATAGACCTCATTCATCCATGGGCAAATGACGGCGAGGACCCAGTGGCCCCTACATTGCATATATAAGCGAACTGTTTCATACATATGTTAGGCGTAACATACAAGAATGAGTTAAATTAGTAGGAAATGCACTAACCTTTGGTGGTACGGCGCAAGGTTGAACTCTCGGTCCTGCTGCGCTAGTAGTGCCCTTGATATGTATTCCTCCGCATGTGCTTGGTCGTGCTCTAGCATCGTGAGGCTTATTTTCTCTGGATCGAGGAAACCCACCTTGTCACATGCCCTCATCGACGCCAGCCTATACATGCACCTGGATGCAAAGTAGACATTAGTAAGTAGTGCATACAAAGTGATTAGATTTATGAAATGAACTGTGATAACTTCAGAAAACAGCAAACTCACAGGATTCTAGTCCGTATGATGGACATATCAAGCTCCCGCCAGTTGAGGAGGTCGAACAAATCCTTGTGGGCCACCGATATGCTCCCGGCCTCACGGCGAAAATGACCTGGCCTGAAGTGAACCAAGAAGTTGATGTGGCGCCTAGACCGGGTCAGGTACCACTCGTGGGGACTTCTGGTTATTTGATCCATATTGCGCAGAAGGTACTCTGACACAAGTGGGAACCCGTTCTTGAACGTACCCGGCTGGCTTTGTTTGGCCTTGCCTTTGGCCTTGCCCTTGCCCTTGCCTTTGGGCGGGGAGCGAGTGTATACCTTCGAAGGTATACCTTCGAAGGTTGGGGCGCGGTGCCGCCGGCCTCATTTGATGGCGAAGGGTTTGAGGCCATCGTAGGAGGCATGGGGGCCGAAGGAGCTCGGTCATGCGTTGTGCCGGGGGTGGTGTCCTCAGGAAGTGAGCTGGTATCCATCGTCGACTTTAAGTACGAACGCATAAGTTAGATTTTGCAAATTGAGTATATTAACTGAGTTGTAAGCTAGAATGGCTAGGGTTTACCTCGTGTAGTCTAACACCCTTCTTGGGCCACTGTATGTACGAGCCCAATGCCTCGCCAATTGTCCGCATTTCGTCCGTTGGGACGGGCAACGGAAAAGAGCTGTAGCTCGAGAAGGCCATGTCCACCTGTACCTTTGCGAATCCAGGCTCCAGAGGTACGCAGTGGATCCGGGCATCCTCCCAAGACTGATATACGACCCCGTTTGCAACCACTACAGGTTTATCGCCTATGTTGATCAATAGGCTACAGCTCTCTGGCTTCTGCAATTTGTAACAATTATAACAGGTTAGCGAAACAGTTCTAACGTAACGGGAGTGGCATCAACCGAACTGCATATATAGCTCAAGAGTTGCAATACCTCAATCAGGTCCACCGAATCCACGTGAACCTTTGAGCCGCAACTACTCGGCTTGGCAGCGTCGACCTCGGCAGCTGGATCTAAACCCTTGGACTGCACAACTCGGCTGAGGCATTCATACTTCTCATTCATTTGAGCGAACATGTCCGCGAATTGTGCAGTCACATCTGCCCATATCTTCTGAGACAGCTCCACTTCCCTTTCCTTCCATCTGCGAGCCTTCTTCGCCTTTTGCCCGGGCTCCGAGAAGCCTTACTTCCATGGCACCACACCCCCCACGGTTCGCGTCCGCCCTGGATGCTCCTTGTTCCCTAGAGCCCGGGTAAGGATGTCATTCTCCCTATGGGGAGTGAACAATCCCTCGGTCGCCTCCTTCGAGCAAGAGATCTGTTACATTCGAAGCTCTCCATTGTGAGGAAAAAATATATACAAACTTGTGCGCACACTAGTGATCATAGTTTTTTCTATCACACTCTATGATTCCAACCAGGAAGTTAGCCAACTTATGAGTCGCTGCACGACCTCGACGTCCCTGGGGTTTGGGAACTCCACAGTCCCTGTGGTCGACATGGTCCCTCTGGCCAGCCACCAGCGCTTGTATCACGGATCGCAGATCTCGGAGAGTGGTAGGTCAGGGGAGTTGACGAAATTCGACGCCTCGTCTTCAGCCACTAGTACAGAAATGCAGTCTACTAACCCCTATCTTCTATCGGTTATTAGCGAAACAGCACAAAACCGATAGAAAATGTGCCTCGCGGTCATAAAAGCCCGACGGATGTATTTTCCCTATCGGTTTCTAAGAAACTTACCGATAGAATAAATAGTATGATTTACTCTAGCGGAGATGAACATATTTGCCGTTAGAAGAGATGCATAAGTACTGACGGAAGAATGTTGTGCGCCGATAGGACTGGTCGACTTCAACAACTAGACTTATTCTATCGCTACTGTATGAATATACCGACAGAGTATATTAAAAATTCCTATCGGCAATATGTAGTTCGCCGATAGAATAGTTGACCTTCTACAAATATTTTTATTCTATCGGTAATGGATTCTTTTACCGTTAGAATATATAGAAAATTGCTTAGAACTGTTCGTCTTCAAATAGTTTTATTCTATCGGTAATGAATGTTTATACCGGTAGAATATTGCAAAAATATCTTAGAACTGTTGGCCTTCTACAACTAGTAATATTCTATCGGCAATGTACGTACACACCGATAGAATATGTACAAAAATTCCTATCGGTAATATTTATTGTGCCGATAGAACCATTCGGCTTCTACAGATGTTTTTATTACTAACGGTATTCTGTTTTCGTACCGATAGAAAATATATATTGGTATAAATACACGGGTATGTCTCTTTCATTCTCACAGTTCATCTGGGGCTCGTAGTCCTAACCCGTAAGCTCCATGGACGGCCGGCGCACCTCTACAGGGGACCGCTGCACCTCCGCACCTCCATCGACGCCCTCTAGACGTCGGCATCCGAAGGAAGGTACGTAAAATTTCTGCAATATTGTTAGATTATTCTAATCCGATTATGGCAATAATTCTGCTTTTTTTGTATCCTTCATTTTGATGTGTCTTCTTTTCAATATGATTATGATCTGTTCAGGTCCTTGGATGATGCTCGTGAGGGGCAACGTATTTCACGGTTCTTCATCGCAGTACGCTGCCTAGTTGGCTTGTTGGCGAAAGAAATGGTGAAGATCACCGTCGAGAGCTGGAAGGACGTGAAGGGCGAGATCTTGGTTGGCTCGGTCGAGAAGATGCTTAAGCCCGGCGTGTTTCTCAAATCAGGACCTATAGAAAGCATCTTACATTTTTTTGCATGCACCATCTTGTGGCCAGATGCTTACCTGCTTGGAGAAGAAGAATTGTTGTTATTTGCACAGCCATTCTACACCATCACTACACAGAACAACATCTTGGAAGGTAGGTTATTTTTGTTAATGGAGTTGAGTTGAGTTGAGTTGAGTTGATCGAGTTTGAGTCCGAGGAAATCACCAATACGTACAAATGTATGTCGACGGCAGTTCCAGCTCCTCGGGCGTCTTTGAACTGAACTCCTATGGTTAAGTCCAATGTGGTTCAGACATTTGCTGTTTTGGATGAATGGATTTGTGATGTATCAGGTCTAACTTGTAGTCGGTAGTTGCATTGTGGCAACCTGCAAAGGTTCCCTTTTATGTAAAATGCATGTATGGGCCACTGGGTCCTCGTTGTGATCTGTTGTTAATTTCAGACGTGGCTTTTGTAATATACATCGAATGTGTGAATTGTTGTATTTGTATATTGTTGTATATTTGTGTATCATGTATTGCTAATTGGGACATGAACTTGAATGTGCAGGGAGCATTTGTGTATTTAATTGTATTGGTAGGTAGGTGTGTATTTGTACTGCTGTTTCAGACATGCACTTGAATTTGTGAACTGGCATGTGTATGTTTGTACCTGAATTTGTATTGGTGAACTGGCATGTGTATGTTTGTCCCAGTTTGGTACCAGTACCTCCTCTAACGTTAAGTACACATATTTACCGATAGGAAAACACGTATATTTGTTCAGTCATGCATATTCTAACGGTAAATACACATATTTACCGATAGGAAGCAAATATATTTGTTCAGTCATGCATATTCTAACGGTAAATATGTGTATTTACCGATAGAAAAAGACATATATTTGCACAGTCATGCAAAGTCTAACGGTAAATGCACATATTTACCGATAGAAAAAGACATATATTTGCTCAGTATATTCTCTAACGGTATGTGTGTGTTTTTACCGATAGAATATGTGAACGGCAAATTACCTAAGTTAGTCTGACGGTTATTTCATGTATTTACCGTTAGAAAAATGTCCATTATAAGGAAAACCCCACTCGACCATTGCTGAGCTGCTCTTTAATTTGTTCTGTTGCACTCTGTGTCCCTCTGTTTGTGACGAAAGTTCCAGCTACACTGCTAGGGTGATCAGCGCAGGCTGGAGGGAAGTTGATTGCGCCCCTCTCTTTAAGGTACGCTTAATCGTCAACACTTATCTCTCTCTCCCTCTAGATCTCCCTTCCTCTCTACTTGCAAGCTAGCTGTATTGTGTAGTTCCAAGTTTGTAGCTCTAAGCTTGGGAGCTTGGTAGCTGGAAATGCGTCATGTTTTTGGAGCTAACTAGCTTGTATTGTGTAGTTAGCTAGGTTAATTAGTGTTAATTTCGTCAGGCTAGGGTTCAACACATGTATCTGTTGTAAGAGGCTGTACATGTATATATACATAACTTAATCGGGCAGGTTCATGCATGGCTTACTCGTTAAATTTTGTTAATTGTAGATGGACAGGAAATATTGGATGTATGGAATAAAACGTACTACTCTTGAATATTTGGATGGTGTGAATGAGTTTATTAAATTTGCTGAGCAACAAAAGGAGAGGAAGGGAGAGAAAAATATGCTCTGTCCTTGTACAGATTGTATGAACTTGAAGAGGTTTAGCAACTCTGATCAAATTAAGAGTCATTTGATTCGTCGTGGTTTTAACGCGCGATACACCCGTTGGATATGGCATGGCGAAGATCTTGAGGAAACAAGCACCACTACTACCAATCAGCACGACTCGGATGTGGATTGCAATAATATCGATGATCATCCCAATTTTGGTAATGTTCATTCCGATGTGCACGTAGATGATGATGATGACAATCTAGATGAGATGTTACGTGATGTAGAGGAAGATTACAGCGAAAATGACTTCTGTGAATTTGAGATATTGATTGCTGACTCTGAGAAGCCTCTGTTCCCTGGATGTGCAACATTTACAAAACTGTGTTCTGTGCTGAGATTATATAACTTGAAGGCAGGAAACGGTTGGAGTGATAAGAGTTTCACGGCACTATTAGATCTTCTAGCGGACATGCTTCCAGAGGGAAATGAGTTGCCAAGATCTACTTACCAAGCCAAAAAACTGTTGTGTCCGTTGGGAATGGAAATCGAAAGAATACACGCATGCCCAAATGATTGTGTGTTGTACCGTAACGAGTACTCCAGTTTGCATGTTTGTCCAAGATGCGGCGCATCGAGGTATACGCGTAGGGACCGGATTGACAGTGAACGTCGCGAGGTAAGGAAAGGACCCCCGGCAAAAACTGTGTGGTACTTGCCTGTGATACCTAGATTGAAGCGGCTGTTTGCAAATCCGAAAGTCGCGAAGCACTTGCGTTGGCATGCTGAAGCCCGGAAACAAGACGAAAAACTGAGACACCCAGCTGATTCTATTCAATGGAGAAACATCAACAGAACATTTGCTGAGTTCGGCGGCGAACTTAGGAATGTAAGGTTCGGGCTGAGTACAGATGGTATGAACCCACATGGTAATATGAGCTGCCGGCACAGCACTTGGCCGGTTCTTTTATGCATCTACAATCTTCCTCCTTGGTTATGCATGAAGCGCAAGTACATCATGATGGCGTTACTAATCTCAGGACCCAGACAACCCGGAAATGATATTGACGTGTTTCTAGCGCCTTTAATCGAGGACTTACAGAAATTGTGGAGCGAGGGTGTGCAGGTGTGGGATGCATACAAGAAAGAGAATTTCATCTTGCGGGCCCTGATATTTTGCACCATAAATGATTTTCCTGCCTACGGCAATTTGTCGGGGTATAGTACGAAAGGAGCCAAGGCTTGCCCTATTTGCCTAGATGAAACTGAGAGCATGTGGCTGCGAAACTGCCGGAAAACAGTGTACATGGGTCACCGCAGGTTTCTTCCGGTGCATCACACATACCGTAAGAAGAGGAAATTATTTAACGGGAAGCCTGAGAAGGGATCAGCTCCAGTGTTTCTGACCGGTAAGGAGATTTACTCACGCGTGAACGACATCAAAGTTGAGTTCGGTAAGCATTCTAAACCTCGAGAAAAAAATGTTTGGAAGAAAAGATCGATTCTCTGGGATCTACCGTACTGGGAGCACTTACAAGTTCGACATTGCATTGACGTCATGCATGTAGAGAAAAATGTCTGTGACAGTTTGATTGGTTTGTTGTTGAACATTCCGGGAAAGACAAAGGATGGTGTGAAAGCTCGTCGTGACATGGTGGAAATGGGGATAAGGACTGAGCTTGCACCTTTAGAGAATGGAAAGCGTACATACCTCCCCCCGGCCTGCTACACGTTGTCCAAGAGCGAAAAAACAGAACTCTGTCGGTGCCTGCACGGTGTTGAAGTTCCATGTGGGTACTCCGCGAACTTGAAAAAACTTGTGTCTATGAAGGACCTAAGACTGGTTGGCATGAAGTCCCACGACTGTCATGTCTTGATGTCACAGATGCTTCCCATTGCTATCAGAGGCATTCTCCCAGTTAAAGTCAGAGAGACAATCACAAACCTATGTTATTTCTTCAACGCAATATCTTGCAAGGTAAGTACGTGCACTCGTACTATAAGTTCACTACCTCCATTTGTGGAGCTTAATTAGAAGATTTTTCTGATATGAATATTTGGCGCAACTGTGTCCTCGTAGGTAATTGATCCCGATGGACTGGACGCTTTGCAACGCGACGTGGTTACAACTCTTTGTCAGCTCGAGATGTATTTCCCTCCATCCTTTTTTGATGTTATGGTCCATCTGATTGTTCACCTTATCAGAGAAATTAAGTTTTGTGGACCCGTGTGCCTACGCTACATGTATCCATTTGAGAGATTTATGGGTGTATTGAAGGGATACGTAAGGACTCGTCGTCGACCCGAGGGGAGTATCATGGAAGGTTATGCCGCCGAGGAGGTGATTGAATTTTGCACAGATTATATGGCCGGGGTTGACCCAATTGGTGTTCCTAGGTCCCGACACGAGGGTAGGCTTGAGGGAATTGGAACGATTGGATTCAAAGCTATCGTCCCCGCTCGTGATGTGTACGCAAAATCACATTTTTGGGTCTTACAACACATGACGGAGGTTGAGCCATACATACACGAGCACAAGGTAATGTTACGGTCACAGAATCCTTCGAAGTCAGACGTTTGGGTAAGCAGAGAACATAACAGGAAATTTGCTGAGTGGATCCAAGAAAGAGTCACGCGAGCTGCCGAGGGCTCCGTAAGTGAAACTGTGACATGGTTGGCTAGAGGCCCAAGATTCACTGTAGGGACTTGGCAGGGGTACGACATCAATGGGTATTCATTTTACACAAGAGCTCAAGACGCCAAGAGTAGCACGCAATGTAGCGGAGTGACACTGTTTGCTATTTCCGAGGATGCCAGGTCAGTAAGGGCGCTGAACTCATATTACGGTGTTATTGAAGAAATATGGGAGCTCGATTACGGATTACTTAAGATTCCCCTGTTTCGATGCCAATGGGTTGAAATCCCTCGAGGTGTTCAAGTTGACAGTTACGGGTTTACTCTCGTCGATCTTGGTAGAGTCGGACACCAAGACGATCCATTCATACTTGCAAAGCAAGCCACACAGGTGTTCTACATCGTTGACCCGGCCAATCCAAACTTGCATGTTGTCCTCCACAGCAAGAGACGTATTGTTGGGGTCGAAGATGTTGTCGACGAAGAGGAGTATAACCAATTCGATGAAATACCTCCATTTTTAGAGGACATTCAATCTATCCGTACTGAAGATATCGACGAAACAACGTATCTGCGAGATGACCACGAAGAAGGATTATGGGTTGAGAACCATTGATGATTAATTTCTATTTCAGGGATAAATGCCAAGCAAACAGCCCACAAGTTCTGCAGCAAGGTGAGGAACTTATCATTAATACATCAGGCAATACATTTTTCTTTAGAATTTAATGATAAGCTAGTTCACAGCATTAATACATCTCAATTTTACTCCACAGCATGAGTTCTAACATGTACAGTACCTTTATCCTGTAAATACTTAATTCTTCCCTTCAAATAGCACTTGCAAAAATCTCATCCCAGCCTCTGGCTTCTTCAAATTAAGTTCTACAAAAATCCCTTTTTTCTGACGGTATTTTGTTATTTATACCGATAGAGAAGGACATCTTTTCTCAGGCACTTCAAAACGTTTTCTATCGGTATTGTTCTATTTTACCGTTAGAATAAATTCGTTAGTCTCACGGTATTTGTTGTCTGACGGTTTTTTCCTGTTTTTACCGATAGAAGAATACTCTGCCGCTTTGAATTCTCAAACGTGTCGCCATGCGTCGCCTTGGAAACTCTATAAGTACCTCGCCAAGCGTCGCGGTATTTTGTTGTTTTTCTAATTCTCGAACGGTTCGACTCCTCATCTTCTCTTTCACAATGGCAACCTCCATGGGATCGTCATCCACGCCCTCCCCGGTAAGAACTCTAAATCTTCTCGGTTTACCCCTGTATTGTTAATCCATGTTCAGTTCATTTTTGACCTGTTGATTTGCACAGGGAATGGTAGCCGTGGAAGACACTGCCAAAGTGAAGGCTGACCTGAGGGCCCTCCAGGAGGAGCACAAGCTCCTTACAGACAAGCACACTCAGCTACGGCTTGACCTTGACGATCTCTTCCAGCGCATTAAGCGCATGAAGACGGATGGTGACAATGCTAGGGCGAGGACGAGGCGTCTTCGCGAGGAGAAGAAAGCCGCGGATATGACCATCGCTGGCTGCGGTTTGACTATGAAGGATACCATAGCGAAGCTGAGGGAGGTCGCAGGCCTTCTCGACGCGGTAGTAGTTGATCCTAGGGACAACTTGTCGCTAGAGGAGTCCTGCGTCCTGGCTGCAAGTCTAACTGACTCTATTCTACATGCAGCCAGGGCTAAGACCACCCCTTGACCTAGCATTTTGGGTTTTATTTTTTTTTGTAAGTGATAAAACAACAATGAATGAACAATTTCTTTTTATGTCAATTTTCCAATTTTCCGGCTATCTTCCCTCTTTCTTTAACATTCTGCAGCTTTCAACCACGGTCTGTTTGATGTTAAATTGTGTACCTTTTCATTACTCTGACGGTATTTTGTTGTTTTTACCGATAGAAAAATGGAACCCAATACTATAATCTCAGGAACTTAATTAAAAATTTTTTCTGGGGAAAATTGGTCTCACGGGATTTTTTTTGTTTATACCGATAGAAAAGAGCCCCTTTTCATTACTCTCACGGTATTTTGTTGTTTTTACCGATAGAAAAATGGCACCCAATCTCAAGCACTTTAAAAAATTTTTCTGTGGAAAATTGGTCTCACGGGATTTTATTGTTTATACCGATAGAAAAATGCATCCACTAATTCAAATATTTTTCTGGGAAATTTACTTTTTCTATCGGTATTATTTTGTTGTTTCAATAGAAAATTACATAAGTCTATCGGTATCATTTTGTTATACCGATAGAAAAGTTCCTCCGCTACTTTAGTACTCGTACGCGGCCCTTTAGTTTCCCTCCACTCGAACAGTTCCACCTTAGAGCACTGCGTCTCTTCGAGAGCGAAGAAAACCCCAACCTCCGCCGTGACCACTCACTTCCTCTCTCCCACACGACGATCGCCGGCTGGACACTGGTTCGTCACTGCCACCGGTTCTTATTTTTGTCCTTCGCCGGCCGCTGCTGCGTTCTACACCGCCTCTCCATCACCAGAACTGATCGCCGCCGTAAATACCCTAATTCGTCGTTCTATTTCCAGCATCTTCTTTATTTGATCCTAGTGTTTTGCACGTACTAATTCTTCGAGTTTTGCAATTACACTAGGGTTCCCTATTGTGTTGGCTTATGTACATTCCGCAGGCAATGTTGATTTTAATTAGGGTTTACATAATATGTTCCAGTGCTGTAATGAACATGTTTTGAGATTTTAACTTCTCTATACTGCTGTATGTGTGATCAATTGTATCCAACTGCCATGTAATGCAGATTATATGTTGGAGGTGTTCTTACACATATTCTATCGGCATCTCATGTGTTTACCGATAGAAAATTTTTCTGCACAAGTAGTAAAACTTAATTTGGATCTGGAAGGACATGAGCCATGCAATGTACTAGTTTGGTTGGGAATTTTTACTCACTTCGTATGAATATATGGCAATGTGGATGGGTCTTCGATGTATATGTTTCAAATGCCTATATACATGACTTTTCCCAACCTAATAGCTGTGAAGTCCTGATGACTCACATACAGGCTAGGCTAAAGATTATGCACAGTGGCACTTAGATGCTTGTGTGCATATTTATGTGTGAAATAATAATGCTAGCCCATGAATATTAGTGTAGAAAATCATCGAGAATGTTATGTGATGACAGTGAATGGTGGCTTGTCAACAAAATTCCATATGTAGAGAACATTGTTATGTTCTATCGGTATCTCACGTGTTTGCCGATAGAAAAATTGTCTTGTGTGGAGGTAATTGTTATGGTCTATTGGCAGCTCATGTGTTTACCGATAGAAAATATTTCTAAAGAGTTCAGTAAGTAATTTATGCATGTCTTTCTTTTTGTATTATTTTCCCTTTTGCCGCCCTAGTTAGTCTCCAGTCCTGGGCTGAGTTATGGAACTCCAAGGCGAATTAATTGCCATATATATGGTTTGTTGAAGGTTTTGTAGGGGAAGACATGTTGTCGTCTTCATCGGATGGTACTAGTGGTTCGACTAGGGCCAACCCCATCGTAACTACTGAAGATGGGGCTGTTACATCCCAGCGCAAGAGGGTGGGGCGAGGCGCGACGACGTTGGGGCGTTTGGCCAAACGCACGGATCTTTCTTGTGAGTTCAACCAATTTGGGAGGCCGATTGGAAAGAATGTTGGGAGGTACGCGGCCTACGTTGGGCTGTTGGCGAAAGAAAGGGTGAAGATCACCGTCCAGAGCTGGAAGGACGTGACGGCGGACGAGAGGGATAGGTTGTGGGCGGAAGTGAAGGTTAAATGAACTGAAATCGCTGAACTCTTTCGTAATCACGTTCTCTTGGCTTATACTAAAGTTTAACTAACTCGTGATTAATTGTATGCATTTTTCGGAAACAGGCTAAGTGGAACATCCCCGACGATACACTTAGGACTGCCTGCTTGAAGGACATGAATGGAACATGGAAAACCTTTAAGAGCTGGCTCGTCAGTAACTTCCTCTCTGCGGGGAAATCTCCTTGCGAGAAGTACCCCTTCATATCGGAGGAGGTATGGGAGGAATTCACCAAGCAGAAGGGGACTGAGGAGTTCAAGGCCCCTAGCGAGAAGAATAGGGCGATCCAGAAGAGGAACGACCACCCGCATCAGCTCGGATCCCGGGGCTATGCGGGGAAGGAGGAACAGTGGAAGAAGGAAGACGAACAAAATCCTGTCATCGACACCCCTGAGTTGCCGCTCTCCGAGATCCGGGATGAGAGGTGCAAGCGATGGTGGAGGGGGAGGGGGTCCGTGTCGTCCACGGGGTCTGTGCAGTTCGCAACCCCTGGGGACGCCGACGTTGTGAGGCGAATGGTAAGTTGGCTAACCTCGTAAACTGTGTGCGCACAAGCGTATATAAGGCAATTTGTCTCACAAGGTACCTTCAAATGTAACAGATCTCTTTTGAGAAGGAGGCAGCGGAGGGATTGTTTACCCCGCAGAGGGAGAACGACATCCTCACCCGGGCTCTAGGAAATAAGAAGCATCCCGGGTGGACACGGGCCGTGGGAGCCATTGTGTCGTGGAAGGCCGGTTTCGTAGATCCGGCTCCACGGAGGAAGAAGGCCCGCACCTGGAAGGAAAAGGAAGCTGACCTCTCCGATAAGATACGGGCTGAGGTACGGGAGGAGATACGGGCGGAGATGCGGGCTGAGATACGGGCTGAGGTACAGTCTGAGGTGCAGACCGAGGTCGCACAAATGAGGGAAGAGTTTGCACGGTTGAGATCCGCATTGCTGGCCAAGAGTACAGATGCGGATCCCCAGGACGACGGTACCCCGCGGGGTCGGATAAGTAGTTGCGCTTCGAAGGTACTCGCGGATCCAGTGGATCTACTTGAGGTACTGCAAGCCTTCATCTGTGCACTTAAGTTGATGCAAGCCTTCATCTGTGCACTTAATTGTTACAAATTTGCAGGGGCCGGAGGGCTGCATCCTACAGAATCACGTAGGCGCCGGGCAGGAAGTGGTTGGACACGGCTTCGTATAACCGTCTGGGCCGGATGTCCGGGTCCACTGTGTAACTCTGCGGTTGGGTTTCGCAAAGGTACAGGTGGACATGGCCATGCCGGCCTACAACGATTCTCCGTTGCCAGTCCCAACAGAGGAACTACAGACACTTGCTGAGGCAGTGGGCTCCTACGTACAGTGGCCCAAGAAGTGTCTTGTAATACAACCGGTAAATCCTACACATTTTAGATTACATCCTACTCAGTACACTCAACTTGCATAATCTAACATACGTGCTCATTAATTGAAGTGGCCTGCCGCGGGGCTACCAGGGGACTGCGCCCCCAGCTCGGGGCATGAGGGCCGATCTCGTGCGAACCTGGACACATCAAAGACGGCCTCGACCCCACCCAGCGCATCCACGCCTCCACCTCGGAAGAAAGCCGCCATCACCTCGCCCTTGCCTTCGAAGGTACGCACTCAGTCCCCGGCAAAAGGCAAGGGCGACAAAGGCAAGGGCAAAGGGCGACAGGGACTGCCGCGGACGTTCACGAACGCGCTCCCACTCATGTCGGAGGCATCTTTGCGGAAATTGGATCGATCAACCAGAGACCTCCACGACTGGTACCTACATCGAGCTCGGCGCAGCCTGAACTTCTTAGTTCCCTACAGTCCTGGGCAGTTCCACCGTGAGCCCGGGACTATATCCGTGGCACACGAGGATCTGTTCGACCTCTACAACTGGCGGGAGCTCGATATGTCCATCATACGGACTGGAGTCCTGTGAGTTTGCTGATGCTATGTATTGCTGTTTTCTAACTCTGTTTGCTAACTATGCATTAATGTTGCAGTTCATTTGAATACTGAGTAACTTTCTGTGAAATTAATATTAATCTCGTCCTTCGCATGCAGGTGCAAGTACAGGCTAGCATCGGAGGCTGCGTGTGACAAGGTGGGTTTCCTCGACCCAGAGAAAATAAGCCTCACGATGCTAGAGCAGGACACCGCGTACGCTGAGCAGTACATATCCAGCGCGCTGATGGCGCAGCAGGACAGGGACTTCATTCTGGTGCCGTACCACCAAAGGTTAGTGCATTTCGTACTAATTTAACTCAATCTTGTATGTTACACCTGAGATGTACTTTGAGCTAGCGGTCCTCTTTTACGTACAATGCAGGGGCCACTGGATCCTCATCGTGATCTGTCCACCGAGGAACGAGGTGTACTACCTCGATTCGATGCGTGACAGATTATCGATGGAATATGTGCTCAAGGGGAATATGGAGGCGTAAGTAACTTATATGTTTGATTTAAATTTTGACCTCACTAGCTAATGATAATACATTAACTGGCAATACTAACTGAAATGCAGGGCTTTTGATAAATATGTGTCCGCTGGAGGGAGGCATGCCACACCGCAGGGCTCCGTACTAGCTTGGAAAGAATATGAGGTACTCACGAGACTTTTTGTTTATGCTTAATTAGTTTATGGAAACAATATATAGCTAACATGTCTTCGCATATGCAATTATCTCAGTGCCATCAGCAGCCGCAATCGTGGGAATGCGGGTTTTATGTGCTGCGCTACATGTACGACCTAGTGCGGACAAACTTTTCCCAATTCCCCCAGGTAAGCATCGATAGCTAACTCAAATTTCAAAAATGGGTGTCACGTTCTAAATTAGGATCGAAGTTAGTTACTCAGTATGCACACATGCTTGCAGATCGCCATGTCGAAAGACCAATATGAAAATGCAAAGATTATATATCTTCGACAAATCTGGGCACAATATGTCATGGAGGAAGTAGCGCCCAACCATCCAGCATGACAATTTTCTCCTTTTCGTGTACTCTGCATAGACTATTTATATACATGTGAATAAATATATATATGTGAATAAATGTCCACATTGGATTGCAATCTGTATTTGTCCATACATATGTGAATAAATGTGAATAACTGCCTAATGTGTCAATTTGTTCTGTGAATTTACCTTGCATCTGTACTGTATTGCGTATCCAATCTATACTGTATTGCATCTGTACTGTATATGTGAATGTACTGTATTGTGAATGCAAATAAAGTACTGTATATGTGAATGCTCTATCGGTAAATTCATCAACAACCGAGAGACTACTTTACTTTTTTCTATCGGTACAATCAAAATTAACCGTTAGAAGAATGTGACCTTTCCTGCCAGTGAACTCATACATATCCGATAGAGTACTAAGCTTTTTTCTGTCGGTAATATTGTAATTAACCGTTAGAATAGTGGTACTTTTCCAACCGCTGACGATGATTTTTCTATCGGTACACTCCTAATATGCCGATAGAATATTATGATTTTTTCTGTCGGTAATCTTGTAGTTAACCGTTAGAATAGTGGTACTTTTCAAACCGCTAGCGACGAGTTTTCTATCGGTAAACTTGTAATTAACCGTTAGAATAGTGGTACTTTCCTTGCCGCTGGACGTAAGACTACGACGGGTTTTCTATCGGTAGATTCATAATATGCCGATAGAATAGTGAACTTCTTCTGTCGGTTATTTACCGATAGAAAATGTCTAGTCTTGTTCTATCGTGTCTATCTCTATCGGTACAAAAACTAATAGTAGAAGGGTGTTTTTTATCGATAGAAGACTGCATTTCTGTACTAGTGAGCCTTCTTCCACTACTCCTCCTTCCCCGCATAGCCGCGAGAGTCGAGCCGGTATGGGTAGTCGTTCCTCCTCTGGATTGCCTTGTTCTTCTCGCTGAGGGCCTTCGTACCAGAAACAAGAAAATTAATACACCGCTGGTTACTGCATACAATGGTGTAACCAAGCAAAGGAACCATACATACCTTGAACTCAGGGGTCCCCTTCTGTTGGGTGAATTGCTCCCATACCTCCTCCGTTATGAAGGGGTACTTCTCGCATGGAGATTTGCCTTTAGTGAGGAAGGTACTGATGAGGACGCTCTTGAAGGTTTTCCACGTGTTGTTCATGTCCTTCAAGCAAGCTATCTTGGGACCATCGTCGGGGATGTTCCACTTGGCCTGTTTCAAATGGTGCATATAAGCAGGACTTACCTAATCTCTGGGATAAACCAAGGGAATGTGATTACTCAAGAGTTCAGTAATTTTGATTAATTTTACCTTCACTTCCACCCACAGCCTATCCCTCTCGTCGGCCTTAACGTCCTTCCAGCTCTGGACGGTGATCTTCACCCTTTCCTTCGCCAACAAACCAACATAGGCAGCATAGTGGCCGGCGTTCTTCCCGATCGGTCTCCCGAACTGGTTGAACTCACATGAAAGATCCGCGTGTTTGGCCAAACGGCCCAACATCGTCGCGCCTCGCGCCTTCCTCTTACGCTGGGACGAGGCAGCGTCATCTACGTTTGCCCTTGCCGAATCACTACTATCAGCCGAGGAAGATGCCGACATGGATTTACCTAAAATTCCATGAACAGACCATCAATTGATATGAAGAAAGGTACATGACAAAGTTCATAACTAAAATGGATGGCAATGATGAACCACCTCTTTTTGTTAAAATGTCAAATTTTCATTCAAAAGGCCAAAAATCATCAATTCCTATCAACATGGTCTTCAAAATAGATTTAAAGTAGATTTGTAAAATCAATTTGCAAAGGGTTGTCGAATTGATACCTTCTTGCTTAACATAAAGGTCATTTGATAACTCTTGATTGTAAAATTAATCCTATTTGGAAAATTTCATCAGAAAAATATATTTCATGCAATGAAAATCATTTCTTTAAATTTTCATTTCAAATGTATTTGATTTGAGCAATAGTTGATTCTTTTCACAAATGAAATATGAACTCTGCAAAATTCAGACTTTTCAATGTACTATCGGTTGACAATAACAAACTGATATGACATACTCTATTTCTTATCGGTTTGACAATTGAAACCGATAGTAATTAACTATGTTAGTATTAATTCAGATTATGGTCTTTACTATCATTTCTAAATAAGAAACCGATAGTGGACTACACTGTACGACAAATTGCTAGTGATTTTCATCAAGTCTGTAATTCTCACAGCTATCAAGTTTGTAGTTCATGAATTTTCATCTAGTTTTATATTTCTAATCGATTGAACCACATATGAACTATTGCATATAAATTTAAGCAATTGATGCGAGCGGTTTGGTCAAGAATACTTACAGTCGTTCGTGGAGTGGCCGAGGGTGGTGGCACGATGCAGTGGCCGGAGGCGGTGGAGAACCCAACTGCGATCGGCAATGGTGGCGCAGAGGAACGAAAAAGCGAACGTCGGGGAGGCTAGGGTTTTCCGCGCGCGAGTATTTGGATGTGATCAGTTGCACTGGAGGGAAAATGGTGCGAGGTTATAACCTAATATATGAATATTTACTATCAGTTCATAACCACCAAACCGATAGTAAATATAATGTAAGTTAGGGTTTGGAGTATTGGCATTGTTCACTATCGGTTTTATTATTACTAACCGATAGTAAATTAAGAACAGGGGGCTCATAACACAGTATAAATCACTATCGGTTATGAACAATAAACCGATAGTAGAGTTTAATTTCATATCGGTTAGGAAATTGAAACCGATAGTACAATACAATGTTATTGACCCTAAAGGATTTCCCTTAGAACAATTACAGATGATCTCAGTACATCATTTTGTATTGTATTTCACTATCAGTTTAATGATTATTAACCGATAGTAAATTAATCCAATGTACAAGAGCAAACCAAAATGTAGAACAGGGTCTCATAACACAAAATGAAATACTATCGGTTATGAACAATAAACCGATAGTAGATATTAATTTCATATCGGTTTGGAAATTGAAACCGATAGTAGAATACAGTGTTATTGACTTCCTGAGAACAATTACAAATGGGTCTCAGTACATCATTTTGCACTTGTAAAGACACCGGAAACCCCATGCAAATGACTTCCAATAATTTTGAAATAAGTTAACAGTAAAGACCAATCATGGAATGAAAATTTGCAGTTTTCATATTGATTTGTGAAAAGAATCAATTATTGCTCAAATCAAGTATATACTCCAATTGAAATGAAAATTTGAATAAATGATTCTCAATGCATCACGTATGTTTTCCCAAAGAATTTTTGAAAAATGATTTAAAGAATTCTTCGATTAAAGATCCAAGTAATATACGTCACTTACATATTGCAAATTAGTCAAGAATGGTTGTCCACCCATAATCCTTCTTCGTGGTCGTCTCGCAGGTAACTTGTTTCGTCAATATCTTCGGTAGGGACAAATTGAAGAATTCCATCTAAAAATGGAGGTAGTTCGTCGAACTGATCATACTCTTCTTCATCCACAACGTCTTTGACCCCAACAATACGTCTCTTATTGTGAAGGACAACGTGCAAATTTGGGTTGGCCGGGTCAATGATGTAGAACACCTGTGTGGCTTGCTCAGCAAGTATAAATGGATCATCTTGGTGTGCGACTCTACTGAGATCGACGAGAGTAAGACCCAAAAATGGGCTTTTGCATACAGATCACTAGAGGGGACGACTGCTTTAAATCCAATCGTTCCAATGCCCTGAAGCCTGCCCTCATGCCGGGACGTTGGAACGCCAATTGGGTCAACCCCGGCCATATAGTTGGTGCAAAATTCGATCACCTCCTCGGCGGCATAACCTTCAATGATACTGCCCTCAGGCCGATGTCGATTCCTTACATATCCCTTCAAGATTCCACAAAACTTAATTTCTTTGACAAGGTGAACAATTAGATGGACCATAACATCAAAAAAAGATGGAGAGAAATACATCTCCAGCTGACAAAGAGTTGTAGTCACATCGCGTTGCAAATCGTCCAGTCCATCCAGGTCAATTACCTGCAAGGAAACAGTTGCAGCAAATATTCAGATCCAAAAAATCTGACAAGTTCCACGAATGGAGCTAATTAACTTGCTAGGAGTACACGCTTACGTACCTTGCCAGATATTGTGCTGAAGAAATAACATAGCTTTGTAATTGTCTCTCTGACTTTGACTGGGAGAATGCCTCTGATAGCAATGGGAAGCATTTGTGACATCAGTATATGAAAATCATGGGACTTCATACCAATCAGTTTCAAGTCTTTCACGGACACAAGTTTTTTCAAGTTCGCAGAATACTCGCATGGAACTTTGACACCATATAGGCACTGACAGAATTCTGTTTTTTCTCTTTTTGACAAAGTATAGCAGGCCGGGGGGAGGTATGTCCGCTTTCCCTTCTCCAACGGTGCAAGCACAGTCCTTATGCCCATGTCGAGCATGTCACGGCGAACATTGATGCCATCTTTCGTCTTTCCTGGAATGCTCAACAACAAACCAATCAAACTGTCACAAACATTTTTCTCTACATGCATGACATCAATGCAATGTCGAACTTGTAAGGGCTCCTAATATGGCAAATCCCAAAGAATCGATCTCTTCTTCCAAACATTTTTCCTGGAGGTTTAGAACATTTACCGAACTCAACTTTGATGTCCTCCACGCGCAAGTAAAGCTCCTTACCAGTCACAAACACTGGGGCTGATTCTTTCTCAGGCTTCCCATTGAATGACTTCCTCTTCTTACGGTAGGCGTGATGCATCGGAAGGAATCTGCGGTGACCCATGTACACTGTTTTTCTGCAGTTTGATAACCACATGCTTTCAGTTTCATCCAGGCAAATAGGACAAGCCTTGCCTCCTTTTGTACTATACCCCAACAAATTTCCATAGGCCGAGAAATCATTTATGGTGCAAAATATCATGGCCCTCAACATGAAATTCTCTCGCTTATGTGCATCTCACACCCGCACCCCTTCGCTCCACAATTTATGTAAGTCCTCGACTAACAGTGATAGAAACACATCAATATCATTCCCGGGTTGTCTGGGTCCTAAAATTAGTAACGACATCATGATGTACTTGCGCTTCATACATAACCAAGGAGGAAGATTGTAGATGCATAAAAGAACCGGCCAAGTGCTATGTCGACTGCTTATATTTCCGTGTGGATTCATACCATCCGTACTCAACCCAAACCTTATATTCCTCACTTCGCTGCCAAACTCACCGAATGTTCTGTTAATGTTTCTCCATTGAATAGAATCAGCTGGATGTCTTAGTTTTCCATCTTGTTTCTGACCTTCAACATGCCAACGCAAGTACTTCGCATCTTTCAGATTTGCAAAAAGCCGTTTCAATCTAGGAATCACAGGCAAATACCACACAGTTTTGGCCGAAGGCCCTTTCTTTACCTCATCACATCCATTGTGATAAATTCTGTCCCCATGCTTATACCACGATGCACCGCATCTTGGACAAACATGCAAATCCTCGTACTCGTTACGGTACAGAACACAATCATATGGGCATGCATGTATTCTTTCAATTTCCATTCCCAACGGACACAATAGTTTTTTGGCCTAGTAAACCGATCTTGGCAACTCATTTACCTCTGGAAGCATGTCCACTAACAGATCCAATAGCGCCGTGAAACTCTTATCGCTCCAACCGTTGCTTGCCTTCAAGTTATATAATCTCAACACAGAAGACAACTTTGTAAATTTTGCACATCCGGGGAACAAAGGCTTCTCAGAATCAACAATTAATTTCTCAAATTTAGCTAAATCATTTTCGCTGTAATCTTCTTCTACATCACGTAACATTTCATCTAAATTTTTGTCATCTACATGGACTTCCGAATGAACATTACCAATGTTCTGATCATGATCATCATTACTGCAATCCACTTCCGGGTGCTGCTGAGTGGTAGCAGTGCTCGTTTCCTCAAGATCTTCACCATGCCATATCCAACGGGTATAGCGTGCGTTAAAACCACGATGAATCAAATGACTCCTAATCTGATCAGAGTTGCTGAACCTTTTTAAGTTCATATAATCTATACAAGGACAATGCATATCTTTCTCTCCCTTCTTCGCCTTTTCTTGCTCAGCAAATTTAATAAACCCATTCACACCCTCCAAATACTCAACAGTAGTACGTTTTATTCCATACATCCAATATTCTCGGTCCATCTACAATTATTTCACAAAATTGACAAATTGAAATAAATAATTAATGACTCAGGGCATGCATATATGCATGAAACATCATCAATTAGCTAGGCCATATGTGTGTACAGCTGCTTAATTACATTAAATGGATATGTATGAAACCCTAATTAACTTGATGCATTAATTGGAAGAGCCAGCTAGCTAGCTGCTTAACTTCAGCAAGCTATAGCTAGCTAGCCAACCTAGCCTTCTAGCTAGTTTGGAGCTACATGTATCTAGTTTAATGAATTGCAAGTAGAGAGAGAGGGAGAGTGTGAAAGAGTGATCGAGAGAGAGAGAGAGAGGTGATGAGAAGATGACAATACCGAGGGGGATCGAATTATCAACCTCTCAGCTAGCTTCTCCAGATCACTCTAGCTTGGAGCGTGGATGCACGTCTGGTAGAAATGAATCGAGGATGCAGAGCGCAGAGCAGGGGTCGACCTAAGTTGTACAATTTTACTATCGGTTCAAAAACACAAACTGATAGTAAACTAAGGTCCCCACTGTCATAACCATTAGTTTATATGACGTAATTTTACTATCAGTTTTGTTTATATAACCGATAGTAAACTTTACTCTATTATATCGGTTGGTACATGTAACACCCCTGTTTTTCCCAACCCTAGCCTACCTTGACTATCTGCATATCAGGATGAGATCTTGGTGATACCAAAGTGTTACCCTAAAAAGTTGGCAGCCAGACTCCCTCATTCAAGTCATATTCGCAGATCAATCCAAAAGATTCACAAATTAGTCCTTTTCAGATATCTGAGGAGCCCCAAAAAGGCTAAAAGCCACAGATCATTTCCAAATCATGATTTGATTCAGTGAAAACCTTCCCTTCACTATTCTGAACATTTTTCCCTTCTGGAAGAATTTCCAAAACCCTGCCGAAACCCTAGTTTCAGCCTTGTCTAACTTCTAAAATCCAAATTACCCTAATTACCCTGTTTTCAGTTCATCTCAAAACTTGCCTAAATGTCCAAAATTTTGTCATCCCTAGCTGCTGATCAATATCTTAAACCTTGTGGATTAATTTAGCAAAACCAAAACCCTTTCTACCTAAGCCAAATGCCAGATTTACAGATTGGTCCCTGGAATCAAGAATTTGTAATTGCAAATCAGCCCTTCTAATCTTTTGCTGCTGTTTTTGACCAGCGCCTGGTCGTGCCCTCGACCAGTGCTGCATCGCCGGAGCCACGCCGCGTTTTCTCGCCGCAGCTGCTCACCGCCGGCCATCGCTTCTTGTCGCCTGCACTTGTGAGCAAATGAACCACCCCGCGCGCACGTGCCAGCCACCAGTACTGCGCCATGACCAGCGGATAAACGCCCGCGCTCCAGAGCATCGCATTCGCGCGCACGACCGTTGCCGTGGCAATTGCATGCGTTAAGTGTCGTTGCCGGAGCTTTGCTACTGCCTCCGCATCTGCGCCATCACTGGTGAAGTCCCAATGCAATCGACAAAGCCTGTAGAGCAGCTACACCGCCAGTGCGCAATCACATCGCCGGTCACCGCTGTCGCAGCTGCACCCGGCCGGTCTCGTCCCCGGCACAAGTTCTCTCGCCGTTTCCCCTCGCAAGCTCCGCCTCATCGCCTATTTAAACCCCTTCAGCGCTGTGAAGAAGTACAACGCCAGGACTTAGCCATTTTTCCAGTTTGCTCACTGTTTCCCTTTCTTCCCCGACGAGCCGATTCTGAGGCCATCGATGCCAGAGCAAACTACAGCCCCTCACTTCAATCCAAGCTCACCAGTGAGTCCACCACACCCATCTTCCCGTGTCCAAGCAACCAATTGCATCCTAGTGCTCATCATCACCGGTGATCGCCGGAAAACCAGAAGACCCCTGTTCCAAAAATTAAACCTGTTCCAGTGCTTTTCATCACTCACTCCAGTAGAATCAAATGATCCTTAGCCCTCTCTTAGCAAGCCTGTTCAGCCATTTTCAAATTGAAGCAGTACCGTGCGTTTTCCCAATTTTCGCGCGCCACCGTGGACGTCTCACATCGCCGGCGTGCCTCGCTGCTGCTCTCTCCGAACTAAAGCCACCTACTCCTTCCCTGTAACCCCTAGATGGTGTAGCCCAAGGCTTATAGCCTACATTGCAGTGTGGAGCCAGTTCGTCGTTCACCGTCTTCCCCAACTCCGGTGGCAACGTCGACGAGCTCGTACGCTTAACCACTGTCCAATTCCTCTCTCCAGAGCAATCCACACCACCCCAGAAGTGTTTCCCCTCGATCAATTTCAAGTTTAGTTAACTCCAGTTCCCTGTCACCGTGGCTCGTCCTTGTCCCAGGCGGCCGAAGATTTCAACCTCGCCGTTCGTCGCCGGCCAGCCACCCCAGCCAAATTCCTCCCACCAGCAACCTTGTCTTGATCCCGCCTACCTCCCTGACATGTTTGGCGAAGCAATGCACGTGTGATTCGTCCAAACGCATGTGCCCTAGTTCGCTGCTGTACAGTGGCATTCGATTTCCTGTGTCCTGAGCTTTGCTGTGAATTTCTGTTAATTCAAGGGCTTTTGTGGAAAGTCCACTTTGTCATTTAGGTCCCTCACAGCATTTGGCACACAATGCCACCTCTTGCACCAGTTTTGATCATCTGGAAGCCCTAAATCATCCTAGTGTCCTTCTCGGACATTGTCTGTTCGAGAACCGAATGCCGACCCTTGGCTTTCGTCGCATTCGAGTCTTGTCCAGTGAACCTAACCCTAGAATCCTTTTCTCCGCTGTCCTGTTTCTGCCCAATCTCCCTCCTTTGCATTCATGCGTATATTTTACTTATGTTTTGTATAAAGCCTATTTTCTGAATGCTTATGTATTGTATGTGTTGTGTGTGTTCTTGTGCGAATGCAGAGCAAGGAGCAGAAGATTTGGAAGGAACGTTTGAAGATCCAGCAGATTTCTTAGACCCAACTTGGCAAGGCAAGTCGGCACCCTTGATCATGTCTCACCCAGTATTTTGAAGTAAAGTAGATTCACTGTTTTAAAGATATATGCATGCTGAATATTTGATAGAACTATGTTTAGAAACATGTGAATAGATATGACCCAACTCTCATGTGGAAACCCCTTTTTGATATCGAATCATCATGCAACCTTGTCACCCTAGGATACCATGCTTAGGCTTTAATCTTATTTAAGTATACATGTTGGATGTGAAATGGCTAATATGTGAGAAATTGATTTGAAACCCCTTTTGTGAAATGAAATGTCAAATTAGTATTGATAGTGAGGATTGGTTTGTATGGAGAGGGTGCGGTGCGCACCAGGGAATGTGGATGGCTCCTCACTATTAATTCATAAGGACTAGAACCTTGTGTTGTGCCCCTATGCGGCATGAAAAACGTACCAACCACTTGCCTGGTATGGGACAGGCACGACTTAGTAGCTTTTTGGTATTAGCAGTTCCCTGCATGGTTTGTCGGTCTGGTTTCTCGCGTGGAAACTGGTTGGGCGCAGTTCGTCCATGAGTGATGTGAGTTCAGAAAAAGCATGAGAGGAAAAGGTGAAAGAAGGAAGACGCCCTATGCCTCCGATTAAGCCGTGAGTGGTTGTAATCGTGACGGTTAAATGTCTCACCTGGACAGACCAAGGCTATGTGTCCTGCGGGAGCATAGGCCAAAGGCTAGGAAGTAAGGCAGTGGGGAGGACCCACAACGGTACTTGAGACTTAATTGTCTATTTACCGGGCGGGGATACTGTTAACACTGAACTGCAAAAGCGTTGTGTGAGCTCGGCCTTGTCACATGTGTATAAGTCACATGGAGCTGATCCAACTTGAAAGCTGAGTGAAGAAGTGGATTTAAAAAGAGGTACACCTTTGCAAAGCGTAAGAAAAGTATCAGATACTCTGTACTCCCAGTTCATGGAGTATGTTCGCGGTGGATTTATCCATGTGGTTCAACACAAGTAACTATTTGGAATGTTTTCATAATATGGGTTGACAGAAGTGATGACTCATGGGAGACCATCACATAACAATTTCTTAAAGTCTATTATAAGGTTTTCTAAAACCCCGCTGTTGAAAACAAAACCCTTATTTGAAAGATCAAAGGATTGAAATCTATACTATTTACAATTATAAGACTTAGCCCCTTTTCTTGATCACTCCTCATCTATATAATTACGTTTGTAAATAAATGACTTGCTGAGCATTGTGTCAAAGCATGCTCACCCTTGCCTTTTCAAACAAATCAGAAGAGGGATTCGCCGACCCCGATTCATTTGGTTATGATGATGAAGCAGAAGATGGGAACGCCCCAGATGATTCGGAGTTCTAGGAGGGTCTCGCGCCGAGTTGAGTCCGATGTGGAGGAAGCCCTACCAGAACCGTTGCTGCCAGAAGTGAAGATCTTTGTCGTTGCTGTTTGCCTTGTTTTGTGTGTTCGGTATCTGGATGCCGACTCTTGTATGGATAAACTTGTTATTTTCATAGCAACTCTAAGTAGCGTCATTCTGGGCGCTATGTTAATGTAATATTGGTCCTTGTGACCTCGTACCTGTTTAATTATGTTTTATGCAATAACTGTTTTCCGCTTGTTGTGAGTTTTGTAATGGTCCAACCTGTGTGCAATCCACCTGGGCGGTTGCCACGGGATTCCTCAAATGGGGGTCCCACAGTACAGTACGAACTGATAGTAAAAAGTCCGTAATTTCACTATCAGTTACGCAAGAAAAACCGATAGTACTATTTCATCTGTTATATCGGTTGGTACAGTACGAACCGATAGTACAAATTCCGTAATTTCATTATCAGTTACGAAAGAAAAACTGATAGTACTATTTCAGATATTATATCAGTTGGTACAGTACGAACCGATAGTATAAAGTCTATAATTTCACTATCAGTTACGAAAGAAAAACCGATAGTACTATTTCATCTATTATATCGGTTGGTACAGTAATGACCGATAGTAAAAAATATTTGCATTTCACTAACGGTGTACCAGTATATAACCGATAGTAAAAGGCCTCTTCTCCGCCGCTGTCATCCTATTCTATCGGATTTTTCCCAGATTGCTTATAACCGTTAGAAGATATGGGTTAGTGGATTGCATTTCTGTAGTAGTGTGGGTAAAGACATACTTCAAGCTCTTGTGGTCTGAATAGATTTCACATCGATTCCCTATCAAGTAGTGTCTCCAAATCTTGAGTGCATGAATCACTGCTGCTAACTCCATGTCGTGGGTCAGATAATTCTCCTCATGTGGCTGCAGTTGCCTAGATGAAAATGCGACTGCTCTTCCTTCTTGCATTAAGACACAACCTAGTCCGTGCCTAGATGCATCACAATATATCTCAAAATTCTTCTTATTATCAGGGAGTACTAGAACTGGTGTAGTTGTTAACCTCTGTTTCAACTCTTCGAAGCTCTTCTGGCAATCTTCTGTCCACTCAAATCGGACATCCTTCTTCAACAAACTCGTGAGTGGTTTGGCTAGCTTGGAAAATCCTTCAATGAATCAGCGGTAGTATCCAGCTAGTCCAAGAAAACTTTTGACTTCTGACACTGATTCCGGTTGCTTCCATTCTTTCACGGCCTTGACCTTAGCTAGATCCACTTGTATCCCTTCAGTTGTCATTATGTGGCCTAGAAATGAAATTTCCTTCATCCAAAATGCACACTTGTCCAACTTGGCATAAAACTGTTGCTCCCTTAGCCTATCCAAGACTCTTCGTAGGTGGTCAGCATGCTCCTCTTGGTCCTTGGAATAGATCAAGATGTCATCAACAAACACCACTACGAACTTATCCAGATAATCCATAAAGGTCATGTTCATCACATTCATAAAGGCTGCTGGGGCATTGGTCAATCCGAATGGCACCACTGTACACTCATAGAGACCATACCTAGAAGTGAAAGCAGTCTTAGGTATGTCTTCTTCCTTTATCTTCAACTGATGATATCTGGATCTTAAGTCAATCTTTGAGAAGACTCCAGCTCCTCTAAGCTGATCAAATAGGTCATCTATTCTCTGTAGAGGGTACTTGTTCTTAATTGTAACTTCGTTCAGGGCTCTGTAATCCACACACATGCGAAGTCCTCCGTCTTTCTTCTTTGCAAACAACACTGGTGAGCCCCAGGGTGATATGCTGGGTCGTATGAAACCTTTTGCCTCCAATTCCTCTAACTGCTTCTTAAGCTCCTCTAATTCCTTGACTGACATCCGATATGGCCTTTTCGATATGGGCGCCATCCCAGGCTTCAACTCTATACTGAGCTCAAAACCTTGATCTGGGGGCATTCCTAGTAACTCTTCTGGAAACACACTTAGGTATTCTTCAACTACGGGAATTTGGTCCACCTCTTTCCTCAAACTGTGCAGACTCTAGGTTGGGTGCCCTACTGGCGTCCTCTCAACATGAAACAGAACTTCTTTTCTGTTAGGACTAGTAAGGGTAATGGTCTTACGCTCACAATCCATTTGTCCTTTATGTTCTACTAACCAGTCCATTCCAAGTATGACATCTAAACCTTGCAGCTCCAAAACTAACAGCTTAGCAGAGAACTCCTCTCCGCATATATTAAGTTTTACTCCCCTACATACTGACTCTACTGGCATCCTAGAGCCAGGAGACTGAATAGTAATAGGATATTCTATGCAAGTCATATTCAATCCACTTTTAACAGCAAATATTCTAGTAATAAAAGAATGTGTGGCACCAGGATCAAACAGTATTAAACAAGCTTGAGAGTTGATCAAGAATCTACCTAATACCACGTCTGATGCATCTCCCGCTTCTTCTGATGTGACATAGTTGAGTCTGCCTCGTGCTGGTGTTGGGCCTCCTCGGCCTCTTCCACGGTTGGCCGAAAATCCTCCTCTTGTTGCTAGAGCTCCTCGTCCATACTGTTGTATCGGGGCAAGCATTGGGATTGGTGTCTGGATCACAGGCTATTGCTGACCTTCACTTCTTGTCCTAGCCACTGGATTTGGCAGATTCTTCCAGGGGCAATTCTCTCGGTAATGACCAAATCGTCCACAATGAAAGCAATTGACCTTGTTGTGGGGACAATCATGCTGATAGTGGTTTCCGTGACAAGCCGGACACTTGGCTGCCATGGGTCTTGGATTTGGGTACTGTAGGCTTGGCCGATACTGTGGTGCAGCTATGGTGCGACCTCGGGATGAGCTCCCTTGGTTGGCTGGCTGGAACCTTGCCTTCCTCTTGCGGTAGTCGTCCATCAACTGACGCTTCTCTTCAATTTCAAGCAGATGGTTCACTAAGGTCTGGAAGTCGGTAAACTCATGCGACGCAATGAGCACTTGCAAACTGGTTGCAATCCTTCCTTGAAAAGCTCTATCTTCCTAGCTTCGGTGGTAGTATCATCAGGGGCATACCTCGCTAACTGATTGAATTGATGGAGATACTCTGTCACGGTGTTTCCTCCTTGGTGCAGGTTACGAAACTCTCTGCGCTAGAAGCCATCACTCCGGTAGGCACATGGGCTTTCCGAAACTGTTCAAAGAACTTGGCCCAAGTTATTCCTGCAGGATTGGGGTGCATGTTCTTGTAGTTGATCCACCAGGATGCTGCTGGTCCAGCAAGTTGATGAGATGCATACAGGACCATCTCATTGTTTGAGCATCGAACTGTCTCTAGTTTCCTCTCTGTGTCACGCAGCTAATCGTCGGCGACCATGGGGTCAGGAGTACTGGAAAAGGTGGGTGGGCGCGTCTTCTGGAAATCTGTAAGTCTTGCGCTCACCATTGTCCCTTTAGATTGGGCTACTGGCATCCTTTGCAGTATCTGCTCTAGCATCTGTGCTTGTGTTGTCTAATTATCCTTCAGCATCTGAGACTGCATGGCTTGCATCATCTGGTTCTGGGCAGCTTGAGCTTCTTGTCTGCTCCTCTCCATTCACATCATGACTTCTTCCATACTGGGTTGAGCTCCAAGTGATTCCACACATTCTTGAGATTGGGGCTGTTGTTCTTCTTCACTTGTAGCTCTTCCTTGTGACGGGGCACTTGCCTCACGTCCACTGTTCCTTGAATGGCTCCTTGTGTTCGTCATCTTGCTTTCTCAATGCTGCCAAAGTAACCAAGACTGAGGTTGTAGCAAGGGAATAGAAAAGGAAAGAGAGAGAGAAAGAAAAAGGGAAGAGAAGAGACACCTAATAACTTATATGCAGACACTAAGCACACACTAGTAGATATACACATATAGCCTAGCTTTAATAGTTCCCATGGAAGCAATTGGCAGAGACCTGCCCAAAGCAACCAATGGAAACGACACACTAACAGCGAGAAGAAAGAGAGAGAGAGAGAGAGAGAGAGAGAGAAAACAGCACTAACTGGCTAAAAGGGTGAGCTAAACCTCCACCTCACTCTGAACTTAATCTTGATTGGTCGTAGATTCTAAGAAGCTAAAACACCGATCCTCGAAACGACGTCCATCCTCGGATCTTCACTGCTGAGCCACACGTCCAACACATTGTTTTCAAAACAAAAACAGAAAACCCTTTTTCAAAAATTTTGTAACATACCATGTAGTATAAAAATCACCCAAGGCTAACAAGAAAAGGGGGTGAGGAAAGAAGATTATAAGAATAGTAGTTTTTCTTTTCATCAACATAGATTTTCGCAATTACTTGTAAGAAACTAGACTTTTCCCAAAACACATAACTATCGCAGCCATTTCTATCTAGGGTCACATCTTACAGTCAAGCCGGGCTCTGATACCATCTCTGTGGGGAACCCCGCCCCGTACTGAACACCATGGTACGGAACAGCACTCCCCTGTCGCAACTTCCCAGGAGTCAGTTGCCAACCAAGAATGAATATCACAACAACTAGCAAAATACATAGATAATCCACAAAACGTTACAAATTCACAGCCGTGGCACAAGGGCCTTACATAAATTAGCACAACGAGGTACAAAATACCATTTAAAGTTTTTAGCAAAACGCGGAAGGAGTGGAACACTAGTCTTCTCCCACAGTCGCTCGACTGGGGTACGCGACGCCTAGAAGCTTGGATCAAACTCGGGGAAGTCCTCATAGGGCTAAGGCTCACACTCATGTGAACCCAAGTCATTTTGCTCTTCGACTTTTGATGGAGCAATTCAGTCACGGTGAGTACAGGGTACTCAGCAATTCAGTCACGGTGATCACCGGGTGGCGGCGCCCGGGCGAGGGAGGGCCTTGTCCCCTGGGCTCCGCTCACCGGGACCATGGTCACCGGCTGGCGGCGCCCGGGACCAGGGGGACGCTTCTCACTGGGTAGTGGCGCCCGGGACCAGGGGGACGACGAAGGGCCCTGTCCCCAGGGCTCCACTCATCGGGACCGTGATCACCGGGTGGCAGCACTCGGGACGAGGGAGGGCCCTGTCCCCGGAGTTCCGCTCATCGGGACCGTGGTCACTGGGTGGTAGCACCTGGGACCAGGGGGCGCTTCTCACCGGGTGGAAGCGCCCGGGACGACAGAGGGCCCTATCCCCGAGGCTTCGCTCACCAGGACCGTGATCACCGGGTGGCGGTACCCGGGACGAGGGAGGGCCCTGTCCCCGGGGCTCTGCTCACTGGGACTGTGGTCACCAGCTGGCGGTGCCCGGGACGAAGGAGGGCCCTGTTGTGGGGACCACCACCCCGTATCGAACACCACGATATGGAACAACACTCCCCTATCGCAACTTCCCAGGAGTCAGTTGCAAACTGAGAATGAATATCACAACAACCAGCTGATTACGTAAATAGTTCACAAAACGTTATAGGTTCACAGTCGTGGCACAGGGGCCTTACATAAATTAGCACAATGAGGTACAAAATAGCATTTTAAGTTTTTAGCAAAACGCGGAAGGAGCGGAACACTAATCTTCTCCCACGGTCGCTCGACCGGGGTAGCGACGCCTAGAAGCTTGGATGAAACTCGGGGAAGTCTTCATAGGGCTCAGGCTCATACTCATATGAACCCAAGTCACTTGGTTCTTCAGCTTCTGATGGAGCAATTCAGTCATGGATGAGTACAGGGTACTCAGCAAATCACCACATAACAAATCCAAGTATATATAACATGACAGGGAATTCAAAGGAAGTGTTTGAGGTTCTTTTCCAAACCTTTTTCACCACCTAGCAGTTGTTGATCATGAAAAGCATTCAAAACATTCTTTGAAAAACTACCTTATATATATATATATATATATATATAGCAGTTCAAGAGTAAAGAGCTTAAATCAATTAATAAAGCAATTCATTTAAAACTGCTTGTGCCTTGCAACATGGATAAAATCCATTGACCATAACACACTCCTAAATCCAGGAGCACGGAGTATTTAAATACATTTTAAACTCGGCAGAGGAGTACCGCTTTACCCACAAGACTTCTCAACTAACCAGTGTTGACCACGAGCATAGGCCTTTCGCCCAGTCACGCTACTTTAAGCATATGAGTCTCCTATGCCAGGTTCGATAACGCTGCTTTAAGCGCGCCACTGAGTTGAGAATAACACGCTTTTCACCCTACCTTGCCATTATACTAGCTCTGCTCCATAAAAGGTTCACCACCAGTCAGTGACCCAGGAAAATCCACCTCCGGTTGGGGTTTCTAATACAGTTGTGAAGCATTGTAGGGATCTTCCCTCTCATACCTTCACCCTAACCCTCACTCAGTATTGGCCCACGGTGGGAGGGATCTTCCCTCTCCTCCAATAGTGAGCGAACATCGAGGGGTCCAACCACTAGTACAGAAAAGCTTTCTTCTATCGGTAAAAAACACCCTTCTACTATCGATTTTTGTACCGATAGAGATAGACACGATAGAACAAGACAGGTCATTTTCTATCGGTAAATAACCGATAGAAGAACTTCACTATTCTAACGGTATCTTAGGAGAACACCGGTAGAAAACCCATCGTAGTCTGACGTTTGTGAAAGAGTTTACCGATAGAAAAAATATATTACTCTCTCGGTTGTGAATGAGTTTAACGGTTGGAAAAGTACCACTCTTCTAACGGTTAATTACAAGTTTACCGACAGAAAAAACCTTAGTACTCTCTCGGTTGGAAATGAATTTACCGATAGAAAAAACGCTTAGTCTCTCTTGGTTGTGTATGAGTTTACCAGCAGGAAAAGTTAAACTCTTCTAACGGTGAATTACGTGTGTACCGATAGAATAAAGTATAGTACTCTCTCGGTTGTGAAAGAGATTATCGATAGAAAAAATCATAGTACTCTCTCGGTTGTGTATGAGTTCACCAGCAGGAAAAATCACACTTTTCTAATGGTTAATTACGAGTGTACCGATAGAAAAAACGATAGTAGTCTCTCGGTTGTGGATGAGTTTACCGATAGAAAAAGTGATAGTAGTCTCTCGGTTGTGAATGAATTTACCGATAGAACATTCACATATACAGTACAGATGCAATACAGTATAGATTGGATACACAATACAGTACAGATGCAAAGAAGGGTAAATGCACATATACATTGAACAGATTGACACATTAGACAGTTATTCACATTTATTCACATATATATGGACAAATACAAATTGCAATCCAATGTGGACATTTATTCACATATATATTTATTCACATCTATATAAACAGTCTATGCACAGAGTACACGAAAAAGAGAAAATTTTCATGGCGGATGGTTGGGCGCAACTTTCTCCATGACATATTGAGTCCAGATTTGTCGAAGATCTCTAATCTTTGCATTTTCGTATTGGTCTTTCGACATGGCGATCTGCAAGCATGTGTGAATACTGAGTAACTAACTTCCTAATTTTGAACGTGACATCCAATTTTCAAATTTGAGTTAGCTATCAATGCTTACCTGGGAGAATTGGGAAAAGTTTGTCTACACTAGGTCGTACATGTAGCGCAGGACATTGTCGATGATTCAGACTCGGAGTCCTCAGCCGAACTTATGCAAAATTTGTAATAGCGAGACCTTTCAAGATGACCCTCTGGGAAGTGTCGACGATTCGGACTCAGGGTCCTCAGCCGAACTTATGCAGAATTTGTAATTGTGAGACCTTTCAAGATGACCCTCCGGGAAGGTATGCTGAACAATGGTGAACAGGAGCACAGAGAGTTTAGACAGGTTCAGGCCCTCGATGATGGGAGTAATAGCCCTACGTCCTGTTGAGATTTCACTAAGTGTGGTAAAATGTTTACAAATGGAGGAAAAAGTCCTCACAGGCGAGGATTTTTCCTATAAGGGTGTACAAGGAGAAGCTATAGGAGACTTGTAAGTGTTGTCTAATCTAAGCCGTAGACTTGGCTGTTTGAATGATCGAGATATCTTGTATCTTGATTATTCTTTTGAGTTTGGTTCTTCCGAAAAAATGTCTTGGATTTCTTGATCTTCCGATTCCTCGGTTGATGTTTCGGATCATCCTTTTATACTGGTCGAAAAGGTGCCATATGAAGAAAACTGCATCAAACGGTTAGATGCGGTTGTTGGAGAACTGCTGTTAACTTCCACGGAGGTTATTAACACGTGTTAATCACGAATAACCGCATATAATAACCTCTGACGGTTGGTCTTCAATGTGGAGGAATCCTCGGGATGCTTGGAATATCCTGACATCAGGATAATCGAATAAACCCCAAGCACCCTGGTCGAGAACGTTCTGACCGCGGAATGTAGGCTGACCGCACAACATCCCGGATATCCAGTCCGCGTATAGCATACGAACTTCTGACCGCACAAGGCTGTCGGTCTGATCGCACGAAACCCGCGACCTGATCGCGTAAAGCTTGCGACCTCATGGTGATGCCCCTCAGAATAGCTTGAGTTCGTATCGCCAGATACATTCTTGACTCGAACCTGCCTTTAACCAGAAGTCCAATAGAAGTGGTCCGAGTGTCAATCCTCGTCAGCTAGCCCCCAAATTCGAAAGAAACGAAGTGACGTGTTTATTTCGAATTTTAAGACCATGCATTGGATTTTTAACCCGGCCCTTTAACTTCTCCACTTAGTGGCGCACTAAGTGAAAACGGTTGGTTTTTCAAGACGGGTTCTGACATTACGTGACGGGCAATGATAGCGCCGTAGAATTGTTTTTATCTCGAGGTAAAATTGTAAATGCTTTGACGAAACCCGAGGCGCCTGGAATGCAAACCGTCACCCAGGCGGCTATAAATACCAGGTTCTTGGATTTGTAAAGCTTCACAATTTCCCTCCACACCTAAGTCCTTTTCTTGTTATCCTGCCTTCTTCCTTTTCACATACTCCTCCCAATGGCACATCACGATATCATCGAGATTGAGAGTGATGAAGAGGAAGTTGTCGAACAAGGGTCTCAAACGAATGAAGTCCTGTCTCCCTTAAGGAAGAAACCCAAGGTTGACGAAGGATCTTCCAGTGGAACAAAGGTGAAGAACGTAGCGAGTTTCTTTCTTCCTTCAGTTCCTTTGATCCTCCCCGTTCATGCCTCTCGGCAAGTTAGGCCTTTATCCTTAGAGAAAGATCCCATCACATCCAATTCTCCCATCCTTTTGGGTGATCAACATCCTGGTCGGCAAGCGGTGACTATCCCTCGATCAGATGATTGCCATATTGGGTTGGCGAAGCAATCTTCTGATGGGAAGGTTGCTCTTCCACCATCTGATGATCTTCCTCCCAAGATGGGTGTTTTAACGGGTTATGCATCGGGACAGGTAACAATTCTTCTCCCTTTTTGCTGATAATTTTAGTTAATATGACTAACTTTTGCAAAATGCAGGAGGTAGGAGGCTCCAGCGATCAGCCTTCTGCTGCTCCATCTCTTCCTTCCGGACAGACCCTTCTGGAAGAGAAGAATGCCCTGGAGAAGAAGACCGAGGAGATGGCCTCGAAGATTCTGCGTTTAGCAGAATGTCTTGATCAATCCCGAGAAGAGGCGCACCATTTCCGTCGAGAGAGGGATTTCGCTCAGCAATAGCGAGAACTCTCTGACTTGATTAGGGACAATAGTGCGTCTGTTGTTAGGGACGATATAGATAGACTTAGGGTAGTTGCTAGTTCCCTGGGGGTTGTCAGTGTAGATCCTACTGACAACAACATGTCCCTAGGGGAAATTTGTAAACGTCTTTCGGAACAGGTCGATGCTTTTATCGACCGTATCCCTTTTGTATGTAAAGAATGTAATAAATAAAATTTCTTTTATTCATATGAACATTCTTCATACCTTCTGTGTGAAATTATGGCCAAAAGTTTAGTTCGCGACCATTCATACACAGGAAATTTCAGTTCTGCGATTAGAATCGCGCTTTAAAAGATCACCGTGACCTGCCCTGATGCCGCGATCAGACTTAAGGCCGCGGTTAGAACTGAATTGTGACTAGAGTCGAACGTTTGGTTAGACCATTACTTCGATCAGAAACGAAGTTAAATAACATGGTTTTAACCAAACCATAACCCAGTTAAAATATATCCGTACGTCAAAATTTGAGTTACATGATATTTTTTACAAAAATGTTCAAGTAAAAAGAAAGGTAAATAACCCTCAAAAAGCCTTAGCAGACTTCTCGAGTTTTAGCCCTTTCAGCTTCCGAAATAAAGAAGTCTTTTTATTTCAGATCCGATACCCGAAACGCTTTAAAGGGTTTATCATAGAATATCCATTATGGGAAATGAATAAAATATTTAAGAGGACGCTTGAGTGGAACGTTACTCACAGAGGCGTGACTCCTCGAGTCTATAAAAGCAGTAGGTAGCTTCTTGAAGAAGCTATTCAGCCGCGAAAAACCCTTAGAGTTCCCGCCGCACAAAACCCTCATCTTCTTGCCTTCATCTTCCACAAAATCATCGACTTTTTTGACCAATCTTCCTCAAAAAATGGCATCTTGGAGCAGATCCAACCACCATTCTGAGGAGACCCTGGTGGCGTTGGAGAAAGAGGAGATCCTTCCATCGCGGCTGCTGATCAATTGGCGGCCTGCGGAGAAGGACCAAGAAACTCCAATCGTCCGAGAGGGCGAGTTGGTAATCTTCGAGGAGTATCTGCGCTGCGGGTTCCGATTCCCTGAGAGTCGGTTCCTAAAGGACATCCTCGAACATTATGGGTGGGAAGTGATCAACCTCCACCCAAATGCGATGCTGATGCTGGCGGTGTTTCAGCATCTTTGCGAGGCCTTCGTCGGAGTATATCCTAACGTGGACCTTTTCCGACGGTTCTACTTCTCGGCATGGTCGAAGAGCACCAATGCCGCCGGATGCATCTACTTCCGGTTGAGGGACAAGAAGGAATATCCCTCCCCACCTCTGCGGGATTCGGTGCACGGGTGGCACCAGAGGTGGTTTTACTGCTCTCCGCCGTCCGAGAGTAGTTTATGGTTTGAGAACTCGCGGCCAGAGAAGTCAAGCGAGTTGGATGCTCCCCCGACGCTGGGCGTGGAGCACCTGAAGCACGCCGAGGTGATTCTTCACTTGGTGGGTCAAGGGTTGACAGCAAGGGATGTCATCCGAGACTTCGTGAAGAACCGAGTGAGCCCCCTGCGCGAAAGGGCTCATCCTGCTTGGGAAATCAAGTCCATGGCGGATGGAACCCTGGACTATAATGAAGGTATTCGACCTTTTAGCACTGTGCTTTGTCATTTCTGAAATTTATGTTTTCTGACTTGAATTTGGGAACAGTTCTGCCCTCAGCCGAAATTGAGAGGTGAACTAATTCCCTCCTTAGGGCCTACAATGCTGATGTAGAGGGCCCTAAGGGATCACCTCGCCCGCAGAGCTTGATTCATGCCGGTGATGACCTCAGACAGGAGCGCCGAAAGGTAATTTCCTTGTCCGGCTTTGGTTCTGCAGGTCTTGTGTGTGTCCAGCGCTAATCCATTGTAATGGACTGTGAACCAGCTCCTAGGGAAGTTTGCTGATGCGACGTTCCCAAGCGAAAATGTCGGCTCTCTGCGGAAGCCAACGGCGAAGAATGTGAAGAAGGTCTCTCAGAGACCCAGGACAAAGAGTCCTGCCCCCAAGAAGACCAAGCTGAACCCTGGGGAGGGGTCTTCACGAAGCATTCCTCGTCCCGCTAGAAAGACTGCGGTAAGATATCGCATTCCTTCTACTTTTTCAGGCGCGACATGGAATCACTTCTTCGTCGTAAAGGGAGAGGGGAGCGAGGAGGAAGAGGATGATGATGTGCCTCTAGTCATCAAAAGGAAGAGGACCGGGGAGTCCCCTGCTGGTGACGCCCCAAGCTGTCCCGTAGGGACCACAGCTACCGAAGAGGTGGCCGTGGCTGACCCTGCGACCACCGAAGATCTTGTGGTCGCAGGTGACCTTCGAATTCCTGAAGCCCCCGAGGTTTCAGGGTCAATTATCTCTGCTTCCCTGGTCGAAGGGACGACCAAGGTAAGGAATCTTTTCGACCGTTCCTTCTATGACTTTCTGCACATTTGACAAGTTAATGTACATACAGGGAGGAGAGCTTCCCCCTGGGACCACTGGGAGTTCCAGGGAGGAAAATCCTCCTCCTCCGCGGACAGAGGAGGAGGTAGATGAACAAAGGCCGGCTGTGACGGTCCCAGCAACTCTAGAGTCTCCAAGGCCTGCGGATGTAGCCCCACCAGTTAGTCCGGTGGCCCAAGTAAAGACCTTTCTATGTGTTTTTACCTGTTCCCTAAGAATATGCTTATAACATGACATCTCCAGGGGGGTGCTACCTTATTTGCCATAAGGAAGGCAAGAACCGATGATGGTTCTTCTTCCCAAGGGGAACCTTCCCAGAAATCCCAGGAGCGAATGGGTTTTCAAATAAGGTAAGAACCTTAAATTTGGCAATAATCTTAAATAAAAACTGCTCAAATTGTCCTTCATGTCAGGCAAAGAAAGACGGCGCCCAGCTCTTCAATTGCCTCCGGGGAGGTTGAAGTCGCAGCTGGTGCAGGAGCTTCCAACGAAGAACGCTCCACCCCTGTGGTCCAGGAAGTCGTCCAGACCGCAGGGGAAAGAATAAATGTAAGGACCCAGTCACCACCGATGACTACTGGGGGTGGCGTCCGGCCGGCACTCCCACCAACTGTCCCTGTAGTGAGCGCGTCAGAGGCTCTAGCGAGGATTCCCGCTGAACTGAATGATGCTGTTTTACAAAAGTTTATGAAGGTATAATAAAACTCTGCTTTCGTGCCTGAATTGTACTTAGGACACCTTTGATCTTCTTTTTTGGCACCACAGGGATTATCCTGGCTAATAAGCCATTCGCATGTTGTGATGGCCAGTACAGAAGCCATTCAAAAAGAACGCGACAGCTTGCGCAGGTGAGTACCATTACCCTTTAGTTAGCATGGGTGCATCTTGGTTGTGACTGCCTTGATTTTGCTGCAGAGAGGTTACATTTTTGAAGAAAGAGGTGGCCGGTTCAGTCTCAATGTTTACGAAACAAGAAACTGAACTCAACAAACTTCCATCAGAGAATGCTGGTAAGCCGATTCCTGATTAGGAAGACTTGAATCCATAATATGCAAATAATCTCCTCTCTCTGTACAGTGCAAGCAGGTCGAATTACGCAGCTCAGTCGAGACAAGGGGATTCTTGAATCCTCGATTCGCCACACCAATCGGGCGATCAAAGAGCTGAGCCTCCTGGTCTTCAAAAAATTGAAGGCCGTGGCTGATCTTCTGAAAACCGATGTGGTGGAACCAAAGAAAGACAACCTCAGCGTAAGTGACTGGACATCGCTGCTCACTGCCCAGGCAGAATCACTGCTTGAGTATCTCCCTGGAGATGCACGGCGACGCGAAGAGGCGATCAGAACCAGGGTTCGATCAGCCGCAGCAGCCGTACTCAGCCGGGTTCGACTTCACCATGGCCCAGATGCAGATCTGAACGCATTGGTGGGTCCGGTTGAGGTCGAGAGTGAAGAGCTGCTCGATGCAGTCATAGAGGAAGTCAAGCCCCTAGTAGATAGACTCCTGACTGAGCTGGGGATCGAATGATCCTTATTTTTGTACTTAGAAACTTGTGTATAATGCAAATGTATGTAAAAAATTATTTTGGGCAAGAAAATATATATTTCGTATTTTCGTAATATGAATTCCATATTATGAGCATATCCCCCCCCAGCCCCCGCCTCTGCTTATGAACACTAAAGCCTTGGTGTTATAAGCAGAGGAGAAAATATAATCGTTACGACCAGGGATAGGCATATTAAACCAACGACCAGGATCAATATAACATCTAATCTTATTGCGAGCTGGTAGCCACTCGGATGATCAAGGACTTACCAGATAATCCCGTATGCGTTGAGAAACGGCTTATTTAGGAATGAATTATCTGTAAGTGATCATGAGATCGACCAGCGAATCCGATTAGATTGTTGTGATGATCTGACCGTCGGCGATCAGCCCCCAGGTCGAATGCATATGATACGGGCTTAAAGAGAAAAACTCATAATATGAAAGCAAAACATTTTTTGTTTTGGCAAAAGATGCTAATTGAACAGGAAAAAAGTGATTGGAATACTTACACGTAAAACTTGCGAAGTTGATCGATGTTCCAAGTATTGGACAAAATCCGACCATCCTCCATAGCTAACCGCGCCGATCCTGTCTGCGGCACTGAGACAACAGTATAAGGACCTTCCCATTTTGGGGAGAATTTGTTGCGATTAGACTGGTCTTGAATTTTTCGTAAAACCAAGTCGCCAACGTTGAGATCACGTGGTCGCACCTTTTTACTGTGATACTTGCGTAGAGCCTGCAAGTATGCCGCGGACTTGAGCAGGGCGCGATCACGCCGTTCTTCCAAGAGGATGAGATCTTGCGATCGCTGTTCGGATTGGTTGACCTGTTCGAATTGATTCGTGCGAACAGATCCAATACTGACTTCCATATGCAACACAGCCTCGGCCCCATAGACCAAATGGAAGGGTGTCTCACCGGTGGCTCGACTAGAGGTAGTCCGTAGTGCCCATAGAACAGTATAAAGCTCGTCTGCCCAAGCCCCCGATCAAAAACACGTTTTTTTATGCCTTGCAATACTTGCCCATTGGCCCGTTCTACGGCACCATTTCTTTGTGGATGTGCCACAGAAGCAAAGCACATCTTGGTCCCAATCTGATCGCGGTAGTCTAGGAAGAGACCGCTAGCGAACTGAGAACCGTTGTCTGTGATGAGACGGTTTGGAACACCAAATCGTGCCACAATGTTCTTGTGAAAGAACTTTTGTGCGGCTGATGCAGTAATATTTCGTACTGGTTCGGCCTCAATCCACTTTGTGAACGTGTCAATGGCTACGAACAGAAACTTGTACCCATTGACCGCTTGTGGCATAGGACCGACGATGTCCATTCCCCAGATCGCAAAGGGCCATGCGAGAGGAATAGTTTGCAATGCATAAGCAGGTTGATGAACCTGTCTTGCATGAAACTGACACTGTGGACACATCTTGACCATAAGCTTGGCATCATCGAGTGCCGAAGGCCAGTAAAATCCCTGTCGAAAAACTTTTCCGACCAGTGTTCGGTATGACGCGTGTGTACCGCATACACCGTCATGTATTTCTTTCAAGAGGGATTTTCCTTCCTCCTGAGATATGCAGCGCATGAATACTCCTTGAGTACCCTTTCTGTACATAACCCCATCTATGAGTTTGTACAGACGCGCCTTTCGAATTAACCGATCGCTTTTGGTTTCGTCCTCGAGTAGGGTCCCATGTTCAAGATAGACCCTCAATGGATGAGTCCAATCTTGTTCCTGACCGAGGTTGGCAACGAAGGCTATTGCCGGATCATCCTCGACCGAAGTCATGATCGAAGGATGGTCCAAGTGTTCAATGAACACTCCTGCCGGAGCGGATGAGCGTGAGGATCCAATTTTGGATAATTGGTCTGCGAGAATATTGTCCTTTCGCGGGATGTATTGGACTTCGAAGTGACTGAAGTGTTTTTCCAATCTCCTCACTTCCCCCAGGTAATGAGCCATTGTCTCATCGGAGGTGCTGTACTCCTTGTTTACTTGATTTACGACTAGCTGTGAGTCCCCCCTCACCACTAATCGACGGACTCCGAGGAATTTTGCTGCCCGGAGCCCTGCAAGAAGACCTTCATACTCTGCTGCGTTGTTGGTTGCAACAAAGTGTAGTTGAATGACATACTTAAGCTGTTCGCCCTGGGGCGTAACTAAGACTATTCCAGCCCCCGAGTGTTGAAAACTACGGGAGCCGTCAAAGTACATTGTCCAATAATCGGGGCACTCCAGTTCCTTTGCCAACTGCACGGGTGGCTCAGGGTTGGTCCATTCGACCACAAAGTCGGCCAAAACCTGAGACTTAACAGCCGTGCGAGGGGCGAAATGGATCTCGAAGGCACCGAATTCGACCGCCCATTTAGCGATTCGACCAGATTTTTCTGGATTTCGGACAATATCCCCTAAAGGAAAAGAGGAGGGTACTGTGATCTTGTGTGCTTGAAAGTAATGTCGTAGCTTACAGGAAGCCATCAGTAGCGCGTAAAGTATCTTCTGGACCTCAGGGTAGCGCTCCTTAGGACCATGAAGTACTTCGCTCACATAGTAGACGGGTCTGTGTGCTCCTTCCCTTTCCGCGATCAGAACTGCGCTGACCGCGTGTGGGGTGGCCGCCAAATACAGAAGTAATGGTTCTTCCTTTTCAGGAGACACCAATACTGGCGGATTGGACAGATATGTTTTTACCTCCTGAAACGCTTTTTCGGCCTCGTCGGACCACGTGAAGTTATGATGTTTCCGCAAGGCTTTAAAGAAAGGTAGTCCCCTTTCGCCTAATCGCGATATAAAGCGACTTAAAGCTGCCATGCGACCAGCCAGGCGTTGAACATCCTTCATGGTCGAGGGCGACCTCATTTGTTCAATAGCTCTGATTTTCTCAGGATTAACCTCAATGCCCCTGGAACACACAAGGAAACCAAGAAGCTTCCCTGAAGAAACCCCGAAAGAACATTTCTCCGGGTTCAATTTTATTCCAAAGCGATTCAAGTTACAGAAGGTTTCAGCAAGATCGTCCAAATGAGACAATCTTTTGGTGCTCTTTACAACCAAGTCGTCTACATATGCTTCGAGATTACGCCCTATCTGGGAAAGAAAGGTCTTTTGCATCAAACGCTGGTACGTGGAACCTGCGTTCTTGAGACCGAACGGCATTCTGACGTAGCAGTATGTGCTGAACGGGGTGATGAAGGCAGTTTTCTCTTCATCGTCTTCTGCCATGCTAATTTGATGATATCCTGAGTAGGCATCCAGAAAACTCATCAGTTCGCAACCCGCAGTGGAGTCAACTAGCTGGTCGATGCGGGGAAGGGGAAAGTCATCCTTCGGACAGGCACTGTTGAGGCTAGTGTAGTCGACGCACATGCGCCACTTGCCATTTGACTTGCGGACCATGACCGGATTGGCGAGCCAGTCCGGGTGATTCACTTCGCGGATAAACCCGGCTTGTAAGAGTTTGTCTAACTCTTCTCGGATGGCTTCCTGTCTGTCGGTGGCAAAACGCCTGAGCTTTTGCTTTATTGGTCGTTGTCCAGGTCGAATTGCTAACCTGTGCTCAATTACTTCCCTTGGGACACCGGGCATGTCGGACGGTTTCCACGCAAACACGTCTGCGTTAGCCCGGAGGAAAGCAACGAGGTCGAGTTCCTATTTGTCATCCAGGGCTGACCCAACCCGAATTGTCTTGGATGGGTCATCTGGGTACAAAGGAACTTGTTTGAGTTTCTCATATGGTCGAGGAGCAGCCCTGATCGCATCGGTGGCAACGGTGGCGACCTGAGCGTCCCTGAGGGGAAGTTGATCGACCATCTCCAAAGATAGCCGGTCGCACGTGAGCGCCACGTTGCGACTACCTCGGACCGAAATGACACCTTTGGGGCCAGGCAATTTCCCGCACTGATAAGCATAGTGCGTTGCCATCATGAACTTAGCAAGAGTCGGCCTGCCAAAGATTGCATTATAAGCTGAATCACAATCGATTACCTCGAAAGTAACCAATTCTGTTCGGAAGTTATCTGGTTCTCCCAGAGTGACCGGGAGGACCACTTGTCCCAATGGCATCATGGAGGGGCCTGGGATTATCCCATAAAACGGATGGATTATGGGCTTGATCTTCGAACGAGGAATTTGCATCTCGTCGAGTGTCTTGACCAATAAAAGATCAAGGGAACTTCCCCCATCAATCAGGACCCTTTCGACTCTCGCGTTACTGATGATTGGGGTAATAACCAGAGGTAGCCTCAATGGTCGAGTTAGCCTCACAGGACAGTCAGCGCGATCGAACGTCAAAGGCATATCCGACCAACGGGGATATTGAGGTTCGCCAAGAGATGTCTCCGTTTGGTTAACCTCTCGGCAAAAGGTTTTAAACTGCCTTTTGGAAACGAAAGAGGAGGAACCTCTGAAAATGACATTAACATGATTTTGAGGTACCTGGTAAGCCATTTCTTCGTCTCCATCGACGTCTCTAATCCCGCACGCCTGCTCTTTAGGCGGTAAGGTTGGCATTGGCCCAGCTCCTTGGTAGAAATCATCCAGCTGTTTCAACCAACTGCTGCAGTTTTTGAGGTCGTGGCCTGCGGAGTTGTGGAGTGGACACCACCTCTTGCCCTCCTGCGGATTAGTTGATTTTTCTGGCTGGTCGGAATCCCGGCCACCAGAAGCAGTTTTACTTTTAAAAGAAGACTTATTACCTTTGGTCGAAGGTGGTTTCTCCGCGACTGCGACCTCACGGTACTGTCCAGAGCGGTTCCTCTTCGACTTTTTTGACTTCCCACCCGGTGAAGACTCCGGCTTTTTGCTTGAATTTTCTTTCCTGGCGTCCTTGAAGCCTGGTTGGGGCGGTAGGTCCCCCTTGTCAACCATTCAGTTCCATTCGACTGCCTCGGCTGCATCAGAGTATCGATCAGCCATATCGAACAGATCGGCCACTGATCGAGGAGGGTGGATAAGCAAGTCTTTAGTGAATCTCCGGTATCGAACGGCATGCTTAAATGCCCTGATTACGGAGCCATCAGGTATGTTCGGGATGGTATTTCTTACCCCGACAAACCTCTTGACAAACTGCCGAAGTGTTTCGGTCGAAGTTTGCCGCAGTCTATGCAGGTCGTCCTCCTTACCCGGCTTTTGGTAACAGTTTTGGAAATTGCTGAGGATGGCATAGCATAGCATTTCCCAATTGTAGATGGAACCCTCAGGCTGATTAAACAACCAGGTTCTAGCCGGTCCTGCGAGGACTGTTGGCAGGTAGTTGGCCATGACCTTGTCATCGCCTCCTGCTGCTTGGATGGCAGTAATATAGATCTGAAGGAACTCGGATGGGTTCTGAGTTCCATCAAACCTCTCAATGGCCCCTGGTCAAAACTTATCGGGCCAAACGACTGCTCGCAGGCCAGGCGAGCAAGCTTTGCAACCAACGTAAGGACCGTGAACCGTCCTGCGACTTTCGGTTGGGTTTTGAGCAAACTCACGTAATGGCGGGGTTACTCGTGGTCCCAAACGAGAGTGAACGGGAACTCGATCTGATGAGACCATGTACATCATGGTTATGACCAAGACGACATCAACATGGTGGTCATCAAGATGTCATCGTCCGCCACCTTGGCCAGGACGCGAAAGCTGGCAGCACGTACATCGTCTGGATTTCGTGCTGTCGCCGCCACAAGTTCGGCCTCCACCTTGGCCACCTCCCCAAACACAAGACGTGCTCAAGAAAGGCGCCTCTACACCTCTAAGGTCGCACAAGCCACGTCGCTCCAAGGCCAGCCCACAAGTGAGCTCAATTCATCCGCGAGTCCGGTTCGGCCATCTGCGCGTAGTCCAACTTCAAACGGACGTACAGGCCACATACGAAGTCCGTTTTTGACGTTCTTGGACTCTACGGACAAGAGAACGACGAGAGCTTTCCAACGGATCCAGTACTATGTCCAAATTACTTACAGATCAACAGGAATCATCAAAACAAGATTACGACCAGAATCTCACGTGCTGCAATGCTCCACTTTGGGCCCAAGGCCCATGTAACCCTAGGGTTTCCTCCTCCACCCCATGGCCACCCCATACAGTATATATATGGCCGCCATGGCTGTCGTTTAGACTTGGGTTTTGCTTAGATTAATCTGTCAAAGAACAGTTTCGCCGTGTATCGGTTTGTGGAACCCCAACTCGTGAGATTCAATTTATATTTGCAATATTTCAGATTGCTTCTTTCTCGTTCTTGCTTGTGTTCTCGATTCGCATGCAGGGATAAGCCTTCTTGGCGAGGTCAATCGTGTTTGTGCATGGTTGATAACCAACGGAGCCGTGGTGTAGCGATTGCTGGGTTCGGATCGGTTCTGATTGGAAGTCGGATCGTCAACGTCGAGTCTCCACCAATCGACTTACCTCTACCTGTCGGAAGATCGGGCCACCGTGCGCATCACGATCCCTACTACGAGAGTCCTGCATCCGCCGGTATTTGTCCTGTCGGGACGGTACAGGTGGCGGGTAACTCCGTCGGCCAGAGCCAAAATGAGGACCATCTCGTTCACGGGAATGTGTCACTGAGCGGGAAGAGGCTGTTGGGGTCGCCTCGGATGCGACCTCGTCCAGTCTTTCCGCCAGGATCCTAAAAAAGGCCGGTCTCTGCGCATCCGTGACCGTAGGAGGAAAATTGCGCATGACTTCCGCGATAGATCGCAGTCGACCATGGGTACTTCTCCTAGGGGCACCAGGTGTTATTGTTTCTTCGTCCACTGGGAAATGCTCCGGTGGTAAGGAAGGAGTCTGGTCACGTCTACGACCACGCGACCGTCGAGAAGAACTCGGGGCAGCATCGTAACGAGCCTGCGCATCTTGAAGAGCCTCTAGGGCAGTTCTGCGTAGTTCGTTGTTCTGTTGCTCAAGATCTTGCTCCTCCTTCTGTTTGCGATCTTGTTCTTCCCTGGCAGCCTGTTGATCGGGAGTTTCTTCCGACAACGCAGCAAACTGCATAGGGAGAGAGGTCGCCGATGGGGAGAACATCTCGGTTTGTTCCGAGTCGGACTCGAAATCAAAGAGACGGTGGAGGTTATCAGGGTCGAACCTTCCTGGGCTAACTTCAGGGTCACCATCATATTTTCCCTCAGTGGGATCGTATGACGGGCCGGATTCATCACCTAGCACATTAAGAACCTCTGCGGGTTCTGACCTTGTGTCAGTTACCTCCTGGTCGATTAACATGACTTGGGGAGATGATTCAACCTGTGGAAGATTCTGGCCTTCGACCTCTTCCATCGGAACAGGATCGCTTGGAGAAGGCATTGGTATATGGGCATAATCCTCGAGATCGAAATCATTCTCGGAATCATATGCTTCAGCCATGTTTCGGCGAACCTCCGAATTTCAATTAGGACGCCTTGAGAAAGGCCCCACGGTGGGCGCCAGCTGTCGACGATTCGGACTCAGGGTCCTCAGCCGAACTTATGCAGAATTTGTAATTGTGAGACCTTTCAAGATGACCCTCCGGGAAGGTATGCTGAACAATGGTGAACAGGAGCACAGAGAGTTTAGACAGGTTCGGGCCCTCGATGATGGGAGTAATAGCCCTACGTCCTGTTGAGATTTCACTAAGTGTGGTAAAAGGTTTACAAATGGAGGAAAAAGTCCTCACAGGCGAGGATTTTTCCTATAAGGGTGTACAAGGAGAAGCTATAGGAGACTTGTAAGTGTTGTCTAATCTAAGCCGTAGACTTGGCTGTTTGAATGATCGAGATATCTTGTATCTTGATTATTCTTTTGAGTTTGGTTCTTCCGAAAAAATGTCTTGGATTTCTTGATCTTCCGATTCCTCGGTTGATATTTCGGATCATCCTTTTATACTGGTCGAAAAGGTGCCATATGAAGAAAACTGCATCAAACGGTTAGATGCGGTTGTTAGAGAACTGCTGTTAACTTCCACGGAGGTTATTAACACGTGTTAATCATGAATAACAGCATATAATAACCTCTGACGGTTGGTCTTCAACGTGGAGGAATCCTTGGGATGCTTGGAATATCCTGACATCAGGATAATCGAATAAACCCCAAGCACCCTGGTCGAGAACGTTCTGACCGCGGAATGTAGGCTGACCGCACAACATCCCGGATATCCAGTCCGCGTATAGCATACGAACTTCTGACCGCACAAGGCTGTCGGTCTGATCGCACGAAACCCGCGACCTGATCGCGTAAAGCTTGCGACCTCATGGTGATGCCCCTCAGAATAGCTTGAGTTCGTATCGCCAGATACATTCTTGACTCGAACCTGCCTTTAACCAGAAGTCCAATAGAAGTGGTCCGGGTGTCAATCCTCGTCAGGAAGGTATGTAGAACAATGGTGAACAGGAGCACAGAGAGATTTATACAGGTTCGGGCCCTCGATGGTGGGAGTAATAGCCCTACGTCCTGTTAGGATTTCACTATAGGTGATGAAAGGTTACAAAATGGTAGAAAAACTTCTTCACAGGCGAAGGGTTTTTTCTATGTAAATGTACAGAATAAAGCCAGAAAGGCTTGTAAGAACTATCTAATTTAGGCCGTAGACTTGGCTGTTTGAGTGGTTGAGATGTGTTGTATCTCGTCCTTTTTAGAGGTCTTGATCTTCCAAATGGATCGGATCCCCCTCCTTGATGTACTTCGCCACCCTTTTATACTGGTCGAAAGGGTGCCATGTCGCAACTGCATCAAACAGTTGTTTGGACGGTTGGATGCGGTTTATTGAACTGCTCTTAACTTCCAGGTAGGTTAAGCACGTGTTATTCGTGAATAACTGCATGAATTAACCTCCTGGCGGTTAGTCTTCTACGTGGAGGAATCTTCGGGATACTTGGAATATTCCCACTATAGGGATAACCGGACAGATAAATTCCAAGTACCTTGGTCGAGAATGTTCTGACCGCGGGATGTTGGCTGACCGCGCAACATCTCCAATATTCTGTTCACATATAGCATACGAACTTCTGACCGCACAAAGCCTGCGGTCTGATCGCACGAGGCCTGCGACCTGATCGCGCAAAGCCTGCGACTTGATCGCGCAAAGCCTGCGACTTGATCGCGCAAAGCCTGCGACCTTAGGCTGATGCTTCTCAGAATGACTTGAGTTCACATCGCAGGGCACGTGTCTGACTCAAATCTGTCTTGAACCAACAGTGCATTTATTTGAACTGACCCGGGTGTCAATCCTCGTCAGCTAGCCCCCAAATTTAAAGAAAACGAAGGGACGTGTTCACTTTAAATTTAAAGAAATGCATCGGATTATTAACCCGACTCTTCAAATCTCCCACTTAGTGGCGCACTGAATAGGTCGGTTGGTTCCCCGAGACAGGCTCTGGGTATTATGTGACAAGCAATGATGGCGCTGTTGAAATATTTTTTAACCCAAGGTAAAATTGTAAATGCTTTTAAAAACCCGAGGCGATTCAGAATGTGAACCGTCACCTTGATGGCTATAAATACCGGGTCTTTGAATCTGCAAAACTTCACAATTTTTCTCACGGCTAAGTTCTTTCTAAAAACATCTTCATTCTTCTCTCCATACACTTCCCGATGGTAGGTCATAACATCATCGAGATTGAGAGCGATGAAGAGGAAGTTCTTAAGCAGGAACCTCCAGTACCTGAAGATCCATCTCCTTCAAAGAAGAAGTCCAAGGTTGACGAAGGATCCTCCAGCAGAGCAAAAGTAGAAAATGAACCATCATCTTTTCTTCCTGCAGCTTTCTTCCCTAGCACCCCTTGCTTTTGTTTGGGTGATCAATTTTCTAGCCAGCAAGCGGTGACTATTCGGCCAGAAGATCCTCAACTTGTGTTGGGGAATCAATCTTCTGGTGGGAAGGTTGTACTTCCGCCACCTGGCGTCCATCTTTCCAAGATGGATATATCAACGTGTCATGAACAGGGACAGGTAACAATCCACATCTCCTTTTTGCCGATAGTTTATGGTTAGTATAACTAATCCTTGCAAATGTAGGAGATTGGAGGCCCTAGTGGTCAGCCTTCTGCTGCTCCACTTCTTCCCCTTAGACGGACTCTTCTGGAGGAGAAGAATGCCCTGGAGAAGAAGACCGAAGAGATGTCTTCGGCAATTCTACATCTGGCAGATTGTTTTAAACGATCCCGTGAAGAGGCGCACCAGTTCTGTCGAGAGAGGGACCACGCCCAGCAACAGCGGGAACTTTCTGACTTAATTAGGAACAGTAGTGTACCTCTTGTTAGGGATGATGTAGATAGGCTTAGATTAGTTGCTAGTTCCCTGGGGGTTGTCAGTGTAGATCCTACTGACAACAACATGTCCCTAGGAGAACTTTGTAAACTTCTTTCGGATCAGGTCGACGCTTTGGTCACCGGTATCCCTTTTGTATGTAAAGAATGCAAGAAATAAAATTTTCTTTCTTCATATAGATACTCTTCACATCTTCTGTGTGAATATATGGCCATGAGTAATGCTTTCGCGACCATTCATACACAGGAAAATTTCAGTTCTGCGATCAGAATCACACTTTTATGAAAGTACCGCGACCAGCCCTAATATCGCGATTAGACTTAAAGCCGCGGTTAGAACTGAAACATATTGCGACTAGGATTGAGGTTCGACCAGACTGTCACTTCGATTAGAATCAGAGCTTAATCAAAATCATGGTCCCGATCATACCGTAACCCGGTCAAAGAGCGCTAACGCTGCCGGATGTATTTACTTCCGGCTGAGGGATAAAAAGGAGTATCCCTTTCCACCCCTGCGAGACTCAGTGCATGGGTGGCATCAGAAGTGGTTCTACTGCACCCCGCCAAAGGAGAGCGGGCTGTGGTTTGAAAACTCGCGGCCAGAGAAGCCAAGCGAGTTAGACACTCTCCCGGCGATGAACTCGGAGTTCGTGAAGCACGCCGAGGTAATTCTTCACTTAGTCGAAGAAGGGTTGACGGCTCGGGACGTCATCTGAGACTTTGTGAAGAACCGGGTGAGCCCCCTGCGTGAAAGGGCTCATCCGGCTTGGGAGATTAAGTCCATGGCGGACGGCACCCTGGACTATAACGAAGGTATTCGTTTCTGACAACGAAAACCTTCATGTTTTTCTTGAAATACATTCATTTTAACTTGTATTCGGTAACAGTCCTATCCTCTGCTGAAATTGAGAGGCGGACTAACCACCTCCTCCGGGCGTACAACACCGAGGTAGAGGGTGCCAAGGGGTCGCCTCGCCCCCAGAGCTTAATTCACGCCGGCGACGACCTCAGGCAAGAGCGCCGAAGGGTACATTCTCCACTTGGCCTCTGTTTTGCAGGTTTTATGTCTGTCCAGCACTAATCCCATGAGAACAGCTTCTTGGGAGGTTTGCTGAGGCGACATTTCCCAGCGAGAACATCGGTTCCCTGGGAAAGCCGACGACCAAGAACGTGAAGAAAATTTCCTCAAGACCCAGGACGAGGAATCCTGCCCCCAAGAAAGTCAGGCTAAATCTTGGGGAAGGGTCTTCACGAAGCACTCCTCCTACAGCCCGAAGAACTGTGGTAAGATATCAGATCCCTCCGATCTTTCCAGGTGCGAATTCGAATTACTTCTTCGTCGTACAGGGAGAGGGGAGCGAGGAGGAGGAGGAGGGCGATGATGTCCCTCTAGTTCACCGGAGGAGGAAGATCGCGGGCTCTCCATCCGGTGATGCTCTAACCCATTCCGCAGGGATGACTGCTACTGCAGAGGCAGCCGTAGCAGACCCCACGACCACCGAAAGCCTTGTGGTCGCGGATGATCCCCTAGCCCCTGAAGCTCCTGAGGCTTCAGAACCAGTTGCCTCTACCTTCCCGGTCGAAGGGACGACCGTGGTAAGATTCTCCCACAGTCGGTTTTCTTCAATTCCCCCTGTACACTTGATGAGCTAGTGCTTATGCAGGGAGAAGAGCTTCCCCCTGCAACTCCTGCTAGCCCCAGGGAGGAAAATACTCCTCCTCCGCAGACAGGAGCGGAGGTGGTTGTGCAAGATCCTGTGGTGATTGCACACAAGGTGCTGGCCCCGGAAACCCAGGAGACAGCGAGGTCTTCGGGTGGGACGTCGCCAGTGGGATCGACTGCCCAGGTAAAGATTCTTCTCATTAGCCTTTAACTTTCCCTTGAAAAAATGTTCATAGGGGAACACACACAGGGAAGAGCGGCCTTGTTTTCCAAGAGGAAGATCAGGGTGGACGATAATTGTCCCCATGCTCGAGGAGAACCTTCTCTGAAATCCCAAAAGCTAAGGGGATTTCAAATAAGGTAAGAACCTTTATCCTGGTTGTATTAGAAATGATGGTCACGAATTGTTACCATTTGATTTTTCTTTTCCTTTATCAGACGAAAAGAAATAGCGCCCAGTCCTTCAACCACTTCGGGAAGGGTTGAGGTCACTGCTGGTGCAGAAGCTTCTAGTGAGGGGCGCTCCATCCCCTCGGTCCAAGAAGTTGTCCGGGCCGTATGGGGAGAAGCAGGCGCGAGGACCCAGTCGGAGTCAACGGCGACTGGAAGCAGTGCCCAGCAGGCACTTCCTCCAACTGCCCCTGCTGTAGGCACCTCCGGACCTTCAAAAAATCTTCCCATCAGTCCGGAAGATGCCTCCATAGAGAAGTTCATGAAGGTATGATGAATCCTTCTCTGGGTGTCCTGAATTGTTCATAGGACACCTTTAACTCCCTTTTTTGTATCACAGGAACTATCCCGGATGATGGCCCAATCGCGTGCTACGGCGGCGAGCATGGTGGCCATACAAAGAGAACGGGACAGCTTGCGCAGGTAAGGATCATTACTCTTCAACTTGTAAAGATACAAGTTGATTATGACCACTCCTTCTGTTTTATTACAGGAAAGTGGCATCGTTGGACAAAGAAGTGGCCACAGTCAAGCTTCATTCGATCTTAGTAGCTAGGAACCAAGAGATTGAAAACAATAAACTGCGGTCACAACTTGCTGGTAAGTTGATTCCTGATTAGGAATACTTGTCCTCATAACCTGTGAGTAATATTTTCTCTTGTTGCAGCGCAAGCTGGTCAAATAATGCAACTCAGTCAGGACAATAAAACCCTCCAGGATTCTATCCAAGCCTCCACAAAGGCGATTGGAGAGCTGAGCCGTTCAGTCTTCGAAAAACTGAAGGCGGTGGCTCATCTTCTGAAGGCTGATGTGGTCGAAACCACACGAGACAATCTCAGCCAAGATGACTGGTCTGCACTAGTTATGGCCCAAGCAGAGTCACTTCTCGAGTATCTCCTTGAGGATACAAAGCGACGAGAAGAGGTGATCAGAACCAGAGTTCGGTCAGCCGCTTCCGCTATCCTCAGCCGGGTTTGACTTCACCATGGCCCAGATGCAGATCTGAATCCACTAGTAGGACCGGTTGAGATCGAGAGTGAAGAGCAACTAGAGGCCGTCATGGAGGAGATTAGTCTCCTTGTAGATAAGCTCCTGACTGAGCTCGGGATCGAATGATCCCTATACCTGTACAGAAACAGTTGTATACGATGCAATGAACATGAAAATTCATTTTTGAAAATGAATATATTTCTGTTTTATGTTGTTTTATATTATAAACATATCCCCCTAGCCCCCGCCTGTGATTGTAGATATTGAAGGCTTAGTATTACAAACACAGGGGAAAAGTGAATATAACGACCAGGGGTGTATGATCAAATCAACAATTATGATTATTATAACACCTAGCCTTGTTTGCTAACCAGCAGCCACTCGGATAACCAATGACTTGTCAGAAAGCCCCGTGTGCGTTGAGAAACGGCTTATTTAGGAGTGACTTATCTGAAAGTGGTTATGAGATCGGCCAGCAAATCCGACCAGGATGTTATAATGATCTAACCGCGTGCGACGAGCCCCCGAGCCGAATTCATAGTGGATGGGCATAAAGGGAAATATTCATCATATAAACGCAAAACATTTTTAATTTTATGAAAAATGCTAATTGAACAGGAAAAATGGGGTTGAGTACTTACACGTAGAACTTGCGAAGTTGATCGATGTTCCAAATATTGGACAAAATTCGACCATCCCCCATGGCTAACCGCGCGGATCCTGGTCGCGGCACCGAGACCACAGTGTAGGGGCCTTCCCACTTCGGGGAGAATTTGTTGCGATTAGACTGATCTTGGATTTTTCGTAAGACCAGGTCGCCCACGTGAAGACTACGTGGTCGCACCCTTTTACTGTGATACTTGCACAAAGCTTGCAAGTATGCCGCGGACTTGACCAAAGCGCGATCACGCCTTTCTTCTAAGAGGATGAGATCTTGTGACCGCTGTTCGGACTGATTAATCTGTTCGAATTGTTCTGTCCGAACAGATCCAATACTAACATCGATAGGCAATACAGCCTCGGCCCCATAGACCAGATGGAAGGGCGTCTCACCGGTGGCTCGACTAGAAGTAGTTCGTAGTGCCCATAGAACAGTATAAAGCTCGTCTGCCCAAGCCCCCGAGTGAGTCTTAAGGCGATCAAAAACACGTTTTTTAATGCCTTGTAGTATCTGCCCATTGGCCCGCTCTACAGCACCATTGCTTTGTGGATGTGCCACAGAAGCAAAGCACACCTTAGTTCCAATCTGGTCGCAGTAGTCTAGGAAGAGACCACTAGCAAACTGAGAACCGTTATTGGTGATAAGGCGGTTTGGAACACCAAATCGAGCAACAATGTTCTTATGAAAGAACTTTTGTGCTGCTAATGCGGTAATATTTCATACCGGTTCGGCCTCGATCCACTTAGTAAACGTGTCAATGGCTACGAACAGAAACTTGTATCCGTTGACCGCTTGTGGCATAGGACCAACAATGTCCATTCCCCAAACCGCGAAGGGCCATGCGAGGGGAATAGTTTGTAACGCATAGGCAGGTTGATGAACCTGTCTCGCATGGAACTGACACTGAGGATATGTTTTGACCATGTGCTTGGCATCATCAAGTGCCGAAAGCCAGTAGAATCCTTGTTGAAAAGCTTTTTCGACCAGTGTCCGATATGACGTGTGTGCACCACATACACCGTCATGTATTTCTTTCAAGAGGGATTTTCCTTCCTCCTGAGATATGCAACGCATGAATACTCCTTGAGTACTCTTTCTGTACAGAACCCCATCTATGAGTTTGTACAGTCGCGCTTTTCGAATTAACCGATTGCTTTCGGTTTCGTCCTCGGGTAGGGTCCCGTGTTCAAGATAGACTCTCAATGGATGAGTCCAATCCTGTTCCTGACCGAGGTTGGTAACGAAGGCTATTACCGGATCATCCTCGACCAAAGTCATGATCGAAGGACGGTCCAAGTGTTCAACGAACACTCCTGCCGGAGCGGATGTACGTGAGGACCCAATTTTGGATAATTGGTCTGCGAGAATGTTGTCCTTTCGCGGGATATATTGGACTTCGAAATGACTGAAGTGTTTTTCCAATTTCCTCACTTCCCCCAGGTAATGAGCCATTGTCTCATCGGAGGTGTTGTACTCCTTGTTTACCTGGTTTACGACTAGCTGTGAGTCTCCCCTCACCACTAATCGACGGACTCCGAGGAATTTGGTTGCCCGGAGCCCTGCAAGAAGACCTTCATACTCTGCCGCGTTGTTGGTCGCAACAAAGTGCAGTTGGATGACATACTTAAGCTATTCGCCCTGGGGCGTAACTAAGACCACTCCAGCCCCCGAGTGTTGAAAACTACGGGAGCCGTCAAAGTACATTGTCCAATAATCGGGGCACTCCAGTTCCTCTGGCAACTGCACGGGTGGCTTAGGGTTGGTCCATTCGACCACAAAGTCGGCCAAAACCTGAGACTTAACCGCCGTGCGGGGCGTGAAATGGATCTCGAAGGCACCGAGTTCGACCGCCCATTTGGCGATTCGACCAGACTTCTCTGGGTTTCGGACAATATCCCCCAAAGGAAAAAAGGAGGGTACTGTGATCTTGTGCGCTTGAAAGTAGTGTCGTAGCTTACGGGAAACCATCAGTAGCGCGTAAAGTATCTTCTGGACCTCAGGGTAGCTCTCCTTAGGACCATGAAGTACCTCTCTCACATAGTAGACAGGTCTGTGTATTCCTTCCCTATCCGCAATCAGAACGGCGCTGACCACGTGCGGTGTGGCCACCAGATAAAGAAGAAATGGTTCTTCTTTGTCGGGAGATTCCAATACTGGTGGACTGGATAGATATGTCTTCACCTCCTGAAACGCTTTTTCGGCCTCATCTGACCATGTAAAATTATGATGCTTCCGCAGGGCTTTGAAGAAAGGCAATCCTCTTTTGCCTAGTCGTGATATGAAACGACTTAAAGCCGCCATGTGACCGGCCAGGCGTTGAACATCCTTCATGGTCGAGGGTGATCTCATTTGTTCAATGGCCCTGATTTTCTCAGGATTAACTTCAATGCCCCTGGAACACACAAGGAAACCAAGGAGTTTTCCTAAAGAAACCCCGAAAGAACATTTCTCCGGGTTTAATTTTATTCCAAAGCGATTCAAATTACAGAAGGTTTCAGCGAGATCGTCCAAATGAGACAATCTCTTGGTACTTTTTACAACCAAGTTGTCTACATATGCTTCGAGATTATGCCATATCTGGGAAAGAAAGGTCTTTTGCATCAAGCGCTGGTACGTGGAACCTGCATTCTTGAGACCGAACGGCATTCTGACGTAGCAGTATGTGCCGAACGGGGTGATGAAGGCAGTTTTCTCTTCATCGTCTTCTGCCATGCTAATTTGATGATATCCTGAGTAAGCGTCCAGAAAACTCATCAGTTCACAACCCGCAGTTGAGTCGACCAGCTGGTCGATGCGGGGAAGGGGAAAGTCATCCTTCGGACATGCAGCGTTGAGGCTAGTGTAGTCGACGCACATGCGCCACTTGCCATTTGACTTGCGGACCATGACCGGATTGGCAAGCCATTCTGAGTGATCAACTTCGCGGATAAACCCGGCTTGAAGGAGTTTGTCCAATTCCTCTCGGATGGCTTCCTGTCGGTCAACAGCAAAACGCATGAGCTTTTGCTTTATTGGTCGTTGTCCAGGTCGAATTGCTAACCTGTGCTCAATTGCTTCCCTTGGGACACCGGGCATGTCGGACGGTTTCCACGCAAACACATCTGCGTTAGCCCGGAGGAAAGCAATGAGATCGAGTTCCTATTTGGCGTCCAGAGCTGATCCGACCCGAACTGTCTTGGATGGATCATCTGGGTACAAAGGAGCCAGTTTGAGTTTTTCATCTGGTCAAGGAGCAGTCTTGATCGCGTCGGTAGCGACAGTGGTGACTTGAGCGTCCCGGAGGGGAAGTTGATCGACCATCTCCAGAGATAGCAGGTCGCACGTGAGTGCCACGTTGCGACTGCCTCTGACCGAGATGACAACTTTGGGGCCAGGCAATTTTCCGCACTGGTAAGCATAGTGTGTTGCCATCATGAACTTAGCGAGAGTTGGCCTGCCAAAGATTGAATTATAAACCAAATCACAATCGATTACGTCAAAAGTAACCAATTCTGTTCGGAAGTTATCCGGTTCTCCCAGTGTGACCGGGAGGACCACTTGTCCCAATGGCATCATGGAGGGGCCTGGGATTATCCCATAGAATGGATGGATTATGGGCTTAATCTTCGAACGAGGAATTTGCATCTCGTCGAGTGCCTTGACCAACAAGATGTCAAGGGAGCTTCCTCCGTCGATTAGGACCCTTTCAACTCTCGCGTTACTGATGATCGGGGTAATGACCAGAGGGAGCCTCAATGTCGTGTTAACCCCGCCGGACAATCAGTGCGATCAAATGTTAAAGGTGTATCCGACCAACGGGGGTGTTGAGGTTCACCAAGGGATGTCTCTGTTTGGTTAACCTCTCGGTAAAAGGCCTTAAACTGCCTTTTGGAAATGAAAGAAGAAGAACCTCCAAAAATAACATTAATATGATTTTGAGGTACCTGGTAGGACATTTCCTCGTCTCCGTCGGCGTCCCTAAGTCCGCACGCCTGTTCTTTAGGTGGTAAGGTTGGCATTGGCCCAACTCCCTGGTAGAAGTCATCCAGTTGCTTCGACCAACTCCTGCAATTCTTGAGGTCGTGGCCTGCGGAGTTGTGGAGTGGACTCCACTTCTTGCCTTCCTGCGGATTAGTGGACTTTTCTAGCTGGTCGACACTCCGACCACCAGAGGCAGTTTTATTTTTAAATGAAGGCTTGTTACCTTTGGTCGAAGGCGGCTTCTCTGTGACCGCGACCTCGCGGTATTGTCCAGAGCGGTTCCTCTTCGACTTCTTCGTCTTCCCACCTGATGAAGATTCCGGCTTCTTGCTTGAATCTTCCTTCCTGGAGTCTTTGAAACCCGGTTGTGGTGGTAGGTCACCCTTGTCGACCATTCGATTCCATTCGACTGCTTCGGCTGCATCAGAGTATCGATCGGCCACTGATCGAGGAGGGTGGATAAGCAAGTCCTCAGTGAATCTCCGGTATCGAATGGCATGTTTAAACGCTCTGATAACGGAGCCATCAGATATGTTCGGGATGGTATTCCTCACCCCGACAAACCTCTTAACAAACTGCCGAAGTGTTTCGGTTGAAGTTTGCCGTAGCCGATGAAGGTCGTCCTCTTTACCCGGCTTTTGGTAACAATTTTGGAAATTGCTGAGGATGGCATCACATAGCATTTCCCAATTGTAGATGGAACCCTCGGGCTGATTAAACAGCCAGGTTCTAGCCGGTCCTGCGAGGACTGTAGGAAGGTAGTTGGCCATGACCTTGTCATCGCCTCCCGCCGCTTGGATGACAGTGATATAGATTTGAAGGAACTCAGATGGGTTTTGAGTTCCGTCAAACCTCTCAATGGCCCCTGGTCGAAACTTACCGGGCCAAATGACTGCTCGTAGGCTAGGCGAGAAGGCTTTACAACCAACGTAGGGACCTTGAATCGCCCTGTGACTCTCGGCTGGGTCTCGGGTGACCTCACGCAATGGCGAAGTTACTCGTGGTCCCAAACCAGAGTGAACAGGAACTCGATCTCTACTACGAGAATCCTGCATTCGCCGGTATCTGTCCTGTCGGGACGGTACGGGCGGCGGGTAACTTCGTCGGCTAGAACCAGAATGAGGACAATCTCGTTCGCGGGAACGTGTTACCGAGCGGGAAGAGGCCGTTGGGGTCGCCTCAGACGCGACCTCATCCAATCTCTCCGCCAGGATCCTAAAAAAGGCCAGTTTCTGCGCATCCGTGACCGTAGGAGGAAAGTTACGCATGACTTCCGCGATAGATCGCAGTCGACCATGGGTACTTCTCCTAGGGGCACCAGGTGTCACCGTTTCTTCGTCCACCGGGAAACCCTCCGGTGGTAAAGAAGGGGTTTGGTCACGTTTGCGACCACGCGACCGTCGAGAAGAACCCGGAGCAGCATCGTAACGAGCCTGCGCATCTTGAAGAGCCTCTAGTGCAGTTCTGCGTAGTTCGTTGTTTTGTTGCTCGAGATCTTGGTCCTCCTTCTGTTTGCGATCTTGTTCTTCCCTAGTAGCCTGTTGATCGGGAGTTTCTTCCGACAACGCAGCAAACTGCCTAGGGAGAGAGGTTGTCGAAATCAAAGAGACGGTGGAGATTATCAGGGTCGAACCTTCCGGGGCTGATTTTCGGGTCGACATCATCCTTCCCCTCAGCGGGGTCGTATGACGGACCGGAATCATCGCCTAGCGCATTAAGAACCTCTGTGGGTTCTTACCTTGCGCTAGTTGCTCCCTGGTCGATAGACATGACCTGGAGAGACGATTCAACCTGTGGAAGATTCTGGCCTTTGACCTCCTCCATCGGGACAGGATCGCTTGGAGAAGGCATCGGGATATGGGCATAATCCTCGAGATCGAAATCGTTCTCGGAATCATATGCTCCAGCCATGTTTCAGCGAACCTCCGAATTAAAACTAGGACGCCTTGAGAAAGGCCCCACGGTGGGCGCCAGCTGTCGACGATTCGGACTCGGAGTCCTTAGCCGAACTTATGCAAAATTTGTAATAGCGAGACCTTTCAAGATGACCCTCCGGGAAGGTATGTAGAACAATGGTGAACAGGAGCACAGAGAGATTTATACAGGTTTGGGCCCTCGATGGTGGGAGTAATAGCCCTACGTCCTGTTAGGATTTCACTATAGGTGATGGAAGGTTACAAAATGGTAGAAAAACTTCTTCACAGGCGAAGAGTTTGTCCTATGTAAATGTACAGAATAAAGCCAGAAAGGCTTGTAAGAACTATCTAATTTAGGCCGTAGACTTGGCTGTTTGAGTGGTTGAGATATGTTGTATCTCGTCCTTTTTAGAGGTCTTGATCTTCCAAATGGATCGGATCCCCCTCCTTGATGTACTTCGCCACCCTTTTATACTGGTCGAAAGGGTGCCATATCGCAACTGCATCAAACAGTTATTGAACTGCTCTTAACTTCCAGGTAGGTTAAGCACGTGTTATTCGTGAATAACTGCATGTATTAACCTCCTGGCGGTTAGTCTTCTACGTGGAGGAATCTTCGGGATACTTGAAATATTCCCACTATAGGGATAACCGGACAGATAAATTCCAAGTACCTTGGTCGAGAATGTTCTGACCGCGGGATGTTGGCTGACCGCGCAACATCTCCAATATTCTGTTCGCATATAGCATACGAACTTCTGACCGCACAAAGCCTGCGGTCTGATCGCACGAGGCCTGCGACCTGATCGCGCAAAGCCTGCGACTTGATCGCGCAAAGCCTGCGACCTTAGGCTGATGCTTCTCAGAATGACTTGAGTTCACATCGCAGGGCACGTGTCTGACTCGAATCTGTCTTGAACCAACAGTGCATTTATTTGAACTGACCCGGGTGTCAATCCTCATCAGACATAAAACCCGCATTCCCACGATTGTGGCTGCTGATGGCACTGAGATAATTGCATATGCGAAGACATGTTAGCTATTGTTTCCATAAACTAATTAAGCATAAACAAAAAGTCTTGTGAGTACCTCATATTCTTTTCAATCTAGTAGGGAGCCCTGCGGTGTGGCATGCCTCCCTCCAGCGGACACATATTTATCAAAGCCCTGCATTTCAGTTAGTATTGCCGGTTAATGTATTATCATTAGCTAGTGAGGTCAAAATTTAAATCAAACATATAAGTTACTTACGCCTCCATATTCCCCTTGACCACATATTCGATCGATAATCTGTCACGCATCTAATCGAGGTAGTACACCTCGTTCCTCAGTGGACAGATCATGATGAGGATCCAGTGGCCCCTGCATTGTACGTAAAAGAGGACCGCTAGCTCAAAGTATATCTCAGGTGTAACATACAAGATTGAGTTAAATTAGTACAAAATGCACTAACCTTTGGTGGTACGCCACCAGAATGAACTCCCTGTCCTGCTGCGCCATCAGCGCCTTGGATATGTACTGCTCAGCGTGTGCGGCGTCGTGCTCTAGCAACGTGAGGCTTATTTTCTCTGGGTCGAGGAAACCCACCATGTCACACGCAGCCTCCGATGCTAGCTTGTACATGCACCTGCATGCAAAGGATGACATTAGTATTGCACAGAAAGTTACTACATTTCAAATGAACTACAACAATGCAGAGTTAGCAACCAGAGTTAGAAAACAGCAATACATAGCATCAGCAAACTCACAGGACTCCAGTCCGTATGATGGACATATCGAGCTCCCGCCAGTTGTAGAGGCCGAACAAATCCTCGTGTGCCACGGATATACTCCCGGGCTCACGGTCGAACTGCCCAGGCCTGTAGGGAACTAAGAAGTTCAGATTGCGCCGAGCTCGGTGTAGGTACCACTCGTGGAGGTCTCTGGTTGATCGATCCAATTTGTGCAAAGCTACCTCCGACATGAGTGGGAACCCGTTCCTGAACCTCTCCAGCTGTCCCTGTCGCCCTTTGCCCTTGCCTTTGCCCTTGCCTTTGCCCTTGCCTTTTGCCGGGGACTGAGCACTTACCTTCGAAGGCAAGGGCGAGGTGATGGCGGCTTTCTTCCGAGGTGAAGGCGTGGATGCGCTGGGTGGGGTCGAGGCCGTCTTTGATGTGTCCAGGTTCGTACGAGATCGGGCCTCATGCCCCGAGCTGGGGGCGCAATCCCCTGGTAGCCCGCCGGCTGGCCACTTCAATTAATGACCACGTATGTTAGATTTTGCAAGTTGAGTGTACTGAGTAGGATGTAATCTAAAATGTGTAGGATTTACCGGTTGTTTTAGAAGACACTTCTTGGGCCACTGTATGTAGGAGCCCACTGCCTCAGCAAGTGTCTGTAGTTACTTTGTTGGGACTGGCAATGGAGAATCGTTGTAGGCCGGCATGGCCATGTCCACCTGTACCTTTGCGAACCCCAACCGCAGAGGTACGCAGTGGACCCGGACATCCGGCCCAGACAGATATACGAAGTCGTGTCCAACCACTTCCTGCCCGGCACCTAGGTGATTCTATAGGATGTAGCCCTCCGGCTTCTGCAAATTTGTAACAATTAAAACAAGTTAGCGAAACAACTCTAACAGAATGGGAGTGGCATCAACTTAAGTGCACAGATGAAGGCTTGCAGTACATCAAGTAGATCCACTGGATCCGTGAAGATCTTCGAAGCGCAACAGTTTATCCGACCCCGCGGGGTACCGTCGCCCTGGGGATCTGCATCTACACTCTTGGCCAGCAATGCTTCTCTCAACCGTGCAAACTCTTCCCTCATTTGTACGACCTCAGACTGCACCTCAGCCCGTATCTCAGCCCGTATCTCCGCCCGTACCTCATCCCGGATCTTATCGGAGAGCTCCGCTTCCTTTTCCTTCCAGGAGCGGGCCTTCTTCCTCAGTGGAGCCGGATCTGCGAAACCGGCCTTCCACGACACAATGGATCCCACGGCCCGTGTCCGCCCGGGATGCTCCTTATTTCCTAGAGCTCGGGTGAGGATGTCGTTCTCCCTCTGCGGGGTAAACAATCCCTCCACTGCCTCCTTCTCAAAAGAGATATGTTACATTTAAAGGTACCTTGTGAGACAAATTGCCTTATATACACTTGTGCGCACACAGTTTACGAGGTTAGCCAACTTACCATTCGCCTCACAACGTCAGCGTCCCCAGGGGTTGCGAACTGCACAGACCCCGTGGACGACATGGACCCTCTTCCCCTCCACCATCGCTTGCACCTCTCATCCTGGATCTCGGAGAGCGCCAACTCAGGGGAGTCGATGACAGGATTTTGCTCGTCTTCCTTCTTCCACTGCTCCTCCTTCCCGCATAGCCCCGGGATCCGAGCCGATGCGGGTGCTCGTTCCTCTTCTGGATCGCCTTATTCTTCTCGCTAAGGGCCTTGAACTCCTCGGTCCCCTTCTGCTTGGTGAATTCCTCCCATACCTCCTTTGATATGAAGGGGTACTTCTCGCAAGGAGATTTCCCCGCAGCGAGGAAGTTACTAACGAGCCAACTCTTAAAGGTTTTCCATGTTCCGTTCATGTCCTTCAAGCAGGCCGTCCTAGGTGTATCGCCGGGGATGTTCCACTTAGCCTGTTTTTAAAAAATGCATACAATTAATCATGAGTTAGTTAAACTTTAATATAAGCCAAGAGAACGTGATTACGAAAGAGTTCAGCGATTTCAGTTAATTTAACCTTCACTTCCGCCCACAACCTATCCCTCTCGTCCGCCATCACGTCCTTCCAGCTCTAGACAGTGATCTTCACCCTTTCTTTCGCCAATAGCCCAATGTAGGCCACGTACTTCCCATCATTCTTTCCGATCGGCCTCCCAAATTGATGGAACTCACAAGAAAGATCCGTGCGTTTGGCCAAATGGCCCAACGTCGTCGGGCCTCGCCCCACCCTCTTGCTCTGGGATGAACCAGTTGCATCTTCAGTTACATTGGGGTTGACCCTAGTCGAACCACTAGTACCATCCGATGAAGACGACGACATGTCTTTCGCTACAAAACCATCAACAAACCATCAAAAATTTAATGGAAACACAAACCAAATCATTTTACAAAGCAAAAGGACCTATTTTAAATATTTTTTCTATCGGTAAACATAGAAGCTACCAATAGAAGATAAGATTTTATTTCTTAGCAGTTTCGTCTACACATTTTCATATAGGAAGCAGGCAACATATGGCAATTAATTCTTCTTGGAGTTCCATAACTCAGCCCAAGACTGGAGACTAATTAGGGCTGCAAAAGGGATGTCCGAAGAAAATAATACTAAAAGAAGGACATGCAAAAATTACTTCCTGAACTGTTCAGAAATCTTTTCTATCGGTAAACACATGAGCTGCCGATAGACCATAACAATATTTTCCATCGGCAAAGATACGAGATACCGATATAACATATTGTTCTGGAATATTGTTGATACGTCGCCATTCACTGGCATCACATAGTCTTGGTTTAAGTCAACATTCTCCATGATTTTCTATACTAATATTCATGGGCCAGCATTATTATTTCACATATAACAATGTTTTCTATCGGTAAACGCATGAGCTGCCGATAGAACATAGCAATGTTTTCTATCGGTAAATACAGGAGATACCGATAGAATATGTGTAAGAACACCTCCAACATATAATGTGCATTACATGACAGTTGGATACAATTGATCAAACATATAGGTTCATTACAGCACTGGAACATATTATGTCAACCCTAATTTAAATCAACATTGCCTGCGGAATGTTCATAATCCAACACAATAGGGAACCCTAGTGTAATTACAAAACTCGAAGAATTAGTACGTACAAAACACAAAGATCAAATAAGGAAGATGCTGGAAAAGACCGACGAATTAGGGTATTTACGGCGATCAGTTGTGGTGATGGAGAGGCAGTGTAGAACGCAGCGGCAGCCGACGAAGGACGAAAATATGAACCGGTGGCAGTGGTGAACCTATATGTTTGATCGTTGTGTCGGAGAGAGGAAGTGAGTGGTCACTGCGGAGGTTGTGGTTTTCTTCGCTCTCGAAGAGACGCAGTGCTATAAGTTGGAACTGTTCGACTGGAGGGAAACTCAAGGGCCATGTACGAGTAATAAAGTAGTGGATGCCCTTTTCTATCGGTACAACAAAATAATACCGATAGAATTATGTCCTTTTCTATCGGTACAACAAAATAATACCGATAGAACAAGTAAATTTTTCCCAGAACAATATTTGAAGTAGTGGATGCCTTTTTCTATCGGTATAAATAATAAAATACCGTGAGACCAATTTTTCCCAGAAAATTTTTTTAAGTGCCTGAGATTATAATATTGGATGCCCTTTTTCTATCAGTAAAAACAATAAAATACCGTCAGACTAATGAATTTATTCTAACGGTAGAACATAATAATACTGATAGAATAAGTAAATTCGTTAGTCTCACCTTCAAACAATCATATGTACACACAATGTAACATCAAACAGACCATGCTTGAAAGCTGCAGAATGATAAATAAAGAGGGAAGATAGCCGAAAAATTCGAAAATTGACATAAAAACAAATTGTTCATTCATTCTTGTTTTATCACTTATAAAAAAAAATAAAAATCCAAAATGCTAGGTCAAGGGGTGGTCTTAGCCCTGGCTGCATGTAGAATAGAGTCAGTTTGACTTGCAGCCAGGACGCAGGACTCCTCTAGCGACAAGTTGTCCTTAGGATCAACTACTACCGCGTCGAGAAGGCCTGCGACCTCCCTCAGCTTCGCTATGGTATCCTTCATAGTCAAACCGTAGCCAGCGATGGTAATATCTGCGGCTTGCTTCTCCTCATGAAGACGCCTCGTCCTCGCCCTGGAATTGTCACCAGCTGTCTTCATGCGCTAAATGCGCCGGAGGAGATCATCTAGTTCAAGCCGTAGCTGAGTGTGCTTGTCCGTAAGGAACTTGTGCTCCTCCTGGAGGGCCCTCAGCTCGGCCTTGACTTTGCCAGTGTCTTCCACGGCTCCCATTCCCTGTGCAAATCAACAGGTCAAGAATGTACTGAACATGGATTAACAATACAGGGGTAAACCCAAGAGATTTAGAGTTCTTACCGGGGAGGGCGTGGCTGACGATCCCATTGAGGTTGCCATTGTGAAAGAGAAGACAAGGAGTCGAAGAGTTTGAGAATTAGAAAAACAACAAAATACCGTGACGCATAGCAAGGTACTTATAGAATTTCCAAGGCGACGCATGGCGACACAGTTGAGAATTCAAAGCACCAGAGTATTGTTTTATTGGTACAAACAACAAAATACCATCAGACAAATTAATTTTTGCTATCGGTACAAACAACAAAATACCGTGAGACTAACAAATTTATTCTAACGGTAAAACATAATAATACCGATAGAATAAGTAAATTTTCCGCAAGGAAATTTTTGAAGTGCCTGAGACACATTAAAGTAGTGGATGCCCTTTTCTATCAGTACAAATTACAAAATACCGTCAGACAAATGGATTTTTGGAGAGCTTAATTTGAAGAAGCAAGATGCTGCAATGAGATTTTTGCAAGAAAATTTGAAGGGAAAAATTAGGTACTTACAGGATAAAGGTACTGTACATGTTAGAACTCATGCTGTGGAGTAAAATTGAGATATATTAATGCTGTGAACTAGCTTATCATTAAATTCTAAAATAAAATGTATTGCCTGATATATTAATGATAAGTTCCTCACCTTGATGCAGAACTTGTGGGCTGTTTGCTTGGCATTTATCCCTGAAATAGAAAATAATCATCAATGGTTCTCAACCCATAATGCTTCTTCGTGATCATCTCGCAGATACATTGTTTCGTCGATATCTTCAGTAGGGATAGATTGAATGTCCTCTAAAAATGGAGGTATTTCATAGAATTGGTTATTCTCCTCTTCGTCGACAACGTCTTCGACTCCAACAATACGTCTCTTGCTATGGAGGACAACATGCAAGTTTGGATTGGCCGGGTCAACGATGTAGAATACCTGTGTGGCTTGCTTTGCAAGTATGAATGGATCGTCTTGGTGTCCGACTCTATCAAGATCAACGAGAGTAAACCCGTAACTGTCAACTTGAACACCTCGAGGGATTTCGACCCATTGGCATCGAAACAGGGGAATCTTAAGTAATCCTAATTGAGCTCCCATATTTCGTCAATAGCACCGTAATATGAGTTCAGCGCCCTTACTGACCTGGCATCCTCGGAAATAGCAAACAGTGTCACTTCGCTACATTGCGTGCTACTCTTGGCGTCTTGAGCTCTTGTGTAAAATGAATACCCATTGATGTCGTACCCCTGCCAAGTCCCTACAGTGAATCTTGGGCCTCTAGCCAACCATGTCATAGTTTCACTTACGGAGCCCTCGGCAGCTAGCATGACTCTTTCTTTGATCCACCCAACAAATTTCCTGTTATGTTCTCTGGTGACCCAAATGTCTAACTTCGAAGGATTCTGTGACCGTAACATTACCTTGTGCTCGTGTATGTATGGCTTGACCTCTGTCATGTGTTATAAGACCCAAAAATGTGATTTTGCGTACACATCACGAGCGGGGACGATAGCTTTGAATCCAATCGTTCCAATGCCCTGAAGCCTACCCTCGTGTCGGGACCTAGGAACGCCAATTGGGTCAACCCCGGCCATATAATCTGTGCAAAATTCAATCACCTCCTCGGCGGCATAACCTTCGATGATACTCCCCTCGGGTCGACGACGAGTCCTTACGTATCCCTTCAATACACCCATAAATCTCTCAAATGGATACATGTAGCGCAGGCACACGGGTCCACAAAACTTAATTTCTTTAATAAGGTGAACAATCAGATGGACCATAACATCAAAAAAGGATGGAGGGAAATACATCTCGAGCTGACAAAGAGTTGTAACCACGTCGCGTTGCAAAGCGTCCAGTCCATCCGGATCAATTACCTACGAGGACACAGTTGCGCCAAATATTCATATCAGAAAAATCTTCTAATTAAGCTCCACAAATGGAGGTAATGAACTTATAGTACGAGTGCACGTACTTACCTTGCAAGATATTGCATTGAAGAAATAACATAAGTTTGTGATTGTCTCTCTGACTTTAATTGGGAGAATGCCTCTGATAGCAATGGTAAGCATTTGTGACATCAACACATAACAATCGTGGGACTTCGTGCCAACCAGTCTTAGGTCCTTCATGGACACAAGTTTTTACAAGTTCGCAGAGTACCCACATGGAACTTTAACACCGTGCAGGCACCGACAGAGTTCTGTTTTTTCTCTCTTGGACAACGTATAGTAGGCCAGGGGGAGGTATGTACGCTTTCCATTCCCTAAAGGTGCAAACTCAGTCCTTATCCCCATTTCCACCATGTCACGACGAGCTTTCACACCATCCATTGTCTTTCCCAGAATGTTCAACAACAAACAAATCAAACTGTCACAGACATTTTTCTCTACATGCATGACGTCAATGCAATGTCGAACTTGTAAGTGCTCCCAGTACGGTAGATCCCAAAGAATCGATCTCTTCTTCCAAACATTTTTTTCTCGAGGTTTAGAATACTTACCGAACTCAGCTTTGATGTCCTTCACGCGCGAGTAAATCTTCTTACCGGTAAGAAACACTGGAGCTGATCCCTTCTCAGGCTTCCCGTTAAATGATTTCCTCTTCTTACGGTACGTGTGATGCACCGGAAGAAACCTGCGGTGACCCATGTACACTGTTTTCCGGCAGTTTCGCAGCCACATGTCTAGGTCCTGAGATTAGTAACGCCATCATGATGTACTTGCGCTTCATGCATAACCGAGGAGGAAGATTGTAGATGCATAAAAGAAGCGGCCAAGTGCTATGCCGACTGCTCATATTACCATGTGGGTTCATACCATCTGTACTCAGCCCGAACCTTATATTCCTAAGTTCGCCGCCGAACTCAGCAAATGTTCTGTTGATGTTTCTCCATTGAATAGAATCAGCTGGGTGTCTCAGTTTTCCGTCTTGTTTCCGGGCTTCAGCATGCCAACGCAAGTGCTTCGCGACTTTCGGGTTTGCAAACAGCCGCTTCAATCTAGGTATCACAGGCAAGTACCACACAGTTTTCACGGGAGGTCCTTTCTTTACCTCGTGACGTTCACTGTCAATCCAGTCCCTACGCGTATACCTCGATGCTCCACATCTTGGACAAACATGCAAACTGGAGTACTCGTTACGGTACAACACACAATCATTTGAGCATGCTTGTATTCTTTCGATTTCCATTCCCAACGGACACAACAGTTTTGTGGCTTGGTAAGTAGATCTTGGCAACTCATTTCCCTCTGGAAGCATGTCCGCTAGAAGATCTAATAGTGTCGTGAAACTCTTATCACTCCAACCGTTGCCTGCCTTCAAGTTATATAATCTCAGCATAGAAGGCAGTTTTGTAAATGTTGCACATCCAGAGAACAGAGGCTTCTCAGAGTCAGCAATCAGTTTCTCAAATTCACAGAAGTCGTATTCGTTGTAATCTTCCTCTACATCACGTAACATCTCATCTAGATTGTCATCATCATCATCTACGTGCACATCAGAATAAACATTATCAAAATTCGGATGATCATCGATATTATTGCAATCCCCATCTGAGTCCTGCTGATTGGTAGTAGTGGTGCTTGTTTCCTCAAGATCTTCGCCATACCATATCCAACGGGTGTATCACGCGTTAAAACCACGATGAATCAAATGACTCTTAATTTGATCAGAGTTGCTAAACCTCTTCAAGTTCATACAATCTGTACAAGGACAAAGCATATTTTTCTCTTCCTTCCTCTCCTTTTGTTGCTCAGCAAATTTAATAAACTCATTCACACCATCCAAATATTCAAGAGTAGTACGTTTTATTCCATACATCCAATATTTCCTGTCCATCTACAATTAACAAAATTTAACGAGTCAGCCATGCATGAAACCTGCCCGATTATGTTATGTATATGTACATGTACAGCCTCTTACAACTGATGTGTTAAACCCTAGCCTGACAAAATTAACACTAATTAACCTAGCTAACTACACAATACAAGCTAGTGAGCGCCTAAAACATGAAGCATTTCCAGCTAGCTAGCTCCCAAGCTTGGAGCTACAAACTTGGAACTACACAATACAGCTAGCTTCCAAGTAGAGAGGGAGGGAGATCTAGAGGGAGAGAGAGATAAGTGATGACAATTAAGCATACCTTAAAGAGAGGGGTGCAATCAACTTCCCTCCAACTTGCCCTGATCACCCTAGCAGTGTAGCTGCGAGCGTGGAACTTTCATCACAAACAGAGGGACACAGAGTCACTAGTACAGAAAAGCTTTCTTCTATCGGTAAAAAAAACCCTTCTACTATCGGTTTTCGTACCGATAGAGATAGACACGATAGAACAAGACAGAACATTTTCTATCGGTAAATAACCGACAGAAGAAATTAACAATTCTATCGGCATATTAGGAGTGTACCGATAGAAAACCCGTCGTAGTCTAACGATTAACGGTGGGAAAAGTACCACTATTCTAACGGTTAATTACATGATTACCGACAGGAAAATATTACTATTCTATCGGCACCTTATGATTGTACCGATAGAAAACCCGTCGTCATCTGACGTTTAGCGTTGGGAAAAATACCCATATTCTAACGGTTAATTATATGTTTACCGACAGAAAAAAGTGTAGCACTCTCTCGGTTGGAAATGACATTATCGATAGAAAAAATCTTAGTACTCTCTCGGTTGTGTATGAGTTCACCGGCAGGAAAAATCACACTCTTCTAACGGTTAATTATACATTTACCGATAGAAAAAACCACAGTAGTCTCTCGGTTGTGGATGAGTTCACCGGCAGGAAAAGTCACTCTATTCTGACAGTTAATTTCAAGTTTACTGATAGAAAAATGGGTAGTAGTCTCTCGGTTGTGGATGAGTTCACCGGCAAGAAAAGTCACACTATTCTGACGGTTAATTTCAAGTTTACCGAAAGAAAAATAGGTAGTAGTCTCTCGGTTGTGGATGAGTTTACCGATAGAAAATTTGTAGTGGTCTGTCGGCTGTGAATGAATTTACCGATAGAACATTCACATATACAGTACATTATTTGCATTCACAATACAGTACATTCACATATACAGTACAGATGCAATACATTATAGATTGGATACACAATACAGTACAGATGCAAAGAAGGGTAAATTCACAGAACAGATTGACACATTAGACAGTTATTCACATTTATTCACATATATATGGACAAATACAAATTGCAATCCAATCTGGACATTTATTGACATATATATTTATTCACATGTATATAAACAGTCTATGCACAGAGTACACGAAAAAGAGAAAATTATCATGGCGGATGGTTGGGCGCAACTTCCTCCATGACATATTGAGCCCAGATTTGTCGAAGATCTCTAATCTTTGCATTTTCATATGAGTCTTTCGACATGGCGATCTGCAAGCATGTGTGAATACTTAGTAACTAACTTCCTAATTTAGAACGTGACACCCAATTTTCAAATTTGAGTTAGCTATCGATGCTTACCTGGGGGAATTGGGCAAAGTTTGTCTGCACTAGGTCGTACATGTAGCGCAACACATAAAACCCGCATTCCCACGATTGCGGCTGCTGATGGCACTGAGATAATTGCATATGCGAAGACATGTTAGCTATTGTTTCCATAAACTAATTAAGCATAAACAAAAAGTCTCGTGAGTACCTCATATTCTTTCCAAGCTAGTAGGGAGCCCTGCGGTGCGGCATGCCTCCCTCCAGCGGACGCATATTTATCAAAAGCCCTACATTTCAGTTAGTATTGCCCGTTAATGTATTATCATTTGCTAGTGAGGTGAAAATTTAAATCAAACATATAAGTTACTTCCGCCTCCATATTCCCCTTGACCACATATTCGATCGATAATCTGTCACGCATCGAATCGAGGTAGTACACCTCGTTCCTCGGCGGACAGATCACGATGAGGATCCAGTGGCCCCTGCATTGTACGTAAAAGAGGACCGCTAGCTCAAAGTATATATAAGGTGTAACATACAAGATGGAGTTAAATTAGTACGAAATGCACTAACCTTTGAACTCCCTGTCCTGCTGCGCCATCAGCGCCTTGGATATGTACAGCTCAACGTGCGCGGCGTCGTGCTCTAGCATCGTGAGGCTTATTTTCTTTGGGTCGAGGAAACCCACCTTGTCACACGCAGCCTCCGATGCTAGCCTGTACATGCACCTGCATGCAAAGGACGACATTAGTATTGCACAGAAAGTTACTACATTTCAAATGAACTACAACAATGCAGAGTTAGCAAACAGAGTTAGAAAACAGCAATACATAGCATCAGCAAACTCACAGGACTCCAGTCCGTATGATGGACATATCGAGCTCCCGCCAGTTATAGAGGTCGAACAGATCCTCGTGTGCCACGGATATACTCCCGGGCTCACGGTGGAACCGCCCAGGCCTGTAGGGAACTAAGAAGTTCAAATTGCGCCGAGCTCGGTGTAGGTACCACTCATGGAGGTCTCTGGTTGATCGATCCAATTTGCGCAAAGCTGCCTCCGACATGAGTGGGAACCCGTTCTTGAACCTCTCCGGCTGTCCCTGTCGCCCTTTTCCCTTGCCTTTGCCCTTGCCTTTTGCCGGGGACTGAGCGCGTACCTTCGAAGGCAAGGGCGAGGTGATGGCAGCTTTCTTCCGAGGTGAAGGCATGGATGCGCTGGGTGGGGTCGAGGCCGTCTTTGATGTGTCGAGGGTCGCACGAGATCGGGCCTCATGCCCCGAGCTGGGGGCGCAGTCCCCTGGTAGCCCAGCGGCAGGCCACTTCAATTAATGAGCACGTATGTTAGATTATGCAAGTTGAGTGTACTGAGTAGGATGTAATCTAAAATGTGTAGGATTTACCGGTTGTATTACAAGACACTTCATGGGCCACTGTACGTAGGAGCCCACTGCCTCAGCAAGTGTCTGCAGTTCCTCTGTTGGGACTGGCAACGGAGAATCGTTGTAGCCCGGCATGGCCATGTCCACCTGTACCTTTGCGAAACCCAACCGCAGAGGTACACAGTGGACCCGGACATCCGGCCCAGACGGATATACGAAGCCGTGTCCAACCACTTCCTGTCCGGCGCCTACGTGATTCTGTAGGATGCAGCCCTCCGGCCCCTGCAAATTTGTAACAATTAAAATAGGTTAGCGAAACAACTCTAACAGAATGGGAGTGGCATCAACTTAAGTGCACAGATGAAGGCTTGCAGTACCTCAAGTAGATCCACTGGATCCGCGAGTACCTTCGAAGCGCAACTGCTTATTCGACCCCGCGGGGTACCGTCGTCCTGGGGATCCGCATCTGCACTCTTGGCCAGCAATGCTTCTCTCAACCGTGCAAACTCTTCCCTCATTTGTACGACCTCGGACTGCACCTCAGACTGTACCTCAGCCCGTATCTCAGCCCACATCTCCGCCCGTATCTCCTCCCGTACCTCAACCCGTATCTTATCGGAGAGGTCAGCTTCCTTTTCCTTCCAGGAGCGGGCCTTCTTCCTCGGTGGAGCTGGATCTACGAAACCGGCCTTCCACGACACAATGGCTCCCACGGCCCATGTCCGCCCGGGATGCTCCTTATTTCCTAGAGCCCGGGTGAGGATTTCGTTCTCCCTCTGCGGGGTAAACAATCCCTCCGCTGCCTCCTGTTCAAAAGAGATCTGTTACATTTAAAGGTACCTTGTGAGACAAATTGCCTTATATACACTTGTGCGCACACAGTTTTCGAGGTTAGCCAACTTACCATTCGCCTCACAACGTCGGCGTCCCCAGGGGTTGCGAACTGCACAGACCCCGTGGACGACACGGACCCCCTCCCCCTCCACCATCGCTTGCACCTCTCATCCCAGATCTCGGAGAGCGGCAACTCAGGGGTGTCGATGACAGGATTTTGCTCGTCTTCCTTCTTCCACTGCTCCTCCTTCCCCGCATAGCCCCGGGATCCGAGCCAATGCGGGTGGTTGTTCCTCTTCTGGATCGCCCTATTCTTCTCGCTAAGGGCCTTGAACTCCTCAGTCCCCTTCTGCTTGGTGAATTCCTCCCATACCTCCTCCGATATGAAGGGGTACTTCTCGCAAGGAGATTTCCCCGCAGCTGCATCTTCAGTAGTTACGATGGGGTTGGCCCTAGTCGAACCACTAGTACCATCCGATGAAGACGACGACATGTCTTCCCCTACAAAACCTTCAACAAACCATATATATGGCAATTAATTCGCCTTGGAGTTCCATAACTCAGCCCAGGACTGGAGACTAACTAGGGCGGCAAAAGGGAAAATAATACAAAAAGAAAGACATGCATAAATTACTTCCTGAACTCTTCAGAAATATTTTCTATCGGTAAACACATGAGCTGCCGATAGACCATAACCTCCACAGAAGACAATTTTTCTATCGGCAAACACGTGAGATACCGATAGAACATAACAATGTTCTCTACATATGGAATTTTGTTGACAAGCCACCATTCACTGTCATCGCATAACATTCTCGATGATTTGTTATACTAATATTCATGGGCCAGCATTATTATTTCACACGTAAATATGCACACAAGCATCTAAGTGCCACTGTGCATAATCTTTAGCCTAGCCTGTATGTGAGTCATCAGGACTTCACATCTATTAGGTTGGGAAAAGTCATGTATAGGCATTTGAAACATATACATCGAAGACCCATCCACATTGCCATATATTCATACGAAGTGAGTAAAAATTCCCAACCAAACTAGTACATTGCATGGCTCATGTCCTTCCAGATCCAAATTAAGTTTTACTACTTGTGCAGAAATATTTTCTATCGGTAAACACATGAGCTGCTGATAGAATATGTGTAAGAACACCTCCAACATATAATGTGCATTACATGGCGTTTGGATACAATTGATCACACATACAGCAGTATAGATAAGTTAAATTTCAAAACAGGTTCATTATAGCACTGGAACATATTGTGTAAACCCTAATTTAAATCAACATTGCCTGCGGCATGTACATAATCCAACACAATAGGGAACCCTAGTGTAATTGCAAAACTCGAAGAATTAGTACGTGCAAAACACTAGGATCAGATAAGGAAGATGCTGGAAATAGAACGACGAATTAGGGTATTTACGGCGGCGATCAGTTCTGGTGATGGAGAGGCGGTGTAGAACGCAGCGGCGGCCAGCGAAGGACGAAAATAAGAACCGGTGGTAGTGGCGAACCAGTGTCCAGCCGGCGATCGTCGTGTGGGAGAGAGGAAGTGAGTGGTCCCGGCGGAGGTTGTGGTTTTCTTCGCTCTCGAAGAGACGCAGTGCTCTAAGGTGGAACTGTTAGAGTGGAGGGAAACTAAAGGGCCGTGTACGAGTAATAAAGTAGTGGAGGAACTTTTCTATCGGTACAACAAAATGATACCGATAGAATTATGTACTTTTCTATCGGTACAACAAAATAGTACCGATAGAAAAAGTAAATTTCCCGGAAAAATATTTGAAGTAGTGGATGCCTTTTTCTATCGGTATAAACAATAAAATCCCGTGAGACCAATTTTCCCCAGAAAAATTTTTTAATTAAGTGCTTGAGATTATAGTATTGGGTGCCCTTTTTCTATCGGTAAAAACAACAAAATACCGTCAGAGTAATGAAAAGGTACACACAATTTAACATCAAACAGACCGTGGTTGAAAGCTGCAGGATGATAAAGAAAGAGGGAAGATAGCCAGAAAATTGGAAAATTGACATAAAAAGAAATTGTTCATTCATTGTTGTTTTATCACTTACAAAAATAAAAAACCCAAAATGCTTGGTCAAGGGGTGGTCTTAGCCCTGGCTGCATGTAGAATAGAGTCAGTTAGACTTGCAGCCAGGACGCAGGACTCCTCTAGCAATAAGTTGTCCTTAGGATCAACTACTACCGCGTCGAGAAGGCCTGCGACCTCCCTCAGCTTCGCTATGGTATCCTTCATAGTCAAACCGCAGCCAGCGATGGTCATATCCGCGGCTTTCTTCTCCTCGCGAAGATGCCTCGTCCTCGCCCTAGCATTGTCACCATCCGTCTTCATGCGCTTAATGCGCAGGAAGAGATCGTCAAGGTCAAGCCGTAGCTGAGTGTGCTTGTCTGTAAGGAGTTTGTGCTCCTCCTGGAGGGCCCTCAGGTCGGCCTTCACTTTGGCAGTGTCTTCCACGGCTACCATTCCCTATGCAAATCAACAGGTCAAGAATGAACTGAACATGGATTAACAATACAGGGGTAAACCGAGGAGATTTAGAGTTCTTACCGGGGAGGGCATGGCTGACGATCCCATGGAGGTTGCCATTGTGAAAGAGAAGATGAGGAGTCGAACCGTTCGAGAATTAGAAAAACAACAAAATACTGCGACGCATGGCGAGGTACTTATAGAGTTTCCAAGGCGACGCATGGCGACACGGTTGAGAATTCAAAGCGGCAGAGTATTCTTCTATCGGTAAAAACAAGAAAAAACCATCAGACAACAAATACCGTGAGACTAACGAATTTATTCTAACGGTAAAATAGAACAATACCGATAGAAAACGTTTTGAAGTGCCTGAGAGAAGTGCCTGAGACATGAAAGTAGCGGATGTCCTTTTCTATCGGTATAAATAACAAAATACCGTCAGAAAAAAGGGATTTTTGCAGAACTTAATTTGAAGAAGCAAGAGGCTGCGATGAGATTTTTGCAAGTGCTATTTGAAGGGAAGAATTAAGTATTTACAGGATAAAGGTACTGTACATGTTAGAACTCATGCTGTGGAGTAAAATTGAGATGTATTAATGCTGTGAACTAGTTTATCATTAAGTTCTAAAGAAAAATGTACTGCCTGATATTAATGATAAGTTCCTCATCTTGCTGCAGAACTTGTGCGCTGTTTGCTTGGCATTTATCCCTGAAATAGAAATTAATCATGAATGGTTCTCAACCCATAATCCTTCTTCGTAGTCATCTCGCAGATACGTTGTTTCGTCGATATCTTCAGTACGGATAGATTGAATGTCCTCTAAAAATGGAGGTATTTCATCGAATTGGTTATACTCCTCTTCGTCGACAACATCTTCGACCCCAACAATACGTCTCTTGCTGTGGAGGACAACATGCAAGTTTGGATTGGCCGGGTCAACGATGTAGAATACCTATGTGGCTTGCTTTGCAAGTATGAATGGATCGTCTTGGTGTCCGACTCTACCAAGATCGACGAGAGTAAACCCGTAACTGTCAACTTGAACACCTCGAGGGATTTCGACCCATTGGCATCGAAACAGGGGAATCTTAAGTAATCCGTAATCGAGCTCCCATATTTCGTCAATAGCACCGTAATATGAGTTCAGCGCCCTTACTGACCTGGCATCCTCGGAAATAGCAAACAGTGTCACTCCGCTATATTGCGTGCTACTCTTGGCGTCTTGAGCTCTTGTGTAAAATGAATACCCATTGATGTCGTACCCCTGCCAAGTCCCTACAGTGAATCTTGGGCCTCTAGCCAACCATGTCACAGTTTCACTTACGGAGCCCTCGGCAGCTCGCGTGACTCTTTCTTGGATCCACTCAGCAAATTTCCTGTTATGTTCTCTGCTGACCCAAACGTCTGACTTCGAAGGATTCTGTGACCGTAACATTACCTTGTGCTCGTGTATGTATGGCTCGACCTCCGTCATGTGTTGTAAGACCCAAAAATGTGATTTTGCGTGCACATCACGAGCGGGGACGATAGCTTTGAATCCAATCGTTCCGATTCCCTGAAGCCTACCCTCGTGTCGGAACCTAGGAACGCCAATTGGGTCAACCCCGGCCATATAATCTGTGCAAAATTCAATCACCTCCTCGGCGGCATAACCTTCCATGATACTCCCGTCGGGTCGACGACGAGTCCTTACGTATCCCTTCAATACACCCATAAATCTCTCAAATGGATACATGTAGCGCAGGCACACGGGTCCACAAAACTTAATTTCTCTGATAAGGTGAACAATCAGATGGACCATAACATCAAAAAAGGATGGAGGGAAATACATCTCGAGCTGACAAAGAGTTGTAACTATGTCGCGTTGCAAAGCATCTAGTCCATCGGGATCAATTACCTACGAGGACACAGTTGCGCCAAATATTCATATCAGAAAAATCTTCTAATTAAGCTCCACAAATGGAGGTAATGAACTTATAGTACGAGTGCACGTACTTACCTTGCAAGATATTGCGTTGAAGAAATAACATAGGTTTGTGATTGTCTCTCTGACTTTAACTGGGAGAATGCCTCTGATAGCAATGGGAAGCATCTGTGACATCAAGACATGACAGTCGTGGGACTTCATGGCAACCAGTCTTAGGTCCTTCATAGACATAAGTTTTTTCAAGTTCGCGGAGTACCCACATGGAACTTTAACACCGTGCAGGCACCGACAGAGTTCTGTTTTTCGCTCTTGGACAACGTATAGCAGGCCGGGGGGAGGTATGTACGCTTTCCATTCCCTAAAGGTGCAAGCTCAGTCCTTATCCCCATTTCCACCATGTCACGACGAGCTTTCACACCATCCTTTGTCTTTCCCGGAATGTTCAACAACAAACCAATCAAACTGTCACAGACATTTTTCTCTACATGCATAACGTCAATGCAATGTCGAACTTGTAAGTGCTCCCAGTACGGTAGATCCCAGAGAATCGATCTCTTCTTCTAAACATTTTTTTCTCGAGGTTTAGAATGCTTACCGAACTCAACTTTGATGTCGTTCACGCGCGAGTAAATCTCCTTACCGGTCAGAAACACTGGAGCTGATCCCTTCTCAGGCTTCCCGTTAAATGATTTCCTCTTCTTACGGTACGTGTGATGCACCGGAAGAAACCTGCGGTGACCCATGTACACTGTTTTCCGGCAGTTTCACAGCCACATGCTCTCAGTTTCATCTAGGCAAATAGGGCAAGCCTTGGCTCCTTTCGTACTATACCCCGACAAATTGCCGTAGGCCGGAAAATCATTTATGGTGCAAAATATCAGGGCCCGCAAGATGAAATTCTCTTTCTTGTATGCATCCCACACCTGCACACCCTCGCTCCACAATTTCTGTAAGTCCTCGATTAAAGGTGCTAGAAACACGTCAATATCATTTTCGGGTTGTCTGGGTCCTGAGATTAGTAACGCCATCATGATGTACTTGCGCTTCATGCATAACCAAGGAGGAAGATTGTAGATGCATAAAAGAACCGGCCAAGTGCTGTGCCGGCTGCTCATATTATCATGTGGGTTCATACCATCTGTACTCAGCCCGAACCTTATATTCCTAAGTTCGCCGCCGAACTCAGCAAATGTTCTGTTGATGTTTCTCCATTGAATAGAATCAGCTGGGTGTCTCAGTTTTCCGTCTTGTTTCCGGGCTTCAGCATGCCAACGCAAGTGCTTCGCGACTTTTGGATTTGAAAACAGCCGCTTCAATCTAGGTATCACAGGCAAGTACCACACAGTTTTTGCCGGGGGTCCTTTCCTTACCTCATGACGTTCACTGTCAATCCGGTCCCTACGCGTATACCTCGATGCGCCGCATCTTGGACAAACATGCAAACTGGAGTACTCGTTACGGTACAACACACAATCATTTGGGCATGCGTGTATTCTTTCGATTTCCATTCCCAACGGACACAACAGTTTTTTGGCTTGGTAAGTAGATCTTGGCAACTCATTTCCCTCTGGAAGCATGTCCGCTAGAAGATCTAATAGTGCCGTGAACCTCTTATCACTCCAACCGGTTCCTGCCTTCAAGTTATATAAGCTCAGCGCAGAAGACAGTTTTGTAAATGTTGCACATCCAGGGAACAGAGGCTTCTCAGAGTCAGCAATCAGTTTCTCAAATTCACAGAAGTCATTTTCGTTGTAATCTTCCTCTACATCACGTAACATCTCATCTAGATTGTCATCATCATCATCTACGTGCACATCGGAATGAACATTACCAAAATTGGGATGATCATCGATATTATTGCAATCCACATCCGAGTCGTGCTGATTGGTAGTAGTGGTGCTTGTTTCCTCAAGATCTTCGCCATGCCATATCCAACGGGTGTATCGCGCGTTAAAACCACGACGAATCAAATGACTCTTAATTTGATCAGAGTTGCTAAACCTCTTCAAGTTCATACAATCTGTACAAAGACAGAGCATATTTTTCTCTCCCTTCCTCTCCTTTTGTTGCTCAGCAAATTTAATAAACTCATTCACACCATCCAAATATTCAAGAGTAGTACGTTTTATTCCATACATCCAATATTTCCTGTCCATCTACAATTAACAAAATTTAACGAGTAAGCCATACATGAAACCTGCCCGATTAAGTTATGTATATGTACATGTACAGCCTCTTACAACAGATACATGTGTTGAACCCTAGCCTGACGAAATTAACACTAATTAACCTAGCTAAGTACACAATACAAGCTAGTTAGCTCCTAAAACATGACGCATTTCCAGCTACCAAGCTCCCAAGCTTAGAGCTACAAACTTGGAACTACACAATACAGCTAGCTTGCAAGTAGAGAGGAAGGGAGATCTAGAGGGAGAGAGAGATAAGTGTCGACGATTAAGCGTACCTTAAAGAGAGGGGCGCAATCAACTTCCCTCCAGCCTACGCTGATCACCCTAGCAGTGTAGCTGGAACTTTCGTCACAAACAGAGGGACACAGAGTGCAACAGAACAAATTAAAGAGCAGCACAGCAATTCACGAGTGGGGTTTTCCTTATAATGGACATTTTTCTAACGGTAAATACATGAAATAACCGTTAGACTAACTTAGGTAATTTGCCGCTCACATATTCTATCGGTAAAAACACACACATACCTTTAGAGAATGTGCATTACCGAGCAAGTACAGGACTTTTTCTTTCGGTAAATATGTGTATTGACCAATAGATCATGCATGACACAGCACGCACATGAGTTTTTCTATCGGTAGATATGTGTACAAACCGTTAGATGATGCATGACACACGAGCAAGAGTTTTTCTATCGGTAAATATGTGTATTTACCGTTAGAATATGCATGACTGAGCAAATATATGTGTTTTCCTATCGGTAAATATGTGTACTTACCGTTAGAGGAGGTACTGGTACCAAACTGGGACAAACATGCACATGCCATTTCTCACATTCAAGGAATCATATCAATGTAACATCAAACAGATCTTACATCAAATGGATCTTAACTAGAAGATAAAGCAATATATTTCAAGAAATGCTAATTTGTAGATTAACTAGGAGACACAAAAATACTTTTCTTAGGTACTTGGGACTTCATCTTGCCAAAGAAATTACACATGCCAGTTCACAAATTCAGGTACAAACATACACATGCCAGTTCACCAATACAAATTCATGTACAAACATACACATGCCAGTTCACAAATTCAAGTGCATGTCTGAAACAGCAGTACAAATACACACCTACCTACCAATACAATTAAATACACAAATACTCCCTGCACATCAAGTTCATGTCCCAATTAGCAATACATGATACACAAATATACAACAATATACAAATACAACAATTCATACATTCGATGTATATTAGAAAAGCCACGTCTGAAATTAACAACAGATCACGACGAGGACCCAGTGGCCCATACATGCATTTTACATAAAAGAGAACCTTTGCAGGTTGCCACAATGCAACTACCGACTACAAGTTAGACCTGATACATCACAAATCCATTCATCCAAAACAGCAAATGTCTGAACCACATTGGACTTAACCATAGGAGTTCAGTTCGAAGACGCCCGAGGAGCTGGAACTGCCGTCGACATACATTTGTACGTATTGGTGATTTCCTCGGACTCAAACTCGATCAACTCAACTCAACTCCATTAACAAAAAGAACCTACCTTCCAAGATATTGTTCTGTGTAGTGATGGTGTAGAATGGGTGTCCAAATAACAACAATTCTTCTTCTCCAAGCAGGTAAGCATCTGGCCACAAGCTGGTGCATGCAAAAAAATGTAAGATGCTTTCTATAGGTCCTGATTTGAGAAACACGCCGGGCTTAAGCATCTTCTCGACCGAGCCAACCAAGATGTCGCCCTTCACGTCCTTCCAGCTCTCGACGGTGATCTTCACCATTTCTTTCGCCAACAAGCCAACGTAGGCAGCGTACTGCGATGAAGAACCGTGAAATACGTTGCCCCTCATGAGCATCATCCAAGGACCTGAACAGATCATAATCATATTGAAAAGAAGACACATCAAAATGAAGGATACAAAAAAAAACAGAATTATTGCCATAATCGGATTAGAATAATCTAACAATATTGCACAAATTTTACGTACCTTCCTTGGGATGCTGACGTCTAGAGGGCGTCGATGGAGGTGCGGAGGTGCAGCGGTCCCCTGTAGAGGTGCGCCGGCCGTCCATGGAGCTTACGGGTTAGGACTACGAGCCCCAGATGAACTGTGAGAATGAAAGAGACATATCCGTGTATTTATACAAATATATATTTTCTATCGGTACGAAAACAGAATACCGTTAGTAATAAAAACATCTGTAGAAGGCGAATGGTTCTATCGGCACAATAAAAATTACCGATAGGAATTTTTGTACATACTCTATCAGTGTGTACGTACATTGCCGATAGAATATTACTAGTTGTAGAAGGCCAACAGTTCTAAGATATTTTTTGCAATATTCTACCGGTATAAAATTCATTACCGATAGAATAAAACTATTTGAAGACGAACAGTTCTAAGCAATTTTCTATATATTCTAACGGTAAAAGAATCCATTACCGATAGAATAAAAATATTTGTAGAAGACCAACTATTCTATCGGCGCACTACATATTACCGATACGAATTTTTAATATACTCTGTCGGTATATTCATACAGTACTGATAGAATAAGTCTAGTTGTAGAAGTCGACCAGTTCTATCGGCGCACAACATTCTCCCGTCAGTACTTATACATCTCTTCTAACGGCAAATATGTTCATCACCGCTAGAGTAAATCATACTATTTATTCTATCGGTAAGTTTCTTATAAACCGATAGGAAAAATACACCCGTCGCCCTTTTATGACCGCGAGGCACATTTTCTATCGGTTTTCAACTAAATCGCTAATAACCGATAGAAGATAGGGGTTAGTAGACTGCATTTCTGTACTAGTGAGTGCAACAGAACAAAAGAGCAACTCAGTAATGGTCGAGTGGGGTTTTACTTATACTGGACCTTTTTCTAATGGTAAATAAATGAAATAACCGTTAGACTAAGTAAGGTAATTTTGTGCTCACATATTCTATCAGTAAAAACACACGTATACCGTTAGAGAATGTATATTGCTGAGCAGTTACAGGTCTTGTTCTATCGGTAAATATGTGTATTGACCGTTAGATGATGCATGACACATCAAATACATGAGTTTTTCTATTGGTAAATATGTGTATTTACCGTTAGAAAAGGTACGGATACATGGCTGAAACACAATCAAACTGGATAATGTATCACATAGCAAATACATGTGTTTTTCTATCGGTAAATATGTGTATTTACCGTTAGATGATGCATGAATGAGCAAATACATGTGTTATTCTATCGGTAAATATGTGTATTTACCATTAGAGGAGGTACTGGTACCAAACTGGGTATTGCATGACACACATGACACCAGTTCTCACATCCAAAGAATCATATTTAAACACAATGTAACATCAAACAGATCTTACATCAAACAGATCTTAACTAGAAGATAAAGCAATATTTCAAGAAATGCTAATTTGTAGATTAACTAGGAGACACAAAAATACTTTTCTTAGGTACTTGGTACTTCATCTTGCCAAAAAAATTACACATGCCAGTTCACAAATTCAGGTACAAACATACACATGCCAGTTCACCAATACAAATTCAGGTACAAACATGCATATGCCAGTTCACAAATTCAAGTGCATGTCTGAAACAGCAGTACAAATACACACCTACCTACCAATACAATTAAATACACAAATACTCCCTACACATTCAAGTTCATGTCCCAAATAGCAATATATGATACACAAATATACAACAATATACAAATACAACAATTCACACATTCGATGTATATTAGAAAAGCTACGTCTGAAATTAACAACAGGTCACGACAAGGACCCAGTGGCCCATACATTTTACATAAAAGAGAACCTTTGCAAGTTGCGACGATGCAACTACCGACTACAAGTTAGACCTGATACATCACAAATCCATTCATCCAAAACAACAAATGTCTGAACCACATTGGACTTAACCATAGGAGTTTAGTTCGAAAAAGCCCGAGGAGCTAGAACTGCCGTCGAGTTACATTTGTATTGGTGATTTCCTCGGACTCAAACTCGATCAACTCAACTCAACTCAACTCAACTCCATTAACAAAAAGAACCTACCTTCCAAGATGTTGTTCTATGTAGTGATGGTGTAGAATGGCTGTGCAAATGACAACAATTCTTCTTCTCCAAGCAGGAAAGAATCTGGCCACAAGCTGGTGCATGCAAAAAAATGTAAGATGCTTTCTATAGGTCCTGATTTGAGAAACATGCCGGGCTTAAGGATCTTCTTGACCGAGCCAACCAAGATCTCGCCCTTCACGTCCTTCCAGCTCTCGACGGTGATCTTCACCGTTTCTTTCCAGCTCTCAATGGTGATCTTCACCGTTTCTTTCGCCAATAAGCCAACGTAGGCAACGTACCGCGATGAAGAACAGTGAAATACGTTGCCCCTCATGAGCATCATCCAAGGACCTGCACATATCATAATCACATTGAAAAAAAGACACATCAAAATGAAGGATACAAAAATTGCAGAATAATTGCCATAATCGGATTAGAATAATCTAACAATATTGCCGAAATTTTATGTACCTTGCTTGCGATGCCGAAATCTAGAGGGCGTCGATGGAGGTGCGAAGGTGCAGCGGTCGCCGGTAGAGGTGCGCCGGTCGTCCATGGAGCTTACAGGTTAGGACTACGAGCGCCAGATGAACTGTGAGAATGAAAGAGACATACCCAAGTATTTATAGTACTAGATAAGTTCTATCGGTACACAATCTCATACCGTTAGTAATTTGATATATCTTCTAATGGTACAAACATAAATTACCGATAGAATAAAAATATTTGTAGAAGGCGAACGGTTCTATCGGCACACTACATATTGCCGATAGGATTTTGTACATACTCTGTCGGTATATACATACATTGCTGATAGAATAAGACTAGTTGTAGAAGGCGAACAGTTCTAAGATATTTGCGCTATATTCTAACGGTATAAACATACATTACCGATAGAATAAAACTATTTGAAGACGAACAGTTCTAAGCAATTTTTGATATATTCTAACGGTACAAGCATCCATTACCGATAGAATAAAAATATTTGTAGAAGGCGAACGGTTCTATCGGCACACTACATATTGCTGATAGGAATTTTTGTACATATTCTGTCGGTATATACATACAGTACCGATAGAATAAGACTAGTTGTAGAAGTCGACCAGTCCTATCGGCGCACAACATTCTCCCGTCAGTACTTATGCATCTCTTCTAACAACAAATATGTTCATCACCGCTAGAGTAAATCATACTGCTTCTTCTAACGATAAGTTTCCTGCAAACCGATAGGAAAAATACTTCCCATTGGCCTTTCACTACTACAGAAATGCTTTTCACTATCGGTTAAAAATCCACTCTACTATCGGTTCTCTTACCGATAGTGGTCGGCACGATAGTAGAGGGCAGCACACTTCTATCGGTTCAAAAACCGTTAGTAAAACATCTACAATCCCAACGTTCACTAATCGCTATCGACTATTTCTTCTATCGGCTCGGTTTTAAACCGATAGTATTGTATAAGTTTTTTCTATCGGCTCGTATAAAAACCGATAGTATTGTTTAGGCCTTTTGTATCGGCTAGGATCTAAACCGATAGTAATCTAAACATTTTTTTCTATCGGCTCTTATATAAACCGATAGTATTGTTTAGGCCTTTTGTATCGGCTAGGATCTAAACCGATAGTAATCTAAACATTTTTTTCTATCGGCTCTTATATAAACCGATAGTATTTTGTCGACACATTTAGTACTGGAAACTTTATTCTATCGGTTGTTATATATAAACCGATAGTATTGTGTGGACACAGTCAGTACTGGAAAATTTATTCTATCGGTTATATTATATAACCGATAGTATTTTGTAGACTCGTTTAGTACAGGAAACTGTATTCTATCGGTTTCTAAATATGAACCGATAGTATTGTGTGGACACAGTTAGTACTGGAAACTTTATTCTATCGGTTGTAGTATATAACCGATAGTAATATTAGTTTTTCCTATCGGTTATGTAGTTGCACGGTTAGTACTAAATATTTACAAATATACATACAGCAATACAGAGATACATACAGCAATACAGAGATACATTGGATCATTCACAAATACACCAATATTTACAAATATTCACCAATATTCACATATTGAATTTGTTCACAAATACACTAATACAGTAATATACACATGCATTTGACAGACTAAATTTATGCACATATTGATCGAGTTTATTCACAAATACATCAATGAATCTATTCACATATATTCACAAATCAATGAATCAACACATTCAATATATATTCACAAATACAACAATCAACACAAGTCAGTTACTATCGATCGTTGATAGCCACTTCTTCGATGACATATTGAGCCCAAATTGTTCGCAGCTCCTTCAATTGAGGCAACTCATATTGCTCTTTCAACATGGTGCTCTGCATATATGCGTGTATGAAGTTAAGATCGTACGTCACATCCAATTAAAGTTCGACTTTGAGTCAGGAAAAATAGTTACCTTAGGGAATTGGGCAAAGTTTCTCCTGATCAGGTCATACATGAATCTCATGACATAGAAGCCACATTCCCACGATTGTGGCTGCTGATGGCACTGGAAAAATTGCATATGCAAAGACATAAACCCACATTAACTCGAAAGAACTAATTAAGCTTAAATTAAAAGACTCATCATGAGTACTTCCATCCGTATTAATTACCTCATATTCTTTCCAAGAAATTGTTGTGCCCTTCGACGCGTCATGCCTCCCTCCAGCACTAGCATAATTTTTGAAAGCCCTATATTTAATTTAGCATTGTCGATTAATATCTTATCATTAATTAGCTAGTCAGAGAAAAATTTAAGACAACTATGTTACTTACGCGTCTATGTGCCATGTGAGGGTGAAAACATGCGCCACCTTGTCGCTCATCGAATCGAGGTAATAGACCTCATTCATCCATGGGCAAATGACGGCGAGGACCCAGTGGCCCCTACATTGCATATATAAGCGAACCGTTTCATACATATGTTAGGCGTAACATACAAGAATGAGTTAAATTAGTAGGAAATGCACTAACCTTTGGTGGTACGGCGCAAGGATGAACTCTCGGTCCTGCTGCGCTAGTAGTGCCCTTGATATGTATTCCTCCGCATGTGCTTGGTCGTGCTCTAGCATCGTGAGGCTTATTTTCTCTGGGTCGAGGAAACCCACCTTGTCACATGCCCTCATCGACGCCAGCCTATACATGCACCTGGATGCAAAGTAGACATTAGTAAGTAGTGCATACAAAAAGTGATTGGATTTATGAAACGAACTGTGATAACTTCAGACAACAGCACACTCACAGGACTCCAGTCCGTATGATGGACATATCAAGCTCCCGCCAGTTGAGGAGGTCGAACAAATCCTCGTGGGCCACCGATATGCTCCCGGGCTCACGGTGAAAATGGGCTGGCCTGAAGTGAACCAAGAAGTTGATGTGGCGCCTAGACCGGGTCAGGTACCACTCGTGGAGACTTCTGGTTATTTGATCCATATTGCGCAGAAGGTACTCCGACACGAGTGGGGACCCGTTCTTGAACGTACCCGGCTGGCTTTGTTTGGCCTTGCCTTTGGCCTTGCCCTTGCCTTTGGCCTTGCCCTTGCCTTTGGGCGGGGAGCGAGTGTATACCTTCGAAGGTTGGGGTGTGGTGCCGTCGGCCTCATTTGATGGCGAAGGGTTTGAGGCCGTCGGAGGAGGCATGGGGGCCGATGGAGTTCGCTCACGCGTTGTGGCGGGGCTGGTGTCCTCAGGAAGTGTGCTGGTATCCATCGTCCACTTTAAGTACAAACGCTTAAATTAGATTTTGAAAATTAAATATATTAACTGAGTTGTAAGCTAGAATGGCTAGGGTTTACCTCCTGTAGTCTAACACCCTTCTTGGGCCACTGTATGTACGAGCCCAATGCCTCGCCAATTGTCCGCATTTCGTCCGTTGGGACGGGCAACGGAAAAGAGCTGTAGCCCGGGAGGGCCATGTCCACCTGTACCTTTGCGAATCCAGGCTCAAGAGGTACGCAGTGGATCCGGACATCCTCCCAAGACTGGTATACGACCCCGTTTGCAACCGCAACAGGTTTGTCGCCTATGTTGATCAATAGGGTACAGCTCTCCGGCTTCTGCAATTTGCAACAATTATAACAAGTTAGCGAAACAATTCTAACGTAACGGGAGTGGCATCAGCCGAACTGCATATATAGCTCAAGAGTTGCAATACCTCGATCAGGTCCACCGGATCCACGTGAACCTTCGAGCCAACACTACTCGGCCTGGCAGCGTCGACCTCGGCAGCTGGATCTAAACCCTTGGACTGCACAACTCGGCTTAGGCGTTCATATTTCTCGTTCATTTGAGCGAACATGTCCGCGAATTGTGCAGTCACATCTGCCCGTATCTTCTGAGATAGCTCCTCTTCCCTTTCCTTCCAGCTGCCAGGCTTCTTCGCCTTTTGCCCGGGGTCCGAGAAGCCTTCCTTCCATGGCACCACAGCCCCCACGGTTCGCGTCCGCCCTGGATGCTCCTTGTTCCCTAGAGCCCGGGTAAGGATGTCATTCTCCCTATGGGGACTGAACAATCCCTCGGTCGCCTCCTTCGAGCAAGAGATCTGTTACATTGAAAGCTCTCCATTGTGAGGAAGAAATATATACAAAGTTGTGCGCACACTAGTGATCATAGTTAGGCAACTTACGAGTCGCTGCACGACCTCGACGTCCCTGGGGTTTGGGAACGCCACAGTCCCCGTGGCCGACACGGTCCCTCTGGCCAGCCACCAACGCTTGCATCGCTGATCGCGGATCTCGGAGAGTGGTAGGTCAGGGGAGTCGACGAAATGCGACGCCTCGTCTTCACCCTTCTTCCACTGCTCCTCCTTCCCCGCATAGCCGCGAGAACCGAGCCGGTGTGGGTGGTCGTTCCTCCTCTGGATTGCCCTGTTCTTCTCGCTGAGGGCCTTCGTACCAGAAACAAGAAAATTAATGCACCACTGCTTACTGCATACAATGGTGTAACCAAGCAAAGGAACCATTCATACCTTGAACTCAGGAGTCCCCTTCTGTTGGGCGAATTGCTCCCATACCTCCTCCGTTATGAAGGGGTACTTCTCGCATGGAGATTCGCCTTTAGCGAGGAAGGTACTGACGAGGACGCTCTTGAAGGTTTTCCACGTGTTGTTCATGTCCTTCAAGCAAGCTATCTTGGGACCATCGTCCGGGATGTTCCACTTGGCCTGTTTCAAATATAAGTAGGACTTACCTAATCTCTAGGATAAACCAAGGGAATGTGATCACTCAAGAGTTCAGTGATTTTGATTAATTTTACCTTCACTTCCGCCCACAGCCTATCCCTCTCGTCGGCCTTGACGTCCTTCCAGCTCTGGACGGTGATCTTCACCCTTTCCTTCGCCAACAAGCCAACATAGGCAGCATAGTGCCCGGCGTTCTTCCCGATCGGTCTCCCGAACTGGTTGAATTCACAGGAAAGATCCGCGCGTTTGGCCAAACGACCCAACATCGTCGCGCCTCGCGCCTTCCTCTTGCGCTGGGACGAGGCAGCGCCATCTACGTTCGCCCTCGCCGAATCACTAGTATCAGCCGAGGAAGATGCCGACATGGCTTTACCTAAAATACCATAAACAAACCATCCAATTGATATGAAGAAAGGTACATGACAAAGTAATTCACAGAATATTCAGATGAGCAGTGCAAACTAACAAATACTATATTTCCTATCTGTTTTAAAAGGAAAACCGATAATACTAAGGTCTATATTCAGGAAAATTTAAAAGATTAGCAGTGCAAACTATGCTAATCTCTCTGCTGGAAAATAAAGTCTATTAAAATTTAAATGAACCTAAATTTGAGATGAAAATTAGAAAATGGGAAGTAATTCACAGAAAATTCAAATTAGCTGTGCAAACTATGATGGCACTACTATTTACTATCGGTTTTCCAAGTCAAACCGATAGTAATCAAGTTAGCATTAGGAAAAATTTCAAAAATTGCTCAGCAGGAACATAAAGTAATTGCTCAGCAGGAACATAAGGTATGTTAAAAAATAAATGAACCTAAATTTGAGATGAAAATTAGAAAATGGGAAGTAATTCACAGAAAATTCAAATTAGTTGTGCAAACTATGATGGCACTACTATTTACTATCGGTTTTCCAAGTCAAACCGATAGTAATCAAGTTAGCATTAGGAAAAATTTCAAAAATTGCTCAGCAGGAACATAAAGTAATTGCTCAGCAGGAACATAAGGTATGTTAAAAAATAAATGAACCTAAATTTGAGATGAAAATTAGAAAATGGGAAGTCATTCACAGAAAATTCAAATTAGCTGTGCAAACTATGATGGCACTACTATTTACTATCGGTTTTCCAAGTCAAATCGATAGTAATCAAGTTAGCATTAGGAAAAATTTCAAAAATTGCTCAGCAGGAACATAAAGTAATTGCTCAGCAGGAACATAAGGTATGTTAAAAAATAAATGAACCTAAATTTGAGATGAAAATTAGAAAATGGGAAGTCATTCACAGAAAATTCAAATTAGCTGTGCAAACTATGATGGCACTACTATTTACTATCGGTTTTCCAAGTCAAACCGATAGTAATCAAGTTAGCATTAGGAAAAATTTCAAAAATTGCTCAGCAGGAACATAAAGTAATTGCTCAGCAGGAACATAAGGTATGTTAAAAAATAAATGAACCTAAATTTGAGATGAAAATTAGAAAATGGGAAGTCATTCACAGAAAATTCATATTAGCTGTGCAAACTATGATGGCACTACTATTTACTATCGGTTTTCCAAGTCAAACCGATAGTAATCAAGTCAGCATTAGGAAAAATTTCAAAAATTGCTCAGCAGGAACAGAAAGTAATTGCTCAGCAGGAACATAAGGTATGTTAAAAAATAAATGAACCTAAATTTGAGATGAAAATTAGAAAATGGGATATAATTAACAGAAAAATCAGTTTATGGTATTTACTATCGGTTCTGAGTAAGAAACCGATAGTGAACTACACTGTATGCTATGATTTTCATCAATTCTGTCATTCTCATAGCTATCAAGTTTGTAGTTCATGAATTTTGTAGTTCATGTATTAACTTAAAACGCATACACCTATTGACGGTATCAATGAATTGATCATGCAAGGAATTAACAAAGACCGCTCCCCAATAGCCTCTCAACTATAGCCTACACGGCAAATCCGGGGAACAAACACACAGACTCAAGATGATCGTCTCTCTCTCAAATAACCTCAAAGCCTAAACAACCAACCAATTTTAAGTTAATACAAGAAGGGTAGTCAAACCAATGCTGGAGAGAATTCAAGATAACAACTGATCAATCAGCTGTCTAGAATACGACTTGCTAATTTGGACGACACAAGTAAGGAGAGAACTGAAATAGAAACTTCAATCTCCCACCAACTCAGAAGAAAGCCAAAAGATCATATAATCAATTTCATTTCTTCACTAGCTCTACTTCAAGCAGCAATCACAGAATGCACAAGCAGTAGATAAACATTCAAATACGCAAGTGACTAAGAGCCAGACAAAGCAATCAATGACAGAATAAGACTTCAATTCATAGCTTCAATCACCCCAGTCCTGTCCATTCATACAGAAACAACACAAATTCTAGAAATTGAAGAATGACGTAAGGCTCAGTCACTGAAATATCCAATTTAGCATTGCAGTTAGTAGCCAAAACACAGATTTTTGACACCAAAGTCTACACATAGTTCTAAATTTGCAATTAGATTAACTAAGAGCTTAGTTCCATACAAAAAGAACCCCAGTTTAATGCAAATGCAATTCAAACTATCTTCACCGAGCTTATCGGTTCATCCAATATTCAGGTTTGTTCTTTACAATCATCACAGGAAACAATTTCAGATAGGTGTATACCGTTCATGAATTTTACTCTAGGTTTCTATTTGTAATCCATGGAACGGGATATGAACCATTGCATACAGAATTAAGCAATACACGCGAGCGATTTGGTCAAGAACACTTACAGTGGATCGTGGAGTGGCCGGAGGCGGTGGCGCAATGCAATGCCGGAGGCGGTGGAGAACCAGTGGCGCAGAGGAGCGAAGAAGCGAACGTCGGCGATTCTAGGGTTTTCCGCGCGAGTATTTTTCGATTTGGAATGTGATCAGTTGCACTGGAGGGAAAATCGTGCAGGTTATAACCTATTAAATGAATATTTACTATCGGTTCATCACCACAAAACCGATAGTACAAACATGTAAGTTAGGGTTTTCGTAACACAGTGTAAATCACTATCGGTTGTAAACAGTAAACCGATAGTAAACTAAGTACAGGGGATCATAACACAGTGTAAATCACTATCGGTTGTGAACAGTAAACCGATAGTAAACTAAGAACAGGGGAGCATAACACAGTGTAAATCACTATCGGTTGTGAACTATAAACCGATAGTATAGTTTAATTTCATATCGGTTTCACAGTTATAACCGATAGTAAAATACAATTTCATTGACCCTAAAGGATTTCCCTTAGAAGAATTACAGAGGATCTCAGTACATCATTTTGTATTGTATTTACTATCGGTTATGACAGTAAACCGATAGTATATGTTAATTTCATATCGGTTTGGAGGTTGAAACCGATAGTATAATACTGTTAAATTGATCTAAAGGTATTTCCTGAGAACAAATACAGATGGGTCTCAGTACATCATTTTGCACTTGTAAAGACACCTGAAACCCCATGCAAATGGCTTGCAATAATTTTGAAATAAAATAACAATAAAGACCAATCATGGAATGAAAATTTGCAGTTTTCATATATATTTGTGAAAAGAATCAATTATTGCTCAAATCAAGTATATACTCCAATTGAAATGAAAATTTGCAGAAATGATTCTCAATGCATCACGTATGTTTTCCCAAAGAATTTTTGAAAATTGATTTGAACATTGTTCGATCCAAGTAATATACGTCACTTACATATTGCAAATTAGTCAAGAATGGTTGTCCACCCATAATCCTTCTTCGTGGTCGTCTCGCAGGTAACTTGTTTCGTCAATATCTTCGGTAGGGACAGATTGAAGGATTCCATCTAAAAATGGAGGTAGTTCGTCAAACTGATCGTACTCTTCTTCATCCACAACGTCTTTGACCCCAACAATACGTCTCTTACTGTGAAGGACAACGTGCAACTTTGGGTTGGCCGGGTCAACGATGTAGAACACCTGTGTGGCTTGCTCAGCAAGTATAAATGGATCATCTTTGTGTGCGACTCTACTGAGATCGACTAGAGTAAACCCATAATTGTCGACTTTAACACCTCGAGGGATTTCGACCCATTGGCATCGAAACAGAGGAATCTTAAGTAATACATAATCGAGCTCCCATATTTCCTCAATAACACCGTAATATGAGTCGAGTGCTCTTACTGCCCTGGCATCCTCCGAAATAGCAAGTAGTGTCACTCCACTACATTGCATAGCACTCTTCTCGTCCTGAGTTTTTGTGTAAAATGAATAGCCGTTGATGTCATACCCCTGCCAAGTCCCTACAGTAAATCTAGGCCCTCTGGCCAACCATGTAACATCTTCATCTACATCGCCCTCAGAAGCTTGCAGGACTCTATTTTCGATCCACCCAGCAAACTTCCTATTATGTTCTCTGGTGACCCAAATCTCTGGCTTCGAGGGATTCTGTTTCCGTAACATTTCCTTGTGCTCGTGTATGTATGGCTCCACCCCCGTCATGTGCTGTAAGACCCAAAAATGGGCTTTTGCATACAGATCACTAGAGGGGACGACTGCTTTAAATCCAATCGTTCCAATGCCCTGAAGCCTGCCCTCATGCCGAGACGTAGGAACGCCAATTGGGTCAACCCCGGACATATAGTTGGTGCAAAATTCGATCACCTCCTCCGCGGCATAACCTTCAATAATACTGCCCTCAGGCCGATATCGATTCCTTACATATCCCTTCAAGATACCCATAAATCTCTCAAATGGATACATGTAGCGCAGGAACACGGGTCCACAAAACTTAATTTCTCTGACAAGGTGAACAATTAGATGGACCATAACATCAAAAAAGGATGGAGGGAAATACATCTCCAGCTGACAAAGAGTGGTAGTCACATCGCGTTGCAAATCGTCCAGTCCATCCATATCAATTACCTGCAAGGACACAGTTGCAGCAAATATTCAGATCCAAAAAATCTGACAAGTTCCACGAATGGAGCTAATTAACTTGCTAGGAGTACACGCTTACGTACCTTGCCAGATATTGTGTTGAAGAAATAACATAGCTTTGTAATTGTCTCTCTGACTTTGACTGGGAGAATGCCTCTGATAGCAATGGGAAGCATTTGTGACATCAGTACATGACAATCATGGGACTTCATACCAACCAGTTTCAAGTCTTTCATGGACACAAGTTTTTTCAAGTTCGCAGAATACCCGCATGGAACTTTGACACCATGTAGGCACTGACAGAGTTCTGTTTTTTCTCTTTTTGACAAAGTATAGCAGGCCGGGGGGAGGTATGTCCGCTTTCCCTTCTCCAACGGTGCAAGCTCAGTCCTTATGCCCATGTCGAGCATGTCACGGCGAACGTTGATGCCATCTTTCGTCTTTCCTGGAATGTTCAACAACAAACCAATCAAACTGTCACAAACATTTTTCTCTACGTGCATGACATCAATGCAATGTCGAACTTGTAAGTGCTCCCAATATGGCAGATCCCAAAGAATCGATCTCTTCTTCCAAACATTTTTTCCTGGAGGTTTAGAACATTTACCGAACTCAACTTTGATGTCCTTCACGCGCAAGTAAAGCTCCTTACCAGTCACAAACACTGGGGCTGATCCTTTCTCAGGCTTCCCATTGAATGACTTCCTCTTCTTACGGTAGGCGTGATGCATCGGAAGGAATCTGCGGTGACCCATGTACACTGTTTTTCTGCAGTTCGATAACCACATGCTGTCAGTTTCATCCAGGCAAATAGGACAAGCCTTGACTCCTTTCGTACTATACCCCGACAAATTTCCATAGGCCGGGAAATCATTTATGGTACAAAATATCATGGCCCGCAACATGAAATTCTCTCGCTTATGTGCATCCCACACCCGCACCCCTTCGCTCCACAATTTTTGTAAGTCCTCGACTAACGGTGATAGAAACACGTCAATATCATTCCCGGGTTGTCTGGGTCCTGAAATTAGTAACGACATCATGATGTACTTCCGCTTCATACATAACCAAGGAGGAAGATTGTAGATGCATAAAAGAACCGGCCAAGTGCTATGTCGACTGCTCATATTTCCGTGTGGATTCATACCATCCGTACTCAGCCCAAACCTTATATTCCTCACTTCGCCGCCAAACTCACCGAATGTTCTGTTAATGTTTCTCCATTGAATGGAATCAGCTGGATGTCTTAGTTTTCCGTCTTGTTTCCGACCTTCAACATGCCAACGCAAGTACTTCGCATCTTTCGGATTTGCAAACAGCCGTTTCAATCTGGGAATCACAGGCAAATACCACACAGTTTTGGCCGGAGGCCCTTTCTTTACCTCATCACATCCATTGTGATAAATTTTGTCCCCATGCTTATACCGCGATGCACCGCATCTTGGACAAACATGCAAATCCTCGTACTCGTTACGGTACAGAACACAATCATTTGGGCATGCATGTATTCTTTCGATTTCCATTCCCAACGGACACAATAGTTTTTTGGCCTGGTAAACCGATCTTGGCAACTCATTTCCCTCTGGAAGCATGTCCGCTAACAGATCCAATAGCACCGTGAAACTCTTATCGCTCCAACCGTTGCTTGCCTTCAAGTTATATAATCTCAACACAGAAGACAACTTTGTAAATGTTTCACATCCGGGGAACAAAGGCTTCTCAGAATCAACAATTAATTTCTGAAATTTAGCTAAATCGTTTTCGCTGTAGTCCTCTTCTACATCACGTAACATTTCATCTAAATTGTCGTCATCTACATGGACTTCCGAATGAACATTATCAATGTTTTGATCATGATCATCATTACTGCAATCCACTTCCGGGTGCTGCTGAGTGGTAGCGGTAGTGCTCGTTTCCTCAAGATCTTCACCATGCCATATCCAACGGGTATAGCGTGCGTTAAAACCACGACGAATCAAATGACTCCTAATCTGATCAGAGTTGCCGAACCTTTTTAAGTTCATACAATCTATACAAGGACAATGCATATCTTTCTCTCCCTTCTTCGCCTTCTCTTGCTCAGCAAATTTAATAAATCCATTCACACCCTCCAAATACTCAACAGTAGTACGTTTTATTCCATACATCCAATATTCTCGGTCCATCTACAATTATTTCACAAAATTGACAAATCAAATAAATAATTAATGACTCAGGGCATGCATATATGAATGAAACATAATTAGCTAGGCCATATGTGTGTACATGCATGAGCTGTTTAATTACATTAAATGGATTTGTATATATGAAACCCTAATTAACTTGATGCATGCATTAATTGGAAGAGCCAGCTAGCTAGCTGCTTAAATTCAGCAAGCTATAGCTAGCTAGCCAACCCAGCCTTCTAGCTAGCTTGGAGATACATGTATCTAGTTTAATGAATTGCAAGTAGAGAGAGAGGGAGAGTGTGAAAGAGTGATAGAGAGAGAGAGAGGTGATGAGAAGATAACAATACCGAGGGGGATGGAAATATGATCAACCTCTCAGCTAGCTTCTCCAGATCACTCTAGTTTGGAGTTGTGCGCGGCTGAAATGATTCCAACATGTAGAGCGCAGAGCAGGGGTCGACCTAATTAAGCTGTCCAATTTTACTATCGGTTCAACAACATTAACCGATAGTAAAATAAGGTCCCCACTGTCATAACCATTAGTGTATATGAAGTCATTTTACTATCGGTTTGTGTTGTTGAACCGATAGTAATATTTAGTATATTGTATCGGTTAGTACAGTGATAACCGATAGTAAAAAGTCAGTAATTTCACTATCAGTTACCCGAGAAAAACCGATAGTACTATTCAATATATTATATCGGTTAATACAGTACCAACCGATAGTATAAAGTGAGTAATTTTACTATCTGTTACGAACGAAAAACCGATAGTACTATTGTAATATATTATATCGGTTCGTACAGTAATAACCGATAGTAAAAAATCAGTAATTTCACTATCAGTTAAAAATGGAAAACCGATAGTACTATTTAATATATTATATCGGTTTGTACAGTAATAACCGATAGTAAAAAGTATTTGCATTTCACTAACGTTGGATTAGTGTATAACCGATAGTAAAATGATGGTTTTCCGCCGCTGTCGTCCTATTCTATCGGATTTTTCCTAGATTGCTTACAACCGTTAGAAAATAAGGGTTAGTGGAATGCACTTCTGTAGTAGTGTTTTATGACCGCGAGGCACATTTTCTAACGGTTTTCTACTAAATCGCTAATAACCGATAAAAGATAGGGTTTAGTAGACTTCATTTCTGTACTAGTGAACACTCGTGCACGAGAACCGCGTCCACCCCGATCTGAGACGATTCGGCAGGGATCTTCCCAAAGCCATCCGTGTAGGTGAGTCAAGAGGGATCTTCCCTCATTGAGCAGTGCCAGATTAGTGCAACTTTATTATTAAGGTTATTGATTCTATGCAGAGCTAGGGCAATAGTTCAGCAATGATACTTGGTTGTGCCCATCCCATACCAGGCTTGTGAAGGTACGATAACATGTTACTGGATGTTTAACACAAATTGGTTAGTCCTTAAGCTATTCTAGAGAGGAGTTTCCCTACTCAACATTATACAATGATCACAACATTACCATGTTAACAATCTTACCAGTTAACAGCATTATCATGTTAACAACCTTACCAGTTATCAACATCATCATGTTTCCAACATTCTGACTGACATACCTCTCCTCCCTAGGATAGACATTTTAAAAGGCATCTTTAGTTTTGGAAAACCATTTTGTTTGTTCATGCAGATAACTAATATTACTGCTATTATACCTTAACATTATCCTTGGGCATCAAGAACATTACACAAGGCTTGAGAATCAAGAATGGCTTTTCAATTCGGGACAATAGCTAAACAGGTATATTCAAACATACTCAGTTTACTTAAATAACATGCACAATATGTGCGAAACAAAATACTTAGCTAGCTTGAAAACATGGGATCAACATGATCAAGGTGATGGTGATTTGCCTTGATTTCCTACGACAAAATCTTCGGCGGCGTTTTCAATCGGCTGCTCCTCGATCTCCGGATGAACGGTTTCTAAACGCGAGAAGAACACCGATCAATCAAAATGCATAAATATGAGACTATAAAATACAAGACCTAAATCCTAATAAGTCTAGGTACTGTAGCCCGAGAATTAGATTCGATCAGGATTGAAAACTGGAAGTTTTCGAAAACAGGGTAATTAGGGTAAAATTGAAAGAGAGTATTTTCGAAAACTGCTGAGAACGACGAAATAGGGATTTCAGGTTGGATTCTGAAGTGGCAGAAGGAGAATATGTGTCTGGGATGTTTTGTGGAAGGGTGGTTCAGACAGATTTGGTTTTGGAGGTCGGATGAAGAAAAACCACTTTTGGCGAGATTTTAGGGCAAACTGGGTAAGAAATGGATCTGGAAAAAGGGTGAAAATGAGATCCGAGACTCGGATCTGAAAGAAAACTGCAGATCTAGAAGGTTTGGGTTAAGATGAATCTAATGGCGCAGACGGATCTTTGATCGAAAGCTTCTGCAATGGAGTCGACAAAATGAAGGCGAGGGCACAACGATGCTCAAAAGAGCAGATCTAAGATTGGGACAGTGGATCGAAGAACAAAAAACAGATCTGAGAAGAAAGCGACAAGGCGGACAAAGTGACGCGATCGGATTTTCTAGTAGAGAATGACACTGCTTGTCACTGACATTGGCACTGGGAGACACACTGTAACACTGTAGCAGTGTCTAGGGTTGACACTGGCCACAGCCACGGGCGCATGCACGCCGGCAGCAAGCCAGACTTCGGCTAGGGCTGAGACTCGACGGAGAGGTGACTGGGGTGAAGGGAAAGGCAATGGCAAGGTAGGACCGGCCGGCGATGCAGCCACGGCGGCGCTCCACGGCGAGGCGGCACCGCACTGGCACTGCCACGGCAGGAGCTCGCTGGAGGCGGTGAGATGGCCGGAGGAGCTCGGGAATAGGATGGGGATTATCTGGGGATGGTGGAGTAGCAGCCAATCGAAGAATGGTGGCTGGGATCGGCTGATCTGCTGCGGTGGCCGGAGTTGGGAAAGAAAGAGAGGCCGGTGGCGGATCTCCGGCGAGGGGCCACAAGGAGCCTTGAGATTTGGCAGGGAGGGGTTTGGAAGGGTGTCGGAGCTGATGACGCGAGAGAGACGAAGAGTGGGTGGCCAGGACGTCGGAACGACGGTCGACGGCCGACGGTGACAAAGAGGCAAACAGCGGGGAGGGAGCTCCGATGACCCAACGGCCGGGCTCCAGTGAAAGGAAATGACCAAGACGACAAGGCACACACGAATGACAAACCTGAAAAAGCTGAAGATGGCCGGAGCTGGGCAAACAGCGATGAAGACAGTGGCGGCCGGCGCTGGAGCGCGCCCTGGACTGCAGACACAGCGGCAGAGAGATTCAACTCGATATTTTATGTGTGAAAAATGCTCCAAATGCAAAAAATTTCAAATGCTCTGTGTGTCTAATTGCTAGAACTACTTGCCTACTGCTGGATTCAGGGTGAAAAATGCTGGAATGAGCTGAAACTTGCTAAGTCTTTGCATATATACAATGGCATAGTGGTGGTGGCTTGTGCTAGAAGCAATCTTCTGAGGTGTAATGCATCAAACAGGGTTAATTTGGTCCTTACACTGTGTTGGCTATGAAATTGGTGAGGGTAGAAGGGTAAATGCACATAAAATACCATTTTTGTCATGTCTAGGGGCTTGTTTGGAAATTCTAAAAATAAGAGGGGCTGAAATGCAAAGTGCCAATGCATGAAAAGTAGCAAAACCTGGTTACTTGTGCCAAATAAAAAATTATAAAGATTTTTAATGAATTTTCTATGCATTATTGAAATTGAAACAAATCTCAAAAGAATAATTTTAAATAAAAAGTTGTCATTTCATGTGAAGAATTGTTTTGTTTTATGTATAAAATCATGATGCGATGAATTTTAATATATCCATGCATGAGGATAAGATGGGGCAGATGATTTAGGGTTTAACAGATGAAAGAAAACAGCTGATCGGGAAGAGATAAAAGAATTACGCTGAATTTAGGAATGATTAATCTAAAAAGGAGAGGGGGTTCAAAAGGGGAATTTTTGGCTATTACACCTATCCCCGGGGCTCCACTCACCGGAACCGTGGTCACAAGATGGCGGCGCCAGGGACAAGGGGGACGCTTCTCACTGGGTGGTGGCGCCCGGGACGAGGAGGGCCCTGTCCCCGGGGCTTCGCTCACTGGGACCGTGATCACCGGGTGGCGACGCCCGGGACGAGGGAGGGCCCTGTCCCCGGGGCTCTGCTCACCGGGACCGTGGTCACCAGGTGGCGGCGCCCGGGACGACGAAGGGCCCTGTCCCCGGGGCTCCGCTCATCAGGACCGTGATCACTGGGTGGCGGCGCCCGGGATGAGTAAGGGCCCTGTCCCTGGGGCTTCGCTCACCGGGACCGTGGTCACCAAGTGGCAGCGCCCGGGACCAGGGGGATGCTTCTCACCGGGTAGCGGCGCCCGGGACGATGGAGGGCCCTGTCCCTGCAGCTCCGCTCACTAGGACCGTGATCAACTGGTGGTGGCGCCCGGGGCGAGGAAGGGCCCTGTCCCCAGGGCTCCGCTCAGCAGGACCGTGGTCATCGGGTGGCGGCACCCGGGATGAAGGACGGCCCTGTCCCCGGGGCTTCGCTCACCGGGTGGCGCCGCCCGGGATGAGGGAGACATTTTAGGCTGGAGATTTCCCCCAACAGCAGCCCCCCATGCCCTCCGGGGACGCAGCGAGGTCCCCTGGGGGGGATGGTATAATCCATCGGGAACATGTCCTTTCGAAGTTGGCCTCCGAAGCACGGGGGTGCCTCGGTTCCCGTGCCTTGCATTAAATGGCAGCGCCGCCGATCGTTATGAACTCGTGAGTGTCGATTTGCTCGTGCTGTCGGCCATCATGGCTTCACGTACTTCAATTTTTTGGCACTCCGTTTCTCTCGCACCTGTTCCATTCGCGCGCGATGTTTAAAAATTGACGCCCCGGATCAATCTCGAAGGGACACGTGGCACCCATCAGGGACGGTACCAGATCCTATAAATAGGGCCTCGGGGGGCCCAGAGAGCTCACACTCAAACTCTAACTCCATAATCCTTACCGGCGCACGAAAGCTCTTCCGGAACCCCTAGTCCCAGTAGCACTTGCCTGGTGATCCTCACCCAGACTAATGGCTCCCAAGGGTCGCACCAAAGCCGCCGACATGCCCCCGGAGGAAGTCATCGCGGAATTCCTCAGGGTCACCGAGTTCACTTCGGGGGACTTAGAGTCCCTCGTGGAACGGGGAGTTCTCGCGGACGCAGACGTCCGGATCCCTGGGAGGAAGGAGATAGCCCCTCGCCTCGGGTTGGTGAGGTGGTCATTTTTTAAGCCTTCCTGGAGGCCGCCCTCCGGCTCCCAGTGCACCCGCTGCTCCGGGAGTTCCTCCAGGAGTACGAGGTGGCGCTGAACCACCTAACACCCAACACTATCGTCCGGATGGGCCTCTTCATTTGGTTGTGCGAGACAGCCACCGGACGGGAGTCGACGCTCCGGCTGCTCCAGTACTTCTACGAGCCCTCGGCGAGGGGCTCATACGTGGTCAAGGGGGAACCGAAGTCCGCCTTCTGATCGGTCATGATGCAGCTTCTACCTGCCCGAGTGGACAAGTACCTGGTGGCCGCCTCCCGGGACCATTGGGGGAGACTGGCTCCCGAGATGATTTTATCTCTGGGTCCGGGACCCTGGAGTGACCTACTCCCTAGAGCCCTCCTCCTACAGTCGCTCGTTCGGCCTGAAGGCACCAGTCTGGACCACCGAGGAGTTGAAGCTCCTCAGCAAGATGGTGGGCGCCCAGGGCCTGAGGTCCATGAGGGACCTCGCGGAGGAGTTGTTGCTCCTCCGGCTTTCCCCCTTCGCGCACGGGTGGAGGGGAATTGGGATGTGCCCGGCGCACCGACCCCGCAGATGTCGGTGGCTCGATGTAAGTGTCGCGCCCCCGCCTTGGGGAAAATGACTACTCCCGTGCTGATCCCATATATGCATACCATTGACTTCCCAGGATAAGTCAAGCACAGGAGTATATTTACATTACAGCAGAGTAACTTACAAAATATTTAAGCAGTGTGGCCTGCTGGCCTTAATACAATATAAAGAGATCACAATGCCTTCACGGCATACATGGTCTAGCTAAAGCAAAATAAAAACAACTACACAGTGGAAGATATATAGGTGAACCCCCCCCAGTAAGGAGTTGACGGCAGAACAACACACAACAGGGCTCTAGCGGAACTGGTTCTCCTCCTTTTGGATCCAAGAAGTTCTCCACACCTTCATCTTGATCATGGAACGCTCCATCTATTGGATTGTAGATTGCAAGGGTGAGTACTTACATACTCATCAAGTCATAGGTAAGAATATATACATATAGTAGTGATGATATGAACCTATGCTAGCTAGTAAAGAAGTGTGGATGGTTGTAAAATAGTCTTTTTCTTTATATCTCATCTCATGGCAGCACTTTTCATAGCATAGCATTGCTATTCATATTCCACTATTTATAGTACTACCGCGAAACGTCGATACACGACAGCCCACGGCAGCACCCCTTATCATGACAACACATGTCATTTGGGTAATCTTGACTTATCAAATTTTATTTAGAAAATATACTTGTGCCACACCCCGTCGATTTAATCCACCGCAGCAGACTCATATAAACCCGGGAGCTCAGAGTATTCGAATACGTTTTTAACTCTGCAAAGGGGTACCAATTTACTCGCAAGATATTCCACTTTCATGCCCATCCTATCAAGATGATTAGACCCTTCCTCACTGCATACTGTGAGTGGCAAGGTGGAGATAACAAGACTTTTGTTATGTTTCATTCGCAATTTACTCCTGACCCTGTGGTTGGACTACCAGACCTTCCACAGTTGTGGTGGGCTATACCCCCACCCAGAATGCCTCTTCCCATTACTGGGTCAACATGCAATCACATCCAGTGATATGTGTAGGCGCCGCACTCCGTGCCAAACGTGCATCACATTCCATCTCATGCAAGGGTTTCATGTGCGATCCGCATACTTAATTGTTCAGGCCTGTCCCATACCAGGCTTGAAGTTAGCACATTTTTCATGCCACTAGACGCACAACACAAGGTTCTAGTCCTTATATGCCAGTGACCAGACCATCCATAGCTACGCACATCCAGTGCCACCACCATTCCATACCAAACTCTGGTCATGGCTAGGGGTTTTATTTCATGAATATACATAAATATATATATAATAGTTCATGGCTCATTACTTGTTCATTTCACATTTCACATCTCAACAGGCATCCAGCCTAGTACTGCCAATTCATATCTCAATCATTCTTTCACATACAATACTACTTATATTCAATGTTATATTATAGCAGCTCATAAAATATAGGTTCAAGATGTTCAAGAATATGACTTGCCTTCCTCGTCGTAAAAATCAGCAGTTGATGTCAGGTCGACAATGAAGTCCTCGAACTCTACTTCTGGATCTACTCAGCAACAAATCAAACACACAATGATTACTAACTATATTAAAATGTTTTATGATCTATATGCAGATATGCTTCAAAAAGAATAACTGAACGATGCTGAAGATGATTGAGATTGCAAGCTGAACTGAGTCGAGACTCTAGGGTTTCAAGGAATCTGGGCTAAGATTGAGTACTGGAGGTTACTAAAGTCTCAAGGCATCAATATTGACATTGAGTCCGTGACTGGCTTGCTCAAAAACAGTGAATGTCAGCCGATTGACATTCGGTTCACGGCCTGACATAGCCAAGAATGGCATAGGAGTGGTTTAGAAGGTTTTCAATGGGCTGAACAAGTTTTTATAGAATCATTGGGTGCACAATGAAGCAAGGCATCTGTTTGCCAAGAACGGTTTTGCAGAAAAGTCCATAAATTCAAAGAATTTGCAGTTAAGCCCCTAGCCAAAGGATTTGAATGCCAGTGCACTGCCAAGACTTAGGTTTAGCGTGTCTGGACAAATCTTGCATGCGCTGCTTCGCCAACTATGTCAAATGGGTAGGAGAGGTCAAGGCGAAGTTACTGGCGAAGTGAATTAAACAATGGCGGCGAGACGACGGCGAATGACAAGATCAAAGTCATCGGCTCTTAGGAACAAGAGCGGGCTACGGTGACAGCAAGCTACAGAAGATGAAACTTGAAATTGATCGAGGGCTTTTGCTCCTGGGGTGATGTTGATCGAGCTAGACCAAGGAATTTGGTTGCAGTTGCAATTTGAAGCTCGCCGGTGAAGACACCAGAGTTGAAGACGAAGGCAAATGGGGTGAAGATGATTTAGAGCAATGCAGGTTAAACAGGCTCGGCTACACCATCTACAGGATACAAGGATTGAGTTGGTGCAGTCAATTTGGTCGAAGATGGAGTGGAGCTCGCCGGCGACGTGAGGCATTCATGGTGGCGTGCAAAGAAACGAAGAACTCAAGACACGGCTCCAATTCAAATTCTGGATGAATAGGCTTGCTAAGAACAATCTGGTGATCATTTTATTCCACAGGAGAATTGAACTGGAGTGGATTTAATTGCTGGAACAGGGCAATTGCCAATTACGGCGATCACCGGCGATAGGGTTCACCGGAGTTCAATCAAAGGCTATAGCACAGAGAGATGAGCAGGATGAACTTACTGGTTGAATCAATTTGAAGAATGGCGCAGCAGATTAAACTGGCACCGTGCTCCTCCTCGGCGGCTCACCGGAGAAGAAGAAGAAGAAAGCGAAGAAAATCTGGTTTAAAATGGCTAAGGAAGCTCTGGAGTGAAGTGGTGAAGATGAAGCTGATCTGGGGCTGCTATTTATAGGCATAGGACAGAGCTGGCGAGGGGGAACGGCAACAAAGATTGTGTCGGGGACGATACTGGCCGTGCGTAGAAGAAACAGCCCGTATCGTGTAGTAAAAGCTGTTTTGGGCATGTCTTCTTTTTCCAACTTTTATCTGATGATATCTTGATCGAAGATCAATTTTCGAAAAGTAACTAGCTCCTCGGAGCTGGTCAAACAAATCATCTATCCTGAGTAAAGGATATTTATTCTTCACTATAACTTCATTTAGGGCTCGGTAATTCACACATAGCCTCAGTTCTCCGTCTTTCTTTTTCGCAAAAAGGACTGGTGCACCCCATGGTGATACACTAGGTTGAATAAAACCTTTTCCTTTCAAGTCTTCTATCTGTTTCTTAAGTTCCTCTAACTCTTCCATTCTATATGGCCGTTTAGGGATAGGGGCTGTCCCTGGTTTTAGGTCAATAATGAATTCAATATCTCTATCTGGTGGTATTCCTGGTAACTCTTCTGGAAATACATCTAAATACTCATTCACCACTGGAACATCTACAATATCCATATTTATCATACTATAGGTAACCTGCTGACCTATTAACAATGGTGATCTTACTGCATAAAATAATATTTCCTTTCCTGTTGAACTAACCAATGTAATTGTTTTCTTTTCACAGTCTAACTGGGCTCTGTGTGGTGTCAACCAGTCCATCCCCAAAATTACATCTAGCCCTTGTACCTCTATTACTAAGAGATCAGCATAGAACATTTCCCCACATATATCAAAAGGAAGTTTTTGACTAATCGATGTTACTATTGTCCTGGCGCCTGCCGATCGAATTATTATCTCTCTATTTAAAGGGATTATATATAACTTGCTCTTATTAGCAAACTCCTTGGTCACAAAGGAATGCGTTGTGCCAGGGTCGAATAAGATGAATGCAATTTCAGAATTAATGAGGAACCTACCTATTATCACGTCGGTAGCCTCTCCTGCCTCTTCCAACGTGGCATAGTTCAGCGTTCCTCGTCCAGACATTGGTAGTCCTCGACCTCTTCCCCGATTCATAGGGGTTCCTCCCCGATTAGCTAGTCTTGCGTCTCTAGCATATGGTTGGAATGTTGTAGCTAATGGCGCTTTGGTCTCCACTGCTTGATCCCTAGCGGTCTGGTAAGGTAAATGTTTCCATGGACAAAGTTCTCTACGATGTCCAAGTCGCCTGTAGTGGAAACAAACCATTATGTCTCTTGGGCAATCTATCAGTGCTACAATAGTTGCTCACTGGAGGGGGCTGTCCTCTGAGGTAGTTTCCCGTGGGAGCCTAACTCCCCGGGCTTTACCCTGTTTGTACCTGAGCGTTATCGTCCCAGGGACGTCTTAGCCCACCAGGGGGGGGGGGGGGGGGTTGTCCCCTGGTTCAAGGTTCAATTAATAAAAAAGTTGCCTTTGGTTTTACATTTTTGTCAATTTTTTCAACAAGCTCACCGGATCTGGTGTTCCCCCCGCCCCCACAATAGGGAGTAGTTTTGTATTATGAGCTGTGGGTGAGAAACGAGAAAACCCCCGGTAAGGGGAAAAAACTGAAGGGTCACACTAGGATTTCGTCGATACTTTTCCTATAATTTCCCCAGTCAATATTTCCGCATGGTAAATTTCCCCCAGTCGCCGCAAAATGGGAGCCGGATGAGAATTTTTCCAGTCGAAAAATTTTGAGATCCAGTCGAAAATTTCCCCCGGTCGTTGTGAGACGAGAGCCAGACAGAAGTTCTCCCAAGCGAAAACTTCCAGGGCCCAGTCGAAAATTTCCCCCAGTCGCCGTGAGAGGGGAGCCGGATGGAAATTCTCCCAGGAGAAAACTTCTGGTTCCCCTGGGCAAAAACTTCTGGGGCCTGGTCAAAAATTTCCCCCAGTCGCCATGAGATGGGAGCCGGACAGAAATTCTCCCGGCCGAAAACCTCCGGGACCTGGTCGAAGATTTCCCCTGGTCACCGTGAGACGGGACCCAGACGGAAATTCTCTCGGGCGAAAACTTCTGGGGCCTGGTCGAAAATTTCCCCCGGTCGCCATGAGATAGGAGCCAAACAAAAATTCTCCCGGGCAAAAACTTCTGGGGCCCGGTCAAAAATTTCCCCTAGTCGCCGTGAGACGGGAGCCGGATGGAAATTCTCCTGATCCAAAAATGCCGAGACCGGCCCGGTCAAAAACTTCCCCCAGTCAAAAAGAGCCGAATGAAAATTTTGCCGATCGAAAAATTTCAAGACCCACTCATAAGATTCCCCCGATCGCCGTGGAACGGGAGCCGAACGAAAATTTTGCCGATCAAAAAATTTCGAGGGCCGAGATCTACTCCCGAAGGAGGGTGAGCTGTATGACACACACTGAGTGTTTGAGGGGGGACTAGTCTCTCAAATTAACTCGTTACCGCAGTTCATGAGAACTGGGTTGCCGCTTACTCCCTCAGTCCACGAGGGGTTATGTCGCGCCCCGAGACTGGGACAACGACTACTCCTGTAGAGACCTAACTCGCTACAGCTAGTCTCATTCTCACAAACCTTTGACTTCCCAGGATGAGTCAAACACAGGAGTATATTACATTGCAACAGAGTACTCACAAAATATTAAGCAGTGTGGCCTGCTGGCCTTAATATTACATAAAGAGGATTACAATGCCTACAAGGCATTCAGGGTTTAACAAAATATTTAACTACACAGCAGAAGATAGGTGACCCTCCCACAAAAGAAGTTGACGGCAGAACAACACACTTCAGGGCTCTGGCGGAACTGATTCTCCTCCTTCTGGATCCACGTAGTACTCCGTGCCATCATCTTGATCAAAGTAGGCTCCATCTATTGAGTTGAATGTTGCAAGGGTGAGCACTTACGTACTCAGCAAGTCATAGGTAAGAGTAGATACATATAGTAGTGATGATATGAACCTAGACTAGTCAAGAATTGTGGATATTTGTAAAATAATCCTTTTTCTTTCATACCTCATCTCATGACAGCACTTTTTATAATATAACATCATCATTCATGTTCACTAGATTATAGCACTACTGCGACACGTCGACACACGACAGCCCACGGTAGCACTCCTTATCATGACAACACATGTCATTTGGGTAATCTTGATTTAAACATATTTTATTTAGAAAATAGTACTTGTGTCACACCTCGTGGATTTAATCCACCGCAGCAGACTCCTATAAACCCGGGAGCTCGGAGTATTCGAATACATTTTTAACTCTGCAGAGAGGTACCAATTTACCCGCAAGATATTCCACTTTCAAACCTTTCCTATCATAACAAAATGATTGGACCCCTGACTCACTTCATACTGTGAGCGGCAAGGTGGAAATAACAAGAACTTTTGTTATGTTTTACTCACAATTCACCCCCAACCCTGTGGCTCTCAGCGAGGCACAGTTGTGGCAGGTTGTATCCAAACCTCCACCCCTTTGCTTATTCCCATTACTGGGTCAGCGTGCTTGATCACCTTCAGTGATATGTGTGGGAGCCGCGCTCCGTGTTTATCGTGCATCACAACACATCTCATGCAGGGGTTTCATGTGCGATCCACATAATTACTTGTTCAGGCCTGTCCCATACCAGGCTTGCGGTTAGCACGTTGTTCATGCCACTAGACGCACAACACAAGGTTCTAGTCCTTATATGCCAGTGACCAGACCATCCACAACCCTGCACCTTCAGTGCCTGCATTCCTTTGCAGTCTAGCACCTCCAGTGCTACAGCCATCCATACCATTTTTCTGGTCACGGCTAGGGGTTTTATTTCATGAATATAAGTATATAGATACATATAATAGTTCATAGCTCAAAACTTGTTTATTTCACATTTCACCGATAACCAGTCTAGTACTGCCAATTTATAAATCAACCATTCTCAATCTTTCACATGCAATATTGCCTATATTCAAGGTTATATTATAGCAACATTTAAAATATAGGTTCAAGATGACCAAGGATATGACTTGCCTTCCGCGTCGTAAAATACAGCAGTTGACGTCGGATCCGCAATGAAGTCCTCGAACTCGGGCTCTTGATCTGCTCTCCCAACAAACAAACAACCAATAATTATAATCTTTTCAATACATTATTATACTATATGCAATGATGCAAAGATGAAGTCTTGATGATTCTGAAATGATTGGGTTAAGAGGCTGATTAGGGTTAAGTTAAGGAAACCAATGTTAAGATTAGCTGTCAAAGGTTTACAAGGTTCCAAATGTCTCAAAATATCAGAATGATGTCAAGGTTGCGACTGGTTCGCTCAAAAACAGCGAACGTCTTTAGATCGACATTCGGTTCAAAGCATCGACATAGGGTCGATGAATGATAGAGGGGTTATTTTAACTTGTGGTAGTAGAATAAAATGTAGATCACAACTCTACAAATTTAGTGGACAAAGTGATTTTCAAATTGCACAACCAGAAGTGGGTAAATAAGGTCAATGCCACTGGCTGGCAAGCTCTGGCATAGAGCTGACAATGCCAAAAACTAGGGCTTAGCATAACTTTTGATCTGGAGCTCCAAATGATGCACCACTTTGTCTGGGAGGTAGGCATTGATAACAGGAATAAATCATTCAATAGGATCTAGGGCTGAAAATGGCTAGAAAGCAAGAAATTTGATGATGAACAGAGATGAACTGGCTGCACTGGAGCAGTTCTGGACACAAACTTGGCATGGCTATAACTTCCAATCTAGGCCGATCTAGGTGTCGAGCTAGAAGACAAAAATACTCAGGAGGCTAAGGCACATCTAAATGACAAAGTTTCGAGGGCTGAAATGGCCGGGAACACTTTTCCGGTGAACTGTGCCGGAGAAGAACACTGCTATTTGGGGGTTTCTGCTACAGGCCGAGAGAACTAAATTCCTTGCTTGGAGAGCATCTAGGAGGTATAGGGAAGCTTCTGGTAACCTCAAATTGACTGGAGGATCACTGGAGAAGCCTGGCGACGATCGCCGGTTTTCTGGTGAAGCTCGGTTTAGGGAAAAGCTTCGATTCTTGTTTAAATTCGAAATCCAACTTCGCAGGCTTGCTTGAAATAACCCACTGATCAATTTGCTTCACAGGTTCGAGGGCTAATTCGAATTGATTTGGCCTGCATTGCCGGAACAGGGCAATCTTCGATTTTCAGCCAATTCCGGTGATCGCCGGCGACTAGATGCAATGTAAACCAATTAAATGGTACAGCACGATGAGGGAGATGAAGGGAACTTACTGATGCGGTTAATTTGACAGGAGATGCTGTGGTTGAGGCTGCCACCGTGAAGCTCCTCGATGGCTCGCCGGAGAAGAAGACCAAGACAAGAGAATTTCGAGACTTAGCTGATTTCCAGTGAAGGAAAGGAGTTGCTGAGGGTACAGTAGTGTTTAAATAGGCCAGGCGCAACTTGCAAGGAGGGAGCAGCGAAGTGATTAGCAGCCGGTGATAAGATTGGTTGCGTGCTGAACATCAGCGGCGAAGACACAGCAAGAACGGTGATGCGACGGCGACAAGCTTGCAGTTGATCACAGTGTCGCCTCATCGGGACCTGGCAAAGTTGTAGCAAGCGGTGGCGACAACACTGGCGCGGCAAAGCGACGTGGCGAGGAGTTGCTGACAAAAAGCCGTTGATCGCGCACTGGAGCAGCACTGGTCGTCGACGTAGCAGCAGCCTTGCCACGGCACTAGCTGGAGTGGGGACACGTGCGCACCGGCATGCATGGTCACGAGCGCGGGCGAAGCCTCACCGGCGATGAGCAACCACGGCGCACAAGCACGGCAGTTCCTGGTCGTGCGCACAGTAGCTAGCCTGGTCGAAATTGGGCTGATTTGCAATATTTGATTTTCACAATTGGACCAATCTGTAATTCTGGAGATTTGGAAGGTTAGAGTTGAATTTGATTTCACTAATCTGGTAGATTATATTCAACAGGTTAATTGGCAATGATAATTGATAAAATATGATACGTTTGAATAGTTTTTGATACAAACTGAAAATAGGGTAATTTAGGGTAATTGAAATCTGAATTTCATTTGGTTTTGAATTCTGGTACTTAGGATGAGATTTTGGAATTTGAACAGAAGAGAAACTTGTGACAAATAGCATTTTGAGAAGATTTGCCGAAGAAATTTTGAATTTGGAGTTAATCTGGAGATTTTAGCCTTTTTGGATTTTCAAATAACAGATAAGGACTATTTTGCGATAATTCTTGGACTGATTTGTGAAAAGAGTCTAGATGGTGAAATATGGCTGTCAACTTTTTATATTAAGGTATTGACATACCCATGATCATATTCCAGAAATAATCTGGTCTAAACTTGGTCAAGATTCGGATTAAATCTGTATTTCTGAAACTTAGGGTATTTAAGTAATAGAAGGTATTTCTGTTTTCGAAAACAGAAGGAGCTGATAAATCTGAGAGTTAGGGATAGAATTGGATCTAGGTTCTGAAGGCTTTTAAGTTCAAAGAAACTGATAGATCATATCTGAACAATCTGATCTTCATTTGAGGTCACAGGATAGATTTTGGAGATTTCAGGGCTTGAGATAGAAACTGATCTGGCTATTACTACAGATACATGCATGCATGCTATTTATGAAAAAGGAAATTTTCACCCCTAACTCAGGGCGTTACAGGTTACTATAAGCCGCCCTATGGGAGCGGGGCTCCTGTCGTAGAGACTTTTAGGCTGCGATAGCTTACGTCCTCACTGGAAGGGCATCCTCGCGATGAGGGCATCCTCAGGAGGAGGGTATTGACGTAAGAAAACCGCTTGTATTGAAGAAAGAAAATACAACGCCTCCCCCCGCGGAATCGCGACGGGGGAGGGAATGAGCCCGGAGGCTAGACGTAGAACTTGCGGATCAAGTCTACATTCCAAGTGTGCTTCAGCTCTTGGTATTCAAGGTTGGAGAGTTTATAAGCCCCCAAGCCCAGGACCATAGAGATCCTGTATGGGCCTTCCCACTTGGGGCAGAGCTTATCCTGGGCCTGGGGGTCAGTTACGGGCTTTAGGGCAAGGTCCCCAAGGCGGAAAGCCCTCGTGCAGACGCACTGATTGTAAGCGCGCGCCATTTCGCGCTCGTAGATGGCATGACGGAGGAGCGCTCTGTCGCACTCTTCTTCCACAAGGTCGACCTCTATCTGTTGAATTTCTTAGTTGGCTTGGTAGGCCGCGGCTGCAGCTCCTTCCAGGAGCTCGACTCACAGCGATCAAAAACCGATCTCCGCAAGGAGGACTGCCTCGGCCCTATTTACGAGCGAGAATTAGGTACGCCCAGTTGCCCGGTTTGGGGTCGTGGGCATGGAGTAGAGGACGCTAGGAATCTCCTCCGCCCATGCGCCTCACCAGGTGGCAGTGTGCTCAAGTCACTGGCGTAATCCCTGCAGGATCACGTCGTTAACTCTTTCGACAGCTCCGTTGCTCTGGGGGTGAGCTACAGAGGCGAAGTGGGGGGTGACGCCCAAGGTCTCACAGAACTCCCAAAAGTGTGCCAAGTCAAACTGAGTCCCGTTGTTGACTGTGATTTCTCGAGGAACCCCGAAACGACAAATGATGTTCTTCCAGAAGAACCACTGTACTGCCCAGGAGGTGATGCTGGCCAAGGGCTCAGCTTCCACCCACTTGGAATAGTAGTCCACAATGACAACCACATACTTGTAGCCCCTCGGCGCCAGGGGGAAAGGGCCGAGGAGGTCCATCCACTACCATAGAAACAGACATCCAGGACGGCACATCACAGACGGTTATGAACTGTTCAATGGAAAACCGTCTGCGAAGGCCTATCGGAAGAATATGTTCAGTTATCACAGCCGATTTTGATATCAAAAACAACTGTGATAGTAAACCAGACGGTTCTGAACACAAAACCATCTGTAATAGTCTACTTATCACAGATGGTTTTGACCTAAAACCCGACAATGATAGATACAATCAGTTCTCAACTGAAAACCGTCTGTGATAACTAGAATATCACAGACGGTTCAGAACTCAGAACCGACTGTGATGGTGTAGTATTAGAGACGGTTCTGAGGTCAGAACCGACAGAAAAAGTGAAATCTCAAACTTCGTGTGTGGCTGGCGGCGCTTCAAATTCTTTGTTAGAACCGACTGTGACTGTGATATATACTTTCTGTATCTGATCTTCGCGCGCGGCGCCTTGGTGAACATGAAGCGTCGCTTTGGAAGTTCTATAAATAACTTGACAGTGGAATAATTGTCATTTACTTTACAAGTTTTTATAATTCTCAAACTGTTTTACTCCTTAGCTTCTCTGCGCCAATGGCATCCTCGATGGCATCGTCAGCGTTGCCCTCCCCGGTAAGAACTCTCAATCTTTTGGACTTACCCCCGTATTGTTAATCCCTGTTCAGTACATTCTTGACCTGTTGATTTGCAAAGGGAAGGGGAGCCGTGAAACACTCGGGCAAGGTGAAAGCCAAGCTGAGGGCCCTCTAGGAGGAGCACAAGCTCCTTACGGACAAGCACACTTGGATATGGCTTGACCAGGACGATCTCTTCCAGCGCATTCAGCGCATGAAGACGGATGCTGACAATGCTAGGGCGAGGACGAGGCATCTTCGCGAGGAGAAGAAAGCCGCGGATATGACCATCGCTGGCTGCGGTTTGACTATGAAGGATACCATCGCGAAGCTGAGGGAGGTCGCAGGCCTTCCCGACGCGGTAGTAGTTGATCCTAATTAAGAAGGACAACTTGTCGCTGGAGGAGTCCTGCGTCCTGGCTGCAAGTCAAACTAACTTTATTATAGATGCAGCCAGGGCTAAGACCACTCCTTGACCTAGCATTCTATATTTTTACTTTTTTTTGTAAGTGATGAAAAAAAATTAATGAAAACTTTGTTCTTATGTCAACTTTCCAATTTTCCAGCACGTTCTTGGATTGCATGCTATCTTCCCTCTTTCTTTATACTTTGTACTTATGTCAACTTTCACAATGTGCTTTGAATATCACAAACGGTTCTGAGGTAAAAAATGTCTGTGATAGTCACATTACATATGGTTTTTATATAAGGACCGACTGTGATAGTCCCAACAATGATCGACGCTCTAAATTCTCAACTTCTTTCAATACCACAGACGGTTTTTAACTCACAACCGTCTGTGATAACATTACAGACGATTTTTACATAAGGACCTACTGTGATAATCCTAACAGTGATCGACGCTCCAAATTCTCAACTGTGTGTTGTGTCATTTCGGGGTCTGATGTTTGCGCGGCGCACTAGTCTGGGAACATGAAGCGTCGCATTGGAAATTATATAAATAGCTTGATTTTCATTGATGATGAAAAAAATAATTAAAAATTCATTCTTATGTCAATTTTTCAATTTTCCCGCACGTTCTTGGAGAAAAAGAAGTGGAACGGTTCGACCTCCAGGGAGGAAACAAGTATTTGTAGAAGTCGAATGGTTCAAAATTCCAGGCATATTACAGACGGTTCGGACATCAGAACCGTCTGTAATAGTAAAGCAGATGGTTTTGATCTCCCAACCGTCTGTGATAGTCATATTACAGACGGTTTGGACATTAGAACCGTCTATAATAGTAAAGCAGACGGTTTTGATCTCCCAACCGTTTGTGATAGTGCCAACAGTGTCTGACGCTTTGAGTTCTCAACATGCAATCGTGGATAACCGCACCTAATAATTGCGCAGATGAAGAGACTTAATTATTTACTTCAAATTTAATTTGCATCGAATTATATAATCTGACGCTACAACTTCTTTAGTGGGCACTGTTCCGCCGTGTTGCAGTTTATCTCCCGAGAAATTATCATGAATTTATTGACCTTGAAAACCAGTAGTGCGCTTTTTAAAACTCGAGGCACCCGCACATATGAACCGTCACCTTCTTGTTCTATAAATAGCAAGGCTCTTCAATCCTTAAGACTTACAAATTCTTGGCTAAGTCTTTTAGGAATTCTGCTCCTAAATCCCTGTCTTTATTCCCTCCTCAACTCCCACCTTGATGGCGAGCCAAGATTCCAATGAGGTTATTGAAATTGAGAGTGATGAGGAAGAGATAAGGAAAGAACTCGATCAGGATCTTCAGAAAGTAAGTCCTCTCTGAAACTCTAATGCAGATCTTTCTTTTATGACTTGATTACCTCGAAACAAATGCATTTCGAAATCCACAGGTGCCTGAGGAAATGCTCCCTCCAAAGAAGAGACTCAGAAATGATGAAAGATCCTCCAGTGCAGCTGCAGCGAAGACTCTAGAGGGTGCTGAGGCCTGTGTTGCCACATTGCCCCTTGCAACCCCTCCAGTTGCATTGACTCCACCTTTGGAGATCCACAACAATCCTTCCAATATCCCCTCTTCAACACCTTTGTATCATCAGCTTTTCTTGAATGATCAACTTTCTGGGGTAAGACGCACACTTCCACGTCCAAATCCACTCTGAAGCTTGGAAATCATCTTCACCCTCTCTTGCTGGTCGTTATGTCTTTCAAAACTAACCCATGCATGTGCAGGAGGAGAAAGCTGCCTTGTGCAAAACTCTCCAAGAAGAAATAGAGGCGCTGGAGAAGCTTTCTGAGGGGATGTCTTCTGCCATTCTGCACTTGGTAGAGTGCTATGAGGGTTCTCGCGAAGAAGCACGCAGGTTCCGATCGAAGAGAGATTACGCTCGGCAGCAGCGAGAACTCTCTGATACAATAAGGAACAGCTTCACTCCTTTGCTGAGAGATGATGTAGATAGGCTTAGAGCCATTGCTAGTTCTCTTGGGTCGGCCAGTGTAGATCCTACTGATGCCAATACGTCCCTAGGAGAACTTTGTAAATTACTTTCGGATCAGGTCGACGCTTTGGTCGCTTGTATCCCTTATGTATAAAAAGATTGTAAGAAATAAGAAATTTCTTCTCCATATATATCTGGCTTTTCGATCAATTATGTAACTGATAATAACCAAATGATGCTCTGTGTGAAAATGTTAACAAGAAAATACTGCTGCAATCAAGACGGTTTCTAACTCAAAACCGTCTCTGATAGTAACATTACAGACGGTTTTAATTTGAGGACCGACTGTAATACTCTCAACATTCTTTGAACATCCACAGGTCGACATATATATACAACAAATATGAAAAACAAGATAAAACCAAATAGTCACAACGTTGATTTTTTTAAATACTAACATTGAAAATAAGATAGAACCAAATATGAAAAAAAAGTGGAACAATTCAACTAGTCGAACGTTTCGACTGCAAGAAATCTAGGATATTATAGACGGTTCGGACCTCATAACCATCTGTGATAGTAGAGCAGAGTGTTGATTTTATAATTATCACATACGGTTATGAGTAAAAACCGACTGTGATAATCACAGACGGTTCTGAAGTAAAAACCGACTGTGATAGTAAAGCGGGCGGTTTTGATCTCGGAACCGTCTGTGATATTCTCATTATCACTGACGCTTTAGATGTCAAAACCGTCTGTGATATTTCTATCATAGTTCTACACAAATGCACCGATATTACGGACGGTTTAGTAGAGTGAAACCCTTCAGTGATATTCTGTTCTTAAAAAATGCACCGATATTACTGACAGTATTATATAGAACCGTCTGTATTGAACCTGGTATGGTATAAAAGGTCTTTTGGCGGATGTTTTGAGCTACTCCCACAATCTTGCTCGACATACTGTCCAGTTGGAAGAGATTTGGGCCAAGGAAGAACAATATCTCGAAAGGGGAGCATTTGGGAGCAACAAATTTGAAGATGAAAGGTTGGTACTTGGTCCTAAGGCATACACATTACTTCATTCGATCTCCATTGATTGACCAAATTAGAGCGAGAGGGAGGGGAAGCTACAGTAGCAAACCCTATTTGTAACTCATTTTCGACCTGTAGCTATTTAATTGCTCTATGATGTGTGTTATCCATGCCCCCAACTAATTGCTTGCAGTTCAAGAGTAGTTAACTAGTTATATCGCAAACTCCACATCAAACACTAGCTAGCTAGATTTATAATTTATTGCGTGTCAAACGTACATAGAGTATTACTAATTAGCATGTGTATGAATTTAATTAATTGCAGATGGTCCATCGAGACTGGATGTATAATGACAACCGAGTGAGTGAGGAATACATGAAAGGTGTTTTATATTTTCAAAAGGTTGCTGAGCAAGACATGGAGAAGAAGGGTTTACTATATATGTACTGTCCTTGCGTAGACTGCCAGAATCTTAAGATGTTCACCAACTCATCTCAAATTGTCGCCCACTTGATCCGACGTGGTTTCAAAAAGGGGTACACGTGTTGGGTCCACCATGGAGAAGAGCCAACTACAGAAACAAGTGCCACTCAGGTTGATGAACAGGACATGTCGGATCCCAACAACGACTTCGATGAGGATATGCCAGGGGATGACAATTTAGATGACATGTTGCATGATGTGGAAGGAAATTACAGTGAAAGAGAGTTTGGCAAATTCAAGCGCTTGATTGAGGACTCAAAAAAGCCGTTGTTCCCTGGTTGCAAGTCGAAGTACACAAAGTTGGCCTCTATGCTTGAACTGTTAAAATTGAAGGCAAGCAATAGCTGGACCGACAAGAGTTTCACGGCATTGTTAGATCTTTTGGCGGACATGCTCCCGGAAGGAAACGAGTTTCCAAAAAACACCTACCAAGCGAAAAAGCTGTTGTGTCCTTTGGGAATGGAAGTAGAAAGGATACACGCATGCCCTAATGATTGCATCCTTTACCGTAACGACTACAAGGATATGCATGTTTGTCCGATGTGCGGCGCATCCCTCTATAAGCGTAAGGACCGAACCGACGATGACGGCGACTGCGCTTAGATAAAGCAAGGACCTCCTGCTAAGGTGTTGTGGTATTTGCCCGTCATTCCCCGCTTGCAGCATTTGTTTGCAAACCGTAAAGAGGCAAAATTATTGCGTTGGCACTCGGAAGACCGGAAGAAGGATGGAAAGCTGAGACACCCAGCTGATTCTTCGCAGTGGAGAAACATCGACAGGGAATTTGTTAACTTCGAAGCGGAATTGAGGAATATAAGGTTCGGGTTGAGTACTGATGGAATTAATCCTTTTGGTAACATGAGCAGTCGGCATAGCACTTGGCCAATTCTTTTGTGTATCTACAACCTTCCTCCTTGATTGTGTATGAAGCGTAAGTACATCATGATGTCTCTACTTATCTCAGGACCAAAACAACCTGGAAACGATATTGATGTGTACCTAGCACCATTGATAGAGGATCTCCTAACAATGTGGAACCGAGGGGTGCAGGTATGGGACGCATACAAACGAGAGACCTTCATCCTACGTGCTATGATATTCTGCAGCATCAACGATTTCCTTGCCCTTCAAAATTTGTCGGGCCGTACTACGAAAGGAGCCAAAGCCTGTCCCCACTGCGAAGATGAGACTGAGAGCGTGTGGCTGAAGAATTGCAGGAAAATAGTGTACATGCGTCACCGTAGGTTTCTTCCGAAGAATGACGCATATCATGAGAGGAAGAGGGAATTTGACGGCCACAAGGAAGATGGTTCAGCCCCGAAGCCTACGTGTGGGAAAGAAGTTTACCCACGGGTGAAGGACATAGACGTTGTGTTTGGAAAGGGTCATAAATTGAAACCCCGCACGAAGAACACTTGGAAGAAGAGATCGATATTTTGGGAATTACCGTATTGGGAGCATTTAGAGGTTTGTCATTGCATTGATGTCATGCATGTGGAGAAGAATGTTTGCGACAGTGTAATCGGCCTATTGCTGGACATTCCGGGGAAGACAAAGGATGGCGTCAATGTGCGGCGTGACATGATCGAAATGAAAATCAGGCCCGAGCTAGCACCGAGAGAGGACGATAAAGGCCGTATATACCTCCCCCCTGCATACTACACTTTGTGCAAGGCTGAGAGGACAGAACTCTGTAAGTGTCTCTATGGTGTTAAAGTTCCATTGGGTTACTCCACAAATATGAAAAAGCTTGTGTCCATGGGCGATTTGAAATTGCTGGATATGAAGTCTCATGATTGTCACGTGTTGATGACACAAATGCTTCCTGTTGCCATCCGGAGTATTCTGCTGCATAAGGTCAGAGAGACGATCACGAGGCTGTGTTATTTCTTCAATGCAATTTCTTGCAAGGTCATTGATCCCGATGGAATAGATTCTCTGCAGAGGGAGGTGGTTCAAACTCTCTGTTAGCTTGAGATGTATTTTCCTCCGTCGCTTTTTGATATCATGGTCCATCTCACCGTCCACCTTGTCAGAGAAATCAAGATATGTGGACCCGTGTTCCTACGTTATATGTATCCATTCGAGAGGTACATGGGTGTACTTAAGGCCTACGTGAGGAATCGGTCTCGGCCCGAGGGTAGCATTGTCGAAGGTTATGCAACAGAAGAGGTTGTTGAGTTCTGCGTCGATTACATGGCCGAGGTAGAAGCAATAGGAGTTCCTGTATCTCATCACGATGGGAGGCTTGATGGTGTTGGCATTATTGGATGGAGAGCCATCAATCCTGATTTCGATATGTACTCGAAAGCTCATTTTTGGGTCTTGCAACACATGACGGAGGTGTCTCCATACATCGACGAGCACAAGGAGATACTATGACAAGACAATCCTCGCCGATCCGAGGTTTCGATCACGGGACAACATAGCAGTCAATTCAACGCGTGGATGAAAGTGCGAATCACCGGAGAGTCCACAAGTGAGAACCTTAAATGGTTGGCAAAAGGGCCCACGTTTACTGTACAGACATGGCAGGGATACGACATCAATGGGTACACATTTTACATGAAAGCTCAAGATCAAAAGAGCACTGTGCAAAATAGTGGAGTGAGCGTAGAAGCTTTCCATGAGGAGTTCACCGAGACAGGCACAACAAGGGTAGTACGTGGATTGAACTCATACTATGGGTTCATTAAAGAAATTTGGGAGCTCGATTACATACTGTTCAAGATTCTCCTGTTTCGATGTTGATGGGTCCAAATCCCATAGGGTGTAAAGGTTCACAGTTACGGTTTAACTTCTGTGGATCTCGATCGAGTTGCTTATAAAGATGAGCCATTCATACTTGCGAAGCAAGCCATTCAGGTCATTTATGTCATTGACCCAGCCAATAAGAAGTGGCACATCGTCCTTCATGGTAAGAGAAGGATTGTTGGAGTTGAAAATGTCGTAGATGAAGAGGAATACAATCAATTTGATGAGATGCCTTCATTTGGAGATGGCCTACAGGTTGATACTAAAGGCACCGACGAAACCAGTTACGTGCGTATGGATCACCAGGAAGGGTTATACTTTAAAGGTAATCAACCATACGTCCTTATCTCTCTGTTTCCATCGGTATAGCTTATATATCTCCTCTAATTCTCGTCTTTGCAGGGCCGCAGCAAGTGGAAAATTGAGGATAACATGGCTGTGTATGTGGAAATTGTCGGTCAAAGTCCCCATTTGTATGTAACATTTATTTGAGCATGCTCCACATTGTATGTTAAATTTATTTGAGCATGCTCCACATTGTAACCAATTTACGGAGCATTTGGACTCCATTTGAAATATCTGAGTGTTCATTTAAAACAAGTTTACAACCATTAAGAGTTGCAGGGCTACAGAGTTACCGGAGAGATTATCACAGAGGGTTATGAATTATCACAGACGGGTATGAACCTAGAACCGACTGTGATATTCCCAACAGTGTCCGACACTTCGAGTTCTTAACGTCAATTCATGCAATCACAGTCGGTTCTAAAGTCAAAACCGTCTGTGATAAATGAGTATCACAGACCACAGACGGTTCTAAACTCAAAACAGTCTGTGATAACCTCTCTAGAGATTATCACTATGGAGATTATCATAGACGATTTTGAGTTGAGAACCGACTGTGATAATATTATCACAGACGGTTGTGAATGTAGGACCGACTATGATATTCCCAACAGTGTCCGATGCTTCGAGTTCTTAACTTGAATTCATGCAGTCACAGTCGGTTCTCAAGTCAAAACCGTCTGTGATAAATGAGTATCACAGATGGTTTGAAACTCAAAACCGTCTGTGATAACCTCTCTAGAGATTATCACTATGGAGATTATCACAGACGATTTTGAGTTGAGAACCGACTGTGATAATATTATCACAGACGGTTGTGAATATAGGACTGACTGTAATAATCTCTACTCGGTACATAGTTCAAGGAGGGCTTTGTCCCGCTCATTTCCAGCCATTGTTTGTCCTAGCTCTCTCCTCCCTCGCACCGTCCGTCGCGATCACCTCCATCGCTTCCCCACAGTCCAGCGCGATCACCTCCATCTCCTCCCCACCGTCTGTCGCGATCTCCTCCGTCGCCTTTCCACCATCAAGCGCGATCACCTCCATCACCCTCCCACCTTCCGATGTGATCACCTCCATCGCCTCCCCACCATTTCTGTCATTCTTGGTTAATTATAAGTATATGGGTTTTGTTATAGAATTATTAGTTTCAGATTTACTTAAATTGTTCTCTCTTTCACTTATGTTAGGAACTAATATGTCTGGTGACGAAATGCACTACTCGGGGAGTCAGAGTGGCCTCATTGGCGATGAGACGCCTGGGTCGGAGGTCGCCGCGTCCAACGTGACCCAGTAGAAGAAGAGAAAGGGGCGAGGCTGGATGACATGCACGCGTCTCGACAAGCGGGAAAAGTAGCACGTACAGTTCGACGACAATGGAGTGCCGGAAGCTCCGGATAAACTTGTCGGTCAGTACCGCTCACTATGCGACAAAGTGGCAAGGGAGCAGGTGCCCATCACCACCTCGGACTGGGGTCAAGTGCCCCCAGAGTGCAAGGATGCGCTGTGGGAAGAAGTGCAGGCGGCGTTTCACATTTTCGAGGATCGCCAGTTCACCATCCGCAGGAGGACACTTATGTTAATAAACAAGGCATGGAGGAACTTCAAGAGCAAACTTGTCAGGCACTATGTGAAGGAGTCAAAGACCCCCTTCAATGACTACCCTTTCGTGACTCCCGAGGCATGGCAGCAGTTCGTGGAGATGAAGGGCAAGCCTGAGTTCCAGGAGCTTAGTGCGAAGGGCCAGGCTAACCAGGCCAAGAATACCCACCCACAGAGACTAGGCACCGGTGGGTATGTGGGGAAGAAGGCGTTGTGGAGGAAGCAGGACGAGGAGGCTTCGCAGGCTTTGGCCGACGGTCCTTATGCAGGCATAACGGACGTGTGCGCCCGCAATTGGTGCCGAGCAAGATCGACGATGACCTCCTCCGGAAGCGTCTCTGTGAATAACCTTGTGAACAGGGAAGTGATCGACCGGCTGGTAAGATTGTACGATCACTTACTATCCTCGTAACACGCATGCAATTGGTTGTATTGCTAAGTTCTCCTCTTGCAGGTGACGCTGAGTTCCCAGGCGGCATCCGGAGAGTTCAACCCGAGGAGGGACAGGGATATCCTCACAGTGGCGCTCAGAAACAAGGAGCATCCAGGCCACGTGCGCGGCCTCGGTGCCACTGTGCCTTGGAGGGATGGTTTCCCTGATGATGAGGAGGCAGCTAAGAGGAGAAAAAGATCCTACAAAGCCGGGCGATGAACGTCTCAAGGAGGAGATTCGATCAGAGTTCGCTGCTCGGGACAAAGCACGCCTGCAGCAGTTGGCGGAGATGCGGTCCATGTATGACGAGCTAAGAAAGGCAACCCAGGGCACCCCCCTTGTAGTAGTGGAACTATCGAGCCCCATTCTTGTCCACCGTAGTAGCTGCGTGTCTGCGCCGGGGTCTTCGTAGATAGAGCCCTCTCCAAAGTATCCGGTGGACTTTCGGCAGGTAATGATCGTTTTTCTATGTTAATTCATTCTAAAAAGTGAGAAGCAGTGAAATTCAATATGTTAATGCGCACTGTTTGTAGGAACCCGCCTCCTGCAAGCTTTTGGTGCTGGCCGGTCTCTTCCCGATCGAGGCTGCCAGTGGGATGGCGCAACCATGCACGGCGGGGGCCACAATCCACGGTGTCCCTCTATCTGAGGGTTTTGCACGGGTCCAGGTGGACAGTGTCTCCGACCATTGCAAGGGTTTTCCGTTGGAGAAGCCGCCGAACGACGAGATTACCACTCTCGGGGATGCGGTGCACACGTTCGTGCAATGGCCCAAGAAAGACATTGTCCTGGATGAGGTAATTCCCCCACCAGTTTCATAATTCGTACTATAATAATAGCCCTCGAAGTTAGTGTCCTAATACGTAGGTTCTTACATCACAGACCGACACTCGGCCTACTAGCCAGCCGACCCCTCCGAGAAGCCAACCAACGGGTTCGATGACGAAGCTGACTCCTACTAGGAGGCAGCCATTCAAGAAGCTGGCTAGTCTGGTTTGTCCTCTCATGCCGTTCGCTCTGGGGATGCCCATGGCCTCCGATGCCGCAATTTCTACCATGGGGATAGCATGCCAGAGCCTGCATGCATGGTACATGAAGAGGACAAACCAGACCAGGACGCAGCGTCCGACGCACATCATGGTCAAGTACACCATGGTAGAGTTCCATAACGACGTTGGGACCTACCCGGTGACCTTTGAAGACCTGCACAATTTACTCAACAAAGATGTGCTCGACGTGTCAATCATACGGTCTTGGGTGCTGTAAGTATCCTACTATCCTACACCTGTTCGTGCATATATGGATATATGTCATTTATTAATTGGTTACTTCCGTGCAGCTGCATGACCAGCTTTGCCAAATCTAAGCGCAAACCTGTTGGTTTCTTGGACCCCCAGATGGTCGCCGAGGTGATGTTTAGGACCGACGTAGACTTCGTTGTCGACTACATCAAAAGAGGGTTGCTTTCTTAGGTCGACAAGGAGTACATACTTGTACCCTACAACCAGAGGGGGGTGCTTTCATCAGTACTTCACCAGTAGATTAGTGTCTCCATATGCACACCCCCAAACTTAGATTAAATTATTAATTCTTTACGTGTAACATGTAGTTACCACTGGATCCTGCTAGTACTTATTCCGAAAAGGAACAAGGTGTTCTACCTTGATTCATTGCAGACGAAAGGGTACGAGTATTGCGGCGTATGAGATGTATTCGAAAGGTTATGATCACTAGTACAGAAAAGCTTTCTTCTATCGGTAAAAAACACCCTTCTACTATCGGTTTTTGTACTGATAGAGATAGACACGATAGAACAAGACAGGTCATTTTCTATCGATAAATAACCGATAGAAGAACTTCACTATTCTAACGACATCTTAGGAGAACACCAGTAGAAAACCGTCGTAGTCTGACGTTTGTGAAAGAGTTTACCGATAGAAAAAATATAGTACTCTCTCGGTTGTGAATGAGTTTAGCGGCAGGAAAAGTACCACTCTTCTAACGGTTAATTACAAGTTTACCGACAGAAAAAACCATAGTACTCCCTCGGTTGGAAATGGGTTTACCAATAGAAAAAACGATTGTAGTCTCTCGGTTGTGTATGAGTTCACCGGCAGGAAAAGTACCACTCTTCTAACGGTTAATTACAAGTTTACCTACAGAAAAAACCTTAGTTCTCTCTCGGTTGGAAATGAGTTTACCGATAGAAAAAGTGATAGTAGTCTCTCGGTTGTGTATGAGTTCACCGGCAGAAAAAGTCACACTCTTCTAACGGTTAATTACGAGTGTACCGATAGAAAAAATGATAGTAGTCTCTCGGTTGGAAATGAGTTACCGATAGAAAAAACGATTGTACACTCTCGGTTGTGTATGACTTCACTGGCAGGAAAAGTACCACTCTTCTAACGGTTAATTATAAGTTTACCGACAGAAAAAGTGATAGTAGTCTCTCGGTTGTGAATGAATTTACCGATAGAACTTTCACATAAACAGTACATTATTTGCATTCACAATACAGTACATTCACATATACAGTACAGATGCAATACAGTATAGATTGGATACACAATACAGTACAGATGCAAAGAAGGGTAAATTCACAGAACAGATTGACACATTAGATAGTTATTCACATATATATGGACAAATACAAATTGCAATCTAATGTGGACATTTATTCACATGTATATAAACAGTCTATGCACAGAGTACACGAAAAAGAGAAAATTGTCATGGCGGATGGTTGGGCGCAACTTCCTCCATGACATATTGAGCCCAGATTTGTCGAAGATCTCTAATCTTTTCATTTTCATATTGGTCTTTCGACATGGCGATCTGCAAGCATGTGTGAATACTGAGTAAATAACTTCCTAATTTTGAACATGACACCCAATTTTCAAATTTGAGTTAGCTATCGATGCTTACCTGGGGGAATTGGGCAAAGTTTGTCTGCACAAGGTCGTACATGTAGCGCAGCACATAATACCCGCATTCCCATGATTGCGGCTGCTGATGGCACTGAGATAATTGCATATGCGAAGACATGTTAGCTACTGTTTCCATAAACTAATTAAGCATAAACAAAAAGTCTCGTGAGTACCTCATATTCTTTCCAAGCTAGTAGGGAGCCCTGCGGTGCGGCATGCCTCCCTCCAGCGGACACATATTTATCAAAAGCCCTGCATTTCAATTAGTATTGCCGGTTAATGTATTATCATTAGTTAGTGAGCTCAAAATTTAAATCAAACATATAAGTTACTTACGCCTCCATATTCCCCTTGACCACATATTCGATCGATAATCTGTCACGCATCGAATCAAGGTAGTACACCTCGTTCCTCGGCGGACAGATCACAATGAGGATCCAGTGGCCCCTGCATTGTACGTAAAAGAGGACCGCTAGCTCAAAGTATATATCAGGTGTAACATACAAGATTGAGTTAAATTAGTACGAAATGCACTAACCTTTGGTGGTACGGCATCAGAATGAACTCCCTGTCCTGTTGCGCCATCAGCGCCTTGGATATGTACTGCTCAGCGTACGCGGCGTCGTGCTCTAGCATCGTGAGGCTTATTTTCTCTGGGTCGAGGAAACCCACCTTGTCACACGCAACCTCCGATGCTAGCCTGTACATGCACCTGCATGCAAAGGACGACATTAGTATTGCACAGAAAGTTACTACATTTCAAATGAACTACAACAATGCAGAGTTAGCAAACAGAGTTAGAAAACAGCAATACATAGCATCAGCAAACTCACAGGACTCCAGTCCGTATGATGGACATATCGAGCTCCCGCCAGTTGTAGAGGTCGAACAGATCCTCGTGTGCCACGGATATACTCCCGGGCTCACGGTGGAACTGCCCAAGCCTGTAGGGAACTAAGAAGTTTAGATTGCACCGAGCTCGATGTAGGTACCACTTATGGAGGTCTCTGGTTGATCGACCAATTTGCGCAAAGCTGCCTCCGACACGAGTGGGAACCCGTTCCTGAACCTCTCCAGCTGTCCGTGTCGCCCTTTGCCCTTGCCTTTGCCCTTGCCTTTTGCCGGGGACTGAGCGCGTACCTTCGAAAGCAAGGGCGAGGTGATGGCGGCTTTCTTCCGAGTGAAGGCGTGGATGCGCTGGGTGGGGTCGAGGCCGTCTTGATGTGTCCAGGTTCGCACGAGATCGGGCCTCATGCCCCGAGCTGGGGGCGCAGTCCCCTGGTAGCCCGCCGGCAGGCCACTTCAATTAATGAGCACGTATGTTAGATTTTGCAAGTTGAGTGTACTGAGTAGGATGTAATCTAAAATGTGTAGGATTTACCGGTTGTATTAGAAGAGACTTCTTGGGCCACTGTACGTAGGAGCCCACTGCCTCAGCAAGTGTCTGCAGTTCCTCTATTGGGACTGGCAACGGAGAATCGTTGTAGGCCGGCATGGCCATGTCCACCTGTACCTTTCCGAACCCCAACTGCAGAGGTACGCAGTGGACCCGGACATCCGGCCCAGACGGATATACGAAGCCGTGTCCAACCACTTCCTGCCCGGCACCTAGGTGATTCTGTAGGATGCAGCTCTCCGGCTTCTGCAAATTTGTAACAATTAAAACAGGTTAGCGAAACAACTCTAACAGAATGGGAGTGGCATCAACTTAAGTGCACAGATAAAGGCTTGCAGTACGTTAAGTAGATCCACTGGATCCGTGAGGATCTTCGAAGCGTAACTGCTTATCCGACCCCGCGGGGTACCGTCGCCCTGGGGATCCGCATCTGCACTGTTGGCCAGCAATGCTTCTCTCAACCATGCAAACTCTTCCCTCATTTGTGCGACCTCAGACTGCACCTCAGCCCGTATCTCCATCCATACCTCAGCCCGTATCTTATCGGAGAGCTCCGCTTCCTTTTCCTTTCAGGAGCGGGCCTTCTTCCTTGGTGGAGCCGGATCTGCGAAACCGGCCTTCCACGACACAATGGCTCCCATGGCCCCTGTCCGCCCGGGATGCTCCTTATTTCCTAGAGCCCGAGTGAGGATGTCGTTCTCCCTCTGCGGGGTAAACAATCCCTCCACTGCCTCCTTCTCAAAAGAGATCTGTTACACTTAAAGATACCTTGTGAGACAAACTGCCTTATATACACTTGTGCGCACACAGTTTACGAGGTTAGCCAACTTACCATTTGCCTCACAACGTCGGCATCCCCAGGGGTTGCGAACTGCACAGACCCTGTGGACGACACGGACCCCCTCCCCCTCCACCATCGCTTGCACCTCTCATCCCGAATCTCGGAGAGCGCCAACTCAGGGGAGTCGATGACAGGATTTTGCTCGTCTTCCTTCTTCCACTGCTCCTCCTTCCCCGCATAGCCCCGGGATCCGAGTCGATGCGGGTGGTCGTTCCTCTTCTGGATCGCCCTATTCTTCTTGCTAAGGGCCTTGAACTCCTCGGTCCCCTTCTGTTTGGTGAATTCCTCCCATACCTCCTCCGATATGAAGGGGTACTTCTCGCAAGGAGATTTCCCCGTAGCAAGGAAGTTACTGATGAGCCAGCTCTTAAAGGTTTTCCATGTTCTGTTCATGTCCTTCAAGTAGGCTGTCCTAGGTGTATCATCGGGGATGTTCCACTTAGCCTGTTTTCAAAAAATGCATACAATTAATCACGAGTTAGTTAAACTTTAGTATAAGCCAAGAGAACGTGATTACGAAAGAGTTCAGCGATTTCAGTTAATTTAACCTTCACTTCCGCCCACAACCTATCACTCTCGTCCGCCGTCACGTCCTTCCAACTCTGGACGGTGATCTTCACCCTTTCTTTCGCCAACAACCCAACGTAGGCCTCGTATCTCCCAGCATTCTTTCCGATCGGCCTCCCAAATTGGTTGAACTGACAAGAAATATCCGTGCGTTTGGCCAAACGGCCCAATGTCGTCGCGCCTCGCCCCACCCTCTTGCGCTGGGATGAACCAGCTGCATCTTCAGTTACGTTAGGGTTGGCCCTAGTCGAGCCACTGGTACCATCCGATGAAGACGACGACATGTCTTTCCCTACAAAACCATCAACAAACCATCAAAAATTTAATGGAAACATAAACCAAATTATTTTACAAAGCAAAAGGACCTATTTTAAATATTTTTTTCATCGGTAAACACAGAAGCTACCAATAGAAGATAAAATTCTATTTCTCAGCATTTTCGTCTACACATTTTCATATAGGAAGCATGCAACATATGGAAATTAATTCTTCTTGGAGTTCCATAACTCAGCCCAAGACTGGAGACTAATTAGGGCTGCAAAAGGGATGTCTGAAGAAAATAATACTAAAAGAAAGACATGCATAACTTACTTCCTGAACTGTTCAGAAATATTTTCTATCGGTAAACACATGAGCTGCCGATAGACCATAACAATGTTTTCCATCGGCAAAGATACGAGATACCGATATAACATATTGTTCTGGAATATTGTTGATAAGCCGCCATTCACTGGAATCACATAGTCTTGGTTTAAGTCAACATTCTCCATGATTTTCTATACTAATATTCATGGGCCAGCATTATTATTTCACACACAATAATGTTTTCTATCGGTAAACACATGCGCTGCCGATACAACATAGCCATGTTTTCTATCGGTAAATACAGGAGATACCGATAGAATATGTGTAAGAACACCTCCAACGTATAATGTGCATTACATGGCAGTTGGATACAATTGATCACACATACAGCAGTACATATAAGTTAAAATCTCAAAATAGGTTCATTACAGCACTGGAACATATTATGTCAACCCTAATTTAAATCAACATTGCTTGTGGAATGTTCATAATCCAACACAATAGGGAACCCTAGTGTAATTACAAAACTCGAAGAATTAGTACGTACAAAACACAAAGATCAAATAAGGAAGATGCTGGAAAAAGAACGATGAATTAGGGTATTTACGGCGATCAGTTGTGGTGATGGAGAGGCGGTGTAGAACGCAGCGGCGGCCGGCGAAGGATGAAAATAAGAACCGGTGGTAGTGGCAAACCAGTATCCAGCCGACGATCGTCGTCTGAGAGAGAGGAAGTGAGTGGTCACTGCGGAGGTTGTGGTTTTCTTCAGTCTCGAAGAGACGCAGTGCTATAAGTGGGAATTGTTTGACTGGAGGGAAACTCAAGGGCCGTGTACGAGTAATAAAGTAGTAGATGACCTTTTCTATCGGTACAACAAAATAATACCGATAGAAACAGTAAATTTTTCCCAGAACAATATTTGAAGTAGTTGATGCCTTTTTCTATTGGTATAAACAATAAAATCCCGTGAGAACAATTTTCCCCAGAAAAATTTTTTAAGTACCTGAGATTATAGTGTTGTGTGCCCTTTTTCTATCGGTAAAAACAACAAAATACCGTTAGAGTAATGAATTTATTCTAACAGTAGAACATAATAATACCGATAGAATAAGTAAATTCGTTAATCTCACCTTCAAACAATCGTATGTACACACAATGTAAAATCAAACAGACCGTGCTTGAAAGCTGCAGAATGATAAAGAAAGAGGGAAGATAGTCGGAAAATTGGAAAATTGACATAAAAACAAATTGTTCATTCCTTGTTGTTTTATCACTTATAAAAAAAAATAAAAATCCAAAATGCTAGGTCAAGGGGTGGTCTTAGCCCTGGCTGCATGTAGAATAGAGTCAGTATGACTTGCAACCAGGACGCAGGACTCTTCTAGCGACAAGTTGTCCCTAGGATCAACTACTACCGCGTCGAGAAGGCCTGCGACCTCCCTCAGCTTCGCTATGGTATCCTTCATAGTCAAACTGCAACCAACGATGGTAATATCTGCGGCTTGCTTCTCCTCGCAAAGACGCCTCGTCCTCGCCCTGGAATTGTCACCAGCCGTCTTCATGCTCGGAATGCGCCGGAGGAGATCGTCCAGTTCAAGCCGTAGCTGAGTGTGCTTGTCCGTAAGGAGCTTGTGCTCCTCCTGGAGGGCCCTCAGCTCGGCCTTGACTTTGCCAGTGTCTTCCACAGCTCCCATTCCCTGTGCAAATCAACAGGTCAAGAATGTACTGAACATGGATTAACAATACAGGGGTAAACCTCGGAGATTTAGAGTTCTTACCGGGGAGGGCGTGGCTGACGATCCCATTGAGGTTGCCATTGTGAAAGAGAAGAGAAGGAATCGAAGCGTTTGAGAATTAGAAAAACAACAAATACCGTGACGCATGGCGAGGTACTTATAGAATTTCCAAGGCGACGCATGGCGACACAGTTGAGAATTCAAAGCGCTAGAGTATTGTTCTATGGGTACAAACAACAAAAAGCCGTCAGACAACAAAATACCGTGAGACTAACGAATTTATTCTAACAGTAAAACATAATAATACCGATAGAATAAGTAAATTTTTCGCAGCGAAACTTTTGAAGTGCCTGAGACACATTAAAGTAGTGGATGTCCTTTTCTATCGGTACAAATAACAAAATACCGTCAGAAAAATGGATTTTTGGAGAGCTTAATTTGAAGAAGCAAGAAGCTGCAATGAGATTTTTGCAAGAAAATTTGAAGGGAAGAATTAAGTACTTACAGGATAAAGGTACTGTACATGTTAGAACTCATGCTGTGGAGTAAAATTGAGATATATTAATGCTGTGAACTAGCTTATCATTAAGTTCTAAAGAAAAATATACTGTCTAATGTATTAATGATAAGTTCCTCACCTTGCTGCAGAACTTGTGGGCTGTTTGTTTGGCATTTATCCCTGAAATAGAAAATAATCATCAATGGTTCTCAACCCATAATCCTTCTACGTGATCATCTCGCAGATACGTTGTTTTGTCGATATCTTCAGTAGAGATAGATTGAATGTCCTCTAAAAATGGAGGTATTTCATCGAATTGGTTATACTCCTCTTCATGGACAACGTCTTCGACCCCAACAATACGTCTCTTGCTGTGGAGGACAACATGCAAGTTTGGATTGGCTGGGTCAACGATGTAGAATACCTGTGTGGCTTGCTTTGCAAGTATGAATGGATCGTCTTGGTGCCCGACTCTATCAAGATCGACGAGAGTAAACCCGTAACTGTCAACTTGAACACCTCGAGGGATTTCGACCCATTGGCATCGAAACAGGGGAATCTTAAGTAATCCGTAATCGAGCTCCCATATTTCGTCAATAGCACCGTAATATGAGTTCAGCGCCCTTACTGACCTGGCATCCTCGGAAATAGCAAACAGTGTCACATCGCTACATTGCGTGCTACTCTTGGCGTCTTGAGCTCTTGTGTAAAATGAATACCCATTGATGTCGTACCCCTGCCAAGTCCCTACAGTGAATCTTGGGCCTCTAGCCAACCATGCCACAGTTTCACTTACGGAGCCCTCGGCAGCTCACGTGACTCTTTCTTGGATCCACTCAGCAAATTTCCTGTTATGTTCTCTGGTGACCCAAATATCTGACTTCGAAGGATTCTGTGATCGTAACATTACCTTGTGCTCATGTATGTATGGCTCGACCTCCATCATGTGTTGTATGATCCAAAAATGTGATTTTGCGTACACATCACGAGCGGGGACGATAGCTTTGAATCCAATCATTCCGATGCCCTGAAGCCTACCCTCGTGTCGGGACCTAGGAACGCCAATTGGGTCAACCCAGCCATATAATCTGTGCAAAATTCAATCACCTCCTCGGCGGCATAACCTTCCATGATACTCCCCTCGGGTCGACGACGAGTCCTTACGTATCCCTTCAATACACCCATAAATCTCTCAAATGGATACATGTAGTGCAGGCACATGGGTCCACAAAACTTAATTTCTCTGATAAGGTGAACAATCAGATGGACCATAACATCAAAAAAGGATGGAGGGAAATACATCTCGAGCTGACAAAGAGTTGTAACCACGTCGCGTTGCAAAGCGTCCAGTCCATCCGGATCAATTACCTACGAGGACACAGTTGCACCAAATATTCATATCAGAAAAATCTTCTAATTAAGCTCCACAAATGGAGGTAATGAACTTATAGTATGAGTGCATGTACTTACCTTGCAAGATATTACGTTGAAGAAATAACATAGGTTTGTGATTGTCTCTCTGACTTTAACTGGGAGAATGCCTCTGATAGCAATGCGAAGCATTTGTGACATCAACACATGACAGTCGTGGGACTTCGTGCCAACTAGTCTTAGGTCCTTCATGGACACAAGTTTTTTCAAGTTCGCGGAGTACCCACATGGAACTTTAACACCGTGCAGGCACCGACAGAGTTCTGTTTTTTCGCTCTTGGACAACGTATAGCAGGCCGGGGCGAGGTATGTACGCTTTCCATTCTCTAAAGGTGCAAGCTCAGTCCTTATCCCCATTTCCACTATGTCACGACGAGCTTTCACACCATCCTTTGTCTTTCCCGGAATGTTCAACAACAAACCAATCAAACTGTCACAGACATTTTTCTCTACATGCATGACGTCAATGCAATGTCGAACTTGTAAGTGCTCCCAGTACGGTAGATCCCAAAGAATCGATCTCTTCTTCCAAACATTTTTTTTCTCGAGGTTTAGAATACTTACCGAACTCAGATTTGATGTCCTTCACACGCGAGTAAATCTCCTTACCGGTCAGAAACACTGGAGCTGATCCCTTCTCAGGCTTCCCGTTAAATTATTTCTTCTTACGGTACGTGTGATGCACCGGAAGAAACCTGCGGTGACCCATGTACACTGTTTTCTGGCAGTTTCGCAGCCACATGCTTTCAGTTTCATCTAGGAAAATAGGGCAAGCCTTGGCTCCTTTCGTACTATACCCCAACAAATTGCCGTAGGCCGAAAAATCATTTATGGTGCAAAATATCAGGGTCCGCAAGATGAAATTCTCTTTCTTGTATGCATCCCACACCTGCACCCCCTCGCTCCACAATTTCTGTAAGTCCTCGATTAAAGGCACTAGAAACACGTCAATATCATTTCCAGGTTGTCTGGGTCCTGAGATTAGTAACGCCATCATGATGTACTTGCGCTTCATGCATAACCAAGGAGGAAGATTGTAGATGCATAAAAGAACCGGCCAAGTGCTATGCCGACTGCTCATATTACCATGTGGGTCCATACCATCTGTACTCAGACCGAACCTTATATTCATAAGTTCGCCGCCGAACTCAGCAAATGTTCTGTTGATGTTTCTCCATTGAATAGAATCAGTTGGATGTCTCAATTTTCCGTCTTGTTTTCAGGCTTCAGCATGCCAACGCAAGTGCTTCGCGACTTTCGGATTTACAAACAGCCGCTTCAATCTAGGTATCACAGGCAAGTACCACACAGTTTTCGCCGGAGGTCCTTTCTTTACCTCATGAAGTTCACTGTCAATCCGGTCCCTACGCGTATACCTCGATGCGCCGCATCTTGGACAAACGTGCAAACTGGAGTACTCGTTACGGTACAACACACAATCATTTGGGCATGCGTGTATTCTTTCGATTTCCATTCCCAACGGACACAACAGTTTTTTGGCTTGGTAAGTAGATCTTGGCAACTCATTTCCCTCTGGAAGCATGTCCGCTAGAAGATCTAATAGTGCCGTGAAACTCTTATCACTCCAACCGTTGCCTGCCTTCAAGTTATATAATCTCAGCACAGAAGACAGTTTTGTAAATGTTGCACATCCAGGGAACAGAGGCTTCTTAGAGTCAGCAATCAGTTTCTCAAATTCACAGAAATCGTTTTCGTTGTAATCTTCTTCTACATCACGTAACATCTTATCTAGATTGTCATCATCATCATCTACGTGCACATCGGAATGAACATTATCAAAATTCGGATGATCATCGATATTATTGCAATCCACATCTGAGTCCTGCTGATTGGTAGTAGTGGTGCTTGTTTCCTCAAGATCTTCGCCATGCCATATCCAACGGGTGTATCGCGCGTTAAAACCACGACGAATCAAATGACTCTTAATTTGATCAGAGTTGCTAAACCTCTTCAAGTTCATACAATCTGTACAAGGACAAAGCATATTTTTCTCTCCCTTCATCTCCTTTTGTTGCTCAGCAAATTTAATAAACTCATTCACACCATCCAAATATTCAAGAGTAGTACGTTTTATTCCATACATCTAATATTTCCTGTCCATCTACAATTAACAAAATTTAACGAGTCAGCCATGCATGAAACCTGCCCGATTAAGTTATGTATATGTACATGTACAGCCTCTTACAACAGATGTGTTAAACCCTAGCCTGACGAAATTAACATTAATTAACCTAGCTAACTACACAATACAAGCTAGTTAGCTCCTAAAACATGACGCATTTCCAGCTAGCTAGCTCCCAAGCTTAGAGCTACAAACTTGGAACTACACAATACAGCTAGCTTGCAAGTAGAGAGGGAGGGAGATCTAGAGGGAGAGAGAGATAAGTGTCGACAATTAAGCATACCTTAAAGAGAGGAGTGCAATCAACTTCCCTTCAACTTGCCCTGATCACCATAGCAGTGTAGCTGTGAGCGTGGAACTTTCATCACAAACAGAGGGACACAGAGTGCAACAGAACAAAAGAGCAGCTCAGCAATGGTCGAGTGGGGTTTTCCTTATAATGGACCTTTTTCTAACGGTAAATACATGAAATAACCGTTAGACTAACTAAGGTAATTTTCCGCTTACATATTCTATCAGTAAAAATACACTATACCGTTAGAGAATGTACATTGCTGAGCAGGTACAGGTCTTGTTCTATCGGTAAATATGTGTATTGACCGTTAGATGATGCATGACATAGCAAGTACATCAGTTTTTCTATCGGTAAATATGTGTATTGACCGTTAGATGATGCATGACACAGCAAATACATGTGTTTTTCTATCGGTAAATATGTGTACTTACCGTTAGATGATGCATGACTGAGCAAAAACATGTGTTGTTCTATCGGTAAATATGTGTATTTACCGTTAGAGGAGGTACTGATACCAAACTGGGTATTGCATGACACACATGACACCAGTTCTCACATCCAAAGAATCATATCTAAACACAATGTAATATCAAACAGATCTTAACTAGAAGATAAAGCAATATTTCAAGAAATGCTAATTTGTGGATTAACTAGGAGACACAAAAATACTTTTCTTAGGTACTTGGTACTTCATCTTGCCAAAGAAATTACACATTCCAGTTCACAAATTCAGGTACAAACATACACATGCCAGTTCACAAATTCAGGTACAAACATACACATGCCAGTTCACCAATACAAATTCAGGTACAAATATACACATGCCAGTTCACAAATTCAAGTGCATGTCTAAAACAGCAGTACAAATACACACCTACCTACCAATACAATTAAATACACAAATACTCCCTGCACATTCAAGTTCATGTCCCAAATAGCAATACATGATACACAAATATACAACAATATACAAATACAACAATTCACACATTCGATGTATATTAGAAAAGCCACGTCTGAAATTAACAACAGATCACGACGAGGACCCAGTGGCCCATACATTTTACATAAAAGAGAACCTTTGCAGGTTGCGACAATGCAACTACCGACTACAAGTTAGACCTGATACATCACAAATCCATTCATCCAAAACAGCAAATGTCTGAACCACATTGGACTTAACCATAGGAGTTCAGTTCGAAGACGCCCGAGGAGCTGGAACTGCCGTCGAGTTACATTTGTATTGGTGATTTCCTCGGACTCAAACTCGATCAACTCAACTCAACTCCATTAACAAAAAGAACCTACCTTCCAAGATGTTGTTCTGTGTAGTGATGGTGTAGAATGGCTGTGCAAATGACAACAATTCTTCTTCTCCAAGCAGGTAAGCATCTGGCCACAAGCTGGTGCATGCAAAAAAATGTAAGATGCTTTCTATAGGTCCTGATTTGAGAAACATGCCGGGCTTAAAGATCTTCTCGACCGAGCCAACCAAGATCTCGCCCTTCACGTCCTTCCAGCTCTCGACGGTAATCTTCACCGTTTCTTTCACCAACAAGCCAACGTAGGCAGCGTACTGCGATGAAGAACCGTGAAATACGTTGCCCCTCATGAGCATCATCCAAGGACCTGCATAGATCATAATCATATTGAAAAGAAGACACATCAAATTGAACGATACAAAAATTGCAGAATAATTGCCATAATCGGATTAGAACAATCTAACAATATTGCCGAAATTTTACGTACCTTGCTTGGGATGTCGAAATATATATAGAGGGCGTCGATGGAGGTGCGGAGGTGCAACGGTCGCCGGTAGAGGTGCGCCGGCCGTCCATGGAGCTTACGGGTTAGGACTACGAGCGCCAGATGAACTGTGAGAATAAAAGAGACATACCCGGGTTTTTATAGTACTAGATAATTTCTATCGGAACACAACCTCATACCGTTAGTAATTTTATATATATTCTAATGGTATAAAAATAAATTACCGATAGAATAAAAATATTTGTAGAAGGCGAATGGTTCTATCTGCACAATACATATTGCCGATAGAATAATACTATTTGTAGAAGGCGAACATTTCTAAAATATTTTCGCTATATTCTTGAAGAGGATTGACACCCGAGTCAGTTCAAATAAATGTACTATTGGTTCAAGACAGAATCGAGCCAGACACGTGCCTGGCAGTGCGAACTCAAGTCATTCTGAGAAGCATCAGCCCGAGGTCGCAGGCTTTGCGCGATCAGACCGCAGTTATTCCGCGGTCTGGAGTTCGTGTGCTATACACAAACAGAATGTCGGAGATGTTGCGCGGTCAACCAACATCCCGCGGTCAGAATATTTTCGACCAGGATACTTGAGGTTTACCTGTCCGACTGTCCCTATAGCGGGAATATCCCAAGTATCCCGAAGATTCTTCCACGTAGAGGAACAACCGTCAGGAGGTTAATGCGTGCGGTTATCCACGAATAACACGTGTTAAACTTGCGTGGAGGTTAAGAGCGGTTCTCTAAACCGCATCCAAGCAACCGTCTGATGCAGTTACGACATGGCACCCTTTCGACCAGTATAAAAGGGTGGCAAGTTGCATCAAATGGAGAGAGATCAACATCTCTGATACAAGCGAGATACAACACATCTCAACCACTCAAACAGCCAAGTCTATGGCCCAGATTAGATAATCTTTACAAGCCTTTCTGGCTTTCTTTCTGTACACTTATAGAGGGAAAACCCTTCGCCTGTGAAGGTCTTTTCCCGCCATCTTGTAAATCTTTATTACATATAGTGAAATCCCAACAGGACGTAGGGCTATTACTCCCACCATCGAGGGCCCGAACCTGTATAAACCTCTCTGTGCTCCTGTTCTCCATATTTCTACATACCTTCCCGGAGGGTCATCTTGAAAGGTCTCGCTATTACAAATTTTGCATAAGTTCTGCTGAGGACTCCGAGTCCGAATCGTCGACAATTCTAACAGTATAAACATACATTACCGATAGAATAAAACTATTTGAAGACGAATAGTTCTAAGCAATTTTTGATATATTCTAACGGTACAAGCATCCATTACCGATAGAATAAAAATATCTGTAGAAGGCGAACGGTTCTATCGGCACACTACATATTGCCAATAGGAATTTTTGTACATATTCTGTCTGTATACGCATATAGTACCGATAGAATAAGACTAGTTGTAGAAGTTGACTAGTCCTATCGGCGCACAGCATTCTCCTGTCAGTACTTATGCATCTCTTCTAATGGCAAATATGTTCATCACCGCTAGAGTAAATCATACTGCTTCTTCTAACGGTAAGTTTCTTACAAACCGATACGAAAAATACACCCATTGGCCTTTTATGACCGCGAGGCACATTTTCTATCGGTTTTCTACTAAATCGCTAATAACCGATAAAAGTTTTAGGTTAGTAGACTGCATTTCTCTACTAATGTATGGTCCAGGAAATACCTGGTCCCAAGGCTGTATCCCTACCAACCAAAATGGTTATCTAGGTAAAGATCATCCCTGCTTCAGCCCTTATCGTTCCTCATGCGTATGTTCATGATCTTGTACACACAGGGAGAAAAGGACAAGATCCTCTTCACAAAGAGGAAGACCAGGACAAATGACGACTGTCCCCTTTTCCTTGGGGAACCTTCTTCAAAATCCCAAAAATTAGAGGGAGTTCGAATAAGGTAAGAAATTTCCCTTGTATGGACAAGGTTTAATTTCAATGGTTGCACATAGGAAACCCAACTGATATCGTTTCCTATTACTCAGGCATAGGAGTCCAGTGCCAAGCCCTTCAGCAGCCTCGGCCAGTATTGGGGCTTCTCCCGCGACCAAAATCTCTAGGGAGCAAAGCTCCACCCCACCGGTCCTAGAAGTCGTTTAGGCCGTTGTGGACGAGTTTTCTGCAGAAGTCCAATCAGGGATATTGGAATCTGCAACTTTGGCCAAGAATAAGGGCCAGCGGGGAGGAACATCCGCTGTCCCCGTGGGAGACAAGGTGAACCCAGCGATTCAACCTTCAGTGGCACCGAGTAAACTCTCATTCCGAGAGTATGCTGAGGTACATCAATCATCCCTTAGGGATTATGTGTTTGCATAAGAGCATCTATGTTTTGAAACTAACTTTCCCTTCTTGTCATAGGAAATGACCCGCATGGCGACCATGTCGATGGCTATGATAAATAGCATCGAAGTCACAGAAGAGGAAAAAGGTCGCCTGCAGCGGTAAGGAAGATTTTTCTTTACCCATTCAAGTGCAGGCCCTTATTTTAATAATCATCCATTCTGTCACAGAGAAAATGCTTATCTGGTGAAGAGCCTCGTTGATCAAGAAAATCAAGAATTCCGGGCGGCTACCCACATCTCGTTCTTGGAGAGTGATCTCAAGAAATTGCGATCAGAACTCTCTTGTAAGCATAATTCTATCCAGAATGAATTGACTTCTTTGTATGAATTATTTGTAATGGCCTCTTGCCACAGCGCGAGATGACCAGATAAGCCGGCTCGATCAGGAGAAGGCTACACTCCAGGCAACCATTGATTCTGTTCGCAGGGAGAACAAAGATTTGAGCACATCAATCTCTGCCTGCAGCAGTGCTCAAGGAAACCTCTTCGAAAAACTGAAGATGGTGGCCGGTCTTCTAAGGGCTGATGTGGTCGAAACCGCGGTGGACGACCTTAGCCTTAGCGACTGGACCATGCTGGTCGCGACTCAAGCGGAATTACTCCTTGAGTATCTTCCTGAAGATACTAGGCGGCAAAATGAGGCGATTAAATCTAGAGTTCGATCAACTGCCTCCGCCATCCTCTGTCGACTTCGTCTTTGCCATGGCCCAAATCTGAACCTGAACGCAGCGGCAGAAGAAGCAGAGGTCGAGAGTGAAGACCAGCTTGGGTCTATCATGGAGGAAGTGAGACCTCTGGTCGAGAAACTCCTAAACGATCTCGGCATACTGTAAACTCTTATATCTGTATAAATACAATGTATATAATGTGAATGTATGCATTTTTTACAAAACCAAAAGGAAACACTTTTCTTTGTTTCATGTTGCGACCATATTCCCCTAGCCCCCGCCTGTGATCATATATACTGAAAACTTAGTATTATGATCACAGGAGAAATATATTTGAGCGACGACAAGGGAGACCCGACCAGACTAACAATCATACTGAATGCCATACCCAATCTTATTACAAACAGGCGGCCACTCAGATGACCAAGGACATTCCAGCAAGCCCCGTGTGCGTTGAGAAACGGCTTATTGAGGGGTGTCTTGTCTGGAAGTGATCATGAGATCAGCCCGCGAATTCGATCAGGGTATTGTTACAACATAACTATCTGATGAGGATTGATACCCGAGCTAGATCAAATAAATGCACAGCTGGTTCAGGACAGATTCGAACCAGACAAGTGCCTGTTGATGCGAACTCAAGATTACATCGAGAGGTGCAAACATGTGATCGCAAGCTTTATGCGATCAGACCGTAGACAGTGCGCGGTTAGGAGTTTGTATGCAATACGTGAACAGAAGACTACAGATGGTGCGCGGTCAGATAATAACAAGCAACACGCAGTCAGAACACCTTCGACCAGAAAACGCGGGATTGTTCTATCCCGACAACAGGGATATCCCGAGTATCTCGAAGATCCTTCTGCGCATGGAGACAACAGTCAGGAGGTTAATACGTGCAGATATCCATGAATAACGTGTGCTAAACTTCCATGGAGGTTAATGGCAGTTGTCAAAACTACATCCAGGCAACTGTTCGATGCCGTTATGCCTTGGCACCCTTTTGACCAGTATAAAAGGGGGGCATCGCATCAGAGCGTGGGAGATCAAGTCAGATCGCACCAGATCGAGAGATCAAGCAATCATAACACTCAAAGGATCGGAAGACAATAGTCTAAGTTAGATAGATTTCATAAGTCTTCCCATCATTGTCTTGTATAAACATACAGGAAATATCTTCATATGTGAAGATACTTTCCCTAGCTTTGTAATTCGTTTTACTACCTATAGTGAAATCCCAACAGGACGTAGGGCTATTACTCCCACCCTCGAGGGCCCGAACCTGTATAAATCTCTCTGTGCTCTAGTTATCTTTGATTCATCATACCTTCTCGGAGGGACACCCTGAAAAGTCTCACAACCTACAAATTCTACATAAGTTCGGCTAAGGACCCCCAGTCCGAATCGTCGACAGCTGGCATCCACCGTGGGGCCTTTCTCAAGGCGTCCTAATTTTCATCCGGAGGTTCGCTGAATCATGACTGGAGCATATGATTCTGAGAACGATTTTGATCTCGAGGATTATGCCCACATCGCAATGCCTTCTCCTAGTGATCCTGTTCCGATGGAGGAAACCGGGGGTGAGGACGTCCCAGAGGTCGAATCGACCCTCCAGGTCATGTCTATCGACCAGGAGACGACTAACGCAGGGTCAGAATCCACCGAGGTTCTTAATGCGTTAGAGGGAGAATCCGGTCTGTCATACGACTCCACTAAGGGGAAGAATGACGTCGACCAGGAAATCAGCCCGGGGAGGTTTGATCCTGATAACCTCCATCGTCTCTTTGATTTCGAGTCTGACTCGGAACAAGCGGAGATGTTTTCTCCCTCGGCATACTCTCTCCCTCCACAGTTCGCTGCCATGTCGGAGGAAACTCCTGATCAACGGGCTGCTAGGGAAGAACAGGAACGCAAACAAAAGGAAGATCAAGATCTCGAGCAACAAGACAACGAACTACGCAGAACAGCCCTAGAGGCTCTTCAAGATGCGCAGGCTCGTTACGATGCTGCTCCAAGTTCTTCCCGACGGTCGCGTGGTCGCAAACACGACCAGACCCCCTCTTTGCCCCCGGAGTGTTTCCCGGTGGATGAAGAAACGGTAACACCTGGTGCCCGTAGGAGGAGTACGCATGGCCAGCTTCGACCTATCGCGGAGATCATGCGTAATTTTCCTCCTACGGTCACGGATGCGCAGAAACCGGCCTTCACTAGTGTCGCGCCCCGAAACTGGGACTACGACTACTCCTGTAGAGACCTAGCTCGCTGCAGCTAGTCCCATACACACACCTTTGACTTCCCAGGATAAGTCAAAATAGGAGTATATTACAATGCAACCGAGTAACTTACAAAATATTTAAGGAGTGTGGCCTGCTGGCCTTAATATTACATAAAGAGATTACAATGCCTTCGCGGCATACTTGGTTTAGCAAAATAACATCTACACAGCAGAAGATAGGTGACCCTCCCACAATGAGAAGTGGACGGCAGAACAACACACATCAGGGCTCTGGCGGAACTGACTCTCCTCCTTTTGGATCCAGGAAGTTCTCCATGCCTTCATCTTGAACATTGAACGCTCCATCTATTGATTTGTAGGTTGCAAGGGTGAGCACTTACGTACTCAGCAAGTCATAGGTAAGAGTAGATACATATAGTAGTGATGATATGAACCTAGACTAGTCAAGAATTATGGATGTTTATAAAATAACCTTTTTCTTTCTTATCTCATCTCATGGCAGCACTTCTCATAATATAATATCATCATTCATGTTCACTAGATTATAGCACTACCGCGACACGTCGACACACGACAGCCCACGACAGCACTCCTTATCATGACAACACATATCATTTGGGTAATCTTGATTTAACACATTTTATTTAGAAAATAATACTTGTGTCACACCCCGTGAATTTAATCCACCGCAGCAGACTCCTATAAACCCGGGAGCTCGGAGTATTCGAATACGTTTTTAACTCTGCAGAGAGGTACCAATTTACCCGCAAGATATTCCACTTTCAAGCCCTTCCTATCATAACAACATGATTGGACACGTGACTCACTTCATACTGTGAGCGGCAAGGTGGAGATAACAAGAACTTTTGTTATGTATCACTCACATTTCACCCCTGACCCTGTGGCTCTCCGCGAACCACAGTTGCGGTAGGTTGTATCCAAACCTCCACCCCTACATATATTTCCATTACTGGATCAACGTGCGAGATCACCTTCAGTGATATGTGTGGGACCCGTACTCCGTGTTTATCGTGCATCACTACACAATTCCAGCAGGGGTGTCATGTGTGATCCACATAAGTACTTGTTCAGGCCTGTCCCATACCAGGCTTGCGGTTAGCACGTTGTTCATGCCACTAGACGCACAACACAAGGTTCTAGTCCTTATATGCCAGTGACCTGACCATCCACAACCCTGCACCTTCAGTGCCTGCTTTCCTTCGTAGTTTAGCACCTCCAATGCTACAGCCTTCCATACCATTTTTCTGGTCACGGCTAGGGGTTTTATTTCATGAATATAAATATATAAATACATATAATAGTTCTTGACTCAAAACTTGTTTATTTCACATTTCACAAATAACCAGTCTAGTAGTGCCAATTCATAAATCAATCATTCCCAATCTTTCTCATGCAATATTATCTATATTCAAGGTAATGTTATAGCGACATTTTAAAATATAAGTTCAAGATGACCAAGAATATGACTTGCCTTTGGCGTCGTAAGAAACAGCAGTTGATGACGGGTCAACAGCGAAGTCCTCGAACTTAGTTTCTGATTCTGCTCGGCGACAAACAAACACACAAATATTACTTAATATATTAAAATGTTTTATGATCTATATGCAGATATGCTTAACAAGAATAACTAAATGATACTGGAGATAATTGAGATTGTAAGCTGAACGGAGTCAAGATTCTAGGGTTTCAAGGAATTGGCTAAGGATAGTGTTAGATGCTCTTAGAATCTCAAGGTTGCAATAAGAACATCAGTTTTGTGGCTGGTTTGATCAAAAACAACGAATGTCAGCAGATTGACATTCGGATCAAGACTCTGACATAACTTCAAGGAAAGCTAGAGAGCTTATCTCAAGTTATGACAGTAGAAGAAAGTGTAGATCATAACTCTACAAATTCAGTGGACAAGGTGGTTTTCAAATTGCACAATCAGAAGTGGGTGAACAAAGCCAATGCCATTGGCTGGCATGCACTGGGACAGTGTCAAAAATTAAGGTTTAGCAGCAAATATAATTCAAGGGCTCAAATCAAGTTGTGATAGAAGAAGAAATTGTAGATCACAACTTCAGGAATCTAAGGGACAAAGTTATGCTCAAAATGCACATCTGGAAGGGAGTGAAAAGGGCTAATGCCACTGACTGACATAGTCTGGCATTGAACTGATATGGTCAGAAACTAGGGCTCCAAATGATGCACCACTTTGTCTGGGAGGTAGGCATTGATAACAGGAACAAATCATTCAACAGGATCCAAAGCTGAAAATGGCTGGAAGGTGATGAAATTTAGTGATGAACTCGATGAACTCACTGCACAAGGTCAGTTCTGGACAGATTTCTTGGCAAGGCTATAACTTGAAATCTAGACAGTTTCAGAGATCGGGCTAGAAGGCAAAAATGCTCAGGAGGTTGAGGCACACCTGAAGGACAAAGTGGATGAAGCTGAAACGGCCAGGAATAGGTTTTCGGTGGACGGCGCCGGAGAAGAAGACATGGGATTTGGTGGTTTTTGCTGTAGGAGGTTTGAACTTAATTCCAAGCTCAGGGAGTATGAGGGAAGCTTAAGGATGCTACTGGGATGGTCAATTTAGTCGGAGGATGGCCGTTGTGGCCTAGCGACAATCGCCGGTGACTGGAGAAACTCAAATCTGGGGAAAGCTTCGATTCGAGCTCAATCTGGAGATCTTGATGCACAGGCTTGTTTAAAAAGGTTCACTGATCATCTTCTTCTACAGAATCGAGAGCTGATTTGGATTGCAACGGACTGCATTGCCAGAACAGGGCAATTCGAGGATTCCGGCGATCACCGGTGATAAGAGGCAAGGAAATCCAATTAGGTGATACAGTACGATGAGGGAGATGAGTGGAACTCACTGATGCTGTTAATTTGGCAGGAGGTGTTGTGTAGTGTGCTGGCACCGTGAAGCCTCTCCTGGACTCGCCGGAGAAGAAGACTGTAGCGGGGAAATTTGGAAATTTTGGTTAAGTTCTGGTGAAGGGAGGACAACACACGGTGTTGGCTGCTTAAATAGACCAGTGGGCGAAGCTTGCAAGGATTAAACAGCAATGAATTGGCGTCAGTGACTTGCCGGGCGCAGATGCAACAACGGCGAGCGGTGATGCGACGGCGCACAGGCGATGGAAAGCGGTTGCTTCATCGGGACTCATCAATGTCGGGCGGTGCAAAGCGGTGGCGACAACGGCTGGCAAAGCAAGCAACGTGGCGCGGTGTTGCTGACAAACGCCTGTTGTTTCTGCTGCTGGTCGCGCACAAGAGCAACGTTGGTCGTCGGCGTTGCCACGGTGTTGCCACGGCGATGGCTGAGACGCAGACGCGTGCACAACAGCAAGAGCAAGCATGCACGAGCACAAATGCAGGCGGGGCTTGGCCGGCGGCGAACGAGCACGGCGCAAGGAAACCACGGCGATCTCTGGTCGTGCACAGTAGCTAGCCTGGTCGAATTAGGGCTGATTTGCAATTTCCAATTCTTGAGTTTGGGTTGAAATGTAAATCTGATGATTTAGATAATTTGATCTGAATTTAATTGTATTAATATGATGGGCTTGATTCAACAGATGACTTGTCACAAATAGAAGATAAAATTTGAGATGTTTGAATGATTTTTGATATAAATTGAAAACAAAGTAGTTTAGGGTAAAATAAGTCTGAATCTTATTGATCTCGAATTCTGGGATTTAGGGTTTGATTTTGAGATACTCATATAAGAAGAATTTGTGTTGAAAAGCATTTGGGAGGTGTTCCCTGAATCAGATTTGAATTTGAAGATGATTTGCAACATTTTGCCTTTTCAGGCTTTTAGAAAATCTGGAAAAAGGACTATCTGTGAATCTGGAGTTTTGGAAGGTTTAAACTGAATTTGATTTCACTGATCTGGCAGATTATATTCAACAGAATATTTGGCAAGAACATTTGATAAAATTTGGCACATTTAAATAGTTTTTGATACAAATTGAAAATAGGGTATTTTTAGGATAATTGAAATCTGAGTTTCAATTGATTTCGAATTCTGGTAATTAGGATGAGATTTTGAAATCTGCACAGAAGAGAAACTTGTATCAAATAGCATTTAGAAAAGATTGCTGAAGAAATTCTGAATTTGGAGTTAAACTGGAGATTTTAGCCTTTTTGGGTTTCCAGATATCAGATAAAGGACTAATTTGTAATAACTATTGGACTGATTTGTGAAAAGAGTCTAGATGATGAAATGTGGCTGGCAACTTTTTGGATTAAGGTATTGGCATACCCTTGATCATAATCCAAGAATAATCTGGTCTGAACTTGGCTAAGATTTTGATTAAATCTGAATTTCTGAAACTTAGGGTATTTAGGTAATATAAAATATTTTTGTTTTCGAAAACAGAAAGGAGTTAATAAATCTGGAAGTTAGAGATAGAATTGGATCTAGGTTCTGAAGGCTTTTAGGTTCAGGATAACTGATAGATCACATCTGAACAATCTGATCTTGATTTGGTGTTCACAGGAAAAATTTGGAGATTTCAGGGCTAGAACAGAATAAAACTGAGGCTGATTTGGCTGATCTAGAAGAGACATATGCATGCATGATTTTTAAGAAAGAAACTTTTCATCCCAAAACTCAGGATGTTACAGATCTACCCTCTTTAAAGAAATCTCGCCCCGAGATTTACCTAAGAAAAGAAAAGATAAGAATAGAGATAGGTTTCACTGAAAATTCTCTTCCTTTCTCCAAGTAGCTTCTTGCTCTGAAGGATTTCCCACTGAACTTTACACAATTTGATTTTCTTCCTTCTGAGCTGACGTTCAACAGTGGTTAGGATTCTGATTGGGTGCTTAAGATAAGTAAGATTCTTCTATAATGATACATCTTGTACATCTATCTGATTAGTAGGTTCTTTCAAACACTTTCGGAGCTGAGAGACATGAAACACATCATGTAATCCTGTTAATGTTAATCCCATAGGTAATTCCAATTTATAGGATACTTCCATTCTCTCTTGATTATCTTAAATGGTACAATGTTTCTTGGAGATAACTTTCCCTTCCCTTAGAATCTTGGTAATCCGTTGAATAATGTGACCTTGAGATACACAAAATTTCCTAGTTCAAATAATAATTCTCTCCATCGATTATCTGCATAACTCTTTTGTTGTAATTGTGCTGTTTTCAACCTTTCTCTGATGAGTCTGACATGAGCTTCTACCTCTTCTACTATCTTTGGTTCTATGACCTTTTGTTCTCCCGGCTCATTCCAATGCAATGGGGTTCTGCATTTACGTCCATATAAAGCTTCCAATGGTGCCATCTGTATACTAGCTCTTAGAAGATCTTCTAGGATTTGGTTGACTCTTTCTGTCTGTCCTCTTGTCTGCGGATAATATGCAGTACTGAAATCCAACTGAGTTCCTAGAGTTTCATGCAGTCTATTCCAAAATTTGGAGGTAAACTGTGCTCCATGATCTGAAACTTTCTTCTTGGGAATATAATACCATATGATCCCTTGGTTACCTTCAGTAAAGCCTTGAGCCTTTCCAAGACTAGATGTAACTGTTGCTCATGCTCTTCTATACTCCCGGAATATATCCGAATGCCATCTATGAATACTATGACAAACTTGTCAAGGAATTCCATAAATGTACTGTTCATGACATTCATAAAAGCTGTCGGAGCTTTGGTCAAGCCAAAAGGTACTACTGTGAATTCATATAAACCATATCTGGTAGTGAAAGCAGTCTTCGGTATATCTTCCTTCTTAATCTTTAGTTGATGGTATCTAGACTTCAAGTCTATCTTGGAGAATACCTTAGCTCCTCGAAGTTGATCGAACAAGTCATCAATTCTTGGCAATAGATACTTGTTCTTTATAGTAACTTCATTTAGAGCCCAATAATTTACACACATTCGTAAGGTTCCGTCCTTCTTCCTTACGAATAATACCGGGGCTCCCCATGGCGAAGTACTGGGTTTGATGAATCCTTTATCTTCCAAGTCTTCCAATTGGCTCTTGAGTTCTTCTAATTCAGAAACTGACATCCGGTAGGGTCGCTTTGCTATGGGCGTTGCTCCTGGTTTAAGCTCAACAGAGAACTCTATGTCCCTATCGGGTGGCATTCCTGGAAGTTCTTCTGGGAATACATCAGAATATAGCTGCACTATAGGTACTTGTTCCAGACATATCTTCTGCAGTGCTTGAACAGATCCTAGCGGTTCCTTGGTTGATGATCTTTCTGTATAGAATAGAACTTTTTCTCCTTGGCTACTGACAAGACTAAGGGTTTTCTCTTTACAATCTACTAGACCTTTATGTTGGGACAACCAATCCAAGCCCAATATAATGTCTAGACCTTGCAATTGTAGAACTAGTAGATTTGCCTCGCATTCTACCCCTTCTATACTGAAGGTTACATTTGGGCAGATTGAGTAGACAAATAATCTAGCCCCTGGAGTTTGTATAATCATAGAGTACTCTAATGGTACTTGCTCTATATGCATTTTAACTTCAATTGCAATGCTTTTGACACAACTGAATTTGTAACACCAGGATCAAATAGTATTAGAGTAGATGCAAATTGAGTCAAAATCTACCTCGAAGGGTGTCAATGGTGTTTCCTGCTTCTCGGATGTAGTTTAACTTTCCTCCTGGAATTTCTGTTGGTGCTCCATTTCTTCCTCCTCCTCGTTTGACTATGCTTCCACCTCTTCCTGATGAAGTTCCTCTAAAATCCTGTGGTTGTGACACTGGTACTCTGGTTGCTTCTGATTGTGTTCCTGCCTGTAACCTGGCAATGGATGGTGGAAGTTGAGTCCAAGGACAAAATTCTCTATGATGTCCACGCTGCCAACATTGATAGCATTGAATGTTCATGTAAGGGTTTCCTTTGCTTCTGGTAAACATGGCTCCTCTTCTTTGTAAATTTCTCTTGGGGTTCTGTAGTAGTGATGTTCTAGGTGCTACTGACTGCATCCTTGCCTGAGATATGGCTATGGGTCTAGGAAATTGAATCCAGGGACAGAATTCTTTGCGATGCCCATGCTGTTTGCAATGAAAACATTGGACACCCGCACAAGGACAATATTTCTGAAGATGGTTTCCTTTGCAGTTGGGGCACATCATTGTTATTGGTCTGGAAGTCTGGTTCTGGTATGATGGTTGAAAACTAGAGGTGATAGGGATTCTCCTTCTAGTTGAGTTTAGTTGTGGTTGCACTTGTTGAGGCATTCTTCTTTTCTGACCCTCTCTTTCTATATTTTCCTTCTATAGAGGATTGGAACTCTGAGATCCTTGTTGAAACAAAGGGTTTCTTATCATAATATCTTCTTCCTGAGGAGTCTGTTCCCTGTCTTCTCCACTGCTTCGAGATCTTCCTCTTGTATCAACCATGGTGGCTCTGAAAAAGAAGTTTGGTCTAATCTAACTATCTAGGGCCAACTAAGACAGCAGTGCAGAAAATAATGCAACTACTTTAGTGCATGAAATACTTAGGCTACTAACCATAATACACAAGTTAACCATTGCAAAAGCAACAGCGAATCACAAAGCTATCAAGAGCATCCACCAGCTCTATCTATACCAACCCCTAAGACATTCTGAAACAACAGAACGCACTCTCACAATCTTACAGAATTTTAGAAAATCCAAATAAAATTTTGAAATAAAAGTTTTCAAGAGCTACAAAGCTCATTATTTTTTATCAAAATACGATTTTCAACAAGCAGTTTTCTAAATAAATTATGTCTTCCTGGCACGGCCAATCCCTAAAGGTGTCGTCCTACAGTCAAGTTCTCATGTTGCTCTGATACCAACTTTTTGTCGCGCCCCGAAACTGGGACTATGACTACTCCTGTAGAGACCTAGCTCGCTGCAGCTAGTCCCATACACACACCTTTGACTTTCCAGGATAAGTCAAAACAAGAGTATATTACAATGCAACAGAGTAACTTACAAAATATTTAAGCAGTGTGGCCTGCTGGCCTTAATATTACATAAAGAGATTACAATGCCTTCGCGGCATACTTGGTTTAGCAAAATAACATCTACACAGCAGAAGATAGGTGACCCTCCCACAATGAGAAGTAGACGGCAGAACAACACACATCAGGGCTCTGGCGGAACTGACTCTCCTCCTTCTGGATCCAGGAAGTTCTCCATGCCTTCATCTTGAACATTGAACGCTCCATCTATTGATTTGTAGGTTGCAAGGGTGAGCACTTACGTACTCAGCAAGTCATAGGTAAGAGTAGATACATATAGTAGTGATGATATGAACCTAGATTAGTCAAGAATTATGGATGTTTATAAAACAACCTTTTTCTTTCTTATCTCATCTCATGGCAGCACTTCTCATAATATAATATCATCATTCATGTTCACTAGATTATAGCACTACCGCGACACGTCGACACACGACAGCCCACGACAGCACTCCTTATCATGACAACACATGTCATTTGGGTAATCTTGATTTAACACATTTTATTTAGAAAATAATACTTGTGTCACACCCCGTGGATTTAATCCACCGCAGCAGACTCCTATAAACCCGGGAGCTCGGAGTATTCGAATACGTTTTTAACTCTGCAGAGAGGTACCAATTTACCCGCAAGATATTCCACTTTCAAGCCCTTCCTATCATAACAACATGATTGGACACGTGACTCACTTCATACTGTGAGCGGCAAGGTGGAGATAACAAGAACTTTTGTTATGTATCACTCACATTTCACCCCTGACCCTGTGGCTCTCCGCGAACCATAGTTGCGGTAGGTTGTATCCAAACCTCCACCCCTACATATATTTCCATTACTGGATCAACGTGCGAGATCACCTTCAGTGATATGTGTGGGAGCCGTACTCCGTGTTTATCGTGCATCACTACACAATTCCAGCAGGGGTGTCATGTGCGATCCACAAAAGTACTTGTTCAGGCCTGTCCCATACCAGGCTTGCGGTTAGCACGTTGTTCATGCCACTAGACGCACAACACAAGGTTCTCGCCCGGCCTTCGCGCGGTCGTTTGGCCGGAAAAGTTCAGACCAGGGGCCATAGAGAGGTTCGATGGAATTCAGAACCCTTCCGAGTTCCTTCAAATCTACATAACTGCCATCCAAGTAGCAGGTGGTGATGACCGGGTCATGGCCAACTACCTGCCAACAGTTCTCGAAGGACCGGCAAGAACCTGGTTGTTTAACCAACCCGAAGGTTCGATATATAACTGGGAAATACTGTGCGATGCTATCCTCAGCAATTTCCAAAATTGTTATCAGAAGCCAGGTAAAGAGGACGACCTTCATCGGCTATGGCAAACTTCGACCGAAACCCTTCGTCAGTTTGTCAAGAGATTTGTCGGGGTGAGGAATACCATCCCGAACATATCTGATAGTTCTGTTATTCAGGCATTTAAACATGCCGTTCGATATCGGAGATTCACCGAAGACTTGCTCATCCATCCTCCTCGATCAGCAGCCGATCTCTTTGATATGGCTGATCGATATTCCGACGCAGCGGAGGCTGTCGAATGGAACCGGATGGTCGACAAAGGTAACCTACCGTCTCAACCAGGTCTCAAGGACACTAGGAAGGAAGATTCAGGCAAGAAGCTGGAATCTTCGTCAGGCGAAAAATCGAAGAAGTCGGAAAGGAATCGCTCTGGACAGTACCGAGAGGTCGCGGTCGCAGAAAAGCCTCCTTTGACCAAAGGTAACAAGCCTTCGTTTAAAAATAAAACTGTTTCTGGAGGTCGTAATGCCGACTAGCCAGATAAGTCGACTAACCCGCAGGAAGGCAAGAAATGGTGTCCGCTCCACAACTCTGCAGGCCACGACCTTAAAAACTGCAGGAGTTGGTTGCAGCAGCTAGATGACTTCTACCAGGGGGTTGGACCGTTGCCGACCTTACCAACTAAGGAACAAGCATGCGGGCTAAGAGACGCCGACGGAGACGAAGAGATGTCTTACCAGGTAACTCGTAATCATGTTAATGTTATTTTCGGAGGTTCCTCCTCTTTTGTTTCCAAAAGGCAATTTAAGGCCTTTTATCGAGAGGTTAACCAAACGGAGACATCCCTTGGCGAACCTCAGTACCCCCATTGGTCGGATACACCTTTGACGTTTGATTGCTCTAATTGTCCTGCGGGGCTTACTCGACCATTGAGGCTTCCTCTGGTCATTACCCCAATTATCAGTAATGCGAGAGTGGAAAGGGTCCTGATCGACGGAGGAAGCTCCTTGGACATTCTATTGGTCAAGGCGCTCGACGAGATGCAAATCCCTCGTTCAAAGATTAAGCCCATAATCCATCCGTTTTATGGGATAATCCTTGGTCCCTCAATGATGCCATTGGGACAAGTGGTCCTCCCAGTCACGCTGGGAGAACCAGATAACTTCCGAATAGAATTGGTTACTTTTGATGTAATTGATTGTGATTCTGCTTACAACGCAATCTTTGGCAGGCCAACTCTTGCTAAGTTCATGATGGCAACGCAATATGCTTACCAGTGTGGCAAATTGCCTGGCCCCAAAGGCGTCATCTCGATCAGTGGTAGTCGCAGCGTGGCATTGACGTGTGATCGGCTATCTTTGGAGATGGTGGACCAACTTTCCCTCCGGGACGCTCAGGTCGCCACCGCCGCTGTTGACACAATCAAGGCTGCTCCTCGACCTGATGAGAAACTCAAACTGGTTCCTTTGTACCCAGATGATCCATCCAAGACAATTCGGGTCGGATCAGGCCTGGATGACAAATAGAAACTCGAGCTCGTTACTTTCCTCCGGGCTAACGCAGATGTGTTTGCGTGGAAACCATCCGACATGCCCGGTGTCCCAAGGGAGGTAATCGAGCACAGGTTAGCAATTCGACCTGGACAGCGACCAATAAAAAAAAAGCTCAGGCGTTTTGCTGTTGACCGACAGGAAGCCATCCGAGAGGAGTTGGACAAGCTCCTAAAAGTCGGGTTTATTCGTGAGGTCGATCACCCAGAATGGCTTACAAATCCGGTCATGGTTCGCAAGTCAAATGGTAAGTGGCGCATGTGCGTCGACTACACCAGTCTCAACAGTGCCTGTTTGAAGGATGACTTTCCCCTTCCCCGCATCGACCAGCTAGTCGATTCAACCGCGGGTTGCGAACTAATGAGTTTCCTGGACACTTACTCAGGATATCATTAAATTAGCATGGCAGAAGAAGATGAAGAGAAGACTGCCTTCATCACCCCGTTCGGCACCTACTGCTACGTCAGAATGCCGTTCGGTCTCAAGAATGCAGGTTCCACGTACCATTGCTTGATGCAAAAGACCTTTCTTTCCCAAATAGGGCGTAATCTCAAAGCATATGTAGACGACTTGGTTGTAAAGAGCACTGAAAGGTTGTCTCACTTAGACGATCTTGCTGAAACCTTCTGTAATTTGAATCGATTTGGAATAAAATTAAACCCGGAGAAATGTTCTTTCGGAGTTTCTTCAGGAAAACTTCTTGGTTTTCTTGTTTGTTCCAGAGGCATTGAAGTTAACCCTGAAAAAATCAGGGCTATCGAACAGATGAGGTCTCCCTAGACCATGAAGGATGTTCAACGCTTGGCAGGTCGCATGGCGGCATTAAGCCGGTTCATATCGCGACTAGGCGAAAGGGGACTACCTTTCTTCAAGGCCCTGTGAAAACATCACAATTTTGCATGGTCCTATGAGGCCGAAAAAGCATTTCAGGAGGTGAAGGCATATTTATCCAATCCACCAGTTTTGGTGTCTCTCGACAAAGGAGAACCATTGCTTCTCTACTTGGCGGCCACTCCGCACGCGGTCAGCGCTGTCCTGATCGCGGATAGAGAAGGGGTACACAGACCCGTCTACTATGTAAGCGAGGTACTTCATGGCCCTAAGGAGCGATACCCTGAGGTCTAGAAGATACTTTACGCACTACTGATGTCTTCCCGTAAGCTACGACATTACTTACAAGCACATAAGATCACAGTACCCTCATCTTTTCCATTGGGGGATATTATCCGTAATCCAGAAAAATCTGGTCGGATCGCCAAATGGACTGTCGAGCTCGGTGCTTTCGATATCCATTTCACGCATCGCACTGCGGTTAAGTCTCAGGTCCTGGCCAACTTCGTGGTCGAATGGATCAATCCTGAGCCCCCCGTGCGGGAACCCGAAGAATTGGAATGCCCCGATTACTGGACAATGTACTTCGACGGCTCTCATAGTTTTCAACACTCGGGGGCCGGAGTGGTCTTAGTTACGCCTTAGAGAGAACAGCTTAAGTTTGTCTTTGAACTACACTTTGTTGCGACCAATAACGCAGCAGAGTATGAAGGTCTTCTTGCAAGGCTCCGGACAGCAAAATTCCTCGGAGTCCGTTGACTAGTGGTGAGGGGAGACTCACAGCTGGTCGTAAACTAGGTAAACAAGGAGTACAGCACCTCCGATGAGACAATGGCTCATTACCTGGGGGAAGTGAGGAGATTGGAAAAACACTTCAGTCATTTCGAAGTCCAATACATCCCGCGAAAGGACAATATTCTCGCAGACCAATTATCCAAAATTGGGTCCTCACGCACATCCGCCCCGGCAGGAGTGTTCGTTGAACACTTGGAACATCCTTCGATTATGACTTCGGTAACAGTCTGCGTTACCAACCTTGGACAGGAATAAGATTGGACTCATCCATTGAGAGTCTATCTTGAACATGGGACCTTGCCCGAGGATGAAACCGAAAGCAATCGGTTGATTGGAAAAGCGCGTCTATACAAACTTATAGAAGGAGTTTTGTATAGAAAGGGTACTCAGGGAGTACTCATGCGCTGCATATCTTAGGAAGAAGGTAAATCTCTCTTGAGAGAAATTCATGACGGTGTATGCGGTGCGCACGCGTCATATCGTATACTGGTCGGAAAAGCTTTTCGATAAGGATTCTACTGGCCTGCGGCACTTGATGATGCCAAGAATATGGTCAAAACGTGCCCTCAGTGTCAATTTCATGCAAGACAGGTTCACCAACCTGCCTATGCGTTGCAGACCATTCCCCTTGCATGGCCCTTTGCGGTCTGGGGGATGGACATTGTCGGTCCTATGCCACAAGCGGTCAATGGATACAAGTTCCTGTTCGTAGCTATTGACATGTTTACAAAGTGGATTGAGGCCGAACCGGTATGAAATATTACCGCTGCCGCAGCACAGAAGTTCTTCATAAGAACATTGTTGCTCGATTCGGTGTTCCAAACCGTCTCATTACTGATAATGGTTCTCAGTTCGCCAGTGGTCTTTTTCTGGATTACTGCGATCAGATCGGAACCAAAGTGTGCTTTGCTTCTGTGGCTCATTCACAGAGCAATGGTGTCATGGAACGTGCCAACGGGCAAATATTGCAAGGCATCAAGAAACGTGTTTTCGATCGCCTTAAGACTCGCTCGGGGGCTTGGGCAAACGAGCTCTACACCGTTCTATGGGCACTATGAACTACCTCTAGTCGAGCCACTGGTGAGACGCCTTTCCATCTGGTCTACGGGGTTGAGGCCGTGTTACCTATGGAAATTAGTATTGGGTCTGTTCGAACAGATCAATTTGAACAAGTTGACCAAATTGAACGGCGATCGCAAGATCTCATCCTCCTAGAAGAAAAGCATGATCGTGCTTTAATCAAGTCCGCGATATACTTGCAAGCTTTGCGCAAGTACCATAACAAAAGGGTGCGACCACGTAGTCTTCACGTGGGTGATCTGGTTTTACATAAAATTCAAGACCAGTCCAGTCGCAACAAGTTTTCCCCGAAGTGGGAAGGCCCTTATACTGTTGTTTCGGTGCCGCGACCAGGATCAGCTCAGTTAGCAATGGAGGATGGTCGAATCTTATCCAATACTTGGAACATCGATCAACTACACAAGTTCTACGTGTGAGTATCCAATCCCTTTTCCTTTTCAATTAGCATGGTTTAATAAAACAAATGCTTTTTTGTTGTTTCATATTTCGAATATTTCCTTTTATGCCCATGTGTTACGAATTTGGCTCGGGGGCTGGTCGCTGGTGGTTATATCGACACAATGAACTAATCGGATTCGCTGGCCGATCTCATGACCACTTCCAGATAAGTCACTCCTAAATAAGCCGTTTCTCAACGCACATGGGGCTTGCTGGCATGTCCTTGGTCATCAAAGTGGCTGCCGGTTTGCAACAAGATTAGGCATTGCATTAAATATAATTGCTGGCCTGATCGAATATCCCTAGTCGTTACACCCATATTTTTCTGTGCTTATAATACTAAGTCTTCAGTATGTATCATCACAGGCGGGGGCTAGGGGAATATGGTTACAATATGAAACACAAAGAGGTGCTTTATTTTTGAAACAAAATCAGAAAAATGCATGCATTGCATTCTATAAACTGTATCTGTACAGGTATAGGGATTTACATGATGCCAAGCTCGTTCAAGAGTTTATCTACAAGAGGTTTAACTTCCTCCATGATAACCTCAAGTTGGTTTTCACTCTCGATCTCTACCTCTCCAACCAATGGGTTTAGATCCAGGTCTGGGCCATGGTGGAGACGGAACCGGCAGAGAATGGCGGAGGTTGCTGATCGGACTCTAGCTCTGATCGCCTCTTGTTGTCGCCTAGTATCTTCAGGAAGATATTCGAGGAGTGATTCCGCTTGGGCTATGACCAATTTCGACCAGTCACTAGGGCTAAGGACGTCTGTGGTGGTTTCGACCACATCAGCCCTTAGAAGACCAGCAACCATCTTCAGCTTTTCGAAGATGGATATGCTTAAGTCTTCGTTCTCCCTGCGGACAGAGTCGATAGTCATCTGGAGGTCTACTTTCTCTTGTCCAAGCTAGCTTATTTGATCTGCTTGCGCTGCAGTAAAAAGATCGTTATGAACAGTCCAAGTGACAAAGTTAATTAGTTCTGGTCGGAAGTTGACTTACATGAGAGCTGTGATCGCAGTTTTCCGAGCTCGGCCTCTAGATGTGAAATTATGGTGGCCGCCCTGAGCTCATCATTTTCCCAATCAACAAGTCTCTTCTTCAGGAAGGCATTTTCTCTCCAACAAAAAAGACGATTGTCATGACAAGTTTGTATTCAGGCAAACTAAAGCACATTTTTCTTACTGTTGCAAGCAATCCTTTTCCTCTTGCATGGCCTCGATGCTTTCTACCATAACTATCGATCTGGTCGTCATACGGGTCAATTCCTATGACATAGAGGGAAGTCAGTTGCAAAATCTGAGTGTACTATGCAAAACTCAGATACCATGAGGGGTGTTCAACATACCTCAGTATATTCTCGGAATGACCTGTTCTTTGGGACGGTTGGAGGCCGAGTCGATGGACTCGCCTTATCCCCGATGGGAGCAGCAGATGAATGTAACAGCTGAACCTCCGTCGCAGGTTTTAACACCTGCGATTGGGCCTCCATGTCAAACTCATCCACAACGGCCCGAACGACTTCTTGGACCGAAGGGATAGAGTTTTCTTCACCAGAGACTTCAGCGCCGGAGGGAGCTTCGACCCTCGCCGAGGCTGTTGGGGTTCGGCACTGAATCTCTACGCCTAAGCAAGAAAACAAACCGTCAGTTTCACGGATGGTTGCCACAACCCGATTTGGTATAAACAGAAGGGAATTCTTACCGTAATTAAAATCCCATCAGCTTCTGGGATTTCAAAGATGGTTCTCCAAGGGAAAGAGGACAATCATTGTCTGTCCTGGTCTTTCTCTTTGTGAACAAGACCTTCTCTTTTTCTCCCTATATATATCAGCCTGTAAGCACATACATGAGGAATGATGAAGATCGAAGTGGTAAGAATTCTTACTGGGGTAACCTGCTCGGTTGGCAGGGATGCATCCGATGGCCTGGATGTCTCGTGAGCCACCGGTGCTGGCGTCTCATCCGCAACCATAAGGTTTGAAGTGGTCGCGGGGTCTTGCTCTGTTATTCCCGCCCCTGTCGCCAAGAGCGGAGTACTCGCCCCCCTAGGACTCACAAGAGTCGTAGGAGGGATTTCTTCTTCCTGTACAAGCGTGGCTTGATGAACACGTATACAGATGAAATTGTAAACTCGAGACTGCGAGGAATCTTACCGCGGCCGTCCCTTCGATCAAGGAGGGAGAAGTTACAGACCCTGAAGCCTCCAGGGCTTCAGGAGCAGAGGTCTCGCCTGCGACCATAGGATTCCCAGTGGTCGCGGGGTCCACTATAGCTGCCTTTGTCTTTGCGGGACGAGGCAGTGTTTCACCGGATTGAGGAGTCGCCACCTTCCTTTTCCGGTGAACTAGAGGAATGTTGTCTTCCTCCTCTTCGCTCCTTTCACCGTGTATGACGAAGAAGTAATTCTACTTCGTACCTGGGGTAACAGGAGGCACATGATATCTTACCGCAGTCTTCTTCGCGGTAAGGGGAGTTCGATGCAAAGAGCCTTCTGTCGACAATTCAAACTCGGGGTCCTTAGCCGAACTTATGCAAAATTTGTAGGTTGTGAGACCTTTTAGGGTGTCCCTCCGGGAAGGTATGATGAATTAAGGAGAACTGAAGCACAAAGAGATTTATACAGGTTCGGGCCCTCGATGGTAGGAGTAATAGCCCTACGTCCTGTTGGGATTTCACTATGTACGGTAAAAAGAGTTACAGAGTTGCGGAAAAGATCTTCACAGGCGAAGATTTTTCCTATGTGTTTTTACAAGACAATGCCTGGAAGGTTTATGAAAGCTATCTAACTTAGACTACTGTCTTCTCGTTGTTCGATCATTTTTTCCCCTCCCCCCCTTTTTGATGCATTGGGCTACCCCCTTATACTGGTCGAAAGGGTGCCAAGTCGTAACGGCATCAAACAGTTGCTTGGATGTAGTTTTAGGAAACTGCCTCTAACTCCCACGCAGGTTTAACACGTGTTATTCATGGATAACCGCACGTCTTATCCTGAAGGTTATCCCCCTACGTGGAAGAATCTTCGGGGTACTCGGGATATCCCTGTCGCAAGGACAGAATAATCCCACTTCTTCTGGTCGAAGATGTTCTGACCGCGCGATGTTGGCTGACCGCGCATCATCCGCAGTCTTCTGTCCGTGTATAGCACACGAACTCCTGACCGCGCACTAGCTATGGTCTGATTGCATAAAGCCTGCGACCTCGTGCTTGTGCTTTTTAGCATGACTTGAGTTCGCACCACCAGACGCTTGTCTGGTTCAAATCTGTCATGAACCAGCCGTGCATTTATTTGAACTAACTCGGGTATCAATCCTCGTCAGCTAGCCCCCAAATTGGAAGAGAATAAAGGGACGTGTTTACTTTAAATTTCAAGATTTACATCGGATATTTAATCCAACGCTTCAAATCCTCCACTTAGTGGCGCACTAAGTGTGTCGGTTGGTTCCCCGAGACAAACTCTGGGTAATATTTGACGGGTAATGATGGCGCTGTTGAAATGTTTTTTAACCCGAGGTAAAATTGTAAATGCTTTAAAAACTCGAGGCGTTCGAAAACTGAACCGTCACCCTGGCGGCTATAAATACCGAAGCCTTCGGATTTCAAAGCTTCACAATTCCTCTTCCCGGCTAAGTCTCTTTCAAAGCCATCTTCACTTTTCTTCTCATACACTTCTCGATGGCAGACCACAACATCATCGAGATTGAGAGTGATGAAGAAGAAGTTTTCGAGCAAGATTTACAGACGCCCGAAGATCTATCTCCTTCAAGGAAGAAACCCAAAATTGACGAGGGATCATCCAGCAGAACAAAGGTGAAAGACGCATCATCGTTCTTTCTTCCTTCAGTTCCTCTAGTTCTTCCTATCCATGCACCTCGGCAGGTCGAACTTTCATCTCCACCTTTGGAGGGACGTTCTTCTCAGTTTTCTCCATTTCATCCCAATACTCCTCGTTTTTGTTCGGGTGATCAATCTTCTGGTTGGAAGGTTGTTACTCCTCGACCAGATGATCCTCAACTTGGGTCGGGGAAGCAATCTTATGGTGGGAAGGCCGCACTTCCACCATATGATGATCCTCGAACTTTATCGGGTGATCTACTTTCTGAGATGCCTATATCAACCTGTCACTTGCGAAGACAGGTGATTATCTCTTATCTCCTTTTGCTTATTGTTACAATTAGTGCAACTAACATTTGCAAATGTAGGAGATCGGAGCCCCCAGTGATCAGCCTGCTGAGATTCTACCTCCCCCCCCCCCCGGACAGACTCTCCAAGGGGAAAAAGAGGCTCTGGAGAAGAAGACCGAAGAGATGTCTTCGGCGATTCTGCATCTGGCAGAATGTTTTGAAAGATACCGTGAAGAGGCACACCAATTCCATCGGGAGAGGGATCACGCTCAGCAACAGCGAGAACTCTCTAATTTGATTAGGAATAATAGTGCATCTCTTGTTAGGGATGATGTATATAGGCTTAGGGTAGTTGCTAGTTCCCTGGGGGTCGCCAACGTAGATCCTATAGACGACAACATGTCCCTAGGAGAACTTTGCAAACTACTCTCGGATCAGGTCGACGCTCTGGTCGCCAGTATCCCTTTTGTATGTAAAGAATGCTAGAAATAAAGATTTCTTTCTCTTCATATCATTTGAATATCCTTTAAAACTTCTGTACGAAAATTTGGCCACAAGAAATGTCTTTACGACCACTCATACACAGGTAAATTCCAGTTCTGTGACCAGAATCGTATTTAAATGTTATACCGCGACTAGTACTGATACTGCGATCAGACTTAAAACCGCGGTTAGAACCGAAGTTCGATTTGGAAGATTACCGCGGTCAGAACCGAAATTCGATCAGACTATCACTTCGACTAGAATCGAAGATCAGTCAGAGACATGGTTCTGATAACACAGTAACCTGATCAAAAAAATCCGTATGTCCAACAATCGGGCCATAGAATATTTTCATGATCGATTCGTGAAGGTTTGCAAGAATCATGAAGGAAAATGTCCTCCAAAAACCTTTGTAGAACTCTTCACGTTTTTGTACCCTCAAATCTGAAACAAAGAAGTCCTTTTGCTTCGGATCCGATGCAAGGAACGTCTAACGGGTTTGCCAAAGGAAATATCCATTATGGGAAATGAATAAAATATTAAATGGAACGTTACTCCCAGTAGTGCCCTCCTCGGGCCTATAAAAGGAAGAGGTAGCTTCTTGAGGAAGCCACGCACCCAACCCTCAGCCTTAGAACTTCCGCCGCACAAAAACCCTAATTTCTCCATCCTTCATCGCCCTCAAAGCTGTTAGCTTTCTCCTCCAATCTCTTCCAAAAATGGCATCCTGGAGCCGATCGGTCCATCACATGGAGGAGAGCGTGATAGCACTGAAGAAAGAAGAGATTCTTCCCCCAAGGTTGCTAATCAACTGGCGACCCGCGGAGAAGGATCAAGAAACCCCAATCGTCCAGGACGGCGAATTGGTGGTTTTTGAAGAATACTTGAGGTGCGGGTTCCGATTCCCTGAGAGTCAGTTCCTGAAGGGGATCCTGGAGCACTACAGGTTGGAGTTGGTGAATCTCCACCCGAATGCAGTCTTGATCTTGGCGGTCTTCCAGCACCTCTGCGAAGCCTTCGTCGGAGTATGTCCCAGCGTGGATCTCTTCCAACGTTTCTACTACTCGGCTTGGTCGAAGAGCGCCAACGCCGCCGAATGTATCTACTTCCGAATAAGGGAGAAGAAAGAGTATCCCTTCCCACCCCTACGAGAGTCCGTGCATGGGTGGTACCAGAAATGGCTTTACTGCACCCCTCCATCCGAGAGTGGGTTGTGGTTCGAGAACTCGCGGCCAGAGAAGCCTAGCGAGTTGGATTCCCCCCCCCCCCCCCGCTCTGAATGCAGAGTACATGAAGCACGCCGAAGTTATTCTTCACTTAGTCCAACAGGGACTAACGGCTCACGATATCATTCGCGACTTCGTGAAGAATCGGGTGAGCCCCCTGCACGAAAGGGCTCACCCGGCTTGGGAGATACAGTCCATGGCAGACAGCACCTTGGACTACAACGATGGTATGTGACTTCGCCAACGAAGCCTTATGCTTTTCTGTTATAACTTGCTAACTGGTCTGCTGGTGACACAGTTTTGCCTTCATCCGAAATCAAGAAAAGGACGAACTACCTCATCAGGGCATATAGTGCCGAGGTAGAAGGGCCCAAGGGATCGCCTCGCCCTCAAAGCTTAATCCATGCCGGCGACGACCTCAAACAGGAACGTCGGAAGGTATGTTACCTTTTGTCAAGTTCTGTTCGAAAATCATGTGCACATCTTGTACTAATAAGAACACCGGAATGGCATAGCTCTTGGGGAGATTTGCCGAGGTGACGTTCCCGAGAGAAAACGTCGGCTTCCTGGAAAAGCCGATGATGAAGAGAATAAAGAAAGTCTCTTCAAGGTCTAGAGCGAAGGGACCCGCCCCCAAGAAATCCAAGAAAATCCTCGGGGAAGGCTCTTTGCGCAGAACTCCCCTTACCACGAAGAAAACTGCGGTAAGATATCACGTACCTCCCGTTACCCCAGGTACAAACTGCAATCACTTCTTCGTCGTACAGGGTAAAAGGAGCGAAGAGGAGGAAGACGACATTCCTCTGGTTCGCCGGAAGAAGAAGGTGGCGACTTCTCAATCCGGCGAGACACTGCCTTGCCCTGCCGAGACAAAGGCAGCTGCAGCGAACCCCGCGACCACTGGGAATCCTGTGGGCACAAGCGAGATTCCTGCTCCTGAAGCCCTGGAGACTTCAGTTTCTGTAACTTCTCCCTCCCTGGTCGAAGGGACGACCACGGTAAGATTTCTCGCGGTCTTGAACTTACAACTTCATCTATATGTGTGTTCATCGTGCCATGCTTGTACAGGGAGAAGAAATTCCTCCTACAACTGCGGTGAGTCCAAGGGAGGTAAGTACTCCACTCCTGGTGACAGGAGCGGAAATAACGGAGCAAGATTCTGTGACCAACCCCAAGGTCACGAATGAAGTGCCAGCTCCAGCGGTCCAGGAGTCACCCAGACCTTCGGGCGCATCCCTGCCAACCGAGCAGGTTACCCCGGTATGAGTTCTTACCATTCAGGCCTTCATCGTTCCCTATAGATATGCTTACAGGGCAATATATATAGGGAGAAAAGGTCTTGTTTACGAAGAGAAAGACCAGGACGGACAACGACTGTCCTCTTTCTCTTGGGGAACCATCTTTGAAGTCCCAGAAGCTAATGGGATTTCAGTTAAGGTAAGAATTCCGTTTTGTTTGTTCTGGATCTGGTTGTGGCAACCATCAGTGAACTAACAGCTTCTTTTTCCTGCTTAGGCATAGAGACGCAGCGCCGAACCCCCCAACAGCCTCGGCGAGGGTTGAAGTTCCTGCCGGTGCTGAACCCTCCGGTGAAGAAAGCTCTGTCCCTCTGGTCCAGGAAGTCGTCCGGGCCGTTAGGGATGAGTTGGATGCGGAAGCCCAATCGTAGGTATTGAAACCTACAACCGAGGTTCAGCAGGTATATCCTCCTATTGCTCTCGTCGAGGATGAGGTGAGTCCATCGACTAGGCCTCCAGCCATCCCGAAGGACAAATCATTCTGGGAATATACAGAGGTATGTTGAATATCCCTCATGATACCTAAGTTTTGCATAGAATACAACTGACTTCCCTCTGTGTCACAGGAACTGTCCCGTATGACGGCCAGATCGATAGCTATGGTGGAAAGCATCGAGGCCATACAAGAGGAGAGAAATTGCTTGCAAGAGTAAGGAAAATGCTCTTTAGTTTGCCTGAATACAAACTTGTTATGACAATTGTCTTTTTTATCGCAGGGAAGTCGCTTCCCTGAAGAAGAGCCTTGCCGATCGGGAAAATGACGAGCTCAGGGCGGCCACCACGATTTCTCATCAAGAGGCCGAGCTCAAAGAACTGCGATCACAGCTCTCAGGTAAGTCAACTTCCGACCAAAACAACTTAACTTTGTCATTTAGGCTGTTTATAATGATTTCCTTATTGCAGCGCAAGCAAGTCAAATAAACCAGCTTGGATAAGAGAAGGTATTCCTCCAGATGACCATGGACTTCATCCGAAGGGCGAATAGAGACTTGAGCCTATCCATCTTCGAAAAGCTGAAGATGGTGGCCCGTCTTCTAAGGGCTGATGTGGTCGAGACCATAACAGACGACCTTAGCCCAAGCGACTGGTCAAAACTGGTCATCGCCCAAGCGGAATCACTACTCGAGTATCTTCCTGAAGATACCAAGCGACAACAAGAGGCGATCAGAACCAGAGTCCGATCAGCAGCCTCCGCCATTCTCTGCCGGTTTCGTCTCCACCATGGCCCAGATTTGGATCTGAACCCACTGGTAGGAACGGTAGAGATCGAGAGTGAGGAACAACTTGAGGCTATTATGGAGGAAATTAGACATCTTGTAGATAGACTCTTGACCGAGCTCGGGATTATGTAAACCTCGTACCTGTACAAATACAATCTATAGAATGCAATGCATGCAATTTTTTGGTTTTACTTCGAAAGAAAACATATTTCTTGTTGTTTCATATAACCATATTCCCCTAGCCCCCGCCTGTGATTATATATACTGAAGACTTAGTATTATAAGCACAGGAAAAATACGGGTCAAACGACTAGGGATATGCGATCAGGCCAGCAATTATACTCGATGCAACGCCTAACCTTATTGCAAACCGGCAGCCACTCGAATGACCAAGGACATACCAGCAAGCCCCGTGTGCGTTGAGAAATGGCTTATTGAGGGGTGTCTTGTCTGGAAGTGGTCATGAGATCGGCCAGCGAATCCAATTAGGGCGTTGGGGCAATTTAACCACCGGCGACCAGCCCTCGAGCCAAATTCGTAACACATGGGCGTAAAAGGAAATATCCATCGTATGAAACAGGAAGGCTTTTGTTTTATAAAACAATGCTAATTGAAAAGGAAAAGGGATTGAGTACTTACACATAAACTTGCGTAGTTGATCGATGTTCCAAGTATTGGACAAGATTCAATCATCCTCCATCGCTAATCGAACTGATCCTGGTCGCGGCACCGAAACAACAGTGTAAGGGCCTTCCCATTTCGGGGAGAATTTGTTGCGATTGGATTGGTCTTGAATTTTTCGTAAAACCAGATCGCCCACGTAGAGACTACGTGGTCGCACCTTTTTGCTATGGTACTTGCGCAAAGCTTGCAAGTGTACCGTGGACTTGATCAAAGCGCGATCACGCTTTTCTTCTAAGAGGATGAGATCTTGTGACCGCTGTTCAGCCTGATCAACTCGTTCGAATTTATCTGTCCGAACAAACCCAATACTAACTTCCATAGGCAACACGGCCTCGGCCCCATAGACCAGATGGAAGGGCGTCTCACTGGTGGCTCGACTAGAAGTAGTTCGTAGTGCCCATAGAACGGTGTAGAGCTCATCTGCCTAAGCCCCCGAGCGAATCTTAAGGCGATTGAAAACACGTTTCTTGATGCCTTGCAGTATCTGCCCGTTGGCACGTTCCACGGCACCATTGCTCTGTGGATGAGCCACAGAAGCAAAGCACACCTTGGTTCCAATCTGGTCACAGTAATCCAGAAAAAGACCACTAGCGAACTGAGAACCGTTATCTGTAATGAGACGATTCGGAACACCAAATCGAGCAACAATATTCTTATGGAAGAACTTTTGTGCTGCTACTGCGGTAATATTTCGTACCGGTTCGGCCTCAATCCACTTTGTAAACGTGTCAATAGCTACGAACAGACACTAGTACAGAAAAGTTTTCTTCTATCGGTAAAAAAAACCCTTCTACTATCGGTTTTTGTACCGATAGAGATAGACACGATAGAACAAGACAGAACATTTTCTATCGGTAAATAACAGACAGAAGAAATTAACAATTCTATCGGCATATTAGGAGTATACCGATAGAAAACCCGTCGTAGTCTGACGATTAACGGTGGGAAAAGTACCACTATTCTAACGGTTAATTACATGATTACCGAGAGGAAAATATTACTATTCTATCGGCACCTTATGATTCTACCGATAGAAAACCCGTCGTCGTCTGACGTTTAGCGTTGGGAAAAATACCCATATTCTAACGGTTAATTATAAGTTTACCGACAGAAAAAAGTGTAGCACTCTCTCGGTTGGAAATGACATTATCGATAGAAAAAATCTTAGTACTCTCTCGGTTGTGTATGAGTTCACCGGCAGGAAAAATCACACTCTTCTAACGGTTAATTATACGTTTACCGATAGAAAAAACCACAGTAGTCTCTCGGTTGTGGATGAGTTCACCGGCAGGAAAAGTCATACTATTCTGACGGTTAATTTTAAATTTACAGATAGAAAAATGGGTAGTAGTCTCTCGGTTGTGGATGAGTTTACCGATAGAAAATTTGTAGTGGTCTGTCGGCTGTGAATGAATTTACCGATAGAACATTCACATATACAGTACGTTTACATTTACAATACAGTACATTCACATATACAGTACAGATGCAATACATTATAGATTGGATACACAATACAGTACAGATGCAAAGAAGGGTAAATTCACAGAACAGATTGACACATTAGACAGTTATTCACATTTATTCACATATATATGGACAAATACAAATTGCAATCCAATGTGGACATTTATTGACATATATATTTATTCACATGTATATAAACAGTCTATGCACAGAGTACACAAAAAAGAGAATTATCATGGCGGATGGTTGGGCACAACTTCCTCCATGACATATTGAGCCCAGATTTGTCGAAGATCTCTAATCTTTGCATTTTCGTATGAGTCTTTCGACATGGCGATCTGCAAGCATGTGTGAATACTTAGTAACTAACTTCCTAATTTAGAACGTGACACCCAATTTTCAAATTTGAGTTAGCTATCGATGCTTACCTGGGGGAATTGGGCAAAGTTTGTCTGCACTAGGTCGTACATGTAGCGCAACACATAAAACCCGCATTCCCACGATTGCGGCTGCTGATGGCACTGAGATAATTGCATATGCGAAGACATGTTAGCTATTGTTTCCATAAACTAATTAAGCATAAACAAAAAGTCTCGTGAGTACCTCATATTCTTTCCAAGCTAGTAGGGAGCCCTGCGGTGCGGCATGCCTCCCTCCAGCGGACGCATATTTATCAAAAGCCCTGCATTTCAGTTAGTATTGCCCGTTAATGTATTATCATTTGTTGGGGGAAAATACTAGCCAACGCCAGAAACGTCGCCGTGGGATTTCTTTCTGCGAAGTCGGGAGAAACTTCTCCCGGGGCGCCCTTCTCCGGGCCGGGGAAGACGTGTCCCGGAGCCCTCCCCCGGGCTCGGGAGAGACTTCCCCCGGCGCACCTCCTCCGGGTTAGAGAGAGCTCCTCTCCCGGAGCCCCTTCTCCGGGCCGGGGAAGACGTCTCCCGGAGCCCGCCCCCGGGCTCGGGAGAGACTTCCCCCGGCGCACCTCCTCCGGGTTAGGGAGAGCTCCTCTCCCGGAGCTCCTTCTCCGGGCCGGGGAAGACGTCTCCCGGAGCCCCCCCCCCCCCCCCCCCGGGCTCGGGAGAGACTCCCCCGGCGCACCTCCTCCGGGTTAGGGAGAGCTCCTCTCCCGGAGCTCCTTCTCCGGGCCGGGGAAGACGTCTCCCGGAGCCCTCCCCCGGGCTCGGGAGAGACTTCCCCCGGCGCACCTCCTCCGGGTTAGGGAGAGCCCCTCTCCCGGAGCTCCTTCTCCGGGCCGGGGAAGACGTCTCCCGGAGCCCTCCCCCGGGCTCGGGAGAGACTTCCCCCGGCGCACCTCCTCTGGGTTAGGGAGAGCCCCTCTCCCGGAGCTCCTTCTCCGGGCCGGGGAAGACGTCTCCCGGAGCCCTCCCCCGAGCTCAGGAGAGACTTCCCCCGGCGCACCTCCTCCGGGTTAGGGAGAGCCCCTCTCCCGGAGCTCCTTCTCCGGGCCGGGGAAGACGTCTCCCGGAGCCCTCCCCCGGGCTCGGGAGAGACTTCCCCCGGCGCACCTCCTCCGGGTTAGGGAGAGCCCCTCTCCCGGAGCTCCTTCTCCGGGCCGGGGAAGACGTCTCCCGGAGCCCTCCCCCGGGCTCGGGAGAGACTTCCCCCGGCGCACCTCCTTCGGGTTAGGGAGAGCCCCTCTCCCGGAGCTCCTTCTCCGGGCCGGGGAAGACGTCTCCCGGAGCCCTCCCCCGGGCTCGGGAGAGACTTCCCCCGGCGCATCTCCTCCGGGTTAGGGAGAGCCCCCTCTCCCGGAGCCCCCTTCTCCGGGCCGGGGAAGACGTCCCCCGGAGGCCCCTCTCCGGGCTCGGGAGAGGTTTCCCCCGGAGCTCCTCTGATGGGCACTGATTTCAAAGGGCCGCCACGTGTCAGAAATCGGTGCCCTGGACCTCGTCAAAAGACCGTTTTGCCCCCGATCCTACGGTGGCAGGAGGGGTAGTTCAGTAATTTGCGTCTTTTGGGGTCTATTTATACCCTTGTAACCCTCTTTTGTAACCTAAGACATTCATTTGTACTCAATCCAAAAAGACAAAAAGGCGTGTTCCGGAGCCCTCTCTCCGGGAGAGAGCCCCCTAGCCAACGCTCGTCGGGAGCACGTCGACAGGACTAGGGCCTCCACTGAGGCCCGAACCTGTATAAACCCCTGTGTCAATCTCTGGGATTGTCCAACGCGGGGTGACCCGTCGCACGGTCAGCTCGCGTTGAGGAACACGTGTTGCGCACGTCATCAAATCTGCCGAGGTATTTTTTATACCACGACATCATTAGCTAGTGAGGTGAAAATTTAAATCAAACATATAAGTTACTTACGCCTCTATATTCCCCTTGACCACATATTCGATCGATAATCTGTCACGCATCGAATCGAGGTAGTACACCTCGTTCCTCGGCGGACAGATCACAAAGAGGATCCAGTGGCCCCTGCATTGTACGTAAAAGAGGACCGCTAGCTCAAAGTATATCTCAGGTGTAACATACAAGATCGAGTTAAATTAGTACGAAATGCACTAACCTTTGGTGGTACGGCACCAGAATGAACTCCCTGTCCTGCTGCGCCATCAGCGCCTTGGATATGTACAGCTCAGCGTGCGCGGCGTCGTGCTCTAGCATCGTGAGCCTTATTTTCTCTGGGTCGAGGAAACCCACCTTGTCACACGCAGCCTCCAATGCTAGCCTGTACATCCACCTGCATGCAAAGGACGACATTAGTATTGCACAGAAAGTTACTACATTTCAAATGAACTACAACAATGCAGAGTTAGAAAACAGAGTTAGAAAACAGCAATACATAGCATCAGCAAACTCACAGGACTCCAGTCCGTATGATGGACATATCGAGCTCCCGCCAGTTGTAGAGGTCGAACAGATCCTCGTGTGCCACGGATATACTCCCGGGCTCACGGTGGAACTGCCCAGGCCTGTAGGGAACTAAGAAGTTCAGATTGCACCGAGCTCGGTGTAGGTACCACTCGTGGAGGTCTCTGGTTGATCGATCCAATTTGTGCAAAGCTGCCTCCGACATGAGTGGGAACCCGTTCGTGAACCTCTCCGGCTGTCCCCGTCGCCCTTTTCCCTTGCCTTTGCCCTTGCCTTTTGCCGGGGACTGAGCGCGTACCTTCGAAGGCAAGGGCGAGGTGATGGCAGCTTTCTTCCGAGGTGAAGGCGTGGATGCGCTGGGTGGGGTCGAGGCCGTCTTTGATGTGTCTAGGGTCGAACGAGATCGGGCCTCATGCCCCGATCTGGGGGCGCAGTCCCCTGGTAGCCCAGCGGCAGGCCACTTCAATTAATGAGCACGTATGTTAGATTATGCAAGTTGAGTGTACTGAGTAGGATGTAATCTAAAATGTGTAGGATTTACCGGTTGTATTACAAGACACTTCTTGGGCCACTGTACGTAGGAGCCCACTGCCTCAGTAAGTGTCTGCAGTTCCTCTGTTGGGACTGGCAACGGAGAATCGTTGTAGCCTGGCATGGCCATGTCCACCTGTACCTTTGCGAAACCCAACCGCAGAGGTACACAGTGGACCCGGACATCCGGCCCAGACGGATATACGAAGCCGTGTCCAACCACTTCCTGCCCGGCGCCTACGTGATTCTGTAGGATGCAGCCCTCCGGCCCCGGCAAATTTGTAACAATTAAAATAGGTTAGCGAAACAACTCTAACAGAATGGGAGTGGCATCAACTTAAGTGCACAGATGAAGGCTTGCAGTACCTCAAGTAGATCCACTAGATCCGCGAGTACCTCCGAAGCGCAACTGCTTATCCGACCCCGCGGGGTACCGTCGTCCTGGGGATCCGCATCTGCACTCTTGGCCAGCAATGCTTCTCTCAACCGTGCAAACTCTTCCCTCATTTGTGCGACCTCAGACTGCACCTCAGACTGTACCTCAGCCCGTATCTCAGCCCGCATCTCCGCCCGTATCTCCTCACGTACCTCAGCCCGTATCTTATCGGAGAGGTCAGCTTCCTTTTCCTTCCAGGAGCGGGCCTTCTTCCTCGGTGGAGCCGGATCTACGAAACCGGCCTTCCACGACACAATGGCTCCCATGGCCCGTGTCCGCCCGGGATGCTCCTTATTTCCTAGAGCCCAGGTGAGGATGTCGTTCTCCCTCTACGGGGTAAACAATCCCTCCGCTGCCTCCTTCTCAAAAGAGATCTTTTACATTTAAAGGTACCTTTTGAGACAAATTGCCTTATATACACTTGTGCGCACACAGTTTACGAGGTTAGCCAACTTACCATTCGCCTCACAACGTCGGCGTCCCCAGGGGTTGCGAACTGCACAGACCCCGTGGACGACACGGACCCCCTCCCCCTCCACCATCGCTTGCACCTCTCATCCCGGATCTCGGAGAGCGGCAACTCAGGGGTGTCGATGACAGGATTTTGCTCGTCTTCCTTCTTCCACTGCTCCTCCTTCCCCGCATAGCCCCGGGATCCGAGCCGATGCGGGTGGTCGTTCCTCTTCTGGATCGCCCTATTCTTCTCGCTAAGGGCCTTGAACTCCTCAGTCCCCTTCTACTTGGTGAATTCCTCCCATACCTCCTCCGATATGAAGGGGTACTTCTCGCAAGGAGATTTCCCTGCAGCGAGGAAGTTACTGACGAGCCAGCTCTTAAAGGTTTTCCATGTTCCGTTCATGTCCTTCAAGCAGGCAGTCCTAGGTATATCGTCGGGGATGTTCCACTTAGCCTGTTTCCGAAAAATGCATACAATTAATCATGAGTTAGTTAAACTTCAGTATAAGCCAAGAGAACGTGATTACGAAAGAGTTCAGCGATTTCAGTTCATTTAACCTTCACTTCCGCCCACAACCTATCCCTCTCGTCCGCCGTCACGTCCTTCCAGCTCTGGACGGTGATCTTCACCCTTTCTTTCGCCAACAGCCCAACGTAGGCCGCGTACCTCCCAGCATTCTTTCCAATCGGCCTCCCAAATTGGTTGAACTCACAAGAAAGATCCGTGCGTTTGGCCAAACGCCCCAACGTCGTCGTGCCTCGCCCCACCCTCTTGCGCTGGGATGTAACAGCTGCATCTTCAGTAGTTACGATGGGTTGGCCCTAGTCGAACCACTAGTACCATCCGATGAAGACGACGACATGTCTTCCCCTACAAAACCTTCAACAAACCATATATATGGAAATTAATTCGCCTTGGAGTTCCATAACTCAGCCCAGGACTGGAGACTAACTAGGGCGGCAAAAGGGAAAATAATACAAAAAGAAAGACATGCATAAATTACTTCCTGAACTGTTCAGAAATATTTTCTATCGGTAAACACATGAGCTGCCGATAGACCATAACAATTACCTCCACAGAAGACAATTTTTCTATCGGCAAACCCGTGAGATACCGATAGAACATAACAATGTTCTCTACATATGGAATTTTGTTGACAAGCCACCATTCACTGTCATCACATAACATTCTTGATGATTTGCTATACTAATATTCATGGGCCAGCATTATTATTTCACACGTAAATATGCACACAAGCATCTAAGTGCCACTGTGCATAATCTTTAGCCTAGCCTGTATGTGAGTCATCAGGACTTCACATCTATTAGGTTGGGAAAAGTCATGTATAGGCATTTGAAACGTATACATCGAAGACCCATCCACATTGTCATATATTCATACGAAGTGAGTAAAAATTCCCAACCAAACTAGTACATTGCATGGCTCATGTCCTTCCAGATCCAAATTAAGTTTTACTACTTGTGCAGAAATATTTTCTATCGGTAAACACATGAGCTGCCGATAGAATATGTGTAAGAACACCTCCAACATATAATGTGCATTACATGGCAGTTGGATACAATTGATCACACATACAGCAGTATAGATAAGTTAAAATCTCAAAACAGGTTCATTACAGCACTGGAACATATTATGTAAACCCTAATTTAAATCAACATTGCCTGTGGAATGTACATAATCCAACACAATAGGGAACCCTAGTGTAATTGCAAAACTCGAAGAATTAGTACGTGCAAAACACTAGGATCAAATAAGGAAGATGCTGGAAATAGAACGACCAATTAGGGTATTTACGGCGGCGATCAATTCTGGTGATGGAGAGGCGGTGCAGAACGCAGCGGCGGCCGGTGAAGGACGAAAATAAGAACCGGTGGCAGTGGCGAACCAGTGTCCAGCCGGCGATCGTCGTGTGGGAGAGAGGAAGTGAGTGGTCACGGCGGAGGTTGTGGTTTTCTTCGCTCTCGAAGAGACGCAGTGCTCTAAGGTGGAACTGTTCGAGTGGAGGGAAACTAAAGGGCCGTGTACGAGTAATAAAGTAGTGGAGGAACTTTTCTATCGGTACAACAAAATGATACCGATAGAATTATGTAATTTTCTATCGGTACAACAAAATAGTACCGATAGAAAAAGTAAATTTCCCGGAAAAATATTTGAAGTAGTGGATGCCTTTTTCTATCGGTATAAACAATAAAATCCCGTGAGACCAATTTTCCCCAGAAAAATTTTTTAATTAAGTGCTTGAGATTATAGTATTGTGTGCCCTTTTTCTATCGGTAAAAACAACAAAATACCATCAGAGTAATGAAAAGGTTCCTTTTTCTATCGGTATAAACAATAAAATCCCGTGAGACCAATTTTCCTCAGAAAAATTTTTTAATTAAGTGCTTGAGATTATAGTATTGGGTGCCCTTTTTCTATCGGTAAAAACAACAAAATACCGTCAAAGTAATGAAAAGGTACACACAATTTAACATCAAACAGACCATGGTTGAAAGCTGCAGGATGATAAAGAAAGAGGGAAGATAGCCGGAAAATTGGAAAATTGACATAAAAAGAAATTGTTCATTCATTGTTATTTTATCACTTACAAAAAAAAATAAAACCGAAAATGCTAGGTCAAGGGGTGGTCTTAGTCCTGGCTGCATGTAGAATAGAATTAATTAGACTTGCAGCCAGGACGCAGGACTCCTCTAGCGACAAGTTGTCCCTAGGATCAACTACTACCGCGTCGAGAAGGCCTGCGACCTCCCTCAGCTTCGCTATGGTATCCTTCATAGTCAAACCGCAGCCAGCGATGGTCATATCCGCGGCTTTCTTCTCCTGGCAAAGACGCCTCATCCTCGCCCTAGCATTGTCACCATCCGTCTTCATGCGCTTAATGCGCTGGAAGAGATCGTCAAGGTCAAGCCATAGCTGAGTGTGCTTGTCTGTAAGGAGCTTGTGCTCCTCCTGGAGGGCCCTCAGGTCGGCCTTCACTTTGGCAGTGTCTTCCACGGCTACCATTCCCTGTGCAAATCAACAGGTCAAGAATGAACTGAATATGGATTAACAATACAGGGGTAAACCGAGGAGATTTAGAGTTCTTACCGGGGAGGGCCTGGCTGACGATCCCATGGAGGTTGCCATTGTGAAAGAGAAGATGAGGAGTCGAACCGTTCGAGAATTAGAAAAACAACAAAATACCGCAACGCATGGCGAGGTACTTATAGAGTTTCCAAGGCGACGCATGGCGACACGGTTGAGAATTCAAAGCGGCAGAGTATTCTTCTATCGGTAAAAACAGGAAAAAACCGTCAGACAACAAATACCGTGAGACTAACGAATTTATTCTAACGGTAAAATAGAACAATACCGATAGAAAACGTTTTGAAGTGCCTGAGACACATGAAAGTAGCGGATGTCCTTTTCTATCGGTATAAATAACAAAATACCGTCAGAAAAAAGGGATATTTGCATAACTTAATTTGAAGAAGCAAGAGGCTGCGATGAGATTTTTGCAAGTGCTATTTGAAGGGAAGAATTAAGTATTTACAGGATAAAGGTACCGTACATGTTAGAACTCATGTTGTGGAGTAAAATTGAGATGTATTAATGCTGTGAACTAGCTTATCATTAAGTTCTAAAGAAAAATGTACTGCCTGATGTATTAATGATAAGTTCCTCACCTTGCTGCAGAACTTGTGGGCTGTTTGCTTGGCATTTATCCCTGAAATAGAAATTAATCATCAATGGTTCTCAACCCATAATCCTTCTTCGTGGTCATCTCGCAGATACGTTGTTTCGTCGATATCTTCAGTACGGATAGATTGAATGTCCTCTAAAAATGGAGGTATTTCATCAAATTGGTTATACTCCTCTTCGTCGACAACTTCTTCGACCCCAACAATACGTCTCTTGCTGTGGAGGACAACATGCGAGTTTGGATTGGCCGGGTCAACGATGTAGAATACCTGTGTGGCTTGCTTTGTAAGTATGAATGGATCGTCTTGGTGTCCGACTCTACCAAGATCGACGAGAGTAAACCCGTAACTGTCAACTTGAACACCTCGAGGGATTTCGACCCATTGGCATCGAAACAGGGGAATCTTAAGTAATCCGTAATCGAGCTCCCATATTTCGTCAATAGCACCGTAATATGAGTTCAGCGCCCTTACTGACCTGGCATCCTCGGAAATAGCAAACAGTGTCACTCCTCTACTTTGCGTGCTACTCTTGGCGTCTTGAGCTCTTGTGTAAAATGAATACCCATTGATGTCGTACCCCTGCCAAGTCCCTACAGTGAATCTTGGGCCTCTAGCCAACCATGTTACAGTTTCACTTACGGAGCCCTCGGCAGCTCGCGTGACTCTTTCTTGGATCTACTCAGCAAATTTCCTGTTATGTTCTCTGCTGACCCAAACGTCTGACTTCGAAGGATTCTGTGACCGTAACATTACCTTGTGCTCGTGTATGTATGGCTCGACCTCCGTCATGTGTTGTAAGATCCAAAAATGTGATTTTGCGTACACATCACGAGCGGGGACGATAGCTTTGAATCCAATCGTTCCGATTCCCTGAAGCCTACCCTCGTGTCGGGACTTAGGAACGCCAATTGGGTCAACCCCGGCCATATAATCTGTGCAAAATTCAATCACCTCCTCGGCGGCATAACCTTCCATGATACTCCCGTCGGGTCGACGACGAGTCCTTACGTATCCCTTCAATACACCCATAAATCTCTCAAATGGATACATGTAGCGCAGGCACACGGGTCCACAAAACTTAATTTCTCTGATAAGGTGAACAATCAGGTGGACCATAACATCAAAAAAGGATGGAGGGAAATACATCTCGAGCTGACAAAGAGTTGTAACTACGTCGCGTTGCAAAGCGTCTAGTCCATCGGGATCAATTACCTACGAGGACAAAGTTGCGCCAAATATTCATATCAGAAAAATCTTCTAATTAAGCTCCACACATGGAGATAATGAACTTATAGTACGAGTGCACATACTTACCTTGCAAGATATTGCGTTGAAGAAATAACATAGGTTTGTGATTGTCTCTCTGACTTTAACTGGGAGAATGCCTCTGATAGCAATGGGAAGCATCTGTGACATCAAGACATGACAGTCGTGGGACTTCATGCCAACCAGTCTTAGGTCCTTCATAGACACAAGTTTTTTCAAGTTCACGGAGTACCCACATGGAACTTTAACACCGTGCAGGCACCGACAGAGTTCTGTTTTTTCGCTCTTGGACAACGTATAGCAGGCCGGGGGGAGGTATGTACGCTTTCCATTCTCTAAAGGTGCAAGCTCAGTCCTTATCCCCATTTCCACCATGTCATGATGAGCTTTCACACCATCCTTTGTCTTTCCCGGAATGTTCAACAACAAACCAATCAAACTGTCACAGACATTTTTCTCTACATGTATGACGTCAATGCAATGTCAAACTTGTAAGTGCTCCCAATACAGTAGATCCCAGAGAATCGATTTCTTCTTCCAAACATTTTTTTCTCGAGGTTTAGAATGCTTACCGAACTCAACTTTGATGTCGTTTACGCGCGAGTAAATCTCCTTACCGGTCAGAAACACTGGAGCTGATCCCTTCTCAGGCTTCCCGTTAAATGATTTCCTCTTCTTACAGTACGTGTGATGCACCGGAAGAAACCTGCAGTGACCCATGTACACTGTTTTCCGGCAGTTTCGCAGCCACATGCTCTCAGTTTCATCTAGACAAATAGAGCAAGCCTTGGATCCTTTCGTATTATACCCCGACAAATTGCCGTAGGCCGGAAAATCATTTATGGTGCAAAATATCAGGGCCCGCAAGATGAAATTCTCTTTCTTGTATGCATCCCACACCTGCACACCCTCGCTCCACAATTTCTGTAAGTCCTCGATTAAAGGCGCTAGAAACACGTCAATATCATTTCCGGGTTGTCTGGGTCCTGAGATTAGTAACGCCATCATGATGTACTTGCGCTTCATGCATAACCAAGGAGGAAGATTGTAGATGCATAAAAGAACCGGCCAAGTGCTGTGCCGGCTGCTCATATTACCATGTGGGTTCATACCATCTGTACTCAGCCCGAACCTTACATTCCTAAGTTCGCCGCCGAACTCAGCAAATGTTCTGTTGATGTTTCTCCATTGAATAGAATCAGCTGGGTGTCTCAGTTTTCCGTCTTGTTTCCGGGCTTCAGCATGCCAACGCAAGTGCTTCGCGACTTTCAGATTTGCAAACAGCCGCTTCAATCTAGGTATCACAGGCAAGTACCACACAGTTTTTGCCGGGGGTCCTTTCCTTACCTCGTGACGTTCACTGTCAATCCGGTCCCTACGCGTATACCTCGATGCGCCACATCTTGGACAAACATGCAAACTGGAGTACTCGTTACGGTACAACACACAATCATTTGGGCATGCGTGTATTCTTTCGATTTCCATTCCCAACGGACACAACAGTTTTTTGGCTTGGTAAGTAGATCTTGGCAACTCATTTCCCTCTAGAAGCATGTCCGCTAGAAGATCTAATAGTGCCGTGAAACTCTTATCACTCCAACCGTTTCCTGCCTTCAAGTTATATAATCTCAGCACAGAAGACAGTTTTGTAAATGTTGCACATCCAGGGAACAGAGGCTTCTCAGAGTCAGCAATCAGTTTCTCAAATTCGCAGAAGTCATTTTCGTTGTAATCTTCCTCTACATCACGTAACATCTCATCTAGATTGTCATCATCATCATCTACGTGCACATCAGAATGAACATTACCAAAATTGGGATGATCATCGATATTATTGCAATCCACATCCGAGTCGTGCTGATTGGTAGTAGTGGTGCTTGTTTCCTCAAGATCTTCGCCATGCCATATCCAACGGGTGTATCGCGCGTTAAAACCACGACGAATCAAATGACTCTTAATTTGATCAGAGTTGCTAAACCTCTTCAAGTTCATACAATCTGTACAAGGACATAGCATATTTTTCTCTCCCTTCCTCTCCTTTTGTTGCTCAGCAAATTTAATAAACTCATTCACACCATCCAAATATTCAAGAGTAGTACGTTTTATTCCATACATCCAATATTTCCTGTCCATCTACAATTAACAAAATTTAACGAGTAAGCCATGCATGAAACCTGCCCGATTAAGTTATGTATATGTACATGTACAGCCTCTTACAACAGATACATGTGTTGAACCCTAGCCTGATGAAATTAACACTAATTAACCTAGCTAACTACACAATACAAGCTAGTTAGCTCCTAAAACATGACGCATTTCCAGCTACCAAGCTCCCAAGCTTAGAGCTACAAACTTGGAACTACACAATACAGCTAACTTGCAAGTAGAGAGGAAGGGAGATCTAGAGGGAGAGAGAGATAAGTGTCGACGATTAAGCATACCTTAAAGAGAGGGGCGCAATCAACTTCCCTCCAGCCTGCGTTGATCACCCTAGCAGTGTAGCTGGAACTTTCGTCACAAACAGAGGGACACAGAGTGCAACAGAACAAATTAAAGAGCAGCTCAGCAATGGTCGAGTGGGGTTTTCCTTATAATGGACATTTTTCTAACGGTAAATACATGAAATAACCGTCAGACTAACTTAGGTAATTTGCCGCTCACATATTCTATCGGTAAAAACACACACATACCGTTAGAGAATGTGCATTACCGAGCAAGTACAGGACTTCTTCTTTCGGTAAATATGTGTATTGACCGTTAGATCATGCATGACACAGCACGCACATGAGTTTTTCTATCGGTAGATATGTGTACGAACCGTTAGATGATGCATGACACACGAGCAAGAGTTTTTCTATCGGTAAATATGTGTATTTACCGTTAGAATATGCATGACTGAGCAAATATATGTGTTTTCCTATCGGTAAATATGTGTACTTACCGTTAGAGGAGGTACTGGTACCAAACTGGGACAAACATGCACATGCCATTTCTCACATTCAAGGAATCATATCAATGTAACATCAAACAGATCTTACATCAAACGGATCTTAACTAGAAGATAAAGCAATATATTTCAAGAAATGCTAATTTGTGGATTAACTAGGAGACACAAAAATACTTTTCATAGGTACTTGGGACTTCATCTTGCCAAAGAAATTACACATGCCAGTTCACAAATTCAGGTACAAACATACACATGCCAGTTCACAAATTCAAGTGCATGTCTGAAACAGCAGTACAAATACACACCTACCTACCAATACAATTAAATACACAAATACTCCCTGCACATTCAAGTTCATGTCCCAATTAGCAATACATGATACACAAATATACAACAATATACAAATACAACAATTCACACATTCGATGTATATTAGAAAAGCCACGTCTGAAATTAACAACAGATCACGACGAGGACCCAGTGGCCCATACATGCATTTTACATAAAAGGGAACCTTTGCAGGTTGCCACAATGCAACTACCGACTACAAGTTAGACCTGATACATCACAAATCCTTTCATCCAAAACAGCAAATGTCTGAACCACATTGGACTTAACCATAGGAGTTCAGTTCGAAGACGCCCGAGGAGCTGGAACTGCCGTCGACATACATTTGTACGTATTGGTGATTTCCTCGCACTCAAACTCGATCAACTCAACTCAACTCCATTAACAAAAAGAACCTACCTTCCAAGATGTTGTTCTGTGTAGTGATGGTGTAGAATGGCTGTGCAAATAACAACAATTCTTCTTCTCCAAGCAGGTAAGCATCTGGCCACAAGCTGGTGCATGCAAAAAAATGTAAGATGCTTTCTATAGGTCCTGATTTGGGAAACACGCCGGGCTTAAGCATCTTCTCAACCGAGCCAACCAAGATCTCGCCCTTCACGTCCTTCCAGCTCTCGACGGTGATCTTCACCATTTCTTTCGCCAACAAGCCAACGTAGACAGCGTACTGCGATGAAGAACAGTGAAATACGTTGCCCCTCACGAGCATCATCCAAGGACCTGAACAGATCATAATCATATTGGAAAGAAGACACATCAAAATGAAGGATACAAAAAAAGCAGAATTATTGCCATAATCGGATTAGAATAATCTAACAATATTGCAGAAATTTTACGTACCTTCCTTGGGATGCCGATGTCTAGAGGGCGTCGATGGAGGTGCGGAGGTGCAGCGGTGTAACACCCTAGTTTTGGGGGTGAAAAGTTTTGCATAAAAACCCTGCATGCATGTATCTCTGTAGTAGTAGCCAGATCAGCTGAACTCTAATCTCTCCCAAACCCTAAAAATCTCCAAATCTATTCTCTAAATCCAGATAAAGATCTGACCATTCAGATTTAACCTACCAGTTACCCTGAAGATAACAGTCTTCAGGAGCCAGATCAAATTCTGACCCTAACTCCCAGTACCTAAGCCTCTCTCTGTTTTCGAAAACAGGAAAACTCAGATTTACCCTAAGTACCCCAGTTTCCAGATAATTGAGTTATCTCGATTTAACCTTATCCAGACTCAAGTAACCCCTGGAATATGTTCCTAGGTTCATCCTCAACTCACTCCAAAAAGTTGGGAGCCAGATTAATTCATCTAAACACTTTTCGCAGTTTAGTCCAAATTTTACTGCGAATAAGTCCTTTTCTGTTACCTGGAAGCCTGAAAAGGCTAAAATCCACGAATCAATTCCAACTCCAGAATTTCTTCAGGGAACACCTCCCAAATGCTATTTGATACAGATCTCCCTTTTGATCAGACTTCAAAATCTCTCTCCAATCACCAGAATTCGAGATCGACAAAATCTAGATTTAGTTTACCCTAATTTTACCCTATTTTCGAAAATAGGTGAAATCCCTCATATCTTATCAAACTTTCTCCAAATTTGAGCTAAATGGGTATTAATAGAAATATTATACTCAGCCATGAAATCAAATTTCAAATTAACCATCTCTAAGACAGAAATTGCAAATCAGTCCAGATTTCAAATAAGAATCCTTGCAATTTGGTCCCTGGTTCGACCAGAGACACTGTGCACGACCAGCAGCTGTGCACGACCGCGACCACCGCGCTGCCACGCCAGGAGCTTCGTCGCCGGTGAAGCCCGGTGGTCGCCACCCCTGCCACCGCGTTCCTGCCACGTGTGCGCACGTCGTTCGCCACCGTGGAGCCACCGCGGCCGCACCAGCATCTCCAATTTTGCCCGCGCACGCACGCCATCGCTGCAGCCACTGCAGAAGCTCGGTGCCACGTTGCAAGCATGCCGGAGGAGCCCGTCAGTTCGCCGTTGCATCACCCGGGACAGCGCACGCCAGCCTGCAAAGCCGGCACGGCCGCTGGAGCGCGTCGCTTCGCTGCTGTCCCGCCCGACCGGTCATTTCACCATCGATTCGAGCTTCACTTCCCCGTGCAATTCCAGCCGTTGCAAGCCCCTTGCTGTGCCTATAAAAGCCGCCCCAGCCCAGCACGAAGACAGTCACACTGGAACCACCCAAAATCTCTAACCACGCCGTCGTCTTCGTCTTCTTCGGCGAGCTCGAGAAGAGGCTCACGGTGCCAAGCCAATCCACTGCACTGAGCTCCAAATTGAAGCTACCAGTAAGTAACCCTCATCCACTTACCTGTGTAGTAGCAGCCAATTGAACTCTATCGCACCACCTCGCCGGAAATTGCTGTTTTTCCCCGACAACTCCGGCGAGCAATTAAACCCTAATTAAACCGATTTAGCTCTCGAGCCTGTGATCAATATTGATTAGTGAACCTATCTAAGCATCTCTAAGCAACCAGAATCGAAGAATTTGCTAAAATATGAAGAATCCCAACTTTGCACCTTGCATGTAAGCTGGAGCTCGCTGTTAAGCTTTTCTGGTGCACCTCCAGCCAATCTAACTTCACCAGTAGCATTCTTATGCCCCAGAGACCCTCCTCAAGCAAGGATTCGAGTTCGTTTGCCCTAGAACGGAAATGCCCAATTTTGGTGTCTTCTTCCCTAGCTCCGGTCGCCGGATTTTGTTCCCGGCCGTTTCAACCTCAACCACCTTGTCTAGTAGATGTGCCTCGACCCCAGGAGTATTTTTGCCTTCTAGCTCGACACCTAGATCGGCCCAGATGAAGAGGTATCGCCATGCCAAAGTTTGGTCCAGAAACTGTTGAGAACAGCTCGGCCACCGTGTTCTTCGCCGGTTTTCATCACTTTCCGGCCATCTCCTACCTAGGTCCTGTTGAGACATTTGTTCCTGTTACAAATGCCTAACCACCAGACAAAGTGGTGCATCATTTGGAGCCCTGAGTCAAAAGATATGGCTAACCCTAGTTTCTGGCCGTGTCAACCCTATGCCAGGCTATGTCAGCCAGTGGCATTAGCCCTGTTCACCCACCTCTGGTCATGTAAAACAGAAATCACTTTGTCAAATAGCTGCCTCACTACCTTGTTCACCTTATGCTTGAATCAAAACCTACTTTGACCACTAGAAATTTGCTCAAACCATGTCAATGCCATTCCAGAGCACTGTCAGCCTATGTCAGCCAGTGGCATTGAGCCTTTTCACCCACTTCCAGCCATGCACTTTGAAAATAACTTTGTCCCTTAGACTCCTGATGTTGTGATCTACACTTTTCTCTACTGTCACAACTTGAGTTGAGCCCTCTATCACCCATCGACCTTATGTCGATGCCTTGAACCGAATGCCAACCTAAAGACATTCGCTGTTTTTGGGCGAACCAGTCACCACCTTGACATCACCCTGATATTTTGGAACCTTGTAAACCTTAACAACTAATCTTAACCCTAGTTACCGTAGTTAACTCAAATCGCTTCAAAACCTTGTATCACCAGAGTATTTTCTCCTTGCATCTTTGCATGTAGTAGATTAGTAAGAATAGGATTGATTGTAATGCCTGTTTGCTTGTTTGATCTTGTTCAGAGCAAGAGTCCGGGGTTGAAGATCTTGTCGCTGAACCGTCATCGACTGCTGATACTTACGACGCGGAAGGCAAGTCATACTTTGATCATATTGAAACCCATATTTTATGAATTGCTATGCTATTCCATGAATAGATATTTCATTAATATTGCATATGTTGAGATCAATGATATTATGGCAGTGATAGATCGAATACTTGAGAAATGTGAACTTGATAAGATAGCAAGCCACGAACTAATAAAAGTATAAACATGTACATTTATATTCATGAAATAGAACCCCTAGCCGTGACCAGTATTTTGGTATGGAATGGTGGTAGCACTGGAGGTGCTTGGCTGCACTGGATGTGCAGGCACTGAAGGTGCATGGTTTGTGGTATGATCTGGTCACTGGCATGTAAGGACTAGAACCTTGTGTTATGCGTCTAGTGGCATGAAAAACGTACCGACCACTTACCTGGTATGGGACAGGCGCAACCTAGTAGCTTTCTTAGTATTATCAGTTCCCTGCATGGCTTGTCGATCCGGTTTCTCGCGTGGAAACTGGTGGGACGCAGTTCGTCCATGAGTGATGTGAGATCAGAAAAATTATGAGAGAATAAGGTGTAAAGAAGGAAGACGCCCTACGCCAGATTAAGTCGTGCGCGACTGTAATCAAAAGAGGTTATGTGTCCTGCGGGAACATAGACCCAGGCTAGGAAGTAAGGCAGTGGGGAGGACCCACAACGGTACTTGGGATGGTATTGTCCATTTACCGGGCAGGGATACTGTTAATACTAGACTGCAAAAACGTTGTGTGATCTCGGCCTTGTCACATGCGTATAAGTCGCATGGAGTTGGCCCGACTTGGAAGTCGAGTGAAAAAGTGGATTTAAAAAGAGGTACATCTCTGCAGAGTTTAAAAATGTATTCGAATACTTCGTGCTCCCGAGTTTTAGGAGTATGCCGCGGTGGATTGAATCCACGGGGTGTGACACAAGTATTGTTTTATAAACTAAAATTTGTTAGTTCAAGATTACCCAAGTGGCATGTGTTGTCACGATAAGGGGCGTTGCCGTGGACTGTCATGTGTTGACGTGTCGCGGTAATACCATAATATATATAGAGATCATATGATAATTAAGAGGCATGTGGTTTATGCCCTAAGTTAAAAAATACTGTTATGAGTATAAGATTGAAAGGCTTGAATAAAGATAATGTGATATGAGGATATATCGCCTTGGATATGGGATATATGTATCACCATCAATATGATTTATTTACTGCCATGGGTATGATCAGAAGTTGAGTAAGAAAAGAGAAAGAAATGTATTTTGAAAAAAAAACCTTCACTCTTTCCCCAATAGCATAGGCTCATGTCATTTATACTGTAACTATATCTCTACCTCCCCTATGACTTGCTGAGTACGTGAGTACTCACCCTTGCAACAACTCATCCATAGATGGAGCGTTCTACGACCTTGGAGGATACCCTGAAGATGCTGCGAACCCAGGAGATGATGAACAGTTCCCTCCGGAGCCCTGATGTGGTGCTGTCTTGCTGTCAACCTCTGTTTCCTGTGGATTGCTTTTGGGCCTAGCTTCCGCCGACTAGATGTATCATTTTGTTAGACCCTTGTGCCTTGTAAGGCACTGTACCTCGTTTTGTACTAAGGCCTGATGGCCATACAATTATGACTACTGTATTATTTTGCTGCTTCAATGTATCCCTGTGATTGACTCATCCTGGGAAGTCAAGTGGTTTAAGGGACCAGCTACACCGAGCTGGGCCCCTCACAGGTGATGTCACAGTCGTGGCAGACGTGACAAGCGGTCCCCTGTAGAGGTGCGCCGGCCGTCCATGGAGCTTACGGGTTAGGATTACGAGCCCCAGATGAACTGTGAGAATGAAAGAGACATACCCGTGTATTTATACAAATATATATTTTCTATCGGTACGAAAACAGAATACCGTTAGTAATAAAAACATCTGTAGAAGGCGAATGGTTCTATCGGCACAATAAATATTACCGATAAGAATTTTTGTACATACTCTATCGGTGTGTACATACATTGCCGATAGAATATTACTAGTTGTAGAAGGCCAATAGTTCTAAGATATTTTTTGCAATATTCTACCGGTATAAACATTCATTACCGATAGAATAAAACGATTTGAAGACGAACAGTTCTAAGCAATTTTCTATATATTCTAACGGTAAAAGAATCCATTACCGATAGAATAAAAATATTTGTAGAAGGCCAACGATTCTATCGGTGCGCTACATATTGCCGATAGGAATTTTTAATATACTCTGTCGGTATATTCACACAGTACCGATAGAATAAGTCTAGTTGTTGAAGTCGACCAGTCCTATCGGCGCACAACATTCTCCCGTCAGTACTTATGCATCTCTTCTAACGGCAAATATGTTCATCACCGCTAGAGTAAATCATACTATTTATTCTATCGGTAAGTTTCTTACAAACCGATAGGAAAAATACACCCGTCGCCCTTTCATGACCGCGAGGCACATTTTCTATCGGTTTTCAACTGAATCGCTAATAACCGATAGAAGATAGGGGTTAGTAGACTGCATTTCTGTACTAGTGAGAAACTTGTATCCATTGACCGCTTGTGGCATAGGACCGACAATATCCATCCCCTAGACCGCAAAAGGCCATGCAAGGGGAATGGTTTGCAACGCATAGGCGGGTTGATGAACCTGTCTCGCGTGAAACTGACAATGTGGACACATCTTGACCATATTCTTGGCATCATCGAGTGCCGAAGGCCAGTAGAATCCTTGTCGAAAAGCATTTTTGACCAGTGTCCGATACGACGCGTGCGCACCGCATACACCGTCATGTATCTCTTTCAAGAGGGATTTACCTTCCTCCTGACATATGCAGCGCATGAATACTCCTTGAGTACCCTTTCTATACAAAACTCCTTCTATGAGTTTGTATAGACGCGCTTTTCAAATTAATCAATCACTTTCGGTTTCGTCCTCGGGCAAGGTCCCATGTTCAAGATGAACCCTCAATGGATGAGTCCAATCCTGTTCCTGACCGAGGTTGCTAACACAGACTGTTACCGGATCATCTTTGACTGAAGTCATAATCGAAGGATGTTCCAAGTGTTCGACGAACACTCCTGCCGGAGCGGATATGTGTGAGGACCCAATTTTGGATAATTGGTCTACGAGAATGTTGTCCTTTTGTGGGATGTATTGGACTTCGAAATGACTGAAGTGTTTTTCCAATCTCCTCACTTCCCCCAAGTAATGAGCCATTGTCTCATCGGAGGTGCTGTACTCCTTGTTTACCTGGTTTACGACCAGCTGTGAGTCTCCCCTCACCACTAATCGACAGACTCCGAGGAATTTTGCTGCCCGGAGCCCTGCAAGAAGACCTTCATACTCTGCTGCGTTATTGGTCGCAACAAAGTGTAGTTGGAAGACAAACTTAAGCTGTTCGCACTGAGGCATAACTAAGACCACTCCAGCCCCTGAGTGTTGAAAACTACGGGAACTGTTGAAGTACATTGTCCAGTGATCGGGGCATTCCAATTCCTCGGGTACCCGCACGGGTGGTTCAGGATTGGTCCATTCGACCACAAAGTCGGCCAAGGCCTGAGACTTAACCGCATTGCGGGGCGTGAAATGGATATCGAAAGTATCGAGTTCGACCGCCCATTTTGCGATTCGACCAGATTTCTCTGGATTGCGGACAATATCCCCCAATGGAAAAGAGGAGGGTACTATGATCTTATGTGCTTGAAAGTAATGTCGTAGCTTACGAGAAGCCATCAGTAGTGCGTATAGTATCTTCTGGACCTCAGGGTATCGCTCCTTAGGGCCATGAAGTACCTCGCTTACATAGTAGACGGGTCTGTGTATTCCTTCTCTATCCGCGATCAGGACAGTGCTGACCGCGTGCGGTGTGGCCGCCAAATAGAGAAGTAATGGTTCTCCTTTGTCGGGAGATACCAAGACTGGTGGATTGGATAAATATGCCTTCACCTCCTGAAACGCTTTTTCGGCCTCATCGGTCCATGTGAAATTGTGATGTTTCCACAGGCCTTGAAGAAAGGTAGTCCCCTTTCGCCTAGTCGCGATATGAATCGACTTAAGGCCGCCATGCGACCAGCCAGGCGTTGAACATCTTTCATGGTCGAGGGAGACCTCATCTGTTTGATAGCCTTGATTTTTTCAGGATTGACCTCAATGCCTCTGGAACAAACAAGAAAACCAAGGAGGTTTCCTAAAGAAACCCCAAAAGAACATTTCTCCGGGTTCAATTTTATTCCAAAGCAATTCAAATTACATAAGGTTTCAGCGAGATCGTCCAAATGAGACAATCTCTTAGTGCTTTTTACAACCAAGTCGTCTACATATGCTTCAAGATTATGCCCTATCTGGAAAAGAAAGATCTTTTGCATCAAGAGCTGGTACGTGGAACCTGCGTTCTTGAGACCGAACGGCATTCTGACGTAGCAGTAGGTGCCGAACGGGGTGATGAAGGCAGTCTTCTCTTCATCTTCTTCTGCCATGCTAATATGATGGTATCCTGAGTAAGCGTCCAAGAAGCTCATCAGTTCACAACCTGCAGTTGAGTCGACCAGCTGGTCGATGCGGGGAAGGGGAAATTCGTCCTTCGGACAGGCACTGTTGAGGCTGGTGTAGTCGACGCACATGCGCCACTTACCATTTGACTTGCGGACCATGACCGGATTTGCAAGCCATTCTGGATGATCGACCTCACAAATAAACCCGGCCTTTAGGAGCTTGTCCAACTCCTCTCGGATGGCCTCCTGCCGGTCAACAGCAAAACGCCTGAGCTTTTGCTTTATTGGTCACTGTCCAGGTCGAATTGCTAACCTGTGCTCGATTACTTCCCTTGGGACACCGGGCATGTCGGACGGTTTTCACGCAAACACATCTGCGTTATCCCAGAGGAAAGTAATGAGCTCGAGTTCCTATTTGTCATCCAGGCCTAATCCAACCCGAATTGTCTTGGATGGATCCTCTGGGTACAACGGAACTAGTTTGAGTTTCTCATCTGGTCGAGGAGCAGCCTTGATCGCATCAACGGCTACTATGGCGACCTGAGCATCCCAGAGGGGAAGTTGGTCCACCATCTCCAAAGATAGCCGGTCACACGTGAGTGCCACGTTGCGACTGCCTCGGATTGAGATGACACCTTTGGGGCCAGGCAATTTGCCGCACTAATAAGCATAGTGCGTTGCCATCATGAACTTAGCAAGAGTTGGCCTGGTAAGACATCTCTTCATCCCCATCGGCGTCTCTAAGCCCGCATGCTTGTTCCTTAGTCGGAAAGGTTGGCATCGGTCCAACCCCCTGGTAGAAGTCATCTAACTGCTTCAACCAACTCCTGCAGTTTTTGAGGTCGTGGCCTACGGAGTTGTGGAGCGGACACCATTTCTTGTCTTCCTGCCAGTTAGTCAACTTCTCTGGCTGGTCGGCACTACGACCACCAGAAGCAGTTTTATTTTTAAATGAAGGCTTGTTACCTTTGGTCGAAGGAGGCTTCTCTGCAACTGCAACCTCGCGGCACTGTCCAGAGCGATTTCTTTTCGACTTCTTCGACTTCCCGCCCGACGAATATTCCAGCTTCTTGCTTGGATCTTCCTTCCTAGTGTCCTTGAGACCTGGTTGAGGCGGTAGGTTACCTTTATCGACCATCCGGTTCCATTCGACAGCTTCGGCTACATCGGAATATCGATCAGTCATATCAAAGAGATCAGCTACTAATCGAGGAGGATGGATGAGCAAGTCTTCGGTGAATCTCCGATATCGAACGGTATGTTTAAATGCCCTAATAATGAAGCTGTCAGATATGTTCGGGATGGTATTCCTCACCTCGACAAATCTCTTGACAAACTGTCGAAGGGTCTCGGTCGAAGTTTGCCGTAGTCGATGAAGATCATCCTCTTTACCTGGCTTCTGATAACAATTTTGGAAATTGCTGAGGATAGCATCACACAGCATTTCCCAGTTATAGATCGAACCTTTGGGTTGGTTAAACAACCAGGTTCTTGCCGGTCCTTCGAGGACTGTTGGCAGATAATTGGCCATGACCCGGTCATCACCTCGTGCCGCTCTGATGGCAGTAATGTAGATTTGAAGGAACTCGGATGGGTTCTGAGTTCCGTCGAACCTTTCTATGGCCCCCGATCTAAACTTGTCCGGCCAAACGACCGCACGAAGGTCAGGTGAGAAAGCTTTACAACCAACGTAGGGACCGTGAACTGTCCTGTGACTTTCGATCGGATTGCGGGCGACCTCACGCAATGGAGAAGTCACTTGTGGTCCTAAACGAGAGTGGACAGGGACTCGATCCCTATCACGAGAATCCTGTGCCCGCCTAGACTTGTCCTGGTGGGATGGTATAGGCGGCGGGTAACTTCGTCGACCAGAACCAGAGTGAGAACGCTCTCGGTTGTGGGAACATGTTACCGACCGGGAAGAGGCCGTGGGGGTCGCCTCAGATGCCACCTCGTCCAGCCTCTCCGCCAGGATTCTGGTGAAGGCCGATTTCTGCACATCCGTGACCGTAGGAGAAAAATTACGCATGACCTCCACGATAGATCGAAGACGGCCATGCGTGCTTCTCCTAGGGGCACCAGGTGTTACTGTTTCTTCATCCACCGGGAAATGCTCCGGAGGCAAAGGAGTCTGGTCGCGTTTGCGACCACGTGATCGTCGGGAAGAACTCGGAGCAGCATCGTAATGAGCCTGCACATCTTGAAGAGACTCTAGGGCAGTTCTGCGTAGTTCGTTGTGCTGTTGCTCGAGATCTTGATCCTCCTTCTGTTTGCGCTCCTGTTCTTCCCTAGCAGCCCGTTGATCAGGAGTCTCCTCCGATAAGGCAGCAAACTGTCTAGGGAGAGAGGTCGCCGAAGGAGAAAACATCTCGGTTTGTTCCGAGTCAGACTCGAAATCAAAGAGACGATGTAGGTTATCAGGATCGAACCTCCCTGGGCTGATTTCCTGGTCGATATCATCCTTCCCCTCAACAGGGTCGTCAGACGGACCAGATTCACCCTCCAACGCATTAAGAACCTCAGTGGGCTCTGACCTTGCGTTAGTCTCCTTCTGGTCGATGGACATGACCTGGAGAGTTGATTCGACTTCTAGGAGATTTTCACCTCTGGTGTCCTCCATCGGGACAGGATCGCTCGGAGAAGGCATCAGAATGTGAGCATCATCCTCGAGATCGAAATCGTTCTCGGAATCATATGCTCCAGCCATAATTCGGTGAACCTCCGGATGAAAATTAGGACTCCTTGAGAAAGGCCCCACGGTGGGCGCCAGCTGTCGACGATTCAGACTCGGGGTCCTTAGCCGAACTTATGCAAAATTTGTAGGTTGTGAGACCTTTCAGGGTGTCCCTCCGGGAAGGTATGATGAATTAAGGAGAACTGAAGCACAAAGAGATTTATACAGGTTCGGGCCCTCGATGGTAGGAGTAATAGCCCTACATCCTGTTGGGATTTCACTATGTACGGTAAAAAGAGTTACAGAGTTGCGGAAAAGATCTTCAGAAGTGAAGATTTTTCCTATGTGTTTGTACAAGACAATGCCTGGAAGGCTTATGAAAGCTATATAACTTAGACTACTGTCTTCTGGTTGTTCGATCGTTTTTTCCCCTCCCCCCTGTTTGATGCATTGGGCTACCATTTTATACTGGTCGAAAGGGTGCCAAGTCGTAACGGCATCAAACAGTTGCTTGGATGCAGTTTTAGGAAACCGCCTCTAACTCCCACGTAGGTTTAACACGTGTTATTCATGGATAACCACACGTATTAACCTCCTGACGGTTATCCCCCTACGTGGAAGAATCTTCGGGGTACTCGGGATATCCCTGTCGCAAGGACAGAATAATCCCACTTCTTCTAGTCGAAGATGTTCTGACCGCGCGATGTTGGCTGACCGCGCATCATCCGCAGTCTTCTGTCCGTATATAGCACACGAACTACTGACCGCGCACTAGCTACGGTCTGATCGCGTAAAGCCTGCGACCTCGTGCTTGTGCTTTTTAGCATGACTTGAGTTCGCACCACCAGACGCTTGTCTGGTTCAAATCTATCCTGAACTAGCCATGCATTTATTTGAACTGACTCGGGTATCAATCCTCGTCACCTTCCCCGAGAATTTTCTTGGATTTCTTGGGGGCAGATTCCCTCGCTCCGGGCCTTGAAGAGATTTTCTTCACTCTCTTCATCGTCAGCTTTCCTAGGAAACAGATGCTTTCGCTCGAATACGGCACCTCGGCGAATCTCCCCAAAATCTATGCCGTTCCAGTACCCTTGTTAGTACAAAACACACATGTGACCTACAGACAGAACATAACGGGAGATGACATACCTTTCGACGCTCCTGTCTAAGGTCATCGCCGGCATGGATCAAGCTTTGGGGGTGAGGCGATCCCTTGATTCCCTCCACTTCGGCACTATATGCCTTGAGGAGGTAGTTTGTCCGCTTCTCAATTTTGGACGAAGGCAAAACTGTGTCACCAGCAGACCAGTTAGCAAATATGAAAGAAAGGTATAATACTTCGTTGGCTGAGTCACATACCGTTGTTATAGTCCAAGGTGCTGTCTGCCATGGACTGTATCTCCCAAGCAGGATGAGCCCTTTCAAGCAAGGGGCTCACCCGATTCTTCACAAAGTCGAGAATGACATCGCGAGCTGTTAGTCCCTGCTGGACTAAGTGAAGAATCACCTCAGCTTGCTTCATCTGCTCTGCATTCAGAGCAAGAAGGGAATCCAACTCGCTGGACTTTTCTGGCCGTGAGTTCTCAAACCACAGCCCGCTCTCAGATGGAGGGGTGCAGTAGAACCATTTCTGGTACCACCCGTGCACGGAGTCTCGCAGGGGTGGGAAGGGATACTCTTTCTTCTCCCTTATCTGGAAATAAATACATCCGGCGACGTTGGCGCTCTTCGACCACGCCGAATAATAGAAGCGTCGGAAGAGATCCACGCTTGGATACACTCCGACGAAGGCTTCGCACAGATGCTGGAAAATCGCCAAGATCAGGACAGCATTTGGGTGGAGATTCACCAACTCCAACCCATAGTGCTCCAGAATCCCCTTCAAGAACCGACTCTCAGGGAATCGGAACCCGCACCGCAGGTACCCTTCGAAAACCACCAACTCGCCCTCTTCGACTATTGGGGTTTCTTGATCTTTCCCCGCGGGTCGCCAGTTGATCAGCAATCTTGGAGGAAGGATCTCTTCCTTCTCCAGCGCCATCAGACTCTCCTCCGTATGGTGGATTGATCGGCTCCAAGACGTCATTTTTGGAAGAGATTGTGAGGGAAAAGCTGGCTGTTTTGGGGACGATGGAAGATGAGGAACGAGAGTTTTAGTGCGGCGGAAGTTCTAAGGTTGAAGGCTGGGTGCGTGGCTTCCTCAAGAAGCTACCTGCTCCTTTTATAGGCCCGAGGAGTCGTTCCACTCAGGGTAACGTTGCATTGAATATTCTATTCATTTCCCATAATGGATATTTTCTCTGGTGAACCCGTTATGCGCACCGAATCCGAAACAAAAGGTCTTCCTTGTTTCAAATTTGAGGATTAAGGATGCGCACAAAAAAGTGAAAAGTTCTACAAAAGATTTTCGGAGGACATTTTCCTTCATGTTTCTTGTAAAATTTCACGAATTGATCATAAAAGTATTCTATGATCCAATTGCTGGATGTACAGATGTTTTTCGATAAGATTGCTGTGTTATCAGAGCTATGTCTCTGATTGGACTTCGATTCTAGTCGAAGTGGTGGTCTGATCGAATTTTGGTTCTGACCACGGCAATCTTCCAGATCGAATTTCAGTTCTAACCACGGTCTTAAGTCTGATCGCAGTATCAGTACTAGTAGCGGTATAACATTTAAAATGTGTTTCTGGTCACAGTACTGGAGTTTACCTGTGTATGAGTGGTCGTACAGACATTGCTTGTGGCCATATTTTCACACAGAAGTTGTAAAGAATATCCATATGATATGAAAAGAAAGAAATCGTTATTTCTGACATTCTTTACATATAAAAGGGATACCGGCGACCAGAGCATCGACCTGATCTGAGAGGAGTTTACAAAGTTCTCCTAGGTACATGTTGTCGTCAGTAGGATCTACACTGACGACCCCCAGGGAACTAGGAACTACTCTAAGTCTATCTACATCATCCCTAACAAGAGATGCGCTATTATTCCTAATTAAATCGGAGAGTTCTCGCTGTTGTTGAGCGTGGTCCCTCTCTCGACTGAATTGGCGCGCCTCTTCACGAGATCTTTCAAAACATTCTGCCAGGTGCAGAATCACCGAAGACATCTCTTCGGTCTTCTTCTCCAAGGCCTCTTTTTACCCTTGGAGAGTCTGTCCGAGGGGAGGAGGCAGGGTCTCCGCAGGCTGATCGCTGGGGGCTCTAACGATTTTCATCTCCTACATTTGCAAATGTTAGTTTCAATGACTATAACAACAAGCAAAAGGGGATATAAATAATTACCTGTCCTTGCAAGTGACAGGTTGATGTAGTTCCCCCAGAAAGTAGACCACCCGACAAAAGCCGATGGTCATCAGGTGGTGGAAGTGCAACCTTCCCACCAGAAGATTGCTTCCCCAACACAAGTTGAGGATCATCTGGTCGAGGAGGTATGGCTTGCCAACCAGAAAATCGATCACCCAAACAAAAACGGGGATCATTGGGATGAAATGGAGAAAGCCGAGAAGAACATCCCTCCAAAGGTGGAGATAAAGGTTCGACCTGCCGAGGTGCATGAACAGGAAGAACTACGGGAACTGAAGGAAGAAAGAGCAATGATGCGTCTTTCACCTTTGTTCTGCTGGAGGATCCCTCGTCAACCTTGGGTTTCTTCCTTGAAGGAGACAGATCTTTGGACGTCTGTGAATCCTGTTCAAACTCAAGAGAAACTTCTTCTTCATCACTCTCAATCTCGATGATGTTGTGGTCTGCCATCGAGAAGTGTATAGAAGAAAAGAGAAGATGGCTTTGGAAGAAACTTAGCCGGGAAGAAGAATTGTGGAGCTTTGAAAGTCTAGAGGCTTCGGTATTTATAGCCACCGTGGTGACGGTTTAGTTTCCGAACGCCTCGAATTTTTAAAGCATTTACAATTTTACTTCGGTCAAAAAACGTTTCTACAGCGCCATCATTACCCGTCACGTATTACTCAGAGTCCGTCTCGGGGAATCAATCGCCACACTTAGTGCGCCACTAAGTGGGAAATTTGAAGCGTCGGGTTAAGTATCCAATGTGAGTCTTGAAATTTGAAGTAAACACTAACGAGGATTGACACCCGAGTCAGTTCAAATAAATGCACTAATGGTTCAAGACAGATTCGAGCCAGACACGAGCCTGGCGGTGTGAACTCAAGTCATTCTGAGAAGCATCAGCCCGAGGTCGCAGGCTTTGCGCGATCAGACAGCAGTTAGTCTGCGGTCAGGATTCGTGTGCTATATGCGCTCAGAATGTCGAAGATGTTGCGCGGTCAGCCAATATCCCGCGGTCAGAGCACTTTCAACCAGGATACTTGGGATTCACCTGTCCCTATAGCGGGAATATCCTAAGTATCCCGAAGATTCCTCCACGTGGAATACCAACCGTCAGGAGGTTAATACGTGCAGTTATCCATGAATAACACGTGTTAAACTTGCGTGGAGGTTAAGAGCGGTTCTCTAAACCGCATCCAAGCAACTGTCTGATGCAGTTACGACATGGCACCCTTTCGACCAGTATAAAAGGGTGGTAAGATGCATCAAACAGAAGAGGAGATCAACATCTCTGATACAAGCGAGATACGACACATCTCTACCACTCAAACAGCCAAGTCTACGGCCCAGATTAGATAGTCTTTACAAGCCTTTCTGGCTTTCTCCTGTACACTTACAGAGGAAAAACCCTTCGCCTGTGAAGGTCTTTTCCCGCCATCTTGTAAATCTTTATTACATATAGTGAAATCCCAACAGGATGTAGGGCTATTACTCCCACCATCGAGGGCCCGAACCTGTATAAATCTCTCTATGCTCCTGTTCTCCATATCTCTACATACCTTCTTGGAGGGTCATCTTGAAAGGTCTCGCTATTACAAATTTTGCATAAGTTCGGCTGAGGACCCCGAGTCCGAATCGTCGACAAACACGTCCCTTCGTTCTCTTCAAATTTGGGGGCTAGCTGATGAGGATTGATGCCCGAGCTAGATCAAATAAATACACAGCTGGTTCAGGACAGATTCAAACCAGACAAGTGCTTGTTGATGAGAACTCAAGATTACTTCGAGAGGCACAAGCATGTTATCACAAGCTTTATGCGATCAGACCGTAGACAGTGCACGGTCAGGAGTTTGTATGCAATACGCGAACAGAAGACTGCAGATGGTGCGCGGTCAGATAATAACAAGCAACACGCGGTCAGAACACCTTCGACCAGAAAACGCGGGATTGTTCTGTCCCGACAATAGGGATATCCCGAGTATCTCAAAGATCCTTCTGCGCATGGAGACAACCGTCAGGAGGTTAATACGTGCAGTTATCCATGAATAACACGTGCTAAACTTCCGTGGAGGTTAAAGGCAATTGTCAAAACTACATCCGAGCAACTGTTCGATGCCGTTATGCCTTGGCACCCTTTTGACCAGTATAAAAGGGGGGCATCGCATCAGAGCATGGGAGATCAAGTCAGATCGCACCAGATCGAGAGATCAAGCAATCATAACACTCAAAGGATCAGAAGACAATAGTCTAAGTTAGATAGATTTCATAAGTCTTCCCATAATTGTCTTGTATAAACATACAGGAAAGATCTTCATATGTGAAGATACTTTCCCTAGCTTTGTAATTCTTTTTACTACCTATAGTGAAATCCCAATAGGACGTAGGGCTATTACTCCCACCATCGAGGGCCCGAACTTGTATAAACTCTCTGTGCTCTAGTTATCTTTGATTCACATACCTTCCCGGAGGGACACCCTGAAAGGTCTCACAACCTACAAATTCTGCATAAGTTCGGGTAAGGACCCCGAGTCCAAATCATCGACACTATCAGCGATCAGCCCCCGAGTTAGACTCATTATATATATGGGAAAAAGAGGAATAATTTACACATGAAATTAAAAGGCCTGTTTTGTTAAATCATGCTAATTGAACAGGAAAAATGAATAGGGTACTTACACATGGAATTTGCGTAGTTGATCGATGTTCCAAGTATTAGATAAGTTCCGACCATCCTCCATCGCTAATCGAGCTGATCCTGGTCGCAGCACCGAAACAACATTATAGGGGCCTTCCCATTTCGGGGAGAACTTGTTGTGACTAGATTGGTCTTGTATTTTACGTAAAACCAGATCGCCCACGTGAAGACTACGTGGTCGCACCCTTTTCTTATGTACTTGCGCAAAGCTTGCAAGTATACCGCAGATTTGATCAACACTCGATCACGTTTTTCTTCTAGGAGGATGAGATCTTGTGTCCGCTGTTCACTCTGATCAATTTGTTCAAATTGATCCGTCTGAACAGAACCAATACTAACTTCCATAGGTAACACGGCCTCAGCCCCATATACCAGATGGAAAGGCGTCTCACTGGTGGCTCGACTAGAGGTAGTCTGTAGTGCCCATAGAACGGTATAAAGCTCGTCTGCCCAAGCCCCCGAGCGTGTCTTAAGGCGATCAAAGACACGTTTTTTGATGCCTTGCAATATTTGCCCGTTGGCACATTCAACAGCACCATTGCTCTGCGGATGAGCCACAGAAGCAAAGCACACCTTGGTTCCAATCTGATCGCAGTAATCCAGAAAAGACCACTAGCGAACTGAGAACCGTTATCAATGATGAGACGATTTGGAACACCGAATCGAGCAACAATGTTCTTATGAAAGAACTTTTGTGCCGCAGCAGCGGTAATATTGCGTACTGGTTCGGCTTCGATCCACTTTGTAAACGTTTCAATGGCTACGAACAAGAACTTACATCCATTGGACGCTTGTGGCATAGGACCGACAATGTCCATCCCCCAGACCGCAAAGGGCCATGCAAGGGGAATGGTTTGTAAGGCATAAGCAGGTTGATGAACCTATCTTGCATGAAACTGACACTGAGGACATGTTTTGACCATATTCTTGACATCATCAAGTGCCGAAGGCCAGTAAAATCCTTGTCGGAAAGCTTTTCCGACCAGTGTACGATATGACGCGTGCGCACTACATACACCTTCATGAATTTCTCTCAAGAGGAATTTACCTTCTTCCTAAGATACACAGCGCATAAATACTCCCTGAGTACCCTCTCTATACAAAACTCCTTCTATGAGCTTGTATAGACACGCTTTTCGAATCAACCGATCGCTTTCGATTTCATCCTCGGGCAAGGTCCCATGTTCGAGATAGACCCTCAATGGATGAGTCCAATCCCGTTCCTATCCGAGGTTGGTAACGCAGACTGTTACCGGATCATCCTCGACCGAAGTCACGATCGAAGGATGTTCCAAGTGTTCAACGAACACTCCTGCCGGAACGGATGTGTGTGAGGACCCAATTTTGGATAATTGGTCTGCGAGAATGTTGTCCTTTCGCGGGATGTATTGGACTTCGAAATGACTGAAGTGTTTTTTCAACCTCCTCACTTCCCCCAGGTAATGAGCCATTGTCTCATCGGAGGTGCTGTACTCCTTGTTTACCTGGTTTACGACCAGCTGTGAGTCTCCCCTCACCACTAATCGACGGACTCCGAGGAATTTTGCTGCCCGGAGCCCTGCAAGAAGACCTTCATACTCTGCTGCGTTATTGGTCGCAACAAAGTGTAGTTGAAAGACAAACTTCAGCTGTTCGCCCTGAGGCGTAACTAAGACCACTTCAGCCCCCGAGTGTTGAAAACTACGAGAGCCGTCAAAGTACATTGTCCAATAATCGAGGCATTCCAATTCTTCGGACACCTGCACGGGTGGCTCAGGATTAGTCCATTCGACTACGAAGTCGGCCAGGACCTGAGACTTAACTGCAGTCTGAGGTGTGAAATGGATATCGAATGCACCGAGTTCGACAGCCCATTTGGCTATCCGACCAGATTTCTCCGGATTGCGGACAATATCCCCTAATGGAAAAGATGAGGGTACTGTGATCTTATGTGCTTGGAAGTAATGTCGTAGCTTACGGGAAGCCATGAGTAGTGCGTAAAGTATCTTATGGACCTCAGGGTACCGCTCCTTAGGACCATGAAGTACTTCGTTTACATAGTAGATGGGTCTGTGTATACCTCCTCTATCCGCGATCAGGACAACGCTGACCGCATATGGTGTGGCCGCCAAGTAGAGAAGTAATGGTTCTCCTCTGTCGGGAGAAACCAAGACCGGCAGACTGGATAGATATGCTTTCACCTCCTGAAATGCCTTCTCGGCCTCATCAGACCATGTGAAGTTATGATGTTTGTGCAGGGCTTTGAAGAAAGGTAATCCCCTTTCGACTAGTCGCGATATGAACCGGCTCAATGCAGCCATGCGACCTGCTAGGCGCTGAACATCCTTGATGGTCGAGGGAGACCTCATCTCTTCGATAGCCCTGATTTTCTCAGGATTGACTTCAATTCCTCTGGAACAAACAAGAAAACCGAGAAGCTTTCCGGAGGAAACCCCGAAAAAACATTTCTGCAGGTTTAATTTTATTCCAAATCGATTTAAATTACAGAAGGTTTCAGCGAGATCGTCTAAATGAGACAATCTTTTGGTGCTTTTTACAACCAAGTCGTCTACGTAAGCTTCAAGATTACGCCCCATCTGGGAAAGAAAGGTCTTTTGCATCAAGCGCTAGTACGTGGAACCTGCGTTCTTCAGACCGAACGGCATTTTGACGTAGCAGTAGGTGCCGAACGGGGTGATGAAGGCAATCTTCTCTTCATCTTCTTCTGCCATGCTAATTTGATGATATCCCGAGTAAGCGTCCAAGAAGCTCATCAGTTCACAACCCGCAGTAGAGTCGACCAGCTGATCGATGCAGGGAAGGGGAAAGTCATCCTTCGGACAGGCACTATTGAGGCTGGAGTAGTCGACGCACATGCGCCACTTACCATTTGACTTGCGGACCATGACCGAATTGGCAAGCCATTCCGGGTGATCGACCTCGCGAATAAACCCGGCCTTTAGGAGTTTGTCTAACTCCTCTTGGATGGCTTCCTGCCGGTCAACAACAAAACGCCTGAGCTTTTGCTTTATTGGTCACTGTCTAGGTCGAATTACTATCCTGTGCTCGATTACCTCACTTGGGACACCGGGCATGTCGGATGGCTTCCACGCAAACACATCTGCGTTAGCCCGGAGGAAAGCAATGAGCTCGAGTTCCTATTTGTCATCCAGGACCGATCCAACCCGGATTGTCTTGGATGGATCATCTGAGTACAATGGAACCAGTTTGAGTTTCTCGTCAGGTCGAGGTGCAGCCTTGATCACGTCAGCGGCGACTGTGGCGACCTGAGCGTCCCGGAGGGGAAGTTGGTCTACCATCTCCAAAGATAGCCGGTCACACGTCAATGCCACGTTGCGACTGCATCGAACCGAGATGACACCTTTGGGGCCAGGCAACTTGCCGCACTGGTAAGCATAGTGCGTTGCCATCATGAATTTAGCAAGAGTTGTCCTGCCAAAGATTGCATTGTAAGTCGAATCACAATCAATTACATCAAAAGTAACCAATTCCGTTTGGAAGTTATCTGGTTCTCTCAGCATGACCGGGAGGACCACCTGTCCCAATGGCATCATGGAGGGACCAGGAATTATCCCATAAAATGGATGGATTATGGACTTAATTTTCGAACGAGGAATCTGCATCTCGTCGAGCGCCTTGACCAATAGAATGTCCAAGGAGATACCTCCATCGATCAGGACTCTTTCAACTCTCGCATTACTGATAACAGGGTAATGACCAGAGGAAGCCTCAATGGTCGAGTGAGCCCCACCGGACAATCAGAGCGATCAAATGTCAAAGGTGTATCTGACCAATGGGGGTACTGAGGTTCACCAAGGGAAGTCTCCGTTTGGTTAACCTCTCGATAAAAGGCCTTAAATTGCCTCTTAGAAACAAAAGAGGAGGAACCTTCGAAAATAACATTAACATGATTACGAGGTACCTGGTAAGACATCTCTTTGTCCCCGTCGACATCTCTTAGCCCGCAAGCTTGTTCCTTAGTTGGTAAGGTTGGCATTGGTCCAATCCCCTGGTAGAAGTCATCTAACTGCTTCAACCAACTCCTGTAGTTCTTGAGGTCGTGGCCTGCGGAGTTGTGGAGCGGACACCATTTCTTGCCTTCCTACGGGTTAGTCGACTTCTCTGGCTGGTCGGCACTACGACCACCAGAAACAGTTTTATTTTTAAACGATGGCTTCTTACCTTTGGTCAAAGGAAGCTTCTCTGCGACCGCGACCTCTCGGTATTGTCCAGACCGACTCCTTTTTGACTTCTTCGACTTCCCGCCTGATGAAGGTTCCGGCTTCTTGCTTGAATCCTCCCTTCTAGCGTCTTTGAGACCTGGTTGAGGCGGTAGGTTACCTCTATCGACCATCCGATTCCATTCGACAGCCTCGACTGCGTCGGAATAACGATCAGCCATATCAAAAAGATCGGCTATTGATCGAGGAGGATGGATGAGCAAATCTTCGGTGAATCTCCGATACCGAATGACATGTTTAAATGCCCTGATAACGGAACTATCAGATATGTTCGGGATGGTATTCCTCACCCCGACAAATCTCTTGACAAACTGACGAAGAGTTTCGGTCGAAGTCTGTCGCAATCGATGGAGCTCATCCTCTTTACCCGGCTTCTGATAACAATTTTGGAAATTGCTGAGAATGGCATCACACAGCATTTCCCAGTTATAGATTGAACCTTCGGGTTGGTTAAACAACCATGTTCTAGCCGGTTCTTCGAGGATAGTCAGCAGGTAGTTGGCCATGACCCGGTCATCGCCGCCTGCCGCTTGGATGGCAGTAATGTAGATTTGGAGGAACTCGGATGGGTTCTGAGTTCCGTCAAACCTCTCAATGGCCCCTGGTCTGAACTTGTCTGGCCAAACGACCGCTCGAAGGCCGAGCGAGAAAGCTTTACAACCAACATAGGGACCATGAATTGACCTGTGGCTCTCCATCTGATCATGGGCGACCTCACGCAATGGAAAAGTCACTCGTGGGCCCAAACGAGAGTAGACAGGAATTCGTTCCCTATTACGAGAATTGTCTGCCCGTCTAGCTTCGTCGTGCCGAGACGGGATAGGTGGAGGACGATCACGTCTACCAGAACCAGAGTGAGAGTACTCTCGGTGGTGGGAACATGTCACCGACCAGGAAGAAGCCGTTGGGGTTGCCTCAGATGCGACCTCATCCAACCTCTCTGCCAGGATTCTGGTGAAGGCCGGTTTCTGCGCATCTGTGACCGTAGGAGCAAAATTATGCATGACCTCCATGATAGATCGAAGCCGGCCATGCGTACTTCTCTTAGGGGCACCAGGTGTTACCATTTCTTCGTCCACCGAGAAAGGCTCTGGGGGTAAGGACGGAGTCTGGTCGCGTCTGCAACCACGTGATCGCCGGGAAGAACTCGAAGCAGCATCGTAATGAGCCTGCGCATTTTGAAGAGCCTCTAGGGTTGTTCTGCGAAGCTCGTTGTCTTGTTGCTCACGATCTTGATCTTCCTTCTGTTTGCGTTCCTGCTCTTCCCTAGCAGCCCGTTGATCGGGAGTCTCTTCGGATAAGGCAGCGAACTGTCTAGGGAGCGAGGTCGCCGAGGGGGAACATCTCCGTTTGTTCTGAGTCAGACTCGAAATCAAAGAGACGATGAAGGTTATCAGGGTCAAACCTCCCAGGGCTGATTCCTTGGTCAATATCGTCCTTTCCCCTAACGGGGTCGTACGATGGACCGGATTCAACCTCCAACGCATTGAGAACCTCAGTAGGTTCTGATTTTGCGTTGGTCATCTCCTGGTCGATAGACATGACTTGGGTGGTCGAATCGACCTGCGGGACATCTCCGCCTCCGGTTTCCTCCATCAGAACAGGATCACTAGGAGAAGGCATCGGAATGTGGGCATAATCCTCGAGATCGAAGTCGTTCTCAGAATCATATGCTCCATCCATGATTCAGCGAACCTCCAGATGGAAATTAGGACGCCTTGAGAAAGGCCCCACGGTGGGTGCCAGCTGTCGACGATTCGGACTCGGGGTCCTTAGTCGAACTTATGCAGAATTTGTAGGTTGTGAGACCTTTCAGGGTGTCCCTCCGGGAAGGTATGATGAATCAAAGTTAATTGAAGCACAGAGAGATTTAGACAGGTTCGGGCCCTTGATGGTGGGAGTAATAGCCCTACGTCCTGTTAGGATTTACTATGTGTAGGAGAAAAGAGTTACAAAACTATGGAAAGGATCTTCACAGGCGAAGATCTTTCCTGCATGTTTATACAAGACAGTGCTCAGGAAGCCTATGAAAGCTAACTAACTTGGTCTAATGTCTTCTGATTTTCTTGATCCTCTTCCCTTCGATGCATTGGTTTACCCTCTTCTACTGGTCGAAAGGGTGCCAAAGCATAACGGCATCGAATAGTTGCTCGGGTGCAATTTTGGTAACTGCCTTTAACCTCCACGCAGGTTTAACATGTGTTATTTAGGAATAACTGCATGTATTAACCTCCTGACGGTTGTCTTTATACGTGGAAGAATCTTTGAGATACTTGGGATATTCCTGTTGTAGGGAATGAGCAATCCCGCTTCTCCTGGTTGAAGATGTTCTAACCGCGTATTGCCTGCAGTCATCTGATAGTGCACTATCTGCGATCTTCTGTCCGCGTATCGTCTACGGGCTCCTGACCGCACACCGTTTACGGTCTGATCGCGTAAAGCCTGCGACCACATGTTCGGGCTTCTCGGAGCAACTTGAGTTCGCATCAACTGATCCGTTTGAGACCTAGCCTTGGTTTTCACACTAGGCTCGCCCAGATTCTAATATGCGGAATAACGGGATCTTATACCCGAAACCCAAAGTAATTGCACAACTCTTTATTTCAAAGAGGGCTTACACGTCGAACGTTAGACACACTTGTCTACGTCGAAGGAATTATAAGTGTCTAAAACTCAAATAAGTTCTATGACTCTTCGATTGAATTCGATGATCTAAACTAGACCTATTACAAGGTATTTATAGTCCAATCGTATGAGTACGTATCAGACTTAGAGACCTAAACGTATTAGACTCATATAACTAATCCTAAACAGATAAACTTAGTTATACACATTCGGATCGGATTACAATTCCGAACAGGGAACGAATTCCTTTTCCTGGTCGCGAACCAATCCATGGTCGCGGACTCATCCAGGTCGCGAATCCTTTCCGAACACGGTTAAGGTCGCAAAGCCGTATGCGATCAGGACTTGGTCGTGAAGCCACATGCGATCAGGACTTGGTCGCGAAGCCATATGCGATCAGGACTTGGAGATCCTCCCGGATCATCAACGAACACTCGTCTGGTTTGAACCTGTCCCGAACCAGTCATGTATTTATTTGAACTAGCTCAGGTATCAGTCTTTGTCAGCGGGCTATACCCCCACCCCATACTGCATCTTCCCATTACTAGGTCAGCGTGGATCATCACATCCAATGATATGTGCAGGAGCCGCACTCCGTGTCAAAATGTGCACAACATCTCATCTCATGCAGGGATTTCATGTGCCATCCGCATACTACTTGTTCAGGCCTATCCCATTGTCACACCCCGAAACTGGGACAACGACTACTCCTGTAGAGACCTAGCTCGCTGCAGCTAGTCCCTTATATGCATAGCATACACATACCCTTGACTTCCCAGGATAAGTCAAGCACAGGAGTATATCATATTGCAACAGAGTCACTTACAAAATATTTAAGCAGTGTGGCCTGCTGGCCTTAATATTACATAAGGAGGTTACAATGCCTTCACGGCATACATGGTTTAGCAAAATAACATCTGCACAGTAGAAGGTAGGTGACCCACCCACAAAGAGAAGTGGACAGCAGAACAACACACATCAGGGCTCTGGCGGAACTGACGCTCCTCCTTCTGGATCCACGAAGTACTCCATGCCTTCGTCTTGGTTGTAGAACGCTCCATCTACTGAATTGTAGGTTGCAAGAGTGAGCACTTACGTACTCAGCAAGTCATAGGTAAGAGTAGATACATATAGTAGAGATGATATGAACCTAGACTAGTCAAGAATTATGGATGTTTGTAAAATAATCTTTCTCTTTCCTGGCTCAACTCATGGCAGCACCTTTCTATAATATAATATCGTCATTCATGTTCACTAAATTATGGCACTACCGCGACACGTCAACATGACAGCCCACGGTAGCACTCCTTATCATGACAACACATGTCATTTGGGTAATCTTGATTTAATATATTTTATTTAGAAAATAATACTTGTGTCACACCCCGTGGATTTAATCCACCGCAGCAGACTCCTAAAACTCGGGAACACGAAGTATTCGAATACATTTTTAACTCTGCAGAGAGGTACCAATTTACCCGCAAGATATTCCACTTTCAAGCCCATCCTATCAGAATGATTGGACCCCTGACTCACTTCATACTGTGAGCGGCAAGGTGGAGATAACAGGAACTTTTGTTATGTTTCACTTACACTTCACCCCTGACCCTGCAGTTTTCTTCACACAAACCACAGTTGTGGCGGGCTATACCCCCACCCATAAGCCTCTTCCCATTACTGGGTCAACGTACTTGATCAAATCACATTCAGTGATACGTGGAGGAGCTGAACCCCGTGAGTTTAGTGTATTACTTTCCATCTCATACAGGGGTTTCATGTACGATTCACATAAGTACTTGTTCAGGCCTGTCCCATACCAGGCTTGCGGTTAGCACGTTGTTCATGCCACTAGACGCACAACACAAGGTTCTAGTCCTTATATGCCAGTGACCAGACCATCCACAACCCTACACCATCAGTGCCTGCACATCCTTTGCAGTCTAGCACCTCCAGTGCTACCACCATTCCATACCATTTCCTGGTCACGGTTAGGGGTTTTATTTCATGAATATAAGTATATAAATATATATAGTTCATGGCCCAAAACTTGTTTATTTTACATTTCACAGATAACCAGTCCAGTACTGCCAATTCATAAATCAACCATTTCCAATCTTCTCATGCAATATTATCTATATTCAAGGTTATGTTATAGCAACTCTTAAAATATAGGTTCGAGATGACCAAGAATATGACTTGCCTTCCGCGTCGTAAAATACAGCAGTTGATGCCGGGTCAACAGTGAAGTCCTCGAACTGGGGCTCTTGATCTGCTCTCCAATCAAACAAATAACCAATAATCACAATCTTTTCAATACATTATTATACTATATGCAATAATGCAAAGATGAAGCCTTGATGATTCTGAAATGATTAGGTTAGAAATTGATGGTTTACAAGGTTCCAAATGTCTCAAAATATCAGAATGGTATCAAGGTTGCGACTGGTTCGCTCAAAAACAGCGAACGTCTTTAGGTCGACATTCGGTTCAAGGCATCGACATAGGGTCGATGGATGATAGAGGGGTTATCTCAACTTGTGGCAATAGAATAAAATGTAGAGCACAACTCCACAAGTCTAAGGGACAAGGTTATTTCCAGTTTGCACAACTGAAAAGAGGTGAAAAGAGCTAATGCCACTGGCTGACATGCTCTGGCATTGATCTTGACATGGCCAGAAACTAGGGCTTGCCATATCTTTTGATCTAGAGCTCCAAATTATGCACCACTTTGTCTGGGAGATAGGCATTGATAACAGGAACAAATCATTCAACAGGATCCAAGGCTGAAAATGGCTGGAAAAAGATGAAAACCAGCGTAGAAGTTGACTGGCCTGGAGTACCTGCAGCACAAACAGTGCAGCAACTAGGGCATAGCCATAACTCCTGTTCTAGGCCGAATTAGGGGTCGTGGTAGAAGACAAAGTTGCTCAAAATGGTCCAAAACATCTAGATGGCAAGGTGGTTTGAGTTGGAGTGGCTGAATTTAGAAGATATTGGCTGGAGGAAGGATGAACTCAATCCTAATTTGGGTATTTCTGTTCTAGGGCAAATGAACTCGAGTCCTTGCTTGAGGAGGGTCTCTGGGGCATAACAAAGCTAGGTGTGAAGTCAATTTAACTGGAAAATCACCACAGAAGCTTAACGGCGAGTCCCAGTTTGCATGCACGGTGTAAATTTGGGGTTTTCCAAGTTTTAGCAAAATTGGTGATTCTGGTTGCTTAGATGTGTTAAGCTAGGTTTACTGATCATGTTTGGTCATAGGCTCGAGAGCTAATTTGGTTTAGTTAGGGATTAATTGCTCGCCGGAGGTTTTTGGGGAAACCGGCGATCACCGGCGACAGAAGGCAAGAGAACTCGATTCCAAGCTTAGATACACTCAAGAGGGGATGGGAAACTTACTGGGAGGCTTGGATTGCTGAGGGGAGCAACGGGTGAGGCTGGCACCGAGAGCTCCAAAAATGGCTCGCCGGGGAAGAAGATTTCACCGCGGAGCTGCGAGCTTAGGTGGTTTCTGGCGCTGGGTGAAGATGCAATGGCTACAGAAGGCTTTATATAGGCACGGGCGAGGCAAATGGGCCGACAATTTGGAGTGTTGCTGCCACGAGGTGACTTTGAAGCGACGGGACGAGGTGGTGATGGCGAGGCGACTGACGGCGCGGCGTTGCAGCTTTGCAGCTGGACGGTGCAGGTGCAGGCGACAAAGGCGACGGCGAGGAGACATCTAGCTTGAGCATGGCTGCGACGTGTCGAGCGTTCTCTGCGGTGCTGCGCTGCTGCAGCTAGCGCGCGCGCTGTGCGCGGGGAAAACTGGCAGCGATTGCGCGGTTGAGGTGGCTTCCACGGTGGCGAACGGCGAAGGCACACATGGCGGCAGGGGCACAGGCGAAATCCACGGCGGAGTGAGCACGGCAGCTGGTCGAGATCGCGCACAGGAGGGTCTCTGGTCGTGCGCAACTGGTCGAACAGGGACTGGAAAAGAAGACTCGGGCTGATTTGAAATTTTGAAACTTGCTCCAGGGACTGATCTGCGAGGAAAAGTTTGAATAGGAAAAGGATCTAATTGCAAATCTGGAGATCTGGAGGGCTGATCTGAAATCTGATTTCAGGAATGAGTTGCATAAGATTAATGGAACTCATCTAGCCAAAGTTTGACAAGATCGGGCAAGATCTGGAGGGTTTCGACAAAAGTGGGGAAAACGACTTTAGGGTAAAACAGGGTAATTAGGGTTTCAAAAACGGCGAGGGTCGAAACTTAGGTTTAGGGCAGGATTTGGAAATTCTTCCAGAAGGGAAAAATGTTTAGAATAATGAATGGGAGATACTCACTGAATCAGATCAAAGTTTGGAGGTGATTTGCAACATTTTGCCTTTTCAGGCTTCTGGAAAATCTGGAAAAGGACTGATCTGCGATAAGAGTCTAGATGATGAAATCTTGCTGCCAACTTTTGGAGTTAGTTGAGGATAACCCTAGGAACATATTCTAGTGGATACTTGAGTCTGGATAGGGTTAAATCAAGATAACTCAATTATCTGGAAACTGGGGTACTTAGGGTAAATCTGGATTTCCTGTTTTCGAAAACAGAAAGAGACTTAGATACTGGGAGTTAGGGTTAGAATTCAATCTGGCTCCTGAAGACTTTTAGGTTTAGGTTAACTGATAGATCAAATCTGGCAAGTCAGATCTTGACTTGGGGTCACAGGATAGATTTGGAGATTTAGGGCTAGAACAGAATAAAGCTGAGGCTGATTTGGTTGATCTAGAAGAGACATATGCATGCATGACTTTTAAGAAAGAAACTTTTCACCCCAAAACTCAGGATGTTACACCCATACCAGGCTTGCGATCAGTATGTTTTTCATGCCACTAGACGCACAACACAAGGTTCTAGTCCTTATATGCCAGTGACCAGGTCATACCACAACCCATGCACATCCAGTGCTACCATGCACATCTAGTGCTTCCAAGCACATCCAGTGCTAGTACCACCATTCCATACCAAACCCTGGTCACGGCTAGGGGTTCTATTTCATGAATATAAAATATATATATATATATATTAGTTATGGCTCACTACCATATCATTTCACATTAAACAGGCATCTAGCCTAGTACTGCCACATCATTCTTTTCTCATCACATGCAATACTTATTTAATAATCAAGGTAATATCTTAATAATTCATAACATATAGGTTCAAGATGTTCAAGAATATGACTTACCTTCCGCGTCGTAAGGTACAGCAGTCGATGTCGGGTCTGCAACGAAGTCTTCGAACTCGAGCTCTTGATCTACTCTCCGACAAACAAAGCACACAAGGATCACAAACTATTCTAAATGCTTTAAAATCTACAAGCAACATGCTCTTAAGAGAAATGATCTCGGCGATGCTGAAACAGACTGAGATTGCAAGCTGATCTGGGTCGAAACCCTGGAATTTATAGAATCTGGGCTAAGGATGGGTGTTAGAGGCTCTTAGGGTTTCAAGGCATCGAAATTGACATTGAGTCCGTGGCTGCTTTGCTCAAAAATAGCGAATGTCAACAGATCGACATTCGGTTCATGGCCTGACATAGCTTCAGAGAAAGCTAGAGAGCTTATCTCAAAGTGTGGTAGTTGAATAAAATGTAGAACATGGCTCTACAAACTTAGGGGACAACGTGGATTTTAGTTTGCATAACCAGAAGTGGTCAAATTGGGCTAATGCCACTGGCTGACATAGAGCTGACAATGTCCAATAATGGCATTGCCATGTTTTAGGAGGTTTCCAGTGGGCAAAATGGGATTTGATTCAAGCAATAGGATTCCGGCAATCACCGGCGTTAGGGGTCACTGGAGTGCAATTAAATGGTACAGAACAGAGAGGGAGGAGGGAGGTACTCACTGGTCGAGTTAATTTGAAGATGGTGCAGTGGATCAAGCTGGCGTCGTGCTCCTCTTGGCTGGCCGTGTAAGCCCAATGGGACAATCTGCTCGAGTGAAAGTCAAAGGAGTTTCCGACCAATGGGGGTACTGAGGCTCACCGAGGGGAGCCTCTGCTTGATTTACCTCGCGGTAAAACGTCTTAAACTGACACTTAGAAACAAAAGAGGAGGAACCTCCGAAAATAACATTAACATGATTTTGTGGTACCTGGTAGGACATCTCTTCGTCTCCGTCGGCATCTATGATCCCGCAGGTCTGCTCTTTTGGAGGTAAAGTTGGCATCGGTCCAATCCCTTGGTAGAAGTCGTCTAACTACTTCAACCAGTTCCTGCAGTTCTTGAGATCGTGTCTCGAAGAGTTGTGGAACTGACACCACTTAGTGCTTCCCTGCGGATTAGTTTGTTTTCCCGGCTGGTCGCTATCGCGGCCACCAGAAGAAGTTTTATTCTCAAATGGAGGTTTGTTTCCTTTTGGCAGTGGTGGCGTCTCGGCAACTGTGACCTCCCTGTATTGTCCGGATCGACTTTTCTTGGACTTCTTCGACTTCCCGCCTGATGAGCTTGAATCCTCCTTGTCGGCTTTTAGACCTGGCTGAGGTGGTAAGTTTCCTTTATCCACGATCCTATTCCATTCCACAGCCTCAACCGCATCAGAATAACGATCAGCTATGTCGAAGAGGTCGGCTACTGACCGAGGGGGTGGATAAGTAGATCTTCGGTAAATCTCCGGTATCAGACGGCATGTTTAAATGCCCTAATAACAGAATTGTTGGATATGTTTGGGATGGTATTCCTCACCCCGATAAACCTTTTGACAAACTACCGAAGAGTTTCAGTGGAAGTCTGGCGAAGACGATGGAGGTCGTCCTCATTTCCAGGCTTCTGATAGCAGTTTTGAAAGTTGTTGAGTATAGCATCACACAACATCTCTCAGTTATAAATTGAACCTTTTGGCTGATTGAACAACCAGGTTCTCGCCGGTCCTTCGAGGACCGTTGGTAGATAATTTGCCATGACGCGATCATCTCCACCCGCTACTTGAATAGCGGTAATGTAGATCTGATAGAATTCAAACGGATTCTGAGTTCCGTCAAATCTTTCGATTGTCCCGGGCTTAAACTTGTCCAGCCAGACCACCATGCGGAGGCCCGACGAGAAATCCTTGCAACCGACATAGGGACTATGGAGAGTTATGCGACTTTCGACTTGATCGCGGGTGACCTCACGCTGTGGTGATACACCTCGCGGTCCCAAACGAGAATGAACAGGAATGTGATCCCGAACGCGGGACTTCGCAACTCGCCGGGCCTTGTTGTGCCGAAATGACCTTGGTGGTAATCGATTACGTCTGCCCTGACTGGAGTAAGAATACTCCCTTTCATGGTAGCGAATCGTAGATTGGGATGAGGCTGTTGGGGTAGCATCGGATGCAATCTCGCCTAGCTTATCCGCCAGGATCCTAGCAAAAGTCGGTCTTTGTGTGTCTTCAATATTAGGAGGAAAGTTATGCAGGACTTCTGCAATAGAGCAAAGTCGTCCATGCGTACTCCTCCTGGGCGCGCCAGGTGTTACCGTTTCTTCATCCACTGGCTGAGAGTCGGGGGCTAAAGAAGGTGTCTGGTCACGCCTATGACCATGTGGACGACGGGAAGAACTTGGAGCGGCATCATAACGAGACTACGCATTTTGCAAAGCTTCCAATGCAATTTTGCGGAGCTCGTTATCCTGCCTTTCACATTCTTCGTCCTCCTTTTGCTTCATTTCCTATTCCTCCCTTGCCACTCGTTGCTTAGGAGTCTCCTCCGATAAAGCAGCAAACTCTCGGGGAAGAGAGGTCGCTGAAGGAGAAAACATCTCTGTGTCTTCCGAATTGGATTCTAAATCAAAGAGAGATTGGAGGTTATCAGGGTCGAACCTCACAGGACTGAGCCCTTGGTCACCATCATCCATGCCCTCGACAACATGTTGTGGTATAGACTCGACCTCCAAAGTGGTAGGACTCAAATGGAGTTCTTGATCTATTCTCTCTTTTCCCTGGTCGATGGACATGACCTGGGTAGGAGAGGACACATCCTCCTGACGTTCCTCAGGAACATCTTGGCGATCAACCTCCTCCATCGGAACAGGATCGCTCAGTGAGGGCATCCGTATATGGGCGTAATCATCAAGATCAAAATCATTCTCGGAATTGTATGTCCCAGACATGGCTTACCGAATCTCCTGATGGAAAAAGAACACCTTGAGAAAGGCCCCACGGTGGGTGCCAACTGTCAACGATTCAGACTCAGGGTCCCCTGTCGATCTTATGTAGATTTGTGAGGTATATGTGAGACCTTTCAAGGTATTCCTCAGGTAAGATAGGATAAACAATATCGTGAGGAACGCAAAGATTTATACAGGTTCGAGCCCTCGATGGTGGGAGTAATAGCCCTACGTCATGTTGTGATTTCACTATATAAGGTGAAAGTGTTTACAAGGAGAATAGATTATCACAGGCGATGATCTCTTTTGCATCTTTGTCTATCTAATCTATGCCTAAGTCTTCAAGTCCTGTTGACTCGTGCTTGTTGGTTGACTTAACCGCCCTTTAGATCGTGCATCGATCACCCTTTTATACTGAATAAAAGGGCGCCAACGCGAAGCGGCTTTGAACGGTTGCTCCGGTGCAGTTCATATAACCGCACCTCTCTCCTACGTAGGTTTAACACGTGTAATCAGTAAGTAACTGCACATGCTAATCTCCTGGCAGTTGTCTTCAATCATGGGAGAAGTTATCCTGAGAATGTGTTTGATAAAGACAAAAACACCCTCGAATTATCCTGGTCGCAAGTAGTCAGTGACCTCTTGACCGCGCACTGTCTGCGGCCTCATGATCGTGCAAAGGCTACAATCATAAACTAGCACTACATCCTCGGGCGACCATAGTGGCTACACATTGGCACACATCGAATCCGAACTCGGCTTGAACTCAACTAGCTCGGGTGATAATCCTCGTCAACGGCTGCAGGCGGTGGCACGCGTGTGTGGGGCAAAAGATTCGGGTGGTGCTGGCGCTACTGCAGGTGCTCCACGGTGGCTGCTCAGGTGCGCACACATGGCGGCAAGGTGGTGGCGAAGCTAGTGACGGCGGAAGCTCCACTGGCTCGAAGAACACGGCGAAGCGAGCACTGGTCGCAGTCGAAAACGGCACAGCTCTGTTCGAAGGCGGGCTGGCGGCTGCTGGTCAAAAAGGGATTTGGACCCAATTGTAAAATCTAAGAATTGGCTTTGGACTGAATTGTAAAATCTGAGATCTAGATGATTAGGGCTGATTTTGACTTCAAAATTACGGCAAACATTGATCAGTAGATGATTTGAGAGGAGATCTGATAAATCTGCAAACTTTTGATCAAGTTTTCACTGAGGTGGAAACAGGGTAATTAGGGTATTTCAAATCTGGGTTTTGTTGAAACTGGAATTCTGAGACTTAGGGTGAGATTTTGATATCCTCGCAAAAGGAGATTTTGTATTGAATAGCATTTGGGAGGTGTTCCCTGAATCAGATTGAGATTTGGAGCTGATTTATGGCTTTTAGCCTTTTCAGGCTTCTGGGAAATCAGAAAAGGACTAATCTACGATACAATTTGGACTGATTTGTGAAAAGGGCTTAGATGATGGAATCTGGTTGCCAACTTTTTGGATTAAGGTATTGGCATACCCATGATCATAATCCAAGAATAATCTAGTCTATATTAGATCAGGATTTTATTAAATCTGAATTCTGAAACTCAAGGTATTATGGGTAATTAAATTTAATTCTATTTTCGAAAACAGAAAGGAGTTGATAATTATGGGAGTTAGAGATCGAATTTGATCTGGCTTCTAAAAGCTTTTGTACTCAGGATAAATAGTAGGTCATAACTGAACAATCTGATCTTGATTTGGACTTACAGAGAAGATTTTGAGATTCTAGGGCTTAGGATAGATTAGAGTTGAACTGATATTGCTACTTCTAAAGAGATACATGTGTGCATGATTTTCATGAAAAGAAATTTTCACCCCCAAAACCAGGGTGTTACAGGCAGTGGCTCCGATCGGCGACGGGGGGGTCTTCTCAGCACCTACCGTGTGCATGCGCTCTACCTCCTCTCGAGTGAAGTGTGTCTGATCCACCGGAGGAGCCCTTAGAGGCGGTACCGGGGGAGGAGGGAGCTGGTGCGTGTGGGCCGCTAGCTCGGTGGATGTCGCCGGCGCGCCAACTGGTCCCAGCGCTGGGCATGCGTATGGGACGGCGACGGGGATTGATGTGGTGGGAGGGCTTGGCACTGGGAAGGTCCTGGGCGCCACGGCCACCGTTGACCCAGGGACGTCTTCGAACATTTGAGCCCCCGGTGCGGGGAGCGTTCCCGGCGCAACAGTGACGACCGGCACAGACCAACTTACTGGCGCATGGTAACCTCCCAAGAAGGGGAGAGCTCCAGACGCCGGAGGACCTCCCGGCACGGGAAACACTCCTGGGGCAGGGAAGGCGGCCTGGTGCCCCATGAAAAATGGTGGCGGTGCCCCCATAAAAGGGAATGGGGGTGAATAAACGGGAGCTTGGGGCCGCGCTAGGACACGCAACAGCTGTTCCAAGGTGCGCTAAGTGCGTACCTGGCCCTCGACCAAGGCCCCGAGCAATGGGTCTCCTAGAACTGAGACAGTCACTTGGGGGGCACTGGTCCCCGCCAGCACGTTCGTGGTCACAGGACTTGGTGTAAGGGCACTCCCCCCAGGGAACATGGGAGGAGGTGCGGTGCCTCACCCCGAGCCTCCCCGGACGGTGGCACCATTACGGCATCATCTTGTAGGGGTGGCGCCAGATCACTAGGACTGGCGTCACCAGAGAGGGGGAGAGCACGAGCCCTAGTTCTTGGGGGAGCCATGGCGAATCGTCATGTATCCCCATGGTGGGTGCCAACTGTCGTGGTATTAAAAATACCCCGATAGGCTTTCGGACGTGCGTGACACGTGTACAGCGACGCGAGCTGACCGTACGACCGATCACCTCCCGTCGAGCAAGCACAGAGATTGACACAAAAAATTTATACAAATTCAGGTCCCAGTGGGAACCCTAGTCCTGTCAACGCACCGCCGACACGAGTCGGCTGGGGAGGCTCTCTCTGGAGGAGAGTGCTCCTAGATGCACCTATTATCTTGGTGTATTGATTGCAAATGAGAGACTTAGGTTACAAAAGAGGGGTACATGGGGTATAAATAGGCCCAAAAAGATGCAAAATGACCAAAACGCCCTAGCCTCGACCGTCGGATCGGGGACGCGACGGTCTTTTCGCGGATCAGGGCACCTGGATGCTCGACACGTGCAAGTTTCAATTCCCGAGGGAGCCCTGCCTCCAGGACACCTGTCACTGGGCAACAGTGACCGAGACGGCTGTCACCAGGTGGCGGCGCCTAGGACGGTTGTCATCGGGTGGTGGCACCTAGGACGGGGGACGCCTGTCCCCGGGGAGCCTGCCACCAGGACGGCTGTCATCGGATAGCGGCACCTGGGACCGGGGACACCTGTCCCCAGGGCGCCTATTACTGGGACGGCTACCACCGGGTGGCGGCGCCCAGGACGGTTGTCACCGGGCGGCAACACACAGGACGGGGGACGCCTCTCCCCAAGACACCGGTTATCGGGACGGCTACCACCGGGTGGCGACGCCCGAGACGGTTGTCACCGGGTGGCGGCGCCCGGGATAGGGGACACCTGTCCCTGGGGCGCTTGCCAGCAGGACGGCTGTCACTGGGTGGCGGCACTCGGGACAGTTGTTACCGGGTACCAGGTGGCGGCGCCCGAGACGGTTGTCACCGGGTGGCAGCGCCCGAGGTGGGGGACGCCTGTCCCCGGGCCGCTTGCCACCGGGACGGCTATCGCCTGTTCCTGGGCCGCTTGCCACCTGTCCCCGGGCCACTTGCCACCGGGACGGGGGACACCTTCTGTGTCGCCCCGAAACTGGGACTACGACTACTCCTGTAGAGACCTAGCTCGCTGCAGCTAGTCCCATATATGCATAGCATACACATACCCTTGACGTCCCAGGATAAGTCAAGCACAGGAGTATATCACATTGCAACAGAGTAACTTACAAAATAGTTAAGCAGTGTGGCCTGCTGGCCTTAATATTACATAAGAAGATTACAATGCCTTCACGGCATTCATGGTTTAGCAAAATAACATCTACACAGCAGAAGGTAGGTGACCCACCCACAAAGAGAAGTGGACGGCAGAACAACACACATCAGGTAAATGACAGGACTGACGCTCCTCCTTCTGGATCCACAAAGTACTCCATGCCCTCATCTTGATCAAGGTAGGCTCCATCTATTGAGTTGAATGTTGCAAGGGTGAGCACTTACGTACTCAGCAAGTCATAGGTAAGAGTAGATACATATAGTAGTGATGATATGAACCTAGACTAGTCAAGAATTATGGATGTTTGTAAAATAACCTTTTTCTTTCATACTTCATCTCATGGCAGCACCTTTCATAATATAACATCATCAATCATGTTCACTAGATTATAGCACTACCGCGACACGTCGACACACGACAGCCCACGGCAGCACTCCTTATCATGACAACACATGTCATTTGGGTAATCTTGATTAAACATATTTTAGTTAGAAAATAGTACTTGTGTCACACCCCGTGGATTTAATCCACTGCAGCAGACTCCTATAAAACCCGGGAGCTCGGAGTATTCGAATACGTTTTTAACTCTGCAGAGAGGTACCAATTTACCCACAAGATATTCCGCTTTCAAGCCTTTCCTATCATAACAAAATGATTGGACCCTTGACTCACTTCATATTGTGAGCGGCAAGGTGGAAATAACAAGAACTTTTGTTATGTTTACTCACAATTCACCCCTGACCCTATGGATCTCTCGTGAAACACAGTTGTGGCGGGCTATACCCCCACCCTTACTCATTTCCCCATTGCTGGGTCTAATGTCAGATCACCTTCAGTGATAGTGGGAGTCAGCCTCCATATCAATCATCACAACACATCTCATGCAGGGGTTTCATGTGCGATCCACATAAGTACTTGTTCAGGCCTGTCCCATACCAGGCTTGCGGTTAGCACGTTGTTCATGCCACTAGACACACAACACAAGGTTCTAGTCCTTATATGCCAGTGACCAGACCATCCACAACCCTGCACCTTCAGTGCCTGCATTCCTTTGCAGTCTAGCACCTCCAGTGCTACAGCCATCCATACCATTTTCTGGTCACGGCTAGGGGTTTTATTTCATGAATATAAGTATATACATATATATATAGTAGTTCATGGCTCAGAACTTGTTTATTTCACATTTCACAGATAACCAGTCTAGTACTGCCAATTCATAAATCAACCATTCTCAATCTTTCACATGCAATATAGCCTATATTCAAGGTTACGTTTTAACAACATTTAAAATATAGGTTCAAGATGACCAAGGATATGACTTGCCTTCCGCGTCGTAAGAAACAGCAGTTGATGACGGGTCAACAGCGAAGTCCTCAAATTCAGCTTCTGAATCTGCTCGACGACAAACCAAACAATACACACAAATATTACTTATATATATATTAAAATGATTTAGGATCTATATGCAGATATGCTTAACAAGGATAACTAAACGATACTGGAGATAATTGAGATTGTAAGCTGAACTGAGTTGAGATCTAGGGTTTCAAGGAATTGGCTAAGAATGGTGTTAGATGCTCTTAGGATCTCAAGGTTACAATAAGAACATCAGTTTTGTGGCTGGTTTGATCAAGAACAGCGAATGTCAGCAGATCGATATTCGGATCAAAGCTCTGACATAACTTCAGGGAAAGCTAGAGAGCTTATCTCAAGTTATGACAGTATAAGAAAGTGTAGATCATAACTCTACAAATTCAGTGGACAAAGTGGTTTTCAAATTGCACAATCAGAAATGGGTAAACAAGGCCAATGCCATTGGCTTGCATGCACTGAGACAGTGTCAAAATTTAGGGTTTAGCGGCAAATATAATTCAAGGGCTCAAATCAAGTTGTGATAGAAGAAGAAAATGTTAATCACAACCTCAGGAATCTAAGGGACAAAGTTATGCTCAAAATGCACATCTGGAAGGGAGTGAAAAGGGCTAATGCCACTAACTGACATAGTTTGGCATTGATCTTGACATGGCCAGAAACTAGGGCTTGGCATAACTTTTGATCTAGAGCTCCAATTGATGCACCACTTTGTCTGGGAGGTAGGCAAGGATAACAGGAACAATTAAGTCAACAGAATCTAGGGCAAGAAATGGCTGGAAAGTGATGAAATTCAGTGATGAACTGAGGTGAACTGGTTGCACTGGAGCAGTTCTGGACAAGATCTTGGCATGGCTATATATTTTGATCTAGGCTAATTTAGGTGTTGGGCTAGAAGACAAAAATACTCAGGGGGTTAAGGCACACACTATGGACAAAGTGATTTGAGCTGAAACGGCCGGGAAAACTTTTCCGGTGAACTGTGCCGGAGAAGAACACTGCTGTTTGGGGGTTTTCGATTTAGGCCGAATGAACTCGATTCCAAGCTTGGGAAGTGATATATGGGTAAGAGGAAGCTACCTGCACGATCAATTTGGCTAGAGGATGGCCGGAGAAGCCTGGCGACGATCGCCGGTTTCTGGAGGAGCTCAAAATTGGGGAAAGCTTCGATTGAAGCTCAATCTGGATGCACAGGCTTGCTGGAAATGGCTCACTGATCATTTTCTTCCACAGAATCGAAAGCTAATTCGAAGTAATTTGGCCTGCATTGCCGGAACAGGGCATTCTTCGAATTTCAGCCATTTCCGGCGATCACCGGCGATAGGGTGCAAGAGAGTTAAATTAGTTGGTACAGCACGATGAGGGAGGTGAGGGAAACTCACTAGTGCTGTCAATTTGGTGGTTGAGGCTGCGGTTGAGGCTGCCACCGTGAAGCCTCCTGCTGGACTCGCCGGAGAAGAAGACAATGGCGAGGAGACTTGCAAATTTGGCTAAGTTCTGGTGATGAGGAGATGATACAAAGCACTGGTGGTTTAAATAGAGCAGTGGGCGTAGCTTGCAAGGAGGTAATAGCATTGAATTTGGTGTCAGTTGATAGGAGTTGCCGGGCGCAGATGTAACAACGGCGAACGGTGACGTGACGGCGCACTGGCGAGGCAAAGCTGTTGCTACATTGGGACTCAATCATGTTGGGCGGTGCAAAGCGGTGGCGACAACGGCTGGCAAGGTAAGCGACGTGGCAAGAAGATGCTGACAACAGTCACTGCTGGTCGCGCGCGGGAGCAGGCGCTGGTCGTCGACGTTGCAGCGGCGCTACCACGGTGACGTCTGAGGCGAGGACACGTGCGCAACAGCATGCACGATCAAGTTGCAGGCGAAGCTTGGCCGGCGGCGAACGTGCACGGCGCAAGGAAGCAAAACACGGCGAGTACTGGTCGTGTGTACAGTTGCTGCTGCTCTGGTCGAAATAGGGCTGATTTGCAATTTTTGATTTCTTGATTTGGACTGAATTGTAAATCTGAAGATTTGGAAGGTTTGATCTGGAATTGATTCTGCTGTTTTGGTATACTTAATTCCATAGATGATTTGGCACAGCTAGAAGATAAAGTTTGAGACATTTGGATGACTTTTGATATGAACTGAAAACAGAGTAGATTAGGGTAAAATAAGTCTGAAACTTATTGATCTCGAATTCTGGGATTTAGGGTTTGATTTTGAGATACTCATATAAGAAGAATTTGTGTTGAAAAGCATTTGGGAGATGTTCCCTGAATCAGATTCGAATTTGAAGATGTTTTGCAACATTTTGCCTTTTCTGGCTTTTAGAAAATCTGGAAAAAGGACTGATCTGCGAATCTGGAGTTTTGGAAGGTTTAAACTGAATTTGATTGCACTGATCTGGCAGATTATATTCAACAGAATATTTGGCAAGAACAATTGATAAAATTTGGCACATTTGAGTAGTCTTTGATACAGACTGAAAATAGGGTATTTTTAGGGTAATTGAATCTGAGTTTCACTTTCTTTTGAATTATGGTAATTAGGATGAGATCTTGAAATCTGAACAGAAGAAGAACTTGTTTCAAATAGCATCTAGAAAAGATTTGCCGAAGAAATTCTGAATTTGGGGTTAATCTGGAGATTTTAGCCTTTTTGGGTTTTCAGATATCAGATAAGGACTAATTCGTAATAACTCTTAGACTGATTTGTGAAAAGAGTCTAGATGATAAAATCTGGCTGCCAACTTTCTGGTTTAAGGTATTGGCATACCCATGATCATATTTCAAGAATAATCTGATCTGAACTTGGTCAAGATTTTGATTAACTTTGAATTTCTGAAACTTAGGGTATTTAGGTAATATAAGATATTTCTGTTTTCGAAAATAGAAAGGAGTTGATAAATCGGGAAATTAGAGATAGAATTGGATCTGGGTTCTGAAGGCTTTTAGGTTTAGGATAACTGATAGATCAAATCTGGCAAGTCAGATCTTTACTTGGGGTCATCTGATAGATTTTGGAGATTTTAGGGCTAGAACAGAATAAAGCTGAGGCTGTTTTGGTTGATTTAGAAGAGACATATGCATGCATGACTTTTAAGAAAGAAACTTTTCACCCCAAAACTTAGGATGTTACACCTTCCCCAGGGGCGCCTATTACCGGGATGGCTTGTTGCGCCCCGAACAGGGTACCATGACTACTCCCGTGGGGACCTAGAATTGGGTTTTCAAGTCCTGGTACATCTTGGTATTGCGGGGTGTATTGAATATGGAGTTTTATGTGCTTCATGCAGAATTAATTCCTTGAGGTCTGAGTCCTGGGGAACACAAATTCTCTCTCGATACCATACAGTTCCTTGCTTATCTTCCAAAAATCCCTGGGCTTTTCCTAGCTTGATTCTGCTCTTGATCTTGCCGATCTCCTCGTCTCCCTTTTGAGTATTCTCTATCTGCTCTTTGAGGTTTGATTCCACTACTAAGGTGGTTAGCATTCCTTGTGGTGCTACTTCTAGCTGAAGGTTCTGAATTTCCCGTTGCAGCTGTGGGTTACTTGGCAAAGCTCCTCTTTGCAGATATAAGCTCTTCTACTTAAGGCATCTGCTACTACATTAGCCTTTCCTGGATGGTAATGAATGCTAAGATCATAGTCCTTGATCAATTTTAGCCAACGGCGTTGACGCATGCTGACTTCTGCCTGCATGAAAATATATTTGAGGCTCTTGTGGTCCATGTAGATCTCAAACTTGTTTCCAAGAAAATTATGTTGCCATATTTTCAACGCATGGACTACTGCTGCTAATTACAAATCATGCGTAGGATAGTTCTCCTCATGTGGCCTCAATTGGCGCGAAGCATAAGCCACTACTTGGCCTTTCCACATTAACACAGCTTATTCCTTGCTTCGAAGCATCACAATATTCTACAAAGTCTTCCTTGCTATATAGCAATGTAAGGACTGGTGTTGTTGTCAGCTTCTTTTCAAGCGTCTGGAAGTTTTCTTCGCACTTGGTGGTCCATTCAAATTCAACGTCCTTCTTTAGTAGGTTAGTAAGGGGTTTAGCAATCTGAGAAAATCCTTCAATAAATCTCCTATAATAGCCTGCTAATCCCAAGAAACTTCTAATTTCTGGTACGGTGGTGGGTTGCTTCCACTCTTTGATTGCAGTAATCTTAGTTGAATCCACTGAAATTCCTTCCTCCGTTAACACATATCCAAGAAATGCAATCTTCGTCATCCAAAATTCACACTCGTCAAACTTTGCATAGAGTTGCCTCTCTCGTAGTCTTCCCAAGACTAGGTGCAAATGTTGCTCATGCTCCTCTGGGCTCTTGGAGTATATCAGAATGTCATCTATGAACACTATGACGAACTGGTCTAGAAAATCCATAAATGCGCCGTTCGTGACATTCATGAAAACAGCTGGGGCATTGGTCAAGCTAAATGGTACTACTGTGAACTCATATAGCCCATATCTTGTGGTGAAGGCGGTCTTGGGTATATCTCCCTCCTTGATTTTCGGCTGATGGTATCCAGACTTCAGGTCCATCTTGGAAAATAGTTTGGCTCCTCGAAGTTGGTCAAACAAGTCGTCGATCCTTGGCAGTGGATATTTATTCTTTATGGTCACCTCATTCAATGCTGAGTAATCCACACACATCTTCAGGGCTCCGTCCTTCTTCTTTACGAACAACACTGGGGCTCCCCAGGGTAGAGCACTGGGTCTGATGAATCCTTTGCTTTCCAAATCTTCTAGTTGACTCTTGAGTTCCTCCAAATCTGTAACTGGCATCCTATAGGGATGTTTTGCGATGGGTGCAGCCTCTGGTTTAAGCTCAATGGTGAACTCTATTTCTCTATCGGGTGGCATTCTCGGAAGCTCTTCAGGAAACACGTCAGGGTACTGTTGTACTACAGGAACTTGCTCCAAGCATACACTCTGTAATGCCTGAATGGATCCTTGCGGTTCCTTGGCTGACGATCTTTCCGCATAGAATAGGACTCCCTCTCCTCAGTCACTGACAAGGCTTAGGGTTTTATCCTCATAGTCTACTAGACCTTTATGTTGGGAGAAGCAATCCATACCCAATATAATGTCTAGGCCTTGAAGTTCTAATACTAACAGATCTGCCGTGAACTCAACCCCTTCTATACTGAAGGTTATATCTTGGCAAACTGAGTATATAGGTAACTTAGCCCCTGGAGTTTGTATAGCCACGGAGTACTCTAGGGGTGCTGTATGCATTCCCACTTTAGATGCAAAAACTTTTGATATGAAAGAATTTGTTGCTCCAGGATCAAATAGTATTAAGGCAGATACAGACTGGATCAGAAATCTACCTAGGAGAATGTCGGTGGCGTTGCCTGCTTCCTGGATGGAAGTGTAGTTCAATCTGCCTCCTTGGGTTGCCATCGGTGCTCTTCCTCTTCCCCTGCCTCTGGTAGTCATGGCTCTTTTTCCTGGTATGTTTCCCCTGAGGCTCTGCGGTGGTGATGTCAAGGCTCTGGGTGCTATCGGTTGTGTCCCTGCTTGAGATCTGGCTATCGACTTTGGGAGTTGAATCCATGGGCAGCAGTCTCGGCAATGTCCGTATTGTATACAATGGTAGCACTAAACACATGACAATCCTTCTGAAGGTGGTTTCCTTTGCAGTTGGGGCACAACATTGTTACTGGTCTGGGAGTCTGGTATGATGGTCGAAAACTGGAGGCGGTAGGGGCTCTCCTTCTAGTTGAGTTTAGTTGTGGCCGCACTTGTTGGAGCATCCTTCGCTTCCGTTTCTCTTCCCTGCCATTCCGAGATCTTCTAGTGTCAACCATGGTGGCTCTGAAGAGAAAGTAGATAGGTCTAGCTAACTAAGAGACAACTAAGGCACTAGTGCAGAAATTAATGCAACTATATTAATGCACAAATACTTAGGCTTCTAGCCATAGTACACTAGTTAACCATTGCGAAAGCAATGGTGGAGCACAAAAGCTACCAAGAGCATCCACCTGCTCTATCTACACTACCCCTTTCCCGGCTAAACCTCCACGACAATCGATTAACTACTCGAACAGGGCTCTACCCCAAGAACTAGGCTATGTGCCGAAGCAATGTAGCCCAACCCCCGTGGCACTCTTATGAAAGCAAAATGCGCTCTCGCCTCCTTGCCGAATTTTTAGAAAAACCAAATAAGATTTTGAAATTAAAATATTTTAGAAGCTATTAGGCTCCTTTTCCAAAAATAAGGTTTTTGGAAAAATGAATTTTAGATAAATTATGCCGCCCTGGGCGAGCCAACTCCTAAAGGTGTCGTCCTACAGTCAAGTTCTTGTGCTACTCTGATACCAAGATTTTTTTGTCGCGCCCCGAACAGGGTACTACGACTACTCCCATGGGGACCCAGCTCGCTACAGCTGGACCCATACATACATACCCTTGACTTCCCAGGATAAATCAAACACAGGAGTTCATTGCAGCAGAGTAACTTACAAAATTACATAAACAGTATGGCCTTCTGGGCTAATACAACAAAAGGGGAATACAATGCCTTCACGGCACAAATGGTCTAATACAAAATAACAACTATGCGGCGGAAGCTAGGCGAATCCCCCCACAGCAAGAAGTTGACAGCAGAACAACACATCAGGGCTCTGGTGGAATCGGCTCTCCTCCTTTTGGATCCACGAACTCCTCCAGGGCTTCATCTTGACCATAAAGCACTCCATCTATTTGATGATAGGTTGCAAGGGTGAGCACTATCGTACTCAGCAAGTCATAGGTAAGAGTAGATATACATATAGTATAGATGATATGAACCTATGCTATCAGAGGGAAGAGGGGAAGTTTTCAAAATTCTTTTCTTTCTTGCTTTTGACATTTCATGATCATATTCATGGTAGTACTTTTTCATATAAGAGCATCGCTATTCATGTTCACTAAATTATGGTACTACTACGACACGTCGACACACGACAGCCCACGATAGCACCCCTTATCATGATAACACATGTCATTTGGGTAATCTTGACCTATCAAATTTTATTTAGAAAATATACTTGTGTCACACCCCGCTGATTTAATCTACTGTAGCAGACTCCTATAAACCCGGGAGCTCGGAGTATTTGAATACGTTTTTATCTATGCAAAGAGGTACCAATTTACCCGCAAGATATTCCACTTTCATGCCCATCCTATCAGATGATTAGAGCCTTCCTCACAACCATGTACGAGTGGCAAGGTGGAGATAACAACTTTTGCCATGTTTCACACACAATTCACCCCAGGCCCTGTGGTTTCACTCAAACCACAGTTGTGGCGGGCACACCACCCCCACTAAATTGGCATCTTCCCATCCAGGGTCAGCGTGCAATCACATCCAGTGATATGTGTTGGAGCCGCACTCCGTGTAAATGGTGTACATGTCATATAGGAGTTTCATGTGCAATCCACATACTAATTGTTTAGGCCTGTCCCATACCAGGCTTGCGGTCAGCACGTTTTTCATGCCACTAGACGCACAACACAAGGTTCTAGTCCTTATATGCCAGTGACCAAGTCATACCACAAACCACACGCACATCTAGTGCTACCATGCACATCCAGTGCTACCAAGCACATCCAGTGCTTCCACCATTCCATACCAAAATCCTGGTCACAGCTAGGGGTTTTATTTCATGAATATAAAATATATACATATATACTAGTTATGGCTCACTATCATATCACATCTCATTTCACTGGCATCCAGCCAAAGTACTGCCACATAATACTCTTCTCATCACATGCAGCACTCTACTTTATAATCAAGGTAATATCTTAGCAATTCTTTAAAATATAGGTTCAATATGCTCAAGAATATGACTTGGCTACCGCGTCGTAAGGTACTGCAATCGATGTCGGGTCTGCGGCGATATCCTCGTACTCAAGCTCTAGCTCTGATCAATGATCAAGCAAGCAAACAGGAATAACAATCAATTTAAGTACATTATTAATCTATATGCTGTAGAATCGAGGATGCCAACTAGAGGGGGGTGAATAGAAGGCTTTTAAAAACTTCAAATTAAAACAAATTTTGGCAAATAAAGAAATCAAGAACAAACAACAATACTATGAGAAAGAGAAAGAAAAGACGAACACAACGATTTTTACCGAGGTCTCGGAGACTCGCCTAGTCTCCCCTAATCCTCGTTGAAGCACTCAAGTGAACGAGTCTTGCTTCAATATCCACGAAGGATATTTCTCACTAATGGTTACTCCTTGTCCACTCCGGAAAGGCGAGCACTGATGCCTTGTACAGTCACGTCGAGCCTCTCCAACAAACTTCGAACGGAGAGATCAACGGCCATGCCACCAAACCGTCTAGGTGAGGGCGTTCACCAAGAGTAACGAGCAGCAAGGTCTTCTTTAGACCTCCAAACACGCACTGACAAACTAAAAGTATGCAAATGATGCGAACAGAACACTCGGTGGATCACAAAAACTCTCGACTTGATCAACAAATCAAGATTTTAAAACTCTAAAAGAATGCTCAAGTATATATGAGAGTATGAGGCTGCTTGTAGTATGAAACAATAGCTCAAAACCTCTATTTATAACCTCAACACTCAAAGAACCGTTGGAGCTCGAGCTGAAAATCAGCAGTGCAAACTGACAGTCAGTTAGGCAAACTGACAGTCAGTTTGGGTCACGACAAGAAAGAAGTAAAATCTGGAGATAAATCAGCTAGCCGTTAGAGGTCGAAAATGGAAACAAAATAGTGCAAACTGACAGCCAGTATAACACACTGACAGTCAGTCTCAAACTCAACGGCTGACAAAATTTACCGATAAAAAATAGCTAGCCGTTTGTGGTCATATATGGAAATTGATACCTCATACTGACAGTCAGTATCACATACTGACAGTCAGTATGGACCACAAAATCGACCAGATCAAATAGGACTCAAATAAAACGGCTCGTGGTCGAAATGCAAACTGACAGTCAGTGTGGACCAACTAACAGTCAGTATAGGTCAAAAACTTTTGGCACAAAAAACACACTCTCTGGACAACTATCAGTATAAACAAACTGACATTCAAACTGACAATCAGCATAGCAAACTGACAGTTAGCATGGATAAAAATAATTATAACTTTTGATCCAGAGATCCGATTTAACAGATTAATAGCTCGTTTGAAAGATAATTTTAAGGGCTATCTTTTTGTCAGCAGAAAAAAATCCAAATCTGCCTAGATCTTTCTAGAGAATGCAAAAATACTTCTGTTGTCAAAAACACAACTGAAAATCCAAATCTTTTCAAAACCAAATCCAACCGAAATGATGCAATGCAGTGACCTAGGTTTCTCGGTTTATGCTGGAAATGTAGAGAGGACTTTGCAACCCCTCTTAATAGTACGGTTAAATCTAAAAAAAAATTTCTAAACCGATCAATCTCCAAACACTGAGATGGGTAAAAATCAAAACTCATATTACCTCAGGTCCTTTGCACTTCTCGATTTTCTTCTAATCTTAGTGCTTTGCGACTTATGTGATCCGGGAGGATCTCCAAGTCCTGATCGCATGCGGCTTCGCGACCAAGTTCTGACCGCATGTGGCTCCGCGACCAAGTCCTGATCGCATACGGCTTCGCGACCTTAACCGTGTTCGGAAAGGATTCGCGACCTGGATGAGTCCGCGACCATGGATTGGTTCGCGACCAGGAAAAGGAATTCGTTCCCTGTTCGGAATTATAATCCGATCCGAATGTATATAACCAAGCTTATCTATTTAGGATTAGTTATATGAGTCTAATACGTTTAGGTCTCTAAGTCTGAAACGTACTCATACGATTGGACTATAAATACCTTGTAATAGGTCTAGTTTAGATCATCGGATTCAATCGAATTCAATCGAAGAGTCATAGAACTTATTTGAGTTTTAGACACTTATAATTCCTTCGACGTAGACAAGTGTGTCTAACGTTCGACGTGTGTAACACCCTAGTTTTGGGGGTGAAAAGTTTTGCATAAAAACCCTGCATGCATGTATCTCTGTAGTAGTAGCCAGATCAGCTGAACTCTAATCTCTCCCAAACCCTAAAAATCTCCAAATCTATTCTCTAGATCCAGATCAAGATCTGACCATCCAGATTTAACCTACCAGTTACCCTGAAGATAAAAGTCTTCAGGAGCCAGATCAAATTCTGACCCTAACTCCCAGTACCTAAGCCTCTCTCTGTTTTCGAAAACAGGAAAATTCAGATTTACCCCAAATACCCCAGTTTCCAGATGATTGAGTTATCTTGATTTAACCTTATCCAGACTCAAGTAACCCCTGGAATATGTTCCTAGGTTCATCCTCAACTCACTTCAAAAAGTTGGGAGCCAGATTAATTCATCTAAACACTTTTCGCAGTTTAGTCCAAATTTTACTGCGAATAAGTCCTTTTCTGTTTACCTGGAAGCCTGAAAAGGCTAAAATCTGCAAATCAATTCCAACTCCAGAATTTCTTCAGGGAACATCTCCCAAATGCTATTTGATACAGATCTCCTGTTTGATCAGACTTCAAAATCTCTCTCCAATCACCAGAATTCGAGATCGACAAAATCCAGATTTAGTTTACCCTAATTTTACCCTATTTTCGAAAATAGGTGAAATCCCTCAAATCTTATCAAACTTTCTCCAAAATTGAGCTAAATGGGTATTAATAGAAATATTATACTCAGCCATGAAATCAAATCTCAAATTAAACCTCTCAAAGACCAGATTTGCAATCTAGTCCAAAGCCAAACCAAAAATCATCGCAAATCAGTCCCTGGTTCGACCACAGGCTGCTGTGCACGACCAGGCCGTTCAAACGACCACGAGCGCCGGATTTTGGTCGTCGCCGTTGCCACTGCTGTGGTTTCGTCGCCGGCGATCTCCAGCGCCGCCACCTTCGCCACTGCTTCCTTGCCACGTGTGTGCATCGTGTTCGCCACCGTGGAACAGCTCCATCCCGCCAGCAGCGCCTTCGTTCTCCCGCGCGCGCGCCCGACAACGGCAGCACAGTTGCGCCACGTCGCAAGCATGCCTTGGGGAAGCATCACTTCGCCTTCACCTCCACCAGAGCGGCAGGCTAAAGCCGGCACGGCCGCTGGAGCGCGTCGCTTCGCTGCTGTCCCGCCCGGCCGGTCAATTCGCCATCGATTCGAGCTTCAATTCTCCAGGCAATTCCAGCCGTTGCAAGCTCCTTGCTGTGCCTATAAAAGCCACCCCAGCTCAGCTCAAACACACTCACACGCCAGAACCACTCAAATTCTTAACCACGCCGTCGTCTTCGTCTTCTTCGGCGAGCTCGAGAAGAGGCTCACGGTGCCAGGCCAATCCACTGCACCGAACTCCAAATTGAAGCTACCAGTAAGTTACTCTCAACCACTTACCTGTGTAGTAGCAGCCAATTGAGTTCTATCGCACCTCATCGCCGGGAATTGCTGTTTTTCCCCGACAACTCCGGCGAGCAATTAATCCCTAACTAAGTCAAATTAGCTCTCGAGCCTGTGATCAAACATGATCAGTGGACTGTTTAGAACACATCTAAGTAACCAGAATCACCAATTTCGCTAAAATATGAAAAACCCCAAGTTTACACCTTGCATGCAAACTGGAACTCGCCATTAAGCTTCTGTGGTGATTTTCCAGTTAAATTGACTTCACACCTAGCTCTGTTATGCCCCAGAGACCATCCTCAAGCAAGGATTCGAGTTCGTTTGCCCTAGATCAGAAATGCCCAAATTTTGTGTCTTCTTCCCTAGCTCCGGTCGCCGGATTTTGTTCCCGGCCGTTTCAACCCCAACCACCTTGTCTAGTAGATGTGCCTCGACCCCAGGAGTATTTTTGCCTTCTAGCTCGACACCTGGATCGGCCCAGATGAAGAGGTATCACCATGCCAAGGTTTTGTCCAGAAACTGTTGAGAACAGTTCGGCCACCGTGTTCTTCGCCGGTTTTCATCACTTTCCGGCCATCCCCTGCCCTAGATCCTGTTGAGACATTTGTTCCTGTTACAAATGCCTAACCACCAGACAAAGTGGTGCATCATTTGGAGCCCTGAGTCAAAAGATATGGCTAACCCTAGTTTCTGGCCGTGTCAAGCCTATGCCAGGCTATGTCAGCCAGTGGCATTAGCCCTTTTCACCCACCTCTGGTCATGTAAAACAGAAACTACTTTGTCAAATAGTTTTCTCACTACCTTGTGCACCATATGCTTGGATCAAAACCTACTTTGGCCACTGGAAACTGCTCAAACCATGTCAATGCCATTCTAGAGCACTGTCAGCCTATGTCAGCCAGTGGCATTGAGCCTTTTCACCCACCTCCAGCCATGCACTTTGAAAATAACTTTGTCCCTTAGACTCCTGATGTTGTGATCTACACTTTTCTCTACTGTCACAACTTGAGTTGAGCCCTCTATCAACCATCGACCTTATGTCGATGCCTTGAACCGAATGCCAACCTAAAGACATTCGCTGTTTTTGGGCGAACCAGTCACCACCTTGATAGTACCCTGATATTTTGGAACCTTGTAAACCTTAACAGCTAATTTTAACCCTAGTTTCCATAGCTAAACTCAAATCGCTTTCAAACCTTGTATCACCAGAGTATTTTCTCCTTGCATCTTTGCATGTAGTGGATTAGTAAGAATAGGATTGATTGTAATGCCTGTTTGCTTGTTTGATCTTGTTCAGAGCAAGAGTCCGGGGTTGAAGATCTTGTCGCTGAACCGTCATCGACTGCTGATACTTACGACGCGGAAGGCAAGTCATACTTTGATCATATTGAAACCCATATTTTATGTATTGCTATGCTATTCCATGAATAGATATCTCATTAATATTGCATGTGTTGAGATCAATGATATTATGGCAGTGATAGATCGAATACTTGAGGAATGTGAACTTGATAAGATAGTAAGCCACGAACTAATAAAAGTATAAACATGTACATTTATATTCATGAAATAGAACCCCTTGCCGTGACCAGTATTTTGGTATGGAATGGTGGTAGCACTGGAGGTGCTTGGCTGCACTGAAGGTGTAGGCACTGAAGGTGCATGGTTTGTGGTATGATCTGGTCACTGGCATATAAGGACTAGAACCTTGTGTTGTGCGTCTAGTGGCATGAAAAACGTACCAACCACTTACCTGGTATGGGACAGGCGCAACCTAGTAGCTTTCTTAGTATTATCAGTTCCCTGCATGGCTTGTCGATCCGGTTTCTCGCGTGGAAACTGGTGGGACGCAGTTCGTCCATGAGTGGTGTGAGATCAGAAAAATTATGAGAGGATAAGGTGTAAAGAAGGAAGACGCCCTACGCCAGATTAAGTTATGCGCGACTGAAATCAAAAGAGGTTATGTGTCCTGCGGGAACATAGACCCAGGCTAGGAAGTAAGGCAGTGGGGAGGACCCACAACGGTACTTGGGACTAGATTGTCCATTTACCGGGCAGGGATACTGTTAATACTAGACTGCAAAAACGTTGTGTGATCTCGGCCTTGTCACATGCGTATAAGTCGCATGGAGTTGGCCCGACTTGGAAGTCGAGTGAAAAAGTGGATTTAAAAAGAGGTACATCTCTGCAGAGTTTAAAAATGTATTCGAATACTTCGTGCTCCCGAGTTTTAGGAGTATGCCGCGGTGGATTAAATCCACGGGGTGTGACACAAGTATTGTTTTATAAACTAAAATTTGTTAGCTCAAGATTACCCAAGTGGCATGTGTTGTCATGATAAGGGGCGTTGCCATGGGCTGTCATGTGTTGACGTGTCGCGGTAATACCATAATATAGAGATCATTTGATAACTAAGAGGCATGTGGATTTATGCCCTAAAGTATACGAAATACTGTTATGAGTATAAGATTGAAAGGCTTGAATAAAAATAATGTGATATGAGGCTATATCGCCTTGAATATGGGATATATGTATCACCATCAATATGATTTATTTACTACCATGGGTATGATCAGAAGTTGAGTAAGAATTGAGAAAGAAATGTATTTTGGGAAAAACCCTTCACTCTTTCCCCAATAGCATAGGCTCATGTCATTTATACTGTAACTATATCTCTACCTCCCCTATGACTTGCTGAGTACATAAGTACTCACCCTTGCAACAACTCCTCAATAGATGGAGCGTTCTACGACCTTGGAGGATACCCTGAAGATGCTACGGACCCAGGAGATGATGAGCAGTTTCCTTCGGAGCCCTGATGTGGTGCTGTCTTGCTGTCAACCTCTGTTTCCTGTGGATTGCTTTTGGGCCTAGCTTCCGCCGACTAGATGTGTTATTTTGTTAGACCCTTGTGCCTTGTAAGGCACTGTACCTCGTTTTGTACTAAGGCCTGATGGCCATACAATTATGACTACTGTATTATTTTGCTGCTTCAATGTATCCCTGTGATTGACTCATCCTGGGAAGTCAAGTGGTTTAAGGGACCAGCTGCACCGAGCTGGGCTCCTCACAGGTGATGTCACAGTCGTGGCAGTCACGACAACGTGTAAACCCTCTTTGAAATAAAGAGTTGTGCAATTTCTTTGGGTTTCGGGTATAAGATTCCGTTATTCCGCATATTAGAATCTGGGCGAGCCTAGTGCGAAAACCAAGGCTAGGTCTCAAACGGATCATTATGCTTGATCCATTTTAATGCGGGTTCATCTTGATCATCTTGCGTGTCTTTCCGAACAAGCTCTGTATCGAATATCTTAGATGCACAGTTAGTCTAAAACACTTTGTTTTCATTAATCATCAAAATTAGGTTAGGCATAATGGCCTAGATGCAACAATCTCTCTATTTTTTATGATTGATGACAATAAGTGTTTGATGCAAAATAATAAGTGAATAACTCCCCCTGAGTGTATGCATCACATATGACATGAATAATCATAAATATAAGTGTATTCATAAGATCATAATTCTCCCCCTGAATATCAGAATATTCCATACAGCATTTAAACAGTATATCAAAGAACAATATACAACATGGATATCAATCAAAGACAAATATCAGAGCATATCAGAGTATCACAAATATAAGCAGAACCATATCCATGGTGTATAACAAAAATATCATAATCAGTAATGAAGACCAAATCATCCATATATCAAAATCATATATCATATATCAAAGGTTCAATCATCCATATATCATAACCCTAACAAAAGCTCATCCAACATATCCATATATCCAAAAACACAAGTAAACTCATATAATATTCTCCCCCTTTGGCATCAAGCACAAAAAGGGAGCCAAAACAAAACATAGCCTAAAGCTCATCATCAGAAAAGCCTAGCACGGCTGTATCCCCGGAGCTTGCAGGAGATCCAGTCGCATTGACAGCTGGGGATACTGGAGGAGTAGCGGCCGGAGCTGGAGAAGCTGGTGCTGCAGGAACTGGAGCAGCTGGATCTGAAGCTAATCCTGGAGATGATGCAGTAAGGCGGGCCCTCTTACGAGGGGCTGAAGAAGCTGAAGAAGGTAGGCGCCGCAGAATCTTCTCCTACTGAGCAAGTAGACGAAGCAGCATCTGATGGTGCTCCTGCTGAGTGCTGACGATCTGCTGCTGCACTTGGATCACCTGATCGAGCTGAGAGGCCGAGGAGGATCCGGTGCCTGTCTCTGCAGCAAGTGCTGGATCAGACTCCTGAACTGGAGCCTCGTCTTCTGACTCCCCCGCAGCATCATCATCAGATGCGGGAGAATCCGAGCCACCAGCAGCCGCAGGTCGGGCACCGAGGCGGCGATCAGCCTGGCCCGGAGGGTAGAAGAGAAGAGGGTGATGAGGCCGAGGAAGCTCAGAGTCGACGGCCCTAATATGCAGAAGCACCGCCATGATATACGGAGCGTACACCAACTGGCGGCGCGGAGCAAGAAGGACGTGCTGAATCTCGCTAATGATGAGATCAGCAACGTCGAAGGGCTCCTCTTGGAAGATGGAGATCAAGACATGGAGGGCAAGGTAGGTGACTCTAGCCCTGTCTCCGGTCATAGGGACCAAAGTGAGACGCAGAATCCTAAGGGCCAGGTCAACATTGTGGCGCAGGCCAACGATGTGACGGAGCTGGAAGGGGCCGGAGTAGAGCATGGCCACCTCCCGATGCTCGAGGTCTGGGAGAGTGTGGAGATGGCGCCCAGAAGCGGGATGAACCAGTCCAAGCGCGGCCTCTATCTGCTCCTTCATGATAGTATACACATGAATACCTGTCATGAAGGTGATGAAGTCGCGCTGAGGAGAAAAAAAAATGGTGGAATAGAACTGGTGGATGGGTCCGTCAGCCCAGTGGAGAGAGGAATCAGCGACAAGGTCGCGGATCCCGACAGAAGCAAAGGAATCAGCCAAGGTGACGATGCCTGTGCGAGAGGCAATCGTCTGCCAGGAGATGGAGCGATGGGCAAAGATGGGAACGCGACTGTAGACGCTGGTGAACAGGTCTAGCTGCAAGTTTGTGTAATAGGTCACAATGCTAAAGCCGTCGCGACCAGTGGGACGCGAGAGAGATAAGGGTTTGTGGAGCGGAGCGTGCGGAGGCGACACGTGCCACCGGGAATAATCCACGGGCACACGCTCGGGTGGAGGCGAAGGCCAGGTCTCAGATGTCTGACCCGATGAACCACGGCTGTTTGCCGCATTCTTTCGACGGGCCACACGCCAAGACGAGGAACCAGGCTGATCAGACATAATGCGAAAAGAAACAGAAACAGAGTAAAAACAGAGACCTGAACAGATCAGATTTGGTGACGATGAAATGGCGACGGCGGCGAACAAACTCGAGCCGGCGAAAGAAGAACGAAGCACGGTGAGGTGGAGGCACGAAGAGTCTCGGTGGAGGCGACGAAGTAAACTAGCACCGGCAAAAGAAACAACACCGGCGAACAGAGGCACGGCGAAGAGAACGGCGGCGCGGTGAAGCGCAATGCGGTGGCGACAAAAAGGGCGGCGGGGGGCACTGCTCATCAGCGGTGAGGAGTGGCCCGGCTCAAACGAGGCGAGAAGAGGCAGCGGCGGCGATGAGAGGAGGCGAAGGGACGCGAGAAGGAAACAGGGTTTTTAGGGTTTGGGGCCCCCAACTAACAGTCAGTATGATATACTGACAGTCAGTTCCAAAACCAGAAACATAGAACTGACAATCAGTGTACCACACTGACAGTCAGTTCACAGATCTGAGTTTTGAAACTGACAGTCAGTGTATGAGACTAACAGTCAGTGTGAGTCACCAACTTTGACTAGGAGTTACGACCAGAAGTGAAGCACATAACTGATAGTCAGTTTGTGGAACTGACTGTCAGAATGGTCAACGACTTCAACCAGAGGCTACGATCAGGCTCCTGAACAAAGGAACTGACAGTCAGTTTGTCATGCTAACTGTCAGTTTGAACAATTTCGACCAGAAGTAAGACTTGACCAGAGAGAGAATAAAAATATATTTTAATACAATTATCACATCACCTAGCATTTGATATATCAATAATGTTCAGTTCACCTCTGAGAAAACAAAATCTAGTCTAGTCTAGTGGCTTGGTGAAAATATCTGCTAGTTTCTTATCAGTTCTAATATAACTCACATCAATATCTCCTTTTGCCACATGATCTCATATAAAATGGTGCCGTATTTCAATATGCTTAGTTTTAGAATGCTGAACAGGATTATTAGCAATTTTAATGGCACTTTCATTATCACACAAGAGTGGCACTTTATCAAATTTAATTCCATAGTCCAAAAATGTCTACTTCATCCACAAAATTTGAGCACAACAACTTCCTGCAGACACATATTCAGCTTCAGCGGTGGAGAGAGCTACAGAATTTTGTTTCCTAGATGACCATGATACTAAAGATCTCCCCAACAGCTGACAGTTACCAGATGTGCTTTTTCTATCAATCTTACACCCAGCATAATCAGAATCCGAATATCCAATTAATTCAAAATTTGCATCTTTTGGATACCAAAGACCTAGGTTGGGATAGCATTTCAAATATCTAAGGATTCTTTTAATAGCAATTAAATGACATTCCTTTGGATCTGACTGAAATCAAGCACATAAACATACACTAAACATGATAGCAGGCCTAGATGCAGTAAGATATAACAAGCTACCAATCATAGACCAATACAGTTTAGAATCAACAAATTTTCCATAGGTCCATTTGTGGCCATGGGAGTCTTGATTGCTTTAGCATCTTCCATCTCAAAGCGCTTGAGTAAGTCCTTCACGTACTTTGTTTGACTCACGAACGTACCGTTTTTAAGTTGCCTGATTTGAAGTCCAAGGAAGAAGCTTAGTTTGCCGATCATTGACATCTCGAATTCGCTAGACATCATTTCTCCAAACTCATGACAAAAGTACTCATTAGTCGATCCAAAGATAATATCATCAACATATATTTGACAAATGAACAAATCTTTTTCAATCTTTTTAGTAAAAAGAGTTGTATCAATCTTCCCAATTTTAAAACGTTTTGATAAAAGAAAGTCTCTAAGTCGTTCATACCAAGCTCGAGGAGCTTGCTTGAGACCATAGAGAGCTTTAGACAATTTAAACACATGGTTTGGAAATTTAGAATCTTCGAAATTGAGAGGTTGTTCAACAAAAACTAGTTCAGATATCTCACCATTTAAGAAAGCACTTTTTACATCCATTTGAAATAATTTAATATTAAAACATGATGCATAAGCAAGAAGTATACGAATAGCTTCAAGTCTTGCTACAGGTGCAAAAGTTTCACCAAAGTCTAAACCTTCGACTTGAGAAAAGCCTTGTGCAACAAGACGAGCTTTGTTTCTAACAACTACACCATTTTCATCTTGCTTATTTCTGAAGACCCATTTTGTTCCAATTACATTATGATCTTTGGGTCTTTCTACTAAAGTCCAAACTTTATTCCTAGAGAAATTATTTAGTTCATCATGCATAGCATTAACCCAATCAGGATCACTAAGAGCTTCATCAACATGTTTAGGTTCTAAAGAAGATACAAATGAATGATGTTCACAAAAAAAAAGCGATACGAGAGTGAGTTTGAACACCCTTACTGACATCACCCAATATTTGATCTAAAGGGTGATCTTGTGCTGCTTCTTCTTGATTTTGCTCTGGAGAATCAATGTGAGATGATGATGCATGTTGATCATCATTCTCAATATTTTCATCATCTTCTTGATCATCTTCTCTTGGTTTGATGTCTCTAATGGTTATGTTCTTTATAGCTTCTTGAAGATCTCCACCTGAAACTTCACAAGGGACTTGCTCCTTTTGAGAGCCATTAGTTTCATCAAATTCTAAATCACAAGATTCTTCAATACAGCTCGTATTTTTATTAAAAACACGATAGGCTTTGCTGGTGGTGGAGTATTCGACTAGAAAGCCTTCATCCACTCTTTTCTGAAATTTAGCACCAAAATTTCTTTTCTTAAGAATGTAACATTTGCAACCAAACACTCGAAAATAAGAAATATTTGGCTTACGCCCAACAAGAAGCAAATAAAGCCGATTAATAGAATAGCAAGCTGTATGCACAGCTTCAGCCCAAAAGCGAGTAGGTGTATCATACTCACTTAGCATAGTTCTTGCCATTTCTAATAATGTTCGATTTTTCCTTTCCACAACTCCATTTTGCTGTGGAGTGTAAGAAGTAGAAAATTCGTGTTTAATTCCAAGCGAGTCACAGAAATCAAATAAGGTTGAATTTACGAATTCTCCACCATGATTACTACGGATTTTCTTGATAGAAAGTTCGAATTCAATTGAAACACGTTTTGCAAAACTTTTGAAAACATCGGGGGTTTCAGATTTTTGAGAAATAAAGAAGACCCAAGTATAGCGAGTAAAATCATCAACAATAACAAAACCATAGTTGTTACCCTCGATACTTTGGAACTCAAAAGGTCCAAATAAATCCATATGCAGCAGTTCAAAAGGTTTGCAAGTTGAAAGAACACGCTTAATTGGATGTGAAGTAGCTACTTGCTTGCTAGCCTGACAAGCGCTACAGGGTTTATCCTTTTCAAAATTCACATCTTTTAAGCCAACAACCAAATCACGTTTAAACAGCTTTTTCAGTTGATGCATACCAACGTGTGCGAGTCTCCTATGCCATACCAACCTTTTGAGGTTTGAGAGACAAGACATGTTGAAAGAGATGCATCTTTTGAATAAAAATCAACTAGATAAAGATTTCCAAAACGAAAGCCTTTAAAGATCAAAGAATTATCTTTTAAACTTTCAACCAAAACTTCTTTGGGATAAAATGTGCAACGAAATCCAAAATCACAAATTTGTGCAACGAAAAGCAAATTAAAATTCAGAGATTCAACAAGTAAAACATTTGAGATTAAGAGATCATTTGAAATTGCAATTTTACCCAAGCCTACCACATTTCCTTGACGATTGTCGCCAAAGGTGATCTTTTGGTTTTCGCTCGAGTTGTCTTCTAATGAGGTGAACAACTTCTTGTTACCGGTCATGTGTTCGGAGCATCCGCTGTCTAGCACCCAATGCTTCCCACCGGTCTTATAATTCACCTACATAAAAGAATCAAGCCATTTTAGGTACCCAAACCTTTTTGGGTCCTTCAATGTTAGCAATTAAAGCTTTGGGCACCCAAATTGATTTCTTCTTTTTATTAAGTATGGGTACACCAACAAACTTTGCTATAGCATACCCTTTCTTCAACCTTTGAAGCATGTAGCAAGTATCAAAATAGTTTAGTGTCATTAAAGGACATGCTTCATGCGAATGACCAGTTTCATGACATTTAAAAAAAAATTTGTTGCATGCATTTACAAAGATAGTTTTTGCATTTTGCTTCTTTCCTTTCTTCGGAGAGTATCCAAAACCCTCTTTTCTAAAAGAACATTTTTGTTTACTAAGAATAAGATCAAGAGATACTTTTCCTTTATAACAGTTTTCCAGTCCTTTTCCGAGTTTCTCAATTTGTGCTTTAAGTTCATTATTTTCATTTAAAATTGTTTCTTTTAAAGCACATGGAATATCAAGAGGACTAGTAGGAATAGCATGAGAAGGAGTATTATCTAGATCACATGAAATTCCTACATCTACCTTAGATGGAGCATTTGTAATATCTTTAATGAGAAAACTTTCATATGAATCTTTTAATTCTGAGTATTGAGTGCATAAAAAAGAATGCTCTTCTTTAAGCACTCTATACTTCTTTTTAGTTATTCCAAACACCTCATTTAGTTCAGTAATCATTTCAACTAGTTCTTCATATGAAGGATCAGAGGAATGTACCTTTTCATCACCTTTTGCCATAAGACAAAAGTGTGAACCAGTCGAAATGTTGCCGAGAGCTAGTCCGCCTAGCTTCTTTGAGCAACCTCCTTCATCGTCGGAGTTAGAGTCAGAGTCGGAGCTCTCTCCACCGGACATCCATTCTCCGAAACAAGCTTCTTTGGTTGCGCCATTATTTTTCTTGAAGAATTTCTTCTTCTTATCCCACGACATGTTCTTGTTTGGACATCTTGAGGCTATATGTCCTATTTCGTGACATCCATAGCATATGATGTCCTTGAAGTTCGTTTGCTTTGGCCCTTTTGGTCGTGTGTCGATGTTGACTCATTTCTTGTGTAACCTACGAAGAAGTTTTTGAGTGTTTTTACCATAAGAGCTAGATTTTCGTCAGAGGAGCCATCGCTTGAGTCCTTTTTGGAGCCGGCTTTGAAAGCCAACACCGCCTTCTTCATATCTGACGGTTCGGCCGCTTCCTTCTTTTCCTTTCGATGCATCTCATGGGTAATGAGGTTCCCATAGAGATCCGTCGATGTGGTGGTTGATAGGTCGGAGTTGGTTAGTACCGTCACCAATGTGTCAAAACTTTCTGGAAGAGCCCTGAGCATTTTTCACACAATATCGATGTCAGTAAAAACAACACCTAGCCTCTTGAGCTCATTCACAATATTGTTCAACCAAGTAAACATGGAATCCACGGACTCGGTTGACGACATGGTGAATGTCTCATATCGTTGCCTTATCATGAGCAACTTTGCCTCTTTAACTTTAGTCGTGCCCTCATAAATTTCTTCGAGGGTGGTCCAAATCTTCTGAGCTGTTGTGAGATTGCTCACGCAGTTGAACTCGTTTAAAGATAAACCGACAAAGAGTGCATTTTTGGCTCGGGCATTTAAATGTAGTTTTTCTCCTTTCGTCATCGGAGTGACTTGCCGGATCATCCGGAGGAGTAATCCCAAGTTTAACAATGTCCCATACATCAAGCCCCATGGCCTCTAGAAAAACCGACATGCGCACCTTCCAATAGGGATAATTAGTCCCATCAAAGATAGGCGCACGGCCGGTATGACCGAGATGAAACCCTTCATTAGACCTCATCCTCTCTCTAGGCGGTAAATCCTAATTAATTGAGAGACCAAGCTCTGATACCACGTGTGGGATCCAGGATGCCGACTAGAGGGGGGTGAATAGGTGGTTTTTTAAAAACTTCAAATTAAAACAAATTTTGGCAAATAAAGAAATCAAGAACAAATAACAATAATATGAGAAAGAGAAAGAGAAGACGAACACGACGATTTTTACTAAGGTCTCGGAGACTCGCCCAGTCTCCCCTAATCCTCGTTGAAGCACTCAAGTGAATGAGTCTTGCTTCAATATCCACGAAGGATATTTCTCACTAATGGCTGCTCCTTGACCGCTCCGGAAAGGCGAGCACCGATGTCTTGTACAGTCACGCCAAGCCTCTCCAACAAACTTCGAACGGAGTGATCAACGGCCACGCCACCAAACCGTCTAGGTGAGGGCGTTCACCAAGAGTAACGAGCAGCAAGGTCTTCTCTAGACCTCCAAACACGCACCGAGAAACTAAAAGAATGCAAATGATGCGAACAAAACACTCGGTGGCTCACAAAAACTCTCGACTTGATCAACAGATCAAGATTTTAAAACTCTAAAAGAATGCTCAAATGTATATGAGAGTATGAGGCTGCTTGGTGCATGAAACAATAGCTCAAGGCCTCTATTTATAGCCTCAACCTCAAAAGAACCGTTGGAGCTCGAGCTGAAAATCAGCAGTGCAAACTGACAGTCAGTTAGGCAAACTGACAGTCAGTTAGGCAAACTGACAGTCAGTTTGGGTCACGACCAGAAGAAGTAAAATCTGGAGATAAATCAGCTAGCCGTTAGAGGTCGAAAATGGAAACAAAATAGTGCAAACTGACAGTCAGTATAACACACTGACAGTCAGTCTCAAACTCAACGGCTGACAAAATTTACGGATAAAAAATAGCTAGCCGTTTTTGGTCGTATATGGAAACTGATACCTCATACTGACAGTCAGTAGGCAAATACTGACAGTCAGTATGAACCACAAAATTGACCAGATCAAATAGAGACTCAAATAAAACGGCTCGTGGTCGAAATGCAAACTGACAGTCAGTGTGGACCAACTAACAGTCAGTATAGGTCAAAAACTTTTGGCACAAAAAACACACTCTCTGGACAACTGTCAGTATAAATAAATTAACATTCAAACTGACAGTCAACATAGCAAACTGACAGTCAGTATGGATAAAAACAATTATAACTTTTGATCCAGAGATCCGATTTAAGAGATTAATAGCTCGTTTGAAAGATAAGTTTAAGGGCTATCTTTTTATCAATAGAAACAAAATCCAGATCTGCCTAGATCTTTCTAAAGAATGTAAAAATGCTTCTGTTGTCGAAAACACAACTGAAAATCCAAATCTTTTCAAAACCAAATCCAACCGAAATGATGCAATGTAGTGACCTAGATTTCTCGGTTTATGCTAAAAATGTAGAGAGGACTTTGCAACCCCTCTTAATAGTACTGTTAAATCTAAAAACAAATTTTCCTAAACCGATCAATCTCCAAACACCGAGATCGGTAAAAATCAAAACTCATATTACCTCAGGTCCTTTGCATTTCTCGATTTTCTTCTCATCTTAGTGCTTTGCGACTTGTGCTTGATCCATTTTACGTCGAGTTCATCTTGATCATCTTGCGTGTCTTCCCGAACAAGCTATGTTCGAATATCTCAGAAGCACAATTAGTCTAAAACACTTTGTTTTTATTAATCATCAAAATTAGGTTAGGCATAATGGCCTAGATGCAACATATGCAACATGCAAAGGAGAAATACTCTTGGCGATACTGGAACAGGTAGGTCTGAGAGCTGGATTTGAGTTAAACTCTCAAATCTGTAGAGTCTGTGCTAAAGGCGAGTGTTAGAGGATCTTAGGGTTTCAAGGCTGCAACATGGACATCAAGTCCGCGGCTGGTTTGCTCAAGAACGACGAATGTCAATAGGTCAACATTCGGTTCAGGGCTCTGACATAGCTTCAGAGAAAGCTAGAGAGCTTATCTCAAGATGTGGCAGTTGAGTAAAATGTAGAACATAGCTCTACAACCTTAGGGGACAAAGTGGATTTCAATTTGCACACATAGCAAGGGTCAAACTGGCCCAATGCCACTGGCTGACATGGGCTGACAAGGGCTGGCAATGCCCAATAATGGCATTGACATAGTTTAGAGAATTTCCAGTGGGAAAAATGGGTTTTGATTCAAGCATTGGGTGCATAATGCCATGAGGTAGCTAATTGACAAGGTGGTTTTTGATTTGCATGACCAAAGGTGGGTGAACAGAGCCAATGCCACTGGCTAACATGAACTGGCACAGGGCTGACAATGTCAAAAACTAGGGCTTTGATGATTTGATCGTTTTAGGGCTTGATTGCTTTGCCAACTATGTCTAGGAGGCAGGCGAAGATGACGGGAATCTAGTGGTGGTGGTTCCAGGAGCTGAGATGGCCGGACGGCGACGAACGGCGGCGAGGAAAGATGGTGGCGACACGGCAAGGTACAGGCACTGGACAGCTTCTGTACAGATTCTTGGCACAGAAACATCTGGTGATTTTGAACAGAATCAAAGATCGGGGTAGAAGAGAAAAATGCTCAGGAGGCTAAGGCAAAGCTGTTGGACAAAGTGGTGTCGACGGTGGTGACCGGTGGCGATTGGGCGGCACGCTGGCGGCACGGCAGCGAGGAGTAAATTACTCAAACGGCGATTAGGTTCTGCGCATCGGGAAATAGAGGTGCCTGAGGCTAGCTAGGGCTATTAGTTACAACCTAGAGCACTGGATTGGGCTGGAGATTGAACGGCGGCGAGTGGCGGCGAGCTACGCCAGAGAAGAAATTACCTCGACGACGACAAGGCGACTGGATGAACCAAACTCCAATTTAAGGGCACAGTTGAGTTCCTGGTTTGGTACAGATGGTCAGGTGATGGGGAATCGAATTGGGGCGGCGTCGGCGAGGAATTCGACGTCGCGGCCGGAGAAGAAGAGGTGAGATTTGGGTGTTTCTGGCACGAGGCTCTGGAGATCGATTCCTTTCTGTGAGAGCGAAAGGGAGGTGTGGGAGAGCTTCTAGAAAGGCCAATTTGGCCGGAGAAACGACAACGTGGCCTGGCGACGAGAGCCAGTCACTGGTGGCGCGCAAAATTGGGGAAAACTTTGATTGAAGCTCAATTTCGAAATCCAGGTTCACAGGCTCGTTAGGGAGGTTTTACTGATCATACAACTCTACTGAGAGATGAGCTGATTTGGGCTAAATCGATAATCATTGCTGGAACAGGGGAAATTGGAAATTCCGGCGATCACCGGCGTTAGGGTCCACCAGAGTGAAATTAAATGCTACAGCACGATGATATGGATAAGGGGTACTCACTGGTGAAGCTGGATGGGAGAAAGATGCAGTGGATTGGGCTGGCGTCGGGCCCCTCTTCACTGGCTCGCCGAAGACGAAGACTAAGATGGTGAAGCTCAAGAATTGGCTGGTTTTGGTGAGGTGCGAAGTTGCAACAGGTGATGGGAAAGCTTAAATAGCGGTGGCCGAAGGCCTCAAGAGTTGAAGCAGCCGATTTGACAAGGAATTGACTGAACGAGCACGGCAGTAGCAACGTGACGACGCACGGCGATTTCTTCAGCTTTGTCAGTTGGCGTACAACTTGCTCTGGCTGGTGCGACGGCGAGAAGACTTGCAACTCCGGCATGGCTGCAACATGGCGCAAAACTCCTATTGTTGCTGCTGCTACTGGCGATGTCGTGCGCGCGCGGTGAAGATAGGCAGCGTTGGTGCTGCTGCTGCTGCCACGGTGGCTACTCCAGCGCGGACGCGTGTCGGGCATGCACCTCCAACGGCTACAAGTACTGGCGACGAGGAACACGGCGACAGGCGCACCTGGTCGTGGTCGAAGCGGCGTGGTCGAACAAGCACAGCTCCTGGTCGCTGGCCCCAGGGACTGAAGTGTAATGATTTTGGTTTGAAATTTGGACCTGATTGTAAAATCTGGAATTTGGATGGTTTAGGTGGGTTCTAATTTCACAGATCTGCATAACTTTATTCCACCAACTGGTTTAGCAAAGAAATTGGCAAAATTCAGCACATTTGAATATATTTTGAATAAAACAAAAATAGGGTACTTTAGGGTATTTATAATCTGAATTTGTCGATTTTGAATTCTGGGCATTTGGAGTGAGATTTGGAAGTTCCATAAAAAGGAGATTTTGTATCAAATAGTATTTGGAGGATGTTCATTGAGTCAGATTTGGATTTGGAGCTATTTTGTGGTTTTTAGCCTTTTCGAGCTTCTGGAAAATCGGAAAAGGACTAATCCACGATACAATCTGGACTAATTTGCGAAAAGGGCTTAAATGATGGAGTTTGGCTGCCAACTTTTTGGATTAAGGTATTGGCACACCCTTGATCATATTCGACACTTGAGTCTGGATAGGGTTAAAATCAAGTTAGACTGAGTTGCTGAAAAACAGAGTACTTAGGGTAATTTGAATATTATAATATTTCTGTTTTCAAAAACAAGAAGAGGTGAATAATTCTGGGAGTTAGAGATGGAATTGAATCTGGCTTCTGAAGGATTTTATATTCAGGATAGATGGTAGGTCATATCTGGACAATCTGATCTTTATTTGGATCTACATGATAGATTTTGAGATTTTTGGGGATTACATCTGGGTGATTTGGTTACTACTACTACCAAGATATATGCATGCATGATTTTCATGAAAAGGAAATTTTCCAAAAGCCTGAAAAGGCTAAAAGCCACAAACTAGCCCCAAATCTTGATGTGATTCAGGGAATGTCTCCCAATTGCTATTCTGAACAAAATCTTATTCTAAGAGAATCCCAAAATCTCATCTTAGATCTCAGATTTCAACCTCGACAAAATCCAGATTATAATTACCCTAATTACCTTATTTTCGTTTTCACTCAAAACCAGATCAAAAACTCCAGATTTCATCTCCCGTCCCTGCTAAACTATTTGTTGGATTTAGTGGGTCAAACTGGTAAAGTCAATTTCAGCTTAACCTAAGCATTTTTCCAGATTTACAAATCAGTCCAAAACAAGTTTTAGAATTTGCGTTTCAGTCTAGACCCCTTTTACCCAACCGGCACGCCTTCGACCAGAAGCGCCGCCGCGATCTTCGCCGCCGGCCAATGACCGCCTTCACCAGTGCCGTCTCGTCTCGCCATTGACATGCTGAGGCCAGCCATCACTTCCCCTCTGCGCCAGCCAGGAGCTTGCATGATCGCCCCCCCTGACAGCCGCTGCAGCTGTCCCGTCGCCACTGCACGCCGTCTCGATCGTCGCCACCATCCGCCGACCAGTCAATTAGATATCCACCCAATTTGCTTCAAGTTTTGAGAGCTCCAGCGTCGCCTATATAAACTGTAGCAACCAAAGCCATCTCCACACCTCCAGAAACCACCTAAGTCCCAGCTTCTCTCGTTTTCTTCTTCTTCCCCAGCGAGCCGAGAGGAGGAGCACGACGCCAGAGCTCGCCACTGCCCCATCTCCCCATCCAGCTGCCCCAGTACGCTCCTAGCATCCATCTCTTTGTTCCACAGTAATTAATTTATCTCCGGTAGACCTCAACGCCAACACCGGTGATTGCCGTGAACTTGAATTGCCCCGTTCCTACAATTGAAGCCGTTTCTGTCCAAATTGGCCTTCCCTCCTGTAGAGTTAAATGATCACCAGAGCCTAGTGAACAAGCCTGTTCAACCACATTTTGAAATTAGCCCGTATTTGAAGTTTCCCGTTCCTTTCCGTGCCGCCGTGGATGTCTCACGTCGCCGGCACACCTCGCTGTACCCCCGATCGGATTGACCTTACCTCCACCTTCCTTGTGTCTCGTAGATCGTGTAGCCGAGGCCAATTGGTCGACATTGCTCTGAATCAACGGCGCCCATCACGACCGTCGTCTTCGAGTCCGGCCATGACGCCGGCGAGCCTCGAGCCACCACCAAAGCCCGATTCCCTTGTCCAGCACCATCTACTTCTGATCCGGGAGGATCTCCAAGTCCTGATCGCATACGGCTTCGCGTCCAAGTCCTGATCGCATACGGCTTCGCGACCAAGTCCTGATCGCATACGCCTTCGCGACCAAGTCCTGATCGCATACGGCTTCGCGACCTTAACCGTGTTCGGAAAGGATTCGTGACCTGGATGAGTCCGCGACCATGGATTGGTTCGCGACCAGGAAAAGGAATTCGTTCCCTGTTCGGAATTGTAATCCGATCCGAATGTGTATAACTAAGCTTATCTGTTTAGGATTAGTTATATGAGTCTAATACGTTTAGGTCTCTAAGTCTGATACGTACTCATACGATTGGACTATAAATACCTTGTAATAGGTCTAGTTTAGATCATCGAACTCAATCGAACAGTCATAGAACTTATTTGAGTTTTAGACACTTATAGTTCCTTCGACGTAGGCAAGTGTGCCTAACGTTCGACGTGTAAAGCACTCTTTGAAATAAAGAGTTGTGCAATTACTTTGGGTTTCGGTATTTCCGAGTAAGATCCCGTTATTCCGCATATTAGAATCTGGGCGAGCCTAGTGCGACAACCAAGGCTAGGTCTCAAACGGATCAAGTTGGTATCAGAGCAACTTTCCTATCCTGTGGATGGTGAAGACTCGCCAGGGTTACAAAACCTCCGGCGAAACTCCAGGCGATCAATTGACGGTTCCTACAGCCGCGTCTCCGACAATGTCTGACGATACCTCCGTTCGAGCTAACCTAGCCGAACAAGTGGCTAAGCTCTCCACCGACATGGAAACCGTGCTTGCTTGGATTAAGCAACAGGCCATGATTGTACCTCCTGAAGTAGGGAAGGTTACGGGTGAGAAGAGTGGTGAAAACTTGCGTAGGGCAGACGAAGATGAAGACGAAGGCGACCACAAAACCGACGACCTCGCCAACACCTCCTTAGCTGTCGGATCTTTTAAAGACGACGCTAAGATTGATATACCCATATATGATGGGGTGATCGATGCCGAGAAGCTGGATTCTTGGATCGACCAACTTGAGACCTACTTTGACATGAAAAGGTTTAGTAGCGCTCAAAAGGTCAAAATTGCACCTTTGAAGATGAAGGACCACGCCAAGACATGGTGGAAGGCCCTTGTCGCCAGCGGTGAAGCTGACGACCTTGCGTGGGGTCAATTCAAACGACTTCTGCGACAAGAATTCTATCCGATGGGCTACCTTGAGGAGAGATGGGAGCGTTGGCACCGATTGTACCAACGGCGCGACCAGACCGTCCAAGACTATACGACAGAGTTTCGACGACAAGCAATGGTCATTGGCATCTCACTATCCGACCCTCAAGTATTTCGGAAGTACACATCTGGATTTCAGAAATCGATCAGTACTGAGCTAAGTCTGTTCGGCGTCCAAGATATCGCGACCGCGAGCACAACTGCTATGGCGATCGAGAAGAAGAACAAATCCCGTAGCGACAAAAGCACGAAGGAAAGTGCGACCTCGACAAAGAAAAAGCCGAGTCCGAAGAAGAAATTGGGCACGAGTGCTTTCTGCGAACATTGTCAAGTTGCGGGACATACGAAGGACAAATGCTACAAGCTTCATCCTGAGCTTCGACCAAAGAAAAACGGACCAGGGAAAAGAACAACCACGGCTACTGCGACTTCACCCGACGAAGAAATTGTCCGAGTGAATTCGGTTAATGAGGCGGATACGACCTTGTCTCTGATGGCAATGCCGAAGGAGAAGGGTTCGGATCCACCGAACGACCATCACCCGACAGAGGACTTGTTCACGATCAACATCCAGGTGAAGCACGAAGTGGTCGCAGCGATATTCGATCCAGGAAGTCAAAAGAATTTGGTCTCCGCTGGACTGGTTCGGCGACTTGGTTTGAAGACAACCACACACCCGCGACCATATCCGCTGGGTTGGTTTACATCCGACGTGAACCAACAGATTACGAGTCAGTGTGTGTTGAAGTTTGCGATCTCTGCACGGTATATCGATGAGGTGCAATGCGATGTTGTCCCTATCGATATCTGTCAGGTGATCTTTGGGAGTCCGTATCTGTATGATCGAGACGCTCATTTCCATCGGCGAGCGCAAGAGTACGACCTCACCAAAGATGGGGTTAAGTTCGTAATCAGTAGAGACGTCCACGTCAACACTTCGAACTTGATTACCGCAAATCAAGCCAAACGGATTGTTAATGCATGTCACAAGTATGTGCTTGTCATGATTCGACCCATTGGACAAAGTGAGGGTACTCGACCAGCATTGTCGTTGGCGTGCCAAGAAGATTCTGGTCGTTTGTCGGGACTACTGGAGAAATACAGTGATCTGTTCGAGACTACCCAGGGTTGTCCACCGAAACGTCCAGTCGAGCACGAAATTCAGCTTGTGTCCGATGCGACACTGCCCAATCTAAGTATGTATCGCAACTCAGTATTGGAGAATGAAGAGATCAAAAGACAACTTGGTGAGTTGCTGAACGATGGTGTCATTCAACCAAGTAGTTCACCTTGTGGATCTCCTGTGGTGTTAGTACCAAAGAAAGATGGGACTTGGCGTATGTGCATCGACTATCGAGCCCTAAACAAGATCACCATCAAGAACCGGTACCCCCTTCCCCGTATTGACGACCTGTTAGACCAATTGAAGCATGCTATTGTCTTCTCCAAATTGGATCTTAAGTCAGGATATCATCAAGTCAGCATCCGAGAGGAGGATACATGGAAGACCGCGTTCAAAACACGACAAGGTCTGTTCGAATGGCTGGTCATGCCGTTTGGTCTCTGCAACGCCCCTGCAACTTTCATGCGTCTTATGAATGACGTTTTGAGACCGTTCATCGACGACTTTGTCATCGTTTACCTCGACGACATACTAGTTTATAGTCAATCGTGGGATGAGCACCTCATTCATGTCGAAAAGGTGTTCGATCAGCTTCGGCAACATCGACTTTGCCTCAACCGTAAGAAGTGCGAGTTCGGCCAGCAAACTCTACTTTGCCTTGGATTCCTGGTCGGCAACGGTACGTTGCAAATCGACCCAGATAAGGTAAAAGTGATTCGCGAGTGGCCGCGACCACGAACAGTTACGGATGTGCGTAGTTTTGTGGGAGCATGCCAATACCTTCGGAAGTTCATCCGACACTTCTCGATTATGGCTTCTCCGTTGCATGCATTAACCAGGATCGATCAGAAGTTCGAGTGGACAGGGAAACATGAGGACACGTTTCTCTTGCTGAAAAGGAAGATCAGCGAGGCGCCTGTGTTAGCTTTGCCGAATCTCCAGAAACCGTTCGAGCTCGAAACCGATGCCTCAGGTTATGCAATAGGCGCAGTGCTCATGCAAGAAGGTCGACCAGTGGCATATCACTCTGAGTTATTCCAGGGAGCTCAGAAGAACTACCCGACTTATGATAAGGAGTTATGCGCACTGCATCAGGCCGTGAAACATTGGCGATGTTATCTCTTGGGGAAAGAGACGGTTGTCCACACCGACCATCAACCATTGCAATATTTGCAGACTCAGTCCAAGCTACAGCAAGCTCGACACATGAAGTGGATGTCGTATCTGCAGCAGTTCAATCTGGTGATTAAGTACAAAAAGGGCGTACACAACAAATTGGCGGACATGTTGTCGCGACCACCAGTTACGACCCTCTGTTTATCAACGTTCATGCAGATCGAGCCCTCATGTCATGATGACTATGCCACTATGTACAGTGAAGACCCTGATTTTCAAACAGTACTGACTGAGCTCGAAACAGGGAAACCTACGGAGTTCGTTCATCGAGAAGGACTCTTGTACAAGGGCAATTTACTTTGTATACCTCGTGGAGCACCTCGAATTCAATGGTTGCGAGAAGCGCATACATCGAAGGTAGCTGGTCACTTTGGGGTTACAAAGACGTTGCAAAATCTTCACCGACATGTGTTTTGGCCGCGTATGCAGCAAGATGTGGCTAGCTTTGTTCGAGGCTGTGGTCTCTGCAGCATCTCGAAACCGGCAAACCGAAAAATAGGTTTGTACACTCCTTTGCCAGTTCCATCGCGACCATGGGAAAGCATATCTATGGATTTCTTGGGAGGCTTGCCTAAGACCCGACGTGGCAACGACTATCTATTCGTGGTCGTTGATCGGTTCTCCAAAATGATTATTCTTATACCTTGTCGGAAGACTATCACGGGAGAAGAGGCAGCTCGGGTATTCTTTCAACACGTCTGGACACACTTCGGACTGCCGACTTCTATTGTGTCTGATCGCGATACCCGGTTCCTTAGTCACTTTTGGCGATCGCTCTGGACGATGATGGACACCAAGCTGAAGAGGAGTACTGCTTTTCATCCGCAAACTGATGGTCAAACCGAGGTGGTTAATCGCACAGTTGTTCATCTTTTGAGAGGATATAACTCGAAGCACCCGAAGACCTGGGATGGAAGCATACCGTACCTGCAGTTTGCTTTAAATCGAGCAGTGCATGGTTCGACTGAAAAGTCACCGTTTGAGGTTTGTTTAGGATTTCTACCACAGAGTCCATTCGACATGGAGTTTGTGATCCCTACCTCAGCACAGAACAGCAAGGAAGCATCTGATCAGGATCGAGCACAAAAGTTCCTGGAAGGTATTCAACGACTCCATCGTGAGGTTGAACAGAACTTGCTGAAAGCTCAACTCAAGTACAAGGCGCGACATGATCGGCACCGAGTTGATGCGCAATTTCAAGAAGGTGATATGGTATGGTTACATCTGAGTAAGGAGAGACTTAAATGTGAAGGTAAGAAGCTCAAACCCATTCGTTATGGTCCTTTTCGGATTTTGCGGAAAGTGGGTAATAATGCTTGTCAGCTCGAGTTACCTCCATACATGGATATTTACTCGGTTGTTAATGTTGAGCACCTCAAACTGTTTGAGCCTTCAATGCTGGATGATGAGCCAGATACCATAGTACCATCTGTTGAAGATTTGGTCTATCAACGAGACGAACCTCTACGTGAAGATGTAATTCTGGAGAAGAAGGTGACTACCACCCGCAGTGGCACCAAGGAGAATTTTCGAATCGGTCGGAAAGATCAACGAGCACGTGCGGCAAAGTGGTACACCAAAGAAGATGGACAAGCCCAATTTCCACATCTCCAGTTTGATCGAGAGGTCGCAACAGGGGTTGGCTCCTTCTCAACAAGGGAGTCATGATCCGGGAGGATCTCCAAGTCCTGATCGCATACGGCTTCGCGTCTAAGTCCTGATCGCATACGGCTTCGCGACCAAGTCCTGATCGCATACGGCTTCGCGACCTTAACCGTGTTCGGAAAGGATTCGCGACCTGGATGAGTCCGCGACCATGGATTGGTTCGCGACCAGGAAAAGGAATTCGTTCCCTGTTCGGAATTGTAATCCGATCCGAATGTGTATAACTAAGCTTATCTGTTTAGGATTAGTTATATGAGTCTAATACGTTTAGGTCTCTAAGTCTGATACGTACTCATATGATTGGACTATAAATACCTTGTAATAGGTCTAGTTTAGATCATCGAACTCAATCGAACAGTCATAGAACTTATTTGAGTTTTAGACACTTATAGTTCCTTCGACGTAGGCAAGTGTGCCTAACGTTTGACGTGTAAAGCCCTCTTTGAAATAAAGAGTTATGCAATTACTTTGGGTTTCGGTATTTCCGAGTAAGATCCCGTTATTCTGCATATTAGAATCTGGGCGAGTCTAGTGCGAAAACCAAGGCTAGGTCTCAAACGGATCAACTTCACTCCAGGAACAGAAGCCCTCAACCAATTTTGAAGTTCATCAACCCCTGTGCCCTGTCACCGTAGCCCATCCTTCGTTCCAGCGGCCGACGAGTTAAAACTCGCCGTTCGCCGCCGTCAAGTCGCCATCTTCCAATCAATCTTGTCAGTAGCACCCTCTCTATCCCACCTGTGTGTTTGACAAGGTTAGCGAAGCAGCACTTGCATGGATTGTCCAGACGCACAAACCCTAGACTCGACAGTGCACTGGCACTCAATTTTTCTTGTGCCAGGGTCTTTCTGTAATTTTACTGATTTACTGGACCTTTCTGCAAAAACCAATTTGTCAGTTAGCCCCCTCACTGTGTTTGGCACCAAATGCCCTAGTTTGAGCTTGTCTTGACTTTTTAAGAGCCCCAGATTAACCCAATGCCACTCACTGATATTGTCAGGCCACGAACCGAATGTCGGCCAGCAGACATTCACTGTGTCCGAGCCAAACCCTTGTGCTCTTAGCCAAACCCCGAGTGTCTTCTCCCTCTCAAGATCATTCCTAACCAGATCACCTCGCTTGCATGCATGTTTATATATTATATACATATAATTTCTGTATGCTTATATGTCGTGCTGTGTTTTGCGTGCGAGAGTAGAGCCAGAAGCGGAAGAGGCGATAGAAGTCTTTGAGGATCCCTTAGAGCAGTCAGACCCCGCGTTGCAAGGCAAGTCTCTTTTCTCCTTGATCATGTCTTTCCCAGTACTTGAAAAAACTAGGTTAACTTCTGTTTTAAGTATATGCATGCTTTGTATTCAAATTAAGTGCTATGTTGGAATAATATGAATAGATATGACCTAATTCCTTGTAAAGGCCCTCATGTTTGTATATCTCATGCACCTTTGTCACCCTAGGATATCATGCTTAGGTTATGCTTATGCTTAAATGTATGCATTAAGTGCTAAATGGTCATGTGTATGAAAAATGTGCTTAAAACCTCTTTTGTTAAAGAAAATGTGATTAGAATCGATAGTGAGGATGGTTTGAATAGTTGGTGCTGTGTGCACATCGGGAATGTGAATGGCTCCTCACTAAAGATTCATAAGGACAAGAACCTTGTGTTGTACTTCTATGCGGCATGAAAAAGTACTAACCACTTGCCCTGTATGGGACGGGCGCAACATAGTAGTTTTCCCGGTATTAGTTTTTCCCTGCAATGGTTGTTGATCTGGTTTCTCGAGAGGAAACTAGTGGGCCACAGAGGGCCACGAGCAGTGTGAGCTAATGAGTGAATCAAGAGTATTGAAGTAAGGCACCCTCAACTAGTTTTTAAGTTGTGCTCGGTTGAATCCACAGGCTATGTGTCTTGCGGGGCCATAGGCCAAGGCTAGGTAGAATTGGCTATGGGGCATACCCACAACGGTAATAGGGACTGAATTGTCTACTTGTCGGGCAGAGAATTGTTAATGCTAGGATTGCAAAATGTTGTGTGATCTCGGCCTTGTCACATGCGTAAAAGTCGCATGGAGAGGTACCGACTTGAAAGTGGAGTGATCAAGTGGATTAAAGTGGTACACCTTAGCAAAGTTACAAAAAGTATCTGATACTCTGAGCTCCCAGGTTATGGAGTCTGTGTGCGGTGGATTCTATCCACATCGATGCAGCACAAGTAGAATTTGAAATATTTTCGTAATATTGATAAAAGTGGTGACTCATGGAAGACCGCCACGCATAACATCTTCTGAAAATCTAGTTTAGGATTTTAAAGTCTCGCTTTTTGAAAACAAAACCTTTCTTCAAAACTTTAGAGTGAAAATCTATTCTATCCTTATCTAAAAACCAAAGAGCCCTTTTCTTGGAAACCCCTCTCATCTATATACTTGCATTCTCAAATCGAGACTTGTCGAGCACCGTGTGGACCCGACTCATACGGCCTTGAACCCAATGAAGAGGAAGGAACCATCCCCGAAGATTCAGTTTACTAGAGGGTCACTCACCAAGTGGAGTCCGATGTGGAGGAAGCCCATGCAACACCGCTGCCGATGAAGATGAAGACCATCGTAGTCACACCGCTTGTTGTTGTTCTAGTTTCGTGCCGACCCTCGTGTTGAAGAAAACTCTTTAATTTTGTATCAACTTTAAATTGCGTTATTTTCGGCGCTATGATATTGTAATATTGGTCCTCGTGACCCTGTACTCGTTCTAATTAATTGCATTGCTATATAATGCATTTTGTTGTTCTGAGCTTGTGATGTATCATTCTGAGTGCAACCCACCTGGGCGGTTGCCACTGAATTCCTCAAATGAGGGTCCCACAGCACCCAGGATGGGGGACACCTATATCCAGGGCGCCTGTTACCGGGACGATTGTCACCGGGTGGTGGCGCCCGGGACATGAGAGGTCTCTTGCCCAGGAGCAGCGTCCGGGTCGAATTAGGCCCTAGGGGCAAGACAGAGATTTCCCCGAATAGAGTATCTGTATAAGTTTTTCTCTTGAACACTGATTTTCCAAAATAAATTGTTTTTGGCTTTTCTCAGTTGTTCGGAGACTGTGCTACTTCGAAGAAGCGAGCTGGAGATGATGCAGGTCCATCTGCTGGATCCTCATGAAAAAACTAATGAGTACTGAGGTACTAGCTGCAACTGAGCCTCAGGCTGTTGCACCATCTTCTGTACAGAGTAATCATGATAAAGGGAAGAAGGTTGAAAGTCTACAGCCATTGACTATAGAATCTTTTTTACCATATCCTTCTGAATTTCCACTTGCTGCTTCTACTGTTGCCCAATCAATATCTGTTCTCAAGGTAAGTATTTCTACTTATTCTTTTAAAATTTTCTATATGCGACCTGGATTGATCCCATGATTGTATAAGAGGACAAAACTTTGTGGGTTCTCAGCGAGTAGCTTGCTGAGATCCAGGTTCTTCTGAAAGAAAAGACTACTTTATGCAAGATTCCTAAGGAATAGAACAAGGATCTTGAGCAGTAGCATATCAAGCAAGGAGAAACCCTCGACTCTCTCTTCAAGGTCATTGATCGCTTGAAGGTGAACAGCGATAGGGCTCGTGAGGCCACATGGCTTGCTCGTATGGAGAGGGACCTTGTCCGAGAGGAGAAGAACGCCTCTAATGCAATTGTTGCCAGCTGTGGTATCACAATGAAAAATGTCCTCGAAAAACTGAGGAGGGTTGCAGATTCACTCAAGGTGAATGTTATTGATCCTGAGGAGGATGATTTATCCCTCGAGGAGTCTTGTATTTTTGTTTTGGATCTGGCTGACTCATTGGTCGCCAGTAGGGCTGGACAAAAAGATCGAAGCTCGCGAGCTATTCGAGATCGGATCGAAGATCGGCTCGACTCGAGCTCGGCTCGAGCTATTAACGAGCCGAGCTCGAGCCTGAAATGAAGCTCGAGTGAGTATTCGAGCCGAGCTCGAGTCTTCCCGAGCTCGCTCGAGCTCGGCTCGTTAAGGCTCGAATTATATTTAAAGCCCATGACACTATGACAGCCCAGCCCAAAGACCACATGCCATGATGCCACAGCCCACAGACCACATGCAGCCCACTGCCCACAGCCCATTTGCCTCGTGACCTGTAAGGCTGTAAGCCTGTAAGTCTGTAACCCGTGAGGCACTGAGGCCATGACTCCCATTCTCCAAATCCCGATTCCCAAATCTCCCAACCCTAGCCGGCGCCGTGGGCGGGGTCACGGACTCACGGGGGAGCTGCGGCGGCGGCGCTGGGACGGGGGAGCTGCGGCGACGGCACGGGGAGCGGTGGCGGCGCGGGGAGCGGCTGCGGCCTGCGGCACGGGGACGGGGGAGCTGCTGCGGCGCGGGGAGCGGCTGCGGGCTGCGGCGCGGGGAGCCGCTGCGGCGCGGGGAGCGGCTGCGGGCTGCGGCACCGGGACGGGGGAGCTACGGCGGCCATCTTGAGTAGACTGGTACTGGCGTACTGCTGGTGATTGGTGAAGTCAAGATGAAGTGTAAGTGTGTTCTCTTATTTCACTTCACTTCAGCAGTTCAGCCTTCTTGAGTACTGCCGTTATCAGTGAGTCATCAAAGGACTAGAGATCTGATGTTTGACATGAGAGTGTGCTGCTTAAGCACCCTACAATCTTTAGGTCTTTGGTTTGACATGCTAATGGCATTTATTTGGCCAATACCTGCTTGTTTGCATCTGCTTAAGCTTTAGAAACTGTTTAATTTTGGACTGATGCTGTGTATCAGTGTATGTCCTTTCCTCTTGGTACTACACTTGCTACTACCCATGGAATGCAAGACATGTCAAAAATAATTCATGTTCTTGGATAGCTAGTTGTTGTAGAGACTAGACAGAGAGAAAAGTACTTTTGCTTAATTGCTGTCTCCATTTTGTTGTTTTCTTGTGGAGAAAAGTGTTTGAGGTATATAGTAGTCCATAACAACTAACAAGACACTTTTGTATCTGTGTGATCTTGTGATTTCCTGACTCCATTATTCTGTTCGGTGATGAATCCAGAAATCTGACTTTGTGAGGGTGGAATATACAAGTATTAGACCATGGGCAAAACTTAAGTTTTGTTCTGGAGAAACCTTTACTTATGAGATCAGCTGACCCTATAAGTTACAATGTCGGTTTGTGATTGATTTTGTTTTAGCTTTTTAGGGTTTTGTTTGTGATTTTTTTGTGCCATATAATGTATGGTGTTCATCCCAGGTTAAAAAAAAAAAAAACAAAAGCTGCTACTGGTAATTAAGATTATATTTTTTTTGTTCTCAAAAGATTATTACTTTTTAATTTTTATCAGAAAAATATTCTTTTAGCTATCACCAACATGCATGTTCTTTGCTGACCAAAGATTGACCAGTACTGAGAATCTTTCAGAATACAAATTGCTAGCAAACTTGCAAAAATATCATCATGAGGTATGTATGAACTGCCCCTTATCTAATCCCAGGATAGTCAAGTTGCAGAAGGATGAAGAGGATAGTAGAATGGATTAGTAGCTTGTACTAATTATAAACAGTTGATGCAGTTTGATTTAATCCAAAATCAAAATGATTCTTCTTTTGAGCACCTACTTTTTGAAGCCCTTCTATTCTATTCGGTAGGGCAATTTGACATGGACAACAATCTTCTAATGATTCTTCTCGCCATGGAGGCAGGTCGCCGGCTCGCCGCTAAACTCCACTGCCCCGACCGGCATCGCAGATTCGCAGGATTCGCAGCCTCCTTCAGAAATCAGAATTGGTATGAACAGAGCATTGCTTATTTTCATTTTGCCGATGATTTTTCCTTTGAATTGCATGTTTGTAGACTTCACTGTGATGTGTTTCACTGTGAAGATGTTGTCACTGCAAAACTTGTCTCCTATTGAATATTGATACCCATTTCACAACTTATAATAACTTTGAACATATTTTTAATATTTTGTTTAGACGCTGGATTTGGAAGTAAAGTCCTCTCAAGAGTCAAGAGTCAAGAGTCAACAGTAGGCAGCGCAATGGAGCAGCAGCCATCGCTTGAGGTGAGTTGCAACTTGCAAATTCTCATGGTTTCATGCTTTCATATTAATCCATAGTTGATCACTTGACCCACAAATTTTAATACTGTAATATGTGGTTGTAGATATCAGAAGAACTACATTCCCAACAATCTGGTGATCCATCAAATTTGAGGGTTGATACGGCTGATAGTGATGGGCAGGAGGGAGCAAAGGGAGCTACAGCTACTGATGCTGTGAAGGTAGAAGATGGCTCTGAAAATACAACAATCTCACGAAAGAAAACCTCTGATGTATGGCAACACTTCGAATCAGTTTTGGTGGCATCCAAAAAGGAGAGGGGAGTGATGGAAGAAAAGGTCAAGTGCAAGGCATGTGGAACAAAGTTAACAAAGAGCAAAAGTGGCACTACATCAACAATGAAACGACATTTAGGAGCTTGCAATGTTCACAATATTCAGCAAATGCAAATAAAAAAGCAGAAACTCATGAGTTTTCCTTTGGCTGCGGAAGGTGATTTCATTCTCCCCCCTGTTGGTTCTTCTACTGGATATGATCATGCTAAGATACGTGAGTTAATTGCTACCATGGTTGTTGTTCATGAGTTGCCCTTTAGAATCGTGGAATATACTTGGTTCAATGCTTTGTTAAAAACATTGAATCATTCTTACCAAAAGGTTTCTAGAAAGACTACTAGAGCTGATTGTCTTAAACTTTTTGAATCTGAGAAGGCAAAATTGAAGAAAAGTTTTAGGCATGTTAACAAAATAAGTCTCACATGTGATCTTTGGACATCTAATCAGACTCTTTGCTATATGAGTTTAGTTGCACACTATGTTGATGCTGATTGGATATTACAGTGCCGCATCATTAATTTTGTTGAGTTAGAGCCTCCCCACAGTGGAATAGTTATCTCTCAAGCTATTTCTGAATGTTTAGCTGATTGGAAAATTGAAGACAAGATAGCTACCATTACTTTTGATAATGCCTCTAGCAATGATGTTGCTGCAAAATTGTTGCTTGCTAAGTTAAGTGCTAGAGGTGTATTGTCCTTTAATGGAAAAATTTTTCATGTGAGATGTTGTGCACACATTCTGAATTTGCTTGTAAATGATGGTTTGAAACCATTGGAGAGCTTGATTAGCAAGATTAGGGAGACTGTGAAGTACTTCAAGAAATCCAATACTCGCTTGTATAAGCTCACAGCCATTGCCAAGTCACTTAAGCTTGATCTAAAGAGAAAATTATGTCTAGATGTGTGCACTAGATGGGGCTCCACTTATAAGATGCTTGATAGTGCCTTCTATTTCAGACCTGCTATTGAAATATATGCAGTTGAAGATGCCAACTACAAGTGGCAACCACTTGAGGAGGAATGGGAGTTATATGCACAAGTCAAGAATGTATTGTTTGCTCTACATTTGGCTACCAATATGTTTTCTGGGTCAACTTATCCTACAGCTAATATAGTTTTTTCTGAAATTGTTAACATCAAGAAAGTGTTGTTTGATTTGTCCAATTCATCAAATGCATGCTTGGAGGAAGTGGCACATGCTATGCTTCTTAAATTTGAGAAATATTGGGGACCAGAGTGCACAAATCTTCTTCCTATTGCCACAATTCTTGACCCAAGGTACAAGATGAGAATGATTGATTTCTCTTTTCCAGTCATGTTTTCTAATGGCGATCTTGAACAAAAACTTGCATCTGTAAATGCTACATTGGATGAGTTCTATGCCATATATGAAAGCGAGTATAAGCAAAGCATTTCACATCAAGAAGCTAGTGCCAGTACTTGTGGGCTTGCATCGAGTTCGAGTAGTGCTAGTACTGTGGTCTCATTTTCTTGCCAGTTTCATGAGTTCATCAAAGCTAGTTCTGCTGCACAACCTTCAAAAACTGATTTGAAGATGTACTTAGAAGACATGAATGAAGTGTGTGATGCAAAACCTTTCGATGTACTCACATGGTGGAAGATGAATGCATCAAAGTATCCTATAGTGTCTAAGATGGCAAGAGATATACTGACCATACCTATTAGCACCGTCTCTTCAGAGTCAGCCTTTAGTGCTGGAGGAAGAGTTCTTGATGACTATCGTAGCTCGCTAAACCCAACAATGGTGCAAGCTTTAGTGTGTACCTCTAGTTGGATTAGAGGTAACCATCATAAGTTGAAGAAATTGGTAAGTTTTAACTTCTTCATTTCAAAACTGTTTTCATCAAATGGTAAATAATTTGTTATCATTTCTAATTGTTTTCTATTTCATGTCAGGAGTCACCAATGGAAGATGATGTTGAAGAGATCGCACTAATCGAAAGCAATCCTTCAGATACTTCGGCTGTGGGCAGTAACTAGTGATTTGCTTCTTTACATGAACATTTGTATGCTATTTAAGTTGTTATTTACTTGATTACATCATTACATGACAAAACAATCATTAAGAACAATGCATCATTTTGCAGGCTGCATTGGATCTGAAGAACGATGATTTCACATGCTTTACTTCCTTACATGTTGCACTTTGATTCTCAAGTTGAAGTCTGGAGACCAAGATTCAATTGAAGTTGCACAAATTTGATGTATTTTGAAGATCTTATGATGTAGTTGAAAGTTTGAATTGTCTCAGAAGATTATATATTGTTAGTTTATTATGCTATATTGAAACTCTGCATTTTGGTTTTCTTAATTGGAATTATGAATTGTTATGCTATTAATGTATTATTGTCATGAAGAAAATTCTATATTTTCTAGTTAAATTGTAATGCATATTTTCGAGCCGAGCCTAATCGAGCTCGAGCGAGCCCAATTGAGAAAGTATTTATTTGTGTATAGAGTGAATCTAATCGAGCTCTATCGAGCTTTATCGAGCTTTATCGAGCTTTGTCGAGCCGAGCTCGAGCTTGGTTCCGAGCTCGTTAATGTTTCGAGCCGAGCCCAATACACTATCGAGCCCGAGCCGAGCCTGCCTGGGCTCGCTCGAGCTCGGCTCGTTTCCAGCCCTAGTCGCCAGTATCCCTTTTTACTGTAAAAGTTGTAGAAAATGATAATAAAATCATATTTTCTTTTCATCAAAGTTATTGGATAAGTTTGATAATATGATTATGCATAATTTGTAATCACCTATTAGTATCCAACTTTGTAAATATCTCTGCGAGGAAAAATGATTGCACGAAAATACCTCTGTGATCATAACATTCACAGGTAATAAAAAAGTGTCTGAGATCGTGGTCTCTGCGACACCAAAAAAAATGAGGCCATAGAATCCTTGAGGCCATACAATCTGTCGCGCCCCCGCCTTGGGGACAACGACTACTCTTGTGGGGACCCAGCTCGCTATAGCTGATCCCATAATTGAATACCATTGACTTACCAGGATAAGTCAAGTATAGGAGTATATTTATATCAGTAGAATAACTTACAAACTATTTAAATAGTGTGGCCTGCTGACCTTAATTCAACAAAAGATATTACTATGCCTTCGCGGAGTACATGGTTTAGCAAAATAACAACTACACAGCGAAGATAGGTGAACCCCCACAGCAAGAAGTTGACTGCAGAACAACACACATTATGGTTCTGGTGGAACTAGCTCTCCTTCTGGATCCAAGAAGTTCTCCACGCCTTCATCTTGATCCTGTAACGATCCATCCACTGGATTGTTGGTTGCAAGGGTGAGTACTTACGTACTCAGCAAGTCATAGGTAAAAGTAGATACATATAGTAGAGTTGATATGAACCTGTGCTAGTAAAGAAGTATGAGTGTTTGTAACATAGTTTTTTCCTTTGTATCTCATCTCATGATAGTACTCACTACTAAATAAATGCAATCCACTAACCCATATCTTCTAATGGTTATAAGCAATCTGGGAAAAATCTGATAGAGTAGGACGACAGCGGTGGAGAAGAGGTTTTTTACTATCGGTTATATTCTGGTACACCGTTAGTGAAATGCAAACATTTTTTACTATTGGTCATTACTGTACCAACCGATATAATAGATGAAATAGTACTATCGGTTTGTCTTTCGTAACTGATAGTAAAATTACAGACTTTATACTATCGGTTCATACTGTACCAACCGATATAATAGAGTAAATTTTACTATCGGTTTGTCTTTAATAACTGATAGTGAAATTACGGAATTTTTACAATCGGTTACTACTATACAAACCGATATAATAGAGTAAATTTTACTATCGGTTATATAAAGCAAACTGATAGTAAAATGACGTCATATAATCTAATGGTTATGACAGTGGGGACCTTAGTTTACTATCGGTTGTGTTTTTGAACCGATAGTAAAATTGTACAATTTATCTCGACCCCTGCTCTGCGCTCTTCATCCTCGATTCATTGCTACCGTACGTGCATCCATGCTCCAAGCTAGAGTGATCTGGAGAAGCTAGCTGAGAGGTTGATAATTCGATCCCCCTCGGTATTGTCATCTTCTCATCATCTCTCTCTCTCTCTATCACTCTTTCACACTCTCCCTTTTTCTCTCTACTTGCAATTCATTAAACTAGATACATGTAGCTCCAAACTAGCTAGAAGGCTAGGTTGGCTAGCTAACTATAGCTTGAAGTTAAGCTAGGAATGATTTATGGCTGAAGTTAAGCAGCTAGCTAGCTGGCTCTTTCAATTAATGCATCAAGTTAATTAGGGTTTCATACATATCCATTTAATGTAATTAAGCAGCTGTACACACATATGCCCTAGCTAATTGATGATGTTTCATGCATGCATGCCCTGAGTCATTAATTATTTTTTTCAATTTTTCAATTTTGTGAAATAATTGTAGATGGACCTAGAATATTGGATGTATGGAATAAAACGTACTACTGTTGAGTATTTGGAGAGTGTGAATGGGTTTATTAAATTTGCTGAGCAAGAAAAGGCGAAGAAGGGAGGAAAGATATGCATTGTCCTTGTATAGATTGTATGAACTTAAAAAGGTTCAGCAACTCTGATTAGATTAGGAGTCATTTGATTCGTCGTGGTTTTAACGCACGCTATACCCGTTGGATACGGCATGGTGAAGATCTTGAGGAAACGAGCACCGCTACCACTCAGCAGCACCCGAAAGTGGATTGCAGTAATGATGATCATCAGAACATTGGTAATGTTCATTCGGATGCCCATGTAGATGACGAAAATTTAGATGAAATGTTACGTGATGTAGAAGAAGATTACAGCGAAAACGATTTAGCTAAATTTGAGAAATTAATTGTTGATTCTGAGAAGCCTTTGTTCCCCGGATGTGCAAAATTTACAAAGTTGTCTTGTGTGTTGAGATTATATAACTTGAAGGCAAGCAACGGTTGGAGCGATAAGAGTTTCACGGCGCTATTAGATCTGTTAGCGGACATGCTTTCAGAGGAAAATGAGTTGCCAAGATCGGTTTACCAGGCCAAAAAACTATTGTATCCGTTGGGAATGGAAATCGAAAGAATACATGCATGCCCAAATGATTGTGTTCTGTACCGTAACGAGTACGAGGATTTGCATGTTTGTCCAAGATGCGGTGCATCGCGGTATAAGCATGGGGAAAGAATTTATCACAATGGATGTGATGAGGTAAAGAAAGGGCCTCTGGCCAAAACTGTGTGGTATTTGCCTGTGATTCCTAGATTGAAACGGCTGTTTGCAAATCCGAAAGATGCGAAGTACTTGCGTTGGCATGTTGAAGGTTGGAAACAAGACAAAAAACTAAGACATCCAGCTGATTCTATTCAATGGAGAAACATTAATAGAACATTCGATGAGTTTGGCAGCGAAGTGAGGAATATAAGGTTTGGGTTGAGTACGGATGGTATGAATCCACACGGAAATATGAGCAGTCGACATAGCACTTGGCTGGTTCTTTTATGCATCTACAATCTTCCTCCTTGGTTATGTATGAAGCGCAAGTACATTATGATGTCGTTACTAATTTCAGGACCCAGACAACCCAGGAATGATATTGACGTGTTTCTATCACCGTTAGTCGAGGACTTACATAAATTGTGGAGCGAAGGGGTGTGGGTTTGGGATGCACATAAGAGAGAGAATTTCATGTTGCGGGCCATGATATTTTGCACCATAAATGATTTCTCGGCCTATGGAAATTTGTCGGGGTATAGTACGAAAGGAGGTAAGACTTGTCCTATTTGCCTGGATGAAACTAAAAGCATGTGGTTATCGAACTGCAGAAAAATAGTGTACATGGGTCACCGCAGATTCCTTCCGATGCATCACGCCTACCGTAAGAAGAGGAAGTCATTTAATGGGAAGTCTGAGAAAGGATCAGCCCCAGTGTTTGTGACTGGTAAGGAGCTTTACTTGCGCGTGAAGGACATCAAAGTTGAGTTCGGTAAATGTTCTAAACCTCCAAGAAAAAATGTTTGGAAGAAGAGATCGATTCTTTGGGATCTGCTATATTGGGAGCACTTACAAGTTTGACATTGCATTGATGTCATGCACGTAGAGAAAAATGTTTGTGACAGTTTGATTGGTTTGTTGTTGAACATTCCAGGAAAGACGAAAGATGGCATCAACGTTCGCCGTGACATGCTCGACATGGGCATAAGGACTGAGCTTGCACCGTTGGAGAAGGGAAAGCGTACATACCTCCCCCGGCCTGCTATACTTTGTCAAAAAGAGAAAAAAAAATAGAACTCTGTCAGTGCCTATATGGTGTCAAAGTTCCATGCGGGTATTCTGCGAACTTGAAAAAACTTGTGTCCATGAAAGACTTGAAACTGGTTGGTATGAAGTCCCATGATTGTCATGTACTGATGTCACAAATGCTTCCCATTGCTCTCAGAGGCATTCTCCCAGTCAAAGTCAGAGAGACAATTACAAAGCTATGTTATTTCTTCAACACAATATCTGACAAGGTAAGCGTGTACTCCTATCAAGTTAATTAGCTCCATTCGTGGAACTTGTCAGATTTTTTGGATCTGAATATTTGCTGCAACTGTGTCCTTGCAGGTAATTGATCTGGATGGACTGGACGATTTGCAACGCGATGTGACTACAACTCTTTGTCAGCTGGAGATGTATTTACCTCCATCTTTTTTTGATGTTATGGTCCATCTAATTGTTCACCTTGTCAGAGAAATTAAGTTTTGTGGACCCGTGTTCTTGCGCTACATGTATCCATTTAAGAGATTTATGGGTATCTTCAAGGGATATGTAAGGAATCAACATCGGCCTGAGGGCAGTATCATTGAAGGTTATACCGCCAAGGAGGTGATCGAATTTTGCACCGACTATATGGCCGGGGTTGACCCAGTTGGCGTTCCTATGTCCCGGCATGAAGGCAGGCTTCAGGGCATTGGAACGATTGGATTTAAAACAGTCGTCCCCTCTAGTGATCTGTATGCAAAAGCCCATTTTTGGGTTTTACAACACATGATGGAGGTGGAGCCATACATACACGAGCACAAGGAAATGTTACGGAAACAGAATCCTTCGAAGCCAGAGATTTGGGTCACCAGAGAACATAACAGGAAGTTTGCTGGGTGGATCGAAAATAGAGTCCTGCAAGCTTCTGAGGGCAACGTAGATGAAGTTATTACATGGTTGGCCAGAGGGCCTAGATTTACTGTAGGGACTTGGTAAGGGTATGACATCAACGACTATTCATTTTACACAAGAACTCAGGACGAGAAGAGTACTATGCAATGTAGTGGAGTGACACTACTTGCTATTTCGGAGAATGCCAGAGCAGTAAGGGCACTCAACTTATATTACGGTGTTATTGAGGAAATATGGGAGCTCGATTATGTATTACTTAAGATTCCTCTGTTTCGATGCCAATGGGTCGAAATCTCTCGAGGTGTTAAAGTCGACAATTATGGGTTTACTCTCGTCGATCTCAGTAGAGTCGCACACCAAGATGATCCATTTATACTTGCTGAGCAAGCCACATAGGCGTTCTATATCGTTGACCCGGCCAACCCAAAGTTGCACATTATCTTTCACAGTAAGAGACGTATTGTTGGGGTCGAAGACGTTGTGGATGAAGAAGAGTATGATTAATTCGACGAACTACCTCTATTTTTAGATGGAATTCTTCAATCTGTCCCTACCGAAGATATTGACGAAACAAGTTACCTGCGAGACGACCACGAAGAAGGATTGTGGGTGGACAACCATTCTTGACTAATTTGCAATATGTAAGTGACGTATATTACTTGGATCTTTAATCGAAGAATTCTTCAAATCATTTTTCAAAAATTCTTTGGGAAAACATACGTGATGCATTGAGAATCATTTCTGCAAATTTTCATTTCAATTGGAGTTGATTTGAGCAATAATTGATTCTTTTCACAAATCAATATGAAAACTGCAAATTTTCATTCCATAATTGGTCTTTACTGTTAATTTATTTCAAAATTATTGGAAGTCATTTGCAAGGGGTTTCAGCTGTCTTTATAAGTGCAAAATGATGTACTGAGACCCATCTGTAATTGTTCTCAAGAAAACCCTTTAGGGTCAATAACATTGTCTTCTACTATCGGTTTCAATTTCCAAACCGATATGAAATTAAGATCTACTATCGGTTTATTGTTAATAACTGATAGTAATTCATATTGTGTTATGAGACCGTGTTCTTAATTTATTATCGGTTAATAATCATAAAACCGATAGTGAACAATGCCAACACTCCAAACCCTAACTTCCATTGTATTTACTATCGGTTTGATGATTATGAACCGATAGTAAAGATTCATATATTAGGTTAACCTCACAATTTTCCCTCCAGTACAACTTATCACATTCCAAATAATCGCGCGCGAAAAACCCTAGCCTCCCCGACGTTCGCTTTTTCGCTCCTCTGCGCCACCATTGCCAATCGCAATTGGGTTCTCCACCGCCTCCGGCCACTACATTGCGCCATCGTAGGCCACCTAACGAACGACTATAAGTGTTCTTGACCAAACCGCTCGCGTCAATTTCTTAAATTTATATGCAATAGTTCATATGTGGTTCAATGGATTACAAATATAAAACTAGATGAAAAGTGCATGAATTACAAACTTGATAGCTATGAGAATTACAGACTAGATGAAAATCACTAGCAATTTGTCATACAGTGTCGTCCACTATCGGTTTCTTATTTAAAACCGATAGTAAACACCATAAACTGAATTTTCTGTTAATTATTTCCCATTTTCTAAGTTTCATCTGAAATTTTGGTTCATTTAAATTTTAACAGACTTTATGTTCCTACAGAGAGACTAGCATAGTTTGCACTGCTAATCTTATATATTTTCTTGAATACAAACTTGAGTACTATCGGTTTTTATTGTCAAACCGATAGGAAATAGAGTATGTCATAGTTTGTACTGCTAATCTGAATTTTCTGTTAATTATTTCCCATTTTCTAATTTTCATCTGAAATTTTGGTTCATTTAAATTTTTACAGACTTTATGTTCCTGCAGAGAGACTAGCATAGTTTGCACTGCTAATCTTATATATTTTCCTGAATACAAACTTGAGTACTATCGGTTTTAATTGGCAAACCGATAGGAAATATAGTATGTCATATCGGTTTGTTATTGTCAACCGATAGTACATTGAAAAGTCTGAATTTTGCAGAGTTCATATTTCATTTGTGAAAAGAATCAACTATTGCTGAAATCAAATACATTTGAAATGAAAATTTACAGAAATGATTTTCATTGCATGAAATATATTTTTCTGAAAAAATTTCCAAATAGGATTAATTTTACAATCAAGAGTTATCAAATGATCTTTATGTTAAGCAAGAAGGTTGAAGTTCGACAACCCTTTGCAAATTGAGTTTACAAATCCATTTTAAATCTATTTTGAAGACCATGTTGATAGGAATTGATGATTTTTGGCCTTTTGAATGAAAATTTGACATTTTAACAAAAAGAGGTGGTTCATCATTGCCATTCCATTTTAGTTATGAACTTTGTCATGTACCTTTCTTCATATCAATTGATGGTCTGTTCATGGAATTTTAGGTAAAGTCATGTCGGCATCTTCCTCGGCTGATAGTAGTGATTTGGCAAAGGCGAACGTAGATGACGTTGCCTCGTCCCAGCGCAAGAGGAAGGCGCGAGGCATGACGATGTTGTGCCGTTTGGCCAAACGCGCGGATCTTTCATGTGAGTTCAACCAGTTCGGGAGACCGATCGGAAGAACGCCGTCCAATACACTGCCTATGTTGGTTTGTTGGCGAAGGAAAGGGTGAAGATCACCGTCCAGAGCTGGAAGGACGTTAAGGCCGACGAGAGGGATAGGCTGTGGGTGGAAGTGAAGGTAAAATTAATCAAAATCACTGAACTCTTGAGTAATCACATTCCCTTTGTTTATCCCAGAGATTAGGTAAGTCTTGCTTATATGCACCATTTGAAACAGGCCAAGTGGAACATCCCCGACGATGGTCCCAAGATAGCTTGCTTGAAGGACATGAACAACACGTGGAAAACCTTCAAGAGCGTCCGCGTCAGTACCTTCCTCGCTAAAGGCAAATCTCCATGCGAGAAGTACCCCTTCATAACGAAGGAGGTATGGGAGCAATTCACCCAACAGAAGGGGACCCCTGAGTTCAAGGTATGTATGGTTCCTTTGCTTGGTTGCACCATTGTATGCAGTAACCAGCGGTGCATTAATTTTCTTGTTTCTGGTACGAAGGCCCTTAGAGAGAAGAACAGGGCAATCCAGAGGAGGAACGACCACCCGCACCGGCTCGACTCTCGCGGCTATGCGGGGAAGGAGGAGCAGTGGAAGAAGGCTGAAGATGAGGCGTCAAATTTCATCAACTCCCCTGACCTACTGCTCTCCGAGATCCGCGATCAGCGATGCAAGTGCTGGTGGCTGGCCAGAGGGATCGTGTCGTCCACGAGGACTGTGGAGTTCCCAAACCCCAGGGACGTCGAGGTCGTGCAGCGACTTGTAAGTTGGCTAACTTCCTGGTTGGAATCATAGAGTGTGGTAGAAAAAACTATGATCACTAGTGTGCGCACAAGTTTGTATATATTTTTTCCTCACAATGAAGAGCTTTAAACGTAACAGATCTCTTGCTCGAAGGAGGTGACCGGGGGATTGTTCACTCACCATAGGGAGAACGACATCCTTACCCGGGCTCTAGGGAACAAGGAGCATCTAGGGCGGACGCGAACCGTAGGGGGTGTGGTGCCATGGAAGGAAGGCTTCTAGGAGCCCGGGCAAAAGGCGAAGAAGGCTCACAGCTGGAAGGAAAGGGAATCGGAGCTGTCTCAGAAGATACGGTCAGATGTGACTGCATAATTCGCGGACATGTTCGCTCAAATGAACGAGAAGTATGAACGCCTCAGCCGAGTTGTGCAGTCCAAGGGTTTAGATCCTGCTGCCGAGGTCGACGTTGCCAGGCCGAGTAGTTGCGGCTCGAAGGTTCACGTGGGTCCGATGGACCTGATTGAGGTATTGCAACTCTTGAGCTATATATGCAGTTCGGTTGATGCCACTCCCGTTAAGTTTGAACTGTTTCGCTAACCTGTTATAATTGTTGCAAATTGTAGAAGCCGGAGAGCTGTAGCCTATTGATCAATATAGGCGACAAACCTGTAGTGGTTGCAAACGGGGTCGTATATCAGTCTTGGGAGGATGTCCGGATCCACTATGTACCTCTGGAGCCTGGATTCGCAAAGATACAGGTGGACATGGCCCTCCCGGGCTACAGCTCTTTTCCGTTGCCCGTCCCAACGGACGAAATGCGGACAATTGGCGAAGCATTGGGCTCGTACATATAGTGGCCCAAGAAGGGTGTTAGACTACAGGAGGTAAACCCTAGCCATTCTAGCTTACAACTGAGTTAATATACTCAATTTGCGAAATCTAACTTATGCGTTCGTAACTTAAAGTGGACGATAGATGCCAACTCACTTCCTGAGGACACCACCCCCAGCACAACGCAAGAGCGATCTCCTTCGGCCTCCATGCCTCCTCCGACAGCCTCAAACCCTTCGCCATCAAATGAGGCCAGCGGCACCGCGCCCCAACCTTCGAAGGTATACACTCGCTCCCCGCCCAAAGGCAAGGGCAAGGCCAAAGGCAAGGAGAAACAAAGCCAGCCGGGTACGTTCAAGAACGAGTTCCCACTCGTGTCGGAGTACCTTCTGCGCAATATGGATCAAATAACCAAAAGTCTCCACGAGTGGTACCTGACCCGGTCTAGGCGCCACATCAACTTCTTAGTTCACTTCAGGCCAGGTCATTTTCACCGTGAGGCCGGGAGCATATCGGTGGCCCACGAGGATTTATTCGACCTCCTCAACTGGCGGGAGCTTGATATGTCCATCATACGGACTGGAGTCCTGTGAGTTTGCTGTTGCGTGAAGTTATCACAGTTCATTTCATAAATCTAATCACTTTGTATGCACTACTTACTAATGTCTACTTTGCATCCAGGTGCATGTATAAGCTGGCGTCGATGAGGGCATGTGACAAGGTGGGTTTCCTCGACCCAGACAAAATAAGCCTCACGATGCTAGAGCACGACCAAGCACATGCGGAGGAATACATATCAAGGCCATTACTAGCGCAGCAGGACCGAGAGTTCATTCTTGCGCCATACCACCAAAGGTTAGTGCATTTCCTACTAATTTAACTCATTCTTATATGTTACGCCTAACATATGTATGAAACGGTTCGCTTATATATGCAATGTAGGGGCCACTGGGTCCTCGCCGTAATTTTCCCATGGATGAATGAGATCTATTACCTCGATTCGATGAGCGACAGGGTGGCGCATGTTTTCACCCTCACGTGGCACATAGACGAGTAAGTAACAGTTGTTTTAAATTTTTCTCTGACTAGCTAATTAATGATAACATCTTAACCGACAATGCTAAATTAAATACGAGGTTTTCAAAACTTATGTTACTGCTGCAGGGAGGCATGACGCGTCGAAGGGCACAACAATTTCTTGGAAAGAATATGAGGTAATTAATACGGATGGAAGTACTCATGATGAGTCTTTTAATTTAAGCTTAATTAGTTCTTTCGAGTTAATGTGGGTTTATGTCTTTGCATATGCAATTATCCCAGTGCCATCAGCAGCCACAATCGTGGGAATGTGGCTTCTATGTCATGATATTTATGTATGACCTAATCAGGAGAAACTTTGCCTAATTCCCTATGTAACCATTTTTCCTGACTCAAAGTCAAACATTGGATGTCTCGTACGTTCCTAACTTCATACACGTATGCAGAGCACCATGTTGAAAGAGCAATATGAGTTGCCTCAATTGAAGGAGCTGCGAACAATTTGGGCTCAATATGTGATGGAAGAAGTAGCTATCAACGATCCATCGTAAATGACTTGTGTGATATATATTGAATGTGTTGATTGCTGTATGTGTGTAAATTCATTGGTGTATTTGCGAATAAACTCAATATGTGAATAAATTCATTGGTGTATTTGTGAATAAATTCAATCTGTCCAATGCATGTGTATATCTTTGTATTAGTGTATTTGTGAATAAATTAAATCTGCTGTATTAGTGTATCACTGTATCACTGTATCTGTTAATGATCCTTTGTAATACTATCGGTTTATATCCTACAACCGATAGAAGAAAGTTGTGATACTAACCGTGTCGAGTTTTAACCGATAGAAAAAACTTATACATTACTATCGATTTCCAGTGAATAACCGCTACAAGAAATATAACATCACTATCGGTTGGGATCATTGAGCCGATAGTAGAATTGTCGATAGCGATTACTAAATGTTGGAGGTGTATGTATTTTACTATCGGTTTTTAACCGATAGGGCTGTACTACGTTTCTTCTATCGTGCCGATCACTAGCGGTAAGAAAACCGATAGTAGATTTGATTTTGAACCGATAGTGAAAAGCATTTCTGTAGTAGTGACTTTTCATAACATAGCATCGCTATCCATGTTCCACTATTCATAGTACTACCGCAACACATCGACACACGACAGCCCACGGCAGCACCCCTTATCATGACAACACATGTCATTTGGGTAATCTTAACCTATCAAATTTTATTTAGAAAACATACTTGTGCCACACCCCATGGATTTAATCCACCGCAGCCACTCCTGTAAACCCGGGAGCTCAGAGTATCCGAATACATTTTTAGCTCTGCAGAGAAGTCCCAATTTACCCACAAGATATTCCACTTTCAGGCCCATCCTATTAATATGATTAGACCCCTTCCTCACTGCATATTGTGAGTGGCAAGGTGGAGTTAACAAGAACTTTGGTTATATTTCACTCACAATTCACCCCTGACCCTGTGGTTTCACGCAAATCATAGTTGTGGCGGGCTATACGCCCACCCCGAATGCCTCTTCCCATTACTGGGTCAGCGTGCTATCACATCCAGTGATATGTGTAGGAGCCGCACTCCGTGAAAATCGTGCATCACTTCCCATCTCATGCAGGGATTTCATGTGCGATCCGCATACTTACTTGTTCAGGCCTGTCCCATACTAGGCTTGCGGTCAGTACGTTTTTTATGCCACTAAACGCACAACACAAGGTTCTAGTCCTTATATGCCAGTGACCAGACCATCCAGTGCTACCACCATTCCATACCAAAAACTCTGGTCATGGTTAGGGGTTTTATTTCATGAATATACATATATACATATATACATATATACATAGTTATGGCTCACTACTATATCATTCCACATTTAACAGCCATCCAGCCGAGTACTGCCAATTTATATCTCAACCATTCTTTCACATGCAATATTACTTATATTCAAGGTTATATCATAGCAACTCTTTAAATTATAGGTTCAAGATGTTCAAGAATATGACTTACCTTCCGCGTCGTAAAAGTCAACAGTTGGTGTTGTGTCAGCAGCGAAGTCCTCGAACTCTACTTCTGGATCTATTCAGTAACAAATCAAACACACAATGACTACTAATTGTATTAAAATGTTTCATGATCTATATGCAGATACGCCTTAAAGAGGATAACTGAACAATGCCAAAGGTGATTGAGATTGCAAGCTGAACTTAGTCGAGATTCTAGGGTTTCAAGGAATTTGGACTCAGGTTGTGCACTGGAGGTTACTAAAGTCTCAAGGCATCAATATTGACAAAGGGTTCATGGCTGGCTTGGTCAGAAACGACGAATGTCAACAAATCGACATTCGGTTCATGGCCTGACATAGCTTCAAAGAAAGCTAAAGGGCTTATCTCAAGATGTGATAGTTGAAGGAAATGTAGAAAATGGCCCTGCAAACTTGGTAGACAAAGTTGTTTTCAATTTGCATAACCAAAAGTGGTCAATTTGGCCCAATGCCACTGGCTGGCATTGAGATGACACAGGCTGACATTGTCAGGAAATGGCATTGGCATGATTCTAGAGATTTTCAGTAGACAAAATAGGTTCTGGCTCAAGCATTTGGTGCATAATGTGGTAAGATAACTATTTGACAAAGTGGCTTTTATAGGAAAGTCGAGAAAGATAAAGATTTTGCAAAGACATCCCTGGACACAGTAAACTGGATGTCAATGTATTGTCAAAAACTAGGGTTTTGGTGCTTTGTTTGATTTAGAGCTTGACTGCTTCGCCAATTATGTCTAGGAGGCAAGCGAAAGCAACAGCGACTCATGGGTGGTGGTTTCAGGAGCTGGGGTGGCTGGACAGTGACGAACGACGGCGAGGAAGGGCGGTGGCGACACGGCAAAACACATGTACTGGACACGATCTTGGCATAGCAATATCTGACACTTTTGTGTAGACACAAAAGTCGGGGTAGTGGAAGATTATACTCAGGGGATCAAAGCAAAGGCACTGGACAAGATGTCGACGACGGCGATGGCCGGCGGCGACCGGGCGGCACGCTGGCGGCACAGCTATGATTAGTAAAATACTTGAATCAAGATTTGGCGCTGCACTGTCGAAACTTGAGGTTGCTGAAGCTAACTAGAGCTAAGTGGTACTGTTTGATGCGATGGGCTCAACTGGAGATGGCACGGCGGCGAACAGCGACGAGCTGCACCGGAGAAGAAGACGGCTTCAATGGCAATAGGGCGATGTAGTGATTCAAACTCCAATTTGAAGGCACAGTTGAGTTCCTAGGTAGCTTCAGATAGTGTGGATGAAGGGAATCGGCCTGAGGCGGCGTCAGCGAGGAAGTCAACACCGCGGCCAGAGAAGAAAGCACCGAATTGGGCAAAATTGACATACTGCTTCAGAGGTCAATTGTTTGCTGTGAGAGCCGTAGGGAAGTGAGGTAAAGTTTCTGACATGATCAATTCGACTGGAGGAACTGCGGTACGGCTTGGCAATGTGGCCGATCACCGGTGGCGCGCAGAAAAGGGAAAAACTTCAATTTGATCTGAATTTTGAAATGTCAATGCACTGGCTTGTTGAGAGTATCCCACTGATCAATTTATTCTACTACAGGGAAGACCAATTTGGACTAGGGCAGACGTAATTGCTGGAATAGGGCATTCTCAATTTACGACAATCGCCGGCGTTGTGGTCCACCAAAACTCGATTAAATGCTATAGCATGAGAAGGTAGACAGGAGACACGTACTGGTCACTTCAATTTGGAAGTTGGTACAGTGAATCCACCTGGCGTCGAGCTCCTCCTCGGCGGCTCGCCGGAGAAGAAGGAGATGAAGAAAAAGGGATTTAACGGCTAAGGGGTTCTGGAGTGCAGTGGTGAGGGAGAAGTTGGACTGGATTGCTATTTATAGGCACAAGTCATAAGACGAAGCTTGCCATGCAACGGGCTATGGGACTTGTGCCGGTGAAGCTTCAGGTTGAAGCAACGGCAGCGACAATCCTGGCGCAGACACGTGCACACATGCAAGCATGAGTCTAGACGAGCACAAACGAGGCGGTGCTGGCCGGTGGCGACAAGGCACGGCGAAGAAGCTCGGTGCAGCTATGGTCGAAGCACTGTGCTAGCGGCCGTGGTCGAAAGGGCTGAGCCCTGGTCGAAACAGCAAGTTGGGCTGAATTGAAATTCTGATTTTTGGCTTGGACTAAACTGTAAATCTTAAGATTTGGAGGATTAGGGCATATTTGAACTTCACAATTCTATCAAACTTTACTCAACAGTGTATTTGGCAAGAGTATTTGATGAAATTTAGCTCATTTGAATAGTTTTCAGGTAAAACGAAAACAGGGTAATTAGGGTACTAATAATCTGAATTTTGTCGAAACTGGAATTCTGAGACTTAGGGTGGAATTTTGATGTTCCGACAAAAGAGTATTTTGTATTGAATAGCATTTGGGAGGTGTTCCCTGAAACATATCTGAATTTGGAGTTGATTTGCAACTTTTAGCCTTTTCAAGTTTCTGGAAAACTCAGAAAAGGACTAGTTTGCGATACCATTGGACTGATTTGTGAAAAGGGCTTAGATAATAGAATCTGGTTGCCAACTTTTTAAGTTAAGGTATTGGCATACCCTTGGTCATAGTCCAAGTATAATCTGGTCTTGGTTAGGTCAGGTTTTGGCTAAATCTGAGTTCAAAGTATTTAGGGTAATTAGAATATTAATTTAACTCTCGTTTTCGAAAACAGAAAAGGTTTGATAAATCTGGGGGTTAGAGATGGAATTGAATCTGGCTTCTAAAGGCTTTTATTCTCAGGATAGCTAATGGGTCATATCTGAAAAGTCAGATCTCGCTTTGAGTTCACAGAGAAGATTTTGAGATTTTTGGGGCTTATGATAAAATAGTCTGGGCTGATTTGACTGATCTAGAAGAGACATATGCTTGCATGGATTTTTATGAAGAGAACTTTTACCCCAAACCCAGGGTGTTACACAATCCCATGGTTATAATATGATATGGGTGAATAACTGATAGCTAGCCCCCGAATTTGAAATAAAATGGCCTTTCGGACTTCAAAAAGATTTAATTTCGTTTCGGATTCTAACAGGTTCCAATAATAGTTTTGGATATGCCCATCAGATCCATCATGGGAAACATCTAATGCAAGAAGCGGGTGTAGTGGTTAAAAAGCAACTTACAGTTCCCAAAGCTTCAAAACCCTCTTTTGCAGCCTTGCGAACTTCGCCTCCTCAAGCAGCCTCAAAAAACCCCTCTTTCTCCAAATCCTTCTTCCTTTGATTTTGAGCAATGGCGTCCTAGAACCGATCCATCCATTACGACATTGAGAATCTGGAGGTTCTGGATAAAGAAGAGATTCTGCCTTCTAGGTTGTTGATCTTGTGTCGCCCCACCGGAAAAGAAGAAACCCCAGTCGTTAAGGAAAACGAACTAGTGATATTTGAAGATTTCTTACGCTATATATGGTTTTCGCCTTCCAGAGAGCGAATTCTTTCTCAGCGTCCTCAACCATTTTGTGTTGGAATTGGTAAATCTTCACCCCAACTATGTGTTGAGTTTGGCTATGTTCTATCATTTGTACGAGGCCTTTGTTGCAGTTCTGCCCAGCATTCTCCTTTCTGCCGGTTTTATTTCTTGGTGTGGTCAAAGAGTTCAAATGCCGCTGGATGTGTCTACTTTTGCCTCAGAGAGAAGAAAGATTATCCAGTTGTTCCCCTTCGCGACTCTGTTCATGAATGGAATCAACGATGGTTCTATGGCTTGGCTCCTGAGGAGAGCAGTCTCTGGTTCAAAAACCGTGGGCCAAAGAAAAGCAACTAAAAGGACTCTGCACCTGAACTTGATGAAGAATTGTAGAGATAGGCCCAAGTAATCCTTAATCTGGCCTGTGAGGGCTTAACAGCCCGAGATGTGATTCATAACTTTATAAAGAAGCGGATCAGTCCACTGAAAAGAAGGGTGCATCCTGCCTGGGAGGTGCGCTCTATGCAAGATGGAACCTTAGATTATAATCAAGGTAAAGGCCCTTTCTTGTAGATTGGTACATTGTCTTCAATCTGTTTTGAGCTTATCGTGTTTCCCAAACGAGTTTGCCTATGTCTGAGATCGAGAGGAGAACAGATGCTCTCTTGAGATTATACAATGCGACCACAGAAGGCGAAATGGACACGCCAAGACCACATAGCATGGTCTTAGGCAGCGATAGCTTGATACAAGAGCGTCGAAAGGTAATTCTCTTTTGGAAAAACTTGAGTATGTTTAATTTTTTGAACAAAAGTAATCGAAGGAAAGCATTCCAATTGTAGCTACTCATGGGCCAATTAATTGGGATGAAGCGGGCTGAGGATGATGTTGGGACTTCTGGGGGTCCTTCATCAAAGAAGTTGAAGGCAACTCCTAAAGCCAAAGTCTCAGCCACATATAAGGCAGTCAAAACAGTAAAGGCTTCATCCAAGGCCAAAAAGACTGGATAAAAGATTGCAGTGGTAAGGACTCTCCTCCCTCATATTTTGTTGAATACGAGTGGAATTTACTCCTTAATCGTTCAGGGAGAAGGGAGCGAGGAGGAGGAAGATGAAACTCCTTTGATTCTATAGAGCAAATGATCTGCAAAACCTTTGAAAAGATCCTCCAAGAGGATGTTATCCTCGCTATTGTCCCCTGCAAGTGGGGCATTGAGCTCCCAAAGTTATCTGGGACTCAGTTTCAGGTAACCACCTGTTCCTTCTCTAATTAATTTATTGTACTTAGTTAGGTATAAGTCATACAATCATAAAATGAATGTACAGGTCGAGCTCCACTCCCGCTCAATCTATTTCAATACCAGAAATTAAACAACTGTGGTTGAGGAGATAGCGACCACTATGGCGGAAACTCTCGCCATAGAGAGTGTTGCAGTTTCATCTGTAGCACTAGATGTTGCTGTGACCACTGAGGTCCTCGAATTTCTCATTGACAGGGTAATTCAAGATATTGAATCCTCTGTACCCATCAACAATGAAGATACTGATGTTGCGACTGCGACCATGGCCATGGAGATAAATGAACAAACTAGAACTTCTGCTCCACCCATGGTCGCAGTAATCCTTCCTTGCCCTAATCAAGGAGAAAAGGATTTGGAAACAGCAGCTCAGCTTGCTAATACTCCGTGTCGTAGGGAAAACTCTGCTCTAACTCATGAGATTGCTCAAGAGCGCTCCAATAAGGAAGCTGTGGTAGCAGAAGTCCTGAGGGAAAACAACAGAAAACTTGCTGAAGCCCTCTCATCCTTGGAGGAAAATAAGCAACTATGTGCCTCTCTCCAAGGGAAAAGAAAAAATTACAACCTAACATAGATCATAAGTTCATTCTCGTAGATTTTGTCATTGCGTTTATGATCTTTTATGAACTGTTCAAATTGTTTTTGCTTCTTTATCTGACCAGGCCAAAGAGAACTAAACTCTAAGCTGGCCGAAGAAAGGGACAACTTTGAGGATAAGTTTATCAAGCGAGGACACGACCTTGACAAATTTCATGATACCATCAATAACCTCAAGAAGGCCATGGAAAGGAATAATTTGGAAAAAATCATCAATAGCTATAGTATTGTTGAAGAGGCCACTCTTGCAAAGTTGAGAGAGGTCACAGACTCACTCGAGGCAACGGTTATTTATCCTAAGAAGGATAATTTATCTCTTGAGGAGTCCTGCAATCTGGTCGCGGCTCAAGCTGACTCTCTGATCGCTAACATCCCAGAGTTTGCAAAGAGGTACAAGGAAACCGTGAAGACCGATGTCAAGACTACTGATTCTTCTATCCTTTGCAAACTTAGGCATCGCCACAGACCAGACTTGGATCTGAACCCAGCGGCAGAAAATGTAGTTTTTGACAATGAGGATCAGATGAACGCGACCATGGCTGAGGTTAAACCAATTGTAGATAAACTATTACAAAACCTCAACCTTGTATAAAACTTTCCTCTCATTGTAATTTTTTATGAAATTATCAACGAAAAACGGAAATATTCTAATGTATCTGAGTTTTTATATCCTGAAAATACATATAACTAGTAGAAAATGCAAATGCATGACTAGCAAAAATTAAAATAAGAAAAAACATACTTAACTTTCAACTAAATGCTATAGTTACATTCCCCTAGCCCCCTCCTGAGATCACTGATACTGAAGACACTGTATAGTAATCTTAGGATAAATGATCAGAAAATACTACTAAGTTTCTTACACGTTGAGAAACGATTTAGAAAGAGATGTCTCAACTAGATTTGATCATGAGGTCGCAAGGATAAACATCTTAATATAAATGCCAAAGCTTATAGCGAACTGACAACCACCCGAATGATTAGAAACATGCTAATAAGTCCCTTATGCATTGAGAAACGGCTTATTTAGAGATGTCTTATCTAGATGTGACCATGAGATCGGCTAGCGAATCCACTTTGATCATCATAGTAAGATGGTTATTTGTGATCAGCCCCCGAGCGTAACTTAAGAAAATAAAGAGGACAAAAATTTGGGAATATAACCATAACTTAAAGTGAAAGAAGTACTTTATTTATTAAATGAAATATGCTAATGGAAAAGGGAAATGGAATGAAAGAAACTTACACGTAAAACTTGCGCAATTGATCTATGTTCCAAGCATTGGATAAGATTCTTCCATCTTCCATAGCTAATCGAACCGATCCTGGTCGCAAAATTAAAGTCATAGTATAAGGACCTTCCCACTGAGGGGAGAACTTGTTGCGATTGGACTGGTTTTGGATTTTTCTTAAAACCAAGTCGCCCACATGAAGACTACGTGGTCACACCTTTTTACTGTGATATTTACGCAAAGCTTGTAAATATGCTACTGACCAAATCAACTTTCGATTGCGCTTTTCTTCGAGAAGGGAAAGTTCATCTTCTCGAGTATCACTTTGATCTACAATATCTAAGTGACTTAGGCAAGCTGAACTAAGCTGTATTTCAACTTGTAAGACAGCTTCAGCACCAAAAACCAGTTGGAAAGGTGTCTCGCATGTAGCTCGACTGGAAGTGGTACGTAAGGCCCATAGTACAGAGTAGAGTTCATCTACCCAAACTGATGAGGACATCCTTCGCATCAGTGATCGACCAGAAGAACTTTTCTCTCAATCAGAAGAACTCTGTGCTCGACCAGAAAGGCTCGAGGTCACAGCATCCCTCAAGGTCGTAGCCGATCAAGCCTGAAGACACATGGTCGCAACCTGAGGACCATCCAGTCTGCCGATCAAGCATAATTGTTCAGCGACTTCAACCAAGTGCTAATTTCAGCACAAATGTCCAAGTAGGTCGTGTGAGTACTTTTTGGAAAGGTAATCGAAAGAGCTTTCCAACACATCAAAAATCATCGAATTCCGACATCGTATGCAACTAGGATACCCAAAACAATGACAAGTGCACGAGGGGGAAGAGTCCTGTTCGGATCCGTGAAAAGCAGCTCGGGATTTTCTTTTTATAGTTTGTTATGATTCTATTATGTTTCAAATTAGTTTAGAATTCTGGTTTTAAACATTCTATCTTTTGTAAATACCACCCTCTATAAAAGAGAGGCATGATCATAGTTTTGAGAACCACGAATTGAATACACAAATATTTTCAGAGAAGCTTTTGCTCTTGTTCTAGGGTTTGTGCTCATAAGCCACCGCCTAGAATTGGGAGTTATTCTCTTTACCATTGTTCTTGTAATTTCTTCGTTGATTGCAGGAACAGTGTGTCTACTTTTGCGTGGTCAAGTAGACAACGATCAAAGCGTGTGGTTGGGCGAATTCTTTTGTCGCAGGTTGCTGTATTGACAGTAGTTGGCGCCATCGGTTCGTCAGGTTACACGAATCAACGAGTTATCAACGATCCTACGTCGTGAAGATCGGGCACCCCGTATCACAAACCCCCGAGAGTAATTTAAGGCGGTCGAAAACACGTTTCTTAACCCCCTGTATTATCTGCCCGTTGGCACGTTCAACTGCACCATTGCTCTGTGGATGAGCGATTGATGCGAAACAGACTTTGGTCCCAATGTCGTCACAATAGTCCAAGAAAAGACCACTAACAAACTGAGAGCCATTGTCGGTAATGAGGAAACTTGGAACACCAAATCGTGTCACTATGTTCTTATGAAAGAACTTCTTGGCCACAGCGGCGGTAACATTTTGGACTAGTTCAGCCTCAATCCATTTAGTAAAGGTATCAATGGCCACGAACAAAAACCTGTATCCATTGACAGCTTGAGGCATTGGTCCTACACTATCGATTCTCCAAACAGCAAACAGCCAAGTTAAGGGAATAACTTGTAAGGCATATGTTGGCTAATGAATTTGCCGAGCATGGAATTAACATTGTGGGCATGCTCTAATCAACTGCATGGCATCATTGAGTGCCGTAGGCCAGTAGTAACCTTATCAAAAATGTTTTCCAACAAGCGTCCGATAAGATGCATGTGCACCACCTATGCTTCCATGTATTTATCTTAGGAGGGATTTGCCATCTTCTCGAGAAATACAACGCATAAGTACCCCTTGAGCTCCTTTTCTATATAAGGTTCCCTCAAGAAGTCTATACATACGTGCTTTTCTAACTAACCGATCAATGTCGATTTCATCCTCAGGCAAGGTCCCATTAGCAAGATAGATCCTTAATGGATGAATCCAATCTGCTTCTTGCCCTTCTATAATAGAAGGGGATTTTAAGTGTTCAATGAACAGTCCTGCCGGAGCGGTTGTACGGAGGACCCAATTTTTGACAATTGGTCTGCGAGAATGTTGTCTCTTCGTGGAACGAATTGGACTTCAAAATTACTAAAGTGTTTTTCTAATTTCCTCACCTCATCCAAGTAATGACCCATTGTCTCATCGGAGATGCTGTACTTCTTGTTTACCTGGTTTACAACTAACTGTGAGTCCCCCCTCACCATTAATAGATGGACTCCAAGGGATTTGGCTCCTCGAAGCCCGACAAGAACACCTTCATACTCTGCTGCATTATTGTTAGCAGCAAAGTGTAATTGTATGACATACCAGAGATGGTCACCCTGAGGTGTTATTAAGACCACTCCAGCCCACGAGTGTTGATAACTGCGAGAACCATCAAAATATATTGTCCAATGGTCAGTATTTTTCAAATCCTCAGGTTCTTGTGCAAGTGGTTCAGGATTAGACCATTCGACCATAAAATCGGCAAGAATTTGGGATTTGATTACTACTCAAGTAGTGAAATGGAGATCAAAGGCTCCGAGCTCTACTACCCACTTCACAACTCGACTGGTTACTTCCAGATTCCAGAGAATGTTTCCTAAGAGAAAGGACGAGGGCATGAAAATTTTATGCACTTGAAAGTAATGTCGAAACTTTCTAGAAGCCATTAAGAGAGCATAAAGTAGCTTTTGGACTTCAGGGTAACGCTCCTTCGGTCCATTAAGCACTTCACTTACATAATAAACTGGTCATTGCACTCCTTTCCTTTCCGCGACTAGCACTGCACTGACCGCATGACGGGTAGCAGCCAAATAAATAAATAAAGATTCTCCCTTAACAGGGGAAACCAACACCAGAGCCCTAGTGAGGTACGCTTTCACTTCCTGAAAGGCTTTTTCGGCTTCATTCGACCATCGGAAACCATTGTGCTTACGCAGAACCTTAAAGAAAGGTAAGCCACATTAGCCTAACCGCGAAATAAAACGACTCAAAACCATCATTCAACCGGTCAGTCTTTGCACTTCCTACGTTGTCGAAGGGGATCGCATTTGCTCAATGGCCTGAATTTTTTCGGGATTAACCTCAATGCCTCTTAAACAAATAAGGAAACCTAAAAGCTTACCTGAAGAAAACCCAAAAGAGCACTTTTCAAGATTCAACTTTATTCTGAATTTATTCAAATTACAAAAAGTTTCAGCAAGATCATCTATATGACAAGAGTTTTTAAGACTATTTACAACCATATCATCAATGTAAGTTTCTAAATTACGCCCTAATTGAGAAAGAAAGGTCTTTTGCATCAAGCGCTGGTACATGGAACCAGCAATTCTTGAGCCCAAATGACATCCTAATGTAACAGTAAGTACCAAATGGGGTGATGAAGGCAATTTCTCTTCATCTTCTTCTGCTATATTAATTTGATGATAGTAAGCATCCAGAAAGCTCATCAGTTAACAATCCACTGTTGAATCAATCAATTGATCAATACGGGGAAGAAGAAAATCATCCTTCAGGCAGACATTATTCAAACTGGTGTAATCGACACACATGCGTCACTTACCATTTGATTTCAGGACTATGACCGGATTCGCGAGCCATTCGGGATGGTCAACTTCGCGAATAAAACCAGTCTTCTAGAGTTTTTCCAACTCAGAACGGATGGCTCCTTGTCGATCAGGAGCAAAATGTCTGAGTTTTTGTTTTATTGGTCGTTGTCCAGGCCAAATTGCTAGTCTGTGCTCGATCACTTCCCTTGGGACTCCAGGCATATCTGAGGTTTTCCACACAAACGCATCTACGTTAGCCTAGAGGAAAGCAATGAGCGAGAGTTCCTATTTGTTGTTCAGAGCTGACCCAATCCGAATGGTTCTAGATGGGTCATCTGGGAACAACGGAACCTGCTTAAGCTTTTCTTCTAGTCACGGAGATACCTTGACTGCTTCTGGTTTTGAGGTCGCAACCTTGACATCCTGTAGGGGAAGTTCTCTGGTTCTCCAAGTGCTTACCAAAAATGGCGTTATAAGTTGAATCAAAATCAATTACATCAAAGGTAATCAATTCAGTCCGAAAGTTCTCTGGTTCTCCAAGTGCTACTGGCAGCACAACCTGTCCAATAGGTAACATAGAGAAAACCAGGAATTGACGTTTAGAAAAATAACATGAAGAACCACCAAAAATAACATTAACATGATTATTAGGTACCTGATATGGCATGTCCTCATCTCTAGCGTCTTTTGTTCCGCTGGAATGTCTTTGACCTGGTACTATTGGCATGGGGGTTTTACCTCGGTAAAAGTCGTCCAACTTTCTTAACCAAGTTCGACAATTCTGGAGGTCATGTGAGGAAACATTGTGCAATGGACACCACTTCTTCTCTCCCTGCGGATTAGTTTGTTTTTCTGCTTTAACTTAGAGATCTTAAAATTTAAACTATGACCTTTAATGGAGATTTAGAATGTGTATGTCTTATTAAATTAAAATTGGTTGATGGATCAATGTGCAATTGAAGACATCCGTTGATGCTTTTGGTTTCCGTCTGTCCATGCTGATTGATGACTCGTCCAACTTTTTGTCATTTCCACTTCAACCTTTTCAGTGGTAGAGAAACGTCAGTCCACAAATCTATCACTATTGCCACTTAATAATGAACACTAATCACCAATACTTACCACTTATCGCTACTCATTATAACTAACAATTACTGTCTAATGCCAATCATCACTAATTATTCATGATTACTTGATCCGGGATAAAGCCATACAACCAAATTTGTAACACTAGTTTCAGCAATTCAGGAATCATATATGATGTATCCTCCAATCCTAAATCATCTTATTCCACGCATTTTCCTCTGGACGAGTTCATCTAAACATTTCCTCACGCGTATGCATATAAACAGTAAAAAGTATTGGAACGCGAAATTGTCCTTTCCTCTGTGCCACTGAAATCCTCTAAATTCTCTATCAGGAAGGTCCATGGAAGGAAGCGTGGTTTCATGTACGTGCGTACTTTGTACCTTGTGCAACATTTGTGGTAAAAAAAAAAAATTTGGTTCTTGGAGCTCTCTTCTCTGAAGCTTGTCGCAAGCGAAGTTTGATTTTTCTTTATGTTGCTTCTTACATGCTGAAATTTTGTGGTTGTCCAATTCCAAGGTTCATCATTGCTTACGTTACATCTTTGTCTCCACGTAACATAACTGCATCATAAATACTGAGAAAAAAAGTTTAATCTATCTATATATTACTAATTAGTTCTCATATTATCCAAAAAATCAAAAAAATTTCATGGTAACTAAGTAAAAAAAACTGAATGGTTCATAACATATCTATATGTTACCTTTATGACTACTCAGTTAAAAACAGCAGTTGATGACACCAATTATGCTATTACGCATATATGAAACCGTGATAATCTCAAGCCTAAAAGATAAATCAAATTAACTGTTAGAAACAAATTGATGACACATAAAATCTCAAAGTGTATCAAGATGGGTCAATCCAACCAACATGTGTCCACAACATTGACTTGATATCTCATATCCATAGTCCATGAAACTTGATTATCAATCAATGATCATTCTGACTTATCTTGCATTATTATTTCATGAAATGCCGAAAGTCAGAAATTTTTAGAATAAATATCACTGATAATACCAACAATTCATATATCATAATAAATAGTTCCACGAACAAGTCACATACTTATTTGATAAATAAAAGTGATAGTTTATTCAAGGAATGCAATAACATTTTATTTGTAACAATTCATAAATATATTATGATACAATCATCTCCATGCATGTCTCTAGGGTATATCTCTATCACCTGGGTCCCATGAGATTCCCCGAGCGACTGCCAAGATGGTTCCCCGCGGGTCATTGGGCCTCCGGGCCCCGGGTCCCGGGAGATCCCCCAAGCGCCTGGATTCGTGGGCTAGGGTCCGACCGCCCGAGGAACATCTGGACACTCGGGAGCTGATGATCCTGTAGATGCCTTGGGAACTGGCAGCGACACATGTCCAGCATCTAAGTCCTTGGCCCTGTTAAAGGGCGTTCATGCCCTTTGATCCAACAATCGCAGTTAGGGCATTTTAGTCATTTTGCATCTTTTGGGGTCTATATATACTCTCTTGTATCCCTCTTGTAATACAACTCAATTCATTTTACACACACTCAAAGCAATAGGCATCCCTTAAAGATCTCTCTCCGCGAGAGAACCTCTCTAGTTGGGGGTGCTGAGAGGACTAGAGTTCCCACTTGGACCTGAATTTGTATAAACTCTCCGTGTCAATCTCTGTGATTGCCCGACGGGAGGTGACCCGTCACATGGTCAGCTCACGTCGCTGTACACGTGTTACGCACCTCCAAAAACCTGCCGAGGTATTCGTAATACCACAACACACCTATTGTCCAAGGCAACATGCACGCGCTCATGTTATTGGAACTTGTATACTAGTTGAATCTTGCACTTTAGTTGACTCATCTACATGTGTATTTGTTATTGGTAATGTATGTGTGTATGTGTCAATGATGTCCTCATCACCGAGGCATTCAAATTTTTGGAAAATCCATTCACATCCTTTGCTTGAGGACAAGCAAAATACTAGTTTGGGGGAATTTGATAAATACTAAATTGGTAGTATTTTTACCCTAAATTTGCTATTAAAAACATGTAAAAACATGCTAAAAACTCCTTTGATGCGACATTTAATGCGTATTTTTATATTATTTTTACAAATCACTTTCACAACTATGTTTGCTATGTTTCAGGAACCAAATCTACCAAATTTGAGGAAATTTCGATTTTGTTTGGGCCAATTCCTACAAGAGATACCAAAATTGGACAAAAAGGAACCCTGATCGAATATTCCTCGATCAAAACAACCTGGTCGAACACACTTAGACGAGAAGGAACCTTAATAGAACACGAAAACATCTGGTCGAACAAAGTCTCGATCAAATACGAAGACACCTGGTCGAAAAGAGTCCCGATCAAACACGAACACATATGGTCAAAAAGAATCCCAATCGAACACGACTACTGCTTGGTCAGTTATTTGGCCGAGCGGAGCACAATCAAGGGCACAACCCGTGCCCGACGTGGAGCACAACCCGTGCCCTAGGTCATGCTCGGCTCGATTTCCAAAGGCTTTGTTGTACGAAAGTGGTATTTGACTCATATTTGTCTGTTCTCGCACTGTTTGAAGCTAGATTTTATCGCTTGCATGTCAAGGAGTTATATTTGGGCACGTTAACCCATATATCATAAATAAAGAAGCTTTTGTCTCAATTAGACATGCAATCTTAGGCCTTTTTAGAGTCTTTTAAATACTTTTCTTAGTAGAACCTGCTTCTCTATTTTTCCTGCATTTGTAAATCAACAAGGACGACAGACTTAATTTTCAAGCAATCAAGTTTTCATTTAATTCTTATTATTTCATTATTTCTATGATTTTTTGCAAGTAGTTCACTTTTAGAGTTAGGGAAGACCTAATCCGGAAAGGGTGATTCTTCCTTGGTCTCAATCTTAAGTTTTACAGTTATTTTCTAATGTTTTCTTTCTCAACCATAAATTCTCGTTTCGTCAACAGACATAACAGTTGCCTTAGAAAAAGTGGAAGCTATCCTCTAACTGTCGTACCAACAACCGTACTGACAACTTAATCTTGTTGGATCTAGGTAGGTCTTAGTATCTAGGTTTTGATGATTAATGATGTTTTGGATAAATCCATGATGATTAAAGTTAATCTGAAGATATCAGATTTGATGATTAAATGACAATTTAGATAAATCCTGATTTAGCACAAGTAAATTGAATTGATTATCGGTAAACCCTGAATTGGATGTTTTCCTCGATTGCGGGTTTGATATTGATGCATATGTAGAGGATGAGCTCGGTGGTTGCATCAAGCTTGTGCTAATTGATTGATCAAGATGTTATATGTTAAATCTTGAGGTTGATGACTCCAGTTGTGGATTTGATATTGATGCCCATGTTGAGGGAGAGCTCAGGATGATTAGTTATCCATGTTTGTGCAAAAGGTTGATGACTCTGTGTTCTGGATTTGATATCTCTATGTATGATTGAGAGAGAGCTCATGATATTAGTCATCCATATTGATTGATATCATAACTTGAGTAGTATGGATCGTGTGCGCATTTGTTGTATCATATATGGATCTATATGATTGTGAGATTCATCCATTACTCATTTGTTGTTCATTGAAAGTGGTTTTGTCATTTCACCGAAGAAACAAATTGTTGAGTGAACTCCTGTGTGGAGTGATTTATCTGGTGGTGATTAATGACGAACTGCAAATGAGACTAACGTTTGCGCATTGAGTGTATATGTTCTAGTCTCAGAATGGTTGCAGGATGAAAACAAGCAAGGGCGTGAAGAGGATGAAAACGATATGAGACATCCCGAGTAAGGTCAAGCTTAGCGAGGATGAGCTTTGCGAAGACAGGCGTCAAGCGGTCGAGCTTTGCGTGGTCAAGCTTAGCGGGATCGAGCTTTGCGATGACGAGCGATCGAGCTTCACGAGGTCAAACTCCACCTAAGGTAAAATCCAAGATTAAGGATTGTTTTCTTAGGGTTTTACCGGTCTCGATGTTTGGAGACAGACCGGGTTGATAGGTTTCTTTTTACTAGTTTGACCATACTATTAAGAGGGGTCGGAAACTAATAGGTTGAATCTATCTAGTGCGGAAGCTCAGATGCATTCATATCATCTTGCACTAGTGTCTTGCATTGCTAGTGAGTCTAAGTGTAGTTCATGTGCATTAGATTAAATGTTTTGAAAACTGCACTTAGTCGTGATCGCCAGCTGTTTAAATTGGTTTATTTATCTAGATCTGGTCATGGTCGTATTTGCATATTCTGATCGTATCAGTGTTGATACGTGGTCGTGGTCGTGTCGCTTGTTTGGCGGCTTTATGTTTAGGGTTTGGGCGTGGTCATAGGAGTTCAGACTAGTCGTACCAGTTTTCGGCTCGCTTTCGTACGCTCGACCAAACCCTATCGACCACCTGTTTTCGATCGGATGTCAAGTCCTGTGTGGTCGTGGTCGTTGCTAAGTGACACAAATCACATCCGCGAGAAAACGACAAATCCGTATGTGCAAATACTCTAAAATTGCATTTGAGATGATTTTTGGATTGAACATTTTGACAGCAGGAAAGTTTCTAGAAGTTTCTAGACCTTTCTAGGTCTTGCTCCTGTTGACAAAATTGTAGAGCTCTGAGTTATCTTTCTAACAAGCCAAAAATCACCTCAATCGGATCTCTGGATCAAAAGTTATGCTTGTTTTACTGTCAGTGTACAGTGGCCGGACAAATTCATCCGTCCGGGGCTATCTGTCCGAAGTGGCCGGACTTTGTCCGAAATGACTGGACATTGTCCGGCCTGTACAAGTTTTTTTGAGCCGAGAGTTAACAGAGACATATCCATTTGTCCGGACTTTTTGTACGGACAAATAGTATCCGTCCGGCCTTCACAAATTTCGCCCAACGGTCACTGACACGTTTGCAACGGCTGAAATTTTTGTATTGGCCGGACAGTGTCCGAAGTGACCGGATAATGTCCGGCCTGTACAACTTTTGGCCCGGTTTCTTGCAAACGGCTAGTTTTTCGTTGAGGCTATAAATACTTCATGTTTGGCTTCATTTTTGGGTGCTCAAAGACTTCATTCTTCAGCTGAAAACCTAGCCAATTAAGTTGCATATGTGTTATTGCATTTAGAGGCTAGAATTGAGCCCAAATCTTGAGTAGATTTGAGAGAAACCTTGAGGGAGATTGTGTGAGTGTTTGGTGCACTTCATCTCCATTAGATTGCTAGTGCTAGAGTGTTGAGTATCTCATTTGCATCATTGAGTTTCTAGCACGTGGTTGATTCAAGTGAAAGTGCATCCGGCTTGTTACTCTTGGTGATCGCCTTCGCCTAGACGGTGACGGAGGAGAGCCGAGATCTCTCCAATTGAAGTTTGTCGGAGAGGCCGACAAAGGATTGTGAAAGGTGTGGTGATCGCCTATCCGGTGTGAAGAAGGAGCAACCCTAGTAAGATATCCTTCGTGATATAGAAACGAGGCTCCGAGAGAGCGCTTCAACGAGGAGTAGGGGAGACCGGGCGAGTCTCCGAGACCTCGGTAAAAATATTGTGTCAATTGCGTATTTCATACTTGCTTTATATTCATCTTGACACAATTGCTAAATTCACCATTCTTGCTTGTCATATTGAATAGTTCATTTAGTTGAATGCAACTAGTTGATTAAATTACTTTTAAGCCTCATTGTATAATTTAGATCTCTCAATTATTCTTTAAAATTGATTAATTGAAAAGAAATTTTAAAAACCTCCTATTCACCCCCCCTCTAATCGGCATCCTTGATCCTACAAATCTGTTTTGAAAAACAATTGAAATTAATTTACAATTCTCAGATCTTAGATAGAATTACGCCTGATGATTATGACATTACTGAAACCCTAAGTTTTCTTTTCTGCTTTATAAACACTAGATTTCATACTTGCTATTTACTACTTTAAACTCTAAATTAATATCTTTAATATTAGATTTAGTTGTAGAAAAACAAACCCTCATTCGATCAGACTTAATCAATGATCCATTAACCTAAAAAGACAAACATGCTTATTCCTCGTAAAATTCAAACCTCAAATGCTCAACATTCAACCATTCGCTTACTATTATTACACACATCCGTCGTGCCGTGCAACCACATCGGACCCCGCGCGATGCGATCAATCATACTAACAATATATTTGGTGTTAGCCAATATCCTGTAATAGCCAATTACAAGGCTTAGAAAAAATTGACCACAGATTCATGTTTGTTGGTAACCAATTTGCATGACGGTCAAAACAAAATTTGACATCCAAAATGTGGACAAATCATCAACCACCTATTTGATTATAAATGGGGTTGCCAAATGATAGTCAAAAAACAAATGAGTATCAAATTGTGTAGATAATAACAAGATCCAACTTTGTAAAAATTAGCTATAACCCAAACATACCCGAACTAAATAACAAGCCAAACACGGCAATATAAGCAACCAAACACATCCTTGCTCACCCCAACTCAAGTCCCATGAATCCATGATCGAGCCCATCCCACCAAACATCGAGCGAAAGCATACAACAATAGCTAAATTTAGTCTTTTTTAGGGCAAATCAAGATGGATTGGTATTGATACGTCCTTATTCTTTTCTTTTCGTTTTTCAAACAGACCCACACTTTTTCAGAATATGGACCAAAGATATCCTATTCCAAATACTGGGCAAAGCTAGCAAACTCAGCGAACCAAACCTTGCAAAAATATTGATTCTAGTGAACAGCCTCACATACCATAAATCCCAGCACAAAAATAAAATTATCATGGCTCAAACTGGTGCAAAAAAATAGGAAGAAAAAGAAAGCGGTCCCTGAGTGACAATTAGGAATTCTCGATTAAGTAAAGCCCAAGTACAAGCGATAATAAAAACTATACATCATTTAAGCTAATACGTATGATGTCAGGTCTGATTGCACTTCACAAACTCTAGTCAAAAAATTCTAGTCAGAAGACACTGTTGTTTTCTTCAGGAAGATCAGCCAAACACTAATGACCTGCAATAGCCCACAGAAAGTTCAGCACTGACAAAACAAAGATGTGCAGGCGGTAATGCAAACTATACCTCATTCAAGTTAATATGTATGATGTCAGGTCTGATACCATTTCAGAAACTTAGTCAAAAAACTCTAGTCAAAAGACACTGTTGTTTTCTTCAGGAAGATCAGGCAAACCCTAATGACCTGCAATAGCCAACAGAAAGTTCAGCACTGACAAAACAAAGATGTTCATTGAACTAGTAGAACACTGTAACTTCCAAACAGAACTTTAACTTAGACCTAGTAAGACCATATGAGCAAGTATACTACAACATCAACCTGACAATGTAGGAATAAAGCATGAATGAAAATAACACAAACAAAATATGCAACCTGGCTTAGTAGTTCAGCATGGAGACCATCTTGCTCGTGAATCTAAAAGATAAGCAGTACTCAAATTTGTGCTTGAAAACATATCAAATTTCATCCTTGTGCAAGTCCAGGACTTAGATCCTTCAAACCCTTCATTGCACAGTCCACCCAATAGATCCCGGCACATTTGAGATTCCATTCATACATGTTACAACAGTTAAAGCACAGGGGCTTCCACTCAATACTATAACTAGACTGGCATTATTATAGGAACACCTCGGCATCATCAATTGTTTTGATGGGTCTATGATGAAATTTAGTTTTTTTTTTTTACTTTTTTTTTTTTGACAGGAACAATGCAATTTAGTTGGGAAGGAGAGAAAGTTACCAAAAGGTAACATAGGTCTCATCAGTTCAACAGGTAGCAACAAATGACTCCTTTCCCTTTCTATGCATTTAACAGGCGTCTGCAAACCAGTATGTTTTGTGTGGACATATGCTCTTCTTGTACTTAAAAGTCTTAACTATGCTTTCCTGCCATGCCTCGAGCAAGGCACTGCATGGTGGTGTAGTGGTAATCAAACATACACACACAAGTTATGACAAAGGAAAATAACACTAGAGGCCCCTCTATTATCATCACTTGTGCATTCAGACCCCCCCTCTACTATAAATTGACCCCTCTACTATAAATTGGAGTAGATAAATCCCTCTACTATGCGAATATGAGCAATTAGGACTTTGGTCTAATTTCTATTAATTTATTTCATATATTGGGTCACTAACATGTGAGACCAATCAAGGACATGACTATTATTTTAATATAATTAACAAAGAATAGGACCAGGAGACCTAATTGTTGCCATTCGAATAGTAGAGACTTATCTGGTAGAGGGGTCTAATTGTAGAAATGGTATCAGTAGAGGAGTCTCTAGTACTATTTTCCCTTATAACTATATCATGTCAATAATACATAATGATTCCCTGCAACATCTACCTTGGACACACACACAGAGGTAGAAATTCCCATGTCCCAAATGATTGGTCTGCGAGTGCTTAAATGCACCGTTAGCATATGACTAGAGATAAAGGTGTTCCAATTGAGCCTGCAATAGTCTCTAATCGCCTCTAACTAGAACCTTTAACTAGAACCTTTGTATCACATCGTGTAGCTAAATTTAGCACATAAAAGTACAGAATTATCTCACAATTGCTCCATGTTACCCTCTTCTTATGAGCTGTCCAATTTACCAATAAACAATCAAAATTAGACAAACCAATAGAACAGAGCCACAAGATCAATGCAAAATTAGACAAAATTTACACAAATAGTATCAAACATCAGAGCCATAATTGGAACAGGATAACAAACCTATGTAGATTTGAGCTTGAACAATTAATAGTCACATGAGAGATTGATCTAGAGGCCAACCTTGAAACTTGATACAAGGAGCAGGCGTATACAAGCTGGAGCTAGCAGCAGTGGAGTCAATGATAAGAGGAGATTGACAAGCCACCTCAAACACTACATTCACCACAGTAAAAAAAAATTTCCATCACTTAACCTTACTTAACAAATGAACAGGCAAGTAGTAACATACATGTGAGAAACCAAGAGTAAACTTTTATTTTTCCATTACCTGGCTGTATGGTGTGATTACAGAAATGTAAGTTCTGGTAGATACTGCTGCAAGATTTGATGTTCTTTGTGCGCAAATTGACACCAAATACACGACCATCAACAGATTTGGGCTCCTTTATCGAGCAGTAGACAACATTTGCATCAAAAGGGTCCACAACTGGGAATGTTGGTACCTCTTTGGGTAGACCCATTGAACAATACTTCTCATTCTCCCAAAGATCAGCAAACTGTAGTGTGTAATCTTTTGTCCACTTCCCATGATGCAAAGTCCACATTTCAACAGACTCTTTAGAACCGCAGTGTTCACAGGCCTTTAGCCGACAAATCTGAACATATCTCAGGAGTCCATTGCTAATCGAAATAGAACAGTCTTTTAACAAGTCAACTCTGTTAGGGCCAATCTTGCTGGTACACTGGACACTTCTATTTGGGAGTGGGGTGAAGTTAAGGGTAGGCTGCTCAAGGAGTGGATCACAATCACAAGAGAGTAGTCCACAACGCAGGTCCACCCACCAGAATTTACCACCACAAGAAAACACCAAATCAGTGTCCCAATCCCAGTCCTTCAGCTCAAGAGGGAAATATACCATCCTATGCTTCCATTCATTTGTTAAGGTTGAAAAGGAAGATATGTATGGCCCCTTGAACACCATGGGATAGACGGAGTCAAGCTTCTTGCTCGTATTAATGTAAGTAGGCAACTCCGTGTGGTTCTTTTTAAGCACTGCCACCAGATAATAACTGTCTCGATAAAAAAGACCCATTCCAGAAGTGGTCAGATGGTGAACCTTAGGAAGACGAGATATCACTGGACATGAAAGATCACATTCTAACACAAAATAGTCATGATGTAACTGAAGCTCGGCTTCATGTACAGTCTGGAAGAGAATTGCTTTACTACTAGACGAGATAACTCGGATAGACAGACTATCATAGCATCTATCGTATAATGTGTATGCATCATTTGCAACATCTGAAGCCAATAGCAGGCGGGAAATGGAAGGCGGTTCTTGGGTGCATAAAGAGACTCCAAAGCATACGCCTTCACTCGTTTCTGCTGCTATCCAGATTATGTCATCATCATCAGCTGATGTTTTTGAGTAGGGAGTGCGTTCAAGAAAAAACCATCTTGGTGTCATTTGCACCTAATGTAGGTAAAGAAATATCTAGTTCGGTGAATGCAAAAAACTAGTTAACAGTAATAAAGCTAGCCAGCCATCCTTACAATTAGCACAAAAGACAAAAAAGAGAGAAATAATTGGAACTAAAGCAAATCGTGATCGAGGTGACATGAGAAAAGAACCAAACCATGCAGCACTGAAGCTTCAAAAAAATTTTCACACCTATATTTTACTATATGCTTGTGTGGTCAAAGTATGTTGCAACTGAAACATTAAAATTTAAAACTATGCATCACCTGTGTTTTGTTCAATATACTTGTGTGGTCAAACCTTACAATAAATCATTCAAATCATAGACTAAGCAGCAACCAAAAATGAACTAATTGTCGTCCATGTAGCCCACCTCATGGTTGATATGCATGATACACTGTATGGTGTACGACTAACAGAAAATGAAAAGTAGTGCACAAAAGTAATCAATTATCATGATCATCTATCTGCATATGCCTACGGTCTATGTTTGTTCACCATGATATCTGCTTCCAAGAGGCTGCCCAACTCTGCCTAAAAACCATAATTCATGTAGAACTAAATTAAATTTATGTCATGATACATGGCTTGAAGCAGTTGCAGTCCTTCAATGATTGCAAGATCATGTATATCATTTCTTACAAAAATCAGTTAAGAATGAACATGTAAATAATTGCATGCATGATCATGTACACTCATTCACAGGAATACAAACAGTGAAGTAGACGGGTTAATTACCTTTGGTGACTCCTGCTGCTCTTCTTCTTTCTCCCAATCATGTACTGTCCTTTTTCCAGTAGCCTTTGCTCTTTTCTTTGCTCTTTCCTACAATCAGAGTTCATTTGTAAGGATTGCGGTAACTATGCAGCAATTACAATTCCTAGACAAAATATCTAATTAACTAGAGGCAGAATGTAAGAAGCTAAAAACAACCACCAAACATTGTTGGAAATCAAGATCTCAAAGAAAATGATATTGAATTAAATAGAAAGCACAAACCAAGTGAGGAAGGGGAGATAACCTGTTACATACCCTCATGGTTGATATGCATGATACACTGTATGGTGTACGACTAACAGAAAATGAAAAGTAGTGCACAAAAGTAATCAATTATCATGATCATCTATCTGCATATGCCTACGGGCTATGTTTGTTCACCATTATATCTGCTTCCAAGAGGCTGCCCAACTATGCCTAAAAACCATAATTCATGCAGAACTAAATTAAATTTATGTCATGATACATGGCTTGAAGCAGTTGCAGTCCTTCAATGATTGCAAGATCATGTATATCATTTCTTACAAAAATCAGTTAAGAATGAACATGTAAATAATTGCATGCATGATCATGTATACTCATTCACAGGAATACAAACAGTGAAGTAGACGGGTTAATTACCTTTGGTGACTCCTGCTGCTCTTCTTTCTCCCAATCATGTACTGTCCTTTTTCCAGTAGCCTTTGCTCTTTTCTTTGCTCTTTCCTACAATCAGAGTTCATTTGTAAGGATTGCGGTAACTATGCAGCAATTACAATTCCTAGACAAAATACCTAATTAAATAGAGGCAGAATGTAAAAAGCTAAAAACAACCACCAAACATTGTTGGAAATCAAGATCTCAAAGAAAATGATATTGAATTAAATAGAAAGCACAAACCAAGTGAGGAAGATGAGATAACCCGTTACATACCAAGTGCAATGAAGCCGAAGCTGATGGTGACTGCTGTCCTGGCTGCATGGAAGGAGCCACAAGAGGTATAGTTTGCCTAGGAGCTGTACCACATGGTTGGATTGCAGTAGGAGGACCAAATCCTGGTTGATACTGGAAAAAAAAATCACTCACAACATAGTTATCCATACGAAGTTATAGCAATAGTTAGAAGCGTACAATTGCAAATAACAACTACAAGGAAAATAGAAAAACCTACCGCATAAGCTGAATATGGCATAGGCCCACCCGGATTGCGTAACTGATTAGTGGATAAAAAAAATGCTTTAGCTGCTTGAGCTGCTTGAGCTACCGCAGATGACAAGGGTTCATGTGGTGGTGCCAGAGCTGCTTGAGCTAAGGGCGGAACCTGACCAGGACGAGGCGAACACTGCATAGGCATGGAGGGATGTGATGTCACAGTTGGCAAGACAACATTATAACCTGGCATGGCTTGACCAACAAGTGTAAATTGTCCGGATGCTGGCTGCAAGAATTGGTGGGGTTGTTGCGGAGGAAGCATTGGCCCAAACTGCAATTGCAATCAAACGGAATAATTTTAGAGATACAGGATATACTTACCAACCAAGCACTTGAAACATAATCAAAATTGCGGACATCACCTGCACAGGCATTGGACAGAACAAATTTTGGGGCAGAGCACTAGAAAGTGCTATAACAGGTGTCGGTAGCTGCTTTGAAGAAAATAAGAAATGTTATTTGCATAAAAAAGATTTTAACACCACAAATTATCCTAGTAAAAAAGGAAAGGAATGTTTAACAGCAATGAAAAAGGTTGCAATGGGACTGTGACCTACAAAAAAGAGAGGAACAAAAGATAATGAAAGTGTAAATTGTACAAAAATCAACTGAGAACTCTCTTTCTCTCTCTCTCTCGCGCACACACACACACAAGAACCAAATAGGGCTGGAATGCAGTAGTCGAAACAAATGCCGGTTGATACTGGGAATGAAACACTCAGACATGGTCACTTTAGTTATAGAATTTTCAGATAACAACAACAAGGAAAAATACAAAGACCTACCACATAAGACATAGCAGGTGTGTAGGGCAAGTGACCAGTGGGCAATGGAGCCTCCTCCTGCTGCTGCTGCTGCTGCTGATGACAGGGCAGATGAAAACAAGAAATTGTCATTTGTATAAAAAATATTTAAAACTAGGAATGATCCTAGCAAGAGAGGAAGAGTGTACCTGCAACCCAACATGTTGTGAATGCATCGCCATAACCTAAAAAAATAGTGAGGAAGAAAGATTCATGTAGATGTAGAGCGGACAGAAATCAACTAAGAACACAACCGTGCAGTAAAAAATAAAAATTGATTCAGCTTTTGATGAATTTTGTTTAGGGCTTATTTGGCAACCCGGGATTTTTTCCATGTCAAAAAAAATAACAACCAGGTTTTCTCTAATCCCATGGATGTCAAAAACTCAAAAAATCACTGTTGGAAAAAATCCCCGATGGAAAATTTTCCCGCCGGCTGTTTGGGAGATACCAGGAAAAAACTCCCATCCATTAAAAAAAAAATTAATCCAGAAAATTTGAAAAAAATTCAGAAAATTCCCGTACACATTGCAACGGCCAGGATGTAAGAGCATTGTGACATTGCCATATTGGTTAGAGACTTATGTAGTCTTGCACAGTTGGACATATTTAAGAATTATAGATCATAAGGAGCGAAACAATTATTTTCATGTATGTAGTTGAATTATAGATCAACATATCACAATCACTTATGTAGTTTTGTGATATAGGAACATCCAAAATTTATTTTCACTTTTTTCTAATGCGTATATATTGTATCACAGATCAAACATGAGGGCATTGCAGATCTATGGACTGTAGTGACTAGTGAGGGCATTTGACTGCTATCAATCTTATGAACTGAACTAGAAGATTTCACAGGAATCATGCCTATCCAGACAGTTATGAAAAAGTTCCAATCAAATGTTCAAGCAAAACTCAACAATTGACACAGTACATTACATGAACTTTTTCAAATTTTAGAACTGCATATGAGAGATCAAATCCACATATGCTTGTAGTGCCTATGAGAGATTACACTGCATATGAGAGATCAAGTTGTACTGCATATGAACAATGCAAAAAACAAATCTACTTCGACATAATGCACTACCATGTGAAGCAAAAACCACTGATCTCCAACTAACATGCAAAAATTAGTTATCTCAAACGAAAAGATGAGATGGAGAGAAGAATTGGAGATTTCTATGTACCTGGATCCAAGTGCTTGTGTTCTTGCTCTGATTTGCTCGGATTTGAGAGAGACTAGTGTCCAGTCACCGGATCTGTGAAGATATGTGAAGATCTGAACAGAAGAAAATAACACAAGCAGATATATCTGTTGAAAAGAAGAGATAGGGAGAAGAATTGGAGATTGCTATATACCTGAATCAAAGCTGAATCAAAGATTTCTAAGCGCTTGTGTTGTTGCTCTGATCTGCTCCGATTTGAGAGAGACTAACACCCCGTCACAGATGTGTGGGAAAAAGGAGCAGCACCGGCACCGGCGCGACGCTACTCTCAGGCGGTCCTCCTCCCCGGCGTCGGCTAGATCTGGACGTTCAGTGCATATAAATCAAAAAACGCCTCCGAAACCCTAGATATGCGAAACCCTAGATGGGGAGGGGGTGATCTCACCGGAGAGGGGATGACGGCGTCGTGCGGGGAGGGTAGGCGGCGGCGGCGAGAGAGATCGTTGGGGAGGCGTCGTCGCGAGGGAGAGGTGGGCAAAAAAACCCCGGCCGATCAGGTAGGTTTGGGTCGGAATTTTCCGGTTTCCCCCCAAACCCAAACTCGATTTTTTAGCTGACCGAATTTAATTCTGACTCTCGATTTTATTGCCTCCGGATTGGGTCGGATCCGACCCGACCCGACCCAATCCGGGACTATGCAAACAACCCTTATCAAGATAGGTAAATTAGGGTGTGTTTGATTGTCTGCATGAGAATAGGTTGGTCTGTATCACTGAGACAGACTCGATGATACAGACTATAAGATGCACTGGATGATACAGACTATAAATGTAGTGGAGATGTTATTTGGTTGACTGAATTTCTGAATCCTAGATAAATGCTGAGTTTGTTTGGTCGGTTGTATTAGAGGCTGATTCTGGTTGGCATTGTTAGGACGTCAGTTGACATTGTCTTGGCATGGGCTGACATTGTTTGACGATGTCTGAATGCAGCCAGACAAGGTTTTGACAATGTCAAAACATTGATGGCGGCGATGGGACTCTGGTCATTGGTGACTAGCGGCGACCGCTTCACGGTATAGGCGGTGACGGGAAAAACTCGTCGATGAAGTTTAGGGGTCTGGAACAACCGGAGATGGCAAAACAGCGGCGAAGATCAACAGTGGCGACAAGACATGGAGCACTGTTCCGGTATGATTTTGACATGCGAACTAGGAGTGTTCCAGTGGGTTTCAACTGGAGGTGCAATTGGGAAATGAGTTTGCTTTGGTGAGACATAGATGGAAGACAAAGTGGTGTCACCGGATTTGGCCGGCGGCGAAGATGCGACACGGCGACAGCATGCTGATTCATGGTAAAAGTGATTTTCATGCTCGATGCTTTGGTGACGAAATCCAGGTGGTGGGGAAACTTCTTGGGGTTATTGAACATTTGTTTGTACTAATGTTGTGGTCAGCAGCAAGGCGACGATGGTCGGCGACGCATTGCGGCAAACTAAGAGAGTAAAACAAGTACTTTGCCGTTGCGGGGTCGGTACTGATGGGGAACGGGCTCGCTACTCTAACGCAATTTCAATAATTGTACCCGAAATCCCAAGAAGTTTGCAAGCGATAGATCATAGATCAGGAGATTTACGATTAGACGCGCAAATGCGACAATGCAGCAACGGAAGAAGAGTCGATGTCGCAATCGGATCATGACCAGTAGCGCAACAATAACAACCGCACCTCAACGGAAGTCCACACGTCTGGGGAAGGAGCACCGCGTGTTCATGTGCTAGCACCAGTGCACGTGGCTAGGGTTTTACGAGATCTATCTCATGGATGGTGGTGGCAGCCGAATAGATCAGATAATCGATGCATATCCACCGCACCTCCTTTTATAAGGCCTTGCAGATAAGTCCTACTCAAATGCGAACCCTAATCCTTGTGGTAAACCCATTACTAATAGGGTGTAACACCCTGGTTTTGGGGGTAAAAATTTCTTTTCATGAAAATCATGCATGCATATGTCTGTTTAGAAATAGCAAGATCTTTTAACTCTAATCTATCTTAAGCCCCAAAAATCTCAAATCTTCTCTGTAAACTCAAATCAAGATCAGACTATCCAGATATGACCTTCTATTTATCCTGAGTATAAAAGCCTTCAGAAGCCAGATCAAATTCGATCTCTAACACCTAGAACCATCAGCCTCTTTCTATTTTCGAAAATAGAATTAAATTAAATTACCCTAAATACCCTGAAATTCGAAACTTCGATTTAACCAAATCCTAGCCTGTTCTAGACCAAATTATTCTTGGATTATGATCAGGGGTATGCCAATACCTTAATCCAAAAAGTTGGTACCCAACTCCATCATCTAGACCCTTTTCGCAAATCAGTCCAAAAAGTATTACAGATTAGTCATTTTCAGATTTTACAGAAGCCTGAAAAGGCTAAAAGCCACAAATCAGCTCCAAATCTTAATATGATTCAGGGAATATCTTCCTAATGCTATTCAATACAAAATCTTCTTTTGCGAGGATATCAAAATCTCACCCTAAGTCTCAGAATTTCAGTTTCAACAAAACCCAGATTTTAAATACCCTAATGACCATGTTTTCGTTTTGTTCGAAAACTATTCAAATGTCCAAATTTTGTCAAATATCTTTGCCAAATCATCTGTTAAATAAAGTTTGCCAGATCTGTGAAGCCAATTTCAGCCCTAACTATCTAATTCTCAGAAATTACAATCAATCCAGCCAAATTCCAGATTTTACGTTTCAATCCAATTCCTATTTCGACCAGCGCCGCCGGCACTACCTTCGACCAGTGCGTCGCCTCGCCATGTTTCTCGCCGCCGGTGGAGTCCAGCACATCGCCAGCACTCGTGACCATTGGAGATGCATGCCCGACACGCGTCCATGTCGGAGCAGCCACCGTGGTAGCAACAACAGTAGCAACATGACTAACGTCGTCCCGTCATTTCGCGCGCGCATGCTAGCATGCCATGTCAGGAGCTTTTCGCCATGACGATGCCATGCCAAGGCCAACAGTCACCTCGCCGCTGCACCAGCCAGAGCAAGTTGTAGCCGACCGTTCTGGAAAAGCCGTCACAGCCGCTGCAACACCATCGCTTCATCGCCGCTGTCACCGCCCCCGTCTGGTCGCTTCAACGGCACAAGTTCCACGATTGCCACCGTTTGCAAGCTTCGCCCGTGCCTATTTATGGCCACCCTCATCCAGCTGCTTCTTCACTCCCCACCAGAACCAGCCAAATCTCAATCTTCTTCGTCTTCGTCTTCCTCTCCGGCGAGCCGCCGAGGAGGAGCACGAAGCCAAAATGATTCGCTGCACCAAATCCCAAATTGACTCAACCAGTAAGTACCTTGTACTCACCTCATCATGCTGTAGCTTCTAATCGAACTTTGGTGGACCTCAACGCCGATGATCGCCGGATTTTGGATTTGCCCTGTTCTAGCAATTGAACCCTTTCCAGCTGATTTCAGTACCCCTTTTAGTAGAACCAAATGATCTCCCGAGCCTCTTGAGCAAGCCTGTTTAACCCAATTTTGAATTGAAGCCCGAATTGAAGTTCTTCGCTTCTTCGCGTGCCGTTGAGATCAGCTCACGTCGCCGGCCTGTTCCACCTCACCTCCGACCAAATCGATTGCACCTACTCGTTTCTTGTGTCTTGTAAATGGTGTAGCCGAGCCCAATCTTTCTGCATTGCCCTAAACCAGCATCACCCCTTTTCCCTTCGTTCCCGAGTTCGGCGTCAACGCCGATTAGCTCCTACACTCAACCGAAACCAAATTTCTCGCTGGAGATCGATCAGCACCACTCCAGGAGCATAATCCCTCATCCAATTTCGTGATTCTTTAGCCCTAGCTCGCTATCATCGTAGCTCGCCCTTGTCCTGAAAACCGACGAGTTCGACCTTGCCGTTCGCCGTCGTCTCGCCGCCGTTCTTCAATCCACTTTGCCAGCAGCTTCATCTTGACATCGCCTACCCATTTGACAAGATTGGCGAAGCAACGCACGAGTAAATTCATCAAATGCTTAAGCCCTAGAAATTGATAGTGCTCAGACACTCAGTTCACTGTGTCCAGGGGTCGCCATTCTCTAACATTGTCAGCCCTTGTCAATCTGTGTTAGCTCTATGTCAGGTAGTGGCATTAGGCTAGTTCAACCACTTTTGTATGTGCAAATCAGAATCCACTTTGTCTACCAAGTTTGTGATATCATGTTCTACATTTTCTTCAATTATCGTATCATGAGAAAGCTCCATCTTAACCTATTTCCAGCTATGTCATTCCAAACGAATGTCGTCTGTCGATGTTCAAACGTCACCGTGTTCGCATTCAACCTAAAATTTGACTTCACCCTAGTGTTTCAGCCACTCAACCAAGCCCTAGTCGTGTTTCAGTACTCAAGCCTCAAAGAAAACTCTTTAAGGCCAACCTAAACCATGTCAATGCCATTCTTTGACATTGTCAGGCTGTGAACCGAATGTCAATCGGCTGACATTTACTGTTTTTGAGCAAACCAGCCGCGAACTCAATGTCAATTTTGATGCCTTGAAATCCTAAGAGCCTCTAACACTCATCCTTAGCCCAGATGCTATAGATTTTAGAGTTCTAACCCAGTTCCAGCTTCCAAATCCTGTCTAATTCAGCATTGCCGAGATCATTTCTTCTAGAGCATATATGCATGTAGATTTTAAAGCATTTAAAAATAGTTAGTGATCTTTGTGTGTTTGTTTGTTGATGAGTAGATCCAGAGTTAGAGTTCAAAGACTTCATCGCCGACTCGATACCGACTGCTAATTCTTACGACGCGGAAGGAAAGTCATATTCTTGAACATCTTGAATCTATATTTTATGAACTGTTAAGATATTACCTTGACTATAAGTAGTATTGCATGTGATGGAATGAAAAAAGCATGATTTGGCAGTACTAGGCTGGATGCCTGGGAAATGTGATGAGATTCTTTATGAATAATTAAACTGTGAGCCACAACTAATATATAAGTATATATGTATATTCATGAAATAAAACCCTAGTCGTGACCAGAAGTTGGTATGGAATGGTGGTAGCACTGGATGTGCAGGGTTGTGGTATGATCTGGACACTGGCATATAAGGACTTTCAACCACATTGTTCATAACATATTTATATATCACCTTTATAACTACTCGGTTAAAAGCAGCAATTGATGACACCAAGTATGCTACTACGCATATATGAAACCGTGATGATCTCAGGTCTAAAGACAAATCAAAATAACTATTAGAAATAAATTGATGACACATAAAATCTCAACAGTGTCTTAAGATGGGTCAATCCAACCAACATGTTCTCCAACATGTGTCCACGATATTGACTTGATATCTTATATCCATAGCCTATGAAACTTCACTAGTACAAAAAAGTTTTCTTTTATCGGTAAAAAACACCCTTCTACTATCGATTTTTGTACCATTAGAGATAGACACGATAGAACAAGACAGGTCATTTTCTATCGGTAAATAACCGATAGAAGAACTGCGTAACGGCATTTTAGGCGACAACCGGTAGAAAACCTATTTAGTCTGACGTTTGTGAAAGAGTTTACCGATAGAATAAGTATAGTACTCTGTCGGTTGTGAATGAGTTTACCAGCAGGAAAAGTCACACTCTTCTAACGGTTAATAAAAGTATACCAATAGAAAAAACCTTAGTACTCTCTCGGTTGGAAATGAGTTTACCGATAGAAAAAATGATTGTACTCTCTCGGTTGTGTATGGGTTTATCGGCAAGAAAAGTTAAACTCTTCTAACGGTTAATTAAGTGCGTACCGATAGAATAAAATATAGTACTCTCTCGGTTGTGAAAGAGAATACCGATAGAAAAAATGATAGTACTCTCTCGGTTGTGTATGAGTTCACCGCCAGGAAAAGTCACACTTTTCTAACGGTTAATTACAAGTGTGCCGAGAGAAAAAACCTTTGTACTCTCTCGGTTGGAAATGAGTTACCGATAGAAAAAATGTTTGTACTCTCTCGGTTGTATATGAGTTTACCAGCAGGAAAAGTTAAACTCTTCTAACGGTGTATTACGTGTGTACGGATAGAAGAAAAGATAGTACTCTCTCAGTTGTGTATGAGTTTACCGATAGAAAAAATTATAGTACTCTCTCGGTTGTGAATGAATTTACCGATAGAAATACAGTACAGATGCAATATAGTACATTCACATATACAGTATATTCTTTACATTCACAATACAGTACATTCACATATACAGTACAGATGCAATACAGTATAGATTGGATACACAATACAGTATAGGTATAAAGAAGGGTAAATTCACATATACATTGAACAGACTGACACATTAGACAGTTATTCACATTTATTCACATATATATGGACAAATACAAATTGCAATCCAATATGGACATTTATTCACGTATATATTTATTCATATATATATAAACAGTCTATGCACAGAATACACGAAAAAGATAAAATTGTCATGGCGGTTGGTTGGACGCAACTTCCTCTATGACATATTGAGCCCAGATTTGTCGAAGATCTATAATCTTTGCATTTTCATATTAGTCTTTCGACATGGCGATCTGCAAGCATGTGTGAATACTGAGTAACTAACTTCCTAATTTTGAACGTGACACCCAATTTTCAAATTTGAGTTAGCTATGGATGCTTACCTGGGGGAATTGGGCAAAGTTTGTCCGCACTAGGTCGTACATGTAGTGTAGCACATAAAACCCACATTCCCACGATTGCGGCTGCTGATGGCACTGAGATAATTGCATATGCGAAGACATGTTAGCTATTGTTTCCATAAACTAATTAAGCATAAACAAAAAGTCTCGTGAGTACCTCATATTTTTTCCAAGCTAGGGAGCCCTGCGGTGCGGCATGTCTCTCTTTAGCGGACACATATTTCTCAAAAGCCCTGCATTTCAGTTAGCATTGTCGGTTAATGTATTATCATTAGCTAGTGATGTCAAAATTTATATCAAACATATATGTTACTTATGCCTCCATATTCCCCTTGACCACATATTCGTTCGGTAATCTGTCACGCATTGAATTGAGGTAGTACACCTCGTTGCTCCACGGACAAATCACGATGAGAATCCAGTGGCCCCTACATTGTACGTAAAAAAGGACCGCTAGCTCAAAGTATATCTCAGGTGTAACATACAAGATTGAGTTAAATTAGTACGAAATACACTAATCTTTGGTGGTACGGCACCAGAATGAACTCCCTGTCCTGTTGTGCCATCAGCGCCTTGGATATGTACTGCTCAGCGTGCGCAGCGTCGTGCTCTAGCATCATGAGGCTTATTTTCTCTGGGTCGAGGAAACACACCTTGTCACACACAGCCTCCGATGCTAGCCTGTACATGCACCTGCATGCAAAGGACGACATTAGTATTGCACAGAAAGTTACTACATTTCAAATGAACTACAACAATGCAGAGTTAGCAAATAGAGTTAGAAAACAGTAATACATAGCATCAGTAAACCCACAGGACTCCAGTCCGTATGATGGACATATCGAGCTCCCGCCAGTTGTAGAGGTCGAACAGATCCTCGTGTGCCACGGATATACTCCCGGGCTCACGGTGGAACTGCCCAGGCCTGTAGGGAACTAAGAAGTTCAGATTGCACCGAGCTCGGTGTAGGTACCACTCGTGGAGGTCTCTGGTTGATCAATCTAATTTGCGCAAAGCTGCCTTCGACACGAGTGGGAATCCGTTCTTGAACCTCTCCGGCTGTCCCTTTCGCCCTTTGCCCTTGCCTTTGCCCTTGCCTTTTGCCCGGGACTGAGCGCGTACCTTCGAAGGCAAGGGCAAGGTGATGGCGGCTTTCTTCCGAGGTGAAGGCGTGGATGCGCTGGCTAGGGTCGAGGCCGTCTTTGCTGTGTTTAGGTTCGCATGAGATCCGGCCTCATGCCCCGAGCTGGGGGCGCAGTCCCCTGGTAGCCCGCCGGCAGGCCACTTCAATTAATGAGCACGTATGTTAAATTTTGCAAGTTGAGTGTACTGAGTAGGATGTAATCTAAAATGTGTAGGATTTACCTGTTGTATTAGAACACACTTCTTAGGCCACTGTACATAGGAGCCCACTGCCTCAACAAGTGTTTGCATTTCTCTGTTGGGACTGGCAATGGAGAATCGTTGTAGCCCGGCATGGCCATGTCCACCTGTACCTTTGCGAACCCCAACCGCAGAGGTACGCAGTGGATCTGGACATCCGGCCCAGACGGATATACGAAGCCGTGTGCAACCACTTCCTGCCTGTCGCCTAGGTGAGTCAGTAGGATGCAGCTCTACGGCTTCTGCAAATTTGTAACAATTAAAACAGGTTAGCGAAACAACTCTAACAGAATGGGAGTGACATCAACTTAAGTGTACAGATGAAGGCTTGCAATACCTCAAGTAGATCCACTGGATCTGCGAGGACCTTCAAAGAGCAACTGCTTATCCGACCCCGCGCGGTACCGTCGTCCTGGGGATCCGCATCTGCACTCTTGGCCAGCAATGCTTCTCTCAACTGTGCAAACTCTTCCCTCATTTGTGCGACCTCAGACTGCACCTCAGCCCGTATCTCCGCCCGTACCTCAGCCCGTATCTTATCGGAGAGCTCCGCTTCCTTGTCCTTCCAGGAGCGGGCCTTCTTCCTCAGTGGAGCCGGATCTGCGAAACCGGCCTTCGACGACACAATGGCTCCCACGGCCCGTGTCCGCCCGGGATGCTCCTTATTTCCTAGAGCTTGGGTGAGGATGTCGTTCTCCCTCTACGGGGTAAACAATCCCTCAATTGCCTCCTTCTCAAAAGAGATCTGTTACATTTGAAGGTACCTTGTGAGACAAACACATATATACACTTGTGCGCACACAGTTTACGAGGTTAGCCAACTTACCATTCACCTCACAACATCGGTGTCCCCAGGGTTTGTGAATTGCACAGACCCCGTGGACGACACGGACCCTCTCCCCCTCCACCATTGCTTGCACCTCTCATCCCGGATCTCGGAGAGCGACAACTCAGGGGAGTCGATGACAGAATTTTGCTCGTCTTCCTTCTTCCACCGCTCCTCCTTCCCCGCATAGCCCCGGGATCCGAGCCAATGCGGGTGGTCGTTCCTCTTTTGGATCGCCTTATTCTTCTAACTAAGGGCCTTGAACTCCTCGGTCCCCTTCTGCTTGGTGAATTTCTCCCATACTTCCTCCGATATGAAAGGGTACTTCTGGCAAGGAGATTTCCCCGCAGCGAGGAAGTTACTGATGAGCCAACTCTTAAAGGTTTTCCATGTTCCATTCATGTCCTTCAAGCAGGCCGTCCTAGGTGTATCGTCGGGGATGTTCCACTTAGCCTGTTTTCAAACAATGCATACAATTAATCACGAGTTAGTTAAACTTTAGTATAAGCCAAGAGAACGTGATTATGAAAGAGTTCAGCTATTTCAGTTAATTTAACCTTCACTTCCGCCCACAACCTATCCCTCTCGTCCGTCATCACGTCCTTCCAGCTCTGGACTGTGATCTTCACCCTTTCTTTCGCCAACAGCCCAACGTAGGCCGCGTACTTCCCAGCATTCTTTCCGATCGGTCTCCCAAATTGGTTGAACTCACAAGAAAGATCCGTGCGTTTGGCCAAACGGCCCAACGTCGTCGCACCTCGCCCCACTCTCTTGCGCTGGGATGAACCAGCTGCATCTTCAGTTACGTTGGGGTTGGCCCTAGTCGAACCACTAGTACCATCCGATGAAGACGACGACATGTCTTTCCCTACAAAACCATCAACAAACCATCAAAAATTTAATGGAAACACAAGCCAAATCATTTTACAAAGCAAAAGGACCTATTTTAAATATTTTTTCTATTAGTAAACACATAAACTACCAATAGAAGATAAGATTCTATTTCTGAGCATTTTCATCTACACATTTTCATATAGGAAGCAGGCAACATATAGTAATTAATTCTTCTTGGAGTTCCATAACTCAGTTCAAGACTGGAGACTAATTAGGGCTGCAAAAGAGATGTCCGAAGAAAATAATACTAAAAGACATGCAAAAATTAATTGCTGAACTGTTCAGAAATCTTTTCTATCGGTAAACACATGAGCTGCCGATAGACCATAACAATGTTTTCTATCGACAAAGATACGAGATACTGATAGAACATAACAATGTTCCCTGTGTTATGGAATATTGTTGATAAGCCGACATTCACTGACATCACATAATCTTGGTTTAAGTCAACATTCTCCATGATTTGCTATACTAATATTCATAGGCCAGTATTATTATTTCACACATAACAATGTTTTCTATTGGTAAACACACGAGATACCGATAGAACATAACAATTTTTCTATCGGCAAACACGTGAGATACCGATAGAACATAACAATGTTCTCTATATATGGAATTTTGTTGATAAGCCGCCATTCACTGTCATCACATAACATTCTCCATGATTTGCTATACTAATATTCATGGGCCAACATTATTATTTGACACGCAAATATGCACACAAGCATCTAAGTGCTATTGTGCATAATCTGACAAACCTAATGCTAATGGAATATAAAGATATTGGAAGTAGCACAGAAAGTAGGTCACAACCAAAAAAGGAATAATATGCACTACTACAGAAGTGCATTCCACTAACCCTTATTTTCTAACAGTTGTAAGCAATCTAGGAAAAATCCGATAGAATAGGACGACAGCGGCGGAAAACCATCATTTTACTATCTGTTACACACTAATCCAACGTTAGTGAAATGCAAATACTTTTTACTATCGGTCATTACTGTACAAACCGATAGAATATATTAAATAGTACTATCGGTTTTCCTTTTGTAACTGATAGTAAAATTGCGAACTTTATACTATCGGTTTTACTGTACAAACCGATATAATATATTAAATAGTACTATCGGTTTTCCATTTTTAACTGATAGTGAAATTACTGACTTTTTACTATCGGTTATTACTGTACTAATCGATATAATATATTACAATAATACTATCGGTTTTTCGTTCGTAACAGATAGTAAAATTACTCACTTTATACTATCGGTTCGTACTGTATTAACCGATATAATATATTGAATAGTACTATCGGTTTTTCTCGGGTAACTGATAGTGAAATTACTGACTTTTTACTATCGGTTATTACTGTACTAACCGATACAATATATGAAATAGTACTATCGGTTATATAAAACAAACCGATAGTAAAATGACTTCATATACACTAATGGTTATGACAGTGGGGACCTTATTTTACTATCGGTTAGTGTTGTTGAACCGATAGTAAAATTGGACAACTTAATTAGGTCGACCCCTGCTCTGCGCTCTACATGTTGGAATCATTTCAGCTGCGCACAACTCCAAGCTAGAGTGATCTGGAGAAGCTAGCTGAGAGGTTGATCATATTTCCATCCCCCTCGGTATTGTCATCTTCTCATCACCTCTCTCTCTCTCTCGATCACTCTTTCACACTCTCCCTCTCTCTCTCTACTTGCAATTCATTAAACTAGATACATGTATCTCCAAGCTAGCTAGAAGGCTGAGTTGGCTAGCTAGCTATAGCTTGCTGAATTTAAGCAGCTAGCTAGCTGGCTCTTCCAATTAATGCATGCATCAAGTTAATTAGGGTTTCATATATACAAATCTATTTAATGTAATTAAACAGCTCATGTACACACATATGGCCTAGCTAATTATGTTTCATTCATATATGCATGCCCTGAGTCATTAATTATTTATTTGAATTTGTCAATTTTATGAAATAATTGTAGATGGACCGAGAATATTGGATGTATGGAATAAAACGTACTACTGTTGAGTATTTGGAGGGTGTGAATGGATTTATTAAATTTGCTGAGCAAGAAAAGGCGAAGAAGGGAGAGAAAGATATGCATTGTCCTTGTATAGATTGTATGAACTTAAAAAGGTTCGGCAACTCTGATCAGATTAGGAGTCATTTGATTCGTTGTGGTTTTAACGCACGCTATATCCGTTGGATATGGCATGGTGAAGATCTTGAGGAAACGAGCACTACCGCTACCACTCAGCAGCACCCGGAAGTGGATTGCAGTAATGATGATCATGATCAAAACATTGATAATGTTCATTCGGAAGTCCATGTAGATGACGACAATTTAGATGAAATGTTACGTGATGTAGAAGAAGACTACAGCGAAAACGATTTAGCTAAATTTCAGAAATTAATTGTTGATTTTGAGAAGCCTTTGTTCCCCGGATGTGAAACATTTACAAAGTTGTCTTCTGTGTTGAGATTATATAACTTGAAGGCAAGCAACGGTTGGAGCGATAAGAGTTTCACGGCGCTATTGGATCTGTTAACGGACATGCTTCCAGAGGAAAATGAGTTGCCAAGATCGGTTTACCAGGCCAAAAAACTATTGTGTCCGTTGGGAATGGAAATCAAAAGAATACATGCATGCCCAAATGATTGTGTTCTGTACCGTAACGAGTACGAGGATTTGCATGTTTGTCCAAGATGCGGTGCATCGCGGTATAAGCATGGGGACAGAATTTATCACAATGGATGTGATGAGGTAAAGAAAGGGCCTCCGGCCAAAACTGTGTGGTATTTGCCTGTGATTCCCAGATTGAAACGGCTGTTTGCAAATCCGAAAGATGCGAAGTACTTGCGTTGGCATGTTGAAGGTCGGAAACAAGACGGAAAACTAAGACATCCAGCTGATTCCATTCAATGGAGAAACATTAACAGAACATTCGGTGAGTTTGGCGGCGAAGTGAGGAATATAAGGTTTGGGCTGAGTACGGATGGTATGAATCCACACGGAAATATGAGCAGTCGACATAGCACTTGGCCGGTTCTTTTATGCATCTACAATCTTCCTCCTTGGTTATGTATGAAGCGTAAGTACATCATGATGTCGTTACTAATTTCAGGACCCAGACAACCCGGGAATGATATTGACGTGTTTCTATCACCGTTAGTCGAGGACTTACAAAAATTGTGGAGCGAAGGGGTGCGGGTGTGGGATGCACATAAGCGAGAGAATTTCATGTTGCGGGCCATGATATTTTGTACCATAAATGATTTCCCGGCCTATGGAAATTTGTCGGGGTATAGTACGAAAGGAGTCAAGGCTTGTCCTATTTGCCTGGATGAAACTGAAAGCATGTGGTTATCGAACTGCAGAAAAACAGTGTACATGGGTCACCGCAGATTCCTTCCGATGCATCACGCCTACCGTAAGAAGAGGAAGTCATTCAATGGGAAGCCTGAGAAAGGATCAGCCCCAGTGTTTGTGACTGGTAAGGAGCTTTACTTGCGCGTGAAGGACATCAAAGTTGAGTTCGGTAAATGTTCTAAACCTCCAGGAAAAAATGTTTGGAAGAAGAGATCGATTCTTTGGGATTGTAACATCCCAAATTTTGCCATCTCTTTAGCTTGTCAGCCAGTATATGTTCATTGAATTCTTGGATGTCTCAACTCCATTTTGATCTTTATCTCAGAATTATGATCTCAGGTGTGCCACCACCTTAATTTAAAAAGTTGGCAACCAAACTCCGCCTTTCAGACCATTTTCGCTTTTTAGTCCAAAAGCATTGCGGATTAGTCCTTTTTAGATTTGTCAGAAGCTCAAAAAGACCAAAAGTCTCAGACCATCTCCAAACTTTGATCTGATTCAGTGAATATCTCCCATTCACTATTCTAGTCATTTTTCTCTTCAGGAAGAATTCCAAAAACTGAACCGAAACCCTAGTTTCAGCCTCGCCAAAGTTTCAAACCCTAATTACCCTGTTTTCGATTTTTGTCAAAACCACCAGATCTTGTTGGATTTCACCATTTTTCCTGCTGGATGAGTCCAAATGAATTAGTAGCACTCACCTGCAAAACCAGAACTCAGATCAGCCCCTTAGATCTCCATATTTGCAAATAGGCCCAAGATCCCGAAAGAAAACCTTGCAGATTAGTCCAAATACCTTGCAGTTCAGTCCAAGCATTACAACCAGGCCCTTGTGCCATTTTCGTCCTCGACCAGGTTGCACGACCACAGCCTCGCCACCTCGCCTCGCCGCAGGACTCGCCGCCGACGAAGTCTCGCCCGCAGCCACCGTCACCGCCACGTAGAGCCACCTGTGCGCAACCGTGCCGCCACCGTGGAGCAACCTCAGCGCGCCTTGCCGTGATTCTCCCGCGCGCGCGTGCTCCAGCAGCAGCAAAGCAACGCCACGTTGCAGCCATGCCGAAGCCAATAATCTCGTCGCCCTGCTCCAGCCCGATTTCGCGTGATTCTTCTTCTCTGGCTCAGTCCTTGCCTCGTCCCGACGTCGTCTCGAAGCTTTCTCCGGTGTCAGCCACAAATCCCGCCCGATATGCTTCAACTCCCGAGCTCAGCGCATCGCCTATATAAGCTCCCTCCCTTGCCCAGAATCACTTCGCACCACCCCGTAGCTTCATTGCTTCAACCATAGCACCAGAGAGTAGCAGCTTCCTCAGCGCCGCCGTGAACGGTTTCTTCCCCGGCGAGCCACCTCAGGAGCTCACGATGCCAGCTTCGCCCGAAGCTCCTCTCTTCAATCAAAGACTACCAGTGAGTTCCTCTCGTTCCCCTCTCCATATCATAGCGTTTAATTGGCCCCCGGCGAACCCTAACGCCGGCGATCGCCGGAATATCCCAAATCCCCTGTTTCTTTAATACTGCTCGATTCGATCCGAATTAAACCTCGTGCAAGTGGTGAAAGATGTTCAGTGCAACCCTTTGAGCGAGCCTACGAACTTGGATTTGGAATTGAGCTGAGATTATAGCTTTCCCGTAGATTGCGCGCCACCAGCAAACCGGCTCACGCTGCCAAGCTTCTCCGGCCATCCTCCGGTGGATTTAACCCCACCAGTAGCCTTCACACCTCACCCTCTCACTCCCTGAGCAAAGAATCGAGCTCAAAGTCTTTAAATAGAAAACCCCCAATCTCCAGTGTCGTCTTCTCCAGTGCCGGTCGCCGGAATTTCTCCCCGGCCGATCTAGCCCCGCACACTTTGTCCCTTAGATAGATCTCGGTACCCTGAGCAAAATTGTCTACTAGCTCGATCCCTGAATCGACCTGAATCAGAAGTTATTTCAATGCCAAGATCACTGTCCAGTAACTCAGGCCACCGTGTTTACTCGCTTGATTTGGCCACCCTCCGGCCACTTTCTGCCCTTAAGCCTATTGAGAGTTTTGTTCCTGTTGCCAAGGCCTAACCCCCAGACAAAGTGGTTCATCAATTGAAGCCCTGGATCAAAAGTTATGCCATGCCCTAGTTCCCAGCCATGTCCTGCACTATGCCAGTGCATGTCCAGCAGTGGCATTAGATGGTTTATACCTGTTACACTTGAGCAATTGAAATGCCACCTTGTCCATTAGATTCCTGGAGTTGTTCTCTACAACTTTCTCTACTGCCACTTCTCCGGAAAACCTACCTAAGACCAACTTATAGCTATGTCAATCCGTGGACCGAATGTCAGCCTTTCGACATTCAACCCCCTTTCGAGCCCATCTCTTCAATCAACATCCAAGTGACTTTGTCCAAACTCTCTCCCCTGCATGCATGATATATTTTATGTATCATTTCCCATAAAGACTATCTTTTGTATGCTTATGTAGTGTATGTGTGTATTATCTGTATCCGCCGTAGAACCAGACATTGAAGGAGCGGAAGAAATCTTCGAAGAATTACCCAAGTAACTAGACCCAACATTGCAAGGCAAGTCTCAATCCCTTGATCATGTCTAACCTACTATTTTGAAATGAAGTATGTTAACTGTTTTCAAGTATATGCATGCCTTAGATTCAAATAAGAATTATGTTTCAATAAAGATGACTAGATATGACCTAAATGATTGTAAAGCCCCTTTTGACATTGAATATCCCTGCACCCTTGTTACCCTAGATTATCATGCTTAGGCTATGCTATGCTTAAAGATTATATGACAAATGTTGAATGGTCACATATGAGAAAAGCATGTTCAAAACCTCTTTTGTGAAAGAAAATATGATTGGAATCGATAGTGAGGATGGTTTGATTGGATGGTGCTGTGTGCGAACTGGGAATGTGAAAGACTCCTCACTAGAGATTCATAAGGACTAGAACCTTGTGTTGTGCTTCTATGCGGCATGAAAAACGTACCAACCACCTGCCTGTTTATGGGACGGGCGCAACTTAGTAGCTTTCTTTAGTGTTAGCTTTTCCCTGCAATGGTTGTCGGTCCAGTTTCTTGCGAGAACTGGTGGGCCGCAGAAGGCCATGAGTGATGTGAGTTCAGAAAAATCATGAGAGGAAAAGGTGGAAAGAAGGAAGACGCCCTAAGCCAGATTAAGTCGTGCGCGACTGTAATCAAGAGAGGCTATGTGTCTTGCGAGAACATAGATCCAGGCTAGGAAGTAAGGCAGTGGGGAGGACCCACAACGGTACTTGAGACTTAACTGTCTATTTACCGGGCAGGGAAATAGTTAATACTGGGACTGTAAACTGTTGTGTCACTTCAGCCTTGTCACATGCGTAAAAGTCGCATGGAGTTGGCCTGACTTGAAAGCTGAGTGATTGGTGGATTAAGGTGGTACACCTTTGCAAAGTTTAAAAAGTATCGGATACTCTGAGCTCCCAGGTCATGGAGTCTGCGCGCTGTGGATTCTATTCACGTCGATGCAGCACAAGTAGCTTTTGGAAAGTTTTTCACAAAATTTGAGTAAAGTGGTGACTCATGAAAGACCGCCACACACAACATTTCAGAAAATCTAGCTTAGGATTTTAAAGGCCCTGCTTTTGAAAACAAAGGTCTTTTCTTCAAAATGAAAGTGAAAATCTACTCTATTACTATATATATAAAACCAAGACCCCTTTTCTTGAAAACCCCTCATCTATGTATCTGCATTCTCATAACGGGACTTGCTGAGCATTGTGGAAAATATGCTCACCCTTGCCTTTACAAACAAATTCAGAAGAAAAGATTCAAGGATCCCGATCCCTTTAGCCTTGAGCACCGAGAAGAGGAAGGAACCTGTCCAGACGATTTGAGCTTCTAGGAGGGTCATGCGCCAAGTTGAGTTCGATGTGGTAAAGGCCCGAGCCGAACCGCTGCAGAAGGAAATGAAGACCTCTGTTACTGCTTTCGTGTTATTGTTTTTTGATTCTTGGTTTATGAAAAACCCTCTACTTTGTATCAACTTTAATTAATGCCATTCTTGGCTTTATGATAATGTAATAGTGGTCCTCGTGACCTTGTACTCATTTTATCTATTTGACTTATTGATTAAAGTGAATCCTGTTGTTGTGAGCTTGTGATGTACCTTTCTGTGTGCAATCCACCTGGGCGGTTGCCATTGGAATCCTCAAATGAGGGTCCCACAGGGATCTGCCATATTGGGAGCACTTACAAGTTCGACATTGCATTGATGTCATGCACGTAGAGAAAAATGTTTGTGACAGTTTGATTGGTTTGTTGTTGAACATTCCAGGAAAGATGAAAGATGGCACCAACGTTCGCCGTGACATGCTCGACATGGGCATAAGGACTGAGCTTGCACCGTTGGAGAAGGGAAAGCGGACATACCTCCCCCCGGCCTGCTATACTTTGTCAAAAAGAGAAAAAACAGAACTCTGTCAGTGCCTACATGGTGTCAAAGTTCCATGCGGGTATTCTGCGAACTTGAAAAAACTTGTGTCCATGAAAGACTTGAAACTGGTTGGTATGAAGTCCCATGATTGTCATGTACTGATGTCACAAATGCTTCCCATTGCTATCAGAGACATTCTCCTAGTCAAAGTCAGAGAGACAATTACAAAGCTATGTTATTTCTTCAACACAATATCTGGCAAGGTACGTAAGCGTGTACTCCTAGCAAGTTAATTAGCTCCATTCGTGGAACTTGTCAGATTTTTTGGATCTGAATATTTGCTGCAACTGTGTCCTTGCAGGTAATTGATATGGATGGACTGGACGATTTGCAACGCGATGTGACTACCACTCTTTGTCAGCTGGAGATGTATTTCCCTCCATCCTTTTTTGATGTTATGGTCCATCTAATTGTTCACCTTGTCAGAGAAATTAAGTTTTGTGGACCCGTGTTCCTGCGCTACATGTATCCATTTGAGAGATTTATGGGTATCTTGAAGGGATATGTAAGGAATCGACATCGGCCTGAGGGCAGTATCATTGAAGGTTATGCCGCCGAGGAGGTGATCGAATTTTGCACCAACTATATGGCCGGGGTTGACCCAATTGGCGTTCCTACGTCTCGGCATGAGGGTAGGCTTCAGGGCATTGGAACGATTGGATTTAAAGCAGTCGTCCCCTCTAGTGATCTGTATGCAAAAGCCCATTTTTGGGTCTTACAGCACATGACGGGGGTGGAGCCATACATACACGAGCACAAGGAAATGTTACGGAAACAGAATCCCTCGAAGCCAGAGATTTGGGTCACCAGAGAACATAATAGGAAGTTTGCTGGGTGGATCGAAAATAGAGTCCTGCAAGCTTCTGAGGGCGATGTAGATGAAGATGTTACATGATTGGCCAGAGGGCCTAGATTTACTGTAGGGACTTGGCAGGGGTATGACATCAACGGCTATTCATTTTACACAAGAACTCAGGACGAGAAGAGTGCTATGCAATGTAGTGGAGTGACACTACTTGCTATTTCGGAGGATGCCAGGGCAGTAAGGGCACTCGACTCATATTACAGTGTTATTGAGGAAATATGGGAGCTCGATTATGTATTACTTAAGATTCCTCTGTTTCGATGCCAATGGGTCGAAATCCCTCGAGGTGTTAAAGTCGACAATTATGGGTTTACTCAGTCGCACACAAAGATGATCCATTTATACTTGCTGAGCAAGCCACACAGGTGTTCTACATCGTTGACCCGGCCAACCCAAAGTTGCACGTTGTCCTTCACAGTAAGAGACGTATTGTTGGGATCGAAGACGTTGTGGATGAAGAAGAGTACGATCAATTCGATGAACTATCTCCATTTTTAGATGGAATCCTTCAATCTGTCCCTACCGAAGATATTGACGAAACAAGTTACCTGCGAGACGACCACGAAGAAGGATTATGGGTGGACAACCATTCTTGACTAATTTGCAATATGTAAGTGACGTATATTACTTGGATTGAAGAATGTTCAAATCATTTTTCAAAAATTCTTTGGGAAAACATACGTGATGCATTGAGAATCATTTCTGCAAATTTTCATTTCAATTGGAGTATATACTTCATTTGAGCAATAATTGATTCTTTTCACAAATATATATGAAAACTGCAAATTTTCATTCCATGATTGCTCTTTACTGTTAATTTATTTCAAAATTATTGCAAGCCATTTGCATGGGGTTTCAGGTGTCTTTACAAGTGCAAAATGATGTACTGAGACCCATCTGTATTTGTTCTCAGGAAATACCTTTAGATCAATTTAACAGTATTATACTATCGGTTTCAACCTCCAAACCGATATGAAATTAACATATACTATCGGTTTATTGTCATAACCGATAGTAAATACAATACAAAATGATGTACTGAGATCCTCTGTAATTCTTCTAAGGGAAATCCTTTAGGGTCAATAGTATTGTATTTTACTATCGGTTATAACTGTGAAACCGATATGAAATTAAACTATACTATCGGTTTATCGTTCACAACCGATAGTGATTTACACTGTGTTATGAGCCCCTGTTCTTAGTTTACTATCGGTTTACTGTTAACAACCGATAGTGATTTACACTGTGTTATGATCCCCTGTTCTTAGTTTACTATCGGTTTACTGTTCACAACCGATAGTGATTTACACTGTGTTACGAAAACCCTAACTTACATGTTTTTACTATCGGTTTTGTGGTGATGAACCGATAGTAAATATTCATTTATTAGGTTATAGCCTGCACGATTTTCCCTCCAGTGCAACTGATTCCAAATCGAAAAATACTTGCGCGGAAAACCCTAGATTCGCCGACGTTCGCTTCTTCGCTCCTCTGCGCCACTGGTTCTCCACCGCCTCCGGCATTGCATTGCGCCACCGCCTCCGGCCACTCCACGATCCACTGTAAGTGTTCTTGACCAAATCGCTCGCGTGTATTGCTTAATTTTGTATGCAATGGTTCATATCCCGTTCCATGGATTACAAATAGAAACCTAGAGTAAAATTCATGAACTACAAACTTGATAGCTATGAGAATGACAGAATTGATGAAAATCACTAGCAATTTGTCATACAGTGTAGTTCACTATCGGTTTCTTACTCAGAACCGATAGTAAATACCCTAAACTGAATTTTCTGTTAATTATTTCCCATTTTCTAATTTTCATCTGAAATTTTGGTTCATTTATATTTTAACATACCTTATGTTCCTGCTGAGCAATTACTTTATGTCCCTGCTGAGTAATTTTGGAAATTTTTCCTAATTCAGACTTGATTACTATCGGTTTGACTTGCAAAACCGATAGTAAATAGTAGTGCCATCATAGTTTGCACTGCTAATTTGAATTTTCTGTGAATTACTTCCCATTTTCTAATTTTCATCTCAAATTTAGGTTCATTTATATTTTAACATACCTTATGTTCCTGCTGAGCAATTTTGGAAATTTTTCCTAATTCAGACTTGATTACTATCGGTTTGACTTGGAAAACCGATAGTAAATAGTAGTGCCATCATAGTTTGCACTACTAATTTGAATTTTCTGTGAATTACTTCCCATTTTCTAATTTTCATCTCAAATTTAGGTTCATTTATATTTTAACATACCTTATGTTCCTGCTGAGCAATTACTTTATGTTCCTGCTGAGCAATTTTGGAAATTTTTCCTAATTTAGACTTGAGTACTATCGGTTTGACTTATAAAACCGATAGTAAATAGTAATGCCATCATAGTTTGCACTGCTAATTTGAATTTTCCTGAATATAGACCTTAGTACTATCGGTTTTCCTTTCCAAACCGATAGGAAATATAGTATTTGTTAGTTTGCACTGCTCATCTGAATATTCTGTGAATTACTTTGTCATGTACCTTTCTTCGTATCAATTGGATGGTTTGTTCATGGTATTTTAGGTAAAGCCATGTCGGTATCTTCCTCGGCTGATACTATTGAATCGGCGAGGGCGAACGTAGATGGCACTGCCTCGTCCCAGCGCAAGAGGAAGGCGCGAGGCGCGACGATGTTGGGTCGTTTGGCCAAACGCGCGGATCTTTCCTGTGAGTTCAACCAGCTCGGGAGACCGATCGGGAAGAACTCCGGGCACTATACTGCCTATGTTGGCTTGTTGGTGAAGGAAAGGGTGAAGATCACCGTCCAGAGCTGGAAGGACGTCAAGGCCGACGAGAGGGATAGGCTGTGGGTGGAAGTGAAGGTAAAATTAATCAAAATCACTGAACTCTTGAGTAATCACATTCCCTTGGTTTATCCTAGAGATTAGGTAAGTCCTACTTATATGCACCATTTGAAACATGCCAAGTGGAACATCCCGGACGATGGTCCCAAGATAGCTTGCTTGAAGGACATGAACAACACGTGGAAAACCTTCAAGAGCGTCCTCGTCAGTACCTTCCTCGCTAAAGGCGAATCTCCATGCGAGAAGTACCCTTTCATAACGGAGGAGGTATGGGAGCAATTCGCCCAACAGAAGGGGACTCCTGAGTTCAAGGTATGAATGGTTCCTTTGCTTGGTTACACCATTGTATGCAGTAAGCAGTGGTGCATTAATTTTCTTGTTTCTGGTACGAAGGCCCTCAGCGAGAAGAACAGGGCAATCCAGAGAAGGAACGACAACCCACACCGGCTAGGCTCTCGCGGCTATGCGGGGAAGGAGGAGCAGTGGAATAAGGTTGAAGACGAGGCGTCGCATTTCGTCGACTCCCCTGACCTACCACTCTCCGAGATCCGCGATCAGCGATGCAAGCGCTGGTGGCTGGCCAGAGGGACCGTGTCAGCCACGGGGACTGTGGCGTTCCCAAACCCCAGGGACGTCGAGGTCGTGCAGCGACTCGTAAGTTGGCTAACTATGATCACTAGTGTGCGCACAAGTTTGTATATATTTCTTCCTCACAATGGAGAGCTGTCAATGTAACAGATCTCTTGCTCGAAGGAGACGACCGAGGGATTGTTCAGTCCCCATAGGGAGAACGACATCCTTACCCGGGCTCTAGGGAACAAGGAGCATCCAGGGCGGACGCGAACCGTGGGGGCTGTGGTGCCATGGAAGGAAGGCTTCTCAGAGCCCGGGCAAAAGGCGAAGAAGGCTGGCAGGTGGAAGGAAAGGGAAGTGGAGCTATCTCAGAAGATACGGGCAGATGTGACTGCACAATTCGCGGACATGTTCGCTCAAATGAACGAGAAGTATGAACGCCTCAGCTGAGTTGTGCAGTCCAAGGGTTTAGATCCAGCTGCCGAGGTTGACGCTGCCAGGCCGAGTAGTGTTGGCTCGAAGGTTCACGTGGATCCGGTGGACCTGATCGAGGTATTGCAACTCTTGAGCTATATATGCAGTTCGGCTGATGCCACTCCCGTTACGTTAGAATTGTTTCGCTAACATGTTATAATTGTTGCAAATTGCAGAAGCCGGAGAGCTGTAGCCTATTGATCAACATAGGCGACAAACCTGTTGCGGTTGCAAACGGGGTCGTATACCAGTCTTGGGAGGATGTCTGGATCCACTGCGTACCTCTGGAGCCTGGATTCGCAAAGGTACAGGTGGACATGGCCCTCCCAGGCTACAGCTCTTTTCCTTTGCCCGTCCCAACGGACGAAATGCGGACAATTGGCGAGGCATTGGGCTCGTACATACAGTGGCCCAAGAAGGGTGTTAGACTACAGGAGGTAAACCCTAGCCATTCTAGCTTACAACTCAGTTAATATATTCAATTTGCAAAATCTAATTTAAGCGTTTGTACTTAAAGTGGACGATGGATACCAGCTCACTTCCTGAGGACACCACCCCCGCCACAACGCATGAGCGAACTCCTTCGGCCCCCATGCCTCCTCCGACGGCCTCAAACCCTTCGCCATCAAATGAGGCCGACGGCACCACACCCCAACCTTCGAAGGTATACACTCGCTCCCCGCCCAAAGGCAAGGGCAAGGCCAAAGGCAAGGCCAAACAAAGCCAGCCTGGTATGTTCAAGAACGGGTCCCCACTCGTGTCGGAGTACCTTCTGCGCAATATGGATCAAATAACCAGAAGTCTCCATGAGTGGTACTTGACCCGGTCTAGGCGCCACATCAACTTCTTGGTTCACTTCAGGCCAGCCCATTTTCACCGTGAGCCCGGGAGCATATCGGTGGCCCACGAGGATTTGTTCGACCTCCTCAACTGGCGGGAGCCTGATATGTCCATCATACGAACTGGAGTCCTGTGAGTTTGCTGTTGTCTGAAGTTATCACATTTCGTTTCATAAATCTAATCACTTTTTGTATGCACTACTTACTAATGTCTACTTTGCATCCAGGTGCATGTATAGGCTGGCGTCGATGAGGGCATGTGACAAGGTGGGTTTCCTCGACCCAGAGAAAATAAGCCTCACGATGCTAGAGCACGACCAAGCACATGCGGAGGAATACATATCAAGGGCACTACTAGCGCAGCAGGATCGAGAGTTCATCCTTGCGCCGTACCACCAAAGGTTAGTGCATTTCCTACTAATTTAACTCATTCTTGTATGTTACGCCTAACATATGTATGAAACGGTTCGCTTGTATATGCAATGTAGGGGCCACTGGATCCTCGCCATCATTTGCCCATGGATGAATGAGGTCTATTACCTCGATTCGATGAGCGACAGGGTGGCGCATGTTTTCACCCTCACGTGGCACATAGACGCGTAAGTAACACAGTTGTTTTAAATTTTTCTCTGAGTAGCTAATTAATGATAACATATTAACCGGCAATGCTAAATTAAATACAAGGCTTTCAAAAATTATGTCAGTGCTGGAGGGAGGCATGACGCGTCGAAGGGCGCAACAATTTCTTGGAAAGAATATGAGGTAATTAATACGGATGGAAGTACTCATGATGAGTCTTTTAATTTAAGCTTAATTAGTTTTTTTGAGTTAATGTGGGTTTATGTCTTTGCATATGCAATTTTCCCAGTGCCATCAGCAGCCACAATCGTGGGAATGTGGCTTCTATGTCATGAGATTCATGTATGACCTGATCAGGAGAAACTTTGCCCAATTCCCTAAGGTAACCATTTTTCCTGACTCAAAGTCGCACTTTAATTGGATGTGACGTACGATCCTAATTAACTTCATACACGCATATATGCAGAGCGCCATGTTCAAAGAGCAATATGAGTTGCCTCAATTGAAGGAGCTGCGAACAATTTGGGCTCAATATGTCATGGAAGAAGTGGCTATCAACGATCGACAGTAACAGACTTGTGTTGATTGCTGTAGTTGTGAATATATATTGAATGTGTTGATTCATTGATTTGTGAATATATGTGAATAGATTCATTGATGTATTTGTGAATAAACTCGATCAATATGTGCATAAATTCAGTCTGTCCAATGCATGTGTATATTACTGTATTAGTATATTTGTGAACAAATTCAATATGTGAATATTGGTGATATTTGTAAATATTGGTGTATTTGTGAATGATCCAATGTATCTCTGTATTGCTGTACGTATATTGCTGTATGTATCTCTGTATTGCTGTATGTATATTTGTAAATATTTAGTACTAACCGTGCCACTACATAACCGATAGGAAAAACTAATATTACTATCGGTTATATACTACAACCGATAGAATAAAGTTTCCCATACTAATTGTGTCCAAACAATACTATCGGTTCATATTCAGAAACCGATATAATAAAGTTTCCTGTACTAAACGTGTCTACAAAATACTATCGGTTATATACTACAACCGATAGAATAAAGTTTCCAGTACTAACTGTGTCTACACAATACTATCGGTTTATATGTAACAACCGATAGAATAAAGTTTCCAGTACTAAATGTGTCCACAAAATACTATCGGTTTGTATAAGAGCCGATAGAAAAAAACGTTTATATTACTATCGGTTTAGATCCTAGCCGATACAAAAGGCCTAAACAATACTATCGGTTTATATACGAGCCGATAGAAAAAACTTATACAATACTATCGGTTTAAAGCCGAGCCGATAGAAGAAATAGTCGATAGCGATTAGTGAACGTTGGGATTGTAGATATTTTACTAACGGTTTTTTAACCGATAGAAGTGTGCTGCCCCTCTACTATCGTGCCGACCACTATCGGTAAGAGAACCGATAGTAGAGTGGATTTTTAACCGATAGTGAAAAGCATTTCTGTAGTAGTGTGGGTTGGGGAAGCAATCTTATGGTGGGAAGGCCGCACTTCCACCATATGATGATCCTTGAACTTTATCGAGTGATCTACTTTCTGGGATGCCTATATCAACCTGTCACTTGCGAAGACAGGTGATTATCTCTATCTCCTTTTGCTCATTGTTACAATTAGTGTAACTAACATTTGCAAATGTAGGAGATCGGAGCCCCCAGCGATCAGCCTGCTGAGATCCTGCCTCCCCCCCTCGGACAGACTCTCCAAGGGGAAAAAGAGACTCTGGAGAAGAAGACCGAAGAGATGTCTTCGGCGATTCTGCATCTGGCAGAATGTTTTGAATGATCCCGTGAAGAGGCGCTCCCATTCCGTCGGGAGAGGGATCACGCTCAGCAACAGCGAGAACTCTCCGATTTGATTAGGAATAATAGTGCATCTCTTGTTAGGGATGATGTAGATAGGCTTAGAGTAGTTGCTAGTTCCCTGGGGGTCACCAACGTAGATCCTACGGACGACAACATGTCCCTAGGAGAACTTTGCAAACTGCTCTCGGATCAGGTCGACGCTCTGATTCTTTACAACTTCTGTGCGAAAATATGGCTACAAGAAATGTCTTTACGACCACTCATACACAGGTAAATTCCAGTTATGCGACTAGAATCGTATTTAAATGTTATACCGCGACTAGTATTGATACTGCGATCAGACTTAAAACCACGGTTAGAACTGAAGTTCGATTTGGAAGATTACCGCGGTCAGAACCGAAATTCGATCAAACTATCACTTCGACTAGAATCGGAGATCAGTCAGAGACATGGTTCTGATAACACAATAACCTGATCAAAAAACATCCGTACGTCCAACAATTGGGTCATAGAATATTTTCATGATCAATTCGTGAAGGTTTACAAGAATCATGAAGGAAAATATCCTCCGAAAGCCTTTGTAGAACTCTTCACGTTTTTGTACTCTCAAATCTGAGACAAAGAAGTCCTTTTGTTTCGGATTCGGTGCGTATAGCGGGCTTACCAGAGAAAATATCCATTATGGGAAATGAATAAAATATTAAATGGAACGTTACTCACAGTAGTGCGCCTCCTCGGGCCTATAAAAGGAAGAGGTAGCTTCTTGAGGAAGCCACGCACCCAGCCCTCAGCCTTAGAACTTCCGTCGCACAAAAACCCTCGTTTCTCCATCTTCCATCGTCCTCAAAGCCGCCAGCTTTCTCCTCCAATCTCTTCCAAAAATGGCATCCTGGAGCCGATCGGTTCATTATAGGGAGGAGAGCTTGATAGCACTGGAAAAGGAAGAGATTCTTCCCCCCAGATTGCTGATCAATTGGCGACCTGCGGGGAAGGATCAAGAAACCCCAATCGTCCAGGAGGGCGAGTTGGTGGTTTTGAAAGAATACTTGAGGTGCGAGTTCCGATTCCCTGAGAGTCGGTTCCTGAAGGGGATCTTGGAGCATTACGGTTGGAGTTGGTGAATCTTTACCCGAATGCGGTCTTGATCTTGGCGGTCTTCAGCACCTCTGTGAAGCCTTCGTCGGAGTGTATCCCAGCGTGGATCTCTTCCGACGTTTCTACTACTCGGCTTGATCGAAGAGCGCCAACGCCGCCGGATGTATCTATTTCTGGATAAGGGAGAAGAAAGAGTATCCCTTCGCACCCCTGCGAGACTCTGTGCACGGGTGGTACCAGAAATGGTTTTACTGCACCCCTCCATCCGAGAGCGGGTTGTGGTTTGAGAACTCGCGGCCAGAGAAGCCTAGCGAGTTAGATTCCCTCCCTGCTCTGAATGTAGAGTACATGAAGCACGCCGAAGTGATTCTTCACTTAGTCCAACAGGGACTAACGGCTCGCGATATCATTCGCGACTTCGTGAAGAATTGGGTGAGCCCCCTGCGCGAAAGGGCTCATCCGGCTTGGGAGATACAGTCCATGGCAGACAGCACCTTGGACTACAACAACGGTATGCGACTTAGCCAACGAAGCCTTATGTTTTTCCGTTATAACTTGCTAACTGGTCTGCTGGTGACACAGTTCTGCCTTCGTCCGAAATCGAGAAGCGGACGAACTACCTCCTCAGGGCATACAGTGCCGAAGTGGAGGGACCCAAGGGATCGCCTCGCCGTCAAATCTTGATCCATGCCGGCGACGACCTTAGACAGGAACGTCTGAAGGTATGTTACCTCTCATCAAGTTCTGTCCCAAAGTCATGTGCACATCTTGTACTAATAAGGGTACCGGAATGGCATAGCTCTTGGGGAGATTTGCCGAGGCGACGTTCCCGAGCGAAAACGTCGGTTCCCTGGGAAAGCCGACGATGAAGAGAGTGAAGAAAGTCTCTTCAAGGTCTGGAGCGAAGGGACCTACCCTCAAGAAATCCAAGAAATTGCTCGAGGGAGGCTCTTCGCACAGAACCACCCTTACCGCGAAGAAAACTGCGGTAAGATATCATGTACCTCCTGTTGCCCCAGGTACAAACTGGAATGACTTCTTTGTCGTACAGGGTGAAAGGAGCGAGGAGGAGGAGGATGACATTCCTCTAGTTCGCCGGAAGAGGAAGGTGGCGACTTCTCAATCTGGCGAAACACTGCCTTGCCCTGCCGAGACAGAGGCAGCTGCAGCGGCCCTGCGACCACTGGGAATCCTGTGGTCGCAAGTGAAATCCCTGCCCCTGAAGCCCTGGAGGCTTCAGGGTCTGTAACTTCTCCCTCCTTGGTCGAAGGGACGACCACGGTAAAATTCCTCGCGATCTTGAATTTTACAACTTCATCTGTATATGTGTTCACCGTGCCATGCTCGTACAGGGAGAAGAAGATCCTCCTACGACCCTTGTGAGTCCTAGGGGGGCAAGTACTCCACTCCTGGCGATAGGAGCGGAAATAACGGAGCAAGATTCTGCGACCAACCTCAGGGTCGCGGACGAAGTGCCGGCTTCGGTGGTTCAGGATGCACCCCGACCTTCGGGTGCATCCCTGCCAACCAAACAGGTTACCCCGGTATGAGTTCTTACCATTCAGATCTTCATCATTCCTTATATATATGCTTACAGGCTAATACACATAGGGAGAAAAGGTCTTGTTTATGAAGAGAAAGACCAGGACGGACAACGACTGTCCTCTTTCTCTTGGGGAACCATTTTTGAAGTCCCAGAAGCTAATGGGATTTCAGTTAAGGTAAGAATTCCCTTCCGTTTATATTGGATCAAGTTGTGGAAATCATCGGAGAAACTGACGATTTTGTTTCTTGCTTAGGCGTAGAGATTCAGCGCCGAACCCTCCGACAGCCTCGGCGAGGGTTGAAGTTCCTGCTGGTGCTGAAGCCTCCGGCGAAGAAGGCTCTGTCCCTCCGGTCCAGGAAGTCGTCCGGGCCGTAAGGGATGAGTTGGGTGCGGAGACCCAATCGCAGGCATTGAGACCTGCAACCGGGGCTTAGCAGGTATATCCATCTGCTGCTCCCGCCGAGGATGAGGCGAGTCCATCGACTAGGCCTCCAGCCATCCCGAAGGACAAGTCATTCTGGGAATATACTGAGGTATGTTGAACACTCCTCATGATATCTGAGTTTTGCATAAAATACTCAGAATTCGCAACTGACTTCCCTCTATGTCACAGGAGCTGACCCGTATGACGGCCAGATCGATAGCTATGGTATAAAGCATCGAGGCCATACAAGAGGAGAAGAATTGCTTGCAAGAGTAAGAAAAAAGTGCTTTAGTCCGCTTGAATACAAACTTACTATAACCATTGTCTTTTCCTTGTACGGAAGTCGCTTCCCTGAAGAAGAGCCTTGTCGATCGGGAAAATGACAAGCTCAAAGCAGCCACCACTATTCTCATCTAGAGGCCGAGCTCAAAGAACTGCGATCTCAGCTCTCAGGTAAGTCAACTTCCGACCCAAACAACTTAACTTTTTCATTTGGACTGTTTATAGCGATCTCCTTACTACAGCGCAAGCAAGCCAAATAAACCAGCTGGGTCAAGAGAAGGTATTCCTCCAGATGACCATTGACTCCATCCGGAGGGCAAATAGAGACTTGAGCCTATCCATCTTCGAAAAGCTGAAGATGGTAGCCCGTCTCCTAAGGGCTGATGTGGTCAAGACCACAGCAGACGACCTTAGCCCAAGTGACTGGTCTAAACTGGTCATAGCCCAAGCGGAATCACTACTTGAGTATCTTCCTGAAGATACCAGGCGACAACAAGAGGCGATCAGAACCAGAGTCCGATCAGCAGCCTCCGCCATTCTCTGCCGGTTTCGTCTCCACCATGGCCCAGATCTGGATTTGAATCCACTGGTAGGAACGGTAGAGATCGAGAGTGAGGAACAACTTGAGGCTATCATGGAGGAAATTAGACCTCTTGTAGATAGACTCTTGACCGAGCTCGGGATTATGTAAACCTTGTACTTGTATAGATACCATTTATAGAATGCAATGCATGCAATTTTTTGGTTTTACTTCGAAAGAAAACATATTTTTTGTTGTTTCATATAACCATATTCCCCTAACCCCCGCCTGTGATTATATATACTGGAGACTTAGTATTATAAGAACAGGAAAAATATGGGTGTAACGACCAGGGAAATTTGACCAGGGCAGCAATTATACTCGATGTAATGCCTAACTTTATTGCAAACCGGCAGCCACTCAGATGACCAAGGACATGCCAAAAAGCCCCGTGTGCGTTGAGAAACGGCTTATTGAGGAGTGTCTTGTCTGGAAGGGGTCATGAGATCGGCCAGCAAATCCGATTAAGGCATTGTGGCGATATAATCACTGACGACCAGCCCCCGAGCCAAATTCGTAACACGTGGGCACAAAAGGAAATATTCAACATATGAAATAACAAAAAACATACTCGTTTTATTAAACCATGCTAATTGAAAAGGAAAAGGGATTGGGTACTTACACATAGAATTTGCGTAGTTGATCGATGTTTCAGGTGTTGGACAAGATTCGACCATCCTCTATCGCTAATTGAGCTGATCTTGGTCGCGGCACCGAAACAACAGTATAAGGGCCTTCCCATTTCGAGGAGAATTTGTTGCGATTGGATTGGTCTTGAATTTTTTGTAAAACCAGATCGCCCACGTGAAGACTACGTGGTCGCACCCTTTTGTTATGGTACTTACGCAAAGCTTGCAAGTATACCGCGGATTTGATCAAAGCGCGATCACGTTTTTCTTCTAAGAGGACAAGATCTTGTGATCGCTGTTCGGCCTGATCAACTCGTTCAAATTGATCTGTCCGAACAGATCCAATACTAACTTTCATAGGCAACACGGCCTCAGCCCCATAAACCAGATGGAAGGGTGTCTCACCGGTGGCTCGACTAGAAGTAGTTCGTAGTGCCCATAGAACGGTGTAGAGCTCATCTGCCCAAGCCCCCGAGCGAGTCTTAAGGCGATTGAAAATACGTTTCTTGATGCCTTGCAGTATCTGCCCGTTGGCGCGTTCCACGGGACCATTGCTCTACGGATGAGCCACAGAAGCAAAGCACACCTTGGTTACAATCTGATCGCAGTAATCCAGAAAAAGACCACCAGCGAACTGAGAACCATTATCCGTAATGAGACGATTCGGAACACCAAATCGAGCAACAATGTTCTTATGGAAGAACTTTTGTGCTGTTGCTGCGATAATATTTCGTACCGGCTCGGCCTCAATCCACTTTGTAAACGTGTCAATAGCTACGAACAGAAACTTGTATCCATTGACCGCCTGTGGCATAGGACCGACAATGTCCATCCCCCAGACCGCGAAGGACCATGCAAGGGGAATGGTTTGCAACGCATAGGCAAGTTGATGAACCTGTCTTGCATGAAACTGACGCTGAGGACACATCTTGACCATATTCTTGGCATCATCGAGTGCCGAAGGCCAGTAGAATCCTTGTCAAAAAGCTTTTCTGACCAGTGTTCGATATGACGCGTGTACACCGCATACACCGTCATGTATTTCTTTCAAGAGGGATTTACCTTCCTCCTGAGATATGCAGTGCATAAATACTCCTTGAGTACCTTTTCTATACAAAACTCCTTCTATGAGCTTGTACAGACGCGCTTTTCGAATTAACCGATCACTTTCGGCTTCGTCCTCGGGCAAGGTCCCATGTTCAAGATAAACTCTCAATGGATGAGTCCAATCCTGATCCTGACCGAGGTTGGTAACGCAGACTGTTACCAGATCATCCTCGACCGAAGTCATAATCGAATGATGTTCCAAGTGTTCAACGAACACTCCTGCCGGAGCGGATGTACGTGAGGACCCAATTTTGGATAATTGGTCTGCGAGAATGTTGTCCTTTCGCGGGATGTATTGGACTTTGAAATGACTGAAGTGTTTTTCCAATCTCCTCACTTCCCCCAGGTAATGAGCCATTGTCTCATCGGAGGTGCTGTACTCCTTGTTTACCTGGTTTACGACCAGCTATGAATCTCCCCTCACTACTAATCGATGGACTCCAAGGAATTTTGCTGCCCGGAGCCCTGCAAGAAGACCTTCATACTCTGCCGCGTTATTAGTCGCAACAAAGTGTAGTTGAAAGACAAACTTAAGCTCTTCGCCCTAACGCGTAACTAAGACCACTCCAGCCCCCGAGTGTTGAAAACTACGGGAGCCGTCGAAGTACATTGTCTAGTGATTGGGGCACTCCAATTCCTCGGATACCCGCACGGGTGGCTCAGGATTGGTCCATTCGACCACAAAGTCGGCCAAGACCTGAGACTTAACCGCAGTGCGGGGTGTGAAATGGATATCGAAAGCACCGAGCTCGACAGCCCATTTTGCGATCCGACCAGATTTCTTCGGATTGCGGACAATATCCCCCAATGGAAAAGATGAGGGTTAATGGGAATGGGGATGCCCGAACTTCCGTCAGGTGGAGGATAAGTCGATTAGGCGGCGCGAGACACACACGATCCGGCTTCTTGATCGGCACGATCAAAACCCCTGCAATCGCAGCACCACGCGTCCTCTGGTTATCAACCGTGCGCTGCCTGGTTGACCTCGCCACGAAGGCTAATCCCTGCCAGTGAATCGAGAACACAAGCAAGAACAAGAAAGATGCAACTGAATTTGCAATTGAGGATGAAGCTCACGAGTTGGGGTCTCACAAACCGATGAACGGTGACACTTGTTGCATCTAGGCCTTTCATGCCTAACCCTGATGTGTTTTGATGGTTGATGATAATAAGTATTTTTGGACTAACTATGTGTTTGAGTTAGTGTTACAGATTTCAGACAACCGCACAAAAAGCGAGGGCTGGTGATCAAAATGTTGAAGTTCAATTTAAGTCGTTCAAAAGCATAAGAAGACGCAAAAAGAAATTGTTTTTGCTGGACTAAACTGATGCATCGAGGTATGTTGTAGTTCTAGGTTTACCGATCTCAGGGTGCATGAAGATCGATCGGTTTAAGGATTTTATTCTTAGTTTAAACCGTACTATAAAGAAGGGACGCAAGTTCTCTCTACATCTCCAATTATACCGAGAAAAATCTAGGTCAATGCACGCATATCATTATCTGTGGTTTTTCGACAATTTGTTTTGATATATTGAATTTTGTCAACAGTTGAGGTTTTTACTTCTTGAGAAAGATCTGAAAAGATCTAATTTTTGTTGCTGTTGTCAAAAATGTTCTTCTCGAAAATATCTTCAAAACAAAACTGAAATCATTTGAATCAGATCTCTGGATTTTGAGCTTTCTCTGTTTTTATCCAGACTGACTGTCAGTGTTGAAAACTGACTGTCAGTATGAATGTCAGTTAGTGCAAACTGACAAATCTCCAGAGAGCATGTTTTTCTGTCTCAGATTTTTTTTTCTAAACTGACTGTCAGTATGAGTATACTGACTGTCAGTGTGGGTTTCGACCACAGAGAATTTTTGAGTTGGTTTTATTCTGTTTTTCTCTGTGTTACTGAAACTGATACTGACTGTCAGTTTGACACACTGACTGTCAGTTTGGGCAGTAAATTTTTGCTGTTATCTGCTTCAACGGTTATAAAGTTTTTAGCCGTTGCTTTTCACTGTTGATTTTGTGGACACTGACTGTCAGTCTTTGTAACTGACTGTCAGTATGGACTGTTTCTTTTTACCGTTTTAGTCCACAACGTTCGAGCTGTTTTGATCCTGTTTTTACTCTTTCTGGTGATACACTAGACTGACTGTCAGTTTGTGAAACTGACTGTCAGTCTTGGTTACTAATTTTCAGCTCGAGCACAAACGGCTCTTTTGACCACGAAGGCTATAAATAGAGGTGTTGAGCTGCTGTTTTAATACAAGAAAACACAGCAACATAGCCTTTCATACTTTCTCACTAGTGCTTCTTCGTTTTACTTAAAACTTGATCTTTTGATCGAGTCGTGAGAGTATTAGCCACATCGAGCATATTGTTCTTGCAATCCCATTTCTAGATATTTTCTCGGTGTGCATTGGAGGCCTAGAGTAGACCTTGCTTCTTATTACTCTTGGTGAGCGCCCTCACCTAGACGATTCGGAGGCGGAAATCGCTGATCTCTCCAAATCGGAGATTGTCGGAGAGACGCGATAACTTGTAAAAGGTTTGGTGCTCGCCTTTCCGGAGGGGACAAGGAGCAACCTTAGTAGATAGTGTCCTGTGTGGATACTGAAGCTATACTCAAGGACTGAGTGCTTCAACGAGGACTAGTGGAGACTGGGCGTGTCTCCGATACCTCGGGATATATCGGTTTCAATCTCTTATCTTTTACTATTACTTGCTTTACCTTAATTTGGATTTTCATTTGCAAAAACAAATTTTCAAAGTCTCCTATTCACCCCCTCCCCCTCTAGTCGACATCCTGATCCAACAACACTGTTCAAAGACAGAATTGATCTAAGCAAAACCCGCCTCAACCCTAGCGGCGGCTACTGAATATAAGGTCTAAGGGACGTCCTAGAGACCCTAGACGCGTCCGTGATGGGCTCCAACACGATACATGGGCCAACGGCCCAACTTGGTGACGCAGCACCCTGGGACAGATTCTGTCCGCCAACTTGCAATGTGAATTCCCGTCGACTCCGAAGTCTAAATGACCTGAAACCGGTGCCATTGGAAAGGTTATCTCCTTATCTTTCCAGGCATATGTGGATCATCGAAATCTGAGCCCGTTTGTGGCCTGGGAGACGATTTTAGTGAACACTGCTCCTGGTGGCCGAGGTAGTCGACTCCGAGATGAATTGGCCTCCAACTTGACTTGGACGCCCTCCTTGCCTCCCTCCTGGCCCTTGCTGGTTCCCAAGGCCTTCATGATCCTCTCCAAAGTTCCTAAGTACAATATAATCAATAATATCATTAGGTAGCATACCATCCTCACAAGTATATGCACGGGCACTTAGGAACGAGCTCACCTGTTGATTCAATTGCCGTGCTCGTGCTCTTGTGATGGGTCCTTGCATCACAACTGGAGGAGTCTCGGGCGTATGCATAGGAGTGATGTCCTTATCAGCTGGCCCTCGGGGGGTCGCGCGAGCCGCCTCCGCCCTCGAGGACAAAGGTGTCCCGAGGCCGTGGCTCGCTACGCCCCCCCTGCTTGGGGCGTTTGGGGGGATCCCTGGCCCCCCGGTCGGCGGGGGCGGGGGCGGGAGCCCCCTGGGTCTTCTTCCAGATGTCGTCTTCCTCCGCCCGAGCGTACTTTTCGAGTACGTTGAAGAGCTCGTCGGCGGAAGAGGGGCAGCTCCGGGAGAGCCTTCGGTGGAGCTCCCCCGGGAGGATGCCGCTTTTGCAGGCTTCGATGACCGTAGAGTCGGGGACGTGGGCCACCTTGCTCTTCACCTGAGCAAAGCGTTTGAAGAAGCTTCTGATGGTTTCCCCAGTCCTCTGCCGGACAGTGTACAATTACGAGGAGTCCAGGGGACGCACATAGTTCCCTTGGAAGTTGGCACAGAACTCCCGCTTGAGCTGTGAGAAAGACTTGATGGAGCCGGCATTCAGGTTGTAGAACCAGGAGCGGGTGATGCCGGTGAGGTAGAGGGGGAAGACATTGCACTGTACCGTCTCGTCCCCCCCGGCCACGGAAATGGCTGTGGAGTAGACCTGCACGAATTCGTAAGAGTCTGCCTCACCATTGTAGTGCTCGCTGTGCGGAGGGCGGTAGGGCCGCGGCCACCGGATGCTGCGAAGTCTTCGGCACAGGGGCTGGTTAGCCCCCTGCACCTCCCGGGGAGAGTCCCGGTCGCTGTCTTCCTTCACGGGACCTTCGTTGTCTGAGTCTGGAAGCGGTCCGAGAGGTCCGCCAGAATGGCGGTGGCGACGCTTTTCCTCCGGACCGGGACTGAATTCCCGGACGTCCGGGCTCTCCGCCGGAGAGGTTGGCTCTTCAGCAGGTCTCTTCCCCCGACCGGCGCGAGAGCGAGGCTCCCCGCGCCCACGGCCGGGGGGAAGTTCTTCCCCGCGCTCTGGTGAATGCATTCGCTCGACCTCCCCCCGGGCGAAACGGACCTGTCCCGCCGAGGGAGGGAGCTCATGCACTATAGCTGCCGGCCCGGAGGCTTCCGGAGCCTGTTGGGGGGAGCCCCCTGCGACGACCCCCGGGACCGGAAGGGGGGAAGCCCCTGTATTATCCCGAACCGGGGAGGGGGCGTCCACGGCGACGCTTGGAATCGAAGTGGGGGGGGCCCCAGTGGCCACGACCGGAACCGGGAAGGGGGGAGCCCCTGTTCTCGGGGGAGCCATGGCGTCTTGTCACGAGTCCCCACGGTCGGCGCCAACTGTCGTGGTATTGCGAATACCCCGGCAGGTTTTGAGAATGATCCTAGCGAAGATTACGCGGCGCGGGTTGACCGGATGACCGGTCCTCCCCCGCCGGACAAGCACAAAAAATGGCACACGGATTTCTACAGGTTCGGGTCCTGGTGGGGGCCCTAGTCCTGTCGACGCGCTCTCGACCGGAGTCAGCTGGGGAGGCTCTCTTCGGGGGGAGAGGCTCCGGAGCACGTCTGTGGGTTTAGCTATTCCAATAAGTGTTCCGATCCTTTACAACAGAGGGGTACAAGGGCTATTTATAGCCCCAAAAAGAAGCAAAAAACCTAAACTACCCCGGAAGCCACCGTCAGATTGAAGGGTAGGACCGTCCTTCTTCCGGTCAAACGCCTTGGATGCTTGACAGGTGGTCGCTAGTTCTCGAGGCGCTCCTCGCGTGACCTGCACGTGACAAACAATTTGAGACTTTACATTTAGGAGGGCGATGAGGTCCGGGACGGCGCCGGAGGCCAGGTCCCGGGGGCCAAAAGGCGGCGCTCGGGGTGGCCCCGGAGGCCAGGTCCCCGGGCCAATGGCGGCGCCCGGGACGGCGCCGGAGGCCAGGTCCCGGGGGCCAAAAGGCGGCGCCCGGGGAGGGGCCGGAGGCCACATCCCCGGACCAATGGCTGCGCCCGGGACGGCGCCGGAGGCCAGGTCCCGGGGGCCAAAAGGCGGCGCTCGGGGAGGGGCCGGAGGCCACGTCCCCGAGCCAATGGCGGCGCCCGGGACGGCGCCGGAGGCCAGGTCCCGGGGGCCAAAAGGCGGCGCCCGGGGAGGGGCCAGAGGCCACGTCCCCGGGCCAATGGCGGCGCCCGGGACGGCGCCGGAGGCCAGGTCCCTGGGGCCAAAAGGCGGCGCCCGGGGAGGGGCCGGAGGCCACGCCGCCAGGCCATCGTGACGCAACTTACCTGGACTTAGTCTCGCGGAGATTTCCCCCAACATATTGCTTCTTTTTATGAACATCATTCTTTTGTATCTTCCCTAGAACCTAAACTTATTGATGAAGCTCTTAGTGATCCTGATTGGGTAAATGCTATGCATGATGAACTTAATAACTTCTCTAGAAATAAAGTATGGACTTTAGTAGAAAGACCCAAGGATCATAATGTGATTGGAACAAAATGGGTTTTTAGAAATAAGCAAGATAAAAATGGTGTAGTTGTTAGAAACAAAACTCGTCTTGTTGCACAAGGTTTTTCTCAAGTTGAAGGTTTAGACTTTGGTGAAACTTTTGCACTAGTAGCAAGACTTGAAACTATTCGTTACTTCTTGCTTATGCATCAAATTTTAATATTAAGTTATTTCAAATGGATGTAAAAAGTACCTTTTTAAATGGTGAGATATCTGAATTAGTTTTTGTGGAACAATCTTCCAGTTTCAAAGATTCCAAATTTCCAAACCAGGTGTACAAACTGTCTAAAGCTCTCTATGGTCTCAAGCAAGCTCCTTGAGTTTGGTATGAACAACTTAGAGACTTTCTTTTATCAAAAGGTTTTAAAATTGGAAAGGTAGACACAACGCTTTTTACAAAAGTGGTTGAAAAAGATTTGTTCATATGTCAAATATACGTTGATGATATTATTTTTGGGTCTACTAATGAATATTTCTGTCATGAGTATGGAGAAATGATGTCTAGGGAATTTGAGATGTCAATGATCGGTGAGCTAAGCTTCTTTTTTGGACTTCAAATCAAGCAACTCAAGAACGGAACGTTCGTGAGTCAAACAAAGTACGTAAAAGACTTACTCAAGCGCTTTGGGATGGAAGATGCTAAAGCAGTCAAAAGTCCTATGGCCACTAATGGACATCTCGATATGGACAACAACGGAAAAGTGGTTGATTCTAAACTTTATAGGTCTATGATTAGTAGCTTTCTATATCTTACTGCATCTAGCCTGATATCATGTTTAGCGTTTGCTTATGTGCTAGATTTCAGTCAGCTTCTAAGGAATGTCATTTGATTGCCATTAAAAGAATCCTAAGGTACTTGAAATGCTACCCCAATTTAGGTCTTTGGTATCCGAAAGATGCAAGTTTTGAATTAATTGGTTATTCGGATTCAGATTATGCGGGTTGCAAAATTGATAGAAAAGCACATCTGGTAGCTGTCAACTTCTGGGGAGATCACTAGTGTTTTGGTCATCTAAGAAACAAAATTCTGTTGCTCTCTCCACCGCTGAAGTGGAATATGTTTCGACGGGTAGTTGCTGTGCTCAAATTTTGTGGATGAAGCAAACATTTTTGGATTATGGAATTACATTTGAAAAGTGCCACTCTTGTGTGATAATGAAAGTGCCATAAAAATTACAAATAATCCTGCTCAACACTCTAGAACTAAGCATATTGAAATACGACACCATTTTATAAGAGATCATGTGGCAAAAAGGGATATAGATGTAAGTTATATCAGAACTAACTTGCAACTAGCAGATATTTTCAATGAGAGTAGATTTGCTTTCTCAGAGGTGGATTAAATATAATTGATATTTCAAATGCTAGTTGACATGTTAAATGTATTAAATATCTATTTATTCCCTCTCTGGTCGAAATTTTCTATCTGGTCGAAGTCATTGCCCATGCTGACAGTCAGCTTCCCAAACTGACTGTCAGTCCCATGCTCAGGAGCCTGGTCATAGCCTCTGGTCGAAGTGGTGACACACACTGACTGTCAGTCTCAAAACCCAGTTTTTTGTGCTGATTGTCAATGTTTCACACTGACTGTCAGTATCAAATCCCTGGTGTCTGTGCTGACTGTCAGTATATCACACTGACTATCTGATAACTGTCATATCTGTGCATATTTTCTATATGTTTAACCCCCGATCATACACATTTAGTCACATAAGGCGGCATTTGCATTGATAGTACATATCTTTATCATCAAATCGACCATATTATTTGTTTTATGATTTTATTGTAGGTCGATGCGATTTGGGTGGATTTCGGCTGATGGAGCGCGTCTCTTTGAATTTACCTGACCCTCGGTCGATTCCTGATAGAAGCACGTGTTCCTACGGACGCGTAGGAACTGACTGTGCCAAAATCGGAGTCGCCAGGGGCCCGGAATCTCAAATCCTAGCAGCCAAGGACCGTCTTGTAATTTTCTAGAACCCCGAGGGCCTTTTTGTAGTTTATTTCTTCTTCTGCCTTTATCTCCAGCTTCCACACCTCCTACCACCACATCGACGGCCGCCAGGCTGTAGACCGCCGGTGAGCTTCTTTTTCTGCCTCCCCCTCTGTTCCACACCTCCATCGACCTCTAGACCAGATCCGGCCCGGCGTTGCCTTCTTTCCTCCTCCCTTCTTCTTCTCTGCGCCGCAGCTCGCCGCCACCAAATCCCCCCTCTTTTTCTCTCCCTCTCCATTGTCTTCTCTACTCCCTAAAAGCCGCCACCTCAAAACCCACCAAGACACTACCGATCGGCCGACCATGTCGTCTATCTGCCACTGCACCTCCTCCGCTGGATCCTTCACCGCCACCGGATCCGTCCGAGCTCCCACCGCCGGATCCTCTTCTTCCCCCAAATCCTCCGCTCCTCTCCACAGCCACAGCACCGCCTCCCTCGGCCATCGCCGCCTCCATAACCTGCGCCGCCGAAGCCGACCCCGATCTCGCCTCAGCGCCTCTCCAGCGCCGCGCCGCCCTTTCCCACTTGCCGCGCCATCTTTCCAGCACCGTGCCGCCGCCTAGATCCACTTCAGATCCGTGCCGCCTAGATCCTCCTTCTTCACTCTTCCTTCTTCTTATTTTTGCTTCATCTTAACCGACCCCCAATCCTCTACTGTCCCATCCTTGGTCGTCTTGGCACCATAACCTCATTGCTGGCGAGCTCCTCCCCACGGCCTGGGCTGCAGCTTCATCGGCTTCTGCTCCACCTCTTCTCCAGCAACCAAGAGCAACCTCCTCGACGACCAGTGCATCTTCCTCAAGCTCGACCACGACCTCAACACGCATGAGCTGCTGCCTTGGCCGGCTTCATCACCGCTGTGCATCAGCGTCTACTTCCACGGCCACCATTGAGCTCCAGCAATTCCAGTTGCTATCATTACTGGTTCAATTCTTCTCACCTTCTTTGTTCTTGAATTCTGATGAACTGAAATGGATTAAGTGTATGAAATGATGAAATTGTGTAAATGTTGAGAATCAGTACTCATTTCTGAATCAAATGCAAACTAAATTTCATAGTTTATCCCACTTGACTTGAGTTAATTTCCTCTATCTTGTCTCTCTATGATGTTCTTGTTTGGGCTATCTATGTTGAGTTCAAGTGGTGTTGTGATAAACTAAAACTGTGCTGGATTAATTTCCATCTTCTGTTTGATTTGCAATGTTTTGAATGTCATAGTTCAGATTCTTGTGTGATGACTTCTATTGATCAATATCTTGATTGCACTGATTTCTGAATGAACTAGTGTTTAATTCTTTTGCTTCCAAGTGATTGTGAATGTCATTTGCTGCTCACTATGTCTGAGATTTGGAGTTTAGGGTGGATGGAATCTACTTCTTCTCAGTATATTATCTTGTGCTTTCCATCTTTCCTAAAATTTGAAGTTTTGGATGTGTTTTGAAATGCATGACTCTTGAGTGTACTGGAAGTATTGTTCAATTTGTGTACTGTCAATTTGTGTACCTGTGCTGATAGATTCTTGACTACAATTTAATTTATTTGAGTACTCTTGAAGATAATGTGATTCTTGAATAATTAAATTTTGGTCTATTCTGAAATTGCAAACTATGAAACATCTTATTTTCTGGCTGTGTTTTGATTCAATTATTCTTGAGGCTGAGATTTCGTGAATGATCATTTGAGCTTTGAACTAGCACTGCTGATGGTTGTTGTTGAGTCGTGGCTGAGAAGAGCTGTAGATGATTTGTGTTTATTTTGTACTTGTGCTTTGTCGATACTCGCCGTAGATTGCGATTGATGATGGTTGTCTGCGCTGCCTCGCGTGCTACCAATACACGATTTCTTTCTATCGCTTGTATTACAAAACGCGAGTCCAAAACAAACACTAGTCACTAGTCGAGGCGACCACCTCTTTTCTTTCTTCTGACATTCTCTCTCTCTTTCTCTCGTCTATTTTAGTTTCACTTGCCATCGATTTAGTCTAGTTTTACACGATTTTCTTTCTCTAGTCCCTGTGGAAAGAACGACTGAATACTCGCCTTACTGCATCATCCTCGTTCTCTTGTGAGACGGTCTAGGCCGGTATCAATTTTTAGCGCGTTGCCGGGGATTAGGTTGAATGCGAGCGTGTTGAATTGACTAGATCTTTTATTTTTGTTTCTTTTTGGTTTTTGTTGCGTCTTTTTCCGCCCCTTTTTCCCTCCTAGCTCTTTTATTTCTCGCACTTCTTGTCCCTTTCTTGTTGATTTATTGATTCACATTGATTGAGGATATGGATGGTTCCCAATCTTTTTGTGATGCATGTGACAATCTTAGTGCTAAATTAGATGATTTGTCTCATCAGATGGATACAGCTCTTTGTGGATTATTTGCTCGTGTTAGTGTTGGTCCTATATGTTCTATTTGCGGTATTCGAGGTCATTCGCCCACCGCTTGTCAGCGTGGTCGAGCATCCACTATATATCATCCTGGATGGCCTGGATACCCAAATTCACCGTATAGGAACAACCACCCTGTTATCTCACCATCTTCTCCTAGTTATCTTTCACAGGGTTTTAGGTACGAAGAGCAGCTCCCATGTACATCATAGCAGTCTCCGTACTTGTCACATCAGCAGTATTCACAGCAGCCTCCTGCATATGAGGATACTTCTAGAATCGAGGCGATGTTGGAGGCATATTCGAAAAAGCTGAACAAACATCCACTACTATAGCAGTCCCAACAGTCGCCTCCCGAAGTTGAGGATACATCCAGACTTGAGGCATTGATGGAGGGCTTGATTAAGCAGTCCGAGCGCCTCATGACCAGCATTTAGAGGCGGTGGAATTATTGCGGGCTGAGACGCAGGGTGTGAGATCTTGCATAGATGAGTTCAGAGGATATCGAGATTCAGTCCGCATCCTGCCATCTCAAGTACCTACATTTGAGGCCATCACACCTCTGTTGAGTGTCTCAGAGCCCACCCATGGCATCTATCTTGGAGACCCTCACTGAGAGACCACAGTATTGAGCAACGAGCTTCGACCCGATCTTGTTCCTTCGACGTCGCATCAATCACCTCTACCTCCTGCTGATTTGATCATGTTTGATAATGATGGAGAGCCTATTTTTGAGACACCTCTACGTCTGTTTGGACCATTTTCTTTTGATGATCCATTGGCAAATGGACCAGAGATGGAGAGTGTCAGTTTTGAGGTTGCAGACCTTCTAGACTATTCCTTAAGCCACGAGATCGAGAGGGAGACATTCTCATTTCATTCTGTGGGACTTATTTCTGACGTAGGGGAGTACATTCATCTACCAGATACGACCCCCGTGGAGGTTCTTCCTACCCCAGACCTCACGCCATCCACTATTCAGGTAGACTTGAAACCCCTCTCGTATCATTCTAAGCTGTTTAATTCTGATGAGACTAGTCATATCCCTTTGAGTTGTCATTTATCCTGCATCGACATATGCCATCCTTATGACATGTATTATCGATTAGTCGATGGGAAAGGATTTTCGTCAGCTGACTTTCTGGAGGGCCTTGTCCCTACCATACACACGTGATTGTTCTTTCTTGATCTTATTTGCAGGTTAGCACGTGTGGCTTCTCAACCGTGAGCAGACTTGCTCCGAGTCGACATTCCCTGGGATCCTGGCGGATTCCCAAGCATGCTGCTTCCGACAGGAGGGTGGACGTGGAGCTTCTACGTACCACTTCCCATACTTGCCTCTCCTTCCCATTCGTGCTTCAATGCCATATCCTTTGAGGGTGGAGCTTCTGACCTAAAAAGAAACGCTTCTCGGGAGGCAACCCGAGTGTTTTCTCTTTTTTCTTCTTTTTGTTATTTATTTTCCTTTGTTTTGTAGGATTGTTTTTAGTTTCTTTTGTTGTTTTTCCAGCCTGCTGCTATGTCTTCATCCATACATGTGTGTGGGACTTCAACATGCTTCACTGTGACGACATTGACTTCATTCATACCCAGTGAGCTGTCTCGGACCCCATGTGACTTATTTGTGCAAAAATTTACTTTGTGCTTTCACCTCATTCATTTTATCATCTCTTGTATGCATCATGGACTATGCACCATTTAAACTTGGGGGTATGGGAGTCACCTTGTCCTTTATTGTTTGCATTTTTGGGTCAAATTTTTTCGAAAATATGGATGAATTGATAGCATTTGTGATTCATGTGGCCATTCTTGTGCTTAAATTCTATATCTATGCTATGTTGAGTTGTATGACTATTTGTGCTTATTTGAGCTTGTGATTGTCTTATATCCAGCCTTGTGGGCTTTGTTGTGTATGTTGATATGACCTGCTTTATGTTTGAACTGCTGTATTGCTAAGTCTTAATTTGGTAGAATTTTACCCTAGATTTAGTATTGAAAATGTGCAAAAATGATGCTTAAAATTCTTTGACACGTCATTTTATGTTACTTTTTGTAACATTTTTACAATTTTCTTTCACAAGTGTGTTCGTCATATTTCAGGGAACAAATGTACCAAATTTGGAGTTATTTCGACATCGTTTGGATAGGAAACGAAGTGGAGAAAAAAGATGCTGAAAATCTGAAAAACAGCAATCCGACCCGACCCGAATCCGACCCGAAACCCGAATTCCGAATCCAAAACAGACCTGTTAGTCGGTTTAAAGTCCGAATCTGAGACAATTTCCTTCCTAAATAAGTTTTGAGTTGTAATTGGTTAATTCTAGAACTTATGTTCTATAAATAGAGAAACTTTTGGCTCAATTAGACATGTTTTTTTACATACTAGCCATTAGGGTTTAGTTTAGTTTTAATTTAGTGGAGCCCCCTTCTCTATTTATTGCTTTTGTAAGCTGGCAAGGACGGCAACTTCAATTCTCAAGCAATCAAGTAAGTTTTTATTTATTTCTTATTATTATTTCTGCATTATTACTTCTACAGAAATGCTTTTCACTATCGGTTCAAAATCAAATCTACTATCGGTTCAAAATCAAATCTACTATCGGTTCTCTTACCGCTAGTGATCGGCACGATAGAAGAAACGTAGAACAACCCTATCGGTTAAAAACCGATAGTAAAATACCTACACCTCCAACGTTTAGTAATCGCTATCGACAATTCTACTATCGGCTCAATGATCCCAACCGATAGTGATGTTATATTTCTTGTAACGGTTATTCACTGGAAACCGATAGTAATGTATAAGTTTTTTCTATCGGTTAAAACTTGACACGGTTAGTACCACAACTTTCTTCTATCGGTTGTAGGATATGAACCGATAGTATTACAAAGGATCATTAACAGATACAGTGATACACTAATACAGCAGATTTAATTTATTCACAAATACACTAATACAAAGATATACACATGCATTGGACAGATTGAATTTATTCACATATTGAGTTTATTCACAAATACACCAATGAATTTATTCACATATTGAGTTTATTCGCAAATACACCAATGAATTTACATACATACACCAATCAACACATTCAATATATATTACACAAATCATTTACGATGGATCGTTGATAGCACTTCTTCCATCACATATTGAGCTCAAATTATTCGCAGCTCCTTCAATTGAGGCAACTCATATTTCTCTTTCAACATGGTGCTCTGCATGCGTGTATGAAGTTAGGAACGTACGAGACATCCAATGTTTGACTTTGAGTCAGGAAAAATGGTTACCTTAGGGAATTGGGCAAAATTTCTCCTGATCAGGTCATACATAAATCTCATGACATAGAAGCCACATTCCCACGATTGTGGCTGCTGATGGCACTGGGATAATTGCATATGCAAAGACATAAACCCACATTAACTCGAAAGAACTAATTAAGCTTAAATTAAAAGACTCATTATGAGTAGTTCCATCTGTAGTAATTACCTCATATTCTTTCTAAGAAATTGTTGTGCCCTTCGACGCCTCATGCCTCCCTCCAGCAGTAACATAATTTTTGAAAGCCCTGTATTTAATTTGGCATTGCCGGTTAATATGTTATCATTAATTAGCTAGTCAGAGAAAAATTTAAAACAACTGTGTTACTTACGCGTCTATGTGCCACGTGAGGGTGAAAACATGCGCCACCCTGTCGCTCATCGAATCGAGGTAATAGACCTCATTCATCCATGGGCAAATGACGGCGAGGACCCAGTGGCCCCTACATTGCATATATAAGTGAACGTTTCATACATATGTTAGGCGTAACATACAAGAATGAGTTAAATTAGTAGGAAATGCACTAACCTTTGGTGGTACAGCGCAAGAATGAACTCTCGGTCCTGCTGCGCTAGTAGTGCCTTTGATATGTATTCCTTCGCATGTGCTTGGTCGTGCTCTAGCATCGTGAGGCTTATTTTGTCTGGGTCGAGGAAACCCACCTTGTCACATGCCCTCATCGACGCCAGTGTATACATGCACCTGGATGCAAAGTAGACATTAGTAAGTACTGCATACAAAGTGATTAGATTTATGAAATGAACTGTTATAACTTCACACAATAGCTAACTCACAGGACTCCAGTCCGTATGATGGACATATCAAGCTCCCGCCAGTTGAGGAGGTCGAACAAATCCTCGTGGGCCACCGATATGCTCCCGGGCTCACGGTGAAAATGACCTGGCCTGAAGTGAACTAAGAAGTTGATGTGGCGCCTAGACCGGGTCAGGTACCACTCGTGGAGACTCTTGGTTATTTGATCCATATTGCGCAGAAGGTATTCCGACACGAGTGGGAACCCGTTCTTGAACGTACCCGGCTGGCTTTGTTTCGCCTTGCCTTTGCCTTGCCCTTGCCTTTGGGCGGGGAGCGAGTGTATACCTTTGAAAGTTGGGGCGCGGTGCTGCCGGCCTCATTTGATGGCGAAGGGTTTGAGGCCATCGGAGGAGGCATGGGGCCGAAGGAGCTCGCTCATGCGTTGTGTTGGGGGTGGTGTCCTCAGGAAGTGAGCTGGCATCCATCGTCCACTTTAAGTTACGAACGCATAAGTTAGATTTTGCAAATTGAGTATATTAACTGAGTTGTAAGTTATAATGGCTAGGGTTTACCTCCTGTAGTCTAACACCCTTCTTGGGCCATTGTATGTACAAGCCCAATGCCTCGCCAATTGTCCGCATTTCGTCCGTTGAGACGGGCAACGGAAAAGAGCTATAGCCCGGGAGGGTGTACCTTTGCGAATCTAGGCTCCAGAGGTACGCAGTGGATCCGGACATCCTCCCAAGACTGATATACGACCCCGTTTGCAACCACTACAGGTTTGTCGCCTATGTTGATCAATAGGCTACAGCTCTCTGGCTTCTGCAATTTGCAACAATCATAACAGGTTAGCGAAACAGTTCTAACGTAACGGGAGTAGCATCAACCGAACTGCATATATAGCTCAAGAGTTGCAATACCTAATCAGGTCCACCGGATCCACGTGAACCTTTGAGCCGCAACTACTCGGCCTGGCAACGTCGACCTCGGCAGCTGGATCTAAACCCTTGGACTGCACAACTCGGCTGAGGCATTCATACTTCTCGTTCATTTGAGCGAACATGTCCATGAATTGTGCAGTCACATCTGATTGTATCTTCTGAGATAGCTCTGATTCCCTTTCCTTCCAGCTGCGAGCCTTCTTCGCCTTTTGCCCGGGCTCCGAGAAGCCTTCCTTCCATGGCACCACACCCCCCATGGTTTGCGTTCGCCCTGGATGCTCCTTGTTCCCTACAGCCCGGGTAAGGATGTCGTTCTCCCTATGGGGAGTGAACAATCCCTCGGTCACCTCCTTCGAGCAAGAGATCTGTTATATTCAAAGCTCTCCATTGTGAGGAAAAAATATATACAAACTTGTGCGCACACTAGTGATCATAGTTTTTTCTACCACACTCTATGATTCCAACCAGGAAGTTAGCCAACTTACGAATCGCTGCACGACCTCGACGTCCCTGGGGTTTGGGAACTCCACAGTCCTCGTGGACGACACGGTCCCTCTGGCCAGCCACCAGCGCTTGCATCGCGGATCGCGGATCTCGGAGAGCAGTAGGTCAGGGGAGTCGACGAAATTCGACGCCTCGTCTTCAGCCTTCTTCCACTGCTCCTCCTTCCCCGCATAGCCACGAGAGCTGAGCCGGTGCGGGTGGTCGTTCCTCCTCTGGATTGCCTTGTTCTTCTCGCTAAGGGCCTTCGTACCAGAAACAAGAAAATTAATGCACCGCTGGTTACTACATACAATGGTGTAACCAAGCAAATGAACCATACATATCTTGAACTCAGGGGTCCTCTTCTGTTGGATGAATTACTCCCATACCTCCTCCGTTATGAAGGGGTACTTCTCGCATGGAGATTTGCCTTTGCGAGGAAGGTACTGACGAGGACGCTCTTGAAGGTTTTCCACGTGTTGTTCATATCCTTCAAGCAAGCTATCTTGGGACCATCATCGGGGATGTTCCACTTGGTCTGTTTCAAATGGTGCATATAAGCAGGACTTACCTAATCTCTGGGATAAACCAAGGGAATGTAGTTACTCAAGAGTTCAGTGATTTTTATTAATTTTACCTTCACTTCCGCCCACAGCCTATCCCTCTCGTCGTCCTTAACGTCCTTCCAGCTCTGGACGGTGATCTTCACCCTTTCCTTCGCCAACAAACCAACATAGGCAGCATACTGGCCAGCGTTTTTCCCGATCGGTCTCCCGAACTGGTTGAACTCACATGAAAGATCCGCGCGTTTGGCCAAACGGCACAACATCGTCGTGCCTCGCGCCTTCCTCTTGCGCTGGGACGAGGCAGCGTCATCTACGTTCGCCCTTGCCGAATCACTACTATCAGCTGAGTAAGATGCCAATATGGCTTTACCTAAAATTCCATCAACAGACCATCAATTGATATGAAGAAAGGTACATGATAAAGTTCATAACTAAAGTGGAATGGCAATGATGAGCCACCTCTTTTTGTTAAAATGTCAAATTTTCATTCAAAAGGCCAAAAATCATCAATTCCTATCAACATGGTCTTCAAAATAGATTTAAAATGGATTTGTAAACTCAATTTGCAAAGGGTTGTCGAACTTCAATCTTCTTGCTTAACATAAAATTCATTTGATAACTCTCGATTGTAAAATTAATCCTATTTGGAAAAAAATTTCAGAAAAATATATTTCATGCAATGAAAATCATTTCTGTAAATTTTCATTTCAAATGTATTTGATTTGAGCAATAGTTGATTCTTTTCACAAATGAAATATGAACTCTGCAAAATTCAGACTTTTCAATGTACTATCGGTTGACAATAACAAATCGATATGACATACTATATTTCCTATCAGTTTGCCAATTAAAACCGATAGTACTCAAGTTTGTATTCAGGAAAATATATAAGATTAGCAGTGCAAACTATGCTAGTCTCTTTGCAGGAACATAAAGAATCATGGCTTTGTGATAAAAATTTAAATGAACCAAAATTTCAGATGAAAATTAGAAAATGGGAAATAATTAACAGAAAATTCAGATTAGCAGTGCAAACTATGACATATTCTATTTCTTATCGGTTTGATAATACAAACCAATAGTACTCAAGTTTGTATCCAGGAAAATATATAAGATTAGCAGTGCAAACTATGCTAGTCTCTCTGCAGGAACATAAAGTCTGTTAAAATTTAAATGAACCAAAATTTCAGATGAAAATTAGAAAATGGGAAATAATTAACAGAAAATTCAGTTTATGGTATTTACTATCGGTTCTAAATAAGAAACCGATAGTGGACGACATTGTACGACAAATTGCTAGTGATTTTCATTAAGTCTGTAATTCTCATAGCTATCAAGTTTGTAATTCATGCACTTTTCATCTAGTTTTATATTTGTAATCCATTGAACCACATATGAACTATTGCATATAAATTTAGGAAATTGACGCGAGCGGTTTGGTCAAGAACACTTACAGTCGTTCGTGGAGTGCCTACGATGGCGCGATGCAGTGGCCGGAGGCGGTGGAGAACCCAATTGCGATCGGCAATGGTGGCGCAGAGGAGCGAAAAAGCGAGTATTTGGAATGTGATCAGTTGCACTGGAGGGAAAATCATGTGAGGTTAACCTAACATATGAATCTTTACTATCGGTTCATAATCAGCAAACCAATAGTAAATACAATGGAAGTTAGGGTTTGGAGTGTTGGCATTGTTCACTATCGGTTTTATGATTATTAACCGATAGTAAATTAAGAACACGGTCTCATAAAACAATATGAATTACTATCGGTTACGAACAATAAACCGATAGTAGATCTTAATTTCATATCGGTTTGGAAATTGAAACCGATAGTAGAAGACAATGTTATTGACTCTAAAGGGTTTTCTTGAGAATAATTACAGATGGGTCTCAGTACATCATTTTGCACTTGTAAAGACAGCTGAAACCCCATGCAAATGACTTCCAATAATTTTGAAATAAATTAACAGTAAAGACCAATCATGGAATGAAAATTTGCAGTTTTCATACTGATTTGTGAAAAGAATCAATTATTACTCAAATCAACTCCAATTGAAATGAAAATTTGCAGAAATGATTCTCAATGCATCACGTATGTTTTCCCAAAGAATTTTTGAAAAATGATTTGAAGAATTCTTCGATTAAAGATCCAAGTAATATACGTCACTTACATATTGTAAATTAGTCAAGAATGGTTGTCCACCCATAATCCTTTTTCGTGGTCGTCTCGCAGGTAACTTGTTTCGTCAATATCTTCGGTAGGGACAGATTGAAGAATTCCATCTAAAAATGGAGGTAGTTCGTCGAACTGATCATACTCTTCTTCATCCACAACGTCTTCGACCCCAACAATACGTCTCTTACTGTGAAGGACAACGTGCAACTTTGGGTTGGCCGGGTCAACGATATAGAACACCTGTGTGGCTTGCTCAGCAAGTATAAATGGATCATCTTGGTGTGCGACTCTACTGAGATCGACGAGAGTAAACCCATAATTGTCGAATTTAACACCTCGAGAGATTTTGACCCATTGGCATCGAAACAGAGGAATCTTAAGTAATATATAATCGAGCTCCCATATTTCCTCAATAACACCGTAATATGAGTCGAGTGCCCTTACTGCCCTGGCATCCTCCGAAATAGCAAGTAGTGTCACTCCACTACATTGCATAGTACTCTTCTCGTCCTGAGTTTTTGTGTAAAATGAATAGCCGTTGATGTCATACCCCTGCCAAGTCCCTACAGTAAATCTAGGCCCTCTGGCCAACCATGTAACAACTTCATCTACGTCGCCCTTAGAAGCTTGCAGGACTCTATTTTTGATCCACCCAGCAAACTTCCTGTTATGTTCTCTGGTGACCCAAATCTCCGGCTTCGAAGGATTCTGTTTCCGTAACATTTCCTTGTGCTCGTGTATGTATGGCTCCACCCCCGTCATGTGCTGTAAGACCCAAAAATGGGCTTTTGCATAAAGATCACTAGAGGGGACGACTGCTTTAAATCCAATTGTTCCAATGCCCTGAAGCCTGCCCTCATGCCGGGATGTAGGAACGCCAATTGGGTCAACCCCGGCCATATAGTTGGTGCAAAATTCGATCACCTCCTCAGCGGCATAACCTTCAATGATATTGCCCTCAGGCCGATGTCAATTCCTTACATATCCCTTCAAGATACCCATAAATCTCTCAAATGGATACATGTAGCGCAGGAACACGGGTCCACAAAACTTAATTTCTCTGACAAGGTGAACAATTAGATGGACCATAACATCAAAAAAAGATGGAGGGAAATACATCTCCAGCTGACAAAGAGTTGTAGTCACATCACGTTGCAAATCATCCAGTCCATCCATATCAATTACCCGCAAGGACACAGTTGCAGCAAATATTCAGATCCAAAAAATCTGACAAGTTCCACGAATGGAGCTAATTAACTTGCTAGGAGTACACGCTTATATATGCAATGTAGGGGCCACTGGGTCCTCGCCATCATTTGCCCATGGATGAATGAGGTCTATTACCTCGATTCGATGAGCGATAAGGTGGCGCATGTTTTCACCCTCACATGGCACATAGACGCGTAAGTAACATAGTTGTTTTAAATTTTTCTCTAACTAGCTAATTAATGATAACATATTAACCGGCAATGCTAAATTAAATACAGGGCTTTCAAACATTATGCTAGTGCTGGAGGGAGGTATGACGTGTCGAAGGGCACAACAATTTCTTGGAAAGAATATGAGGTAATTAATACGGATGGAAGTAGTCATGATGAATCTTTTAATTTAAGCTTAATTAGTTATTTCGAGTTAATGTGGGTTTATGTCTTTGCATATGCAATTTTTCCAGTGCCATCAGCAGCCACAATCGTGGGAATGTGGCTTCTATGTCATGAGATTCATGTATGACCTGATCAGGAGAAACTTTGCCTAATTCCCTAAGGTAACCATTTTTCCTGACTCAAAGTCGAACTTTAATTGGATGTGACGTACGATCCTAACTTCATACACGCATATATGCTGTAACACCCTAGTTTTGGGGGTGAAAAGTTTTGCATAAAAACCCTGCATGCATGTATCTCTGTAGTAGTAGCCAGATCAGCTGAACTCTAATCTCTCCCAAACCCTAAAAATCTCCAAATCTATTCTCTAGATCTAGACCAAGATCTGACCATCCAGATTTAACCTACCAGTTACTCTGAAGATAAAAGTCTTCAGGAGCCAGATTGAATCCTAACCCTAACTCCCAGTATCTAAGTCCCTTTCTGTTTTCGAAAGCAGGAAATCCAGATTTACCCTAAGTACCCCAGTTTCCAGATAATTGAGTTATCTTGATTTAACCCCATCCAGACTCAAGTATCCCCTAGAATATGTTCCTAGGTACATCCTCAACTTACTCCAAAAAGTTGGGAACCAGATTGTTTCACCGAAACACTTTTCGCAGTTTAGTCCAAATTTCACTGCGAATAAGTCCTTTTCTATTTACCTGGAAGCCTGAAAAGGCTAAAATCTACGGATCAATTCCAACTCCAGAATTTCTTTAGGGAACACCTCCCAAATGCTATTTGATACAGATCTCCCATTTGATCAGACTTCAAAATCTCTCTCCAATCATCAGAATCCGAGATCGATAAAATCCAGATCTATTGTACCCTAATTTTACCCTATTTTCGAAAATAGGTGAAATCCCTCAAACCTTATCAAACTTTCTCCAAATTTGAGCTAAATGAGTATTAATAGAAATATTATACTCAGCCATGGAATCAAATTCCAAATTGAACCTCTCAAAGACCAGATTTGCAATTTAGTCCAAAGCCAAACCAAAAATCATCGCAAATCAGTCCCTGGTTCGACCACGGGCTACTGTGCACGACCAGGCCGTTCAATCGACCACGAGCACAGGAGTTTTGGTCGTCGCCGTTGCCACTGCTGCAGCTTCGTCGCCAGCGATCTCCAGCGCTGCCACCTCCGCCATTGCTTCCTTGCCACGTGTGTGCATTGTGTTCGCCACCGTGGAACAGCTTCACCTCGCCAGCAGCGCCTTCGCTCTCCCGCGCGCGCCCGACAACGGCAGCGCAGTTGCGCCATGTTGGAAGCATGCCTGAGGGATGCATCAATTCGCCGTTGCATCAACCAGGACTGCGTGCCAGACTGTAAAAGCCGGCACGGCCGCTGGAGCGCGTCACTTCGCTGCTGTCCCGCCCGGCCGGTCAATTCGCCGTCGATTCACAAGCTTCAATTCTCCAGGCAATTCCAGCCGTTGCAAGCTTCTAGCTGTGCCTATAAAAGCCATCCCAACCCAGCTCAAAGGCACACACGCCAGAACCACACAAGTCTCTAACCTCACCGTCCTCTTCGTCTTCTTCGGCGAGCTCGAAGAGAGGCTCACGGTGCCAGGCCAACCTACTGCACCGAACTCCAAATTGAAGCTACCAGTAAGTAACTCTCATCCACTTACCTGTGTAGTAGCAGCCAATTGAACTCTATCTCACCACATCGCCGGGAATTGCTGATTTTCCCTGATAGCTCCGGCGAGCAATTAACCCCTAATTAAACCGATTCAGCTCTCGAGCCTGTGATCAATCTTGATTAGTGAACTTATCTAAGCATCTCTAAGCAACCAGAATCGAAGAAATTGCTAAAATATGAAAAACCCCAACTCTACACCTTGCATGTGAACTGGGGCTTGCTGTTAAGCTTCTCTGGTGCTTCCCCAGTTAATCTAACTTCACACCTAGCTTTCTTATGGCCCAGAGACCATCCTCAAGCAAGGATTTGAGTTCATTTGTCCTAGAACAGAAATGCCCAATTTTCGTGGCTTCTCCTCTAGCGCCGGTCGCCGGATTTTGTTCCCGGCCGTTTCAACCCTAACAACCTTGTCTAGTAGATGTGCCTCGACCCCATGAGTATTTTTGTCTACTATCTTGACACCTGGATCGGCCCAGATGAAGAGGTATCGCCATGCCGAAGTTTTGTCCAGGGACTGTTGAGAACAGTTCGGCCACCGTGTTCTTTGCAGGTTTTCATCACTTTCCGGCCATCTCCTGCCCTAGATCCTGTTGAGACATTTGTTCCTGTTACAAATGCCTAACTACCAGACAAAGTGATGCATCATTTGGAGCCTTGAATCAAAAGATATGGCTAACCCTAGTTCCTGGCCATGTCAACCCTATGCCAGGCTATGTCAGCCAGTGGCATTAGCCCTGTTCACCCTCCTATGGTCATGTAAAACAGAAATTACTTTGTCAAATAGCTGCCTCACTACCTTGTGCACCATATGCTTGAATCAAAACCTACTTTGGCCACTGGAAACTGTTCAAACCATGTCAATGCCATTCTAGAGCACTGTTAGCCTATGTCAGCCAGTGGCATTGAGCCCTTTCACCCACTTCCAGCCATGAACTTTGGAAATAACTTTGTCCCTTAGACTCCTGACGTTGTGATCTACACTTTTCCCTACTGTCACAACTTGAGTTGAGCCCTCTATCACCCATCGATCTTATGTCGATGCCTTGAACCAAATGCCAACCTAAGGACATTCGCTGTTTTTGGGCGAACCAGTCACCACCTTGATATTACCCTGATATTTTGGAACCTTGTAAATCTTAACAACTAATCTTAACCCTGATTACCATAGTTAAACTCAAATCGCTTCCAAATCTTATATCACTAGAGTGTTTTCTCCTTGCATCATTGCATGTAGTGGATTAGTAAGAGTAGGATTGATTGTAATGCCTGTTTGCTTGTTTGATTCTGTTCAGAGCAAGAGCCCGAGGTTGAAGACCTTGTCACTGAACCGTCATCAACTGCTGATACTTACGACGCGAAAGGCAAGTCATACTTTGATCATATTGAACCTATATTTTATGAATTGCTATGCTATTCCATGAGTAGATATCTCATTAATGTTGCATGTGTTGAGATCAATGATATTATGGCAGTGATAGATTGAATACTTGAGGAATGTGAACTTGTTAAGATAGCAAGCCATGAACTAATAAAAGTATATACATATACATTTATATTCATGAAATAGAACCCCTAGCCGTGACCAGTGTTTTGGTATGGAATGGTGGTAGCACTGGAGGTGCTTGGCTGCACTGGATGTGCGGCATTGAAGGTGCATGGTTTGTGGTATGATCTGGTCACTGGCATATAAGGACTAGAACCTTGTGTTGTGCGTCTAGTGGCATGAAAAACGTACCAACCACTTACCTGGTATGGGACAGGCGCAATCTAGTAGCTTTCTTGGTATTAGCAGTTCCCTGCATGGCTTGTCGATCCGGTTTCTCGCGTGGAAACTGGTGGGACGCAGTTCGTCCATGAGTGATGTGAGATCAGAAAAATTATGAGAGGATAAGGTGTAAAGAAGGAAGACGCCCTACGCCAGATTAAGTCGTGCGCGACTGTAATCAAAAGAGGCTATGTGTCCTGCGGGAACATAGACCCAGGCTAGGAAGTAAGGCAGTGGGGAGGACCCACAACGGTACTTGGGACTGGATTGTCCATTTACCGGGCAGGGATACTGTTAATACTAGACTGCAAAACGTTGTGTGATCTCGGCCTTGTCACATGCGTATAAGTCGCATGGAGTTGGCCCGACTTGAAAGTCGAGTGAAAAAGTGGATTTAGAAAGAGGTACACCTCTGCAGAGTTAAAAATGTATTCGAATACTTTGTACTCCCGAGTTTTAGGAGTATGCCACGGTGGATTAAATCCATAGGGTGTGACACAAGTATTTTTTTATAAACTAAAACTTGTTAGCTCAAGATTACCCAAGTGGCATGTGTTGTCACGATAAGGGGTGTTACCGTGGACTGTCATGTGTTGACGTGTCGCGGTAATACCATAATATAGAAATCATATGATAACTAAGAGGCATGTGGTTTTTGCCCTAAAGTATATGAGATACTGATATGAGTATAAGATTGAAAGGCTTGAATAAAAATAATGTGATATGAGGATATATCGCCTTGGATATGGGATATATGTATCATCATCAATATGATTTATTTACTGCCATGAGTATGATTGGAAGTTGAATAAGAAATGAGAAAGAAATGTATTTTGAGAAACCCTTCACTCTTTCCCCAATAGCATAGGTTCATGTCATTTATACTATATGTATCTCTACCTTCCCTATGACTTACTGAGTACGTAAGTACTCACCCTTGCAACAACTCATCAATAGATGGAGTATTCTACGACCTTGGAGGATATCCTAAAGATGCTGCAGACCCAGGAGATGATGAGCAGTTTCCTCCGGAGCCCTGATGTGGGGTTGTCTTGCTGTCAACCTCTGTTTCCTGTGGATTGTTTTTGGGCCTAGCTTCCGTCGACTAGATGTGTTATTTTGCTGTACCTTTGTGCCTTGTAAGGCACTGTATCCCGTATTGTACTAAGGCCTGATGGCCATACAATTATGACTCTTGTAATATTTTGCTGCTTCAATATATTCCTGTGTTGACTCATCCTGGGAAGTCAAGTGGTTTATGGGACAGCTGCACCGAGCTGGGCTCCTCACAGGTGATGTCACAGTCGTGGCAGTCACGACATATGCAGAGCGCCATGTTGAAAGAGCAATATGAGTTGCCTCAATTGAAGGAGCTGCGAACAATTTGGGCTCAATATGTCATGGAAGAAGTGGCTATCAACGATCGATAGTAACTGACTTGTGTTGATTGCTGTATTTGTGAATATATATTGAATGTGTTGATTGCTGTATTTGTGAATAAACTCAATTTGTGAATAGATTCATTGATGTATTTGTGACTAAACTCGATCAATATGTGCATAAATTCAATCTGTCCAATGCATGTGTATATTACTGTATTAGTGTATTTGTGAACAAATTCAATATGTGAATATTGGATAATATTTGTAAATATTGGTGTATTTGTAAATATTGGTGTATTTGTAAATATTGGTGAATATTGGTGTATATGTGCATGATTCCAGTACTAACTGTGCCAGTACATAACCGATAGGAAAAACTAGTATTACTATCGGTTATATACTACAACCGATAGAATAAATATTACAGTACTATCGGTTCATATGCAGCAACCGATAGAATAAAGTTTTCAGTACTAAACGTGTCTACAAAATACTATCGGTTATATAATATAACCGATAGAATAAAGTTTCCAGTACTAACAGTGTCCAGACAATACTATCGGTTTAGATAATAGCCGATAGAAAAAAACATTAATCGGTTTAGATCCTAGCCGATAGAAAAAGCCTAAACAATACTATCGGTTTATATACGAGCCGATAGAAAAAACGTATACAATACTATCGATTTAAATTCGAGCCGATAGAAGAAATAGTCGATAGCGATTAGTGAACGTTGGGAATGTAGATGTTTTACTAACGGTTTTTGAACCGATAGAAGTGTGCTGCACCTCTACTATCGTGCCGACCACTATCGGTAAGAGAACCGATAGTAGAGTGGATTTTTAACCGATAGTGAAAAGCATTTCTGTAGTAGTGACATTAGAATGTTCCAACATTAGGTTCAAGGTGTGAACTCACACCAAGACCGTAGCGCCCGACTGTTCAGCACCCGACCGTTCAAGAGATGTTAAAGAAGCAGTACATATTCTGCTGAGAGCTAGTGAAGACGTTCTTTGATTAGCTGATGGCGCAACAGGCCTTGAACCTTCCTGAGCCAAGAAGACTTGATCAAGTTGGGATGACAGACAATCTTTTGTACCATAGGTATGTTGGGCATACAATTGAAGATTGTTTTGCCTTCAAGGAGTGGCTTCAAAGGGCGATTGATGAGAAGCGGCTTGCTCTAGAGCCCCAATACATCAATCCCTCGCATCTTGTTTCGGAGTTGAGTTTGCAAATCATTGAGTAGGTGCGAGATGATTTAGGATCCAAGACCGTTTTCAAGGATCTTGTTGAGGTAAGTATTATTATTACCCCAATGTTGTTTATGTCTTTATCTGAGTGACATCTTCAGACTTTATTTTCCTTGTAGAATTTTGCTCGTCAGTCGACCTTGGTGAATTTGCTAATTGAGCAATTTCAGGTCATGCGGTTGAAATGCAACCATCTAGAATAGTAAGTATCATGTTCTTTAAATTCACCCTTCTATTAATTAGAATGAACTTTCTTGTCATTGCAGGAAAAACTCTACTTTGACAAATGAGGTTGCTAAAGAGCGTTCTGACAAGGAGATAGCCATAACAAGAGCTCTTGAGGAAAAGAGCAAAGATCTTGCTGAAGCTCTGTCTTCATTGGAGGAGAATAAAAGCTTATGTGCTTCTCTCTAGAAGGAGAAAGAAAGGCTGCAACACGACTTAACTTGTAAGTTCATTCTCGCAGAATTAGTCATTGCACTTGATGAACTGACAAAATCAATTCCTTTTCTTCTGACCAGGTAAAAAAGAATTAAATTCGAAACTGGCTGAGGAGAGAAATGACTTTGAAGAAAGATTCATCCGGCGAGGAGTTGATCTTGAAAAGGTTCATAATATCAATCAAAAGATCATGGAAAGAGCCAAGAATACTGTAAAGATTGCCGAAGAAGAAAAAGATAATCTGGAGAAGATTATCAAAAAATGCAGTATCATTGAGCAAGCTTCTCACGAAAAACTGAGAGATGTCGCAGACTCTGTTGAAGTGACCATAATTAATCCTGAAAAGGATAATCCATCTCTTGAGGAGTCATGCACCTTAGTTGCAGCTCAAGTTGATTCTCTGGTTGACAACATTCCAGAGTTTGCCAAGAGATATAAGGAAACTGTCAAGAACGATGGTAGTTCTGCTGCTTCCTCCATCTTATGCAAACTTAGACATCGCCATGGTCCAGATTTTGATCTGAACTCAGCGGCAGAAGACGTCACTTTTGACCATGAGGATCAGCTGAACGCAACTGTTGTTGAGGTTGTGCCAATAGTTGATAAGCTATTAAGAAACCTCAAGCTTGCTTAAAACTTTCCTCTCCATTGTATATATTTGTTTTGACAATGGGAAAAAAATCTTATGATGTATTATCTCATTTATTACCTGCAAAGTAAACAACTAATAGAAAATGCATAGGTGTGATTTTTTCAAAATTTAAAGCTATAAAGAAGATTTAACTTTCAACTAAATGTTATAGTTGTATTCTCCTAGCCCCCTCCTGATATTACTTGTCATGGTATAAAAACACTACTGGCAGATTTTTGGACGCATGTAATGCGTGTACAGCGACGCGAGTTGACCGTGCGGCCGGTCACCTTCCGCCGGGCAAACACAGAGATTGATACGGAGATTTTATACAGGTTCGGGTCCCAGTAGGGGCCTAGTCCTGTCGGCACCCCCCGGACGTATGTCTGCTGGGGAGGTTCTCTCTCGAGGAGAGAGGTCTCGAAGGGATGCTTGTTGCTTTGAGTGTGTAAAATGAATTGAGTCGCTGAGTTACAAATGAGATACAAGGTGGTATATATAGGCCCCAAAAGATGCAAAAAGACCAGAAAGCCCTAACTACGACTGCTGGATCAAGGGGCGCCATTGTCTTTTCATCCGGCAAAGGGCTTGGATGCTTGACATATGTCCTCGATCGCTAGTTCCTGAGGTGCCCTTGTCGTCACGCACTTGTGGCCTCCCCAGGGAGGCATCCGCGGCTTTCCACGGGAGGCGTCTGACGAGGATTGATACCCGAGCCAGTTCAAATAAATGCACGGCTGGTTCGGGACAGATTCGAACCAGACAAGCGCCTGGTGATGTGAACTCAAGTTACTCCAAGAAGCACGCGATCAGACCATAGCTAGTGTGCGGTCAGGAGTTTGTATGCCATACGCAAATAGAAGGCTGCAGATGATGCGCGGCCAGCAAACAACGCGTGGTCAGAACACCTTCGACCAGGGAACGCGGGATTATTTTGTCCCTACGACAGGGATATCTCGAGTATCCCGAAGATTCTTCCACGTATGGGGACAACCGTCAGAAGGTTAATACGTGCGGTTATCCATGAATAACACGTGTTAAACCTGCGTGGAGGTTAGAGGCAGTTCCCAAAACTGCATCCAAGCAACTGTTCGATGCCGTTATGACTTGGCACCCTTTCGACCAGTATAAAGGGATAGCCCAATGCATCAAACAGGAGACACATTGAATTGAATGATCGAACAACCAGGTGATCAGATCATCAAATCAAAGCAACCAGAAGACAGTAGTCTAAGTTAGATAGCTTTCACAAGCCTTCCAGGCATTGTCTTGTACAAACACATAGGAAAAATCTTCGCCTGTGAAGATTTTTTCCATAATTCTGTAACTCTTTTTACCACATATAGTGAAATCCCAATAGGACGTAGGGCTATTACTCCCACCATCGAGGGCCCGAACCTGTATAAACCTCTCTGTGCTCCAGTTGCCTTTGATCCATCATACCTTTCCAGAGGGACACCCTGAAAGGTCTCACAACCTACAAATTCTGCATAAGTTCGGCTAAGGACCCCGAGTCCGAATCGTCGACAGCTGGCGCCCACCGTGGGGCCTTTCTCAAGGCGTTCTAATTTTCATCCGGAGGTTCGCTGAATCATGGCTGGAGCATATGATTCCGAGAGCTATTTCGATCTCGAGGATTAGGCTCACATTCTGATGCCTTCTCCGAGCGATCCTGTCCCGATGGAGGAAACCGGAGGCGAGAATCTCCCAGAGGTCGAATCAACTCTCCAGGTCATGTCCATCAATCAGGAGGCGACTAACGCAAGGTCAGAACCAACTGAGGTTCTTAATGCGTTAGAGGGTGAATCCGGTCTGTCATACTGTAGCTTCTAGGCCCCTAAAGAGTGTTTTAGTAATTAATGACAATTACAAATGCTATACTAACGATACCTGCTAAGTTGTGTCAAGAAGAAACTCAATAGACAGGTTAAAGAAAGGCAAAGAAAGAGCCTCATGATGAAGAAAGGACATTGATCAAAGAGGAAAAGGTACGAAATAGGGTCTTTTCCATTTTTACCGGTCTAAGGTGGTTAGAGAAGAATTTTGACTGGATTTTAGGATAGTTGCCGTACTATTAAGAGGAGCATGTGGTGTATCACAAAATACTTCATCTATGTGCCACAAATCATAAAATCAACTTGCATTGCATACTAGAAGGTCATATTCTTTGAGAATGCTTGTTTCAACTCATTTCTGCCAAATTCAGTCTCAGTCGGTCTGATCGATTATGAGCCGGTCTGACCGAATGGACGGTCTGACCGAATGTTTACTCGGACTGACCGACGTTATGTCTAAGTGTAGTTTATTCCTTAAAAAGGTCGGTCTGTCCGTAGTTAAGACCTAGGTCAGTCTCCTGGAACTTCTTGATTTATCTTTCTATTGTTTTGTGCTATGACGGTCTGACCGTTTGTTAGACCGGTCTGACCGAGAAATCGGTCTGACCGTGCTTTTGAACTACGGTCTGACCGTATGGCCGGTCTGTCCGTATTTATCGGCCTGACCGTATAACGTGTCCAGAAACTATGTCGTCTCTGGACAGTTTCACGGTCTGACCGAAATTGGATCCGGTCTGACCGTGAGTGTGCCTGACAAGGGCATGTGAGCATTTATTGCGCCTGTTTAATGCCGTTGCAATTGCGGTGGTCTGACCGGACATATACCTGCGATCTGACCGCCAAGTGATCTTTTTCTCCCAACGGCCTGTAACGGCTATATTTATTGTGGGGGGTATATATACTCCCATGCACGGCCCTGTTCACAACTTTTGGCATAATTTGAGCATTGTCATCATCCTTGAGAGTTTAAGCAAGTTTCATACACTCTAGGGTTCAAATTCTCGAATTTGTGAGAGTAAGCATTTGAGATCTTCTAGTGCATTGCATTTAGATCATTAAATCAATCTTGTGGCACTAGAAGAAGATTAAGTGATCATCACCGGCTTGTTACTCTTGGAGTTTGCTGGCTCCTAGACGGCTCGAGAGAAGGTTTTGGAGAGCTCTTCAAGGAAGATTGTGAAGAAGCCTCAAAACGTCTTGTGAAAGGGTTGAGCACGCCTTGCCGGAGCGGTAAAGTGCATCCGTAGTGAAATCGAGGTTTGGATAACTCATCACACTAATCCGGCTCAAGATCTAGGTCACTTCTCGAGAGAAGGTTGACTAGATAGAGGAGCGGTTAGAGATTTGAGTTTGCCTCAATGTGGATTAGGGGTGATCGGCAAATCACCGAGACCACGGGATATATTATTGTGTTAAAATTATTCATTGTTCATCTTGTGTTAATTATTTGCTCTCATTTACTATTAATTGTTTGATCAATTGATAATTTGTTAAAATCGCCTATTCACCCCCCTCTAGTCGATATCCTAGATTCCTTTCACATACGACCCTGCTGAGGGGAAGGATGATGTTGACCAGGAAATCAGCCCGGGGAGGTTTGATCTTGATAACCTCCATCGTCTCTTTGATTTCGAGTCTGACTCAGAACAAACCGAGATGTTTTCTCCCCCGGCGACCTCTCTCCCTAGACAGTTCGCTGCCTTATAGGAGGAAATTCCTGATCAACGGGCTGCTAGGGAAGAACAGGAACACAAACAAAAGGAGGATCGAGATCTCGAACAACAAGACAACGAACTACGCAGAACTGCCCTAGAGGCTCTTCAAGATGCGCAGGCTCGTTACGATGCTACTCCGAGTTCTTCCCGACATCACGTGGTCGCAAATGCGACCAGACACCCTCTTTGCCTTCGGAGCGTTTCTCGGTGGACGAAGAAACGGTGACATCTGGTGCCCCTAGGAGGAGTACGCATGGCCGGCTTTGATCTATCACGGAGGTCATGCGTAACTTTCCTCCTACGGTCACGGATGCGCAGAAACCGGCCTTCACCAGAATCCTGGTGGAGAGGTTAGATGAGGTCGCATCTGACGCGACCCTTACGGCTTCTTCCTGGTCGGTGACACGTTCCCACAACTGAGAGCATTCTCACTCTGGTTCTGGTCGACGGAGTCACCCGCCACCTCTACCATCCCGCCAGGACAAGTCCAGGCAGGCGCAGGATTCTTGTGATAGGGATCGAGTCCTTGTCCACTCTCGTTTGGGACCACGAGTGGCTTCTCCATTGCGTGAGGTCGCCCGTGATCCGATCGAAAGCCATAGGACAGTTCACGGTCCCTACGTTGGTTGTAAAGCTTTCTCTCCTGGCCTTCGTGCGGTCGTTTGGCCAGACAAGTTTAGACAAGGGGCCATAGAGAGGTTCGATAGAACTCAGAATCCATCCGAGTTCCTTCAAATCTACATTACTGCCATCCAAGCGGTAGGAGGCGATGACCGGGTCATGGCCAACTACCTGCCAATAGTCCTCGAAGGACCGGCAAGAACCTGGTTGTTTAACCAACCCGAAGGTTTGATCTATAACTGGGAAATGCTGTGTGATGCTATCCTAGGCAATTTCCAAAATTGTTATCAGAAGCCGGGTAAAGAGGATGACCTTCATCGACTACGGCAAACTTCGATCGAAACCTGAACATATCTGATAGCTCCATTATTAGGGCATTCAAACATGCAGTTCGATATTGGAGATTCACCGAAGACTTGCTCATCCATCCTCCTCGATTAGTAGCTGATATCTTTGATATGGCTGATCGATACTCCGACGCAGCCGAGGCTGTCGATAGGAACCGGATGGTCGATAAAGGTAAACTACCACCTCAACCAGGTCTCAAGGACACTAGGAAGGAAGATTCAAGCAAGAAACCAGAATCTTCATTAGGCGGGAAGTCGAAGAAGATGAAAAGGAATCGCTCTGGACAGTACCGCGAGGTCGCAGTTGCAAAGAAGCCTCCTTCGACCAAAGGTAACAAGCCTTCGTTTAAAAATAAAACTACTTCTGGTGGTCATAGTGCCGTTCAGCCAGAGAAGTCGACTAACCCGCAGGAAGGCAAGAAATGGTGTCCGCTTCACAACTCCGCAGGCCACGACATCAAGAACTGCAGGAGTTGGTTGAAGCAGTTAGACGACTTCTACCAAGGGGTTGGGCCGATGCCGACCTTACCAACTAAGGAACAAGCATGCTGGCTAAGAGACGCCTACGGGGACGAAGAGATGTCTTATCAGGTATCTCATAATCATGTTAATGTCATTTTCGGAGGTTCCTCCTCTTTGTTTCCAAAAGGCAGTTTAAAGCCTTTTATCGAGAGGTTAACCAAATGGAGACATCCCTTGGTGAACCTTAGTACCCCCGTTGGTCAGATACACCTTTGACATTTGATCGCTCTGACTGTCCTGCGGGGCTTCCTCGACCATTGAGGCTTCCTCTGGTCATTACCCCTATTATCAGTAATGTGAGAGTCGAAAGGGTCCTGATCGATGGAGGAAGCTCCTTGGACATTCTATTGGTCAAGGCACTCAATGAGATGCAAATTCCTCATTCGAAAATTAAGCCCATAATCCATCTGTTTTATGGGATAATTCCTGGTCCCTCCATGATGCCATTGGGACAGGTGGTCCTCTCGGTCACGCTGGGAGAACCAGATAACTTCCAAACAGAATTGGTTACTTTTGATGTAATTGATTGTGATTCGGCTTACAATGCAATCTTTGGTAGGCCAAATCTTGCTAAGTTCATGATGGCAACGCACTATGCTTATCAGTGCAGCAAGTTGCCTGGCCCCAAAGGTGTCATCTCGATCCAAGGCAGTCGCAACATAGCACTGACGTGTGACCGGCTATCTTTGGAGATGGTGGACTAACTTCCCCTCCAGGACGCTCAGGTCACCACAGTCGCTGCTGACGCGATCAAGGCTGCTCCTCGGCCAGATGAGAAACTCAAACTAATTCCTTTGTACCCAGATGATCCATCCAAGACAGTTCGGGTCGGATCAGGCCTGGATGACAAATAGGAATTTGAACTCATTACTTTCCTCCAGGCTAACGCAGATGTGTTTGCGTAGAAACCATCCGACATGCCCGGTGTCCCAAGGGAGGTAATCGAGCACAGGTTAGCAATTTGACTTGGACAGCGACCAATAAAGCAAAAGCTCAGGCGTTTTGCTGTTGACCGGCAGGAGGCCATCCGAGAGGAGTTGGACAAGCTCCTAAAGGCCGGGTTTATTCGCAAGGTCGATCACCTAGAATGGCTTGCAAATCAGGTCATGGTCCGCAAGTCAAATGGTAAGTGGCGCATGTGCGTCGACTACACCAGCCTCAACAGTGCTTGTCCGAAGGACGACTTTCCCCTTCCCCGCATCGATCAGCTGGTCGACTCAACCGCGGGCTGCGAACTGATGAGTTTCCTGGACGCTTACTCGGGATATCATCAAATTAGCATGGCAGAAGAAGATGAAGAGAAGACTTCCTTCATCACCCCGTTCGGCCCCTACTGCTACGTCAGAATGCCGTTCGGTCTCAAGAACGCAGGTTCCACGTACCAGCGCTTGATGCAAAAGACCTTTCTTTCCCAGATAGGGCGTAATCTTGAAGCATATGTAGACGACTTGGTTGTAAAAAGCACTAAGAGATTGTCTTATTTGGACGATCTCGTTGAAACCTTCTGTAATTTGAATCACTTTGGAATAAAATTGAACCCGGAGAAATGTTCTTTCGGGGTTTCTTCAAGAAAACTTCTGGGTTTTCTTGTTTGTTCCAGAGGCATTGAAGTCAATCCTGAAAAAATTAGGGCTATCGAACAAATGAGGTCTCCCTCGACCATGAAAGATGTTCAACGCCTGGCAGGTCGCATGGCGGCCTTGAGTCGATTCATATCGCGACTAGGCGAGAGGGGACTACCTTTCTTCAAAGCCCTGCGCAAACACCACAATTTCACATGGTCCGATGAGGCCGAAAAAGCGTTTCAGGAGGTGAAGGCATATTTATCCAATCCACCAATCTTGATGTCTCCCGACAAAGGAGAACCATTACTTCTCTATTTGGCGGCCACACCGCACGCGGTCAGCGCTGTCCTGATCGCGGATAGAGAAGGAATACACAGACCCATCTACTATGTAAGCGAGGTGCTTCATGGTCCTAAGGAGCGATACCCTGAGGTCCAGAAGATACTTTACGCACTACTGATGGCTTCCCGTAAGCTACGACATTACTTTCAAGCACATAAGATCATAGTACCCTCATCTTTTCCATTGGGGGATATGGTCCACAATCCAGAGAAATCTGGTCGAATCTCAAAATGGGTTGTCGAGCTCGGTGCCTTCGATATCCATTTCACGCCCCGCACTGCGGTTAAGTCTCAGGTCTTGGCCGACTTTGTGGTCGAATGGACCAATCCTGAGTCACCCGTGCGGATACCCGAGGAATTGGAATGCCCCGATCATTGGACAATGTACTTCGACGGCTCTCGTAGTTTTCAACACTCGGGGGCTGGAGTGGTCTTAGTTACGCCTCAGGGCGAACAGCTTAAGTTTGTCTTTCAACTACACTTTGTTGCGACCAATAACGCAGCAGAGTATGAAGGTCTTCTTGCAGGGCTCCAGACAGCAAAATTCCTCGGAGTCCGTCGATTAGTGGTGAGGGGAGACTCACAGCTGGTCGTAAACCAGGTAAACAAGGAGTACAGCACCTCCGATGAGACAATGGCTCATTACCTGGGGGAAGTGAGGAGATTGGAAAAACACTTCAGTCATTTCGAAGTCCAATACATCCCGCGAAAGGACAACATTCTCGCAGACCAATTATCCAAAATTGGGTCCTCACGCACATCCGCTCCGACAGGAGTGTTCGTCGAACACTTGGAACATCCTTCGATTATGACTTCGGTCGAGGATGATCCGGTAACAGTCTATGTTACCAACCTCGGTCAGGAACAGGATTGGACTCATCCATTGAGAGTCTATCTTGAACATGGGACCTTGCCCGAGGATGAAACCGAAAGTGATCGGTTGATTCGAAAAGCGCGTTATACAAACTCATAGAAGGAGTTTTGTATAGAAAGGGTACTCAGGGAGTATTCATGCGCTGCATATCTCAGGAGGAAGGTAAATCCCTCTTGAGAGAAATACATGACGGTGTATGCGGTGCGCACGCGTCATATCGAACACTGGTTGGAAAAGCTTTTCGACAAGGATTCTACTGGCCTTCGGCACTCGATGATGCCAAGAATATGGTCAAGATGTGTCCTCAGTGTCAGTTTCATGCGAGACAGGTTCACCAACCTGCTTATGTGTCGTGCCCCGAAACTGGGACAACGACTACTCCTGTAGAGACCTAGCTCGCTGCAGCTAGTCCCTTATATGCATAGCATACACATACCCTTGACGTCCCAGGATAAGTCAAGCACAGGAGTATATCACATTGCAACAGAGTCACTTACAACATATTTAAGCAGTGTGGCCTGCTGGCCTTAATATTACATAAGAAGATTACAATGCCTTCACGGCATTCATGGTTTAGCAAAATAACATCTACACAGCAGAAGGTAGGTGACCCACCCACAAAGAGAAATGGACGGCAGAACAACACACATCAGGGAAATGACGGGACTGACGCTCCTCCTTCTGGATCCATGAAGTACTCCATGCCTTCGTCTTGGTTGTAGAATGCTCCGTCTACTGAATTGTAAGTTGCAAGAGTGAGCACTTTCGTACTCAGCAAGTCATAGGTAAGAGTAGATACATATAGTAGAGATGATATGAACCTAGACTAGTCACGAATTATGGATGTTTGTAAAATAATCTTTCTCTTTCCTGGCTCAACTCATGGCAGCACCTTTCATAATATAACATAATCGTTCATGTTCACTAAATTATAGCACTACCGCGACACGTCAACACATGACCGCCCACGGCAGCACTCCTTATCATGACAACACATGTCATTTGGGTAATCTTGATTTAATATATTTTATTTAGAAAATAATACTTGTGTCACACCCCGTGGATTTAATCCACCGCAGCAGACTCCTAAGACTCGGGAGCACGAAGTATTCGAATACATTTTTAACTCTGCAGAGAGGTACCAATTTACCCGCAAGATATTCCACTTTCAAGCCCATCCTATCAGAATGATTGGACCCCTGACTCACTTCATACTGTGAGCGGCAAGGTGGAGATAACAGGAACTTTTGTTATGTTTCACATACAATTCACCCCTGACCCTGCAGTTTTTCTCACACAAACCGCAGTTGTCGCGGGCTATACCCCCACCCATAAGCCTCTTCCCATTACTGGGTCAACGTGCTTGATCAAATCACATTCAGTGATACGTGGAGGAGCTGAACCCCGTGAGTTTAGTGTATTACTTTCCATCTCATGCAGGGGTTTCATGTACGATTCACATAAGTACTTGTTCAGGCCTGTCCCATACCAGGCTTGCGGTCAGTACGTTTGTTCATGCCACTAGACGTACAACACAAGGTTCTAGTCCTTATATGCCAGTGACCAGACCATCCACAGCCCTGCACCTTCAGTGCCTGCACATCCTTTGCAGTCTAGCACCTCCAGTGCTACCACCATTCCATACCATTTCCTGGTCACGGCTAGGGGTTTTATTTCATGAATATAAGTATATAAATATATATAATAGTTCATGGCCCAAAACTTGTTTATTTCACATTTCACAGATAACCAGTCCAGTACTGCCAATTCATAAATCAACCATTTCCAATCTTTCTCATGCAATATTATCTATATTCAAGGTTATGTTATAGCAACTCTTAAAATATAGGTTCGAGATGACCAAGAATATGACTTGCCTTCCGCGTCGTAAAATACAGCAGTTGATGTCGGGTCAACAGTGAAGTCCTCGAACTGGGGCTCTTGATCTGCTCTCCAATCAAACAAACAACCAATAATCACAATCTTTTCAATACACTATTATACTATATGCAATAATGCAAAGATGAAGTCTTGATGATTCTGAAATGATTGGGTTAGAAACTGATTAGGATTAGGTTAGTTGTTGAAGGCTTACAAGGTTCCAAATGTCTCAAAATATCAGAATGGTATCAAGGTTGCGACTGGTTCGCTCAAAAACAGCGAACGTCTTTAGGTCGACATTCGGTTCAAGGCATCGACATAGGGTCGATGGATGATAGAGGGGTTATCTCAACTTGTGATAGTAGAATAAAATGTAGAGAACAACTCCACAAGTCTAAGGGACAAGGTTATTTCCAGTTTGCACAACTGAAAGGAGGTGAAAAGAGCTAATGCCACTGGCTGACATGCTCTGGCATTGATCTTGACATGGCCAGAAACTAGGGCTTGCCATATCTTTTGATCTAGAGCTCCAAATGATGCACCACTTTGTCTGGGAGGTAAGCATTGATAACAGGCACAAATCCTTCAACAGGATCCAAGGCTGAAAATGGCTGGAAAATGATGAAAACCAGCGAAGAAGTTGACTGGCCTGGAGTACCTGCAGCACAAACAGTACAGCAACTAGGGCATAGCCATAACTCCTGTTCTAGGCCGAATTAGGGGTCGTGGTAGAAGACAAAGTTGCTCAAAATGGTCCAAAACATCTAGATGGCAAGGTGGTTTGAGCTGGAGTGGCTGAATTTAGAAGATATTGGCTGGAGGAAGGATGAACTCAATCCTGATTTGGGTACTTCTGTTCTAGGGCAATTGAACTCGAGTCCTTGCTTGAGGAGGGTCTCTGGGGCATAACAAAGCTAGGTGTGAAGTCAATTTAACTGGAAAATCACCACAGAAGCTTAACGGTGAGTCCCAATTTGCATGCAAGGTGTAAAGTTGGGGTTTTTCATATTTTAGCAAATTCTTCGATTCTGGTTGCTTAGAGGTGCTTAGATAAGTTCACTAATCAAGATTGTTCACAGGCTCGAGAGCTAATTCACTCTGGTTAGAGTTTAATTGCTCGCCGGAGTTGTCGGGGAAAATCAGCAATTCCCGGCGAGGTGGTGCGCTAGAGTTCAATTGGCTGCTATTACACAAGTAAGTGGATGAGGGTTACTTACTGGTAGCTTCAATTTGAAGTTTGGTGCAGTGGATTGGCCTGGCACCGTGAGCCTCTTCTCGAGCTCGCCGGAGAAGACGAAGAAGAGAGCGGGGTTAGGAACTTGAGTGGTTCTGGTGTGAGTGACTTTGAGCTGAGCTGGGGTGGCTTTTATAGGCACAGCTAGAAGCTAGCAACGGCTGGAATTGCCTGGAGAATTGAAGCTCGAATCGACGGCGAATTGACCGGCCGGGCGGGACAGCAGCGAAGCGACGCGCTCCAGCGGCCGTGCCGGCTTTTGCAGCCTGGCGCGCAGTCCTGGTTGATGCAACGGCGAGTTGATGTTTCCCCCAGGCATGTTTGCAACGTGGCGCAGCTGGGCTGCCGTTGTCGGGCGCGCGCGCGGGAGAACGAAGGCGCTGCTGGCGGGCGAGGTGATTCCACGGTGGCAAACACGATGCGCACACGCGGCAGGGAAACAGTGGCGGAGGTGGCAACGTTGGAGGTCGCCGGCGACGAAACTGCGGCAGCGGCAACGGCGACGACCAAACTCCGGTGCTCGTGGTCGACTGTAACCGCCTGGTCGTGCGCAACTGGTCGAACAGGGACTGGAAAAGAAGGCTCGGGCTGATTTGCAATTTTGAAACTTGCTCCAGGGACTGATCTGCGAGGAAAAGTTTGAATAGGAAAAGGATCTGATTGCAAATTTGGAGATCTGGAGGGCTGATCTGAAATCTGATTTCAGGAATGAGTTGCATAAGATTAATGGAACTTATCTAGCCAAAGTTTGACAAGATCGGGCAAGATCTGAAGGGTTTCGACAAAAGTGGGGAAAACGACTTTAGGGTAAAACAGGGTAATTAGGGTTTCAAAAACGGCGAGGGTCGAAACTTAGATTTAGGGCAGGATTTGGAAATTCTTCCAGAATGGAAAAATGTTTAGAATAGTGAATGAGAGATATTCACTGAATCAGATCAAGGTTTGGAGGTGATTTGCAACATTTTGCCTTTTCAGGCTTCTGGAAAATCCGGAAAAGGACTGATCTGCGATGATTGTTGGTTTGGCTTTGGACTAAACTGCAAATCTGGTCTTTGAGAGGTTCAATTTGGAATTTGATTCCATGGCTGAGTATAATATTTCTATTAATACTCATTTAGCTCAAATTTGGAGAAAGTTTGATTAGATTTGAGGGATTTCACCTATTTTCGAAAATAGGGTAAAATTAGGGTAAAACAGATCTGGATTTTGTCGATCTCGAGTTCTGGTGATTGGAGAGAGATTTTGAAGTCTGATTAAAAGAGAGATCTGTATAAAATAGCATCTGGCAGGTGTTCCCTGAAGAAATTCTGGAGTTGGAGTTGATTTGTAGATTTTAGCCTTTTCAGGCTTCTAGGTAAACAGAAAAGGACCTATTCGCAGAAAAATTTGGACCTTCCCGCGAAAAGTGTTCAGATGAATTAATCTGGTTCCCAACTTTTTGGAGTTAGTTGAGGATATACCTAGGAACATATTCCAGTGGATACTTGAGTCTGGATAGGGTTAAATCAAAATAACTCAATTATCTGGAAACTGGGGTACTTAGGGTAAATCTGGATTTCCTGTTTTTCGAAAACAGAAAGAGACTTAGATACTGAGAGTTAGGGTTAGAATTCAATCTGGCTCCTGAAGACTTTTAGGTTTAGGATAACTGATAGATCAAATCTGGCAAGTCAGATCTTGACTTGGGGTCACAGGATAGATTTTGGAGATTTAGGGCTAGAACAGAATAAAGCTGAGGCTGATTTGGTTGATCTAGAAGAGACATATGCATGCATGACTTTTAAGAAAGAAACTTTTCACCCCAAAACTCAGGATGTTACATTATGCGTTGCAAACCATTCCCCTTGCATGGCCTTTCGCGGTTTGGGGAATGGATATTGTTGGTGCTATGCCACAAGAGGTCAATGGATACAAGTTCCTATTCGTAGCTATTGACATGTTTACAAAGTGGATTGAGGCCGAACCGGTACGCAATGTAACCATTGCTGCGCCACAGAAGTTCTTCCATAAGAACATTGTTGCTCGATTCGGTGTTCCAAATCGTCTCATTACGGATAACGATTCTCAGTACGCTAGTGGTCTTTTTCTGGATTATTGCGATCAGGTTGGAACCAAGGTGTGCTTTGCTTCTGTGGCTCATCCACAGAGCAATGGTGCCGTGGAACGTGCCAACGGGCAGATACTGCAAGGCATCAAGAAACGTGTTTTTGATCGCCTTAAGACTTGCTCGGGGGCTTGGGCAGATGAGTTCTACACCGTTCTATGGGCACTACGAACTACTTCTAGTTGAGCCACTGGTGAGACGCCCTTCCATCTGGTCTATGGGGCTGAGGCCGTATTGCCTATGGAAGTTAGTATTGGATCTGTTCAGACAAATCAATTCGAACGAGTTGATCAGGCCGAACAGCGATCACAATACCTCATCCTCCTGGAAGAAAAGTGTGATCGCGCTTTGATCAAGTCCGCGGTATACTTGCAAGTTTTGCGCAAGTACCATAACAAAAGGTGCGACCATGTAGTCTTCACATGGGCGATCTGGTTTTACGTAAAATACAAGACCAATCTAATCGCAACAAATTCTCCCCGAAGTGGGAAGGCCCCTATACTGTTGTTTCAGTGCCGCGACCAGGATCAGCTCGGTTAGCGATGGAGGATGGTCGAATCTTGTCCAATACCTAGAACATCGATCAACTATGCAAGTTCTACGTGTAAGTATCCAAATCCCTTTTCCTTTTCAATTAGCATGATTTAATAAAATGAGCGCGTTTTTGTTGTTTCGTATGTCGAATATTTCCTTTTATGCCCATGTGTTACGAATTTGGCTCAGGGGCTGGTCGCCGGTGATTATATCGCCACAATGCCCTAACCAGATTCGCTGGCTGATTTCATGACCACTTCCAGACAAGACACTCCTCAATAAGCCATTTCTAAACGCACACGGGGCTTGCTGGCATGTCCTTGGTCACCTGAGTGGCTGTCAGTTTGCAACAAGGTTAGGCATTGCATCGAATATAATTGCTGGCCTGGTCGAATGTCTCTGGTCGTTACACCCATATTTTTCCTATGCTTATAATACTAAGTCTCCAGTATATATAATCACAGGCGGGGGCTAGGGGAATATGGTTATAATATGAAACAACAAAAAGTGCTTTCTTTCGGAATAAAACCAAAAACAGCATGCATTGCATTCTATAGATTGTATCTGTACAGGTACAAGGTTTACATAATCCCAAGCTCGATCAAGAGTTTGCCTATGAGAGGTCTAATTTCCTCCATGATAGACTCAAGTTGGTCTTCACTCTCGATCTCTACCTCTCCTACCATTGGGTTTAGATCCAGATCTGGGCCATGGTGGAGACGAAACCGGCAAAGAATGGTGGAGGCTGCTGATCGGACTCTGGTTCTGATCGCCTCTTGTTGTCGCCTAGTATCTTCAGGAAGATACTCGAGGAGTGATTCCGCTTGGGCTACGACCAATCTGGACCAGTCACTGGGGCTAAGGTCGTCTGTTGTGGTTTCGATCACATCAGCCCTTAGAAGATCGGCCACCATCTTCAGCTTTTCGAAGATGGATATGCTCAAGTCTTTGTTCTCCCTACGGATGGAGTCGATGGTCATCTAGAGGTCTACCTTCTCTTGACCAAGCTGGTTTATTTGATCTGCTTGCGCTGCAGTAAGGAGGTCGTTATAAACAGTCCAAGCGACAAAGTTAATTCGTTCTGGTCGGAAGCTGACTTACATGAGAGCTGCGATCGCAGTTCTTTGAGCTCGGCCTCTAGATGTGAAATTATGGTGGCCGCCCTGAGCTCATCATTTTCCCGATCGACAAGGCTCTTCTTCAGGAAGGCGTTCTCCTTGCAAAAAAAAGACGATTTTCATAACAAGTGTAACAACCTGAGTTTAGGGGTGAAAATTTCTTTCTTAAAAAGTCATGGATGCATATGTCTCTTCTAGATCAGCCAAATCAGCCCTAGCTTTATTCTGTTCTAAGCCCAAAATCTTAAAATCTATCCTGTAGACCCAAATCAAGATCTGACTTTTCAGATTTGATCTACTATCTATCCTGAGTATAAAAGCCTTCAGAACCCAGATTCAATTCTATCTCTAACTTTCAGATTTATCAACTCCTTTTTGTTTTCGAAAATAGAAATACCTTATATTACCCCAAATACCCTAAGTTTCAGAAATTCAGATTTAATCAAAATATTGACCAAGTTTAGACCATATTATTCTTGGATTATGATCAAGGGTATGCCAATACCTTAATCCAAAAAGTTGGCAGTCAGATTTCATCATCTAAATCTTTTTCGCAAATCAGTCCAAGAGTATCGCAGATCAGTCTTTTTCTAGATTTTCTAGAAGCCTGAAAAGGCAAAATATTACAAATCATCTCCAAATCCAAATCTGATTCAGGGAACACCTCCCAAATGCCATTGAACACAAAATCTTCTTATATGAGTATCTCAAAATCAAATCCTAAATTCCAGAATTTCAGCATTTGACAAAATCCAGATTTCAAATGCCCTAATCTACCCTATTTTCAGTTTATATCAAAAACCATTCAAATGTTTCAAATTTTATCTTCTATCTGTGCCAAATTATCTGTTAAATTAAGTCCGCCAGATCAGTGCAATCAATTTTGGTATAAATCTTCTAAATCTCCAGATTTACAGATCAGTCCAAAGCCAATAAAAAATCATCACAATCAGGCCCCTAATTCGACCATGGGCTGCTGTTGACGACCAGAACCTTGTTCGTTTGATTTTGCCGTTTTCGACCGCAATCAGCTGCGCCGCGCCACTGTGTTCTTCGTCGCCGGTGAAGCTTCTCCTGCACTTGTGGCCGTGCATGCTTGTGTGTACGTGTCCTCGCTTCAGCCATCGCCGTGGTAGCGCCAACGACCAGCAACCGCTCCCGTGCGCGACCAGCAGCAGCAACGGCAGCCTTTTGTCAGCAACTCCACGCCACGTTGCTTTGCCTTGCCAGCCATTGTCGCCACCGCTTTGCACCGCCCAACATCGTTGAGTCCCGATGAAGCGACAATTTGATTAGCAGTTGCACCGCCTGTGCACCATCGCATCACCGTTCACCGTTGTCGCACCTGCGCCCGGCCAGTCAAGTCACTGGCGCCAATTTCTTTGTTGTTCCCTCCTTGTCAACTCTGTCCCTAGTCTATTTAAGCAGCCAACACCCTGTGTAGTTCTCTACTTCACCAGAATTTAGTCAATTCCAAATCTTCTCCACCTTCGTCATCTTCTCCGGCGAGTCCAACACAGAGGCTCACGGTGATAGCTTCATCCACTGCACCAAACTCCAAATTGACAGCATCAGTGAGTTTCTCTCATCACACTTATCGTGCTGTAGCTTTTAATTGAACTTCCATGCATCTCATCGCCGGTGATCGCCGGAAATGCCAAAATGCCCTGTTCCAGCTTTGCAGTTCGAATTAATCCGAATTAGCTTTCGATTCTATAGAACAAAATGATCAGTGAGCTATTTTAAGCAAGCTTGTGCATCCAGATTTCAAATTTGAACTCGAATCGAAGCATTACCCAAATTGAAACTTCACCAGTCGCCGGCGATCGTCGCCAGGCTTCTCCGGTGATTCTCTGATCCAATTAATCGTGCCAACAGCTTTATTATACTTCTTAGATACTCCCTGAGCAAGGAATTGAGTTCAAACCTCGTGTAGCTAAAACCCCCAATTCCGATATCATCTTCTCCGGCGCCGGCCACCGGAAATCTATTCCCGGCCAATCTAGCTTCAGCCACCTTGTCCACCAGATGTGCCTTAAACTCCTGAGCATTTTTGTTTTCTAGCCCAATCTCTGAAACCGTCCAGATTGTAAGATATAGCTATGCCAAAGACCTTGTCCAGTGGCTTCACTGTGCCTTATCGCCACCACATTTCTTCACTGATTTTCATCACCATCCAGCCATCTTCAACCTTGGAACCTATTGAATCATTTGTTCCTGTTATCAAGGCCTACCTCCTAGACAAAGTGCTGCATCAATTGGAGCCCTAGATAAAAAGTTATAGCAAGCCCTAGTTTCTGGCCATGTCAGTCCAATGTCAGTCTATGCCAGTCAGTGGCATTAGCCCTTTTCACTTCCTTCTAGATGTGCATTTTGAGCATGACTTTGTCCCTTAGACTCCTGAGGTTGTGATCTACAATTTCTTCTTCTATCACAACTTGATTTGAGCCCTTGAACTGCATTTTATGCTTAGTCCTAGATTTTGACATTGTCAGCCCTATGCCAGAGCATGTCAGCCAGTGGCTTTAGCTCTTTTCACCTCTTTCCAGTTGTGCAAATTGAAAATAACCTTGTCCTTAGACTTGTGGAGTTGTAATCTACATTTTATTTTACTGCCACAAGTTGAAATAAAATAGTCCCTCTGTCATCCATCGACCCTATGTTGATGCCTTGAACCAAATGTCGACCTAAAGACGTTCGCTGTTTTTGAGCGAACCAGTCGCAACCTTGATATCAATCTGATACTTTGAGACATTTGGAACCTTGTAAACCTTTGACAGCTAATCTTAACCCTGGTTTCCATAACTTAACCCTAATCGCTTTCCAGAACTCTCGAATCTTGCATCGCCTAAATGTTATCATTGCATTTTTGCATGTAGTGAATGAGTAAGAGTAGGATTGATTGTAATGCCTGTTTGCTTGTTTGATCTTTGCTCAGAGCCAGAGCCAGAGTTCGAGGACTCCACTGTCAACCCGACATCAACTGCTGTATTTTACGACGCGGAAGGCAAGTCATATCCTTGGACATCTTGAACCTATATTTTAAGAGTTGCTATAATATAACCTTGAATATAGATAATATTGTATGAGAAAGATTGGGAATGGTTGATTTATGAATTGACAGTACTAGACTGGTAATCCGTGAAATGTGAAATAAACAAGTTTTGAGCCATGAACTAATATATATTTATGTATTTATATATATTCATGAAATAAAACCCTTAGCCGTGACCAAAATTTTGGTATGGAATGGTGGTAGCACTAGAGGTGCTTAACTGCAAAGGATGTGCAGGCACTGAAGGTGCAGGGTTGTGGTTGGTCTGGTCACTAGCATATAAGGACTAGAACCTTGTGTTGTGCGTCTAGTGGCATGAACAATGTGCTAACCGCAAGCCTGGTATGGGACAGGCCTGAACAAGTACTTATGTGGATCGCACATGAAACCCCTGCATGAGATGGAAAACAATACACTAATTTCACGGGGTTCAGCTCCTCCACGTATTATAATCATGCACGTTGACCCAGTAATGGGAAGAGGCTTGGGGTGTGGGGGTATATCCCACCACAACTGCAGTTTGTGTGAAGAAAACTGCAGGGTCAGGGGTGAATTGTGAGTGATACATAACAAAAGTTCTTGTTATCTCCACCTTGCCACTCACACATGGTTGTGAGGAAGGGTCTAATCATATTGATAGGATGGGCTTGAAAGTGGAATATCTTCCAGGTAAATTAGTACCTCTCTGCAGAGTTAAAAACGTATTCGAATACTTCGAGATCCCTGGTTTATAGGAGTCTGCTATGGTGGATTAAATCTACGGGGTGTGACACAAGTATATTTTCTAAATAAAATTTATTAAATCAAGATTACCCGAATGACATGTGTTGTCATGATAAGGAGTGCTGCTGTGGGCTGTCGTGTGTCGACGTGTCGCGGTAGTACTATAATCTAGTGAACATGAATAGCAATGCTATGTTATGAAAAGTGCTGCCATAAGATGAGATGAGATGAGGTATGAAAGAAAAATGTTATTTTATAAACATCCATAATTCTTGACTAGTCTAGGTTCATATCATCACTACTATATGTATCTATTCTTACCTATGACTTGATGAGTACGTAAGTGCTCACCCTTGCAACCTACAAATTAGTAGATGGAGCGTTCAATAATCAAGATGAAGGCGTGGAGAATTTCTTGGATCCAAAAGGAGGAGAGTCAGTTCCGCCAGAGCCCTGATGTGTGTTGTTCTGCCGTCTACTTCTCATTGTGGGAGGGTCACCTATCTTCTGCTGTGTAGATGTTATTTTGTTAAACCTTGAATGCCGTGAAGGCATTGTGATCTCTTTATGTAATATTAAGGCCAGCAGGCCACACTGCTTAAATATTTTGTAAGTTACTCTGTTACAATGTAATATACTCCTGTGCTTGACTTATCCTTGGAAGTCAAGGGTATGCATATATGGGACTAGCTGCAGCGAGCTAGGTCTCCACGGGAGTAGTTGTAGTCCCAGTTTCGGGGCGCGACAACAAGTTTGTATTCAGGCAAACTAAAGCACTTTTTTCTTACTCCTGCAAGCGATTCTTTTCTTCCTATATGACCTCGATGCTATTTGCCATAGCCATCGATTTGGTCGCCATACGGGTCAGTTCCTATGGCATAGAGGGAAGTTAGTTGTAAAATCTGAGTGCTCTATGCAAAACTCAGATACTGTGAGGGGTGTTTGACATACCTCAGTGTATTCCCGAAGCAACTTGTCCTTCGGGACAATGGGAGGCCGAGTCGATGGGCTCGCCTCATCCCCGGCGGGAGCAGCAGATGAATGTCCCTGCTGAGCCTCGGTCGCAGATCTCAATGCCTGCGATTGGACCTCCGCATCCAACTCGTCCCTAACGGCCTGGATGACTTCCTGGACCGGAGGGATAGAGCTTTCTTCACCGGAGGCTTCAACACCAGAAGGAATCTCAACCCTCGCCGAGGTTGTTGGAGGGTTTGGCGCTGAATCTCAATGCCTAAGCAGGAAAAGAAACCATCAGTTTCACGGATGGTTGCCACGACCTGATCCAATATAAACATAAGGGAATTCTTACCATAATTGAAATCCCATTAGCTTCTGGGATTTCGAAGATGGTTCCCCAAGGGAAAGAGGACAATCGTTGTCTATCCTGGTCTTTCTCTTCGTGAACAAGACCTTCTCCTTTTCTCCCTATGTATATCAGCCTGTAAGCATATACATGAGGAATGACAAAGATTCGAATGGTAAGAACCCTTACCAGGGTAACCTGCTCGATAGGCGGGGATGTCCTCGATGGTCTGGGTGTCTCCTGAACCACTGGTGTTGGCGGCGACCCTGAGGTTGGAAGTGGTCACAGGATCTTGCTCCGTTATTTCCGCCCCTGTCGCCAGGAGCGGAGTACTCGCCCCCCTAGGACTCACAAGATTCGTAGGAGGAAGTTCTTCTCCCTGTACAAGCGTGGCTCGGTAAACACGCATACAGATGAAATTGTAAATTCAAGATCACGAGGAAACTTACCGCGGTCATCCCCTCGACCAAGGAGGGAGAAGTTACAGACGCTGAAGCCTCTCGGGCTTCAGGAGCAGAGGTCTCACCTATGACCACAAGGTTCTCAGTGGCCGCGGGGTCTGCAGTAGTTATCTTTGTGGGCAGAGGCGGCTCTTCGCCGGATTGAGGAGTGATCGCCGTCCTCTTCCGGCGAATCAGAGGAATGTCGTCTTCCTCCTCCTCGCTTCCTTCACCCTGTACGATGAAGGAGTAATTCCAGTTCGCACATGGGGTAACAGGAGGCACATGATATCTTACCGCAGTCTTCTTCGCGGTAGGGGGCATCTTATGCGAGGAGCCTTCCCTGAGAAGTTTCTTGGATTTCTTGGGGGTAGGATCCCTCGCTCCAGGCCTGGAAGAGACCTTCTTCACTCTCTTCATTGTCGGCTTTCCCAGGAAACCGACACTTTCACCTGGACAGGTCGACTCAGCAAATTTCCCCAGAAGCTATGCCGTTCCAGTAACCTTGTTAGTACAAGACATACATATGACTTACAGACAGAACGTAACGAGAGATGACATACCTTTCGACGTTCCTGTCTAAGGTCATCGCCGGCATGGATCAAGCTTTGGGGGCGAGGCGATCCCCTGGTTCCCTCCACTTCGGCACTATATGTCCTAAGGAGGTAGTTCGTCCTCTTCTCGACTTTGGACGAAGGCAAAACTGCATCACCAGCAGACCAGTTAGCAAATTATGACAGAAAAGTGTAAGACTTCGTTGGCTAAGTCACATACCATTGTTATAGTCCAAGGTGCTGTCTGCCATGGACTATATCTCCCAAGCCGGATGAGCCCTTTCACGCAGGGGGCTCACCCGATTCTTCACGAAGTCGCGAATGATATCGCGAGCTGTTAACCCCTGCTGGACTAATTGAAGAATCACCTTGGCTTGTTTCTTTTGCTCTGCATTCAGAGCAGGGAGGGAATCCAACTCGCTGGGCTTCTCTGGCCGCGAGTTCACAAACCACAACCCGCTCTCCGATGGAGGGGTGCAGTAAAACCATTTCTGGTACCACCCGTGCATGGAGTCTCGCAGGGGTGGGAAGGGATACTCTTTCTTCTCCCTTATCCGGAAGTAAATGCATCCGGCGGCGTTGGCGCTTTTCGACCACGCCAAGTAGTAGAAGCGTCGGAAGAGATCCACGCTGGGATACACTCCGACGAAGGCTTCGCACAGGTGCTGGAAGATCGCTAGAATCAGGACCGCATTTGGGTGGAGATTCACTAACTCCAACCCGTAATGCTCCAAGATCCCCTTCAGGAACCGACTCTCAGGAAATCGGAACCCGCACCTCAAGTATTCTTCAAAAACCACCAACTCGCCCTCTTGGACGATTGGGGTTTCTTGATCCTTCCCCGCGGGTCGCCAGTTGATCAGAAATCTTGGGGGAAGAATCTCTTCCTTCTCCAGTGCTATCAAGCTCTCCTCCGTGTGATGGACCGATCGGCTCCAGGATGTCATTTTTGGAAGAGATTGTGGAGGAAAGCTGGCGGCTTTGGAGGCAATGGAAGATGAGGAACGAGGGTTTTTTGCGGCAAAAGTTCTAAAGCTGGGGGCTGGGTGCGTGGCTTCCTTAAGAAGCTACCTGCTCCTTTTATAGGCCCGAGGAGACGCACATCTGAGGGTAACGTTCCATTGAATATTCTATTCATTTCCCATAATGAATGTTTTCTCTGGTAGACCCGTTATGCGCTTCCTGCGCCGAATCCGAAACAAAAGGTTTTCTTTGTCTCAGATTTGAGGGTTAAAGATGCACGTAAAAACATGAAAAATTTAACAAAGGATTTTTGGAGGACGTTTTCCTTCTTGTTTCTTGTAAATTTTCACGAGTTAATCATAAAGATACTCTATGATTCAACTGCTGTGTATACAGTTGCTCTTTGATCAAATTGCTGTATTATTGGAACTATGTTTTTGATTGGCTTCCAATTCTAGTCGAAGTGGTGGTCTGATCAAATTTTGGTTCTAATCGCGATAATCTTCCAGATCAAACTTCATTTCTAACCGCAGCTTTGAGTTTGATCGCGGTATCAGCACTACTCGCGGTATAAGCTTTTAAGTGCGTTTCTAGTCATAATGCTGGAACTTATCTGTGTATGAGTGGTCGTAAAAACACTACTTATGGCTGCATTTTCACACAGAAGTTATGAAGAATCTTCATGTTATGTAAGATAAAAGAAATCTTTATTTCTAACAATCTTTACATACAAAAGGGATACCGGCGACCAGAGCATCGACCTGATCCGAGAGGAGTTTGCAAAGTTCTCCTAGGGACATGTTATCGTCAGTAGGATCTACACTGACGATTCGTAGGGAACTAGCAACTAATCTAAGCCTATCTACATCATCCCTAACAAGAGACGCACTATTATTCCTAATCAAATCAGAGAGTTCTCGCTGTTGCTGAGCGTGATCCCTCTCCCAACGGAATTGGCGCGCCTCTTCACGGGATCTGTCAAAACATTCTGCTAGATGCAGAATCACCGAAGACATCTATTTGGTCTTCTTCTCCAGAGCCTCTTTTCCCCTTGGAGAGTCTGTCCGAAGGGGGGAGGCAGGGTCTCAGCAGGCTGATCGCTGGGGGCTCTGATCTCCTACATTTGCAAATGTTAGTTGCACTAATTGTAACAATGAGCAAAGGGAGATAGAAATAATTACCTGTCCTCGCAAGTAACAGGTTGATATAGTTCCCCCAGAAAGTAGATCACCCGATAAAGTTCGAGGATCATCATATGGTGGAAGTGCAACCTTCCCACCATAAGATTGCTTCCCCAACACAAGTTGAGGACCATCTGGTTGAGGAGGAGCAGCTTGCCAACTAGAAAATTGATCGCCCGAACAAAAATGGGGATCATTGAGAAGAAATGGAGAAAGCTGAGAAGAACATCCCTCCAAAGGTGGAGATGAAGGTTCGACCTGTCGAGGTGCATGGACAGGAAGAACTACAGGAACTGAAGGAAGAAAGAACAACGATGCATCTTTCACCTTTGTTCTGCTGGAGGATCCCTCATCAACCTTGGGTTTCTTCCTTGAAGGAGAAAAATCTTTGGACATCTGTAAGTCCTGCTTGAAAACTTCTTCATCATCACTCTCAATCTCGATGATGTTGTGGTCTGCCATCGAGAAAGTGTATGAAAGGAAGGGAAGATGGCTTTGGAAGAGACTTAGCCGGGAAGTTGAATTGTGGAGCTTTGAAGTCTAGAGGCTTCGGTATTTATAGCCGCCGGGGTGACTGTTCAGTTTCCGAACGCCTCGAGTTTTTAAAGCATTTACAATTCTACCTCGGGTTAAAAAAACGTTTCAACAGCGCCATCATTACCCGTCACGTATTACCCAGAGACCGTCTCAGGGAACCAACCGCCACACTTAGTGCGCCACTAAGTGGAGGACTTGAAGCGTCGGGTTAAATGTCCAATGTAAGTCTTGAAATTTGAAGCAAACATGTCCCTTCGTTCTCTTCAAATTTGGGGGCTAGCTGACGAGGATTGATACCCGAGCCAGTTCAAATAAATGCACGGCTCGTTTGGGACAGATTCAAACCAGACAAGCGCCTGGTGATGCGAACTCAAGTTACTTCGAGAAGCACGCGATCAGACCTAGCTAGTGTGCGGTCAGGAGTTCGTATGCCATACGTGAACAGAAGGCTGCAGATGATGCGCGGTCAGAACACCTTCGACCAGGGAACGCGGGATTATTTTGTCCCTACGACAAGGATATCCCTAGTATCCCGAAGATTCTTCCACGTATGGGGACAACCGTCAGAAGGTTAATATGTGCGGTTATCCATGAATAACACGTGTTAAACCTGCGTGGAGGTTAGAGGCAGTTCCCAAAACTACATCCAAGCAACTGTTTGATGTCGTTATGACTTGGCACCCTTTCGACCAGTATAAAGGGATAGCCCAATGCATCAAATAGGAGACACATCGAATCGAATGATCGAACAACTAGGTGATCAGATCATCAAATCAAAGCAACCAGAAGACAGTAGTCTAAATTAGATAGCTTTCACAAGCCTTCCAGGCATTGTCTTGTACAAACACATAGGAAAAATCTTCGCCTGTGAAGATCTTTTCCATAATTCTGTAACTCTTTTTACCACACATAGTGAAATCCCAACAGGACGTAGGGCTATTACTCCCACCATCGAGGGCCCGAACCTGTATAAACCTCTCTGTGCTCCAGTTGCCTTTGATCCATCATATCTTCCCGGAGGGACACCCTGAAAGGTCTCACAACCTACAAATTTTGCATAAGTTCGGCTAAGGACCCCGAGTCTGAATCGTCGATAGTGTCTGTTGCTTTCCACGGGAGCCCTCAAGGACTTTTCCTGGGAGGCGTCCATGGCTTTCCATGGGAGGTGTCCGTGGCTTTCCACGGGAGCCCTCTGGGACTTTTCTCGGGAGGCGTCCGTGGCTTTCCATGGGAGACGTCTGTGGCTTTCCGTGGGAGCCCTTAGGGACTTTCCACGGGAGCCCTTCGAGACTTTCCACGGGAGCCCTCAGGGACGTTTCCTGGGAGCCCTTCAGGACTTTCCGCGGGAGGCATCCATGGCTTTTCACGGGAGCCCTCCGGGACCTTCCACGGGAGGAGTCCATGGCTTTCCATGGGAGCCCTCCGGGACTTTCCATGGGAGGTGTCCGTGGCTTTCCACAGGAACCCTCCGGGACTTTCCACGGGAGCCCTCCGGGACTTTCCATAGGAGCCCTGCAGGACTTTTCCCGGGAAGCCTCCAGGACTTTCCCCAATAGCAGCCCCCAGACCCCCGGGGACTCAAAGCGGCCCCGAAGGGTATGAGTAGAATTCGCCAGGTGAAGTTCTGCCTTCCGAGACGCTCCCCGGGGCGCGCGACGCTTCGGCTCCCGGGCTAATTTCCCGCGCCATGCCTCGGTTCGCGCACGTGCGTCGTACAACGTTTTGGTTTCTGTGCGACTCATCGATGCCCGTGCGGCGCATCGAATCAACGGCCCAGATGAGCCCAAGGACATGTGGCACCCATCCAGACCCCCTCCATCACTTATAAATAGGTGGGGAGTGCTCTTGCCCGGGACACTTGTCACTCCCAGCCTCAAGAACCTTGCTCTCCCGGTAGTTCACGTTGCTCCTCTAGAGATTTGATTTCTCGGTAGCCACCTTCCCTTTTTTCTTTCTCCGAACACTTCAATCCTCCGGTGATGGCTCCTAAAAGCCGTGGCAATGCGTCCGAGTTGCCCCCGGAGGAGGTGACTTCAGACTTCCTTCGACCCACTGATTTCTCTTCCCGGGAGCTCGAGGTTCTCCTTGACCGGAGAGCCTTTGCGAACGGGGACATCAGGATTCCCTAGCCGGGGGAGCTAGAGCCTAGCCCCCTGGAGGGGGAGGTCGTCGCCTTCGAAGCCTTCATTGAAGCGGGCTTGAGACTCTCGGTGCATCCCCTGCTCCGGGACTTCCTCTGGGAGTACCGTCTCTCTCTCAACCACCTCACCCCGAACACCCTCGTCTGGATGGGGCTGTTCGTGTGGCTATGCGAGACAGCCACTGGGGAGGAGCCCACCCTCTGGCTCCTCCGCTATTTCTATGAGCCCTCGGTGAGGGGCTTGCTGGTCATGAAGGGCGGGCCCAAGTTGGCCTTTGGCTCGATAATGATCCAGCTGATGCCTGATTGCATCGATGAGTACCCGGTGCAAGCCTCTCGGGACCACTGGGGGGATTGGCTCTGGAGGTGGTTCTACCTTCAGGTGGGTGACCCGAAGGTAATGTACTCCTCGGAGCCTTCATCCTACTGCCGGTCGATCGGCCCGGTAGCTCCCGAATGGACCGAGGGGGAGATGGACCTCCTCACCCAGATGGCGGAGGCCTGGCTCTGGAGGTCCATGCGGGATCTCATGGAAGAGATGGCGCTCCTCCGGATAGCGCCCTTCAGCACCTGTCGGAGGAGTGGGGTGACCGCGGCGCACCGCCCGCCCCAGATGGCGGTGGTGGAGCGTAAGTCTCTAAACTTGATCTTTCGAAGGAAAACTTAAGTCTTAACTCCTTCTTTTAGCAGTTTGTTCCTACGACCGGTCCCGGGAGATAGCGGTCAATCTCCTCGGGAGATACTACGGGGATGAGCACGAGTAGGTCATGCGTGTCATCGGGGAGGGCCCTCCCCGGAACATCATGGCAAAGGCATTCGGGCTGAGGCTTCCCGCTCGGGCGCCTCTTCCCACCCCCGCTTCTCACAAGAGGGGGAAGGAGGCCACGTATTTTCATGATACGCAGGTCTCCCGCATCCTGGTGGTGGCGGACGTTTGGGCACAGGGCCTCGCCTTCCCGGTCATGGCCCTGGCGGCAGCTCTCATAGAGCACCGCAGGGCAGGCACCCGGATGATCGGGGAGTTGCTTACCCGGAGTTTCCCCGGCTATTTTGAGGCCCAGCGGTAGGGGCTTGAGGAGCTTGTCGGGGCCCTCTTCGATCGGATCACCGGGGTGATGGAGCAGGAGGGCGCACGCCCGATGCAAGAGGCGGTGACAGCAGCGGTCCCCCCCCGGGGGGGGTGACGAGGATTGACACCCGAGTCAGTTTAAATAAATGCACTGTTGGTTCAAGACAGATTCGAGTCAGACACGTGCATGGCGGTGCGAACTCAAGTCATTTCGAGAAGCATCAGCCCGAGGTCGCAGGCTTTGCGCGATCAGACCGCAGCTAGTCCGCGGTCAGGAATTTGTGTGCTATACGTGAACAGAATGTTGGAGATGTTGCGCGATTAGCCAACATCCCGCGGTCAGAGCACTTTCGACCAAGGTACTTGGGGTTCACCTGTCCCTATAGCAGGAATATCCCAAGTATCTAGGAGATTCTTCCACGTGGAAGACCAACCGTCAGGAGGTTAATACGTGCAGTTATCCATGAATAACACGTGTTAAACCTGTGTGGGGGTTAAGAGCGGTTCTCTAAACCGCATCCAAGCAACTGTCTGATGCAGTTACGACATGGTACTCTTTTGACTAATATAAAAGGGTGGCAAGATGCATCAAACAGGGAGAGAGATCAACGTCTCTGATACAAGAGAGATACAACATCTCAACCGCTCAAACAGCCAAGTCTACGGCCTAGATTAGATAGTTTTTACAAGCCTCCTTGGCTTCTTTCTGTACACTTACATAGGAAAAACCCTTCGCCTGTGAAGGTTTTTTCCCGCCATCTTGTAAATCTTTATTACGTATAGTGAAATCCCAACAGGACGTAGGGCTATTACTCCCACCATCGAGGGCCCGAACCTGTATAACCTCTCTGTGCTCCTGTTCTCCATATTTCTACATACCTTACCGGAGGGTCATCTTGAAAGGTCTCGCTATTATAAATTTTGCATAAGTTCGGCTGAGGAGCCCGAGTCCAAATCGTCGACAGCTGGCGCCCACCGTGGGGCCTTTCTCAAGGCGTCCTAATTTTCATCTGGAGGTTCGCTGAAATATGGCTAGAGTATATGATTCCGAGAATGATTTTGATCTCGAGGATTATGCTCACATTCCAATGCCTTCTCCAAGCGATCCTGTTCCGATGGAGGAGGTCGAAGGCCAGAATCTTCCAGAGGTTGAATCATCTCTCCAAGTCATGTCCATCGACCAGGGAGCGACTAGCGCAAGGTCAGAACCCACCGAGGTTCTTAATGCGCTAGAGGGTGAATCCGGTCCATCATACGACCCTGCTGAAGGGAAGGATGATACCGACTTGGAAATCGGCCCGGGGAGATTCGACCCTGATAACCTTCACCGTCTCTTTGATTTCGAGTCCGACTCGGAACAAACCGAGATGTTTTCCCCATCGACAACCTCTCTCCCTAGACAGTTTGCTGCCTTATCGGAGGAGACTCCCGATCAACAGGCTGCTAGGGAAGAACGGGATCGCAAACAGAAGGAGGATCAAGAGCTCGAGCAACAAAACAACGAACTACGCAGAACTGCCCTAGAGGCTCTTCAAGATGCGCAGGCTCGTTACGATGCTGCTCTGAGTTCTTCTCGACGGTCACGTGGTCGCAGACGCGACCAGACCCCTTCTTTGCCTCCGGAGCGTTTCCCGGTGGACGAAGAAACAGTAACACCTGGTGCCCCTAGGAGAAGTACCCATGGTCGACTGCGATCTATCACGGAAGTCATGCGTAACTTTCCTCCTACGGTCACGGATGCGCAGAAACCGGCCTTCACCAGAATCTTGGCGGAAAGACTGGATGAGGTCGCGTTCGAGGCGACCCCAACGGCCTCTTCCCGGTCGGTAACACGTTCCCGCGAACGAGAGTGTTCTTACTCTGGTTCTGGCCGTTGAAGTTACCCGCCGCCCGTACCATCCCGACAGGACAAGTACCGGCAAATGCAGGATTCTCGTGGTAGGGATCGGGTCCCTGTCCACTCTCGTTTGGGATCGCGGATAACTTCACCGTTGCGAGAAGTCGCCCGTGACCTGGTTGAGAGTCACAGGGCAGTTCACGGTCCCTACGTCGGTTGTAAAGCTTTCTCACTCGGCCTACGTGCGGTCGTTTGGCCTGATAAGTTTCGACCAGGGGTCATTGAAAGGTTCGACGGAACTTAGAACCCATCCGAGTTCCTTCAAATCTATATCACTGCCATCCAAGCGGCGGGAGGCGATGACCGGGTCATGGCCAACTACCTGCCTACAGTCCTCAAAGGACCAGCTAGAACCTGGCTGTTTAATCAGCCCGAGGGTTCCATCTACAATTGGGAAATGCTGTGCGACGCCATCCTCAGCAATTTTCAAAACTGTTATCAAAAGCCGGGCAAAGAGGACGATCTTCATTGGCTACGACAAACTTCGACCGAAACTCTTCGGCAGTTTGTCAAGAGGTTTGTCGGGGTGAGGAATACCATCCCGAACATATCTGATGGCTCTGTTATTAGGGCATTTAAACATGCCGTTCGATACCGGAGATTCACCGAAGACTTGCTTATCCACCCTCCTCGATCGGTGGCCGATCTTTTCGACATGGCCGATCGATACTCTGATGCAGCCGAAGCGATCGAATGGAACCGGATGGTCGACAAGGGTGACCTACCACCTCAACCAGGTTTCAAAGACGCCAGGAAAGAAGATTCAAGCAAGAAGCCGGAATCTTCGTCGGGTGGGAAGCCAAAAAAGTCGAAGAGGAACCGCTCTGGACAATACCGCGAGGTCGCAGTCGCAGAGAAGCCGCCTTCAACCAAAGGCCACGACCTCAAGAACTGTAGGAGTTGGTTGAAGTAATTGGATGATTTCTACCAAGGAGTTGGGCCAACTCCGACCTTACCGGCTAAAGAACAGGCATGCGGACTTAGAGACGCCGACGGAGACGAGGAGATGTCCTACCAGGTACCTCAAAATCATGTTAATGTTATTTTCGGGGGTTCTTCCTCTTTCGTTTCCAAAAGGCAGTTTAAAGCCTTCTACCGAGAGGTTAACCAAACTGAGACTTCTCTTGGTGAACCTCAATACCCCCGTTGGTCGGATACACCTTTGACATTTGATCGCGCTGATTGTCCCGCGGGGCTTACTCGACCATTGAGGCTCCCTCTGGTCATTACGCCGATCATCAACAACGCGAGAGTCGAAAGGGTCCTGATTGACGGAGGGAGCTCCCTTGACATTTTATTGGTTAAGGCACTCGACGAGATGCAAATTCCTCGTTCAAAGATTAAGCCCATAATCCATCCGTTTTATGGGATAATCCCAGGCCCCTCCATGATGCCGTTGGGACAAGTGGTCCTCCCGGTCACACTGGGAGAACCGGACAATTTCCGAAGAGAATTGGTTACTTTTGACGTAATCGATTGTGATTCAGCTTATAATGCAATCTTTGGCAGGCCAACTATTGCTAAATTCATGATGGCAACACACTATGCTTACCAGTGCGGCAAATTGCCTGGCCCCAAAGGTGTCATCTCGGTCCGAGGCAGTCGCAACGTGGCACTCACGTGCGACCGGCTATCTTTGGAGATGGTCGATCAACTTCCCCTCCGGGACGCCCAGGTTCCATTGTACCCAGATGATCCATCCAAGACAATTCGGGTCGGATCAGGTCTGGATGACAAATAGGAACTCGAGCTCATTACCTTCCTCCGGGGTAACGCAGATGTGTTTGCGTGGAAACCGTCCGACATGCCCGGTGTCCCAAGGGAAGTAATCGAGCACAGGTTAGCAATTCGACCTGGACAACGACCAATAAAGCAAAAGCTCAGGCATTTTGCTGTTGACCGACAGGAAGCCATCCGAGAAGAGTTGGACAAACTCCTAAAAGCCGGGTTTATTCGCGAGGTTGATCACCCGGAATGGCTCGCCAATCCGATCATGGTCCGCAAGTCAAACGGCAAGTGGCGCATGTGCGTCGACTACACTAGCCTCAATAGTGCCTGTCCGAAGGACGACTTCCCCTTCCCCGCATCGACCAGCTGGTCGACTCAACTGTGGGTTGCGAATTGATGAGTTTCCTGGACGCTTACTCAGGATATCATCAAATTAGCATGGCAGAAGAAGATGAAGAGAAAACTGCCTTCATCACCTCGTTCGGCACCTACTGCTACGTCAGAATGCCGTTCAGTCTCAAGAACGCAGGTTCCACGTACCAGCGCTTGATGCAAAAGACCTTTCTTTCCCAGATAGGGCGTAATCTCGAAGCATATGTAGACGACTTGGTTGTAAAAAGTACCAAGAGATTGTCTAATTTGGACGATCTCGCTGAAACCTTCTGTAATTTAAATCGCTTTAGAATAAAATTAAACCCGGAGAAATGTTCTTTCGGGGTTTCTTCAGGAAAACTTCTTGGTTTTCTTGTTTGTTCCAGGGGCATTGAAGTTAATCCTGAGAAAATCAGGGCCATTGAACAAATGAGATCGCCCTCGACCATGAAAGATGTTCAACGCCTGGCTGGTCGCATGGCGGCCTTAAGTCACTTCATATCGCGACTAGGCGAAAGGGGATTGCCTTTCTTCAAAGCCTTGCGGAAGCATCATAATTTCACATGGTCCGATGAGGCCGAGAAAGCGTTTCAGGAGGTAAAGACATATCTATCCAGTCCGCCAGTACTGGTGTCTCCCGACAAAGGAGAACCATTGCTTCTTTATCTGGCGGCTACACCACATGCGGTCAGCGCTGTCTTGATCGCGGATAGGGAAGGAATACACAGACCCGTCTACTATGTGAGCGAGGTGCTTCATGGTCCTAAGGAGTGTTACCCTGAGGTCCAGAAGATACTTTACGCACTACTGATGGCTTGCCGTAAGCTACGACACTACTTCCAAGCTCACAAGATCACAGTACCCTCCTCTTTTCCTTTGGGGGATATTGTCCGAAATCCAGAAAAATCTGGTCGAATCGCTAAATGGGCGGTCGAACTCGGTGCTTTTGATATCCATTTCACGCCTTGCACGGCGGTTAAGTCTCAGGTTTTGGCCGACTTTGTGGTCGAATGGACCAACCCTCAGCCACCCGTGCAGGTACCAGAGGAATTGGAATGCCCCGATCACTGGACAATGTACTTTGATGGCTCCCATAGTTTTCAACACTCCGGGGCTGGGGTGGTCTTAGTTACGCCTCAGGGCGAACAGCTTAAGTATGTCATCCAACTACACTTTGTTGCGACCAACAACGCGGCAGAGTATGAAGGTCTTCTTGCAGGGCTCCGGGCAGCAAAATTCCTTGGAGTCCGTCGATTAGTGGTGAGGGGAGACTCACAGTTGGTCGTAAACCAGGTAAATAAGGAGTACAGTACCTCCGATGAGACAATGGCTCATTACCTGGGGAAAGTGAGGAGATTGGAAAAACACTTCAGTCATTTCGAAGTCCAATACATCCCGTGAAAGGACAACATTCTCGCAGACCAATTATCCAAAATTGGGTCCTCACGCACATCCGCTTCGGCAGGAGTGTTCATTGAACACTTGGACCGTCCTTCGATCATGACTTCGGTCGAGGATGATCCGGTAATAGCCTGCGTTACCAACCTCGGTCAGGAACGGGATTGGACTCATCCATTGAGAGTCTATCTTGAACATGGGACCCTACCCGAGGACGAAACCGAAAGCGATCGGTTAATTCAAAAAGCGCGCCTGTACAAGCTCATAGATGGGGTTTTGTACAGAAAGGGTACTCAAGGAGTATTCATGCGCTGCATATCTCAGGAGGAAGGAAAATCCCTCTTGAAGGAAATACATGACGGTGTATGCGGTGCGCACGCGTCATATCGGACACTGGTCGGGAAAGCTTTTCGACAAGGATTCTACTGGCCTTCGGCACTCGACGATGCCAAGCATATGGTCAAGATGTGTCCTCAGTGTCAGTTCCACGAAAGACAGGTTCATCAACCTGCCTATACGTTACAAACCATTCCCCTCGCATGGCCTTTCGCGGTCTGGGGGATGGATATTGTTGGTCCTATGCCACAAGGGGTCAACGGGTACAAGTTTCTATTCGTAGCCATTGACACGTTTACAAAGTGGATTGAGGCCGAACCGGTATGAAATATTACCGCGTCAGCAGCACAAAAGTTCTTTCATAAGAACGTTGTTGCTCGATTTGGTGTTCCAAACCGTCTTATCACCGACAACGGTTCTCAGTTCGCCAGTGGTCTTTTCCTAGACTACTGCGATCAGATTGGAACTAAGGTGTGTTTTGCTTCTGTGGCGCATCCGCAAAGCAATGGTGCTGTAGAACGGGCCAATGGGCAGATACTGCAAGGCATCAAAAAACGTGTTTTTGATCACCTTAAGACTCGCTTGGGGGCTTGGGCAGACGAGCTTTATACCATTCTATGGGCACTACGAACTACCTCTAGTCGAGCCACCGGTGAGACGCCCTTCCATCTGGTCTATGGGGCCGAGGCTGTGTTGCCTACGGAAGTCAGTATTGGGTCTGTTCGGACAGAACAATTCGCACAAGTTAATCAGTCCGAACAACGATCACAAGATCTCATCCTCTTAGAAGAAAGGCGTGATCGCGCTTTGATCAAATCCGCGGCATACTTGCAAGCTTTGCGCAAGTATCACAGCAAAAGGGTGCGACCACGTAGTCTTAACGTGGGCGACTTGGTGTTACAAAAAATCCAAGACCAGTCTAATCGCAACAAATTCTCCCCGAAGTGGGAAGGCCCTTATACTGTTGTCTCAGTGCCACGACCAGGATCCGCGCGGTTAGCCATGGAGGATGGTCGAATTTTGTCCAATACTTGGAACATCGATCAACTTCGCAAGTTCTACGTGTAAGTACTCAACCCCTTTTCCTGTTCAATTAGCATTTTTTATAAAACAAAAAATGTTTTTGGTTTCATACGATAAATATTTTCCTTTATGCCCATGTGCTGCGAATTCGGCTCGGGGGCTGGTCGCCGGCGGTCAGATCATTACAACGTTCTAGTCAGATTTGCTGGCCGATCTCATGACCGCTTCCAGACAAGTCACTCCTAAATAAGCCGTTTCTCAATGCACATGGGGCTTTCTGGCAAGACCTCGGTTATCTGAGTGGCTGCTGGTTTGCAAACAAGGCTAGGCGTTACACTGATCATAATTGTTGGTTCGATCACACATCCCTGGTCGTTATATCACTTTTCTCCTACGATTGTAATACTAAGTCTTCAGTATCTACAATCACAGGCGGGGGCTAGGGGGATATGTTTATAATATGAAACGACATAAAACAAGAATATATTTGAAAATATATTCATTTTCAAAAAATGAATTTCAACATACATCGCATTGCATATAACTGTTTCTATACAGATCTAGGGATCATTCGATCCCAAGCTCAGTCAGGAGCTTATTTACAAGGGGCCTGATCTCCTCCATGACGGCCTCTAGTTGTTCCTCACTCTCGACCTCAACCGGTCCCACCAATGGATTCAGATCTGCATCTGGGCCATGGTGAAGTCGAACCCGGCTGAGAATGGCGGAAGCGGCTGACCGAACCCTGGTTCTGATCGCCTCTTCTCGTTGCCGTGTATCCTTAGGAAGATACTCGAGAAGTGACTCCGCCTGGGCAATGACTAGCATAGACTAGTCATTTAGGCTGAGGTTGTCTCTTGTGGTTTCGACCACATCAGCCCTCAGGAGACGAGCCACCGCCTTCAGTTTTTCGAAGATCAAGCGGCTCAGCTCCCTGTTCGCCCTTTCGGAGGTCTGAATAGAGCCCTGGAGGATCACCTTGTCCTGACTGAGTTGTCTTATCTGACCCGCTTGCGCTGCAGTAAGAGAAAGGATTACTTACTTGTTATGAAGTTAAGTCTTCCTAATCAGGAATCGACTTACCAGAGAGTTGTGACCGCAGCTTGTTGTTTTTGATCCCTTGGTGTGCAGTCACTGAGATCGAATAAAGCTTGACCGTGGCCACTTCTTTTTTCAAGAATGCCACCTCTCTATAGTAGAACAGAAGGAGTGGTCATAACCAATTTGTATCTATACAAGTTGAAGAGTAATGATCCTTACCTGCACAAGTTGTCTCGTTCTTTTTGTATGACCTCAACGCTCGCCATCATAGCACGCGACTTGGCCATCATCTGGGATAGCTCCTATGATGCAAAAAGAAGTTAAAGGTGTCCTATGTACAATCCAGGCGCCAAAAGAGAAGTTCATCATACCTTTATGAATTCCCGTAAGGAAATGTCTTCCGGGGTAACAGGAAGACTCGTTGAAGGCCCCGTTGCGGCCACAACAGAGGCAGCCAGTGGGAGTGCTTGCTGGGCACTACCCCCAGTCGCTGTTGCTTGCGAGTGGGTCTCCACGCCTGTTTCTCCCCTCACGGCCCGGACTGCTTCCTGGACCGAGGGGGCGGAGCGCTCCTCACTGGAGGCTCCTGCACTAGCAGCAACTTCAACCCTCCCTGGAGCGGTTGAAGGGCTGGATGCTGTCTCTTTTCGCCTGACAAAGGAAAGATGAACCAAGCAATCACAATTCGTGATCATCACGATTTATTTTAATACAACCAAGATAAAGGTTCTTACCTTATTTGAAATCCCATCAGCTTTTGAGATTTCAGGGAAGGCTCTCCTCGAGAAAGGGGACAACTGTCGTCCGTCCTGGTCTTCCTCTTGGTGAACAAGGCATTTCCCCCCTAGGTGTGCTCCTCTGTAAGCACATTTCTAAGAGAAGATAAAGACGAATTATAAGAGTTTTTACCTGGGCAACCGGTCTGGTTGGCGGGGTTGCATCCGAAGGCCTGGATGGCTCCTGGACTTCTGGGGCCGGCACCTCATTTGCAACCGCCACAGGGTCTTGTCCGACTACCTCCACTCCTGTCCGCGGGGGTGGAGGATTTTCCTCCCTGGGACTCACAGGAGTCACAGGGGGAAGCTCTTCTCCCTGGATAAGCATCAGTTTAATAAATATACCGGGGAAATTGAAGAAAACAAGACTGTGAAAGAATCTTACCATGGTCGTCCCTTCGACCAGGGAAGTAGAGGCAACTGGCCCTGAAGCCTCGGGGGCTTTAGGAGCAGGGGTGGACTCCGCGACTACGGGGCTTTCAGTGGCCACGGAGTCTCCTACAATCACCTCTGCGGTAGTAGTTGTTTCTGCAGAACGAGTTGGAGCGTCACCGGATGGAGAGCCCGCAATCTTCCTCCTCCGGCGAACTAGGGGGACATCATCATATTCCTCCTCCTCGCTCCCCTCTCCCTGTACGACGAAGAAGTGATTCCAGTCCGCACCTGGAAAGATAGGAGGGACATGATATCTTACCGCAGTTTTCCTGGCGGTAGGAGGGACGTTCCGTGAAGACCCTTCCCCGAGACTTAGCCTGGCTTTCTTGGGGGCGGGATTCCTCGTCCTGGGTTTCGAGGAAACTTTCTTCACATGTTTCATCGTCGGCTTCCCCAGGCACTACTACAGAAGTGCATTCCACTAACCCATATTTTCTAACGGTTATAAGCAATCTGGGAAAAATCCGATAGAATAGGACGACAGCGGCGGAAAAGAGGCATTTTACTATCGGTTACACACTAGTCTAACGTTAGTGAAATGCAAATACTTTTTACCATCGGTCATTACTGTACAAACCGATATAATATATTAAATAGTACTATCGGTTTTCCACTTTTAACTGATAGTAAAATTGCGCACTTTATACTATCGGTTATTACTGTACCAACCGATATAATATATTAAAACAGTACTATCGGTTTTTCGTTCGTAACAGATAGTAAAATTACTCACTTTATACTATCGGTTCTTACTGTACCAACCGATATAATATATTAAATAGTACTATCGGTTTTTCTCGAGTAACTGATAGTGAAATTACTGACTTTTTACTATCGGTTCTTACTGTACTAACCGATACAATATAGTAAAGTTTACTATCGGTTATATAAAACAAACCGATAGTAAAATGACTTCATATAAACTAATGGTTATGACAGTGGGGACTTTATTTTACTATCGGTTTGTGTTTTTGAACCGATAATAAAATTGGACAACTTAATTAGGTCGACCCCTGCTCTGCGCTCTGCATGTTGGAATCATTTCAGCCGCGCACGACTCCAAGCTAGAGTGATCTGGAGAAGCTAGCTGAGAGGTTGATCATATTTCCATCCCCCTCGGTATTGTCATCTTCTCATCACCTCTCTCTCTCTCTCTCGATCACTCTTTCACATGCACTCTCCCTCTCTCTCTCTACTTGCAATTCATTAAACTAGATACATGTATCTCCAAACTAGCTAGAAGGCTAGGTTGGCTAGCTAGCTATAGCTTGCTGAATTTAAGCAGCTATCTAGCTGGCTCTTCCAATTAATGCATGCATCAAGTTAATTAGGGTTTCATATATACAAATCCATTTAATGTAATTAAGCAGCTCATGTACACACATATGGCATAGCTAATTATGTTTCATGCATATATGCATGCCCTGAGTCATTAATTATTTATTTGAATTTGTCAATTTTGTGAAATAATTGTAGATGGACCGAGAATATTGGATGTATGGAATAAAACGTACTATTGTTGAGTATTTGAAGGGTGTGAATGGGTTTATTAAATTTGCTGAGCAAGAAAAGGCGAAGAAGGGTGAGAAAGATATGCATTGTCCTTGTATAGATTGTATGAACTTCAAAAGGTTCGGCAACTCTGATCAGATTAGGAATCATTTGATTCGTCGTGGTTTTAACGCACGCTATACCCGTTGGATATGGCATGGTGAAGATCTTGAGGAAACGAGCACCGCTACCACTCAGCAGCACCCGGAAGTGGATTGCAGTAATGATGATCATGATCAGAACATTGGTAATGTTCATTCGGAAGTCCATGTAGATGACGACAATTTAGATGAAATGTTACGTGATGTAGAAGAAGACTACAGCGAAAATGATTTAGCTAAATTTGAGAAATTAATTGTTGATTCTGAGAAGCCTTTGTTCCCCGGATGTGCAAAATTTATAAAGTTGTCTTCTGTGTTGAGATTATATAACTTGAAGGCAAGCAACGGTTGGAGCGATAAGAGTTTCACGGCGCTATTGGATCTGTTAGCGGACATGCTTCCAGAGGGAAATGAGTTGTCAAGATCGGTTTACCGGGCCAAAAAACTATTGTGTCCGTTGGGAATGGAAATCGAAAGAATACATGCATGCCCAAATGATTGTGTTTTGTACCGTAACGAGTACGAGGATTTGCATGTTTGTCCAAGATGCGGTGCATCGCGGTATAAGCATAGGGACAGAATTTATCACAATGGATGTGATGAGGTAAAGAAAGGGCCTCCGGCCAAAACTGTGTGGTATTTGCCTGTGATTCCCAGATTGAAACGGCTGTTTGCAAATCCGAAAGATGCGAAGTACTTGCGTTGGCATGTTGAAGGTCGGAAACAAGACGGAAAACTAAGACATCCAGCTGATTCCATTCAATGGATAAACATTAACAGAACATTCGGTGAGTTTGACGGCGAAGTGAGGAATATAAGGTTTGGGCTGAGTACGGATGGTATGAATCCACACAGAAATATGAGCAGTCGACAAAGCACTTGGCCGGTTCTTTTATGCATCTACAATCTTCCTCCTTGGTGATGTATGAAGCGCAAGTACATCATGATGTCGTTACTAATTTCAGGACCCAGACAACCTGTCGTGGTATTACGGATACCTCGGCAGGTTAGGACGTGCACGACACGAATACAATGGTGCGAGCAAACCGAGTTACTGGTCTTCTCCCGCCGGGCAACACAGAAACTGACACGGGGGTTTATACAGGTTCGGGTCCCAGTGGGGGCCCTAGTCCTGTTGGCTCTCTCCAGACGCGAGTCCGCTAGGGAGGTGAGCTCTCGGGGAGAGGTCTCCAAGAGAGCCGGATATTGCGTTAATATAAATGAATTTCAATCCCCTGAAAAGAGGTACAAGAGGGGTATATATAGCCCCTAAGAAATACAAAAGACTAAAGAGCCCTCGCTGCAACCGTCGGATGGAAGGGCGGGGACGTCCTTTGACCAGGGGGACGGCCTGGATGCTCAACACGTGGCCTCACCGGCTTCCCAGAGGCTTCACGGTCAGCAGCCGCCCTTCGGGAACCCGGAGACTCTTCGGGACTCGCCGGGGGTCCGGTGATCCTTCGGATCTCACCGGGCGCCCGGTGACCCTCCGGATCTCACCGGGGGCCCGGTGGCCCTCCGGGTCTCACTAATAATTTCGGGGACGTCCTTTGACCAGGGGGACGGCCTGAATGCTCAACACGTGGCCTCACCGGCTTCCCAGAGGCTTCACGGTCAGCAGCCGCCCTTCGGGAACCCGGAGACTCTTCGGGACTCGCCGGGGGCCCGGTGGTTCTTCGGGTCTCACCGGGATTCCGGTGACCCTCCGGATCTCACCGGGGGCCCGGTGACCCTCCGGATCTCACCGGGGGCCCGGTGGCTCTCCGGGTCTCACTGGGATTCCGGTGACCCTCTGGATCTCACCGGGGACTCCTCAGGACTCCGTGGGGCCTCCTGGGGATTCCCCCAACAGCAGGCCCCCAGGCCCTCGGGGGCACTTGGTGCCTCCGCTGGGTATGTGAAGCTCCCAACAATGACGCTTCATCTTCCACGGAGTCCCTTATGCCGCCGGCGGCGTTACAGCTTCTGAAACGTATCTCCGCGGGACGCGTCTATCCGCGAACAGACGCATCGCTTCGAAGCGTTCACATTCGTGTCGCCTCGTCTTGCGCACGACGGTTCGGCCCCGCGGCTTCGATGGCTTTGTGGACACGCGGCGGGCATCCGGATCCCCCTCCACCACCCATAAATAGGGGGGGGCCCTTAGTTTGAGCATGCCCACAAGCACTCAAAGCCCACAAACCTCTGTAGTGCCCCGGTAGATCCCGGTGATTTCCGGTGACTTTGCCCGGAAGCGCCCGGTGACCTTTTCCCGGTAGCTTCCGGTGACTTCCGGTGACTTTGCCCGGAAGCGCCCGGTAGTTTCGAGTGACTCCTCCAGAGAGACCCGGTGACCTTTCACCGGTAGTTTCCGGTGACTTCCGGTGACTTTGCCCGGAAGCGCCCGGTAGTTTCGAGTGACTCCTCCAGAGAGACCTGGTGACCTTTCACCGGTAGTTTCCAGTGACTTTCGGTGACACTCCCCGGTAGCACCCGGCAATTTCGGCGGTTTTTCGACGAGTTCATCCCTGATGGTGCCGAAGAGTCGCGCCAAGGTCTCCGAGCTGCCCGCGGAGGAGGTGACCTCCGATTTCCTCGGGGCCACCGAGTTCTCCTCGGGGGCCCTTGAGGCCTTTTTGGAGTGCGGCTATTTTTGGGCGGGTGACATCAGGATTCCCGGCCCGGCTGAGCAGGTGCCGAGCCCCCGGGACAGGGAGGTGGTGGCCTTCGAGGCCTTCGTGGAGGCGGGCCTCCGGCTTCCGATGCACCCGCTGCTGCGCGAGTTCCTGCAGGTATACGGTCTCTCGCTCAACCATCTCACCCCGAACACTCTTATCAGGATGGGCCTGTTTATCTGGTTGTGCGAGACGACTGCCGTGACGGAGCCCACCCTGCGGCTCCTGTGGTACTTCTACGAGCCATCGGCGAGGGGCCCGGTGGTGAGGAGGGGCGGTCCTAGGTCGGCCTTCGGCTCCATCATGATCCAGCTGACCCTGGGCCGCGCCGACGAGTACCCGGTGTTAGCCTCCCGGGACCACTAGGGGGACTGGCTCCGGCATTGGTTCTACCTCGGGTGGGAGACCCGGGGGTGACTTATTCTCGGGAGCCGTCGACGTACTCGCGGTCCGGCGGCCCGGTGGCTCCCGAGTGGACCGTGGCGGAGATGGACCTCCTCACCGCGATGGCGGAGGCCCGATTCCGGCGGTCCATGCGGGATCTTGCGGAGGAGATGGCCCTCCTCCGAGTGGAGCCGTTCCACACCCGTCGAGGGAGAGGAATGTCGGCGGCGCACAGGCCACCCCGGATGGCGGTGGCGAACCATAAGTATTCGGACCCCTTCTCCATGCTGGGAGACTTTTCCTAACTCTTGCTTCATTTGTTGCTCTTGCAGTTAGGTCCTATGGTTGGGCCAAGGAGATCGCGGCTGACGAGGATTGACACCTGGGTCACTTCTAATAAACTTTTGGTTCAAGACAGGTTCGAACCAGACATATATGTGGCGATGTGAACTCAAGCTATTCTGAGGGGCATCACCATGAGGTCGCAAGCTTTACGCGATCAGGTCGCGGGTTTCATGCGATCAGACTGACAGCCTTGTGCGGTCAGAAGTTTGTATGCTATGCGCGGACTGGATATCCGAGATGTTGCGCGGTCAGCCCACATTCCGCGGTCAGAACATTCTCGACCAGAGTGCTTGGAGTTTATTCGGTTATCCTTATATCAGGATATTCCAAGCATCCCGAGTATTCCTCCACGTTGAAGACTAACCGTCAGAGGTCAATATATACGGTTATTCATGATTAACACGTGTTAATAACCTCCGTGGAAGTTAATAGCGGTTCTCCAGGAACCGCATCCAACCGTTTGATGCAGTTTTCTTCATATGGCACCCTTTCGACCAGTATAAAAAGGGGGCAAAGTACATCAAACAGGGGATCCAAGAGATTTGGAAGAATAAGACCCCTGATATAAGTAAGATACAAGGTATCTCGACCACTCAAATAGCCAAGTCTACGGCTTAGATTAGACAATACTTACAAGTCTCCTATAGCTTCCTTTTGTACATTTATATAGGGAAAACTTTCGCCTGTAAAGGTTTCTCCCCGCTAGTTTGTAAAGATTTACCACATATAGTGAAATTCTAACAGGACGTAGGGCTTTTACTCCCACCATCGAGGGCCCGAACCTGTATAAATCTCTCTGTGCTCCTGTTCACCATTGTTCTACATACCTTCCCGGAGGGTCATCTTGAAAGGTCTCACAATTACAAATTTTGCATAAGTTCGGCTTAGGACCCCGAGTCCGAATCGTCGACAGCTGGCGCCCACCGTGGGGCCTTTCTCAAGGCGTCCTAATTGAAATCCGGAGGTTCGCCGAAACATGGCTGGAGCATATGATTCCGAGAACGATTTCGATCTCGAGGATTATGCCCATATACCAATGCCTTCTCCAAGCGATCCTGTTCCGATGGAAGAGGTCGAAGGCCAGAATCTTCCACAGGTTGAATCATCTCTCCAAGTCATGTCAATCGACCAGGAAGCAACTGGCGCAAGGTCAGAACCCACAGAGGTTCTTAATGTGCTAGGTGATGAATCCGGCCCGTCATACGACCCTGTTGAGGGAAAATATGATGATGACCCGGAAATTAGCCCAGGAAGGTTCGACCCTGATAACCTTCACCGTCTCTTTGATTTCGAGTTCGACTCAGAACAAACCGAGATGTTTTCCCCATCGGCAACCTCTCTCCCTAGGCAGTTTGCTGCGCTGTCAGAAGAAACTCCCGAACAACAGGCTGCCAGGGAAGAACAAGATCGCAAACGGAAGGAGGATCAAGATCTCGAGCAACAGAACAACGAACTACGCAGAACTGCCCTAGAGGCTCTTCAAGATGCGCAGGCTCGTTACGATGCTGCCCCAAGTTCTTCTCGACGGTCGCGTGGTCGTAGACGTGACCAGAATCCTTCTTTACCACCGGAGCGTTTCCCAGTGGACGAAGAAACGATAACACCTGGTGCCCCTAGGAGAAGTACCCATGGTCGACTGCGATCTATCGCGGAAGTCATGCGCAATTTTCCCCCTACGGTCACGGATGCGCAGAAACCGGCCTTTTTCAGGATCCTGGTGGAAAGACTGGACGAGGTCGCATCCGGGGCGACCCCAACAGCCTCTTCCCGCTCGGTAACACATTCCTGTGAACGGGATGGTCCTCATTCCGGCTCTGGCCGGCGAAGTTACCCGCCGCCCGTACCGTCCCGACAGGACAAATACCGGTGGATGCAGGATTCTCGTAGTAGGGATCGAGTTCCTGTTCACTCTCGTTTGGGACCACGAGTAACCTCGCCATTACGTGAGGTTGCTCGAGACCCAACCGAGAGTCACAGGGCGATTCACGGTCCTTACGTTGGTTGCAAAGCTTTTTCGCCTGGCCTACGAGCAGTCGTTTGGCCCGATAAGTTTCGACCAGGGGCCATTGAGAGGTTTGATGGAACTCAGAACCCATCTGAGTTCCTTCAGATTTATATTACTGCCATCCAAGCAGCGGGAGGCGATGACAAGGTCATGGCCAACTACCTGCCTACAGTCCTCGCAGGACTGGCTAGAACCTGGTTGTTTAATCAGCCTGAGGGTTCCATCTACAATTGGGAAATGCTATGCGATGCCATCCTCAGCAATTTCCAAAACTGTTACCAAAAGCCGGGTAAGGAGGACGACTTGCATAGGCTGCGGCAAACTTCGACCGAAACACTTCGGCAGTTTGTCAAGAGGTTTGTCGGGGTGAGGAATACCATCCCGAACATATCTGATGGCTCCGTAATCAGGGCATTTAAGCATGCCGTTCGATTCCGGAGATTCACTGAAGACTTGCTTATCCACCCTCCTCGATCAGTGGCCGATCTGTTCGACATGGCCGATCGATATTCCGATGCAGCCGAAGCAGTCGAATGGAACCGAATGGTCGACAAGGGGGACCTACCACCCCAACCAGGCTTCAAGGACGCCAGGAAAGAAGATTCAAGCAAAAAGCCGGAGTCTTCACCGGGTGGGAAGTCAAAGAAGTCGAAGAGGAACCGCTCTGGACAGTACCGCGAGGTCGCAGTCGCAGAGAAGCCACCTTCGACCAAAGGTAATAAGTCTTCATTTAAAAGTAAAACTGCCTCTGGTGGTCGGGATTCCGACCAGCCAGAAAAATCAACTAATCCGCAGGAGGGCAAGAAATGGTGTCCACTCCACAACTCCGCAGGCTACGACCTCAAAAACTGCAGGAGTTGGTTGAAAGAACTGGACGATTTCTACCAAGGAGTTGGTCCAATGCCAACCTTACCGCCTAAAGAGCAGGCGTGCGGGATTAGAGACGTCGACGGAGACGAAGAAATGGCTTACCAGGTACCTCAAAATCATGTTAATGTCATTTTCGGAGGTTCTTCCTCTTTCGTTTCCAAAAGGAAGTTTAAAACCTTCTGCCGAGAGGTTAACTAAAGGGAGACATCCCTTGGTGAACCTCAATACCCCCGTTGGTCGGATATGCCTTTGACGTTCGATCGCGCTGACTGTCCTGTGGGGCTAACCCGACCATTGAGGTTACCTCTGGTCATTACCCCAATCATCAGTAACGCGAGAGTCGAAAGGGTCCTGATTGACGGGGGAAGTTCCCTTGATCTTTTATTGGTCAAGGCACTCGACGAGATGCAAATTCCTCGTTCGAAGATCAAGCCCATAATCCATCCATTCTATGGAATAATCCCGGGCCCCTCCATGATGCCATTGGGACAAGTGGTCCTCCCGGTCACTCTGGGAGAACCAGACAACTTTCAGACAGAACTGGTTACTTTCGATGTGATCGATTGTGATTCAGCTTATAATGCAATCTTTGGCAGGCCGACTCTTGCTAAGTTCATGATGGCAACGCACTATGCTTATCAGTGCGGGAAATTGCCTGGCCCCAAAGGTGTCATCTCGGCCCGAGGCAGTCGCAACGTGGCACTCACATGCGACCGGCTATCTTTGGAGATGATCGATCAACTTCCCCTCCGGGACGCTCAGGTCGCCACCGTCGCCGCCGATGCGATCAAGGCTGCTCCTTGACCAGATGAAAAACTCAAACAAGTTCCTTTGTACCCAGATGACCCATCCAAGACAATTCGGGTTGGATCAGCCCTGGATGACAAATAGGAACTCGACCTCGTTGCTTTCCTCCGGGCTAACGCAGACGTGTTTGCGTGGAAACCGTCCGACATGCCCGGTGTCCCAAGGGAAGTAATTGAGCACAGGTTAGCAATTCGACCTGGACAACGACCAATAAAGCAAAAGCTCAGGCGTTTTGCCACTGACCGACAGGAAGCCATCCGAGAAGAGTTGGACAAACTCTTACAAGCCGGGTTTATCCGCGAAGTGGATCACCCGGAATGGCTCGCCAATCCGGTCATGGTCCGCAAGTCAAATGGCAAGTGGCGCATGTGCGTCGACTACACTAGCCTCAACGCTGCCTGTCCGAAGGATGACTTTCCCCTTCCCCGCATCGACCAGCTGGTCGACTCGACTGCGGGTTGTGAACTGATGAGTTTTCTGGACGCTTACTCAGGATATCATCAAATTAGCATGGCAGAAGACGATGAAGAGAAGACTGCCTTCATCACCCTGTTCGGCACATACTGCTACGTCAGAATGCCGTTCAGTCTCAAGAACGCAGGTTCCACGTACCAGCGCTTGATGCAAAAGACCTTTCTTTCCCAGGTAGGGCGTAATATCGAAGCATATGTAGACGATTTGGTTGTAAAAAGTACCAAGAGATTGTCTCATTTGGACGATCTCGCTGAAACCTTCTGTAATTTGAATCGTTTTGGAATAAAATTAAACCCGGAGAAATGCTCTTTCGGGGTTTCTTCAGGAAAACTCCTTGGTTTCCTTGTGTGTTCCAGGGGCATTGAAATTAATCCTGAGAAAATTAGGGCTATTGAACAAATGAGGTCGCCCTCGACCATGAAGGATGTTCAACGCCTGGCTGGTCGCATGGCGGCTTTAAGTCGCTTCATATCGCGATTAGGCGAAAGGGGATTGCCTTTCTTCAAAGCCTTGCGGAAGCATCATAACTTTACATGGTCGGATGAGGCCGAAAAAGCATTCCAGGAGGTAAAAGCATATCTATCCAGTCCGCCAGTATTGGTGTCTCCCGACAAAGGAGAACCGTTGCTTCTTTACCTGGCGGCCACACCACACGCGGTCAGCGTCGTTCTAATCGCGGATAGGGAAGGAATACATAGACCCGTCTACTATGTGAGCGAAGTACTTCATGGTCCTAAGGAGCGCTACCCTGAGGTCCAGAAGATACTTTACGCGCTACTGATGGCTTCCCGTAAGCTACGACATTACTTTCAAGCACACAAGATCACAGTACCCTCCTCTTTTCCTTTGGGGGATATTGTCCGAAATCCAGAGAAATCTGGTCGAATCGCCAAATGGGCGGTCGAACTCGGTGCCTTCGAGATCCATTTCACACCCCGCACGGCGGTTAAGTCTCAGGTTTTGGCCGACTTTGTGGTCGAATGGACCAACCCTGAGCCACCCGTGTGGTTGGCAGAGGAACTGGAGTGCCCCGATTACTGGACAATGTACTTTAACGGCTCCCGTAGTTTTCAACACTCGGGGGCTGGAGTGGTCTTAGTTACTCCCCAGGGCGAACAACTTAAGTATGTCATTCAACTACACTTTGTTGCGACCAACAATGCAGCAGAGTATGAAGGTCTTCTTGCAGGGCTCCGGGCAGCAAAATTCCTCGGAGTCCGTCGATTAGTGGTGAGGGGAGACTCACAGTTGGTCGTAAACCAGGTAAACAAGGAGTACAGCACCTCCGATGAGACAATGGCTCATTACCTGGGGGAAGTGGGGAGATTGGAAAAACACTTCAGTCATTTCGAAGTCCAATACATCCCGCGAAAGGACAACATTCTCGCAGACCAATTATCCAAAATTGGGTCCTCACGCTCATCCGCTCCGGCAGGAGTGTTCATTGAACACTTGGACCGTCCTTCGATCATGACTTCGGTCGAGGATGATCCGGTAATAGCCTTCGTTACCAACCTCGGTCAGGAACAAGATTGGACTCATCCATTGAGGATCTATCTTGAACATGGGACCCTACCCGAGGATGAAACCGAAAGTGATCGGTTAATTCGAAAGGCGCGTTTGTACAAGCTCATAGATGGGATTTTGTACAGAAAGGGTACTCAAGGAGTATTCATGCGTTGTATATCTCAGGAGGAAGGAAAATCCCTCTTGAGAGAAATATATGACGGTGTATGCGGTGCGCACTCGTCATATTGGACACTGGTCGGAAAGGCTTTTCGACAAGGATTCTACTGGCCTTCGGCACTTGATGACGCCAAGCATATGGTCAAGACGTGTCCCCAGTGTCAGTTCCACGCAAGACAAGTTCATCAACCTGCCTATGCGTTGCAAACCATTCCTCTCACATGGCCATTCGCGGTCTGGGGGATGGATATCGTCGGTCCTATGCCACAAGCGGTCAATGGGTACAAGTTTCTGTTCGTAGCCATTGACACATTTACAAAGTCGATTGAGGCCGAACCAGTACGGAATATTACCGCATCAGCCGCACAAAAGTTCTTCCATAAGAACATTGTGGCACGATTTGGTGTTCCAAACCGTCTCATCACAGACAATGGTTCTCAGTTTGCCAGCGGTCTTTTCCTGGACTACTGCGATCAGGTTGGGACCAAGGTGTGCTTTGCTTCTGTGGCCCATCCACAAAGCAATGGTACCGTAGAACGAGCCAATGGGCAAATACTGCAAGGCATTAAAAAGCGCGTCTTTAATCGCCTTAAGACTCGCTCGGGGGCTTGGGCGGATGAGCTCTATACCGTTCTATGGGCATTACGAACTACTTCTAGTCGAGCCACCGGTGAGACGCCCTTCCATTTGGTCTACGGGGCTGAGGCGGTATTGCCTATGGAAGTAAGTATTGGTTCTGTTCGGACAGATCAGTTCGAACAGATTAATCAGTCCGAACAACGGGCGCAAGATCTTATCCTCTTAGAAGAACGGCGTGATCGCACCCTGGTTAAGTCCGCGGCATACTTGCAAGCTTTACGCAGGTATCACAGTAAAAAGGTGCGACCACGTGATCTCAACGTGGGCGACTTGGTTTTACCAAAAATTCAAGACCAGTCTAATCGCAACAAATTCTCCCCAAAATGGGAAGGTCCTTACACTGTTGTCTCAGTGCCGCGGACAGGATCGGCGCGGTTAGCTATGGAGGATGGTCGGATTTTGTCCAATACTTGGAACATCGATCAACTTCGTAAGTTTTACGTGTAAGTATTCCAAATCACTTTTTTCCTGTTCAATTAGTATCTTTCATAAAATAAAATATGTTTTGCTTTCATGCAATAAGTTTTTCTTTTTAAGCCCTTATCATATGCATTCGACCTGGGGGCTGACCGCCGGCGGTCAGATCATTACAACAATCTAATCGGATTCGCTGGTCGATCTCATGACCACTTCCAGATAAGTCACTCCTAAATAAGTCGTTTCTCAGCGCATGCGGAGCTATCTGGCAAGTCCTTGGTCATCTGAGTGGCTACCAGTTCGCAATAAGATTAGACGTTATATTGATCCTGATCGTTGGTTTAAAACGCACACCCCTGGTCGTTACGCTTATATTTTCTCCTCTGCTTATAACACTAAGGCTTCAGTATTCATAAGCAGAGGCGGGGGCTAGGGGGGATGTGCTTATAGTATAGAACTCATAATATTAAATTGCAAAATATGTACTTTCTGTCAAAAAATGGTTTTTTACATACATTGCATTATACACAATTGTTTGGATACAAAAATAAGGATCATTCGATCCCCAGCTCAGTCAGAAGCCTGTCTACTAAGGGCTTGATCTCCTCCATGACGGCATCGAGCAGCTCTTCACTCTCGATCTCAACCGGTCCCACCAGTGGATTCATGTCACGTCTGCCACGACTGTGACATCACCTGTGAGGAGCCCAGCTCGGTGCAGCTGGTCCCATAAACCACTTGACTTCCCAGGATGAGTCAATCACAGGATTACATTGCAGCAGCAAAATAATACAGTAGTCATAAATGTATGGCCATCAGGCCTTAGTACAAACGAGGTACAGTGCCGAACAAGGCACAAGGGTCTAACAAAATAACACATCTAGTCGGCGGAAGCTAGGCCCAAAAGCAAACCACAGGAAACAGAGGTTGAAAGCAGACAGCACCACATCAGGGCTCCGGAGGAAACTGCTCATCACCTCCTGGATCCGCAGCATCTTCAGGGTATCCTCCAAGGTCGTAGAACGCTCCATCTATTGATGAGTTGTTGCAAGGGTGAGTACTTACGTACTCAGCAAGTCATAGGGAAGGTAGAGATATACATATATATATATATATATGACATGAACCTATGCTATTGGGGAAAGAGCGAAAGGTTTTTCTCAAAATACAATTCTTTCTCAATTCTTATTCAGCCTCCAATCATACTCATGGCAGTAAATAAATCATATTGATGGTGATACATATATCCCATATCCAAGGCGATATATCCTCATATCACATTATTTTTATTCAAGCCTTTCAATCTTATACTCATAACAGTATTTCGTATACTTTAGGGCATAAATCCACATGCCTCTTAGTTATCACATGTTTACTAGCTTATGGTATTACCGCGACACGTCAACACATGACAGTCCACGGCAACGCCCCTTATCGTGACAACACATGCCACTTGGGTAATCTTGAGCTAACAAATTTTAGTTTATAAAACAATACTTGTGTCACACCCCATGGATTTAATCCACCGCGGCATACTCCTAAAACTCGGGAGTACGAAGTATTCGAATACATTTTTAAACTCTGCAGAGATGTACCTCTTTTTAAATCCACTTTTTCACTCGACTTCCAAGTCGGGCCAACTCCATGCGACTTATACGCATGTGACAAGGCCGAGATCACACAACGTTTTTGCAGTCTAGTATTAACAGTGTCCCTGCCCGGTAAATGGACAATACCGTCCCAAGTACCGTTGTGGGTCCTCCCCACTGCCTTACTTCCTAGCCTGGGTCTATGTTCCCGCAGGACACATAACCTCTTTTGATTACAGTCGCGCACGACTTAATCTGGCGTAGGGCGTCTTCCTTCTTTACACCTTATCCTCTCATAATTTTTCTGATCTCACATCACTCATGGACGAACTGCGTCCCACCAGTTTCCACGCGAGAAACCGGATCGACAAGCCATGCAGGGAACTGATAATACTAAGAAAGCTACTAAGTTGCGCCTGTCCCATACCAGGTAAGTGGTTGGTACGTTTTTCATGCCACTAGACGCATAACACAAGGTTCTAGTCCTTACATGCCAGTGACCAGATCATGCCACAAACCATGCACCTTCAGTGCCTACACCTTCAGTGCAGCCAAGCACCTCCAGTGCTACCACCATTCCATACCAAAATACTGGTCACGGCTAGGGGTTCTATTTCATGAATATAAATGTACATGTTTATACTTTTATTAGTTCGTGGCTTACTATCTTATCAAGTTCACATTTCTCAAGTATTCAATCTATCACTGCCATGATATCATTGATCTCAACACATGCAATATTAATAAGATATCTACTCATGGAATAGCATAGCAATTCATAAAATATGGGTTTCAATATGATCAAAGTATGACTTGCCTTCCGCGTCGTAAGTATCAGCAGTCGATGACGGTTCAGCGACAAGATCTTCAACCCCGGACTCTTGCTCTGAACAAGATCAAACAAGCAAACAGGCATTACAATCAATCCTATTCTTACTAATTCACTACATGCAAAGATGCAAGGAGAAAATAATCTGGTGATACAAGGTTTGAAAGCGATTTGGGTTTAATTATGGAAACCAGGGTTAAAATTACCTGTTAAGGTTTACAAGGTTCCAAAATATCAGGGTAATATCAAGGTGGTGACTGGTTCGCCCAAAAACAGCGAACGTCTTTAGGTTGGCATTCGGTTCGAGGCATCGACATAAGGTCAGTGGGTGATAGAGAGCTCAACTCAAGTTGTGACAGTAGAGAAAAGTGTAGATCACAACATCAGGAGTCTAAGGGACAAAGTTATTTTCAAGTTTCATGGCTGGAAGTGGGTGAAAAGGCTCAATGCCACTGGCTGACATAGGCTGACAGTGCTCTATAATGGCATTGACATGGTTTGAACAGTTTCCAGTGGCCAAAGTAGGTTTTGATTCAAGCATATGGTGCACAAGGTAGTGAGACAACTATTTGACAAAGTAATTTCTGTTTTACATAACCAGAGGTGGGTGAACAGGGCTAATGCCACTGGCTGACACAGCCTGGGATAGGCTTGACACGGCCAGAAACTAGGGTTAGCCATATCTTTTGACTCAGGGCTCCAAATGATGCACCACTTTGTCTGGTGGTTAGGCATTTGTAACAGGAACAAATGTCTCAACAGGACCTAGGGCAGGAGATGGCTGGAAGGTGATGAAAACCGGCGAAGAACACGGTGGCCGAGCTGTTCTCAACAGTTTCTGGACCAAACTTTGGCATGGCGATATCTCTTCATCTGGGCCGATCCAGGTGTCGAGCTAGAAGGCAAAAATACTCCTGGGGTCGAGGCACATCTACTAGACAAGGTGGTTGGGGTTGAAACGGCCGGGAACAAAATCCGGCGACCGGAGCTAGAGGAGAAGACACCAAAATTGGGCATTTCTGTTCTAGGGCAAACGAATTCGAATCCTTGCTTGAGGAGGGTCTCTGGGGCATAAGAAAGCTACTGGTGAAGTTAGATTGGCTGGAGGTGCACCAGAGAAGCTTAACGGCGAGTTCCAGTGTGCATGCAAGGTGTAAACTTGGGGTTTTTCATATTTTAGCGAAATTGGTTATTCTGGTTGCTTAGATGTGTTCTAAACAGTCCACTGATCATGATTGATTCCAGGCTCGAGAGCTAATTTGGTTTAATTGGGGTTTAATTGCTCGCCGGAGTTGTCGGGGAAAAACAGCAATTCCCGGCGAGGTGGTGCGATAGAGTTCAATTGGCTGCTACTACACAGGTAAGTGGATGAGGGTTACTTACTGGTAGCTTCAATTTGGAGCTCGGTGCAGTGGATTGGCCTGGCACCGTGAGCCTCTTCTCGAGCTCGCCGAAGAAGACGAAGACGACGGTGAGTTGAGAATTTTGGGTGGTTCTGGTGTGAGTTCCTTCGTGCTGGGCTGGGGCGGCTTTTATAGGCACAGCAAGGGGCTTGCAACGGCTGGAATTGCACGGGGAAGTGAAGCTCGAATTGATGGCGAATTGACCGGCCGGGCGGGACAGCAGCGAAGCGACGCGCTCCAGCGGCCGTGCCGGCTTTTGCAGCCTGGCGCGCAGTCCTGGCTGATGCAACGGCGAATTGATGCATCCCTCGGGCATGCTTGCAACGTGGCGCAACTGCGCTGCCGTTGTCGGGCGCGCGCGCGGGAGAACGAAGGCGCTGCTGGCGGCGAGGTGGTTCTACGGTGGCGAACGACGTGCGCACACGTGGCAGGAACGCGGTGGCAGGGGTGGCGACCACGGGGCTTCACCGGCGACGAAGTTCCTGGCGTGGCAGCGCGGTGGTCGCGGTCGTGCACAGTGTCTCTGGTCGAACCAGGGACCAAATTGCAAGGATTCTTATTTGAAATCTGGACTGATTTGCAATTTCTGTCTTAGAGGTGGTTAATTTGAGGATTGATTTCATGGCTGAGTATAACATTTCTATTAGTACTCATCCAACTCAAATTTAGAGAAAATTTGATAAGATTTGAGGGATTTCACCTATTTTCGAAAATGGGGTAAAATTAGGGTAAAATAAATCTGGATTTTGTCGATTTCGAATTCTGGTGATTGGAGAGAGATTTTGAAGTCTGATCAAAAGGGAGATCTATATCAAATAGTATTTGGAAGGTGTTTCCTGAAGAAATTCTGGAGTTGGAATTAATTTGCAGATTTTAGCCTTTTCAGGCTTCCAGGTAAACAGAAAAGGACTTATTCGCAGTAAAATTTGGACTAAACTGCGAAAAGTGTTTAGATGAATCAATCTGGCTCCCAACTTTTTGAAGTGAGTTGAGGATGAACCTAGGAACATATTCCAGGGGTTACTTGAGTCTGAATAGGGTTAAATCAGAATAATTCAATCATCTGGAAACTGGGGTACTTAGGGTAAATCTGAATTTTCCTGTTTTTGAAAACAGAGAGAGGCTTAGGTACTGAGAGTTAGGGTCAGAATTTGATCTGGCTCCTGAAGACTTTTATTTTCAGGGTAACTGATAGATTAAATCTGGATGGTCAGATCTTGATCTGGATATAGAGAATAGATTTGGAGATTTTTAGGGTTTGGGAGAGATTAGAGTTCAGCTGATCTGTCTACTACTACAGAGATACATGCATGCAGGGTTTTTTATGCAAAACTTTTCACCCCCAAAACTAGGGTGTTACAATTCAGATCTGCATCTGGGCCATAGTGGAGTCGAATCCGGCTTAGCATAGCAGAAGCGGCTGACCGAACTCTGGTTCTGATCACCTCTTCTCTTCGCTGTGTATCCTCAGGGAGATACTCGAGAAGTGACTCTGCTTGAGCTATAACAAGGGCAGTCCAGTCTTCTTGGCTGAGATCGTCTCGGGTGGTTTCGACCACGTCAGCCTTCAGAAGGTAAGCCACCGCCTTCAGCTTTTCGAAGACTGAATGGCTCAGCTTCCCAATTGCCCTTGTGGAGGCTTCGATAGAATCCTGGAGGAGTTTATTATCTGCACTGAGCTGTTGTATTTGACCTGCTTGCGCTGCAACAAGGGAAAAGATTACTCGCATATTGCTTAGACAAGTCTTCCTAGCTCAGAAGATGACTTACCAGCAAGTTGCGATCGTAGTCTATTATTTTCGATCTCTTGGTTCCTCACCACTGAGACCGAATGGAGCTTCATTGTGGCTATTTCCTTGTCCTGCAATGCCACCTTCCTGCAATAAAACAGAATGAATGGTTGTAACCAATTTATACATCTATAAATTGAAGAATGATGATCCTTACTTGCATAAGAAGTCTCGTTCTCTTTGTATGGTCACCATGCTCGCCGCCGTGGCACGTGACTGGGCCATCATCCGGGATAATTCATGTGATGCAAAAAGGGAGTGAAAAGTGTCCTATGTGTAATTCAGGACATCCAGAAAGGGATTCATCATACCTTCATGAATTTTTGCAGAGAGGCATCTTCCGGACTAATTGGAAGATTTGTCGAAGGCCCGGAGGTGCTTACAGCAGGGACAGTAGGAGGAAGTGCCTGCTAAGTATTGCTTCTAGTCGCCGGCGACTGCGACTGGGTCCTCGTATCTGTTTCTCCCCCCGTGACTTGGACGACTTCCTGGGCCGAGGGGGTGGAGCGCTCCTCATTGGGGGCTCCTGCACCAGCAGTGACTTCAACCCTTTCTGAAGCGGTTGGAGGATTGGGTGCCATTTCTTTCCATCTGATGGAGGAAAAGAAAAATCAAATAGTAACTATTCGTGACTATCATTTATGATACAACCAGGATGAAGGTTCTTACCTTAATTGAAATCCCACTAGTTTTTGGGATCTCTGAGAAAGTTCTTCTTGAATGCAGGGACGAGTATCGTCCGCCCTGATCTTGCGCTTGGAAAACAAAGGCCCCTTTCCCTGTGTGTCTTCCCCTATGAACATTTTTTCAAGGGAAAAATAAAGACTGACAAGAAGGATCGTTACCTGGGTAGTTGATCCCATTGGCGACGACCCATCCAAGTATCTCGCTGTCTCCTGTGATCCTGTAGCCGGTACCTCATGTGTAACCGCCGCAGGATCTTGAACAACCACCTCTGCTCCTGTCCGCGGAGGAGGAGGATTTTCCTCCCTAGGACTCACGGTAGTCGCAGGGAGAAGCTCTCCTCCCTGTATAAACATTGACTCGTCAAAATATACAGAAGGAATTGAAGAAAGTATGACTGTAAGGAATCCTTACCGAGGTCATCCTTTCGACCAGGGAAGTAGAGACAATTGACCCTGAAGCCTCGGGGGCTTCAGGAACTTGGAGGTCATCCGCGACCCCAAGATTTTCCGCGGTGGCAGGATCTGCCACGACCACCTCTTCGGTAACAATGGTCTCTGCGGGACAGCTTGGGGCATCGTCGGCTGGAAGATCCGCGATCTTCCTCCTCCGAAGGACCAGAGGAACATCATCCTCTTCCTCCTCGCTCCCCTCTCCCTGTACGACGAAGAAGTGATCCCAATCTGTGCTTGGTAAAACAGAAGGGATGCGATATCTTACCGCCATCTTTCTTGCGGTAGGAGGAACGCTCCGTGAAGACCCCTCCCCGGGATTTGGCCTGGCCTTCTTGGAGGCAGGACTCTTTGTCCTGGGTCTTTGGGAGACCTTTTTCACGTTCTTTACCATTGGCTTCCCAAGAGAGCCAACGTTCTCACTTGGGAAAGTCGTTTCGGCAAACCTTCCTAGGAGCTGATTCATATTTTCGATGGAAATGTTTAACGCTGGACATGCATAAGATCTAAAAAATGGAGGCCAGATAGAGAATGTACCTTTCGGCGCTCCTATTTAAGGTCGTCGCCGGCGTGAATCAGACTCTGTGGACGAGGCGATCCCTTAGGGCCCTCTACATCGGCGTTGTAGGTCCTAAGGAGGGAGTTGGTCCGCCTTTCAATTTCGGATGAAGGCAGGACTGTTCCCAAATTCGAGTCATAATTTGCACAATTCAAGAATGGGAAAGCTCAGCACCAAAGGAATAAATACCTTTACTGTAGTCCAGGGTGCTATCCGCCATGGACCTAATCTCCCATGCCGGATGAGCCCTTTCACGCAAGGGACTCACCCGGTTCTTCACGAAGTCTCGAATAATGTCTCGAGCCGTCAATCCTTGATTGACCAAATGAAGAATCACCTCGGCATACTTCGAAAGCTCCGAGTTCATCGCCGGGGGAACATCTAACTCGCTCGACTTTTCTGGTCGCGAGTTTTCAAACCATAGACTGCTTTCGGATGGTGGAGAGCAGTAAAACCACCTTTGGTGCCACCCGTGCACAGAGTCTCACAGGGGTGGGGAGGGATACTCCTTTTTGTCCCTCAGCCGGAAGTAGATGCATCCGGCGGCGTTGGTGCTCTTCGACCACGCCGAAAAGTAGAATCACCGGAAAAGATCCACGCTGGGATATATTCCGACGAACGCTTCACAAAGATGCTGGAATACCGCAAGGATCAGCATCGCGTTGGGGTGGAGGTTAATTAATTCCCACCCATAGTGCTCAAGGACATCCTTGAGGAACCGACTCTCAGAGAATCGGAACCCGCAGCGCAGGTACTCCTCAAAAACCACCAACTCGCCCTCTTGGACGGTCGGGGTTTCTTGGTCCTTCTCCGCAGGCCGCCAATTGATAAGCAACCGCGGAGGAAGGATCTCCTCCTTCTCTAACGCCACTAGGCTCTCTTCAGAATGATGGATGGATCGGCTCCAGGACGCCATCTTTGGTGGAGAATCAAAGGGAAAGTTGGCGATTTTGGGAAGACGAAGGCTGAAGAAAATGAGGGTTTTGTGCGGCGGGAATGATGAGGGTTTTGGCTGTGTGGCTTCTTTGAGAAGACATCTGCTCTTTTTATAGACCCAAGGCGGCGCATTAATGTGAGTAAACGGTTCATTTCAAACGTTCCATTGAATGCTTTATTCATTTCCCATAATGGATACTGCCTCTGGCGGACCCGATCAAGTGTTCAGGTATCGGATCTGGAACAAAAAGACTTCTTTGTTTCGGAAACTGAAAGTGCAAAAGGACTGAAAAATTTTTAGTACTTTTCAGAAGACATTTTTCCTTTGTATGCTTTGAACATTTTTTATGGAAATGCTTTGCAACTCAATTTTTAACGTACTGGAATGTTTCTAATTGGATTATGGTTTGATCGAAATCGTGTTTTAGACTAAAACTTCGATTCTAATCGGAGTGACAGTCTGACCGAGTTCCGACTCTGGTTGCAATTTAGTTCTGACCGCGGCTCCGAAACTGATCGCGGTATCAGGACAGGTCGCGGTGCTTTTTTCTTAAACGCGATTCTGATCGCAGAACTAAAGTTTCCTGTGTATGAATGGTCGCGAACATAAAGTTTACGACTATATTTTCGCACAGAAGATGTGAAGAATATTTATGAGAAATAAGAAACTTTTCACTAGTACAGAAATGCAGTCTTCTATCGGTAAAAATCACTCTTCTACTATCGGTTTTTGTACTGATAGAGATAGACACGATAGAACAAGATTGGACATTTTCTATCGGTAAATAACCGACAGAAGAAGTTAACTATTCTATCGGCATATTATGAATCTACCGATAGAAAACCCATCGTAGTCTTACGTCCAGCGGCAGGGAAAGTACCATTATTCTAACGGTTAATTACAAGATTACCGACAGAAAAAATCATAATATTCTATCGGCATATTAGGAGTGTACCGATAGAAAACTCGTCGTTAGCGGTTGGAAAAGTACCACTATTCTAACGGTTAATTACAAGTTTACCGACAGAAAAATCATAATATTCTATCGGTATATTTAGAGTGTACCGATAGAAAACTCGTCGTCAGCGGTTGGAAAAGTACCACTATTCTAACGGCTAATTATAAGTTTACCGATAGGAAAAATCATACTATTCTATCGGCATCTTACAAGTTTACCGATAGAAAACTCGTCGCTAGCGGATTGAAAAGTACCACTATTCTAATAGTTAACTACAAGATTACCGACAGAAAAAATCATACTATTCTATCGGCATATTAGGAGTGTACCGATAGAAAACTCGTCGTCAGCGGTTGGAAAAGTACCACTATTCTAACGGTTAATTACAATATTACCGACAGAAAAAAGCTTAGTACTCTATCGGATATGTATGAGTTCACCGGCAGGAAAGGTCACACTCTTCTAACGGTTAATTTTGATTGTGCCGATAGAAAAAAGTACAGTAGTCTCTCGGTTGTTGATGAATTTACCGATAGAGCATTCACATATACAGTACTTTATTTGCATTCACAATACAGTACATTCACATATACAGTACAGATGCAATACAGTATAGATTGGATACACAATACAGTACAGATGCAAGGTAAATTCACAGAACAAATTGACACATTAGGCAGTTATTCACATTTATTCACATATGTATGGACAAATACAGGTTTCAATCCAATGTGGACATTTATTCACATATATATATTTATTCACATGTATATGAACAGTCTATGCAGAGTACACAAAAAGGAGAAAATTGTCATGCTGGATGGTTGGGCGCTACTTCCTCCATGACATATTGTGCCCAGATTTGTCGAAGATATATAATCTTAGCATTTTCATATTGGTCTTTCGACATGGCGATCTGCAAGCATGTGTGCATACTGAGTAACTAACTTCGATCCTAATTTAGAACGTGACACCCATTTTTGAAATTTGAGTTAGCTATCGATGCTTACTTGGGGAATCGGGAAAAGTTTGTCCGCACTAGGTCGTACATGTAGCGCAGCACATAAAACCCGTATTCCCACGATTGCGGCTGCTGATGGCACTGAGATAATTGCATATGCGAAGACATGTTAGCTATATATTGTTTCCATAAACTAATTAAGCATAAACAAAAAGTCTCGTGAGTACCTCATATTCTTTCCAAGCTAGTACGGAGCCCTGCGGTGCGGCATGCCTCCCTCCAGCGGACACATATTTATCAAAAGCCCTGCATTTCAGTTAGTATTGCCAGTTAATGTATTATCATTAGCTAGTGAGGTCAAAATATAAATCAAACATATAAGTTACTTACGCCTCCATATTCCCCTTGAGCACATATTCCATCGATAATCTGTCACGCATCGAATCGAGGTAGTACACCTCGTTCCTCGGCGGACAGATCACGATGAGGATCCAGTGGCCCCTGCATTGTACGTAAAAGAGGACCGCTAGCTCAAAGTACATCTCAGGTGTAACATACAAGATTGAGTTAAATTAGTACGAAATGCACTAACCTTTGGTGGTACGGCACCAGAATGAAGTCCCTGTTCTGCTGCGCCATCAGTGCGCTGGATATGTACTGCTCAGCGTGCGCGGCGTCCTGCTCTAGCATCGTGAGGCTTATTTTCTCTGGGTCGAGGAAACCCACCTTGTCACACGCAGCCTCCGATGCTAGCCTGTACATGCACCTGCATGCGAAGGATGAGATTAATATTAATTTCACAGAAAGTTACTCAGTATTCAAATGAACTGCAACATTAATGCAGAGTTAGCAAACAGAGTTAGAAAACAGCAATACATAGCATCAGCAAACTCACAGGACTCCAGTCCGTATGATGGACATATCGAGCTCCCGCCAGTTGTAGAGGTCGAACAGATCCTCGTGTGCCACGGATATAGTCCCGGGCTCACGGTGGAACTGCCCAGGCCTGTAGGGAACTAAGAAGTTCAGGCTGCGCCGAGCTCGATGTAGGTACCAGTCGTGGAGGTCTCTGGTTGATCGATCCAATTTCCGCAAAGATGCCTCCGACAGGAGTGGGAGCGCGTTCGTGAACGTCCGCGGCAGTCCCTGTCGCCCTTTGCCCTTGCCTTTGCCGCCCTTGCCTTTTGCCGGGGACTGAGCGCGTACCTTCGAAGGCAAGGGCGAGGTGATGGAGGCTTTCTTCCGAGGTGGAGGCGTGGGTGCGCTGGGTGGGGTCGAGGCCATCTTTGATGTGTCCAGGTTCGCACGAGATCGGCCCTCATGCCCCGAGCTGGGGGCGCAGTCCCCTGGTAGCCCCGCGGCAGGCCACTTCAATTAATGAGCACGTATGTTAGATTATGCAAGTTGAGTGTACTGAGTAGGATGTAATCTAAAATGTGTAGGATTTACCGGTTGTATTACAAGACACTTCTTGGGCCACTGTACGTAGGAGCCCACTGCCTCAGCAAGTGTCTGCAGTTCCTCTGTTGGGACTGGCAACGGAGAATCGTTGTAGCCCGGCATGGCCATGTCCACCTGTACCTTTGCGAAACCCAACCGCAGAGGTACACAGTGGACCCGGACATCCGGCCCAGACGGATATACGAAGCCGTGTCCAACCACTTCCTGCCCGGCGCCTACGTGATTCTGTAGGATGCAGCCCTCCGGCCCCTGCAAATTTGTAACAATTAAGTGCACAGATGAAGGCTTGCATCAACTTAAGTGCACAGATGAAGGCTTGCAGTACCTCAAGTAGATCCACTGGATCCGCGAGTACCTTCGAAGCGCAACTGCTTATCCGACCCCGCGGGGTACCGTCGTCCTGGGGATCCGCATCTGCACTCTTGGCCAGCAATGCTTGTCTCAACCATGCAAACTCTTCCCTCATTTGTGCGACCTCGGTCTGCACCTCAGACTGTACCTCAGCCCGTATCTCAGCCCGCATCTCCGCCCGTATCTCCTCCCGTACCTCAGCCCGTATCTTATCGGAGTGGTCAGCTTCCTTTTCCTTCCAGGTGCGGGCCTTCTTCCTCGGTGGAGCCGGATCTACGAAACCGGCCTTCCACGACACAATGGCTCCCACGGCCCGTGTCCGCCCGGGATGCTCCTTATTTCCTAGAGCCCGGGTGAGGATGTCGTTCTCCCTCTGCGGGGTAAACAATCTCTCCGCTGGCCTCCTTCTCAAAAGAGATCTGTTACATTTGAAGGTACCTTGTGAGACAAATTGCCTTATATACACTTGTGCGCACACAGTTTACGAGGTTAGCCAACTTACCATTCGCCTCACAACGTCGGCGTCCCCAGGGGTTGCGAACTGCACAGACCCCGTGGACGACACGGACCCCCTCCCCCTCCACCATCGCTTGCACCTCTCATCCCGGATCTCGGAAAGCGGCAACTCAGGGGTGTCGATGACAGGATTTTGTTCGTCTTCCTTCTTCCACTGTTCCTCCTTCCCCGCATAGCCCCGGGATCCGAGCCGATGCGAGTGGTCGTTCCTCTTCTGGATCGCCCTATTCTTCTCGCTAAGGGCCTTGAACTCCTCAGTCCCCTTCTGCTTGGTGAATTCCTCCCATACCTCCTCCGATATGAAGGGGTACTTCTCGCAAGGAGATTTCCCCGCAGCTAGGAAGTTACTGACGAGCCAGCTCTTAAAGGTTTTCCATGTTCCGTTCATGTCCTTCAAGCAGGCAGTCCTAGGTGTATCGTCGGGGATGTTCCACTTAGCCTGTTTCTGAAAAATGCATACAATTAATCACGAGTTAGTTAAACTTTAGTATAAGCCAAGAGAACGTGATTACGAAAGAGTTCAGCGATTTCAGTTCATTTAACCTTCACTTCCGCCCACAACCTATCCCTCTCGTCCGCCGTCACGTCCTTCCAGCTCTGGACGGTGATCTTCACCCTTTCTTTCGCCAACAGCCCAACGTAGGCCGCGTACCTCCCAGCATTCTTTCCAATCGGCCTCCCAAATTGGTTGAACTCACAAGAAAGATCAGTGCGTTTGGCCAAACGCCCCAACGTCGTCGCGCCTCGCCCCACCCTCTTGCGCTGGGATGTAACAGCCCCATCTTCAGTAGTTACGATGGGGTTGGCCCTAGTCGAACCACTAGTACCATCCGATGAAGACGATGACATGTCTTCCCCTACAAAACCTTCAACAAACCATATATATGGCAATTAATTCGCCTTGGAGTTCCATAACTCAGCCCAGGACTGGAGACTAACTAGGGCGGCAAAAGGGAAAATAATACAAAAAGAAAGACATGCATAAATTACTTACTGAACTCTTCAGAAATATTTTCTATCGGTAAACACATGAGCTGCCGAGAGACCATAACAATTACCTCCACACAAGACAATTTTTCTATCGGCAAACACGTGAGATACCGATAGAACATAACAATGTTCTCTACATATGGAATTTTGTTGACAAGCCACCATTCACTGTCATCACATAACATTCTCGATGATTTGCTACACTAATATTCATGGGCCAGCATTATTATTTCACACGTAAATATGCACACAAGCATCTAAGTGCCACTGTGCATAATCTTTAGCCTAGCCTGTATGTGAGTCATCAGGACTTCACAGCTATTAGGTTGGGAAAAGTCATGTATATAGGCATTTGAAACATATACATCGAAGACCCATCCACATTGCCATATATTCATACGAAGTGAGTAAAAATTCCCAACCAAACTAGTACATTGCATGGCTTATGTCCTTCCAGATCCAAATTAAGTTTTACTACTTGTGCAGAAAAATTTTCTATCGGTAAACACATGAGCTACCGATAGAATATGTGTAAGAACACCTCCAACATATAATCTGCATTACATGGCAGTTGGATACAATTGATCACACATACAGCAGTATAGAGAAGTTAAAATCTCAAAACAGGTTCATTACAGCACTGGAACATATTATGTAAACCCTAATTAAAATCAACATTGCCTGCGGAATGTACATAAGCCAACACAATAGGGAACCCTAGTGTAATTGCAAAACTCGAAGAATTAGTACGTGCAAAACACTAGGATCAAATAAAGAAGATGCTGGAAATAGAACGACGAATTAGGGTATTTACGGCGGCGATCAGTTCTGGTGATGGAGAGGCGGTGTAGAATGCAGCAGCGGCGGGCGAAGGACGAAAATAAGAACCGGTGGTAGTGACGAACCAGTGTCCAGCCGGCGATCGTCGTGTGGGAGAGAGGAAGTGAGTGCTCACGGCGGAGGTTGGGGTTTTCTTCACTCTCGAAGAGACGTAGTGCTCTAAGGTGGAACTGTTCGAGTGGAGGGAAACTAAAGGGCCGTGTACGAATAATAAAGTAGCGGAGGAACTTTTCTATCGGTATAACAAAATGATACCGATAGACTTATGTAATTTTCTATCGAAACAACAAAATAATACCGATAGAAAAAGTAAATTTCCCGGAAAAATATTTGAATTAGTGGATGCATTTTTCTATCGGTATAAACAATAAAATCCCGTGAGACCAATTTTCCACAGAAAAATTTTTTAAAGTGCTTGAGATTGGGTGCCATTTTTCTATCGGTAAAAACAACAAAATACCGTGAGAGTAATGAAAAGGTGCCCTTTTCTATCGGTATAAACAAAAAAATCCCGTGAGCCCAATTTTCCCCAGAAAATTTTTTTGATTAAGTGCTTGAGATTTGTGTGCCCTTTTTCTATCGGTAAAAACAACAAAATACCGTCAGAGTAATGAAAAGGTACACAATTTAACATCAAACAGACCGTGGTTGAAAGCTGCAGAATGTTAAAGAAAGAGGGAACATAGCCGGAAAATTGGAAAATTGACATAAAAAGAAATTGTTCATTCATTGTTGTTTTATCACTTACACAAAAAAATAAAACCCAAAATGCTAGGTCAAGGGGTGGTCTTAGCCCTGGCTGCATGTAGAATAGAGTCAGTTAGACTTGCAGCTAGGACGCAGGACTCCTCTAGCGACAAGTTGTCCCTAGGATCAACTACTACCGCGTCAAGAAGGCCTGCGACCTCCCTCAGCTTCGCTATGGTATCCTTCATAGTCAAACCGCAGCCAGCGATGGTCATATCTGCGGCTTTCTTCTCCTCGCGAAGACGCCTCGTCCTCGCCCTAGCATTGTCACCATCCGTCTTCATGCGCTTAATGCGCTGGAAGAGATCGTCAAGGTCAAGCCGTAGCTGAGTGTGCTTGTCTGTAAGGAGCTTGTGCTCCTCCTGGAGGGCCCTCAGGTCAGCCTTCACTTTGGCAGTGTCTTCCACGGCTACCATTCCCTGTGCAAATCAACAGGTCAAGAATGAACTGAACATGGATTAACAATACAGGGGTAAACCGAGGAGATTTAGAGTTCTTACCGGGGAGGCCGTGGATGACGATCCCATGGAGGTTGCCATTGTGAAAGAGAAGATGAGGAGTCGAACCGTTCGAGAATTAGAAAAACAACAAAATACCACGACGCATGGCGAGGTACTTATAGAGTTTTCAAGGCGACGCATGGCGACACGTTTGAGAATTCAAAGCGGCAGAGACTTCTTCTATCGGTAAAAATAGGAAAAAACCGTCAGACAACAAATACCGTGAGACTAACGAATTTATTCTAACGGTAAAATAGAACAATACCGATAGAAAACGTTTTGAAGTGCTTGAGAGAAGATGTCCTTCTCTATCGGTATAAATAACAAAATACCGTCAGAAAAAAGGGATTTTTGCTGAACTTAATTTGAAGAGGCTGCGATGAGATTTTTGCAAGTGCTATTTGAAGGGAAGAATTAAATATTTACAGGATAAAGGTACTGTACATGTTAGAACTCATGCTGTGGAGTAAAATTGAGATGTATTAATGCTGTGAACTAGCTTATCATTAAATTCTAAAGAAAAATGTACTGCCTGATGTATTAATGATAAGTTCCTCACCTTGCTGCAGAACTTGTGGGCTGTTTGCTTGGCATTTATCCCTGAAATAGAAATTAATCATCAATGGTTCTCAACTCATAATCCTTCTTCGTGGTCATCTCGCAGATACGTTGTTTCGTCGATATCTTCAGTACGGATAGATTGAATGTCCTCTAAAAATGGAGGTATTTCATCGAATTGGTTATACTCCTCTTCGTCGACAACATCTTCGACCCCAACAATACGTCTCTTGCTGTGGAGGACAACATGCAAGTTTGGATTGGCCGGGTCAACGATGTAGAATACCTGTGTGGCTTGCTTTGCAAGTATGAATGGATCGTCTTGGTGTCCGACTCTACCAAGATCGACGAGAGTAAACCCGTAACTGTCAACTTGAACACCTCGAGGGATTTCGACCCATTGGCATCGAAACAGGGGAATCTTAAGTAATCCGTAATCGAGCTCCCATATTTCGTCAATAACACCGTAATATGAGTTCAGCGCCCTTACTGACCTGGCATCCTCGGAAATAGCAAACAGTGTCACTCCGCTACATTGCGTGCTACTCTTGGCGTCTTGAGCTCTTGTGTAAAATGAATACCCATTGATGTCGTACCCCTGCCAAGTCCCTACAGTGAATCTTGGGCCTCTAGCCAACCATGTCACAGTTTCACTTACGGAGCCCTCGGTAGCTCGCGTGACTCTTTCTTGGATCCACTCAGCAAATTTCCTGTTATGTTCTCTGCTTACCCAAACGTCTGACTTCGAAGGATTCTGTGACCGTAACATTACCTTGTGCTCATGTATGTATGGCTCGACCTCCGTCATGTGTTGTAAGACCCAAAAATGTGATTTTGCGTACACATCACGAGCGGGGACGATAGCTTTGAATCCAATCGTTCCAATTCCCTCAAGCCTACCCTCGTGTCGGGACCTAGGAACACCAATTGGGTCAACCTCGGCCATATATTCTGTGCAAAATTCAATCACCTCCTCGGCGGCATAACCTTCCATGATACTCCCCTCGGGTCGACGACGAGTCCTTACGTATCCCTTCAATACACCCATAAATCTCTCAAATGGATACATGTAGCGCAGGCACACAGGTCCACAAAACTTAATTTCTCTGATAAGGTGAACAATCAGATGGACCATAACATCAAAAAAGGATGGAGGGAAATACATCTCGAGCTGACAAAGAGTTGTAACCACGTCGCGTTGCAAAGCGTCCAGTCTATCGGGATCAATTACCTACGAGGACACAGTTGCGCCAAATATTCATATCAGAAAAATCTTCTAATTAAGCTCCACAAATGGAGGTAGTGAACTTATAGTACGAGTGCACGTACTTACCTTGCAAGATATTGCGTTGAAGAAATAACATAGGTTTGTGATTGTCTCTCTGACTTTAACTGGGAGAATGCCTCTGATAGCAATGGGAAGCATCTGTGACATCAAGACATGACAGTCGTGGGACTTCATGCCAACCAGTCTTAGGTCCTTCATAGACACAAGTTTTTTCAAGTTCGCGGAGTACCCACATGGAACTTTAACACCGTGCAGGCACCGACAGAGTTCTGTTTTTTCGCTCTTGGACAACGTGTAGCAGGCCGGGGGGAGGTATGTACGCTTTCCATTCTCTAAAGGTGCAAGCTCAGTCCTTATCCCCATTTCCACCATGTCACGACGAGCTTTCACACCATCCTTTGTCTTTCCCGGAATGTTCAACAACAAACCAATCAAACTGTCACAGACATTTTTCTCTACATGCATGACGTCAATGCAATGTCGAACTTGTAAGTGCTCCCAGTACGGTAGATCCCAGAGAATCGATCTCTTCTTCCAAACATTTTTTTCTCGAGGTTTAGAATGCTTACCGAACTCAACTTTGATGTCGTTCACGCGTGAGTAAATCTCCTTACCGGTCAGAAACACTGGAGCTGATCCCTTCTCAGGCTTCCCGTTAAATGATTTCCTCTTCTTACGGTACGTGTGATGCACCGGAAGAAACCTGCGGTGACCCATGTACACTGTTTTCCGGCAGTTTCGCAGCCACATGCTCTCAGTTTCATCTAGGCAAATAGGGCAAGCCTTGGCTCCTTTCGTACTATACCCCGACAAATTGCCGTAGGCAGGAAAATCATTTATGGTGCAAAATATCAGGGCCCGCAAGATAAAATTCTCTTTCTTGTATGCATCCCACACCTGCACACCCTCGCTCCACAATTTCTGTAAGTCCTCGATTAAAGGCGCTAGAAACACGTCAATATCATTTCCGGGTTGTCTGGGTCCTGAGATTAGTAACGCCATCATGATGTACTTGCGCTTCATGCATAACCAAGGAGGAAGATTGTAGATGCATAAAAGAACCGGCCAAGTGCTGTGCCGGCTGCTCATATTACCATGTGGGTTCATACCATCTGTACTCAGCCCGAACCTTACATTCCTAAGTTCGCCGCCGAACTCAGCAAATGTTCTGTTGATGTTTCTCCATTGAATAGAATCAGCTGGGTGTCTCAGTTTTCCGTCTTGTTTCCGGGCTTCAGCATGCCAACGCAAGTGCTTCGCGACTTTCGGATTTGCAAACAGCCGCTTCAATCTAGGTATCACAGGCAAGTACCACACAGTTTTTGCCGGGGGCCCTTTCCTTACCTCGTGACGTTCACTGTCAATCCGGTCCCTACGCGTATACCTCGATGCGCCGCATCTTGGACAAACATGCAAACTGGAGTACTCGTTACGGCACAACACACAATCATTTGGGCATGCGTGTATTCTTTCGATTTCCATTCCCAACGGACACAACAGTTTTTTGGCTTGGTAAGTAGATCTTGGCAACTCATTTCCCTCTGGAAGTATGTCCGCTAGAAGATCTAATAGTGCCGTGAAACTCTTATCACTCCAACCGTTTCCTGCCTTCAAGTTATATAATCTCAGCACAGAAGACAGTTTTGTAAATGTTGCACATCCAGGGAACACAGGCTTCTCAGAGTCAGCAATCAGTTTCTCAAATTCACAGAAGTCATTTTCGTTGTAATCTTCCTCTACATCACGTAACATCTCATCTAGATTGTCATCATCATCATCTACGTGCACATCGGAATGAACATTACCAAAATTGGGATGATCATCGATATTATTGCAATCTACATCCGAGTCGTGCTGATTGGTAGTAGTGGTGCTTGTTTCCTCAAGATCTTCGCCATGCCATATCCAACGGGTGTATTGCGCGTTAAAACCACGACGAATCAAATGACTCTTAATTTGATCAGAGTTGCTAAACCTCTTCAAGTTCATACAATCTGTACAAGGACAGAGCATATTTTTCTCTCCCTTCCTCTCCTTTTGTTGCTCAGCAAATTTAATAAACTCATTCACACCATCCAAATATTCAAGAGTAGTACGTTTTATTCCATACATCCAATATTTCCTGTCCATCTACAATTAACAAAATTTAACGAGTAAGCCATGCATGAAACCTGCCCGATTAAGTTATGTATATGTACATGTACAGCCTCTTACAACAGATACATGTGTTGAACCCTAGCCTGACGAAATTAACACTAATTAACCTAGCTAACTACACAATACAAGCTAGTTAGCTCCTAAAACATGACGCATTTCCAGCTACCAAGCTCCCAAGCTTAGAGCTACAAACTTGGAACTACACAATACAGCTAGCTTGCAAGTAGAGAGGAAGGGAGATCTAGAGGGAGAGAGAGATAAGTGTCGATGATTAAGCATACCTTAAAGAGAGGGGCGCAATCAACTTCCCTCCAGCCTGCGCTGATCACCCTAGCAGTGTAGCTGGAACTTTCGTCACAAACAGAGGGACACAGAGTGCAACAGAATAAATTAAAGAGCAGCTCAGCAATGGTCGAGTGGGTTTTCCTTATAATGGACATTTTTCTAACGGTAAATACATGAAATAACCGTCAGACTAACTTAGGTAATTTGCCGCTCACATATTCTATCGGTAAAAACACACACATACCGTTAGAGAATATACATTACTGAGCAAATATATGTGTTTTCCTATCGGTAAATATGTGTACTTACCGTTAAATCATGCATGACACAGCACGCACATGAGTTTTTCTATCGGTACATATGTGTACTTACCGTTAGATGATGCATGACACTCGAGCATTAGTTTTTGTATCGGTAAATATGTGCATTTACCGTTAGACTATGCATGACTGAGCAAATATATGCATTTTTCTATCGGTAAATATGTGTACTTACCATTAGAATATGCATGACTGAACAAATATATGTATTTTTCTATCGGTAAATATGTGCATTTACCGTTAGAATATGCATGACTAAATAAATATATGTGCTTCCTATCGGTAAATATGTGTATTTACCGTTAGAATATGCATGACTGAGCAAATATATGTATATTTCTATCGGTAAATATGTGCATTTACCGTTAGAATATGCATGACTGAACAAATATATGTGCTTCCTATCGGTAAATATGTGTATTTACCGTTAGAATATGCATGACTGAACAAATATATGTGTTTTCCTATCGGTAAATATGTGTACTTACCGTTAGAGGAGGTACTGTTACCAAACTGGGACAAACATGCACATGCCATTTCTCACATTCAAGGAATCATATCAATGTAACATCAAACAGATCTTACATCAAACGGATCTTAACTAGAAGATAAAGCAATATATTTCAAGAAATGCTAATTTGTGGATTAACTAGGAGACACAAAAATACTTTTCGTAGGTAGTTGGGACTTCATCTTGCCAAAGAAATTACAGATGCCAGTTCACAAATTCAGTTACAAACATACACATGCCAGTTCAACAATACAAATTCAGGTACAAACATACACATGCCAGTTCACAAATTGAAGTGCATGTCTGAAACAGCAGTACAAATACACACCTACCTACTAATACAATTAAATACACAAATGCTCCCTGCACATTCAAGTTCATGTCCTAATTAGCAATACATGATACACAAATATACAACAATATACAAATACAACAATTCACACATTCGATGTATATTACAAAAGCCACGTCTGAAATTAACAACAGATCACGACGAGGACCCAGTGGCCCATACATGCATTTTACATAAAAGGGAACCTTTGCAGGTTGCCACAATGCAACTACCGACTACAAGTTAGACCTGATACATCACAAATCCATTCATCCAAAACAGCAAATGTCTGAACCACATTGGACTTAACCATAGGAGTTCAGTTCAAAGACGCCCGAGGAGCTGGAACTGCCGTCGACATACATTTGTACGTATTGGTGATTTCCTCGGACTCAAACTCGATCAACTCAACTCAACTCAACTCAACTCCATTAACAAAAAGAACCTACCTTCCAAGATGTTGTTCTGTGTAGTGATGGTGTAGAATGGCTGTGCAAATAACAACAATTCTTCTTCTCCAAGCAGGTAAGCATCTGGCCACAAGCTGGTGCATGCAAAAACATGTAAGATGCTTTCTATAGGTCCTGATTTGAGAAACACGCCGGGCTTAAGCATCTTCTCGACCGAGCCAACCAAGATCTCGCCCTTCACGTCCTTCCAGCTCTCGACGGTGATCTTCACCATTTCTTTCGCCAACAAGCCAACGTAGGCAGCGTACTGCGATGAAGAACCGTGAAATACGTTGCCCCTCACGAGCATCATCCAAGGACCTGAACAGATCATAATCATATTAAAAAGAAGACACATCAAAATGAAGGATACAAAAAAAGCAGAATTATTGCCATAATCGGATTAGAATAATCTAACAATATTGCAGAAATTTTACGTACCTTCCTTGGGACGCCGACGTCTAGAGGGCGTCGATGGAGGTGCGGAGGTGCAGCGGTCCCCTGTAGAGGTGCGCCGGCTGTCCATGGAGCTTACGGGTTAGGACTACGAGCCCCAGATGAACTGTGAGAATGAAAGAGACATACCCGTGTATTTATACAATTATATATTTTCTATCGGTAAGAAAACAGAATACCGTTAGTAATAAAAACATCTGTAGAAGCCGAATGGTTCTATCGGCACAATAAATATTACCGATAGGAATTTTTGTACATACTCTATCGGTGTGTACGTACATTACCGATAGAATATTACTAGTTGTAGAAGGCCAACAGTTCTAAGATATTTTGTGCAATATTCTACCGGTATAAACATTCATTACCGATAGAATAAAACTATTAGAAGACGAACAGTTCTAAGCAATTTTCTATATATTCTAACGGTAAAAGAATCCATTACCGATAGAATAAAAATATTTGTAGAAGGTCAACTATTCTATCGGCGAACTACATATTGCCGATAGGAATTTTTAATATACTCTGTCGGTATATTCATACAGTAGCGATAGAATAAGTCTAGTTGTTGAAGTCGACCAGTCCTATCGGCGCACAACATTCTTCCGTCAGTACTTATGAATCTTTTCTAACGGCAAATATGTTCATCACCGCTAGAGTAAATCATACTATTTATTCTATCGGTAAGTTTCTTAGAAACCGATAGGGAAAATACATCCGTCGGGCTTTTATGACCGCGAGGCACATTTTCTATCGGTTTTGTGCTGTTTCGCTAATAACCGATAGAAGATAGGGGTTAGTAGACTGCATTTCTGTACTAGTGTTTATTTCTTACATTCTTTACATACAAAAGGGATACAGTCGATCAAAACGTCGACTTGCTCCGAAAGAAGTTTACAAAGTTCCCCAAGGGACATGTTGTTGTCAGTAGGATCTACACTGACAACCCCCAGGGAACTAGCAACTACCCTAAGTCTATCTACATCGTCCCTAACAACAGACGCACTATTGTCCCTAATCAAGTCAGAGAGTTCTCGCTGTTGCTGAGCGAAGTCCCTCTCTCGACGAAAATGGTGCGCCTCTTCCCGGGATCGATCAAGACATTCTGCTAGACGCAGAATCTTCGAGGCCATCTCCTCAGTCTTCTTCTCCAGGGCATTCTTCTCTTCCAGAAGAGTCTGTCCGGAAGGAAAAGATGGAGCAGCAGAAGGCTGATCGCTGGAGCCTCCAACCTCCTGCATTTTGCAAAAATTAGTTACACTAACTATAAATTATCAGCAAAAGGGGAGAAGAATTGTTACCCGTCCCGGTGCATAACCCGTTAATACACCCATCCTGGGAGGAGGATCATCAGATGGTGGAAGTGCAACCATCCCATCAGAAGATTGCTTCGCCAACCCAATATGGCAATCATCTGATCGAGGGATAGTCACCGCTTGCCGACCAGGATGTTGATCACCCAAAAGGATGGGAGAATTGAATGTGATGGGATCTTTCTCCAAGGACAAAGGCCTAACTTGCCGAGAGGCATGAACGGGGAGGGTCAAAGGAACTGAAGGAAGAAAGAAACTCGCTACATTCTTCACCTTCGTTCCACTGGAAGATCCTTCGTCAACCTTAGGTTTCTTCCCTAAAGGAGACAGGACTTCAATCGTTTGAGGTCCTTGTTCGACAACTTCTTCTTCATCACTCTCAATCTCGATGATATCGTGATCTGCCATTGGGAGGAGTATGTAAAAAGGAAGAAGGCAGGATAACAAGAAAAGGACTTAGGCGTGGAGGGAAATTGTGGAGTTTTACAAATCCAGGGGCCTGGTATTTATAGCCGCCTGGGTGACGGTTTGCATTCCAGACGCCTCGGGTTTCGTCAAAGCATTTACAATTTTACCTCGAGATAAAAACAGTTCTACGGCGCTATCATTGCCCGTCACATAATGTCAGAACCCGTCTTGGGAAACCAACCGTTTTCACTTAGTGCGCCACTAAGTGGAAAAATTGAAGAGTCGGGTTAAAAATCCAATGCATGGTTTTAAAATTCAAAATAAACACGTTTCTTCGTTTTCTTCGAATTTGGGGGCTAGCTGACGAGGATTGACACCCGGGTCACTTCTAATAAACTTTTGGTTCAAGACAGCTTCGAACCAGACATATATGTGGCGATGTGAACTCAAGCTATTCTGAGGGGCATCACCATGAGGTCGCAAGCTTTACGCGATCAGGTCGCGGGTTTCATGCGATCAGACCGACAGCCTTGTGCGGTCAGAAGTTCGTATGCTATACGTGGACTGGATATCCGAGATGTTGCGCGGTCAGCCCACATTCCGCGGTCAGAACATTCTCGACCAGAGTGCTTGGAGTTTATTCTGTTATCCTTATATCAGGATATTCCAAGCATCCCGAGTATTCCTCCACGTTGAAGACTAACCGTCAGAGGTCAATATATACGGTTATTCATGATTAACACGTGTTAATAACCTCCGTGGAAGTTAATAGCGGTTCTCCAGGAACCGCATCCAACCGTTTGATGCAGTTTTCTTCATATGGCACCCTTTCGACCAGTATAAAAAGGGGGCAAAGTACATCAAACAGGGGATCCAAGAGATTTGGAAGAACAAGACCCCTGATATAAGTAAGATACAAGGTATCTCGACCACTCAAATAGCCAAGTCTACGGCTTAGATTAGACAATACTTACAAGTCTCCTATAGCTTCCTTTTGTACATTTATATAGGGAAAACTTTCGCCTGTGAAGGTTTCTCCCCGCTAGTTTGTAAAGATCTATCACATATAGTGAAATTCTAACAGGATGTATGGCTTTTACTCCCACCATCGAGGGCCCGAACCTGTATAAATCTCTCTGTGCTCCTGTTCACCATTGTTCTACATACCTTCCCGGAGGGTCATCTTGAAAGGTCTCACAATTACAAATTTTGCATAAGTTCGGCTTAGGACCCCGAGTCTGAATCATCGACAGCGGCGACCCTCCTCGGCCGATACTATGAGGACGAGCACGAGAGGGTAGTTCGCTTCATCGGGGAGGGTCCTCCGCGAAACACCGTCGCGGAGGTGTTTGGGCTGAGGCTCCTAGCCTGGGTGCCTCTGCCCACCCCTGCTTCGCGCAAGCGGGGGAAGGAGATTGCCGGCGGACCCTCGAAGCGGTCTGCCCGTCCGGCAGCCCCGCGGGACCCTGGCTCGGAGGAGTCCCGCGAGGCCCCGGTCTTCACCTCCGCCTTCTCCAGCGAGGGACTCCACGGCGGGGGTTGCTGGGGCGTCGGGCGCAGCCCCAGACACTCCGGGCGGGCCGGATCCCATGGGCGGCGTTCCGGCCGGAGAGGGCCAGGGCTCAGACTCGGAGATGTACGCTCCGAGCCCTTCGCCGCCTCCTGCTCCTGCGGGGGTCCGGCCGCAGCCCTCGTCCAGCGAGGTCTCCGTCCGGTTTCGGATGCCGGGCGGCCTGCCGATGGCCTCGATCCAGGCCCCAGAGACGGGCTCCTCGGAGGTTCGGTCCACGACGGCGGCGCTCCCTGTACCTGGGAGGGGTAAGGGCCTGTTCGTCCGCCCCGGGGTTCCGGCGCCTCCGCCGGATCAGGCCTCCGGCTCCTCCGACGGTGGGACTCCAGAGGAGGGGGCTCTGCATGGTGGGGAGGCCTCCCGCGGGAGCGACCCGGGGGCCGACGAGGGTGACGTCGACGCGGTGATCGCCTCCGGACTTTGGGTAGGTTACTTGAATTTCATGGTCGTCCATCTTTCGTGTTCTGATCATTGTTTTCGCGCAGACGGTTGCATTGGCCCGGGGCTTCAGGTCTCGGCTCGCCACGCGTCTCTGGGCTGCCGAGGACATAGTGGCCTTTGAGCGCGCCGGGAAGGAGAAGGCGCTCAGGGACGCGGCCTCGGAGCGCTCCGAGAAGTAGCGGGCGCTCGGGGAGCTCGCCGCCGTGCAGGCTCGGCTCACCGCCGTCGAGGACACGGCCTCTCGGCTCCGGAGGGAGCTGCAGGAGGAGCGGGAGGCCGCAACTTTGGGCGTCCAGGCCATGGTCGTGGGAGGTAGGGCGATCCGCTCTACCCTCGAGGAGCTCGGGATCGAGCTCGGGCGGGGGGCAGGCCCCGACCAGGCGCCGGCGTCGGTCGGGGAGGCCGCGCACTTCCATGGTGCGCAGGTTGCCCTAATCCCGGCCGCTGCGGAGGCTCGGGCACGAGGCCTCGCCGTCCCGGTGATTGCCTTGGCGGCGGCCCTCATTGAGCACCGCGGAGAGGGCGCCGGGGTCATCGGGGAGCTTGTCCCCCGGAGCTTCCCCGCCTTCTTCGACCCTCGGCGGGCTGAGCTGGAGCGGTCCGCCGAGGCTCTCTTCGACCGGATCACTGGCGCCATGGAGACGGGCGGCCGGCGCTCGGGTCAGGACGCGTCAGCCAGCGCGGACGTCCCCCCGGGGGGGAACAAGGACGGGCAAGTATGAGCTCCTCCCCCCCCGGTTAGATTAGGCTTCTCTTTTTAGGTCTTTTTTGCTCCGGGTGGCTTCTCTAGAGAGAGCCCCGGGAACTTGTAAATATCCTTCAACTGGAATAAAGTAGTGCTTTTGCTAAGTGTGTTCAACTTGTCGGCAGGTATCCTTAGACATCGCTTTCCCAGGGCTTTCTTGCCCTGAGGAACATCTTTTGGAGAGTGCTCGAGGGTCGCTCGAGGGGTCTAGCCTGGGTAGCGCCCGGGCGGCCTCGATTTTACTAAGTCTGGCAGCCGGGGGAGCATCCGGCGGGCTAGTCTCCGAATCCGTTCGTGCTAACTTCGCGAAGGGAGGTGCCTCCGGGGAGCCGGCCCTGCTGCGTTGGCTCCCGGAGTGGCACTTGGGAAACTTCGACGACTGTCGCGCCGAGTTATCTCCACCGAGGCCGGGGGCCCTAAAGGTCCCCCCGCTCAGGATACTCCCCCTGGCTGGCTACGAGTGCTGGCCGGAGAGTCTCCTTCGGCGGGCTCTTCGGCGTGTGAGAAGTTTGTACAAGGATCTTTCCCGGGAGATCTCGGAGGGTCTCCGGGATTATTAGGTGTAGTTTCTTCTCGGGGATCGTTCTTCGAAGTATCTTCCCGCGGGGGCCTAACTCCCTGGGCCATACTCGCGCGCCCGGGTCTCACCCGGGGGGGCACTTTCGTCCTACTGGGGGGGTTGTCCCCTAGTGTGACGTTGTATCAATAAAGCCGTAGACTTGTTTATTTGCCGTGTCTTTGTTTCAGAAACTTCGAAGCCTTCCGCGTAAAGCTGTTGTTTTTCTGTCCGGGTCCGGGGTTTTCCTCTTCCTCCCCCCCCCACAGCGGGGTGCGGCCGAGAAAGTGGTCGGTGCTGCGTGCGTAATTTGCGTAGCCCCTCGTCGGGAGTCACGGGGGCTAGCGGTGGTGCGCGACCGAGAAAGTGGTCGGTCTATCTTTTTGAGATGATATACTCTGAAAGCGAGTTCTCCGTCTGCCGCAGGAGGCAATGGATGTTCCCTTAGAAGGGTTCCGTGACCCGGTTGCGGGTGTAGAGTGTTCGAGGGGGGACTAATCTCTCGAAGTGACTCGTTACCGCAGTTCGTGAGAACTGGGTTGCCGCTTACCCCCTCAGTCCACGAGGGGTTACTGTAAGCCGCCCAATGGGAGCTGTGCTCCCGTTGTAGGGACTTTAGGCTGTGATAGCCCACTTCCTCACGGAGAGGGCATCCTCATGGGGAGGGAATTTTTGTAGAGGAGACGTCGCCATTTAGGCGGAAGAAAAAACTCCTGTAAAAGAATTCCGATGGTGAAGTAGAAAAAAGCCATTCAATTTAACGGAGACATAAAAATCCCATAATTGATCAAAAAAATCCCTTTGTATTAATAGAGGGTGATATACAACGCCTCCCCCCACGAAAGCGCGGCCGGGGAGGGAACTGAGTACATAAGCCTCCCCCCGCGGAAGCGCGGCGGAGGAGGTGGCGAGCCCGGAGGCTAAACATAAAACTTGCGAAGCAAGGTTATGTTCCAGGTGTGCGTCAGCTCCTGGTCTTCAAGTGTGGAGAGTTTGTAGGCTCCGGAGCCCAGGACCGCGGAGATCCTGTACGGGCCCTCCCACTTGGGGGACAGTTTGCCCTGGGCTTGGGGGTCTGTCACGCGTTTGAGGACCAGGTCCCCAAGGCGAAAGGCCCTTTCGCGCACGCGCTGATTGTACGCGCGTGCCATCTCGCGCTCGTAGATGGTGTGGTGAAGGAGCGCTCGGTCGCGTTCTTCTTCGACAATGTCAACCTCCAACCATTGATTATCCTCGTTGGTTTGATGCGCCGCGGTCGTAGCTCCGTCCAGGAGCTCGACCCGCAGCGATCGAAAACCGATCTCTGAGGGGAGAACTGCTTCGGCCCCATAGACGAGCGAGGAAGGCGTGCGCCCTGTCGCTCGGCTAGGTGGTGCGCATGGAGCAGAGGATGCTTGGAAGCTGTTATTCCCATGCGCCTCCCCTGGAGGTGGTCTGTTCGAGCCGTCGGCGCAGGCCTTGTAGGATCATGCCGTTGACCCTTTTGACGGCTCTGTTGCTTTGGGGATGAGCCACAGAGGCAAAATGGAGGGTAGTGCCGAAGCCTTCACAGAATTCCCGGAAATACGCCGAGTCGAACTGGGTCCCATTGTCGACAGTGATTTCTTGGGGGACCCCGAAGCGACATACGACATTTTTCCAAAAAAAACGTTGCACCGTGCGGGAAGTGATGCTGGCCAACGGCTCAGCCTCCACTGTAACATCCCTACTTTTCGCTATCTTTTCTGCTTGCGAATCAGCATATCTCCTTTCGAATCCCTGATGTCTCAACCCTATCTTGATCTTAGGTATGCCACTATCTTAACCTAAAAAGTTGGCAGCTAAATTTCATCTCCCAGATCATTTTCACATTTCAGTCCAAAAGTGTTTCAGTTTAGTCTTTTCAGAATTTTCAAAAAACCCAAAAAAGGCTAAAAGTCCCAGATCATCTCCAAATTCAAATTTGATCAAGTGATTATCTTTCTTTCACTATTCTGAACATTTTTCCCTTCTGGAAGAACTCAAGAATCTCAACCGAAACCCTAGTTTCAGCCCCGACAAAAGTTCCAAACCCTAATTACCCTGTTTACCCTAATTACCCTATTTTCAATTTTTGTCAAAACCTCCAAATCTTATCGGATTTTACCATTTTTCCTGCTGGATGAGTCTAAGACATTTAGTAACACTCAGCTGCAAAGTCAAAATTCAAATCAGCCCTTCAGATTTCCAGAATTGCAAATAGGCCCAAGTCCCCGAGCCAAAACCCTCACAGTTTAGTCCAAACCTTCGCAAATCAGTCCAAAGTTTGCAACCAGGTCCCTGTGCCGTTTTCGACCACGACCAGAGCAATTCGACCAACGCCCCGCCGCTTTGCCTCACCGCTGGACTCATCACCGGCGAAGTTCCCCGCGCTGCCACCATCGTAGCCACGTAGCCACCACCTGTGCACAACCGTGCCGCCACCGTAGAGCACCTCACCCGCGCTGTGCCATGTTCTTCCCCGCGCGCGCGCGTGCCTACTGTTGTCAGGAGCTTTACGCCACATGGCTGCCATCCCGGAGATCGCTATCCCGTCGCCCTGACGAAATCCCGATTTCGCGCAATGCTCCTTCTCTGGCAGAGCTCCCGCCATGTCCCGATATGCCTCGTTGACCGCTCCAGCGCCAGAAAATATCTCACCGGCGATTGCTGCAACTCCCGAGAGCTCAACCCGCGGCTATATAAAGCCCCCCCTTTGCCCAGCATCTCTTCACACACCATCCCGCAGTTGCAAGCTTTAGCCTCCACCACCAGAGAACAATCCAGTTCTTCAGCGCCGCCGCGAAGGCCTTCTTCCCCGGCGAGCAACCTTTGAAGCTCACGGCGCCAGCTTCGCCCGCAGCTTCCCCCTCCAAACCAACTTCACCAGTAAGACCCCCTTAATCCCCTGTATGTGCCATAGCCGTTAATTGACCCCCGGCGAACCTCAACGCCGGCAATCACCGGAAAAGCCATAATCCCCTGTTCCCCTATTGCCGAGTGATTCAAGCCAAATTGATCCTCGTGCCAGTAGAGAATAATGATCAGTAAGCTAGGAGGAACAAGCCTGCAAATTTGGAATCGCCAATTTTGCCCCGAGCGTCGAAATCCCATGTTCGAGCCTCGGCAGTTCGCCGGAGAACGCCGCCGTGCTTCTCCAGCCATTCTCTGGCAAAATTGAGTACACCAATAGCTTCGTGATGACCCCTAGATGCTACCCGAGCGTGGAGTTAAGTTCAAACGCCCTGGAACGAAAACGCCCAAATCGGTGCCTTCGTCTTCGGCCCCGATCGCCGGAGTTCATTTTTCGACCAAACCAGCTGATGAAACCTTGTCATCTAGCTAGGCCTCAACCCCCTGAGCAATTTACTCCACCGGCTCGAACCCTAAATCGGCCTAGATCAAAAGTTATGATCATGCCAAGATTACTGTCCAGTAGTTCAGGCCACCGTGTTTGCTCACCAGATTTGGCCACCCTCCGGCCACTTTCTGCCCTTGAGCCTGTTGAGAGTTTTGTAGCTGTTATCAAGGCCTAAACCCCAGACAAAGTTGTGCATCAATTGGAGTCTTGAGTCAAAATTTATGCAATGCCCTAGTTTCTGGCCATGTCTAGCACTATGTCAGTGCATGTCCACCAGTGGCATTGGATGATTTAGACTTGTTACATTTGAGCAATTGAAATGCCACTTTGTCCACTAAGCCTTTTGAACCATGCTCTACAATATTCCCTATTGTCACATCTCCAGAAAACAAACCTAGAACCAATTTAGGGCTATGTCAAGCCATGAGCCGAATGTCAGCCCTTCGACATTCAAGTCCTTTTGAGCCCATCTCTTCGATCAATGTCAAGTGACCTTGTCCAAACCCTTACCCCTGCATGCATGATGTATTTACATACTATTTTCTAGTACTTGTATGCTTATATAGTGTGTATGTGTTGTTTGTATCCGCCATGAAACCAGACGTTGAAGGAACAGAGGAGATCTTCGAGGATTCATCTGAGCAGCTAGACCCATCACTGCAAGGCAAGTCTCAAACCCTTGATCATGTCTAGCCTACTATTTTGAAATGAAGTATGTTAACTGTTTTCGAGTATATGCATGCCTTAGATTCAAACAAGAGCTATGTTTCAATAAAATGATTAGATATGAGCTAAATAACTGTAGAGCCCCTTTTGACATTGAATATCCCTGCACCCTTGTCACCCTAGATTATCATACTTAGGCTATGCTATGACCAAGATTATATGGTAAATGTTGAATGGTCACATATGAGAAAAGTATATTCAAAACCCCTTTTGTGAAAGAAAATGTGATTGGAATCGATAGTGAGGATGGTTTGATTGGATGGTGCTGTGTGCGCACTGGGAATGTGAAAGACTCCTCACTAGAGATTCATAAGGACTAGAACCTTGTGTTGTGCTTCTATGCGGCATGAAAAACGTACCAACCACTTGCCCGGTTATGGGACGGGCGCAACTTAGTAGCTTTCTTTAGTATTAGCTCTTCCCTGCAATGGTTGTCGATCCAGTGTCTTGCGAGAACTGGTGGGCCGCAGAAGGCCATGAGTGATGTGAGTTCAGAAAAATCATGAGAGGAAAAGGTGGAAAGAAGGAAGACGCCCTAAGCCAGATTAAGTCGTGCGCGACTGTAATCAAGAGAGGCTATGTGTTTTGCGAGAACATAGACCCAGGCTAGGAAGTAAGGCAGTGGGGAGGACCCACAACGGTACTTGAGACTTGACTGTCTATTTACCGGGCAGGGAATAGTTAATGCTAGGACTGTAAACTGTTGTGTCATCTCGGCCTTGTCACATGCGTAAGAGTCGCATGGAGAGGTACCGACTTGAAAGCCGAATGATCGGTGGATTAAGGTGGTACACCTTTGCAAAGTTTAAAAAGTATCGGATACTCTGAGCTCCCAGGTTATGGAGTCTGCGCGCTGTGGATTCTATTCACGTCGATGCAGCACAAGTAGCTTTTGGAAGGTTTTTCACAAAAATCTGAGTAAAGTGGTGACTCATGAAAGACCGCCACACACAACATTTTCTGAAAACCTAGCTTAGGAATTGAAAAGCCTTGCTTTTGAAAATAAAGGTCTTTTCTCCAAAGACTAAGTGTAAAAATCTATTCTATGTACTTATATAAAGCTAAAGAGCCATTCTTTGAGAATTTCCCCCCATCTATACATACTTGCATTCTTATTTGGGACTTGTTGAGAACCATGTGGACAATGTGCTCACCCTTGCTTTTGCAAACAAATTTAGAAGAAGGATTCGTCGACCCTGAATCTTACGGTCTTGAACCCAATGTGGAACAAGAAGAAGAAACTGAAGACTTAGCTTGCTAGAGGGTTATGTACCAAGGTGGAGTCAGATGTGGAAAAGGCCCGTACAACACCGCTGCTGCAGAAGAAAAAGACTGATGAAGTCTTTTCGTTTGTTATTATTGTTTCATTTTGTGCCGACCTTTCTGTCGAAAACTCTTTAATTTGTATCAACATTTAAATGCGTCATGGCACAAGTAGGACTTGTCCATTTGGTTGACCACCAGCTGGGAGTCTCCTTTCACCAGGAGGCGGCGGATTCCCAGGGAGCGCGCGCGGCGCAATCCCAGGAGCAAGGCCTCATACTCGGCGACATTGTTCGTAGTCGGGAATTCGAGCCTGGCAGCGTATTCCAGCATCTTCCCTTCGGGACTGCGGAGGACCACCCCCGCGCCGGCTCCGGCGAGGCACAAGGAGCCATCGAACATGAGCGTCCAATGGTCCTGGCACCGGGGGGGGGCGAGGGGAGTCCCTCCGTCCGTCTCGGTGGTTGGGGTCCATTCTGCCACGAAGTCAGCGAGGACTTACGACTTGATGGCGGAGCGGCCTGTGAAGGTGAGGGAGAAAGGAGCGAGCTCGGCCCCCCACTTGTCGATTTGGCCGGTGGCCTCCTTGTTTCTCACCACTTCCCCCAGCGGGAGAGATGACGGGACCGTGATTGGGTGCCCGAGGAAGTAGTGGCGGAGCTTCCGCGACGCCATGAGGAGGGCATAGCACAGCTTTTCCACCTCGGTGTACCGTGTCTTAGCCCCTTGAAGGACCTCGCTTACGTAGTACACGGGGCGTTGTTGCCCATCCTGCTCTCTTACGAGCACCGCGCTCACCGCGACTGGGGTCGCAGCGAGGTAGAGAAGTAAAGGTTCCTCCGAGGATGGGCTCACGAGCATCGGGGGGCTCGCAAGGTACTTCTTCAGCGCGTCGAACGCCGTCTAGGCCTCGGGGGTCCATCTGAACCCCTCAAGGTCCCGGAGGATTTTGAAGAACTGGAGTCCGCGTTCTCCTGACCGCGAGACGAAGCGACCCAACGCGGCCAGGCGGCCGGCAAGCCTCTGTACGTCTTTGACGTAACGCGGAGGAGGCGCAGCAGGGCTCAGATTTTTTCAGGGTTCGCCTCGATGCCCCGCTGGGACACCAAGAAGCCAAGCAGCCTCCCGCTGCGTACGCCGAAGGCGCATTTTTCTGGGTTGAGTTTCAACCCGTACTTGCGGAGGCTGCGGAAGGTCTCTGCCAGGTCGTCGATGTGTGCGGCCGCACGAAGGCTTTTGACGACCGCGTCGTCAACGTAGACCTCGACGTTACGGCTGATTTGGTCCTTCAGGACCAGCGTCATGAGGCGCTGGAAGGTTGCCCCGGCGTTTTTCAACCCGAAGGGCATGTGGAGATAGCAGAAGGTGCTGAGGGGAGTTATAAAACTCGTCTTTTCCTCGTCCTCCGTCGCCATTCGAACCTAATGGTACCCTGAATATGCATCAAGGAAACTCATCAGTTCACATCCCGCGGTCGAATCGACCAGCTGGTCAATCCGCGAGAGTGGGTAGTTATTTTTCGGGCAAGCGCGGTTGAGGTCGGTGAAGTCCACGCACATCCTCCACTTGCCACTTGACTTCTTTACGAGGACGGGGTTTGCCAACCATTCGGGATATAGGATTTCCCGCACAAACCCCGCCTCTAGAAGCTTGGCGACCTCTACCTTGATGGCGTCTTGGCGCTCGAGGGATATCTTCCTCAACTTTTGCTTGATTGGGGAGCGGCCGGGGATCACTGCGAGCTTATGCTCGATGACGTCCCAGGCGACGCCCTGCATGTCCAAGGGCTCCCACGCGAAAACGTCCGAGTTCTCGCGAAGGAAGGCCACGAGTTGCTCGGCGTGCCCCTCGAGGAGGTCTGCTCCGACCCTGACGGTCCTCTCTTCATCTCCCGCGGACAGTTGGACCTTCCGGAGGTCTCCCTCAGGGCATGGCCTCGGGAGTGGCCTCCCGGAAGAAGCGGCCGGGGCAGTATGAGGTTCGGGGGGGTTCTCTCCCCCCGGAGTCTTGATCATGTTGACGCTTCCAATAGCGGCGGCGGCGGCGGCGTGATCGTAAAGAGCGCGGGCCACGCTCTGGTCACCTCGAACAGTGATCGCATCGTGAGGCCCAGGGATCTTCACGCAGAGGTAATTCTGGTGAATTGCTGCCCCCAAGTGGTTGATCGTGGTCCTCCCCATAATGGCGTTGTACGAAGAGGGGAGGTCCATGACATCAAAACGGACCATCTCCGTCCGGTAGTTTTCCGGGGTGCCGAAGGTCATCGGTAGGTCGACCTCCCCACTGGGTGGATGGTCTTCCCGGGGACGAAGCCTTGCAACGGCCCGAGTGCGGGTTGCAGCAGCTTCTCGTCGACTTGCATCTCCCTGAATGCCTTCAGGTATAGGATATCGGCGGAGCTTCCGCCGTCGACGAGGATGCGCTCTAGTTGGCAGTTGTAGACTGTAGCCGAGACGATGAGTGCGTCGTCGTGCGGGAAGCGAACCCCACGCGCATCTTCCGCTGTGAAGGTGAGGAGGACGTCCGACAATTTCGGTGGCGGAGACGTATGCAGCACCCCCACAACCTTCACCTCTTGCGCATAATCCTTGCGCTGACGCTTGGAGTCTCGTCTCGAGGCAGATCCCCCCGTAATAACGTTTATACGTCTTTGGGAGTTTTGAAAGGGGAGCTCCTGGGCTGAGCTCCCTTCTTGCGTCTGTCTTTGCTGCTCGCCCGCAGGAGCAGGAAGTGCTGGCAAGGCCGTCGAGGGGGGCTAGGAGGCAGGGCCCCCTCCCCCCTGGCCGCGCTAGTCGAGGAAAGCCGCAAAGTGTTGTAGAAGCTGATGGCATTCTCGAGTAGCGTGGGTACTCGACTTGTGGAAGGTGCACCACACATTGGGTGTGCCCTCCTTGCTCTCCTTGCGGCGGCTCTCGCGCCCACGGGAGGATTGTCCTCCCCCGTAGCCTTTTGACTTAGGAGGGGCACGACTGCCTTTGCCGCCGTCGCACGAGCCACCTCCGCCCTCGAGGACGAAAGCGTCCCGAGGCAGTGGCTCGCGGCGATCGTTTCTTCGGGGACGTTTGCTGGGGGGGGCCTCTGGCCTCCTGATCGGCGGGGGCAGGAGCCCCCTGGTTCTTCTTCCAAAGATCGTCCTCCTCCGCGCGAGCGTACTTCTCAAGCATGGTGAAGAGTTCGTCAGCGGAGGTGGGGCAGCTCCGAGAGAGCCTCCGGTGGAGCTCCCCGGGGAGTATCCCGCTCTTGCATGCTTCGATGACCGTGGAGTCAGGGACATGCGCCACTTTGCTCTTCACCTGAGTGAAGCGCTTAAAGAAGCTACGGATGGTCTCCCCCGTCCTTTGCTGGAGGGTGTAGAGCTGGGATGAGTCTAAGGGCCGCACATAGTTGCCCTGGAAGTTCGCGCAAAATTCTCGCTTCAGTTGCATGAAGGACTTGATGGACCCAGCTTTCAGGTTGTAGAACCATGAGCGTGCGATGCCCGTGAGGTAGAGGGGAAAGACATTGCATTGCACTGTCTCATCCCCCCCAGCCACCGAGATGGCCGTTGAGTACACCTGCACAAACTCGTAAGGATCGGCCTCACCGTTGTAGTGCTCGATGTGCGGTGGGCGGTAAGGCCGTGGCCAGTGGATGCAGCGGAGGCAACTGCACAGCGGTTGGTTGGTCCCCTCAACTCCCTTGGGGGATCCATGGTCGCCGTCTTCTCTCGCCGGGGACACATGCTCATTGTCGGAGTCTGGAAGGGGTGGCAGCCGTCCGCCGGTGTGACGGTATCGCCTCTTTTCTTCCGGATTGGTTGAGATGACCTCTTGGGCGTCGATGTATTCCGCGGGGAGGGTAGCGGCTTCCTTGAACGGTCTCTTCCCCCGGGCGAGTTGGGAGTGCGTCTCCGCGCGCCCGCAGGTTCGGGGGAGTCCTGACCGATGGCGGGAGGTGGTTTCCCCGGACTTGGCGGTACGCATTCGCTCGACCTCCCCCCTTGTGAAGCAGGTCTGATCCACCGGGGGCGCCCGCAGGGGTGGCCCCGGAGGGGGAGCGAGCTGATGCGCATTTGCCACCGTCCCAGTGGACGCCGCCGGCGCGCGGACCGGGCCATGCGCCGGGTCCGCGCTCGGCGCGGCGCCGGGAGTAGTTGCCGTTCGAGTCCCCGGGGCGTCTGCCTGAGCGGGCATTGCACCGGCTCCGGGCGTCGGCCCCCGAAGGCTCTCGGGCTCGGGCGCGGAGGTTGTCCTCGGCGCGCCGGTAGCCGCTCGCGGGGGTTCCGGACCCGGGGCCGGGCGACTCCCCGACGCAGGGGAGGGCTCGAAGACGAGTTGACCCCCCGGCGCGGGAAGCATCCCCGGAGCCGGATATGGCCCGGGCGCACCTCCGGGAACGGGAAACACCCCCGGCCTGCAAAGGCGGGGTGCCCCATGAAGAATTGGGGCGGTGCCCCCACAAACGGATATGGAGGCGGGTAGACGGGAGCCGGGGGTCGCGCCAGGACGCGCAGTAGCTCCTCCTGGGTGTGCTGGGTGCGAAGCTGGCCCTGGATCAAAGCCCCCAGCATAGAATCCCCGGAGACCGGGACGGGGAGTTGGGGCGCACTAGGCCCCGCAAGCTCGGTGGCGGTCGCCGGGTCGGGAACAGGGACCCTTTGGCCGGAGGCCGTGGGCGAAGGAAACGGGTCCTCCCCCCGCGCGCCCCCGGGCGGCAGGGCCGCGGAGGCCTCATCTCGCGGAGGCGGAGCCGGGTTGCTAGGACCAGCGCCCTCGGGAGATGAGAGGGCTTGAGCTCTGGTTGTTGCGGGAGCCATGGCGATTCGTCGTGAGGTCCCCACGGACGGCGCCAACTGTCGTGGTATTACGGATACCTCGGCAGGTTAGGACGTGCACGACACGAATACAACGGCGCGAGCAAATCGAGTTACTGGTCTTCTCCCGCCGGGCAACACAGAAACTGACACGGGGGTTTATACAGGTTTGGGTCCCAGTGGGGGCCCTAGTCCTGTTGGCTCTCTCCGGACGAGAGTCCGCTAGGGAGGTGAGCTCTCGGGGAGAGGTCTCCAAGAGAGCCGGATATTGCGTTAATATAAATGAATTTCAATCCCCTGAAAAGACGTACAAGAGGGGTATATATAGCCCCTAAGAAATACAAAAGACTAAAGAGCCCTCGCTGCAACCGTCGGATGGAAGGGCGGGGACGTCCTTTGACTAGGGAGACGGCCTGGATGCTCGACACGTGGCCTCACCGGCTTCCCAAAGGCTTCACGGTCAGCAGCCGCCCTTCGGGAACCCGGAGACTCTTCGGGACTTGCCGGGGGTCCGGTGATCCTCCGGATCTCACCGGGCGCCCGGTGACCCTCCGGATCTCACCGGGGGCCCAGTGGCTCTCTGGGTCTCACCGGGATTCCGGTGACCCTCTGGATCTCACCGGGGACTCCTCAGGACTCCGTGGGGCCTCCTGGGGATTCCCCCAACACAACCCAGGAATGATATTGACGTGTTTCTATCACCGTTAGTCGAGGACTTACATAAATTGTGGAGCGAAGGGGTGCTGGTGTGGGATGCACATAAGCGAGAGAACTTCATGTTGCGGGCCATGATATTTTGCACCATAAATGATTTCCCGGCCTATGGAAATTTGTCGGGGTATAGTACGAAAGGAGGCAAGGCTTGTCCTATTTGCCTGGATGAAACTGAAAGCATGTGGTTATCGAACTGCAGAAAAACAGTGTACATGGGTCACCGCAGATTCCTTCCGATGCATCACGCCCACCGTAAGAAGAGGAAGTCATTCAATGGGAAGCCTGAGAAAGGATCAGCCCCAGTGTTTGTGACTGGTAAGGAGCTTTACTTGCGCGTGAAGGACATCAAAGTTGAGTTCGGTAAATGTTCTAAACCTCCAGGAAAAAATGTTTGGAAGAAGAGATCGATTCTTTGGGATTTGCCATATTGGGAGCACTTACAAGTTCGACATTGCATTGATGTCATGCACGTAGAGAAAAATGTTTTTGACAGTTTGACTGGTTTGTTGTTGAACATTCCAGGAAAGACGAAGGATGGCATCAACGTTCGCCGTGACATGCTCGACATGGGCATAAGGACTGAGTTTGCACCGTTGGAGAAGGGAAAGCGGACATACCTCCCCCCGGCCTGCTATACTTTGTCAAAAAGAGAAAAAACAGAACTCTGTCAGTGCCTACATGGTGTCAAAGTTCCATGCGGGTATTCTACGAACTTGAAAAAACATGTGTCCATGGAAAGACTTGAAACTAGTTGGTATGAAGTCCCATGATTGTCATGTACTGATGTCACAAATGCTTCCCATTGCTATCAGAGGCATTCTCCCAGTCAAAGTCAGAGAGACAATTACAAAGCTATGTTATTTCTTCAACACAATATCTGGCAAGGTACGTAAGCGTGTACTCCTAGCAAGTTAATTAGCTCCATTCGTGGAACTTGTCAGATTTTTTGGATCTGAATATTTGCTGCAACTGTGTCCTTGCAGGTAATTGATATGGATGGGCTGGACGATTTGCAACGCGATGTGACTACCACTCTTTGTCAGCTGGAGATGTATTTCCCTCCATCCTTTTTTGATGTTATGGTCCATCTAATTGTTCACCTTGTCAGAGAAATTAAATTTTGTGGACCCGTGTTCCTGCGCTACATGTATCCATTTGAGAGATTTATGGGTATCTTGAAGGGATATGTAAGGAATCGACATTGTCCTGAGGGCAGTATCATTGAAGGTTATGCCGCCGAGGAGGTGATCGAATTTTGCACCAACTATATGGCCGGGGTTGACCCAATTGGCGTTCCTATGTCCCGGCATGAGGGCAGGCTTCAGGGCATTGGAACGATTGGATTTAAAGCAGTCGTCCTCTCTAGTGATCTATATGCAAAAGCCCATTTTTGGGTCTTACAGCACATGATGGGGGTGGAGCCATACATACACGAGCACAAGGAAATGTTACGGAAACAGAATCCCTCGAAGCCAGAGATTTGGGTCACCAGAGAACATAATAGGAAGTTTGCTGGGTGGATCGAAAATAGAGTCCTGTAAGCTTCTGAGGGCGACGTAGATGAAGATGTTACATGGTTGGCCAGAGGGCCTAGATTTACTGTAGGGACTTGGCAGGGGTATGACATCAACGGCTATTCATTTTACACAAGAACTCAGGACGAGAAGAGTACTATGCAATGTAGTGGAGTGATACTACTTGCTATTTCGGAGGATGCTAGGGCAGTAAGGACACTCGACTCATATTACGGTGTTATTGAGGAAATATGGGAGCTCGATTATGTATTACTTAAGATTCCTCTGTTTCGATGCCAATGGGTCGAAATCCCTCGAGGTGTTAAAGTCGACAATTATGGGTTTACTCTCGTCGATCTCAGTAGAGTCGCACACAAAGATGATCCATTTATTCTTGCTGAGTAAGCCACACAGGTGTTCTACATCGTTGACCCGGCCAACCCAAAGTTTCACGTTGTCCTTCACAGTAAGAGACGTATTGTTGGGGTCGAAGACGTTGTGGATGAAGAAGAGTACGATCAGTTCGACGAACTACCTCCATTTTTAGATGGAATCCTTCAATCTGTCCCTACCGAAGATATTGACGAAACAAGTTACCTGCGAGACGACCACGAAGAAGGATTATGGGTGGACAACCATTCTTGACTAATTTGCAATATATAAGTGACGTATATTACTTGGATCTTTAATCGAAGAATTCTTCAAATCATTTTTCAAAAATTCTTTGGGAAAACATACATGATGCATTGAGAATCATTTCTGCAAATTTTCATTTCAATTGGAGTATATACTTGATTTGAGCAATAATTGATTCTTTTCACAAATATATATGAAAACTGCAAATTTTCATTCCATGATTGGTCTTTACTGTTAATTTATTTCAAAATTATTGGAAGTCATTTGCATAGGGTTTCAGGTGTCTTTACAAGTGCAAAATGATGTACTGAGACCCATCTGTAATTGTTCTCAGGAAATACCTTTAGATCAATTTAACAGTATTCTACTATCGGTTTCAACTTCCAAACCGATATGAAATTAACATATACTATCGGTTTATTGTCATAAAACCGATAGTAAAATACAATGCAAAATGATGTACTGAGATCATCTATAATTCTTCTAAGGAAAATCTTTTAGGGTCAATAACATTGTATTTTACTATCGGTTTTAACTGTGAAACCGATATGAAATTAAACTATACTATCGGTTTATCGTTCATAACTGATAGTGGTTTATACTGTGTTACGAGCCCCTGTTCTTAGTTTACTATCGGTTTGGTATAATAAAACCGATAGTGAACAGTGCCAACACTGAAAACCCTTACATGTTTTTACTATCGGTTTATTCTTTATAACTGATAGTGATTTATACTGTGTTATGAGCCCCTGTCTTAGTTTACTCTCGGTTTGGTATAATAAAACCGATAGTGAAAAGTGCCCATACTGAAAACCCTAATTTACATGTTTGTACTATCAGTTTGGTGGTTATGAACCGATAGTAAATATTCATATATTAGGTTATAACCTTGCACGATTTTCCCTCTAGTGCAACTGATCACATTCCAATTTCCAAATACTCGCGCGGAAAACCCTAGATTCGCCGACGTTCGCTTCTTCGCTCCTCTGCGCCACCATTGCCGATCAGAATCTAGTTCTCCACCGCCTCCGGCACTGCATTGCGCCACCGCCTCCGGCCACTCCACGATCGACTGTAAGTGTTCTTGACCAAATCGCTTGCGTGTATTGCTTAAGTTTGTATGCAATGGTTCATATCCCGTTCAATGGATTACAAATATAAACCTAGAGTAAAATTCATGAACTACAAACTTGATAGCTATGAGAATGACAGAATTGATGAAAATCACTAGCAATTTGTCATACAGTGTAGTCCACTATCGGTTTCTTATTTAGAACTGATAGTAAATACATTAAACTGAATTTTCTGTTAATTATTTCCCATTTTCTAATTTTCATCTGAAATTTTGGTTCATTTACATTTTAACATACTTTATATTCCTGCTGAGAGACTAGCATAGTTTGTGTCGTGGTATTACGAATACCCCGGCAGGTTTTGTGAACGATCCTAGGTGAAGATTACGCGACGCGGGTTGACCGGATGACCGGTCCTCCCCCGCCGGACAAACACAAGAAATGACATGAGGATTTATACAGGTTCGGGTCCCGGTGGGGGCCCTAGTCCTGTCGGTGCGCTACCGACCGGAGTCGGCTGGGGAGGCTCTCTCCGGGGGAGAGGCTTCCGGAGCACACCTGTGAGTTTAGCTATTCCAATAACAATGAATCACCTCCTTACAACTGAGGGGGACAAGGGCTATTTATAGCCCCAAAAAGAAGCAAAAAACCTAAACTACCCCGGAAGCCACCATCGGATTGAGGGGTAGGAACGTCCTTCTCCCGGTCAAACGTCTTGGATGCTTGACAGGTGGTCGCTGATTCCCGAGGCGCTCCTCGCGTGACCTGTACGTGATCAACAACCAGGGACTTTACCTTTGAAAGGGCGATGAGGCCGGGGACACGCACCGAAGGCCAGGTCCCTGGGCCGAAGGTGGCTCCCGGGACCGGTGCCGGAGGCCACGTCCCGGGAGCCAAAAAGGCGGCGCTCGGGGAGGCCCCGGAGGCCACGTCCCCGGGCCAATGGCGGCGCCCGGGACTGGCGCCGGAGGCCAGGTCCCAGGAGCCAAATGGCGGCGCCCCGGACCGGCCCCGGAGGCCAGGTCCCGGGGGCCAAAAGGAGGCGCCCGGGGCAGGCACCGGAGGCCACGTCCCCGGGCAAATGGCGGCGCCCAGGGAGGCACCGGAGGCCACGTCCCCTGGCAAATGGCAGCGCCCGGGACCGGCGCCGGAGGCCAGGTCCCGAGAGCCAAAAGGCGGCGCCCGGGGCAGGCCCCGGAGGCCATGTCCCCGGGCAAATGGCGGCGCCCGGGACCGTCGCCGGAGGCCAGGTCCCGGGGGCCGAAAAGGCAGCGCCCGGGGAGGCACCGGAGGCCACGTCCCCTGGCAAATGGCAGCGCCCGGGACCGGCGCCGGAGGCCAGGTCCCAAGAGCCAAAAGGCGGCGCCCGGGGCAGGCCCCAGAGGCCATGTCCCCGGGCAAATGGCGGCGCCCGGGACCGTCGCCGGAGGCCAGGTCCCGGGGGCCGAAAAGGCGGCGCCCGGGGAGGCACCGGAGGCCACGTCCCCGGGCAAATGGCGGCGCCCGGGACCGGCGCCGGAGGCTAGGTCCCGAGAGCCAAATGGCGGCGCTCGGGACCGGCGCCGGAGGTCAGGTCCCGGGGCGAATGTGACGCAACTTACCTGGACTTAGTCTCACGGAGATTTCCCCCAACAGTTTGCACTGCTAATCTTATAGATTTTACTGAATACAAACTTGATTACTATCGGTTTGACTTGGAAAACCGATAGGAAATAGAGTATATCATAGTTTGCACTGCTAATTTGAATTTTCTGTGAATTACTTCCCATTTTCTAATGTTCATCTGAAATTTAGGTTCATTTAAATTTTAACAGACTTTATTTTTCCTGCAGAAAGATTAGCATAGTTTGCACTGCTAATCTTTTAAATTTTCCTGAACACAAACCTTAGTACTATCGGTTTTCCTTTCAAAACCGATAGGAAATAGAGTATGTCTTAGTTTGCACTGCTAATCTGAATTTTCTGTGAATTACTTCCCATTTTCTAATGTTCATCTCAAATTTAGGTTCATTTAAATTTTAACAGACTTTATTTTTCTGCAGAGAGATTAGCATAGTTTGCACTGCTAATCTTTTAAATTTTCCAGAATACAAACCTTAGTACTATCGGTTTTCCTTTCAAAACCGATAGGAAATAGAGTATGTCTTAGTTTGCACTGCTAATCTGAATTTTCTGTTAATTACTTCTCATTTTCTAATGTTCATCTGAAATTTTGGTTCATTTAAATTTCAACAGACTTTATGTTCATGCAGAGAGACTAGCGTAGGGCACAACAATTTTAGTTATGAACTTTGTCATGTACCTTTCTTCATATCAATTGATGGTTTGTTCATGGAATTTTAGGTAAAGCCATGTCGGCATCTTCCTCGGCTCATAGTAGTGATTCGGCGAGGGCGAACGTAGATGGCGCTGCCTCGTCCCAACGCAAGAGGAAGGCGCAAGGCCCGACGATGTTGGGTCGTTTGGCCAAACGCGCGGATCTTTCATGTGAGTTCAACCAGTTCGGGAGACCGATCGGGAAGAACGCCGGCCACTATGCTGCCTATGTTGGCTTGTTGGCGAAGGAAAGGGTGAAGATCACCGTCCAGAGCTGGAAGGACGTCAAGGCCGACGAGAGGGATAGGCTATGGGTGGAAGTGAAGGTAAAATTAATCAAAATCACTGAACTCTTAAGTAATCACATTCCCTTGGTTTATCCCAGAGATTAGGTAAGTCCTACTTATATGCACCATTTGAAACAGGCCAAGTGGAACATCCCCGACGATGGTCCCAAGATAGCTTGCTTGAAGGACATGAACAACACGTGGAAAACCTTCAAGAGCGTCCTCGTCAGTACCTTCCTCGCTAAAGGCGAATCTCCATGCGAGAAGTACCCCTTCATAACGGAGGAGGTATGGGAGCAATTCGCCCAACAGAAGGGGACTCCTGAGTTCAAGGTATGTATGGTTCCTTTGCTTGGTTACACCATTGTATGCAGTAAGCAGTGGTGCATTAATTTTCTTGTTTCTGGTACGAAGGCCCTCAGCGAGAAGAACAAGGCAATCCAGAGGAGGAACGACCACCCACACCGGCTCAGCTCTCGCGGCTATGCAGGGAAGGAGGAGCAGTGGAAGAAGGCTGAAGACGAGGCGTCGAATTTCGTCGACTCCCCTGACCTACCACTCTCCGAGATCCGTGATCAGCGATGCAAGTGCTGGTGGCTGGCCAGAGGGACCGTGTCAGCAATGGGGACTGTGGCGTTCCCAAACCCCAGGGACGTCGAGGTCGTGCAGCGACTCGTAAGTTGGCTAACTATGATCACTAGTGTGCTCACAAGTTTGTATATATTTCTTCCTCACAATGGAGAGCTTTCAATGTAACAGATCTCTTGCTCGAAGGAGGCGACCGAGGGATTGTTCAATCCCCATAGGGAGAACGACATCCTTACCCGGGCTCTAGGGAACAAGGAGCATCCAGGGCAGACGCGAACCGTGGGGGCTGTGGTGCCATGGAAGGAAGGCTTCTCAGAGCCCGGGCAAAAGGCGAAGAAGGCTGGCAGCTGGAAGGAAAGGGAAGTGGAGCTATCTCAAAAGATACGGGCAGATGTGACTGCACAATTCGCGGACATGTTCACTCAAATGAACGCCTCAGCCGAGTTGTGCAGTCCAAGGGTTTAGATCCAACTGCCGAGGTCGACGCTGCCAGGCCGAGTAGTGTTGGCTCGAAGGTTCACGTGGATCCGGTGGACCTGATCGAGGTATTGCAACTCTTGAGCTATATATGCAGTTCGGCTGATGCCACTCCCGTTACGTTAGAATTGTTTCGCTAACCTATTATAATTGTTGCAAATTGCAGAAGCCGGAGAGTTGTAGCCTATTGATCAACATAGGCGACAAACCTGTTGCGGTTGCAAACGGGGTCGTATACCAGTCTTGGGAGGATGTCCGGATCCACTGCGTACCTCTAGAGCTTGGATTCGCAAAGGTACAAGTGGACATGGCCCTCCCGGGCTACAGCTCTTTTCTGTTGGCCGTCCCAACGGACGAAATGCGGACAATTGGCGAGGCATTGGGCTCGTACATACAGTGGCCCAAGAAGGGTGTTAGACTACAGGAGGTAAACCCTAGCCATTCTAGCTTACAACTCAGTTAATATACTCAATTTGCAAAATCTAACTTATGCATTTGTACTTAAAGTGGACGATGGGTACCAGCTCACTTCCTGAGGACACCACCCCCGCCACAACGCATGAGCGAACTCCTTCGGCCCCCATGCCTCCTCCGACGGCCTCAAACCCTTCGCCATCAAATGAGGCCGGCGACACCACACCCCAACCTTCGAAGGTATACACTTGCTCCCCGCCCAAAGGCAAGGGCAAGGCCAAACAAAGCCAGCCGGGTACGTTCAAGAACGGGTCCCCACTCGTGTCGGAGTACCTTCTGCGCAATATGGATCAAATAACCAGAAGTCTCCACGAGTGGTACCTGACCCGGTCTAGGCGCCACATCAACTTCTTGGTTCACTTCAGGCCAGCCCATTTTCACCGTGAGCCCGGGAGCATATCGGTGGCCCACGAGGATTTGTTCGACCTCCTCAACTGGCGGGAGCTTGATATGTCCATCATACGGACTGGAGTCCTATGAGTTTGCTGTTGTCTGAAGTTATCACAGTTCGTTTCATAAATCTAATCACTTTGTATGCACTACTTACTAATGTCTACTTTGCATCCAGGTGCATGTATAGGCTGGCGTCGATGAGGGCATGTGACAAGGTGGGTTTCCTCGACCCAGAGAAAATAAGCCTCACGATGCTAGAGCACGACCAAGCACATGCGGAGGAATACATATCAAGGGCACTACTAGCGCAGCAGGACCGAGAGTTCATCCTTGCGCCGTACCACCAAAGGTTAGTGCATTTCCTACTAATTTAACTCATTCTTGTATGTTACGCCTAATATATGTATGAAACGGTTCGCTTATATATGCAATGTAGGGGCCACTGGGTCCTCGCCGTCATTTGCCCATGGATGAATGAGGTCTATTACCTCGATTCGATGAGTGACAAGGTGGCGCATGTTTTCACCCTCACATGGCACATAGACGCGTAAGTAACATAGTTGTTTTAAATTTTTCTCTGACTAGCTAATTAATGATAACATATTAACCGGCAATGCTAAATTAAATACAGGGCTTTCAAAAATTATGCTAGTGCTGGAGGGAGGCATGACGCGTCGAAGGGCACAACAATTTCTTGGAAAGAATATGAGGTAATTAATACGGATGGAAGTACTCATGATGAGTCTTTTAATTTAAGCTTAATTAGTTCTTTCGAGTTAATGTGGGTTTATGTCTTTGCATATGCAATTTTTCCAGTGCCATCAGCAGCCACAATCGTGGGAATGTGGCTTCTATGTCATGAGATTCATGTATGACCTGATCAGGAGAAACTTTGCCCAATTCCCTAAAGTAACCATTTTTCCTGACTCAAAGTCGAACTTTAATTGGATGTGACATACGATCCTAACTTCATACACGCATATATGCAGAGCGCCATGTTGAAAGAGCAATATGAGTTGCCTCAATTGAAGGAGCTGCGAACAATTTGGGCTCAATATGTCATGGAAGAAGTGGCTATCAACGATCGATAGTAACTGACTTGTGTTGATTGCTGTATTTGTGAATATATATTGAATGTGTTGATTGCTGTATTTGTGAATAAACTCAATATGTGAATAGATTCATTGATGTATTTGTAAATAAACTCGATCAATATGTGCATAAATTCAATCTGTCCAATGCATGTGTATATTACTGTATTAGTGTATTTGTGAACAAATTCAATATGTGAATATTGGTGAATATTTGTAAATATTGGTGTATTTGTGAATGATCCAATGTATTTCTGTATAGCTGTATGTATATGTGCATGATTCCAGTACTAACCGTGCCAGTACATAACCGATAGGAAAAACTAATATTACTATCGGTTATATACTACAACTGATAGAATAAATATTACAGTACTATCGGTTCATATGCAGAAACCGATAGAATAAAGTTCTCAGTACTAAACGTGTCTACAAAATACTATCAGTTATACACTACAACCGATAGAATAAATATTTCAGTACTATCGGTTCATATATAACAACCGATAGAATAAAGTTTCCAGTACTAACTGTGTCTACACAATACTATCGGTTTATATATAACAACCGATAGAATAAAGTTTCCAGTACTAACTGTGTCCACACAATATTATCGGTTTATATAAGAGCCGATAGAAAAAACATTTAGATTACTATCGGTTTAGATCCTAGCTGATAGAAAAAACCTACACAATAGTATCGGTTTATATATAAGCCGATAGAAAAAACGTATACAATACTATCGGTTTAAATCCGAGCCGATAGAAGAAATAGTCGATAGCGATTAGTGAACGTTGGGAATGTAGATGTTTTACTAACGGTTTTTGAACCGATAGAAGTGTGCTGCCCCTCTACTATCGTGCTGACCACTATCGGTAAGAGAACCGATAGTAGAGTGGATTTTTAACCGATAGTGAAAAGCATTTCTGTAGTAGTGAGGGAACCGACGTTCTCGCTTGGGAACGTCGCCTCGGTGAACCTCCCTAAGAGCTGTTCTCATTCCAATGGAATCATTAGTGCTGGACATACATAAGTCCTGCAAAACAGAGGCCAAGCGAAAACATACCTTTCGGCGCTCCTGTTTAAGGTCGTCGCCTGCGTGAATCAAGCTCTGGGGGCGAGGCGATCCCTTGGGGCCCGCTACCTCGGCGTTGTAAGTCGTGAGGAGGTAGTTAGTCCGCCTCTCGATCTCGGATGAGGGCAAGACTGTTCCAAAATGCGAGTTAACTAGGGTATTTCAAAAATAAAAAGATTTCAGTGCCAGAAATGGGTACCTTCATTGTAGTCCAGGGTACTATCCGCCATGGACTTGATCTCCCAAGCCGGATGAGCCCTTTCACGCAGGGGGCTCACCCGATTCTTCACAAAGTCGTGAATGACGTCGCGAGCTGTTAGTCCCTCTTGGACTAGGTGAAGAATGACCTCGACGTGCTTCATGAACTCCGCGTTCATCGCCGGAAGAGAGTCCAACTCGCTCGGCTTCTCCGGCCGCGAGTTCTCAAACCAGAGCCCGCTCTCGGTTGGCGGGGTGCAGTAGAACCATTTCTGATGCCACCCGTGCACCGAGTCTCGCAGGGGGTGGGAAGGGATACTCCTTCTTCTCCCTTAGCCGGAAGTAGATACATCCGGCGGCGTTGGCGCTCTTCGACGACGCCGAGTAATAAAAATGCCGGAAGAGGTCCACACTGGGATACACTCCGACGAACGCCTCGCACAGGTGCTGGAACAGCGCCAGGATCAGCACTGCATTTGGGTGGAGGTTGATCAGCTCCAACCCATAATGCTCGAGGACGTCCTTCAGGAACCGACTCTCAGGGAATCGGAACCCGCAAAGTAGATATTCCTCAAAAACCACCAACTCGCCCTCTCCGACGATTGGGGTTTCTTGGTCCTTCTCTGCGGGCCGCCAGTTGATTAGCAGCCGCGGAGGAAGGATCTCCTCCTTCTCCAACGCCAATAAGCTCTCCTCAGAGTGGTGGATCGATCGGCTCCAAGACGCCATTTTTTGGTGAAGAATCGGAGGAAAAGTTGGCGACTTTTGGGGAAGATGGAGGCTAAGAAGAACGAGGGTTTTGTGCGGCAGAAATGTTGAGGGTTTTTGGCTGTGTGGCTTCCTCAAGAAGCTACTTGTTCCTTTTATAGACCCGAGGAGATGCACTAATGTGAGTAACGTTTCATTCAAACATTCCACTGAGTATTTTATTCATTTCCCATAATGGATACTATCTCTGGCGGACCCGTTAAAGTGTTCCTGGTATTGGATCTGAAATAAAAAGGACTCCTTTATTTCGAGATTTTGATATACAAAATCTTGAGAAGTTTTCAAGGGTTGTCGAAGGACATTTTCCTTCATGTGCTCTGAAAATTTTCATGAAAATACCCTATGGCCAAGTTTTTGGACGTACGGATATGTTTGATCAGATTGCAGTATGGTCGGAACCATGTCCTCGATTAGGCTCCGATTATAATCGAAGTAAAGGTCTGATCGAGTTTCAGTTCTGGTCGCAGTAATCTTTCAGAGTTGAACTTCGGTTCTAACCGCGGCTTCAAATCTGATCGCGGTATCAGTGCTGGTCGCGGTACTTTTATGAAAACACGATTCTGGTCGCAGGACTGAAGTTTACCTATGTTTGAATGGTCGTAAAGACATTACTTATGGCCATATTTTCGTACAGAAGATGTAAAGAACATTCATATAAAGAAGAAAATTTTATTTCTTGCATTCTTTACATACAAAAGGGATACCGGCGACCAGAGCGTCGACCTGATCCGAAAGAAGTTTGCAAAGTTCTCCTAGGGACATATTGCTGTCAGTAAGATCTACACTGACAACCCCCAGAGAACTAGCAACTAATCTAAGCCTATCTACATCATCCCTAACGAGAGATACACTACTGTTCCTAATCAAATCGGAGAGTTCCCGCTGTTGCTGAGCATGGTCCCTCTCTCAACGGAACTGGTGCGCCTCTTCACGGGATTGTTCAAAACATTCTGCCAGATGCAGAATCGCCGAAGACATATCTTCGGTCTTCTTCTCCAGGGCATTCTTCTCCTCTGGAAGAATCTGTCCGAAGGGGAGAGGCAGAATAGTAGCGGGCTGATCACTAGGGCCTCCAATCTCCTACATTTGCAAAAGTTAGTTGTGCTAACTATAACTATCAGCAAAAGGAGATGAGGATCATTACCTATCCCAGCTTGTGACAGGTTGATATATCCATCCTGGAAAGTAGATCATCCGATAAAAGTGGATAATCACCCAACGGTGGAAGTACAACCTTCCCACCAGAAGATTGCTTCCCCAACACAAGTTGAGAATCTTCTGGTCGAATAGTCACCGCTTGCCGACCAGAAAATCGACCACCCGAACAAAAGCAGGGAGTGTTGGAGTAAAGAACTGAAGGAAGAAAGAGCGATGGTACGTCTTCTACCTTTGCTCTGCTGGAAGATCCTTCGTCAACCTTGGGTTTCTTCCTTGAAGGAGATGGATCTTCAGGCATTTGAGGCTCCTGCTTGAGAACTTCCTCTTCATCACTTTCAATCTCGATGATGTTGTGATCTGCCATCGGGAGGTGTATAAAGAGAAGAATGAAGGATACTTTAGAAAGAACTTAACCGTGAGAAGAAATTGTGGAGCTTTGCAATACGAAGGACCCGGTATTTATAACCGCCAAGGTGACGGTTCACATTCTGAGCACCTCGGGTTTTTAAAAGCATTTACAATTTTACCTCGGGTTAAAAAATATTTCAATGGCGCCATCATTACCTGTCACGTAATGCCTAGAGCCCGTCTCGGGGAACCAACCGTCCCACTTAGTGCGCCACTAAGCGGGAGATTTGAAGAGTCGGGTTAAAAATCCGATGCATGTCTTTAAATTCGAAATAAACACGTCCCTTCGTTTTTCTTCGAATTTGGGGGCTAGCTGACGAGGATTGACACTCGAGTTAGTTCAAATAAATGCACTGTTGATTCAAGACAGATTCGAGTCAGACACGTGCATGGCGGTGCGAACTCAAGTCATTCTGAGAAGCATCAGCCCGAGGTCGCAGGCTTTGCGCGATCACGCGATCAGACCGCAGCTAGTCTGCGGTCAGGAATTCGTGTGCTATACGCGAACAGAATGTTGGAGATGTTGCGCGATCAGCCAACATCCCGCGGTTAGAGCACTTTCGACCAAGGTACTTGGGGTTCACCTGTCCCTATAGCGGGAATATCCCAAGTATCCCGGAGATTCTTCCACGTGGAAGACCAACCGTCAGGAGGTTAATACATGCAGTTATCCATTAATAACACGTGTTAACCTGTGTGGGGGTTAAGAGCGGTTCTCTAAACCGTATCCAAGCAACTGTCTGATGCAGTTACGACATGGCACTCTTTTGACTAATATAAAAGGGTGGTAAGATGCATCAAACAGGGAGAGAGATCAACGTCTCTGATACAAGCGAGATACAACATCTCAACCGCTCAAACAGCTAAGTCTATGGCCTAGATTAGATAGTTTTTACAAGCCTCCTTGGCTTCTTTCTGTACACTTACATAGGAAAAACCCTTCGCCTGTGAAGGTTTTTCCCGCCATCTTGTAAATATTTATTATGTATAGTGAAATCCCAACAGGACGTAGGGCTATTACTCCCACCATCGAGGGCCCGAACCTGTATAAACCTCTCTGTGCTCCTGTTCTCCATATTTCTACATACCTTCCCGGAGGGTCATCTTGAAAGGTCTCGCTATTATAAATTTTGAATAAGTTCGGCTAAGAACCCCGAGTCCAAATCATCGACAGGGGGGACAAAGACAGGCAAGTATTAGCTCCCCCCCGGTTAGATAGGTTTTGTTTTTTTTAGGGCTTTTTGTTCCCAATAGCTTCTTTAGAAGAAACCCCAGAAAAATGTAAACTCTTGATTGATGAAATAGAAAACTTTTTTGCTAAGCCTTGTCCGATTGCAAGCAGGTGTCCCTAGAACTTGTTCCTAGGGAGTTTCCGATCCCCGGGAGGCGTAGCCCGGGGAGTGCCCAAGCGGCCTCAACTTTGTTGAGGCTCACCGTCAGGGGAACCACCAAAGGGCCAGCCCTTGGGCTTGTTTCCGATGTCCCGGCGGCGGGGGGTACCCTCCGGGAGCCAATCCGGCTGCGGTAGCTCTCGGAGTGGCATTTAGACAATTTCAACAACTATTGCACCGAGTTGTCTCCTTCGAGACCAGGGTCCCGGAGGGTTCTGCCGCTTCAAATACGCCCCCAGCCGGCTACGAGTATTGGCCGGAGGATCTCCTTCGAAGGGCCTTCCAGCAAGTAAGGAGCTTGTTCAAGGACATCTCCCGGGAGCTGTCGAAAGGGCTCTGGGAGTATTAGGTGTAGTTTCTCACCGGAGGGGGCTATCCTCCGAGGTAGTTTCCCGTGGGAGCCTAACTCCCCGGGCCCTTCGAAGGAGATCTGGGCACAGCCGTCGTGAGGCGTGTCCGGTTCAAGATACCGGGGGCCCTACCAATGTTCTCGATCCTGGCCCTAGAGGCAGGCTGATCCGGGAGGATCTTTAGGTCTAGTCGCATACGGCTTCGCGACTATAACCGAGTTCGGAAAGGTTTCGCGACCATGGTTTGGTTCGTGACCTGGAAAAGGAATTCGTTCTCTGTTCGAAATTGTAATTCGATTCGAATAGATATAACTAAGCTTATCTGTTTAGCGTTAGTTAGTTATATGAGTTTAATACGTTTAAGTTATTGAGTCTGATACGTACTCATATGATTGGACTGTAAATACCTTGTAATAGGTCTAGTTTAGATCATCGAATATTATTATAGCCTTGGATCATATATCCAGCTCATAGTTCCTTCGACGTAGGCAAGTGTGTCTAACGTTCGGCGTGTAAAGCCCTCTTTGAAATAAAGAGTTGTGCAATTACTTTGAACTGCGTTTCGATCATCCTTTGGGTTTCGGTACTTCCGAGTAAGATCCCGTAATTCTGCATATTAGAATCTGGGCGAGCCTAGTGCCAAAACCAAGGCTAAGTCTCAAACGGATCAAGTTGGTATCAGAGTAACTTTCCCATCCTTTGGATGGTGAAGACTCGCCAGGGTTACAAAACCCTCGGCGAAACTTCAGGTGATCAATTGACGGTTCCTACAGCTGCGTCTCCGACAATGTCTGACAATACCTCTGTTCAGGCTAACCTAGCCGAACAAGTGGCGAAGCTCTCCGCCGACATATAAACTGTACTTGCTTGGATTAAGCAGCAAGTCATGATTGTACCTCCTGAAGCAGATAAGGTTACGGGTGTGAAGACGGGTGAAAACTTGCGTAGGGTAGACGAACATGAAGACGAAGGCGACCATAAGACCGACGACCTCGCCAACACCTCTTTAGCTATCGGATCTTTTAAGGTCGATGCTAAGATTGATATACCCATATGATGGGGTGATTGATGCCGAGAAACTAGACTCATGGATCGATTAGCTTGAGACCTACTTTAACTGAAAGGGTTTAGTAGTGTTCAAAAGGTGAAGTTTGCACCTTTGAAGATGAAGGACCACGCCAAGACTTGGTGGAAGGCCCTTGTCGCAAGTGGTGAAGCTGACGACCTTGTGTGGGGTCAATTCAAACGACTTTTGTGACAAGAATTCTATCCGATGGGTTACCTTGATGAGAGATGGGAATGTTGGCATAGATTGTATCAACGGCGCGACCAGACCGTCAAAGACTATACTACGGAGTTCCGGAGACAAGCATTGGTCATTGGCATATCCCTGTCTGATCCTCAGGTATTTCAAAAATACACATCGGGACTTCAGAAATCGATCAGTACTGAAGTCTATTCGGCGTCCAAGACATCGTGACCGCGAGCACAACTGCTATGGAGATCGAGAAGAAGAACAAATCCCGCAGTGACAAAGGCACAAAGGACAATGCGACCTCGACAAAAAGAAAATCGAGTCTGAAGAAGAACGCTTCGAAGCCGGGCACGGGTACTTTTTGCGACCATTGTCAAGTCGCAGGACATACCAAGGACAAATGCTACAAGCTTCATCCTGAACTTTGACCAAAGAAAAATGGACTAGGGAAAGAACAGCCACAGCTACTGCGACTTCACCCGACGAAGAAGTTGTCCGAGTGAATTCAGTTGCTGAGGCGGATAAAACCTTGTCTCTGATGGCAATGCCGAAGGAGAATGGTTCGGATCCACCGAACGACCATCACCCAACAGAGGACTTGTTCACCATCAACATCCAGGTGAAGCACGAAGTGGTCGCAGCTATATTCGATCCCGGAAGTCAGAAGAGTCTAGTCTCCGCTGGACTGGTTTGGCGAGTTGGTTTGAAGACAACCACACACCCACGATCATATCCGCTAGGTTGGTTTACATCCGATGTGAACCAACAGATTACGAGTCAGTGTGTGTTGAAGTTTGCAATCTCTGCACGATATATCGACGAGGTGCAATGCGATGTTGTCCCTATCGATATCTGTCAGGTGATTTTTGGGAGTCCGTATCTGTATGATTGAGATGCTCACTTCCATTGGCGTGCGCAAGAGTATGACCTCACCAAAGACGGAGTTAAGTTCATGATCAGTAGAGACATCCACATCAACACTTCGAACTTAATTACCGCAAATCAAACCAAACGAATAGTCAATGCATGTCACAAATACGTGCTTATCATGATTTGACCCATTGGTCAAGGTGAGGGTACTTGATCAGCATTGTTGTTGGCGTACCGAGAGGATTCTGGTCGTTTGTCGGGACTACTGGAGAAATAAAGTGATCTGTTCGAGACTACCCAGGGTCGTCCGCTGAAACATCCAGTCGAGCAGGAAATTCAGCTTGTGTCCGATGCGACCCTGTCCAATCTGAGTATGTATCACAACTCAGTATTAGAGAATAAAGAGATCAAGAGACAACTTGGTGAGTTGCTGAACGATGGTGTGATTCAACCGAGTAGTTCACCTTGTGGATCTCCTGTGGTGTTAGTGCCAAAGAAAGATGGGACTTGGCATATGTGCATCGACTACCGAGCACTGAACAAGATCATCGTCAAGAACTGGTATCCCCTTCCTCGTATTGATGACCTGCTAGACCAATTGAAGCATGCTGTTGTCTTCTCCAAATTGGATCTTAAGTCTGGATATCATTAAGTCAGCATCCGAGAGGAAGATATGTGGAAGACCGCGTTCAAAACACGACAAGGTCTGTTCAAATGGCTGGTCATGCCGTTTGGTCTCTACAACACCCCGGCAACTTTCATGCGTTTTATGAACGATGTATTGAGATAGTTCATCGACGACTTTGTGATCGTTTACCTCGACGACATACTGGATTATCGTTGTTTGTGGAATGAACACCTCATTCATGCCGAAAAGGTGTTCGAACAGCTTTGGCAACATCTACTTCGCCTCAACCGTAAGAAGTACGAGTTCAGCCAGCAAACTCTACTTTACCTAGGATTCATGGTCGGCAACGGTACATTGCAAATCGACCCAGATAAAGTAAAAGTGATTCGCGAGTGGCCGCGACCGCGAACAGTTACGGAAGTGCGTAGTTTTGTGGGAGCATGCCAATACCTTTGGAAGTTCATACGACACTCCTCGATTGTGGCTTCTCCGTTGCGTGCATTAACCAGGATCGATTAGAAGTTTGAGTGGATAGGGAAACATGAGGACACGTTTCTCTTGCTGGAGAGGAAGATCAGCGAGGCGCCTATGTTAGCTTTGTCGAATCTACAGAAATCATTCGAGCTAGAAACCGATGCCTCAGGTTATGCGATGGGCGCAGTACTCATGCAAGAAGGTCGACCAGTGGCATATCACTCTGAGTTATTCCAAGGAGCTCAAAAAACTACCCAACGTACGATAAGGAATTGTGCGCACTGCATTAGGTCGTGAAACATTGGCAGTGTTATCTCTTGGGAAAAGAGATTGTTGTCCACACCGACCATCAACTGTTGCAATATTTGCAAACTCAGTCCAAGCTACAGCAAGCTCGGCACATGAAGTGGATGTTGTATCTGCAGCAGTTTAATCTGGTGATTAAGTACAAGAAGGGCGTACACAAAAAATTGGTGGACATGTTGTCGTGACCACCAGTTACGACCCTTTGTTTATTAGCATTCATGCAAATCAAGCCCTCATGTTATGATGACTATGCCACTATATATAGTGAAGACCCTGATTTTCAAACAACACTGACTGAGCTCGAAATAGGGAAACCTACGGAGTTCGTTCGTCGAGAAGGACTCTTGTACAAGGGCAATTTACTTTGCATATCTTGTGGAGCACCTTGAATTCAATGGTTGCGAGAAGCACACACATCGAAGGTAGTGGTCACTTTGGGGTTATAAAGACGTTGCAAAATCTTCACCGACATGTGTTCTGGCCACGTATGCAGCAGGATGTGGCTAGTTTTGTTCGAGGCTGTGGTTTCTGCAGCATCTCGAAACCGGCAAACCAAAAATTAGGTTTGTACACTTCTTTGCCAGTTCCATCGCGACCATGGGAGAGCATATCCATGGATTTCTTGGGAGGATTGCCTAAGACCCGACGTGGCAATGACTATCTGTTTGTGGTCATTGATCGGTTCTCCAAAATGATTATTCTTATACCTTGTCAAAATATTATCACAGGAGAAGCAGCTCGGGTATTCTTTCAACACATTTAGACACACTTCGGACTGCCGACTTCTATTGTGTCTGATCGTGATACCCGGTTCCTTAGTCACTTTTGGTGAGTGCTCTGGATGATGATGGACACCAAGCTAAAGAGGAGTACTGCCTTTCATCCGCAAACTGATGGTCAAACCGAGGTGGTAAATCGCACAGTCGTTCATCTCTTGAGAGGATATAATTTGAAGCACCTGAAGACCTGGGATGAAAGCATACCGTACCTGCAGTTTGCTTTTAATCGAGCAGTGCATGGTTCGACTGGAAAGTCGCCATTTGAGATCTGTTTGGGATTTGTACCACAGATGATGTGGACGGTGTCCTGATCTTCCGATAGGTAGAGGTAAATCAATTGATGGAGAACTCTACGTTGACGATCTGGCTTCCAATCAGAACTGATTCGAACCCCTGCAATCGCTACACCACGGCTCCGTTAGTTATCAACCACGCCAAGAAACAGTTGACCTCACCAATAAGGCTTATCTCTGCATGCGAATCGAGAACACAAGCAAGAACACGGTAGACGCAATCTAAATATTGCCAATTACCAATGAAGAGTATGAGTTGGGGTTCCACAAACCGATGAACGGCGAAAACTATCTAAGCAGTATAATCTAAGAAAAACCCACCAAAAGGATAGGGGGTGGTGGCCATATGTAGCAGGAGTATGGCAGCCAGAGGTAGGCCACCGGCCAGAGAACCCACCCCCACGTAACCCTAGGGATACACGGGCCTTGGGCCCAAAGTAGAGGTGGCACAGCACCCGGCACAATCTGTCCATGAATTATTTCATCGATTGCGGGAGATCCAGAAGGAATTTGGTAGTGTGGCCAGATCCATTGGAAAGGTGGCGTCGTGGGCTTCTCCTTAAAGTGCTCATTCATCCCAAACGGACTCCGTACGTGGCCTGGACGTCCATTTGAAGTTGGCGTGCTCTTGGATGGCCGAATCGGGCTCGCGGATGACTTGGGCTTCATCTTGGGCTTGTCTTGGAGCGTGGACAACTTGGGCTTCTTCTTGGGCTCGTCTTGGAGCGTTGTGGTATGCTGAACCTTCAGTGTAGATGGCTTGAAAGGCTTGACATGTGGGTTCATGCCGACTTGATGTTCTCCATGGTCTTCGGGCAACGGAGTGGGAGGAGTGGATGGAGCGGCGTTCGTATCTGTGTTGGTGATGTCCTCATCAACAGAGTCCATTCGACATGAAGTTTGTGATTCCTACCTCAGCACAGAACAACAAGGAAGCATCTAATCAGAATCGAGCACAAAAGTTCCTGGAAGGTATTCAACGGCTCCATCGTGAGGTTGAATAGAACTTGCTGCGAGCATAACCGAGTTCGGAAAGGTTTCGCGACCATGGTTTGGTTCGCGACCTTGAAAAGGAATTCGTTCTTTGTTCGGAATTGTAATTCGATCCGGATAGATATAACTAAACTTATCTGTTTAGGGTTAGTTAGTTATATGAGTCTAATACGTTTAGGTTATTGAGTCTGATACGTACTCATACGATTGGACTATACATACCTTGTAATAGGTCTAGTTTAGATCATCGAATATTATTACAGCCTTGGATCATATATCAAGCTCATAGTTCCTTCGACGTAGGCAAGTGTGTCTAACGTTCGGTATGTAAATCCCTCTTTGAAATAAAGAGTTGTGCAATTACTTTGAACTGTGTTTCGATCATCCTTTGGCTTTCGATACTTCCAAGTAAGATCCCGTAATTCCACATATTAGAATCTGGACGAGCCTAGTGTGAAAACCAAGGCTAGGTCTCGAACGGATCACAGGCTCTCCAATAGAGGACCGGGCGATGGTGTCGGCTCCCCCTCTACACAGGAAGGGCAAGGGCTTCTTCATCCGTTCTGGGTTTCCGATGCCACCGATGGACCTAACATCCGGCTCATCTGATGGTGGGATCCCAAAGGGTGGTGTCGTGGCAGGTGGAGAGGTCTCCCGGGGGAGCCACCCGGGGGACGACGTGGTGGGCTACGAGGAGGTGATCTCCTCCGGACTCCAGGTAGGTGTTATCAAGGTTTGTTTGTCTCGCTTCGCTTCCGTTCTTTTTTCTGATTGTTTTCCCCTCCAAACGGTGGCGTTGGCCTGGGGCCTTCGGGCTGATTCACCACACTCCTCTGGGCCGCCGAGGAGATGATAGCCTTCATGTGCTCCGAGAAGGAGAGGGCGCTCGGGGACCTGGCCGCCGCGGAGGGGGTGATAGCCTCCAAGCGCTCCGAGAAGGAGAAAGTGCTTGGTGACCTCACCGCCGCGGAGGGGGTGATAGCCTCCGAGTACTCTGAGAAAGAGAAAGTGCTTGGGGACCTCGCTGCCGCGGAGGGGGTGATAGCCTCCGAGCGCTCCGAGAAGGAGAAAGTGCTTGGGGACCTCACCGCCGCGGAGGGGGTGATAGCCTTCGAGCACTCCGAGAAAGAGAAAGTGCTCGGGGACCTCGTCGTCGCAGAGGGGGTAATAGCCTCCTAGTGCTCCGAGAAGGACAAGGCGCTCGGGGAGCTTGCCGCGGTCCGAGCTCAGCTCGCGGCTATTGAGGATGCCGCTTCCCGGCTCTGGAAGGAGCTACAGGTGGAGCGGGGCATCGCCCTGGAGGCAGAAGCCTCGGGCGCCCTTGCGGTCGTCTCCGGGGGGAAGATGATCCGTTCCGCCCTTGAGGAGCTCAGGGTCGTGCTCGGGCCGGAGGGTGATTCTGACTTGGCTCCGTCATCGATCAAGGAGGTCACGTATTTTCACGATACATAGGTCTCCCTCATCCCGGTGGCGGCAGACGTCCAGGCACGAGGCCTCGCTGTCCCGGTCATGGCCCTGGCGGCAGCTCTCGTAGAGCACCACGGGGCAAGCGCTCGGGTGATCGGGGAGTTGCTTACTCGGAGTTTCCCCGGCTATTTTGAGGCCCAGTGGAAGGGGCTCGAGGAGCTTGTCGGGGCCCTCTTCGATCAGAACATCGGGGCGATGGAGCCGGAGGGCGCGCGCCCGGCGCAAGAGGCGGCGACAGCAATGGTCTCCCCGGGGGCAGCAAAGACAAGAAAGTATGAGCTCCCCGCAATTAGATAGGTTTTGTTTTTGTTAGGGCTTTTTGTTCCCGGTAGCTTCTTTAAAAGAAACCCCGGAAAAATGTAAAATCTTGATTGATGAAATAGAAAACTTTTTTGCTAAGTCTGGTTCGATTGCAAGCAGGTGTTCCTAGAACTTGTTCCCAGGGAGTTTCTGATCCTCGGGAGGCGTAGTCCGAGGAGTGTCCAAGCGGCCTCCACTTTGTTGAGGCTCGCCGTCGAGGGAACCACCGAAGGGCTAGCCCCTGGGCTTGTTTCCGGTGTCTTGGCGGCAGGGTGTAACATCCCAAAAATAAGGCTTAAAAATTTCGTTTTACAAAAATCTGAACTTAAAAATTCCATTTTGTTTTAACTCCAAAAGTGCCCTTAAGAGTACTCTCTAGGAAGTTTCAGCCAAAACCTACATTAATTTTGTAAAGTTTTAAAGATGTTTTCATTACATATTGTACACATGTAAGTATACATATGTGTATGTATGTATGTGTATCTAACACTAAAAACACTATTTTGCATTTCTTATAAAATACCATATATCCTCTAATGAGAGTCATTTATGATTTCTAAATATATGATTATTTGTTTTAGGTAATAATCCTAGTATGATTTAGAAACCTAATTAGTTATAAGCTAAACCCTAAGTTATAAGATAACCTACCATACTTTTTTACCTTAAATACAGTTTATCCAAAAAGCTAGATTATTAAGTTTATTTTTAAAACATTTACAAACTTGTCCAACCTCTTAATTTTCTTAACTGCAGTTCAGTCCTTTTAGACCCAGAATCAGCCAAATTCCCCCAGATAGCTCAGAACTGCAATCAGACTAAACAGATAGGATCTCCTACCTATCTTATACAGACTTGTCTTCAGTGTCAGGATCAAATTCAGTTCCTAAGACCTAGAAACTAAACCCAATTCTGTTTTCGAAAACTAGAATTCCAAATTACCCTAATTACCCTACTTGACTTTTTAGCCTTCAGTTCGGTTGATTCTAGAGTAGATTTCTTCTGGTTTTCTTTGGAACCCTAAATCTTAATACGCTTGCATCCCAGTCCTAAAACTTCTCAGCCAGATAAGTTCATTTGGCCACTTTTCGCGATTCAGTCCAGATTTCATCGTGAATCAGTCCTTTTCTGGTTTCAAAAGCCAGAAATGACTAAATTCTCCAATTCATCTCTGAATTCCAATCTAATTGAACCATCATGTTTCTTCAGCTATTCAACACAAGTTCTCCAATTATGCCAGGTTCAGATTCGGCCCTGAAACCCAATTATTAGCATTTTCACTCGTTTTCGGTAAAAAATACTATTTACTTTTACCCTAATTCTATTTCCGTTTTCATTTTCATTTCATTCTCACCTTCATCCAATTCATCCCTGATTTGTTTACCGAATGAGAACCTATATATTGAACTAAGTCCAAACTAACCTCCAAATGATGATTATTTGCAATTCAGTCCAAACAAGCTTAGCGAATTACATATCAACCCTTTAGCAAAATTCAATATTCAACTTGGTGGCTCCAGTTACTCCAACACATACATGAACCAATACCTAGCCTTTTATTCTTGATCCCTGTTGTCTATTGCTTTTGTCTCCAACAAAATTATACACAAATATGCACATATGTATTGCAAATATATATACCCATATATCCAGTCATACATATACACAGACATATACATGTATACGACAATCCACACACACCCATATATATAGACAGTTCAGTATACACATATACAAATACATGAGGAAACATACACAAATCTTTTTAACTCCACAGACACATTCAGACCACATATACACACAAATACTCATGTATCTATCTATACCTAAATGTACACATATATATACACCACCCTTGCTTAACCATGAAGCCATCCAATAACAGCAAACATACACACATCAACAGTAGCCACATCAAACAGCAACCAGATGTGCGCACAAGCTTCCTCTAGTCAACAATTTCAGCAGAACCTGCATGTATCTTCTTCCCTAGACAGCAGCTACAATCCCACACCCTCTTGCACTTATCTTTTCTTCCACCAGGCAGCAACGAAACACAAACATGCAGGAGCAACGTGGGCAAAGGGTGATCAGAGAAGAGAAGAGGAGGTGGTGCCTGCACGCAGCTGCTTCAACCCAACAATGTATATGCATGCATATGCAGCAGCAGCAGCATCCTCATCCCCTCCATGCTCTCCTTCTTCTTCCTCCAGCTTCTCTCCCAGCAAGAAGTCCAGTAGCAGCCAAGGTCATCCTCTCCTCTCTATTCTCCATCTTCTTCCTCTAGTGTGCCTCCAGCAAAAAAAAAAAAAAAAAAAAAAAAAAGAAAAAAGAAGCAGCAGCAATACATCCTTACCACTGTTCATCTTCTTCGGCCGCGTGAAGGAGGCAAAGTCACCACGAGCCGCCGGCGTCGGGAGATAGCGGCGCGATGGCTTGGAGTGGGCGGCAGTGAGTGCGAGGTCGGTGCGGCGCGGTGGCTGTGCTGCGGGGCAGAGGCCGGACCGGCGGGAGGCAATGGCCTGAATCGGGCGCGTGGAGAAGAGACGGCGGGAGCTGTGCGGCGCGCGGCCAGATCCGGCGGCGGGTGGTTCGAGGCAGCTTGCGGCGAGGCACAGAGGCGGCGTCGAGCGGCACTGGAGCGGGATCGGCGACGGGATGCGCGGCTCCGGCGGCGTGGCGGCAGATCAGCGACAGTGGAGCATGTCGGCGAGACCGGCGGCTGCGGTGAGGTGTAGACGAGTGGAGAAGGCCACGGCTTAGGCGGCGGGAGCTGAGCCGTGTGGCGTGCTCGCCCAGAGAGGCAACAGCGAGGTGTAGAGGCGCGACCGGGCGCGATGGTGGTGGTGTGCCGCCGGAGTGCAGCCCGGCCACTGGCGGCGACGTGGACAAAGGAGTAGAGGAAGGTTTGGGAGAAGAAAGAAGAAAAGAAGAAAGAAGGAGAAAAAGAAAAAGGAAAAGAGAAGAGGACAGCAAAGGAGTGGCGGCTGGTAGGGTTTTGGGGATTTTGGCGACTTTGTGAATAGGCCCTTAAAGAGGTAAGAAATAACAACCAAGTTCTTCTGAGTTATAATTCTGTTCTGAGCCTCCGGAGGCTCCGATTTCAGCGCGGTCGGATCCTACGCATCCATAGAATCACGCACTTCTATCTAGAATCGACCGAGGGTCGGGTTTAGTTGATGAGAAGTGTCTATCAGCCAAAATCTGTTCGGCGACAATGCACTTCGCCGTGTCGCCGCCTCTCTTCTTCATCGCCGTCTCACCGTCTCCAGTCGTCCCAAACCCTGAAACCTTGTCCAATAGATTTTCCTCACCTTCGCCTATCAAATGACGCAAGAGTCACTTAGTTCCAACCACTGGAGCATCGTTGCCATTATCAATGTCTTCGGCCGACATTGCCACAGCAATGTCCAGACGATGCCGCTCGTGTCCAAGTTGTGTTGAAACTATGTCAAACAATGCCAAGACATTGTCTTTCCATGTGAAGACATTGCCAAGGCAATGTCAGTCTAAGCCAAACTATGCCAGCCCTTATCTAGACCTTATCAATCAATGTCTGGGCAATATCTTTCCATGTCCAGACTTTGTCAGCCCATGTCCGGGCTATGTCAGCCGCTAACATGTGTCCTGTACAACTCTACACGAACTCGAAACCCTAACCTAGCTCATCAAATAAGTCCGTAGCTACTTTCCACACATTTCATTGAACACTCGCTTGGTAAGAACCTGCCATCCTAACCCATTTTTGGCTATGTCGACCAAAATGTACATCGTCGCCACCGTCCTTCTTCGCCGCCATTCATCGCAGTTCGTCCGCCCTAGTTCTCGATACCACCCCCATTAAATTCTTATTGTCTTCGCCTACCTCCTAGACATATTTTTGCAAAGCAATCGAAGCCCAAAACCCTTAAACATCCATGCCCTAATTCTCAGCTCATGTCAACCCTTGTCAGTCCATGCCAAACTAATGTCAACCAGTGGCATTAGCCTGTTTCAGCCACTTTTGTATATATAAATTAGGAACCACTTTGTCTACCAAACTCATAATCTCATGTTCTACACTTTCTTCCACTGTCGCATCGCGAGAAAACCCCATCCCAACCTATTTCCAGTTTTGTCGTCCTAGGCGAATGTCGTCCATTGACACTCGAACGTTGCCGCATTCGCGTCTAATCTAGCAATCGACGTCGCCCTAACCTCCCGGCTGTCCAACCAAAACCCTAACCATATTTTGACTACTTGTGGACCTAAGACTCAAAGAAAACCCTAGAAGACCAACCTAAGCCTTGTTAGTCTGCGTCCAATGTCGCACCCGTCGACACACCTATGTCATTCATGGCCCTAGGAACCTCGGATTGAAAATCGGTTCGCGTCAATGTGACCATCTCACCATCAACCTTCCAGATCCATGATCTGATTTTGCATCCGAACCCCGGATCAAAATCTTCTTTCTATCAAGATCCATCCTTCAGTTGATTATTTCAAACACGCCTTGTCCATTCAATCTCAACTCTCAGTTATCTCTCACGCGCACACTTATATAACTATGTATAACTATTTTCTTGATTGATAACCATGTATGTGATTATGTTGAATATAACGTAGGTTTCAAAGGAGAATCATCAAGAAGCAAGGAGATGACAAGAACTAATGACACTACATCCGAGTGCGGCAAGTCACTACTTCTTGACCATATTGAACCTATATATTATAAAAGTCTACATATGTTGTTTTGATAGAGCATGAAACTGAACAGCCACATGTAGCTGATAATAGAGTGTTTTGTTTACTCAGTTAGCCAAAGCGGTTGAGGCGGTAAGGATCTAAGCCACCTTGAGTGGAAATCCTTACTAATGGATTGAGACTATAAAGATCTAAGCGACCTCGAGTGGAAATCTTTACCACATAAATTGAGCTCGCTGTAGCCTTGGATCTAAGCCACCTTGAGTGGAAATCCTCACTAAGCAAGCTAGACTCACGGTAATGGATTGGATCTAAGCCACCTTGAGTGGAAATCCATATACACTGGGTAAGCAAAACCTTAAAATATTCCAACATTCAGTGTTCATTTGAAAAGCCATGAATGTTAGTGGTGAAGATGGTAAGAATGGTGGGCAATGACTGCATGAGTGGGATAGAGGCTGGATACTTCACCCTAACGAATAAGGACTAAACAGTTGTGCTATGCATCTAGTAGCATAAGAACGTACCACCACAAGCCTGATATGGGACGGGCATGACCTAGTATCCTTGCTGAATAATTAACCCGGCTCTACATGGAAGAGGGAAATTGTTGATGATATGAGTGTTTGAGTTGACCCTTCAACTTGACCTACTACTGGCTAAAGGGGAGTACCCTTGTCGTGGACCAGTACTGGGAAGGGGTCGGGGTGGGGGTATAGCCTGCCACAACGGTATTAATCCGGTGGTAGACCTTATACTGGGTAGAGCCAAGGTTAATATAAAGCAGGGTAAACAACGTGTTATCCTCAGCTCAGTCGCATGCAAAACTGTGCGTGTAAATGATCTGACAGTGGTAGTTGAGGAATCTTGTGGGTAAAGTAGTACACCTATACAGAGTTTTAAAGAAGTATTCGAGTACTTTGTGCCCCCGAGTTCTTGGGGCATACCATGGTCAATGAGTTCAAATCATGTTGTGTGGCACAAGTAGTGTTATGAAATTTTGAAATGATTTCATCTATTCATATACATATGCTTTGAAACCTTTTAATTACTACAATAACATACATACCTGTTCCATTGATCAATCCTTCATGTATAAGCATATACAATTGTTTTATTGTGACTTGCTGAGTACTCTGTACTCACTCTTGCTGGTCATCTCATCAGTACAAAGGAGTGAACCGAAGCTTCAGAAGACCAAGATATCGTAGGGTCACGTGCCAAGTCGAGCACGACTTGTGAAGGACCCTGGACCACGCTTACGCCTCTCAAAAAGGAGCAAATTAACTTTTATTTTGGCTCTGTCAGCCCCTCTAATGTAACTATGGTTTTATATCCATAAATAGTAATGATTGTAAATTTCCTATACCACTACTGTTATGATATTGTGAATAGGAACTGAGATCCACAAAAGTGAGGTCAACTGTATCCTGGGCAGTTGTGGTGTAAGTGTAAGATCGAGGATGCCGACTAGAGGGGGGGTGATTAGGAGGCTTTTAAATTTTCTTCCCCGCTAAGCAATTTTAATCATGATAATTCTTTGAGCTAAATTATACAATGAGGCTTAAAAGCAATTTAAACAATTTATTGCATTCAACTAAATGAACTATTCAATATGACAAGCAAGAATGATGAATTTAGCAATTGTGTCAAGATGAATATAAAGCAAGTATGAAATACGCAATTGACACAATATTTTTACCGAGGTCTCGGAGACTCGCCCGGTCTCCCCTACTCCTCGTTGAAGCGCTCTCTCGGAGCCTCGCTTCTATATCCACGAAGGATATCTCACTAGGGTTGCTCCTTCTCCACACCGGATAGGCGAGCACCACACCTTTCACAATCCTTTGCCGGCCTCTCCGACAACCTTCAATTGGAGAGATCTCGGCTCTCCTCCGGCACCGTCTAGGCGAAGGCGATCGCCAAGAGTAACAAGCCGGATGCACTTTCACTTCAATCAACCACGTGCTAGAAGCTCAATGATGCAAATGAGATGCTCAACACTCTAGCACTAGCAATCTAATGGAGATGAAGTGCACTAAACACTCACACAATCTCCCTCAAGCTCTCTCTCAAATCTACTCAAGATTTGGGCTCAATTCTAGCCTCTAAATGCAATAAATCAAATGCAAATCAATTGGCTAGATTTTCAGCTGAAGAATGAACTCTTTGAGCACCCAAAAATGAAGCCAAACACGAAGTATTTATAGTCTCAATGAAAAACTAGCCGTTTGCAAGAAACCAGGCCAAAAGTTGTACAAGCCGGACATTGTCCGGCCACTTCAGACACTGTCCGGCCAGTACAAAAATTTCAGCCGTTGCAAACGTGTCAGTGACCGTTGGGCGAAATTTGTGAAGGCCGGACGGATACCATTTGTCCGGACAAAACGGCCGGACAAATGGATATGTCTCTGTTAACTCTCGGCTCAAAAAAACTTGTACAGGCCGGACATTGTCCGGTCACTTCAGACACTGTCCGGCCACTTCAGACAAATAGCTCCGGACGGATGCATTTGTCCGTTTCATTTTTCGGCTCAAAAAATTTTTACTGGCCGGACATTGTCTGGTCAGTTCAGACACTGTCCGGCCACTTCGGACAAATAGCTCCGGACGGATGCATTTGTCCGGCCACTGCACACTGACAGTAAAAAAAATATAACTTTTGATCCAGAGATCCGATTGAGGTGATTTTTGGCTTGTTAGAAAGATAACTCAGAGTTCTACAATTTTGTCAACAGGAGAAAAACCTAGAAAGGTCTAGAAACTTCTAGAAAATTCAGAAACTTTCCTACTGTCAAAATGTTCAATCCAAAAATCATCTCAAATGCAATTTTAGAGTATTTGCACATACGGATTTGCCGTTTTCTCGCGGATGTGATTTGTGTCACTTAGCAACGACCACGACCACATAGGTCTTGACATCCGATCGAAAACAGGTGGTCGATAGGGTTTGGTCGAGCGTATGCAAGCGAGTCGAAGACTGGTACGATCAGTCCGAACTCCTACGACCACGCCCAAACCCTAAACAGAAAGCCGACAAACAAGCGATACGACCACGACCACGTATCAACACTGATACGATCAGAATATGCAAATACGACTACGACCAGCTCTAGACAAATAAACCAATTAAACAGCTGGCGATCACGACTAAGTGCAGTTTTCAAAATATTTAATCTAATGCACATGAACTACACTTAGACTCACTAGTAATGCAAGACACTAGTGCAAGATGATATAAATGCATCTGAGCTTCCGCACTAGATAGATTCAAGCTACTAGTTTCCGACCCCTCTTAATAGTACGGTCAAACTAGTAAAAACAAACCTATCAACCCGGTCTATCTCCAAACACCGAGACCGGTAAAATCCTAAGAAAACAATCCTTAATCTTGGATTTTACCTTAGGTGAAGTTCGACCTCGTGAAGTTTGACCGCTCGACGCTTGTCCCCGCAAGGCTCGACCTCGTTAAGCTTGACCTCGCGAAGTTCGACCGCTTGACACTTGTCCTCGCAAAGCTCGACCTTGCTAAGCTCGACCTCGCTCGAGATGTCTCATATCGACTTCACCCTCTTCACACCCTTGCTTTCTTTTATCCTGCAATCAAACTGAGACTACAATACGTACACTCAATGCACAACATTAGTCTCATATATAAGTCGTCATTAATCACCTCCAGAGAAACTACTCCACACAGGAGTTAGCTCAATGGTTTCTCTTTCAAATGACATGACAAACTATATTTAACGAGTAGCAAATGAGTATAAGATAAAATACAATCATATAGATCGTAGATGATAAACACATACGCACACGATCTATACTACTCATATCATGATATCAATCAACCTAGATGACCAAAGTGATGAGCTCCCCCTCAACATGTGCATCGATATAAAATCCACAACTGGAGTCATCAGTCTCAGATTTAACGTATAACAACTTGATCAATCAATTAGCACAAGCTTGATGCAACTACTGATCTCATCCTCTACATATGCATCAATATCAAACCCGCAATCGAGAAAAACATCCAATTAAGGGTTTACCGATAATCAATTCAATATACTTGTGCTAAATCAGGATTTATCTAAATTGTCATTTATTCATCAAATCTGAATCTTCAGATTAACTTTAATCATCATGGATTTATCCAAAACGTCATTAATCATCAAAACCTAGATACTATGATCTACCTAGATCCAACAGTAAGGACTTGCCAAACCAACAGGCCCGCTTCTACTCTAATCTACCCTCACACGGGGGGTACCTTCTGGGAGACAATCCGGCTGCAGTGGCTCCCGGAGTGGCATTTAGATAATTTCGACAACTGTTGCGCCGAGTTTTCTCCTCCGAGACCAGGGTCCCAGAGGGTTCCGCCGCTTCAGATACTCCCGCCAGCCGGCTACGAGTATTGGCCAGAGGATCTCCTTCGAAGGGCCTTTCGGCAAGTAAGGAGCTTGTACAAGGACTTCTCCCAGGAGCTGTCGGAAGGGCTCTGGGAATATTAGATGTAGTTGCTCACCGGAGGGGGCTATCCTCCGAGGTAGTTTCTCGTGGGAGCCTAACTCCGCAGGTTAAACCCTGTTTGTACCCGGGCGTTATCGTCCCGGGGACGCCTTTGCCCACCAGGGGGGGGGGGGGTTGTCCCCCGGTTCAATGTTCAATTAATAAAGAATTTCCCTTTGGTTTTGTGTTTTCGTCAATTTTTTCAACATGCTCACCTGATCTGGCGTACCCTGTAACACCCTGTTTTGCCAAACCCTAAAATAGCCAAAATCCACATCTTGACCCCAAACCCTAATCTGCTTCAGCCATTCCCTCCTAAGTGTTGTTCAGAACATTTTTCCCTTCGGGATCATCTCCAAAATCTCATCCTAAAACTGAGTTTCGACCATTGCCGTCTCAGAACCCTAATTACCCTAATTTTACCCTAAACTGCTCTTCCCCAATTTTGTCGAAACCCTTCAGATCTTACCCGATCATACCAAACTTTGGCCGGATAAGTTCTAATAATCTTTTGCAACTTATCTGCGAAATCAGATTTCAGATCGGACCCTCAGATCTCCAAATTTGCAATCAGGCCCAAGTTCTATTCAATTTTCCTCACAGATCAGTCCCTGGAGCAAGTTTCAAAAATTGCAGAACGGCCCAAACTTCTTTTCAGGTCCATTCGACCAGCGCCTGGTCGTTGCCCACGACCAGCGCACGAGTCGCCGTTGCCGCGCCGTGGTTTTCACCGCGTTTGCTCACCGCCGGCCACCGCTTCTTGTCGCTTGTGCCCGTGAGTTGCTGTGCCACCCCATGCGCACGTGCCAGCACAGTTGCGTCGCCTTACCCAGCGGTTAAACGGCCGCGCTCCAGTAGCGTTTCGCGCGTGCGCTCCCGTTGCCGTGGCATTTTCATGGCGTTACGTGTCGTTGCCGGAGCTGTGCCGCTGCCTCCGCATCTGCGCCGTCCCAGGTGAAGTTCCAATGCACCCGACAAGGTCAGCAAAGCTGCAACACCGCCTGAAGCAAATCACGTCGCCGTCGCCGTCGTTGCGCCTGCGCCCGACAAGTTTCTCCCCGGCGCAAGCAACTGCTGTCGTGTTTTCCCTCGCAAGCTCCGTCCCCGTGCCTATTTAAACCCTTCCTGTGCTTTGAGAGCCTCAAGCCTCCAGAAAATCGGCTAAGTCCCAAACTCCACCGTTCTCGCCTTCTTCTCCGGCGAGCCAGTGAGTGAGCTCACGGTGCCAGCCCATCTCGCTGCACCATTCTCCAATCCAAGTTCACCAGTGAGTTCCCCTCTTTCCCCTCTCTGTTTAGTAGCAACCAATTGCACCAGATCGATCCCCATCGCCGGTGATCGCCGGAAAGGCCCAACTGCCCTGTTCCCCCAATGCTAACCATTTCATCCCGAATTAGCTCTCGTCCCAGTAGCAAAAACTGATCCTTAGCCATTTCTTAGCAAGCCTGTGGAATCCAAATCACCAATCGTGCTCAAATCGAAGAAATCCCAAACTGGAACCTCGGCCGTCCGCCGGACCTCGGTGCCAAGCTTCTCCGGTCATTCTCCGACCAAATTGACTGCACCAGTAGCTTCTACACTCCACCCTTTCACTCCCTGAGCAAAGAATCGAGTTCAAACGCCTTGTGGCAAAAATCCCCAATCTCCAGTGTCGTCTTCTCCAGCGCCGGTCGCCGGAATTCTTTCCCGGCCGATCTAGCCCCTGGAACCTTGTCCCTTAGCTTCGCCTCACCTCCCTGAGCATTTTCTTCCACTAGCTCGACACCTGGATCTGCCTAGATTGTGAGTTATGCCTTTGCCAAACATTTGTCCAGATCAATGTCTGTGCCGTATCGCCACCGCAGTTCATCGCCGGATTTGGCCGCCCTCCGGCCACTTTCAGCCCTTATTCCTGTTGAGTATTTTGTTCCTGTTAGTAATGCCTACCTCCCAGACAAAGTGTTGCATCAATTGGAGCCCTGGATCAAAAGTTAAGCCATGCCCTAGTTTCTGGCCATGTCCAGCACTATGTCAGTGCATGTCAGCCACTGGCATTAGCCTTGTTTGACCCCTCTGGTTGAGCAGTGGAAATGTCACTTTGTCCCCTAGATTCCTGGAGTTGTGTTCTACATCTTTCCCTTCTATCACTTCTCCAGAAAACCATCCTAAGATCAGTTTAAAGTTATGCCAAAGCCATGAACCGAATGTCGACCCTTCGACGTTCAATCCTTTTAGCCGTTTCTTCGACCAGAGCCCTTGTGACCTTGCCCTAACCTTTTCCCCTGCATGCATGACTTATTTACTTAATAATTTCTATGGAAACTATTTTCTGTATGCTTATGGTATGTGTTTGTGTGTTGGTTGATTGCCGCAGAGTCAGAAGTTGAAGGAGCGGAGGAAGTCTTCGAAGATCCGTCTGAGTACTTAGACCCAGCATTGCAAGGCAAGCCTCATTCCTTTGATCATGACTCACCCAATATTTTCATATGAAGTATATTCACTGTTTCTTACTATGCATGCTTATTTGAGATACAAGTTATGTTTGAATGACATGAATAGATATCACCTAATGAATCATGAAACCCATTTTGTTATTGAACCTTTATATATATGTTTTTGTCACCCTAGGACTCATGTACTGAATATCCACCTTAAACTTGAAATGGTCAAATACATGAGAAGTTATAATGAAAACCGTTTTGCTAAGAAAACTGATAAAAGGGATCAGTAGTGAGGATTGGATTGTATGGAGAGGGTGCGGTGCGCACCAGGGTATGTGAATGCTCCTCACTATTGATTCATAAGGACGAGAACCTTGTGCTGTGTCTCTATGCGAATTGTAAACGTACCAACCACTTGCCTGGTATGGGACAGGCACAACTTCGTAGCTTTTTGGTATTAGCAGTTCCCTGCATGGTTTGTCGGTCTGGTTTCTCGCGTGGAAACTGGTGGGCCGCAGTTCGGCCATGAGTGATGTGAGTTCAGAAAAATAATGAGAGGTAAAGGTGGAAAGAAGGAAGGCGCCCTACGCCTCAGATTAAGCCGTGCGCGGTTGTAATCTTGAATGGTCATATGTCTTGCGTGGACACAGACCAAGGCTATGTGTCTTGCGGGAACATAAGCCAGAGGCTAGCAAGTAAGGCAGTGGGGAGGACCCACAACAGTACTTGAGACTTAATTGTCTATTTACTGGGCGGGGATACTGTTAATACTGAACTGTAAAAGCGTTGTGTGATCTCGGCCTTGTCACATGTGTATAAGTCACATGGAGCTGATCCGACTTGAAAGCCGAGTGAACCAGTGGATTTAAAAAGAGGTACACCTTTGCAAAGTGTAAAAGAAGTATCAGATACTCTGTACTCCCAGGTTCAGGAGTCTTTTCGTAGTGGATGTTATCCATGGGTTATAGCACAAGTAATGTTTTAGAATGTTTTCATAATGCGGTTAACAAAGTAGTGACTCATGGGAGACCACTACATCTAATGTTTTATTGAAAACCTGTTTAATGTTTAAAGTATCATTTTCATGACAAAAGTACTGTTTTACTGAACAAATGACTTGGAAATCTATATATCTCTATCCATATGAAACTAAAACCCCGGAATCATATGTTTCACCCTCATGTAAGTACAATTGCATTAATCCCCGGAATGAGTGTTGCTGAGCACCAAGTGCTCACCCTTGCATTTATATCCCACTGTAGAAGAGGGATTCGAGGATCCCGATTCCTTCAGTTATGAGTACTCAGCAGAAGATGGAAGTGCCCCGGACGAGCCCACTTTCTAGAAGGATCATGCACCAAGTCAAGTCAGATGTGGGAGAAGTCCCTCCAACCCCGCTGCTGATTGAAGTCAAGCTGTTTGTCGTTGCTTTGTGCTTTATGTTGTGTGTTCGGTACTTGGATACCGATTCTGGTTCTGATAAACTGGTTATTTTCTTAGCAACTCTACTTAGCGCCATTTTCGGTGCTTTGGCTATGTAATATTGGCCATGTTGGCCTGATACTTGTTTAATGATATTACTATGCTTGTGTGGTTTGAGCTCATGTGGCATCATGCTGTGTGTAACCTACCTGGGCGGTTACCAAGGTGATCCTCAAATGGGGGTCTCGCATACCCCCCCCCCACAACGGGGGGTAGTCTTGTATTATGCGCTATGGGTGAGGAACGAGAAAGCCTCCAGTAATAGGAAAAAACCGGAGGGTCACACTAGGATTTCGTCGATACTTTTATGAGAATTTCCCCGGTTAATATTTTCAAGACCTAGTCAAAAATTTCCCTCGGTCGCCGTGGAAATGGGAGCCAGACGGAAATTTTTCCGGTCGAATAATGCCGAGACTCGGATGAAAACTTCCGCCAATTACCGTGGAACGGGGGCCGGATGAAGACTTTCCCAGTCGAAAAATTCTGAGACCAGGTCGAAAATTTCCCCCGATTGCCATGAAAATGGGAGCTGGACAAAGATTTTCCCGGTTGAAAAATTCTGAGACCCGGTTGAAAATTTCCCCCGGTTGCCGTGAGAATGGGAGCCGGATGAAAATTTTCCTAGTCAAAAAATTCTAAGACCCGGTCAAAAATTTCCCCCGATCGCCGTCAGAACGGGAGCCAGATGAAAATTTTTGAGACTTGAGATTGACTCCCGGAGGAGGGTGAGCTCTGTGGCAGGCTCTGAGTGTTTGATGGGGGACTAGTTTGTCAAATTGACTCGTTACCACGGTTCATAGGAACCGGGTTGCCGCTTACCCCCTCAGTCCACGAGGAGTTACTGTAAGCCGTCCTAAGGGAGTGGGTCTCCCGTCGTAGGGACTTTTAGGCTGCGGTGGCTTACATCCTCACTGGGAGGGAATCCTCGCGAAGAGGGCATTGCCTTTGAAGGCAGTAAGACGGAAATTCATAAAGGAAATCTGTCGTGGTATTGCGAATACGCCGGCAGGTTTTGTGAACGATCCTAGCGAAGATTACGCGGCGCGGGTTGACCGGGTGATCGGTCCTCCCCCGCCGGACAAACACAAGAAATGACACGAGGATTTATACAGGTTCGGGTCCCGGTGGAGGCCCTAGTCCTGTCGGTGCGCTCCCGATCGGAGTCGGCTGGGGAGGCTCTCTCCGGGGGAGAGGCTTCCGAAGCACACCTGTGAGTTTAGCTATTCCAATCAATATGAATCACTTGCCTACAACTGAGGGGTACAAGGGCTATTTATAGCCCCAAAAAGAAGCAAAAAGTCTAAACTACCCCGGAAGCCATCGTCGGATCGAGGGGTAGTGACGTCCTTCTCCCAGTCAAACGCCTTGGATGCTTGACAGGTGGTCAATGATTCCCGAGGCGCTCCTCGCGTGACCTGCACGTGATCAACAACCAGAGACTTTACCTTTAGAAGGGTGACGAGGCCTGGGACATGCACCGGAGGCCAGGTCCCCGGGCCCAAGGCGGTGCCCGGGGAGGCACCGGAGGCTAGGTCCCCGGGCAAATGGCGGCGCCCGGGACCGGCGCCTGAGGCCAGGTCCGGGGGGCCAAAAGGCGGCGCCCGGGGAGACACCGGAGGCCACGTCCCCGGCAAATGGCGCCGCCCGGGGAGGCCCCGGAGGCCACGTCCCTGGGCAAGTGGCGACGCCCGGGGAGGCACCGGAGGCCAGGTCCCGGGGGCCAAAAGACGGCGGCCGGGGAGGCACCGGAGGCCACGTCCCCGGGCAAATGGCGGCGCCCAAGACCGGTGCCGGAGGCCAGGTCCCGGGGGCCAAAAGGCGGCGCCCGGGGAGGCACCGGAGGCCAAGTCCCCGGGCAAATGGCGGCGCCTGGGAAGGCACCGGAGGCCAGGATCTCCCCCTTCGCACGCGGGAGAAGGGGGATCGGCATGGGCCCGGAGTAGCGGCCCCCGGTCAAGCCGGTGACCCGACATAAGTCCGCTACCTGCTTCATTGCATTTACAAATTTTTGGAGATTTGACTAACTCTTTACCTCTTGTAGTCCGGCCGTACCCGGCGGTGCGGGAGAAGGCGGAGAACCTCCTTGGGAGGTACTTCGTCGACGAGCACGAGCGCGTCGTGCGCCTCGTGGGGGAGGGCCCTCCCTAGAACTTGGTGGCTGAGGCCTACGGGCTGAAGCTCCCGGAGAGGAAGCCCCTCCCCACCCCCGGTCGCACAAGCGGGGGAAGGACGCGGCCGGGGGCTCTGAGCCTAAGAAGGTCACAGTCCGAAAATCCCCCGGCCCGTCCACGACGCCGGCGGCGACACCGGCGAAGCCCCGGGACGAGACCCCCGGGACCGAGCGCGCCCGGGCGCCGGCCCGGAAGGAAGCAACACCCCCTCCCCCGAAGAGCCCCGTTGAGGCTCGGGGGAAGGAACCGGCCGGGGGCGGGGCGGCATCTGACTCGGCGAACTACGCCCCGTCGCCGCCTTCGATAGCGGCCCTCCCAGCACCCCCGGCCCCCTTGGAGCCGGAGAAGCTGGAGGTGAGGTTCATGGAGGCCTCGCCTCCGCGGATGGAGTGGCCCGTGGATGAAGGGGGGAGCCCCTTCGTCTTCGAGGTCCCTTCGGAAGTAGAGGCCCCGGGGGCCTTCCCGCCCGGGAAGGGGAAAGGGCTGATGGTCCCTCCCCGAGCGGTGACCTCTTCCAAGAGCTCCCCGGCCACTTCCACGGAGGCCACCTCCTCGGCGACGAAGACGCCGACTACGCTGCCGGACGCCCAGGTTCGGGGACCCTCCGCCGGCCGCGACGGAATCGGCGCCGGGCGGGAGACCCCCCTGCTTTCCGCGAGGGAGGTCGCCCGCTATACGGAGGGCCTGCAGACCCGGAAGGTGCAGGCCTTCGTTGCGGAGGGGACGCTCCATGATCGTTTCCGGGGGCTTCAATCTCTCCAGGCCCATGTAACCCGAGTCGGTGACATCTTCCTTCGTGCCCTGCACTTGAGTTTTTTCTAACTCTAGAGTTTGTAGGCAGCGGCATTTACCTGGGGCCTTGAGTAGCGGATCGGCCGGCTGCTTAAGGATGCGGAGGACAGGGCCGCGACTTACCTGGGGCAGCGCGACGAAGCCCTCCGGGAGCTGACCCGGGTTTGGTCCCAGGTCCACGTTTCCGAGACTGTCAACGGCAGCCTTCGGCAGGAGGCAAAGGACAGGGAGGAGGCGTTCCGGGAGCTCGAGGGCTCGAGCGTCTGGGCGGTGACGGACGCGGGCCGCTCCGTCCGCTCGGCCCTCGAGAGCCTTGGTGTAAGCCTAGGCTCCGGGAGCAGCTTGGAGGTGCCCCCGGCGACCCTCGAGGAGGCCGTGCGTTTCCTCACCACGCAGGTCTCCGTCATCCCGGAGGCTGCTGACGCCCGGGCTCGGGGCCGGGCGATCCCCGTCGTTGCTACCGCGGCGGGGCTTGTAGAGCATCGGGGGGTCGGTGCCCGGGCGATCGGGGGCCGCATCCCCCGGAGCTTCCCCGAGTTCTTTGAACCCTCGCCCCGGGAGGTGGAGCAGCTCACCGGGGGCTTCTACAACCGGATCGTCCGGGTGAGGTTCCCAGCACCGGCGACTCCGGCAGCGGATGCCCCGGCCCCGGCACCGGTGGAAGCCCCCCGGAGGAGGACACCAATGAAAAAGTATGAGCCTCCCCCCGGGTCTTAGTTAGGACCCTTTTCCTTTTTTTAGGATTTTGATCCCGGTAGCTTCTTAGAAGAAGCCCCGGACACTTGTAAAAAGATATTTTGAATGCAATAGAGTTAGAAATTTTTCTAAGTCTTTGAATTGAATGCAATGTTACCAGGGTTCCTGGGAGGTTACTCCCGGGCGAAGGTCCGGGAGGGGCTCCCCGGGGGACGCCCAAGCGGCTTTAATCTTGCTAAGCCTCATCTCCGGGGAGCGCAGCGGGGACGTCGTCCGGGAGCCGATCCGGTTGAGGTGGCATCCGGAGTGGCACTTGGACAATTTTGACAATCATCGCGCTGAATTGTCCCCTCCGCGTCCGGGGTTCCGGATGGTCCCCCCACTTCACATTCTTCCACTGGCGGGCTATGAGTACTGGCCCGAGGATATGCTCTGGGAAGCTCGGCGCCGTGTGCGCGCATTGTACCGGGACTTGGCCCGGGAGCTAGCGAAGGGCCTCCGGGAGTATTAGGCGTAGGAGCCTTAGGATGTAGAGAATCCCCCGGGTTAGAGCCCGGGTTGTACCATGTCTGATGCCCACCGGAGGGGGAAGATGTCCGCCGGGTTTGATGATCAATAAAGCCGTATTTGCTTTCTTCTTTGTTTCTTCTTGGATGGTCTGGACGACTCCTTTTGACAAGGATGAGCTAAGTTTGCTCGTGGACTGGCCGGCGGGTAGCTCCGCACGTTGTGGGGGTAACAAGGCCCCCGGGGTGAAGGTGACCTGTAGCATAAGAATTTTTCTAAGTTAGAAAATTCTAAAACGAGGTTTCCAAGGGAAAGACCTTCCAGGAGACAATCATCCGGTCGCCGTGAGAACGGGGAGCCGGGAATAAGGCCTCGTGTGGAGGAAACCCAAGAAAAACCCGATGAGACTTCCGGAGGCGAGCTTCCTGGGAGACGAGCGTCCGGTCGCCGCGAGAACGGGGAACCAGGAATAAAGTCTCTGGGGAAGAAATGTCCAAGAAATCTGTAACTTCTCCGGGAGACAATCATCCGGTCGCCGTGAGAACGGGGAGCCGGGAATAGAGTCTCCGAGAGGCAATCGCCAGGTCACCGTGAGAACGGGGAGCCAGGGAGGCAATCATCCGGTCACCGTGAGAACGGGGAGCCGGGAAGGCAATCATCCGGTCACCGTGAGAACTGGGAGCCAGGAATAGGGCCAGAAATCCTGAGGAAAATTCCGGAGAAAATCCTTCTGGGAGACAATCGTCCGGTCGCCGTGAGAACGGGGAGTCGGGAATAATGTTTCCGGGGAAAAGATATCCGAGAAAGCCATTAGACGTCCAGCTGGGGAGAGCGTCTACTCCCGGAGGAGGAAGTGCCCGACGACAGGTCTTGAGTGTTTGGGCAGGGGACTAGTCTACCAATGACTCATTACCGCGGCTGCTGGGGACCGGGTTGCCGCTTACACCCTCAGTCCACGAGGGCTGATCGTAAGCCGCCCTACAGGAGGGACTTGCTGGGTCTGGCCCACTTCCTCACGGGGAGGGCATCCTCACAGGGAGGGCTTCCTCGCGGGGAGGGCATCCTCACGGGGAGGGCGTCCTCGAGGGGAGGGCATCGCCATTAGGGGCGGTAATGAGAAAGACCTGCAATGAGACAGTTGAAGAGCAAAACCTATGTATTGCTAACAAAATGAAGTACAGTGCCTTCCCCTGTGAAGCAGCGAAGGGGGAGGGAAAAGTAAATACAGTGTCCCTCCTCCCCCTCTGGCGTGATCGCTCCGGGGGAGGGGACAGGCCCGTAAGGCTAAATATAGAACTTGCGAAGTAAATGCAAGTTCCACGTGTGCTTCAGCTCCTGCTCTTGAAGGTTGGAGAGCTTGTAGGCCCCCGAGCCCAGGACCGCGGAGATCCTGTAGGGGCCCTCCCACTTGGGGGAGAGCTTACCCTGGGCTTGGGGGTCCGTCACGCGCTTGAGGACAAGGTCCCCAAGGCGGAAAGTCTCTCGCGCACGCGCTGGTTGTATGCGCGCGCCATCTCGCGGTCGTAGATGGCGTGGCGGAGGAGCGCTCGGTCGCGTTCCTCCTCCACGAGGTCGATCTCCAGGCGCTGGTTGGCCTCATTGGCCTGGTACGCTGCGGTCGTGGCTCCGTCTAGGAGCTTGACCCGCAGCGACCGGAAGCCAATCTCCGGGGGGAGGACTGCCTCCGCCCCGTAGACCAGGGAGAAGGGAGTACGTCCCGTCGCCCGGGACGGGGTTGTGCACATGGAGCAGAGGATGCTAGGGAGCTCCTCTGCCCATGCACCCCGCTTAGAAGCGGTTTGCTCGAGTCTCCGGCGCAATCCCTGTAGGATCACGCCGTTGACTCTCTCGACAGCCCCATTGCTCCGGGGATGGGCCACTGAGGCGAAGTGGATGACGAGCCCCAGGCCTTCGCAGAATTCCCGGAAATAAGCCGAGTCGAATTGGGTCCCGTTGTCCACGGTGATTTCCCGGGGGACACCAAAATGACATACGACGTTTTTCCAGAAAAACCGCTGGACGGCCCGGGACGTGATGCTGGCCAAAGGCTCCGCCTCAACCCACTTTGTAAAATAGTCGACTGCGACCACCGCATACTTGTATTCTCCGGGCGCTGGGGGGAAGGGCCCTAAGAGGTCCATCCCCTAGCGCACGAAGGGCCAAGTGATGGGGATAGTCTGCAGCGCTATAGGGGGGAGGTTCGAGCCCTTGGCCATCTTCTGGCATGCCTCGCACGAGGAGACAAGGTCTCGCGCATCGCGCATGACCGTGGGCCAGTAGAAGCCCTGCCGGAGAGCCTTGGCCGCGATGGCACGCGGGGCTAGGTGAGAACCACAGCTCCCGGTGTGGATGTCTTCGAGAAGTTGAAGTCCCTCCGGCCGAGGGAGGCAGCGCAGGAGGGCGGAGGCCCCCCGCTTGTAGAGCCTCCCCTCCAGCAGGAGATATGCCCGGGCTTTAACCCGGAGGCGTTTAGCCTCGGTCTCACTAGGAGGGTCCCCCTCCCCCTTGATGAAGGAGATGAGGGGGTCCATCCATGACGGAGTCCGGGTGATCTCGGCGACCTCCGGGACGTGAGGCTCGTCACCCGTGTCCGGGGAGGCCACCGAGGGCTTCGTGATGATTTCCAAGAAGGCTCCCTTTGGGAGCGATTCCCGGGCGCTTGCTACCCGGACCAAGGCGTCGGCCCGGTCATTGTCCCTTCGCGGGATATACCGAGCCTCGAGGCCGTCGAAATGCCTCTCCATCTTTCGCACCTCCTGCAAATAAAGACTCAAGTTTGCGTCATGGCACAGGTAAGACTTGTCCATCTGGCAAACAACGAGCTGAGAATCTCCCTTCACTAGGAGGCGCCGGATCCCCAGGGAGCGCGCGAGGCGCATCCCGAGGAGCAAAGCCTCTCACTCGGCGACGTTGTTGGTTGCGGGGAACTCGAGCCGCGCGGCGTACTCGAGGTCCTTCCCCTCGGGGCTCCGGAGGACTACTCCCGCACCATCCCCGGCGAGACACAGCGACCCGTCGAACATGAGGGTCCAATGGTCACTGCGTCGGGGCAGCACAGGGAGGTCTTCGTCCCGGGACCTAGAGGCGGGAGTCCACTCTGCAACGAAATCGGCAAGGACCTGCGACTTAATGGCGGAGCGGCCGGTGAGGGACAGGGAGAAGGGGGCGAGCTTGGCCCCCCACTTCCCAATCCGGCCAGTGGCTTCTTTGTTCCGCAGTACCTCCCCCAGGGGGAGGGACGACGGGACGGTGATGGGGTGTCCCAGGAAGTAATGGCGAAGCTTCCAGGACGCCATCAGGAGGGCGTAGCAGATCTTCTCCATCTCCGTGTACCAAGTTTTGGCCCCTTGGAGGGCCGCACTCACGTAATACACGGGACGCTGCTGCCCCCTTGCTCCTTTACCAAAACCGCGCTGACGGCGACGGGGGTTGCGGCGAGGTAGAGGAGAAAGGGCTCTTCTAGAGACGGACTCACGAGCATTGGAGGGCTCGTGAGGTACTTCTTGAGGTCATTGAAGGCTTCCTGGGCCTCAGGGGTCCAGCGGAACCCCTCGAGCCCTCGGAGGATCTTGAAGAATTGGAGGCCTCGCTCCCCCGACCGGGAGACGAAGCGGCTTAGCGTGGCTAGGCGGCCGGAGAGCCGCTGGACGTCCTTGACGGAGCGCAGCGGGGCATGTCTAGGAATGCCCGGATCTTCTCGGGGTTTGCCTCAATGCCCCGCTGGGACACGAGGAAACCTAGGAGCTTCCCCCCGCGCACCCCGAAGGCGCACTTCTCCGGGTTGAGCTTGAGCCCAAACGCGCAAATGTTGCGGAAGGTCTCCGCCAGGTCGTCGATGTGAGAGGCTGCGCGGGGACTTTTGACGACCGCGTCGTCTACGTAGACTTCGACGTTGCGGCCGACTTGATCTTTGAAGACCAGCGACATGAGGCGCTGGAAGGTCGCGCCCACGTTCTTGAGCCCGAAGGGCATATGGACGTAGCAGAAGGTTCCGAGGGGAGTTATAAAACTCGTCTTTTCCTCGTCCCCTTCCGCCATCTGGACTTGATGGTAGCCCGAGTAGGCGTCTAGGAAGCTCATGAGCTCGCACCCCGCGGTGGAGTCGACGAGCTGGTCAATCCGCGGGAGCGGGAAGTTGTCTTTGGGGCAGGCGCGGTTAAGGTCGGTGAAGTCCACGCACATCTGCCACCTACCGGTTGACTTCTTCACGAGGACGGGGTTCGCGAGCCACTCGGGGTGCAGGACCTCCCGGATGAACCGCGCCTCTCGGAGCCAGGTGATCTCCACCTTGATTGCCTCTTGGCGCTCGAGGGAGAGTTTCTGGAGCTTTTGTTTGACGGGGGGGTGACCGGGGGCTACCGCAAGCTTGTGCTCGATAACCTCCCGGGCGACGCCCCGCATGTCCAAAGGCTTCCACGCAAAAACATCGGAGTTTTCGCGCAGAAAGGTTGAAAGCTGCGCTGGATGCTCCTCTGGGAGCTCCGCCCCGATCCGGACGATTTTGTCTCCGCCGCCCGAGGACAGCAGGACCTTCCGGAGGCCCCCTTCCGGACGCGGCCTGAGGAGGGGCCTCCTGGGCGGTGGTGTAACGACTTCTGGATCCGGGGGAGAGGCCTCCCCCCCGGGCGTCTTTATGAGGTTGACGCTTTCGATTGAGGCGGCAGCGCGCTCGTATAGAGCACGGGCCATGTCTTGGTCTCCCCGGACGTTGATCACGCCATGCAGCCCGGGGATCTTCATACAGAGGTAGTTTTGATGGGTGGCAGCCCCCAGCCGGTTCATTGTGGTCCTCCCCATTATCGCATTATAGGAGGAGGGGAGGTCCACTACGTCGAAGCGGACCATCTCGGTCCGGTAGTTCTCCGGAGTGCCGAAAGTCATAGGAAGATCTACCTTGCCCACGGGGTGGATCGCCTTCCCCGGGACAAAACCTTGCAGGGGCCCGGCCGCGGGCTGCAGGAGCTTCTCATCCACCTGCATCTCTTTGAAGGCCTTCAGGAATAGGACCTCGGCGGAGCTCCCGCCGTCCACGAGGATGCGGGCCAGGTGGCAGTTGTAGATGATCACGGAGACGATGAGCGCGTCATCGTGGGGGAAGCGAACCCCTTGCGCGTTTTCCGCCGTGAAGGTGAGGGGGACGTCCGACCACTTGGGTGGCGGGGACGCGTGTAGCACCCCCACAACCTTGACCTCGCGCGCGTACTCCTTACGCTGGTGCTTAGAGTCCCACCCGGAGGAGGACCCTCCCACGATGACGTTGATGCGGCGCTGAGAAGTTTGAAAGGGGAGAGCTTCTGAAGGCTCCCCCTCCTGCGTCTGCGTTTGCTGACCCCCCGTGGGAGCGGGAAGGGCCGGAACAGCTGGCCGAGGGAGCAAGGAGGCCGGAGTCCCCCCTGCCCGTGCTGGTCGAGGAACGCCGCGAAGTGCTGCAGTAGCTGGCTGCAGTCTCGGGTAGCGTGGGTACTGGACCCGTGGAAGCTCCACCACGGTCCTTCCCGCCTTCGCCCCGCGGGGCCCTCCCGACCGGGTGAAGACTGTCCTCCCCCATTGCCTTTCGGCTTGGGGAAGGGGCGATTGCCCCTCCGGGGGTCGCGCGAGCCGCCTCCACCCTCGAGGACAAAGGTGTCCCGAGGCCGTGGCTCGTTACGCCCCCCCTGTCTGCGGCGCATGAGGAGATCCCTGACCCCCCGGTCGGCGGGGGCGGGAGCCCCCTGGGTCTTCTTCCAGATGTCGCGTACTTTTCGAGTACGTTCAAGAACTCGTCGGCGGAAGAGGGGCAGCTCCGGGAGAGCCTTCGGTGGAGCTCCCCCGGGAGGATGCCGCTTTTGCAGGCTTCGATGACCGTAGACTCGGGGACGTGGGCCACTTGCTCTTCACCTGAGCAAAGCGCTTGAAGAAGCTTCTGATGGTTTCCCCAGTCCTTTGTCGGACGGTGTACAGCTGCGAGGAGTGCAGGGGACGTACGTAGTTCCCCTGGAAGTTCGCGCAGAACTCCCGCTTGAGCTGCGTGAAAGACTTGATGGAGCTGGCCTTCAGGTTGTAGAACCAGGAGCAGGCGATGCCGGTGAGGTAGAGGGGGAAGACGTTGCATTGTATCGTCTCGTCCCCCCCGGCCGTGGAGATGGTTGTGGAGTAGACCTGCACAAATTCGTAAGGGTCTGCCTCACCGTTATAGTGCTCGATGTGCGGAGGGCGGTAGGGCCGCGGCCACCGGATGCAGCGAAGTCTTTGGCACAGGGGCTGGTTAGCCCCCTGCACCTCCCGGGGAGAGTCCCGGTCGCTGTCTTCTTTGACGGGACCCTCGTTATCGGAGTCAGGGAGTGGTCCAAGAGGTCCGCCGGAGTGGCGGTGGCGACGTTTTTCTTCTGGACCGGGGCTGAGTTCCCGGACGTCCGGGCTCTCCCCCGGGGAGGCTGGCTCTTCCGCGGGTCTCTTCCCCCGACCGGTGCGAGAGCGAGGCTCCCCAGGCCCGCGGCCAGGGGGAAGTTCCTCCCCGCGCTCGGGTGAATGCATTCGCTCGACCTCCCCAAGGCAAAACGGACCTATTCGGCCGAGGGAGGGAGCTTATGCACTGTAGCTACCGGCCCGGAGGCTTCCAGGGCCGGCTGGGGGGAGCCCCCTGCGAAGACCCCCGGGACCGGAAAGGGGGAAGGCCCTGTATCATCCGGAACCGAGGAGGGGGCGCCCGCGGCGACGTTTGGAACCGAAGTGGAGGGAGCCCCCGCGGCAATGACTGGAACCGGAAAGGGGGAAGCCCCTGTACCATCCGAAACCGGCGAGGGGGGAGCCCCCGCGGCAACGTCCGGGACCGGGGAGCCGATGCGGGGGGAAGTCCGCTGAGGCACGGGAGCTGCTCTGTCGACCGCCCCCGGTGTGTCGAACGCGACGCGAGGGGCGGGACTGGCTCCCGGCGTAGGGAAAACCCCCGGCATGAAATGGGCCCCCGACCCCAGGAATGGGCCTGGAACTGGGTACCCCCCTGGTGCCACGAAGGGCCCGGGCATGAAGTAGCCCCCCGGCACCGGGACGGGCCCGGGTGCTGGGAAGGGCCCGGACGTATACCCCGCAGGGAGAGGGAACCCCCCGGCGGGATCATACGGGGCGGCCAGACCTCCTGAGGTCGGAGGGGCCGCCGGGTAACCCATAAACGGGGGCATAGTCCCCGGGTATGGGTATGACGCAAATGTGGGGGCCGGAGGCCGCGCCAACACGCTGAGCAGCTCATCCATAGAGCGCTGGGCGCGGAGCTGGCCCCCCACTAGAGCCTCAAGCAGGGAGTCCCGGGGAGCCGGGGGAGCCGTCGGGGGGAGACTGGTCCCGGCCGAGGTCCCCGCGGTCACCGGGAGCGACCTGGAGGTAGAAGCACCTAAGTTAAGAGGAAAGGCGGGAGGCGGTACCTGAGACTGGCCAACTCCGAGCGGAAGCACCGGGACAGCCGTGTCCCGGACGGGCGGCGCTGAGTCTCTGAGACCGGCGTCACCGGGAAGGGTGCGAGCCCTTGTTCTTGGGGGAGCCATGGCGTCTTGTCACGGGTCCCCACGGTCGGCGCCAACTGTCGTGGTATTGCGAATACCCCGGCAGGTTTTGTGAACGATCCTAGCAAAGATTACGCGGCGCGGGTTGACTGGATGACCGGTCCTCCCCCGCCGGACAAACACAAGAAATGACATGAGGATTTATACAGGTTCGGGTCCCAATGGGGGCCCTAGTCCTGTCGGTGCGCTCTCGACCGGAGTCGGCTGGGGAGGCTCTCTCCGGGGGAGAGGCTTCCGGAGCACACCTGTGAGTTTAGCTATTCCAATCAATATGAATCACTTGCCTACAACTGAGGGGTACAAGGGCTATTTATAGCCCCAAAAAGAAGCAAAAAGTCTAAACTACCCCGGAAGCCACCGTCGGATCGAGGGGTAGCGACGTCCTTCTCCCGGCCAAACGCCTTGGATGCTTGACAGGTGGTCGCTGATTCCCGAGGCGCTCCTCGCGTGACCTGCACGTGGTCAACAACCAGAGAATTTACCTTTAGAAGGGTGACGAGGCCCGGGACATGCACCGGAGGCCAGGTCCCCGGGCCCAAGGCGGTGCCCGGGGAGGCACCGGAGGCCAGGTCCCCGGGCAAAGGGCGGCGCCCGGGGAGACACCGGAGGCCATGTCCCGGGCAAATGGCGGCGCCCGGGGAGGCCCTGGAGGCCACGTCCCCGGGCAAGTGGCGGCGCCCGGGAAGGCACCGGAGGCCAGGTCCCGGGGGCCAAAAGGCGGCGCCCGGGGAGGCACCGGAGGCCAGGTCCCCGGGCAAATGGCGGCGCCCGGGAAGGCACCGGAGGCCAGGTCCCGGGGGCCAAAAGGTGGCGCCCGGGGAGACACCAGAGGCCATGTCCCCGGGCAAATGGCGGCGCCCTGGGAGGCCCCGGAGACCACGTCCCCAGGCAAGTGGCGGCGCCCGGGAAGGCACCGGAGGCCAGGTCCAGGGGGCCAAAAGGCAGTGCCCGGGGAGGCACCGGAGGCCACGTCCCCGGGGAAATGGCGGCGCCCGGGACCGGCCCCGGAGGCCTGGTCCCGGTGGCCAAAAGGCGGCGCCTGGGGAGGCACCGGAGGCCAGGTCCCCGGGCAAATGGCGGCGCCCGGGAAGGCACCGGAGGCCAGGTCCCGGGGGCCAAAAGGCGGCGCCCGGGGAGACACCAGAGGCCATGTCCCCGGGCAAATGGCGGCGCCCTGGGAGGCCCCGGAGGCCACGTCCCCAGGCAAGTGGCGGCGCCCGGGAAGGCACCGGAGGCCAGGTCCCGGGGGCCAAAAGGCGGCGCCCGGGGAGGCACCGGAGGCCACGTCCCCGGGCAAATGGCGGTGCCCGGGACCGGCGCCGGAGGCCAGGTCCCAGGGGCCAAAAGGCGGCGCCCGGGGAGGCACCGGAGGCCAGGTCCCCGGGCAAATGGCGGCGCCCGGGAAGGCACCGGAGGCCAGGTCCCCGGGCAAGTGGCGGCGCCCGGGACCGGCGCCGGAGGCCAGGTCCCGGGGGACAAAAGGCGGCTCCCGGGGAGGCACCGGAGGCCCCGTCCCCGGGCAAATGGCGGCTCCCGGGACCGGCGCTGGAGGCCAGGTCCCAGGGGCCAAAACGCGGCACCCGGGGCAGGCACCGGAGGCCACGTCCCCGGGCGCATGCGACGCAACTTACCTGGACTTAGTCCCGCGCAGATTTCCCCCAACAAAATCCAAAATGGCATAAGAAAACCGCTTGTATTGAAGAAAGTGAATACAACACCTCCCCCCGTGGAACTGCGGCGGGGGAGGGAACAGTGAGTACAACGTCTCCCCATACGAGGTTGCGATGGGGGAGGGAGTGAGCCCGAAGGCTAGATGTAGAACTGATCTGTTTGAGACCTAGTCTTGGTTTTCGCACTAGGTTCGCCCAGATTCCAATATGCGGAGTAATGGAATCTTACTCGGAAATATCGAAACCCAAAGTAATTGCACAACTCTTTATTTCAAAGAGGGCTTTACATATCGAATGTTATACACACTTGCCTATGTCGAAGGAATTATAAGTGTCTAAAACTCAAATAAGTTATATGACTCTTCGATGATCTAAACTAGACCTATTAAAAGGTTTATAGTCCAATCGTATGATACGTATTAGACTCAGTAACCTAAACATATTAGACTCATAGAGCTAACTAATCCTAATAGACTTAGTTATCTATATTTGGATCGAATTACAATTCCGAACAGAGAACGAATTCCTTTTCAAGGTCTCGAACCAATCCATGGTCGCGAAACCTTTCCGAACACGGTTATGATCATAGAGCCTTATGCGATCAAGACCTAAAGATCCTCCCGGATCATGACTCCCTTGTTGAGAAGGAGCCAACCCCTGTTGCGACCTCTCAATCAAACTAGAGATGTGGAAATTGGGCTTTTGTTGCTTCTAGGCCCCTAAAGAGTGTTTTAATAATTAATGACAACTACAAATGCTACACTAACATTACCTGCCTAGTTGTGTCAAAAAGAGACTTAAAAGATAGGTTAATGAAAGGCGAAGAAAGAGCCTCATGATGAAGAAAGGGCATTGATCAAAAGGGCAAAGGTACGAAATAGGGTCTTTTTTATTTTTACCGGTCTAAGGTGTTTAGAGAAGAATTTTGACCGGATTTTAGGATAGTTGCCGTACTATTAAGAGGAGCATGTGGTGTATCACAAAATACTTCATCTATGTGCCACAAATCATAAAATCAACTTGCATTGCATACTAGAAGGTCATATACTTTGAAAATGCTTGTTTCAGCTCAATTCTGCTCAGCACTATCTCAGTCAGTCTGACCGTCTGTTGGACCGGTCTGACCGAATTCACGGACTGACCGAATAGAATTCTCGGACTGACCGACGTTATGTCTAAGTATAGTGTATTCCTTTAAAAGGTTTGTCTGTCCGTAGTTGAGACCTAGGTCAGACTCCTGGAACTTCTTGATTTATCTTTCTGTTGTTTTTGAGCTATGACGGTCTGACCGTTTGATTAGACCGGTCTGACCGAGAAATCGGTCTGACCGTGCTTTTGAACTACGGTCTGACCGTATGGCCGGTCTGTCCGTATTTTTCGGCCTGACCGTATAAAGTGTCCAGAAACTATGTCGTCTCTGGACAGTTTCACGGTCTGACCGAAATAGGCTCCGGTCTGACCGTGTGTGTGCCTGACAAGGGCAGTTGAGCATTTATTGCGCCTGTTTAATACCGTTGCAATTGCGGCGGTCTGACCGAGCTTATACCTGCGGTCTGACCACCAGGTGATCTTTTTCTCCCAACGGCCTGTAACGGCTATATTTATTCTGGGGGTATATATACTCCCATGCACGGCCCTGTTCACAACTTTTGGCATAATCTTGAGCATTGTCATCATCCTTGAGAGCTTAAGCTAGTTTCATACACTCTAGGGTTCAAATTCTCGAATTTGTGAGAGTGTGCATTTGAGATCTTCTAGTGCATTGCATTTAGATCATTAAATCAATCTTGTGGCACTAGAAGAAGGCTAAGTGATCATCACCGGCTTGTTACTCTTGGAGTTTGCCAGCTCCTAGACGGCTAGGAGAAAGGTTTTGGAGAGATCTTCAAGGAAGATTGTGAAGACTCCTCAAAACGTCTTGTGAAAGGGTTGAGCACGCCTTGCCGGAGCGGTAAAGTGCATCCTTAGTGAAATCGAGGTTTGGATAACTCATCACACTAATTCAGCTCAAGATCTAGGTCACTTCTCGAGAGAAGGTTGACTAGATACAGGAGCGGTTAGAGATTTGAGTTTGCCTCAACGTGGATTAGGGGTGATCGGCAAATCACCGAGACCACGGGATATATCCTTGTGTTGATATTGTGTTTTGTTCATCTTGTGTTATTTATTTGCTCTCATTATCTAAATTGTTTGTTTTATTGATAATTTGTTAAAATAGCCTATTCACCCCCCTCTAGTCGATATCCTAGATCCCTTTCAGCTTGTCCATGTTCTCTGGTGTACCACTTTGCTACAGTACTCATTAACCTTTCTGACCGATTTGAAAAGTCTCCTCGGTGCCACTGCAGGTGGTAGTCACCTTCTTCTCCAGAATCACATCTTCGCGTAGAGGTTCGTCTCGTTGATAGACCAAGTCTTCAACAGATGGTACTATAGTATCTGGCTCATCATCCAGCATTGAAGGCTCGAAGAGTTTGAGGTGCTCAACATTGACAACCGAGTAAATATCCATGTATGGAGGTAACTCGAGCTGACAAGTATTATTACCCACTTTCTACAAAATCCGAAAAGGACCATAACGAATGGGTTTGAGTTTCTTACCTTCACCTTTAAGTCTCTCCTTACTCAAATGTAACCATACCATATCACTTTCTTGAAATTGCGCATCAACTCGATGCCGATCATATCGCGCCTTGTACTTTAGTTGAGCTTTTAGCAAGTTCTGTTCAACCTCACGATGGAGTCGTTGAATACCTTTGTCGCGATGCCCCGGGGAGGGTATCACGATTACTCCTGTGGAGATCCAGCTTGATGCGGTTGACCTCATACACAACATTGACTTCCCAGGATGAGTCAATCACAGGAATTTAAACTTAGCAGCATAACATTACAAGTAGCATAGTATACGGCCAACTGGCCTCAGTACAAAATATTACAAGGCCTTAACGGCACAAAAGGGGTAATTAAGCAAAAGACTACTGCACGACGAAGCTAGGTGAACCCCCCACAAAAGAAGTTGATAGTAGTACAACACATCAGGGTTCAGGTGGGATTGGATCTCCTCCTTCGGGATCCACGAAATCCTCTGGTGCTTCATCTTAATCGTAGAATATTCCATCTATTGATGATAGGTTGCAAGGGTGATCACTTACGTACTCTGCAAGTCATAAGTAAGAGTATATATATATATATATATATATATATATATATATATATATACTATAGATGATATGAACCTATGCTATTAGAGGAAAGAGGGAAGGTTTTCAAAATACTTTTCTCTCTTTCTTTCTCATCTTGTGATCATGTTCATGGCAGCACCTTTCATAGCATAACATTGCTATTCATGTTCACTAAATTATGGTACTACCGCGACACGTCGACACACGATAGCCCACAGCAGCACCCCTTATCATGACAACACATGTCACTTGGGTAATCTTGACTCATCAGATTTTAATTTAGAAAATATACTTGTGTCACACCCCGTGGATTTAATCCATCGCAGCAGACTCCTATAAATCCAGGGAGCTCAGAGTATTCGAATACGTTTTTAACTCTACAGAGAGGTACCAATTTACCCGCAAGATATTCCACTTTCATGCCCATCCTATCAGATGATTAGACCCATGACTCACTTCATACTGTGAGTGGCAAGGTGGAGATAACAAGAACTTTTGTTATGCTTCATACACAATTCACCCCTGACCATGTGGTTCTCACGCAAACCACAGTTGTAGTGGGTTGTACCCAAACCCCCACCCCGAATTCCTCTTCCCATTACTGGGTCAGCGTGCAATCACATCCAGTCATATGTGTAGGAGTCGCACTCCGTGTAAATCGTGTATCACTTCCCATCTCATGCAGGGGTTTCATGCGATATCTGCATAAGTACTTGTTTAGGCCTGTCCCATACCAGGCTTACGGTTAGCACGTTGTTCATACCACTAGACGCACAACACAAAGTTCTAGTCCTTATATGCCAGTGACCAGATCTGTCGACGATTCGGACTCGGGGTCCTCAGCCGAACTTATGCAAAATTTGTAATAGCGAGACTTTCAAGATGACCCTCCAGGAAGGTATGTAGAGATATGGAGAACAGGAGCACAAAGAGGTTTATACAGGTTCGGGCCCTTGATGGTGGGAGTAATAGCCCTACGTCCTGTTGGGATTTCTCTATATGTAATAAAGATTTACAAGATGGCGGGAAAAGACCTTCACAGGCGAAGGGTTTTTCCTCTGTAAGTGTACAGAAAGAAGCCAGAGGGGCTTGTAACAACTATCTAATCTATGCCGTAGACTTGGCTGTTTGAGTGGTTGAGATGTGTTGTATCTCGCTTGTATCAGAGATGTTGATCCTTCCCATTTGATGCATCCTGCCACCCTTTTATACTGGTTGAAAGGGTGCCATGTCGTAACTGCATCAGACAGTTGCTTGGATGCGGTTTAGAGAACCGCTCTTAACCTCCACGCAAGTTTAACACGTGTTATTCATGGATAACCGCACGTATTAACCTCCTGACGATTGGTCTTCCACGTGGAGGAATCTTCAGGATATTTGGGATATTCCCGCTATAGAGACAGCCGGACAGGTAAACCCCAAGTACCCTGGTCGACAAGTACTCTGACCGCGGAATGTTGGCTGACCGCGCAACATCTTCGACATTCTGTTCGCGTATAGCACACGAATTCCTGACCGCGGACTAACTGCGGTCTGATCGCGCAAAGCCTGCGACCTCAGGCTGATGTTTCTCAGAATGACTTGAGTTCGCACCGCCAGGCACGTGTCTGGCTCGAATCTGTCTTGAACCATTAGTGCATTTATTTGAACTGACTTGGGTGTCAATCCTCGTCAAGATCATTCCACAAACCATGCACCTTCAGTGCTTGCACATCCAGTGCTACCACCATTCCATACCAAAATACTGGTCACGGCTAGGGGTTTTATTTCATGAATATAAAATTTATACATATATATATTAGTTATGGCTCACTACCATATCATTTCACATTTAACAGGCATTCAGCCTAGTACTGCCAAACATTCTTTTCACTATTCATCTCATGAAGTATTACTTTATAATCAAGGTGATATCTAGCAATTTCATAAAATATAGGTTCAAGATGTTCAAGGGTATGACTTGCCTTCTGGTTCGTAGGGTTCTGCTGATGCTAATGGGTCTGGAGTGAAGTCCTTGTACTCTGGTTCTGGCTTTGAGTAAGGATCAACCAAACAAACAAGGATTACAAACCACTACAAGCACTTTAATTAATCTGCATGCGATATGCAAAAGGGGAAAATGTCTCAGAGACACTGGAATAAATAGGTTTGAAAGCTAGTTAGGTTTGATCTTATGAAATTAGGGCTAAGGGTAGGTGTTAGAGACTTATAAGACTCCAGGGTATCAAAATGACATAGGGTTCGCGGGCTGGTTTGTTCAAAAACGGCGAACATCTTTAGACCGACATTCAGTTCAAGGCATCGACATAGGTTCAACATATGCTAGAGGGCTCATCTCAAGTTGTGGCTAAAGAGTAAAATGTAGATCACAACTCCACAAATCTACTGGACAAAGTTATTTTCAAAATGCACAGCCAGAAGAGGGTAAACAGGGCTAATGCCATTGACTGACATGCTCTGGCATAATGTTGACAGTGTCAAAAACTAGGGTTTAGCAGCAAATGCAATTCAAGGCTTCATTTGCTGCGCCAACTATGTCTAGGAGGTAGGCACAAGTAACAGGAACACAATGCAAGTGGTTTCAAGGCTGGAGGTGGCCGGACGACGATGAACGCCGGCAAGGAAACACAGCGGCCGTATCACATGAAATAACAACTGGACAGAAATTAGGGCATGGCTATAACTCCTGATCTGGGCCGAACTAGGTGTCAAGCTAGTAGACAATAGTGTTCAGGAGGTTGGAATACGTCTAAGGGACAAGGTGGTTAAGGCTGCAACGGCCGGGAACAAGTTCTGGTGGCCGGCGCCAGAGAAGAAGACATGGAATTTGGGCATTTCGATTTAAAGCATTTGAACTTGATTCCCTACTTGAGGAGTAGCTGAGGAGTATAAGGAAGCTACTGGAGGGGTAAATTTTACTGGAACATCGCTGGAGAAGCTTGGCGACGAGGTCCAATGGTTGGATGAAAGGATGAAATTCCAAATTGGGGATTCTTCGATCTGGGCAAAATTGAAGGTTCTGATCTTACAGAGTTGCTTAGTTTAGCTCACTGATCATCTTTGACTACTGGTTCGAGGGCTGAAAAGGTTTAACTCAAGCCTAATTTCTTAACCTAGGCTTCTGGAGAATCCGGCGATCGCTGGCGACAGAGGGCATGAGAACTTAATTCTAAGCTTGAACACACTTAGGGTGATATGGGGAACTTACTGGTGGAGTTGGATCGGAGAAGGAAGCTACGGTCGGAGCTAGCACCGAGAGCTTCGTCTTCAAGCTCGCCGGAGAAGATGATGACCTCGGCGAGGCTTCTGTGTTTTCTAGATTCTAGAGGGTGGATGTAAAGATGGAGCTGAGCAAGGTGGCTTTTATAGACGCAGCTGAAGTTTGCAACGGCTCGAAGTGCCTGGAAACTTGGAACTGCTGAAGTGACCGGAGAAGTGACCAAACAATGAGATAGGCGGCGACTTGATGGGCATAGTTGTCGTGCCGGCTTTACGGCTGGTGTTGCTGCGATGTGAAGGGAATAGAGTGTTGCTCCCAGCATGGGTGTGACGTGGAGGAAGCTTGCTGCGACGGCCGGGCAATTGCGTGCGCACGTGGGCAAATGTTGGCCGGCTGTTGCTGGTGCGCTGCTCCACGGTGGTGAACGGCGAGCAACCACGTGGCAACGAGGCAACGGCGAAGGTGGCGCTGGCTGGTGCTCAACGGCGAAGAACTCACGGGCACAGCAACACACTAGGTCGTGGTCGCTGGTGGCGTGCTGAGGCTGTGAGCTGCGGTCGTGATCGCATGCAGCAGCTCTGGTCGAGTCCAAAGGTCGTGGTCGAGAGCGGTAGCTGTAGTGGTCGAATGTAGCAGCAGTCCTGGTCGTGAACAGCAGTTCTGGTCGGTTGCACAGATTCTGGTTGAACTAGGGGCATATTTGCAAGCGTTTTCAATTGAATTCTGGATTGATTTTGGAATCTGACTTCATGGATGAGTATAATATTTTGCCTTGGACTCATCTAGCAGAAATTTGGGTAAATTTGGATGAGATTTGATGGAATTCACCATAATTTGAAAATAGGGTAAATTAGAGTACTTTAAATCTGGATTTTGTCGATTTCGAACTCTGGCATCTAGGGTGAGATTTGGAAGTCTGGACAGAAGGGAAATCTGTATCAAATAACATTTGGAACAAGATCTCTGAAGAAATTCTGAATTTGGAGTTGATATGTGGGTTTTAGCCTTTTTTTTGGGTTTTCAGATATCAAGAAAAGGACTGAGTCGTGATACAATTTGGACTGATTTGCGAATAAGGCTTAGATGGTAGAATTTGGCTATCAACTTTTTAGGTTAAGGTACTAATGTATCTTGAAACATAATTCAATATACACTTGAGTCTGTATAGGGTATAAATCAAATTAGCTAGTTACTAAAACTCAGAGTAATTAATTAGGGTAAAATAATATATTCCCGTTTTCAAAAATGGAAAGAGGTAAAGATTTGGGGAGTTAGGGTTGGAATCTGATATGGGTTCTGAAGGCTTTTATGTTCAGTGCAACTGGTAGATCATAACTGGATGATCAGATCTTGATTTGGGTCTACAGGATAGATTTTGGGATTTTAGGGCTTGGGATACATTAGGGTCTAACTGATCTGGCTACTACTAACAGATACATGCATGCATGATTTTCATGAAAAAGGAAGTTTTCACCCCTAAACCCAGGGTGTTACAACCTTCCAGTAACTTTTGTGCTCGATCCTGATCAGATGCTTCCTTCCTGTTCTGTGATGAGGTAGGGATCACAAACTCCATGTCAAAAGGAGTCTGTGGTAGAAATCCCAAACATACCTCAAAGGGCGACTTTCCAGTCGAACCATGCACTACTCGATTAAAAGCAAACTGCAGGTACGGTATGCTTTCATCACAGGTCTTCAGGTGCTCGATTAAAAGCACTGTGCGATTGACCACCTTGGTTTGACCATCAGTTTGCAGATGAAAAGCAGTACTCCTCTTTAGCTTGTGTCCATCATCGTCCAGAGCAATCACCAAAAGTGACTAAGGAACCGGGTATCGCGATCAGACACAATAGAAGTTGGCAGTCCGAAATGTGTCCAAACGTGTTGAAAGAATACTCAAGCTGCTCCTTCTCCCGTGATAGTCTTTCGACAAGGTATGAGAATAATCATTTTGGAGAACCGATCAACGACCACGAATAGATAGTTGTTGCCACGTCGGGTCTTAGTCCATCCTCCCAAGAAATCTATGGATATGCTCTCCCATGGTCACGATGGAACTGGCAAAGGAGTGTATAAACCTAATTTTCGGTTTGCCGGTTTCGAGATGCTGCAGAGACCACAGCCTCAAACAAAACTAGCCACATCTTGCTACATATGCGGCCAGAACACATGTCGGTGAAGATTTTGCAAAGTCTTCGTAACCCCGAAGTGACCAACAACCTTTGATGTGTGTGCTTCTCGCATCCATTGAATTCGAGGTGCTTCACGAGGTATGCAAAGTAAGTTGCCCTTATACAAGAGTCCTTCTCGACGAACGAACTCCGTAGGTTTCCCTGTTTCGAGCTCAGTCAGTGCTGTTTGAAAATCAGGGTCTTCACTGTACATAGTGGCGTAGTCATCATGACAAGAGGGCTCGATCTGCATGAATGCTAATAAGTAGAAGGTCATAACTGGTGGTCGTGATAACATGTCTGTCAATTTGTTGTGTACGCCCTTTTTGTACTTAATCACCAGATTAAATTGTTGTAGATACGACATTCATTTCATGTGCCGAGCTTGTTGTAGCTTGGACTGAGTTTGCAAATATTGCAACGGTTGGTGGTCTGTGTGGACAATAGCCTCTTTACCCAAGAGGTAACACCGCCAATGTTTCACGGCCTGATGCAGTACGCATAACTCCTTATCATAAGTCGGGTAGTTCTTCTGAGTGACCTGGAATAACTCGAAGTGATATGCCACTAGTCGACCTTCTTGCATGAGCACTGCGCCCATCGCATAACCTGAGGCATCGGTTTCTAGCTCGAATGGTTTCTGTAGATTCGGCAAAGCTAACACAGGCACCTCGCTGATCTTCCTCTTCAGCAAGAGAAACGTGTCCTCATGTTTTCCTGTCCACTCGAACTTCTGATCGATCCTGGTTAATGCATGCAATGAAGAAGCCACAATCGAGAAGTGTCGGATGAACTTCCGAAGGTATTTGCATGCTCCTACAAAACTGCGCACGTCCATAACTGTTCGCGGTCGCGGCCACTCGTGAATCACTTTTACCTTATCTGGGTCGATTTGCAACGTACCTGTAACACCCCAAAAATCCGACTCCCCCCCCTCAAATTTTCCCTCAGATTAATCGATCCCAATTTCAGTTCCTTTTGATTCTAAATTCAGTTAAATTCTTTTATCTCTTCCCGATCAGCTATTCCTTTTCATCTGTTAAATTCCCAAATCATCTGCCCCATCTTATCCTCATGCATGCATATTTTATAATTCATCACACCATGATTTTATGCATGAAATAACACAATTCTTCACATGAAATAATAGCTTTTCTATTTTAAATTATGCATATGAGATTTGTTTTGTCGTAGTATTGCGAATACCCCGACAGGTTTTGTGGACGATCCTAGCGAAGAAAATACGACGCGGGCTGACCGGGTGACCGGTCCTCCCCCGCTGGGCAAACACAACAAATGACATGAGGGTTTATACAGGTTCGGGTCCGGGTGGGGCCCTAGTCCTGTCGGTGTGCTCCCACCGGAGTCGGTTGGGGGAGCTCTCTCGAGGAGAGGGGCTCCGGAGCACACCTGGGATTGTCTATTATAGCAATAATGAGCAAGTTGTCCTTTACAAGAGGTATACAAGGGCTTTTATAGCCCCAAAAGAAGCAAAAAGACTAAACTACCCCGCCTGCTACCGTTGGATCGAAGGGTAGCAACGTCCTTCTCCCGGCCAGGCACCTCGGATGCTTGATAGGTGTCCGCTGATTCCCGAGGTGCTTGTCTCGTGACCCGCACGTGACCCGGGTCCGGAGACTTTTGCTTCCGGAAGGACGACGGCGCTTGGGACAGGCACCGGGGGCCTTGTCCCCGGCCAAAGGCGGCGCCCAGGATAGGCACCGGTGGCCTTGTCCCCGGGCGAATGGCACAACTTCTTACCTGGACTCAGTCTCGCGGAGATTTCCCCCAACAGCAGCCCCCCATACCCTCCGGGGACGATGCTCGAGTTCCCGGAGGGTATGGTTCACGTCACCGGGAAAATCTCCGGGACACGCTACCGGAACCGTGATGCTTCGATTCCCATGCCGCGCGCTTATGACCGCGCCGTTTGGCCATAATGACCGCGCGCTTATAACAGCGCCTCGTTTTGCGCGCCCGTCCCCTCGTTTCCCGCGCATTGTTTGAATTCCAACGGCGCAGATGTACCATAAGGGGCCACGTGGCACCCATCGGGGCCATGCTTCGCCTCTATAAATAAGGCCTTGGGGGGCCCGGAGAGCTCATTCCAAACTTTCAAAACTTCAGCGCTCTTAGCTCTCCCGGTAGTTAGTTCCCGGAAGCTTAGCCTCCGGAACCCTTAGGTCCCCCGAGTTTTCGAAGCCTTAGCCACCGGAAAAAACCTGATGGGACCCAAGGGCCGAGCCAAGGCCGCGGAGGTACCCCCGGAGGAAGTCACCGCGGACTTCCTCTAGGCTTCTGAGTTTACGACCGGGGACTTGGAGTCCCTGGTCGACCGGGGAGTTGTTGCGGATGGGGACGTCCGCATCCTCACGAAGAAGGACGGAGCCCCCCACCCCAGGCCCGGAGAGGTCGTGGCCTTCGAGGCCTTCCTCGAGGCGGGGCTCTGGCTCCCGGTGCATCCATTGCTCTGGGAGTTTTGAAGGAGTACTGTAACATCCTGAGTTTTGGGGTGAAAAGTTTCTTTCTTAAAAATCATGCATGCATATGTCTCTTCTAGATCGACCAAATCAGCTCAGCTTTATTCTGTTCTAGCCCTAAAATCTCCAAGTCTATCCTGTGACCCCAAGTCAAGATCTGACTTTCCAGATTTGATCTATCAGTTATCCTAAATCTAAAAGCCTTCAGAACCCAGATTCAATTCCATCTCTAACTTCCAGATTTTTCAACTCCTTTCTGTTTTCGAAAACAGAATATCTTTTACCCTAAGTTTCAGAAATTCAGATTTAATCAAAATCTTAGCCAAGTTCAGACCAGATTATTCTTGGATTATGATCAAGGGTATGCCAATACCTTAATCCAAAAAGTTGGTAGCCAGATTTTGCCATCTAAACCTTTTTCGCAAATCAGTCCAAGAGTATCGCAGATTAGTCCTTTTTCCAGATTTTCCAAAAGCCTAAAAAGGCAAAATGTTGCAAATCATCTCCAAATTCAAATCTGATTCAGGGAACACCTCCCAAATACTTTTCAACACAAATTCTTCTTTTATGAGTATCTCAAAATCAAACCCTAAGTCCCAGAATTCGAAATCAATTGAAATTCAGATTTCAATTACCCTAAAATACCCTATTTTCAGTTCATATCAAAAATCATCCGAACATCTCAAATTTTATCTTCAATCTGTGCCAAATCATCTGTTGAATAAGTTTGCCAAATCAGCAGAATCAAAATCAGATCAAACCTTCCAAATCTCCAGAATTACAGATCAGTCCAAATCAAGAATTGGAAATTGCAACCAGGCCCTAATTCGACCAGCAGCTGCTGTGCACGATCAGAACCTCGCCGTGCGTTTGCGCCGCGCTCGTGACCGTGCATGTTGTGTGTACGTGTCCTCGCTTCAGCCATGCCGTGGCAGCGTCGTTGCAACGTCGACGACCAGCGCCTGCTCCCGCGCGCGACCAGCAGCCTTTTGTCAGCAATTCACTGCCACGTTGCCTTGCCGCGCCAGTGTTGTCGCCACCGCTTGCTATAGCTTTGTCAAGTCCCGATGGAACGACACTGTGATCAGCTGCAAGCTTGTCGCCGTCGCATCACCATTCTTCGCTATGTCTTCGCCGCTGATGTCCAGCACGCAAGCAATCTCATCACGGCTGCCAAATCACTTCGTTGTCTCCTCCTTGCAAGCTTCGCCTGGCCTATATAAGCACTCCTGTGCTCAGCAGCTCCCTCCACACATCACCAGAAACCAGCCAAGTTCCAGAATTTCCTGTTTCAGTCATCTTCTCCGGTGAGCCGTCGAGGAGCCTCACAGTGCCAGCACAATCTGCTGCACCTCTCACCAAATTAAAGCTATCAGTGAGTTCCCCTACTCATCCTCTCTGTGTAGTATCATCTAATTGCTCACCGGTGACCTCTAACGCCGGCGATCACCGGAAATTCCCGATTACCCTGTTCCGGCAATGCAGGCCAAATTACTTCGAATCAACTCTCGAACCTGTGAAGAAAGATGATCAGTGAGCCATTTCCAGCAAGCCTGTGTACTTAAATCTCCAGATTGAGCTTCAATCGCAGCTTTCCCCAATTTTGAACTTCACCCGTTGCCGGCGATCGTCGCCAGGCCACACTGGCCATCCTCCAGCAAAATTGATTGTTCAGGTGACTTTCTCTTACCCTTCTATCACTCCTCAAGCTTGGAATCGAGTTCTTTCGGCTTGTATCAAAAAGCCCCAAATCTCATGTCATCTTCTCCGGCGCAGTTCACCGGAAATCCTTTCCCAGCCGTTTCAGCTTCATCCACTTTGTCATTCAGGTGTGCCTCAACTTCCTGAGCATATTTGTCTTCTAGCTCGATCTCTGAAACTGCCCAGAATTCAAGTTATAGCCATGCCAAGATTTTTGTCCAGTGGCTTCACTGTGCCGTGTCGCCACCACACTTCTCCTTTGAATTTCATCATCTTCCAGCCATTTTCAGCTTTGGATCCTGTTGAATGATTTGTTCCTGTTATCAATGCCTACCTCCCAGACAAAGTGGTGCATCATTTGGAGCCCTAGATCAAAAGTTATGCCAAGCCCTAGTTTCTGGCCATGTCAAGATCAATGCCAGACTATGTCAGTCAGTGGCATTATCCCTTTTCACTCCCTTCCAGATGTGCATTTTGGGCATAACTTTGTCCCTTAGATTCCTGAGGTTGTGATTAGCATTTTCTTCTTCTATCACAACTTGATTTGAGCCCTTGAAATGCATGTTATGCTAAACCCTAGCTTTTGACACTATCTCAGTGCATGCCAGCCAATGGCATTGGCCTTGTTTACCCACTTCTGATTGTGCAATTTGAAAACCACTTTGTCCACTGAATTTGTAGAGTTATGATCTACATTTTCTTCTACTGTCATAACTTGAGATAAGCTCTCTAGCTTTCCTTGAAGTTATGTCAGAACCTTGATCCGAATGTCAATCTGCTGACATTCGCTGTTTTTGATCAAATCAGCCACAAAACTGATGTTCTTATTGCAACCTTGAAATCCTAAGAGCATCTAACACCCATTCTTAGCCAATTCCTTGAAACCCTAGAATCTTGACTCAATTCAGCTTGCAATCTCAATTATCTCCAGTATTGTTCAGTCACTCTTGTAAAGCATATCTGCATATAGATCATAAATCATTTTAATATATAAGTAATATTTGTGTGTATTGTTTAGTTTGTCGTCGAGCAGATCCAGAAGCTAAGTTTGAGGACTTCGCTGTTGATCCGTTATCAACTGCTATATCTTACGACGCGGAAGGCAAGTCATATCCTTGGTCATCTTGAACCTATATTTTAAATGTTGCTAAAACATAACCTTGAATATAGATAATATTGCATGGGAAAGATTGAGAATGGTTGATTTATGAATTGGCAGTACTAGACTGGTTATCTGTGAAATGTGAAATAAACAAGTTTTGAGCCATGAACTATTATATGTATTTATATATTTATATTCATGAAATAAAACCCTAGCCGTGACCAGAAAAATGGTATGGAATGGTGGTAGCACTGGAGGTGCTAGACTGCAAAGGAATGCAGGCACTGAAGGTGCAGGGTTGTGGATGGTCTAGTCACTGGTATATAAGGACTAGAACCTTGTGTTGTGCGTCTAGTGGCATGAACAACGTGCTAACCGCAAGCCTGGTTTGGGACAGGCCTGAACAAGTACTTATGTGGATCGCACATGAAACCCCCGCATGGGTTGTGTTATGATGATTGATATGGAGGATGACTCCCACTATCACTGAAGGTGATATGATATCTGACCCAGCAATGGGAACATGAGTAGGGTGGAGGGAGTACCGCCACAACTGTGTTTCGCGAGAGATCCACAGGGTCGGGGGTGAATTGTGAGTGATACATAACAAAAGTTCTTGTTATTTCCACCTTGCCGCTCACAATATGAAGTGAGTCAGGGGTCCAATCATTTTGTTATGATAGGAAAGGCTTGAAAGTGGAATATCTTGCGGGTAAATTGGTACCTCTCTGCAGAGTTAAAAACGTATTCGAATACTCCGAGCTCCCGGGTTTATAGGAGTCTGCTGCGGTGGATTAAATCCACGGGGTGTGACACAAGTACTATTTTCTAAATAAAATGTGTTAAATCAAGATTACCCAAATGACATGTGTTGTCATGATAAGGAGTGCTGCCGTGGGCTGTTGTGTGTCGACGTGTCGCGGTAGTGCTATAATCTAGTGAACAAGATTATCAATGTTATATTATGAAAAGTGCTGCCATGAGATGAGGTATGAAAGTAAAAGATTATTTTATAAACATCCATAATTCTTGACTAGTCTAGGTTCATATCATCACTACTATATGTATCTACTCTTACCTATGACTTGCTGAGTACGTAAGTGCTCACCCTTGCAACCTACAAATCAGTAGATGGAGCGTTCAATGATCAAGATGAAGGCGTGGATAACTTCTTGGATCCAGAAGGAGGAGTGTCAGTTCCGCCAGAGCCCTGATGTGTGTTGTTCTGCCGTCCACTTCTCATTGTGGGTGGGTCACCTATCTTCTGCTGTGTAGATGTTATTTTGCTAAACCATGTATGCCGTGAAGGCATTGTAATCTTCTTATGTAATATCAAGGCCAGCAGGCCACACTGCTTAACTATTTTGTAAGTTACTCTGTTGCAATGTGATATACTCCTGTGCTTGACTTATCCTGGGAAGTCAAGGGTATGTGTATGCTATGCATATATGGGACTAGCTGCAACGAGCTAGGTCTCTACAGGAGTAGTTGTAGTCCCAGTTTCGGGGCGCGACAAGTACGGGGTGGCCTTGAACCACCTCACGCCAAACGCCATCGTCCGGATGGGCCTATTCATCTGGCTCTTCGAGACGGCGACCGGACAGGAGCCTACGCTCCGCGCCTTCCGGTACTTCTACAAGGCGGCGGCAAGGAGCTCCCACCTGGTGAAGGGAGGGCCCAAGTCGCCCTTCGGCTCGGTGATGATCCAACTGCTACCGTCCCAGGTGGCTGAATACCCGGTGGCGGCCTCCCGGGACCACTGGGGCGACTGGATCCGAAGGTGGTTCTACCTCCGGGTCCAGGACGATGAGGTGGTGTACTCCCCGGAGGCCCCCACCTACAGCCGGTCGTCCGCCTCGAAGCCCCCGGTTTGGACGGAGGAGGAGCTAATGCTCCTCGGCAAGGTCGTCGCCTCCCGGGGCGTTCGCTCTATGCGGGACGCCGCCGAGGAGGTGATGCTCCTGAAGATCTCCCCCTTCTCGCACGGGAGGAGGGGGATCGGGATGTGCCTGGCCCAACGGCCCCCGCACAAGCCGATGACCCGACGTAAGTTCCCGATGACTTAGTTCATTTGGCTTAAATTTTTCTAACTCTTACCTTTCGCAGTCTGGCCATATCCGGCTACTCGGGAGAATGCGGAGAACCTCCTCGGGAGGTACTTCGCTGACGAGCACGAGTGCATCGTGCGCGTCGTAGGGGAGGGCCCTCTCCGGAACCTGGTAGCCGAGGCCTTCGGGCTAAGGCTACCGGAAAGGAAGGCCCTCCCTACCCCCGGCTCCCACAAGCAGGGAAGGGAGGCTCCGGGGGCCCTGAGCCAAAGAAGGCCAAGGCTAAGAAAGCCCCTGGTCCATCGACAAAGCTGGCCTCTACGCCGGTGAAGGCCCGAGACGAGACCCCCGGGACCGGGCGCACGTGGGCGCCGGCCCGGAAGGAAGCAACGCCCCCTCCCCCAGAGAGCCCCGCCGAGGCTCGGGGGAAGGAACCGGCCGCGGACGGGGGGCGTCTGATTCGGCAGATTACGCCCCCTCGCCACCTTCGGCGATAGCCCTCCCGGCGGCCCCGACGCCTTTGGAGCCGGAGAGGACGGAGGTTAGGTTCGCGGAGGCCTCGCCCCCGCGAGTGGGGTGGCCGGTAGACGAGGGGGGAGCCCCTCGGTCTATGAGGCCCCTCCGGAGACGGAGGTCCCGGGGGCCCCGCTGCCCGGGAAGGGAAAGGGGCTCCTGATCCCCCCCTGGGGAGGGACCCCCTCCGAGAGCTCCTCGGCCACCTCATCAGAGGCCACCTCCTCGGCGACGAAGACGCCAACCACCTCCACCCCGGCCCACATTACCCCAGGCACTCAAGTTCGGGGGCCCGTTATCGGCCGCGATGGGACCGGCACCGGGAGGGAGACCCCCCTGCTTTCTGCGGGGGAGGTCGACCGCTACGCAGAAGGCCTGCAGACCCGGAAGGTCCAGGCCTACGTCTCGGAGGGGACACTCAGTGAGCGTTTTGGGGAGCTTCAATCTCTCCAAATCCAGGTACGTTCCCGAGCCGGTGGGCTTTCCTTCGGTGCCCCTCTTTGAAATTTTTTCTAACTCTTGGACTTGTAGGGGGCGGCCATTACCTGGGGGCTTGAGCAGCACTTCTGCCGGGCGCTGAAGGAGGCGGAGGAGAGGGCCGCCACTTTTCAGGAGCAGTGGGATGATGCCCTCCGGGAGCTGGCCCGGGTTCGGGCCCAAATCCACGCCTCCGAGACCGCCAACGACCGTCTCCGGCGGGAGGCCAAGGCGAAGGTGGCCTGGCAATCGGGGGCCGCATCCCCCAGAGCTTCCCGGAGTTTTTCGAGCCCTCGTGCCGGGAGGTGGAGCAGCTGGCCAGGGGCTTCTACGACCGGATCATCCGGGCGAGGTTCCCGGCACCGGCGGGAGCCCCCCGGGGGAGGACGCTAATGACCAAGTATGAGCCTCCCCCCGGGTCTTAGATAGGACCCTTTTTGTTTTCTTAGGATTTTGTTCCTGGTAGCTTCTTAGAAGAAGCCCCGGACACTTGTAAAAGAATATTTTGGATGCAATAGAAATTGAAATTTTTCTAAGTCTATATGAATGCAATTGTGCTAGGTTTCCCGGGAGGTTACTCCCAGGCGAAGGTCTCGGAGAGGTTCCCTGGGGGCGAGGCCTTTGAGCCCCGGCAGGTCCCCCCCGGGGGACGCCCAAGCCGCTTTAATCTTGTTGAGTCTCTTCTCCGGCGAACGCAGCGGGGGCGTTGTCTGGGAGCCAATCCGGTTGCGATGGTATCCGGAGTGGCACTTGGATAACTTCGATAATCATCGCGCTGAATTATCCCCTCCGCGTCCGGGGTCCCAGATGATTCCTCTTCTTCGAATACTTCCACCAGCGAGCTACGAGTATTGGCCCGAGGACCTGCTCCGGGAAGCCCAACGCCGCATACGCGGGTTGTATAGGGACCTGACCCGGGAGATATCGGAGGGCCTCCGGGACTATTAGGCGTAGGAGCCTTAGGACGTAGAGAATTTCCGGGTTGGGCCCGGGTTGTATCGTGTCCGATGTAGTGATGCCCACCGGAGGGGGAAAATGTCCTCCGGTTGAATGATCAATAAAGCCAAGTTTGAGTTTGCTTTAAGATTTCCTTGATAAGATAGAGCTAAGTTTGCTCGTTCCTCTTAGCAGTTTCCGGACGGTGTGATTCCCGGGGGGCTTCTTATCCCCTCCCGCCACAGCGGGCCGGAGGGTAGCTCCACACGTTGTGGGGGTGACAAAGCCCCCGGGATGAAGACCCGTTGCTTAAGAATTTTTCCAAGTCAAAATTTCCAGCGGTGGTTTTTCTGGGAGACAATCGTCCGGTCGCCGTGAGAACGGGGAGCCGGGAATAAAGTCTCTGGGGGAAAAACGACTAAGGAAATCCAAGAGAGTTCCGGGGGGAGTTTTTCCGGGAGACAATCGTCCGGTCGCCGTGGGAACGGGGAGCCGAGAATAAGGTCTCTGGGAAAGAAATATCCAAGAAATCCGTCCCACTGGGGGGACTATCGACTCCCGGAGGAGGATGTGCCCGATGACGGGTCTAAGTGTTTGGGTAGGGGACTAGTCTCTCAAAGTGACTCGTTACCACGGTCCTTGAGGACCGGATTGCCGCTTACACCCTCAGTCCACGAGGGGTGATCGTAAGCCGCCTTACTGGAGGGACTTGTTGGGTCATGAGAGCCCACCTCATCACGGGGAGGGCATCCTCGTGGGGAGGGCATCGCCGTTAGAGGCGGTAATGTAAAGAACCTGCATTTTGAGACAGAGTTGAAGAAAAAATCTAGTTGTATTAACAACAAAACAAAGTACAACGCCTCCCCCACGAAGTCGCGACAGGGGAGGGAATGGTGATTACAATGTCTCCCCTCCCCCTCCGGTGCAACCGCTCTGGGGAAGGGGACAGCGAGTACAAGGTCCCCCTTCCCCCTCCGGCGTAATCGCTCCGGGGGAGCAGACAAGCCTGTGTAGGCTAGACGTAAAACTTGCGAAGTAGACGCAAGTTCCACGTGTGCTTCAGCTCCTGCACTTGAAGGTTGGAGAGCTTGTAAGCCCCCGAGCCCAGGACTGCGGAGATCTTGTAGGGGCCGTCCCATTTGGGGGAGAGCTTGCCCTGAGCTTGGGGGTCCATGACGTGCTTGAGGACAAGGTCCCCCAGGTGGAAAGCCCTCTGGCGCATGCGCTGGCTGTATGCGCGTGCCATCTCGCGCTCGGAGATGGCGTGGCGGAGGAGCGCTCGGTCGCGTTCCTCCTCCACAAGGTTGACCTGCAGTCGCTGGTTGGCTTCATTGGCCTGGTACGTCGCGGTCGTAGCTCCATTTAGGAACTCGACTCACAGCGACCGAAAGCCAATCTCCGGGGGGAGGACTGCCTCAGCCCCGTATACCAGGGAAAAGGGAGTACGTCCCGTCGCCCGGCTCGAAGTCGTGCGCATGGAGCAAAGGATGCTAGGGAGCTCCTCTGCCCATGCACCCCGCTTAGAAGCGGCCTGCTCGAGTCTTCGGCATAACCCCTGTAGGATTATGCCATTGACCCTTTCAACGGCCCCACTGCTCTGGGGGTGGGCCACTGAAGCGAAGTGGATAATGAGCCCCAGGCCTTCACAGAATTCCTGAAAATACGTCGAGTCGAATTGGGTCCCGTTATAGACAGTGATTTCCCGGGGGACACCAAAACGACAAACGACGTTTTTCCAGAAAAACCACTGTACCGCCCGGGACGTGATGCTGGCCAAGGGTTCAGCCTCTACCCACTTAGTAAAGTAGTCGACAGCGACCACCGCATACTTGTATCCCCCAGGCGCTGGGGGGAAGGGGCCTAGAAGGTCCATCCCCCAGCGCACGAAGGGCCAAGTGATGGGGATAGTCTGCAGCGCTACGGGGGGGAGGTTCGAACCCTTGGCCATCTTCTGGCAAGCCTCGCACGCGAAGACAAGGTCTCGCGCGTTGCGCATCACCGTGGGCCAATAAAAGCCCTGGCAAAGTGCCTTGGCCGCGATGGCGCACAGGGCTAGGTGAGAGCCGCAGCTCCCCGCGTGGATGTCTTCGAGAAGCCGGGGTCCCTCCGGCCGTGGGAGGCAACGGAGGAGGGCGGAAGCCCCGTGCTTGTAGAGCTTCCCCTCCAGCAGGAGGTATGCCCGGGCTTTGGCCCAGAGGCGCTTAGCCTCAGTCTCGTTGGGAGGGTCCCCCTCCCCCTTAATGAAGGAGATGAGGGGTTCCATCCATGATGGAGTCCAGGTGATCTTGGCGACCACCGAGACGCGAGGCTCATCGCCTGCATCCGGGGAGGTCACCGAGGGCTTCGCGATGATCTCCAGGAAGGCCCCTTTGGGGAGCGGTTCCCGGGCGCTGGCCGCCCGAGCTAGGGCATCGGCCCGGTCATTGTCCTTTCGTGGGATATGCCGGGCCTCGAGGCCGTCGAAGTGCCTCTCCATCTTGCGCACCTCCTGCAAATAAAGGCTCAAGTTTGCGTCATGGCACAGGTAAGACTTGTCCATTTGGTAAACTATGAGCTGAGAGTCTCCCTTCACTAGGAGGCGTCGAATCCCCAGGGAGCGTGCAAGACGCAACCCGAGGAGCAAAGCCTCGTATTCGGTGACGTTGTTGGTCGCGGAGAACTCGAGCCCCGTCGCGTACTCGAGTTCCTTCCCCTCGGGGCTCTGGAGGACTACTCCCGCACCAGCCCAGGCGAGACACAGGGACCCATCGAACATAAGTGTCCAGTGGTCGCTGCGTCGGGGCGGAGCGGGGAGATCTTCGTCCCGGGCCCGGAGGAAGGAGTCCACTCCGCCACAAAGTCGACAAGGATCTGTGACTTGATGGCAGAGCGCCCCATGAGGGAAAGGGAAAAGGGGGCGAGCTCGCCCCCCACTTCCCAATTCGGCCTATGGCCTCTTTGTTCCGAAGCACCTCCCCCAAGGGGAGGGACGACGGGACGGTGATGGGGTGCCCCAGGAAGTAGTGACGAAGCTTCCGGGACGCCATCAGGAGGGCGTAGCAGATCTTCTCCATCTCCGTGTACCGAGTTTTAGCCCCTTGGAGGGCTTCACTCACGTAGTACACGGGACGCTGCTGCCCCCCTTTCTCCTTCACCAATACCGCGCTCACGGCCACCGGGGTCGCGGCAAGGTAGAGGAGCAAGGGCTCTTCTGGAGATGGGCTCACGAGCATTGGAGGCTCGTGAGGTACTTCTTGAGGTCGTCGAAGGCCTCCTGGGCTTCGGGGGTCCACCGGAACCCCTCGATGCCCCGGAGGATCTTGAAGAATTGGAGGCCGCGTTCCCCCGACCGCGAGATGAAGCGGCTCAGCGCGGCTAAGCGGCCGGCGAGCCGCTGAACGTCCTTGACCGAGCGCGGCGAGGGCATGTCTAGGAATGCCCGGATCTTTTCGGGGTTTGCCTCTATGCCCCGCTGGGGCACAAGGAAACCCAAGAGCTTCCCCCGGCCTACGCCGAAGGCGCACTTCTCCGGGTTGAGCTTCAACCCATACGCGCGGAGGTTGCGGAAGGTCTCCGCTAGGTCGTCGACGTGGGTGGTTGCGCAGGGACTTTTGACGACCGCGTCGTCGACGTAGACTTCAACGTTGCGACCGATTTGGTCCTTGAAGACCAGCGTCATGAGGCGCTGGAAGGTCACTCCCGCGTTCTTCAACCCGAAGGGCATGTGGACGTAGCAGAAGGTTCCGAGGGGAGTTATGAAACTCATCTTTTCCTCATCCCCTTCAGCCATCCGGACTTGGTGATAGCCCGAGTAGGCGTCCAGGAAGCTCATCAACTCGCACCCCGCGGTGGAGTCGACCAGTTGGTCAATCCGCGGGAGTGGGAAGTTGTCCTTGGGGCAGGCGCGGTTGAGGTCGGTGAAGTCCACGCACATCCGCCATTTGCCATTCGACTTCTTCACGAGGACGGGGTTCGCGAGCCACTCGGGGTGCAAGATCTCCCGAATGAACCCAGCCTCTCGGAGTCCGGCGATCTCCACCTTGATCGCCTCTTGGCGCTCAAGCGAGAGTTTCCTCAGCTTCTTCTTGATTGGGGGTGACTGGGGGTCACCGCGAGCTTGTGCTCGATGACATCCCGGGCGACGCCCCGCATGTTGGAGGGCTTCCACACGAAAATGTCGGAGTTTTCACGCAGGAAGGCCACGAGTTGCGCTGCATGCTCCTCGGGGAGCTCCGCCCCGATCCGAACGGTTTTTTCCCCGTCGTACGGGGACAGCGGGACCTTCCGGAGGTCCCCTTCCGGACGCGGCTTGGGGAGGGGCCTCCCGGGAGGTGTCACGGCGACGTCTGATTCTGGGAGAGAGACCTCCCCCCCGGTGCCTTAATGATGTTGACGCTCCCGATCGTTGCGGCGGCGCGCTCGTATAGAGCGCGGGCCACGTCTTGGTCTCCCCGGACGGTGATCATGCTGTGTGGCCCGGGGATCTTCACGCAGAGGTAGTTTTGGTGGATGGCAGCCCCCAGGCGGTTGATCGTGGTCCTCCCCATGATCGCGTTGTAGGAGGAGGGGAGGTCCAGCACATCGAACCGGACCATCTCAGTCCGGTAGTTCTCTGGGGTGCCAAACGTCATGGGGAGATCCACCTTCCCCATGGGGTGGATCGCCTTCCCCGGGACGAATCCTTGCAAAGGCCCTGCTGCGAGCCGCAAGAGCTTCTCGTCCACCTGCATCTCCCTGAAGGCTTTCAGGTAGAGGACATCGGCGGAGCTCCCGCCATCCACGAGGATGCGGGCCAGGTGGCAGTTGTAGATGGTGGCGGAGACGATGAGCGCGTCGTCATGGGGGAAGCGAACCCCGCACACGTCTTCCGCCGTGAAGGTGAGGGGGACATCCGACCACTTGGGTGGCGGAGACGTGTGAGCACCCCCACCACCTTAACCTCGCGCGCGTACTCCTTACGCTGGCGCTTAGAGTCCCGCCCGGAGGCGGACCCTCCCACGATGACGTTAACACGTCTCTGGGAAGTTTGGAAGGGGAGAGTTTCTGACAGCTCCCACTCCCGCGTCTGCCCCTGCTGACCCCCCGCGGGAGCAGGAAGGGCCGGTAGAGCCGGCTGAGGGGGCAAGGAGGCCAGAGTCCCCCCCTGCCCATGCTGGTCGAGGAATGCCGCGAACTGCTGCAGCAACTGATGGCATTCCCGGGTGGCATCGGTACCGAACCCGTGGAAAGTGCACCACGGTCCTTCCTTGTTTCTCCCCGCGGGGCCTTCCCGACCGCGGGACGACTGTCCCCACGGCCTTTCGGCTTGGGGAAGGGGCGGTTGCCCTTGTGACGTCGTGCGAGTGGCCTCCGCCCTCGAGGACAAAGGTGTCCCGAGGCCATGGCTTGCTACGGCCCCCCTGCCTGGGGCGTTTGAGGGGGTCCCTAGCCCCCCGATTAGCGGGGCAGGAGCCCCTGGTTTTTCTTCCAGAGGTCGTCCTCCTCCGCCCGAGCGTACTTCTCCAGTACGTTGAAGAGCTCGTCGGCGGAGGAGGGGCAGCTCTGGGAGAGCCTCCGGTGGAGCTCTCCCGGGAGGATCCCGCTCTTGCACGCCTCGATGACGGTGGAGTCGGGGACGTGAACCACTATGCTCTTCACTTGAGCGAAACGCTTGAAGAAGCTGCGGATGGTCTCCCCCGTCCTCTGTCGGATGGTGTACAGCTGCGAAGAATCCAGGGGACGCACTTAGTTCCCCTGGAAGTTCCTGCAGAACTTGCGCTTGAGCTGCGCGAAGGACTTGATGGAGCCGGCCTTCAAATTGTAGAACCAGGAGCGGGCAATCCCGGTGAGGTAGAGGGGAAAGATGTTGCATTGTACCGTCTCGTCCCTCCCGGCCGCCGAGATGGCCGTGGAGTATACCTGCACAAATTCATAGAGATCGGCCTCACCATTGTAGTGCTCGATGTGCGGCGGGCGATAAGGCCGCGGCCACCGAATGCACCGAAGTCTACGGCATAGGGGCTGATTAGCCCCCTGCACTTCTCGGGGAGAGTCCCGGTCGCTATCTCCTTTGACGGGGGACACGCCCTCGTTGTCGGAGTCGGGAAGCGGCCCAAGAGGTCCGCCGGCGTGGCGGTAACGATGCTTTTCTTCTAGGCCGGGGCTAAGTTCCCTAACATCCAGACCCTCCCTCGGAGAACTTGGCTCTTCCGCGGGTCTCTTCCCCCGGCCGATGCGGGAGCAAGGCTCCCCGCGTCCGCGACTCGGGGGAAGCTCTTCCCCGTACTTAGCCGTGCGCATTCGCTCAACCTCCTCCCAGGAGAAATGGACCTGGTCCGCCGGAGGCACCCTCGGGGGCGGCCCCAGGGGAGGAGGGAGCTCATGCGCTGTAGCTACCGGCCCGGACGCTACCGGGGCCGGTGGTGGGGATCCCCCTGCGAAGACCCCCGGGACCAGAAAGGGGGAAGCTCTTGTATCATCCGGAACCAGGGAGGGGGCGCCCACGGCGACGTTCGGAACCGGAAAGGGGGAAGCCCTTGTATTATCCGGAACCGAAGGAGGAGGAACCCCCGTGGCGATGACCGGAACCGAAAAGGGGGAAGCCCCTGGATTATCCGGAACCGGCGAGGGGGGGCCCCCGTGACGACGTCCGAAACTGGGGCGCCGTTGCGGGGGGAGGTCCGCTGAGGCACGGGAGCTGCTCTGTCGACCGCCCCCGGTGTGGTAAACGCGACGCGTGGGGCGGGACTGGCTCCCGGCGCAGGGAAAACCCCCGGCATGTAATGGGCCCCCGGCCCCAAGAATGGGCCCAGAACGGGGTATCCCCCCGGTGCCGCGAAGCACCTGGGCATGAAGTAACTTCCCGGCACTGGGAAGGATCCCGGTGCCAGGAAGGGTCCGGACGTATGACCCGTAGGGGGAGGGTGCCCCACGGTGGGGTCATACGGGGTGGCCGAACCTCTAGAGACCGGAGGGGCCGCCGGGTGGCCCATAAACGGGGACATAGCCCCCGGGTATGGGTACGGCGCATATGTAGGGGCCGGTGGCCGCGCCAACACGCGGAGCAGCTCATCCATAGAGCGCTGGGCGCTGAGCTGGCCCTCCACTAAAGCCTCAAGCAGGGCGTCCCGGGGAGCTGGGGGAGCCGTCGGGGGGAGACTGGTCCCGGCCGAGGCTACCGCGATCACCGGGACTGACCCGGAGGTTGAACCACCTAAATTAAGAGGGAAGGTGGGAGGTGGTACCTGGGTCTGGCCGCCTCCGGGCGGAAGCATCGGGACGGTCGTGTCCCAGACAGGTGGCGCCGGGTCACCGGGACCGGCGTCACCGGGGAGGGCACGGGCCCTCGTTCTTGGGGGAGCCATGGCGTCTCGTCACGAGTCCCCACGGACGGCGCCAACTGTCATAGTATTGCGAATACCCCGGCAGGTTTTGTGGACGATTTTTAGCGAAGAAAATACGACGCGGGCTAACTGGGTAACCAGTCCTCCCCCGCCGGGCAAACACAACAAATGACACGAGGGTTTATACAGGTTCGGGTCCCGGTGGGGGTCCTAGTCCTGTCGGTGTGCTCCCGACCGAAGTTGGCTGGGGGAGCTCTCTCGGGCAGAGGGGCTCCGGAGCACACCTGTGGGATTGTCTATTCTAGCAATAATGAGCAAGTTGTCATTTACAAGAGGTATACAAGGGCTTTTATAGCCCCAAAAGAAGCAAAAAGACTAAACTACCCCGCATGCTACCGTTGGATCGAAGGGTAGCAACGTCCTTCTCCCGGCCAGGCACCTCGGATGCTTGATAGGTATCCGCTGATTCCCGAGGCGCTTGTCGCGTGACCCGCACGTGACCCAAGTCCAGAGACTTTTGCTTCCGGAAGGACGACGGCGCCCAGGACAGGCACCGGGAGCCTTGTCCCCGGCCAAAGGCGGCGCCCGGGATAGGCACCGGTGGCCTTGTCCCCGGGCGAATGGCACAATTTCTTACCTGGATTTAGTCTCGTAGAGATTTCCCCAACATATTTTAATTTCCTAAATGCATAGAAAATTCATTAAAAATGTTTATAATATTTTAATGGCACAAGTAACCAGAAATTGCTGGTTCCCATGCATTGGCATTTTGCAATTTAGCCCCCCTTGTCTTGAGAAATTCCAAATAAAGCCCTAGACTTGACAGATGTATTATTTTATGTGCATTTACCTCTTTGCCCTCAACCATTTCACTGCCAGCACAGTCCAATGACCAAGTTACCCCTAGTGGATTTATTACAGCTCAGATGGTTGCTTCCACATCAAGCTATCTCCAATGCCATCCTCCATATAAGCAAGGACAGCTGTTTCTTCTCCAGCTAGCAGTTTCTCACAGAATGCCCCTGTTGGAAGCTAGCTCTAGCACTTAGGCACACGGTGCACTTTGAATTTCTGGTTTTGGAGCAAAAATTCCACATAAAATGTCATTACGCGTAATCTCTGTCGCTCAGCCGCTGCACTGGACGGGCTCTAGCACCGGCCACCGTGGCGATCGTCGCCGTTCGCCATGCTCTGGCCACCTTTTGATTGTCCAGGTATGTCTAGCATGTGTGCCTTGTCCTCTTGCATGTTTTATTCCACTGGAGCCGGCCGTTTGGTCGCCAGATTTCATCTCCCCGCCGCGCTTTCATTTTCCTCGCCGCCGGCCAACTTTTCGTTCGTCTTTTCCGGCCGTGCATTCTTCAATCAAGCTAGGCCATCCAGCTGCTTCCCCACCAATTATTGCACCTTCCCGTGCACCCTCGCCCGAAAACCGCCGCCGGCCATGGTCATCTTCTCCAACTCCGGCCGGCCGGCAAAACCCCCAAATATGGCCGCCATTTTTTGTTTTAGTTGTGCTTTCATCATCCCCTAGTGATCCTCCTCCTTTTCCCACACTTCCCCAGTCGATTTCCCCTCTCCGGTGAGCTCCAGGCCATGGCGCGCCCGTGCATGCTGCCTCGCCGTGGTGCGCCGCCATGCCTGCATCTCCGGCCGTGCCTCCCTCGGCATTGTCTTCCCCTTGTCTTAGCTCCACCACCCGCCAAGTTTCAGCTCCGGCCGAAGTCTAGATCGCCGCTGGAGAACTCCTAGCCATGGCCGTGGCCAGTGTCTGCCCAAAGACACTGCTACAGTGTTTTCTGTGTATGCCAGTGTCTGTGGCATTGACAAGTCTTGTCGTTCTCTGTCTTAGGGTTCTCCGATTGAAGATCCGACCGCGTCACTTTGTCCGCATTGTCGTCAACATTCCAGAACTGTGTTTTGTTCTTCCATCCGTTGTCTAGATCTCAGATCTCAAATCTGCTGTTTTGAGCTTAGTTGTGTCCTTGTCTTGATTTTGTCGACTCCATCGCAGAGGCTTTCAATCGAAGATCCGTCTGCACCATCAGATTCGCCTCAACCCAAACCTTCCAGATCCATAGTTTCTTTTCAGATCCAAGTCTCGGATCTCTTTTCTGCCCTTTTTTCGATCAATTCCTTTCCCAATTTGCCCTAAAATCCCGCAAAATGTGTATTTTCTTCGTCCGGCCTCTAAAACCAGATTTGTCTGAACCGTCCTACCACTAGACATCCCAGACACATATTCCCCTTTTGCTGCCACTTCAAATTCCAGCCCTAAAACCCTGTTTCGTTATTTTCAGCCGTTTTCGAAAACGATTCCTTTCAGTTTTATCCTAATACCCTGTTTTCGGAATTCCAGCTTTCCAACCTTGATCGAATCTAATTCGTGGGCTACAGTATCTAGACTTATTAGGATTAGGTCTTGCATTTTGTAGTCTCGTACTTATACATGTTTGATTGATCGGTGTGCTTATCGCGTTTAGAAACCTCTCATCCGAAGACCGAGGAGTAGTCGATCGAAGGCGTTGCAGAAGATTTTGTCGCGGGAAATCAAGGCAAGTCACCCACCCCCTTATCATGTCTCTCCTAATATTTTGAGATGAAGTAGATTAACTGTTTTCAAGTATACGCATGCTTTATATTCAACTGAGAATTATATTTGAAGAATGTGGATAGATATGACCTAGATAATTGTAAAGCCCCTTTGTAATTGAATCCTCATGCACCCTTGTCACCCTAGGATGTATGCTTAGGATTGTGCTTATGCTTAAATACTTATGCTAAATGTCAAATGGTCGATTATATGAGAAACGTGTTGAAAACCCCCTTTTGTGAAATGAAATGTGAAATAGGAATTGGTAGTGAGGATGGTTTGAATGGTTGGGTGCTGTGTGTGCCAGGGGTATGTGGATGTTCCTCACTATTGATTCATAAGGACGAGAATCTTGTGATGTGTCTCTAAACGAATTGAAAACGTACCAACCACTTGTCTGGTATGGGATAGGCGTAACTTAGTAGCTTTCTTGGTGTTAACAGTCCCCTGCATGGTTTGTCGATCCAGTTTCTCGCGTGGAAACTGGTGGGCCACAAAGGGCCATGAATGATGTGAGATCAGAAAAATAATGAGAGGTTATGGTGGACGGAAGGAAGTCGCCTTATGCCTAGATTAAGTCGTGCGCAGCTATAATCGAGAGGCTATGTGTCTTGCGGGAACATAGGCCAAGGCTAGGAAGGAAGGCAGTGGGGAGGACCCACAACGGTAATTGAGACTAGACTGTCTATTTACTGGGCGGGGACACTGTTAACATTGGACTGCGAAACCGTTGTGTCATCTCGGCCTTGTCACATGCGTATAAGTCGTATGGAGCTGTACCGACTTGAAAGTCGAGTGAACTAGTGGATTTAAAAAGAGGTACACCTTTGCAAAGTGTAAAAGAAGTATCAGATACTCTGTGCTCTCAGGTTCAGGAGTCTGTTCGTAGTGGATGTTATCCATGGGTTTCAGCAAAAGTAACTTTTAGAATGTTTTCATAATATGGGTTAATGAAAGTGGTAACTCATGGGAGACCGCCACACATAACGTTTTCTAAAGTATAAATTAAGATTTCAAAGTGTCGCTTTTAAAGCTAAAGCTCTGTTCTTCAACCCTGTTTGAGAATCTATATTATCCTTACATATATGAGACAAAACCTCATCTACTAAGAACCCCTTATCTATATATGCTTGCATTTGTTAAGTGGTGATTTGCTGAGTACCCTGTACTCATCGTGACTGAATTACTCTATCAGAGCTGAAGAACCCAGTGACTTGGGCTCTCATGAGTGTGAGCCTGAGCCCTTTGAAGATCCAAGCTTCTAGGTGTCTCGTGCCCCCGTCGAGCAGCAGTGGGAGAAGATTAGAGTTCCGCTCCTTCCGCGCTTTGATTAAAAATCTGAAAGGTTATTTTGTACTCTGTTGTGCTACTTATGTAAGGCCCTAGTGCCATTGTCTGTAAACTTGTAATGTTTTGTGAAATATTTATGTATTTAGCTGGTTGTTGTGATATTCATTTCTTGGTCGCAACTGCATCCTGGGAAGTTGCGACAGGGGAGCGCTGTTCCGTATTGTGGTGTTCTGTACAGGGTAGCGGGTCCCGAGAGTACCGTTGCCGACCATGAATCCTAGGTAAAGTAGAGTTTGTTGGCTGAACTCGCACTTCTTTCGGTTGAGGCCAAGTCGATGTTGCCGCAATTATTCGAACACCATTTCGACATGAATGAGGTTCTCATCCCACGAACGACTATAAACCAGTATGTCATCGAGGTAAACGATCACAAAGTCATCGATGAACTGTCTCAATACGTCATTCATAAGATGCATGAAAGTTGCCGGGGCGTTGCAGAGACCAAACGGCATGACCAGCCATTCGAACAGACCTTGTCGTGTTTTAAACGCGGTCTTCCACGTATCCTCCTCTCGAATGCTAACTTGATGATATCCTGACTTAAGATCCAATTTGGAGAAGGGAACAGCATGCTTCAATTGGTCTAGCAGGTCGTCAATACGAGGAAGGGAGTACCAGTTCTTGATAGTCGATGCACATACGCTAAGTCTCATCTTTCTTTGACACTAACACCACAGGAGATCCACAAGGTAAACTACTTGGTTGAATGACACCATCGTTTAGCAACGCACTAAGTTGTCTCTTGATCTCTTCATTCTCCAATACTGAGTTGCGATACATATTCAGATTGGGCAGTGTCGCATTAGACATAAGCTGAATTTTGTGCTCGACTGGACATTTTGGTGGATGACCCTGGGTAGTCTCGAACAGATCACTGTATTTCTCCAGCAGTCCCGAAAAACAACCAGAATCCCCTCGGCACGCCAACATAATGCTAGTCGAGTACCCTCACCTTGACCAATGGGTTGATCATGACAAGCACATACTTGTGACATGCATTGACAATTCGTTTGGTTTGATTTGCGGTAATTAAGTTTGAAGTGTTGACGTGGATGTCTCTACTGATCACGAACTTAACTCTGTCTTTGGTGAGGTCATACTCTTGCGCACGCCGATGGAAGTGAGCGTCTCGATCATATAGATACGGACCCCCAAAGATCACCTGACAGATATCGATAGGAACAACGTCGCATTATACCTCATCGATATATCGTGCAGAGATCGCAAACTTTAACACATACTGACTCATAATCTGTTGGTTCACGTCGGATGTAAACCAACCTAGCGGATATGGTCGCGGGTGTGTGGTTGTCTTCAAACCAAGTCGTCGAACCAGTCTAGCGGAGACCAGATTCTTCTGACTTCCGGGATCAAATATCGCTGCAACCACTTCGTGCTTCACCTGGATGTTGATGGTGAACAAGTCCTCCGTTGGGTGATGGTCGTTCGGTGGATCCGAACCCTTCTCCTTCGGCATTGCCATAAGAGACAAGGTCGTATCCGCCTCAACAACCGAATTCACTCGGACAACTTTTCGTCGGGTGAAGTCGCAGTAGCTGTGGCTGTCCTTTTCCCTGGTCCGTTTTTCTTTGTTCGAATTTCAGGATGAAGCTTGTAGCATTTGTCCTTGGTATGTCCCGCGACTTGACAATGTTCGCAAAAAGTACCCGTGCCCGGCTTCGAAGCGTTCTTCTTCGGACTCGGTTTTCTTTTTGTCGAGGTCACACTGTCCTTCGTGCCTTTGTCGCTGCGGGATTCGTTCTTCTTCTCGATCACCATAGCAATTGTGCTTGTGGTCGCGATGTCTTGGACACTGAACAGACTTAGCTCAGTACTGATCGATTTCTGAAGTCCAAATGTGTATTTCTGAAATACCTGAGGATCGGATAGTGATATGCCGATGACCATTGCTTGTCTCCGGAACTCTATAGTATAGTCTTGGACGGTCTAGTCGCGCCGTTGGTACAACCTGTGCCAACGTTCCCATCTCTCCTCAAGATAACCCATCGGATAGAATTCTTGTCACAGAAGTCATTTGAATTGACCCCACGCATGGTCGTCAGCTTCACTACTAGCGACAAGGGCCTTCCACCAAGTCTTGGCGTGGTCATTTATCTTCAAAGGTGCAAATTTGACTTTTTGAGCGCTACTGAACCCTTTCAGGTCAAAGTAGGTCTCAAGCTAATCGATCCATGAATCTAACTTCTCGGCATCGATCACCCCATCATATATGGGTATTTCAATCTTAGTGTCAATCTTGAAAGATCCGATAGCTAAAGAGGTGTTGGTGAGGTCGTCGGTCGTATGGTCGCCTTCGTCTTCATCTTCGTCTGCCCTGCGCAAGTCTTCACCAGTCTTCACACCTATAACCTTCCTTGTTTCAGGAGGTACAATCATGGCATGCTGCTTAATCCAAACAAGCACAGTTTCCATGTTGGTGGAGAGCTTAGCCACTTGTTCGGCTAGGTTAGCTTCAATGGAGATATCGTCAAACATTGTCGGAGACGCGGCTGTAGGAACCGTCAATTGATCGCCTGGAGTTTCGCTGGAGGTTTTGTAACCCTGGTGAGTCTTCACCATCCACAAGATAGGAAAGTTGCTCTGATACCAACATGATCCGTTTGAGACCTAGTCTTGGTTTTCGCACTAGGCTCGCCCAGATTCCAATATGCGGAGTAACGGGATCTTACTCGGAAATACCAAAACCCAAAGTAATTGCAAAACTCTTTATTTCAAAGAGGGCTTTACACGTCGAACGTTAGACACACTTGCCTACGTCGAAGGAATTATAAGTATCTAAAACTCAAATAAGTTCTTTGACTCTTCGATGATCTAAACTAGACCTATTACAAGGTATTTATAGTCCAATCGTATGAATACATATCAGACTCAGTAACCTAAACGTATTAGACTCATATAACTAACTAATCCTAAACGGATAGGCTTAGTTATCTATATTTCGATCAGATTACAATTCCGAATAGGGAATGAATTCCTTTTCAAGGTCGCGAACCAATCCATGGTCGCGAAACTTTTCCGAACACGGTTATGATCGCAGAGCCTTATGCGATCAAGACCTAAAGATCCTCCCGGATCAAGAACTTGCGGAGCAAGTCCACATTCCAAGTGTGCTTCAGCTTTTGGTCTTCAAGGTTGGAGAGTTTATAAGTCTGCGAGCCCAGGACCGTAGAGATCCTGGATGGGCCTTCCCACTTGAAGCTGAGCTTTCCCTGGGCCTGGGGGTCAGTTACGCGCTTGAGAACAAGGCCCCCAAGGCGGAAGGCCCTCGCGCGGACGTGCTGATTGTAAGCGCACGCCATTTCGCGCTTGTAGATGGCATGACGGAGGAGCGCTTTGTCACGCTCTTCTTCAACGAGGTCGACTTCTATCCGTTGATTTTCTTCGTTGGCTTGGTAAGCCGCGGCCGTAGCTCCTTCCCGGAGCTCAACTCGCAGCGGTCGAAAACCAATCTCCTTAGGGAGGTCTGCCTCGGCCCCATATACGAGCGAGAAGGGGGTGCGCCCAGTTGCCCGGTTTGGGGTCGTGCGCATGGAGCAGAGGATGCTAGGAAGCTCCTCAGCCCATGCACCTCGCCGGGAGGCAGCTTGCTCAAGTCGCCGGCGCAATCCTTGCAGGATCACGCCGTTGACTCTTTGGACAGCTTCGGTGCTCTGGGGTGAGCTACAGAGGCGAAGTGGGGGGTGACTTTCAAGGTCTCACAGAACTCCCGAAAATGTGCCAAGTCGAACTGAGTCCCATTGTCGACTGTGATTTCTCGGGGGACCTCGAAATGATAGATGATGTTCTTCCAGAAGAACCGCTGTACCACCCGTGAGGTGATGCTGGCCAAGGGCTCAGCCTCCACCCACTTGGAGAAATAGTTCACCACGACCACCACGTACTTGTAGCCTCCCGGTGTTAGGGGGAAGGGACCGAGGAGATCCATCCCCCAGCGCGCGAAGGGCCAAGTGATCGGTGTGACACCTTAGTTTTGGGGTGAAAATTTCATTTTTCATGAAAACCATGCATGCATATGTGTCTTTAGAAGTAGCAAGATCGATTCAAATCTATTCTATCTTGAAGCCCAAAAATCTCAAAATCAATGCCTTAGGCCCAGATCAAGAGCAGACTATCCAAATATGATCTACTAATTATCTTGAGTAGAGAAGCCTTCAGAAGCCAGATCAAATTCGACCTCTATCACCTAGAATTATCAGTCCCAATCTGTTTTCGAAAACAGAATTATTCCTAATTACCCTAAGTACTCTGAAATTCAGAAAGCCGATTTGATTAAATCTTGACTTGGTCCAGACCAAATTATTTAAGGATTATGATTCAGAGTATGCCAATACCTTAATTCAAAAAGTTGGCATCAAACCTCCATCATTCAGACCATTTTCACAAATTAGTCCAAAAGTATTACAGATTGGTCCTTTTCAAATTTTCCAAAAGCCTGGAAAGGCTAAAAGCCACAAATCAGCTCCAAATCTTGATCTAATTCAGGGGATATCTCCCATACGCTATTCAATACAAAATCTCGTTCTGTGAGGATCTCAAAATCTCATCCTAGATCTCAGATTTTCAACCTCGACAAAACTAAGATTCTAAATACCCTATTTTCGCTCTAGCTCAAAATCTGATCAAATGTTCCAAATTCTGTCGGATGCCTTTACTAAACTACTTGTTGAGTTGTTTGAGCCACATCAGTGAAATCAGATTCAACTTAAACCAGCTATTTCACTGAAATTACAAATCAGTCTAGAAATATTGTCAGATTTTGCGTTTCTGTCCAAATCTCAAATCCAACACCTCGCCGGCACGTTCAAGCTGTGCGCCGCCGAGATCCTTGCTGCTGATGAAGTCCAGCTTGTCGCCAGTGCTTGTGACCGTTGTGCCTGCATGTTGTACACGCGTCATGCCGGAGCTAGCCACCGTGGCAGCACGCAGCAGCAGCTTGACCACCGCTGTCCCGTCCAGCGCGTGCAACAGCGAGGATGTCAGAAACTTCGTGCCATGACGACGCCATGCCGGAGCCATTAGTCACCTTCGCCTCTGCACCAGCCAGGAGCAAGTTGCAAGGCCGACCGTTTTGACAAAGCTGAGAAGCTGCTTGCGCGCCGTCGCGTCGTCACCGTTGTCACCACCCTATCCAATCGCTTCAACGACACAAGTTCCACCGTTTTCCAACCACGCCATCTCCGTTCCGTGCCTATAAATAGCTGCCCACGACCGGTGTTGCCTTCACATTTCTCTCCAGAGCTTCCTTAGCCACTGAATCCATCTTCTTCTCGTTTCTTCTTCTCCAGTGAGCCGCCGAGGAGGGAAACGACGCCAGAACTCACCACTTCTCCAAGCTCCAAATGAACTGCATCGGTATGCTCCTCATTCTCATCCCTCTGTATTGTAGTAGCCAATTGATCTCCGGTGGACCTCAACGCCAGTGATTGCCGTGAATTGGATTTGCCCTGTTCCTCTCATCGGACCCATCTCCAGCCCAAATGAGCCTCCCCTTCTGTAGAATAAAATGATCACCCGAGCCTCTTGAGCAAGCTTGTGTAGCCAGAATTCAAATTGAAGCTCTAATTATGAGTTTCTGTTTCTTTGTGCGCCATCGAGGACAGTTTGATGAGGACATAACAACCTTGGATACACGCACGACTACTTTTCTAGATGAAGCTGAACCGGAACAACTACTTGGACCTATAACTAGAGCTCGGGCACGACAACTAAACTATCAGGGTGACTCTTTCCTCGGGTTTAATACTTTGGATTTTCAGAATGGATTACTACCTAACTCTTATGATCTACTTGTGATCAGGAACGCGGGAGTAGCGGAAGAGAGGAACTCGACAAGTGCTGCCTCAAGACATCACCTTTCGGTTGATCAAGGAGGGAGTTTTGTTGTGATGCCCCGGACAGGGGACCACGACTACTCCCTGTGGGGATCCCAGCTCGGTGCAGCTGGACCCAAATTCACAACATTGACTTCCCAGGATGAGTCAATCACAGGGATTAAATTTTTGCAGCAACATAATACAAGGTAGCATAAAAGTGTGGCCAACTGGCCTTAATACAAGGTTTTATAGGGCCTTCACGGCACAAAAAAGGGGTAATTAAATGAACACTACTACGCGGCGAAGCTAGGTGAACCCCCCAAAAGAAGTTGACACCAGGACAACACATCATGGCTCAGGTGGGATTGGCTCTCCTCCTTCGGGATCCATGAAATCTTCTGGCTCCTCATCTTGATCATAGAATACTCCATCTATTTGATGATAGGTTACACGGGTGAGCACTTATATACTCAGCAAGTCATAGGTGAGAGCAGATATACATATAGTAGTAATAATATGAACCTATGCTATCAGAGGAAAGAGGGAAGGTTTTCGAAATACTTTCTTTCTTTCCTTCACATCTCATGATCATGTTCATGGAAACACTTTTCATAGAATAGCATTGCTATTACTGTTCACTAAATTATGGTACTACCGTGACACGTCGACACACGACAGCCCACGGCAACATCTCTTATCATGACAACACATGTCATTTGGGTAATCTTGACTTATCATATTTTATTTTGAAAATATACTTGTGTCACACCCCATGGATTTAATCCACCGCAGCAGACTCCTAAAAACTCAGGAGCTCAGAGTATTCGAATACATTTTTAACTCTGCAGAGAGGTACTAATTTACCCGCAAGATATTCCACTTTCATGCCCATCCTATCAGATGATTAGACCCTTCCTCACAACTATGTGCGAATGGCAAGGTGGAGATAACAAGAACTTTTACCATGTTTCACATGGAATTCACCCCAGGCCATGTGGTTTCACTCAAACCACAGTTGTGGTGGGCTATACCCCCACCCATACTGCATCTTTCCATTACTAGGTCAGCGTGCATCATCACATCCAGTGCTATGTGTAGGAGCCGCACTCCGTGTCAATCGTGCATCACATTCCATCTCATCCTGGGGTTTCATGCGTGATCCGCATATTACTTGTTCAGGCCTGTCCCATACCAGGTTTGTGGTCAGCACGTTTTTCATGCCACTAGACACACAACACAATGTTCTAGTCCTTATATGCCAGTGACCAGATCATACCACAGCCCATGCACATCCAGTGCTCTCAAGCATACCTTGTGCTAGTACCACCATTCCATACCAAAATCTTGGTCACGACTAGGGGTTTTATTTCATGAATATAAAGTATATATATACATATATACATGGTTATGGCTCACTACCATATGATTCCACATTTAACAGGCATCTAGCCTAGTGCTGCCAAAACATTCTTTTCACTATTCATCACATGTATTATTACTCTATAATCAAGGTGATATTTAGCAATTCATAAAATATGGGTTCAAGATGTTCAAGAGTATGACTTGTCTTCTGGGTCGTAGGGTACTGCTGATGCTGACGGGTCTGGAGTGAAGTCCTTGTACTCTGGTTCCGGCTCTGAGCAAAGATCAAGCAACAAACAAGGACCATCATCCAATACAAATACTTTAGTTACACTACATGCGATATGCAAGGTGAAGAATGCTCTCGGCGATTCCAGAACAAATAGGTTTGAAAGCTAGTTAGGGTTGAACTTAAGAATTTAGGGTTGAGGGTGGACATTAGAGACCTGTAAGATTCCAGGGTATTGAGATGACAGTGGGTTCGTGGCTGGTTCGCTCAAAAACGACAAATGTCTTAGGTCGACATTCGGTTCAAAGCTTTGACATAGGTTCAACAAATTCTAGATGAATTAACTCAAGTTGTGATAGTAGAGGAAAATGTAGATCATAACTCTGCAAATCTAGTGGACAAAGTGGTTTTCAATTTGCATAAGCAGAAGGGTAAGAACAGAACCAATGCCACTGGTTGACAAGCACTGACATAGGGCTGACAATATCAGAAACTAGGGCATAGCAGCAAATTCGATTCAAAGCTTCAACTTCCTCGCCAACTATGTCTGGGAGGTAGGCGAAGACAACAGTAACACGGTGGTCGTGGTTTCAAGGATTAAGGTGGCCGGACGGCGATGAACGGCGGTGATGAACTGCGGTGGCGACACGGCAAGACATAAGTACTGGACAGAAACTTGGCAAAGCCATAACTCACAACCTGTGCCGATTCAGAGATTGAGCTAGCAGAGAAAAATGCTCAAGGGGTCAAGGCGAACACAGTAGACAAGGTGGCGTCGACGGCAACGGCCGGAAATGGATTCCGGTGATCGGCGCCGGAGAAGAAGCTATGAAATTTGGGCATTTTCGCTACAGGGTGTTGGAGTTCAATTCGTTGCTGTGAGAGTGGAAGGGGGATGTGAGAAAGCTACTGGCAAGGTTAGTTTGGCCGGAGGATCGCAGGCGTGGCCTGGCGATGTGAGCCGCTTTCCCTGGTGGCACGAAGATTTGGGGAAGCTTTGATTCAAGCTCGAATTGAAAATCTAGGTTCACAGGCTTGCTAAGGGAGTCCTACTGGTCACTTTTATCTACTGGAACAGGAGCTAATTTGGTCTAAATCAATTAGCATTGCTGGAACAGGGCAGATCGAGGATTTCGGCGATCACTGGCGCTAGGGGTCGCCGGAGTGAAATTAGTTGCTACTACACAGGTAATTAGATGAGGGCTACTCACTGGTGGTTTCAATTTGAAGATTGGTGCCCTGGATCGAGCTGGCATCGTGCTTCCCTTTGCTGGCTCGCCGGAGAAGAAGGCGATCACGACGAGGTTAAGGATTTAGCTGGTTTCTGAGCTGGGTGATGATGCAACGGCCACTGGTGGGCTTAAATAGGCGCGGGAGAGAGGCAAATGGCCGACAATTTGGAGTATTGCAGTGGCGAAGGCGACAGCGAATTGACCGATGGTAGTGGCGACGGTGAAGCAACGGCTGCAGCGGCCTTGACGCCTTTTTCCCTGCTGGTGTGCGCAACTGGTGCTGCTACGACGCGACGGCGAGGTGAAGTGCCCTCCCAGCATGGCTGCGACATGGCAGAAGCTTGCTGCAACGGGCTGCGGCGATGGCGTGTGCGCGCGGGCAAAATTGAAGATGCTGGCGCGGCCGCGGCGGCTCCACTTTGGCGGCACAGGTTCGCACACGTGTCGGCTACGCAGTGGAGGTGGTGGCAACAGCGGGGCTCCATGTCACACCCCTGTTTTTCCCAATGTTTCCCCAATCTAAATTTGTATCTCAGAACCTTGACCCTAGATTTGTCTATTCCCTAATTATAGAAGTTGATGGCAAAACTTCGTCATCTTGCCCCTTTTTACAAATTAGCCCAAGTATCGCGGTTTCGTCCTTTTACAGATTTCCCGAGAACCCTCAAAAGGCTAAATTCCACATCTCATCTCCAAACTTCATTCTGATTCGAGGTGTATCACACATTCACTATTCTGATCAAGTTTCCCTTCTGCGAGATTTCTAAAATCTCATCCGAGGCCTCAATTTTGGGTCTCGCCATTTTCGAAACTCTAATTACTCTGTTTACCCTAAGTATTATGTTTTCGATTTTTGCCAAATTCACCAAATCATGCCAAATCTCACCAAATTTCTTGCTAGATGAGTCCAGGTAATTTAGTAGCACTCATTTGTGAAATCAGATTCAACTCAAACCCTCCAAATCTCTAGATTTACAAATAGGTCCAGAACCAAATCAAAGATCTTTGCACTTTGGTCCCTGGTTCGACCACGACCGCAGCCCACGACCACGACTGCACCGTTGCACTGCCGCGCCAATAGCCACATCGCAGGTGAAGCCCCGTGGTCGCCACCTCTACTACCACGTCCCTGCCACGTGCACGCACCGGAGTCGCCATCGTGGAGCCACCTTAGCCGCGTCAGTGCCGCGAATTTCCCCACGCGCAGCAACAGCACCGCAGGAGTAGCGCGCCACGTCGCAGCCATGCCGTGGAGAGCTTTCACCTCGCTGTCTCGTCGCCGCCCACGCTAGCACCGCCCACCTGCAAAAGCTGCACCGCTGCAGAGCCGTCGCCTCACCATCACCGGATGAGGACATCACTACTATTGATGAGGACATCACTTCTTCGGATACACGCATCAACCATAATCTTCCGCTTGTTACATAAGGACCAATAACGCATGGCTAAGCCCGATTGTTGCATTGTCACGTGAACTCGTTCCTAAGTTTATATATATATGGTTTTGAGAATGGTTTACTACATAATGGTGATAATATTGTGCTTAGGAACCATAGAGAGGACCAGCAAGGACGCAAGGACCAGCAAGGAGCCTAAGTCGAGCTGGAGTCCAAGATGGATTCGAGTTGGAGTCCGGTTCGGCCATCCAGGAGCAACCTGCCTTCAAATGACCATAACTCCCTCATACGAAGTCCGATTAGGACGTTCTTATAGTCCACAGAGAAGCCCATGACGAGATATTTTCAATGGATCTAGCCGCACATCCAAATTCCTTCTGGATCGTCGGAAATTGATAAAACAAGTTTCGACCAGATTCTGATTGGGCCTAGTCGGTGCTGCGTCACCTTTTTTGGTTGGGTCAAGGCCCATGTATCGAGTTAGAGTCCGAGTAGGGAAAGAGTCTATGTTGGTTTTAGGTTTCCTTACCTGACCACCGACTTCTTTTACCTCCTCTATATAATCTAGCCGAACCATTAGGGTTCTGCGGGTTTTGTTTAGTCATAGTCTTTCCTTCGTGAAGATATTGAGATATTCTTCTTGGTCGGCTAGATCAACATCAATATCTGTATTCGGAACCCCAACTATTTTTCATGATTCAATCTATATTTGCAATTTCAGATTGCTTGTTTATCTTGTTCTTGCTTGTTCTTCGATTGCTTGCAGGAATAGATCTTCGTGATCAGGTCGATCGTGCTTCTAGTTCGATCGATAACAATCTTAAGTTGGTTCAGCGATTGCCAGGGCGTATCAGTCGTGTACGGTTGGTAGCTGGATCGTGAGAGTCGTCTTCACAAATCGATAGTTGTTCTCATCGAAAGATCGGACCACCCCGCATCACATCATTTGGTATCAGAGCACGGTTGATCAGTGAGAATATCCTACCTTTTTTTTCTTGAGTGGTGTCTTATACCGAAAAGTCCACAAAAAAATATTAGGGTTAGATCATCCTTGTCCAAACCAATTTGTGCCTGCAATATCTTTTTGGTTTTTGCTTGGTTGAATCTTAGCTGCATCGTCGTGTCGAGTTGCTAGTCTTAGCATGTAACCTTTAGAGTTTCGAGTTGAGATCACGCCTTCGCTTCATCGCTACAACACCTGGCCACCTACCGCTGCATCCATCTACCTTGCATCTGTGTCTGCCAGTAAAGAAAGGGGAATCCGATTCCTAGTGGTAAGAGGAAGGTAGTCAATCTCGTATCTGTCTCGGAAAACCAGTCACTGATTTCTTGTCAGTTTCAAAAAAAAAAGGTTGTTGAATCGAAAAAAATATAAAGAAAAAAGAAAAGAATCAAAATTAAAAAAAAATCTGAGAAGGATCAAATTTTGCAATTGTGATCGAAGTGTTAAGCGAGAGAGATACGATTTACCCTTGCAATTTTCCACTTTTTCGACCATTGTGCCATATCGTCGCCACAGCCTCCCCACAGCCATTCGTGAACTTTGCTAACTTGCTGCTGGCGACGTCAAAAAAAAAAATCTAAGCTTTTTACCTTTGTGCCCTCACTCGCGTCTCTAGTTTGGTTTAGCCTAGGCCAGCATACTAGTGACTAGTACTTTGAGCAACTTTTCAACTTTGCATTCTCTGAACTGATCATTGCTAACCTTTGCTACATACTTGAGCCTGTCCAAGCTACACTTTCTACCGACATATAGGTACCGATCGCTTGCAATCGCTTTATCCAATCTTTGGAGCGTTTGAGACAGTTCCTAGCGGCCGATCACCACCTGCTTGGTAAGAATCGGTAAGAGCTTGATAACAAGCTTGAATTTGAGAGAGTTTGAGCCACCTACACCTAGTAGTTGATAGGGATATATCACTGTGGTTTTGTTTCCTTGTTTGCTACTATCCATGTCAGGTTCGGTTCGTCAAAACGAGGAGGACGAAGGCCCACTTACACCTCATACGAAGGGCATCGTACAACACTTCAACCACTTGCTGAATACGCACACTGAGCGTATCGAAGGGATTCTAGACCGCAATAACGAAGCGCTTGTTGCACTCACCACTTGAGTGGAGCAATTGGAGAAGAAAGGAGCACCGGTTGCCCCAGCTGCTACCAAGGATGTACATCGACGCCAAGCATGGGCTGATGAGGTAGAAGATGATTTCAATGCCGAAGGAAATCAATATGTTGCTAATACGGAGTCCGATGGAGGATTCAATATCAACAATGATCGTGACCATCGACGTCTTCGTTTCAATCGCCACGGTATGAGAAGAATTCCACCACAAGAGATGCGTGGTCATGATGACTCATTCGGTAAGCTTAAATTGACTATACCTTCATTCACTGGTAAGTATGACCATGATGCATATCTCACCTGGGAATTAGCTATAGAACAAAAATTTGCTTGCTTTGAAGTTTTTGAAATTAAGAAAGTTAGGGCTGCTACTAGTGAGTTTACTGAATTTGCATCTGTTTGGTGGAATGAATATTGTTGTAATAACCAAAACCTACCTAGAACATGGAATGCTTTGAAGAGAGTCATGAGACATAGATTTGTGCGTTCATATTATGCTCGTGATTTGCTGAATAAATTGCAACGTCTGAACCAAGGTAGTAATTCTGTAAAGGATTATTATCAAGAGCTGCAAACTGGTATGTTACATTGTGGTTTAGAAGAAACCGATGAAGCTAAAATGGCTAGATTTTTGGGAGGTTTAAATCGAGACATTCAGGACATTCTTGACTATAAAGAATACAACTCTATCACTCGTCTGTTTCATCTTGCTTGTAAGGCAGAGAGAGAAGTACAGGGATGGAAGTTGAGGCCGAGCGGGAGTTTCGGAGGTGCCCAACCGAAATCTCCATACAACACATCGAGCTGGGCACCTGCACTGAGTTTCTCCAGCAGCAACTGACGTCCTAGTTCTTCAACAATACCTTCACGAGCAACCGAGATGAGTAAGAGTACAGTACAAGCCCCCGCACAAAGTTCATCATCGATTGCTTCTACCGGAAGAGCACGACAAACACAATGCCACCGTTGTAAGGGATTTGGTCATATCATGCGTGACTGCCCTAGCCAGCGAGCTCTACTCATAAAGGATGATGGTGCGTACACTTCAGCTAGTGATATCGAAGAAGAATATTCTATGCTTGCAACTGACCATGCGGGTGAAGGGCAACAAGCTGAACATGAACAATATAGTGCTGAAATTAATGATCGATATTTGAGCATCATTGTGAAGCGTGTGCTTAGTGCACAAATGGAGCGTACTGAACAGAATCAACGTCACAACTTGTCAAGAACCGATCATGCCATACGATCATCAATGGCGGAAGTTGTAACAACTTAGCGAGCATAGACATGGTTGAGAAGCTTGGCTTGACCACGACTCAGCACCCTCGACCTTACTACATTCAATGGCTCAACAACTGTGGTAAGCTGAAGGTAACTCGCATTGTGAGAGTACACTTTTCTATTAGTTCCTATCATGATTATGCTGATTGCGATATCGTACCTATGCAAGCATATTCCTTATTGTTAGGTAGACCCTGGCAATATGATAGAGATGTTATGCATCATGATAGAACTAATCAAAATACTCTCATGTTTAAAGGAAAAAAGATCACTTTGCTACCCATGTCTCCTGAAGCAATTTTAAAAGATGAATTGGAGAGAGCTAATAGAGAAAAGGAGAGTAACAAAAGTGAAAATCAGATCGTAGTTAAACAACTTGTTGAACCGAAAAAGAACGAACCTAGCTCTAACCATGCTGAAATTAAGTTGAAAGGTTCTGTTTTGCTTGCTACCAAATCTGAAACTAATGCATCTGATTGCTATGCTTTAGTTTGCAAAGAAGTTTTGTTTTCACTTGAGGACATGCCTTCTTCTTTGCCTCCTGCTGCTGCTAACGTTTTGTAGAAATTTGTTGATGTATTTCCGAAGGAAGTACCACTGGGGCTGCCTCCATTCGAGGGATTGAGCATCAAATCGATCTAATTCTAGGAGCCTCGTTGCCCAACCGTGCGCCATATAGAACCAATCCACAAGAGACTGAGGAGATTCAGCGTCAAGTGCAAGACTTACTTGAAAAAGGGTACGTACGTGAAAGCCTTAGTCCATGTGCTATCCCTGTTCTTTTGGTTCCAAAGAAAGATGGATCATGGCATATGTGTGTTGATTGTAGATCTATCAATAACATAACAAGTCGATATCGTCATCCTATTCCTAGGTTAGATGATATGCTTGATGAATTGAGTGGCTCTGTTGTGTTCTCTAAAATTGATTTGCGTAGTGGATATCACCAAATTCGCATGAAATTAGGAGATGAATGGAAAACGGCATTTAAAACTAAATTCGGATTATATGAGTGGTTAGTGATGCCTTTCGGTTTAACTAATGCACCAAGCACTTTCATGAGATTAATGAATGAGGTTTTGCGTCCTTTCATCAACAAATTTGTGGTGGTATACTTTGATGACATTTTGATCTATAGCAAATCCTTGGATGAACATCTTGAACATTTGCATGCTGTTTTTAAGGTTTTACGTGATGCACATTTGTTCAGTAATCTTGAGAAGTGCACCTTTTGCACTGATTGAGTTTCGTTTCTTGGTTATGTTGTTACTCCATAGGGCATTGAAGTTGATGAAGCCAAGATTGAAGCTATTCAATGTTGGCCAATTCCAACAACGGTCACCCAAGTGCGAAGCTTTCTCGGACTTGCTGGGTTCTATAGACGTTTTGTCAAGGATTTTAGTACCATTGCTGCACTGTTGCATGAGCTCATGAAGAAAGGAGTTCCGTTTGTTTGGAGTCATGCACAAGAACAATCATTCAACATCTTGAAAGAGAAGCTTACGAATGCACCATTGCTCCAACTTCCTAATTTTAGTACACTACTATAGAAATGCAATCCACTAACCCATATCTTCTAATGGTTATAAGCAATCTGGGAAAAATCCGATAGAGTAGGATGACAACGGTGGAGAAGAGGCTTTTTACTATCAGTTATATTCTGGCACACCGTTAGTGAAATGCAAATATTTTTTACTATCGGTCATTACTGTACCAACCGATAGAATAGATGAAATAGTACTATCGGTTTGTCTTTCATAATTGATAGTGAAATTACGGACTTTTTACTATCGGTTCATACTGTACCAACCAATATAATAGAATAAATTTTACTATCGGTTTGTCTTTGATAACTGATAGTGAAATTACAGAATTTTTACTATCGGTTACTACTGTACAAACCGATAGAATAAATTTTACTATCGGTTATATAAAACAAACCAATAGTGAAATGACGTCATATAAACTAATGGTTATGACAGTGGAAACCTTAGTTTACTATCGGTTGTGTTTTTGAACCGATAGTAAAATTGTACAATTTATCTCGACCCCTACTTTGCGCTCTGCATCCTCGATTCATTTCTACCGTACGTGCATCCACGCTCCAAGCTAGAGTGATCTGGAGAAGCTAGCTGAGAGGTTGATAATTTGATCTCCCTCGGTATTGTCATCTTCTCATCACCTCTCTCTCTCTTGATCACTCTTTCACACTCTCCCTCTCTCTCTACTTGCAATTCATTAAACTAGATACATGTAGCTCCAAGTTAGCTAGAAGGCTAGGTTGGCTAGCTAGCTATAGTTTGCTGAAGTTAAGCTAAGAATGATTTATGGCTGAAGTTAAGCAGCTAGCTAGCTGGCTCTTCCAATTAATGCATCAAGTTAATTAGGTTTCATACATATCCATTTAATGTAATTAAGCAGCTGTACACACATATGGCCTAGCTAATTGATGATGTTTCATGCATGCATGCCCTGAGTCATTAATTATTTATTTCAATTTATCAATTTTGTGAAATAATTGTAGATGGACCGAGAATATTGGATGTATGGAATAAAACGTACTACTGTTGAGTATTTGGAGGGTGTGAATGGGTTTATTAAATTTGCTGAGCAAGAAAAGGCGAAGAAGGGAGAGAAAGATATGCATTGTCCTTGTATAGATTATATGAACTTAAAAAGATTCGGCAACTCTGATCAGATTAGGAGTCATTTGATTCGTCGTGGTTTTAACGCACGCTATACCCGTTGGATATGGCATGGTGAGATCTTGAGGAAACGAGCACCGCTACCACTCAGCAGCACCCGGAAGTGGATTGCAGTAATGATGATCATCAGAACATTGGTAATGTTCATTCGGATGTCAATGTAGATGACGACAATTTAGATGAAATGTTACGTGATGTAGAAGAAGATTACAACGAAAACGATTTAGCTAAATTTGAGAAATTAATTGTTGATTCTGAGAAGCCTTTATTCCCCAGATGTGCAAAATTTACAAAGTTGTCTTCTGTGTTGAGATTATATAACTTGAAGGCAAGCAACGGTTGGAGCGATAAGATTTTCACGGCGCTATTAGATCTGTTAGCGGACATGCTTCTAGAGGGAAATGAGTTGCCAAGATCGGTTTACCAGGCCAAAAAACTATTGTGTCCGTTGGGAATGGAAATCAAAAGAATACATGCATGCCCAAATGATTATGTTCTGTACTGTAACGAGTACGAGGATTTGCATGTTTGTCCAAGATGCGGTGCATCACGGTATAAGCATGAGGACAGAATTTATCACAATGGATGTGATGAGGTAAAGAAAGGGCATCCGGCCAAAACTGTGTGGTATTTGCCTGTGATTCCTAGATTGAAACGGCTGTTTTCAAATCCGAAAGATGCGAAGTACTTGTGTTGGCATGTTGAAGGTCGGAAACAAGACGGAAAGCTAAGACATCCAGCTGATTCTATTCAATGGAGAAACATTAACAGAACATTCGGTGAGTTTGGCGGCGAAGTGAGAAATATAAGGTTTGGGTTGAGTACGGATGGTATGAATCCACACGGAAATATGAGCAGTCAACATAGCACTTGGCCTGTTCTTTTATGCATCTACAATCTTCCTCCTTGGTTATGTATGAAGAGCAAGTACATCATGATGTCGTTACTAATTTTACAGTCAAGAGTTATCAAATGATCTTTATGTTAAGCAAAAAGGTTGAAGTTCGACAACCCTTTGCAAATTGAGTTTACAAATCCATTTTAAATCTATTTTGAAGACCATGTTGATAGGAATTGATGATTTTTGGCCTTTTGAATGAAAATTTGACATTTTAACAAAAAGAGGTGGTTCATCATTGTCATTCTATTTTAGTTATGAACTTTGTCATGTACCTTTTTTCATATCAATTGATGGTTTGTTCACGGAATTTTAGGTAAAGCCATGTCGGCATCTTCCTTGACTGATAGTAATGTGTTGGGGGAAATCTCCGCGGGACTAAGTCCAGGTAAGTTGCGCCACATTTGCCCGGGGATGTGGCCTCCGGTGCCTCCCCGGGCGCCGCCTCTTGGCTCCTAGGACCTGGCCTCCGGCGCCTGTCCCGGGCGTCGTCACCCTTCTAAAGGTAAAGTCTCGAGTTGTCTATCACGTGCAGGTCACGCGAGGAGCGCCTCGGGAATCAGTGACCACCTGTCAAGCATCCAAGACGTTTGATCGGGAGAAGGACGTCGCTACCCCTCAATCCGACAGTGGCTTCCGGGGTAGATAGGTCTTTTTGCTTCTTTTTGGGGCTATAAATAGCCCTTGTACCCCTCAGTTGTAAGTAAGTGATTCATTGTTATTGGAATAGCTAAACTCAGGTGTGCTCCGGAAGCCTCTCCCCCGAAGAGAGCCTCCCCAGCCGACTCCGGTCGGGAGCGCACCAACAGGACTAGGGCCCCCACCGGGACCCGAACCTGTATAAATCCTCGTGTCATTTCTTGTGTTTGTCCAGCGGGGGAGGACCGGTCATCCGGTCAACCCGCACCGCGTAATCTTCGCTAGGATCGTTCTCAAAACTTGCCGGGGTATTTGCAATACCACGACAGTTGGCGCCGTCCGTGGGGACTCGTGACAAGACGCCATGGCTCTCCCAAGAACATGGGCTCACACCCTTCCCGGTGACGCCTGTCTCGGAGACCCAGCGTCGCCCGCCCGGGACACTGTTGTCCCGGCGCCTCTGCCCGGAGGCGGCCTGGCCCAGGTACCGCCTCCCTCCTTCCGTCTTAACTTAGGTGCTTTCACCTCCAGGTCACTCCCGGTGACCGCGGGGACCTCGGCCGGGACCAGTCTCCCCCCGACGGCTCCCCCGGTTCCCCGGGACGCCCTGCTTGAGGCTCTCGTGGAGGGCCAGCTCCGCGCCCAGCGATCTATGGATGAGCTGCTCAGCATGTTGGTGCGGCCTCCGGCCCCCACATTTGCGTCGCACCCGTATCCGGGGGCTATGCCCCCGTTTATGGGTAACCCGGCGGCCCCTCCGGCCTCCGTGGGTCTGTCCGCCCCGTATGATCCTGCCGGGGGGTTCCCTCCCCCTGCGGGATATACGTCCGGACCCTTCCCGGCACCCGGTCCCGTCCCGGTGCCGGGAGGCTACTTCATGCCAGGGCCCTTCGTGGCACCAGGAGGGTACCCCGTCCCAGGCCTATTCCCGGGGCCGGGAGCCCACTTCATGCCAGGGGTTTTCCCTACGCCGGGAGCCAGTCCCCTCGCGTCGCGTTTACCGCACCGGGGGCGGTCGACAGAGCAGCTCCCGTGCCTCAGCGGACTTCCCCCCGCATGGGCTCCTCGGTTCCGGACGTCGCCGCGGGGGCTCCCCCCTCGCCGGTTCCGGATGTTACAGGGGCTTCCCCCTTTCCGGTTCCGGTCGTTGCCACTGGGGCCCCCTCCACTTCGGTTCCAAACGTCGCCGTGGGTGCCCCCTCCCCGGTTCCGGATATTACAGGAGCTTCCCCCTTTCCGGTCCCGGGGTTCTTCGCAGGGGGCTCCCCCCAGCAAGCCCCAGAAGCCTCCGGGCCGGTAGCTACAGTGCATAAGCTCCCTCCCTCGGCGGAACAGGTCCGTTTCGCCCGGGTGGAGGTCGAGCGAACGCATTCACCTGAGCGCGGGGAAGAACTTCCCCCCGGCCGCGGGCGCGGGGAGCCTCGCTCTCGCACCGGTCGGGGGAAGAGACCCGCGGAAGACCCAGCCTCCCCGGGGGAGGGCCCGGACGTCCGGGAACTCAGCCCCGGTCCAGACGAGAAGCGTCGCCACCGCCACTCCGGCGGACCTCTTGGACCGCTCCCTGACTCCGACAACGAGGGTCCCGTCAAAGAAGACAGTGACCAGGACTCCCCCCGGGAAGTGCAGGGGGCTAACCAGCCCCTGTGCCGAAGACTTCGCAGCATCCTGTGGCCGCGGCCCTACCGCCCTCTGCACATCGAGCACTATAACGGTGAGGCAGACCCTTACGAATTTGTGCAGGTCTACTCCACAGCTATCTCCGCGGCGGGGGGGGGGGATGAGACGGTACAATGCAACATCTTCCCCCTCTACCTCACCGGCATCGCCCGCTCCTGGTTCTACAACCTGAAGGCCGGCTCCATCAAATCTTTCACGCAGCTCAAGCAGGAGTTCTGCGCGAACTTCCAGGGGAACTATGTGCGCCCCCTGGACTCCTCACAACTCTACACTGTCCGGCAGAGGACTGCGGAAACCATCAGAAGCTTCTTTAAGAGCTTTGCTCAGGTGAAGAGCAAAGTGGCCCACGTCCCCGACTCTACGGTCATCGAAGCCTGCAAAAGTGGCATCCTTCCGGGGGAGCTCCACCGGAGACTCTCCCGGAGCTGCCCCTCTTCCGCCGACGAGCTCTTCAACGTACTCAAAAAGTACGCTTGGGCGGAGGAAGACGATATCTGGAAGAAGACCCAGGGGGCTCCCGCCCCCGCAGACCGGGGGGCCAGGGATCCCCTCAAGCGCCCCAGGCTGGGGGGGCGTAATGAGCCACGGCCTCGGGACACCTTTGTCCTCGAGGACGGAAGCGGCTCGCACGACCCCCCGAGGGGCAACCGCCCCTTCCCCAAGCTGAAAGACCATGGGGGAGGACAGTCTTCGCGCGGCTGGGAAGGCCCTGCGGGGAGAAGGCGGGAAGGACCGTGGTGCAGCTTCCACTGGTCCAGTACCCACGCTACCCGAGACTGCAGCTAGCTATTGCAGCACTTCGCGGCGTTCCTCGATCAGTGCGGGCAGGGGGAACTCCGGCCTCCTTGCTCCCTCGGCCAGCTGTTCCGGCCCTTCCCGCTCCCGCGGGGGGTCAGCAGACGCAGACGCAGGAGGGGGAGCCTTCAGAAGCTCTCCCCTTTCAAACTTCTCAACGCCACATCAACGTCATCGTGGGAGGGTCCGCCTCCGGGCGGGACTCTAAGCGCCAGCGTAAAGAGTACGCACGCGAGGTTAAGGTTGTGGGGGTGCTACACACGCCTGCGCCACCCAAGTGGTCGGACGTCCCCCTCACCTTCACGGTGGAAGACGCGCGAGGGGTTCGCTTCCCCCACGATGACGCGCTCATTGTCTCCGCGACAATCTACAACTGCCACCTGGCCCGCATCCTCATGGATGGCGGGAGCTCCGCCGATGTTCTATTCTTGAAGGCCTTCAAAGAGATGCAGGTGGATGAGAAGCTCCTGCAGCCTGCGGCCGGGCCTCTGCAAGGTTTTGTCCCAGGGAAGGCGATCCACCCCGTGGGCAAGATAGACCTCCCTATGACATTTGGCGCCCCGGAGAACTACCAGACCAAGCTGGTTCGCTTCGACGTAGTGGACCTCCCATCCTCCTACAATGCGATTATGGGGAGGACCACGATCAACCAGCTGGGGGCTGCCACCCATCAAAACTACCTCTGCATGAAGATCCCCGGGCCGCATGACGTGATCAACATCCGGGGAGACCAAGACATGGCCCGTGCTCTATACGAGCGCGCTGCGGCCACAATTGGAAGCGTCAACCTCATAAAGACGCCCGGGGGGGAGGCTTCTCCCCCGGAACTAGACGTCGCTGCGCCACCGCCCGGGAGGCCCCTCCTCAAGCCGCGTCTGGAAGGGGGCCTCCGGAAGGTCCTGCTGTCCCCGGGCGACGAAGACAAAACCGTCCAGATCAGGGCGGAGCTCCATGAGGAGCATGCAGCTCAACTTGCGGCTTTTCTGCGCGAAAACTCTGATGTTTTTGCGTGGAAGCCTTCGGACATGCGGGGCGTCGCCCGGGAGGTCATTGAGCACAAGCTCGCAGTGGCCCCCAGTCACCCCCCGATCAAACAGAAGCTGCGGAAACTCTCCCTCGAGCGCCAAGAGGCAATCAAGGTGGAGATCACCCGGCTCCGAGAGGCGGGGTTCATTCGGGAGGTCCTGCACCCCGAGTGGCTCGCGAACCCCGTCCTCGTCAAGAAGTCAACCGGCAGGTGGCAGATGTGCATGGACTTCATCGACCTTAACCGCGCCTGCCCCAAAGACAACTTCCCGCTCCCGCGGATTGACCAGCTCGTCGACTCCACCGCGGGGTGTGAGCTCATGAGCTTCCTAGACGCTTACTCGGGCTACCATCAAGTCCGGATGGCGGAAGGTGACGAGGAAAAGACGAGTTTCATAACTCCCCTCGGTACCTTCTGCTACGTCCATATGCCCTTCGGGCTCAAGAACGCGGGGGCGACCTTCCAGTGCCTCATGACGCTGGTCTTCAAAGATCAAGTCGGCCGCAATGTCGAAGTCTACGTAGACGACACGGTCGTCAAGAGTTCCCGCGCAGCCTCCTACATCGACGACCTGGCTGAAACCTTCCGCAACCTCCGCGCGTTCGGGCTCAAACTCAACCCGGAGAAGTGCGCCTTCGGGGTGCGCGGGGGGAAGCTCCTAGGTTTCCTCGTGTCCCAGCGGGGCATTGAGGCAAACCCCGAGAAAATCCGGGCATTCCTAGATATGCCCCCGCCGTGCTTCTTCAAGGATGTCCAGCGGCTCTCCGGCCGCCTAGCCGCACTAAGCCGCTTCGTCTCCCGATCGGGGGAGCTGGGCCTCCAATTCTTCAAGATCCTCCGAGGGCTCGAGGGGTTCTGTTGGACCCCCGAGGCCCAGAAAGCCTTCAACGACCTCAAGAAGTACCTCACGAGCCCTCCAATTCTCATGAGTCCGTCTCCAGAAGAGCCCTTGCTCCTCTACCTCGCCGCGACCCCCGTCGCCGTCAGCGCGGTCTTGGTGAAGGAGCAAGGGGGGCAGCAGCGTCCCGTGTACTACGTGAGTGAGGCCCTCCAAGGGGCCAAAACTTGGTACACGGAGATGGAGAAGATCTGCTATGCCCTTCTGATGGCGTCGCAGAAGCTTCGCCATTACTTCCTGGGGCACCCCATCACTTCCTGGGGCACCCCATCACCGTCCCGTCGTCCCTCCCCCTGGGGGAGGTACTGCGGAACAAAGAAGCCACCGGCCAGATCGGGAAGTGGGGGGCCGAGCTCGCCCCCTTCTCCCTGTCCCTTACCGGCCGCTCCGCCATCAAGTCGCAGGTCCTCGCCGACTTCGTCGTAGAGTGGACTCCTGCCTGTGGGTCCGGGGACGAAGACCTCCCTGTGCCGCCCCGACGAAGTGATCATTGGACTCTCATGTTTGATGGGTCGCTGTGTCTCACCGGGGCTGGTGCGGGAGTAGTCCTCCGGAGCCCCGAGGGGAAGGAACTCGAGTACGCCGCGCGGCTCGAGTTCCCCGCAACCAACAACGTCGCCGAATACGAGGCTTTGCTCCTCGGGATGCGCCTTGCGCGGTCCCTAGGGATCCGGCGCCTCCGAGTCAAGGGAGATTCTCAGCTCGTAGTTTGCCAAATGGACAAGTCTTACCTGTGCCATGACGCAAACTTAAGTCTTTATTTGCAGGAGGTGCGAAAGATGGAGAGGCATTTCGACGGCCTCAAGGCCCGGCATATCCCGCGAAGGGACAATGACCGGGCCGACGCCTTGGCCCGGGCCGCAAGCGCCTGGGAATCGCTCCCCAAGGGGGCGTTTTTGGAAATCATCACGAAGCCCTCGGTGGTCTCCCCGGACACGGGCGACGAGCCTCATGTCCCGGAGGTCGCCTAGATCACCCAGACTCCGTCTTGGATGGACCCCCTCATCTCCTTCATCAAGGGGGAGGGGGACCCTCCTAGTGAGACCGAGGATAAACGCCTCCGGGTGAAAGCCCGGGCATATCTCCTGCTGGAGGGGAGGCTCTACAAGCGGGGGGCTTCCGCCCTCCTGCGCTGCCTCCCCCGGCCGGAAGGACCTCAACTTCTCGAAGACATCCAAGCGGGGAGCTGTGGTTCTCACCTAGCCCTGCGTGCCATCGCGGCCAAGGCCCTCCGGCAGGGCTTCTACTGGCCCACGGTCATGCGCGACGCGCGAGACCTTGTCTCCGCGTGCGAGGCATGCCAGAAGATGGCCAAGGGCTCGAACCTCCCCCCTATAGCACTATAGACAATCCCCATCACTTGGCCCTTCATGCACTGGGGGATGGACCTCTTAGGGCCCTTCCCCCCAGCGCCCGGAGGATACAAGTATGCGGTAGTCGCGGTCGACTATTTTACAAAGTGGGTTGAGGTGGAGCCTTTGGCCAGTATCACGTCCCGGGCCGTCCAGCGGTTTTTCTGGAAAAACGTCGTATGTCGTTTTGGTGTCCCCCGGGAAATTACCGTGGACAACGGGACCCAATTCGACTCGGCTTATTTCCGGGAATTCTGCGAAGGCCTGGGGCTCGTCATCCACTTCGCCTCAGTGGCCCATCCCCGGAGCAGTGGGGCTGTCGAGAGGGTCAACGGTGTAATCCTACAGGGGTTGCGCCGGAGACTCGAGCAAACCGCTTCTAAGCGGGGTGCATGGGCAGAGGAGCTCCCTAGCATCCTCTGCTCCATGCGCACGACCCCGTCCCGGGCGACGGGACGTACTCCCTTCTCCCTGGTCTACGGGGCGGAGACAGTCCTCCCCCCGGAGATTGGCCTCCGGTCGCTGCGGGTCGAGCTCCTGCAGGGAGCCACGCCCGCAGCGTACCAGGCCAACAAGGCCAACCAGCGCCTGGAGATCGACCTCGTGGAGGAGGAACGCGACCGAGCTCTCCTCCGCCACGCCATCTACGAGTGCGAGATGATGCGCGCATACAACCAGCGCGTGCGCGAGAGAGCTTTTCGCCTTGGGGACCTTGTCCTCATGCGCGTCACGGACCCCCAAGCCCAGGGGAAGCTCTCCCCCAAGTGGGAGGGCCCCTACAGGATCTCCGTGGTCCTGGGCTCGGGGGCTTATAAGCTTCCAACCTTCAAGAGCTGGAGCTGAAGCACACGTGGAACTTGCGTTTACTTCGCAAGTTCTATGTTTAGCCTTACCGGCCTGTCCCCTCCCCCGGAGCGATCACTCTGGAGGGGGAGGAGGGACACTATATTTACCTTTTCCTCCCCTTTCGCGACTTCGCAGGGGGAGGCACTGTACTTCATTTTATTAGCAATACATAGGTCTTGCTTTTCAACTGTCTCATTGCAGGTCCTTCTCATTACCGCCCCTAGCAGCGATGCCCTCCCAGCGAGGACGCCCTCCCCGCGAGGACGCCCTCCCAGTGAGGATGCCCTCCCCGCGAGGAAGCCCTCCCCGTGAGGATGCCCTCCCCGTGAGGAAGTGGGCCCAGACCCAGCAAGTCCCTCCTGTAGGGCGGCTTACGATCAGCCCTCGTGGACTGAGGGTGTAAGCGGCAACCCGGTCCCCAGCGGCCGCGGTAACGAGTCACTTTGGGAGACTAGTCCCCTGCCCAAACACTCAAGACCCGTCATCGGGCACTTCCTCCTCCGGGAGTAGACGCTCTCCCCAGTGGGACGTCTAATGGCTTTCTTGGATATCTCTTCCTCCTCCGGGAGTAGACGTTCTCACGTCGACTGGATGATTGCCTCCCGGCGACTTTATTCCCGGCTCCCCGTTCTCACGGTGACCGGATGATTGCCTCCCGGAGAACCTATTCCCGGCTCCCCATCCTCACGGCGACCGGACGATTGTCTCCCGGAGAAGTTACGGATTTCTCGGACATTTCTTCCCCAGAGACTCTATTCCCGGCTCCCTGTTCTCACGGCGACCGGACGATCATCTCCTAGGAAGCTCGCCTCCGGAAATCTCATCGGGTTTTCTTGGATGTTTCTTCCACACGAGGCCTTATTCCCGGCTCCCTGTTCTCACGGCGACCGGACGATTGTCTCCCAGAAGGTCTTTCCCTTGGAAACCCCGTTTTAAAATTTTCTAACTTAGAAAAATTCCTATGCTACAGGTCACTTCCACCCCGGGGGCCTTGCTACCCCCACAGCGTGCAGAGCTACCCTCCGGCCCGCTGTGGGCGGGGGGGATAAGGAACCCCCGAGTGTCGACCGCACCGCCCACGAGCAAACTTAGCTCATTCTTGTCAAGAGGAGTCGTCCAGACCATCCAAGAAGAAAAAACAAAAAGACGACAAAGAAGAAAAGCAACAACACAGCTTTATTCATCGTCAAACCCGGAGGACATCTTCCCCCTCCGGTGGGCATCGAAAACGGTACAACCCAGGTCCTAACCCGGGGGATTCTCTACATCCTAAGGCTTCTACGCCTAAACCTCCCGGAGGCTCTCCGCTAGCTCCCAGGCCAAGTCTCGGTACAATGCGCACACGCGGCGCCGAGCGTCCCGGAGGTATCATCCGGAACCTCAGAAGCGGGGGGGACAATTCGGTGCGATGATTGTCAAAATTGTCTAAGTGCCAGTCCGGATGCCACCTTAACCGGACGGGCTCCCGGACGGCGTCCCCGCTGCGCTCCCCGGAGATGAGGCTTAGCAATATTAAATCCGCTTGGGCGTCCCCCGGAGAGCCCCTCCCGGACCTTCATCCGGAAGTAACCTCCCGGGAACCCTGGTAACATTGCATTCAATTCAAAGACTTAGAAAAATTTCTAACTGTATTGCATTCCAAAATATCTTTTTACAAGTGTCCGGGGCTTCTTCTAAGAAGCTACCGGGATCAAAAGTCCTAAGAAAACAAAAGGGTCCTATCTAAAGACCCAGGGGAGGCTCATACTCTTTCATTGGCGTCCTCCCGCCGGGGGGCTTCCTCCGAGGCCGGGGCTGGGGCGTCCACTGCCGGAGGCGCCGGTGCCGGGAATCTCACCCGGATGATCCGGTCGTAGAAACCCCCGGCGAGCTGCTCCACCTCTCGGCGTGCGGGCTCGAAGAACTCGGGGTAGCTCCGCGGGATGCAGCCCCCGATCTCCCGGGCGCCCACTCCCCGGTGCTGACGAGCCCGGCTGCGGCCGCGACGACGGGGATCGCCCGACGTCGCGCCCGGGCGTCCGCTGCCTCCGGGATCACAGAGACTTGTGCGTTAAGAAAACGCACAGCCTCTGCGAGCGTGGCCGGGGGCACCTCCGAGCTGCTCCCAGAGCCTAGGCTTACGCCAAGGCTCTCGAGAGCCGAGTGGACAGAGTGGCGAGCGTCCGTCACCGCCCGGACGCTCGAGCCCTCGAGCTCCCGGAACGCCTCCTCCCTCGCCTTGGCCTCCTGCCGAAGGCTGCCGTTGACGGTCTCGAAGATGTGGACCTAGGCCCGGACCTGGGCCAGCTCCCGGAGGGCTTCGTCGCGCTGCTCCAGGTAAGTCGCGGCCCTGTCCTCCGCGTCCTTAAGCAGCCGGCTGATCCGCTGCTCAAGGCCCCAGGTAACAGCCGCCGCCTACAAACTCTAGAGTTACAAAAAACTCAAGTGCAGGGAACGAAGGAAGACGTCACCGACTCGGGTTACCTGGGCCTGGAGAGATTGAAGCCCCCGGAAATGATCATGGAGCATCCCCTCCGCAACAAAGGCCTGCACCTTCCGGGTCTGCAGGCCCTCCGTATAGCGGGCGACCTCCCCCGCGGAAAGCAGGGGGGTCTCCCGCCCGGCGCCGGTTCCGTCGCGGCCGGAGGAGGGTCCCCCGACCTGGGCGTCCGGCAGCGTAGTCGGCGTCTTCGTCGCCGAGGAGGTGGCCTCCGTGGAAGTGGCCGGGGAGCTCTCGGAAGAGTTCACCGCTCAGGGAGGGACCATCAGCCCTTTCCCCTTCCCGGGCGGGAAGGCCCCCGGGGCCTCTACTTCCGGAGGGACCTCGTAGACCGAGGGGCTCCCCCCTTCGTCCACGGGCCACTCCATCCGCGGAGGCGAGGCCTCCGCGAACCTCACCTCCAGCTTCTCCGGCTCCAAGGGGGCCGGGGGTGCTGGCGGGGCCGCTATCGAAGGCGGCGACGGGGCGTAGTTCGCCGAGTCAGAGGCCGCCCCGTCCGCGGCCGGTTCCTTCCCCCGAGCCTCAATGGGGCTCTTCGGGGGAGGGGGTGTTGCTTCCTTCCGGGCCGGCGCCCGGGCACGCTCGGTCCCGGGGGTCTCGTCTCGGGGCTTCGCCGGTGTCACCGCCGGCGTCGTCGACTGGCCGAGGGCTTTTTGGACTCTGGCCTTCTTAGGCTCAGAGCCCCCGGCCGCGTCCTTCCCCCGCTTGTGCGACCCGGGGGTGGGGAGGGGCTTCCTCTCCGGGAGCTTCAGCCCGTAGGCCTCAGCCACCAGGTTCCGGGGAGGGCCCTCCCCCACGAGGCGCACGACGCGCTCGTGCTCGTCGGCGAAGTACCTCCCCAGGAGGTTCTCTGCCTTCTCCCGTGCCGCCGGGTACGGCCGGACTACAAGAGGTAAAGAGTTGGTCAAATTTTCAAAAATTTGTAAATGCAATGAAGCAGGTTACCGGGACTTACGTCGGGTCACCGGCTTGACCGGGGGCCGCTGCTCCAGGCCCATGCCGATCCCCCTCCTCCCGCGTGCGAAGGGGGAGATCCTCAGGAGCATCATCTCCTCGGCGGCGTCCCGCATAGAGCGGGTCTTCCGGGAGATGATCACCTTGCCGAGGAGCTCGAGCTCCTCGTCCGTCCACACCGGAGGCTTCGGCGCGGATGACCTGCTGTAAGAGGCGGGCTCTGGGGCGTACGTCACCTCGTTGTCCCGGACCTGGAGGTAGAACCACCTCCAGATCCAGTCGCCCCAATGGTCCCGGGAGGCTGCCCCCGGGTAGTCGGCCACCCAGGAGGGCAGCATCTGCACCATCACCGAGCCAAAGGGGGACTTGGGTGCCCCCTTCACCAGGTGGGAGCTCCGCGCCGCCGGTTCGTAGAAGTACCGGAAGACGCGTAGGGTGGGCTCCCTCCCGGTCGCCGTCTCGAAGAGCCAGATGAAGATGCCCATCCGGACGATCGCGTTCGGCGTGAGGTGGTTGAGGGCCACACCATACTCCTTCAGAAACTCCCGGAGCATGGGATGCACCGGGAGCCGGAGCCCCGCCTCCAGGAAGGCCTCGAAGGCCTCGAAGGCCACGACATCTCTGGGCCTGGGGCGGGGGGCTCCGTCTTTCTTCACGGGGACTCAGATGTCCCAGTCCTCGACAACACCGCGTTCGACCATGGACTCGGCGTCCTCGGCCGTGAACTCGGACGCCCAGAGGAAGTCCGGAGCGACCTCCTCCGAGGGCACCTCGGTCGTCTTCGCTCGACACTTCGGTGCCAGCAGGTTAGTTTTTTTCCGGAGACTAACTTTTCAGGAGGCTAAGCCTAAAAGTTCCGGACACTTGCTACCGGGCGCTAGCTATCGGGAAGAGCTACTGGGAGAGAGCTACCGGGAGAGCTAAAATCGCTAAGGCTGAGAAGTTTGGAATGAAGTTACCGGGCCCCCAAGGGCCTATTTATAGAGGTGAGCCGTGGTCCAGATGGGCGCCACGTGGCACCTCGCGGAGCAATCTGGACCATTGAAGTTCAAACCGTGCGCGGGAAACGAAGGGACTGGCGCGCGAATTGAGGCGCCGGTTCGAACCTTGAGCACATTTATGGCGAAGCGGCGCGGCCTTAAGCGCGGGGCATGGAAGCCGAAGCGTCACGGCTCCAGTGACTTGGTCCGGAGATTTTCCCGGTGACATGTACCATACCCACCGGGGACTCGAGCATCGTCCCCGGGGGCATGGGGGGCTGTTGTTGGGGGAAATCTCCGCGGGACTAAGTCCAGGTAAGTTGCGTCACATTCGCCCGGGGACGTGGCCTTCGGTGCCACCTCGGGCGCCGCATTTTTGGCTCCCATGACCTGGCCTCCGGCGCTGGTCCCGGGCGCCGCCATTTGCCCGGGGACCTGGCCTCCGACGCCGGTCCCGGGGGCCGCCATTTGCCCGGGGACCTGGCCTCCGGTGCCTCCCCGGGCGCCGCCTTTTTGGCCCCCGGGACCTAGCCTCCGGCGCCGGTCTCGGGCCCCGCCATTTGCCCGGGGACCTAGCCTCCGGGGCCTCCCCGGGCGCCGCCTCTTGGCTCCCGGAACCTGGTCTCCGGCGCCGGTCCCGGGTCTCGTCACCCTTCTAAAGGTAAAGTCTCGAGTTGTCTATCACGTGCAGGTCACGCGAGGAGCGCCTCGGGAATCAGCGACCGCCTGTCAAGCATCCAAGATGTTTGACCAGGAGAAGGACGTCGCTACCCCTCAATCCGACGGTGGCTTCCGGGGTAGATAGGTCTTTTTGCTTCTTTTTGGGGCTATAAATAGCCCTTGTACCCCTCAGTTGTAAGCAAGTGATTCATTGTTATTGGAATAGCTAAACTCACAGGTGTACTCCGGAAGCCTCTCCCCCGGAGAGAGCCTCCCCAGCCGACTCTGGTCGGGAGCGCACCGACAGGACTAGGGCCCCCACCGAGACCCGAACCTGTATAAATCCTCGTGTCATTTCTTGTGTTTGTCCGGCGGGGGAGGACCGGTCATCCGGTCAACCCGCGCCGCGTAATCTTCGCTAGGATCGTTCTCAAAACCTGCCGGGGTATTCGCAATACCACGACATAATGATTCGGCAAGGGCGAACGTAGCTGACGCTGCCTCGTCCCAGCGCAAGAGGAAGGCGCGAGGCGCGACGATGTTGTGCCGTTTGGCCAAACGCGTGGATCTTTCATGTGAGTTCAACCAGTTCGGGAGACCGATCGGGAAGAACACCCGCCAGTACGCTGTCTATGTTGGTTTGTTGGCGAACGAAAGGGTGAAGATCACCGTCCAGAGCTGGAAGGATGTTAAGGCCGACGAGAGGGATAGGATGTGGGCGGAAGTGAAGGTAAAATTAATCAAAATCACTGAACTCTTGAGTAATCACATTCCCTTGGTTTATCCCAGAGATTAGGTAAGTCCTGCTTATATGCACCATTTGAAACAGGCCAAGTGGAACATCCCCGATGATGGTCCCAAGATAGCTTGCTTGAAGGACATGAACAACACGTGGAAAACCTTCAAGAGCGTCCTCGTCAGTACCTTCCTCTCTAGAGGCAAATCTCCATGCGAGAAGTACCCCTTCATAACGGAGGAGGTATGGGAGCAATTCACCCAACAGAAGAGGACCCCTAAGTTCAAGGTATGTATGGTTCCTTTGCTTGGTTACACCATTGTATGCAGTAACCAGCGGTGCATTAATTTTCTTGTTTCTGGTACGAAGGCCTTTAGCGAGAAGAACAAGGCAATCCATAGGAGGAATGACCACCCGCACCGGCTCGGCTCTCGCGGCTATGTGGGGAAGGAGGAGCAGTGGAAGAAGGCTGAAGACGAGGCATCGAATTTCGTCGACTCCCCTGACCTACTGCTCTCCGAGATCCATGATCCGCGATGCAAGCGCTGGTGGCTGGCCAGAGGGACCGTGTCGTCCACGGGGACTGTGGAGTTCCCAAACCCCAGGGACGTCGAGGTCGTGTAGCGACTAGTAAGTTGGCTAACTTCCTGGTTGGAATCATAGAGTGTGGTAGAGAAAACTATGATCACTAGTGTGCGCACAAGTTTGTATATATTTTTTCCTCACAATGGAGAGATTTGAATGTAACAGATCTCTTGCTTGAAGGAGACGACTGAGGGATTGTTCACTCCCCATAGGGAGAACGACATCCTTACCCGGGGTCTAGGGAACAAGGAGACCCCAGGGCAGACGCGAACCGTGGGGGGTGTGGTGCCATGGAAGGAAGGCTTCTCGGAGCCCGAGCAAAAGGCGAAGAAGGCTCGTAGCTGGAAGGAAAGGGAATCGGAGCTGTCTCAGAAGATACGGTCAGATGTAAATGCACAATTCGGGGACATGTTCGCTCAAATGAATGAGAAGTATGCACACCTCAGTCGAGTTGTGCAGTCCAAGGGTTTAGATCCAGCTGCCGAGGTCGACGTTACCAGGCCGAGTAGTTGTGGCTCAAAGGTTCACGTGGATCCGGTGGACCTAATTGAGGTATTGCAACTCTTGAGTTATATATGCAGTTCGGTTGATGCCACTGCCGTTACGTTAGAACTGTTTCGCTAACCTGTTATAATTGTTGCAAATTGCAGAAGCTGGAGAGTTGTAGCCTATTGATCAACATAGGCGACAAACCTATAGTGGTTGCAAACGGGGTCGTATATCAGTCTTGGGAGGATGTCTGGATCCACTGCGTACCTCTGGAGCCTGGATTCGCAAAGGTACAGGTGGACATGGCCCTCCTGGGCTATAGCTCTTTTCTGTTGCCCATCCCAACGGACGAAATGTGGACAATTGGCAAGGCATTGGGCTCGTACATACAGTGCCCCAAGAAGAGTGTTAGACTATAGGAGGTAAACCCTAGCCATTCTAGCTTACAACTCAGTTAATATACTCAATTTGCAAAATCTAACTTATGCGTTCGTAACTTAAAGTGGATGATGGATGCCAGCTCACTTCCTGAGGACACCACCCCAAGCACAACACATGAGCGAGCTCCTTCGGCCCCCATGCCTCCTCCGACGGCCTCAAACCCTTCTCCATCAAATGAGGCCGGCGGCACCGCGCCCCAACCTTCAAAGATATACACTCTCTCCCCGCCCAAAGGCAAGGGCAAGGCCAAAGGCAAGGCGAAACAAAGACAACCGGGTACGTGACGAAGATTGATACCCGATCTAGTTCAAATAAGTACATGATTGGTTCAAGACAGATTTGAACCAGACGAGCATCCGTTGATGCGAACTCAAGTTGCTTCGAGAAGCGCGAACATGTGGTCGTAGACTTTACGCGATCATACCGTAGACGGTGCGCGGTCAGGAGCCAGTAGGCGATACGCGGACAGAAGATTGCAGATAGTGCACGATCAGATGACTGCAGGCAATATGCAGTCAGAACATCTTCAACCAGAAGAAGCGGAATTGCTCAGTCCCTACAACAGGAATATCTCAAGTATCCCAAAGATTCTTCCACTTATAGAGACAACCGTCAGGAGGTTAATACGTGCAGTTATTCCTTAATAACACGTGTTAAACCTGCGTGGAGGTTAAAGGTACTTACCAAAACTGCACCCGAGCAACTGTTCGAAGCCGTTATCCCTTGGCGCCCTTTCGACTAGTATAAGAGGGTAAGCCGATGCATCAGACAAGAGAGAGAGGGGATTGAAGGATCAAGAAATCAGAAGACATTAGACCAAGTTAGTTAGCTTTCATAAGCTTCCTGAGCACTGTCTTGTATAAACATACAAGAAAGATCTTCGCTTGTGAAGATCCTTTCCATAGTTTTGTAACTCTTTTCTCCTACACATAGTAAATCCTAACAGGACGTAGGGCTATTACTCCCACCATCGAGGGCCCGAACCTGTCTAAATCTCTCTGTGCTTCAGTTAACTTTGATTCATCATCCCTTCTCGGAGGGACACCCTGGAAGGTCTCACAAGCTATAAATTCTGTATAAGTTCGACTAAGGACCCCGAGTCCGAATCGTCGACAGCTGGCACCCACTGTGGGGCTTTTCTCAAGGCGTCCTAATTTTCATCCGGAGGTTCGTTGAACCATGGCTGGAGCATATGGTTCCGAGAACGACTTCGATCTCGAGGATTATTGTCGCGCCCCGAACAGGGTACCACGACTACTCCCGTGGAGACCTAGCTCGCTGCAGCTGGCCTCATACATACATACCACTGACTTCCCAGGATAAGTCAAGCACAGGAGTTCATTGCAGCAGAGTAAATTACAAAATATCATTCATAAACAGTATGGCCTGCTGGCCTGGTACAACAAAAGAGTAATACAATGCCTTCACGGCATAAATGGTCTAAATAAAACAAAAAGACAACTACTCGGTGGAAGCTAGGCGAAACCCCCACAGTTGTAAGAAGTTGACAGCAGAACAACACACATCAAGGCTCTGGCAGAATTGGCTCTCCTCCTTCTGGATCCACGAAATATTTCAAGCCTTCGTCTTGGTCATGAAGCACTCCATCTATTGTTGAAAGGTTGCAAGGGTGAGCACTTACGTACTCAGCAAGTCATAGGTAAGAGTAGAGATACGTTTAGTAGAGATGACATGATCCTATGCTATTGAGGGAAAAGAGGTGAGAGGGTTTTCCAAAAATACTTTTCTTCCAAGCTTTTCAAATCTCATGCTCATGGCAGCATTTCATATACTTAGGGCACAATCCACGTGCCTCTTAGCTATCATATGATCACTAGATATGGACTACTACGACACGTCAACACATGACAGCCCACGGCAGCACCCCTTATCATGACAACACATGTCATTTGGGTAATCTTGACTTAACAAATTTTAATTTATAAAACAATATTTGTGTCACACCCCGTGGATTTAATCCACCGCGGCATACTCCTAAACAATACTTGTGTCACAATGCACGAAGTATTCGAATACATTTTTAACTCTGCAGAGGGGTACCAATTTACCCGCAAGATATATCCACTTTCATGCCCTTCCTATCACAAGGATTGGACCCCTGACTCACTTCATACTGTGAGTGACAAGGTGGAGATAACAAGAACTTTTGCCATGTTTCACACACAATTCACCCCAGACCCCGTGGTTTTCTTCATGCAAACCATAGTTGTGGCAGGGTTACACAACCCCCACTAAATTGGCATCTTCCCCTCAGGGTCAGTGTGCATTATCACATCTTGTGATATGTGTTGGAGTGCACCCCGTGTAAATCGTGAGTTTGTCATATAGGGGTTCCATGTATGATCCACATACTACTTGTTCAGGCCTATCCCATACCAGGCTTGCGGTCGGCACGTTAATCATGCCACTAGACGCACAACACAAGGTTCTAGGACCTTATATGCCAGTGACCAGATCATACCACAATCCATGCACCTTCCGTGCCTACACATCCTTTGCAGTTAAGCACCTCCAGTGCTACCTCCATCCCATACCAAAATTCTGGTAACAGTTAAGGGTTTTATTTCATGAATATAAATATATATACATATATTTATCAATTCATGGCTCACTACTAATCAATTCATTTTTCCACAGGCAATCAACCTGATGTTGCCATTTCATCTCTTTTCTCAACACATGCAATACTACTTTATCATCAAGGTATATTCTAGCAATTTATAAAATATATGTTCAAGATGTTCAAGAATATAACTTGCCTCCCGCGTTGTAAGAAACAGCAGTTGATGTCGAGTCTGCGACGAAGTCTTCGAACTTGGACTTTTGTTCTGAACAAGGATCAAACAAGCAGACAGGCATTACAATCAATCCTACTCTTACTAATCCACTATATGCGATAATGCAAGGAGAAACATTTAGGCCATACAAGATTCGAGAGTTCTGGGAAGCGATTAGGGTTAAACTATGGAATCCAGGGTCAAGATTAGTTGTCAAAGGTTTACAAGGTTCCAAATGTCCCAAAATATCAGAATAATATCAAGGTTATGACTGGTTCGCTCAAAAACAGCGAACGTCTTTAGGTCGACATTCGGTTCAAGGCATCGACATAGGGTTGATGGATGATAGAGGGCTCAACTTAAGTTGTGACAGTAGAACAAAATGTAGATCACAACATCAGGAGTCTAAGGGACAAAGTTATGTTCAGAATGCATGGCTGGAAGTAGGTGAAAAGGCTCAATACCACTGGCTGACATAGGCTGACAAGGGCTGACAATGCTCAAGAATGGCATTGACATGGTTTGAATAGTTTCCAGTGGCCAAAATGGGTTTTGATTCAAGCATATGGTGCAAAAAGTAGTGAGGCAACTATTTGACAAAGTAGTTTTTGGTTTGCATGATCAGAGGTGGGCGAACAGGGCTAATGCCACTGGCTGGCATAGTGTGGCATAGAGTTGACACAGTCAGGAACTAGGGTTCGCCATAACTTTTGATCTAGGGCTCCAAATGATGCACCACTTTGTCTGGTAGTTAGGCATTTGTAATAGAAACAATTGACTCAACAGGATCTAGGGCAGGAGATGGCCGGAAAGTGATGAAAACCGGCAAAGAAGTTGACTGGCCTGGAGCACATGCAACATAAACAGTACATCAACTAGGGCATAGCTATAACTTCTGTTCTAGGCCGAATTAGAAGTCGTGATAGTAGACAAAAATGTTCAGGAGGGTGAAAAACATCTAGATGGCAAAGTTTCTGGAGCTGGATCGACTGGATTGGAAGATACTGGCTGGAGAAAAGATGAACTCAAATCTGATTTGGGCATTTCTGATTTAAAGTGATTGAGCTTAATTCCTTGCTTGCATATGGCCCTCAGGGTACTAGAAATGCACTGGTGTAGTTGGATTAACAGATTACCCAACAGAGAAGCTTAATCAGCAAGCACAGTGAACATGCAAAGCTGCAAATTGGGGTTTTTCATATTTCAGCAAATCTGTCGATTTTGGTTGCTTAGGGATGTTAAGCAAGGTCTAGTGAGCATATTTGATTACTAGCTCAAAGGTTGAATCGATCTGGTTGAGGATTAATTGCTCGCCAGAGCTACTGGAGTAAAACTGAAATCACCGACGACTGAAGACATTTAAACTAAATTCCAAGCTTGAGAAGTATGAGGGAGATGAGAGAAGCTCACTGGGGGTGTTGGATTGAAGAAGGAGGCAGTGGAGAAGCTTGGCACCGTGAGCCTCTCTTCGAGCTTGTCGAAGAAGACGACGGAGATGGCGAGGTTAGAGACTTGAGTGGTTCTGGTGTGTGCCGTTGAGCTGAGATGGGGTGGCTTTTATAGGCACGGTTAGAGGCTTGCAATGGCTGGAGTTGCCTAGAAAATCGAAGATGCCGAACTGACTGGAAAGCGATCGGGTGGTGAAGACAAGCGGCGAAACGACGTGCTACAGCGGCCCTGCTGTCTTGCAGACTGGCACGCGCTGTCCTGGTTGATGCAACGGCGAAACTGACGGTTTCCTTTGGCATGCTTGCAACGTGGAGCAACTGTGCTACTGTTGTCGGGCGCGCGCGGAAGAACGAAGGCAACGCTGGCGCGGGCGGGGCTGCTCCACGGTGGCGAACAAGATGCTCACGCATGGCAATGAAACAACGGCGAAGGTGGCAGTGCTGGTGATCAACGACTAGGAGTGCTCGGGGAGCTGTAGCCGGCAAGATGTGACTGGATTAGACTTCACGGCGAGCTGGCGTCGAGGTGACTCGGTTCAGCGGCCGTGAGGGCTTTACAGCTGGTGCTTGCTGCGAATTGACAGCGAACTGATGGCTGGGCGCTGCGAGGTCTCCATGTGGCTCCTTTTTCCTGCTGAAGCCGGCTGATGCTGGTTGTGGCGTGCAACGGGAAGAAATCAACTGGCCGTGATTCACGCTGGAGAAGATCCATAGTGGCCAACAGTACACACACGTGGCACTCTTCAGCAGGTGGTCGAAGCTTGAAGCAGCAACAGTGCGTGCTCGAGGTCGAAGCTCCCGTGCTCGTGTGCTGGATCCAGGTCGAGGTCGAAGTCCAAGGCAACAGGTCGAGGTCGCTAGCAGCTGAAGAGGTCGAAAGCTACAGCTCTGGTTGACTAGTGCAGCAGATCTGGTCGATTGCGCTGGCTCTGGTCGGTTGCACTAGTTGTGGTCGAACCAGGGACTGAATTGTGATGGTTTCAGTTGAAATCTGGACTGATTTGCAAATCTGGGTTTAGAGAGGTTTAATTTGGGATTTGATTGGATGGCTGAGTATAATATTTCTATTAATACTCATTTAGCTCAAATTTGGAGAAAGTTTGATAAGATTTGAGGGATTTCACCTATTTTTGAAAATAGGGTAGAATTAGGGTAAAATAGATCTGGATTTTGTCGATCTCGAATTCTGGTAATTGGAGTGAGATTTTGAAGTCTGATCAGAAGGGAAATCTATATCAATTAGCATTTTGGAGGTGTTCCCTGAAGAAATTCTGGATTTGGAGTTGATTTGTAGATTTTAGCCTTTTCAGGCTTCCAGGTAAACAGAAAAGGACTTATTCGCAGTAAAATTTGGACTAATCTGCGAAAAGTGTTTAGATGGAACAATCTAGTTCCCAACTTTTTGGAGTAAGTTGATATATCTAGGAGCATATTCCAAAAGACACTTGAGTCTGGATAGGGTTAGATCATGATAACTCAGTTATCTGGAAACTGGGGTACTTATGGTAAATCTGAATTTCCTGTTTTCGAAAACAGAAAGATGCTTAGATACTGGGAGTTAGGGTAAGAATTCGATCTGGCTCCTGAAGACTTTTATCTTCAGGGTAACTGGTAGGTCAAATCTGGATGGGCAGATCTTAATCTGGATCTAGAGAATAGATTTGGAGATTTTTAGGGTTTGAGAGAGATTAGGGTTCAGCTGATCTGGCTACAACTACAGAGATACATGCATGCAGGATTTTTATGCAAAAACTTTTCACCCCCAAAACTAGGGTGTTACAATTATGCCCACATTCCGATGCCTTCTCCTAGTGATCCTATTCCGATGGAGGAAACCGGAGGCAAAGATGTCCCGGAGGTCGATTCGACCACTCAGGTCATGTCTATCAACCAGGAGGCGACCAACGCAGAATCAGAATCTACTGAGGTTCTCAATGCGTTAGAGGTTGAATCTGGTCCATCATACGACCCTGCTAAGGGGAAGAATGATGTTGACCAGGAAATCAGCCCGGGGAGGTTTGACCCTAATAACCTCCATCGTCTCTTTGATTTCGAGTCTGACTCGGAATGAACGGAGATGTTTTCTCCATCGGCGACCTCGCTTCCTAGACAGTTCGCTGCCTTATCGAAAGAGACTCCCAATCAACGGACTGCTAGGGAAGAGCAGGAACGCAAACAGAAGGAAGATCAAGATCGTGAGCAACAAGACAACGAACTTCGCAGAACAGCCCTAGAGGCTATTCAAAATGCGCAGGCTCGTTACGATGCTGCTCCGAGTTCTTCTCGGTGATCACGTGGTCGCAAACGTGACCAGACACCGTCCTTACCCCAGAGCGTTTCCCGGCGGACGAAGAAACGGTAACACCTGGTGCCCCTAAGAGAAGTACGCATGGCCGGCTTCGATCTATCGCGGAGGTCATGCGTAATTTTCCTCCTACGGTCACAGATGCGCAGAAACCGGCCTTCACCAGAATCCTGGCGGAGAGGTTGGATGAGGTCGCATCTGAGGCGACCCCAACGGCTTCTTCCCGGTCGGCGACATGTTCCCACCACCGAGAGTACTCTCACTCTGGTTCTGGTAGATGTGATCGTCCTCCACCTATCCCGTCTCGGCACGACGAAGCCATATGGGCAGATAGAGGATTCTCGTGATAGGGAACGAATTCCTGTCCACTCTCGTTTGGGACCACGAGTGACTTCTCCATTGCGTGAGGTCGCCCGTGATCAGATCGAGAGCTGCAGGTCAATTCATGGTCCCTATGTTGGTTGTAAAGCTTTCTCGCCCAGCCTTCGTGCGGTCGTTTGGCCAGACAAGTTCAGACCAGGGGCCATTGAGAGGTTTGACGGAACTCAGAACCCATCCGAGTTCCTCCAAATCTACATTACTGCCATCCAAGCGGCAGGCGGCGATGACCGGGTCATGGCCAACTACCTGCCAACAGTCCTCGAAGGACCGGCTAGAACCTGGTTATTTAACCAACCCGAAGGTTCAATCTATAACTAGGAAATGCTGTGTGATGCCATCCTCAGCAATTTCCAAAATTGTTATCAGAAGCCGGGTAAAGAGGACGACCTCCATCGATTGCAACAAACTTCGACCGAAACTCTTCGTCAGTTTGTCAAGAGATTTGTCATGGTGAGGAATACCATCCCGAACATATCTGATAGTTCAGTTATCAGGGCATTTAAACATGCCGTTCAGTATCAGAGATTCACCGAAGATTTGCTCATCCATCCTCCTCGATCAGTAGCCGATCTTTTTGGTATGGCTGATCGTTATTCCGACACAGCCGAGGCTGTCGAATGGAATCGGATGGTCAATAAAGGTAACCTACCGCCTCAACCAGGTCTCAAAGACGCTAGAAGGGAGGATTCAAGCAAGAAGCCAGAACCTTCATCAGGCGGGAAGTCGAAGAAGTCAAAAAGGAGTCGGTCTGGACAATACCGAGAGGTCGCGGTCACAGAGAAGCCTCCTTCGACCAAAGGTAACAAGCCATCGTTTAAAAATAAAACTGCTTCTAGTGGTCGTAGTGTCGACCAGCCAGAGAAGTCGACTAACCCACAGGAAGGCAAGAAATGGTGTCTGCTCCACAACTCCGCAGGCCACGACCTCAAGAACTGCTGGAGTTGGTTGAAGTAGTTAGATGACATCTACCAGGGGATTGGACCAATGCCAACCTTACCAACTAAGGAACAAGCTTGCAGGCTAAGAGATGCCGACAGGGACGAAGAGATGTCTTACCAGGTACCTCGTAATCATGTTAATGTTATTTTATGGGATAATTCTTGGTCCCTCCATGATGTCATTGGGACAGGTGGTCCTCCCAGTCACGCTGGGAGAAGCAGATAACTTCTGAATGGAATTGGTTACTTTTGATGTAATTGATTGTGATTTGGCTTACAATGCAATCATTGGCAGGCCAACTCTTGCTAAGTTCATGATGGCAATGCACTATGCTTACCAGTGCGGCAAGTTGTCTGGCCCCAAAGGTGTCATCTCGATCCGAGGCAGTCGCAACGTGGCATTGACCTGTGACCGGCTATCTTTGGAGATGGTGGACCAACTTCCCCTCTGGGACGCTCAAGTCGCCACAGTCACCGCTGACGTGATCAAGGCTGCACCTCGACCAGACGAGAAACTCAAACTGGTTCCATTGTACCCAGATGATCCATCCAAGACAATCCGGGTTGGATCAGGCCTAGACGACAAATAGGAACTCGAGCTCATTTCTTTCCTCCGGGATAATGCAGATGTGTTTGCGTGGAAGCCATCCGACATGCTCGGTGTCCCAAGGGAGGTAATTGAGCACAGGTTAGCAGTTCGACTTGAACAGCGACCAATAAAGCAAAAGCTCAGGCGTTTTGCTGTTGACCAGTAGGAAGCCATCCGAGAGGAGTTAGACAAACTCCTAAAGGCCAGGTTTATTCACTAGGTCGATCACCCGGAATGGCTTGCCAATCCGGTCATGGTCCGCAAGTCAAATGGTAAGTGGTGCATGTGCGTCGACTACACCAGCCTCAATAGTGCCTGTCCGAAGGATGACTTTCCCCTTCCCCGCATGGATCAGCTGGTCGACTCTACTGCGGGTTGCGAATTGATGAGCTTCCTGGACGCTTACTCGGGATATCATCAAATTAGCATGGCAGAAGAAGATGAAGAGAAGACTGCCTTCATCACCCCGTTCGGCACCTACTACTACGTCAGAATGCCGTTCGGTCTCAAGAACGTAGGTTCCACGTACCAGCGCTTGATGCAAAAGACCTTTCTTTCCCAGATGGGGTGTAATCTTGAAGCTTACGTAGATGACTTGGTTGTAAAAAGCACCAAAAGATTGTCTCATTTAGACGATCTCGCTGAAACCTTCTGTAATTTAAATCGATTTGGAATAAAATTAAACTCGGAGAAATGCTCTTTCGGGGTTTCTTCCGGAAAGCTTCTCGGTTTTCTTGTTTGTTCCAGAGGAATTGAAGTCAGGGCTATCAAACAGATGAGGTATCCCTCGACCATCAAGGATGTTCAGCACCTAGCAGGTCGCATGGCAGCATTAAGCCGGTTCATATCGCGACTAGGCGAAAGGGGATTACCTTTCTTCAAAGTCCTGCGCAAACATCATAACTTCACATGGTCTGATGAGGCCGAAAAGGCATTTCAGGAGGTGAAAGCATATCTATCCAGTCCGCCGGTCTTGGTTTCTCCTGACAGAGGAGAACCATTACTTCTCTACTTGGCGGCCATGCCATATGCGGTCAGCGCTGTCCTGATCGCGGATAGAGGAAGTATACACAGACCCGTTTACTCTGTAAGCGAAGTACTTCATGGTCCTAAGGAGCGATACCCTAAGGTCCAGAAGATATTTTACGCACTACTGATGGCTTCCCGTAAGCTACGACATTACTTCCAAGCACATAAGATCACAGTACCCTCATCTTTTCCATTAGGGGATATTGTCCGCAATCCGGAGAAATCTAGTCGGATCGCCAAATGGGCTGTCAAACTCGGTGCATTCGATATCCACTTCACACCCCGCACTACGGTTAAGTGTTAGGTCCTGGCCGACTTCGTAGTCGAATGGACTAATCCTGAGCCACCAGTGCAGGTGTCCGAAGAATTGGAATGCCCCGATTATTGGACAATGTACTTTGATGGCTCTCGCAGTTTTCAACACTTGGGGGCTGGAGTGGTCTTAGTTACGCCTCAAGGCGAACAGCTGAAGTTTGTCTTTCAACTACACTTTGTTGCGACCAATAACACAGCAGAGTGTGAAGGTCTTCTTGCAGGGCTCCGGGCAGCAAAATTCCTCGGAGTTCGTCGATTAGTGGTGAGGGGAGACTCACAGCTGGTCGTAAACCAGGTAAACAAGGAGTACAGCACCTCCGATGAGACAATGGCTCATTACCTGGGGGAAGTGAGGAGATTGGAAAAACACTTCAGTCAGTTCGAAGTCCAATACATCCCGCGAAAGGACAACATTCTCGCCGACCAATCATCCAAAATTTGGTCCTCACGCACATCCGCTCCGACAGGAGTGTTCGTTGAACACTTGGAACATCCTTCGATCATGACTTCGGTTGAGGATGATCCAGTAATAGTCTGCGTTACCAACCTCGGACAGGAACGGGATTGGAGTCATCCATTGAGGGTCTATCTCGAACATGGGACCTTCCCCGAGGATGAAACCGAAAGCGATTGGTTGATTCGAAAAGCGCGTCTATACAATCTCATAGAAGGAGTTTTGTATAGAAAAGGTACTCAGGGAGTATTTATGCGCTGTGTATCTCAGGAAGAAGGTAAATCCCTCTTCAGAGAAATTCATGATGGTGTATGCGGTGCGCACGTGTCATATCGTACACTGGTCGGAAAAGCTTTCCAACAAGGATTTTACTGGCCTTCGGCACTTGATGATGCCAAGAATATGGTCAAAACATGTCCTCAGTGTTAGTTTCATGCAAGACAGGTTCATCAACCTGCCTACGCTTTGCAAACCATTCCCCTTTCATGGCCCTTCGCGGTCTGGGGGATGGACATTGTCGGTCCTATGCCACAAGCAGCCAATGGATGCAAGTTCTTATTCGTAGCCATTGACACGTTTATAAAGTGGATTGAAGCCAAACTGGTACGCAATATTACCGCTGTTGCGGCACAAAAGTTCTTTCATAAGAACATTGTTGCTCGATTCGGTGTTCCAAATCGTCTCATCACTGATAACGGTTCTTAGTTCACTAGTGGTCTTTTTCTGGATTACTGCGATCAGATTGGAACCAAGGTGTGCTTTGCTTCTGTGGCTCATATGCAGAGCAATGGTGCCGTTGAATGTGCCAACGGGCAAATATTGCAAGGCATCAAAAAATGTGTCTTTGATCTCCTTAAGACACTCTCGGGGGCTTGGGCAGACTAGCTTTATACCGTTCTATGGGCACTACGGACTACCTCTAGTCAAGCCACCGGTGAGACGCCTTTCCATCTGGTATATGGGGCTAAGGCCGTGTTACCTATGGAAGTTAGTATTGGTTCTGTTTGGACGGATCAATTTAAACAAGTTGATCAGAGTGAACAGCGGACACAAGATCTCATCCTCCTAGAAGAAAAACGTAATCGAGCATTGATCAAATCCACAGTATACTTGCAAGCTTTGCGCAAGTACCATAACAAAAGGGTGCGACCACGTAGTCTTCACGTGGGTGATCTGGTTTTACGTAAAATACAAGACCAATCTAGTCACAACAAGTTCTCCCCGAAATGGGAAGGCCCCTATACTGTTGTTTCGGTGCCGCGACCAGGATCAGCTCGGTTAGCGATGGAGGATGGTCGGATCTTATCTAATACTTGGAACATCGAGCAACTACGCAAATTCTATGTGTAAGTACCCCATTCATTCTTCTTGTTCAATTAGCATGATTTAACAAAACAAGCTTTTTAATTTCATGTGTAGATTATTCCTCTTTTGCCTGTATATATAACGAGTCTAGCTCGGGGGCTGGTCGCTGATGGTTATATTGTAACAATACCCTGATCGGATTCGCGGGCCGATCTCATGATCACTTCCAGACAAGACACCCCTCAATAAGCCGTTTCTCAACGCACACGGGGCTTGCTGGAATGTCCTTGGTCATCTGAGTGGCTGCCTGTTTGCAATAAGATTGGGTATGGTATTCAGTATGATTGTCAGTCTCGTCGGGTATCCCTTGTCGTCGCTCACATATATTTCTTCTGTGCTCATAATACTAGGTTTTCAGTATATATGATCACAGGCGGGGGCTAGGGTAATATGGTCGCAACATGAAACAAAGAAAAGTGTTTCCTTTTGGTTTTGTAAAAAATGCATACATTCGCATTATATACATTGTATTTATATAGATACAAGAGTTTACAGTATGCCGAGATCGTTTAGGAGTTTCTCGACCAGAGGTCTCACTTCCTCCATGATAGACCCAAGCTGGTCTTCACTCTCGACCTCTGCTTCTTCCGCCATTGCGTCCAGGTTCGGATCTGGGCCATGGCAAAAGACGAAGTCGGCAGAGGATGGCGGAGGCAATTGATCAAACTCTGGATTTAATCGCCTCTTTTTGCCGCCTAGCATCTTCAGGAAGATACTCAAGGAGTGATTCTGCTTGAGTCGCGACCAGCGTGGTCCAGTCGCTAAGGCTAAGGTCATCCACCGCGGTTTTGACCACATCAGCCCTTAGAAGACCGGCCACCATCTTCAGTTTTTCGAAGATGTTTCCTTGAGCACTGCTGCAGGCAGAGATTGATGTGCTCAAATCTTTGTTCTCCCTGCGAACAGAATCAAGTGTCAACTGGAGTGTAGCCTTCTCCTGATCGAGCCGGCTTATCTGGTCATCTCGTGCTGCGACAAGAAACCATTACGAACAATTCATACAAAGAAGTCAATTTACTCTGGACAGAGATATGCTTACAAGAGAGGTCTGATCGCAATATCAGTACTAGTCGCAGTATAACATATTAATGTGTTTTCAATCGCAGTATTGAGATTTACTTGTGTATGTGTGGTCGTAAAGACATTACTTGTGGCCATATTTTCACACAGAGATTATGAAGAGTTTTCAGATTATGTAAGATAAAAGAAATCTGTATTTCTGGCAATCTTTACATACAAAAAGGATACAGGCGACCAGAGCGTCAACCTGATCCAAGAGGAGTTTACAAAATTCTCCTAGGGACATATGGGCGTCAGTAGAATCTACACAGACGACCCCAAGAGAACTAGCAACTACTCTAAGCCTATCAACATCATCCCTAATTAGAGACGCACTACCATCTCCGATCGAATCGGAGAGTTCCCACTGTTGTCGAGCGTAGTCCCTCTCCAGGCGAAATTGGTGTGCCTCTTCACGGGATCTTTCAAAACATTCTACCAGGTGCAGGATGGCAGAAGACATCTCTTCGGTCTTCTTCTCCAGGGCCTCTTTTTCCCCTTGGAGAGTCTGTTCGAGGGAAGGAGGTTGAATCTTAGCAGGCTGGTTGCTGGGGGCTCCAACAATTTTGATCTCCTACATTTGCAGATGTTAGTTTTTACTAACTATAACAACAAGCAAAGAGGATGGAAATAATTACCAATCCTTGCAAGTGACAGGTTGAAGTATTTCCCCCAGAAAGTAGATTACTTGACAAAAGTCGAGGACCATCAGATGGTGGAAGTGCAACCTTTCCACCAGAAGATTGTTTCTCGAACACAGGTTGAGGATTATCTGGTCGTGGAAGTACAGCTTGCCAACCAGAAAATTGATCACCCGACAAAGGACGGGGATCACTGAGATGAAATGGAGAAAGCTGAGAAGAACGTCCCGAGGGATTATTATGAACCTCCAAAGGTGGAGATGAAGGTTCGACCTGTCGAGGTGCATGAACAGGGAGAACTACGGGAATCAAAGGAAGAGAAAGCAATGATGCATCTTTCACCTTTGTCCTGCTAGAAGATCCCTCATCAACCTTGGGTTTCTTCCTTGAAGGATTTAGATCTTCGGACATCTGCAAATTTCCATTTGAAGAAATAATTAGAACATGAGATGGTAACTTGAGCTAAGAATTCAAGAAGAGATTTACCTTCTGTGAATCCTGGTCAAAAGCCGCTTCTTCTTCGTCACTTTCAATCTCAATGATGTTTTGCTCTGCCATTGAGAAGTGCACAAGAGAGAAGGAAAGATGGTTTTGGAAGAAACTTAGCCGGGAGAGGATTTGTGAAGTTTTAAAGTCAAGAGGCTTCGGTATTTATAGCCTCCAGGGTGACGGTTCGTTTTCTGAATGCCTCGAACTATTAAAACATTTACAATTTTATCTCGGGTTAAAAAACGAGTTCTACGGTGCCATTATCCGATGTGAATCTTAAAATTTGAAGTAAACATGTCCCTTCGTTCTCTTCAAATTTGGGGGCTAGCTGATGAAGATTGATACCCGAGCTAGTTCAAATAAGTACATGATTGGTTCAAGACAGATTCGAACCAGACGAGCGTCCGTTGATGCGAACTCAAGTTGCTCCGAGAAGCGCGAACATGTGGTCGCAGGCTTTACGCGATCATACCGTAGACGGTGCGCGGTCAGGAGCCCATAGGCAATACGCGGACAGAAGATTGCAGATAGTGCTCGATCAGATGACTGCAGGCAATATGCAGTCAGAACATCTTCAACCAGAAGAAGCGGATTGCTCAGTCTCTACAACAGGAATATCCCAAGTATCCCGAAGATTCTTCCACGTATAGAGACAACCGTCAGGAGGTTAATACGTGCAGTTATTCCTGAATAACACGTGCTAAACCTGCGTGGAGGTTAAAGGCAGTTACCAAAATTGCACCCGAGCAACTGTTCGAAGCCGTTATGCCTTGGCGCCCTTTCGACCAGTATAAGAGGGTAAGCCGATGCATCAGACAAGAGAGAGAGGGGATCGAAGGATCAAGAAATCAGAAGACATTAGACCAAGTTAGTTAGCTTTCATAAGCTTCCTGAGCACTGTCTTGTATAAACATACAGGAAAGATCTTCGCCTATGAAGATCCTTTCCATAGTTTTGTAACTCTTTTCTCCTACACATAGTAAATCCTAACAGGACGTAGGGCTATTACTCCCACCATCGGGGCCCAAACCTGTCTAAATCTCTCTGTGCTCCAGTTAACTTTGATTCATCATCCCTTCCCAGAGGGACACCCTGAAAGGTCTCACAACCTACAAATTCTGCATAAGTTCGACTAAGGACCCTGAGTCCGAATCGTCGACAGTACGTTCAAGAACGGGTTCCCACTCGTGTCGAAGTACCTTCTGTGCAATATGGATCAAAAAACCAGAAGTCTCCACGAGTGGTACCTAACCTGGTCTAGGCGCCACATCAACTTCTTAGTTCACTTCAGGCCAGGTCATTTTCACCGTGAGGCTGGGAGCATATCGGTGGCCCACGAGGATTTGTTCGATCTCCTCAACTGGCGGGATCCTGATATGTCCATCGTACAGACTGGAGTCCTGTGAGTTTGCTGTTGTGTGAAGTTATGACAGTTCATTTCATAAATCTAATCACTTTGTATGCACTACTTACTAATGTCTACTTTGCATCCAAGTGCATGTATAGGCTGGCGTTGATGAGGGCATGTGCCAAGGTGGGTTTCCTCGACCCAGACAAAATAAGCCTCACGATGCTAGAGCACGACCAAGCACATGTGGAGGAATACATATCAAGGGCACTACTAGCGTAGCAGGACCGAGAGTTCATTTTTGCGCCGTACCACCAAAGGTTAGTGAATTTCCTACTAATTTAACTCATTCTTGTATGTTACGCCTAACATATGTATGAAACGGTTCGCTTATATATGCAATGTAGGGGCCACTGGGTCCTCGCCGTCATTTGCCCATGGATGAATGAGGTCTATTACCTCGATTCGATGAGCGATAGGGTGGCGCATGTTTTCACCCTCACGTGGCACATAGATGCGTAAGTAACACAGTTGTTTTAAATTTTTCTCTGACTAGCTAATTAATGATAACATATTAACCAGCAATGCTAAATTAAATACAGGGCTTTCAAAAATTATGTTACTGCTAGAGGGAGGCATGACGCGTCGAAGGGCACAACAATTTCTTGGAAAGAATATGAGGTAATTAATACGGATGGAACTACTCATGATGAGTCTTTTAATTCAAGCTTAATTAGTTCTTTCGAGTTAATGTGGGTTTATGTCTTTGCATATGCAATTATCCCAGTGCCATCAGCAGCCACAATCGTGGGAATGTGGCTTCTATGTCATGAGATTTATGTATGACCTGATCAAGAGAAACTTTGCCCAATTCCCTAAGGTAACCATTTTTCCTGACTCAAAGTCAAACATTGGATGTCTCGTACGTTCCTAACTTCATATACGCATGCAGAGCGCCATGTTGAAAGAGCAATATGAGTTTCCTCAATTGAAGGAGCTGCGAACAATTTGGGCTCAATATGTGATGGAAGAAGTGGTTATCAACAATCCATCGTAAATGACTTGTGTAATATATATTGAATGTGTTGATTGGTGTATGTGTGTAAATTCATTGGTGTATTTGCGAATAAACTCAATATGTGAATAAATTCATTGGTGTATTTGTGAATAAACTCAATATGTGAATAAATTCAATCTGTCCAATGCATGTGTATATCTTTGTATTAGTGTATTTGTGAATAAATTAAATCTACTGTATTAGTGTATCACTGTATCATTGTATCTGTTAATGATCCTTTGTAATACTATCGGTTCATATCCTACAACCGATAGAAGAAAGTTGTGGTACTAACCGTGTCGAGGTTTAACCGATTGAAAAACTTATACATTACTATCGATTTCCAGTGAATAACCGTTACAAGAAATATAACATCACTATCGGTTGGGATCATTGAGCCGATAGTAGAATTGTCGATAGCGATTACTAAACATTGGAGGTGTAGGTATTTTACTATCGGTTTTTAACCGATAGGGTTGTGCTACGTTTCTTCTATCGTGCCGATCACTAGCTGTAAGAGAACCGATAGTAGATTTGATTTTGAACCGATAGTGAAAAGTATTTCTGTAGTAGTGGTAAGACTTTTGAACTTGAATGTGATGCCAGTGTGTCGACGATTCAGACTCGTGGTCCTCAGCCGAACTTATGCAAAATTTGTAATAGCGAGACCTTTCAAGATGACCCTCCAGGAAGGTATGTAGAAATATGGAGAATAGGAGCACAGAGAGGTTTATACAGGTTCGGGCCCTCAATGGTGGGAGTAATAACCCTACATCCTGTTGGGATTTCACTATAGGTGATAAAGGTTTACAAGATGGCGGGAAAACACCTTCACAGGCGAAGGGTTTTTCCTATGTGAGTGTACAGAGTGAAGCCAGAGAGGCTTGTAAAAACTATCTAATCTAAGCCGTAGACTTGGCTACTTGAGTGGTTGAGATGTTGTATCTCGCTTGTATTAGAGACGTTCACCCCTCCCTGTTTGATGCGTCTTGCCACCCTTTTATACTGGTCGAAAGGGTGCCATGCCGTAACCACATCAGGCAGTTGCTTGGATAGTTGGATGCAGTTTTTAGAGAACCGCTCTTAACCTCCACGCAAGTTTAACACATGTTATTCATGGATAACTGCACGTATTAACCTCCTGACGATTGGTCTTCCACGTGGAAGAATCTTTGGGATACTTGAAATATTCCCGCTATAGGGACAGCCGGACAGATGAACTCCAAATATCCTGGTCGAAGATGCTCTGACCGCAGGATGTTGGCTGACCGCGCAACATCTCAGTCATTCTGTTCGCGTATAGCACACGAACTTCTGACCGCGCAAAGCCTGCGACCTCGGGCTGATGTTTCTCAAAATGATTTGAGTTCACACCGCCAGGCACGTGTCTGGCTCGAATCTATCTTGAACCAACAGTGCATTTATTTGAACTGACCCGGGTGTCAATCTTCGTCAGCTAGCCCCCAAATTCGAAGAAAACGAAGGGACGTGTTTATTTTGAATTTAAAGACATGCATCGGATTTTTAACCCGGCACTTCAAATCCCCCGCTGAGTGGCGCACTAAGTGGGTCTGTTGGTTTCCCGAAACGGGCTCTGGGTATTACGTGATAGGTAATGACGGCGCTGTTGAAATGTTTTTTAACCCGAGGTGAAATTGTAAATGCTTTTAAAAACCCGAGGCGCTTAGAATGTGAACCGTCACCCTGGCGATTATAAATACCGGGTCTTTCGTTTTGCAAAGCTCCACAATTTCTTCTCACGGTTAAGTTCTTTCTAAAGTCACCTTCATTCCTCTCTTCATACACCTCCCGATGGCAGATCAAAACATCATCGAGATTGAAAGTGATGAAGAGGAAGTTCTTAAGCAGGAGCCTCAAATGCCTGAAGATCCATCTCCCTCAAGGAAGAAACCCAAGGTTGACGAAGGATCCTCCAGCAGAGCAAAGGTAGAAGATGAGCAATCATTCTTTCTTCCTTCAGCTTTCTACTCCAGCACTCCCTGCTTTTGTTTGGGTGATCGATTTTCTGGTTGGCAAGCGGTGACTATACGAGCAGAAGATCCTCAACTTATGTTGGGGAAGCAATCTTCTGGTGGGAAGGTTGCACTTCCACCGCCTGGTGATCATCCGAGTTTATCGGGTGATCTACTTTCCAGGATGGATATATCATCCTGTCACGAGTAGGGACAGGTAATGATCCTCATCTCCTTTTGCTGATAGTTATAGTTAGCATAACTAACTTTTTGCAAATGTAGGAGATTGGAGGCCCTAGTGATCAGCCTGCTACCACTCTGCCTCTTCCCCTTGGACAGATTCTTCTAAAGGAGAAGAATGCCCTGGAGAAAAAGACCGAAGAAATGTCTTCGGCGATTCTGCATTTAGCAGAATGTTTTGAACGATCCCGTGAAGAGGCGCACCAGTTCCGTCGAGAGAGGGACCATGCTCAGCAACAGCGAGAACTCTCCGATTTAATTAGGAACAGTAGTGTATCTCTTATTAGGGATGATGTAGATAGGCTTAGATTAGTTGCTAGTTCTCTGGGGGTTGTCAGTGTAGATCCTACTGACAGCAATATGTCCCTAGGAGAACTCTGCAAACTTCTTTCGGATCAGGTTGACGCTCTTGTCACCAGTATCCCTTTTGTATGTAAAGAATGCAAGAAATAAAGTTTTCTTCTTTATATGAATATTCTTTACATCTTCTGTGCAAAAATATGGCCATAAGCAATGTCTTTATGACCATTCATACACAGGGAAACTTCAGTTCTGCGATCAGAATCACACTTTTTTATAAAAGTACTGCGACCAGCTCTGATACCGCGATCAGACTTAAAACCGAGGTTAGAACTGAAACTTACTGTGACCAGAATTGAAGCTCGGTCAGACCGTCACTTCGATTAGAATCGGAGCTTAATCGAAAGCATGGTCTCGATCACACCACAACCCGGTCAAAATATATCCATATGTCCAAAAATTGGGTCGTAGGATTTTTTCATGAAAATATCCAAGGCATATAAAGGAAAAACATCCTCTGAAAAAGCACTGAAAACTTTTCAGGCTTTTGCACTTTCAGTTTCTGAAACAAAGAAATCTTTTTGTTTCAGATCTGATGCCTGGAACACTTTAACGGGTCCGCCAGAGATAGTATCCATTATGGGAAATGAATAAAATACTCAGTGGAACGTTTGAGTGGAACGTTACTCACATTAGTGCGTCTCCTCGGGTCTATAAAAGGAGCAGGTGTCTTCTTGAGGAACCCACACAGCAAAAAACCCTCAACATTTCCGCCGCACAAAAACCCTCGTTCTTCTCAGCCTTCGTCTTCCCCAAAAGTCGCCAACTTTTCCTCCGATTGTCCACCAAAAAATGGCGTCTTGGAGCCGATCAATCCACCACTCCGAGGAGAGTTTACTGGTGTTGGAGAAGGAAGAAATCCTTCCTCCGCGGCTGCTAATCAATTGGCGGCCGGCAGAGAAGGACCAAGAAACCCCAACCGTTCGAGAGGGCGAGTTGGTGGTTTTTGAAGAATATCTGCACTGCGGGTTCTGATTCCCTGAGAGTCGGTTCCTGAAGGACGTCCTCGAGCACTATGGGTTGGAGCTAATCAACCTCCACCCAAACGCAGTGCTGATACTGGCGGTGTTTCAGCACTTGTGCGAGGCGTTCGTCGGAGTGTATCCCAGCGTGGATCTCTTCCGGTGTTTTTACTATTTGGCGTGGTCGAAGAGCGCCAACGCCGCCGAATGCATCTACTTCTGGCTAAGGGAGAAGAAAGAGTATCCCTTCCCACCCCTGCGAGACTCAGTGCACGGGTGGCATCAGAAATGGTTTTATTGCACCCCGCCAACTGAGAGCGGGTTGTGGTTTGAAAACTCGCGGCCGGAGAAGCCAAGCGAGTTGGACTCCCTCCCGGCGATGAACGTGGAGTTCATGAAGCATGCCGAAGTCATTCTTCACTTAGTCCAGGAAGGACTAACAGCTCGCGACGTCATTCGTGACTTCGTGAAGAATCGGGTGAGCCCCCTGCGTGAAAGGGCTCACCCGGCTTGGGAGATCAAGTCCATGGGGGACAGTACCTTGGACTACAATGAAGGTATTCATTTCTAGTACTGAAATCTTTTTATGTTATTTCTGAAATGCATCAATTTAACTCGTATTTGGGAACAGCCCTGTCCTCAGCCGAGATCGAGAGGCGGACTAACTACCTCCTCAGGGCTTACAATGCCGAGGTAGAGGGCCCCAAGGGATCGCCTCGTCCCCAAAGCTTGATTCACGCCGGCGACGACCTTAAACAGGAGCGCCGAAAGGTACATTTTCCACTTAGCCTCTGTTTTGCAGGTCTTATGTATGTCTAGCACTAACAATTCCTATTGGAATGAGAACAGCTCCTAGGGAGGTTCGCCGAGGCGATGTTTCCCAGCGAGAACATCGGTTCCCTGGGGAAGCCGACGACGAAACATGTGAAGAAGGTTTCCTCGAGACCCAGGACGAGGAATCCTACCCCCAAGAAAGCCAGGCTAAATCTCGGGGAAGGGTCTTCACGAAGCGTCCCTCCTACCGCAAGGAAAACTGCGGTAAGATATCACATTCCTCCGACCTTTCTAGGTGCGAACTGGAATTACTTCTTCGTCGTACAGGGAGAGGGGAGCGAGGAGAAAGAAGACGATGATGTCCCTCTAATTCGCTGGAGGAGGAGGATCGTGGGCTCTCCATCCGGTGACGCTTCAACTCGCTCCGCAGAAACAACTGCTACCGCAGAGGCGGCTGTAGCAGATCCCGTGGCCATCGACAGCCCCGTGGCCGTGGGCAACTTCCCAGCCCCTGAAGCCCCCGAGGCTTCAAGGCCAGTTGCCTCTACTTCCCTAGTCGAAGGGGTGACCATGGTAAGATTCTTTTTGAACCTTGTTTTCTTCAGTTCCCCCTGTGTATTTAAGTTAATGCTTATGCAGGGAGAAGGGCTCTCCCCTGCGACTCCTGCAAGTCCCAGGGAGGAAAATCCTCCACCCCCGCGGACAGGAGTGGAGGTAATCGGTCAAGATCCTGTGGCGGTTGCAAACCAGGCGCCGACCCCAGGAGTCCAGAAGCCATCCAGGCCCTCGGATGCAGCCCCGCCAACCGGTCCGGTTGCCCAGGTAAAGACTCTTGTCATTCGTTTTTATCTTCCCCTAGAAATGTACTTACAGAAGAACACATCTAGGGGGGAGATGCCTTGTTCTCCAAGAGGAAGACCAGGACGGACGACAGTTGTCCCCTTTCTCGAGGAGAGCCTTCCCTGAAATCTCAAAAACTGATGGGATTTCAAATAAGGTAAGAACCTTTATCTTGGTTGTATTAAAATAAATCGTGATGATCACGACTTGTGATTGCTTGGTTCCTCTTTCCTTTGTCAGGCGAAAAGAAACAGCACCTGGCCCTTCAACCGCTTCAGGGAGGGTTGAAGTTGCTGCTGGTGCAGGAGCCTCCAGTGAGGAGCGCTCCGCCCCCTTGGTCTAGGAAGTCGTCTGTGTCGACGATTCAGACTCAGAGTCCTCAGCCGAACTTATGCAAAATTTGTAATAGCGAGACCTTTCAAGATGACCCTCCGGGAAGGTATGTAGAACAATGGTGAACAGGAGCACAGAGAGGTTTATACAGGTTCGGGCCCTCGATAGTGGGAGTAATAGCCCTACGTCCTGTTAGGATTTCACTATAAGTGATAAAAGGTTACAAGATGGTAGAAAAACTCCTTCACAGGCGAAGGGTTTTTCCTATGCAAATGTACAGAATAAAGCCAGGAAGGCTTGTAAGAACTATCTAATCTAGGCGGTAGACTTGGCTGTTTGAGTGGTTAAGATGTGTTGTATCTCGCCCCCTTTTTTTGCTTGACACTCCATACCACCCTTTTATACTGGTCGAAAGGGTGCCATGTAGTAAACTGCATCAAGCAGTTGCTTGGACGGTTGAATACGGTTTTTAGAAAACCGCTCTTAACCTCCATGCAGGTTAAACACGTGTTATTCATGGATAACTGCACGTATTAACCTCCCGACGGTTGATTCTCCACGTGGGGGAATCTTCGGGATACTCGGAATATTCCCGCTATAGGAATAGCCGGACAGATGAATTCCAAGCACCCTGGTCGAGAATGCTCTGACGCAGGATGTTGGCTGACCGCGCGGATATTGACTGACCGCGCGACATCCTTGACATTCTGTCCGCGTATAACATACGGACTTCTGACCGCACAAAGCCTGCAACCTGATCGCGCAAAGCCTGCGACCTCGGGCCAATGCTTCTCAGAATAACTTGAGTTCGCACCGCTAGACACGTGTCTGGTTCGAATCTATCCTGAACCAACAGTGCATTTATTTGAACTGACTCGGGTGTCAATCCTCGTCATCTAGCCCCCAAATTTAAAGAAAACGAAGGGACGTGTTCACTTTAAATTTAAAGAAATGCATCGGATTATTAACCGGACTCTTCAAATCCTTCACTTAGTGGCGCACTAAGTAGGACGGTTGGTTCCCCGAGACAGGCTCTGGGTATTATGCGACAAGTAATGATGGCGTTGTTGAAATGCTTTTTAACCCGAGGTAAAATTGTAAATGCTTTTAAGAACCCGAGGCATTCAGAACGTGAACCGTCACCCTGATGGCTATAAATACCGGGTCTTTGAATCTGTAAAGCTTCACAATTTCTTCTCACAGCTAAGTTCTTTCTAAAAAACATTTTCATTCTTCTCTTCATACACCTCCCGATGGCAGATCACAACATCATCGAGATTGAGAGTGATGAAGAGGAAATTCTCAAACAGGAGCCTGGAATGCTTGAAGATCCATCTCCTTCAAAGAAGAAGTCCAAGGTTGACGAAGGATCTTCCAGCAGAGCAAATGTAGAAGATGAGCCATCATCTTTTCTTCCTGCAGCTTTCTTCCCTAGCACCCCTTGCTTTTGTTTGGGTGATCGATTTTCTAGCCAGCAAGCGGTGACTATTCGGCCAGAAGATCCTCAACTTGTGTTGGGGAAGCAATCTTCTGGTGGGAAGGTTTCACTTCCGCCACCTGGCGTCCATCTTTCTAGGATGGATATATCAACGTGTCGTGAGCAGGGACAGGTAACAATCCACATCTCCTTTTTGCTGATAGTTTATGGTTAGTACAACTAACCCTCGCAAATGTAGGAGATTGGAGGCCCTAGTGGTCAGCCTTCTGCTGCTCCGCTTCTTCCCCTTAGACGGACTCTTCTGGAGGAGAAGAATGCCCTGGAGAAGAAGACCGAAGAGATGTCTTCGGCAATTCTGCATCTGGCAGATTGTTTTGAATGATCCCGTGAAGAGGCGCACCAATTCTGTCGAGAGAGGGACCACGCCCAGCAACAGCGGGAACTCTCTGACTTAATTAGGAACAGTAGTGTACCTCTTGTTAGGGATGATGTAGATAGGCTTAGATTAGTTGCTAGTTCCCTGGGGGTTGTCAGTGTAGATCCTACTGACAACAACATGTCCCTAGGAGAACTTTGTAAACTTCTTTCAGATCAGGTCGACACTCTGGTCGCCGGTATCCCTTTTGTATGTAAAGAATGCAAGAAATAAAATTTTCTTTCTTCATATACATACTCTTTACATCCTCTGTGTGAAAACATGACCATAAGCAATGCCTTTACAATCACTCATACACAGGTAAAATTCAACTCTGCGATTAGGATCACACCTTTCACAAAGGCACCGCGACCATCTGATACCGCGATCAGACTTAGAGTTGCGGTTAGAAGTGAAACTTATCGCGACCAGACTTGAAACTCGACCAGACCATCACTGCGGTCAGAATCGGAGTTTAATCGAAAGCATGGTCTCGATCATACCACAACCCGGTCAAAAAATACCCATAAGTCCAAAAATCAAGTCACAGGATATTTTCGTGAAAGTTTTCAGGTTACATAAAGGAAAAACATCCTCTGAAAAACTCTGAAAAACTTTTCAGGCTTTTTCACTTTCAGTTTCTGAAACAAAGAAGTCTTTTTGCTTCAGATCCGATGCCTGGAATACTTTAACGGGTTCGCCAGAGACAGTATCCATTATGGGAAATGAATAAAATACTCAGTGGAACGTTTGAACGAAACGTTACTCACATTAATGCGCCTTCTCAGGTCTATAAAAGGAGCAGATGTCTTCTCAAGGAAGCCACACAGCCAAAAACCCTCATCATTTCCGCCGCACAAAACCCTCATTCTTCTCAGCCTTCGTCTTCCCAAAAATCACCAACTATTCCTTCGACTCTCCACTGAACAATGGTGTCCTGGAGCCGATCCATCCACCATTCTGAAGAGAGTTTGATGTCGTTGGAAAAGGAGGAGATTCTTCCTCCGCGGCTGTTAATCAACTGGCGGCCTGCGGAGAAGGATCAAGAAACCCCAACCGTCCAGGAGGGCGAGTTGGTGGTCTTTGAAGAGTATTTGCGCTGCGGGTTCCGATTTCCCGAGAGTCGGTTCCTCAAGGATGTCCTCGAGCATTATGGGTTGGAGTTGATCAACCTCCACCCAAATGCAGTGTTGATATTAGCGGTTTTTCAACACCTATGCGAGGCGTTCGTCGGAGTGTACCCCAGTGTGGACCTCTTCCGACAATTCTATTTCTCAGCGTGGTCGAAGAGCGCCAACGCCGCCGGATGTATTTACTTCCGGCTGAGGGATAAGAAGGAGTATCCCTTTCCACCCCTGCGAGACTCAGTGCACGGGCGGCATCAGAAGTGGTTCTACTGCACCCCGCTGAAGGAGAGCGAGCTGTGGTTTGAAAACTCACGGCCAGAGAAGCCAAGCGAGTTAGACACTCTCCCGGCGATGAACGCGGAGTTCATGAAGCACGCCGAGGTAATTCTTCACTTAGTCGAAGAAGGGTTGACGGCTCGGGACGTCATCCAAGACTTTGTGAAGAACCGGGTGAGCCCCCTGCGTGAAAGGGCTCATTCGGCTTGGGAGATCAAGTCCATGGCAGATGGTACCTTGGACTACAATGAAGGTATTCATTTTTGGCATCAAAAATCTTCTTATGTTATTTCTGGAATGCACCAGTTTTAATTTGTATTTGGGAACAGTCCTATCCTCTGCCGAGATCGAGAGGCGGACTAATTGCCTTCTCCGGGCGTACAACACCGAGGTAGAGGGTGCCAAGGGGTCGCCTCGCCCCCAAAGCTTAATTCACACCGGCGACGACCTCAAACAGGAGCGCCGAAAGGTACATTTTCGACTTGGCCTCCATTTTACAGGTCTTATGTCTGTCCAGCACTAATCCCATGAGAACAGCTTCTTGGGAGGTTTGCTGAGGCGACGTTTCCCAGCGAGAACGTCGGTTCCCTGGGAAAGCCAACAACCAAGAACGTGAAGAAGATTTCCTCGAGACCCAGGACGAGGAATCCCGCCCCCAAGAAAGTCAGGCTAAATCTTGGGGAAGGGTCTTCGCGAAACACTCCTCCTACAGCCCGAAGAACTGCGGTAAGATATCAGATCCCTCCGATCTTTCCAGGTGCAAACTGGAATTACTTCTTCGTCGTACAGGGGGAGGGGAGCAAGGAGGAGGAGGAGGAGGATGATGTCCCTCTAGTTCTCCGGAGGAGGAAGATTGCGAGCTCTCCATCCGGCGACGCTCCAACTCCTTCCGCAGGGACAACTGCTACCGCAGAGGCAGCTGTAGCAGACCCCGCGACCACCGAAAGCCCTATGGTTGCGGATGATCCCCTGGCTCCTGAAGCCCCCAAGGCTTCAAGGCTAGTTGCCTCCACTTCCCTGGTCGAAGGGACGACCGTGGTAAGATCCTCTCAGAGTCTTGTTTTCTTCAATTCCCCCTGTGCATTTGATGAGCTAGTGCTTATGCAGGGAGAAGAGCTTCCCCCTACAACTCCTGCTAGCCCCAGGGAGGAAAATACTCCTCCTCCGTAGACAGGAGCGGAGGCGGTTGTGCAAGATCCTGTGGCGGTTGCACACGAGGTGCCAGCCCCGGAAACCCAGGAGACATCGAGGTCTTTGGGTGGGAAGCCGCCAACGGGATCGACTGCCCAGGTAAAGATTCTTCTCGTTAGCCTTTATCTTTCCCTTGAAAAAATTTTCATAGGGGAACACACACAGGGAAGAGCGGCCTTGTTTTCCAAGAGGAAGATCAGGGTGGACGATAATTGTCCCCGTGCTCGAGGAGAACCTTCCCTGAAATCCCAAAAGCTAATGGGATTTCAAATAAGGTAAGAACCTTTATCCTGGTTGTATCAGAAATGATGGTCACGAATTGTTACCATTTGATTTTTCTTTTCCTTTATCAGACGAAAAGAAATAGCGCCTAGTCCTTCAACCACTTCGGGAAGGGTTGAGGTCACTGCTGGTGCAGAAGCCTCTAGTGAGGGGCGCTCCATCCCCTCGGTCCAGGAAGTTGTCCGGGCCATAGGGGGAGAAGCAGGCGCGAGGACCCAGTTGCAGTCAACGGCGACTGGAAGCAGTGCCCAGCAGGCACTTCCTCCAACTGCCCCTGCTGTAGGCACCTCCGGACCTTCAACAAATCTTCCCATCAGTCCGGAAGATGCCTCCGTAGAGAAGTTCATGAAGGTATGATGAATCCTTCTATGGGTGTCCTGAATTGTTCATAGGACACCTTTAACTCCCTTTTTTGTATCACAGGAACTATCCCGGATGATGGCCCAATCGCGCGCTACGGCGGCGAGCATGGTGGCCATACAAAGAGAACGGGACAGCTTGCGCAGGTAAGGATCATTACTCTTCAACTTGTAAATATACAAGTTGATTATGACCACTCCTTCTGTTTTATTACAGGAAAGTGGCATCGTTGGGCAAAGAAGTGGCCACAGTCAAGCTTCATTCGATCTCAGTAGCTAGGAACCAAGAGATTGAAAACAACAAACTGCGGTCACAACTTGCTGGTAAGTTGATTCCTGATTAGGAATACTTGTCCTCATAACCTGTGAGTTATTTTTTTCTTGTTGCAGCACAAGCTGGTCAAATAAAGCAACTCAGTCAGAACAACAAAATCCTCCAGGATTCTATCCAAGCCTCCGAAAGGGCGATTGGAAAGCTGAGCCATTCAGTCTTCAAAAAACTGAAGGCGGTGGCTCATCTTCTGAAGGCTGATGTGGTCGAAACCACACGAGACAATCTCAGCCAAGATGACTGGTCTGCACTAGTTATGGCTCAAGCAGAGTCACTTCTCGAGTATCTCCCTGAGGATACACAGCGATGAGAAGAGGTGATCAGAACTAGAGTTCGGTCAGCCGCTTCCGCCATCCTTAGCCGGGTTCGACTTCACCATGGCCCAGATGCAGATCTGAATCCGCTAGTGGGACCAGTTGAGGTCGAGAGTGAAGAGCAACTAGAGGCCGTCATGGAGGAGATTAGTCCCCTTGTAGATAAGCTCCTGACTGAGCTCGGGATCGAATGATCCCTATACCTGTATAAAAACAGTTGTGTACAATGCAAAGCACATGAAAATTCATTTTTGAAAATGAATATATGTCTGTTTTATGTTGTTTCATATTATAAACATATCCCCCTAGCCCCCGCCTGTGATTGTAGATACTGAAGACTTAGTATTACAAACACAGGAGAAAGTGAATGTAACAACCAGGGACGATTAGGATCACTATAACACCTAGCCTTGTTTACAAACCAGCAGCCACTCAGACAACCAAGGATTTGCCAGAAAGCCCCGTGTGCGTTGAGAAACGGCTTATTTAGGAGTGACTTATCTGAAAGTGGTTATGAGATCGACCAGCGAATCCGACCAGGGTGTTAAATGATCTAGCCGCGGGCGACCAGCCCCCGAGCCGAATTCGTAGTGGATGGGCATAAAGGGAAATATTCACCATATGAAAGCAAAACATTTTTTATTATGAAAAAATGCTAATTGAACAGGAAAAATGGGATTGAGTACTTACACGTAGAACTTGCGAAGTTGATCGATGTTCCAAGTATTGGACAAAATTCGACCATCCTCCATGGCTAACCGCGCGGATCCTGGTCGCGGCACCGAGACCACAGTGTAAGGGCCTTCCCACTTCGGGGAGAATTTGTTTCGACTAGACTGATCTTGGATTTTTCGTAAGACCAGGTCGCCCACGTGAAGACTACGTGGTCGCACCCTTTTACTGTGATACTTGCGCAAAGCTTGCAAGTATGCCGCGGACTTGATCAAGGCGCGATCATGTCCTTCTTCTAGGAGGATGAGTTCTTGTGACCGCTGTTCGGACTGATCAACCTGTTCGAATCGTTCTGTCCGAACAGACCCAATACTGACTTCCATAGGCAGCACAGCCTCGGCCCCATAGACCAGATGGAAGGGCGTCTCGCCGGTGGCTCGACTAGAGGTAGTTCGTAGTGCCCATAGAACGGTATAGAGCTGTCTGCCCAAGCCCCCGAGTGAGTCTTAAGGCGATCAAAACACGTTTTTTAATGCCTTGTAGTATCTGCCCATTGGCCCGCTCTACAGCACCATTGCTTTGTGGATGTGCCACAGAAGCAAAGCACACCTTAGTTCCAATCTGGTTGCAGTAGTCTAGGAAGAGACCACTAGCGAACTGAGAACCGTTATCGGTGATAAGGCGGTTTGGAACACCAAATCGAGCAACAATGTTCTTATGAAAGAACTTTTGTACTGCTGATGCGGTAATATTGCGTACCGGTTCGGCCTCGATCCACTTTGTAAACGTGTCAATGGCTACGAACAGAAACTTGTACCCATTGACCGCTTGTGGCATAGGACCTACAATATCCATTCCCCAGACCGCGAAAGGCCATGCGAGGGGAATGGTTTGCAACGCATAGGCAGGTTGATGAACCTGTCTCGCGTGGAACTGACACTGAGGACACATCTTGACCATATGCTTGGCATCATCGAGTGCCGAAGGCCAGTAGAATCCTTGTCGAAAAGCTTTCTCGACCAGTGTCCGATATGACGCGTGCGCACCGCATACACCGTCATGTATTTCTTTCAAGAGGGATTTTTCTTCCTCCTGAGATATGCAACGCATGAATACTCCTTGAGTACCCTTTCTGTACAAAACCCCTTCTATGAGTTTGTACAGACGCGCTTTTCGAATTAACCGATCGCTTTCGGTTTCGTCCTCGGGTAGGGTCCCATGTTCAAGATAGACTCTCAATGGATGAGTCCAATCTTGTTCCTGACCGAGGTTGGTAACGCAGGCTATTACCGGATCATCCTCGATCGAAGTCATGATCGAAGGACGATCCAAGTGTTCAATGAACACTCCTGCCGGAACGGATGGGTGTGAGGACCCAATTTTGGATAATTGGTCTGCGAGAATGTTGTCCTTTCGCGGGATGTATTGGACTTCGAAATGACTGAAGTGTTTTTCCAATCTCCTCACTTCCCCCAGGTAATGAGCCATTGTCTCATCGGAGGTGCTGTACTCCTTGTTTACCTGGTTTACGACTAGCTGCGAGTCTCCCCTCACCACTAATCGACGGACTCCGAGGAATTTTGCTGCCCGGAGCCCTGCAAGAAGACCTTCATACTCTGCCGCATTGTTGGTCGCAACAAAGTGTAGTTGGATGACATACTTAAGCCGTTCGCCTTAAGGCGTAACTAAGACTACTCCAACCCCCGAGTGTTGGAAACTACGGGAGCCATCAAAGTACATTGTCCAGTAATCGGGGCATTCCAATTCCTCCGGAATCTGCACGGGTGGCTCAGGGTTGGTCCATTCGACCACAAAGTCGGCCAAAACCTGAGACTTAACTGCTGTGCGGGGCGTGAAATGATTTCAAAGGCACCGAGTTCGACCGCCCATTTAGCGATTCGACCAGATTTTTCTGGATTTCGGACTATATCCCCCAAAGGAAAGGAGGAGGGTACTGTGATCTTGTGAGCTTGGAAGTAGTGTCGTAGCTTACGAGAAGCCATCAGTAGCGCGTAAAGTATCTTTTGGACCTCAGGGTAGCGCTCCTTAGGACCATGAAGTACCTCGCTCACATAGTAGACGGGTTTGTGTATTCCTTCCCTATCCGCGATCAGGACGGCGCTGACCGCGTGCGGTGTGGCCGCCAGATAAAGAAGCAATGGTTCTCCTTTGTTGGGAGACACCAATACTGGCGGACTGGATAGATACGTCTTTACCTCCAGAAACGCTTTTTTGGCCTCATCAGACCATGTAAAATTGTGATGCTTCCGCAAGGCTTTGAAGAAAGGCAATCCCCTTTCGCCTAGTCGCGATGTGAAGCGACTTAAAGCCGCCATGCGACCAGCCAGGCGTTGAACATCTTTCATGGTCGAGGACGACCTCATTTGTTCAATGGCCCTGATTTTCTTAGGATTAACTTCGATGCCCCTGGAACACACAAGGAAACCAAGAAGTTTTCCTGAAGAAACCCCAAAAGAACATTTCTCCGGGTTTAATTTTATTCCAAAGCGATTCAAATTACAAAAGGTTCCAGCGAGATCGTCCAAATGAGACAATCTCTTGGTACTTTTTACAACCAAGTCGTCTACATATGCTTCAAGATTACGCCCTATCTGGGAAAGAAAGGTCTTTTGCATCAAGCGCTGGTACATGGAACCTGCGTTCTTGAGACCGAACGGCATTCTGACGTAGCAGTAGGTGCCGAAGGTGGTGATGAAGGCAGTTTTCTCTTCATCTTCTTCTACCATGCTAATTTGATGATATCCTGAGTAAGCGTCCAGGAAGCTCATCAGTTCGCAACCCGCGGTTGAGTCAACCAGCTAGTTGATGCGGGGAAGGGGAAAGTCGTCCTTTGGACAGGCACTGTTGAGGCTAGTATAGTCGACGCACATGTGCCACTTGCCATTTGACTTGCAGACCATGACCGGATTGGCGAGCCATTCTGAGTGATCAACCTCGCGAATAAACCCGGTTTTTAGGAGTTTGTCCAACTCCTCTCGGATGGCTTCCTGTCGGTCAACAGCAAAACGCCTGAGCTTTTGCTTTATTGGTCGTTGTCCAGGTCGAATTGCTAACCTGTGCTCGATTACTTCCCTTGGGACACCGGGCATGTTGGACGGTTTCCACGCAAACACATCTGCATTAGCCCGAAGAAAAGTAATGAGCTCGAGTTCCTATTTGTCGTCCAGACCTGATCCGACCCGAATTGTCTTGGATGGATCATCTGGGTACAACGGAACCAGTTTGAGTTTCTCATCTGGTCGAGGAGCAGCCTTGGTCGCGTCGGTGGCAACGGTGGCGACCTGGGCGTCCCGGAGGGGAAGTTGATCGACCATCTCCAAAGATAGCCGGTCGCACGTGAGTGCCACGTTGCGACTGCCTTGGACCGAGATGACACCTTTGGGGCCAGGCAATTTGCCGCACTGATAAGCATGTGCGTCGCCATCATGAACTTAGCAAGAGTCGGCTTGCCAAAGATTGCATTATAAGCTGAATCACAATCGATTACGTCAAAAGTAACCAATTCTGTTCGAAAGTTGTCTGGTTCTCCCAGTGTAACCGGGAGGACCACTTGTCCCAACGGCATCATGGAGGGGCCTGGGATTATCCCATAAAATGGATGGATTATGGGCTTAATCTTCGAACGAGGGATTTGCATCTCGTCGAGTGCTTTGACCAATAAAATGTCAAGGGAGCTCCCTCCATCGATTAGGACCCTTTCGACTCTCGCGTTACTGATGATCGGGGTAATGACCAGAGGGAGCCTCAATGGTCGTGTAAGCCCCGCAGGACAATCAGTGCGATCAAATGTCAAAGGTGTATCCGACCAACGGGGGTACTGAGGCTCACCAAGGGATGTCTCCGTTTGGTTAACCTCTCGGTAAAAGGCTTTAAACTGCCTTTTGGAAACGAAAGAAGAAGAACCTCCGAAAATAACATTAATATGATTTTGAGGTACCTGGTAGGACATTTCCTCGTCTCTGTCGGCGTCTCTAAGTCCGCACGCCTGTTCTTTAGGCGGTAAGGTCGGCATTGGCCCAACTCCCTGATAGAAGTCATCCAATTGCTTCAACCAACTCCTGCAGTTCTTGAGGTCGTGGCCTGCGGAGTTGTGGAGTGGACACCACTTCTTGCCTTCCTGCAAATTAGTTGACTTTTCTGGCTGGTCGGCACTACGACCACCAGAAGCAGTTTTATTCTGAAATGAAGGCTTGTTACCTTTGGTCGAAGGCGGCTTCTCTGTGACTGCGACCTCGCGGTACTGTCCAGAGCGGTTCCGCTTCGACTTTTTTGACTTCCCACCCGACGAAGATTCCGGCTTCTTGCTTGAATCTTCTTTCCTAGCGTCTTTGAAACCTGGTTGAGGCAGTAGGTCACCCTTGTCGACCATCCGGTTCCATTCGACCACTTCGACTGCGTCAGAATATCGATTGGCCATGTCTCATAGATCGGCCACCGATAGAGGAGGGTGGATAAACAAGTCTTCGGTGAATCTCCGGTATCGAATGGCATGTTTAAATGCCCTGATAACAGAGCCATCAGATATGTTCGGGATGGTATTCCTCACCCCGACAAACCTCTTGACAAATTGCTGAAGAGTCTCGGTTGAAGTTTGTCGTAGCCGATGAAGGTCGTCCTCTTTACCCGGCTTTTGGTAACAGTTTTGGAAATTGCTGAGGATGGCGTCGCACAACATTTCCCAATTGTAGATGGAACCCTCAGGCTGATTAAACAGCCAGGTTCTAGCCAGTCCTTCGAGGACTGTAGGCAGGTAGTTGGCCATGACCCGGTCATCGCCTCCTGCCGCTTGGATGGCAGTGATATAGATTTGAAGGAACTCGGATGGGTTGTGAGTTCCGTCAAACCTTTCAATGGCCCCTGGTCGAAACTTATCAGGCCAAATGACCGCACGTAGGCCGGGCGAGAAAGCTTTACAACCGACGTAGGAACCGTGAACTGCCCTGTGACTCTCGACCGGGTCACGAGCAACTTCACGCAATGGTGAAGTTATCCGTGGTCCCAAACGAGAGTGGACAGGGACCCGATCCCTACCACGAGAATCCTGCGTTCGCCTGTACTTATCCTGTCGGGATGGCACAGGCGGTGGGTAACTTCGCCGACCAGACCCAGAGTGAGAACACTCTCTTTCGCGGGAACGTGTTACCGACCGGGAAGAGGCCGTTGGAGTCGCCTCAGACGCGACCTCATCCAGTCTTTCCGCTAGGATCCTAGTGAAGGCCGGTTTCTGCGCATCCGTAAGCGTAGGAGGGAAGTTGCGCATGACTTCCACGATAGATCGCAGTCGACCATGGGTACTTCTCCTAGGGGCACCAGGTGTTACTGTTTCTTCGTCCACCGGGAAACGCTCCGGAGGCAAAGAAGGGGTCTGGTCGCGTTTGCGACCACGTGACCGCCGAGAAGAACTCAGAGCAGCATCGTAACGAGCCTGCGCATCTTGAAGAGCCTCTAGGGCAGTTCTACGTAGTTCGTTGTTTTGTTGCTCGAGATCTTGATCCTCCTTCTGTTTGCGATCCTGTTCTTCCCTAGCAGCCTGTTGTTCAGGAGTTTCCTCCGACAAGGCAGCGAACTGTCTAGGGAAAGAAGTTGTCGATGAGGAAAACATCTCAGTTTGTTCCGAGTCGGACTCGAAATCAAAGAGAAGGTGAAGGTTATCAGGGTCGAACCTCCCCGGGCTGATTTCCCGGTCGATATCATCTTTCCCCTCAGCAGGGTCATATGATGGACCGGATTCACCTTCTAGCGCATTAAGAACCTCGGTAGGTTCTGACCTTGCGCTAGACGCTCCCTGGTCGATGGACATGACCTGGAGAGATGATTCAACCCCTGGAAGATTCTGGCCTTCAACCTCCTCCATCGGAATAGGATCGCTTGGAGAAGGCATTGGGATATGAGCATAATCCTCGAGATCAAAATCGTTCTCGGAATCATATACTCCAGCCATATTTCAGCGAACCTCCGAATTAAAATTAGGACGCCTTGAGAAAGGCCCCACAGTGGGCGCCAGCTATCGACGATTCGGACTCGTGGTCCTCAGCCGAACTTATGCAAAATTTGTAATAGCGAGACCTTTCAAGATGACCCTCCGGGAAGGTATGTAGAAATATGGAGAACAGGAGCACAGAGAGGTTTATACAGGTTCGGGCCCTCAATGGTGGGAGTAATAGCCCTACGTCCTGTTGGGATTTCACTATAGGTGATAAAGGTTTACAAGATGGCGGGAAAACACCTTCACAGGCGAAGGGTTTTTCCTATGTGAGTGTACAGAGTGAAGCCAGAGAGGCTTGTAAAAACTATCTAATCTAAGCCGTAGACTTGGCTACTTGAGTGGTTGAGATGTTGTATCTCGCTTGTATTAGAGATGTTCACTGTCGACGATTCGGACTCGGAGTCCTCAGCCGAACTTATGCAGAATTTGTAATTGTGAGACCTTTCAAGATGACCCTTCGGGAAGGTATGCTGAACAATGGTGAACAGGAGCACAGAGAGTTTAGACAGGTTCGGGCCCTCGATGGTGGGAGTAAAAGCCCTACGTCCTGTTGAGATTTCACTAAGTGTGGTAAAAAGTTTACAAATGGAGGGAAAAGTCCTCACAGGCGAGGATTTTCCCTGTAAAAATGTACAAGGATAAGCCAAAGAAGGCTTACTAAAACGCTATATCAGGTGGGCCGTAGACTTGGCTAACTTAGATGATTTTGGGTTTCTTGATCTTCCGATCCCTCGGTTGATGTTTCAGATGATCTCCCTGATTGATGCTTCATGCCATCCTTTTATACTGCTTGAAAGGGTGCCATGTGAAGGAAACTGCATCAATCGGTTGCACGGACGGTTGGATGCGGTTTTTGGAACTGCTCTTAACCTCCACGTAGGTTAAACACGTGTTATTCATGGATAACTGTACGTGTTAACCTCCTGACGGTTGATTCTCCACGTGTAGGAATCTTCGGGGTACTTAGAATATCCTGTTTGCATAGGCAACCGAATAGATAGATCCCAAGTATCCTGATCGGCAGATGTTCTGACCGCGGGATATTGGCTGACCGCGCAACATCCCGAATGTGTAGTTCGCGTATAGCCTATGAACTTCTGACCGCGCAGGGCTTACGGTCTGACCGTGTAAAGCTGCAACCTGATCGCGTAAAGCTGCGATCTGATCGCGTAAAGCTTGCGACCTCGTGGTGATGCCCCTCAGAATAGCTTGAGTTCGCATCACCAGATACATGTCAGGTTCGAACCTGTCTTGAACCAGAAGTTTATGAGAAGTGACCCGGGTGTCAATCCTCGTCATTCACCCCTCCCTGTTTGATGCGTATTGCCACCCTTTTATACTGGTCGAAAGGGTGCCATGCTGTAACCGCATCAGGCAGTTGCTTGGATAGTTGGATGCAGTTTTTAGAGAACCGCTCTTAACCTCCACGCAAGTTTAACACATGTTATTCATGCATGGATAACTGCACGTATTAACCTCCTGACGATTGGTCTTCCACGTGGAAGAATCTTCGGGATACTTGAAATATTCCCGCTATAGGGATAGCCGGACAGATGAACTCCAAATATCTTGGTCGAAGATGCACTGACCGCGGGATGTTGGCTGACCGCGCAACATCTCGGACATTCTGTTCGCGTATAGCACACGAACTTCTAACCGCGCAAAGCCTGCGACCTGATCGCGCAAAGCCTGCGACCTCGGGCTGATGTTTCTCAAAATGATTTGAGTTCACACCGCCAGGCACGTGTCTGGCTCGAATCTGTCTTGAACCAACAGTGCATTTATTTGAACTGACCCGGGTGTCAATCTTTGTCACAGTGGGATTGGACTTGGAGTTGTGTTAATTCAAGAAGGTAAACCTGTTGCTTATTTCAGTGAAAAGTTAAGTGGACCTAGTCTGAATTATTCAACTTATGATAAAGAATTATATGCTTTAGTTTGGACTTTGGAGACATGGCAACATTACCTTTGGCCAAAAGAGTTTGTTATCCATTCTGATCATGAATCTTTGAAGCATATTAGAAGTCAAAGCAAATTGAATCGTAGACATGCAAAATGGGTAGAATTCATTGAATCTTTTCCTTATGTTATTAAACACTAGAAAGGGAAGGAGAATGTTATTGCTGATGCTTTGTCTAGAGGTTATACTATGTTATCTCAACTTGACTTCAAGATTTTCGGATTAGAAACCATCAAACAGCAATATGCGCATGATGCTGATTTTAAAGATGTATTGCTGAATTGTAAAGAAGAAGCTGGAATAAATTTGTGATAAATGATGGCTTTGTTTATCGAGCTAACAAGCTATGCATTCCTGCTAGCTCTGTTCTTCTTTTGTTGTTACAGGAGGCGCATGGAGGAGGTCTAATGGGACACTTTGGTGTTAAGAAGACGGAAGACATATTTGCTGTTCACTTCTATTGGCCGAAGATGAGGCGTGACGTCGAGCGCTACATTGCACGCTGCACTACATGTCAAGAAGCTAAGTCACGACTTAATCCACATGGTTTATATATGCCTCTGCCTGTTCCTAGCACACCTTGGGAGGATATTTCTATGGACTTTGTTTTAGGACTGCCTAGAACAAAGAAGGGGAGGATAGTATCTTTGTTGTCGTGGATAGATTTTCTAAGATGGCACATTTTATACCTTGTCAAAAGAGTGATGATGCTATAAATGTTGCTGATTTGTTTTCAGGGAAATCGTTCGCCTACATGGAGTGCCAAATACGATTGTTTCAGATCGTGATGCGAAGTTCTTAAGTCATTTTTGGAGATCTCTATGGGTGAAATTGGGGACTAAGTTGCTGTTTTCTACTACATGTCATTACCAAAACCGATGGCCAAACCGAAGTTGTCAACCGCACATTATCCACTATGTTGCGGGCTGTTTTGAAGAAGAACTTGAAGATGTGGGAAGAATGCTTGCCTCATGTGGAGTTTGCTTACAACCGATCGCTGCATTCAACCACAAAGATATGTCCCTTTCAGGTAGTATATGTGTTTGTTCCTCGCGCTCCTATTGATTTATTACCTTTACCATCTTCGGAAAGGGTAAGCATTGATGCTAAACGATGTGCTGAATTGATTCTTAAACTGCATGAAATAACTAAGGAGAATATATAACGTATGAATGAAACATACAAGATTGCTGCTAATCAAGGTAGAAAAGAAATAATTTTTGAACCCGGCGATCTTGTTTGGTTACACTTGTGAAAAGAAAGGTTTCCAGCCTTAAGAAAATCAAAGTTGCTACCTAGAACTGATGGTCCTTTTAGAGTGTTAGAGAGGATTAACAATAATGCATACAAGCTTGACTTGCCTACAGATTTCGGGGTTAGTCCCACCTTTAACATTGCAGATTTGAAACCATATTTGGGAGAGGAAGATGAGCTTGAGCCGAGGTCGACTCAAATGCAAGCAGGGGAGGATGATGAGGACATCACTACTATTGATGAGGACATCATTTCTTCAGATACACGCATCAACCATAATCCTCCGCTTGTTACACAAGGATCAATAACGCACGGCCGAGCCCGATTGTTGCATTGTCAGGTGAACTCGTTCCTAAGTTTATATATATATATGGTTTTGAGAATGGTTTACTACCTAATGGTGATAATATTGTGCTTAGGAACCATGGAGAGGACTAGCAAGGACGCGAGGACCAGCAAGGAGCCCAAGTCAAGTTGGAGTCTGGGATGGATTCGAGTTGGAGTCCGGTTTGGCCATCAGGAGAAGCCTGCCTTCAAATGACCATAACTCCCTCATACAAAGTCTGATTGGGACGTTCTTATAGTCCATGGAGAAGCCCACGACGAGATCTTTCCAATTGATCTGGCCCCATATCAAAATTCCTTCTAGATCGCCGGAAATTGACAAAACAAATTTTGATCAGATTCTGATTGGGTTTAGTCGGTGCTGCGTCACCTTTTTTGGTTGGCTCAAGGCCCATGTATCGAGTTAGAGTCCAAGTAGGGAAAGAGTCCATGTCGGTTTAAGGTTTCCTTACCTGACCACCGACCTCTTTTACCTCCTCTATATAATCTGGCCGAACCATTAGGGTTCTGCGGGTTTTGTTTAGTTATAGTCTTTCCTTCGTGAAGCTATTGAGATATTCTTCTTGGTCGGCTAGATCAACATCAATATCTGTATTCGGAACCCCAACTCTTTTTCGTGATTCAATCTATATTTGCAATTTTAGATTGCTTGTTTATCTTGTTCTTGTTTGTTCTTCGATTGTTTGCAGGAAAGATCTTCGTGATCAAGTCGATCGTGCTTCTAGTTCGGTCGATAACAATCCAAAGTTGGTTCAGCGATTGCCAGGGCGTATCAATCATGTACAGTTGGTAGCCGGATCGTGAGAGTCGTCTTCAGAAATCGATAGTTGTTGTTCTCATCGAAATATCGGACCACCCCGCGTCACATCATCAACACCGCGCCGTTGTCACCAACCCGTCCAGTCAATTCGCTGTCACCTCGCAGCTACAGCACTCCAGATTGTCGGCCAAGTTGCTCGCTCCAGTGCCTATATAAAGCCTCCTGTGCACTATTTACCTCCACACCAGCAAAACTGGCTAAGTCCCTAGAACTCGCCATGAGCACCTTCTTCCCCAGCGAGCCAGCAAAGAGGAGCTTGGTGCCAGCCCTGCCCACTGCTCCAATCTTCAAATTGAAGCTACCTGTAAATAGCCCTCGTCCTCCTCTCTGTGTCATAGCATTTGATTGGACCCCGGCGACCCCTAACGCCGGCGATCACCAGAAATCCCTAAAACCCCTGTTCCTCCAATGCTAATTGATCTAGCCCAAATTGGCCTTCGTGCTAGTAGGATAAGATGATCAGTGAGCTTAGTATAGCAGGCCTGTAAGCTTAGATTTCAAATTTAACCTCAAATCGAAGCTTTCCCCGAATTTGAGCGCCACCAGGATCTGGCTCTCATCGCCAGGCCACGCCGGCGACCCTCCGGTCAAATTGGCCGTGTCTGTAGCTTCCTCTTTTCCCCTTCTCACTCTCCAAGCAAGGAATCTAGTTCAAAGGCCTTGTGTCAAAAACCCCCAAATGCAGTGCCTTCTTCTCCAGCGCCGGCCGCCGGATTTCGTTCCCGACCGATCTAACCTGTGCCACCTTGTCCTTTAGCTTGGCCTCAGCCCCCTGAGCATTTCTTTCCACTAGCTCGACACCTAGATCTTCCCAGATTGGAAGATATGCCCTTGTCAAAATTCTATCCAGAACAATGGCTGTGCCGTGTCACCACCACGGTTCATCGCCGCCGTTCGTCGTCGTCCGGCCACCTCAACCCCTAAAACCACCACCATCGTGTTCTTGGCATCCACGCCTATCTCCTAGACATAGTTGGCGAAGTGTTTGAAGCCCAGAACCTAATTTACCACTCTACCCTAGTTTTTGACAAGTCAGTGCAGTGTCTGTGCATGTTAGCCACTAGCATTAGCTTTTTTTAACCCCTTCTGGTTGAGCAATTGAAATGCCACTTTGTCCACTAGATTCTTGGAGCTATGCTCTACATTTTTCTCTACTGTCACATCCCCAGAAAACCTACCTAAGAGTAACTTAAGGCTACACCTAGTCGTAAACCGAATGTCGACCCTTCGGCGTTCGATCCTTTCAACCCATCTCTTCGAGCAGCGCTCAAGTAACCTTGTCCAAATCATTTCCCCTGCATGCATGATATATTTACTTATTATCTCCTATGGAAACTATCTTCTGTATGCTTATGTAGCGTATGTGTTGTATTGGTTGTATCCGCCGCAGAGCTAGAAGTTGCAGGAGCAGAAGATGTCTTCAAAGATTTCTCTGAGAAACTAGACTCCTCATTACAAGGCAAGTCTCAACCCCCTTGATCATGTCTCTCCTAATATTTTGAAATGAAGTAGATTAACTGTTTTCAAGTATATGCATGCTTTATATTCAAATGAGAGTTATGTTCAAATAATGTGGATAGATATAACCTATATTGATTGTGAAGCTCCTTTATGATTGAATATCCATGCACCCTTGTCACCCTAGGATATATGCTTAGAATTATGCTTATGCTTGAATACTTATGTTAAATGTTAAATGGTCAATTATATGAGAAACATGTTGAAAACCCCTTTTTATGAAATGAAATGTGAAATAGGATTTGGTAGTGAGGATGGTTTGAATGGTTGGGTGTTGTGTGCACCAGGGTATGTGGATGTTCCTCACTATTGATTCATAAGGACGAGAACCTTGTGTTGTGTATCTAAACGAATTGAAAACGTACCAACCACTTGCCTGGAATGGGACAGGCGCAACTTAGTAGCTATCTTGGTGTTAATAGTCCCCTGCATGGTTTGTCGATCTGGTTTCTCGCGTGGAAACTGGTGGGCCACAGAGGGCCATGAGTGATGTGAGATCAAAAAAATAATGAGAGGTTATGGTGGATGGAAGGAAGTCGCCCTACGCATAGATTAAGTCATGCGCGGCTGTAATCGAGTGGCTATATGTCTTGCAGGAACATAGGCCAAGGCTAGGAAGTAAGGCAGTGGGGAGGACCCACAACAGTACTTGAGACTTGATTGTATATTTACCGGGCAGGGACACTGTTAACACTAGACTGCAAAATCGTTGTGTGATCTCGACCTTGTAACATGTGTATAAGTCACATGGAGCTAATCCGACTTGAAAGTCGAGTGATCCAGTGGATTTAAAAAGAGGTACACTTTTGCAAAGCATAAAAGAAGTATCAGATACTCTGTACTCCCAGGTTCAGGAGTCTGTTCGTAGTGGATGTTATCCATGGGTTTCAGCACAAGTAACTTTTGAAATGTTTTCATAATATGGGTTAATAAAAGTAGTGGCTCATGGGAGACCGCTACACATAACATTTTCTGAAGTATAACTAAAGATTTCAAAGTGTCACTTTTAAAGCTAAAAGTGCTTTTCTCAACCCTTCTTAAAAATCTATACTATCCTTAAGTATAAGGAAAAACTAAACCTTCACCTGTTGAACACCCCTCATCTTGATATAACTGCATTAATTCCTAAAATGAGATTTGCTGAGTGTTGTGTAAAAGCATGCTCACCCTTGCAATTATATTCAACCACAGAAGAGGGATTTGAGGATCCCGATTCCCTTGGTTTTGAGTACCATGCAGAAGAAGAAAGCGCCCCAGATGAACCACCTCTCTAGAAGGGTTACGTGCCAAGTTGAGCCAGATGTGGATGAAGCCCCTCCAGTCCCGTTGCCGATGGAAGTCAAGATTCTCATCGCTGCTTTTTGTGCTTTTCTTTGTGTTCGATACTTCGATGCCGACTCTTGTTTTGAGAAACTTGTTATTTTTCTAGCAACTTTAATTAGCGCCATTCGTAGCGTGTTGGTAATGTAATATTGGTCCTTGCGACCGAGTACCTGCTTAATTATGTTTATCATAATTCTGTTGTTGTGAGCTTATGATTGTACCTTGTTGAGTGCAACCCACCTGGGCGGTTGCCACCGGATTCCTCAAATGAGGGTCCCACACTCCACCGGCGGCGAGCTCCACGGCGTGGCAACATGGCTGGTGCGATCGAAATCGGCGCGGTCGAATGCAGTTGCTCTTAGTCTTGGTCGAACGGCCAGGGACTGAAATGTGATGATTTTGTTTAAATCTTTGACCTGATTGCAATTTCTAAGATTGGGAGGGTTTATCTGGGTTCTGATTTCACAAACTTACACAACATTATTCTCTGAACTCATCCAGCAAAGACTTTGGCGAAATTCAGCATGTTTTGATGGATTTTCGAATAAATCAAAAATAGGGTATTTTAGGGTATTTAAAATCTAAGTTTTGTCGATTTTGAATTCTGGGCATTTGGAGTGAGATTTTGAAGTTCTGATAAAAGGATATTTTGTATTAAATAGCATTTGAAAGGGGTTACCTGAATCATATTTGGATTTGGAGCTACTTTGTGGTTTTTAGTCTTTTCGGGCTCCTGGAAAACCAGTAAAGGACTAAACTGCGATACAATTTGGACTGATTTGTGAAAAAGGCTTAAACGATGGAATCAATCTGCCAACTTTTTAGGTTAAGGTATTGATGTATCTGAGATCATAATTTAAAAGACACTTTAGTCTGGATAGGGTTAAAATCAAGTTAAATTGATTCACTGAAACTCAAGAGTATTTAGGGTAATATAATATATTTCCGTTTTCGAAAACAAAAAGAGGTGAAGATTCTGGGAGTTAGGGTTGGAATTTGATCTGGCTTCCGAAGGCTTTTATGTTTAGAGTAACTGATAGGTCGAATTTGAACAATCTGATCTTGAATTGGATCTTCAGAGTGGATTTTGAGACTTTTGTGGATTAGCCCAGGCTTAGGCTGAAAGATCTGGCTACAACTACCAGATACATGCATGCATGATTTTCATGAAAGGGAGTTTTCACCGCTAAAACTAGGGTGTTACAGGTCTACCCTCCTTAAAGAAATCTCGCCTCGAGATTTACCTAAGATAGGAAAGAGGTGAGGATGGGCTTGCCGCAGGTCTTCTTCCTTCTCCCAAGTGGCTTCTCGTTCTGAGTGGTTCCTCCATTGAACCTTACACAATTTGATCTTCCTCCTTCTGAGCTGGCGTTCATCAGTTGCTAAGATTTTGATTGGGTGCTCAAGGTAAGTAAGAATCTTTTGCAGTGATATCCCTTGTGCTTTTATCTGATTAGTAGGCTCCTTTAAACACTTCCGGAGTTGAGAGACATGGAACACATCATGCACTCTTGCTAATCCCAAAGGTAATTCCAATTTATATGGTACTTCTCCCTTCCTCTTGATTATCTTGAATGGTCCAATATATCTTGGAGATAGCTTTCCCTTCACTTGGAATCTCTGTAATCCCTTGAATGGTGTGACCTTGAGATAAACCAAATCTCCTGGTTCGAATGATAGTTCCCTCCGTCGGTTGTCTGCATAACTCTTCTATCGCGATTGAGCTACCTTCAGTCGCTCCTGGATAATCTTGACGTGAGCTTCTGCTTCCTCCACGATATCTGATCCAATTACTTTTCTTTCTCCTGGTTCGTCCCAATGCAGTGGGGTTCTGCACTTACGTCCATATAAAGCTTCAAAAGGTGCCATCTGTGTACTAGCCTGGTAACTGTTATTATATGTAAACTCTACGAATGGTAAGCATTTGTCCCATCATGTTCCATAATCTAGTATACAAGCTCTTAGGAGATCTTCCAAAATTTGGTTCACTCTTTTTGTCTGTCCTCCTGTCTGAGGGTGATATGCAGTGCTGAAATTCAACTAAGTTCCTAGGGTTTCATGAAGTCTGTCCCAGAACTTAGATGTAAATTGTGCTCCACGATCCGAAACAATCTTGTTTGGAATACCATGCAATGCCACTATTCTTTGCATGTATATCTCTGCCAATTTACTGTTGTCATAGATCTTCTTGATCGGTATGAAGTGAGCTACCTTTGTAAGTCGGTCCATGATGACCCAAATGGAATCATATCCTCCTTCAGTTTTAGGTAGTCCTGTAATGAAGTCCATGCCAATTTCTTTCCATTTCCACAATGGTACTGGTAGAGGTTATAGCTTCCCGGCTACCTTCTGGTGCTCTGCTTTAACTCGTTGGCATGTGTCACAACTGGCAATATATTCTGCGATCTCTCCCTTCATATTATCCCACAAGAATTTGCTCTTCAAGTCTTGGTACATCTTGGTATTGCCAGGGTGGATCAAATATGGGGTTTTATGTGCTTCGTGTAGAATTACTTCCTTGAGATCTGCACTTTGAGGTACACAGATCCTTCCCCGAAACCACACAATTCCTCGTGCATCTTCTGTGAATCCCTGAGCCTTTCCTAACTTAATTCAGCTCTTGATCTTGCAAATATCCTCTTCTTCCTTCTGGGCATTCCTTATTTGTTCTTCAAGTTGGGGCTCTACAATTAGAGTAGCTACTGTCCCTTGTGTTACTACTTCCACTTGATGATTCTGCAACTCTTGTTGTAGGTAAGGGTTCCTTAGTATGATTGCTTCTTGCAGGTTGTAGACCTTCCTGCTTAGGGAATCTGCTACCACATTAGCTTTTCCTGGATGGTACTGGATGCTGAGGTCATAGTCTTTGATCAATTCTAACCATCGTCGCTGACGCCTGTTAAGCTCTGCTTGCGTGAAAATATACTTGAGGCTCTTGCGGTCCGTGTAGATCTCACACTTATTCCCAAGCAAATAATGTTGCCATATTTTCAGCGCACGCACTACTACTGCTAATTCCAAGTCATGCGTAGGATAATTTTCTTCATGTGGCCTCAGTTGGGGTGAAGCATAAGCCACTACTTGGCCTTTTTGCATTAACAAACAGCCTATTCCTTGCTTCAAAGCATCACAGTATACTACGAAGTCTTCCTTGCTATCTGGCAATGTAAGAACTGGTGTTGTGGTTAGCTTCTGCTTGAGCTTCTGAAAGCTGTCCTCACACTTGGCGGTCCATTCAAATGTGACGTACTTCTTGAGCAGGTTAGTGAGGGGTTTGGCAATCTGAGAAAATCCTTCAATGAACCTCCTGTAATAGTTTGCTAGTCCTAAGAAACTTCGGATCTCTGGCATGGTGGTAGGCTATTTCCACTCCTTGATTGCTGCAATCTTAGCTGAATCTACTGAAATTCCTTCTTCCATCAGGACGTGTCCGAGGAAGGCAATCTTCGTCATCCAAAACTCGCACTTGTCAAACTTGGCATAGAACTGCCTCTCCCGTAGTCTTGTCAAGACTAAGTGCAGGTGTTGCTCATGCTCCTCTGGGCTTTTGGAGTATATTAGAATGTCATCTATGAACACTATGACAAATTTGTCAAGAAAATCCATAAATGTACTGTTCATGACATTCATGAAGGCTGCTGGGGCATTAGTCAAGCCAAAAGGTACTACTGTAAACTCATACAGCCCATATCTGGTGGTGAAGGCGGTCTTGGGTATGTCTCCTTCCTTGATCTTCAGCTGATGGTATCCTGACTTCAGGTCTATTTTGGAGAATACCTTCGCTCCTCAGAGCAGGTCAAATAAGTCGTCGATCCTTCGAAGTGTATACTTGTTCTTTATAGTTACCTCATTCAACGCTCGGTAATCCACGCACATCCTTAAGGCTTCGTCCTTCTTCTTCACGAATAACACTGGGGCTCCCCAGGGTGAAGCACTTGGTCTGATGAATCCTTTGTTCTCCAAATCCTCCAGTTGACTTTTGAGCTCCCCCAAGTCTGTGACTGGCATCCTGTAGGGTCATTTTGCTATGGGTGCTGCCCCTGGGTTAAGTTCGATGTGAACTCTATCTCTCTGTTGGGTGGCATCCCTGGAAGCTCTTCTGGAAACACATCTGGGTACTGTTGCACTACTGGCACTTGGTCTAAGCATACTTTCTGTAATGCTTGAATGGTTCCATGTGGTTCCTTAGCTGCTAATCTATCCACATGGAATAGAACTCTCTTCCCCCCATCACTAACAAGGCTTAGGGTTTTATTCTCACAGTCCACTAGACCTTTATGTTGGGACAACCAATCCATTCCCAAAATAATGTCTAGGCCTTGCAGCTCTAGTACTAGCAAATTTGCCATAAACTCTACTCCTTCGATACTGAAGGTTATATTTTGGCAAGTTGAGTATATAGGTAGCTTAGCCCTTGGGGTTTGTATAGCCATAGAATATTCTAGGGATATTGTATGCAGTCCCACTTTAGATGCAAAAATTTATGATATGAATGAATTTGTAGCCCCAGGATCAAATAATATCAAGGTAGATGCAGACTGGATCAAGAATCTACCTAGAAGAATGTCGGTGGCGTTTCCCGCTTCTTGGATGGAGGTGTAGTTTAGTCTGCCCTCTTGAGTTGTAGTTGGTGTTCTACCTCTTCCTCTTCCTCGGTTGGGCATGCTTCCTCCTCTTCCTGGTGGAGTCCCTCTGTACTTCTGTGGTGGTGGCGCTGATACTCTGGGTGCTGCTGGCTGTGTTCCCGCTTGTGACCTGGCGATGGATATTGGAAGTTGTATCCAGGGACAGAATTCTTTGTGATGCCCACACTGTCCGCAGTGAAAACATTGGACACTCGCGTGAGGGCAATCCTTTTGGAGATGATTTTCGTTGTAGTTAGGGCACAGTGTCATTGCTGGTCTGGGAGTCTGGTATGATGGTCGAAAACTGGAGGTGATAGGGGCTCTTCCTCTGGTCGGCTTTGTCTGTGGCCGCACTTGCTGGAGCATCCTTCGCTTCCGGCTTTCCTCTCCCACATTCCTCTTCTCTTCTATCTTCAAAACTCTGTTCACTAGTGTTTGAAATTCTGTAAACTCATGGGAGGCGATTTGGTACTGCAAGTAATGCTGTAGTACTTTTGCGAAGCGTTCTATTTTCTTCTCCTTTGTATCGACATCTCTAGGTGCATACCGAGCTAAGTGGGTGAACTGGTGCAAATATTCTATGATTATCTTGTTCCCTTGGGTCAGATTGCGGAATTCCCGATGTTTGGCAGTTATGACGCCGGTAGGTACATGAAATTTCCAAAATTGTTCCTTAAATTCCGTCCAAGAAATGTTATCTTTGTCGAGGCGAGCCTCCCGGTAATTCATCCACCATGTGGCTGCAGCTCCTGCTAACTGATGGGATCCAAACATAACCTTCTCTCGGTCGCTACATCAGACCGTGTCTAGTTTCCTCTCTATATCCCTTAGCCAATCATCGGCAATCATGGGATCAGTCGCACTGGAGAAAGTTGGTGGACGGGTCTTCTGGAAGTCTGTCAGTCTGGCGCCTACAATAGTTCCTTCTGTGATTCCGGTTGGCATTCTCTGAATTATTTGGGCTAGCAGTTGGGTATGGCCTGTCTGGGCTTCTTGATGGCTTTTCTCCATGGACAGGAGAATTTCTTGTAAGCTCGGCTGTACCTCTCGCGATGGTCCTGAGCCTTGGCCCCTCTACTGATACGGGGATCCTCTCCTCATCTGTTCCGTTGGTGGTGTCTGTTCTTGCACTTCTCTGCCGTTGTACGATCTTCTCCTTGTGTCCACCATGATGACTCTGAAGAGAAGCAGATAGGTCTAACTAACTAAGGGAAAGCAGATAGGAATGTGGAAATTAATGCAACTTACATTAATGCTTAAAATATTCAAACAGACTGGCTATCCACCATAGTTCATTACAAACATTAATACAAACAATGGTGAACAATAAAACCGAAAGCATTCACCAATCCTAAACAAGCTACCCTTGCCCCGGGAGTCCTCAAGGTAGTATAGCTACTTGTGTAGGGCTCGACCTCCTCAGGCTTGGTCTCCTCAGAATCCTCTACAGTTGTAACACCCTGTTTTGCCAAACCCTAAAATAGCCAAAATCCACATCTTGACCCCAAACCCTAATCTGCTTCAGCCATTCCCTTCTAAGTGTTGTTCAGAACATTTTTCCCTTCGGGATCACCTCCAAAATCCCATCCTAAAACTGAGTTTCGACCCTTGCCGTCTCAGAACCCTAATTACCCTAATTTTACCCTAAACTGCTTTTCCCCAAATTTTGTCGAAACCCTTCAGATCTTACCCGATCATACCAAACTTTGGCCGGATAAGTTCTAATAATCTTTTGCAACTTATCTGCGAAATCAGATTTCAGATCGGACCCTCAGATCTCGAAATTTGCAATCAGGCCCAAGTTCTATTCAAATTTTCCTCACAAATCAGTCCCTGGAGCAAGTTTCAAAAATTGCAGAACGGCCCAAACTTCTTTTCAGGTCCATTCGACCAGCGCCTGGTCGTGGCCTACGACCAGCGCGAGTTGCCGTTGCCGCGCCGTGGTTTTCGCCGTGCTTGCTCGCCGCCGGCCACCGCTCTTGTCGCTTGTGCCCGTGAGCTGCTGTGCCACCCCGTGCGCACGTGCCAGCGCCGTTGCGTCGCCTTGCCCAGCGGATAAACGGCCGCGCTCCAGCAGCGTTTTCGCGCGCGCATGCCCGTTGCCGTGGCATTGCATGCGTGTACGTGTCATCGCCGGAGCTTTGCTGTTGCCTCCGCATCTGCGCCGTCCCAGGAGAAGTTCCAATGCACCCGACAAGGTCAGCAAAGCTGCAGCACCGCCTGAAGCAAATCATGTCACCGTCGCCGTCGTTGCGCCTGCGCCCGACAAGTTTCTCCCCGGCGCAAGCAACCACTGTCGTGTTTTCCCTCGCAAGCTCCGTCCCCGTGCCTATTTAAACCCTTCCTGTGCTTTGAGAGCCTCAAGCCTCCAGAAAATCGGCTAAGTCCCAAACTCCACCGTTCTCGCCTTCTTCTCCGGCGAGCCAGTGAGTGAGCTCACGGTGCCAGCCCATCTCGCTGCGCCATTCTCCAATCCAAGGCCACCAGTGAGTTCCCCTCTTTCCCCTCTCTGTTTAGTCGCAACCAATTGCACCAGATCGATCCCCATCGCCGGTGATCGCCGGAAAAGCCCAATTGCCCTGTTCCCCCAATGCTAACCGATTCACCCCAAATTAACCCTCGATTCTGTAGAAGGAATTGATCAGTAAGCTTAGTAGAGCGAGCCTATTGAATCAAAATCTTCAATTGAGTCCAAATCGAAGAAATCCCAAACAGGAACCTCAGCCGTTCGCCGGACTTCGGCGCCAAGCTTCTCCGGCCATCTCCCAGCAAAATTGACCCCTCCAGTAGCCTTGTTGTGCCCTAGAGATCATTCCCAAGCTTGGAATTAAGCTCATTCGCCTTGTAGCGAAATCCCCTAGGCTCCAGTGTCATCTTCTCCAGCGCCGGTCGCCGGAATTCGTTCCCGGCCGATTCAGCCGACACCACTTTGTCCCTTAGCTTCGCCTCACCTCCCTGAGCAATTTCTTCCACTAGCTCGACACCCGGATCTGCCTAGATTGTGAGTTATGCCTTTGTCAAGCTCTTGTCCAGATCAATGTCTGTGCCGTGTCACCACCGCAGTTCATCGCCGGATTTAGCCACCCTCCAGCCACTTTCAACCCTTGTTCCTGTTGAGTATTTTGTTCCTGTTAGTAATGCCTACCTCCCAGACAAAGTGTTGCATCAATTGGAGCCCTGGATCAAAAGTTAAGCCATGCCCTAGTTTCTGACCATGCCCAGCACTATGTCAGTGCATGTCAGCCACTGGCATTAGCCTTGTTTGACCCCTTCTGGTTGAGCAATGGAAGTGTCACTTTGTCCGCTAGATTCCTGGAGTTGTGTTCTACATCGTTCCCTTCTATCACTTCTCCAGAAAACCATCCTAAGACTAGTTTGAAGCCATGCCAAAGCCATGAACCGTATGTCGACCCTTCGACGTTCAATCCTTTTTAGCCGTTTCTTCGACCAGAGCCCTTGTGACCTTGCCCTAACCTTTTCCCCTGCATGCATGACTTATTTACTTAATAATTTCTATGGAAACTATTTTCTGTATGCTTATGGTATGTGTTTGTGTGTTGGTTGATTGCCGCAGAGTCAGAAGCGGAAGGAGCGGAAGAAGTCTTTGAAGATCCGTCTGAGTATTTAGACCCAACATCGCAAGGCAAGCCTCATTCCTTTGATCATGTCTCACCCAATATTTTCATATGAAGTATATTCACTGTTTCTTACTATGCATGCTTAATTGAGATACAAGTTATATTTGAATGACATGAGTAGATATGACCCAATGAATCATGAAACCCCTTTTGTTATTGAACCTTTATATATATGCTTTTGTCACCCTAGGACTCATATACTGAATGTCCACATTAAACTTGAAATGGTCAAATACATGAGAAGTTATAATGAAAACCGTTTTGCTAAGAAAACTGATAAAAGGGATCAGTAGTGAGGATTGGATTGTATGGAGAGGGTGCGGTGCGCACCAGGGAATGTGAATGTTCCTCACTATTGGTTCATAAGGACAAGAACCTTGTGCTGTGTCTCTATGCGAATTGTAAACGTACCAACCACTTGCCTGGTATGGGACAGGCACAACTTAGTAGCTTTTTGGTATTAGCAGTTCCCTGCATGGTTTGTCGATCTGGTTTCTCGCGTGGAAACTGGTAGGCCAAGGTTCGGCCATGAGTGATGTGAGTTCAGAAAAATAATGAGAGGAAAAGGCGTAAAAGAAGAAAGGCGCCCTAGACCTGATTAAGCCGTGAGCGGTTGTAATCTTAAATGGTCGTATGTCTCGCGTGGACATAGACCAAGGCTATGTGTCCTGCGGGAACATAGACCAGAGAGGCTAGGAAGTAAGGCAGTGGGGAAGACCCACAACGGTACTTGAGACTTAACTGTCTATTTACCGGGCGGGGATACTGTTAATACTGAACTGTAAAAACGTTGTGTGATCTCGGCCTTGTCACATGTGTATAAGTCACATGGAGCTGATCCGACTTGAAAGCCGAGTGAACCAGTGGATTTAAAAAGAGGTACATCTTTGCAAAGTGTAAAAGAAGTATCAGATACTCTGTACTCCCAGGTTCAGGAGTCTTTTCGTAGTGGATGTTATCCATGGGTTATAGCACAAGTAATGTTTTGGAATGTTTTCATAATGCGGTTAACAAAGTAGTAACTCATGGGAGACTACTACATCTAATGTTTTATTGAAAACCTGTTTAATGTTTAAAGTATCATTTTCATGACAAAGTACTGTTTTACCGAACAAATGACTTGGAAATCTATATATCTCTATCCATATGAAACTAAAACCCCGGAATCATATGTTTCACCCTCATGTAAGTACAATTGCATTAATCCCCGGAATGAGTGTTGCTGAGCACCAAGTGCTCACCCTTGCATTTATATCCAACTGTAGACGAGGGATTCGAGGATCCCGATTCCTTCAGTTATGAGTACTCAGCAGAAGATGGAAGTGCCCCGGACGAGCCCACGTTCTAGAAGGATTATGCACCAAGTCAAGTCAGATGTGGGAGAAGCCTCTCCAACTCCGCTGCTGATTGAAGTCAAGCTGTTTGTCGTTGCTTTGTGCTTTTTGTTGTGTGTTCGGTACTTGGATACCGATTCTGGTTCTGATAAACTGGTTATTTTCCTAGCAACTCTACTTAGCGCCATTTTCGGTGCTTGGCTATGTAATATTGGCCATGTTGGCCTGATACTTGTTTAATGATATTACTATGCTTGTGTGGTTTAAGCTCATGTGACATCATGCTGTGTGTAACCTACCTGGGCGGTTACCAAGGTGATCCTCAAATGGGGGTCTCACAACAGTGACGAATCCCGGCTGCGGTCCTGACCCCTGAAGTAGTGAAGCTGCTCTACTGCCCTCCTCCTGGTGGCGGGTGCCTGGTGACGAGAAGAGTCGACGAAACCCTGCAGAAGAGGCGACTCTCCACGGAATCAAGATACGTCCGGAACTGGGTCCTGGAGCTCTGGTTGGTGACGCGACGGGTGGAGCAACCTCCTCGATGGTGCGGATCCTCTCGGCTGTGGGCTCTGATGCAGATGACGGGGATGTAGTCCTGGCGCGTCTCCTCTGCTCCTCGAATCTCCTCCGAACAAGCAACTTGGCATAGTTTGCGTCGAGGCTCCTTAAGATCTCTACGGTGCTAGCAAGACAAGGATCCGGATACTCTTCAGTCGCTACGGACGGTCCTGGAGATGTCCCAAACCGCGGGGATGGCACATAGCAGTAAGGCGACTCCTGAAGTCTGCAGGCGTAGATCTGGTGGACTCGATGCACAGCTTCTCTTACCGCATCCTGGATAGCATCAAGGCGGCTAGCCCTACTGGCCTCAGTGCGAATCACACGCCCCTCTTGGCTGTCGAGCACGTGAACCACAACCTTGGAACGGAACCCAAAGCGACGGCCCTCGAAGAAGTCCCAATTGGTTTTGAAAATCGGCCTCTCGTCGACCCCAAGGAACTGAACCATGTGCCAGAGCAGAGTGGCCCAGCCCCCAAGGCGCTCGATGTAGGTAAAACGTGCTCTAGCCATCCTGCCGAAATTTAGAAAAACCAAGTAAGACTTTTGGAAATCAAGAATTTTACAAGAGCAATAAAGCATTTTATAAAACAAAATTTTTAGAGAAATAGTTTTTAAATAAATTATGCCGTCCTGGCGAGCCAATTCCTAATGGGTGTCGTCCTACAGTCAAGTTCTCATGCTGCTTTGATACCAAGTTTTGTCGCGATGCCCCGGACAGGGGACCATGACTACTCCCTGTGGGGATCCCAGCTCGGTGCAGCTGGACCCAAATTCACAACATTGACTTCCCAGGATGAGTCAATCATAGGGATTAAATTTTTGCAGCAACAAAATACAAGGTAGCATAAAAGTATGGCCAATTGGCCTTAATACAAGGTTTTACAGGGCCTTCACGGCACAAAAAGGGGGTAATTAAATAAAGAATACTGCACGGCGAAGCTAGGTGAACCCCCACAAAAGAAGTTGACACCAGGACAGCACATCATGGCTCAGGTGGGATTGGCTCTCCTCCTTTGGGATCCATGAAATCTTTTGGCGCCTCGTCTTGATCATAGAATACTCCATCTATTTGATGATAAGTTGCAAGGGTGAGCACTTATGTACTCAGCAAGTCATAGGTGAGAGCAGATATACATATAGTAGTAATAATATGAACCTATGCTATCAGAGGAAAGAGGGAAGGTTTTCGAAATACTTTTCTTTCTTTCTTTCACATCTCGTGATCATGTTCATGGTAGCACTTTTCATAGAATAGCATTGCTATTACTGTTCACTAAATTATGGTACTTCCGCGACACGTCGATACACGACAGCCCACGGCAACACCCCTTATCATGACAACACATGTCATTTGGGTAATCTTGACTTATCATATTTTATTTAGAAAATATACTTGCGTCACACCCCGTGGATTCAATCCACCGCAGCAGACTCCTAAAAACCCAGGAGCTCTGAGTATTCAAATACATTTTTAACTCTGCAAAGGGGTACTAATTTACCCGCAAGATATTCCACTTTCATGCCCATACTATCAGATGATTAGACCCTTCCTTACAACCATGTGCGAGTGGCAAGGTGGAGATAACAAGAACTTTTGCCATGTTTCACATGCAATTCACCCCAGGCCATGTGGTTTCACTCAAACCACAGTTGTGGCGGGCTATACCCCCACCCATACTGCATCTTCCCTTTACTGGGTCAGCATGCATCATCACATTCAGTGATATGTGTAGGAGCCGCACTCCGTGTCAATCGTGCATCACATTCCCTCTCATGCTGGGGTTTCATGCGTGATCCGCATACTACTTGTTCAGGCCTGTCCCATACCAGGCTTGCAGTCAGCACGTTTTTCATGCCACTAGACGCACAACACAAGGTTCTAGTCCTTATATGCCAGTGACCAGATCATACCACAGCCCATGCACATCCAGTGCTCTCAAGCACACCTTGTGCTAGTACCACCATTCCATACCAAAATCTTGGTCACGGCTAGGGGTTTTATTTCATGAATATAAAGTATATATATACATATATACATGGTTAGGCTCACTACCATATCATTCCACATTTAACATGCATCCAGCCTAGTGCTGCCAAAACATTCTTTTCACTATTCATCACATGCATTATTACTCTATAATCAATGTGATATTTAGCAATTCATAAAATATGGGTTCAAGATGTTCAAGAGTATGACTTGCCTTCTGGGTCGTAGGGTACTGCTGATGCTGATGGGTCTGGAGCGAAGTCCTCGTACTCTGGTTCTAGCTCTGAGCAAAGCTCAAGCAACAAACAAGGATCATCACCCAATACAAATACTTTAGTTACACTACATGCGATATGCAAGGTGAAGAATGCTCTCGGTGATTTCGGAACAAATAGGTTTGAAAGCTAGTTAGGGTTGAACTTAAGAATTTAGGGCTGAGGGTGGACATCAGAGACCTGTAAGATTCCAGGGTATTGAGATGACACTGGGTTCACGGCTGGTTCGCTAAAAAACGGCGAATGTCTTAGGTCGACATTCGCTTCAAAGTTTCGACATAGGTTCAACAAATTCTAGAGTGCTTAACTCAAGTTGTGACAGTAGAGGAAAATGTAGATCATAACTCTGCAAATCTAGTGGAAAAAGTGGTTTTCAATTTGCATAAGCAGAAGGGTAAGAATAGAGCCAATGCCACTGGCTGACAAGCATTGACATAGGGCTAACAATATCAAAAACTAGGGCATAGCAGAAAATTAGATTCAAAGCTTCAACTGCCTCGCCAACTATGTTTGGGAGGTAGGCGAAGACAACAGGAACACGGTGGTAGTGGTTTCAAGGATTAAGGTGGCCGGACGGCGATGAACGGCGGTGATGAACTGCGTTGGCGATACGGCAAGACATAAGTACTGGACAGAAACTTGGCAAAGCCATAACTCACAACCTGTGCCGATCCAGAGATCGAGCTAGCAGAGAAAAATTCTCAAGGGGTCAAGGCGAACGCGTAGACAAGGTGGCGTCGACGGCAACGGCCGGAAACGGATTCCGGTGATCGGCGCCGGACAAGAAGCTCTGAAATTTGGGCATTTTCGCTACAGGGTGTTGGAGTTCAATTCGTTGCTGTGAGAGTGGAAGGGGGATGTGAGAAAGCTACTGGCAAGGTTAGTTTGGCCGGAGGATCGCCGGCGTGGCCTGGCGACGTGAGCTGCTTTCCCTGGTGGCGCGAAGATTTGGGGAAGCTTTGATTCAAGCTCGAATTCAAAATATAGGTTCACAGGCTTGCTAAGGGAGTCCTATTGAACACTTTGATCTACTGGAACAGGAGCTAATTTGGTCTAAATCAATTAGCATTGCTGGAACAGGGCAGATCGAGGATTTCGGCGATCACCGGCGCTAGGGGTCGCCGGAGTGAAATTAGTTGCTACTACACAGGTAATTAGATGAGGGCTACTCACTGGTGGTTTCAATTTGAAGATTGGTTCCCTGGATCGAGCTGGCACCGTGCTTCCCTTTGCTGGCTCGGCGGAGAAGAAGGTGATCACGGTGAGGTTAAGCATTTAGCTCGTTTCTGAGCTGGGTGATGATGGAACGGCCACTGGTGGGCTTAAATAGGCGCGGGCGAGAGGCAAATGGCCGACAATTTGGAGTATTGCAGTGGCGAAGGCGACAGCGAATTGACCAGCGGCAGTGGCGACGGCTGCAGCGGCCTCGACGCCTTTTTCCCTGCTGGCGTGCGCCGATGGTGCTGCTACAACGCGACGGCGAGGTGAAGTGCCCTCCCGTCATGGCTGCGACGTGGCAGAAGCTTGCTACAACGGGCTGCAGCGATGGCGTGCGCGCGCGGGCAAAATTGAAGACGCTGCTGCGGCCGCGGCGGCTCCACGGTGGCGGCACAGGTGCGCACACATGTCGGCTACGAAGTGGAGGTGGTGGCAACAGCGGGGCTCCACCGGCGGCGAGCTCCACGGCGTGGCAACGTGGCTGGGTGCGGTCGAAATCGGCGCGGTCGAATGCAGCTGCTCCTGGTCGTGGTCGAACAGCCAGGGACTGAAATGTGATTATTTTGTTTAAATCTTGGACCTGATTGCAATTTCTAAGATTGGGAGGGTTTATCTGGGTTCTGATTTCACAAACTTGCACAACTTTGTTCTCAAAACTCATTCAGCAAAGACTTTGGCGAAATTCAGCATGTTTTGATGGATTTTGGTATAAATTGAAAATAGGGTATTTTAGGGTATTTAAAATCTAAGTTTTGTCGATTTCGAATTCTGGTCATTTGGAGTGAGATTTGGAAGTTCTGATAAAAGGATATTTTGTATTGAATTGCATTTGGAAGGGGTTCCCTAAATCAGATTTGGATTTGGAGCTATTCTGTGGTTTTTAGTTTTTTCGGGCTCCTAGAAAACCAGAAAAGGACTAAACCGCGATACAATTTGGACTGATTTGTGAAAAAGGCTTAAACGATGGAATCAAGCTGCCAACGTTTTAGGTTAAGGTACTGATGTATCTGAGATCATAATTTAAAAGACACTTGAGTCTGGATAGGGTTAAAATCAAGTTAAATTGATTCACTGAAACTCAGAGTATTTAGGGTAATATAATATATTTTCGTTTTCGAAAACTGAAAAAGGTGAAGATTCTGACAGTTAGGGTTGGAGTTTGATCTGGCTTCCGAAGGCTTTTATGTTTAGAGTAACTGATAGGTCGAATCTAAAAGATCTGATCTTGAATTGGATTTTCAGAGTGGATTTTGAGATTTTTGGGGATTAGCCCCAGCTTAGGCTAAAAGATTTGGCTACAACTACTAGATACATGCATGCATGATTTTCATGAAAGGAATTTTTCACCCCTAAAACCAGAGTGCTACATATCTCATCACAAATGCAGTCTTGGGGATATCTTGCTCTCGAATCTTCAGTTGGTGGTATCCCGATCTCAAGTCAATTCTTGAAAATATCTTTGCTCCTCTGAGCTGGTCAACGAGATCATCAATTCTGGGCAGGGGGTACTTGTTCTTGATGGTCATGTCATTCAGTCTTCGGTAGTCAATGCAGAGTCGTAGACCACCGTCTTTCTTCTTGGCAAAAAGTACCAGGGCTCCCCAGGGTGAAGAACTTGTTTTGATAAATCCTTGCTCTTCCAACTCTCTTATCTGCTTCCTTAGTCCTCTTGCTCCTGGCTCATCATTCGTGCCAGCTTTCTTGCATAAGGGGTTGATCCAGGTTTTAGTTCAATGGTGAACTCTATGTCCCGGTCTGGGGGCATTCCTAGGAGTTCTTCAGGAAAGACTTATGGGTACTCGTTGACTATTGGCACTTTCTCAAATTCAATCTTCTCAATGCTGTTCAAGCTCCTCATATGGTCACATACTGAAGTTCTCTCTGCGTGGAATGTGACTTGCTCTCCTTCAGGGTTTGTCAGTGTGATCGTCTTCCTCTCACAGTCCATCTGAATTTTGTGTTTTGCCAGTCAATCCATTCCGAGAATAGCATCTAGCCCTTGAAGATCTAAGACTTTGACACAAATGAATGAGTTGCACCAGGGTCAAACAGAGTAACTGAAAGCTGACAAAAGATCAGGATTTTACCAATCACGATGTTAGATGCCTCTCCAGCTTCCACTGCAGACGCGAAGTTGAGTCAGCCTCTTGCCGTTGGTGGCACTCCTCTTCCTCTGTTGACTTGAATCCTCCCTCCTCGGGGTGACCGGTACCTCTAGTGAAATTCTGAACAGGTGTGAGGGATCTCGCTGCTTGAGCTCGTGCAACGCTATATGGTAGATGTTGAAGCGGGCAAGTTTCCTTGTGGTGTCTTCTTCTTCCGCAATGAAAACATTCGACATTCTTCAGCGTGCAGTCCTTATAGAGATGGTTCCCTTTGCATCCTAGACACTGTGGCATTGTAGTCGTCGCAAGCCTTTGAGGTCGTTGGGGTGATCTGAAGACTGGTCTGAAGCTTGGCACTGGTCTTCCTCTTCTCGTGTTCCCTTGGTAAGAATGTGACAGGGCCTTCCTCTTGCGGTCCTCTTCGACTACCCCTCTTTTTTCCTCCATCTTGAGTAATTGGTTCACCAGGATGTGGAAGTCTGTAAATTCGTGAGAGGACAACTGGTATTGTAAGGAATTCTGCAAGCCTTCACAAAACCTATCTATTTTCCTCTCCTCTGTCGTGATATCCTCAGGGGCATATATGGCCAGTTGAATGAACTCGTGGAGGTACTGTTTGACTGTCCTACTCCCTTGCTTCATGTTCAGAAATTCTCTGCGCTTCACTTGGACAACTCCCTTCGGGACATGATACTTACGGAACTACTCTTTGAACTCGTCCCAAGTAATTGAATCTCTATTGGGGTGCATAGTCTTGTAATTTTCCCACCAAGCTGCGGCGGGTCCTGACAATTGGTGTGGCCTGTACAAGATCTTCTCCTCGTCATTGCATTTGACGGTATCTAGTTTTCTACATCTCTTAGCCAGTCGTCTGCTACAATGGGGTCCTCTGTGCTAGAGAAGGTCAGAGGGCATGTCTTTTGAAAATCAGTTAGTCGTGCTCCAATAGCTGAACCTTCATCACGTCCAGATGGTGAGTTCTGCATCAGCTGTTCGAAGATCTGATTTTGTACTGCCATTGATTGTTACCGGTTCTGTTCCATCCATACTAACACTTCACTGATATTTACTCCCTGAGGCAAGGAAGTCGATGATCCAGGCTGATCAGGTTGTTACGGGTCCTTCTTGCGGATGCACTCCTTATGTCATGGATATCTTCCTCTGACTCTCTTTCTTGGGATCTTCCTCTAGTGTTAACCATTCTGCTCTAACAGGGAAACAAAGAGAAGACTGCTAACTTAAGGAAAACACAGATAGGATACAAGATGAGAGCTAAGATCAATCCAAGAGACATGGATTGGAATGTGCAAAATGCATTTTCATAGAATAGCCTTTTACAAGATACATAGCTTTTGCCTTTATGGCTCATAGGAACATTTAACAATCAACACAAGCCAAGGCAACCACAAAGCAAAACAACTACTACACCAGGGAATCTAACGATTACAGGGGATTAGAAGCAAAAAGGTCAGGCTAGGGGAGAAACTAGGATCACTCGCCAGTTTTGGAAGAACTACAAGGTTCCACCTCTTCAGGGTCTTCCTCCTCTTGGTCTTCGTCTGCGTCCATCGGATCCAGTTTCATGTCGTCATCTTCCTCACCTTCTGATGAGGTGTCGGTGTCACACGTAATGACTTCTTTTCCTCTGCCTTCTGGAACTTCTTTCCTTCTTGCAACAACAGGGCAATCGGGTGCCTAAGAATTGATTACGATGCCACGCGACGTGGGTGTGAAATAGCCGAGGTAATCCCTAGGCCTTCCCACACTCTTGCGGGCAGTAATCCTCATCCTTGGATGGCTCTTCTTGTTCACGGAATCTACAGCTTCAAGGTCTCATCCTCTGCTTAGTTCAATCAGCTCTTGAATCCGTTTTTCTTTCTCTTGGAGGTCCACACGGGTTGTTGCGAGCATGCCCTCGAGATAATGGCGATCATCATGAGCGCACTCATGCTCACGCAACAACTGAGTGTAACCTGACTCCAAGGCTTGGACAACATCTCTGGTCTTCGTCAGGATAGCATCTCTCTGACCGTTGGAAGGGTGAACAACTCAACGCTCTGATTCGGGGATTTGGTAGGGCACAAAACGGAAAGGGGAATCTACAAGGAAGTCGTCGTATAATTGCCAAATGGTACTTACGGAACGACGGGCAGTATCTAGAATTACATCTTCCTCCTCTACTCTGCGAGCTTCTTTCCTCACTGAACCTCTCCCAAGCTCTGGGATCTCATAGACTATGACCGAGGCGCGAAAGCCGTAGGGTCTACCATCTACCTCTTCTTGCCGAACACAATAGACTGGTCTCTGGCTATCCAAGGCTCTGAGGAACTGTAGCATCATCCACAGCATCAACGCCCATGATCCCAACTCATCTCTATGAATGATTTTCTTGCTGAAGGCCATTTGAGAAGACAAGACGCGAAACGTCTAGAAGTTAAAATAATGTTTTAAAACTTTTCAACAAGTTACCTAATATACTTTTCTTAGACAAATTAGGTTTTTTTATCAAATAATCTAGCGATTTCCAACTTCAGGGACGCCAACTTCTATCTAAGGGTCACGACCTACAGTCGAGTCTTATGCTCTGATACCATCTGATGTGGGACCCTCATTTGAGGAATCTGGTGGCAACCGCCCAGGTGGGTTGCACTCAGAAAGGTACAACATAAGCTCACAATAACAGAACTACAATAAACACAATTAAACAGGTACAAAGTCACAAGGACCAATATTACAATACCCTAACGCCAAGGATGGCACCACTTAGAGTTAATACAAAATAGCGAGTTTCTCAAACCAAGGATCGACATCAAGGTACCGAACACAACAAACAAAGTAGAAAGCAACAGCGAGGATCTTCACTTCAATCGACAGCGGCTCTAGAAGGGCTTTCGCCACATCTGACTCAACTCGGCACATGACCCTCCTAGAAAGGTGGTTCATCAGGAGCATCACCTTCTTTCTCATGGTACTCAAAACCAAGGGAATCGGGATAATCAAATCCCTCTTCTGTGGTTGAATACAATTGCAAGGGTGAGCATGTTTTTATACAATGCTCAACAAATCTCATTATAGGAATTAATGCAGTTATATAGATGAGGGGTTTTCAATAGGCGAGGGTTCTGTGTTATACATTTAAGGATGGCATAGATTCTCAAATTCGGGGTTGGAGAAAAGTGCTTTTAGCTTTAAAAGCGATACTTTGAAATCTTAAGTTATACTTGTCGACGATTCGGACTCGGGGTCCTTAGTCGAACTTATGCAAAATTTGTAGGTTGTGAGACCTTTTAGGGTGTCCCTCCGGGAAGGTATGTTGAATTATGGAGAACTAGAGCACAGAGAGATTTATATAGGTTCGGGCCCTCGATGGTGGGAGTAATAGCCCTACGTCCTGTTGGGATTTCACTATGTATAGTAAAAGGATTTACAAAGTGACGGAAAAGATCTTCACAGGCGAAGATTTTCCCTATATGTTTGTATAGGTCAAAGCTTGAAGGGCTTTGTGAAAACTATCTAACTTAGACTACTGACTTCGGATTGCTTTCGTCTGGTCAGGTGAAAGGGATCTAGGATATCGACTAGAGGGGGGTGAATAGGCGATTTTAACAAATTAACAATTAAACAAACAATTAATAGTAAATGAGAGCAAATAACTAACACAAGATGAACAATGAACAATTTTAACACAAGGATATATCCCGTGGTCTCGGTGACTTGCCGATCACCCCTAATCCACGTTGAGGCAAACTCAAATCTCTAACCGCTCCTCTATCTAGTCAACTTTGTCTCGAGAAGTGACCTAGATCTTGAGCCGGATTAGTGTGATGAGTTATCCAAACCTCGATTCCACTAATGATGCACTTTACCGCTCCGGCAAGGCGTGCTCAACCCTTCACAAGATGTTTTGAGGCTTCTTCACAATCTTCCTTGAAGAGCTCACCAAAACCTTTCTCCTAGCCGTCTAGGAGCCGACAAACTCCAAGAGTAACAAGCCGGTGATGATCACTTAACCTTCTTCTAGTGCCACACGATTGATTTAGTGATCTAAATGCAATGCACTAGAAGATCTCAAATGCACACTCTCACAAATTCAAGAATTAGAACCCTAGAGTGTATGAAACTTGCTTAAGCTCTCAAGGATGATGACAATGTTCAAATTATGCCAAAAGATCTTGAACAGGGCCATGCATGGGAGTATATATACCCCCCACAATAAATATAGCCGTTTCAGGCCATTGGGAGAAAAAGATCACTTGGCGGTCAGACCGCAGGTATAAGCCCAGTCAGACCGCCGCAATTGCAACGGCATTAAACAGGCGCAATAAATGCTCACCTGCCCTTGTCAGGCACACTCACGGTCAGACAAGAGCCAATTTCGGTCAGACCATGAAACTGTCCAGAGACGACATAGTTTCTGGACACTTTATACGGTCAGGCCGATACTTACGGACAGACCGGCCAGACGGTCAGACCGTAGTTCAAAAACATGGTCAGACCGATTTCTCGGTCAGACCGGTCTAACAAACGGTCAGATCGTCATAACACAATACATCAGAAAGATAGGACATGAAGTACCAGGAGACTGACCTAGGTTTTTACCTACGGACAGACCGACCTTTTAAAAGAATACACTAGACTTTGACATAACGTCGGTCAGTCCGAAACCCTATTCGGTGAGTCCGTCTATTCGGTCAGACCGGTCTAACAAACGGTTAGACCGACTGAGACAGAGTTTGGCAGAAAAGAGTTGAAACAATCTTTTTCAAAGAATATGACCCTCTAGTATGCAATGCAAGTTGATTTTATGATTTGTGGCACATAGATGAAGTATTTTGTGATACACCACATGCTCCTCTTAATAGTACGGCGACTATCCAAAAATCCGGTCAAAATTCTTCTCTAATCACCCTAGACCGGTAAAATGGAAAAGACCCTATTTCGTACCTTTGCCTCTTTGATCAATGTCCTTTCTTCATCATGAGACTCTTTCTTTGCCTTTCATTAACCTGTCTTTTGAGTTTCTTCTTGACACAACTTAGCAGGTATCGTTAGTATAGCATTTGCAATTGTCATTAATTACTAAAACACTCTTTAGGGGCCTAGAAGCTACAATCTCCCCCTTTTTGGTAATTGATGACAACATAAAGAGTAGATGAATGAGTTTTAAGCATAAAAGGAATTTTACAATAAGCATCGAAGAAGCATAAAAGGAATTTTACAATAAGCATCGAAGAAAAAGACACACTTCCCCTAAATGTATGAATAAGAGAATTTTGGCATTTTGGTGGAGTTCAAGCATGTGTATAAGATGCTATCTCAATTCATTCACTATATAATCATGAAGTATCACAAATAAGACATTCAATTCTACACATGATATCATCATCACAAGGTCATATGAAAATAACATAAGCACATCTCATATATCATGAAGTAACAATCTCACAAAAGAGTCATCCAACATAAATGTCATCCACATAGATCATAAATGAGACATTCAACTAAACAAGTTAAATTAAAACTATACACCAAAAGTTCTTTCATTTAAAGTTCTCTCCCCTACTCTCTTCTCTCCCCCTTTGGCATCAATTGCCATAAAAGCTAAGAATCGGCGGGAGCATCATCATCTGAAGGATGGTGAGGAGGAGTCTGAGGGAAACGGGTGTAGAAGTGAGCGGAGAAGGCGTCAAAGCGCTGCTCGAACTGATCCTGGCATGACAAGAAGGTCTGGAACTGATCATTCAATGCCGCCAAGTCCAAGCGAGCGAGCTCAAGCCCCTGTAGAAGGGTAGCAAACTGATCCATCATCGGCTGATGGAACTGCTGCTGGAACTGTGTAAACCAGGCGGGGCTTGGCTAGACTGAGCTGTCTGCTGTGCCTGAGGCGGAGGAGGAGGAGGCATACGCTGAGACGGCTGCTGCTGCTGCTGCTAATGCTGTGCTCCATGGCCTCGAGCCAAGACGCGCGGGTTGACACTAAACGGCTTATAGTCGAGATGTCTGATATCACATGATCCGCGAGGGAACTTCGTCTTCTGGAGCAGCAAAGACATGATAAATGGAGCATAGTATAGGTTCGGCAGAGTGGTTACCGAGACATCCTCAATTGTCTTCAAGATAAAAGAGACAATGTTGATTCGATGACTCTTGAGGATGTGGTCGATGAAGTTCCAATAGTGATCCCGGATCGCTTCTCAATCGATTTCCACTCTTTGGATGGATCGTGGCTCGGATGATTTTGTTGACCACAGCAGGGAGGACTTTGAGACCTGTAACGATGCCAGGTACAATCCGCTATCCACCTCCTGGCTGCTCATAAAACTGGAGCCAGTCATCCTCATGGAGGTAATCCTCATCGTCCATATTGATCCCTTCCTTCATTTCCTCATAATTTATCTTGTTTGCCGCAGCAAACTTCTCAAAGGTGGCCTCATACCTCCTCGAGCCTGTCATACACACGATCTTCTGGTCCGCCCATCTGATCTCGATCGTAGCATAAAACTGTCTGATGGCAGTGGCGTTCCATGGGCATTTGTGCTCCACAAAGTCATAGAGCCCAATATCCTTGAAGATCTGCACAAAAGGAGCCATGATGGGCTAATTTAACACATACGCCCATTCGATCCACTTGTGTTCGAAGATGTTCTTGTGGATCAGATGTCCATAGAAGGCATCTTGCTGTGTCATCGTGTGGAAATGAGGAGTAGAGGCGTCATTCTCATGATTGTAGGCATAGGTGGTCCTAGCCTTCGTATAGTCACTTGACGTCCAATTCTTTTTCGGGACTTGATAAGCGTGGACGTTTATTTCATCGTCCTCGCTCTCGATGTCCATGCCCACATGAGAAGATCCGCCACGAAGAGACGACTGTTCTGTTTCTGAGTCTCCGGGCGAGGGCACCCAATCATCATCGTGACTGTCGCTGCTACTTGAGGGTACAGCCCTTTTTGGCCGCTTAGCCAATTTCTTCTTATTGGTCCGGAAGGAGGCAGTGCCTTGAATACCTCGACCACTATAAGATTTGGAAGAAATGCAGAGGTAAGATACTAGGAACCAGGAAAGCATGACGAGAATAGATAAGACAACAGAATTGCAAATCCTGGCTCTGCTGTTGCAGTCGGTCAGACCGAAACAGGGGTGGTCAGATCGGCGCAACCGTAGAGTTAGGGTTTGACATGAATCCTGAGATTTACTAGAATTTAGGGCACAACTTGGACACAAATACGTGTGAAAATACTTATAGCATCAATGGGATGAATCAATTTCAAGAAATGACCAGATTTGGACTAGATTCATCACATTTGCACTAAACCTCAAGATGAACATAAAAGAAATTGATAACGAAGAAGAATCTGAGTAAAATACCTAGACGACATGGTTTGATGGTGATCTTGAACCACGGTTTGTCCGAGCTTTGCGAGAGTTTGACCGGAGAGGAAGAATCCAAAAAAAATATGAGGCGCACGTGAAAGAGACAAGTGGGAAGAGGGTGAAAAGGACAGAGATTCGGGATAAAAAGGTCTTTGGTCATGAAAGTTCGGTCAGACCGTAGGCAAGTTACCGGTCAGACCGCTGGAAGTAGGAAATTTAAGATGCTCTCTGGAGATGCATTCGGTTAGACCGCAATTGGATCGGTCCGACCGCTGTAAGGACTAAAAATCTTGGAGGATTTTTGATTGATTTGATGCTCATAAGAGATTTGGATAGGGTGATGTATATATATATAAGATAATTATAGAGAGATATAGACAATATCACCAAAGGGGAAGAATTTATCTTATAACTTAACATATTTTTGGTTCACTTTACTCAATTGCCGATAAAAGAGTCTAAAAAGCTCTAAGAGAGGAAGTTCAAGCAATCAAGTGATACTTTAAGCACAAGCAATATGAGTTCAACATTTCAAGCCACATTTGATATATCAATGACGTTAAGCTCATTTCGGAGTTTGCAAAAACGACTTTCATCTAAGGGCTTAGTGAATATATCTGCTAATTGATCTTCGGTTCTCACATTATCCACCACCACATCACCTTTGCTAACATGATCTCTAAGGAAGTGGTGTCGGATATCTATATGCTTGGTCCGAGAGTGTTGAACTGGATTTGTGGCTATTTTCACCGCACTCTCATTATCACACAAAAGAGGCACTTTTTCAAATTTTATTCCATAATCCAACAATGTTTGCCTCATCCAAAGCAATTGTGCACAACAACTACCGGCGGAAACATATTCCGCTTCGGCTGTTGATAAAGCTAAAGAGTTTTGTTTCTTGGAGGACCAAGATACTAAAGATCTTCCTAACAGTTGACAACTGCCAGAGGTGCTTTTTCTATCCACTTTACATCCCGCATAATCGGAATCAGAATATCCAATTAATTCGAATTTAGCACCTTTAGGATACCACAACCCTATGCTAGATGAATATTTTAGATACCTCAAAATGCGCTTAACAGCCATTAAATGACTTTCTTTAGGAGAGGCTTGAAATCTTGCACACATACAAACACTAAACATAATATCGGGCCTAGAAGCAGTAAGATATAATAAACTACCAATCATAGATCTATAAAGCTTTGAGTCTACCGGTTTACCTCCTTCGTCAGAGACAAGGTGACCGTTTGTGGCCATTGGTGTCTTGATTGGCTTTGCTTCTTCAAGTCCGAACTTCTTGAGTAGGTCCTTCACATATTTGCTTTGACTGATGAAAGTTCCTTCCTTGAGTTGTTTAACTTGTAGTCCGAGGAAGAAACTTAGTTCACCTGTCAAAGACATCTCGAATTCCCTGGACATCATATTACCAAATTCCTCGCAAAAATCTTGGTTAGTAGATCCAAATATGATGTCATCAACATAAATTTGACATACAAAGAAATCATTTCCAATTTTCTTAGTAAATAAAATAGTATCAACTTTCCCAATTTTAAAGCCTTTTGAAATTAAGAAGTCTCTAAATCTTTCATATCAAGCACGAGGTGCTTGTTTAAGACCATAGAGAGCCTTGGAGAGTTTATACACATGATTCGGCTTTGTAGGATCTTCAAATCCGAGAGGTTGTTTAACAAATACTAATGCATTAATTTTTCATTTAAAAATGCACTTTTAACATCCATTTGGTAAAGTCTAATATTATGATATGAAGCAAAAGCAAGCAAGATTCTAATAGCCTCAAGTCTAGCTACGGGAGCAAAGGTTTCACCGAAGTCCAAACCTTTAACTTGAGTGTATCCTTGAGCCACCAATCTTGCCTTGTTTCTTACTACCACTCCGTTTGCATCTTATTTATTCTTCAAAATCCATTTGGTTCCAATGACATTGTGCTCATCCGGATTTGGTTCTTCTACTAATTCCCAAACGTTGTTGCGGGTGAAGTTGTTTAATTCTTCGTGCATAGCATTCACCCAATCCGGATCTTTTAATGCTTCATCTACAAGTGTGGGCTCAAAAGAGGAAACAAAAGAGTAATTTTCACAAAATGAGGCAAGACGAGAACGAGTTTGGACACTCTTACGCAAGTCACCAACAATTTGATCGACGGGGTGATCTTTTGAAATTGAGTGATGAATTCTTGGATGATCAACTGGGTTTTGTGAAGTAGAGGTAGAAGGTACTTCCGGTTGTTGTTGAGAGGAGTCTTCCACATTGACCACTTCAACTATTTGATCTCCATATTGAGGAGTTGATGAAGAGGGGATAGCTTGAGTGGATGGATCTTCATCTTGATCACTATCTTCTTTCGGCTTGATATCCCCAATGGTCATGTTCTTTATCGTCACTCTCAACCCTTCATTACCTACATCATCCAAGTTGTCTTGCTCCTCTTGAGAGCCGTTAGTCTCATCAAACTCAACATCATGTGTCTCTTCAACCGAACCGGAGTTTTGGTTGTAGACACGATATCACTACCACAGAAACAGACATCCTGGACGGCACATCACAGACGGGTATGAACTGTTCAATGGAAAACCGTCTGCGAAGGCCTGTCGGTAAAATATGTTCAGATATCACAGACGGTTCTGATGTCAAAAACAACTGTGACATTAAACCAGACGGTTCTGAACACAAAACCGTCTGTGACAGTCTACTTATCACAGACGGCTGTAACTTAAAACCCGACTGTGATAGATACAATCGGTTCCCAGCTGAGAACCGTCTGTAATGGTCTACTTATCGCAGACGGTTCTAACTTAAAACCCGACTGTGATATATACAGTCGGTTCACAGCTGAGAACCGTCTGTGATAAGTAGACTATCACCGACGGTTCGTAACTCAGAACCGACTGTGATTTATACAGTCGGTTGTGAACTACGAAGCGTCTGTGATAGTATACTTATCACAGACGGTTCTGATGTCTGAACCGACTGGAAAAGTACTGCAGCTTCGAATTCTCAACTGTGATCATTTTGTCTCCGATCTTCGCGCGCGGCGCCTAGGAGAACACGAAGCATCACTTTGGAAGTTCTATAAATTGACAGTGGAAAAATTGTCATTTACTTTACAAGTTTTTATAGTTCTCAAACTGTTTGACTCCTTAGCTTCTCTACGCCAATGGCATCCTCGATGGCATCGTCAGCCTCGCCCTCCCCGGTAAGAACTCTCAATCTTTTGGACTTACCCCTGTATTGTTAATCCCTGTTCAATACATTCTTGACCTGTTGATTTGCACAGGGAAGGGGAGCCGTGGAAGAGACTGGCAAAGTCAAGGCCGAGCTGAGGGCCCTCCAGGAGGAGCACAAGCTCCTCACGGAGAAGCACACTCGGCTACGGTTTGACCTTGACGATCTCTTCCAGTGCATGAAGACGGATGGTGACAATGCTAGGGCGAGGACGAGGCGTCTTCGCGAGGAGAAGAAAGCCGCGGATATGACCATCGCTGGCTGCGGTTTGACAATGAAGGATACCATCGCGAAGCTGAGGGAGGTCGCAGGCCTTCTCGACGCTGTAGTAGTTGATCCTGAGAAGGACAACTTGTCGCTGGAGGAGTCCTGCGTCCTGGCTGCAAGTCAAACTGACTTTATTCTAGATGCAGCCAGGGCTAAGACCACTCCTTGACCTAGCATTCTGTATTTTTACTTTTTTTTGTAAGTGATGAAAAAAATTATTGAAAACTTTGTTCTTATGTCAACTTTCCAATTTTCCAGCACATTCTTGGAATGCATGCAATCTTCCCTCTTTCTTTATCTTTCTCTAGCTTTTGTCGAACATTCGACCATACAAAGGTATGTACACTGTGTGCGATCAAGGAACGACTATCGCGATCTTTGGCTTGTGAGGGCAGTCCATCGGAGCTCTTCAAATAATATAGAAACAATATAGAAGTCGCAGGTCCCATGCAAATAATATTAAAAGAATATAGAAGTTATATATCAACGTGCTTTGAATATCACAAACGGCTCTGAGGTAAAAAAAATCTGTGATAGTCACATTAGAGACGGTTTTTATGTAAGGCCCGACTGTGATAGTCCCAAAAGTGTCCGCCGCCTCGAATTCTCAACTTCTATCAATATCACAGATGGTTTTTAACTCCAAACCGTCTCTGATAGTAATATTACAGACGGATTTTATGTAAGGACCGACTGTGATTGTCGAACAGTTATCGACGCTTCAAATTCTCAACTTCTTTCAAATTCTCAGCGGTTCAACTGGAAGCAAAACTCTAGGGAGGGAACAAGTATTTGTAGAAGTAAAACATTTCAATATTCAACAGACATATTAAAGACGGTTCGGACATCAGAACCGTCTGTAATATTAACGCAGACGGTTTTGATCTCCCAACCGTCTGTGATAGTCCCAACAGTGCAATTCTCTACATGCAATTGTTGATAACCGCACATAATAATTAACAGCGCAGATGAAGAGACTTATTTATTTACTTCAAATTTAATTTGCATCGAATTATGTAATCTGACGCTTCAACTTCCAAAGTGGGCACTAATGTTTTGCCGTATTCCAGTTTATCTCCCGAGAATATTTATCATGACGGTATTGATCTTGAAAAGAAAGTAGTGCGCTCCACTTCAAATTCTCAACAGTGTGTTGTGTCTTTTCCAGGTTTGATATCCCAACCGTGATGAGGGCATCACCCATGCGGACATGATCAACACTCCTTCCACTACAACGTCGCTGAAGTCGCCGATATCCATGCCAGGACGATGTGCTGAAAAACCAGGACGACATGCTGACGAGGAACGTCAAGTGGGCCTCAATCCTGTGGCCAAGCTATTCAAGCCATCAATGGGGGAGGTTAAACACTCTATCATCAAGGCCCAAGAGCATCTCCCACGTTCAAGCAAGCCCAAGTGCAAGCCCAACTCTCCCGGAGGCCCGGTTCGGCCATCAGCGACCACCCTGACTTTAAACGGACGCCCAGGCCACATACGAGGTCCAAATGAGGCAAATAAGGATATTCTCGAAAGGTTAGGAGATTATCTTTCCAATGCATCCGGCCTCAGGGAAAAATTCATTCTGGATCATCAGGAAATTGCAAAATACTCCAATGGAGCAAATCTGCCAAGTGCTGCGACACTTTCTTTAGGCCATGGGCCTTGTAATTTGTCGGAGGGGCCTAGGCCCAGGTTGAGGACGTGGGGAGAAACCCTAGAACGTCCTCCACCTTGGCCTCCACCCATTTGGCCGTCCTCCCCCTTCCTCCACCATAAAAACTAGCCGCCGACGTCATATTTGAGGAGGTTTTGTTGTGTTTGGTAGACCCCGTGTGCGTCCCTCCTCGTGTTTACGCGTGTCGACTAGACCGCCCGAGCCGAGAAACAGAACCTCAAATTTATCCAAGTGCTTCATCCATATTTGCAATTTTAGATTGTGTTTATCTTGTTTCTTGCTTGTTCTTCGATCGCTTGCAGGAAACGACCTTCGTGGTCAGGTCAATCGCGTTCTTGGCGTGGTTGATAACGAGCAGGTTTGGTGGTTTAACGATTGCCGGGCTCCTATCCTTGCAAGGTTGGTAGCCGGATCGTCAAGGTCTCCTCTCCGAACAGATCGGAATTACCCCCGTGAGTCTCATCAGAAGATCGGGCCGCCCCGTGTGCGCATCAAACCGTCTGTGATAGTCCCAACAGTGCCCACCCTTAGAATTATCTACATGCAATTGTTGATAACCGCACATAATAACTGAGCAGATGAAGAGACTTAATTATTTACTTCAAATTTAATTTGCATCGAATTATCTAATCTGACTCTTCAACTCCCTTTTCCGTGTTGCAGTTTATCTCCCGAGAAGTTATCATGAATTTATTGACCTTGAAAACCAGTAGTGCGCTTTTTAAAACTCGAGGCACCCGCGCATATGAACCGTCACCTTCTGTTTCTATAAATAGCGAGGCTCCTAAATCCCTGTCTTTATTCCCTCCACAACTCCCACCTTGATGGCGAGCCGAGATTCCAATGAGGTTATTGAAATTGAGAGTGATGAGGAAGAGATAAGGAATGAACTCGATCAGGATCTTCAGAAAGTAAGTCCTCTCTGAAACTCTAATGCAGATCTTTCTTTTATGACTTGATTACCTCGAAACAAATGCATTTCGAAATCCACAGGTGCCTGAGGAAATGCTCCCTCCAAAGAAGAGACTTAGAAATGATGACAGATCCTCCAGTGGAGCTGCAGCGAAGACTCTAGAGGGTGCTGAGGCCTGTGTTGCCACATTGCCCCTTGCAACCCCTCCAGTTGCATCGACTCCACTTTTGGAGATCCACAATAATCCTTCCAATATCCCCTCTTCAACACCTTTGTATCATCAGCTTTTCTTGGATGATCAACTTTCTGGGGTAAGGCTCACACTTCCACGTCCAAATCCACTCCGAAGCTTGGCAATCATCTTCACCCTCCCAGCATACGTCCCTAGGAGAAGCTGGAGAAGCATATGTGCAGGAGGAGAAAGCTGCCTTGTGCAGAGCTCTCCAAAAAAAAAAAGAGGCGCTGGAGAAGCATTCTGAGGGGATGTCTTTTGCCATTCTGCACTTGGCAGAGTGCTTTGAGTTGCAGCTTCATCTCCACCTTTGTTGTATCAACTTTAATTTCTTGGATGATCCTACTGATGCCAAATCCACTCCTTTGCTGAGAGATGATGTTGATAGTCTTAGAGCCATTGGTAGTTCTCCTGGGGCAGCCAGTGTAGATCCTACTGATGCCAATACGTCCCTAGGAGAACTTTGTAGGTTACTTTCGGAACAGGTCAACGCTAATTAATTGGTCGCTTAATTGTATCTATTATGTATGCAAAGATTGTAAGAAATAAGAAATTTCTTTTCCTTACATATCTGGCTTTTCGATTGATTATGTAACTGATAATCACCAAATGATGTTTTGTGTGAAAATGTTAACAAGAAAATACTGCTGCGAACAAGACGGTTTTTAACTCAAAACCGTCTCTGATTGTAAGATTACAGACGGTTTTAATTTCAGGACCGACTGTAATAGTCTCAAAATACTTTGAAGATCCACAGACATATATACAACAAATATGAAAAACAAGATAAAACCAAATAGTCTGAACGTTCATTTTTTTAAATACTAACATTGAAATAAGATAGAACCAAATATGAAAAATAAGTGGAACAACTGATGACCAGTAGTCGAATGCAAACAAACAATCTGGGATATTATAGACGGTTCGGACCTTAAAACCATCTGTGATAATCTTGCAGATTGTTGATTTTATAATTAACACAGACGGTTCTGAGGTAAAAACCGACTGCAATAATCACGTACGGTTCTGATGTAAAATCCGACAGTGATAATCATAGACGGTTCTGAAGTAAAAACCGACTGTGATAGTAAAGCGGATGGTTTTGACCTAGGAACCGTCTGTGATATTGTAATTATCACGGACGGTTTGGAGTTCATAACCGTCTGTGATATTTCTGTCATAGTATCACAAAATGCGCCGATATTACCGACGGTTAATAGAGTGAAACCCGTCAGTGATATTTTGTTCTTCAAAAATGCACCGATATTACTGACGGTATTATATAGAACCGTCTGTATTGAACCTGGTATAAAAGGTCTTTTGGCGGATGTTTTGAGCTAGTTGTTCTCTCTTGCTCGACCTACACTGTCCAGTTCGAAGAGATTTGGGGCAAGGAAGAGCGAAATCTCGAAAGGCCAGGGGAGCATTTGGGGGCAAAAATTTGAGGATCGAACCAAGGTTGGTACTTGCTCCCAAGGCATACACATTACTTGATTTCATCATCAATATCGATCTCCATTGATTTACTAATTAGCATGTGTATGAATTTGATTAATTGCAGATGGTCCGAGACTGGATGTATAATGACAACCGAGTGGGTGAGGAATACATGAAAGGTGTTTTTGATTTCCAAAAGGTTGTTGAGCAAGACATGGCAAAGAAGGGTTTACCATATATGTACTGTCCTTGTGTAGACTGCCAGAATATTAAGATGTTCACCAACTCATCTCAAATTGTCGCTCACTTGATCCGACGTGGTTTCAAAAAGGGGTACACGTGTTGGGTCCACCATGGAGAAGAGCCAAATGCAGAAACAAGTGCCACTCAGGTTGAGGAACAGGACATGCCAGAGGATGACCATTTAGATGACATGTTGCGTGATGTGGAAGGAAATTACAGTGAAAGGGAGTTTGGCAAATTCAAGCGCTTGATTGAGGACTCAGAAAAGCCGTTGTTCCCTGGTTGTAAGTCGAAGTACACAAAGTTGGCCTCTGTGCTTGAACTATTAAAATTGAAGGCAAGCAACAGCTGGACCGACAAGAGTTTCACAGCACTATTAGATCTTTTGGCGGACATGCTCCCGGAAGGAAGCGAGTTGCCAAAAAACACCTACCAAGCCAAAAAGCTGTTGTGTCCTTTGGGAATGGAAGTAGAAAGGATACACGCATGCCCTAATGATTGCATCCTTTACCGTAACGACTACAAGGATATGCATGTTTGTCTGGTGTGCGGCACATCCCGCTATAAGCGTACTAAGGACCGAACAGACGACGATGACTACGCTGAGATAAAGCAAGGACCTCCTGCTAAGGTGTTGTGGTATTTGCCAGTCATTCCCCGCTTGCAGCGTTTGTTTGCAAACCGTAAAGAGGCAAAATTACTGCGTTGGCACTCGGAAGACCGGAAGAAGGATGGAAAGCTGAGACACCCCGCTGATTCTTCGCAGTGGAGAAACATCGACAGGGAATTTGTTAACTTCGGAGCAGAATTGAGGAATATAAGGTTCGGGTTGAGTACCGATGGAATTAATCCTTTTGGTAACATGAGCAGTCGGCATAGCACTTGGCCGGTTCTTTTGTGTATCTACAACCTTCCTCCTTGGTTGTGTATGAAGCGCAAGTACATCATGATGTCTCTACTTATCTCAGGACCAAAACAACCCGGAAACGATATTGATGTGTACCTAGCACCATTGATAGAGGATCTCCTAACAATGTGGAACGAAGGGGTGCAGGTATGGGACGCATACAAACGAGAGAACTTCATCCTACGTGCTATGATATTCTGCACCATCAACGATTCCCCTGCCCTTGGAAATTTGTCGAGCCATACTACGAAAGGAGCCAAAGCCTGCCCCCACTGCGAAGATGAGACTGAGAGCGTGTGGCTGAAGAATTGCAGGAAAACAGTGTACATGCATCACCGTAGGTTTCTTCCGAAGAATGACGCGCATCGTAAGAGGAAGAGGGAATTTGACGGCCACAAGGAAGATGGTTCAGCCCCGAAGCCTACGCGCAGGAAAGATGTTTACTCACGGGTGAAGGACATAGACGTTGTGTTTGGAAAGGGTGGTAATTGAAACCCCGCACGAAGAACACTTGGAAGAAGAGATCGATATTTTGGGACTTACCGTATTGGGAGCATTTAGAGGTTCGTCATTGCATTGATGTCATGCATGTAGAGAAGAATGTTTGTGACAGTTTAATCGGCCTATTGCTGAACATTCCAGGGAAGACAAAGGATGGCGTCAATGTGCGGCGTGACATGATCGAAATGAGAATCAGGCCCGAGCTAGCACTGAGAGAGGACGATAAAGGCCGTATATACCTCCCCCCTGCATGCTAGCACTGTTCAAAATAGTGGAGTGAGCGTAGAAGCTTTCCATGAGGGGTTCACCAAGACAGGCCCAACAAGGGTAGTACGTGGATTGAACTCGTACTACGGGTTCATTGAAGAAATTTGGGAGCTCGATTACGTACTGTTCAAGATTCCCCTGTTTCGATGCCGATGGGTCCAAATCCCACAGGGTGTGAAGGTTGACAGTTACGGTTTCACTTCTGTGGATCTCGATCGCGTTGCTTATAAAGATGAGCCATTCATACTTGCAAATCAAGCCATTCAGGTCATTTATGTTACTGACCCGGCCAATAAGAAGTGGCACGTCGTCCTTCATGGCAAGAGAAGGACTGTTGGAGTTGAAAATGTCGTAGACGAGGAGGAATACAATCAATTTGATGAGATTCCTCCATTTGGAGATGGCGTACAGGTCGATACTGAAGACACCGACGAAACCAGTTACGTGCGTATGGATCACCAGGAAGGGTTATACTTTAAAGGTAATCAACTGTACGTCCTTATCTCTCTGTTTCCATCGGTATAGCTTATATCTCCTGTAATTCTCGTCTTTGCAGGGCCGCGGCAAGTGGAAAGTTGAGGATAACATGGCTGTGTACGTGGAAATTGTCGGTGAAAGTTCCCATTTGTATGTAACATTAACTTGAGCATGCTCCACATACATTGTATGTTAAATTTATTTGAGCATGCTCCACATTGTAACCAATTATCGGATCTACATACAATGTAACCAATTTATAGAACATTTGGACTACATTTGAAATATCTGAGTGTTCATTTAAAACAAGTTTTCGAGCATTCAGAGTTGAAAGCTACAGATCAGTTTCAAGTTGTAAAACTAACGTTCAATATAGAGATTATCACAGACTGTTTTGACCTATCACAGACGGGTATGAATATAGAACCGACTGTGATATTTCCAACAGCGTCTACGACTCTTGAAGTGTACAAGTGCACGGTCGGTTGTCAAGTCGCAACCGTCTGTGATAATCTCAGTCACAGTCGGTTCTCAATTTTGACGGTTTTTATTTGAGAACCGACTGTGATAATATTATCACAGACGGTTGCGACTTGAGAACCGACTGTGATATTTTTAACAGTGTCCGACGCTTCGAGTTCTTGACGTGCACCGTCGGTTCTCAATTCCAAACCGTCTGTGATAATCAGAGTCACAGTCGGCTTTCATCTCAAAACCGTCTGTGATAATGTCTCTTGATACTATCACTATGTCAATTATTACAGACGGTTCTGATGCGAGAACCGACTGTGATGATATTATCACAGACGGTTGTGAGAGTGGACCGACTGTGATAATATCGTCGTGGTTAATAGTTCAAGGCGGGGTTTGTCCCACTCATTCCAGTCTTTGCAACTGTTTGCCCTAGCTCTCTCCGCCCTCGCCCCGTCCGTCGCGATCACCTCCATCGCCTCCCACCTTCTCCTCCTCTCTGTCCGTCGCGATCACCTCCATCGCCTCCCACCTTCTCCTCCTCTCCGTCCATCGCGATCACCTCCATCGCCCTCCCGCCTCCGAGGCGATCACCTCCATCGCCTCCCCACCGTTTCTGTCATTCTTGGTTAATTATAAGTATATGGGTTTTTTTATAGAATTATTAGTTGCAGATTTACTTAAACTGTTCTCTCTTTCACTTATGTTAGGAACTATGTCTGGTGACGAAATGCACCACTCGGGGAGTCAGTGTGACCTCGCTGGCGATGAGACGCCTGGGCCGGAGGTCACCTCGTCCGCCGTGAGCCCGCAGAAGAAGAGAAAGGGGCCAGGCCGGACGACATGCGCGCGTCTGGACAAGCGGGAAAAGCAGCACGTCCAGTTCGACGACAATGGTGTGCCGGAAGCTCTGGAAAAACTTGTCGGTCAGTCCCGCTCACTATGCGGCAAAGTGGCAAGGGAGCTGTCGACGATTCGGACTCGGAGTCCTCAGCCGAACTTATGCAGAATTTGTAATTGTGAGACCTTTCAAGATGACCCTTCGGGAAGGTATGCTGAACAATGGTGAACAGGAGCACAGAGAGTTTAGACAGGTTCGGGCCCTCGATGGTGGGAGTAAAAGCCCTACGTCCTGTTGAGATTTCACTAAGTGTGGTAAAAAGTTTACAAATGGAGGGAAAAGTCCTCACAGGCGAGGATTTTCCCTGTAAAAGTGTACAAGGATAAGCCAAAGAAGGCTTACTAAAATGCTATATCAGGTGGGCCGTAGACTGGGCTAACTTAGATGATTTTGGGTTTCTTGATCTTCCGATTCCTTGGTTGATGTTTCGGATGATCTCCCGGATTGATGCTTCATGCCATCCTTTTATACTGCTTGAAAGGGTGCCATGTGAAGGAAACTGCATCAATCGGTTGCACGGACGGTTGGATGCGGTTTTTGGAACTGCTCTTAACCTCCACGTAGGTTAAACACGTGTTATTCATGGATAACTGTACGTATTAACCTCCTGACGGTTGATTCTCCACGTGTAGGAATCTTCGGGGTACTTAGAATATCCTGTTTGCATAGGCAACCGAATAGATAGATCCCAAGTATCCTGATCGGCAGATGTTCTGACCGCGGGATATTGGCTGACCGCGCAACATCCCGAATGTGTAGTTCGCATATAGCCTACGAACTTCTGACCGCGCAGGGCTTACGGTCTGACCGCGTAAAGCTGCAACCTGATCGCGTAAAGCTGCGATCTGATCGCGCAAAGCTTGCGACCTCGTGGTGATGCCCCTCAGAATAGCTTGAGTTCGCATCCCCAGATACATGTCAGGTTCGAACCTGTCTTGAACCAGAAGTTTATGAGAAGTGACCCGGGTGTCAATCCTCGTCAGCTAGCCCCCAAATTCGAAGAAAACGGAGAGACGTGTTTATTTCGAATTTAAAAACCGTGTATTGGATTTTTAACCCGGCCCTTTAACTTCTCCACTTAGTGGCGCACTAAGTGAAAACGGTTGGTTTTTCAAGACGGGTTCTGACATTACGTGACGGGCAATGATAGCGCCGTAGAATTGTTTTTATCTCGAGGTAAAATTGTAAATGCTTTGACGAAGCCCGAGGCGCCTGGAATGCAAACCGTCATCCAGGCGGCTACAAATACCAGGTTCTTGAGTTTGTAAAGCTTCATAATTTCCCTCCACGCCTAAGTCCTTTTCTTGTTATCCTGCCTTCTTCCTTTTCACATACCCCTCCCAATGGCAGATCATGAAATCATCGAGATTGAGAGCGATGAAGGGGAAATTGTCGAACAAGGGTCTCAAACGAATGAAGTCCTGTCTCCCTTAAGGAAGAAACCCAAGATTGACGAAGGATCTTCCAGTGGAACAAAGGTGAAGAACATAGCGAGTTTCTTTCTTCCTTCAGTTCCTTTGACGCTCCCCGTTCATGCCTCTCGGCAAGTTGGCCTTTATCCTTAGAGAAAGATCCCATCACGTCCAATTCCCCCATCCTTTTGGGTGATCAACATCCTGGTCGGCAAGCGGTGACTATCCCTCGATCAGATGATTGCCATATTGGGTTGGCGAAGCAATCTTCTTCTGGGAAGGTTGCTCTTCCACCATATGATGATCTTCCTCCCAAGATGGGTGTATCAACGGGTTATGCACCGGGACAGGTAACAATTCTTCTCCCTTTTTGCTGATAATTTTAGTTAGTGCGACTAACTTTTGCCAAATGCAGGAGGTAGGAGGCTCCAGCGGTCAGCCTTCTGCTGCTCCATCTCTTCCTTCCGGACAGACTCTTCTGGAAGAGAAGAATGCCCTGGAGAAGAAGACCGAGGAGATGGCCTCGAAGATTCTGCGTTTAGCAGAATGTTTTGATCGATCCCGAGAAGAGGCGCACCATTTCCGTCGAGAGAGGGACTTCGCTCAGCAACAGCGAGAACTCTCTGACTTGAATAGGGACAATAGTGCGTCTGTTGTTAGGGATGATATAGATAGACTTAGGGTAGTTGCTAGTTCCCTGGGGGTTGCCAGTGTAAATCCTACTGACAACAACATGTCCCTTGGGGAACTTTGTAAACTTCTTTCGGAACAAGTCGATGTTTTGATCGACTGCATCCCTTTTATATGTAAAGAATGTAAGAAATAAAAATTCTTTATTTCTCATGAAATATTCTCCACATCTTCTGTGCGAAAATATAGCCATGAATTTTATGTTCGCGACCATTCATACAGAGGAAATTTTAGTTCTGCGATCAAAATCACTTTTAAGAAAAAAGCACCGCGACCTGCCCTGATTCCGCGATCAGTTTCAAAGCCGCGGTCAGAACTAAGGTTCGACCAGAGTTGGGACTCGGTCAGGCCGTCACTCCGATTAGGATCGAAGTTTCAGCCTAAAACATGATTTCGATAAAACCATAACCCAATAAAAAACATCCCAGTACGTCAAAAATTGAGTTACATGATTTTTTCGAAAAAAATGTTCAAAGTATAAAAAAGGAAAAATGTCCTCTGAAAAGTACTGAAAATTTTTCAGTCCTTTTACACTTTCAGTTTCCAAAACAAAGAAGTCTTTTTGTTTCAGATCCGACACCTGAGTACTTTATCGGGTCCATCAGAGACAGTATCCATTATGGGAAATGAATAAAGCATTCAATGGAACGTTTGAAATGAGCCGTTTACTCATTAATGCGTCGTCTTGGGTCTATAAAAAGCAGTAGGTAGCTTCTTGAGGAAGCCGCTCAACCGCGAAAAACCCTTAGAGTTCCCGCCGCTCAAAACCCTCATTTGCTTCAGCCTTCATCTTCCCCAAATCGCCAGCTTCCCCTTTGATTCTACACCAAAGATGGCGTCCTGGAGCAGATCCATTTACCATTCTGAGGAGAGTCTGATGGCGCTAGAGAAGGAAGAAATCCTTTCTCCGCGGTTGCTCATTAACTGGCGACCTGCGGAGAAGGACCAAGAAACCCCAACTGTCCAAGAAGGCGAGTTGGTGGTTTTTGAGGAATATTTGCGTTGCGGGTTCCGATTCCCTGAGAGTCGGTTCCTTAAGGACGTCCTTGAACATTACGGGTGGGAATTGATCAACCTTCACCCCAACGCGATGCTGATCCTTGCAGTATTCCAGCATCTCTGTGAAGCCTTCGTCGGAATATATCCCAGCGTGGATCTTTTCCGACGATTCTACTTTTCGGCGTGGTCGAAGAGCACCAACGCCGCTGGATGCATCTACTTCCGGCTGAGGGATAAAAAGGAGTATCCCTCCCCACCCCTGTGAGATTCTGTGCATGGGTGGCACCAAAGGTGGTTTTACTGCTCTCCACCATCCGAAAGCAGTTTATGGTTTGAAAACTCGCGACCGGCGAAGTCGAGCGAGTTAGACATTCCCCCGGCGATGAACTCGGAGCTTTCGAAGCATGCCGAGGTGATTCTTCACTTGGTCAATGAAGGATTGACGGCTCGAGATATCATTCGAGACTTCGTGAAGAACCGGGTGAGTCCTCTGCGTGAAAGGGCTCATCCGGCGTGGGAGATTAGGTCCATGGCTGATAGCACCCTGGACTACAGTCAAGGTATTTATTTCTTTGGTGCAGAACTTTTTCCTTTTTGAATTGTATAAATTCTGACTTGAGCTTGGGAACAGTTCTGCCTTCATCCGAGATTGAAAGGCGGACCAACTCCCTTCTTAGGACCTACAACTCCGATGTAGAAGGCCCTAAGGGATCACCTCGCCCGCAGAGCTTGATTCACGCTGGTGATGACCTCAGACAGGAGAGCCGAAAGGTAATTTCCTTGTCCAGCTTTGGCTCTGCAGGTTTTGTGTGTGTCCAGTGCTAATTCCTTGTAATGGACTGTGAACCAGCTCCTAGGGAAGTTTGCAGATGCAACATTCCCAGGTGAAAATGTCGGCTCTCTGAAGAAGCCGACGGCGAAGAATGTGAAGAAAGTCTCCCAGAGACCCAGGACAAAGAGTCCTGCCCCTAAGAAGACCAAGCTGAACCCTGGGGAGGGGTCTTCACGAAGCACTCCTCGTCCCGCAAGAAAGACTGCGGTAAGATATCGCATTCCTGCTACTTTTTCAGGCGCGACATGGAATCACTTCTTCGTCGTACAAGGAGAGGGGAGCGAGGAAGAAGAGGATGACGTTCCTCTAATCCTTCGAAGGAGGAAGATCGCGGATCTTCCATCCAGCGATGTCCCAAGCTGCCCCGCAGAGATCACTACTACCGAAGAGGTAGTCGTGGAAGATCCTGCGACCACCGAAAATCTTGTGGTCGCTGGTGAGTCTCCAATTCCTGAAGCCCCCGAGGTTTCAGGGTCAGTTTTCTCTGCTTCCCTGGTCGAAGGGACGACGAAGGTAAGGAATCTTTTCGACCGTTCCTTCTATAACTCTTTCTGCACATTTGACAAGTTAATGTACATACAGGGAGGAGAGCTTCCCCCTGGGACCACTAGGGGTTCCAGGGAGGAAAATCCTCCTCCTCTGCGGACAGAGGAGGAGGTAGATGAACAAAGACCGGCTGTGACGGTTCCAGCAACTCAGGAATCGCCAAGGCCTTTGGATGCAGCCCCACCAGTTAGCTCGGTGGCCCAGGTAAAGGTCTTTCTATGTGTTTTTACCTGTTCTCTAAGAATATGCCTATAACATGACATTTCCAGGGGGGTGCTGCCTTGTTTACAATAAGGAAGGCGAGAACCGGAGACGGCTCTCCTTCGCAAGGGGAATTTTCCCAGAAGTCCCAGGAACGAATGGGATTTCAAATAAGGTAAGAACTCTTACTTGATAGTAATCTTAGATAACAGCTGCCTGACCCATTCTTCCTGTTAGGCAAAAGAAGACAGTGCCTAACCCTTCAACCGCCACTGGGGAGGTTGAAATTAGGGCTGATGAGGGAGCCTCTAATGAAGAGCGCTTTACTCCCGTGGTTCAGGAAGTCGTCCGGACCGCGGGAGGTGAAACAAATACAGGGACCGGGTCACGATCAGTGGCCTCTGGGGGTGGCGTCCAGCCAGCACTCCCACCTACTGTCCCTGTAGTGAGCACGTCGGAGGCTCTAGCGAGGATTCCCTCTGAACTGAATGATGCTGTTTTGCAAAAGTTTATGAAGGTATAATAAAACTCTGCTTTCGTGCCTGAATTGTACTTAGGACACCTTTGATCTTCTTCTTTGGCACCACAGGGATTATCCTGGCTAATAAGCCATTCGCGTGTTGTGATGGCCAGCACAGAAGCCATTCAAAATGAACGCGACAGTTTGCGCAGGTGAGTACCATTACCCTCTGGTTAGCATGGGCGCATCTTGGTTGTGATTGCCTTGACTTTGCTGCAGAGAGGTTATATCTTTGAAGAAAGAGGTGGCCGGTTCAGTTTCAATGTTTAAGAAACAAGAAACTGAACTCAACAAACTTCGATCAGAGAATGCTGGTAAGTCGATTCCTGATTAGGAAGACTTGAATCCATAATATACAACTAATCTCTTCTCTCTATACAGCGCAAGTAGGTCAAATTACGCAGCTCAGTCGAGACAAGGAGATTCTTGAATCCTCGATTCGCCACACCGATCAGGCAATCAAAGAAGTGAGCCTCCGGATCTTCGAAAAACTAAAGGCCGTGGCTGATCTTTTGAAGACCGATGTGGTAGAACCGAGGCAAGACAACCTCAGCGTAAGTGACTGGACATCGCTGCTTGCTGCCCAGGCGAATTCACTGCTTGAGTATCTCCCTGGAGATACACGGCGACGCGAAGAGGCGATCAGAACTAGGGTTCGATCAGCCGCAGAAGCCATACTCAGCCGGGTTCGACTTCACCATGGCCCAGATGCAGATCTGAACACATTGGTGGGTCCGGTTGAGGTCGAGAGTGAAGAGCTGCTCGATGCAGTCATAGAGGAAGTCCAGCCCCTAGTAGATAGACTCCTGACTGAGCTGGGGATCGAGTGATCCTTATTTTTGTAACCAAACAATTGTAATTACAGTGCAATGTATGTAAAACTATTTTTTCAAAAGAAAGTGCATATTCACATCATATGTTTCATACTATAAGCATATCCCTCTAGCCCCCGCCTCTGTTTATGAATACTGGAGCCTTAGTATTTTAAGCAGAGGGGAAAATATAAGTATGATGACCAGGGATATGTGCTTCAAGCCGATGGTCAAGATTAAAGTAACATTTTAACCTTATTGCAAACTGGTAGCCACCCAGATGACCGAAGACTAGCCAGATAGTCCCGTGTGCGTTGAGAAACGGCTTATTTAGGAGTGACTTATCTGGAAGTGATCATGAGATCGACCAGCGAATCCGGTTGAAAAATGCTGTAATAACCTAACCTCCGGCGATCAGCCCCCAGGTCGAATTTGTATAATTTGGGTTTTAAGGGAAAACACTTATTGTATGAAAATGAGACATGCTTTTTATGAAAAAATGCTAATTGAACAGGAAAAGGGATGTGGTACTTACACGTAAAACTTGCGAAGTTGATCGATGTTCCAAGTATTGGACAAAATCCGACCATCCTCCATGGCTAACCGCGCAGATCCTGGCCGCGGCACTGAGACGACAGTGTATGGTCCTTCCCACTTTGGGGAGAATTTATTGCGGTTAGACTGGTCTTGAATTTTTCGTAAAACCAAGTCGCCAACGTTGAGATCACGTGGTCGCACCTTTTTACTGTGATACTTGCGTAGAGCCTGCAAGTATACCACGGACTTGATCAAGGCGCGATCACGCCGTTCTTCCAGGAGGATGAGATCTTGCGATCGCTGTTCGGATTGGTTGACCTGTTCGAATTGATTCGTGCGAACAGATCCAATACTCACTTCCATAGGCAACACAGCCTCGGCCCCATAGACCAAATGGAAGGGTGTCTCACCGGTGGCTCGACTAGAGGTAGTCCGTAGTGCCCATAGAACAGTATAGAGCTCGTCTGCCCAAGCCCCCGAGCGGGTCTTGAGGCGATCAAAAACACGTTTTTTGATGCCTTGCAATACTTGCCCATTGGCCCGTTCTACGGCACCATTGCTTTGTGGATGTGCCACAGAAGCAAAGCACACCTTGGTCCCAATCTGATCGCAGTAGTCTAGGAAGAGACCGCTAGCGAACTGAGAACCGTTGTCTGTGATGAGATGGTTTGGAACACCAAATCGTGCCACAATGTTCTTATGAAAGAACTTTTGTGCGGCTGATGCAGTAATATTTCGTACTGGTTCGGCCTTAATCCACTTTGTGAACGTGTCAATGGCTACGAACAAAAACTTGTACCCATTGACCGCTTGTGGCATAGGACCGACAATGTCCATTCCCCAGATCGCGAAGGGCCATGCGAGAGGAATAGTTTGCAGTGCATAAGCAGGTTGATGAACCTGTCTTGCATGAAACTGACACTGTGGACACATCTTGACCATAAGCTTGGCATCATCGAGTGCCGAAGGCCAGTAGAATCCCTGTCGAAAAACTTTTCCGACCAGTGTTCGGTATGACGCGTGTGCACCGCATACACCGTCATGTATTTCTTTCAGGAGGGATTTTCCTTCCCCCTGAGATATACAGCGCATGAATACTCCTTGAGTACCCTTTCTGTACATAACCCCATCTATGAGTTTGTACAGACGCGCCTTTCGAATTAACCGATCGCTCTTGGTTTCGTCCTCGGGTAGGGTCCCATGTTCAAGATAGACCCTCAATGGATGAGTCCAATCTTGTTCCTGACCGAGGTTGGCAACGAAGGCTATTGCCGGATCATCCTCGACCGAAGTCATGATCGAAGGATGGTCCAAGTGTTCAATGAACACTCCTGCCGGAGTGGATGATCGTGAGGAACCAATTTTGGATAATTGGTCTGCGAGAATGTTGTCCTTTCGCGGGATGTATTGGACTTCGAAGTGACTGAAGTGTTTTTCCAATTTCCTCACTTCCCCCAGGTAATGAGCCATTGTCTCATCGGAGATGCTGTACTCCTTGTTTACCTGGTTTACGACCAGCTGTGAGTCCCCCCTCACCACTAATCGACGGACTCCGAGGAATTTTGCTGCCCGGAGCCCTGCAAGAAGACCTTCATACTCGGCCGCGTTGTTAGTCGCGACAAAGTGAAGTTGAATGACATACTTAAGCTGTTCGCCCTGAGGCGTAACTAAGACCACTCCAGCCCCCGAGTGTTGAAAACTACGGGAGCCGTCAAAGTACATTGTCCAATAATCGGGGCACTCCAGTTCCTTTACCAACTGCACGGGTGGCTCAGGGTTGGTCCATTCGACCACAAAGTCGGCCAAAACCTGAGACTTAACCGCCGTGCGAGGGGTGAAATGGATCTCGAAGACACCGAATTCGACCGCCCATTTGGCGATTCGGCCAGATTTTTCTGGATTTCGGACAATATCCCCTAAAGGAAAAGAGGAGGGTACTGTGATCTTGTGTGCTTGAAAGTAATGTCATAGCTTACGGGAAGCCATCAGTAGTGCGTAAAGTATCTTCTGGACCTCAGGGTAGCGCTCCTTAGGACCATGAAGTACTTCGCTCACATAGTAGACGGGTCTGTGCACCCCTTCCCTTTCCGCGATCAGAACTGCGCTGACCGCGTGTGGGGTGGCCGCCAAATACAGAAGTAATGGCTCTTCTTTTTCAGGAGACACCAATACTGGCGGACTGGACAGATATGTTTTTACCTCCTGAAACACTTTTTCGGCCTCGTCGGACCACGTGAAGTTATGATGTTTCCGCAAGGCTTTAAAGAAAGGTAGTCCCCTTTCGCCTAATCGCGATATAAAGCGACTTAAAGCCGCCATGCGACCAGCCAGGCGTTGAACATCCTTCATGGTCGAGGGCGACCTCATTTGTTCGATAGCTCTGATTTTCTCAGGATTAACCTCAATGCCCCTGGAACACACAAGGAAACCAAGAAGCTTCCCTGAAGAAACCCCGAAAGAACATTTCTCCGGGTTCAGTTTTATTCCAAAGCGATTCAAGTTACAGAAGGTTTCAGCAAGATCGTCTAAATGAGACAATCTTTTGGTGCTCTTTACAACCAAGTCGTCTACATATGCTTCGAGATTACGCCCTATCTGGGAAAGAAAGGTCTTTTGCATCAAGCGCTGGTACGTGGAACCTGCGTTCTTGAGACCGAACGGCATTCTGACGTAGCAGTATGTGCCGAACGGGGTGATGAAGGCAGTTTTCTTTTCATCATCTTCTGCCATGCTGATTTGATGATATCCTGAGTAGGCATCCAGAAGACTCATCAGTTCGCAACCCGCAGTGGAGTCGACCAGCTGATCGATGCGGGGAAGGGGAAAGTCATCCTTCGGACAGGCACTGTTGAGGCTAGTGTAGTCGACGCACATGCGCCACTTGCCATTTGACTTGCGGACCATGACCGGATTGGCGAGCCAGTCCGGGTGATTCACTTCGCGGATAAACCCGGCTTGTAAGAGTTTGTCTAACTCTTCTCGGATGGCTTCCTGTCGGTCGGTGGCAAAACGCCTGAGCTTTTGCTTTATTGGTCATTGTCCAGGTCGAATTGCTAACCTGTGCTCAATTACTTCCCTTGGGACACCGGGCATGTCGGACGGTTTCCACGCAAACACGTCTGCGTTAGCCCGGAGGAAAGCAACGAGGTCGAGTCCCTATTTGTCATCCAGGGCTGACCCAACCCGGATTGTCTTGGATGGGTCATCTGGGTACAAAGGAACTTGTTTGAGTTTCTCATCTGGTCGAGGAGCAGCCCTGATCGCATCGGTGGCGACGGTGGCGACCTGAGCGTCCCGGAGGGGAAGTTGATCGACCATCTCCAAAGATAGCCGGTCGCACGTGAGCGCCACGTTGCGACTTCCTCGGACTGAAATGACACCTTTGGGGCCAGGCAATTTCCCGCACTGATAAGCATAGTGCGTTGCCATCATGAACTTAGCAAGAGTCGGCCTGCCAAAGATTGCATTATAAGCTGAATCACAATCGATTACATCGAAAGTAACCAATTCTGTTCGAAAGTTATCTGGTTCTCCCAGAGTGACCGGGAGGACCACTTGTCCCAATGGCATCATGGAGGGGCCTGGGATTATCCCATAAAACGGATGGATTATGGGCTTGATCTTCGAACGAGGAATTTGCATCTCGTCAAGTGTCTTGACCAACAAAAGATCAAGGGAACTTCCCCCATCGATCAGGACCCTTTCGACTCTCGCGTTACTGATGATTGGGGTAATAACCAGAGGTAGCCTCAATGGTCGAGTTAGCCCCACAGGACAGTCAGCGCGATCGAACGTCAAAGGCATATCCGACCAACGGGGATATTGAGGTTCACCAAGGGATGTCTCCGTTTGGTTAACCTCTCGGCAAAAGGTTTTAAACTGCCTTTTGGAAACGAAAGAGGAGGAACCTCCGAAAATGACATTAACATGATTTTGAGGTACCTGGTAAGCCATTTCTTCGTCTCCGTCGACGTCTCTAACCCCGCACGCCTGCTCTTTAGGTGGTAAGGTCGGCATTGGCCCAGCTCCTTGGTAGAAATCATCCAGCTGTTTCAACCAGCTCCTACAGTTTTTGAGGTCGTGGCCTGCGGAGTTGTGGAGTGGACACCACCTCTTGCCCTCCTGCGGATTAGTTGATTTTTCTGGCTGGTCGGAATCTCGGCCACCAGAAGCAGTTTTATTTTTAAAAGAAGACTTATTACCTTTGGTCGAAGGTGGTTTCTCCGCGACCGCGACCTCACGGTACTGTCCAGAGTGGTTCCTCTTCGACTTTTTTGACTTCCCACCCGGTGAAGACTTCGGCTTTTCGCTTGAATCTTCTTTCCTGGCATCCTTGAAGCCTGGTTGGGGCGGTAGGTCCCCCTTGTCAACCATTCGGTTCCATTCGACTGCCTCGGCTGCATCGGAGTATCGATCAGCCATATCGAACAGATCGGCCACTGATCGAGGAGGGTGGATAAGCAAGTCTTCAGTGAATCTCCGGTATCGAACGGCATGCTTAAATGCCCTGATTACGGAGCCATCAGATATGTTCGGGATGGTATTTCTTACCCCGACAAACCTCTTGACAAACTGCCGAAGTGTTTCGGTCGAAGTTTGCCGTAGTCTATGCAGGTCGTCCTCCTTACCCGGCTTTTGGTAACAGTTTTGGAAATTGCTGAGGATGGCATCACATAGCATTTCCCAATTGTAGATGGAACCCTCGGGCTGATTGAACAACCAGGTTCTAGCCGGTCCTGCGAGGACTGTTGGCAGGTAGTTGGCCATGACCTTGTCATCGCCTCCTGCTGCTTGGATGGCAGTAATATAGATCTGAAGGAACTCGGATGGGTTCTGAGTTCCATCAAACCTCTCAATGGCCCCTGGTCGAAACTTATCGGGCCAAACGACTGCTCGCAGGCCAGGCGAGAAAGCTTTGCAACCAACGTAAGGACCGTGAACCGTCCTGCGACTTTCGGTCGGGTTTTGAGCAAACTCACGTAATGGCGAGGTTACTCGTGGTCCCAAACGAGAGTGAACGGGAACTCGATCCCTGCTACGAGAATCCTGCATTCGCCGGTATTTGTCCTGTCGGGACGGTACAGGCGGCGGGTAATTCCGTCGACCAGAGCCAGAATGAGGACCATCTCGTTCGCGGGAACGTGTCACTGAGTGGGAAGAGGCTGTTGGGGTCGCTTCGGATGCGACCTCATCCAGTCTTTCCGCCAGGATCCTGAAAAAGGCCGGTCTCTGCGCATCCGTGACCGTAGGAGGAAAATTGAGCATGACTTCTGCGATAGATCGCAGTCGACCATGGGTACTTCTCCTAGGGGCACCAGGTGTTATTGTTTCTTCGTCCACTGGGAAATGCTCCGGTGGTAAGGAAGGACGACCACGCGACCGTCGAGAAGAACTCGGGGCAGCATCGTAACGAGCCTGCGCATCTTGAAGAGCCTCTAGGGCAGTTCTGCGTAGATCGTTGTTCTGTTGCTCGAGATCTTGTTCTTCCTTCTGTTTGCGATCTTGTTCTTCCCTGGCAGCCTGTTGATCGGGAGTTTCTTCCGACAACGCAGCAAACTGCCTAGGGAGAGAGGTCGCCGATGGGGAGAACATCTCGGTTTGTTCCGAGTCGGACTCGAAATCAAAGAGACGGTGGAGGTTATCAGGGTCGAACCTTCCTGGGCTAACTTCAGGGTCACCGTCATACTTTCCCTCAGCGGGATCGCATGACGGGCCGGATTCATCACCTAGCACATTAAGAACCTCTGCGGGTTCTGACCTTGTGCCAGTTACCTCCTGGTCGATTGACATGACTTGGGGAGGTGATTCACCCTGGGGAAGATTCTGGCCTTCGACCTCTTCCATCGGAACGGGATCACTTGGAGAAGGCATTGGGATATGAGCATAATCCTCGAGATCAAAATTGTTCTCGGAATCATATGCTCCAGCCATGTTTCGGCGAACCTCCGAATTTCAATTAGGACGCCTTGAGAAAGGCCCCACGGTGGGCGCCAGCTGTCGACGATTCGGACTCGGAGTCCTCAGCCGAACTTATGCAGAATTTGTAATTGTGAGACCTTTCAAGATGACCCTTCGGGAAGGTATGCTGAACAATGGCGAACAGGACCACAGAGAGTTTAGACAGGTTCGGGCCCTCGATGGTGGGAGTAAAAGCCCTACGTCCTGTTGAGATTTCACTAAGTGTGGTAAAAAGTTTACAAATGGAGGGAAAAGTCCTCACAGGCGAGGATTTTCCCTGTAAAAGTGTACAAGGATAAGACAAAGAAGGCTTACTAAAATGCTATATCAGGTGGGCCGTAGACTGGGCTAACTTAGATGATTTTGGGTTTCTTGATCTTCCGATTCCTTGGTTGATGTTTCGGATGATCTCCCGGATTGATGCTTCATGCCATCCTTTTATACTGCTTGAAAGGGTGCCATGTGAAGGAAACTGCATCAATCGGTTGCACGGACGGTTGGATGCGGTTTTTGGAGCTGCTCTTAACCTCCACGTAGTTTAAACACGTGTTATTCATGGATAACTGTACGTGTTAACCTCCTGACGGTTGATTCTCCACGTGTAGGAATCTTCGGGGTACTTAGAATATCCTGTTTGCATAGGCAACCGAATAGATAGATCCCAAGTATCCTGATCGGCAGATGTTCTGACCGCGGGATATTGGCTGACCGCGCAACATCCCGAATGTGTAGTTCGCGTATAGCCTACGAACTTCTGACCGCGCAGGGCTTACGGTCTGACCGCGTAAAGCTGCAACCTGATCGCGTAAAGCTTGCGACCTCGTGGTGATGCCCCTCAGAATAGCTTGAGTTCGCATCACCAGATACATGTCAGGTTCGAACCTGTCTTGAACCAGAAGTTTATGAGAAGTGACCCGGGTGTCAATCCTCGTCAGGAGCGGGTGCCCATCACCACCTCCGACTGGGGTCAAGTGCCCCCAGAGTGCAAGGATGCGCTGTGGGAAGAAATGCAGGCGGCGTTTCACATTCCCGAGGATCGCCACTTCACCATCCGCCGGAGGACACTGATGTCCATAAACAAGGCGTGGAGGAACTTCAAGAGCCACCTTGTCAGGCTCTATGTGAAGGAGTCGAAGACCGCCTTCGATGACTTCCCTTTCGTGACTCCCGAGGCATGGCAGCAGTTCGTCGAGATGAAGGCCAAGCCAGAGTTCCAGGAGCTTAGTGCGAAGGGCCAGGCTAACCAGGCCAAGAATACCCACCCACACAGACTAGGCAGTGGTGGGTATGTGGGGAAGAAGGCGTTGTGGAGGAAGCAGGACGAGGAGGCTTCCCAGTCTTCGGCCGGCAGTCCTTATGTGGGCATAACGGACGTGCGCACCCGCAATTGGTGCCGAGCAAGATTGACGATGAACTCCTCCGAAAGCGTCTCTGTGGGTAACCCTGCGGACAGGGAAGTGATCAACCTGCTGGTAAGATTGTCCGATCACGTACTATCCTCGTAACACACATGCAATGGGCTGTATTGCTAAGTTCTCCTGTTGCAGGTGACGCTGAGTGCGCAGGTAGCATCCGGAGAGTTCAACCCGAGGAGGGACAGGGATATCCTCACAGCGGCGCTAGGAAACAAGGAGTATCCAGGCCGCGTGCGCGGCCTCAGTGCCACTGTGCCTTGGAGGCATGGTTTCCCTGATGATGAGGAGGCGGCTAAGAGGAGAAAGAGATCCCACCAAGCCCGCGATGAACGGCTCAAGGAGGAGATGCGATCGGAGTTCGCTGTTCGGGACAAAGCACTCCTGCAGCAGTTGTCGGAGATGCGCTCCATGTATGAAGAGCTAAGAAAGGCGACCCAGGGCACCCCACTTCTAGCAGCGGAAGTACCGACCCCCATTCTTGGCCACCGTAGTAGCTGCGCGTCTGCGCCGGGGTCTTCGCAGACAGAGCCCTCTCCAAAGTATCCGGTGGACTTTCTGCAGGTAATGACCGTTTGTCTATGTTAATTCATTCGAAAGTGAAAAGCGGTAAAATTCAACATGTTAATGCGCACTGTTTGTAGGAACCCGCCTCCTGCAAGCTTATGGTGCTGGCCGGTCTCTTCCCGATCGAGGCTGCCCGTGGGATGGCGCAACCATGCACGGCGGGGGCCACAATCCATGGTGCCCCTCTATGTGAGGGTTTTGCACGGGTCCAGGTGGACAGTGTCTTTGACCATTGCAAGGGTTTTCCGTTGGAGAAGCCGCCGAACGACGAGATTACCACTCTAGGGGATGCGGTGCACACGTTCGTGCAATGGCCCAAGAAAGACATCGCCTTGTATGAGGTAATTCCCCCACCAGTTTCATAATTCGTACTGTAATAATAGCCCTCAGAGTTAGTGTCCTAATACGTAGGTTCGTACATCACAGACATCACAGACCGACACACGGCCTACTAGCCAGCATACCCCTCCGATGACGAAGCTGACTCCGACTAAGAGGCAACCATTCAAGAAGCTGGCTTGTAGGGGAAAAGCAAAGAAGAGCCCGGCGAAGGAGAGCGAGAAGAGTGCGCCAGCTCTCATACCGTTCGCTCTGGGGATGCCCATGGCCTCCGATACCGCAATTTCGACCATGGGGTTAGCATGCCATAGCCTGCATGCATGGTACATGAAGAGGACAAACCAGACCAGGAAGCAGCGTCCGACGCACATCATGGTCAAGTACACCGTGGCAGAGTTCCATAACGACATTGGGACCTACTCGGTGACCTTCGAAGACCTGCACAATTTACTGAACAAAGATGCGCTCGACTTGTCAATCCTACGGTCTTGGGTGCTGTAAGTATCCTACTATCCGTGCATATACGGATATATGTCATTTATTAATTGGTTACTTCCGTGCAGCTGCATGACCAACTATGCCAAATCTAAGGGCATACCTGTTGGTTTCTTGGACCCCCAGATGGTCGCCGAGGTGATGTTTAGGACCGACGCAGACTTCGTTGTCGACTACATCAAAAGAGGGTTGCTTGCTCAGGTCGACAAGGAGTATATACTTGTACCCTACAACCAGAGGTGAGTGCTTTCATCAGTACTTCTCCCGTAGATTAGTGTCTCCATGTGCACACCCCCAAATTTAGATTAAATTTTTAATTCTTTACGTGTAATATGTAGCTACCACTGGATCCTGCTGCTACTTATTCCGAAAAGCAACAAGGTGTTCTACCTTGACTCAGTGCAGAGGAAAGGGTACTCATATTGCGGCGCACGAGATGTATTCGAAAGGTGATGTGGACCTGTCTTGCATGCATCTAGATTTACTGTCCTCAAATTGTCAATTTCAGCTATCCTCAAACTGTCAATTTTGACTATCTGCAGGGCTTTCACAAAGTACTTTGCCGAGGTAGGGAGACAACACGACCGGCGAGCCGATAAGTTTCAGTGGTTACAATTTTCGGTACAAATTTCAACTGGCATCTATTTTACTTTATAACTTGTCCCCACCTAACTCTCGGTCTGTAAATTGGCAGTGCCATCAGCAGCCGGACGACAATACATGTGGGTTCTACGTGATGCGCCACATGTATGACCTGATCATCACCCCTCACCGGCTAGATTTCCCCGAGGTATACAACTGCTCCCCTTTGTATCGATTTGACAGAATTTACAACTGCAGCTAATTTTTTATGTACCAACTCTTGCTGCAGGGGGTCGACTTCCCTTCAGAAAGCCTTGACCCTCGGCAGATTGGTATTGTCTGAGGGATGCTCGCTGAGTTTTTCCTTTCGGAGGCCATATCAAACAAGGGGAAGTTTAGGGACCCGCAAGGTTCGTATTAGTGCGGCCTTACATTTATTTGTACATCTAACACACTGACTTTAATTGTCCGATTACATTTATTTGTTCAATTGTACATATTTCTGAGTTCAATTGTACATTTATTTGTTCATATGAAATGCTATTTGTACATGTTTCTAAGTTGTGTATATATGAGACTGTATATATTTGAGTACTGTGCATATATGAAATTCATGAACTGTATATATGAAATGTAATTTGTACAGAGGACATCGGTGACTGTTAAATCTCAGACGGTTTGTAAGAACAAAACCGTCTATGCATAATATGCACAGACGGTTTTGATCTTACAAACCGTCTGAGATTATAACAGTCAAGAAATAATGACACTATCACAGATGGTTTTGACCTAAAAATCGTCTGTGATATCACACCGTCTGTGTTATCACACTATCACAGACGGTTCTAACCTAAAAAACGTCTACGATGTTCACTATTACAGATGGTTTTGACCTCATAGCCGTCTGTGATTCTCTAAATACACAGACCGTTCTGAGATCATAACCGTCTCTGATAATATGAGTATCACAGACGGTTTTGACATCAGAACCGTCTGCGATACTTATATTATTACTAACGGTTCTGAGATCAAAACCGTCTATGTTAGTATGAGTGTCGTAGACGGCTTTGATGTCATAACACAGACGGTTCTGATATCAAGACCGTCTCTGGTTATCTGAGTATCACAGACGGTTCTGATCTCAAAACCGTCTCTGATAATTTGAGTATCACAGACGGTTGTTATCTCAGAACCGTCTCTGTAATGTGAGGATCCCAGATGGTTGTGACATTAGAACCGTCTGCGAAACTCAAATTATCAGAGACGGTTTTGAGATTAAAACCGTCTGTGGTAGTATGAGTATCAGAGACGGTTCTGATGTTAGAACAGTCTCTGAAGTATGACTATCACAGACGGTTCTGATCTTATAACAGTCTGTGAAGAGTAAGTATCACAGACGGTTCTGATCTTATAACAGTCTGTGAAGTATGAGTATCACAGACGGTTCTAATCTTATAACAGTCTGTGAATGGAGAGATCACAGACGGTTCTGATCTTTTAACAGTCTGTGAATGGAGAGATCACAGACGGTTGAAACCATCAAAAACCGTCTGTGATAGTACATGATTATCACTGACTCGAATATCACTAATGGGTAAGAACCGTCTGTGATGTCTGTTTTGACCCGACTGTGATGATGAATTCTGTAGTAGTGTATGCTTTGCTATTTGATGAGTATCCTAATAAAAATCCTACATCACATTTACTTTAAAATTTAGATAAGCGTGTACCTTTTCGCAAGATATAGCATTTACATCCGAATACTCGGAAGTAGGAAATGTTTGGCTTCCTTCCAATGAGAAGCTCATAAGGAGTTTTCTTTAGTAGTCGATGACAATAAAGACGATTTGAGGCATGGCATGCGGTGTTGATTGCTTCGGCCCAAAAGGTGTCCGAAACATTGTACTCCGAAAGCATAGATCTTGCCATGTCTATCAATGTCCGGTTCTTTCGTTCGACTACTCCATTTTGCTCCGGTGTATACTGGGCCGAAAACTCATGTTTGATACTTTTATCATCACACCAATTTTCAACCTTGGTATTCTTGAATTCGGAGCCATTGTCACTTCTTACTTTCTTGATCTTGAAACTAAATTCATTTTCGGCCCTTTGAGCAAAACTTTTGAAAGTGTTAAAAATAATTGACTTATCATGTAAAAAGAATATCCATGTATATCTAGAAAAATCATCTACAACGACAAGACAATAACTATTGCCACCAATGCTCACAAAAGTAGTTGGTTCAAATAAATCCATATGCAATAATTCAAGTGGACTAGAAGTTGACATTGTGCTTTTAGTTGGATGTGAGTTTGCAACTTGTTTCCCGGCTTGGCAAGCACTACATAATTTATCTTTTTCATACTTTACATCTTTTAATCCAACAACTAAATCATGTCTAACTAGTCTATTTAGTTGTTTCATTCCAACATCCCCAAGCCTTTTATGCCATAGCCAAACTTTAGATGATTTAGTGAACAAGCATGTACCAAGATTAGCATCATTTGAATCGAAATCAACTAAATAGAGGTTGCCATGTCTAAAACCTTTGAAAATCAACCTATTATCATCAATACTAGTGATAATCACTTCTTTTGGATAAAATTCACATATAAAACCAAGATCACAAAGTTGAGCTACGGACAAGAGGTTGAAATTTAGAGATTCAACAAGCAATACATTAGATATGGAGAGGTCGTTTGAGATGGCAATTTTACCTAAACCTTTTACCTTTCCTTTGCTATTGTCTCCAAACATGATCTTGTCATATTCCACACCTTCGTTATTTAGAGAGGAGAACATGTTGTGATTACCGGTCATATGTTGAGTGCATCCACTATCGAGCACCCAATGTTGTCCTCCGGCCTTGTAATTTACCTACAAAACAAAGTTAGGTCCTTTTAGGTACCCAAATCTTTTTGGGTCCTTGGAGGTTAGTTACCAAGGATTTTGGGACCCAAATGGCTTTCTTTTTGGCACTAATGATCGGGGTTCCAACAAATTTGGCTTTAATATCGCCATTGTTCATTTTCTTTAAAACATAGCAAGAGTTGAATATAAGAGATGAATTACTTTTTCTAGCATGGTAATTTTTTTCAATGTGACCTAAACTTTTACATTTGTTGCAATATCCCTTTTCTTTTACAAATACGGTTTTAGATGGAACAAATGCATGTTTTCCCTTTTTAGGAATGTAGCCTAGTCCTTCTTTTCTTAAGGAGAACCTTTGACTATCTAGAAGATGTCTTAGTTTTGATTCTCCTACATAGCATTTAGCTAGATCATTTGTTAGTTTTTCAATTTTGTCCTTAAGTTCATTGTTTTCAAGACTAAGCACATGATCATCAATTTTAGGTCTAGATGGGAATTCAATTAAATCTTCACAAGATGTAGATATGCTAGAAGTAGACATCATGGGCAAGTCATTCCAAATATTGCAAGTGATGCCTATGTCATTACCCGTTTTGTTGGCTTTATGAGTAATTAGTGAGTCATGAGCTTCCATAAGTATCTCATGAGTTTCTTTGAGACTCTCATGAGATGTGTTTAGCTCCTCATAGGAATTTTGAAGAGTTTTGTATCTCTTCTTCAATTCCTTAAATTTTTCTTTTTCCTTACTCATATAGTCATCAAAACCGGTGATCATCTCAACTAGGTCATCATAAGTATATTCATCTTCGTCACATGATACCTTCGATTCTCCTTTAGTCATGAGGCAATGAGGAGTGGAGAATAGAGATGGAGCTTCCTTGATAGCTACCCCAGCGAGTCCTTTGGTGATGCTTCATCTTCGTCTTCGGAATCGGAACTTGAAGCATCCGAATCCCATTCAATGAAGCAAGCTTGTCCATCCTTCTTCTTGTAATATTTCTTGAAAACCTTCTTCTTGCTTTCTCCTTCCTTTTCGTACTTCTTTTTCTTCACCGATTTTTCTTCTTCCTTGTTTTTGCATTGTGCAGAAATGTGACCCTTTTCACCGCAATCAAAGCATCTCCTCTCTTCAAAAGGGTTCCTCTTGAATGATTGTCCTTTCTTGAAGGACTTTCCTTGATATCTCTTCTTCATGAACCGCTTGAACCTTCTCACAAAGAGAGCCATTTCCTCATCGGTGTCTCTCTCATCACTTTCTTCTTCATTGTCTTCCCTTTTGGAGGCTTGAACTTTTAGTGCTAGGTTCTTCTTTTTGGAGTCGGAAGGCTCATCTTTCACTTCCTCTTGAGATTTCTTGAATATGTCATGAGTGAGAATCTCACTCAAGACTTCCAACGGAGTCACACTCTTCAAGTTCGAACGCACAAGTAAGGTTACAATTGTATCATATTTTGAAGGTAAAGCTCTAAGAAACTTATGACAAAATTCCACATTTGTGACATCCATACCAAGCCCTTTTAACTCATTTACTATGTTATTTAATTGGTTAAACATCTCCGATACATCTTCATTGGGCAACATAGCAAACTTTTCAAATTGGCCCTTATGGATAAATAATTTAGCATCCTTGACCATTGAGGTTCCTTCATGAATATCCATAAGATTTCTCCAAATATCATGGGCCGTTTCAAGTTTACAAATTCTATTAAATTCACCTAGATTTAGAGCACTATAAAGAACATTCATGGCTTGAGCATTCGCTAAGGCATTATCTCTATCTAGGTTAGTCATGTCATCATCATCAAGAATTGCAAAGCCCTCATCCACCACTTTCCAAATCTTTCCACCCATGGCTTTAAGATAAACCATAATTCTAGTTTTCCAATAAGTATAGTTAGATCCATCAAAGAGTGGTGGTTTGCCAATATTAATCCGACTCTCACTAGCCATCTTTATCCTACTCCGGGATGGTTAAATCCTCTAAAAATGGAGTCCAAGCTCTGATACCAATTGAAAGGGATATAGGATATTGACTAGAGGGGGGTGAATAGGCGATTTTAACAAATTAACAATTAAACAAACAATTAATAGTAAATGAGAGCAAATAACTAACACAAGATGAACAATGAACAATTTTAACACAAGGATATATCCCGTGGTCTCGGTGACTTGCCGATCACCCCTAATCCACGTTGAGGCAAACTCAAATCTCTAACCGCTTCTTTATCTAGTCAACCTTCTCTTGAGAAGTGACCTAGATCTTGAGCCGGATTAGTGTGATGAGTTCTCCAAACCTCGATTTCACTAATGATGCACTTTACCGCTCCGGCAAGGCGTGCTCAACCCTTCACAAGATGTTTTGAGGCTTCTTCACAATCTTCCTTGAAGAGCTCACCAAAACCTTTCTCCTAGCCGTCTAGGAGCCGGCAAACTCCAAGAGTAACAAGCCGGTGATGATCACTTAACCTTCTTCTAGTGCCACACGATTGATTTAGTGATCTAAATGCAATGCACTAGAAGATCTCAAATGCACACTCTCACAAATTCAAGAATTAGAACCCTAGAGTGTATGAAACTTGCTTAAGCTCTCAAGGATGATGACAATGTTCAAATTATGCCAAAAGATCCTGAACAGGGCCGTGCATGGGAGTATATATACCCCCCACAATAAATATAGCCGTTACAGGCTGTTGGGAGAAAAAGATCACTTGGCGGTCAGACCGCAGGTATAAGCCCGGTCAGACCGCCGCAATTGCAACGGCATTAAATAGGCGCAATAAATGCTCACCTGCCCTTGTCAGGCACACTCACGGTCAGACCGGAGCCAATTTTGGTCAGACCGTGAAACTGTCCAGAGACGACAAAGTTTCTGGGCACTTTATACGGTCAGGCCGATAATTACGGACAGACCGGCCAGACGGTCAAACCGTAGTTCAAAAACATGGTCAGACCGATTTCTCGGTCAGACCGTCATAACACAATACATCAGAAAGATAGGACATGAAGTACCAGGAGACTGACCTAGGTTTTTACCTATGGACAGACCGACCTTTTAAAAGAATACACTAGACTTTGACATAACGTCGGTCAGTCCGTCTATTCGGTCAGACTGGTCTAACAAACGGTCAGACCGACTGAGACAGAGTTTGGCAGAAAAGAGTTGAAACAAGCTTTTTCAAAGAATATGACCTTCTAGTATGCAATGCAAGTTGATTTTATGATTTGTGGCACATAGATGAAGTATTTTGTGATACACCACATGCTCCTCTTAATAGTACGGCGACTATCCAAAAATCTGGCCAAAATTCTTCTCTAATCACCCTAGACCGGTAAAATGGAAAAGACCCTATTTCGTACCTTTGCCTCTTTGATCAATGTCCTTTCTTCATCATGAGACTCTTTCTTTGCCTTTCATTAACCTGTATTTTGAGTTTCTTCTTGACACAACTTAGCAGGTATCGTTAGTATAGCATTTGCAATTGTCATTAATTACTAAAACACTCTTTAGGGGCCTAGAAGCTACATCTGGCTCGAATCTATCCTGAACCAATCGCGCATTTATTTGAACTGACTCGGGTGTCAATCCTCGTCAATACTTTAGAAAACATTGTGTGTAGTGGTCTCCCATGAGTCACCACTTTCATTAACCCATATGATGAAAACATTCCAAAAGTTAGTTGTGCTGAAACCCATGGATAAAATCCACTACGAACATACTCCTGAACCTGGGAGTACAGAGTATCTGATACTTCTTTTACACTTTGCAAAGGTGTACCTCTTTTTTTTTTTAAATCCACTAGTTCACTCGACTTTCAAGTCGGATCGGCTCCATGCGGCTCATACGCATGTGACAAGGCTGAGATGACACAACGGTTTTGCAGTCTAGTATTAACAGTATCCCCACCTGGTAAATAGACAGTTAAGTCTCAAGTACCGTTGTGGGTCCTCCCCACTGCCTTACTTCCTAGCCTTGGTCTATGTCCTCGCAAGACATATGACCTATGATTACAGCCGTGCACGACTTAATCCGGGCATAGGGCATCTTCCTTCCATCCACCTGATCCTCTCATTATTTTTCTGATCTCACATCACTCGTGGCTGAACTGCGGCCCACCAGTTCCACGCGAGAAACCAGACCAACATACCACTAGTACAGAAAAGTTTTCTTCTATCGGTAAAAAACACCATTCTACTATCGGTTTTCGTACTGATAGAGATAGACACGATAGAACAAGACAGAACATTTTCTATCGGTAAATAACCGACAGAAGAAATTCACAATTCTATCGGCATCTTAGGAGTGTACCGACAGAAAACCCGTCGTAGTCTGACGTTTAGCGGTGGGAAAAGTACCACTATTCTAACGGTTAATTACAAGATCACTGACAGAAAAAATCTTACTATTCTATTGGCACCTTATGAGTGTACCGATAGAAAACCCGTCGTCGTCTGATGTGTAGCGGTGGGAAAAATACCACTATTCTAACAGTTAATTACAAGTTTATCGACAGAAAAAATCTTAGTACTCTCTCAGTTGGAAATGAGATTACTGATAGAAAAAAGCTTAGTACTCTCTCGGTTGTGTATGAGTTCATCGGCAAGAAAAATCACACTCTTCTAACGGTTAATTTCAAGTTTACCGATAGAAAAAACTACAGTAGTCTCTCGGTTGTGGATGAGTTCACCAGCAGGAAAAGTCACACTATTCTGACGGTTAATTTCTAGTTTACTGATAGAAAAAGTGGTAGTAGTCTCTCGGTTGTGGATGAGTTTACCGATAGAACATTCACATATACAGTACGTTATTTACATGCACAATACAGTACATTCACATATACAGTACAGATGCAATACATTATAGATTTGATACATAATACAGTACAGATGCAAATAAGGGTAAATTCACAGAACAGATTGACACACTAGACAGTTATTCACATTTATTCACATATATATGGACAAATACAAATTGCAATCCAATGTGGACATTTATTGACATATATATTTATTCACATGTATATAAACAGTCTATGCACAGAGTACACGAAAAAGAGAAAATTATCATGGCGGATGGTTGGGCGCAACTTCCTCCATGACATATTGAGCCCAGATTTGTCGAAGATCTCTAATCTTTGCATTTTCGTATGAGTCTTTCGACATGGCGATCTGCAAGTATGTGTGAATACTTAGTAACTAACTTCCTAATTTAGAACGTGACACCCAATTTTCAAATTTGAGTTAGCTATCGATGCTTACCTGGGGGAATTGGGCAAAGTTTGTCTGCACTAGGTCGTACATGTAGCGCAACACATAAAACCCGCATTCCCACGATTGCGGCTGTTGATGGCACTGAGATAATTGCATATGCGAAGACATGTTAGCTATTGTTTCCATAAACTAATTAAGCATAAACAAAAAGTCTCGTGAGTACCTCATATTCTTTCCAAGCTAGTAGGGAGCCCTGCGGTGCGGCATGCCTCCCTCCAGCAGACACATATTTATCAAAAGCCCTGCATTTCAGTTAGTATTGCCGGTTAATGTATTATCATTAGCTAGTGAGGTCAAAATTTAAATCAAACATATAAGTTACTTACGCCTCCATATTCCCCTTGACCACATATTCGATCGATAATCTGTCACGCATCGAATCGAGGTAGTACACCTCGTTCCTCGGCGGACAGATCACGATGAGGATCCAGTGGCCCCTGCATTGTACGTAAAAGAGGACCACTAGCTTAAAGTATATCTCAAGTATAACATACAAGATCGAGTTAAATTAGTACGAAATGCACTAACCTTTGGTGGTACGGCACCATAATGAACTCCCTGTCCTGCTGCGCCATCAGCGCCTTGGATATGTACTGCTCAGCGTGCGCGGCGTCGTGCTCTAGCATCGTGAGGCTTATTTTCTCTGGGTCGAGGAAACCCACCTTGTCACACGCAGCCTCCGATGCTAGCCTGTACATGCACCTGCATGCAAAGGACGACATTAGTATTGCACAGAAAGTTACTACATTTCAAATGAACTACAACAATGCAGAGTTAGCAAACAGAGTTAGAAAACAGCAATACATAGCATCAGCAAACTCATAGGACTCCAGTCCGTATGATGGACATATCGAGCTCCCGCCAGTTGTAGAGGTTGAACAGATCCTCGTGTGCCACGGATATACTCCCGGGCTCACGGTGGAACTGCCCAGGCCTGTAGGGAACTAAGAAATTCAGATTGCGCCGAGCTCGGTGTAGATACCACTCGTGGAGGTCTCTGGTTGATCGATCCAATTTGCGCAAAGCTGCCTCCGACATGAGTGGGAACCCGTTCTTGAACCTCTCCGGCTGTCCCTGTTGCCCTTTTCCCTTGCCTTTGCCCTTGCCTTTTGCCGGGGACTGAGCGCGTACCTTCGAAGGCAAGGGCGAGGTGATGGCGGCTTTCTTCCGAGGTGAAGGCGTGGATGCGCTGGGTGGGGTCGAGGCCGTCTTTGATGTGTCCAGGGTCGCATGAGATCGGGCCTCATGCCCCGAGCTGGGGGCGCAGTCCCCTGGTAGCCTGATGGTAGGCCACTTCAATTAATGAGCACGTATGTTAGATTTTGCAAGTTGAGTGTACTGAGTAGGATGTAATCTAAAATGTGTAGGATTTACCGGTTGTATTAGAAGACACTTCTTGGGCCACTGTACGTAGGAGCCCACTGCCTCAGCAAGTGTCTGCAGTTCCTCTGTTGGGACTGCCAACGGAGAATCGTTGTAGCTCGGCATGGCCATGTCCACCTGTACCTTTGCAAACCCCAACCGCAGAGGTACGCAATGGACCCGGACATCCGGCCCAGACGGATATACGAAGCCGTGTCCAACCACTTCCTGCCTGTCGCCTAGGTGATTCAGTAGGATGCAACCCTCCGGCTTCTGCAAATTTGTAAATATTAAAACAGGTTAGAGAAACAGCTCTAACAGAATGGGAGTGGCATCAACTTAAGTGCACAGATGAAGGCTTGCAGTACCTCAAGTACATCCACTGGATCCGCGAGGACCTTCGAAGCGCAACTGCTTATCCGACCCAGCGGGGTACCGTCGCCCTGGTGATCCGCATCTGCACTCTTGGCCAGCAATGCATCTCTCAACCGTGCAAACTTTTCCCTGATTTGTGCGACCTCAGACTGCACCTCAGACTACACCTCAGCCCGTATCTCCGCCCGTACCTCAGCCCGTATCTTATCGGAGAGCTCCGCTTCCTTTTCCTTCCAGGAGCGGGCCTTCTTCCTTGGTGGAGCCGGATCTGGGAAACCGGCCTTCCACGACACAATGGCTCCCACGGCCCGTGTCCGCCCGGGATGCTCCTTATTTCCTAGAGCCCGGGTGAGGATGTCGTTCTCCCTCTGTGGGGTAAACAATCCCTCCACTGCCTCCTTTTCAAAAGAGATCTGTTACATTTAAAGGTACCTTGTGAGACAAATTGCCTTATATACACTTGTGCGCACATAGTTTACGAGGTTAGCCAACTTACCATTCGCCTCACAACGTCGACGTCCCCAGGGGTTGCGAACTGCACAGACCCTGTGGATGACACGGACCCCCTCCCCCTCCACCATCGCTTGCACCTCTCATCCCGGATCTCGGAGAGCGGCAACTCAGGGGTGTCGATGACAGGATTTTGCTCGTCTTCCTTCTTCCACTGCTCCTCCTTCCCCGCATAGCCCCGGGATCCGAGCCGATGCGGGTGGTCGTTCCTCTTCTAGATCGCCCTATTCTTCTCACTAAGGGCCTTGAACTCCTCAGTCCCCTTCTGCTTGGTGAATTCCTCCCATACCTCCTCCGATATGAAGGGGTACTTCTCGCAAGGAGATTTCTCCGCAGCGAGGAAGTTACTGACGAGCCAGCTCTTAAAGGTTTTCCATGTTCCGTTCATGTCCTTCAAGCAGGCCGTCCTAGGTGTATCGTCGGGGATGTTCCACTTAGCCTGTTTTCAAAAAATGCATACAATTAATCACGAGTTAGTTAAACTTTAGTATAAGCCAAGAGAACGTGATTACGAAAGAGTTTAGCGATTTCAGTTAATTTAACCTTCACTTCCACCCACAACCTATCCCTCTCATCCGCTGTCACGTCCTTCCAGCTCTGCACGGTGATCTTCACCCTTTCTTTCACCAACAGCCCAACGTAGGCCACGTACTTCCCAGCATTCTTTCCAATTGACCTCCCAAATTGGTTAAACTCACAAGAAAGATCCGTGCGTTTGGCCAAACGGCCCAACGTCGTCGCGCCTCGCCCCACCCTCTTGCGCCGGGATGTAACAACTGCATCTTCAGTTACGTTGGGGTTGGCCCTAGTCGAACCACTGGTACCATCCGATGAAGACGACGACATGTCTTTCCCTACAAAACCATCAACAAACCATCAAAAATTTAATGGAAACAAAACCAAATCATTTTACAAAGAAAAAGGACCTATTTTAAATATTTTTTCCATCGGTAAACACAAAAGCTACCATGCAATACAAGATAAGATTCTATTTCTCAGCGTTTTCGTCTACACATTTTCATATAGGAAGCAGGCAACATATGGCAATTAATTGTTCTTGGAGTTCCATAACTCAGCCCAGGACTGGAATCTAATTAGGGCTGCAAAAGGGATGTTCGAACAAAATAATACTAAAAGAAATACATGCATAAATTACTTCTTGAACTGTTCAGAAATATTTTCTATCGGTAACCACATGATCTGCCGATAGAACATAACAATTTTTCTATCGGCAAACACGCGAGATACCGATAGAAAATAACAATGTTTTCTATATATGGAATTTTGTTGATAAGCCACTACTCACTATCATCACATAACATTCTCAATGATTTTCTATACTAATATTCATGGGCTAGCATTATTATTTCACACGTAAATATGCACACAAGCATCTAAGTGCCACTGTGCATAATCTGACAAACCTAATGCTAATGAAATATAAAGATATTGAAGTAGCACAGAAAGTAGGTCACAACCAAAAAAGGAATAATATGGTCTATAGCACCCTCTCTTGGTTATCTTTTGCATTACCTGCATGCAAGTCATCAGGACTTCATCACATCTATTAGTTTGGGAAAAGTCATATATATATGTATATGCATTTGAAACATATACTTCGAAGACCCATCCACATTACCATATATTCATACCAAGTGAGTAAAAATTCCCAACCAAACTAGTACATTGCATGCCTCATGTCCTTCCAGATCCAAAGTTTTAATACTTGTTCAGAAATATTTTCTATCGACAAATACAGGAGATACCATAGAATATGTGTACGAACAACTCCAACATATAATGTGCATTACATGGCAGTTGCATACAATTGATCACACATACAGCAGTATAGATAAGTTAAAATCTCAAAATAGGTTCATTATAGCACTGGAACATATTATGTCAACCCTAATTTAAATCAACATTGCCTGCGGAATGTACATAATCCAACACAATAGGGAACCCTAGTGTAATTGCAAAACTCGAAGAATTAGTACGTACAAAACACTAGGATCAAATAAGGAAGATGCTGGAAATAGAACGACGAATTAGGGTATTTACGGCGATCAGTGCTGGTGATGGAGAGGCGGTGTAGAACGCAGCAGCGGCCGGCGAAGGACGGAAATAAGAACCGGTGGCAGTGGCGAACCAGTGTCCAGCCGGCGATCGTCGTGTGGGAGAGAGGAAGTGAGTGGTCACGGCGGAGGTTGTGGTTTTCTTCGCTCTCGAAGAGACGCAGTGCTCTAAGTTGGAACTGTTCGACTGGAGGGAAACTCAAGGGCCGTGTACATGTAATAAAGTAGTGGATGACCTTTTCTATCGGTACAACAAAATAATACCGATAGAATTATGTCTGTTTCTATCGGTATAACAAAATAATACCGATAGAAAAAGTAAATTTCCCGGAAAAATATTTGAAGTGGTGGATGCCTTTTTCTATCGGTATAAACAAAAAAATCCCGTGAGACCAATTTTCGACAGAAATTTTTTTTAATTAAGTGCCTGAGATTATAGTATTGGGTGCCATTTTTCTATCGGTAAAAACAACAAAATACCATCAGAAAATGAAAAGGTACACACAATTTAACATCAAACAAACCGTGCTTGAAAGCTGCAGAATGTTAAAGAAAGAGGGAAGATAGCCGGAAAATTGGAAAATTGACATAAAAAGAAATTGTTCATTCATTGTTGTTTTATCACTTATAAAAAAAAAACCCAAAATGCTAGGTCAAAGGGTGGTCTTAGCCCTGGCTGCATGTAGAATAGAGTCAGTTTGAGTTGCAGCCAGGACGCAGGACTCCTCTAGCGACAAGTTGTCCCTAGGATCAACTACTACCGCGTCGAGAAGGCCTGCGACCTCCCTCAGCTTCGCTATGGCATCCTTCATAGTCAAACCGCAGCCAGCGATGGTCATATCCACTGCTTTCTTCTCCTCGCGAAGACGCCTCGTCCTCGCCCTAGCATTGTCACCATCCGTCTTCATGCGCTGAATGCGTTGGAAGAGATCGTCAAGGTCAAGCCGTAGCTGAGTGTGCTTGTCCGTAAGAAGCTTGTGCTCCTCCTGGAGGGCCCTTAGGTCGGCCTTCACTTTGCCAGTGTCTTCCACGGCTCCCATTCCCTGTGCAAATCAACAGGTCAAGAATGTAGTGAACATGGATTAACAATACAGGGGTAACCCAGGAGATTTAGAGTTCTTACCGGGGAGGGCGTGGCTGACGATCCCATGGAGGTTGCCATTGTGAAAGAGAAGATGAGGAGTCGAAGCGTCCGAGAATTAGAAAAACAACAAAATACCACGACGCATGGCGAGGTACTTATAGAATTTCCAAGGCGACGCATGGAGACACGGTTGAGAATTCAAAGCGCCAGAGTATTTTTCTAGCGGTACAAATAGCAAAAAACCGTCAGACAACAAATACCGTGATACTAACGAATTTATTCTAACGGTAAAATATAATAATACCGATAGAATAAGTAAACTTTTCGTAGCGTAACATTTGAAGTGCCTGAGACACATTAAAGTAGCTGATGTCCTTTTCTATCGGTAGAAATAACAAAATACCGTCAGAAAAATTGATTTTCGGAGAGCTTAATTTGAAGAAGCAAGAGGCTGCGATGAGATTTTTGCAAGTGCTATTTGAAGGGAAGAATTAAGTATTTACAGGATAAAGGTCCTGTATATGTTAGAAGTCATGTTGTGGAGATGGAGTAAAATTGAGATATATTAATGCTGTGAACTAGCTTATCATTAAGTTCTAAAGAAAAATGTACTGCCTGATGTATTAATGATAAGTTCCTCACCTTGTTGCAGAACTTGTGGGCCGTTTGCTTGGCATTTATCCCTGAAATAGAAATTAATCATCAATGGTTCTCAACCCATAATCCTTCTTCGTGGTCATCTCGCAGATACGTTGTTTCATCGATATCTTCAGTACGAATAGATTGAATGTCCTCTAAAAATGGAGGTATTTCATCGAATTGGTTATACTCCTCTTCGTCGACAACATCTTCGACCCCAACAATACGTCTCTTGCTGTGGAGGACAACATGCAAGTTTGGATTGGCCGGGTCAACGATGTAGAATACCTGTGTGGCTTGCTTTGCAAGTATGAATGGATCGTCTTGGTGTCCGACTCTACCAAGATCGACGAGAGTAAACCTGTAACTGTCAACTTGAACACCTCGAGGGATTTCGACCCATTGGCATCGAAACAGGGGAATCTTAAGTAATCCGTAATCGAGCTCCCATATTTCGTCAATAGCACCGTAATATGAGTTCAGCGCCCTTACTGACCTGGCATCCTCGGAAATAGCAAACAGTGTCACTCCGCTACATTGCGTGCTACTCTTGGCGTCTTGAGCTCTTGTGTAAAATGAATACCCATTGATGTCGTACCCCTGCCAAGTCCCTACAGTGAATCTTGGGCCTCTAGCCAACCATGTCATAGTTTCACTTAGGGAGCCCTCAGCAGCTCGCGTGACTCTTTCTTGGATCCACTCAGCAAATTTCCTGTTATGTTCTCTGCTGACCCAAACGTCTGACTTCGAAGGATTCTGTGACTATAACATTACCTTGTGCTCGTGTATGTATGGCTCGACCTCCGTCATGTGTTGTAAGACCCAAAAGTGTGATTTTGTGTACACATCACGAGCGGGGACGATAGCTTTGAATCCAATCGTTCCAATGGCCTGAAGCCTACCCTCGTGTTGGGACCTAGGAACGCCAATTGGGTCAACCCTGGCCATATAATCTGTGCAAAATTCAATCACCTCCTCGGCGGCATAACCTTCCATGATACTCCCCTCGGGTCGACGACGAGTCCTTACGTATCCCTTCAATACACCCATAAATCTCTCAAATGGATATATGTAGCGCAGGCACACGGGTCCACAAAACTTGATTTCTCTGATAAGGTGAACAATCAGATGGACCATAACATCAAAAAAGGATGGAGGGAAATACATCTCGAGCTGACAAAGAGTTGTAACCACGTCGCATTGCAAAGCGTCCAGTCCATCCGGATCAATTACCTACGAGGACACAGTTGCGCCAAATATTCATATCAGAAAAATCTTCTAATTAAGCTCCACAGAAGATCTTTTAATTAAGCTCCCAATGGACACAACAGTTTTTTGGCTTGGTAAGATCTTGGCAACTCATTTCCCTCTGGAAGCATGTCCACTAGAAGATCTAATAGTGCCGTGAAGCTCTTATCACTCCAACCGTTGCCTGCCTTCAAGTTATATAATCTCAGCACAGAAGACAGTTTTGTAAATTTAGCACATCCAGGGAACAGAGGCTTCTCAGAGTCAGCAATCAGTTTCTCAAATTCACATAAGTCGTTTTCGTTGTAATATTCCTCTACATCACGTAACATCTCATCTAGATTGTCATCATCATCATCATCATCTATGTGCACATCGGAATGAACATTATCACAATTCGGATGATCATCGATATTATTGCAATCCACATCCGAGTCCTGCTGATTTGTAGTAGTGGTGCTTGTTTCCTCAAGATCTTCGCCATGCCATATCCAACGGGTGTATCGCGCGTTAAAACTACGACGAATCAAATGACTCTTAATTTGATCAGAGTTGCTAAACCTCTTCAAGTTCATACAATATGTACAAGGACAGAGCATATTTTTCTCTCCCTTCCTCTCCTTTTGTTGCTCAGCAAATTTAATAAACTCATTCACACCATCCAAATATTCAAAAGTAGTACGTTTTATTCCATACATCCAATATTTCCTGTCCATCTACAATTAACAAAATTTAACGAGTCAGCCATGCATGCATGAAACCTGCCCGATTAAGTATGCATATGTACATGTACAGCCTCTTACAACAGATGTGTTGAACCCTAGCCTGACGAAATTAACACTAATTAACCTAGCTAACTACACAATACAAGCTAGTTAGCTCCTAAAACATGACGCATTTCCAGCTACCTAGCTCCCAAGCTTACAGCTACAAACTTAATTGGAACTACACAATACAGCTAGCTTGCAAGTAGAGAGGGAGGGAGATCTAGAGGGAGAGAGAGATAACTGTCGACAATTAATCATACCTTAAAGAGAGGGGCGCAATCAACTTCTCTCCAGCTTGCGCTGATCACCCTAGCAGTGTAGCTGCGAGCGTGGAACTTTCATCACAAACAGAGGGACACAGAGTGCAACAGAACAAATTACAGCACAGCTCAGCAATGGTTGAGTGCGGTTTTCCTTATAATGGAGCTTTTTCTAACGGTAAATACATGAAATAACCGTTAGACTAACTAAGGTAATTTGCCTCTCACATATTCTATCGGTAACAAAACACATATACCGTTAGAGAATGTACATTACTGAGTTTTTGTTCTATCGGTAAATATGTGTATTTACCGTTAGATGATGCATGACACAGCACGTACATGAGTTTTTCTATTGATAAATATTTGTATTTACCGTTAGATGATGCATGACACAACACGTACAAGAGTTTTTCTATCAGTAAATATGTGTTTACCGTTAGATGATGCATGACACAGCACGTACATGAGTTTTTCTATCGGTAGATTTGTGTATTTACCGTTAGATGATGCATGACTGAGCAAATATATGTGTTTTCTATCGGTAAATATGTGTATTTACCGTTAGAGGAGGTACTTGTAACGCACATGACACCAGTTCTCACATCCAAGGAATCATACCAATGTAACATCAAACAGATCTTACATCAAACAGATCTTAACTACAAGATAAAGCAATATTTCAAGAAATGCTAATTTGTGGATTAACTTGGAGACACAAAAATACTTTTCTTAGGTACTCAGGACTTCATCTTGCCAAAGAAATTACACATGCCAGTTCACAAATTCAGGTACAAACATACACATGCCAGTTCACCAATACAAATTCAGGTACATGTCTGAAACAACAGTACAAATACACACCTACCAACCAATACAATTAAATACACAAATACTCCCTACAAATTCAAGTTCATGTACCAATTAGCAATACATGATACACAAATATACAACAATATACAAATACAACAATTCACACATTCGATGTATATTAGAAAAGCCACGTCTGAAATTAACAACAGATCACGACGAGGACCCAGTGGCCCATACATTTTACATAAAAGAGAACCTTTGTAGGTGCGACAATGCAACTAGCGACTACAAGTTAGACCTGATACATAACAAATCTATTCATCCAAAACAACAAATGTCTGAACCACATTGGACTTAACCATAGGAGTTCAGGTCGAAGACGCCTGAGGAGCTGGAACTGCCGTCGACTTACATTTGTACGTATTGTTGATATCGTCGGACTCAAACTCGATCAACTCAACTCAACTCAACTCAACTCCATTAACAAAAAGAACTGACCTTCCAAGATGTTGTTCTGTGTAGTGATGGTGTAGAATGGCTGTGCAAATAACAACAATTCTTCTTCCCCAAGCAGGTAAGCATCTGGCCACAAGCTGGTGCATGCAAAAAAATGTAAGATGCTTTCTATAGGTCCTGATTTGAGAAACACGCAGGGCTTAAGGATCTTCTCGACCGAGCCAACTAAGATCTCTCATTTCACATCCTTCCATCTCTCGACGGTGATCTTCACCGTTTCTTTCGCCAACAAGCCAACATAGGTAGCGTACTGCGACGAATGTTGGGGGAAATCTCCGTGGGACAAAGACCAGGTAAGTTGCGCCACATTTGCCCGGGGACATGGCCTCCAGCACCTCCCCGGGCGCCGCGTTTTGGCCCCCGGGACTTGGCCTCCGGCGCCGTCCCGGGTGCCGCCATTTGGCCCCCGGGTCCTGGCCTCCGGCCCCTCCCCGGGCGTCGCCATTTGGCCCCCGAGACTTGGCCTCCGGCGCCGTCCCGGGCGCCGCCATTTGCCTGGGGACGTGGCCTCCGGGGCCTCCCCGGGCGCCGCCTTTTGGCCCCCGGGACTTGGCCGCCGGACGCCGCCATTTGGCCCCCGGGACCTGGCCTCCGGCGCCTCCCCGGGCTCTGCCTTTTGGCCCCCGGGACTTGGCCTCCGGCGCCGTCCCGGGCGCCGCCATTTGGCCCCCGGGACTTGGCCTCCGTCGCCGTCCCGGGCCCCTGGGACTTGGCCTCTGGCGCCGTCCCGGGCGCCGCCATTTGCCCGGGGACTTGGCCTCCGGCGCCGTCCCGGGCGCCGCCATTTGCCCGGGGACGTGGCCTCCGGGGCCTCCCCGGGCGCCGCCTTTTGGCCCCCGGGACTTGGCCTCCGGCGCCGTTCCGGGCGCCGCCATTTGGCCCCCGGGACCTGGCCTCCGCTGCCGTCCCGGGCGCCGCCATTTGCCCGAGGACCTGGCCTCCGGCCCCTCCCCGGGCGCCGCCTTTTGGCCCCCAAGACTTGGCCTCCGGCGCCGTCCCGGGCGCCGCCATTTGGCCCCCGGGACCTGGCCTCCAGCGCCGTCCCGGGCGCCGCCATTTGCACGGGGGCCTGGCCTCCGGCCCCTCCCAGGGCGCCGCCATTTGGCCCCCGGGACCTGGCCTCCAGCGCCGTCCCGGGCGCCGCCATTTGCCCGGGGACCTGGCCTCCGGCCCCTCCCCGGGCGGCGCCTTTTGGCCCCCGGGACCTGGCCTCCGGCGCCTTCCCGGGCGCCGCCTTTTGGCCCCCGGGACTTGTCCTTCGGCGCATGTCCCGGGCCTCATCATCCCCCTCCAGGTAAAGTCTATAGTTGTTTGTCACGTGCAGGTCACGCGAGGAGCGCCTCGGGAATCAGCGACCACCTGTCAAGCATCGAAGACGTTTGACCGGGAGAAGGACGTTCCTACCCCTCAATCCGACGGTGGCTTCCGGGGTAGTTTAGGCTTTTTGCTTCTTTTTGGGGATATAAATGGCCCTTGTACCCCTCAGTTGTAACCAAGTGATTCATTTGTTGGAATAGCTAAAAAACTAACATGTGTGCTCCGGAGGCCTCTCCCGCGAGAGAGCCTCCCCAGCCGACTCCGGTCGGGAGCGCACCGACAGGACTAGGGCCCCCACCGGGACCCGAACCTGTATAAATCCGTGTGTCATTTCTTGTGCTTGTCCGGTGGGGGAGGACCGGTCATCCGGTCAACCCGCGCCGCGTAATCTTCGCTAGGATCATTCTCAAAACCTGCCGGGGTATTCGCAATACGACGACAGTTGGCGCCGACCGTGGGGATACGTGACAAGACCCCATGGCTCCCCCAAGAACAAGGGCTCGCACCCTTCCCGGTGATGCCGGTCTCGGAGACCTGGCACCGCCCGTCAGGGACACTGCTGTCCCGGCGCTTCCGCCCGGAGGCGGCTTGGCCCAGGTACCGCCTCCCTCCTTTCCTCTTAACTTAGGTGCTTCCACCTCCAGGTTGTTCCTGGTGACCGCGGGGACCTCGACCGGGACTAGTCTCCCCCCGACGGCTCCCCCGGCTCCCCGGGATGCCATGCTTGAGCTTTAGTGGAGGGCCAGCTCCGCGCCCAGCGCTCAATGGATGAGCTGCTCAGCGTGTTGGCGCGGCCTCCGGCCCCCACATTTGCGTCGCACCCGTACTCGGGGACTATGCCCCCGTTTATGGGTTACCCGGCGGCCCCTCCGGTCCCCGGGGGTCTGTCCGCCCCGTATGATCCTGCCGGGGGGTTCCCTCCCCCTGCGGGATATACGTCCGGACCCTTCCCGGCACCTGGGCCCGTTCCGGTGCCGGGAGGCTACTTCGTGCCAGGGCCCTTCGTGGCACCAGGCGGGTACCCCGTCCCTGGCCTATTCCCGGGGCCGGGAGCCCACTTCATGCCGGGGGTTTTCCCTACGGCGGGAGCCAGTCCCGCCCCCCGCGACGCGTTTACCGCACCGGGGGCGGTCGACAGAGCAGCTCCCGTGCCTCAGCGGACTTCCCCCCGCATGCGCTCCCCGGTTCCGGACGTCGCCGCGGGGGCTCCCCCCTCGCCGGTTCCGGATGTTACAGGGGCTTCCCCCTTTCCGGTTCCGGTCGTTGCCACTGGGGCCCCCTCTACTTCGGTCCCAAACGTCGCTACGGGCGCCCCCTCCCCGGTTCCAGATGTTACAGGGGCTTCCCCCTTTCCGGTCCCGGGGGTCTTCGCAGGGGGCTCCCCCCAGCCGGCCCCGGAAGCCTCCGGGCCGGTAGCTACAGTGCATAAGTTCCCTCCCTCGGCGGAACACGTCCGTTTCGCCCCGGGGGAGGTTGAGCGAATGCATTCACCAGAACGCGGGGAAGAACTTCCCCCCGGTCGCGGGCGCGGGGAGCCTCGTCCTCGCACTGGTCGGGGGAAGAGACCCGCGGAAGACCCAGCCTCTCCGGGAGAGAGCCTTGACGTCCGGGAACTCAACCCCGGTCCAGAAGAGAAGCGTCGCCATCGCCACTCCGGCGGACCTCTTGGACCGCTCCCTGACTCAGACAACGAGGGCGTGTCCCCGTCAAAGAAGACAGCGACCGGGACTCTCCCCGGGAGGTGCAGGGGGCTAACCAACCCCTGTGCCGAAGACTTCGCAGCATCCGGTGGCCGCGGCCCTACCGCCCTCCGCACATCGAGCACTATAACGGTGAGGCAGATCCTTACGAATTTGTGCAGGTTTACTCCACAGCCATTTCTGCGGCCGGGGGGGACGAGACTGTACAGTGCAACGTCTTCCCCCTCTACCTCACCGGCATCGCCCGCTCCTGGTTCTATAACCTGAAGGCCAGCTCCATCAAGTCTTCCACGCAGCTCAAGCGGGAGTTCTGCGCGAACTTCCAGGGGAACTATGTGCGCCCCCTGGACTCCTCGCAGCTGTACACTGTCCGGCAGAGGACTGGGGAGACCATCAGAAGCTTCTTCAAGCGCTTTGCTCGAGTGAAGAGCAAAGTGGCCCACGTCCCCGACTCTACGGTCATCGAAGCCTGCAAAAGTGGCATCCTCCCGGGGGAGCTCCACCGAAGGCTCTCCCGGAGCTGCCCCTCTTCCGCCGACGAGCTCTTCAACGTACTCGAAAAGTACGCCCGGGCGGAGGAAGACGACATTTGGAAGAAGACCTAGGGGGCTCCCACCCCCACCGACTGGGGGGCCAGGGATCCCCCCAAGCGCCGTAGGCAGGGGGGCGTAACGAACCACGGCCTTGGGACACCTTTGTCCTCGAGTGCGGAGGCGGCTCGCGCGACCTCCCGAGGGGCAACCGCCCCTTCCCCAAGCCGAAAGGCCATGGGGGAGGACAGTCTTCGCGCGGCCGGGAAGGCCCCGCGGGGAGAAGGCGGGAAGGACCGTGGTGCAGCTTCCACGGGTCCAATACCCACACTACTCGAGACTGCAGCCAGCTATTGCAGCACTTCGCGGCGTTCCTCAACCAGCGCGGGCAGGGGGAGGGGACTCCGGCCTCCTTGCTCCCTCGGCGAGCTGTTCCGGCCCTTCCCGCTCCCGCGGTGGATCAACAGACTCAGGAGGGGGAGCCTTCAGAAGCTCTCCCCTTTCAAACTTCTCAGCGCCGCATCAACGTCATCATGGGAGGGTCCGCCTCCGGGCGGGACTCTAAGCTCCAGCGTAAGGAGTACACGCGCGAGGTCAAGGTTGTGGGGGTGCTACGCGCGTCCCCGCCACCTAAGTGGTCGGACGTCCCCCTCACCTTTACGGCGAAGACGCGCGAGGGGTTCGCTTCCCCCACGACGACGCTCTCATTGTCTCCGCGACCATCTACAACTGCCATCTGGCCCGTATCCTTGTGGACGGCGGGAGCTCCGCCGACGTCCTATTCCTGAAGTCCTTCAAAGAGATGCAGGTGGATGAGAAGCTCCTGCAGCCGGCGGCCGGGCCCCTGCAAGGTTTTGTCCCAGGGAAGGCGATCCACCCCGTGGGCAAGGTAGATCTTCCAATGACATTCGGCACCCCGGAGAACTACCGGACCGAACTGGTCCACTTCGACGTAGTGGACCTCCCTTCCTCTTACAATGCGATAATGGGGAGGACCACAATCAACCGGCTGGGGACTGCCACCCATCAAAACTACCTCTGCATGAAGATCCCCGGGCCGCATGGTGTGATCAACGTCCGGGGAGACCAAGACATGGCCCGTGCTCTATACGAGCGCGCTGCGGCCACAATCAGAAGCGTCAACCTCATAAAGACGCCTGGGGGGGAGGCTTCTCCCCCAGAACTAGATGCCGCTGCGCCACCGCCCGGGAGGCCCCACCTCAAGCCGCGTCCGGAAGGGGGCCTCCGGAAGGTCCTGCTGTCCCCGGGCGACGAAGACAAAACCGTCCAGGTCGGAACGGAGCTCCCCGAGGAGCACGCAGCGCAACTCGCGGCTTTTCTGCGCGAAAACTCCGATGTTTTTGCGTGGAAGCCTTCGGACATGCGGGGCGTCACTCGGGAGGTCATTGAGCACAAGCTCGCAGTGGCCCCCGGTCACTCCCCGATCAAACAGAAGCTGCGGAAACTCTCCCTCGAGCGCCAAGAAGCGATCAAGGTGGAGATCACCCGGCTCCGAGAGGCGGGGTTCATTCGGGAGGTCCTGCACCTCGAGTGACTCGCGAACCCCGTCCTCGTCAAGAAGTCAACCAGCAGGTGGCAGATGTGCGTGGACTTCACCGATCTTAACCGCGCCTGCCCCAAAGATAATTTCCCGCTCCCGCGGATTGACCAGCTCGTCGACTCCACTGCGGGGTGCGAGCTCATGAGCTTCCTAGACGCCTACTCGGGCTACCATCAAGTCCGGATGGTGGAAGGGTACGAGGAAAAGACGAGTTTCATAACTCCCCTCGGAACCTTCTGCTACGCCCATATGCCCTTCGGGCTCAAGAATGCGGGGGCGACCTTCCAGCTCCTCATGACGCTGGTCTTCAAAGATCAAGTCGGCCGCAACGTCGAAGTCTACATAGACGACGCGGTCGTCAAGAGTCCCCGCGCAGCCTCCCACATCGACGACCTGGCTGAAACCTTCCGCAACCTCCGCGCGTTCGGGCTCAAACTCAACCCGGAGAAGTGCGCCTTTGGGGTGCGCGGGGGGAAGCTCCTAGGCTTCCTCGTGTCTCAACGGGGCATTGAGGCAAACCCCGAGAAGATCCAGGCATTCTTAGATATGCCCCCGCCGCGCTCCGTCAAGGATGTCCAGCGGCTCTCCGGCCGCCTAGCCGCGCTAAGCCGCTTCGTCTCCCGGTCGGGGGAGCGGGGCCTCCAGTTCTTCAAGATCCAGGAGGCGTTCGACGACCTCAAGAAGTACCTCACGAGCCCTCCAATGCTCGTGAGTCCGTCTCCAGAAGAGCCCTTGCTCCTCTACCTCGCCGCGACCCCCATCCCCGTCAGCGCGGTCTTGGTAAAGGAGCAAGGGGGGCAGCAGCGTCCCGTGTACTACGTGAGTGAGGCCCTCCAAGGGGCCAAAACTCGGTACACGGAGATGGAGAAGATCTGCTACTCCCTCCTGATGGCGTCCCGGAAGCTTCGCCATTACTTCCTGGGGCACCCCATCACCGTCCCGTCATCCCTCCCCCTGGGGGAGGTACTGCGGGACAAAGAAGCCACCGGGCGGATTAGGAAGTGGGGGGCCGAGCTCGCCCCCTTCTCCCTGTCCCTTACCGGCCGCTCCGCCATCAAGTCGCAGGTCCTCGCCGACTTCGTCGCAGAGTGGACTCCCGCCTCCTGGTCCGGGGACGAAGACCTCCCTGTGCCGCCCCGACGCAGTGATCATTGGACTCTCAAGTTTGACGGGTCGCTGTGTCTCGCCGGGGCTGGTGCGGGCGTAGTCCTCCGGAGCCCCGAGGGGAAGGAACTTGAGTACGCCGCGCGGCTCGAGTTCCCTGCAACCAACAACGTCATCGAATACGAGGCTTTGCTCCTCGGGATGCGCCTCACGCGCTCCCTGGGGATCCAGCGCCTCCTAGTCAAGGGAGATTCTCAGCTCGTAGTTTGCCAAATGGACAAGTCTTACCTGTGCCATGACGCAAACTTAAGTCTTTATTTGCAGGAAGTGCGAAAGATGGAGAGGCATTTCGACGGCCTCGAGGCCCAGCATATCCTGCGGAGGGACAATGACCGGGCCGACGCCTTGGCCCGGGCGGCAAGCGCCCGGGAATCGCTACCCAAGGGGGTTTTTCTGGAAATCATCACGAAGCCCTCGATGGCCTCCTCGGACACGGGCGACGAGCCTCATGTCCTAGAGGTCGCCGAGATCACCCGGACTCCGTCTTGGATGGACCCCCTCATCTCCTTCATCAAGGGGGAGGGGGACCCTCCTAGTGAGACCGAGGCTAAACGCCTCCGGGCTAAAGCCCGGGCATATCTCCTGCTGGAGGGGAGGCTCTACAAGCGGGGGGCTTCCGCCCTCCTGCGCTGCCTCCCCCGGCCGGAAGGACTTCAATTTCTCGAAGACATCCACGCGGGAAGCTGTGGTTCTCACCTAGCCCTGCGTGCCATCGCGGCCAAGGCCCTCCGGCAGGGTTTCTACTGGCCCACGGTCATGCGCGACGCGCGAGACCTTGTCTCCGCGTGCGAAGCATGCCAGAAGATGGCCAAGGGCTCGAACCTCCCCCCTATAGCGCTGCAGACAATCCCCAACACTTGGCCCTTCGCACGCTGGGGGATGGACCTCTTAGGGCCCTTCCCCCCAGCGCTCGGAGGATACAAGTATGCGGTAGTCGCGGTCGACTATTTTACAAAGTGGGTTGAGGCGAAGCCTTTGGCCAGCATCACGTCCCGGGCCGTCCAGCGGTTTTTCTGGAAAAACGTCATATATCGTTTTGGTCTCCCCCGGGAAATCACCGTGGACAACGGGACCTAATTCGACTCGGCTTATTTCCGGGAATTCTGCGAAGGCCTGGGGCTCGTCATCCACTTTGCCTTAGTGGCCCATCCCCGGAGCAATGTGGCTGTCGAGAGGGTCAACGGCGTGATCCTACAGGGGTTGCGCCGGAGACTCGAGCAAACCGCTTCTAAGCGGGGTGCATGGGCAGAGGAGCTCCCTAGCATCCTCTGCTCCATGCACACAACCCCGTCCCGGGCAACGGGGCGTACTCCCTTCTCCCTGGTCTACGGGGCGGAGGCAGTCCTCCCCCTGGAGATCGGCTTCCGGTCACTGCGGGTCGAGCTCCTGGAGGGAGCCACTCCCGCAGCGTACCAGGCCAACGAGGCCAACCAGCGCCTGGAGATCGACGTCATGGAGGAGGAACGCGACTGAGCGCTCCTCCGCCACTCCATCTACGAGCAAGAGATGGCACGCGCATACAACCAGCTCGTGCGCGAGAGAGCTTTCCACCTTGGGGACCTTGTCCTCAAGCGCGTCACAGACCCCCAAGCCCAGGGGAAGCTCTCCCCCAAGTGGGAGGGTCCCTACAGGATCTCCGCGGTCCTGGGCTCGGGGGCTTATAAGCTCTCCAACCTTCAAGAGCAGGAGCTGAAGCACACGTGGAACTTGCGTTTACTTCGCAAGTTCTATGTTTAGCCTTACCGGCCTGTCCCCTCCCCCGGAGCGATCACGCCCGAGGGGGAGGAGGGGCACTGTACTTACCTTTTCCTCCCCTTTCGCGGGTTCGCAAGGGGAGGCACTATACTTCATTTTACTAGCAATACATAGGTCTTGCTTTTCAACTGCCTCTTTGCAGGTTCTTCTCATTACCGCCCCTAGCGGCGATGCCCTCCCTGTGAGGATGCCCTCCCCGCGAGGAAGTGGGCCCAGACCCAGCAAGTCCCTCCTGTAGGGCGGCTTACGATTAGCCCTCGTGGACTGAGGGTGTAAGCGGCAACCCGGTCCCCAGCGGTCGCGGTAACGAGTCACTTTGGGAGACTAGTCCCCTGCCCAAACACTCAAGACCCGTCCTCGGGCACTTCCTCCTCCGGGAGTAGACGCTCTCCCCAGTGGGACGTCTAATGGCATTCTTGGATATTTGGTCCTCGGCGACCTTATTCCCAGCTCCCCATTCTCACGGCAACCGGATGATTGCTTCCCGGCGACCTTATTCCCGGCTCCCCGTTGTCACGGCGACCGGATGATTGCTTCCCGGCGACCTTATTACCGGCTCCCCGTTCTCACGGCGACCGGATGATTGATTCCCGGTGACTTTATTCCCAGCTCCCAGTTCTCATGGCGATCGGATGATTGATTCCCGGCGACTTTATTCCCAACTCCCAGTTCTCACGGCGACCGGACGATTGTCTCCCGGAGAAGTTACGGATTTCCCGGACATTTCCTCCCCGGAGACCCTATTTCCGGCTCCCCGTTCTCACGGTGACCGGATGATCATCTCCTAGGAAGCCCGCCTCCAGAAATCTAATCAGGTTTTCTTGGATGTTTCTTCCACACGAGGCCGTATTCCCGGCTCCCCGTCCTCGCGGCGACCGGAGGATCGTCCCCCGGAAGGTCTTTCCCTTGGAAACCTCGATTTAAAATTTTCTAACTTAGAAAAATTTCTACGCTATAGGTCACTTCCACCCCAGGGACCTTGCTACCCCCACAGCGCGCGGAGCTATCCTCCTGCCCGCTGTGGGCGGGGGGGATAAGGAACCCCCGGGTGTCAACCGCACCGCCCACCGGCAAACCTAGCTCATTCTTGTGAAAAGGAGTCGTCCGGACCATCCAAGAAGAAGAAACAAAAAGATGACAAAGAAGAAAAGCAACAATACAGCTTTATTCATCGTCAAACCCGGAGGACATCTTCCCCCTCCGGTGGGCTTCGAAAACGGTACAACCCGGGTTCTAACCCGGGGGATTCTCTACGTTCTAAGGCTCCTACGCCTAATACTCCCGGAGGCTCTCCGCTAGCTCCCGGGCCAAGTCCCGGTACAATGCGCGCACGCGGCGCCGAGCGTCCCGGAGCACACCTTCGGGCCAGAACTCGTATCCCGCCGGTGGAAGAATGCGAAGTGGGGGGACCATCCGGAACCCCGGTCGCGGAGGGGACAATTCGGCGCGATGATTGTCAAAATTGTCTAAGTGCCACTCCGGATGCCACCTCAACCGGATCGGCTCCCGGACGCTGTCCCCGCCGCGCTTCCCGGAGACGAAGCTTAGCAAGATTAAAGCCGCTTGGGCGTCCCCCGGGGAGCCCCTCCCGGACCTTCGCCCGGGAGCAACCTCCCAGGAACCCTGGTAACAATGCATTCAGTTCAAAGACTTAGAAAATTTTCTAACTCTATTGCATTCAAAATGTTTTTGTACAAGTGTCCGGGGCTTCTTCTAAGAAGCTACCGGGAGCAAAACCTAACAAAACAAAAAGGGCCCTAACTAAGACCCGGGGGGAGGCTCATACATTTTCATTGGCGTCCTCCCCCCGGGGGGTTTCCTCCGAGGCCGGGGCCGGAGCGTCCACCGCCGGAGGCGCCGGTGCCGGGAATCTCGCCTGGATGATCCGGTCGTAGAAGCCCCCGGCGAGCTGCTCCACCTCCCGGCGTGAAGGCTTGAAGAACTCGGGGAAGCTCTGCGGGATGCGGCCCCCGATCGCCCGGGCGCCCACTCCCCGGTGCTCGACGAGCCCGGCCGTGGCCGCAACGACGGGGATCGCCCGGCCCTGAGCCCGGGCGTCAGCCGCCTCCGGGATGACGGAGACCTACGCATTGAGAAAACGCACTGCCTCCGCGAGGGTCGTCGGGGGCACCTCCGAGCTGCTCCCAGAGCCTAGGCTTACGCCAAGGCTCTCGAGGGCCGATCGGACGGAGCGGCCCGCGTCCACCACCGCCCGGACGCTCGATCCCTCGAGCTCCCGGAAGGCCTCCCTCCTCGCCTTCGCCTCCTCTCAGAGGTGGCCATTCACCGCCTCCGAGACGTGAACTTGGGCCGGGACCCGGGCCAGCTCCTGGAGAGCTTTGTCCCGCTGGCCCAGGAAGGAGGCGGCCCTATCCTCTGCGTCCTTGAGCAGCCGGATGACGCACTGCTCGACGCCCCAGGTAATCACCGTCCCCTATAAATTCCAGAGTTAGAAAAATTTTGAATGTAGGAGCCAAAGGAAAGCGACAACCGCTTCGGGTGAATACCTGGGCTTGGAGGGACTGAAGCTCCGCGAAGTGATCGTGGAGCGTCCCCCCTGTGACGAAGGCCTGGACCTTCGGGGTCTGCAGGCCTTCCGCGTAACGTTCAACCTCCCCCGCGGAAAGCAAGGGGGTCTCCCGCCCGGCGCTTGTCCGCAGGGGAGGTCTCCCGCCCGGCGCTTGTCCCGGTGCGGCCAGTAACGCGCTCCCGGACTTGGGCACCCGGCGCGACCTCGGTCGGGGTGGTGGTTGTCATCGTCCTCGTTGCGGAGGTGCCCCTCGAGGAAGTGGCCGAGGAAGTCCCGGAAGGGGTCCCTCGCAGGGGGGGACCATCAGACCCTTCCCCTTTCCGGGCGGCAGGGCCCCCGGGGCCCCCACTTTCGGCGGGACCTCGTAGATCGAGGGGCTCCCCCCCTCGTCCACGGGCCATTCCATCCGCGGAGGCGAGGCCTCCGCGAACCTCACCTCCAGTTTCTCCGGCTCCAAGGGGGCCGGGGGTGGTGGCGGGGCCGCTACCGATGGCGGCGACGGGGCGTAGTTCACCGAGTCGGAGGCCGCCCCGTCCGAGGCCGGTTCCTTCCCCGAGCCTCAACGGGGCTCTTCGGGGGAGGGGGTGTTGTCTCCTTTCGTGCCGGCGCCCGGGCGCACTCGGTCCCGGGGGTCTCGTCCCGGGGCTTCGCCGGAGTCACCGCCGGCGTCGTCGACGGGCCGGGGGTCTTTTGGACTCTAGCCTTCTTAGGCTCAGAGCCCCGGTGGCGTCCTTCCCCCGCTTATGCGACCCGGGGGTGGGGAGGGGCTTCCTCTCCGGGAGCTTCAGCCCGTAGGCCTCAGCCACCAGGTTCCGGGGAGGGCCCTCCCCCACGAGGCGCACGACGCTCTTGTGCTCGTCAGCGAAGTACCTCCCGAGGAGGTTCTCCGCCTTCTCCCGCGCCGCCGGGTACGACCGGACTACAAGAGGTAAAGAGTTAGTCAAATTTTCAAAAATTTGTAAATACGATGCAGCAGGTTACCGGGACTTACGTTGGGTCACCGGCTTCACCGGAGGCCGCTGCTCCGGGCCCATGCCGGTCCCCCTCCTACCGCGCGCAAAGGGGGAGATCCTCAGGAGCATCATCTCCTCGGCGGCGTCCTGCATAGAGCGGGTCTTCCGGGAGATGATCACCTTGCCGAGGAGCTCGAGCTCCTCGTCCGTCCACACCAGAGGCTTCGGTGAGGATGACCTGCTGTAGGACGCGGGCTCCGGGGAGTACGTCACCCCGTCGTCCCCGACCCGGAGGTAGAACCACCTCCGGATCCAAAAGCCCCAATGGTCCCGGGAGGCTGCCGCCGGGTAGTTGGCCACCCGGGATGGCAGCATCTGCACCATCACCGAGCCGAAGGGGGACTTGGGTCCCCACTTCACCAGGTGGGAGCTCCGCGCCGCCGGCTCGTAAAAGTACCGGAAGACGCGTAGCGTGGGCTCCCTCCCGGTCGCCGTCTCGAAGAGCCAGATGAAGATACCCATCCGGACAAGGGCGTTCGGGGTGAGGTGGTTGAGCGCCACCCCGTACTCCTTGAAAAACTCCCGGAGCATGGGATGCACCGGGAGCCGGAGCCCCGCCTCCAGGAAGTCCTCAAAGGCCACAACCTCTCCGGGCCTGGGGCGGGGGCTCCGTCCTTCTTCACGGGGACCCGGATGACCCCGTCCTCGACGACACCGCGTTCGACCAAGGACTCGGCGTCCTCGACCGTGAACTCGGACGCCCAGAGGAAGTCCGTAGCGACCTCCTCTGGGGGCACCTCGGTCGTCTTCACTCGACCCTTCGGTGCCATCAGGTTAGTGTTTCTTAGAGACTAACTTTTCAGGAGGCTAAGCCTAAAAGTTCCGGACGCTTGCTACCGGGCGCTAGCTATCGGGAAGACCTACCGGGAGAGAGCTACCGGGAGAGAAAAATCCGCTAGGGTTGAGAAGTTTGGAATGAAGCTACCGGGGCCCCCAAGGCCCTATTTATATAGGCGAGCCGTGGTCCAGATGGGCGCCAGGTGGCACCCCGCGGATCAATCTGGCCCGTTGAAATTCAAACGGCGCGCGGGAAACGAAGGGATTGGCGCGCGAATCGAGGTACCGGTTCAAACCGCGAGCACATTTATGGCGAAGTGGCGCGGCCTTAAGCGCGGGCCACAGAAGCCGAAGCGTCACGGCTCTGGTAACTTGGTCCCGAGATTTTCCCGGTAACATGAACCATACCCACCGGGGACTCGAGTATCGTCCCCGGGGGGCATGGGGGGATGCTGTTGGGGGAAATCTCCTCGGGACTAAGACCAGGTAAGTTGCACCACATTTGCCCGGGGACATGGCCTCCGGCCCCTCCCCGGGCGCCGCGTCTTGGCCCCCGGCACTTGGCCTCTAGCGCCGTCCCGGGCGCCGCCATTTGGCTCCCGGGACTTGGCCTCCGGCGCCGTCCCGGGCGCCGCCATTTGCCCGGGGACGTGGCCTCCAGGGCCTCCCGGGCGCCGCCTTTTGGCCCCCGGGACTTGGCCTCCGGCGCCGTCCCGGGCGCCACCATTTGGCCCCCGGGACCTGGCCTCCAGCGCCGTCCCGGGCGCCGCCATTTGTCCGGGGACCTGGCCTCCGGCCCCTCCCCGGGCGCCGCCTTTTGGTCCCCGGGAATTGGCCTCCGGCGCCGTGCCGGGCGCTGCCATTTGGCCCCCGGGACTTGGCCTCCGTCGCCGTCTCGGGCGCCGCCATTTGGCCCCCGGGACCTGGCCTCCGGCGCCGTCCCGGGCGCCGCCATTTGCCCGGGGACCTGGCCTCCGGCCCCTCCCCGGGCGCCGCCTTTTGGCCCCCGGGACCTGGCCTCCGGCGCCGTCCCGGGCGCCGCCATTTGTCCGGGGACCTGGCCTCCGGCCCCTCCCCGGGCGCCGCCTTTTGGGCCCCAGGACTTGGCCTCCGGCGCCGTCCCGGGCGCCGCCATTTGCCCGGGGACCTGGCCTCCGGCCCCTCCCCGGGCGCCGCCTTTTGGCCCCAGGGACTTGGCCTCCGGCGCCGTCCCGGGCGCCGCCATTTGGCCCCCGGGACCTAGCCTCCGGCGTCGTCCCGGGCGCCGCCTTTTGGCCCCCGGGACTTGGCCTCCGGCGCATGTCCCGGGCCTCATCGTCCCCCTCCAGGTAAAGTCTCGAGTTGTTTTTCACGTGCAGGTCACGCGAGGAGCGCCTCGGGAATCAGCGACCACCTGTCAAGCATCCAAGACGTTTGACCGGGAGAAGGACGTTCCTACCCCTCAATCCGACGGTGGCTTCCGGGGTAGTTTAGGCTTTTTGCTTCTTTTTGGGGCTATAAATAGCCCTTGTACCCCTCAGTTGTAACCAAGTGATTCATTTGTTGGAATAGCTAAAAAACTAACAGGTGTGCTTCGGAAGCCTCTCCCGCGGAGAGAGCCTCCCCAGCCGACTCCGGTCGGGAGCGCACCGACAGGACTAGGGCCCCCACCGGGACCTGAGCTTGTATAAATCCGTGTGTCATTTCTTGTGCTTGTCCGACGGGGGAGGACCGGTCATCCGGTCAACCCGCACCGCGTAATCTTCGCTAGGATCGTTCTCAAAACCTGCCGGGGTATTCGCAATACCACGACAATGAAGAACCGTGAAATACGTTGCCCCTCATGAGCATCATCCAAGGACCTGCAAAGATCATAATCATATTGAAAAGAAGACACATCAAAATGAAGGATACAAAAAAAGTAGAATAATTGCCATAATCGGATTAGAATGATTTACGTACCTTGCTTGGGATGCGGAAGTCTAGAGGGCGTCGATGGAGGTGCGGAGGTGCAGCGGTCGCCTGTAGAGGTGCGCTGGCCGTCCATGGAGCTTACGGGTTAGGACTCTGAGCCCCAGATGAACTGTGAGAATGAAGAGACATACCCCTGTATTTATAATACTAGAAAGATTTTATCGGTACAAAAACCGCATACCGTTAGTCATTTTATATATTCTAACGGTAAAAAATCAATTACCGATAGAACAAAAACATCTGTAGAAGTCGAATGGCTCTATCGGCACAATACAAATTACCGATAGGAATTTTTGTCCACACTCTGTCGGTATATACGTACATTGCCGATAGAATCATACTAGTTGTAGAAGGCGAACAGTTCTAAAATACTTTTTCTATATTCTAACGGTATAAACATTCGTTACTGATAGAATAAAACTATTTGATGATGAACAGTTCTAGTCAATTTTCGATATATTCTAACGGTAAAAGAATACATTACCAATAGAATAAAAATATTTGTAGAAGGTGAACAGTTCTATCGGCACACTACATATTGCCGATAGGAATTTTTCAGATATTCTGTCGGTATACTAATAAATTACCGATAGAATAAGTCTAGTTGAAGAAGTCGACTAGTCCTATCGGCGCACAACATTCTCCCGTCAGTACTTATGCATCTCTTCTAACGGCAAATATGTTCATCACCACTAGAGTAAATCATAGTATTTATTCTATCGGTAAGTTTCTTACAAAACGATAGGAAAAATACACCCGTTTGCCTTTTATGGCCGCGAGGCACATTTTCTATCGGTTTTCTACTAAAGCGCTAATAACCGATAGAATATAGGGGTTAGTAGACTGCATTTTTGTACTAGTGTACCATGCAGGGGACTGTTAACACCAAGAAAGCTACTAAGTTGCGCCTGTCCCATTCCAGGCAAGTGGTTGCTACGTTTTCAATTCGCATAGAGACACAACACAAGGTTCTCATCCTTATGAATCAATAGTGAGGAGACATCCACATTCCCATCGCGCACACAGCAGCCAACCATTCAAACCATCCTCACTACCAATTCCTATTTCACATTTTCTTTTCACAAAAAGGGGTTTTCAAGCAAGCTTATCATGTGATTGACCATTTAACACTTGATTCATGTATTCAAGTATAAGCATAATTCTAAGCATATATCCTAGGGTGACAAGGGTGCATGCAGATTCAATCATGGGGGGCTTCACAGATATTTAGGTCATATCTATCCACATTCTTCCAATATAACTCTTATTTGAACATAAAGCATGCATATACTTGGAAAACAATTAATCTACTTGATTTTAAAATATTGGGAGAGACATGATCAAGGGGTGGAGACTTTCCTTGCAAAGAGGGGTCTAGCTGCTCTGACGGATCTTCAAAAGTTCCTTCTGTTCCTTCCGCTTCTGGCTCTGTTTCAGATACAAACAACACGATACACGCACTACATAAGCATACAAAAAATACTTGCTGTAGGAAAGAATAAGTAATTTATAACATGCATGCAGGGGAGATGGTCTAGACAAGGATACTTGAGCGCTGCTCGAAGAGATTGGCTCTGAAACGCTGAATGTCGAAGGGTTGACATTCGGTTCACAGCTAGACATAGCCTTAGGTTGGCTTTAGGTAGGTTTTATCAAGATGTGACAGTAGAGGAAAGTGTATAGCATGGCTCCAGGAGTCTAGTGGACAAAGTGTAATTCCATTTGCTCAACCAGAAGGGGTCAAACAGGGTCAATGCCACCAGCTGACATGCACTGACACAGGGCTGACAATGTCAATAACTAGGGCATAACTGTATACTTGATTCAAAGCTTCAATTGCTTCACCAACTATGTCTGGGAGGTAGGCGAAGACAACAGGAGTCTAATGGTGGTGGTTTCGAGGACAGAGATGGCCGGATGGCGATGAACGACGACGATGAACTACGGTGGCGACACGGCACAGTGAAGCTACTGGACAAAGTTTTGGCATGGCCACATCTTGCAATCTGTGCAGATCCAGTGGTCGGGGTAGTGGAAAGATGTGCTTAGGAAGTCAAGGTGAAGCTATTGGACATGGTGGCATTGACGACGACGACCGGGAACAAATTCCGGTGAACTGTGCCAGAGAAGAAGGCTCTGGAATTGGGCGAAAATGATACAGGGCTTTGGAGGTCGATTGCTCATGGTGAGAGCAACAGGGTGGAGAGGGAAAGCTACTGGTGAAGTCAATTTGGCTGGGGAATCGACGGCGTGGCCTGGCGACATGAGTCGGTTGCCGGTGGCGCGCAAAAACGGGGAGATCTTCATAGAGAGCTCAAATTCAAAAACTAAGTTCACAGGCTTGCTAGATTGGTGCTACTGGTCATAGGCTTCTACAGAAAGGTGAGCTAATTCTGGCTAAAACGAAGGGCATTGCCGGAACAGGGCAAAAAGGAAATCTGGCGATCACCGACGTTAGGGTCCGCCAGGGTTCAGTTGGATGCAGCTACACAGATAGATGGTCAAGGGGAACTCACTGGTCGCTTCAATTTGAAGTTTGGTGCAGCGGATTGGGCTGGCACCGTGCTCCCTCTTCTGGGCTCGTCGGACAAGAAAGTGAAGACGACGAGGTTGGGGACTTAGCCGATTTCAGTAGGTGTGGAGGTTCTGTGGGACCCTCATTTGAGGAATCCGGTGGCAACCACCCAGGTGGATTGCACTCAGAAAGGTGCAACATAAGCTCACAACATCAATAATACGATAACAGAAGAGACAAGTATTAACAAACACATGGACGAAGGGACCAATATTACATTAACATAACGCCCACAGTGGCGCTGATTAGAGTTGCTAAGAAAGTAACAAGTTTGTCAATACAAGATTCGGCATCGAGGTACCGAACACAAAGAAAAACACAAAGAGCGACGACGAAGATCTTCGCTTCAGCTGACAGCGGCACTATAAAGGTTCCCATCACATCTGACTCGGCTCGGTGCATGACCCTTCTCGGGACCTGGATCGTCGAGGCACCTTCATCTTGTTCCTCATGCTTAAAGCCGTAGGAATCGGGGTCGACGAATCCTTCTTCTGAGTTGGTGTCCAAAGGCAAGGGTGAGCATGTTTTACACAATGCTCAGCAAGTCTCAACTTAGGAATTAATGCAGTTATAGATGAAAGGGGATCTTCCTCAAAGAATGGGGTTTTAGAGCATAGATAAGAATAGAATAGATTTTCATTCTAAGGTTACAAAAAAGGGTTTTTCTAGTTTCAAAAGCCATACTTTGAAATCTCATATTGTACTTTGGAAATTGTTTTGTGTGGTGGCCTTTTATGGATCACCACTTTTATTAAACCACATTATGAAAATATTCCAAATATTACTTGTGCTGAACCACATGGATAAAATCCACCATGAACATACTCCAAAACCTGGGAGTACAGAGTATCCGATACTTTTCTTACACTTTGCAAAGGTGTACCTCTTTTTAAATCCACTTCTTCACTCGACTTTCAAGTCGGGCCAACTCCATGCGACTTATACGCATGTGACAAGGCCGAGATCACACAACGGTTTTACAATCTAGTATTAACAGTGTCCCTGCCCAGTAAATAGACAATTAAGTCTCAAATACAGTTGTGGATCCTCCCCACTGCCTTACTTCCTAGGCTTGGCCTATGTTCCCGCAAGACACATAGCCTATGGATGCAGCCACGCACGACTCAAATCCAGGCGTAGGGCGACTTCCTTCTATCCACCTTTTCCTCTCATTATTTTTTTGAACTCACATCACTCATAGCCGAACTGCAGCCCACCAGTTTCCACACTAGAAACCGGATCGACAAATCATGCATGGGACTGTTAATACCAAGAAAGCTACTAAGTTGTGCCTGTCTCATACCAGGCAAGTGGTTGGTACGATTTTCATGCCGCATAGAGGCACAACACAAGGTTTTTGTCCTTGTGGATCAATAGTGAGGAGACATTCACATACCCGTTGCGCACACACCGGCCAACCAATCAAACCATCCTCACTATCGATCTTAAACCACATTTCTTTCATAAAAAGGAGTTCAAAACCATTTATCACATATTAGCCATTTCACACTCAACATGTGTACTTAAATGTGTGTAAAGCCTAAGCCTAACATCCTAGGGTGACAAGGTTGCATGTAGATTCAATCATGAGGGGCTTCTGAAGAGATTAGGTCATATCTATTCACATTTCTTTCAACATAGTGTTTAACTCAAAGATAAGGCATGCATACACTTGAAAACATAAATTATCCTAACTCATTTGAAAGTATTGGGAGAGCCATGATCAAGGGGTGAAACTTGCGTTGCAAAGTTGGGTCTATGAAGTCTGCTGGGACTTCAAAAGTTCCTTCTGTAGGATCAAGGATGCCGACTGGGGGGGGGGGGTAAATAGAAGGCTTTTAAAACTTTAAAATTAAAACAAATATTTGCAAATCAAGAACAAATAATAAAATGAGTAAGAAGAGAAGAGAACGGACACAGTGATTTTTACGAAGGTATCGGAGACTCGCCCAGTCTCCACTAATCCTCGTTGAAGCACTCAAGTCACTTGAGTTTTGCCTCAATACTCACGAAGAGTATTATCAACTAGTGTTTTCTCCTTGTCCACTCCGGAAAGGCGAGCACCGATGCCTTGTACAAACTTGCCGAGCCTCTCCAACAATCTCCAAACTGGAGAGGTCAACGGCCACGCCTCCTAACCATCTAGGTGAGGGCGCTCACCAAGAGTAATAGGCAGTGAGGTCTTCTCTAGACCTCCAAACACGCACCGAGAAACTAAGAGTATGCAACTGCAAATGAACTGAAACTCTCGGTGGATCAGAAAACACTCGACTTGATCAACAGATCAAGATTTTGTGTAGAAAACTAAAGCTCAAGAGTGTATAAGAGAATGCTGCTACTTGTTGTGTAAAACTTATGCCCAAAGCCCCTATTTATAGCCTCAAGAATCAAAAGAACCGTTGGAGCTAGGGCTGAAAATCAGCAACACTAACTGACAGTCAATTTCATGTACAATGGTCGACAAAATTTACGGATAAAAAATTGCTAGCCGTTTGTGGTCATTTATGGAAACTTGAAACCCACAACTGACAGTCAGCTCGACCAAAAACTCGACCAAATCAAATAGAAAATCAGAAGAAAACAGCTGTGGTCGAATCCCCAACTGATAGTCAGTATGGACAAACTGACAGTCAGTTTAGTATAAAAATTTTGAGCCCAAAATACACTGACGAGGATTGACACCCGAGTTAGTTCAAATAAATGCACTGTTGGTTCAAGACAGATTCGAGCCAGACACGTATCTAGCGGTGCGAACTCAAGTTATTCTGAGAAGCATCAGCTCAAGGTCGCAGGCTTTGCGCGATTGGGTCGCAGGCTTTGCGCGGTCAGGAGTTCATATGCTATACGTGAACAGAATGACCGAGATGTTGCGCGGTCAGCGAACATCCCGCGGTCAGAGCATTCTCGACCACGGTGCTTGGAATTCATCTGTCCGGCTATCCCTATAGCAGGAATATTCCGAGTATCCCAAAGATTCCTCCATGTGGAGAATCAACCGTCAGGAGGTTAATACGTGCAGTTATCCATGAATAACACGTGTTTAACCTGCGTGGAGGTTAAGAGCGGTTCTCTAAAAACCGCATCAAACCGTCCAAGCAACTGCTTAATACAGTTTACCACATGGCACCCTTTCGACCAATATAAAAGGGCGGTGTGGGGTATCAAGCAGGGGATCGAAACATCGAGAGATTAACATCTCTGAAGCAGGAGAGATACAACGCATCTCAACCACTCAAACAATCAAGTCTACGGCCTAGATTAGATAGTTCTTCCAAGCCTTCCTGGCTTTATTCTGTACATTTACATAGGAAAAACCCTTCGCCTGTGAAGGTGTTTTTCTACCATCTTGTAACCTTTTATCACCTATAGTGAAATCCCAACAGGACGTAGGGCTATTATTCTCACCATAGAGGGCCTGAATCTGTATAAATCTCTCTGTGCTCCTGTTCTCCATTCTTCTACATACCTTCCCGGAGGGTCATCTTGAAAGGTCTCACTAATACAAATTCTGCATAAGTTCGACTGAGGACTCCGAGTCCGAATCGTCGACAGCTGGCGCCCACCGTGGGGCCTTTCTCAAGGCGTCCTAATTTGAATCCGGAGGTTCGCTGAAGCATGGCAGGAGTATATGATTGCGAGAACGATTTTGATCTCGAGGATTATGCTCACATTCCAATGCCTTCCCTAAGCGATCCTGTCCCGATGGAGGAAGTTGAGGGCCAGAATCTCCCAGAGGTGGAATCATCTCTCCAGGTCATGTCCATCGACCAGGGAGAGACTAGCGCAAGGTCAGAACCCACAGAGGTTCTCAATGCGCTAGAGGATGAATCCGGTCCGTCATACGACCCCGCCGGGGGGAAGGATGATATCGACCCGGAAATCAGCCCGGGGAGATTCGACCCTGATAACCTTCACCGTCTCTTTGATTTCGAGTCCGACTCGGAACAAACCGAGATGTTTTCCCCATCGACAACCTCTCTCCCTAGACAGTTTGCTGCCTTGTCGGAGGAAACTCCCGACCAGCAGGCTGCTAAGGAAGAACGGGATAGCAAACAGAAGGAGGATCAAGATCTCGAGCAACAAAACAACGAACTACGCAGAACTACTCTAGAGGCTCTTCAAGATGCGCAGGCTCGTTACGATGCTGCTCCAAGTTCTTCTAAGCGGTCTCGTGGTCGCAAGCGCGACCAGACCCCTTCTTTGCCACTGGAGCGCTTCCCGGTGGACGAAGAAACAGTAACACCTGGTGCCCCTAGGAGAAGCACTCATGGTCGACTGCGATCTCTCGCGGAAGTCATGCGTAAATTTCCTCCTACGGTCACGGATGCGCAGAAACCGGCCTTTTTTAGGATCCTGGCGGAAAGACTGGATGAGGTCGCATCTGAGGCGACCCCAACGGCCTCTTCCCGCTCGGTAACACGTTCCCGCGAACGAGAGTGTCTCCACTCTGGTTCTGGCAGGCGAAGTTACCCACCACCCGTACCGTTCGGACAGGACAAGTACCGGCGAACGCGGGATTCTCGTAGTAGGGATCGGGTTCCTGTCTACTCTCGTTTGGGACCGCGAGTAACTTCACCGTTGCGTGAGGTCGCCCATAACCCGGTCGAGAGTCACAGGGCAGTTCACGGTCCCTACGTCGGTTGTAAAGCTTTCTCGCCCGGCCTACGAGCGATCGTTTGGCCTGATAAGTTTCGACCGGGGGCCATTGAGAGGTTTGATGGAACTCAGAACCCATCCGAATTCCTTCAAATCTATATCACTGCCATCCAAGCGGCGGGAGGCGATGACCGGGTCATGGCCAATTACCTGCCCACAGTCCTCGAAGGACCAGCTAGAACCTGGCTGTTTAACCAGCCCGAAGGTTCCATCTATAATTGGGAAATGCTGTGCGACACTATACTCAGTAATTTCCAAAACTGTTACCAAAAGCCGGGTAGAGAGGACGACCTTCATCGGCTACGACAAACTTCAACCGAGACTCTTCGGCAGTTTGTCAAGAGATTTCTTGGGGTGAGGAATACCATCCCTAACATATCTGATGGCTCCGTTATCAGGGCATTTAAACATGCCGTTCGGTACCGGAGATTCACCGAAGACTTGCTTATTCACCCTCCTCGATCAGTGGCTGATCTGTTCGACATGGCCGATCGATACTCTGACGCAGCCGAAGCGGTCGAATGGAACCGGATGGTTGACAAAGGTGACCTACCACCACAACCAGGTTTCAAAGACTCCAGGAAAGAAGATTCAAACAAGAAGCCGGAATCTTCATCAGGTGGGAAGTCAAAAAACTCGAAGAGGAACCGCTCTGGACAATACCGCGAGGTCGCAGTCGCAGAGAAGCCGCCTTCGACCAAAGGTAACAAGCCTTCATTCAAAAATAAAACTGCCTCTGGTGGTCGAAGTGTCGACCAGCCAAAAAAGTCAACTAATCCACAGGAAGGCAAGAAGTGGTGTCCACTCCACAACTCCGCAGGCCACGACCTCAAGAACTGCAGGAGTTGGTTGAAGCAACTGGATGACTTCTACCAGGGAGTTGGGCCAATGCCAACCTTACCGCCTAAAGAACAGGCGTGCGGACTTAGGGACGCCGACGGAGACGAGGAAATGTCCTACCAGGTACCTCAAAATCATATTAATGTTATTTTCGGAGGTTCTTCTTCTTTCGTTTCCAAAAGGCAATTTAAAGCCTTTTACCGAGAGGTTAACCAAACGGAGACATCCCTTGGTGAACCTCAATACCCCCGTTGGTCGGATACACCTTTGACATTTGATCGCACTAATTGCCCGGCGGGGTTAACACGACCATTGAGGCTCCCTCTGGTCATTACCCTGATCATCAGTAACGCGAGAGTTGAAAGGGTCCTGATCGACGGGGGGAGCTCCCTTGACATTTTGTTGGTCAAGGCACTCGACGAGATGCAAATTCCTCATTCGAAGATCAAGCCCATAATCCATCCGTTTTATGGGATAATCCCAGGCCCCTCCATGATGCCGTTGGGACAAGTGGTCCTCCCGGTCACACTGGGAGAATTGGACAACTTCCGAACAGAGTTGGTTACTTTTGACATAATCGATTGTGATTCGGCTTATAATGCAATCTTTGGCAGGCCAACTCTTGCTAAGTTCATGATGGCAACGCACTATGCTTATCAGTGCGGAAAATTGCCTGGCCCCAAAGATGTCATCTCGGTCCGAGGCAGTCGCAACGTGGCACTCACATGCGACCGGCTATCTCTGGAGATGGTCGATCAACTTCCCCTCCGGGACGCCCAGGTCGCCACCGTTGCCACCGACGCGATCAAGGCTGCTCCTTGACCAGATGAGAAACTCAAACTGGTTCCTTTGTACCCAGATGATCCATCCAAGACAATTCGGGTCGGATCAGCTCTGGATGACAAATAGGAACTCGAGCTCATTGCTTTCCTCCGGGCTAATGCAGATGTGTTTGCGTGGAAACCGTCCGACATGCCCGGTGTCCCAAGGGAAGTAACCGAGCACAGGTTAGCGATTCAACCTGGACAACGACCAATAAAGCAAAAGCTCAGGCATTTTGCTGATTGACCGGTAGGAAGCCATCCGAGAGGAGTTGGACAAACTCCTACAGGCTGGGTTCATCCGTGAAGTCGATCACCCAGAATGGCTCGCCAATCCGGTCATGGTCCGCAAGTCAAATGGCAAGTGGCGCATGTGCGTCGACTACACTAGCCTCAATGCTGCCTGTCCGAAGGACGACTTTCCCCTTCCCCGCATCGACCAGCTGGTCGACTCAACTGCAGGTTACGAACTGATGAGTTTTCTGGACGCTTACTCAGGATATCATCAAATTAGCATGGCAGAAGAAGATGAAGAGAAAACTGCCTTCATCACCCCGTTCGGCACCTACTGTTACGTCAGAATGCCGTTCGGACTCAGGAACGCAGGTTCCACGTACCAGCGCTTGATGCAAAAAGACTTTTCTTTCCCAGATAGGGCATAATCTCGAAGCATATGTAGACGATTTGGTTGTAAAGAGTACCAAGAGATTGTCGCACTTGGACGATCTCGCTGAAACCTTCTGTAATTTGAATCGCTTTGGAATAAAGTTAAACCCGGAGAAATGTTCTTTCGGGGTTTCCTCAGGAAAACTCCTTGGTTTCCTTGTTTGTTCCAGGGGCATTGAAGTTAATCCTGAGAAAATCAGGGCCATCGAACAAATGAGATCGTCCTCGACCATGAAGGATGTTCAACGCTTGGCTGGTCGCTTGGCGGCCTTAAGTCGCTTCATATCGCGACTAGGCGAAAGGGGATTGCCTTTCTTCAAAGCCTTGCGGAAGCATTATAATTTTACGTGGTCGGATGAGGCCGAAAAAGCGTTTCAGGAGGTAAAGACATATCTATCCAGTCCGCCAGTACTGGTGTCTCCCGACAAAGGAGAACCATTGCTTCTCCTTCTGGCGGCCACACCACACGCGGTCAGCACCGTTCTGATCGCGGATAGGGAAGGAACACACAGACCCGTCTACTATGTGAGCGAGGTACTTCATGGTCCTAAGGAGCGTTACCCTGAGGTCCAGAAGATACTTTACACGCTACTGATGGCTTCCCGTAAGCTACGACATTACTTCCAAGCTCACAAGATCACGGTACCCTCCTCCTTTCCTTTGGGGGATATTGTCCGAAATCCAGAGAAATCTGGTCGAATCGCTAAATGGGCGGTTGAACTCGGTGCTTTTGAAATTCATTTCACGCCACGCACGGCGGTTAAGTCTCAGGTTCTGGCCGACTTCGTGGTCGAATGGACCAACCCTGAGCCACCCATGCAGGTGCCCGATGAATTGGAGTGCCCCGATTACTGGACAGTGTACTTTGACGGCTCCCATAGTTTTCAACACTCGGAGGCTGGAGTGGTCTTAGTTACGCCTCAGGGTGAACAGCTTAAGTATGTCATCCAACTACACTTTGTCGCAACTAATAACGCGGCAGAGTATGAAGGTCTTCTTGCAGGGCTCCGGGCAGCAAAATTCCTCGGAGTCCGTCGATTAGTGGTGAGGAGAGACTCACAGCTGGTCGTAAACCAGGTAAACAAGGAGTACAGCACCTCCGATGAGACAATGGCTCATTACCTGGGGGAAGTGAGGAAATTGGAAAAACACTTCAGTCATTTCGAAGTCCAATATATCCTGCGAAAGGACAACATTCTCACAGACCAATTATCTAAAATTGGGTCCTCACGCACATCCGCTCCGGCAGGAGTGTTCATTGAAGACTTGGACAGTCCTTCGATCATGACTTCGGTTGAGGATGATTCGATAATAGCCTCCGTTACCAACCTCGGTCAGGAACAGGATTGGACTCATCCATTGAGAGTCTATCTTGAACATGGGACCCTACCCGAGGAAGAAATCGAAAGCGATCGGTTAATTCGAAAAGCGCGTCTGTACAAGCTCATAGATGGGGTTCTGTATAGAAAGGGTACTCAAGGAGTATTCATGCGTTGCATATCTCAAGAGGAAGGAAAATCCCTCTTGAAAGAAATACATGACGGTGTATGCGGTGCGCACACGTCATATCGGACATTGGTCAGAAAAGTTTTTCGACAAGGATTCTACTGGCCTTCGGCACTTGATGATGCCAAGCATATGGTCAAGATGTGTCCTCAGTATCAGTTTCACGCAAGACAGGTTCATCAACCTGCCTATGCGTTACAAACCATTCCCCTCGCATGGCCTTTCGCGGTCTGGGGAATGGATATTGTTGGTCCTATGCCACAAGCGGTCAACGGATACAAGTTTCTGTTCGTAGCCATTGACACGTTTACAAAGTGGATCGAGGCCGAACCGGTACGAAATATTACCGCATCAGCAGCACAAAAGTTCTTTCATAAGAACATTGTTGCTCGATTCGGTGTTCCAAACCGTCTTATCACCGACAATGGTTCTCAGCTCGCTAGTGGTCTCTTCCTAGACTACTGCGATCAGATTGGAACTAAGGTGTGCTTTGCTTCTGTGGCACACCCACAAAGCAATGGTGCGGTAGAACGAGCCAATGGGCAGATACTACAAGGCATCAAAAAGCTTGTTTTCGATCGCCTTAAGACTCGCTCGGGGGCTTGGGCAGATGAGCTTTATACCGTTTTATGGGCACTACGAACTACTTCTAGTCGAGCCGCCGGTGAGACGCCCTTCCATCTGGTCTATGGGGCGGAGGCTGTATTGCCTATAGAAGTTAGTATTGGATCTATTCGGACAGAACAATTCGAACAGGTTGATCAGTCTGAATAGCGGTCGCAAGACCTCATCCTCCTAGAAGAAAGGCGTGATCGCGCTTTGATCAAGTCCGCAGCATACTTGCAAGCTTTGCGCAAGTATCACAGTAAAAGGGTGCGACCACGTAGTCTTCACGTGGGCGACCTGGTCTTACGAAAAATCCAAGATCAGTCTAATCGCAACAAATTCTCCCCGAAGTGGGAAGGCCCTTACACTGTGGTCTCGGTGCCGCGACCAGGATCCGCGCGGTTAGCCATGGAGGATGGTCGAATTTTGTCCAATACTTGGAACATCAATCAACTTCGCAAGTTCTACATGTAAGTACTCAACCCCTTTTCCTGTTCAATTAGCATCTTTTTTATAAAACAAGAATGTTTTGATTTCATACGATGAATATTTCCCTTTATGCCTATTTACTGCAAATTCGACTCGGGGGCTGGTCGCTCGCAGTTAGATCATTATAACGTTCTAGTCGGATTCGCTGGCCGATCTCATAACCGCTTCCAGACAAGTCACTCCTAAATAAGCCATTTCTCAACGCACACGGGGCTTTCTGGCAAGTCCTTGGTCATTTGAGTGGCTGCTGGTTTGCAAACAAGGCTAGGCGTTATTTTGATCATAATTGTTGGTTCGATCACACATCCCTGGTCGTTATATTCACTTCTCTCCTGCGTTTGTAATACTAAGTCTTCAGTATTAACAATCATAGGCGGGGGCTAGGGGGATATATTTACAATATGAAATGAACACAAAAACAAGAATATATATAGGCAAATCAGAATATATATTCATTTTCAAAAATGAATTTCCATATACGTTGCATTGTATACAACTGTTTCTATACAGGTATAGGGATCATTCGATCCCAAGCTCAGCCAGGAGCTTATCTACAAGGGGCCTAATCTCCTCCATGACGGCCTCTAGTTGTTCTTCACTCTCGACCTCAACCGGTCCCACCAAGGGATTCAGATCTGCATCTGGGCCATGGTGAAGTCGAACCCGGCTGAGGATAGCGGAAGCGGCTGACCGAACTCTGGTTCTGATCACCTCTTCTCGTCGCTGTGTATCCTCAGGGAGATACTCGAGAAGTGACTCCGCTTGGGCCATGACTAGTGCAAACCAGTCATTTTGGTTGAGGCTATCTCTTGTGGTTTCGACCACATCAACCTTCAGAAAATGAGCCACTGCCTTCAATTTTTCGAAGACAGAACGGCTCAGCTTTTCGATCGCCTTTTCGGAGGAATGAATAGTGTCCCAGAGGAGTTTATTGTCCCAGCTAAGTTGCTCTACATGTGCCGCTTGCGCTGCAACAAGAGAAAAGATTACTCGCATATTGTGAAGACAAGTTTTCCTAATCAGGAATCGACTTACCAGCAAGTTGTGACCGCAGTTTGTTGTTCTCGATCTCTTGGTTTCTAGCCACCGAGATCGAATGAAGCCTGACTGTGGCCACTTCTTTATCCAGCAATGCCACCTTTCTGCAGTAAAACAGAAGGAATGGTCATAACCAACTTGTATCTTTACAAGTTGAAGAGTAATAATCCTTACCTGCGCAAGCTGTCCCGCTCTCTTTGTATGGCCACCATGCTCGCCGCCGTAGCACGCGATTGGGCCATCATCCGGGATAGTTCCTGTGATGTAAAAAAGGGAGTTAAAGGTTTCCTATGTACAATTCAGGACACCTAGAGAGGGATTCATCATACCTTCATGAACTTCTGTAAAGAGGCATCCTCCAGACTAATGGGAAGGTTTGTCGAAGGCCCGGAGGTGCCTACAGCAGGGGCAGTTGGAGGAAGTGCCTGCTGGGCACTGCTTCCAGTCGCCGTTGACTGCGACTGGGTCCTCGCACCTGTTTCTCCCCTCAAGACCCGGACGACTTCTTGGACCGAGGGGGTGGAGCGCTCCTCACTGGAGGCTCCTGCACCAGCAGTGACTTCAACCCTTCCCGAAGTGGTTGAAGGACTGGGCGCTGTTTCTTTTCGCCTGACAAAGGAAAAGAAGAATCAAATGATCACGATTCGTAACCATTGTTTCTAATACAACCAGGATAAAGGTTCTTACCTTATTTGAAATCCCATTAGCTTTTGGGATTTCAGGGAAGGTTCTCCTCGAGCAAGGGGACAATTATCGTCCACCCTGGTCTTCCTCTTGGAAAACAAGGCCGCTCCTCCCTGTGTGTGTTCCCCTATGAACATTTTTTCAAGGGAAAGATAAAGGCTAACGAGAAGAATCTTTACCTGGGCAGTCGATCCCGTTGGCGGCGTCGCACCCGAAGACCTCGATGTCTCCTGGGTTTCCGGGGCTGGCACCTCATGTGCGACCACCACAGGATCTTGCGCAATCACCTCCACTCCAGTCTGCGGCGGAGAAGGATTTTCCTCCCTGGGACTCGCAGGAGTCACAGGGGGAAGCTCTTCTCCCTGTATAAGCACTAGCTCATCAAATGCACAGGGGGAATTGAAGAAAACAAGACTCTGAGAGGATCTTACCACGGTCGTCCCTTCGACCAGGGAAGTGGAGGCGACTGGCCTTGAAGCCTCGGGGGCTTCAGGAGCCAGGGATCATCCGCGACCACAGGGCTTTCGGTGGTCGCGGGGTCTGCTACAGCCGCCTCTGCGGTAGCAGTTGTCCCTGCGGAATGAGTTGGAGCATCACCGGATGGAGAGCCCGCGATCTTCCTCCTCCGGAGAACTAGGGGGACATCATCGTCCTCCTCCTCCTCGCTCCCCTCCCCCGGTACGACGAAGAAGTAATTCCAGTTTGCACTTGGAAAGATCGGAGGGATCTGATATCTTACCGCAGTTCTTCGGGCTGTAGGAGGAGTGCTTCGTGAAGACCCTTCCCCAAGATTTAGCCTGACTTTCTTGGGAGCGGGATTCCTCATCCTGGGTCTCAAGGAAATCTTCTTCACGTTCTTGGTCGTCGGCTTTCCCAGGGAACCGACGTTCTCGCTGGGAAACATCGCCTCAGCAAACCTCCCAAGAAGCTGTTCACATGGGGTTAGTGCTGGACTGACATAAGACCTGCAAAACAGAGGCCAAGTGGAGAATGTACCTTTCGGCGCTCCTGTTTGAGGTCGTCGCCGGCGTAAATTAAGCTTTGGGGGCGAGGCGACCCCTTGGCACCCTCTACCTCGGCGTTGTACGCCCGGAGGAGGTAGTTAGTCCGCCTCTCAATTTCGGCTGAGGACAGGACTGTTACCAAACACAATTTAAAATGAATGCATTTCAAGAAAGACATGAAGGTTTTCGGTGCCAGAAACGAATACCTTCGTTATAGTCCAGGGTGCCGTCTGCCATGGACTTAATCTCCCAAGCCGGATGAGCCCTTTCACGCAGGGGGCTCACCCGGTTCTTCACAAAGTCTCAGACGACGTCGCGTGCCGTCAGCCCTTCTTCGACTAAATGAAGAATCACGTCGGTGTGCTTCATGAACTCCGCGTTCATCACCGGGAGAGTGTCCAACTCGCTTGGCTTCTCCGGCCGCGAGTTTTCAAACCATAACCCACTCTCTTTTGGCGGGGTGCAGTAAAACCACTTCTGATGCCACCCGTGCACTGAATCTCGTAGGGGTGGAAAGGGATACTCCTTCTTATCCCTTAGCCGGAAGTAAATGCATCTGGCGGCGTTGGCGCTCTTCGACCACGCCGAGAAGTAAAATCGCCGGAAGAGATCCACGCTAGGATACACTCCGACGAACGCCTCGCACAGGTGTTGAAATACTGCCAATATCAACACCGCGTTGGGGTGGAGATTGATTAACTCCAACCCGTAGTGCTCGAGGATGTCTTTCAGGAACCGACTCTTAGGGAATTGGAACCCGCAGCGCAAGTACTCCTCGAAAACCACCAACTCGCCCTCTCGGACAGTCGGGGTTTCTTGATTAGCAGCCGCGGAGGAAGGATCTCCTCCTCCAACAACATCAAACTCTCCTTGGAATGGTGGATGGATCGGCTCCAGGACGCCATTGTTCGGTGGAGAGTTGAAGGAAAAGTTGGTGACTTTTGGGGAAGACGAAGGCTAAGAGGAATGAGGGTTTGTGCGGCGGAGATGTTGAGGGTTTTTGGCTGAGTGGCTTCTTCAGGAAGACAACTGCTCCTTTTATAGACCCGAGGAGACGCATTAATGTGAGTAACGTTCCATTCAAACGTTCCACCGAATATTTTATTCATTCATTTCCCATAATGGATACTGTCTTTGACGGACCCGTTAAAGTGTTCAGGCATCGGATCTGAAACAAAAAGACTTCTTTGTTTCGGAAACTGAAAGTGCAAAAGGACTGAAAAGTTTTCAGTGCTTTTCAGAGGACGTTTTTCCTGTATATGCTTTGGACATTTTCATGAAAAAATCATACGACTCAATTTTTGGACGTATGGATGTATTTTGACCGGGTTGCGGTATGATCGAGACCATGCTTTTGATTAAGCTCTGATTCTAATCGAAGTAACGGTCTGATCGAGCCTCAATTCTGGTCGCAGTATATTTCAGTTCTAACCACGGCTTTAAGTCTGATCGCGGTATCAGAGCTGGTTGTGGTACTTTTATAAAAGTGTGATTCTGATCGCAGAACTGAAATTTTCCTGTGTATGAATGGTCGCGAAAGCATTACTCATGGCCATATATTCACACAGAAGATGTGAAGAATATTTATATGAAGAAAGAAAATTTTATTTCTTGCATTCTTTACATACAAAAGGGATACCGGCAACCAGAGTGTCGACCTGATCCGAAAGAAGTTTACAAAGTTCTCCTAGGGACATGTTGTTGTCAGTAGGATCTACACTGACAACCCCTAGAGAACTTGCAACTAACCTAAGCCTATCTACATCATCCCTAACAAGAGGTACACTACTGTTCCTAATTAAATCAGAGAGTTCTCGCTGTTGCTGGGCGTGGTCCCTCTCTCGACAGAACTGGTGCGCCTCTTCACGGGATCACTCAAAACAATCTGCCAGATGCAGAATTGCCGAAGACATCTCTTCGGTCTTCTTCTCCAGGGCATTCTTCTCCTCTAAAAGAGTCCGTTTGAGGGGAAGAAGCGGAGCAGCAGAAGGCTGACCACTGGGGCCTCCGATCTCCTACATTTGCAAAAGTTAGTTATACTAACTATAACTATCGACAAAAGGAGATGAGGATCATTACCTGTCCTTGTTTGGGACACGTTGATATATCCATCCTGGAAAGATGGACGCCAGGTGGCGGAAGTACAACCTTCCCACCAGAAGATTGCTTCCCCAACACAAGTTGAGGATTTTCTGGCCGAATAGTCACCGCCTGCTGGCTAGAAAATTGATCACCCAAACAAAAGCAAGGGGTACTAGGGAAGAAAGCTGCAGGAAGAAAAGATGATGGCTCATCTTCTACCTTTGCTCTGCTGGAGGATCCTTCGTCAACCTTGGGCTTCTTCTTTGAAGGAGATGGATCTTCAGGCATTTCAGGCTCCTGCTTGAGAACTTCCTCTTCATCACTCTCAATCTCGATGATGTTGTGATCTGCCATCGGGAAGTGTATGAAGAGAAGAATGAAGGTGTCTTTAGAAAGGACTTAGCCGTGAGAAGAAATTGTGAAGCTTTTCAGATTCAAAGACCCGGTATTTATAGCCATCAGGGTGACGGTTCACATACTAAGTGCCTCGGGTTCTTAAAAGCATTTACAATTTTATCTCGGGTTAAAAAACTTTTTCAACAGCGCCATCATTACCCGTCACATAAATACCCAGAGCATGTCTCGGGGAACTAACCGTCCCACTTAGTGCCCCACTAAGCGGGGGATTTGAAGAGTCGGGTTAATAATCCGATGCATTTCTTTAAATTTAAAGTGAACACGTCCCTTCGTTTTCTTTAAATTTCGGGGCTAGCTGACGAGGATTGACACCCGAGTCAGTTCAAATAAATGCACTGTTGGTTCAAGACAGATTCGAGCCAGACACGTGTCTAGCGGTGCAAACTCAAGTTATTCTGAGAAGCATCAGCTCAAGGTCGCAGGCTTTGCGTGATCGGGTCGCAGGCTTTGCGCGGTCAGGAGTTCATATGCTATACGCGAACAGAATGACCGAGATGTTGCGCGATCAGCCAACATCCCGTGGTCAGAGCATTCTCGACCACGGTGCTTGGAATTCATCTGTCCGGCTATCTCTATAGCGGGAATATTCCGAGAATCCCGAAGATTCCTCCACGTGGAGAATCAACCGTCAGGAGGTTAATATGTGCAGTTATCCATGAATAACACGTGTTTAACCTGCGTGGAGGTTAAGAGCGGTTCTCTAAAAACCGCATCAAACCGTCCAAGCAACTGCTTAATACAGTTTACCACATGGCACCCTTTCGACCAATATAAAAGGGCGGTGTGGGGTATCAAGCAGGGGATCGAAATATCGAGAGATTAACATCTCTGAAGCAGGAGAGATACAACGCATCTCAACCACTCAAACAATCAAGTCTACGGCCTAGATTAGATAGTTCTTCCAAGCTTTCCTGGCTTTATTCTGTACATTTACATAGGAAAAACCCTTCGCCTGTGAAGGTGTTTTTCTACCATCTTGTAACCTTTTATCACCTATAGTGAAATCCCAACAGGACGTAGGGCTATTACTCTCACCATAGAGGGCCCGAACCTGTATAAATCTCTCTGTGCTCCTGTTCTCCATTCTTCTACATACCTTCTCGGAGGGTCATCTTGAAAGGTCTCACTAATTGTAACATCCTGAGTTTTGGGGTGAAAAGTTCTTTCTTAAAAGTCATGCATGCATATGTCTCTTCTAGATCAACCAAATCAGCCTCAGCTTTATCTGTTCTAGCCCTAAAATCTCCAAAATCTATCCTGTGACCCCAAGTCAAGATCTGACTTTCCAGATTTGATCTATCAGTTATCCTAAATCTAAAAGCCTTCAGAACCCAGATCCAATTCTATCTCTAACTTCCAGATTTATCAACTCTTTTTTGTTTTCAAAAACAGAAATATCTTATATTACCCAAATACCCTAAGTTTCAGAAATTCAAATTTAATCAAAATCTTAGCCAAGTTCAGGCCAGATTATTCTTGGATTATGATCAAGGGTATGCCAATACCTTAATCCAAAAAGTTGGCAGCCAGATTTCACCATCTAAACCCTTTTCGCAAATCAGTCCAAGAGTTATTACAAATTAGTCCTTATCTGATATCTGAAAACCCAAAAAGGCTAAAATCTTCAGATTAACTCCAAATTCAGAATTTCTTCGGCAAATCTTTTCTAGATGCTATTTGAAACAAGTTCTTCTTCTGTGCAGATTTCAAGATCTCATCCTAATTACCATAATTCAAAATCAATTGAAACTCAGATTCAATTACCCTAGAAATACCCTATTTTCAGTCTGTATCAAAGACTACTCAAATGTGCCAAATTTTATCAACTGTTCTTGCCAAATATTCTGTTGAATATAATCTGCCAGAACAGTGCAATCAAATTCAGTTTAAACCTTCCAAAACTCCAGATTCGCAGATCAGTCCTTTTTCCAGATTTTCTAAAAGCCAGAAAAGGCAAAATGTTGCAAAACATCTTCAAATTCAAATCTGATTCAGGGAACATCTCCCAAATGCTTTTCAACGCAAATTCTTCTTATATGAGTATCTCAAAATCAAACCCTAAATCCCAGAATTCGAGATCAATAAGTTTCAGACTTATTTTACCCTAATCTACTCTGTTTTCAGTTCATATCAAAAGTCATTCAAATGTCTCAAACTTTATCTTCTAGCTGTGCCAAATCATCTATGGAATTAAGTATACCAAAACAGCAGAATCAATTCCAGATCAAATCATCCAAATCTTCAGATTTACAATTCAGTCCAAATCAAGAAATCAAAAACTGCAAATCAGCCCTATTTCGACCAGAGCAGCAGCAACTGTACACACGACCAGTACTCGCCGTGTTTTGCTTCCTTGCGCCGTGCACGTTCGCCGCCGGCCAAGCTTCGCCTGCAACTTGATCGTGCATGCTGTTGCGCACGTGTCCTCGCCTCAGCCGTCACCGTGACAGCGCCGCTGCAACGTCGACGACCAGCGCCTGCTCCCGCGCGCGACCAGCAGTGACTGTTGGCAGCATCTTCTTGCCACGTTGCTTGCCTTGCCAGCCGTTGTCGCCACCGCTTTGCACCGCTCGACATGATTGAGTCCCAATGTAGCAACAGCTTTGCCTCGCCAGTGCGCCGTCGCGTCACCGTTCGCCGTTGTTACATCTGCGCCCGGCAACTCCTATCAACTGACACCAGATTCAATGCTATTACCTCCTTGCAAGCTACGCCCACTGCTCTATTTAAACCACCAGTGCCTTGTATCATCTCCTCATCACCAGAACTTAGCCAAATTTGCAAATCTCCTCGCCGTTGTCTTCTTCTCCGGCGAGTCCAGCAGGAGGCTTCACGGTGACAGCCTCAACCGCAGCCTCAACCACCAAATTGACAGCACTAGTAAGTTTCCCTCGCCACTCTCATCGTGCTGTACCATCTAATTGGATTACCTTGCGCCTTATCGCCGGTGATCGCCGGAAATGGCTGAAATTCGAAGAATGCCCTGTTCCGGCAATGCAGGCCAAATTACTTCGAATCAGCTTTCGATTCTGTGGAAGAAAATGATCAGTGAGCCATTTCCAGCAAGCCAGTGCATCAAGATCTCCAGATTGAGCTTCAATCGAAGCTTTCCCCAATTTTGAGCTTCTCCAGAAACCGGCGATCGTCGCCAGGCTTCTCCGGCCATCCTCCAGCCAAATTGATCATGCAGGTAGCTTCCTCTTACCCATATATCACTTCCCAAGCTTGGAATCGAGTTCATTTGGCCTAAATCGAAAACCCCCAAATAGCAGTGTTCTTCTCCGGCACAGTTCACCGGAAAAGTTTTCCTGGCCGTTTCAGCTCAAATCACCTTGTCCATCGTGTGTGCCTTAACCCCCTGAGTATTTTTGTCTTCTAGCCCGACACCTAAATCAGCCTAGATCAAAAGATATAGCCATGCCAAGATCTTGTCCAGAACTGCTCCAGTGCAACCAGTTCACCTCAGTTCATCACTGAATTTCATCACTTTCCAGCCATTTCTTGCCCTAGATTCTGTTGACTTAATTGTTCCTGTTATCCTTGCCTACCTCCCAGACAAAGTGGTGCATCATTTGGAGCTCTAGATCAAAAGTTATGCTAAGCCCTAGTTTCTGGCCATGCCAAGATTAATGCTAGACTATGTCAGTCAGTGGCATTAGCCCTTTTCACTTCCTTCCAGATGTGCATTTTGGGCATAACTTTGTCCCTTAGATTCCTGAGGTTGTGATCAACATTTTCTTCTTCTATCACAACTTGATTTGAGCCCTTGAATTATATTTGCCACTAAACCCTAATTTTTGACACTGTCTCAGTGCATGCCAGCCAATGGCATTGGCCTTGTTTACCCACTTCTGATTGTGCATTTTGAAAGCCACTTTGTCCATTGAATTTGTAGAGTTATGATCTACACTTTCTTCTACTGTCATAACTTGAGATAAGCTCTCTAGCTTTCCTTGAAGTTATGTCAGAGCTTTGATCCAAATGTCAATCTGCTAACATTCGCTGTTTTTGATCAAACCAGCCACAAAACTGATATTCTTATTGTAACCTTGAGATCCTAAGAGCATCTAACATCCATTCTTAGCCAATTCCTTGAAACCCTAGAATCTTGACTCAATTCAGCTTGCAATCTCAATTATCTCCAGTATTGTTCATCACTCTTGTAAAGTATATCTGCATATAGATCATAAATCATTTTAATATATATAAGTAATATTTGTGTGTATTGTTTGGTTTGTCGTCGAGCAGATTCAGAAGCTGAATTTGAGGACTTCGCTGTTAACCCGTCATCAACTGCTGTTTCTTACGACGCGGAAGGCAAGTCATATCCTTGGTCATCTTGAACCTATATTTTAAATGTTGCTAAAACATAACCTTGAATATAGATAATATTGCATGAGAAAGATTGAGAATGATTGATTTATGAATTGGCAGTACTAGACTGGTTATCTGTGAAATGTGAAATAAACAAGTTTTGAGCCATGAACTATTATATGTATGTATATACTTATATTCATGAAATAAAACCCCTAGCTGTGACCAGAAAATGGTATGGAATGGCGGTAGCACTGGAGGTGCTAGACTGCAAAGGAATGCAGGCACTGAAGGTGCAGGGTTGTGGATGGTCTGGTCACTGGCATAGGACTAGAACCTTGTGTTGTGCGTCTAGTGGCATGAACAACGTGCTAACCGCAAGCCTGGTATGGGACAGGCCTGAACAAGTACTTATGTGGATCGCACATGAAACCCCTGCATGAGATGTGTTGTGATGATTGATATGGAGGCTGACTCCCACTATCACTGAAGGTGATCTGACATTAGACCCAGCAATGGGGAAATGAGTAAGGGTGGGGGTATAGCCCGCTACAACTGTGTTTCGCGAGAGATCCACAGGGTCATGGGTGAATTGTGAGTAAACATAACAAAAGTTGTTATTTCCACCTTGCCGCTCACAATATGAAGTGAGTCAGGGGTCCAATCATTTTGTTATGATAGGAAAGGCTTGAAAGTGGAATATCTTGCGGGTAAATTGGTACCTCTCTGCAGAGTTAAAAACGTATTCGAATACTCCGAGCTCCCGGGTTTTATAGGAGTCTGCTACGGTGGATTAAATCCACGGGGTGTGACACAAGTACTATTTTCTAAATAAAATGTGTTAAATCAAGATTACCCAAATGACATGTGTTGTCATGATAAGGAGTGCTGCCGTGGGCTGTCGTGTGTCGACGTGTCACAGTAGTGCTATAATCTAGTAAACATGAATGATGATGTTATATTATGAAAGGTGCTGCCATGAGATGAGGTATGAAAGAAAAAGGTTATTTTACAAATATCCATAATTCTTGACTAGTCTAGGTTCATATCATCACTAGTATATGTATCTACTCTTATCGATGACTTGCTGAGTACGTAAGTGCTCACCCTTGCAACCTACAAATCAGTAGATGGAGCGTTCTACGACCAAGACGAAGGCATGGTGTACTTCATGGATCCAGAAGGAGGAGCGTCAGTCCCGTCATTGCCCTGATGTGTTGTTCTGCCGTCCACTTCTCTTTGTGGGTGGGTCACCTATCTTCTGCTGTGTAGATGTTATTTTGCTAAACCATGTATGCCGCGAAGGCATTGTAATCTTCTTATGTAATATCAAGGCCAGCAGGCCACACTGCTTAATTATTTTGTAAGTTACTCTGTTGCAATGTGAATATACTCCTGTGCTTGACTTATCCGGGGAAGTCAAGGGTATGTGTATGCTATGCATATATGGGACTAGCTGCAGCGAGCTAGGTCTCTACAGGAGTAGTCATAGTCCCAGTTTCGGGGCGCGACACTAATACAAATTCTGCATAAGTTCGACTGAGGACTCTGAGTCCGAATCATCGACATACACCCTCTCTGGACAATTGTCAGTTTAACTGAACTGACATTCAAACTAACAGTCAGTTTAGCAAACTGACAGTCAGCTTGAACAAAAACAGCTATATCTTTAAATCCAGAAATCCAAAAGAGGTGTTTAATAGCTCGTTTGAAAGATAATTTTAAGAGCTACATTTTTGTCAACAAGAGAAAAAAAACAGATCTGCCTAAATCTTTCTAGAAATTTGAAAAACTCTTCTACTATCAAAAACTTAACTGAAAAACCAAATCTTTTAAACCAAATTCCAATCAAATCCAACCAAAAAGATGCAATGCAATGACCTAAGTTTCTCGGTTTATGTTGGAGATATAGAGAGGACTTTTGCAACCCCTCTTTATAGTACGGTTAAAATCTAAACAACAAAGTCCTTAACTGATCTATCTCCAAACTCCGAGATCGGGAGAAAATGAAATTACAGATTACCTTAGGACCTTTGCGTCTTCACGTTTGCGTCTTGTCTTTGCTCCTTTTCACCTTATGCTTTACTTCATGTTGGGTTCATCTTGATTATCTCGTATTTCTTCCTGAACAAGCTCTGTTTCAAAAATCTCAGGAGCACAGTTGGTCTGAAACACTTTGTTTTCATTAATCATCAAAATTAGGGTTAGGCATGAAGGCCTAGATGCAACAATCTCCCCCTTTTTGATGATTGATGACAACAAGTGTTTGAAACAAAATATAAATGAAATAACTCCCCCTGAGTATATGCATCTCATCGTATAAGCAAAAATCAAAGCATAAACCAACACATATACATCAGAGCATCACAAAATATCATCAAGTATCAGAGCTACATAGAACAAAAATCACAAAACAGGAATCACCATATCCATATCCATATCCAGAAACTCAAAAAGAATCACAGAGACACATAAACCAGAAGAGACATATATATAAACCAATAACCAATATTCATACAAACATGTCTCCAAAGCAGAAAGCATCTACTATCCAAAATACTTCTCCCCCTTTGGCATCAAGCACAAAAAGGGAGGAAATACATAAAAGTAGAGCCTAATGCTCATCATCAGAGGAAAATCCTATAACGGCTGTATCTCCGGAGCCTACTGGAGATGCAGTCGAGTCAATGGCTGGAGATGCCGGAGGAGTAGCAGCTGCAGCTGGAGTCAGAGCAGGTACCGCAGGAGCTGGATCAGCAGGTCCTGAAGCTGTGCTCAGAGAAGACGAAGCTAACCGGGCCCTCTTATGAGGAACCAGAGAGCCTGATGCAGAAGCAATGGTGGCGAGGAGGAGGAGGAGAAGAGCCGAAGAAAAAGAACAGGGTTTTAGGGTTCGAGATCCCACAACTGACAGTCAGTTCCAAACTCAGAAACTTGGAACTGACAATCAGTGTACCACACTGACAGTCAGTTCACAGAACTGAGTTTTGAAACTGACAGTCAGTGTATGAAACTGACAGTCAGTTTGAGATTCGAACAAAAGCAGGAGCTACGACGAAAATCAATTGTACATAACTAACAGTCAGTTTGTGAAACTGACTGTCAGTTTGGTCAACGACTTCGACCAGAAACTAAGAACAGGCTCCTAAGCACTAAACTGACTGTGAGTTAGATGAACTGACTGTCAGTTTGGTCAATTTCGACCAGAAGCCGTTTAAGACCAGAGAGGGAATAAAATAATATTATTTTATACAAATAGCACATTTAGCACATCAACTAGCATTTGATATATCAATAATGTTCAGTTCACCCCTTAAAAAGCAAAATCTTGATTCATCTAAGGGTTTGGTGAAAATATCTTCTAGTTGCATATCTGTTCTGACATAATTTACATCAATATCTCCTTTTGCCACATGATCTCTAATAAAATAGTGCCGTATTTCAATATGCTTGGTTCTAGAGTGTTGGATAGGATTGTTTGCAATTTTAATGGCACTTTCATTATCACACAAGAGTGGCACTTTATCAAATATGATTTCATAATCCAAAAATGTCTGCTTCATCCATAATAATTGAGCACAACAACTGCCTGTAGACACATATTCAGCTTCAGCTGTGGAGAGAGCTACAAAATTTTGTTTCCTAGATGACCATGATATTAATTATCTCCCCAACAGTTGACAGCTACCAGATGTGCTTTTAGATCAATCTTGCACCCAGCATAATCAGAATCCGAATACCCAATTAATTCAAAATTTGCATCTTCTGGATACCAAAGACCTAAACTGGGATAGCATTTTAAATACCTAAGGATTCTTTTAAGAGCAGTTAAATGACATTCCTTAAGATCAGACTGAAATCTAGCACATAAGCATACACCAACATGATATCAGGTCTAGATGCAGTAAGATACAAAAGACTACCAATCATAGACCTATAAAGTTTAGATTCGACCGATTTGCCACTTTTGTCCATGTCCAGATGTCCATTTGTTGCCATGGGAGTTTTGATTGTCTTAGCGTCTTCCATCCCAAAGCGCTTGAGCAGGTCCTTCACGTACTTTGTTTGACTCACGAATGTACCGTTCTTGAGTTGCTTGATTTGTAGTCCGAGGAAGAAGCTCAGCTCACCAATCATGGACATCTCGAACTCCCTAGACATCATCTCTCCAAACTCATGACAGAAATGTTCATTAGTAGATCCAAAGATAATATCATCAACATATATCTGACAAATGAACAAATCTTTTTCAATTTTCTTTGTAAATAGAGTTGTATCAACCTTCACAATTTTAAAACCTTTTGATAAAAGAAAGTCTATAAGTCGTTCATACCAAGCTCGAGGAGCTTGTTTGAGACCATAGAGAGCTTTAGACAATTTAAACACATGGTTTGGAAATTTTGAATCTTCAAATCCAGGAGGTTGTTTAACAAAAACAAGTTCAGAAATTTCACCATTTAAGAAAGCACTTTTAACATCCATTTGAAATAATTTAATATTGAAACATGATGCATAAGCAAGAAGAATATGAATAGCTTCAAGTCTTGCTACAGGTGCAAAAGTTTCATTATGATCCTTGGGTCTTTCTACTAAGGTCCAAACTTCATTTCTAGAAAAGTTATTAAGTTCCTCATGCATGGAATTTACCCAATCAGGATCATTTAAAGCTTCATTAACATGTTTAGGTTCTAAAGAAGACACAAATGAATGATGTTCACAAAATGCAGCAATACGAGATCGAGTTTGAACACCCTTACTGACGTCACCCAAAATTTGATCTAGAGGGTGATCTTTGGTGATCCTTTGATGCTGTCTTGGTGCTTCATCTTGTGCTTCGTCTTCTTGACTTTGTTCTAGAGGATCAATGTGAGGTGGTGGTACACTTTGATCAACATTTTTGATGTTGACATCATCTTCTTGATCTTCTTCTCTTGGCTTGATGTCTCCAATAGTTATGTTCTTCATGGCTTCTTGAAGATCTTCACCTGAAACTTCACAAGAAACTTGCTCCTTTTGTGAGCCATTAGTTTCATCAAATTCGACGTCACAAGATTCTTCAATACAACCAGTAGTTTTATTAAAAATGCGATAAGCTTTGCTAGTGGTGGAGTATCCGACAAGAAAGCCTTCATCTACTCTTCTTTGAAATTTACCACCAAAATTTCTTTTCTTAAGAATATAGCATTTGCATCCAAAGACTCTGAAATAAGAAATATTTGGCTTACGCCCAATAAGAAGTTCGTAAGGAGTCAAATTAAGAAGAGGATGCAAATAAAGCCGATTTATAGAATAGCAAGCGGTATGCACGGCTTCAGCCCAGAAGCGAGTAGGAGTATCGTACTCACTTAGCATAGTCCTTTCCATTTCTATAAGTGTTCGATTTTTTCTTTCTACAACTCCATTTTGCTGTGGAGTGTAGGATGTAGAAAATTCGTGTTTAATTCCGAGAGAGTCACAAAAATCAAATAGAGTTGAATTAACAAACTCTCCACCATGATCACTACGGATTTTCTTGATGGAAAGTTCGAATTCAATAGAAACACGTTTTGCAAAACTTTTGAAAACATCGGGGGTTTCAGATTTTTGAGAAATAAAGAAAACCCAAGTGTAGTGAGTAAAATCGTCAACAATCACAAAGCCATAATTGCTACCCCCGATACTTTGGAACTCAGAAGGTCCAAATAAATCCATATGAAGAAGTTCCAAAGGTTTGCAAGTAGAAAGAATGCGCTTAGTCGGATGTGAAGTAGCTACTTGCTTGCCAGCTTGATAGGCGCTACAAGGTTTATCCTTTTCAAAATTCACATCCTTTAAGCCAACAACCAAATCATGTTTTAAAAGTTTTCTCAATTGATGCATTCCAACATGTGCAAGTCGTCTATGCCATAGCCAACCTTTTGAGGTTTGAGAGACAAGACATGTTGAGAGAGAAGCATCTTTTGAGTGAAAATCAACCAAATAAAGATTTCCAAAATGAAAGCCCTTAAAAATTAAAGAATTGTCTTTCAAACTTTCAACAAAAACTTCCTTTTGGATAAAATGTGCAACGAAAACCAAAATCGCAAATTTGTGCTACAGAAAGCAAATTAAAGTTAAGAGATTCAACCAATAAAACATTCAAAATTGAGAGATCGTTAGAAATAGCAATTTTACCCAAGCCTACCACATTTCCTTGACGGTTGTCGCCAAAGGTGATCTTTTGATTCTCGCTTGAGTTGTCTTCAAGTGAGGTGAACAACTTCTTGTTGTCGGTCATGTGTTCGGAGCATCCGCTATCTAGTACCCAATGCCTCCTACCGGTCTTATAGTTCACCTTCATAAAAAGAATTAAGTCCTTTTAGGTACCCAAACCTTTTTGGGTCCTTCAATGTTAGCAATCAAAGCTTTGGGCACCCAAATTGATTTCTTCTTTTTATTTAACATGGGTGCGCCAACATATTTTGCTATAGCATAACCTTTCTTCGACTTTTGAAGCATGTAGCAAGTATCAAAATAATTCGGAGTCATCAAAGGACATGCTGCATGTGAATGACCAGTTTCATGGCATTTATAACAAAATGTGTTGCATGCTTTAACAAAAATAGTTTTAGTGTTTGGTTTCTTTCCTTTCTTTGGAAAATATCCTAATCCTTCTTTTCTAAAAGAGCATTTTTGTTTACTAAGGATTACATCAAGAGAAACTTTGCCTTTGTAGTAGTTTTCCAAGCCTTTTTCAAGTCTTTCGACTTGTGCCTTAAGTTCATTATTTTCATTCAAAATATTATTATTAGAAGCACATGGAATATGATGACTACTAGAAGGAGAATCATCCAAATTACATGAAGGGGAAATATCTACCTTAGATGAAACATTAGTGACGAGGATTGACACCCGAGTCAGTTCAAATGAATGCACAACTGGTTCAAGATAGATTCGAGCCAGATACGTGCTTGGCGGTGCGAACTCAAGTCATTCTGAGAAGCATCAGCCCAAGGTCGCAGGCTGTGCGCGATCAGATCGCAGTCTTTACGCGATCAAATCGTAGCTAGTGCGCGGTCAGAAGTTCGTATACTGTGCGCGGACAGAAGGCTGAAGGTGTTGCGCGGTCAGCCAACATCTCGCGGTCAGAATTCTTTCGACCAGGGGACGTGGGATTAATCTATTTCTGCTATAGGAATATCCCAAGTATCCCGAAGATTCTTCCACGTAGAGGAGCAACCGTCAGGAGTTTAATACGTGCAGTTATCCACGAATAACACGTGTTGGGGGAAATGTCTGCGAGACTAAATCCAGGTAAGTTGCCCGCCATTTGCCCGGGGACCTGGCCTCCAGTGCCGGTCCTGGGTGCCGCCATTTAGCCCCCGGGACCTGGCCTTTGGTGCCTGTCCCGGGCGCAGCCTTTTGGCTCCCAGGACCTGGCCTCCGGTGCCGGTACCAGGCGCCGCCTTTTGGCTCCTGGGACCTGGCCTCTGGTGCCGGTCCCGGGGGCCGCCATTTGCCCGGGGACGTGGCCTCCGGTGCCTGCCCCGGGCGCCGCCGTTTGGCTCCCGAGATCAGGCCTCCGGTGTCGGTCCCGGGCGCTGCCATTTGGCCCCCGGGACCAGGCCTCCGGTGCTGGTCCCGGGCGCCGCCTTTTGGCTCCCGGGACCTGGCCTCCAGTGCCGGTCCCGAGCGCCGCCATTTGCCCGGGGACGTGGCCTCCGGTGCCTGCCCCGGGCACCGCTGTCTGGCTCCCAGGACTAGGTCTTCGGTGCCGGTCCCGGGCGTCGCCATTTGGCTCCCGGGACCAGGCCTCCGGTGCCGGTCCCGGGCGCCGCCTTTTGGCTCCCGGGACCTGGCCTCTGGTGCCGGTTCCGGGCGCCGCCATTTGCCCGGGGACGTGGCCTCCGGTGCCTGCCGCGGGCGCCGCCGTTTGGCTCCCAGGACCAGGCCTCCGATGCCGGTCCCGGGCGCCGCCTTTTGGCTCCCGGGACCTGGCCTCCAGTGCCGGTCCCGGGCGCCGCCATTTGCCCGGGGACGTGGCCTCCGGTGCCTTCCCCGGGCGACGCCTTTTGTCCGGAAACATCGCCTCCGGTACATGTCTCGGGCATCGTCGCCCTTCTAAAGGTAAAGTCTTTGGTTCTTGATCATGTGCAGGTCACGCGAGGAGCGCCTGGGGAATCAGTGAGCACCTGTCAAGCATCCAAGGCGCTTGACCGGGAGAAGGACGTTGCTACCCCTCAATCCGACGGTAGCGTCCGAGGTAGTTTAGTCTTTTTTGCTTCTTTTTGGGGCTATAAATAGCCCTTGTACCCCCTGTTGTAAAGACAAGTGATTCATTATTGCTAAGTAGCCAAAACTCACAGGTGTGCTCCGGAAGCCTCTCCCCGAGAGAGCCTTCCTAGCTGACTCTAGACGGGAGCACGCCGACAGGACTAGGGCCCCCACCGGGACTCGAACTTGTATAAATCCTCGTGTCACTTCTTGTGTTTGTCCGGTGGGGGAGGACCGGTCACCCGGTCAGCCCGCGTCGCGTTTTCTTCGCTAGGATCGTCTACGAAACTTGCCGGGGTATTCGCAATACCACGACAGTTGGCGCCGTCTGTGGGGACGCGTGACAAGACGCCATGGCTCCCCCAAGAACAAGGGCTCGCACCATTCCCGGTGACGCCGGTCTCGGAGACCCGGCGCAGCCCATCCGGGACTCTGCTATCTCGGCGCTTCCACCCGGAGGCGGCCAGGCCCAGGTACCGCCTCCCATCTTTCCTCTTAACTTAGGTGCTTCTAGCTCCAGGGTGCTCCCGATGGCTGTGGGAACCTCGGTCGGGACCAGTCTCCCCCTGACGGCTCCCCTGGCTCCCCGGGACGCCCTGCTCGAGGCTTTATTGGAGGTCTAGCTCCACACCCAGTGCTCCATGGATGAGCTGCTCAGCGTGTTGGCGCGGCCACCGGCTCCCACATATGCGCCGTACCCATATCCGGGGACCATGCCCCCGTTTATGGGTCACCCGGCGGTCCCTCCGGTTTCCGGGGGCCTATCCGCCTCGTATAACCCTGGCGGGGGGTACCCTCCCCCGGCGGGTGATACGTCCGGACCCTTCCCGGCACCCGGGTCCTTCCCGGTGCTGGGAGGGTACTTCATGCCCGGGCCCGTCGTGGCACCGAGGGGATACCCCGTTCCAGGTCCATTCCCGGGGCCGGGGGCCCATTTCATGCCGGGCGTTTTCCCTACGCTGGGAGCCAGTCCCGCCCCTCGCGTCGCGTTTACCGCACCAGGGGAAATCGACAGAGCAGCTCCCGTGCCTCAGCGGGCTTCCCCCCGCATCGGCTCCCCGGTTCCGGACGTCGCCGCGGGGGCTCCCCCCTCTCTGGTTCCAGATGTTACAGGGGCTTCCCCCTTTCTGGTTCCCTCCATCGCCACGGGGGCTCCCTCCACTTCGGTTCCAAACGTCGTCGCGGGAGCCCCCTCCCCGGTTCCGGATGATACAAGGGCATTCCCCTTTCCGGTTCCGGGGGTCTTCGCAGGGGGCTCCCCCCAGCCGGCCCCGAGAGCCTCTGGGCCGGCAGCTACAGTGCATGAGCTCCCTCCTCCCCCGGGGCCGCCCTCGAGGGCGCCCCCGGCGGATCAGGTCGAGCGAATGCATTCACCCAAGCGCGGGGAAGAACCTCCCCCTGGCCGCGGTCGCGAAAAGCCTCGCTCTTGCACCGGTCGGGGGAAGAGACCCGCCGAAGAGCCAGCCTCTCCGGGAGAGAGTCCGGACGTCCGGGAACTCAGCCCCGGTCCGGAGGAGAAGCGTCGCTCCGCCACTCCGGCGGACCTCTTGGGCCGCTCCCTGACTCCGACAACGAGGGCGTGTCCCCCGTCAAAGAAGACAGCGACCGGGACTCTCCTCGGGAAGTGCAGGGGGCTAATCAGCCCCTATGCCGCAGACTTCGCAGCATTCAGTGGCCGCGGCCCTACCGCCCGCCGCACATCGAGCACTACAATGGTGAGGCCGACCCTTAAGAATTTGTGTAGGTGTACTCCACTGCTATCTCCGCGGCCGGGGGCGACGAGACAGTGCAATGTAATGTATTCCCCCTCTACCTCACCGGCATCGCCCGCTCCTGGTTCTACAACCTGAAGGCAGGCTCCATCAAGTCTTTCGCGCAGCTAAAACGTGAGTTCTGCGCGAACTTCCAGGGGAACTACGTGCATCCCTTGGACTCCTCGCAACTGTACACCGTCCGGCAGAGGACGGGGGAGACCATCCGAAGCTTCTTCAAGCGATTCGCCCAGGTGAAGAGCAAGGTGGCTCATGTCCCCGACTCTACGGTCATCGAAGCTTGCAAAAGCAGGATCCTCCCGGGGGAGCTCCACCGGAGGCTCTCCCGGAGCTGCCCCTCCTCCGCCGACGAGCTCTTCAACGTACTCGAAAAGTACGCCCGGGCGGAGGAAGACGACCTTTGGAAGAAGACCCAGGGGACTCCCGCCCCCGCCGACCGGGGGGCCAGGGACCCCCCTCAAGCACCCCAGGCAGGGGGGCGTAACGAGCCACGGCCTCGGGACACCTTTGTCCTCGATGGCGGAGGCGGCTCGCGTGACCCCCCGAGGGGCAACCGCCCCTTCCCCAAGCCGAAAGGCCATGGGGGAGGACAGTCTTCGCATGGCCAGGAAGGCCCCACGGGGAGAGCCAGGGAAGGACCGTGGTGCAGCTTCCACGGGTCCAGTACCCACGCTACCCGAGACTGCCATCAGCTGCTGCAACACTTCGCGGCGTTCCTCGACCAGCATGGGAAGGGGGGGACTCCGGCCTCCTTGCCCCCTCGGCTAGCTGTTCTGGCCCTTCCTGCTCCCGTGGGGGGCCAGCAGGGGCAGACGCAGGAGGGGGAGCCTTCAGAAGCTCTCCCCTTCCAAACTTCTCAGCGTTGCATCAATGTCATCATGGGAGGGTCCGCCTCCGGGCGAGACTCTAAGCGCTAGAGTAAGGAGTACGCGCGCGAAGTCAAGGTTGTGGGGGTGCTGCACACGTCTCCGCCACCCAAGTGGTCGGACATCCCCCTCACCTTCACGGCGGAAGACGCGCGAGGGGTTCGCTTCCCCCACGACGACGCGCTCATCATCTCCACCACCATCTACAACTGCCACCTAGCCCATCCTCGTGGATGGCGGAAGCTCCGCCGACGTCGTCTTCCTGAAGGCCTTCAAGGAGATGCAGGTGGATGAGAAGCTCCTGCAACCCGCGGCAGGGCCCCTGCAAGGGTTCGTCCCGGGGAAGGCGATCCATCCCGTGGGGATGGTGGATCTCCCCATGACCTTCGGCACCCCGGAGAACTACAGGACCGAGATGGTCCAATTCGACGTAGTGGATCTCCCCTCCTCCTACAACGCGATCATGGGGAAGACCACGATCAACCGGCTGGGGGCTGCCACCCATCAAAACTACCTCTGCATGAAGATCCCCGGGCCACGCGGCGTGATCAACGTCCGGGGAGACCAAGACGTGGCCCGCGCTCTGTACGAGCGCGTCGTCGCCACAATTGGAAGCGTCAACCTCATAAAGGCGCCCATGGGGAGGCTTCTCCCCTGAAACCAAACGTCGCGTCGACACCTCCCGGGAGGCCCCTCCTCAAGCCGCGCCTGGAAGGGGGCCTCCGGAAGGTCCTGCTGTCCCCGGGCGACGGGGACAAAACCGTCCGGATCGGGGCGGAGCTCCCCGAGGAGCATGCAGTGCAACTGGCGGCTTTCCTGCGCGAGAACTCTGATGTTTTCTCGTGGAAGCCTTCGGACATGCGGGGCATCACCCGGGAGGTTATTGAGCACAAGCTTGCGGTAGCCCCCGGTCACCCCCCGTCAAACAAAAGCTGAGGAAGCTCTCCCTCGAGCGCCAAGAGGCAATCAAGGGGGAGATCGCCCGACTCCGAGAGGCGGGGTTCATTCGGGAGGTCCTGCACCCCGAGTGGCTCGCGAACCCCGTCCTCGTCAAGAAATCAAACGGCAAGTGGCGGATGTGCGTGGACTTCACCGACCTTAACCGCGCCTGCGCCAAGGACAACTTCCCACTCCCGCGGATTGACCAACTGGTCGACTCCACCGCGGGGTGCGAGTTGATGAGCTTCGTAGACGCCTACTCGGGCTACCATCAAGTCCGGATGGCGGAAGGGGATGAGGAAAAGACGAGTTTCATAACTCCCCTCGGAACCTTCTGTTATGTCCACATGCCCTTCGTGCCCAAGAACGCGGGAGCAACCTTCCAGCGCCTCATGACGCTGGTATTCAAAGATCAAGTCAGCCGCAACGTCGAAGTCTACGTAGATGACGCGGTCGTCAAAAGTCCCCGCGTAGCCGCCCACATCAACTACCTGGCAGAGACCTTCCGCAACCTTCGCGCGTACGGGCTGAAGCTCAACCCGGAGAAGTGTGCCTTCGGCTTGCGCGGGGGAAGCTCCTAGGTTTCCTCGTGTCCCAGCGAGGCATAGAGGAAAATCCCGAAAAGATCCGGGCGTTCCTGGACATGCCCCCGTCGCGCTCCGTCAAGGACGTCCAGTGGCTCTCAGGTCGCTTAGCCGCTCTAAGCCGCTTTGTCTCGCGGTCGGGGGAGCGAGGCCTCTAATTCTTCAAGATCCTCCGGGGGCTCGAGGGGTTCCGCTGGACCCCCGAGGCCCAGGAGGCCTTCGACGACCTCAAGAAGTACCTCACGAGCCCTCCAATGCTCGTGAGTCCGTCTCCAAAAGAGCCCTTGCTCCTCTACCTTGCCGCGTCCCCGGTCGCCATCAGCGCTGTATTGGTGAAGGAGCAAGGGGGGTAGTAGCGTCCCGTGTACTACGTGAGTGAGGCCCTCCAGGGGGCGAAAACTCGGTACACGGAGATGGAGAAGATCCGCTATGCCCTCCGGATGGCGTCCCGGAAGCTTCACCACTACTTCCTGGGACACCCCATCACTGTCCCGTCGTCCCTCCCCCTGGGGGAGGTGCTGCGGACACCCCATCACCGTCTCGCCGGGCCGGTGCGGGAGTAGTCCTCCGGAGCCCCGAGGGGAAGGAACTTGAGTACGTGGCCTGGCTCGAGTTCCCCGCAACCAACAACGTCGCCGAGTACGAGGCTTTGCTCCTCAGGTTGAGCCTTGCGCGCTCCCTGGGGATCCGGCGCCTCCTAGTGAAGGGAGATTCTCAGCTCGTAATTTGCCAAATGGACAAGTCTTACCTGTGCCATGACGCAAACTTGAGTCTTTACTTGCAGGAGGTGCAAAAGATGAGAGGCACTTCGACGGCCTCGAGGCCCGACATATCCCGCGAAGGGACAATGACCGGGCCGACGCCTTGGCCCGGGCAGCCAGCGCCCGGGAATCGCTCCCCAAGGGGGCCTTCTTGGAAATCATCACGAAGCCCTCGGTGGCCTCCCCGGACACGAGCGACGAGCCTCGCGTCCCGGAGGTCGCCGAGATCACCCGGACTCCGTCATGGATGGACCCCTTCATCTCCTTCATCAAGGGGGAGGGGGACCCTCCCAACGAGACAGAGGCTAAGCGCCTCCGGGCCAAAGCCCGGGCATATCTCCTGCTGGAGGGGAGGCTCTACAAGCGGGGGGCTTCCACCCTCCTAAGCTGCCTCCCTTGGCCGGAGGGACTCCGACTTCTCAAAGACATCAGTTGTGGCTCCCACCTAGCCCCGCGTGCCATCGCGGCCAAGGCTCTCCGACAGGGCTTCTATTGGCCCACGGTCATGCGCGACGTGCGAGACCTTGTCTCCGCGTGCGAGGCATGCCAGAAGATGGCCAAGGATTCGAACCTCCCCCCTGTAGCACTGCAGACTATCCCCATCACTTGGCCCTTCGTGCGCTGGGGGATGGACCTCTTAGGGCCCTTCCCCCTAGCGCCCGGAGAATACAAGTATGCGGTGGTCACGGTCGACTACTTTACAAAGTGGGTTGAGGCGGAACCCTTGGCCAGCATCACGTCCCGGGCCATCCAGCGGTTTTTCTGGAAAAACGTCGTATGTCGTTTTGGTGTCCCCCGGGAAATCACCGTGGATAATGGGACCCAATTCGACTCAGCTTATTTCCGGGAATTCTGCGAAGGCCTGGGGCTCGTCATCCACTTCGCCTCAGTGGCCCATCCCCGGAGCAATGGGGCTGTCGAGAGGGTCAACGGCGTGATCCTACAGGGGTTGCGCCGGAGACTCGAGCAAGCCGCTTCTAAACGGGGCGCATGGGAAAAGGAGCTCCCTAGCATCCTCTGCTCGATGCGCACGACCCTAAGCCGGGCGACGGACTTACTCCCTTCTCCCTAGTCTACGGGGCGGAGGCAGTCCTCCCCCCGAAGATTGGCTTCCGGTCGCTGTGAGTCAAGCTCCTAGACGGAGCTATGACCGCGGCGTACCAGGCTAACGAGGCCAACCAGCGACTGGAGATCGACCTCGTGGAGGAGGAACGCGACCGAGCACTCCTCCGCCACGCCATCTACGAGTGCGAGATTGCGCACGCATACAACCAGCGCATGCGCGAAAGATCCTTCCGCCTTGGGGACCTTGTCCTCAAGCGCGTCACAGACCCCCAAGCCCAGGGTAAGCTCTCCCCCAAATGGGAGGGCCCCTACAGGATCTCCGCGGTCCTGGGCTCGGGGGCTTACATGCTCTCGAACCTCCAAGAGCAGGAGCTGAAGCACACGTGGAACTTGCGTTTACTTCGTAAGTTTTACGTCTAGCCTACACAAGCCCATCCCCTCCCCCGGAGCGCTCACGCCGGAGGGGGAGGGGGACATTGTAATTACCTTTCCCTCCCCTCTCGCGACTTCGCGGGGGGAGGCGTTGTATTTTATTTCATTATCAATACAACTGGATTTTTCTCTTCAACTGTCATTACAGGTTCTTCTCATCACCGCCCCTAACAGCGATGCTCTCCCCGCGAGGATGCCCTCCCCGCGAGGACGCCCTCCCCGCGAGGATGCCCTCCCCGTGAGGAAGTGGGCTCAGACCCAGCAAGTCCCTCCTGTAGGGCGGCTTACGATCAGCCCTCGTGGACTGAGGGTGTAAGCGGCAACCCGGTCCCCAGCGACCGTGGTAACGAGTCACTTTGGGAGACTAGTCCCCTGCCCAAACACTCAGACCCGTCATCGGGCACATCCTCCTCCGGGAGTAGACGGTCTCCCCAGCGGGACGTCTCAGGCCTTCTTGGATATTTCTTCCCCAGAGACCCTATTCCCGGCTCCCCGTTCTCACGGCGGCCGGATGATTGTCTCCCGGAAAAATATCGGATTTCTTGGATATTTCCTCTCCGGAGGCCTTATTCCCGGCTCCCCGTTCTCACAGCGACTGGATGATTGTCTCCCAGAAATCTCCTCCGGAAATCTCGTCGGGTTTTCTCGGATGTTTCTTCCCCGCAGACCTTATTCCCGGCTCCCTGTTCTCACGGCGACCGGACGATTGTCTCCCGGAAAGTTTCTCCCTGAAAACCTCGTTTTAGAATTTTCTAACTTGGAAAAATTCTTATGTTACAGGTCTTCATCTTCACCCCGGGGGCTTTGTCACCCCCACAACGCGTGAAGCTACCCTCTGGCCCGCTGTGGGCGGGCGGGGGGGGGGGGGGATAAGGAACCCCCGGGTGTCGACCGCACCATCCACGAGCAAACTTAGCTCATTCTTATCAAAAGAAGTCATCCAGACCATCCAAGAAAAACATGAAAAGAAAAGATTCAAAGCAACAACACAGCTTTATTGATCAAACCCGGAGGACATCTTCCCCCTTCGGTGGGCATCGGAAACGATACAACCCGGGTCACAACCCGGAAGTTCTCTACATCCTAAGGCTCCTACGCCTAATAGTCCCGGAGGCCCTCTGCTAGCTCCCGGGCCAGGTCCCGGCACAATGCGCGTACGCGGCGCCGAGCTTCCTGGAGCACATCCTCGGGCCAGTACTCGTAGCCCGCCGGTGGAAGTATCCGAAGCGGGGGGATCATCCGGGACCCCGGACGCGGGGGGGATAATTCGGTGCGATGATTGTCGAAGTAATCCAAGTGCCAGTCCGGGTGCCATATCAAGCGGATCGACTCCCGGACAGCGTTCCCGCTGCGCTTCTCGGAGATAAGGCTTAGCAAGATCAAAGCGGCTTGGGCTTGCCCCAGGGGACACCTGCCGGGGCTGAAAGGCCTCGCCCCCGGGGAACCTCTTTCGGACCTTCGCCCGGGAGTAACCTCCCGGGAATCCTGGTAACATTGCATTAATTCAAGACTTAGAAAAATTTCTAATTCCATTGCATTTCAAATTGTCTTTTTACAAGTGTCCGGGGCTTCTTCTAAGAAGCTACCGGGAGCAAAATCCTAAGAAAGCAAAAGAAGGGTCCTATCTAAGACCCGGGGGGAGGCTCATACTTTATCATTGGCGTCCTCCCCCCGGGGGGCTTCCGCCGGAGCCGGGCCAGGGCGTCCTCTGCCGGAGGCGCCGGGGCTGGGAACCTCACCCGGACGATTCGGTCGTAGAAGCTCCCGGCGAGTTTCTCCACCTCCCGGCGTGAAGGCTCAAAGAACTCGGGGAAGCTCCGGGGGATGCGGCCCCCGATCGCCCGGGAGCCTACCCCCCGGTGCTCCACGAGCCCGGTCGCCGCCGCAACCACGGGGATTGCCCGTCCTCGTGCCCGGGCATCCGCGGCCTCCCGGATCGCGGAGACCTGTGCATTGAGAAAACGCACAGCCTCCGCGAGGGTGGCCGGGGGCACCTCCGAGCTGCTCCCGGAGCCTAGGCTCACGCCAAGGCTCTCAAGGGCCGAGCGGACGGAGTGGCCCGCGTCTGTCACCGCCCGGACGCTCGAGCCCTCGAGCTCCCGGAAGGCCTACTCCTTCGCCTTGGCCTCCTGCCGGAGGCGGCTGTTGACGGTCTCGGAGACGTGGACCTGGGCCCGGACCCGGGCCAGCCCTGGAGGGCTTCATCGCACTGCCCCAGGTAGGTCGCGGCCCTCTCCTCCGTGTCCTTAAGCAGCCGGCCGATCCGCTGCTCAAAGCCCTAGGTAATGGCCTCCGCCTACAAACTCTAGAGTTAGAGAAAATTCAAATGTAGGGGCCCGAAAGAAAGCGTCATCGACTCGGGTAAGTACCTGGATTTGGAGGGATTGAAGCTCCCCAAAACGCTCGTGGAGCATCCCCTCCGCGATGTAGGCCTGCACCTTCTGGGTCTGCAGGCCCTCTGCATAGCGGGCGACCTCCCCCGCGGAAAGCAGGGGGGTCTCCCGCCCGACGCTGGTCTCATCGCGGGCGAGGAGGGGTCCCCGGACCTGAGCGCCCGGCATAATCTCGGCCGGGGTAGCGGTTGTCGGCGTCTTCGTCGTCGAGGAGGTGGCCTCCGAGGAAGTGGCCGACGAACTCTCGGAGGGGGTCCCTGCCCGGGGAGGAACCATCAGTCCCTTCCCCTTCCCGGGCGGGAGGGCCCCGGAGATCCCCACTTCCGGAGGGACGTCGTAGACTGAGGGGCTGCACCCCTCGTCCACCGGCCACTCCACCCGCGGAGGCGAGGCCTCAGCGAATGTCACCTCCGGCTTCTCCGGCTCCAACGGTGCCGGGGGCGCCGGGAGGGCCGCTACCGAAGGCGGCGACAGAGCGTAGTCCGCTGAATCAGACGCCGCCCCGCCCACGGCCGGTCCCTTCCCCCGAGCCTCAACGGGGCTCTCCTGGGGAGGGGGCGTGGCTTCTTTGCTGGCCGGCGCCCGGGCGTGCCTAGTCCCGGGGGTCTCATCCCGGGCCTTCACCGGTGTCGAAGCAGGCGTCGTCGAACGGCCGGGGGCCTTTTGGACCCTGGCCTTCTTAGGCTCAGAGCCCCCGGCAGCGTCCTTCCCCCGTTTGTGCGACCCGGGGGTGGGGAGGGGCTTCCTCTCCGGCAGCTTCAACCCGAAGGCCTCGGCTACCAAGTTCCAGGGAGGGCCCTCCCCCACGACGCGCAAGATGCGCTCGTGCTCGTCGGTGAAGTACCTCCCCAAGAGGTTCTCCGCCTTCTCCCGTGCCGTCGGGTATGGCCGGACTGCGAAAGGTAAAGAGTTTGTCAAATTTTTAAAAATTTGTAAATGCAATGAACCAGGTAACGAAGACTTACGTCGGGTCACCGGCTTGACCGAGGGCCGCTGCTCCTGGCCCATCCCAATCCCCCTTCTCCCTTGAGAAAAGGGGGAGATCCTCAACAACATCATCTCCTCGGCGGCGTCCCGCATAGAGCGGGTGCGCCAGGAGACAATGACCTTCCCGAGGAGCTCCAGCTCCTCGTCCGTCCACACCAGAGGCTTCGGCGCGGACGACCTGCTGTAGGTGGGGGCCTCCGGGGAGTACACGACCCAGTCGTCCCGGACCTGGAGGTAGAACCACCTCCGGACCCAATCGCCCCAGTGGTCCCGGGACGCCGCCACCGGGTAATCGGCTACCCGGGACGGCAGCATCTGCACCATCACCGAGCCAAAGGGGGACTTGGGTCCCCCCTTGACCAGGTGGGAGCTCCTCGCCGCCGGTTCGAAGTACCGGAAGGCTTGTAGGGTGGGCTCCCGCCCGGTCACCGTCTCGAAGAGCCAAATGAAGAGGCCCATCCAGACGATGGCGTTTAGCGTGAGGTGGTTTAGAGCCACCCCGTACTCCTTCAAAAACTCCCGGAGCAATGGATGCACCGGGAGCCAGAGCCCCTCCTCGAGGAAGGCCTCGAAGGCCACGATCTCTCTGGGCCTGGGGCGGGGGGCTCCATCCTTCTTCACGGGGACTCGGACATCCCCGTCCTCTATGACTCCCCGTTCGACCAGGGACTCTAAGTCCTCGGCCGTGAACTCGGACGCCCAGAGGAAGTCCTGAGCGACCTCCTTCGGGGGCACCTTTGTCGTCTTCGCTTGACCCTTCGGTGCCATCAGGTTTGGTTTTTTCCGGTGGCTAACGTTTTAGGAAGCTACGCCTAAAGTTTCTGGACACTTGGCTACCGGGAGCAGGCTACCAGGAGAGCTAAGGGCGCTGAAGTTTGAAAGTTTGGAATGAGCTTCCTGGGCCCCCCAAGGCCCTATTTATAGGGGCGAAGCATGGCCCAGATGGTCGCCACGTGGCAATTCGCGGTACATCTGGGCCGCTGAAGTTCAAATCGTGCGCGGGAAACGAAGGGACTGGCACACAAACCGAGGCACCAGTTCGAATCACGAGCGCATTTATGACGAAGCGGCGCCGTCATAAGCTCGCGGCACGGGAATCGAAGCGTCACGGCTTCGGTGGCTTGATCCGGAGATTTTCCCGGTGACACGTACCATACCCACCGGGGACTCGAGCATCATCCCCGGGGGGCATGGGGATCTGCTGTTGGGGGAAATCTCCGCGAGACTAAGTCCAGGTAAGTTGCCCGCCATTTGCCTGGGGACGTGGCCTCCGGTGCCGGTCCCGGGCGCCGCCATTTGGCCTCCGGGACCAGGCCTCCGGTGCCTGTCCCAGGCGCCGCCTTTTGGCTCCCGGGACCTGGCCTCCAGTGCCAGTCCCGGGCGCCACCATTTGCCCGGGGACCTGGCCTCCGGTGCCTGCCCCGGGCGCCGCCGTTTGGCTCCCAGGACCAGGCCTCCGGTGCTAGTCCAGGGAGCCCCATTTTGGTTCCCGGGACCTGGCCTCCGGTGCCGGTCTCGAGCGCCACCTTTTGGCTCCCGGGACCTGGCCTCCGGTGCCGGTTCCGGGCGCCGCCATTTTCCCAGGGACGTGGCCTCCGGTGCCTACCCCGGGCGCCGCCTTTTGTCCGGAAACATCACCTCTGATACATGTCCCGGGCATCGTCTCCCTTCTAAAGGTAAAGTCTTTGGTTCTTGATCACGTGTAGATCACGCGAGGAGCGCCTCGGGAATCAACGACCACCTATCAAGCATCCAAGGCACTTGACCGGGAGAAGGACGTTGCTACCCCTCAATCCGACGGTAGCGTCCGGGGTAGTTTAGTCTTTTTTGCTTCTTTTTGGGGCTATAAATAACCCTTGTACCCCCTGTGTAAAGACAAGTGATTCATTATTGCTAAGTAGCCAAAACTCACAGGTGTGCTCCGGAAGCCTCTCCCCAAGAGAGCCTCCGAAGCCGACTCCGGTCGGGAGCACGCCGACAGGACTTGGGCCCCCACCGGGACCCAAACCTGTATAAATCCTCATGTCACTTCTTGTGTTTGTCCGGCGGGGGAGTATCGGTCACCCGGTCAGCCCGCGTCCCGTTTTCTTCGCTAGGATCGTCTACGAAACCTGCCGGGGTATTCGCAATATCACGACCACACGTGTTAAACCTGCGTGGGAGTTAAGAGCGGTTCTCCAAACCGCATCTAGACAACCGTTTGATGCAGTTACGACTTGGCGCCCTTTTGACCAGTATAAAAGGGCGACATGATGTATCAAACAGGAGAGGGGGATCATCTCTGATCAATACAATTTCAAGGATCAAGCGACCAAGACTACGGTCTAGATTAGATAGCTTCCATAAGTCTCCCAGGCTTATTTTGTACACTTCTATAGGGAAAATCTTCGTCTATGAAGATCTTTTCCCGCCACTTTGTAACTTTTTATCACACATAGTGAAATCCCAACAGGATGTAGGGCTATTACTCCCACCATTGAGGGCCCGAACCTGTATAAACTTCTCTGTGCTCCAGTTCTCCATAGTTCTACATACCTTCCCGGAGGGTCACCCTGAAAGGTCTCACTCTTTATAAATTCTGCATAAGTTTGGCTGAGGAGCCCAAGTCCGAATCGTCGACAGCTGGCGCCCACCGTGGGGCCTTTCTCAAGGCGTCCTAGTTTTCATCCGGAGGTTCACTGAAACATGGCTGGAGTATATGATTCCAAGAACGATTTCAATCTCGAGGATTATGCTCACATTCCAATGCCTTCTCCAAGCGATCCTGTTCCGATGGAGGAGGTTGGAGGCGAAAATCTCCCAGAGGTTGAACCATCTCTCCAGATCATGTCTATCGACCAGGGAGCGATTAGCGCAAGGTCAGAACCCACCAAGATTCTTAATGCGCTAGAGGGTGAGTCCGGTCCATCACACGACCCCACTGAGGGGAAGGATGATATCGACTTGGAAATCAGTCAGGGAAGGTTCGACCCTGATAACCTCCACCGTCTCTTTGATTTTGAGTCCGACTCGGAACAAACTGAGATGTTCTCCCCCTCGGCGGCTTCTCTCCCTAGACAGTTCACTGCCTTATCGGAGGAAACTCCTGATCAGCGGGTTGCTAGGGAAGAACAAGAACGCAAACAGAAGGAGGATCAAGACCTCGAGCAACAAAACAATGAACTACGCAGAACTGCCCTAGAGGCTCTTCAAGATGCGCAGGCTCGTTACGATGCTGCTCTGAGTTATTCCTGACGATCACGTGGTCGCAGATGCGACCAGACCCCTTCTTTGCCTCTGGAGCGTTTCTCGGTGGACGAAGAAACGGTAACACCTGGTGACCCTAGGAGAAGTACACATGGACGACTGCGATCTATCGCGGAAGTCATGCGTAATTTCCCTCCTACGGTCACGGATGCATAAAAACCGGCCTTCACCAAAATCCTAGCGGAAAGGTTGGATGAGGTCGCGTCTGAAGCAACCCCAACAGCCTCTTCTCGGTCAGTAACACGTTCCCGTGAACGAGAGTGTTCTCGCTCTGGTTCTGGTCGATGAAGTTACCCTCCGCCTGTACCACCCCACCAAGACAGGTCCAAGCGGGCCCAGGATTCTCGTAGTAGGGATCGAGTCCCTGTCCACACTCGCTTGGGACCACGAGTGACTTCTCCATTGCGTGAAGTCGCTTGCGATCCTTGCGAAGGTCACAGGACGGTTCACAGCCCCTATGTTGGTTGTAAAGCTTTCTCGCCCGGCCTTCGTGCGGTCGTTTGGCCTGATAAGTTTCGACTAGGGGCCATAGAAAGGTTCGACGGAACTCAGAAGCCATCCGAGTTCCTTCAAATCTACATCACTACCATCCAAGTGGTAGGAGGCGATGACCGGGTCACGGCCAACTACCTGCCTGCACTCCTCGAAGGGCCAGCTAGAACCTGGCTATTTAATCAGCCCGAGGGTTCCATCTACAATTGGGAAATGCTGTGCGACGCTATCCTCAGCAATTTTCAAAACTGTTATCAAAAGCCTGGTAAAGAGGACGACCTCCATTGATTACGACAAACTTCGACCGAAACTCTTCGTCAGTTTGTCAAGAGATTTGTCGGGGTGAGGAATACCATCCCGAACATATCTGATGGCTCCGTTATCAGGGCATTTAAACATGTCGTTCGATATCGGAGATTCACCGAAGACTTGCTTATTCATCCCCCCGATCAGTAGCCGATCTCTTTGATATGGCTGATTGATACTCCGACGCAGCCGAAGCGATCGAATGGAACCGGATGGTCGATAAGGGTGACCTACCGACTCAACCAGGTTTCAAAGATGCCAGGAAAGAAGATTCAAGCAAGAAGCCGGAGTCTTCATCGGGCGGGAAGTCGAAGAAGTCAAAAAGGAATCGCTCTGGACAGTACCGCGAGGTCGCAGTTGCAGAGAAGCCTCCTTCGACCAAAGGTAACAAGCCTTCGTTTAAAAATAAAACTGCCTCTGGTGGTCGTAGTACCGACCAGCCAGAAAAGTCAACTAATCCACAGGAAGGCAAGAAATGGTGTCCACTCCACAACTCCGCGGGCGACGACCTCAAGAACTGTAGGAGTTGGTTGAAGCAGTTAGATGACTTCTACCAGGGAACTGGGCCAATGCCGACCTTACCGACTAAGGAACAAGAATGCGGACTTAGAGACGCCGACGGAGATGAAGAGATGTCTTACCAGGTAACCCATAATCACATTAATGTTATTTTTGGAGGTTCCTCCTCTTTTGTTTCCAAAAGGCAGTTCAAGGCCTTTTATCGAGAGGTTAACCAAACGGAGACATCCCTTGGTGAGCCTCAGTACCCCCGTTGGGCGGATACACCTTTGACGTTTGATCGCGCTGAGGTCGTCCTTTGTGGTTTCGATCACATCAGCCCTCAGGAGACGAGCCACCATCTTTAGTTTTTCGAAGATGGACTGGCTCAGGTCTCTGTTCGCCCTTTGGGAGGAGTCAATGGAGCGCTGGAGGATTACCTTATCCTGACTAAGTTGTTTTATTTGACCTGCTTGTGCTACAGTAAGAGGAAGTATTCCTTACATATTAAGAATTTAAGTTTTCCTAGTCGGGAATTGACTTACCAGAAAGTTCTGACCGTAACCTGTTAAGCTCGATCTCTTGATTTGAAACCACGGAGATCAAATGGAGCTTGACCGCGGCCAATTCCTTCTTCAGAAATGCCACCTCTCTGTGACAGAACAAAAGAAGTGGTCATAACGAATTTGTATCTATACAAGTTGGACGGTATTGATCCTTACCTGCGCAAGCTGTCTCGTTCTTTTTGTATGGTCTCAACGCTCGCTGCCATAGCGAGCAACCTGGCCATCATCCGGGAAAGTTCCTGCGATACAAAGAGAAGTTAAAGGTGCCCTATGTACAATTCAGGCACCAAAAGCGAAGTTCATCATACCTTTGTGTATTCCCAGAACGAAACGTCTACCGGGATGGCAGGAGGTCTCGTCGAGGGACCCGTTGAGACCTCAACGGAGGCAGCAGGCAGGTGTGCCTGCTGGGCATTATCCCCAGTTGCTATTGCTTGCGACTGGGTCTCTGCGCCTACCTCATCCCTCGTGGTCCGGACTACTTCCTGGACCAAAGGGGCGGAGCGCTCCTCACTGGAGGCTCCGGCACTAGAAGCGACTTCAACCCTCCCCTGGGCGGCTGAAGGGCTTGGTGCTATCTCTTTTCGCCTGCCAAGGAAAAAGGGACCAACGATTACATTGGTAATCATCACAATTTAGTTCAGTATAACCAAGATAAGGTTCTTACCTTATCTGAAATCCCATCAGCTTTTGGGATTTCAGGGAAGGCTCTCCCTGAGAAAGGGGACAGTCGTCGTCTGTCCTAGTCTTCCTCTTGGTGAACAAGGCCTTTTCCCCCTATGTGTGTTCTCCTGTAAGCACATTCCTAAGGGAAGATAAAGACAGGTGGTAAGAGCTCATACCTGAGCAACCTGTCCGGTTGGCGGGGTTGCGTCCGAAGGCCTGGGTGGTTCCTGGACTTCTGGAGCCGGCACTTCATCCGCAGCTCCAGTAGGGCCTTGTTTGGTCATCTCCTCTCCTGACCGCAGGAGTGGAGGATTTTCCTCCCTGGGACTCACAAGAGTCGCAAGGGGAAGCTCTTCTCCCTGAATAAGCATTAATTCAATGAACGAGTGTACAGAGGGAATTGAAGAAAATAAGACCATGAAAGAATCTTACCATGGTCGCCCCTCCAATCGGGGAGGCAGAGGCAACTGACCCTGAAGCCTCGGGGGCTTCGGGAGCAGGGATTTCGCCCGCAACCACGGGACTTTCGGTGGCCGCGGGGTCCGCTGCAGTTATTTCTGCAGGACAAGTTGGAGCGTCGCCGGATGGAGAGACCGCTATCTTCCTCCTCCGGCGGATTAGGGTGATGTCATCTTCCTCCTCTTCGCTCCTCTCCCCCTGTACGACAAAGAAGTGATTCTAGTCTGCACCTGGAAAAACAGAAGGAACGTGATATCTTACCGCAGTCTTCCTTGCGGTAGGGGGAGCGCTCCATGAAGAGCCTTCCCCAAGAGCTTGCTTTGGTTTCTTGGGGGCAGGATTCCTCGTCCTGGGCTTCGAGGAGATCTTCTTCACGTTCTTCATCGTCGGCTTTCCCAGGGAACTGACGTTCTCACTCGGGAACGTCGCCTCGGCGAATCTCCCTAGGATCTATTTTGTTCCGATGAAATCATTAACGCTGGGCATACACAAGACCTGCAAAAAGAAGCTGAGTGAAAGATGACATACCTTTCGGCACTCCTGTTTGAGGTCGTCGCCGGCGTGAACCAAGCTCTGCGGGCGAGGCGATCCCTTGGGGCCCTCTACCTCGGCATTGTAAGCCCTGAGGAGGTAGTTAGTCCGCCTCTCGATCTCAGATGAGGGCAGGACTGTTCCCAGAATGTAAGTTAGACAATGCATTGCAAAAATAAGAGATTTCAGTGCCAGAGACAGATACCTTCGTTGTAGTCCAAAGTGTTGTCTGCCATGGACTTGATTTCCCAAACCGGATGAGCCCTTTCGCCAGAGGGCTCACCTAGTTCTTCACAAAGTCGCGGATGACATCGCGAGCTGTTAATCCTTGGTCAACTAAGTGAAGAATTACCTCGGCGTGTTTCATGAACTCAGCGTTCATCGCTGGGAGAGAGTCCAACTCGCTCGGCTTCTCTGGCCGCGAGTTCTCGAACCACAACCCGCTCTCAGTCGGCGGGGTGCAGTAGAACCACTTTTGGTGCCACCCGTGCACCGAGTCACGCAGGGGTGGGAAGGGATACTCTTTCTTCTCCCTTATCCGGAAGTAGATGCATCCGGCGGCGTTGGCGCTCTTTGACCACGCCGAGAAGTAGAAGCGTCGGAAGAGATCCACGCTGGGATACACTCCGACGTACGCTTCGCATAAATGCTGGAACACTGCCAGGATCAGGACTGCATTTGGGTGGAGGTTGATCAACTCCAACCCATAATGCTCAAGGATGTCCTTCAGGATCCGACTCTCGGGGAATCGGAACCCGCAGCACATGTATTCCTCAAAAACCACCAGTTCGCCCTCTCGGATGACTGGGGTTTCTTGGTCCTTCTCCTCGGGCCGCCAGTTGATTAGCAACCGTGGAGGAAGGATCTCCTCCTTCTCCAGTGCCAACAAGCTCTCTTCAGAATGGTGGATTGATCGGCTCCAAGACGCCATTTTTTGTGAGGAATCGGGGGAAAAGTTGGCGACTTTGGGGAAGATGGAGGCTGAGAAGAATGAGGGTTTTGTGCGGCAGAAATGACAAGGGTTTCTTGGTTGTGTGGTTTCCTCAAGAAGCTACCTGCTCCTTTTATAGACCCAAGGAGGCGCACTACTGTGAGTAACGTTCCACTCAAACGTTCCATTGAATATTTTATTCATTTCCCATAATGGATACTATCTCTGGCAGACCCGTTAAAGTGTTCCTAGTATCGGATCTGACACAAAAGGACTTCTTTGTTTCAAAGTTTGAAGGTACAAAAACATGAAAAGTTTTCAGGGGTTTTCACAGGACGTTTTCCTTCATGTGCCTTATAAATTTTCATGAAAAAATCCTATGGCCCAACTTTTGGACGTACGGATATATTCTGATCGGGCTATGGTATGATTGGAACCATGTTTGCGACTAAGCTCTGATTCTAATCGAAGTGATGGTCTGACCGAGTTGCGGTTCTGATTGCAGTAATCTTTTAAAGTGAGCTTCGGTTCTAACCGCGGCTTTAAGTCTGATCGCAGTATCAGTGCTGGTCGTAGTACTACTATAAAAACGTGGTTCTGGCCGCAGAACTGAAGTTTGCCTGTGTATGAGTGGTCGCAAAGACATTACTTACGGCCATGTATTCGTACAGAAAGTGTAAAGAATATCCATGTGAAGGAAAAGAGAAACTTTTATTTCTTGCATTCTTTACATACAAAAGGGATACCGGCGACCAGAGCGTCGACCTGATCCGAAAGAAGTTTGCAAAGTTCTCCTAGGGACATGTTGTTGTCAGTAGGATCTACACTGACAACCCCCAGAGAACTAGCAACTAACCTAAGCCTATCTACATCATCCCTAACAAGAGATGCACTATTATTCCTGATCAAATCAGAGAGTTCCCGCTGTTGCTGAGCATGGTCCCTCTCTCGATGGAACTGGTGCGCCTCTTCACGGGACTTTTGAAAACATTCTGCCAGATGTAGAATCGCCGAAGACATTTCTTCGGTCTTTCTCTCCAGGGCCTCTTTCTCCTCATGAAGAGTCTGTCCGGGGGGAAGAGGCAGAATCGCAGCAGGCTGATCACCAGGGCCTCCAATCTCCTACATTTTGCAAAAGTTAGTTGCACTAACTATAACTATCAGCAAAAGGAGATGAAGGTTATTACCTGTCCCTGCTCGTGACAGGTTGATATAGGCATCCTGGAAAGTAGATCACCCGACAAATGTCGAGGAGGATCATCATATGGTGGAAATGCAACTTCCCCCCATAAGGTTGCTTCCCCAACCCAAGTTGAGGATCTTCTGGTCGGGTAGTCACCACTTGCCGACCAGAAAATCGATCATCCAAACAAAAATGGGGAGCATTGGGATGAAATGGAAAAGACTGAGGAGAATGTCCCTCCAAAGGTGGAGATGAAAGTTCTACCTGCCTAGGAGCATGGATGGGAAGAACTAGAGGAACAGAAGGAAGAAGGAATGATGTTGCGTCTTCTACCTTTGCTCTGCTGGAAGATCCCTCGTCAACCTTGGGTTTCTTTCTTGAAGGAGATGGATCTTCAGGCATCTAAGGCCCTCGTTCGAAAATTTCCTCTTCATCACTCTCAATCTCAATGATGTTATGATCTGCCATCGGGAAGTGTATGAAGAGAAGAATGAAGGTAGCTTTGGAAGAAACTTAGCCGTGAGAAAAAGTTGTGGAGCTTTACAACTCAAAGGCTTCGGTATTTATAGCCACCAAGGTGACGGTTCGCCTTCCGAACGCCTCGGGTTGTTAAAAGGCATTTACAATTTTACCTCGGGTTAAAAAATGTTTTCAATAGCGCCATCATTACCCGTCGCATAATACCCAGAGCCCGTCTTGGGGAACCAACCGTCACACTTAGTGCGCCACTAAGTGAAGGATTTGAAGCGTCGGGTTAAAAATCCGATGTGTGTCTTGAAATTCGAAATAAACACGTCCCTTCGTTTTCTTCGAATTTGGGGGCTAGCTGACGAGGATTGACACCCGAGTCAGTTCAAATGAATGCACAACTGGTTCAAGATAGATTTGAGCCAGATACGTGCTTGGCGGTGCGAACTCAAGTCATTCTGAGAAGCATCAGCCCAAGGTCACAGGCTGTGCGCGATCAGATTGCAGTCTTTACGCGATCAGATCGTAGCTAGTGCGCGGTCAGAAGTTCGTATACTGTGCACGGACAGAAGGCTGAAGGTGTTGCCCGGTCAGCCAACATCTCATGGTCAGAATTCTTTCGACCAGGGGACGTGGGATTAATCTATTCTGCTATAGGAATATCCCGAGTATCCCGAAGATTCTTCCACGTAGAGGAGCAACCGTCAGGAGTGTTTAACCTACATGGGAGTTAAGAGCGGTTCTCCAAACCGTATCCAAACAACCGTTTGATGCAGTTACGACTTGGCGCCCTTTTGACCAGTATAAAAGGGCGACATGGTGTATCAAACAGGAGGGGGGGATCATCTCTGATCAATACATTTTCAAGGATCAAGCAACCAAGACTATGGTCTAGATTAGATAGCTTCCATAAGTCTCCCAGGCTTATTTTGTACACTTATATAGGGAAAATCTTCGTATGTGAAGATCTTTTCCCGCCACTTTATAACTTTTTACCACACATAGTGAAATCCCAACCATCGAGGGCCCGAACCTATATAAACTTCTCTGTGCTCCAGTTCTCCATAGTTCTACATACCTTCCCGGAGGGTCACCCTGAAAGGTCTCACTGTTTATAAATTCTGCATAAGTTCGGCTGAGGACCCCGAGTCCGAATCGTCGACAATTAGTAACATCTTTTATGAGCATGCTTTCATAAGAATCTTTTAGCTCGGAGTATTGAGCGCGTAGGGAAGAATGTTCTTCCTTAAGCGCCTTATACTTCTTTTTAGTCTTTCCAAAAACTTCATTTAATTCGGTTATCATTTCAACTAAATCATCATATGGATCATCGGTGTGTACCTTTTCATCTCCTTTAGCCATAAGACAGAGGGATGAGCTAGTTGAAGTGTTGATGTTGCAGAGAGCTAATCCGGCCATCTTCTTGGAGCTGCTTCTTTCGTCGTCGGAGTCAGAGTCGGAGCTCTCACCTCCGGACATCCACTCTCCGAAGCATGCTTCTTTGGTTTCTTCATTATTCTTCTTGAAGAATTTCTTCTTTTTGTTCCATCCCTTGTTCTTGTTTGGACATCTTGAAGCTATGTGTCCCTTCTCATGACATCCATAGCAAATGATGTCCTTGAAGTTGTTCTGCTTTGGTCCCTTTGGTCGTGTGTCAAAGTTGACACCCTTCTTATGCAACCTGTGGAGAAGTGTTTGAGTATTTTTTACCATAAGTGCTAGATCTTCATCGGAGGAGCCATCACTTGAATCGTTCTTTGCGTTGGCTTTGAAAGCCAAAGCCTTCTTCTTCGTCTCCAAGGGTTCTGCTGCTTCCTTCTTCTCCTTTTTGTGCATCTCATGGGTGATGAGGTTCCCATAGAGATTGGTCGGTGTCGTGGTCGACAAGTCAGAGTTTGTGAGAACCGTCACAAGAGTGTCGAAGCTTTCTGGTAAAGCCCTGAGCATCTTTCTCACAATATCAAGGTCAGTGAAAACGACACCAAGCCCCTTGAGTTCATTCACAATATTATTCAACCGAGTGAACATGGAGTCCACGGACTCAGTTGATGACATGGTGAATGTCTCATATCTTTGCCTCACCATAAGCAGCTTTGCCTCTTTTACTTTAGTTGTGCCCTCGTATATTTCTTCGAGGGTGGTCCAAGCCTTGTGAGCAGTCGTGAGGTTGCTTACACGGTTGAACTCGTTTAGAGACAAACCCGCAAAGAGTGCATTTTTCGCACGAGCATTTAAATGCAGTTTTCTCCTGTCGTCCTCAGACTGACTTGCCGGATCATCTGGAGGAGTAAAACCGAGTTTAGCAATATCCCATACGTCAAGCCCCATGGCCTCTAGGAATACCGACATTCACACATTCCAATAGGGATAATTTGTCCCATCAAAGATCGGCGCACGGCTAGTATGACCAAGAGAGAAACCATCAGTAGACGACATCCTCTCTCTAGGCGGTAAAGCCTAATAAATCGAGAGACGTAGCTCTGATACCACGTGTAGGATCAAAGATGCCGACTAGAGAGGGGTGAATAGGAGGCTTTTAAAACTTTAAAATTAAAACAAATATTTGCAAATCAAGAACAAATAATAAAATGAGCAAGAAGAGAAGAGAACGAACACAGTGATTTTTACCGAGGTATCGGAGACTTGCCCAGTCTCCACTAATCCTCGTTGAAGCACTCAAGTCACTTGAGTTTTGCCTCAATACTCATGAAGAGTATTATCAACTAGTTGTTGCTCCTTGTCCACTCCGCAAAGGCAAGCACCGATGCCTTGTACAAACTTGCCGAGCCTCTCCAACAATCTTCAAACTGAAGAGGTCAACGGCCACGCCTCCTAACCATCTAGGTGAGGGCGCTCACCAAGAGTAATAGACAGCGAGGTCTTCTCTAGACCTCCAAACACGCACTGAGAAACAAAGAGTATGCAAATGCAAATGAACTGAAACTCTCGGTGGATCAGAAAACACTCGACTTGATCAACAGATCAAGATTTTGTGTAGAAAACTAAAGCTCAAGAGTGTATAAGAGAATGTTGCTGCTTGTTGTGTAAAACTTATGCCCAAAGCCCCTATTTATAGCCTCAAGAATCAAAAGAACCGTTGGAGCTAGGGCTGAAAATCAGCAACACTAACTGACAGTCAGTTTGCCTAACTGACAGTCAGTTTCGTGTACAACGGCCGATAAAATTTACGGATAAAAAATTGCTAGCCGTTTGTGGTCGTTTATGGAAACTTGAAACCCACAACTGACAGTCAGTTATGCAAATTGACAGTCAGTTCGACCAAAAACTCGACCAAATCAAATAGAAACTCAGAAGAAAACAGCTGTGGTCGAATCCCCAACTGACAGTCAGTATGGACAAACTGACAGTCAGCTCGTTTGAAAGATAATTTTAAGAGCTACATTTTTGTCAACAGAAGCAAAAACCAGATCTGCCTAGATCTTTCTAGAAATTTGAAAAACTCTTCTGCTGTCAAAAACTTAACTGAAAAACCAAATCTTTTAAACCAAATTCCAATCAAATCCAACCAAAAAGATGCAATGCGATGACCTAAGTTTCTCGGTTTATGTTGGAGATATAGAGAGGACTTTTGCAACCCCTCTTTGTAGTACGGTTAAAATCTAAGCAACAAAGTCCTTAACCGATCTATCTCCAAACTCTGAGATCGGGAGAAAATGAAATTACAGATTACCTTAGGACCTTTTCATCTTCACATTTGCGTGTTGTCTTTGCTCTTTTTCACCTTATGCTTTACTTCATGTTGGGTTCATCTTGATTATCTCGTATTTCTTCCCGAACAAGCTCTGTATCAAAAATCTCAGGAGTACAGTTAGTCTGAAACACTTTGTTTTCATTAATTATCAAAATTAGGGTTAGGCATGAAGGCCTAGATGCAACACCTTCCAAACCTTCTGCTCCAGATTCTGAATTGCACGAGAGAGCACACGACACATACAAAGAACAAGCACACAGAAATTACTCAAAGTAGGTAAAATATACATAAAATATAGACATGTATGCAAGAGAGGTGATTTAGTAGAATATAGAACAACGGGGGAGAAGATATTAAGGTCTAGGGAAAGGGTGAGGCTTAGATGCAATGAATGTCTAAGGGTCGACATTCGGATCAAGGTCGGACATGGCCTTAAGTTGGCTTTAGGTTGGTTTTCTCAAAATGTTGCAGAAGAAGAAAGTGTAGAACATGGCTTCAAATGTTTAGTGGACAAAGTAGCATTTCAATTGCTCAACAAGAAGGGGTCAAACAGGGCTAATGCTAGTGGCTGACATGCACTGACACTGAGCTGACAATGCCAAAAACTAGGGCAAAGCAGTGGATTTGATTCAGGGCTTCGAATGCTTAGCAAACTATGTCTGGGAGGTAGGCGAGGGTGCCAGGAACACGATGGTGGTGGTTTTAGGGGTTAAGGTGGCTAAACAGCGATGAACGGCGTCGATGAACAGCGGTGGCGACACGACACAGACATGGATCTGGACAGATATTTGGCAAGGGCATAACTTCCAATCTGGGTAGATTTGGGTGTCCGGCTAGGGGAAAGAAATGCTCAGGAGGCTGAGGCCAAGCTAATGGGCAAGGTGGCGTCGGCTGAAGTGGTAGGAGACAAAATCTGGTGGCCGGTGCTGGAGAAGACGACTCTGAAATTGGGAGTTTTTGACACAGGGCATTTGAACTTGATTCCTTGCTCGGAGAGTGAAAGGGGGAAGTGAGAAAGCTAATGACTTAGCTAATTTGGCCGGAGGATGACTGGTACGGCATGGTGATGAGGGCCAGATCGTCGGCGGCGAGCCAGAACGGAAAAGCTTCGATCTTAGCTCAATTATGAAATCTGAGGATATAGGCTCGTTGGATTGGGTTTACTGATCAAGAGACTCTACTAAAGGGGAAGCTAATTTGGGCTAAATAGATCAGCATTGCAGGAACAGTGAGAATGGGGAATCCGGCGATCACCGGCGATGGAGATCGATCTGGTGCAATTGGTTGTAATGGCGCGGGGAGATGGGTACAGGGAACTCACAGGTGAACTTGGATTGAAGATTGGGCGAGAGGATTGCTCTGGCAATGGTGGCCTCAAAACTAGCTCGTCAGGGAAGAAGAAGGAAGTGGCTGAGCTCGGGACTTAGCCGATTTTCTAGGGTTTTGGAGTTTGCACAGCACAGGAGGCGTTTAAATAGGCTAAGGAGTGGAGATGGCAAGGTGAACAGCAGAGGGAAATGTGCCAGGGATGAGACCGGCCGGGCCCAGAAGAAACAGCGGTGAACGGCGAGGTGATGGCGCGCAGGCGGCACGGCAGCTTTGCCAGCACTGGTCAGGGATGTTGGTACTTGGTCTGGGACGGCGGGGATGCAGAGGCAGTGACGCAGCTTAGGCAACGACACGTACCTGCATGCAGCAACAACTGACACGGGCGCACGCGCGAAGGTGCAGCTGAGGCGCGGGCGAAAATCCTTCGGTCATTGCACTGCAACGGAGGGGATCTGGTTGAGGTCACGTGCGCACGGGGTGGCACGGTCACTCACGAGCACAGGCGACAAGAGACAATGGCCGGCAGCGAAGAACGCGGCGAAGCAGCACAGTGCAGCACTGGTTGAACAGCGCTGGGGCTCTGGTCGAAGGCAATGACCAGGGGCTAATTGAAAAGGGCTGAAAAGAATAAAAGGATTGATTTGCAAATTCAAAACTCGATTCTAGGGGCTGATCTGTGAATTTGGAGAATGGCTTAGGTAAAGAGGAATTTGATTTCAGCAATTTGATCTACTCAACTCAAGAAATTGTTTAGCAGTAAGAAATGATGAAATCTAGAAGTTTAAACCTGTTTTGAATTAAAACGAAAACAGGGTAATTAGGGTAATTTGAATTTAGAATTTTGGCGAGGCTGAAACTAGGGTTTAGGTTGAGATTTTGAATTTCTTTCTGAAGGGGGATTTGCTTAGAATAGTGGAAGGAAGGTATCCACTGAATTGGATTAGGATTTAGAATTGATCTGAGGCTTTTGGCCTTATTGGGGCTCTGGGAGATCTGAAAAGGACTAATCTGCGGTACTCTTGGACTGATATGCGAAAAAGGGCTAAACAAAGGAGTTTCAAAATCAAATTTTTAGGATAGGGTACTGGGGCATCTTGGATCTTAGTTCTGGGATAAAAGAGTTGAACTAAGTCAGAATTTGGAAAATCAGGGATGTTACAATTTCGAAGGGTGTTGGGGTCTTAAATAGGCACGGGCGCGAGGCAAATGGTCACAAGTCCTCAAGAATAGGCGCTGCTGAAGCGACGGGGAAAAGACTAGATGATGGTGGCAGCGGCGATGCGACGTGCTCAGCGGCCTCGACGGATTTGCAGGCAGTCGGTGCTGGCACAGCGGCGACGCGACGGCGAGGTGAGAGCTGCCTCCAGCATGGCTGCGACGTGGCATAAAGTTCCTACTGCTGTTGCTGCTGCTGGCGTGCGCGCACGGGGAAAGCTGTCGGTCGTTGGCGCTGCTGCAGTTGCTCCACGGTGGCCACTTCGGTGCGCACACGTGGCGGTGAGTGACGAGGATTGACACCCGAGTTAGTTCAAATAAATGCACTGTTGGTTCAAGACAGATTCAAGCCAGACACGTGCCTGGCGGTGCAAACTCAAATCATTCTGAGAAGCATCAGCCCGAGGTCACAGGCTTTGCGCGGTCAGACCGCAGGCTTCTCTCGGTCAGAAGTTCGTGTGCTATAAGCGAACAGAATGTTGGAGATGTTGCGCGGTCAGCCAACATCCCGCGGTCGGAGCATTTTTGACCAGGGTACTTGGGGTTCATCTGTCCAGCTGTCCCTATAGTGGGAATATCCCAAGTATCCCAAAGATTCTTCCACGTGGAAGACCAACCGTCAGGAGGTTAATACGTGCAGTTATTCATGAATAACACGTGTTAAACCTGCGTGGGGGTTAAGAGCGATTTTCCAAACCGCATCTAAGCAACTGTTTGATGCAGTTACCACATGGCACCCTGTCAACCAGTATAAAAGGGTGGAAAAATGTATCAAACAGGGGAGGGGATCGACGTCTCTGATATAAGCGAGATACAACATCTCAACCACTCAAACAGCCAAGTCTACGGCCTAGATTAGATAGTTTTTACAAGCCTCTTTGGCTTTTTTCTGTACACTTATATAGGAAAAACCTTTCGCCTGTGAAGGTTTTTTCCCGCCATCTTGTAAATCTTTACTACGTGTAGTGAAATTCCAACAGGACGTAGGGCTATTACTCCCACCATCGAGGGCCCGAACCTGTATAAACCTCTCTGTGCTCCTGTTCTCCATATTTCTACATACCTTCCCGGAGGGTCATCTTGAAAGGTCTCGCTATTATAAATTTTGCATAAGTTCGGCTGAGGACCCTGAGTCCGAATCGTCGACAGCTGGCGCCCACCGTGGGGCCTTTCTCAAGGCGTCCTAATTTTAATCCGGAGGTTCGCTGAAATATGGCTGGAGTATATGATTCCGAGAACGATTTTGATCTCGAGGATTATGCTCACATCCCAATGCCTTCTCCAAGCGATCCTGTTCCGATGGAGGAGGTTGAAGGCCAGAATCTTCCAGAGGTTGAATCATCTCTCCAGGTCATGTCCATCGACCAGGGAGCGACTAGCGCAAGGTCAGAACCCACAGAGGTTCTTAATGCACTAGAGGGTGAATCCGGTCCATCATACGACCCTGCTGAGGGGAAGCATGATACCGACTTGGAAATCAGCCCGGGGAGGTTCGACCCTGATAACCATCACCGTCTCTTTGATTTCGAGTCCGACTCGGAACAAACCGAGATGTTTTCTCCATCGACAACCTCTCTCCCTAGACAGTTCGCTGCCTTGTCGGAGGAGACTCCCGATCAACAGGCTGCTAGGGAAGAACGGGATCGCAAACAGAAGGAGGATCAAGATCTTGAGCAACAAAACAACGAACTGCGCAGAACTGCCCTAGAGGCTCTTCAAGATGCGCAGGCTTGTTATGATGCTGCTCCGAGTTCTTCTCGACAGTCACGTGGTCGCAAACACGACTAGACCCCTTCTTTGCCTTCGGAGCGTTTCCCGGTGGACAAAGAAACAGTGACACCTGGTGCCCCCAGGAGAAGTACCCATGGTCGACTGCGATCTATCGCGGAAGTCATGCGTAACTTTCCTCCTACGGTCACGGATGCGCAGAAACCGGCCTTTACCAGGATCCTGGCGGAGAGACTGGATGAGGTCGCATCGGAGGTGACTCTAACGTCCTCTTCTCGGTCGGTAACACGTTCCTGCGAACGAGAGTGTTCTCACTCTGGTTCTGTTCGGCGAACTTACCCACCGCCTGTGCCATCCCGACAGGATAAGTACAGGTGAACGCAGGATTCTCGTGGTAGGGATCGGGTCCCTGTCTACTCTCGTTTGGGACCACGGATAACTTCTCCGTTGCGTGAAGTTGCCTGTGACCCGGTCGAGAGTCACAGGGCAGTTCACGGTCCCTACGTCGGTTGTAAAGCTTTCTCACCCGGCCTACGTGTGGTCGTTTGGCCTGATAAGTTTTGACCAGGGGCCATTGAAAGGTTCGACGGAACTCAGAACCCATCAGAGTTCCTTCAAATCTACATCACTGCCATCCAAGCGGCGGGAGGCGATGACCGGGTCATGGCCAACTACCTGCCTACCGTCCTCGAAGGACCGGCTAGAACCTGGCTGTTTAATCAGCCCGAGGGTTCCATCTACAATTGGGAAATGCTGTGCGACGCCATCCTCAGCAATTTCCAAAACTGTTATCAAAAGCCGGGTAAAGAGGACGATCTTCATCGGCTACGACAAACTTCGACCGAAACCCTTCGGCAGTTTGTCAAAAGGTTTGTCGGGGTGAGGAATACCATCTCGAACATATCTGATGGCTCCGTTATCAGGGCATTTAAACATGCCGTTCGATACCGGAGATTTACCGAAGACTTGCTTATCCACCCTCCTCAATCAGTGGCCGATCTGTTCGACATGGCCGATCGATATTCCGGCGCGGCCGAAGCGGTCGAATGGAACCGGATGGTCAACAAGGGAGACCTACCACCTCAACCAGGTTTCAAGGACGCCAAGAAAGAAGATTCAAGCAAGAAGCCGGAATCTTCGTCGGGTGGGAAGTCAAAAAAGTCGAAGAGGAACCGTTCTAGACAGTACCGCGAGGTCGCAGTCGCAGAGAAGCCGCCTTCGACCAAAGGTAACAAGCCTTCATTTAAAAATAAAACTGCTTCTGGTGGTCATAGTGCCGACCAGCCAGAAAAGTCAACTAATCCGCAGGAAGGCAAGAAGTGGTGTCCACTCTACAACTCCGCAGGCCACGACCTCAAGAACTGCAGGAGTTGGTTGAAGCAATTGGATGACTTCTACCAAGGAGTTGGGCCGATGCCAACCTTACCAGCTAAAGAACAGGCGTGCGGACTTAGAGACGCCGACGGAGATGAGGAAATGTCCTACCAGGTACCTCAAAATCATATTAATGTTATTTTCGGGGGTTCTTCCTCTTTCGTTTCCAAAAGGCAGTTTAAAGCCTTCTATCGAGAGGTTAACCAAACGGAGACATCTCTTGGTGAACCTCAATACCCACGTTCGTCGGATACACCTTTGCCGTTCGATCGCGCTGATTGTCCCGCGGGGCTTACTCGACCATTGAGGCTCCCTCTGGTCATTACCCCAATCATCAGCAACGCGAGAGTCGAAAGGGTCCTGATCGACGGAGGGAGCTCCCTTGACATTTTATTGGTCAAGGCACTCGACGAGATGCAAATTCCTTGTTCGAAGATCAAGCCCATAATCCATCTGTTTTATGGGATAATCCCAGGCCCCTCCATGATGCCGTTGGGACAAGTGGTCATCCCGGTCACACTGGGAGAACCGGACAACTTCCGAATAGAATTGGTTACTTTTGACGTAATCGATTGTGATTCAAGTTATAATGCAATCTTTGGTAGGCCAACTCTTGCTAAATTTATGATGGCAACGCACTATGCTTACCAGTGCGGCAAATTGCCTAGCCCCAAAGGTGTCATCTCGGTCTGAGGTAGTCGCAACGTGGCACTCACGTGCGACCGGCTATCTTTGGAGATGGTCGATCAACTTCCCCTCCGGGACGCCCAGGTCGCCACCGTCACCACCGACGCGATCAAGGCTGCTCCTCGACCAGATGAGAAACTCAAACTGGTTCCATTGTACCCAGAAGATCCATCCAAGACAATTCGGGTCGGATCAGGTCTGGATGACAAATAGGAACTCGAGCTCATTACTTTCCTCCGGGCTAACGCAGATGTGTTTGCGTGGAAACCGTCCGACATGCCCGGTGTCCCAAGGGAAGTGATGGAGCACAGGTTAGCAATTTGACCTGGACAACGACCAATAAAGCAAAAGCTCAGGCGTTTTGCTGTTGACCGACAGGAAGCCATCCGAGAGGAGTTGGACAAACTCCTAAAGGCCGGGTTTATTTGCGAGGTCGATCACCCGGAATGGCTCGCCAATCTGGTCATGGTCCGCAAGTCAAACGGCAAGTGGCGCATGTGCGTCGACTACACTAGCCTCAACAGTGCCTGTCTGAAGGACGATTTCCCCTTCCCTGCATCGACCAGCTGGTCGACTCAACTGCGGGTTGTGAACTGATGAGTTTCCTGGACGCTTACTCAGGATATCATCAAATTAGCATGGCAGAAGAAGATGAAGAGAAAACTGCCTTCATCACCCCGTTTGGCACCTACTGCTACGTCAGAATGCCGTTCGGTCTCAAGAACGCGAGTTCCACGTACCAGCGCTTGATGCAAAAGACCTTTCTTTCCCAGATAGGGCGTAATCTCGAAGCATATGTAGACGATTTGGTTGTAAAAAGTACCAAGAGATTGTCTCATTTGGACGATCTCACTGAAACCTTCTGTAATTTAAATCGCTTTGGAATAAAATTAAACCCAGAGAAATATTCTTTTGGGGTTTCTTCAGGAAAACTTCTTGGTTTCCTTGTTTGTTCCAGGGGCATTGAAGTTAATCCTGAGAAAATTAGGGCCATTGAACAAATGAGATCTCCCTCGACCATGAAAGATGTTCAACGTCTGGCTGGTCGCATGGCGGCCTTGAGTCGTTCCATATCGCGACTAGGAGAAAGGGGATTACCTTTCTTCAAAGCCTTGCGGAAGCATCACAATTTCACATGGTCGGATGAGGCCGAAAAAGCGTTTCAGGAGGTAAAGACGTATCTATCCAGTCCGCCAGTATTGGTGTCTCCCGACAAAGGAGAGCCATTACTTCTTTATCTGGAGGCTACACCACGTGCGGTCAGCGCCGTCCTGATCGCGGATAGGGAAGGAATACACAGACCCGTCTACTATGTGAGCGAGGTGCTTCATGGTCCTAAGGAGCGTTACCCTGAGGTCCAGAAGATACTTTTCGCACTACTGATGGCTTCCCGTAAGCTACGGCATTATTTCCAAGCTCACAGGATCACAGTACCCTCCTCCTTTCCTTTGGGGGATATTGTCCGAAATCCAGAGAAATCTGGTCGAATCGCTAAATGGGCGGTTGAACTCGGTGCCTTTGAAATCCATTTCACGCCCCGCACGGCGGTTAAGTCTCATGTTTTGGCCGACTTTGTGGTCGAATGGACCAACCCTGAGCCACCCGTGCAGGTGCCAGAAGAATTGGAATGCCCCGATTACTGGACAATGTACTTTGACGGCTCCCATAGTTTTCAACACTCGGGGGCTGGAGTGGTCTTAGTTACGCCTCAGGGCGAACAGCTTAAGTATGTCATCCAACTACACTTTGTTGCAACCAACAACGCGGCAGAATATGAAGGTCTTCTTGCAGGGCTCCGGGCAGCAAAATTCCTCGGAGTCCGTCGATTAGTGGTAAGGGGAGACTCACAGTTGGTCGTAAACCAGGTAAACAAGGAGTACAGCACCTCCGATGAGACAATGGCTTATTACCTAGGGGAAGTGAGGAGATTGGAAAAACACTTCAGTCATTTCGAAGTCCAATACATCCCGTAAAAGGACAACATTCTCGCAGACCAATTATCCAAAATTGGGTCCTCACGCACATCCGCTCCGGCAGGAGTGTTCATTGAACACTTGGACAGTCCTTCGATCATGACTTCGGTCGAGGATGATCCGGTAATAGCCTGCGTTACCAACCTCGGTCAGGAACAGGATTGGAATCATCCATTGAGAGTCTATCTTGAACATGGGACCCTACCCGAGGACAAAACCGAAAGCGATAGGTTAATTTGAAAAGTGCTTCTGTACAATCTCATAGATGGGATTTTGTACAGAAAGTGTACTCAAGGAGTATTCATGCGTTGCATATCTCAGGAGGAAGGAAAATCCCTCTTCAAAGAAATACATGACGGTGTATGCGGTGCGCACGCGTCATATCGGACACTATTCGGGAAAGCTTTTCGACAAGGATTCTACTGGCCTTCGGCACTCGATGATGCCAAGCATATGGTCAAGATGTGTCCTCAGTGTCAGTTCCACACGAGATAGGTTCATCAACCTGCCTATGCGTTGCAGACCATTCCCCTCGCATGGCCTTTCGCGGTCTGGGGAATGGATATAGTTGGTCCTATGCCACAAGCGGTCAACGGGTACAAGTTTCTGTTCGTAGCCATTGACACGTTTACAAAGTGTATTGAGGCCAAACCGGTACGAAATATTACCGCGTCAGCAACACAAAAGTTCTTTCATAAGAACATTGTTGCTCGATTTGGTGTTCCAAACCGTCTGATCACCGACAATGGTTCTCAGTTCGCCAGTGGTCTTTTCCTAGACTACTGCGATCAGATCGGAACCAAGGTGTGCTTTGCTTCTGTGGCACATCCGCAAAGCAATGGTGCTGTAGAACGGGCCAATGGGCAGATACTACAAGGCATAAAAAAATGTGTTTTTGATTGCCTTAAGACTCGCTCAGGGGCTTGGGCAGACGAGCTCTATACCGTTCTATGGGCACTACGAACTACTTCTAGTCGAGCCACTGGTGAGACACCCTTCCATCTGGTCTATGGGGTCGAGGCTGTGTTGCCTATGGAAGTTAGTATTGGGTCTATTCGGACAAAACAATTCGAACAAGTTGATCAGTCCAAACAGCGATCACAAGATCTCATCCTCTTAGAAGAAAGGCGTGATCGCACTTTGATCAAATCCGCGGCATACTTGCAAGCTTTGCGCAAATATCACAGCAAAAGGGTGCGACCACGTAGTCTTAACGTGGGCGACTTGGTGTTACGAAAAATCCAAGACCAGTCTAATCGCAACAAATTCTCCCCGAAGTTGGAAGGCCCTTATACTGTTGTCTCAGTGCCGCGACCAGGATCTGCGCGGTTAGCCATGGAGGATGGTCGAATTTTGTCCAATACCTGGAACATCGATCAACTTCGCATGTTCTACGTGTAAGTATTCAATCCCTTTTCCTGCTCAATTAGCATTTTTTCATAAAACAAAAAATGTTTTGGTTTCATATGATGAATATTTCCCTTTATGCCCATTTGTTGCGAATTCGGCTTGGGGGCTGGTCGCCGGCGGTTAGATCATGACAACGTTCTAGTCGGATTCGTTAGCCGATCTCATGACCGCTTCCAGACAAGTCACTCCTAAATAAGCCGTTTCTCAACGCACACGGGACTTTCTGGTAAGACCTCGGTTATCTGAGTGGCTGCTGGTTTGCAAACAAGGCTAGGCGTTACACTGATCATAATTCTTGGTTCGATCACATATCCCTGATCGTTATATCCACTTCTCTCCTGTGTTTGTAGTACTTATATAATCATGAAATAAAACCCTAGCTGTGACCAAAGTTTGGTATGGAATGGTGGTGGCACAGTATGAGTGCAGGGTTGTGGAATGATCTGGTCATAGGCATATAAGGACTATAACCTTGTGTTGTGCTTCTAGTAGCATGAAAACCGTGCTAACTGCAAGCCTGGTATGGAACAGGCTTGAACAAGTAGTATGCAGATCGCACATGAAACCCCTGCATGAGATGGAAAGTTGTGCATGATTTGACATGGAGTGCAGCTCCAACACATATCACAGGATGTGATGCACGCTGACACAGTAATGGGAAGATGCAAGTCGGGGTGGGGGTATAGCCCCCCACAACTGTGGTTTGTCCAACCACAGGGTCGGGGGTGAATTGTGTGTGAACCATGACAAAAGTTCTTATAATCTCCACCTTGCCACTCACATATTGCAGTGAGGAAGAGTCTAATCATATTGATTGGATGGGCATTAAAGTGGAATATCTTGCGGGTAAATTGGTACCTCTCTATAGAGTTAAAAATGTATTCGAATACTCCGAGCTCCCGTTTCTATAGGAGTCTGCTGCAGTGGATTAACTCCACGTCGTTGTGACACAAGTATGTTTTCAAAATAAAATTTGTTAGACTTAGCTCATATGTGCTTGACATATGTTGTCATGAAATGAGGTGCTGACATGGGCAGATGAAAGGGATCTAGGATATCGACTAGAGGGGGATGAATAGGCGATTTTAACAAATTATCAATAAATCAAACAATTAATAGTAACTGAGAGCAAATAAATAACAAGATGAACAAAGAACAATTTCAACACAAGGATATAACCCGTGGTCTCGGTGATTTGCCGATCACCCCTAATCCACGTTGAGGCAAACTCAAATCTCTAACCGCTCCTCTATCTAGTCAACCTTCTCTCGAGAAGTGACCTAGATCTTGAGCCGGATTAGTGTGATGAGTTATCCAAACCTCGATTTCACTAGGGATGCACTTTACCGCTCCGGCAAGGTGTGCTCAACCCTTTCACAAGACGTTTCGAGGCTTCTTCACAATCTTCCTTGAAGAGCTCACCAAAACCTTTCTCCTAGCCGTCTAGGAGCCGGCAAACTCCAAGAGTAACAAACCGGTGATGATCACTTAGCCTTCTTCTAGTGCCACAAGATTGATTTAATGATCTAGATGCAATGCACTAGAAGATCTCAAATGCACACTCTCACAAATTCGAGAATTTGAACCCTAGAGTGTATGAAACGTGCTTAAGCTCTCAAGGATGATGACAATGCTCAAAATTATGCCAAAAGATATGAACAGGGCCGTGCATGGGAGTATATATACCCCCCACAATAAATATAGCGGTTACAGGCCGTTGGGAGAAAAAGATCACTTGGCGGTCAGACCGCAGTTATATGCCCGGTCAGACCGCCGCAATTGCAACGACATAAAACAGGTGCAATAAATGCTCAACTGCCCTTTGTCAGGCACACACACGGTCAGACCGGAGCCATTTTCGTCTTAACTACGGACAGACCGACTTTTTAAAGGTATACACTATACTTAGACATAACGTCGGTCAGTCCGAGATCCTATTCGGTCAGTCCATGTGTTCGGTCAGACCGGTCTAACAAACGGTCAGACCGACTGAGACAGTGCTGAGCAGAAATGAGCTGAAACAAGCATTTTCAAAGTATATGACCTTCTAGTATGCAATGCAAGTTGATTTTATGATTTGTGGCACATAGATGAAGTATTTTGTGATACACCACATGCTCCTCTTAATAGTACGGCAACTATCCTAAAATCCGGTCAAAATTCTTCTCTAATCACCTTAGATCAGTAAAAATGGAAAAGACCCTATTTCGTACCTTTGCCTTTTTGATCAATGCCCTTTCTTCATCATAAGACTCTTTCTTTGCCTTTCATTAACCTGTCTTTTAAGTTTCTTCTTGACACAACTAGGCAGGTATCATTAACATAGCATTTGTAGTTGTCATTAATTACTAAAACACTCTTTAGGGTCCTAGAAGCTACAGCAGACATGTGTTGTCGTGCTATGGAAGTGTCGTGGTATTACGAATACCCCGACAGGTTTTACGAAGGTTCCTAGCGAATGAACAGTGACGCGAGCTAATCGCGCGATCGGTCACCTCCTGATGGGCAAACACAGAGATTGACACAAGGATTTATACAGGTTCAGGTCCTAGTGGGGAGCCTAGTCCTGTTGGCACCCCCCGGACGTGAGTCCGCTAGGAAGGTTCTCTTGTGGAGAGAGTTCTCCAAGGGGTGCCTATTACTTTGTTTGTATTAAGTCAGAATGAATCCAAATCCTCTTACAAGGAGGGTGTACAAGGCCATATATAGACTCCAAAAGATGCAAATTACTAAACTACCCTATCTGCCGCCGTTGGATCGAAGGGCATCGACGTCAATCCACCAGCTGAAGGGCTCGGATGCTAGCTAAGTGTCCTCATTAGTTCTTGAGGGAAGCTTTTCCCGGGGAACCCGGTCACTAGGACCGTGGTCATGGGTGGCAGCGCCAGGGACGAGGGAGACCCCTGTCCCCGGGCTCCGCTCACGGGGACCGTGGTCACCGGGTGGCGGCGCCCAGGACGAGGGAGACCACCGGGACCATGGTGCCTAGGTGGCGGCGCCCGGGACGAGGGGGACCCCTGTCCCTAGGGCTGCGTTCACCGGGACCGTGGTCACTGGGTGGCGGCGCCCCACACGAGGGGGACCCCTGTCCCCGGGGCTCCGGTCACCGGGACCATGGTCACCGGGTGACAGCGCCTGGACTAGGGGTATGCTTGTCCTCGGGGCTCCACTCCCCGGGACCGTGGTCACCCACCGGCACCATTGTCCCCGGGTGGTGGCACCCGGGACGTGGGGGACCCCTGTCCCCGGGGCTCCGTTCACTGGGACCATGGTCACCGGGTGGCGACGCCCGGGGCGAGGGGGACGCCTGTCCCCAAGGCTCCTCTCACCGGGACCGTGGACTCCGGGTGGCGGCGCCCGGGGCGAGGGAACCCCTGTCCCCGGGGCTCCGTTCACCGGGACCTTGGTCACCGGGTGGTGGCGCCCAGGACGAGGGGGCCACCTGTTACTGGGGCTCCGCGCGCCAGGACTGTTGTAACATCCCTGATTTTCCAAACTCTGGCTTAGATCAACTCTTGTAGCTCAGAGCTAAAATCCAAGCCACCTTAGTACCTTATCCTAAAAATTTGATGCTGAAACCCCTTTGTTTACCCCCTTTTTCACAAATCAGTCCAGGAGTATCGCAGATTAGTCCTTTTAAAATCTCCCAGAACCCCAAAAAGGCCAAAAGCCTCAGATCAACTCTAAATCCTGATCTAATTTAGTGGATACCTTCCATTTACTATTCTAAGCAAATCTCCCTTCAGGAAGAATTTCAGAATCTCAACCTAAACCCTACTTTCAGCCTCGCCAAAATTCCAAATTCAGATTACCCTAACTACCCTGTTTTCGTTTCATTTCAAAACAGGTTTAACTTTCCAAATTCCTTCATTTCTTGCTACTAACCAATCTCTTGAGTTTAGTAGATCAAACTACTGAAATCAAATTCCTTTTTACCTAAGCCAAATACCAGATTCTCAGATCAGCCCCTGGAATCAAGTTCTGAAATTGCAAATCAATCCTTTTAGTCTTTTTCAGCCCTTTTCGATCATCCCCTTTAGATCATCCCCTGGTTGTTGCCTTCGACCAGAGCCCCAGCGCCGTTTGACCAGTGCTGCGCCGCGCTGCTTCGCCACGTTTCTTCGCTGTCGACCAGTTTCTCCAATGGCCAGTGGCCGTGCTCGATCATGCCACCCCGTGCGCACGTGACTTCAACCAGATCCCCTCCGTTGCAATGTTGTGACCGAAGAATCTTCGCCTGCGCCTCAGTTGCACCTTCGCACGCGCGCCCGTGTCATTTGTTTCTGCATGCAGGTACGTCGCTGCCTCTGCATCCCCGCCGTCTCAGACCAAGTTTCAACATCCCCGACTAGTGTTGGAAAAGTTGATGCGCCGCTTGCGTGCCATCACCTCACCGTTCCCCGCTGTTTCTTCTGCGCCCGGCCGGTCTCATCCCCAGCTCATTTCCCTTTGCTGTTCACCTTTCCATCTCCACCCCTTAGCCTATTTAAACTCTCTAGTGCTGTGTTAGCTCCACACCTTCAGGACTTAGCAAATTTCTAGCTTCCTCACCAACTTCACCTTCTTCCTCAACAAGCTGGTTTTGAGGCCACCGTCGCCAGAGCAATCCACTCGCCCAATCTTCAATCCAAGTTCACCTGTGAGTTCCCCATACTCATCTTCCCGTGTCATAGCAACCAATTGCACCATATTGATCTCCATCGCCGGATCCGGCCACCTCAACCCCTGAAACCACCACCATCATGTTCCTGGCACCCACGCCTACCTCCCAGACATAGTTTTCAAAACATTTGAAGCCCAAAATAAAATCACTGCTTTGCCCTAGTTTTTGGCATTGTCAACTCAGTATCAGTGCATGTCAACCACTGTCATTAGCCCTGTTTAACCCCTTCTGGTTGAGCAATTGAAATGCCACTTTGTCCACTAAACATTTGAAGCCATGTTCTACACTTTATTCTATTGCAACATTTTGAGAAAACCTACCTAAAGACAGCCTAAAGCCATGTCCAACCTTGATCTAAATGTCGACCCTTGGACATTGATCGCATCTAAGCCTCATCCTTGCCCCTGTCCTTAATATCTTCTCCCCCGCTATTCTACCTTCTACTAAATCACCTCTCTTGCATGCATGTCTATATTTTATGTATATTTTTCCTACTTTGAGTAATTTCTGGATGTGTGTGCTTTGTATGTGTCGTGTGCTCTCTCGTGCAATTCAGAACCAGGAGCGGAAGGTTTGGAAGGAACTTTTGAAGACCCAGCAGACTTCGTGGACCCAGCTTTGCAATGCAAGTTTCACCCCTTGATCATGTCTCTCCCAATACTCTGAAATGAGTTAGGATAATTTATGTTTTCAAGTGTATGCATGCCTTATCTTTAAGTTAGACATTGTGTTGAAAGAAATGTGAATAGGTATGACCTAATCTCTTGAGAAGTCCCCTAGGATGCTAGGCTTAGGCTTTACACACCTTTAAGTACACATGTTGAGTGTGAAATGGCTAATATGTGATAAATGAATTTGAACCCCTTTTTATGAAAGAAATGTGATTTAAGATCAATAGTGGGGATGGTTTGATTGGTTGGCCGCTGTGTGCACAACGGGTATGTGAATGTCTCCTCGCTATTGATCCATAAGGACAAGAATCTTGTGTTGTGCCTCTATGCGGCATGAAAATCATACCAACCACTTGTCTGGTATGGGACAGGTACAACTTAGTAGCTTTCTTGGTATTAACAGTTCTCTGCATGGTTTGTCGGTTTGGTTTCTCGCGTGGAAACTGGTGGGCCGCAGTTCGGCTATGAGTGATATGAGATCAGAAAAATAATGAGAGGAAAAAGTGGAAAGAAGGAAGTCACCCTATGCCTGGATTTGAGTCGTGCGCGGCTGCATCCATAGGCTATGTGTCTTGCGGGAACATAGGCCAAGACTAGGAAGTAAGGCAGAGGGGAGGACCCACAACGGTATTTGAGACTTTATTGTCTATTTACCGGGCAGGGACACTGTTAATACTAGATTGTAAAACCGTTGTGTGATCTCGGCCTTGTCACATCACTAGTACAGAAATGCAGTCTACTAACCCCTATCTTCTATCGGTTATTAGCGATTTAGTTGAAAACCGATAGAAAATGTGCCTCGAGGTCATAAAAGGCCATCGGGTTTATTTTTCCTATCGGTTTGTAAGAAACTTCCCGATAGAAGAAGCAGTATGATTTACTCTAACGGTGATGAACAAATTTTCCGTTAGAAGAGATGCATAAGTACTGACGGGAGAATGTTGTGCGCCGATAGGACTAGTCGACTTCTACAACTAGACTTATTCTATCGGTACTGTATGAATATACCGACAGAGTATATTAAAAATTCCTATCGGCAATATGTAGTGCGCCGATAGGACTAGTCGACTTCTACAACTAGAATTATTCTATCGGTACTGTATGAATATACCGACAGAGTATATTAAAAATTCCTATCGGCAATATGTAGTGCGCCGATAGAACCGTTGGCCTTCTACAAATATTTTTATTCTATCGGTAATGGATTCTTGTACTGTTAGAATATATAGAAAATTGCTTAGAACTGTTCGTCTCAAATAGTTTTATTCTATCGGTAATGAATGTTTATACCGTTAGAATATAGCAAAAATATCTTAGAACTATTGGCCTTCTACAACTTGTAATATTCTATCGGTAATGAATGTTTATACCGTTAGAATATAGAAAAAATATCTTACAACTGTTGGCCTTCTACAACTTGTAATATTCTATCGGGAATGTACGTACACACCGATAGAGTATGTACAAAAATTCCTATCGGTAATATGTATTGTGCCGATAGAACCATTCGCCTTCTACAGATGTTTTTATTACTAATGGTATGCTGTTTTTGTACCGATAGAAAATATATAGTTGTATAAATACACGGGTATGTCTCTTTCATTCTCACAATTCATCTGGGGCTCGTAGTCATAACCCGTAAGCTCCATGAACGGCCGGCGCACCTCTACAGGGGTCCGCTGCACCTCCGCACCTCCATCGACGCCCTCTAGACTTCGGCATCCCAAGGAAGGTACGTAAAATTTCTGCAATATTGTTAGATTATTCTAATCCGATTATGGCAATAATTCTGCTTTTTTTGTATCCTTCATTTTGATGTGTCTTCTTTTCAATATGATTATGATCTGTTCAAGTCCTTGGATGATGCTCATGAGGGGCAACGTATTTCACAGTTCTTTATCGCAGTATGCTGCCTACGTTGGCTTGTTGGCGAAAGAAACGGTGAAGATCACTGTCGAGAGCTGGAAGGACGTGAAGGGCGAGATCTTGGTTGGCTCAGTCGAGAAAATCCTTAAGCCCGGCGTGTTTCTCAAATCAGGACCTATAGAAAGCATCTTACATTTTTTTGCATGCACCAGCTTGTGGCCAGATGCTTACCTGCTTGGAGAAGAAGAATTTTTGTTATTTGCACAGCCATTCTACACCATCACTACACAGAACAACATCTTGGAAGGTAGGTTCTTTTTGTTAATGGAGTTGAGTTGAGTTGAGTTGAGTTGATCGAGTTTGAGTCTGAGGAAATCACCAATACGTACAAATGTATGTCGACGGCAGTTCCAGCTCCTCGGGCGTCTTCGAACTGAACTCCTACGGTTAAGTTCAATGTGGTTCAGACATTTGCTATTTTGGATTAATGGATTTGTGATGTATCAGGTCTAACTTGTAGTCGGTAGTTGCATTGTGGCAACCTGCAAAGGTTCTCTTTTATGTAAAATGTATGGGCCACTGGGTCCTCGTCGTGATCTGTTGTTAATTTCAGACGTGGCTTTTCTAATAAACATCGAATGTGTGAATTGTTGTATTTGTATATTGTTGTATATTTGTGTATCATGTATTGCTAATTGGGACATGAACTTGAATGTGCAGGGAGTATTTGTGTATTTAATTGTATTGGTAGGTAGGTGTGTATTTGTACTGCTGTTTCAGACATGCACTTGAATTTGTGAACTGGCATGTGTATGTTTGTACCTGAATTTGTGAACTGGCATGTGTAATTTCTTTGGCAAGATGAAGTCCCAAGTACCAAAGAAAAGTATTTTTGTGTCTCCTAGTTAATCCACAAATTAGCATTTCTTGAAATATATTGCTTTATCTTCTAGTTAAGATCCGTTTGATGTAAGATCTGTTTGATGTAAGATATGTTTGATGTTACATTGATATGATTCCTTGAATGTGAGAAATGGCATGTGCATGCATGTTGTCCCAGTTTGGTACCAGTACCTCCTCTAACGGTAAGTACACATATTTACCGATAGGAAAACACATATATTTGCTCAGTCATGCATATTCTAACGGTAAATACACATATTTACCAACAGAAAAACTCTTGCTCGTGTGTCATGCATCATCTAACGGTTCGTACACATATCTACCGATAGAAAAACTCATGTATGTGCTGTGTCATGCATGATCTAACGGTCAATACACATATTTACCGAAAGAAAAAGTCCTGTACTTGCTCGGGAATGTACATTCTCTAACGGTATGTCTGTGTTTTTACCGATAGAATATGTGAGTGGCAAATTACCTAAGTTAGTCTAACGGTTATTTCATGTATTTACCGTTAGAAAAATGTCCATTATAAGGAAAACCCCACTCGTGCATTGCTGTGCTGCTCTTTAATTTGTTCTGTTGCACTCTGTGTCCCAATGTTTGTGACGAAAGTTCCAGCTACACTGCTAGGGTGATCAGCGCAGGCTGGAGGGAAGTTGATTGTACCCCTCTCTTTAAGGTACGATTAATCGTCGACACTTATCTCTCTCTCCCTCTAGATCTCCCTTCCTCTCTACTTGCAAGCTAGCTGTATTGTGTAGTTCCAAGTTTGTAGCTCTAAGCTTGGGAGCTTGGTAGCTGGAAATGCGTCATGTTTTAGGAGCTAACTAGCTTGTATTGTGTAGTTAGCTAGGTTAATTAGTGTTAATTTCGTCAGGCTAGGGTTCAACATGTATCTGTTGTAAGAGGCTGTACATGTACATATACATAACTTAATCGGGCAGGTTTCATGCATGGCTTACTCGTTAAATTTTGTTAATTGTAGATGGACAGGAAATATTGGATGTATGGAATAAAACGTACTACTCTTGAATATTTGGATGGTGTGAATGAGTTTATTAAATTTGCTGAGCAACAAAAGGAGAGGAAGGGAGAGAAAAAATATGCTCTGTCCTTGTACAGATTGTATGAACTTGAAGAGGTTTAGCAACGCTGATCAAATTAAGAGTCATTTGATTCGTCGTGGTTTTAACGCGCGATACACCCGTTGGATATGGCATGGCGAAGATCTTGAGGAAACAAGCACCACTACTACCAATCAGCACGACTCGGATGTGGATTGCAATAATATCGATGATCATCCGAATTTTGGTAATGTTCATTCCGATGTGCACGTAGATGATGATGATGACAATCTAGATGAGATGTTACGTGATGTAGAGGAAGATTACAACGAAAATGACTTCTGTGAATTTGAGAAACTGATTGCTGACTCTGAGAAGCCTCTGTTCCCTGGATGTGCAACATTTACAAAACTGTCTTCTGTGCTGAGATTATATAACTTGAAGGCAGGAAACGGTTGGAGTGATAAGAGTTTCACGGCACTATTAGATCTTCTAGCGGACATGCTTCCAGAGGGAAATGAGTTGCCAAGATCTACTTACCAAGCCAAAAAACTGTTGTGTCCGTTGGGAATGGAAATCGAAAGAATACACGCATGCCCAAATGATTGTGTGTTGTACTGTAACGAGTACTCCAGTTTGCATGTTTGTCCAAGATGCGGCGCATCGAGGTATACGCGTAGGGACCGGATTGACAGTGAACGTCACGAGGTAAAGAAAGGACCCCTAGCAAAAACTGTGTGGTACTTGCCTGTGATACCTAGATTGAAGCGGCTGTTTGCAAATCCGAAAGTCGCGAAGCACTTGCGTTGGCATGCTGAAGCCCGGAAACAAGACGGAAAACTGAGACACCCAGCTGATTCTATTCAATGGAGAAACATCAACAGAACATTTGCTGAGTTCGGCGGCGAACTTAGGAATATAAGGTTCGGGCTGAGTACAGATGGTATGAACCCACATGGTAATATGAGCAGTCGGCACAGCACTTGGCCGGTTCTTTTATGTATCTACAATCTTCCTCCTTGGTTATGCATGAAGCGCAAGTACATCATGATGGCGTTACTAATCTCAGGACCAAGACAACCCGGAAATGATATTGACGTGTTTCTAGCGCCTTTAATCGAGGGGGTGCAGGTGTGGGATGCATACAAGAAAGAGAATTTCATCTTGCGGGCCCTGATATTTTGCACCATAAATGATTTTCCGGCCTACGGCAATTTGTCGGGGTATAGTACGAAAGGAGCCAAGGCTTGCCCTATTTGCCTAGATGAAACTAAGAGCATGTGGATACAAAACTGCCGGAAAACAGTGTACATGGGTCACCGCAGGTTTCTTCCGGTGCATCACATGTACTGTAAGAAGAGGAAATCATTTAACGGGAAGCCTGAGAAGGGTTCAGCTCCAGTGTTTCTGACCGGTAAGGAGATTTACTCGCGCGTAAAGGACATCAAAGCTGAGTTCGGTAAGCATTCTAAACCTCGAGAAAAAAATGTTTGGAAGAAGAGATCGATTCTCTGGGATCTACCGTACTGGGAGCACTTACAAGTTTGACATTGCATTGACGTCATGCATGTAGAGAAAAATGTCTGTGACAGTTTGATTGGTTTGTTGTTGAACATTCCAGGAAAGACAAAGGATGGTGTGAAAGCTCGTCGTGACATGGTGGAAATGGGGATAAGGTCTGAGCTTGCACCTTTAGAGAATGGAAAGCGTACATACCTCCCTCCAGCCTGCTATACGTTGTCCAAGAGCGAAAAAACAGAACTCTGTCGATGCCTGCACGGTGTTAAAGTTCCATGTGGGTACTCCGCAAACTTGAAAAAACTTGTGTCCATGAAGGACCTTAGACTAGTTGGCACGAAGTCCCACGACTGTCATGTCCTGATGTCACAAATGCTTCCCATTGCTATCAGAGGCATTCTCCCAGTTAAAGTCAGAGAGACAATCACAAACCTATGTTATTTCTTTAACGCAATATCTTGCAAGGTAAGTACGTGCACTCGTACTATAAGTTCATTACCTCCATCTGTGGAGCTTAATTAGAAGATTTTTCTGATATGAATATTTGGCGCAACTGTGTCCTCGTAGGTAATTGATCCGGATGGATTGGACGCTTTGCAACGCGACGTGGTTACAACTCTTTGTCAGCTCGAGATGTATTTCCCTCCATCCTTTTTTGATGTTATGGTCCATCTGATTGTTCACCTTATCAGAGAAATTAAGTTTTGTGGACCCGTGTGCCTGCGCTACATGTATCCATTTGAGAGATTTATGGGTGTATTGAAGGGATACGTAAGGACTCGTCGTCGACCCGAGGGGAGTATCATGGAAGGTTATGCCGCCGAGGAGGTGATTGAATTTTGCACAGATTATATGGCCGGGGTTGACCCAATTGGCGTTCCTAGGTCCCGACACGAGGGTAGGCTTCAGGGAATCGGAACGATTGGATTCAAAGCTATCGTCCCCGCTCTTGATGTGTACGCAAAATCACATTTTTGGGTCTTACAACACATGACGGAGGTCGAGCCATACATACACGAGCACAAGGTAATGTTACGGTCACAGAATCCTTCGAAGTCAGACGTTTGGGTAAGCAGAGAACATAACAGGAAATTTGCTGAGTGGATCCAAGAAAGAGTCACGCGAGCTGCCGAGGGCTCCGTAAGTGAAACTGTGACATGGTTGGCTAGAGGCCCAAGATTCACTGTAGGGACTTGGCAGGGGTACGACATCAATGGGTATTCATTTTACACAAGAGCTCAAGACGCCAAGAGTAGCACGCAATGTAGCGGAGTGACACTGTTTGCTATTTCCGAGGATGCCAGGTCAGTAAGGGCGCTGAACTCATATTACGGTGCTATTGACGAAATATGGGAGCTCGATTACAGATTACTTAAGATTCCCCTGTTTCGATGCCAATGGGTTGAAATCCCTCAAGGTGTTCAAGTTGACAGTTACGGGTTTACTCTCGTCGATCTTGGTAGAGTCGGACACTAAGACGATCCATTCATACTTGCAAAGCAAGCCACACAAGTATTCTACATCGTTGACCCGGCCAATCCAAACTTGCATGTTGTCCTCCATAGCAAGAGACGTATTGTTGGGGTCGAAGATGTTGTCGACGAAGAGGAGTCTAACCAATTCGATGAAATACCTCCATTTTTAGAGGACATTCAATCTATCCGTACTGAAGATATTGACGAAACAACGTATCTGCGAGATGACCACGAAGAAGGATTATGGGTTGAGAACCATTGATGATTAATTTCTATTTCAGGGATAAATGCCAAGCAAACAGCCCACAAGTTCTTCAGCAAGGTGAGGAACTTATCATTAATACATCAGGCAGTACATTTTTCTTTAGAACTTAATGATAAGTTAGTTCACAGCATTAATATATCTCAATTTTACTCCACAGCATGAGTTCTAACATATACAGTACCTTTATCCTGTAAATACTTAATTCTTCCCTTCAAATAGCACTTGCAAAAATCTCATCGCAGCCTCTTGCTTCTTCAAATTAAGCTCTCCAAAAATCAATTTTTCTGACGGTATTTTGTTATTTCTACCGATAGAAAAGGACATCAGCTACTTTAATGTGTCTCAGGCACTTCAAATGTTTCGCTGCGAAAAGTTTACTTATTCTATCGGTATTATTATATTTTACCATTAGAATAAATTCGTTAGTCTCACGGTATTTGTTGTCTGACGGTTTTTTGCTGTTTGTACCGATAGAAAAATACTCTGGCGCTTTGAATTCTCAACCGTGTCGCCATACGTCGCCTTGGAAATTCTATAAGTACCTCGCCATGCGTCGCGGTATTTTGTTGTTTTTCTAATTCTGGAACGCTCCGACTCCTCATCTTCTCTTTCACAATGGAAACCTCCATGGGATCGTCAGCCTCGCCCTCCCCGGTAAGAACTCTAAATCTCCTGGGTTACCCCTGTATTGTTAATCCATGTTCACTACATTCTTGACCTGTTGATTTGCACAGGGAATGGGAGCCGTGGAAGACACTAGTGAAGTGAAGGCCGACCTGAGGGCCCTCCAGGAGGAGCACAAGCTCCTTACGGACAAGCACACTCAGCTACGGCTTGACCTTGATGATCTCTTCCAGCGCATTCAGCGCATGAAGACGGATGGTGACAATGCTAGGGCGAGGACGAGGCGTCTTCGCGAGGAGAAGAAAGCCGTGGATATGACCATCGCTGGCTGCGGTTTGACTATGAAGGATACCATAGCGAAGCTGAGGGAGGTCGCAGGCCTTCTCGACGCGGTAGTAGTTGATCCTAGGGACAACTTGTCGCTAGAGGAGTCCTGCGTCCTGGCTGCAAGTCAAACTGACTCTATTCTACATGCAGCTAGGGCTAAGACCACCCTTGACCTAGCATTTTGGGTTTTATTTTTTTTTTTATAAGTGATAAAACAACAATGAATGAACAATTTCTTTTTATGTCAATTTTCCAATTTTCCGACTATCTTCCCTCTTTCTTTATCATTTTGCAGCTTTCAAGCACGGTCTGTTTGATGTTAAATTGTGTGTACCTTTTCATTTTCTGACGGTATTTTGTTTTTTTTACCGATAGAAAAATGGCACCCAATACTATAATCTCAGGCACTTAATTAAAAAAATTTTCTGGGGAAAATTGGTCTCACGGGATTTTATTATTTATACCGATAGAAAAAGGCATCCACTACTTCAAATATTTTTCCGGGAAATTTACTTTTTCTATCGGTATTATTTTGTTGTACCGATAGAAACGGACATAATTCTATCGGTATTATTTTGTTTTACTGATAGAAAAGGTCATCCACTACTTTATTACTCGTACACGGCCCTTGAGTTTCCCTCCAGTCGAACAGTTCCAACTTAGAGCACTGCGTCTCTTTGAGAGCGAAGAAAACCACAACCTCCGCCGTGACCACTCACTTCTTCTCTCCCACACGACGATCGTCGGCTGGACACTGGTTCGCCACTGCCATGGTTCTTATTTTCGTCCTTCGCCAGCCGCTGCTGCGTTCTACACCGCCTCTCCATCACCAGCACTGATCGCCGTAAATACCCTAATTCGTCGTTCTATTTCCAGCATCTTCCTTATTTGATCCTAGTGTTTTGTACGTACTAATTCTTCGAGTTTTGCAATTACACTAGGGTTCCCTATTTTGTTGGATTATGTACATTCCGCAGGCAATGTTGATTTAAATTAGGGTTGACATAATATGTTCCAGTGCTGTAATGAACCTATTTTGAGATTTTAACTTATCTATACTGCTGTATGTCTGATCAATTGTATGCAACTGCCATGTGATGCCCATTATATGTTGGAGTTGTTCGTACACATATTCTATCGGTATCTCCTGTATTTGCCGATAGAAAATATTTCTGAACAAGTATTAAAACTTTGGATCTGGAAGGACATGAGGCATGCAATGTACTAGTTTGGTTGGGAATTTTTACTCACTTGGTATGAATATATGGCAATGTGGATGGGTCTTCGAAGTATATGTTTCAAATGCATATACATATATATATAACTTTTCCCAAACTAATAGATGTGATGAAGTCCTGATGACTTGCATACAGGTAATGCAAAAGATAACCAAGAGAGAGTGCTATAGACCATATTATTCCTTTTGTGGTTGTGACCTACTTTCTGTGCTACTTCAATATCTTTATATTCCATTAGCATTAGGTTTGTCAGATTATGCACAGTGGCACTTAGATGCTTGTGTGCATATTTACGTGTGAAATAATAATGTTGGCCCATGAATATTAGTATAGAAAATCATTGAGAATGTTATGTGATGACAGTGAGTAGTGGCTTATCAACAAAATTCCATATATAGAAAACATTGTTATTTTCTATCGGTATCTCACGTGTTTGCCGATAGAAAAATTGTTATGTTCTATCGGCAGATCATGTGTTTACCGATAGAAAATATTTCTGAACAATTCAAGAAGTAATTTATGCATGTATTTCTTTTGGTATTATTTTCTTCGGACATCCCTTTTGCAGCCCTAATTAGATTCCAGTCCTGGGCTGAGTTATGGAACTCCAAGAAGAATTAATTGCCATATGTTGCCTGCTTCCTATATGAAAATGTGTAGATGAAAACGCTGAGAAATAGAATCTTATCTTGTATTGCATGGTAGCTTTTGTGTTTACCGATGGAAAAAATATTTAAAATAGGTCCTTTTTCTTTGTAAAATGATTTGGTTTGTGTTTCCATTAAATTTTTGATGGTTTGTTGATGGTTTTGTAGGGAAAGACATGTCGTCGTATTCATCGGATGGTATCAGTGGTTCGACTAGGGCCAACCCCAACGTAACTGAAGATGCAGCTGTTACATCCCGGCGCAAGAGGGTGGGGCGAGGCGCGACGACGTTGGGCCGTTTGGCCAAACGCACGGATCTTTCTTGTGAGTTCAACCAATTTGGGAGGCCGATTGGAAAGAATGCTGGGAAGTACGCGGCCTACGTTGGGCTGTTGGCGAAAGAAAGGGTGAAGATCACCGTGCAGAGCTGGAAGGACGTGACGGCAGACGAGAGGGATAGGTTGTGGGCGGAAGTGAAGGTTAAATTAACTGAAATCGCTGAACTCTTTCGCAATCATGTTCTCTTGGCTTATACTAAAGTTTAACTAACTCGTGATTAATTGTATGCATTTTTTGAAAATAGGCTAAGTGGAACATCCCCGACGATACACCTAGGACGGCCTGCTTGAAGGACATGAACGGAACATGGAAAACCTTTAAGAGCTGGCTCGTCAGTGACTTCCTCGCTGCGGGGAAATCTCCTTGTGAGAAGTACCCCTTCATATCGGAGGAGGTATGGGAGGAATTCACCAAGCAGAAGGGGACTGAGGAGTTCAAGGCCCTTAGCGAGAAGAATAGGGCGATCCAAAAGAGGAACGACCACCCGCATCGGCTCGGATCCCGGGGCTATGCGGGGAAGGAGGAGGAGTGGAAGAAGGAAGACGAGAAAAATCCTATCATCGACACCCCTGAGTTGCCGCTCTCCGAGATCCGGGATGAGAGGTGCAAGCGATGGTGGAGGGGGAGGGGGTCCGTGTCATCCACGGGGTCTGTGCAGTTCGCAACCCCTGGGGACGTCGACGTTGTGAGGCGAATGGTAAGTTGGCTAACCTCGTAAAATATGTGCGCACAAGTTTATATAAGGCAATTTGTCTCACAAGGTACCTTTAAATGTAACAGATCTCTTTTGAGAAGGAGGCAGTGGAGGGATTGTTTACCCCACAGAGGGAGAACGACATCCTCACCCGGGCTCTAGGAAATAAGGAGCATCCCGGGCGGACACGGGCCGTGGGAGCCATTGTGTCGTGGAAGGCTGGTTTCGTAGATGCGGCTCCACCGAGGAAGAAGGCCTGCTCTTGGAAGGAAAAGGAAGCGAAGCTCTCCGATAAGATACGGGCTGAGGTACAGGCGGAGCTCTCCGATAAGATACGGGCTGAGGTGCAATCTGAGGTGCAGTCCGAGGTCGCACAAATGAGGGAAGAGTTTGCACGGTTGAGAGATGCATTGCTGACCAAGAGTGCAGATGCGGAACCCCAGGGCGACGGTACCCCAGGGGGTCAGATAAGCAGTTGCGCTTCGAAGGTCATCGCGGATCCAGTAGATGTACTTGAGGTATTGCAAGCCTTCATCTGTGCACTTAAGTTGATGCCACTCCCATTCTGTTAGAGTTGTTTCGCAAACCTGTTTTAATATTTACAAATTTGCAGAAGCCGGAGGGTTGCATCCTACTGAATCACCTAGGCAACAGGCAGGAAGTGGTTGGACACGGCTTCGTATATCCGTCTGGGCCGGATGTCCAGGTCCCTTGCGTACCTCTGCGGTTGGGGTTTGCAAAGGTACAGGTGGAAATGGCCATGCCGGGCTACAACGATTCTCCGTTGGCAGTCCCAACAGAGGAACTGCAGACACTTGCTGAGGCAGTGGGCTCCTACGTACAATGGCCCAAGAAGTGTCTTCTTATACAACCGGTAAATCCTACACATTTTAGATTACATCCTACTCAGTACACTCAACTTGCATAATCTAACATACGTGCTCATTAATTGAAGTGGCCTGCCGTTGGGCTACCAGGGGACTGCGCCCCCAGCTCGGGGCATGAGGCCCGATCTCGTGTGACCCTGGACACATCAAAGACGGCCTCGACCCCACCCAGCGCATCCACGTCTTCACCTCGGAAGAAAGCCGCCATCACCTCAACCTTGCCTTCGAAGGTACGCGCTCAGTCCCCAGCAAAAGGCAAGGGCAAAGGCAAGGGAAAAGGGCGACAGGGACAGCCGGAGAGGTTCAGGAACGGGTTCCCACTCATGTCGGAGGCAGCTTTGCGCAAATTGGATCGATCAACCAGAGACCTCCACGAGTGGTACCTACACCGAGCTCGGCGCAATCTGAACTTCTTAGTTCTCTACAGGCCTAGGCAGTTCCACCGTGAGCCCGGGAGTATATCCGTGGCACACGAGGATCTGTTCGACCTCTACAACTGGCGGGAGCTCGATATGTCCATCATACGGACTGGAGTCCTGTGAGTTTGCTGATGCTATGTATTGCTGTTTTCTAACTCTGTTTGCTAACTCTGCATTGTTGTAGTTCATTTGAAATGTAGTAACTTTCTGTGCAATACTAATGTCGTCCTTTGCATGCAGGTGCATGTACAGGCTAGCATCGGAGGCTGCGTGTGACAAGGAGGGTTTCCTCGACCCAGAGAAAATAAGCCTCACGATGCTAGAGTACGACGCCGCGCACGCTGAGCAGTACATATCCAAGGCGCTGATGGCGCAGCAGGACAGGGAGTTCATTCTGGTGCCGTACCACCAAAGTTAGTGCATTTCGTACTAATTTAACTCGATCTTGTATGTTACACCTGAGATATACTTTGAGCTAGCGGTCCTCTTTTACGTACAATGCAGGGGCCACTGGATCCTCATCGTGATCTGTCCACCGAGGAACGAGGTGTACTACCTCGATTCGATGCGTGACAGATTATCGATCGAATATGTGGTCAAGGGGAATATGGAGGCGTAAGTAACTTATATGTTTGATTTAAATTTTCACCTCACTAGCTAATGATAATACATTAACCGGCAATACTAATTGAAATGCAGGGCTTTTGATAAATATGTGTCCGCTGGAAGGAGGCATGCCGCACCGCAGGGCTCCCTACTAGCTTGGAAAGAATATGAGGTACTCACGAGACTTTTTGTTTATGCTTAATTAGTTTATGGAAACAATAGCTAACATGTCTTCGCATATGCAATTATCTCAGTGCCATCAGCAGCCGCAATCGTGGGAATGCGGGTTTTATGTGTTGCGCTACATGTACGACCTAGTGCAGACAAACTTTGCCCAATTCCCCCAGGTAAGCATCGATAGCTAACTCAAATTTGAAAATTGGGTGTCACATTCTAAATTAGGAAGTTAGTTACTAAGTATTCACACATGCTTGCAGATCGCCATGTCGAAAGACTCATATGAAAATGCAAAGATTAGAGATCTTCGACAAATCTGGGCTCAATATGTCATGGAGGAAGTTGCGCCCAACCATCCGCCATGATAATTCTCTCTTTTTCGTGTACTCTGTGCATAGACTGTTTATATACATGTGAATAAATATATATGTCAATAAATGTCCACATTGGATTGCAATTTGTATTTGTCCATATATATGTGAATAAATGTGAATAACTGTCTAATGTGTCAATCTGTTCTGTGAATTTACCCTTCTTTGCATCTGTACTGTATTGTGTATCCAATCTATAATGTATTGCATCTGTACTGTATATGTGAATGTACTGTATTGTGAATGTAAATAACGTACTGTATATGTGAATGTTCTATCGGTAAATTCATTCACAACCGACAGACTACTACCACTTTTCTATCGGTAAACTCATCCACAACCGAGAGACTACTACCATTTTTTCTATCGGTAAACTAGAAATTAACTGTCAGAATAGTGTGACTTTTCCTGCCGGTGAACTCATCCATAACCGAGAGACTACAGTAGTTTTTTCTATCGGTAAACTTGAAATTAACCGTTAGAAGAGTGTGATTTTTCCTGTCGGTGAACTCATACACAACCGAGCGAGTACTAAGATTTTTTCTATCGGTAATTTCATTTCCAACCGAGAGAGTACTAAGCTTTTTTCTGTCGGTAAACTTGTAATTAACCGTTAGAATAGTGGTAATTTTCCCACCGCTACACGTCAGACTACGACGGGTTTTCTATCGGTACACTCATAAGGTGCCGATAGAATAGTAAGCTTTTTTCTGTCGGTAATCTTGTAATTAACCGTTAGAATAGTGGTATTTTTCCCACCGCTAAATGTCAGACTACGACGGATTTTCTATCGGTACACTCCTAATATGCCGATAGAATTGTGAAGTTCTTCTGTGGGTTATTTACTGATAGAAAATGTTCTGTTTTGTTCTATCGTGTCTATCTCTATCGGTATGAAAACCGATAGTAGAAGGGTGTTTTTTACCGATAGAAGAAAGCTTTTCTGTACTAGTGATTGTCATCATCATCATCTACGTGCACATCGGAATGAACATTATCAAAATTCGGATGATCATCGATATTATTGCAATCCACATCCGAGTCCTGCTGATTGGTAGTAGTGGTGCTTGTTTCCTCAAGATCTTCGTCATGCCATATCCTACGGGTGTATCGCGCGTTAAAACCACGACGAATCAAATGACTCTTAATTTGATCAGAGTTGCTAAACCTCTTCAAGTTCATACAATCTATACAAGGACAAAGCATATTTTTCTCTCCCTTCCTCTCCTTTTGTTGCTCAGCAAATTTAATAAACTCATTCTCACCATCCAAATATTCAAGAGTAGTACGTTTTATTCCATACATCCAATATTTCCTGTCCATCTACAATTAACAAAATTTAACGACTCAGCCATGCATGAAACCTGCCCGATTAAGTTATGTATATGTACATATACATGTACAGTCTATTACAACAGATGTGTTAAACCCTAACCTGACGAAATTAACACTAATTAACCTAGCTAACTACACAATACAAGCTAGTTAGCTCCTAAAACATGACGCATTTCCATCTAGCTAGCTCCCAAGCTTAGTGATGAGGACATCACACCCAAGGATACAACCGCTGCCCCTTCTTCCCCTACGACCGCTACTTCGTCCCCGACCGTCGCTGTTTCGGCCACTACTTCATCTACGACGCCTGGAGGGCTTAATCCAGAAGCAAGGCCTTTCCACCCACCTTTGCTGGACCAGCACGTCAAGATCATCCACCGAGGACAGCCCACGCGCCAAGGAAGGCCCAAGATCAAGCCCAATTCGTTGACAAGTCCGGTTAGGCCATCCAGGAGCAGCAGTACTTCAAACGGACATAACTTGGGCTCCCGGACTCCGTTTTCAGCGTGCGACCACCCGTTTGAAAGCTTAGGAGATAAGCTTTCCAATGGATCTGGTCCCAAGGCCAAATTTCTCCTGGAGAGACGGGAAAACACAGAACAATCTCATGGGCCAGAAATCCCGGGTGCTGCGCCACCTTTCTTTTGGGCCCAAGGCCCATGTATCTTAGGGTTTTGGTGGCCAACGCTGTTTTGGCTGCCCTACACCTCCTGGCCGTCGCTATATATATGGCGGCCACCGTTCTTTTACGTTTAGGTTTTGTTGTGTTTGGTAGACCCCGTGTGCGTCCCTCCTCGTGTTTGCGCGTGTCGACTAGACCGCCCAAGCCGAGAAACAGAACCTCAACTTGTTCCTTTTGATTTCAATACTATCTATTCAGATTGCTTCATACTTTGTTCTTGCGGGTTCTCGATTTCTTGCAGGAACTACCGATCATTGGATCTTGTATCTGTGTAGAATTGGCATTGCGATTGTGAAGTGCCCGACCTGCTGGTTGGAAGCCCTAAATTCGGTGCCATCAACACCCCCAAATCGACGTATCATCATCTCACCGAAAGATCGGGATCGCCGCCCCCATCAAGTGGTATCAGAGCTCAAGGTTGCTCGGTGAGATTTCCCCTCAATTCTGATTTTTTTCACCTAGAGTCCAGAAAACAGCCACAAAAAAAAAAATTAGTAGATTGGTTCCTCTGTCCAAGCTAATTTGTGCCCTAACTTTTACTACTTGTTCTTGGTTTGTTGAATCGTCGGTTGCATAATCGTGTCTTTGCTGGTTTTAGAGTCTAGTTCCTTTAGAGTTTCGAGTTCTGTTCACGTAATTGTCATAGTGTTTTTCGCGTTCATCGTGTCTTCCTTTGTGCCGCTGCCACCATCTCGCCGCCGCTAACAACAAGCGCTGCAGCCCTAAACCAACCATATCACAGCGCCTTTACCTTCCAAAAAGAGTGGATCGGTTCCAAAAATAGCGGATTGGTTTCCTTGTAAGAGTTTCACCAAAACTTACTCCAATTCGTTCTCGCGTGCAATTTTGTGACTGCTGCAGTAAAACAGTCATAACTTCTGCATACGAACTCGGATTTGGACGTTCTTGGACTCGTTCGAAAGATCACGAAATTTCCTATCAGATCCAGCCTTGTCTTTGACAAAATAGATATTTCCAAATTCGGCCATTAACAGTGAGAAAAGTTGCAATCTTTGTCAGGCTGATTGTTGATCCACCGCAAAAAAAAAAAAAAAAGAAGAAATTCTGTGAGCAAAGGAGAACAAAATAAAAAGAGGCCAGTGCAACAAAAGAGCCGCGCTGTGAAAGAAAAAAAAGGAAAAGAGAAGAAATTCTGTGAGCAAAGGAGAACAAAAGGGAGCTTTATCATTTTGGTGCTGCATATTGAGGATCCTAGCCTATATTTATCTTGTTTGTTCAAGGACCTTCATCTTTGTTCTGTGACTAAGTCTGCGATTAGGCTCGCGTCTCTAGCACGGTCTAGCCTAGGACCAGCATTGTACTGATTTTGAACAACTTTTCAGCTTACTTTGGATCAGTGGTACTAGTTCCTCCTTTGCTACATATTATTGCCTGTCCAAGCTCCACCATCTTCTAACCACACAGGTTCCGGAATTTGCAATCGCTTGCCACATCGAGGACTTGTAAGAACTTGGTAGAAGCTTGAGAGTGTGTGAGGCTTGCCACTTCATACAACCTAGTAGTTCATAGGAGCTTTCATATCTTTGTGAAGTTTCTTTGTTTCTACTAACTATGGCAGGTATTCCAAGCAATCATGGGAGTAACGTCGGCAGTGGGAGTGAACATGAGGACCCCCTCACACCAAAACAACGGCGTTGGGTCACTCATTTTCAGAGGATGCACAATCAGCATGAGATGCGAACTCGTGACACTCTTGATGCGATTCAGGTGCAATTGGCACCCCTCACTGAGCTTCAAGCACAGCTAGCACAACTTCTTCAAGGTGCTGCCCCCAACAATGGTGCCGCTGGTCATGCTTTGGGCCAACGCGGTGCTCCGCTTGCTCCTTTAAATGGGGTGGATCAAGAGGAGCACAACTACGCTGCCGATACCGAGGACGACTACAGGGTCAATGTGAACAACGACCGACCTCATCGTCGACTCCGCAACAACAGGCAAGGTATGGCTAGAAATCAACATGATCAAAGGGAAGAACGTGATAATTCTATGGCAAAAATGAAATTTACTATGCTTCCTTTTGATGGCACATATAATCCTGATGTTTATCTAGATTGGGAGTTGGCGGTAGATCAAAAATTTTCTTGCTATGACTTCTCTGAGCGTAGAAGGGTTCACGCTGCCACTAGTGAATTTACTGGTTTTGCATCTATTTGGTGGAAAGAACTTTGTAGAGCCAACCGTGATGTACCTACAACTTGGGATAGGTTGAAGCGTGTCATGAGGGCTAGATTTGTTCCTACATACTATGCTCGTGATTTGTTGAATAAAATGCAGCGCTTTAATCAAGGTGATAAGACGGTTGAGGAATATTATCAAGAATTGCAAATTGGCATGTTGCGCTGTGGGTTAGACGAGGGTGAAGATGCAAAAATGGCTAGGTTCTTGGGTGGGCTTAACCGAGAGATACAGGACATACTTGATTATAAAGAATACAATTCTATCACTCGTTTGTACCATCTTGCTTTGAAAGCAGAAAGGGAAGTGCAGGGTCGACGATCGACAACGCGAGGAAATCTTGGAGGCTCCTCCACATCCAAGTCGGTCCAGATCCATACCAAGGCATCATCTTCCATACCTGGACGTGTACCTACACCCGCTGTTCCAACTACTTCGACGCCATCACGCATTCCGGAGGCAAACAAATCAGTCACACTTCAAGCACCCACCAAGAGTGCTTCCTCAGTTGCCTCCACCGGTCGAACGCGGGAAATACAATGCTTTCGATGCAAAGGAATGGGGCACGTGATGCGAGATTGCCCTAATCAACGTGCTCTAATAATCAGAGAAAATGGTGAGTACACTAGTGCTAGTGACATTGATGAAGATGAATATGCTCTTGTTGCCACTAACACTGCAGAGCCAGCAGAAGAGATTATCACTTCTGCAGCATCCGAGAAATATCCGGCTCTTGTTGTCACACGTGTACTTAGCGCACAGCCTGCACGCGATGAACAAAATCAACGCCATACTATCTTTCAGACAAGGTGTGTGGTGAATGAGCGCGCTGTGCATGTCATTGTTGACGGAGGTAGCTGCAACAATCTTGCTAGTGTAGACATGGTCGAGAAGCTTGGCTTGACCACAAATCCACTGCCTCAAAAGTATGAAATTGAATGGCTCAATTCCAATGGTAAGGTTCAGGTAACTAAAACCGTTCAAGTACCTATCTCGATTGGTTCTTATCATGATAATGTTGTTTGCGATGTTGTACCCATGGATGCTTGCTCTCTTTTATTGGGTAGACCGTGGATCTATGATATGGATGCTATACATCATGGTAGGACCAATGAGTATACTTGTATAAGGAAAAGAAAATTGTTTTGAAACCCATGAGCCCTACAGAACTAAGAAACATTGATGTTAAAAGAGCTCAAAGAGAACAAGCAGAGAGTGGAACTAAAAGTGTAGCTAGTAAATCAACCCATTCAACTACACCAGTTGCTCAAAAACCTGATCTTAAGTTGAAGGGTAAAGTATTGTTGGCTACAAAAGTTCTCTCACAAGATAACATGGATAGTATAGAACCATTGCCATTATCTGTTTCTTTGTCTCCTGTTGTCACTAACTTTTTGCAGGAGCATGGCATGGAGTCGAGGACGACTCCAATTCAAGAAGGGGAGGATGATGAGGACATCACACCCAAGGATACAACCACTGCCCCTTCTTCCCCTACGACCGCTACTTCGTCCCCGACCGTCGCTGTTTCGGCCACTACTTCATCTACGACGCCTGGAGGGCTTAATCCGGAAGCAAGGCCTTTCCACCCACCTTTGCTGGACCAGCACGTCAAGATCATCCACCGAGGACAGCCCACGCGCCAAGGAAGGCCCAAGATCAAGCCCAATTCGTCGACAAGTCCGGTTAGGCCATCCAGGAGCAGCAGTACTTCAAACGGACATAACTTGGGCTCCCGGACTCCGTTTTCAGCGTGCGACCACCCGTTTGAAAGCTTAGGAGATAAGCTTTCCAATGGATCTGGTCCCAAGGCCAAATTCTGCTGGAGAGACGGGAAAACACAGAACAATCTCACGGGCCAGAAATCCCGGGTGCTGCGCCACCTTTCTTTTGGGCCCAAGGCCCATGTATCTTAGCGTTTTGGTGGCCAACGCTGTTTTGGCTGCCCTACACCTCCTGGCCATCGCTATATATATGGCAGCCACCGTTCTTTTACGTTTAGGTTTTGTTGTGTTTGGTAGACCCCGTGTGCGTCCCTCCTCGTGTTTGCGCGTGTCGACTAGACCACTCGAGCCGAGAAACAGAACCTCAACTTGTTCCTTTTGATTTCAATACTATCTATTCAGATTGCTTCATACTTTGTTCTTGCGGGTTCTCGATTTCTTGCAGGAACTACCGATCATTGGATCTTGTATCTGTGTGGAATTGGCATTGCGATTGTGAAGTGCCCGACCTGCTGGTTGGAAGCCCTAAATTCGGTGCCATCAACACCCCCAAATCGACGTATCATCATCTCACCGAAAGATCGGGATCGCCGCCCCCATCACTTAGAGCTACAAACTTCGAACTACACAATACAGCTAGCTTGCAAGTAGAGAGGGAGGGAGATCTAGAGGGAGAGAGAGATAAGTGTCGACAATTAAGCATACCTTAAAGAGAGGGGTGCAATCAACTTTCCTTCAGCTTGCCCTGATCACCCTAGCAGTGTAGCTGCGAGCGTGGAACTTTCATCACAAACAGAGGGACAGAGTGCAACAGAACAAAAGAGCAGCTCAGCAATGGTCGAGTGGGGTTTTTCTTATAATGGACCTTTTTCTAACGGTAAATACATGAAATAACCGTTAGACTAAGTAGGGTAATTTGCCGCTCACATATTCTATCGGTAAAAACACACATATACCTTTAGAGAATGTACATTGCTGAGCAAGTACAGGTCTTGTTCTATCGGTAAAGATGTGTATTGACCGTTAGATGATGCATGACACAGCACGTACATGAGTTTTTCTATCGGTAAATATGTGTATTGACTGTTAGATGATGCATGACACAGCAAATACATGTGTTTTTCTATCGGTAAATATGTGTATTTACCGTTAGATGATGCATGACTGAGCAAATATATGTTTTTTTCTACCGGTAAATATGTGTATTTACCGTTAGAGGAGGTTCTGGTACCAAACTGGTTATTGCATGACACACATGACACCAGTTGTTGGGGGAAATCTCCACACGGTCAAGTCTAGGTAAGTTCATGATTTCCCGGGGACAGTGGCCTCCGGTGCCTGCCCCGGGCGCCGCCTTTTAGGCGCCCGGGACCGTGCCTCCGGGGCATGTCCCGGGCGCCACCTTTTGGCTCCCGGGACCTCGCCCCCCGGGCGAGTCCCGGGCGCCGCCATTCGCCCGGGGACAGTGGCCCCCGGTGCCTACCCCGAGCGCCGCCTTTTGGCGCCCGGGACCTCGGCCCCCGGGCGTGTCCCGGGCGCCGCCATTTTCCCGGGGACAGTGGCCTCCGGTGCCTGCCCCGGGCGCCGCCATTTGGCCCCCGGGACCGTGCCCCCCGGGGGGTTCCCGGGCGCCGCCATTTGCCCGGGGACAGTGGCCTCCGGTGCTTGCCCCGGGCGCCACCGTTTAGGCTCCCGGGACCGTGCCTCCGGGGTATGTCCCGGGCGCCGCCTTTTGGCTCCCGGGACCTGGCCCCCCGGGCAAGTCTCGGGCGCCGCCATTCGCCCGGGGACAGTGGCCCCCGGTGCCTGCCCCTGGCGCCGCCTTTTGGCGCCCGGGACCTCGCCCCCGAGCGTGTCCCGGGCGCCGCCATTTGCCCGGGGACAGTGGCCTCCGGTGCCTGCCCCGGGCGCCGCCATTTGGCCCCCGGGACCGTGCCCCCCGGGGGGTTCCCGGGCGCCGCCATTTGCCCGGGGACAGTGGCCTCCGGTGCCTGCCCCGGGCGCCGCCGTTTAGGCTCCCGGGACCGTGCCTCCGGGGTATGTCCCGGGCGCCGCCTTTTGGCTCCCGGGACCTGGCCCCCCGGGCGAGTCCCGGGCGCCGCCATTCACCCAGGGACAGTGGCCCCCGGTGCCTGCCCCAGGCGCCGCCTTTTGGGGCTCGGGACCTCGCCCCCCGGGCGTGTCCCGGGCGCCGCCATTTGCCCGGGGACAGTGGCCTCCGGTGCCTGCCCCGGGCGTCGCCATTTGGCCCCCGGGACCGTGCCTCCGGGGTATGTCCCGGGTGCCGCCTTTTGGCTCCTGGGACCTTGCCCCCCGGGCGAGTCCCGGGCGCCGCCATTCGCCCGGGGACAGTGGCCCCCGGTGCCTGCCCCGGGCGCCGCCTTTTAGGCTCCCGGGACCCTGCTCTCCGGAAGGGGTCCCGGGCGTCATCGCCCTCCTAAAAGGTAAAATCCCTGTTTGTTTATCACGTGCAGGTCACGCGAGGGACGCCTCGGGAATCAGCGACCACCTGTCAAGCATCCAAGACGTTTGACCGGGAGAAGGACGGTCCTACCCTTCAATCCGACGGTGGCTTCTGGGGTAGTTTAGGCTTTTTGCTTCTTTTTGGGGCTATAAATAGCCCTTGTACCCCTCTGTTGAAAAAGATCAGCTCATTATTATTTGGAATAGCTAAGCTCACAGACGTGCTCCGGAAGCCTCTCCCCCGGAGAGAGCCTCCCCAGCCGGCTCCGGTCGGGAGCGCGTCAACAGGACTAGGGCCCCCACCGGGACCCGAACCTGTATAAATCCATGTGTCAATTCTTGTGTTTGTCCGGCGGGGGAGGACCGGTCACCCGGTCAACCCGCGCTACGTAATCTCCACTAGGATCGTCTTCAAAACCTGCCGGGGTATTCTTAATACCACGACAGTTGGCGCCGACCGTGGGGACCCGTGACAAATCGCCATGGCTCCTCCGAGAACAAGGGCCCGCGCCCTTCCCGGTGACGCCGGTCCCGGTGACCTGGCGCCGCCCGTCCGGGACACTGCTGTTCGGCCGCTTCCGTCCAGAGGCGACCATTCCCAGGTACCGCCTCCCACCTTTCCTCTCAATCTAGGTGCCTCCACGTCCAGGTCGCTCCCGGCGGCCGTGGGGACCTCGGCCGGGACGAGTTTCCCCCCGACGGCTCCCCCAGCTCCCCGAGATGCCCTGCTGGAGGCTCTCGTGGAGGGCCAGCTCCGCGCCCAGCGCTCTATGGAGGAGCTCCTCAGTGTGTTGGCGCGGCCCCCGGCCCCCACATTTTCGTCGCACACATATTCGGGGATCATGCCCCCGTTTATGGGATACCCGGCGGCCCCTCCGGCCTCCGGGGGGCTGTCTACCCCGTATGATCCCGCCGGGGGGTTCCCTCCCCCCGCGGGATATACTCCCGGACACTTCTCGGCACCCCGGCCTGTCCCGGTGCCGGGAGGCTATTTCATGCCCAGGCCCTTCGTGGCACCAGGGGGGTACCCCGTCCCCAGCCCGCTTCCGGGGCTGGGGGGTCATTCTATGCCGGGGGTTATTCCTACGCCGGGAGCCAGTCCCGCCCCTCGCGTTGCGTTTATCGCACTGGGGCCGGTCGACAGAGCAGCTCCCGTGCCTCAGCGAATTCCCCCCCGCATTGGCTCCCCAACCCCGGACGTCGCCGAGGGGCTCACCCCCCACTGGTTCCGGATGTCGCAGGGGCCTCCCCCTTTCCGGTCCCGGTCGTTGCCGCAGGGGCCCCCTCTTCGGATCTAAAACGCCGCCCCGGGCGCCCCCTCCCCGGTTCCGGATGGTGCAGGGGCTTCCCCCTTTCCGATCCCGGGGGCCGTCGCAGGGGGCTCCCCCCAGCAGGCCCCGGTAGCTTCCAGGCCGGCTGCTACAGTGCAGGAGCTCCCTCCCCCGGCGAAGCAGGTCCGCTTCTCCCGGGGGGAGGTCGAGCGAATGCATTCTCCCAACCGCGGGGAAGAGCTTCCCCCCGGTCGTTGTTGCAGGGAGCCTCGCTCTCGCACCAGTCGGGGGAAGAGACCCGCCGAAGAACCACCCTCCCCGGAGGGAAGCCCGGACGTCCGGGAAATCAGTCCCGACCCGGAAGAGAAGCGTCGTTACCACCACTCTGGCGGCCCTCTTGGGCCGCTACCTGACTCAGATAACGAGGGGGCGTCCCCCGTTAAAGAAGACAGTGACTGGGGCTCCCCCCGGGAAGTGCAGGGGGCGAACCAGCCTCTGTGTCGAAGACTCCGCAGCATCCGATGGCCGCGGCCCTACCGTCCCCCGCACATCGAGCATTATAATGGCGAGGCGGACCCTTACGAGTTCGTGCAGATCTACTCCACAGCCATCTCCGCGGCGGGGGGGGACGAGAGCGTCCAATGCAACGTCTTCCCCCTCTACCTCACCGGCATTGCCCGCTCCTGGTTTTACAATCTGAAGGCGGGCTCCATCAAGTCTTTCTCGCAGCTGAAGCGGGAGTTCTGCGCCAACTTTCAGGGAAATTACGTACGTCCCCTGGATTCTTCACAGCTATACACAGTGCGCCAGAGGACCAGGGAGACCATCAGAAGCTTCTTCAAGCGCTTTGCCCAAGTAAAAAGCAAAGTGGCCCACGTCCCGGACTCCACAGTGATCGAAGCCTGCAAAAGCGGGATCCTCCCGGGGGAACTCCACCGAAGACTCTCTCGAAGCTGCCCCTCCTCCGCCGACGAGCTCTTCAACGTACTCGAAAAGTACGCTCGCGCGGAGGAAGACGACATTTGGAAGAAGACCCAGGGGGCTCCTGCCCCCGCCGAGCGGGGGGCCCGGGATCCCCCCAGGCGCCCCAGGCAGGGGGGCCGTAGCGAACCACGGCCTCGGGACACTTTTGTCCTCGAGGGCGGAGGCGGCTCGCGCGACCCCCCGAAGGGCAACCGCCCCTTTCCCAAGCCGAGAGGCCATGGGGGAGGACAGTCTTCGCGCGGACGCGAAGGCCCCGCGGGGAGAAGCCGGGAAGGACCGTGGTGCAGCTTCCACGGGTCCAGTACCCACGCCACCCGAGATTGCCACCAGCTGCTGCAGCACTTCGCGGCGTTCCTCGACCAGCGCGGGCAGGGGGGGGGACTCCGGCATCCTTGCCCCCTCGGCCAGCTGTTCCGGCCCTTCCCGCTCCTGCGGGGGGGCAGCAGGTGCAGGAGGGGGAGCCTTCAGACGCTCTCCCCTTTCAAACTTCTCAGCGCCGCATCAACGTCATCGTAGGGGGGTCCGCCTCCGGGTGGGATTCCAAGCGCTAGCGCAAGGAGTACGCGCGAGAAGTTAAGGTAGTGGGGGTGCTACACGCGTCCGTGCCGCCTAAGTGGTCGGACGTCCCCCTCACCTTTACGGCGGAAGACGCGCGAGGGGTTCACTTCCCCCACGACGGCACGCTCATTGTCTCCGCGATAATCTACAACTGCCACTTGGCCCGCATCCTCGTGGACGGCGGAAGCTCCGCCGACGTCCTGTTCCTCAAAACCTTTAAGGAAATGCAGGTGGATGAGAAGCTCCTGCAACCAGCGGCAGGGCCTCTGCAAGGGTTTGTCCCGGGGAAGGCGATCCACCCCGTGGGCAAGGTAGATCTCCCGATCACCTTCGGCACCCCGGAGAACTACCGGACCGAGCTAGTCCGCTTCGACGTAGTGGACCTCCCCTCCTCCTACAATGTGATCATGGGGAGGACTACGATCAACCGGCTGGAGGCTGCCACCCATCAAAACTACTTGTGCATGAAGATCCCCGGGCCGCATGGCGTGATCAACGTCCGGGGGGACCAAGACATGGCCCGTGCTCTATATGAGCGCGCTGCTGCCACGATAGGAAGCGTCAACTTGATCAAGGCGCCCGGGGGGGAGGCGACCCCCCCGGATCCAGACGTCGCTGCGCTGCTCCCCGGGAGGCCCCTCCTCAAGCCGCGTCCGGAAGGGGGCCTCCGGAAGGTCCCGCTGTTCCCGGACAGAGGACAAAGTCGTCCAAATCGGGGCAGTGCTCCCCCAAGACCATGCAGCGCAACTTGCAGCCTTTCTGCGCGAGAACTCCGATGTTTTTGCGTGGAAGCCTTCGGACATGCGGGGCGTCGCCCGGGGGGTTATTGAGCACAAGCTCGCGGTAACCCCTGGTCACCCCCCTATCAAGCAGAAGTTGAGGAAGCTCTCCCTCGAACGTCAAGAAGCCATCAAGACGGAGATAGCCCGGCTCCGAGAGGCGGGGTTCATCCGGGAAGTGTTGCACCCCGAGTGGCTCGCAAACCCCGTCCTCGTCAAGAAATCAAGTGGCAAGTGGCACATGTGCGTGGACTTCACCGACCTTAACCACGCGTGCCCCAAAGACAACTTCCCGCTCCCGCGGATCGACCAGCTCGTTGACTCCACCGCGGGGTGCGAGCTGATGAGCTTCCTAGACGCCTACTCGGGATACCATCAAGTCCGGATGGCGGAGGGGGACGAGGAAAAGACGAGTTTCATAACTCCCCTCGGAACCTTCTGCTACCGCCACATGCCCTTCGGGCTCAAGAATGCGGAAGCCACCTTCCAGCGCCTGATGACGCTGGTCTTCAAAGATCAAGTCAGCCGCAACGTCGAAGTCTACGTAGACGACGCGGTCGTCAAGAGTCCCCGTGCAGCCTCCCACATCGACGACCTCGCAGAGACCTTCCGCAACCTCCGCGCGTTCGGGCTCAAGCTCAACCCGGAGAAGTGCGCCTTCGGGGTGCGCGGGGGAAAGCTCCTGGGTTTCCTCGTGTCCCAGCGGGGCATTGAGGCAAACCCCGAGAAGATCCGGGACTTCCTAGACATGCCCCCGCCGCGCTCCGTCAAAGATGTCCAGCGGCTCTCCGGCCGCCTGGCCGCGCTCAGCCGCTTCGTCTCCCGTTCGGGGGAGCGAGGGCTCCAGTTCTTCAAGATCCTCCGAGGGCTCGAGGGGTTCCGCTGGACCCCCGAGGCCCAGGAAGCCTTCAACGACCTCAAGAAGTACCTCTCGAGCCCTCCAATGCTCGTGAGTCCGTCTCTGGAAGAGCCCTTGCTCCTCTACCTCGCCGCGACCCCCGTCGCCGTCAGCGCGGTTTTGGTGAAGGAGCAAGGGGGGCAGCAACATCCCGTGTACTACGTCAGTGAAGCCCTCCAAGGAGCCAAGACTCGATACACGGAGATGGAGAAGATTTGCAACGCTCTCCTCATGGTGTCCCGGAAGCTCCGGCACTACTTCCTGGGGCACCCCATCACCGTCCCGTCGTCCCTCCCCCTGGGGGAGGTACTGCGGAATAAAGAAGCCACCGGCCGGATTGGGAAGTGGGGGGCCGAGCTTGCCCCCTTCTCCCTGTCCCTTACCGGCCGCTCCGCAATCAAGTCACAGGTCCTCGCCGACTTCGTCGCAGAATGGACTCCCGCCTCTGGGTCCGGGGACGAAGATCTCCCTGTGTCGTCCCGACGCAGTGACCATTGGACCCTGCTGTTCGATGGGTCGCTGTGTCTCGCCGGGGCTGGCGCGGGGGTAGTCCTCCGGAGCCCCGAGGGAAAGGAGCTCAAGTACGCCGCACGGCTCGAGTTCCCCGCAACCAACAATGTCGCCGAATACGAGGCTCTGCTCCTCGGGATGCGCCTCGCGCGCTCCCTGGGGATCCGGCGCCTCCTAGTGAAGGGAGACTCTCAGCTCGTTGTCTGCCAAATGGACAAGTCTTACCTGTGCCATGACGCAAATCTAAGTCTTTACTTGCAGGAAGTACGGAAGATGGAGAAGCATTTCGACGGCCTTGAGGCCCGGCATATCCCGAGGAGGGAGAATGACCGGGCCGATGCCTTGGCACGGGCAGCAAGCGCCCGGGAAACGCTCCCCAGGGGGGCCTTCTTGGAAATCATCATGAAGCCCTCGGTGGCCTCCCCGGATGCAGGCTCCGAGCCTCCGGTCCCGGAGGTCGCCGAGATCGTCCGGCCTTCATCTTGGATGGACCCCCTCATCTCCTTCATCAAGGGAAAGGGGGACCCTCCCAATGAGACTGAGGCTAAGCGCCTCCGGGCCAAAGCCCGGGCATAGCTCCTGCCAGAGGGAAGGCTCTACAAGCGGGGGGCTTCGGCCCTCCTGCGCTGCCTCCCCCGGTCGGAGGGACTTCAACTCCTGGAAGACATTCACGCGGGGAGCTGTGGTTCTCACCTAGCCCCGCGTGCCATCGCCGCCAAGGCCCTTCGGCAGGGCTTCTACTGGCCTACAGTCTCTCCGCGTGCGAAGCATGCCAGAAAATGGCCAAGGGCTCGAATCTCCCCCTTGTAGCGCTGCGGACTATCCCCATCACTTGGCCCTTCGTGCGCTGGGGGATGGACCTCTTAGGGCCCTTCCCCCCAGCGCCCGGAGGATACAAGTATGCAGTAGTCACGGTCGACTACTTTACAAAGTGGGTCGAGGCGGACCCCTTGGCTAGCATCACCTCCCGGGCCGTTCAGCGGTTTTTCTGGAAAAACGTCGTTTGTCGTTTTGGTGTCCCCCGGGAAATCACCGTGGACAACGGGACCCAATTCGACTCGGCTTATTTCCGGGAATTCTGCGAAGCCCTGGGGATCGTCATCCACTTCGCTTCAGAGGCCCATCCTCAGAGCAACGGGGCCGTCGAGAGGGTCAACGGCGTGATCCTACAGGGGCTGCGCCGGAGACTCGAACAAACCGCTTCCAAGCGGGGCGCGTGGGCAGAAGAGCTTCCCAGCGTCCTCTGCTCCATGCGCACGACCCCGTCCCGAGCCACAGGGCGTGCTCCCTTCTCTCTGGTCTACGGGGCGGAGGCAGTCCTCCCCCCGGAGATCGGCTTCCGGTCACTGCGGGTCGAGCTCCTGAACGGAGCCACGACCGCAGCCTACCGGGCCAACGAAGACAACCGGCGGTCGGAAATCGACCTCGTGGAGGAGGAACGCGACCGAGCGCTCCTCCGCCACGCCATCTACGAGCATGAGATGTCGCGCGCATACAACCAGCGCGTGCGCGAAAGAGCTTTCCGCCTTGGGGACCTTGTCCTCAAGCGCGTCACAGACCCCCAAGCCCAGGGTAAGCTCTCCCCCAAGTGGGAGGGCCCCTACAGGATCTCCACTGTCCTAGGCTCGGGGGCCTACAAGCTCTCCAACCTTCAAGAGCAGGAGCTGAAGCACACCTGGAACTTGCGTTTACTTCGCAAGTTCTACGTCTAGCCTTACGGGCCTGTCCCCTCCCCCGGAGCGGTCACGCCGGAGGGGGAGGAGGGACACTGTAGCTTCCTTTTTCCCCCCTTCACGGCTTCGCAGGGGGGGCTTTGTATATTTTGTTAATCAATGCATAGCCTTTTGTTCAAACTGTTTCACTGCAGGTGTTCTTGTTTACCGCCCCTAGCGGCGATGCCCTCCCCGCGAGGATGACTTCCCTATGAAGATGCCCTCCCCGAGAGGAAGCCCTCCCCGCGAGGATGCCCTCTCCGTGAGGAAGTGGGCCCTGACCCAGCAAGTCCCTCCTGTAGGGTAGCTTACGAACAGCCCTCGTGGACTGAGGGTGTAAGCGGCAACCCGGTCCCCAGCGGCCGCGGTAACGAGTCACTTTGGGAGACTAGTCCCCTACCCAAACACTCAAGACCCGTCTTCGGGCACTTCCTCCTCCGGGAGTAGACGCTCTCCTCAGTGGGACGTCTAATGGCTTTCTGGATTTTCTCCCTCCTCCGGGAGTGGACGCTCTCCCCAGCGGGACGTCCGAGGGATTTCTCAGGAGACCTTATTCCCTGTTCCCCGTTCTCACGGCGACCGGATGATTATCTTTCGGAGACCTTATTCCCGGCTCCCCGTTCTCACGGCGACCGGGCGATTGCCTTACGAAGATATGGGTTTCTCGGATATATTTTCCCCCAGACATTATTCCCGGTTCCCCGTTCTCCCGGGAAGCTCCCCTCCGGAGGTCTTATCAGCTTTTCACAAGCCCCTTCCGCGCCTTGTTCTCGGTTCCCCGTTCTGACGACGGCCGGATGAACCTCTCCCGGAAGGTCCCTCCCTCGGAAACCCCGTTTTTACAATTTTCTAACTTAGAAAAATATTTCTCCTACAGGTTATGTTCCCCCCGGGGACCCTGTTACCACCACAGCGCGCGGAGGTCTCCTCCGGCCCGCTGTGGGCGGGGGGGGACAAGGGGCCCCCGGGTCACCCACGAACAAACATAGCTCATTCTTTTGAAGACGAGCCCCACAGACCAGCCAAGAAGAAAAGACAAAGCAAGCAACAAAAGAAAGGCAGCTTTATTTATTGGGAGATCCGGAGGACATCTTCCCCCTCCGGTGGGTTTCGGAAATGATACAACCCGGGTCCTAACCCGGGGGATTTTCTACGAGCCTGAGGCCCCTACGCCTAAAGCTCCCGGAGGCGCTCCCTCAGCTCCCGGGCCAAGTCCCGGTACAGCTCCCGGACGCGATGCTGCGAGTCTCGGAGCACATCTTCGGGCCAAAACTCGTACCCCGCCGGTGGAAGTATCCGGAGGGGTGGTACCATCTGGGCCTCCGGACGCGGGGGGGATAGTTCGGCACAGCTATTGTCGAAATTGTCCAAGTGCCACTCCGGGCGCCACCTCAACCGGACAGGCTCCCGGGCAGTACTCCCGTCGCGCTCCCCGGAGACAAGGCTCAGCAAAATCAAAGCCGCTTGGGCGTCCCCCGGAGAGCCTCTCCCGGACCGTTGCCCGGGAGTAACCCCCCGGGAACCCTGGTAACATTTCATCGCAAAGACTTAGAAAATTTGAAATATATTCCATTGCAAAATGATTTTTGTACAAGTGCCCGGGGCTTCTCCTAAGAAGCTACCGGAATCAAAATGTCTAACAAAATAAAAAGGGGTCCTAGCTAAAGACCCGGGGGGAGGCTCATACTTTAGCTTTGGGGTCCTCCCCCCGGGGGGCCTCCTCCGAGGCCAGGGCAGGAGTATCCGCGGCCGGAGGCGCCGGTGTCGGGAACCTCATCCGGATGATTCGATCGTAGAACTCCCCCGCCAGCAGCTCCATCTCCCGGCGCGTTGGCTCGAAGGCCTCCGGGAAGCTCCGGGGGATGCGGCCCCCGATCGCCCGGGCGCCGACCCCCCGGTAGTCAACGAGCCCCGCGGCGGCCGCGATGACGGGGATCGCCCGGCCCGGTGCCCGGATGTCCGCAGCCTCCGGGATGGCGGAGACTTGTGCATTAAGAAAACGCACAGCCTCCGCGAGGGTCGCCGGGGGCACCTCCGGGCCGCTCTCGGAGCCCAGGCTAACGCCAAGGCTTTCCAAGGCCGAGCGGACGGAGCGGCCCGCGTCCGACAGCGCCCGGACGCTGGAGCTCTCGAGCTCCTGGAGCGCCTTCTCCCTCACCTTGGCCTCCTCTCGGAGGCGGCTGTAGGCGCCGTCCGAAAGGTGCACCTGGGCCCGGGCCCGGGACAGCTCATCAAGAGCTTCGTCCCGCTCCCGGAGGGCCGCCTCCCGCTGCTCCACGCAAGCCGCGGCCCGGCTCTCCGCCTCCTTGAGCAGCCGGGTGACCCGCTGCTCAAGGCCCCAGGTAACAGTCGCTACCTACAAAATACATAGAGTTAGAAAAATCTTAAGTGCAGGAAAAAAGCCGTAGTATTAAGAGCTCGGGTTACCTGGGCTCCGAGGGACTCGAGCCCCTCAAAACGCTCGTGGAGCGTTCCTCCTGCTACGAAGGCCTGCACCTTCCGGTTGTGCAGGCCCTCCGCGTAGCGGGCCACCTCCCCCGCAGGAAGTAGGGAGGTATCTTGCCCGGCCCTCCCGTCGCGGCCGGGAGAGGGCCCTCGGACCTCGGAATCCGGGAGCACGGCCGGCGTCGCCGGCGTCTTCGTCGACGAAGTTTCCTCCGAAGACGAAGACGAAGATTGGGCGGGGTTCTCCGCCCGGGGGGGGATCATCGGGCCTTTCCCCGCCCCAGGCCGAAGGGCCCTCGGGGCCTCCTGCTCCGGGGGGACCACGTAGACCGAGGGGCTCCCCCCCTCGTCGTCCACCGGCCAGAGGCACGGAGGCTCCGCCTCCGAGAACCTCACCTCCAGCCTCTCCAGCGCCAATGCCGCAGGGAGAGGCGAGAGGGGCGCCACTCGAACTGGCGACGGGGCGTAGTCCGCGGAATCGGACCCCGCCCCGCTGATAACAACCTCCTTCCCCCGGGCCTCGACGGGGGCCTCCGGGGGCGGAGGCGTCGCCTCTGCCCGGGGCGCCGCCCGGGCATGTTTGGCTCCGGGAACCGCGTCCCGGGCCCTCACCGGCGTTGTCGCCGGCGTCGTCGTCGGGGCGGGGGTCTTTTGGACCCGGGGCCTTTTGGGCTCCGAGCCCCCGGCCACATCCTTCCCCCACTTATGAGACCCGGGGGTGGGAAGGGGCTTCCTCTCCGGAAGCCTGAGCCCGTAGGCCTCGGCCACCAGGTTCCGGGGAGGCCCCTCCCCCACGAGGCGCACGATGCGCTCGTGTTCGTCGGCAAAGTACCTCCCCAGGAGGTGCTCCGCCCTGTCCTTCGCCGCTGGATACGGGCGCACTGCAAGAGGTAAAGAGTTAGTCAATTTTCATAAAAAATCATGTGCGAAAGTGCAGGGTACTTACGCCGTGTCACCGGCTTCACCGGAGGCCGCTGCTCCGGGCCCATGCCGATCCCCCTTCTCCCGCGTGAGAAGGGGGAAAGCCGCAGGAGCGCCAACTCCTCCGCGGCGTCCCGCATCGAGCGGGCCTTCTTCGTCAGCACCACCTTCCCGAGGAGCTCGAACTCCTCGTCCGTCCAACCGGCGGCTTCGGTGCGGATGACCGGCTGTAGGTGGGAGGCTCCGGGGCGTAGACCACCGCCTCGTCCCGGACCCGGAGGTAGAACCACCTCCGGAGCCAGTCCCCCCAGTTGTCCCGGGAGGCCGCCGCCGGGTAGTCCGCCACCCGGGAGGGCAGCATTTGGACCATCACCGAGCCGAAGGGGGACTTCGGTCCTCCCTTCACCAGGTGGGAGCTCCGCGCTGCCGGCTCGTAAAAGTACCGGAAGGCGCGGAGGGTGGGCTCCCGCCCGGTCGCCGTCTCGTACAGCCAGATGAAGAGACCCATCCGGACGAGGGCGTTGGGGGTGAGGTGGTTGAGCGCCACCTCGTACTCCTTCAGGAACTCCCGGAGCATCGGGTGCACCGGGAGCCGGAGCCCTGCCTCGAGGAAGGCCTCAAAGGCCACAACCTCTCCGGGCCTAGGGCGAGGGGCTCCGTCCCTCTTTAAGGGGACCCGGATGTCCCCTTCCGCGACAATGCCCTTCTCGACCAAGGACTCCGCGTTCGAGGCCGAGAATTCGGAGGCCCAGAGGAAATCCATGGGGATTTCCTCCGGAGGCACCTCCGTGGTCTTCGTTCGCTTTGGGCGCCATAAGGTTAGTCTCTCTTGATGGGTGGCTAAGTTTTCAGGTGGCTACGTCTACAACTCCCGGACGCTCGCTACCGGAAAAGGCTACCGGAGAAGCTACCGGAAGAGCGCTACCGGGAGAGCTGAAGCTAGAGTTGAAGATTTGGAATGAGCTACCGGGGCCCCCTAAGGCCCTATTTATAGAGGCTGGCCATGATCTAGATGCGCGCCACGTGGCCCCATCGGAGCAATCTGGACCACTGAAATTCAAACCGTGCGCGGGAAACGAAGGGACAGGCGCGTAAATCGAGATGCCGGTTCGAACCGCGCGTGCATTTATTGCGAAAACGGTGCGGCCATAAAGCGCCCGGCACAGAAACCGAAGCGTCGCCGGGGGTCCGGTGATTTTCGTCCGGAGGTTTCGCCCGGTGATTTTCGTCCGGAGGTTTCCCGGCGCCGCCGTTTAGGCTCCCGGGACCGTGCCTCCGGGGTATGTCCCGGGCGCCGCCTTTTGGCTCCCGGGACCTGGCCCACCGGGCGAGTCCCGGGCGCCGCCATTCGCCCGGGACAGTGGCCCCCGGTGCCTGCCCCGGGCGCCGCCTTTTGGCGCCCGGGACCTCGCCCCCCGGGCGTGTCCCGGGCGCCGCCATTTGCCCGGGGACAGTGGCCTCCGGTGCCTGCCCCGGGCGCCGCCATTTGGCCCCCGGGACCGTGCCCCCGGGGGGTTCCCGGGCGCCGCCATTTGCCCGGCGACAGTGGCCTCCGATGCCTGCCCCGGGCGCCGCCGTTTAGGCTCCCGGGACCGTGCCTCCGGGGTATGTCCCGGGCGCCGCCTTTTGGCTCCTGGGACCTGGCCCCCCGGGCGAGTCCCGGGCGCCGCCATTCTCCCGGGGACAGTGGCCCCCGGTGCCTGCCCCGGGCGCCGCCTTTTGGCGCCCGGGACCTCGCCCCCCGGGCGTGTCCCGGGCGCCGCCATTTGCCCGGGGACAGTGGCCTCCGATGCCTGCCCCGGGCGTCGCCATTTGGCCCCCGGGACCGTGCCTCCGGGGTATGTCCCGGGCGCCGCCTTTTGGCTCCCGGGACCTTGCCCCCCGGGCGAGTCTCGGGCGCCGCCATTCGCCCGGGGACAGTGGCCCCCGGTGCTTGCCCCGGGCGCCGCCTTTTAGGCTCCCGGGACCCTGCTCTCCCGAAGGGGTCCCGGGCGTCATCGCCCTCCTAAAAGGTAAAATCCCTATTTGTTTATCACGTGCAGGTCACGCGAGGGACGCCTCGGGAATCAGCGACCACCTGTCAAGCATCCAAGACGTTTGACCGGGAGAAGGACGGTCCTACCCTTCAATCCGACGATGGCTTCCGGGGTAGTTTAGGCTTTTTGCTTCTTTTTGGGGCTATAAATAGCCCTTGTACCCCTCTGTTGAAAAAGATCAGCTCATTATTATTTGGAATAGCTAAGCTCACAGACGTGCTCCGGAAGCCTCTCCCCCGGAGAGAGCCTCCCCAGCCGGCTCCGGTCGGGAGCGCGTCAACAGGACTAGGGCCCCCACCGGGACCCGAACCTGTATAAATCCACGTGTCAATTCTTGTGTTTGTCCGGCGGGGGAGGACCGGTCACCCGGTCAACCCGCGCTGCGTAATCTCCGCTAGGATCGTCTTCAAAACCTGCCGGGGTATTCTTAATACCACGACACCAGTTCTCACATCCAAAGAATCATATCTAAACATAATGTAACATCAAACGGATCTTACATCAAACAGATCTTAACTAGAAGATAAAGCAATATTTCAAGAAATGCTAATTTGTGGATTAACTAGGAGACACAAAAATACTTTTCTTAGGTACTTGATACTTCATCTTGCCAAAGAAACTACACATGCCAGTTCACAAATTCAGGTACAAACATACACATGCCAGTTCACCAATACAAATTCAGGTACAAACATACACATGCCAGTTCACAAATTCAAGTGCATGTCTGAAACAGCAGTACAAATACACACCTACCTACCAATACAATTAAATACACAAATACTCCCTACACATTCAAGTTCATGTCCCAAATAGCAATACATGATACACAAATATACAACAATATACAAATACAACAATTCACACATTCGATGTATATTAGAAAAGCCACGTCTCAAATTAACAACAGATCACGACGAGGACCCAGTGGCCCATACATTTTACATAAAAGAGAACCTTTGCAGGTTGCGACAATGCAACTACCGACTACAAGTTAGACCTGATACATCACAAGTCCATTCATCCAAAACAGCAAATGTCTGAACCACATTGGACTTAACCATAGGAGTTCAGTTCGAAGACGCCCAAGGAGCTGGAACTGTCGTCGAGTTACATTTGTATTGGTGATTTCCTCGGACTTAAACTCGATCAACTCAACTCCATTAACAAAAAGAACCTACCTTTCAAGATGTTGTTCTATGTAGTGATGGTGTAGAATGGCTGTGCAAATGACAACAATTCTTCTTCTCCAAGCAGGTAAGCATCTGGCCACAAGCTGGTGCATGCAAAAAAAAATAAGATACTTTCTATAGGTCCTGATTTGAGAAACACGCCGGGCTTAAGGATCTTCTCGACCGAGCCAACCAAGATCTCGCCCTTCACGTCCTTCCAGCTCTCGATGGTGATCTTCACCATTTCTTTCACCAACAAGCCAATGTAGGCAGCGTACTGCGATGAAGAACCGTGAAATATGTTGCCCCTCATGAGCATCATCCAAGGAACTGCACAGATCATAATCATATTGAAAAGAAGACACATCAAAATGAAGGATACAAAAATTGCAGAATAATTGCCATAATCGCATTAGAATAATCTAACAATATTGCCGAAATTTTACGTACCTTGCTTGGGATGCCGAAATCTAGAGGGCGTCGATGGAGGCGCAGAGGTGCAGCGGTCACCGGTAGAGGTGCGCTGGCCGTCCATGGAGCTTCCGGGTTAGGACTAGGAGCACCAGATGAACTGTGAGAATGAAAGAGACATACCCGGGTATTTATAGTACTAGATAAGTTCTATCGGTACACAACCGCATACCGTTAGTAATTTTATATATCTTCTAACAGTATACATATAAATTACTGATAGAATAAAAATATTTGTAGAAGGTGAATGGTTCTATCGGCACAATACATATTGCCGATAGGAAGTTTTGTACATACTCTGTCGGTATATACGTACATTGCCGATAGAATAATACTAGTTGTAGAAGGCGAACATTTCTAAAATATTTTCGCTATATTCTAACGGTATAAACATACATTACCGATAGAATAAATCTATTAGAAGACGAACAGTTCTAGGAAATTTTTGATATATTCTAACGGTACAAGCATCCATTACCGATAGAATAAAAATATTTGTAGAAGGCGAACGGTTCTATCGGCACACTACATATTGCCGATAGGAATTTTTGTACATATTCTGTTGGTATACGCATATATTACCAATAGAATAAGACTAGTTGTAGAAGTCGACCAGTCCTATCGGCGTACAACATTCTCCCGTCAGTACTTATGCATCTCTTCTAACGGCAAATATGTTCATCACCGCTAGAGTATGTTGGGGGAAATCTCCGCGGAACTAAGTCCAGGTAAGTTGAGCCACATTTGCCCGGGGACCTGGCCTCCGGTGCCTCCTCGGGTGCCGCCTTTTGGCCCCCGGGACTTGGCCTCCAACGCCGTCCCGGGCGCCGTCGTTGGCCCGGGAGCATGGCCTCCGGTGCCTCCCCGGGCGCCGCCTTTTGGCCCCCAGGACTTGGCCTCCGGTGCCGTCCCGGGCGCCGCCCTTTGCCCGGGGAGCTGGCCTCCGGTGCCTCCCCGGGCGCCACCTTTTGGCACCCGGGACATGGCCTCCGGCGCCATCCCGGGCGCCGCCATTTGCCCAGGGAGCTGGCCTCCGGTGCCTCCCCGGGCGCCGCCTTTTGGCCCCCGGGACTTGGCCTCCGGCGCCGCCTTTTGGCACCTGGGACATGGCCTCCGGCGCCGTCCCGGGCGCCGCCATTTGCCCAGGGAGCTGGCCTCCGGTGCCTCCCCGGGCGCTGCCTTTTGGCCCCCGGGACTTGGCCTCCGGCGCCGTCCCGGGCGACGCCCTTTGCCCGGGGAGCTGGCCTCCGGTGCCTCCCCGGGCGCCGCCTTTTGGCCCCCGGGACATGGCCTCCGGCGCCATCCCGGGCGCCGCCATTTGCCCGGGGACCTAGCCTCCGGTGCCTCCCCGGGCGCCGCCTTTTGGCACCCGGGACATGGCCTCCGGCGCCGTCCCGAGCGCCGCCATTTGCCCGGGGACCTGGCCTCCGGTTCCTCCCCGGGCGCCGCCTTTTGGTCCCCGGGACTTGGCCCCCGGTGCATGTCCCGGGCCTCATCGTCCTCCTCCAGGTAAAGTCTTGGGTTGTTTGTCACGTGCAGGTCACGCGGGGAGTACCTCGGGAATCAGCGACCACCTGTCAAGCATCCAAGACGTTTGACCCGGAGAAGGACGGTCCTATCCCTCAATCCGACGGTGGCTTCCGGGGTAGTTTAGGCTTTTTGCTTCTTTTTGGGGCTATAAATAGCCCTTGTACCCCTCAGTTGTGAGCAGGTGATTCATTTGTTGGAATAGCTAAAAACTAACAGGTGTGCTCCGGAAGCCTCTCCCCCGGAGAGAGCCTCCCCAGCCAACTCTGGTCGGGAGTGCACCGACAGGACTAGGGCCCCCACTGGGACCCGAACCTGTATAAATCCTCGTGTCATTTCTTGTGCTTGTCCGGCGGGGGAGGACCGGTCATCCGGTCAACCCACGCCGCGTATTCTTCGCTAGGATCGTTCTCAAAACCTGCCGGGGTATTCGCAATACCACGAGAGAGAAAATCATACTGCTTCTTCTAACGGTAAGTTTCTTACAAACCGATAGGAAAAATACACCCGTTGGCCTTTTATGACCGCGAGGCACATTTTCTATCGGTTTTCTACTAAATCGCTAATAACCGATAGAAGATAGGGGTTAGTAGACTGCATTTCTGTACTAGTGGGATGGAGAGGAGCAGACAAGAAGCTCAAGCTACCCAGAATCAGATAGTGCAAGTCATGCAAGCTCAGATGTTGAAGAATAATCAGACAATACGAGCTCAAATACTAGAACAGATGCTGCAAAGAATTCCAGTAAAGTTAGCAAAGTATGTAAGGGAGTGAAACTTAATATATGTGGAGAGGAGTTCTCTGCTAAGCTACTAGTTTTGGAACTACAAGGTTTAGATATCATACTTGGAATGGACTGGTTGTTGGAACATAAAGGACAATTGGATTGTGAGCATAAGACCATTACCCTTACCAGTCCTAATGGTAAAGAAGTTTTTTTCCATGTTGCGAGGATGTTAGTAGAACGCCCAACGCAGAATCTGCACAGTTTGGAGAAAGTGGTGAATCAGATTCCTGTAGTTGGAGAATACCTGAGAGTGTTTCGAGAAGAGTTACCAGAAATACCCCAGATCGAGTTTTTGAACTCAATATAGGATTGAAGCCTGGAATGGCACCCATATCAAAAAGGCCATATCGGATGTTAGTCAAGGAATTAGAGGAGCTTAAGAAGCAATTGGAGGAATTGGAGGCAAAAGATTTCATACGACCCAGCATATCACTATGGGGAAACCCAGTGTTGTCTGCAAAGAAGAAGAATGGAGGACTTCTCATGTGTGTGGATTACAGAGTCCTGAATAAGGTTATAATTAAGAACAAGTGCCCTCTACTAAGAATAGATGAGCTATTTGATCAGCTTAGAGGAGTTGGAGTCTTTTCAAAAATTGACTTAAGGTTCGGATATCATCAGTTGAAAATAAAGGAGGAAGACATACCTAAGACTGCTTTTACTTCTAGTTGTGGTCTCTATGAGTCTACAGTGGTACCATTCGGGTTGACCAATGCCCCGACACTTTCATGAACGTGACCAACATGACATTTATGGATTACCCGGATAAGTTTGTGGTAGTGTTTGTTGATGACATTATGATATACTCCAAGGACCAAGAGGAGAATGCTGACCACCTACGAAGAGTCTTGGATAGACTAATGGAGCAACAGTTTTATGCTAAGTTGGATAAGTGTGAATTTTGGATGAAGGAAATTTCATTTTTAGGTCACATGAGGACAGCAGAAGAGATACAAGTGCATCCAGCTAAAGTCGAGGCCGTGAAAGAGTGGAAACAATCAGATTCAATGACATAAGTCATAAGTTTTCTTGGATTAGCTGAGTATTATCGCCAATTCATTGAAGGATTTTCCAGCTAGCCAAGCTGCTCACTAGTTTGTTGAAAAAGGATGTCCAATTTGAGTGGATAGAAGATTGTCAGAAAAGCTTCAAAGAATTGAAACGAAGGCTAACAACTACACCAATTCTAGTACTCCCTGATAATAAGAAGAACTTTGAGGTATATTGTGATGCATCTAGGCACGAACTGTGCTTTGTCTTAATGCAAGAAGGAAGAATAGTCACATTTGCATCCAGGCAACTACAGTCACATGAGGAGAATTATCCGACCCATGACATGGAGTTAGCAGCAGTGATTCATGCACTCAAGAATTAGAGACACTAGCTACTGAGCAGAAAGGTTTACTGCAACACCACTGTTGAACCAGAGTTAATAGAGGATTTGCATCGGCAAATGATTGAATTGGTAGATCAAGGTTTCATGGCTGCATTGTCAGTTACGCCTACCTTGGAAGAAGAGATTCGAAAATCACAAGGAAGGGATGAAGGAAGTCAGGAGATCAAAGAGAATATGAAGATTGGAACAACAGTAGAATTTTGGTAAGATGAGCAAGGTACCATTTGTCCTGGTAAAAGGATATGTGTTCTAGATGTTAAAGAGATCAAGACACTAATTTTGAAAGAAGCTCATAACACTCCATACTCTATTCACCCCAAAAGTACTCGGATGTATCAGGACTTGAAGAGTCAATTTTGGTGGAGTTGCATGAAAAGAAAGATTGCCGAGTATGTGGCAAAGTGTGGTACATGTCAGAGGATAAAGGCCAAGCATCAGAGACCAGCAGGATTGTTACAACCACTACCCACGCCAGAATGGAAATGAGAAAAGGTTGGAATGGATTTTATCACAGGACTTTCGAAGAAAAAGAATGGATATGACTTTGTATGGATGATCATGGACAGACTGATGAAAGTAGCGCACTTCGTACCAGTGAAGACAACTTATGATGGCATCAAGTTGGGAGAAATCTATATGACTAAGATAGTGACTCTACATAGGATACCCAAGAGGATTGCGTCGGATCGTGGAGGACAATTCACTTCAAGATTTTGGAAAAGTCTGCATGAAACCTTAGGGACAAGGTTGAACTTCAGCACAGCTTACCACCCTCAGACTGAAGGACAGACAGAACGAGTAAATCAAATACTGGAGGATATGTCACGAACATGTGTGCTCGAATATGGAATTTCATGGGAGTTATTCCTGTCATACGCAGAGTTCACATACAACAATAGCTATAAGCCTAGCTTACAGATGGCCCCATTTGAAGCCCTATATGGTCGCAAGTGCAGAACACCCTTACATTGGTCAGAAGTTGGAGAAAGGCAACTAATCGGCCTAGAAACAGCTCAAGACGCAGAAGCTCATGTACGAATCATTAGGAAGAAGTTGAAGACCGCACAATTAAGACAGAAGAGTTATGCTGACAACCGACGACATGATTTATCTTTTAAGACAGATGACCATGTGTATCTCAAAGTAACACTTCAAAAGACTACTACCAGATTACAGAAGAAGCATAAACTGAACCCCAGATACATTGGACCGTACCGAGTAATAGAAGGAAGAGGAGAAGTGGCTTATCAGTTTGAGTAGCCACCAGAAATGCGAGGAATCCATGATGTTTTCCATGTTTCACAGTTGTGTAAAAGCCTGAGGAAACCAGAAGATCAGTTACAGACAGATGATATCTCAACTCAACCAAATCTGACTTACGAAGAGAAACCAGCCAAAATCTTAGAGATTGCAGAACGTCAGCTCAGGAGAAGAGTGATCAGCTTCTGTCAAGTTCAATGGTGCAATCACTTAGAAGATGGATCGACTTGGGAAAAAGAGAGTCAGAATTGCAGCAAGCCTTTCCTTATCTTTTCTCTAACTAGTCCGAATCTCAAGGACGAGATTCTTTTTAAGGAAGATAGATTTGTAACAACCTAAAAATCCGACTTTTCACCCCCCCTCTCAGACTTTCCCTCAGATTAATCGATCCCAATTTCAGTTCCTTTCGATTCCAATTTCAAATTAATTCTTTTAATTCTTCTCTATCAGCTATTCCTTTTCATCTGTTAAAACCCAAATCATATGCTCTATCTGTTCGTCATGCATTCATATTTTAAAATTCATCGCATCATGATTTTATGCATAAGATAAAACAATTTCTCACATGAAAGGATAGCTTTTTATTTAAAGTTATGCTTTTGAGAATTGTTTAATTTCAATAATGCATAAAGAGATTCTTTAAAATTTGTTAATATATTTTAATGGCACAAGTAACCAGATTTTACTGCTTTTCATGCACTGGCATTTTGCAATTCAGTCCCTCCTATTTTTAGAAATTCCAAACAAGCCCCTAGACATGACAAAAGTGTTATTTTATGTGCAATTACCCTTCTACCCTCACCCATTTCACAGCCAACACAGTGCAAAGACTAAAATGCCCCTACTGGATGCATTACAACTCAGCACCTCGCTTCTAACACAAGAAACCACCTGAATGCCACTTTATATAAGGAAATACTTAGCCATTTTCAGTTCAATTCATCACAATCACACTTAAACCAGCAATAGGCATGTATCTCAAGCACTTAGGCACACAATGCACTTGCAGAACGTCAGCTCAGGAGCAGACTGATCAAGTTCTGTCAAGTTCAATGGTGCAATCACTCAGAAGATGGATCGACTTGGGAAAAAGAGTCAGAATTGCAGCAAGCCTTTCCTTATCTTTTCTCTAACTCGTCCGAATCTCGAGCACGAGATTCTTTTTAAGGAGAATAGATTTGTAACAGCCCAAAAATCTGACTTTTCACCCCCCTACTCAGACTTTCCCTTAGATTAATCGATCCCAATTTCAGTTCCTTTCGATTCCAATTTCAGATTAATTCTTTTAATTCTTCTCTATCAGCTATTCCTTTTCATCTGTTAAACCCTAAATCATCTGCTCTATCTGTTCGTCATGCATTCATATTTTAAAATTCATGCCATCATGATTTTATGCATAAGATAAAGCAATTTCTCACATGAAATGATAGCTTCTTATTTAAAATTATGCTTTTGAGAATTGTTTAATTTCAATAATGCATAAAGAAATTCATTACAAATTGTTAATATATTTTAATGGCACAAGTAACCATATTTTACTACTTTTCATGCACTGGCATTTTCCAATTCAATCCCTCCTATTTTTAGAAATTCCAAACAAGCCCCTATGATCCGTTTAAGACCTAGTCTTGGTTTTCGCACTAGGCTCGCCCAGATTCTAATATGCGGAATAACGGGATCTTACTCGGAAATACCGAAACCCAAAGTAATTGCACAACTCTTTATTTCAAAGAGGGCTTTACACGTCGAACGTTAGGCACACTTGCCTACGTCGGAGGAGCTATAAGTGTCTAAAACTCAAATAAGTTCTATGACTCTTCGATGATCTAAACTAGACCTATTACAAGGTATTTATAGTCCAATCGTATGAGTACGTATCAGACTTAGTAATCCTAAACGTATTAGACTCATATAACTAACTTAACTAATCCTAAACAGATAAGCTTAGATATATATATAGGATTACAATTCCGAACAGGGAACGAATTCCTTTTCCTGGTCGCGAACCAATCCATGGTCGCGAAACCTTTCTGAACACTGTTAAGGTCGCAAAGCCGTATGCGATCAGGACTTGGTCGCGAATCCGTATGCGATCAGGACTTGGAGATCCTCCCGGATCATGACTCCCTTGTTGAGAAGGAGCCAACCCCTGTTGCGACCTCTCGATCAAACTGGAGATGTGGAAATTGGGCTTGTCCATCTTCTTTGGTGTACCACTTTGCCGCACGTGCTCGTTGATCTTTCCGACCGATTCGAAAAGTCTCCTTTGTGCCACTGCGGGTGGTAGTCACCTTCTTCTCCAGAATCACATCTTCACGTAAAGGTTTGCCTCGTTGATAGACCAAGTCTTCAATAGATGGTACTATGGTATCAGGCTCATCATCCAGCATTGAAGGCTCGAAGAGTTTGAGGTGCTCAACATTGACAACCAAGTAAATATCCATGTATGGAGGTAACTCAAGCTGACAAGCATTATTATCCACTTTCCGCAAAATCCGAAAAGGACTATAACGAATGGGTTTGAGCTTCTTACCTTCACCTTTAAGTCTCTCCTTACTCAAATGTAACCATACCATATCACCTTCTTGAAATTGCGCATCAACTCGGTGCCGATCATGTCGCGCCTTGTACTTGAGTTGAGTTTTCAGCAAGTTCTGTTCAACCTCACGATGGAGTCGTTGAATACCTTCCAGGAACTTTTGTGCTCGATCCTGATCAGATGCTTCCTTGCTGTTCTGTGCTGAGGTAGGGATCACAAACTCCAGGTCAAATGGACTCTGTGGTAGAAATCCTAAACAGACCTCAAACGGCGACTTTCCAGTCGAACCATGCACTGCTCGATTAAAAGCAAACTGTAGGTACGGTATGCTTTCATCCCAGGTCTTCGGGTGCTTCGAGTTATATCCTCTCAAGAGATGAGCGACTGTGCGATTAACCACTTCGGTTTGACCATCTGTTTGCGGATGAAAAGCAGTACTCCTCTTTAGCTTGGTGTCCATCATCGTCCAGAGTGATCACCAAAAGTGACTAAGGAACCGGGTATCGCGATCAGACACAATAGAAGTCGGCAGTCCGAAGTGTGTCCAAACGTGTTGAAAGAATACCCGAGCTGCTTCTTCTCCCGTGATAGTCTTTCGACAAGGTATAAGAACAATCATTTTGGAGAACCGATCAACGACCACGAATAGATAGTCGTTGCCACGTCGGGTCTTAGGCAATCCTCCTAAGAAATCCATGGATATGCTCTCCCATGGTCGCGATGGAACTGGCAAAGGAGTGTACAAACCTAATTTCCGGTTTGCCGGTTTCGAGATGCTGCAGAGACCACAGCCTCGAACGAAACTAGCCACATCTTGCTGCATACGCGGCCAGAACACATGCCAGTGAAGATTTTGCAACGTTTTTGTAACCCCAAAGTGACCAGCTACCTTCAATGTATGCGCTTCTAGCAACCATTGAATTCGAGGTGCTCCACGAGGTATGCAAAGTAAGTTGCCTTTGTACAAGAGTCCTTCTCGACGAACGAACTCCGTAGGTTTCCCTGTTTCGAGCTCAGTCAGTACTGTTTGGAAAACAGGATCTTCACTGTACATAGTGGCATAGTCATCATGACATGAGGGCTTGATCTGCATGAATGCTGATAAACAGAGGGCCGTAACTGGTGGTCGCGACAACATGTCCGCCAATTTGTTGTGTACGCCCTTCTTGTACTTAATCACCAGATTGAACTGCTGCAGATACGACATCCACTTCATGTGCCGAGCTTGCTGTAGCTTGGACTGAATTTGCAAATATTGCAATGGTTGATGGTCGGTGTGGACAACCGTCTCTTTATCCAAAAGATAACACCACCAATGTTTCACGGCCTGATGCAGTGCGCATAACTCCTTATCATAAGTCGGATAGTTCTTCTGAGCTCCCTGGAATAACTCGGAGTGATATGCCACTGGTCGACCTTCTTGCATAAGCACTGCGCCCATCGCATAACCTGAGGCATCGGTTTCCAGCTCGAACGGTTTCTGGAGATTCGGTAAAGCTAACACAGGCGCCTCGCTGATCTTCCTTTTCAGCAAGAGAAACGTGTCCTCATGTTTCCCTGTCCACTCGAACTTCTGATCGATCCTGGTTAATGCATGCAATGGAGAAGCCACAATCGAAAAGTGTCGGATGAACTTCCGAAGATATTGGCATGCTCCCACAAAACTACGCACATCCATAACTGTTCGTGGTCGCGGCCACTCGCGAATCACTTTTACCTTATCTGGGTCGATTTGCAACGTACCGTTGCCGATCAGGAATCCAAGGTAAAGTAGAGTTTGCTGGCCGAACTCGCACTTTTTACGGTTGAGGCGAAGTCGATGTTGCCGAAGCTGATCGAACACCTTTTCGACATGAATGAGGTGCTCATCCCACAAACGACTATAAACTAGAATGTCGTCGAGGTAAACGATCACAAAGTCGTCGATGAACTGTCTCAAAACGTCATTCATAAGACGCATGAACGTTGCCGGGGCGTTGCAGAGACCAAACGGCATGACCAGCCATTCGAACAGACCTTGCCGTATTTTGAACGCGGTCTTCCATGTATCCTCCTCTCGGATGCTGACTTGATGATATCCTAACTTAAGATCCAATTTGGAGAAGACAACAGCATGCTTCAATTGGTCTAGCAGGTCATCAATACGAGGAAGGGGGTACCGGTTCTTGATGGTGATCTTGTTCAGTGCTCGATAGTCGATGCACATACGCCAAGTCTCATCTTTCTTTGGTACTAACACCACAGGAGATCCACAAGGTGAACTACTCGGTTGAATGACACCATTGTTCAACAACTCACCAAGTTGTCTCTTGATCTCTTCATTCTCCAATACTGAGTTGCGATACATACTCAGATTGGGCAGTGTCGCATCGGACACAAGCTGAATTTCGTGCTCGACTGGACGTTTCGGCGGACGACCCTGGGTAGTCTCGAACATATCACTGTATTTCTCCAGCAGTCCCGACAAACGACCAGAATCCTCTCGGCATGCCAGCGACAATGCTGGTCGAGTACCCTCACCTTGACCAATGGGTCGAATCATGACAAGCACATACTTGTGACATGCATTAACAATTTGTTTGGCTTGATTTGCGGTAATCAAGTTCGAAGTGTTGACGTGGAGGTCTCTACTGATCACGAACTTAACTCCGTCTTTGGTGAGGTCGTACTCTTGCGCTCACCGATGGAAGTGAGCGTCTCGATCATACAGATACGGACTCCCAAACATCACCTGACAGATATCGATAGGGACAACATCGCATTGCACCTCATCGATATATCGTTCAGAGATCGCAAACTTCAACACACACTGACTCGTAATCTGTTGGTTCACGTCGGATGTAAACCAACCCAGTGGATATGGTCGCGGGTGTGTGGTTGTCTTCAAACCAAGTCGCCGAACCAGTCCAGCGGAGACTAGATTCTTCTGACTTCCTGGATCGAATATCGCTGTGACCACTTCGTGCTTCACCTGGATGTTGATGGTGAACAAGTCCTCCGTTGGGTGATGGTCGTTCGGTGGATCGGAACCCTTCTCCTTCGGCATTGCCATCAGAGACAAGGTCGTATCCACGTCATTAACTGAATTCACTCGGACAACTTCTTCGTCGGGTGAAGTCGCAGTAGCCGTGGTTGTTCTTTTCCCTGGTCCATTTTTCTTTGGTCGAAGTTCAGGATGAAGCTTGTAACATTTGTCCTTGGTATGCCCCGTGACTTGACAATGTTCGCAAAAGGCACCCGTGCCCGATTTTGAAGCGTTCTTCTTCGGACTCGGCTTTTTCTTTGTCGAGGTCGCACTTTCCTTCGTGCTTTTGTCGCTGCGGGATTTGTTCTTCTTCTTGATCGCTATAGCAGTTGTGCTCGCGGTCGCAATGTCTTGGACACCGAACAGACTTAGCTCAGTACTGATCGATTTCTGAAGTCCAGATGTGTACTTCCGAAATACCTGAGGGTCGGATAGTGAGATGCCAATGACCATTGCTTGTCGCCGAAACTCTGTCGTATAGTCTTGGACGGTCTGATCGCGCCGTTGGTACAATCTGTGCCAACGCTCCCATCTCTTCTCAAGGTAACCCATCGGATAGAATTCTTGTCGCAGAAGTCGTTTGAATTGACCCCACGCAAGGTCGTCAGCTTCACCACTGGCGATAAGGGCCTTCCACCATGTCTTGGCGTGGTCCTTCATCTTCAAAGGTGCAAATTTGACCTTTTGAGCGCTACTGAACCCTTTAAGGTCAAAGTAGGTCTCAAGTTGGTCGATCCAAGAATCCAGCTTCTCGGCATCGATCACCCCATCATATATGGGTATATCAATCTTAGCGTTGACTTTAAAAGATCCGACAGCTAAGGAGGTGTTGGCGAGATCGTCGGTCTTGTGGTCGCCTTTGTCTTCATCTTCGTCTGCCCTGCGCAAGTCTTCACCAGTCTTCTCACCCATAACCTTCCCTACTTCAGGAGGTACAATCATGGCCTGCTGCTTAATCCAAGCAAGCACGGTTTCCATGTCGGTGGAGAGTTTAGCCACTTGTTCGGCTAGGTTAGCTTGAACGGAGGTATCGTCAGACATTGTCGGAGACGCGGCTGTAGGAACCATCAATTGGTCGCCTGGAATTTCGCCGGAAGTTTTGTAACCGTGGCGAGTCTTCACCATCCACAGGATAGGAAAGTCGCTCTGATACCAACTTGATCAATTTGAGACCTGGTCTTGGTTTTCGCACTAGGCTCGCCCAGATTCTAATATGCGGAATAACGGGATCTTACTCGGAAATACCGAAACTCAAAGTAATTGCACAACTCTTTATTTCAAAGAGGGCTTTACACGTCGAACATTAGGCACACTTGCCTACGTCGGAGGAGCTATAAGTGTCTAAAACTCAAATAAGTTCTATGACTCTTCGATGATCTAAACTAGACCTATTACAAGGTATTTATAGTCCAATCGTATGAGTACGTATCAGACTTAGTAATCCTAAACGTATTAGACTCATATAACTAACTTAACTAATCCTAAACAGATAAGCTTAGTTATATATATAGGATTACAATTCCGAACAGGGAACGAATTCCTTTTCCTGGTCGCGAACCAATCCATGGTCGCGAAACCTTTCCGAACACGGTTAAGGTCGCAAAGCCGTATGCGATCAGGACTTGGTCGCGAATCCGTATGCGATTAGGACTTGGAGATCCTCTCGGATCACCCTAGATATGACAAAATGTTATTTTATGTGCAATTACCCTTCTACCCTCACCCATTTCACAGCCAACACAGTGCAAAGACTCAAATGTCCCTGCAGGATGCATTACAACTGAGCACATTCCTTCTAACACAAGAAACCACCTGAATGCCACTTTATATAAGGAAATACTTAGCCATTTTCAGTTCAATTCATCACAATCACACTAAAACCAGCAATAGGCATGTAGTTCAAGAACTTAGGCACACAATGCACTTTCAGATCCAAGTCCCGGATCTCTTTTCTACTCTTTTTTCAGATCAATTCCTTTCTCTGTTTACCCTAAAATCCAGCCAAATGTGTATTTTCTTCGTCCGACCTCCAAACCCAAATCCATTTGAACTGTCCTACCACTAAACATCCCTGACACATATTTCCTTTTGGCACCACTTCAGATTCCAGTCCTAAAACCTTGTTTCTTCATTCTTAGCCGCTTTCGAAAATAACCCTTTCAGTTTTACCCTAAATACCCTATTTTCGGAATTCCAGCTTTTCAATCTTGATCGAATCTAATTCTTGGGCTACAGTATCTAGACTTATTAGGATTTAGGTCTTGCATTTTATTGTCTCATACTTATGCATGTTTGATTGATCGGTGTGCTTACCGCGTTTAAAAACTGCTCTCCCAGAGATCAAGGAGCAACTGATTGAAGACGTTGTAGAAGATTTTGTCGCAGGAAATCAAGGCAAGTCACCCGCCCCTTGATCATGTCTCTCCCAATATTTTGAAATGAAGTAGATTAACTGTTTTCAAGTATACGCATGCTTTATGTTCAAATGAGAATTATGTTTGAAGAATGTGGATAGTTATGACCTAATCAATTGTGAAGCCCCTTGTGATTGAGTCTTCATGCACCCTTGTAACCCTAGGATATATGCCTAGGATCGTGCTTATACTTAATTACATGTGTTAAATGTTAAATGGTCAATCACATGATAAACATGGTTGAAAACCCCCTTTTGTGAAACGAATGTGAAATAGGAATTGATAGTGAGGATGGTTTGAATGGTTGGCTACTGTGTGCGCATTGGGTATGAGAATGTCTCCTCACTATTGAATCATAAGGACAATAACCTTGTGTTGTGCCTCTATGTGGCATGAAAATCGTACCAACCACTTGTCTGGTATGGGACAGGCACAACTTAGTAGCTTTCTTGGTATTAGCAGTTCCCTGCATGGTATGTCGATTCGGTTTCTCGCGTGGAAACTGGTGGGCTGCAGTTCGGCTGTGAGTGATGTGAGTTCAGAAAAATAATGAGAGGAAAAGGTGGATGGAAGGAAGTCGCCCTACGCCTAGATTATTTTAACAAATAAATCATAATTATCCACGATTGTCTTCAACCATGGACTATTGATTAAAAATGGTATACTCTGTATCTTATTCATCGTGCGCGGCTGCATCCATAGGCTATGTGTCTTACGGGAACATAGGCCAAGGCTAGAAGTAAGGCAGTGGAGAGGACCCACAACGGTGCTTGAGACTTAACTGTCTATTTACCGGGCGAGGATACTGTTAATAAAAGTCGCATGAAGCTAATCCGACTTGAAATCCGAGTGAAGAAGTGAATTTAAAAAGAGGTACACCTTTGCAAAGTGTAAGAAAAGTATCAGATACTCTGTACTCCCAGGTCATGGAGTATGCTCACGGTGGATTTTATCCACGTGGTCCAGCACAAGTATGATTTGGAAAAGTTTTCATAATGTGATTAATAAAAGTGGTGATTCATGGAAGACCGCCACACGTGACGTTTTCTAAAGTATAATTTAAGATTTTGAGGTGTCGCTTTTAAAGTCAAAAGCTCTTTTCTTCAACCCTGTTTGAGAATCTATATTGTTCTTACATATATGAGACAAAACCCTCACCTATTGAGAACCCCTCATTTATATATACTTGCATTTGTTAAGTGGTGATTTTCTGAGTACCCTGTACTCACCCGTGACTGAAGTACTCCATCAGATGCTGAAGGACCCTGTGACTTAGGTTCTCATGAGTGTGAGCCTGAGCCCTTTGAGGATCCAAGCTTCTAGGTGTCTCGTGCCCCCGTCAAGCGACCGTGGGAGAAGATTAGAGTTCCACTCCTTCCGCGTTTTACTAAAGGCTTGAAAGGTTATTTTGTACTTCGTTGTGCTACTTATGTAAGGCCCTAGTGCCATTGGTTATGTACCTATAATGTTTTGTGAACTATTTATGTATTCAGCTGGTTGTTGTGATACTCCTTCCTGGTCGCAACTGCATCCTGGGAAGCTGCGACAGGGGAGCGTTGTTCCGTATCATGGTATTCGGTACGGGGTAGCGGCCTCTCACAGGGTCCCCCCGTGCCGGGAGCCTTCTCTGCGCCCGCCACAGCCCATGTGACCGGGGGCCTCCCTGGATCAACGCCCGGGACCGCACCGGCGCTGGAGCTGGAGGCCACTCCGGAGGCTCCCATCGCCGCCCAAGACGTTCACCCGGCGCCGGGCTTGTCCCACTTGCTAGTGGTGCCCTCCGGGCCGTTGGCCCACACACATCAGCTCCCTCCTCTGGGACCACCCCAGCGCATTAGACCCGCTTCACCCGGGAGGAGGTCGAGCGAATGCGTACCGCGAAATCTGGGGAGGCTTCCACCCGCAACTGATCAGAACTCCCTCTAGCTCGTGGTCGCTGTGAGCCACACTCCCGGCCCGACTGGGGGGAAAGGCTGGTCGAGGAGGCTACCGCCACCTCCGAAGGGTACCCGGATATCCAAGAGATTGGCTCGACTAACCCCGAGGAGAATAGATGCTATCATCGCGCCGGTGGACCGCTGGGACCCCTCCCCAACTCTGATAACGAGCGTGTGTCCCCCGTCAAAGGGGACAGCGACCGGGACTCCCCCCGGGAGGCTGAGGGGGCTAACCAGCCGCTATGTCGCCGCCTCCGGTGCATTCGCTGGCTGCGGCCGTACCGCCAGCCTCACATAGAGCATTACAACAGTGAGGCCGATCCCTACGAATATATGCAGGTGTACTCCATAGCCATCTCGGCGGCTGGGGGGATGAGACGGTGCAATGCAACGTCTTCCCCCTCTATCTCACTAGAATCGCTCGCTCCTGGTTTTACAACTTGAGGACGAGTTATGCGCATCCATCAAGTCCTTCGCACAGCTTAAGTGCGAGTTCTGCGTGAACTTCCAGGAGAACTATTGTAACGCCCCAAAAATCTGTCTTTTCAACACCCACCCCCCCCCCCCCCCCCCACTTCTCAGACTTCCCCCTCAGATTAATCGAACCCAATTTCAACTCTTTTCGATTCCAATTTCTAGTAAATTATTTTATCTCTTCCCGATCAGCTGTTTCTTTTCAAATGTAATTTCCCAAATCATCTGCTCTGTCTTGTCTTCATGCATGCATATTTTATAATTCATCGCACCATGATTTTATGCATGAAATAACACAATTCTTCGCATAAAATGATAGCTTTTTTATTTAAAATTATGAATATGAGATTTGTTCTAATTTCCTAAATGTATATAAAATTCATTAAAAATATTTATAATAATTTAATGGCACAAGTAAGCAGGAATTGCTGGTTCCCATGCACTGGCATTTTGCAATTCAGCCCCCTTGTTTCTTGAATTTCCAAATAAACCCCTAGACTTGACAAATACATTATTTTATGTGCAATTACCCTTCTAACCTCACCCATTCCACAACCACTGCAGTGTGAAGACCAAAATAACCCTGCTTGATGCATTTCAACGCAGATAGCTGCTTCATCCTTAAGCTACCACCTCATGCCATTGCTTATATATCCAAGACTTAGCAAGAACCAGCTCATTCCAGCACATCACACAGAATGCATCTGTAGGCACGTAGAGGAAGCACTTAGGCACACAATGCACTTTGAATTTCTTCATTTGGAGCAAAATTCATACATAAAATGATGTTGGGCATTCTCTCGGCTGCCCAGCCGTTGTCCAGGGCGCGCTCCAGCGCCGGCCGCCACCTTCCTCGTCGTCCTTCGCCCTGCTGCGGCCGTTTTCTGCTTGTCCAAGTTTGCCATCGAGGTTTGTCTCTTCCCCCTTGTCCTTTTCTTCTTCTGTATCTCGGAAAGGTGGTCGCCGGAGCTCCCTCGCCGCAGTTGTCCACTTCTGCACCACTGGCCACCGTAGTTCCCCTCACCTCAATGGCCGTGCGTTGCCCAATCCGGCCATGTCACCACCTCGGCCGTGTCCTAAAACCCCTCTCCACCGAATCCTAACTCCAACCGTGACCCCTCGCCGGAGATCGGCCGTCGGCGCCTCCATCTTCCCCAACTCTGGCCGTGTGGCAATGCCGCCGATTCCGGCCGTTTCCCTTCGCCTTTGTTACTGTATCTTCATCCTCTAGTGCCCCTCCTCCACCTCCCAACCTTCTCCGGCCTTCCCGTGGCCTCCGGTGAGCTCCACCGAAGCTCCCTCCCGTGCCGAGCCTCTTCAGCGGGGAGCGCCGCCGCGGCAACTCCTCCGACAACCTCAGCAACCCCCCCCCCCCCCCCCCCCCCAACCGACTCCCCCCTGTGTCTCAGCCTTGCCACCTCCGAGCCCTAGCCCCCAGCCGTAGCCAGCTCGCCGCCGGCGAACACCACGCTGTGGCCATGGCCAGTGCCAGCCAAATGGCACTGCTACAGTGTTGCTTGAGTTCTCCTATGTCAGCCTCAATGACATGCTTTGTCGTTCTCTGACTTAGGGATCCCTGATCGAAAATCCGATTGCGTCACTTTATCCGCCTTGTCGTCAACCTTCTAGATCTGTGTTTTGTTCTTCCATCCGCAGTGCAGATCTTAGATCCATTGTTTCGAGCTTAGTCGTGCCCTCGTCGTGATTTTGTCGACTCCATTGCAGAGGCTTCCAATCGAAGATCCATCTGTGCCATTAGATTCGTCTCAGTCCCAACCGTTCAAATCTGTAGTTTTCTTTCATATCCAAGTCCCGGATCTCTTTTCTGCCCTTTTTCCAGATCAATTTCGTTTCCCAGTTTGCCCTAAAATCCAGCCAAATGTGTATTTTCTTCATCAGGCCTCTAAAACTAGATCCATCTGAACCATCCTACCACTAGACATCCCAGACACATATTCCCCTTTTGCCGCTACTTCAAATTCCAGCCCTAAAGCCCTGTTTCGTCGTTTTCAGCCGTTTTCGAAAACGATCCTTTTAGTTTTACCCTAAATACCCTATTTTCGGAATTCCAGCTTTCCAACCTTGATCGAATCTAATCCGTGGGCTACAGTATCTAGACTTATTAGGATTTAGGTCTTGCATTTTATAGTCTCATACTTATGCATGTTTGATTGATCGGTGTGCTTATCACGTTTAGAAACTACTCGTCTGAAGACCGAGGAGCAGCCGATCGAAGGAATTGTAGAAGACTTTGTCGCAGGAAATCAAGGCAAATCACCCACCCCCTTGATAATGTCTCTCTTAATATTTTGAGATGAAGTAGATTAACTGTTTTCAAATATACGCATGATTTATATTCAACTGAGACTTATATTTGAAGAATGTGGATAGATATGACCTAGATAATTGTGAAGCCTCTTTGTGATTGAATCATCATGCACCCTTGTCACCCTAGGATGTATGCTTAGATTTATGTTTATGCTTAAATACTTATGCTAAATGTCAAATGGTCGATTATATGAGAAACGTGTTGAAAACCCCCTTTTGTGAAATGAAATGTGAAATAGGAATTGGTAGTGAGGATGGTTTGAATGGTTGGGTGCTGTGTACGCCAGGGGTATGTGGATGTTCCTCACTATTGATTCATAAGGACGAGAACCTTGTGCTGTGTCTCTAAACGAATTGAAAACGTACCAGCCACTTGCCTGGTATGGGACATGCGCAACTAGTAGCTTTCTTGGTGTTAACAGTCCCCTGCATGGTTTGTCGATCCGATTTCTCATGTGGAAACTAGTGAGCCACAGAGGGCCATGAGTGATGTGAGATTAGAAAAATAATGAGAGGTTATGGTGGATGGAAGGAAGTCGCCCTACGCCTAGATGAAGTCTTGCGCGGCTGTAATCGAGAGGCTATGTGTCTTGCAGGAACATATATAGGCCAAGGCTAGGAAGTAAGGCAGTGGGGAGGACCCACAACGGTACTTGAGACTGGACTATCTATTTACCGGGCGGGGACACTGTTAACACTGGACTGCGAAACCGTTGTGTGATCTCGGCCTTATCACATGTGTATAAATCGCATGGAGCTGTACCGACTTGAAAGTCGAGTGAACTAGTGGATTTAAAAAGTGGTACACCTTTCCAAAGTGTAAAAGAAGTATCAGATACTATGTACTCCAAGGTTCAGGAGTCTGTTCATAGTGGATGTTATCCATGGGTTTCAGCACAAGTAACTTTTGGAATGTTTTCATAATATGGGTTAATAAAAGTAGTGACTCATGGGAGACCACTAGACACAACATTTTCTAAAAATATAACTTAAGATTTCAAAGTGTCGCCTTTAAAGCTAAAAGCTCTTTTCTTCAACCCTGTTTGAGAATCTATGTTATCCTTACATATATCAGACAAAACCCTCATCCATTGAGAATCCCTCATCCATATATACTTGCATTTGTTAAGTGGTGATTTGCTGAGTACCCTGTACTCACCGTGACTGAATTACTCCATCAGAGCTGAGGAATCCAGTGACTTCGGCTCTCATGAGTGTGAGCCTGAGCCCTTTGAATATCCAAGCTTCTAGGTGTCTCGTGCCCCCGTCGAGCAGCTATGGGAGAAGATTAGAGTTCCTCTCCTTCCGCGCTTTGCTAAAAACTTGAAAGGTTATTTTGTACTCTGTTGTGCTACTTATGTAAGGCCCTAGTGCCATTGTTTATGAACCTGTAATGTTCTGTGAATTATTTATGTATTCAGCTGGTTGTTGTGATGTTCATTTCCTGGTCACAACTGCATCCTGGGAAGTTGCGACATGGGAGCGCTGTTCCGTATCGTGGTTTTCGGTACGGGGTAGTGGGTCCTCTCAACTATGTGCGTCCCCTTTATTCGTCACAGCTTCACACCATCTGGTAGAGGATGGGGGACACCATCCTCATCTTCTTCCAGTGCTTCGCTCAGGTCAAGAGCAAAGTGGCTCACGTCCCTGACTGTCTCGGTGCTGTCCCTCCTCTGCCGACGAGCTCTTCATCGTGCTCGAGAAATACGCTAGGGCAGAGGAGGTTGACCTCTGGAAGAAGAACTAGGGGGCCCTTGCTGATGAGGACATCACTTCTTCGGATACACGCACTAACCATAATCCTCCGCTTGTTACACAAGGACCAATAACACGCAGCAAAGCCCGATTGTTGCATTGCCAGGTGAACTCGTTCCTAAGTTTATATATATATGATTTTGAGAATGGTTTACTATCTAATAGTTATAATATTGTGCTTAGGAACCATGGAGAGGACCAGCAAGGACACAAGGACCAGCAAGGAGCCCAAGTCGAGCTGGAGCCCGGGATGGATTCGAGTTGGAGTCCGGTTCGGCCATCCAGGAGCAGTCTGCCTTCAAATGACCATAACTCCCTCATACAAAGTCTGATTGGGATGTTCTTATAGTCCACGGAGAAGCCCACGACGAGATCTTTCCAATGGATCTAGTCCCACATCCAAATTCCTTCTGGACCGCTAGAAATTGACAAAACAAGTTTTGACCAGATGCTGATTGGACCGAGTCGGTGCTGCGTCACCTTTTTGGTTGGGTCAAGTCCCGTGTATTGAGTTTGAGTCCGAGTAGGAAAAGAGTCCATGTCAGTTTCAGGTTTCCTTACCTGGCCACCGATCTCTTTTACCTCCTCTATATAATTATACTGAACCATTAGAGTTATGCGGGTTTTGTTTAGTCATAGTCTTTCCTTCGTGAAGCTATTGAAATATTCTTCTTGGTCGGCTAGATCAACATCAATATCTGTATTAGGAACCCCAACTCTTTTTCGTGATTCAATCATGCTTCTAGTTCGGTCGATAACAATCCGAAGTTGGTTCAGCGATTGCCAGGGCGTATCAGTCGTGTACAGTTGGTAGCCGGATCGTGAGAGTTGTCTTCACAAATCGATAGTTCTTGTTCTCATCGAAAGATCGGACCGCCCGTGTCGCATCATTTGGTATCAGAGCACGGTTGATTAGTGAGAATATGCTATTTTTTTTTATTGAGTGTTGTCTTATACCAAAAAGTCCAAAAAAAAAAGAATTTAGGGTTAGATCATCCTTGTCCAAACCAATTTGCGCCTGCAACATCTTTTTGGTTTTTGCTCGGTTGAATCTTTGCTGCATCGTCGTGTCGAGTTGCTGGTCTTAGCGCATAACTTTTAGAGTTTTGAGTTGAGATCACACCTCTGCTCAGGCCGCTACCACACCTGCCTACCACTGCATCTATCTACCTTGCATCTGTGTGTGTCAGTAAAGAAAGGGGAATCCGACTCCCAGTGGTTTCGGATTGGTAAAAGGAGGTAGTCCATCTCGTATCGGCCTCAGAAAATCGGTCACCGTTTTCTTGTCGGTTTAAAAAAAAAGGGGTTGTTGACTCGGGAAAAAAAATCTACATATATATAAAAAAAAGAAAAGAATTAAAATAAAAAAAAATCCGAGAAGGATCAAATTTTGCAATTGTGACTGACGTGTTGAGAGAGAGAGATATATACTTTTAATTACCGATTTACCCCTGCAATTTTCCACTTTGTCGACCATTGTGCCATATCGTCGCCACAACTTCCCCACAGCCATTCGTGAACTTTGCTCACTTGCTATTGCCGACGTCAAAAAAAAAAGAAAACTGAGCTTTTTACCTTTGTGCCCTCACTCGCGTCTCTAATTTGGTTTAGCCTAGGCCAGCATACTAGTGACTAGTACTTTGAGCAACTTTTCAACCTTGCATTCTCTGAGCTGATCATTGCTAACCTTTGCTACATACTTGAGCCTATCCAAGCTACACTTTCTACCGACGTACAGATACCGATCGCTTGCAATTGCTTTAACCAATCGTTGGAGCGTTTGAGACTGTCACTAGCAACCGATCACCACCTGCTGCTTGGTAAGAATCGGTAAGAGCTTGATAAGAAGTTTGACTGTGAGAGAGTTTGAGCCACCTACACCTAGTAGTTGATAGGGATATATCACTATGATTTTGTTCCTTGTTTGCTACTAACCATGTCAGGTTCGGGTAATCAAAGCAAGGAGAACGACAGCCCACTAACACCTCGTACGAAGGGCATCGTACAACACTTCAACCGCTTGCTGAATACACACAATGAGCGTATCGAAGGGATTCTAGACCGCAATAATGAAACGCTTGCTGCACTCACCACTCGAGTGGAGCAATTGAAGAAAGGAGCATCGGTTGCCCCAGCTGCCAATGATGTGCATCGACGCCAAGCATGGGCTGATGAGGTCGAAGATGATTTCAATGCCGAAGGAAATCAATATGCTGCTGATACGGAGTCCGATGGAGGATTCAATATCAACAATGATCGTGACCATCGGCGTCTTCATTTCAATCGCAACGGTATGAGAAGGATTCCACCACGCGAGGTACGTGATCATGATGACTCATTCGGTAAGATTAAATTGACCATACCTTCATTTACTGGAAAGTATGACCCTGATGCCTATCTCACTTGGGAACTAGCTATAGAACAAAAATTTGCTTGCTTTGAAGTTTCTGAAGATAAGAAAGTTAGGGCTGCTACTAGCGAGTTTATTGAATTTGCATCTGTTTGGTGGAGTGAATATTGTCGCAATAACCAGAACATATCTAGAACTTGGAATGCTTTGAAGAGAGTCATGAGACATAGATTTGTGCCTTCATATTATGCTCGTGATTTGCTGAATAAATTGCAACGTCTAAACCAAGGTAGTAATTCTGTAGAGGATTATTATCAAGAGCTGCAAGCTGGTATGTTACGTTGTGGTTTAGAAGAAACCGATGAAGCTAAAATGGCTAGATTTTTGGGAGGTTTAAATCGAGACATTCAGGACATTTTGACTATAAAGAACACAACTCTATCACTCGTCTGTTTCATCTTGCTTGTAAGGCAGAGAGAAAAGTACAGGGACGAAAGTTGAGGCCGAGAGGGAGTTTCCACTACTACAGAATTCATTATCACAGTCGGGTCAAAACAGTCATCACAGACAGTTCTTACCCGTCAGTGATATTCGAGTCAGTGATTATCATGTACTATCACAGATGGTTTTGAACCGTCTGTGATCTTTCCCTTCACAGACTGTTATAAGATCAGAACCGTCTGTGATACTCATACTACACAGACTGTTATAACATCAAAACCGTCTGTGATACTCTTACTACACAGACTATTATAACATCAGAACCGTCTATGATACTCGTACTACACAGACTGTTATAATATCAGAACCGTCTGTGATACTCCTAATACACAGACTGTTATAACATCAAAGCCGTCTGAGATACTCATACTACCACAGACTGTTTCGATCTCAGAACCGTCAGTAATAATATGAGTATCGCAGACGGTTCTGATGTCAAAACCGTCTGTGATTCTCACATTATAACTGACGGTTCTGAGATCAAAACCGTCTGTGATACTCAAATTATCAGAGACGGTTATGACCTCAGAACCGTCTGTGATACTCATATTATCAGAGACGGTTATAACCTCAGAACCGTCTGTGGTACTCCTAATACACAGACTGTTATAACATCAAAGCCGTCTGAGATACTCATACTACCATAGACGGTTTTGATCTCAGAACTGTCAGTAATAATATGAGTATCGCAGACGGTTCTGATGTCAAAACCATCTGGGATTCTCACATTATTACTGACAGTTCTGAGATCAAAACCGTCTGTGATACTCAAATTATTAGAGATGGTTATGACCTCAGAACCGTCTGCGATAGTGTCCTTATCACAGACGGTTGTTTCAGAACCGTCTGTGTATTTAGAGTATCACAGATGGCTTTGAGGTCAAAACCATCTGCGATATTGTCATTATCAGCGACGGTGGTAATCTTGGAACCGTCTGTGATTGTTTCCTTATCACTGATGGTTTATACGCTTAGAACTGTCTGTAATAGTGAGATATCACAGACGGTTTTTAGGTCAAAGCCATCTGTGATAGTGTTATAATCTCAGAACCGTTTGTGATAGTGTGATATCACAGACAGTTCTGAGGTCAAAACCATCTGTGATAGTGATAGTGTGATATCACAGACGATTTTTAGGTCAAAACCATCTGTGATAGTGTCATTATCGGTGATTGTTATAATCTCAGACGGTTTGTAAGATCAAAACCGTCTGTGCATATCATGTACAGACGATTTTGATCTTACAGACCGTCTGAGATTATAACAGTCACCGATGTCCTCTGTACAAATAGCATTTCATATATACAGTTCATGAATTTCATACATGTACAGTACTCAAATATTTACAGTCTCATATATACATGCACACAACTTAGAAACATGTACAATAGCATTTCATATATACAGCACAGAACTCAGAAATATGTACAATTGAGATTGAACCAATAAATGTAATCGACAATTAAAGTCAGTGTGTTAGATGTACAAATAAATGTAAGGCCGCACTAATACGAACCTTGCGGGTCCCTAAACTTCCCCTTGGTTGATATGACCTCCGCAAGGAAAAACTCAGCGAGCATCCCTCGGACAATACCAATCTCCCGAGGGTCAAAGCTTTCCGAAGGGAAGTCGACCCCTTACAGCAAGAGTTGGTACAGAAAAATTAGCTCAATGCAGTTGTAAATTCTGCCAAATCGATACAAAGGGGAGCAGTTGTATACCTCGAGGAAATCTGGGCAGTGAGGGGTGATGATCAGGTCATACATGTGGCGCATCACGTAGAACCCACATGTATTGTCGTCCGGCTGCTGATGGCACTGCCAATTTACAGACCGAGAGTTAGCTGGGGACACGTTATAAAGTAAAACAGATGCCGGTTGAAATTTGTACCGAAAATTATAACCAATGAAACTTATCGGCTCGCCGCTCGTGTTGTCGCCCTCCCTCGGCAAAGTAGTTTGTGAAAGCCCTGTAGATAGTCAAAATTGGCAGTTTGAGGATAGTCAAAATTGAGAATTTGAGGAAAGTAAATCTAGATGCATGCAAGACAGGTCCACATGAATATCATTACCTTTCGAATACATCTTGTGCGCTGCAATACGAGTACCCTTTCCTCTGCAATGAATCAAGGTAGAACACCTTGTTCCTTTTCGGAATAAGTAGCAGTAGGATCCAGTGGTAGCTACATGTTACACGTAAAGAATTAAAAATTTAATCTAAGTTTGGGGGTGTGCACATGGAGACACTAATCTACGGGTGAAGTACTGATGAAAGCACTCACCTCTGGTTGTAGGGTACAAGTATGTACTCCTTGTCGACCTGAGCAAGCAACCCTCTTTTGATGTAGTCGACAACAAAGTCTGCGTTGGTCCTAAACATAACCTCGGCGACCATCTGGGGGTCCAAGAAACCAACAGGTATGCCCTTAGATTTGGCATAGCTGGTCATGTAGCTGCACGGAAGTAACCAATTAATAAATGACATATATCCGCATATGCACGAACAGGCGTAGGATAGTAGGATACTTACAGCACCCAAGATCGTAGGATTGACAAGTCGAGCGCATCTTTGTTCAGTAAATTGTGCAGGTCTTCGAAGGTCACCAGGTAGGTCCCAACGTCGTTATGGAACTCTGCCACAGTGTACTTGACCATGATGTGCGTCGGACGCTGCGTCCTGGTCTGGTTTTTCCTTCTCATGTACCATGCATGCAGGCTCTGGCATGCTAACCCCATGCTCGAAATTGCGGTATCGGAGGCCATGGGCATCCCCAGAGCGAACGGCATGAGAGCTGGCGCACTCTTCTCGCTCTCCTTCGCCAGGCTCTTCTTTGCTTTTCCCCTACTAGCCAGCTTCTTGAATGGTTGCCTCCTAGTCGGAGTCAGCTTTGTCATCGGAGGGGTCGGCTGGCTAGTAGGCCGTGTGTCGGTCTGTGATGTCTGTGATGTAAGAACCTACGTATTAGGACACTAACTCTGAGGGCTATTATTACAGTACGAATTATGAAACTGGTGGGGGAATTACCTCATCCAGGACGATGTCTTTCTTGGGCCATTGCACGAACGTGTGCACCGCATCCCCGAGAGTGGTAATCTCGTCGTTCGGCGGGTTCTCCAACGGAAAACCCTTGCAATGGTCAAAGACACTGTCCACCTGGACCCGTGCAAAACCCTCACATAGAGGGGCACCGTGGATTGTGGCCCCCGCTGTGCATGGTTGCGCCATCCCACGACCAGCCTCGATCGGGAAGAGACCGGCCAGCACCATAAGCTTGTAGGAGGCGGGTTCCTACAAACAGTGTGCATTAACATATTGAATTTCACCGCTTTTCACTTTCGAATGAATTAACATAGACAAACGATCATTACCTGCAGAAAGTCCACCGGATACTTTGGAGAGGGCTCCGTCTGCGAAGACCCCAGCGCAGATGCGCAGCTACTACGGTGGCCAAGAATGGGGGTCGGTACTTCCGCTGCTAGAAGGGGGGTGCCCTGGGTCTCCTTTCTTAGCTCTTCATACATGGACCGCATCTCCGACAACTGCTGCAGGAGTGCTTTGTCCCGAACAGCGAACTCCGATTGCATCTCCTCCTTGAGCCGTTCATCGCGGGCTTGGTGGGATCTCTTTCTCCTCTTAGGCGCCTCCTCATCATCAGGGAAACCATGCCTCCAAGGCACAGTGGAACCGAGGCCTCACACGCGGCCTGGATGCTCCTTGTTTCCTAGCGCCGCTGTGAGGATATCCCTGTTCCTCCTCGGGTTGAACTCTCCGGATGCTGCCTGCGCACTCAACATCACCTGCAACAGGAGAACTTAGCAATACAACCCATTGCATGCGTGTTATGAGGATAGTACGTGATCGGACAATCTTACCAGCCAGTCGATCACTTCCCTGTCCGCAGGGTTATTCACAGAGACGCTTCTGGAGGAGGTCATCATCGATCTTGCTCGGCACCAATTGCGGGCGCGCACGTCCGTTATGCCCGCATAAGGATTGCCGGCCGAAGACTGGGAAGCCTCCTCGTCCTGCTTCCTCCACAACGCCTTCTTCCCCACATACCCACCACTGCCTAGTCTGTGTGGGTGGGTATTCTTGGCCTGGTTAACCTGGCCCTTCGCACTAAGCTCCTGGAACTCTGGCTTGGCCTTCATCTCGATGAGCTGCTGCCATGCCTCGGGAGTCACGAAAGGGAAGTCATCGAAGGGGGTCTTCGACTCCTTCACATAGAGCCTGACAAGGTGGCTCTTGAAGTTCCTCCACGCCTTGTTTATTGACATCAATGTCCTCCGGCGGATGGTGAAGTGGCGATCCTCGGGAATGTGAAACGCCGCCTGCATTTCTTCCCACAGCGCTCTGGGGGCACTTGACCCCAGTCGGAGGTGGTGATGGGCACCCGCTCCCTTGCCACTTTGCCGCATAGTGAGCGGTATTGACCGACAAGTTTGTCTGGAGTTTCCGGCACACCATTGTCGTCGAACTGGATGTGCTGCTTTTCCCGCTTGTCTAGACGCGCGCATGTCATCCGGCCTCGCCCCTTTCTCTTCTGCGGCTGGGTCACGGCGGACGCGGTGACCTCCGGCCCAGGCGTCTCATCGCCAGCGAGGTCACTCTGACTCCCCGAGTGGTGCATTTCGTCACCAGACATAGTTCCTAACATAAGTGAAAGAGAGAACAGTTTAAGTAAATCTACAACTAATAATTCTATAACAAAACCCATATACTTATAATTAACCAAGAATGACAGAAACGGTGGGGAGGCGATGGAGGTGATAGCGTCGGAAGGCGGGAGGACGATGGAGGTGATCGCGCCTGACGGTGGAAAGGCGATGCAGGTGATCACGACGGACGGAGAGGAGAAGGTGGGAGGTGATGGAGGTGATCGCGACGGACGGTGCGAGGGCGGAGAGAGCTAGGGCAAACAATTGCGAAGTCTGGAAATGAGTGGGACAAGGCCCGCCTTGAACTATGTACCACGTAGAGATTATCACAGTCGGTTCAACATTCACAACCGTCTGTGATAATATTATCACAGTCGGTTTCAACTTGAGAACCGACCGTGCACGTGAAGACTTGAAGCGTCGGAGACGCTGTTGGCAATATCACAGTTAGTTCTATATTCATACCCGTCTGTGATAATATAACCGTCTGTGATAATCTCTCTATTGAACGTAAGTTTTACAACTTGAAACTGATCTGTATTTTTCAACTCTGAATGCTCGAAAACTTGTTTTATATGAACACTCAGATATTTTAAATGTAGTCCAAATGCTCTGTAAATTGGTTACAGTGTACGTAGATCCGAAAATTGGTTACAATGTGGAGCATGCTCAAATAAATTTAACATACAATGTGGAGCATGCTCAAGTTAATGTTACATACAAATGGGGACTTTCACCGACAATTTTCACGTACACAGCCATGTTATCCTCAACTTTCCACTTGCCGCGGCCCTGCAAAGACGAGAATTACAGGAGATATAAGCTATACCGATGGAAACAGAGAGATAAGGACGTATGGTTGATTACCTTTAAAGTATAACCCTTCCTGGTGATCCATACGCATGTAACTGGTTTCGTCAGTGTCTTCAGTATCGACCTGTACGCCATCTCCAAATGGAGGAATCTCATCAAATTGATTGTATTCCTCCTCGTCTATGACATTTTCAACTCCAACAATCCTTCTCTTGCCATGAAGGACGACGTGCCACTTCTTATTGGCCGGGTAAGTGACATAAATGACCTGAATGGCTTGATTTGCAAGTATGAATGGCTCATCTTTATAAGCAACTCGATCGAGATCCACAGAAGTGAAGCCGTAACTGTCAAACTTCACACCCTGTGGGATTTGGACCCATCGGCATCGAAACAGGGGAATCTTGAACAGTACGTAATCGAGCTCCCAAATTTCTTCAATGAACCCGTAGTACGAGTTCAATCCACATACTACCCTTGTTGGGCCTATCTCGGTGAACCCCTCATGGAAAGCTTCTACGCTCACTCCACTATTTTGCACAGTGCTCTTTCGATCTTGAGCTTTCATGTAAAATGTGTACCCATTGATGTCGTATCCCTGCCATGTCTGTACAGTAAATGTGGGCCCTTTTGCCAACCATTTAAGGTTCTCACTTGCGGACTCTCTGGTGATTCGCACTTTCATCCATGCGTTGAATTGACTGTTATGTTGTCCTGTGATCCAAACCTCGGATCGGCGAGGATTGTCTTGTTGTAGCATCTCCTTGTGCTCATCGATGTACGGAGACACCTCCGTCATGTGTTGCAAGACCCAAAAATGAGCTTTCGAGTACATATCGAAATCAGGAGTGATGGCTCTCCGTCCAATATTGCCAACACCATCAAGCCTCCCCTCGTGACGAGACATAGGAACTCCTATTGCTTCTACCTCGGCCATGTAATCGACACAGAACTCAACAACCTCTTCCGCTGCATAACCTTCGACAATGCTACCCTCGAGCCGGGACCGATTCCTCGCGTAAGCCTTAAGTACACTCATGTACCTCTCGAATGGATACATATAACGTAGGAACATGGGTCCACATATCTTGATTTCTCTGACAAGGTGGACGGTGAGATGGACCACGATATCAAAAAACAATGGAGGAAAATACATCTCAAGCTGACAGAGAGTTCGAACCACCTTGCTCTGCAGAGAATCCAGTCCATTGGGATCAATGACCTTGCAAGAAATTGCATTGAAGAAAAAACACAGCCTCGTGATCGTCTCTCTGACCTTATGTGGCAGAATACTCCGGATGGCAACAGGAAGCATTTGTGTCATCAACACGTGACAATCATAAGACTTCATACCCAGCAATTTCAAATCGCCCATGGACACAAACTTTTTCATATTTGCGGAGTAACCCGATGGAACTTTAACACCATAGAGACACTTACAGAGTTCTGTCCTCTCAGCCTTGCACAAAGTGTAGCATGCAGGGGGAGGTATATACGGCCTTTGTCTTCCCTGGAATGTTCAGCAATAGGCCGATTAAACAGTCGCAAACATTCTTCTGTACATGCAAGACATCAATGCAATGATGAACCTCTAAATGCTCCCAATACGGTAAGTCCCAAAATATTGATCTCTTCTTCCAAGAGTTCTTCGTGCGGGGTTTCAATTTACGACCCTTTCCAAACACAACGTCTATGTCCTTCGCCCATGAGTAAACATCTTTCCCGCACGTAGGCTTCGGGGCTGAACCATCTTCCTTGTGGCCGTCAAATTCCCTCTTCCTCTTACGATACGCGTCATTCTTCGGAAGAAACCTACGGTGACGCATGTACACTGTTTTCCTGCAATTCTTCAGCCACACGCTCTCAGTCTCATCTTCGCAGTGGGGGCAGGCTTTGGCTCCTTTCGTACTACGGCCTGACAAATTTCCAAGGGTAGGGAAATCGTTGATGGTGCAGAATATCATAGCACGTAGGATGAAGTTCTCTCGTTTGTATGCGTCCCATACCTGCACCCCTTCGTTCCACATTGTTAGGAGATCCTCTATCAATGGTGCTAGGTACACATCAATATCATTTCTGGGTTGTTTTGGTCTTGAGATAAGTAGAGACATCATGATGTACTTGCGCTTCATACACAACCAAGGAGGAAGGTTGTAGATATACAAAAGAACCGGCCAAGTGCTATGCCGACTGCTCATGTTACCAAAAGGATTAATTCCATCAGTACTCAACCCGAACCTTATATTCCTCAATTCTGCTCCGAAGTTAACAAATTCCCTGTCGATGTTTCTCCACTGCGAAGAATCAGCAGGGTGTCTCAGCTTTCCATCCTTCTTCCGGTCTTCCGAGTGCCAACGCAGTAATTTTGCCTCTTTACGGTTTGCAAACAAACGCTGCAGGCGGGGAATGACTGGCAAATACCACAACACCTTAGCAGGAGGTCCTTGCTTTATATCAGCGCAGTCACCATCATCGGTTCAGTCCTTACGCTTATAGCGGGATGCGCCGCACACCGGACAAACATGCATATCCTTGTAGTCGTTACGGTAAAGGATGCAATCATTAGGGCATGCGTGTATCCTTTCTACTTCCATTCCCAAAGGACACAACAGCTTTTTCGCTTGGTAGGTGTTTTTTGGCAACTCGTTTCCTTCTGGGAGCATGTCCGCCAAAAGATCTAACAGTGCCGTGAAACTCTTGTCGGTCCTGCTGTTACTTGCCTTCAATTTTAACAGTTCAAGCACAGAGGCCAACTTTGTGTACTTTGACTTGCAACCAGGGAACAATGGCTTTTCTGAGTCCTCAATCAAGCGCTTGAATTTGCCAAACTCCCTTTCACTATAATTGCCTTCCACATCACGCAACATGTCATCTAAATTGTCATCCTCTGGCATATCCTCATCGAAGTCGTTGTTCAGATCCGACATATCCTGTTCCTCAAACTGAGTGGCACTTGTTTCTGCAGTTGGCTCTTCTCCATGGTGGACCCAACACGTGTACCCCTTTTTGAAACCACGTCGGATCAAGTGGGTGACAATTTGAGATGAGTTGGTGAACATCTTAAGATTCTGGCAGTCTACACAAGGACAGTACATATATGATAAACCCTTCTTCGCCATGTCTTGCTCAGCAACCATTTGGAAATCAAAAACACCTTTCATGTATTCCTCACCCACTCGGTTGTCATTATACATCCAGTCTCGGACCATCTGCAATTAATCAAATTCATACACATGCTAATTAGTAATACTACTCTATGTACGGTAGACACGCAATAAATTATATAAATCTAGCTAGCTAGTGTTTGATGCGGAGTTTGCGGTATAAATAGTTAACTACTACTTGAACTGCAAGCAATTAGTTGGGGGCGTGGATAACACACATCATAAAGCAATTAAATAGCTACAGTATAGGTCGAAAATGAGTTACAACCAGGATTTGCTACTGTAGCTTCTCCTCCCTCTCACTCTAATTTGATCAATGAATGGAGATCGATATTGATGATGAAACCAAGTAATGTGTATGCCTTGGGAGCAAGTACCAACCTTGGATCCTCAAATTTTTGCCCCCAAAAGCTCCCCTGGCCTTTCGAGATTTCGCTCTTCCTTGCCCCAAGTCTCTTCGAACTGGACAGTGTATGTCGAGCAAGAGTGTACGACTAGCTTAAAACATCCGCCAAAAGACCTTTTATACCAGGTTCAATACAGACGGTTCTATATAATACCGTCGGTAATATCGGTGCATTTTTGAAGAACAGAATATTACTGACGGGTTTCACTTTATTAAACCGTCGGTAATATCGGTGCATTTTGTGTAGAACTATGACAGAAATATCACAGACGGTTATGAGCTCAAAATCGTCCGCTTTAATATCACAGTCGGTTTTTAATTAAGAACCGTCTGTGATAATTACAATATCACAGACGGTTCTGAGCTCAAAACCGTCCGCTTTACTATCACATCGGTTTTTACTTCAGAACCGTCTGTGATTATCACTGTCAGTTTTTACTTCAGAACCGTATGTGATTATCACAGTCGGTTTTTACCTCAGAACCGTTTGTGATAATTATAAAATCAACACTCTGCTCTACTATCACAGACGGTGATAAGGTCCGAACCATCTATAATATCATGGATTGTTTGCAGTCGAACCATTCGACTAGTGGTTCGTTGTTCCACTTGTTTTTCATATTTGGTTCTATCTTATTTTAATGTTAGTATTTAAAAAAATGAACGTTGAGACTATATGGTTTTTTCTTGTTTTTCATATTTGTTGTATATATATGTCTGTGGATGTTCAAAGAATTTTGAGACTATTACAGTCGGTCTTGAAATTAAAACCGTCTGTAATGTTACTATCAGAGACGGTTTTGAGTTAAAAACCATCTTGATTGCAGCAGTATTTTCTTGTTAACATTTTCACACAGAACATCATTTGGTGATTATCAGTTACATAATCAATCGAAAAGCCAGATATATAAGGAAAAGAAATTTCTTATTTCTTACAATCTTTGCATACATAAGGGATACAAGTGACCAATTAATTAGTGTCGACCTGTTCCGAAAGTAATTTACAAAGTTCTCCTAGGGACGTAATGGTATCAGTAGGATCTACACTGGCCGCCCCAGGAGAACTACCAATGGCTCTAAGACTATCTACATCATCTCTCAGCAAAGGAGTGGATTTGGCATCAGTAGGATCATCCAAGAAATTAAAGTTGATACAACAAAGGTGTTGAAGAGGGGATATTTGAAGGATTGTTGTGGATCTCCAAAGGTGGAGATGAAGCTGCAACTCAAAGCACTCTGCCACGTGCAGAATGGCAGAAGACATCCCCTCAGAATGCTTCTCCAGCGCCTCTTTTTTTTTGGAGAGTTCTGCACAAGGCAGCTTTCTCTTCCTGCACATATGCATGGGTTAGTTTTGAAAGACATAACCAGCAGAGAGGGTGAAGATGATTGCCAAGCTTCGGAGTGGATTTGGACGCGGAAGTGTGCGCCTTACCCCAAAAAGTTGATCATCCAAGAAAAGCTGATGATACAAAGGTGTTGAAGAGGGGATATTGAAAGGATTGTTGTGGATCTCCAAAGGTGGAGTCGATGCAACTGGAGGGGTTGCAAGGGGCAATGTGGCAACACAGGCCTCAGCACCCTCTAGAGTCTTTGCTGCAGCTCCACTGGAGGATCTTTCATCATTTCTAAGTCTCTTCTTTGGAGAGAGCATTTCCTCAGGCACCTGTGGATTTCGAAATGCATTTTTTTCGAGGTAATCAAGTCATAAAAGAAAGATCTACATTAGAATTTCAGAGAGGACTTACTTTCTGAAGATCCTGATCGAGTTCATTCCTTATCTCTTCCTCATCACTCTCAATTTCAATAACCTCATTGGAATCTCGGCTCGCCATCTAGGTGGGAGTTGAGGAGGGAATAAAGACAGGGATTTAGGAGCCTTGCTATTTATAGAACCAGAAGGTGACGGTTCATATGCGCGGGTGCATCGAGTTTTAAAAAGCGCACTACTGGTTTTCAAGGTCAATAAATTCATGATAACTTCTCGGGAGATAAACTGCAACACGGCAAAGGAAGTTGAAGAGTCAAATTACATCATTCGATGCAAATTAAATTTGAAGTAAATAATTAAGTCTCTTCATCTGCTCAGTTATTATGTGCAGTTATCAACAATTGCATGTAGAGAATTCGATGCGTGGGCACTGTTGGGACTATCACAGACGGTTGGGATATCAAACCGTCTGCTTTAATATTATAGACGGTTCTCATGTCTAAACCGTCTGTAATATGACTATTACAGACGGTTCTGATGTCCGAACCATCTTTACTATGCCTGAAATATTTAACTGTTCGACTTCTACAAATACTTGTTCCCTCCCTGAAGTTGTGCTTCCAGTCGAACCGCTCCACTTCTCTTTCTCCAAGAACATGCGGGAAAATTGTAAAATTTACATAAGAACAAATTTTTAGTTAATTTTTTCATCATTAATGAAAAATAATTTCCAAGTCAACGCTTCGTGTTCCCAGGTTAGTGCGCCGCGCAAACATCAGAAATGGAAAAGACACAACACACAGTTGAGAATTTGAAGTGGAGCGCACTACTTGTTTTCAAGATTAATATCGTCATGATAAATATTCTCGGGAGATAAACTGGAACACGGCAAAACAGTAGTGCCCACTTAGGAAGTTGAAGTGTCAGATTACATAATTCGATGCAAATTAAATTTGAAGTAAATAAATAAGTCTCTTCATCTGCGTAGTTATTATGTGCGGTTATCAACAATTGCATGTAGAGAATTACACTGTTGGGACTATCACAGACGGTTGGGAGATCAAAACCGTCTGCTTTAATATTATAGACGGTTCTGATGTCCGAACCATCTTTAATATGCTTGTGGAATATTGAACTATTCGACTTCTACAAATACTTGTTCCCTCCCTGGAGTTTTGCTTCCAGTTGAACCGCTGAGAATTTGAAAGAAGTTGAGAATTTGAAGCGTCGATCACTGTTGGGACTATCACAGTCGGTCCTTACATAAAAACCGTCTGTAATATTTCTATCACAGACGGTTTGGAGTTAAAAACCATCTGTGATATTGAAAGAAGTTGAGAATTCGAGGCGGCGACACTGTTGGGACTATCACAGTCGGGCCTTACATAAAAACCGTCTGTAATGTAACTATCACATACGTTTTTTACCTCAGAACCGTTTGTGATATTCAAAGCACGTTGATATATAACTCGAGGCGTTTGGCATGCCACAATGCCATCCAGCCAAATAAGCCCAACTTCTATATTCCTTTTATATTATTTGCATGGGAACTGCGACTTCTATATTGTTTCTATATTATTTGAAGGTTTCCGATGGACTGCTCTCACAAGCAAAAGATCGCGATAGTCGTTCCTTGATCGCACACAGTGCACATACCTTTTTATGGTCGAATGTTCGACAAAAGCTAAAGAAAGATAAAGAAAGAGGGAAGATTGCATGCAGTCCAAGAATGTGCTGGAAAATTGGAAAGTTGACATAAGAACAAAGTTTTCAATAATTTTTTTCATCACTTACAAAAAAAAGTAAAAATACAGAATGCTAGGTCAAGGAGTGGTCTTAGCCCTGGCTGTATCTAGAATAAAGTCAGTTTGACTTGCAGCCAGGACGCAGGACTCCTCCAACGACAAGTTGTCCTTCTTAGGATCAACTACTACCGCATCGAGAAGGCCTGCGACCTCCCTCAGCTTCGCGATGGTATCCTTCATAGTCAAACCGCAGCCAGCAATGGTCATATCCGCAGCTTTCTTCTCCTCGCGAAGACGCCTCGTCCTCGCCCTAGCATTGTCACCATCCGTCTTCATGCGCTAAATGCACTGGAAGAGATCGTCAAGGTCAAGCCGTAGCCGAGTGTGCTTCTCCGTGAGGAGCTTGTGCTCCTCCTGGAGGGCCCTCAACTTGGCCTTGACTTTGCCAGTGTCTTCCACGGCTCCCCTTCCCTGTGCAAATCAATAGGTCAAGAATGTATTGAACAGGGATTAACAATACAGCGGTAAGTCCAAAAGATTGAGAGTTCTTACCGGGGAGGGCGAGGCTGACGATGCCATCGAGGATGCCATTGGCACAGAGAAGCTAAGGAGTCAAACAGTCTGAGAATTATAAAAACTTGTAAAGTAAATGACAATTTTTCCACTGTCAATTTATAGAACTTCCAAAGTGATGCTTCGTGTTCTCCTAGGCGCCGCGTGAGAAGATCGGAGACAGAAATGATCACAGTTGAGAATTCGAAGCGTCGGCACTTTTTCAGTCGGTTCAGACCTCAGAACCGTCTGTGATAACTACACTATCACAGTCGGTTCTTAGTTCACAACCGACTGTATATATCACAGTCGGTTCTGAGTTCCGAACCGTCTGTGATATTCTAGTTATCACAAATGGTTCTCAGCTGGGAACCGATTGTATATATCACAGTCGGGTTTTAGGTTAGAACCGTCTGTGATAAGTAGACTATTACAGACGGTTCTCAGCTGGGAACCGATTGTATCTATTATAGTCGGGTTTTAGGTTAGAGCCGTCGGTGATAAGTAGACTATTACAGACGGTTTTGTGTTCAGAACCATCTGGTTTACTATCACAGATGTTTTTGACATCAGAACCGACTGTGATAACTGAACATATTCTCCCGACAGGCCATCACAGACGGTTTTCCATTGAACAGTTCATAACCGCCTGTGATATGCCGTCCTGGATGTTTGTTTCTATGGTAGTGTTCGGAGGTACCCAACCAAAAGCTCCATACAACACATCGAGCCGAGCACCTGCACCGAGTTTCTCCAGCAACAACCGACGTCCTAGGGCTTCCACAATACCCTCACGAGTGACCGAGATGAGTAAGAGTACAGTCCAAGCCCCCGCGCAAAGTTCATCATCGGTTGCCTCCACCGGAAGAGCACGAGAAACACAATGCCACCGTTGTAAGGGATTCAGTCATATCATGCGTGACTGTCCTAGCCAGCGAGCCCTACTCATAAAGGATGATGGTGAGTACACTTCAGCTGGTGATATTGAAGAGGAATATACTATGCTTGCAACTGACCATGCAGGTGAAGGGAAACAAGTTGAACATGAATAATATGGTGCTGAAATTAATGATCGATATTTGAGCATCATTGTAAAGCGTGTGCTTAGTGCACAAATGGAGCATGCTGAACAGAATCAACGTCACAACTTGTTCCAAACAAAGTTCGTTGTCAAGGACCGATCATGCCGTACGATCATCGATGGAGGAAGTTGCAACAACTTAGCCAGCACGGACATGGTCAAGAAGCTTGGCTTGACCACGAATCAGCACCCTCGCCCTTACTACATTCAATGGTTCAACAATTGTGGTAAGCTGAAGGTAACTCGCATTGTGAGAGTACACTTTTCTATTGGTTCCTATCATGATTATGCTGATTGCGATGTCGTACCTATGCAAGCATGTTCCTTATTGTTAGGTAGACCGTGGCAATATGATAGAGATGTTTTTCATCATGGTAGAACTAATCAATATACTCTCATGTTTAAACAAAAAAAGATCACTTTGCTACCCATGTCTCCTGAAGCAATTTTAAAGGATGAATTGGAGAGAGCTAATAGAGAAAAGGAGAATAACAAAGGTGAAAATCAGATCGTAGCTAAACCCCTTGCCCAACCGAAAAAGAATGAACCTAGTTCTAACCATGCTGAAATTAAGTTGAAAGGTTCTATTTTGCTTGCTACCAAATCTGAAATAACTGAGATAGACCCTAATGCATCTGATTGCTATGCTTTAGTTTGCAAAGAAGTTTTGTTTTCACTTGAGGACATGCCTTCTTCTTTGCCTCCTGCTGTTGCTAACGTTTTGCAAGAGTTTGCTGATGTATTTCGGAAGGACATACCACCGGGGCTGCCTCCAATTCGAGGGGTTGAGCATCAAATCGATCTAATTCTAGGAGCCTCGTTGCCCAACCGTGTGCCGTATCGAACCAATCCACAAGAGACTGAAGAGATTCAGCGTCAAGTGCAAGACTTACTTGACAAAGGGTACGTACGTGAAAGCCTTAGTCCATGTGATGTTCCTGCTCTTTTGGTTCCAAAGAAAGATGGGTCATGGCGTATGTGTGTTGACTGTAGAGCTATCAATAACATAACAATTTGATATCGTCATCCTATTCCTAGGTTAGATGATATGCTTGATGAATTGAGTGGCTCTGTAGTGTTCTCTAAAATTGATTTGCGTAGTGGATATCACTAAATTCGCATGAAATTAGGAGATGAATGGAAAACAGCGTTTAAAGCTAAATTTGGATTATATGAGTGGTTAGTGATGCCTTTCGGTTTAACTAATGCACCAAGCACTTTCATGAGATTAATGAATGAGGTTTTGTGTCCTTTCATCAACAAATTTGTGGTGGTATACTTTGATGACATTTTGATCTATAGTAAATCCTTGGATGAACATATTGAACATTTGCATGCTGTTTTTAAGGTTTTACGTGATGCACATTTGTTCGGTAACCTTGAGAAGTGCACCTTTTGCACTGATCGAGTTTCGTTTCTTGGTTATGTTGTTACTTCACAGGGCATTGAAGTTGATGAAGCCAAGATCGAAGCTCTTCAAAGTTGGCCAATTCCAACAACGGTCACCCAAGTACGAAGCTTTCTTGGACTTGCTGGGTTCTATAGACGCTTTGTCAAGGATTTTAGTACCATTGCTGCACCGTTGCATGAGCTCACGAAGAAAGGAGTTCCGTTTGTTTGGGGTCATGCACAAGAACAATCATTCAACATTTTGAAAGAGAAGCTTACGAACGCACCATTGCTCCAACTTCCTGATTTTGGTAAGACTTTTGAACTTGAATGTGATGCCAGTGGAATTGGACTTGGAGGTGTGTTAATTCAAGAAGGTAAACCTGTTGCTTATTTAAGTGAAAAGTTAAGTGGACCTAGTCTGAATTATTCAACTTATGATAAAGAATTATATGCTTTAGTTCGGACTTTGGAGACATGGCAACATTACCTTTGGCCGAAAGAGTTTGTTATCCATTCTGATCATGAATCTTTGAAGCATATTAGAAGCCAAAGCAAATTGAATCGTAGACATGCAAAATGGGTAGAATTCATTGAATCTTTTCCTTATGTTATTAAACACAAGAAAGGGAAAGAGAATGTTATTGCTGATGCTTTGTCTAGATGTCACACTATGTTATCTCAACTTGACTTCAAGATTTTTGGATTAGAAACCATCAAACAGCAATATGCGCATGATGCTGATTTTAAAGATGTATTGCTGAATTGTAAAGAAGGAAGAAGCTGGAATAAATTTGTGATAAATGATGGCTTTGTTTATCGAGCTAACAAGCTATGCATTCCTACTAGCTCTGTTCGTCTTTTGTTGTTACAGGAGGCGCATGGAGGAGGTCTAATGGGGCACTTTGGTGTGAAGAAGACGGAAGACATCTTGGCCTTTCACTTCTATTGGCCGAAAATGAGGCGTGACGTTGAGCGCTACGTTGCACGCTGCACTACATGTCAAAAAGCTAAGTCATGACTTAATACACATGGTTTATATATGCCTCTACCTGTTCCTAGCACACCTTGGGAGGACATTTCTATGGACTTTGTTTTAGGACTGCTTAGAACAAAGAAGGGGAGGGATAGTATCTCTGTTGTCGTGGATAGATTTTCTAAAATGGCACATTTTATACCTTGTCAAAAGAGCGATGATGCTACAAATGTTGTTGATTTGTTTTCCAGGGAAATCGTTGACTACATGGAGTGCCGAATGCGATTGTTTCAGATTGTGATGCGAAGTTCTTAAGTCATTTTTGGAGATCTTTATGGATGAAATTGGGGACCAAGTTGCTGTTTTCTACTACATGTCATCCCCAAACCGATGGCCAAACCGAAGTTGTCAACCGCACATTATCCACCATGTTGTGGGCTATTTTGAAGAAGAACTTGAAGATGTGGGAAGAATGCTTGCCTCACGTGGAGTTTGCTTACAACTGATCGCTGCATTCAACCACAAAGATGTGTCCCTTTCAGGTAGTATATGGGTTTGTTCCTCACGCTCCTATTGATTTATTACCTTTACCATCTTTGGAAAGTGTAAACATTGATGCTAAACAACGTGCTGAATTGATTCTTAAACTGCATGAAATAACTAAGGAGAATATAGAACGTATGAATGAAAAGTACAAGATTACTGCTAATCAGGGTAGAAAAGAAATAATTTTTGAACCGGGCGATCTTGTTTGGTTACACTTGCGAAAAGAAAGGTTTCCAGACTTAAGAAAATCAAAGTTGCTGCCTAGAGCTGATGGACCTTTTCGAGTGTTAGAGAGGATTAACAATAATGCATACAAGCTTGACTTGTCTGCAGATTTCGGGGTTAGTCCCACCTTTAACATTGCAGATTTGAAGCCATATTTGGGTGAGGAAGATGAGCTTGAGTCGAGGACGACTCAAATGCAAGCAGGGGAGGATGATGAGGACATCACTTCTTCGGATATACGCACTAACCATAATCCTCCGCTTGTTACACAAGGACCAATAACGCGCAGCAAAACCCGATTGTTGCATTGTCAGGTGAACTCGTTCCTAAGTTTATATATATATGGTTTTGAGAATGGTTTACTATCTAATAGTGATAATATTGTGCTTAGGAACCATGTAGAGGACTAGCAAGGACACAAGGACCAGCAAGGAGCCCAAGTCGAGTTGGAGTCTGGGATGGATTTGAGTTGGAGTCCGGTTCGGCCATCCAGGAGCAGTCTGCCTTCAAATGACCATAACTCCCTCATACGAAGTTCGATTGGGAATTCTTATAGTCCACGAAGAAGCCCACGACGAGATCTTTCCAATGGATCTAGTTCCACATCCAAATTCCTTCTGGATCACTGGAAATTGATAAAACAAGTTTTGACCAGATTCTGATTGGACCGAGTTGGTGATGCATCACCTTTTTGGTTGGGTCAAGTCCCGTGTATTGAGTTCGAGTCTGAGTAGGAAAAGAGTCTATGTCAGTTTCAGGTTTCCTTACCTTGCCACCGATCTCTTTTACCTCCTCTATATAATCATACTGAACCATTAGGGTTCTGTGGGTTTTGTTTAGTCATAGTGTTTCCTTCGTGAAGCTATTGAAATATTCTTCTTGGTCGGCTAGATCAACATCAATATTTGTATTCGGAACCCCAACTCTTTTTCGTGATTCAATCTATATTTGAAATTTCAGATTGCTTTTTTATCTTGTTCTTGCTTGTTCTTCGATTGCTTGCAGTAATAGATCTTCGTGATCAGGTCGATCGTGCTTCTAGTTCGGTCGGTAACAATCTGAAGTTGGTTCAGCGATTGCCAGAGCGTATCAGTCGTGTATGGTTGGTAGCCGGATCGTGAGAGTCGTCTTCACAAATCGATAGTTCTTGTTCTCATCGAAAGATCGGACCGCCCGCGTCGCATCACCTGCCCCTGCTGATTGGGAGGCCATGGACCCCCCAGCAAGCATCCTAAGAGGGGCAACCGCAACGAGCCATGGCCTCGAGACACCTTCATCCTCGAGGGCGGAGGCGGCTCACGCGACGACAGCAAGGGAAACCGCCCCTACCCCAAGCCCAAGGGGAAGTCGTTCTGTGGCCGGGAAGGTCCCGCGACGGGAGGCAAGGAGGGCACAACCAATTTTTGGTGTGCCTTCCACAAGTCTAATACCCACGCAACCCGGGAATGCCACCAACTTCTGCAACACTTCGCCGCATTCCTCGACCAGCGTGGGCAGGGGGAGGGAGCCCAGCCTCCTTGCCCCCTCCGCCGGCTTTGCCCGCTCTCCCTACTCCTTCGGGGGAGCAACAGAGACAGGCACAGGAAAGGGGCTCAGCCGAAGAGCTCCCCTTCCAAACCTCCCAAAGGCGTATAAACATCATTACGGGGAGATCTGCCTCGGGGCGAGACTCCAAGCGCCAGCTCAAGGAGTACGCGCGAGAGGTAAAGTTTTTGGGGGTGTTACACACGTCTCGGCCACCAAAGTGGTCGGACATCCCCCTCACCTTCACAGTAGAAGACGCGCGCGGGGTTCGCTTCTCCCATGAAAATGCGCTCATCTTCTCCGCCACCATCTACAACTTCCAGCTGGCGCGTATCCTCATCGATGGCGGAAGCTCCGCCGACATCCTGTACCTGAAGGCATTCAGGGAAATGCAGGTCGATGAAAAGCAACTGCAGCCCGCAGTCGGGCCCATACAGGGCTTCGTCCCCGGGAAGACCATCTACCCGGTGGGGAAGGTTGATCTCCCCATGACCTTCGGCGCCCCAGACAACAACTGGAAGGAGATGGTCCAGTTCGATGTAGTGAACCTACCCTTTTGGTACAACGCGATTATGGGGAGGACAACGATCAACCGCCTGGGGCGGCAATCCGTCAAAGCTATCTCTGTGTGAAGATCACTGGGCCTTGTGGCGTGATCACCACCCAAGGCGACCAGGACATGGCTCGCGCTCTCTACGAGTGCGCCGCTGCAACGATCGGGAGCGTCAATTTCATCATGGCCCCGGGGGGTAGAGGACTCCCCCCCGGCCTCGGACACCACAGTCGTCCCTCCGGGAAGTCTCTCCCAAAACTGTGTCTGGAGGGGACCTCCGGAAAGTCCAGTTGTCTCCAGAGGATGGGGAGAGGACTATCAAGATCAGGGCGGACCTCTCCGAAGAGCATGCGGAGCAACTCGTGGCCTTCCTTCTCAAAAACTCTCACGTTTTTGTGTGGAAGCCCGCCGACATGCAGGGCGTCGCTTGGGAAGTTATCGAGCACAACCTCGCTGTAACACCCGGCCGCCCCCCAGTCAAGAAAAAGCTGAGGAAGCTCTCCCTTGAGTGCTAAGAGGCCATCAAGGCTGAGATCGTCAAGCTCCGGGAGGCGGGGTTCGTTTGGGAGGTTTTGCACCCCGAATGGCTGGCAAACCCCGTCCTCATGAAAAAGTCGAGCGGCAAGTGGAGGATGTGCGTAGACTTCACAGACCTCAACAAGAGTTGTCCAAAAGACAACTTCCCACTCCCGCGGATCAACCAGCTGGTCGATTCAACCGCGGGGTGCGAGCTTATGAGCTTCCTCCACGCGAATTCGGGCTATCATCAAGTCCGAATGGCTAAGGAGGACGAGGAAAAGATGACTTTTATAACTCCCCTCAACACCTTCTGCTACGTCCATATGCCCTTCGGGTTGAAGAACGCTGGAGCAACCTTCCAGCGCCTTATGTCGTTGATCCTCAAGGACCAAATCGGCCGCAACGTAGAGGTCTACGTTGTCGACGCGGTCGTCAAAAGCCTCCACGTGGCCGCCCACATTGATGACTTAGCAGAGACCTTCCACAACCTCCGTGAGTATGGGTTGAAGCGCAACCCGGAAAAGTATGCCTTCGGCGTACGTGGGGGGAGGCTGCTTGGCTTCCTTTTGTCCCAGCGGGGCATCAAGGCCAACCCCGAAAAAATTTGGGCCCTACTGGACATGCCCCCGCCACGTTCCGTGAAAGACGTACAACGGCTTACCGGCCACTTGGCCACATTAAGCCACTTCATCTCGCGGTCGGGGGAACGCGGCCTCCAATCTTCAAAATTTTCCAGGGGCTCGAGGGGTGCAAACAGACTCCCGAGGCCCAGGTGGCCTTCGACGATCTGAAGAAGTACCTGGCGAGCCCTCCAATGCTCGTGAGCCCGTCCTGGGAGGAACCGCTGCTCCTTTACCTCGTCGCGACCCCGGTCACTGTAAGCACGATGCTGGTGAAGGAGCAGGACGGGCAACTGCGCCCCGTGTACTACGTGAGCGAATCCCTCCAAGGGGCTTAGACGCAGTACACGGAGGTAGAGAAGATTTGCTATGCCCTCCTCATGGCGTCCCGGAAGCTCCGGCACTACTTCCTGGGAGACCCAGTCATGGTCCCGTCATCTCTCCCCTTGGGGGAGGTGCTGCGGAACAAAGAGGCCATTGGCTGGATTGGGAAGTGGGGAGCCAAGCTCGCTCCCTTCTCCCTCTCCCTCACGGGCCGTTCCACCATCAAATCACAAGTCCTTGATGACTTTGAGGCAGAATGGACCCCCGCCTCCGGGACGGAGGGGGAGACCCTCACTGAGCCGCCCCGGCGCAACGACCATTGGACGCTCATGTTCGATGGCTCCTTGTGTCTCGCTGTGGCCGGCGCGGGGGTAGTCCTCCGGAGCCTCGAGGGAAGGGTGCTGGAGTATGCGGCGAGGCTCGAGTTCCCTGCTACAAACAACGTCGCCGAGTACAAGGCCTTGCTCTTGGGGCTGCGCCTTGAGCGCTCCCTGGGGATCCGCCACCTCCTGGTCAGGGGAGACTCCCAGCTCGTGGTCTGCCAAATGGACAAGTCATACTTGTACCATGACGCGAACTTGAGCCTCTACTTGGGAGAGGTGCGTAAGATGGAGAAGCACTTTGAGGGCCTAGAGGCCCAGCATATCGCTCGGAGGGATAATGGTCGCGCCGAAGCCCTGGCCCAGGAACCTCTTACCGGGGGCGCCTTCTTGGAGATTATCACGAAGCCCTCGGTGACCATTCCGGGTGCGGACCTCGAGTCCCGTTACCCGGAGGTCTCGGAGATCATCCGGGCCGCGTCCTGGATGGATCCCCTTGTCTCCTTCATAAGGGGGGAGGGGGAGCCTCCCGGTGACACCGAGGCGATGCGCCTCCATGCCAAGGCACAAGCGTATCTCCTACTGGAGCGAAAGCTCTATAAGCCAGGGGCTTCCGCACTACTCCGCTGCCTCCCACAGGCAGAAGCACTCTGGCTCCTCGAGGAAATCCACTCGGGGAGCTGCGGGTCTCACCTGGCCCCACGAGCAATTGCAGCGAAGGTCCTTCGCCAAGGCTTCAATTGGCCTATAGTGGTCCACGACGCGCGAGACCTTGTCTCCGCGTGCGAGGCTTGCCAGAAAATGGCAAAGGGCACCAAACTGCCCTCTGCGGTGTTGTAGACCATCTCCATCACTTCGCCCTTCACGCGTTGGGGGATGGACCTCCTTGGTCCTTTCCCCCCTAGCGCCTGGGGGCTACAAGTATGCGATGGTCGCCGTGGATTATTTATCCAACACCAGTACAGAAAAGCTTTCTTCTATCGGTAAAAAACACCCTTCTACTATCGGTTTTTGTACCGTTAGAGATAGACACGATAGAACAAGACAGATCATTTTCTATTGGTAAATAACCGATAGAAGAACTTCACTATTCTAACAGCATTTTAGGTGACAACCGGTAGAAAACCCGTTCCAGTCTGACGGTTGAGAAAGAGTTTACCGATAGAAAAAGTATAGTACTCTCTCGATTGTGAATGAGTTTACCGGTAGGAAAAGTCACACTCTTCTAACGGTTAACTACTAGTGTACCGATAGAAAAAACGATAGTACTCTCTCGGTTGTGTATGAGTTTACCGGCAGGAAAAGTTACACTATTCTAACGGTTAATTACGAGTTTATAGACAGAAAAAACCTTAGTACTCTCTCAGTTGGAAATGAGTTTACCGATAGAAACAATGATAGTACTCGCTCAGTTGTGTATGAGTTTATCGGCAGGAAAAGTTACACTATTCTAATGGTTAATTACGAGTTTACCGACAGAAAAAACCTTAGTGCTCTCTCGGTTGGAAATGAGTTTACCGACAGAAAAAACGATAGTACTTGTCGGGGGAAATCTCCGCGGGACTAAGTCCAGGTAAGTTGTGTCACGATTGCCCGGGGACCTGGCCTCCGGGGCCTCCCCGGGCGCCGCCTTTCGGCTCCCGGGATGCGGCCTCCGGTGCCCTCCCGGGCGCCGCCATTTGGCTCCCAGGACGCGGCCTCCGGTGCCCTCCCGGGCCCCGCCATTTGGCTCCCGGGACGCGGCCTCTGGTGGCGTCCCGGGCGCCGCCATTTGCCCGGGGACGTGGCCTCCGGCCTACCCGGGCGCCGCCTTTTGGCTCCCGGGACGCGGCCTCCGGTGCCGCCCCGGGCGCCGCCATTGGCCCGGGGACGTGGCCTCCGGCCTCCCCGGGCGCCGCCTTTTGGCTCCCGGGACGCGGCCTCCGGTGCCGTCCCGGGCGCCGCCATTGGCCCGGGGACGTGGCCTCCGGCCTCCCCGGGCGCCGCCTCTTGGCTCCCGGGATGCGGCCTCCGATGCCGTCCCGGGCGCCGCCATTGGCCCGGGGACGTGGCCTCCGGGGCCTCCCCGGGCGCCGCCTTTTGGCCCCCGGGACCTGGCCCCCGGCGCCGTCCCGGGCCTCATCGCCCTCCTAAAGGTAAAGTCTCGAGCTGTTTATCACGTGCAGGTCACGCGAGGAGTGCCTCGGGAACTAGCGACCACTTGTCAAGCATCCAAGGCGTTTGATCGGGAGAAGGACGGTCCTGCCCTTCAATCCGATGGTGGCTTCCGGGGTAGTTTAGGTTTTTTGCTTCTTTTTGGGGCTATAAATAGCCCTTGTACCCCTCTGTTGTAAGGGATCGGTTCTTTTATTGGAATAGCTAAACTCACAGACGTGCTCCGGAAGCCTCTCCCCCGGAGAGAGCCTCCCCAGCCGACTCTGGTCGGGAGCGCGTCGACTGGACTAGGGCCCCCACCGGGACCCGAACCTGTATAAACCCGAGTGTTATTTTTTGTGTTTGTCCGGTGGGGGAGGACCGGTCATCCGGTCAACCCGCGCCGCGTAATCTTCGCTAGGATCATTCTCAAAACCTGCCGGGGTATTTGCAATACCACGACAGTTGGCGCCATCCGTGGGGACTCCGTGACAAGACGCCATGGCTCCCCCAAGAACAAGGGCTCGCACCCTTCCCGGCGACCCGGGTCTCGGAGACTCGGCGCCGTCCGCCCGGGACACTGCTGTCCCGGCGGTTCCTTCCGGAGGCGACCTGGCCCAGGTACCGCCTCCCTCCTTCCCTCTTAACTTAGGTGCTTCCACCTCCAGGTCGTTCCCGGTGATCGCGGGGACCTCGGCTGGGACCAGTCTCCCCCCGACGGCTCCCCCGGCTCCCCGGGACGCCCTGCTCAAAGCTCTCGTGGAAGGCCAGCTCCGCGCTCAGCGCTCTATGGACGAGCTCCTTAGCGTGTTGGCGCGGCCTCCGGCCCCCACATTTGCGTCACACCCGTATCCGGGGAACATGCCCCCGTTTATGGGTTACCCGGCGGCCCCTCCGGCCTCCGGGGGGTTGTCCGCCCCGTATGATCCTGCCTGGGGGTTCCCTCCCCCTGCGGGATATACGTCCGGACCCTTCCCGGCACCCGGGCCCGTCCCGGTGCCGGGAGGTTACTTCATGCCTGGGCCCTTCGTGGCGCCAGGGGGGTATCCCGTCCCCGGCCTATTCCCGGGGCCGGGAGCCCACTTCTTGCCGGGGGTTTACCCTGCGCCAGGAGCCAATCCCGCCCCCCGCGTCGCGTTTACTGCACCAGGGGCGGTTGACAGCGCAGCCTCCGTGCCGCAGTGGACTTCCCCCCGCATGGGCTCCCCGGTTCCGGACGTCGCCGCGGGGGCTCCCCCTTCGCCGGTTCCGGGTGTTACAGGGCCTGCCCCCTTCCCGGTTCCCGTCGTGGCCACTGGGGCCCCCTCCACTTCGATTCCAGGCGTCGCCGCGGGCGCCCCCTCCCCGGTTCCGGATGATACAGGGGCTTCCCCCTTTCTGGTCCCGGGGGTCGTCGCAGGGGGCTCCCCCCAACCGGCTCCGGAAGCTACAGTGCACGAGCTCCCTCCCTCGGCGGGACAGGTCCATTTTGCCCCGGGGGAGGTCGAGTGAATGCGTTCACCAGAGCGCGGGGAGCCTCATTCTCGCACCGGCCGGGGGAAGAGACCCGTTGAAGAGCCAACCTCTCCGGCGGAGAGCCCGGACGTCCGGGAACTTAGTCCTGGCCCAGAGGAAAAGCGTCGCCACCGCCATTCTGGCGGACCTCTCGGACCGATTCCAGACTCAGACAACGAAGGTCCCGTGAAGGAAGACAGCGACCGGGGCTCTCCTCGGGAAGTGCAGAGGGCTAACCAGCCCCTGTGCCGAAGACTTCGTAGCATCCGGTGGCCGCGGCCTTACCGCCCTCCGCACATCGAACACTATAACGGTGAGGCAGACCCTTACGAGTTTGTGCAGGTCTACTCCACTGCCATCTCCTCGGCCGGAGGGGACGAAACAGTACAGTGCAACGTCTTCCCCCTCTACCTCTCCGGCATTGCCCGCTCTTGGTTCTACAACCTGAAGGCCGGCTCCATCAAGTCTTTCTCGTAGCTCAAGCAGGAGTTATGTGCCAACTTCCAGGGGAACTACGTGCGTCCCCTGGACTCCTCGCAGCTGTACACTGTCCGGCAGAGGACTGGGGAAACCATCAGAAGCTTCTTCAAGCGCTTTGCTCAGGTGAAGAGCAAAGTGGCCCACGTCCCCGACTCTACGGTCATCGAAGCCTGCAAAAGCGGCATCCTCCCGGGGGAGCTCCACCGAAGGCTCTCCAGGAGCTGCCCCTCTTCCGCCGACGAGCTCTTCAACGTGCTCGAAAAGTACGCTCGGGCGGAGGAAGACGACATCTGGAAGAAGACCCAGGGGGCTCCCGCCCCCGTCGACCGGGGGGCCAGGGATCCCCCCAACGTCCCAGGCAAGGGGGGCGTAGCGAGCCACGGCCTCGGGACACCTTTGTCCTCGAGGGCGGAGGCGGCTCGCGCGACCCCCCGAAGGCCAACCGCCCCTTCCCCAAACCGAAAGGCCATGGGGGAGGACAGTCTTCACGCGGCCGGGAAGGCCCCACGGGGAGAAGGCGGGAAGGACCGTGGTGCAGCTTCCACAGGTCCAGTACCCATGCTACCCGAGATTGTAGCCAGCTGCTGCAGCACTTCGCGGACTTCCTCGACCAGCGCGGGCAGGGGGGGGGGACTCCGGCCTCCTTGCCCCCTCGACCAGCAGTTCCGGCCCTTCCCGCTCCCACGGGGGGTCAGCAGACGCAGGAGGGGGAGCCTTCAGAAGCTCTCCCCTTTCAAACTTCGCAGCGGCACATCAACGTCATCATGGGAGGATCTGCCTCCGGGCGGGACGCTAAGCGCCAGCGTAAGGAGTACGCGCGCGAGGTCAAGGTTGTGGGGGTGCTACACACGTCCCCGCCACCGAAGTGGTCGGACGTCCCCCTCACCTTCACGGCAGAAGACGCGCGGGGGGTTCGCTTCCCCCACGATGACGCACTCATTGTCTCCGCGACTATCTACAACTGCCATCTGGCCCGTATCTTGGTGGACGGCGGGAGCTCCACCGATGTCCTATTCCTGAAGGCCTTCAAAGAAATGCAGGTGGATGAGAAGCTCCTGCAGCCCGTTGCCGGGCCCCTGCAAGGTTTTGTCCCAGGGAAGGCAATCCACCCCGTGGGCAAGGTAGATCTTCCAATGACCTTCGGCACCCCGGAGAACTACCGAACCGAGCTGGTCCGCTTCGATGTAGTGGACCTCCCCTCCTCCTACAACGCGATTATGGGGAGGACGACAATCAACCGGCTGGGGGCTGCCACCCATCAAAACTATCTCTACATGAAGATCCCCGGGCCGCATGGTGTGATCAACGTCCGGGGAGACCAAGACATGGCCTGTGCTATATACGAGCGCGCTGCGGCCACAATCGGAAGCGTCAACCTCATAAAGACGCCTGGGGGGGAGGCTTCTCCCCCGGAGCTAGATGCTGCTGCGCCGCCGCCCGGGAGGCCCCTCCTCAAGCCGCGTCCGGAAGGGGGTCTCCGGAAGGTCCTGCTGTCCCCGGGCAATGAAGACAAAATCGTCCGGATCGGGGCGGAGCTCCCCGAGGAACACGCAGCGCAACTTGCGGCTTTTCTGCGCGAAAACTCTGATATTTTTGCGTGGAAGCCTTCAGACATGCAGGGCGTCGCCCGGGAGGTCATTGAGCACAAGCTTGCAGTGGCCCCCGGTCACCCCCCGGTCAAACAGAAGCTGCGGAAACTCTCCCTCGAGCGCCAAGAGGCAATCAAGGCGGAGATCACCGGCTCCGAGAGGCAGGGTTCATTCGGGAGGTCTTGCACCCCGAGTGGCTCGTGAACCCCGTCCTCGTCAAGAAATCAACCGGCAGGTGGCGGATGTGCGTGGACTTCACCGACCTTAACTGCGCCTGCCCCAAAGACAACTTCCCGCTCCCGCGAATTGATCAGCTCGTCGACTCCACTGCGGGGTGCGAGCTCATGAGCTTCCTAGGCGCCTACTCTGGCTACCATCAAGTCCGGATGGCGGAAGGGGACGAGGAAAAGACGAGTTTTATTACTCCCCTCGGAACCTTCTGCTACGTCCATATGCCCTTCGGGCTCAAGAATGCGCGGGCAACCTTCCAGCGCCTCATGACGTTGGTTTTCAAAGAGCAAGTAGGCCGCAACGTTGAAGTCTACGTAGACGACGCGGTTGTCAAGAGTCCCCGCGCAGCCTCCCACATCGACGACCTGGCTGAAACCTTCCGCAACCTCCGCGCGTTCGGGCTCAAACTCAACCCGGAGAAGTGCGCCTTCGGGGTGCGCGGGGGGAAGCTCCTAGGTTTCCTCGTGTCCCACCGGGGCATTGAGGCAAACCCCGAGAAGATCCGGGCGTTCCTAGATATGCCCCCGCCGTGCTCCGACAAGGATGTCCAGCGGCTCTCCGGCCGCCTAGCCGCACTCAGCCGCTTTGTCTCCCGGTCGGGGGAGCGGGGCCTCCAGTTCTTCAAGATCCTCCGAGGGCTCGAGGGGTTCCGCTGGACCCCCGAGGCCCAGGAGGCGTTCGACGACCTCAAGAAGTACCTCACGAGCCCTCCAATGCTCGTGATTCCGTCCCCGGAAGCGCCCTTGCTCCTCTACCTCGCTGCGACCCCTGTCGCCGTCAGCGCGGTCTTGGTGAAGGAGCAAGGTGGGCAGCAGCGTCCCGTGTACTACGTGAGTGAGGCCCTCCAAGGGGCCAAAACTCAGTACACGGAGATGGAGAAAATCTGCTACGCCCTCCTCATGGCGTCCCGGAAGCTTCGGCATTACTTCCTGGGGCACCCCATCACCGTCCCGTCGTCCCTCCCCCTCGGGGAGGTACTGCGGAACAAGGAAGCCACCGGCCGGATCGGGAAGTGGGGGGCCGAGCTTGCCCCCTTCTCCCTGTCCCTTACCGGCCGCTCCGCCATCAAGTCGCAGGCCCTCGCCGACTTCGTCGTAGAGTGCACTCCCGCCTCTGGGTCCGGGGGCGAAGATCTCCCTGTGCCGCCCCGATGCAGTGATCATTGGACCCTTATGTTCGATGGGTCGCTGTGTCTCACCGGGGCTGGTGCGGGAGTAGTCCTCCGGAGCCCCGAGGGGAAGGAACTCGAGTACGCCACGCGGCTCGAGTTCCCCGCGACCAACAACGTCGCCGAATACGAGGCTTTGCTCCTCGGGATGCGCCTCGCGCGCTCCCTGGGGATCCGGCGCCTCCTAGTCAAGGGAGATTCTCAGCTCGTAGTTTGCCAAGTGGACAAGTCTTACCTGTGCCATGACGCAAACTTAAGTCTTTATTTGTAGGAAGTACGAAAGATGGAGAGGCATTTCGACGGCCTGGAGGCCCGGCATATCCCACGTAGGGACAATGACCGGGCCGACGCCTTGGCCCGGGCAGCAAGCGCCCGGGAATCGCTCCCCAAGGGGGCTTTCCTGGAGATCATCACGAAGCCCTCGGTGGCCTCCCCGGACACGGGCGACAAGCCTCATGTCCTGGAGGTCGCCGAGATCACCTGGACTCCGTCTTGGATGGACCCCCTCATCTCCTTCATCAAGGGGGAGGGGGACCCTCCTAGTGAGACCGAGGCTAAACGCCTCCGGGCTAAAGCCCGGGCATATCTCCTGCTGGAGGGGAGGCTCTACAAGCGGGGGGCTTCCGCCCTCCTGCGCTGCCTCCCCCGGCCAGAGGGACTTCAACTTCTCGAAGACATCCACGCGGGGAGCTGTGGTTCTCACCTAGCCCCGCGTGCCATCGCAGCCAAGGCCCTCCGGCAGGGCTTCTACTGGCCCACAGTCATGCGCGACGCGCGAGACCTTGTCTCCGCATGCGAGGCATGCCAGAAGATGGCCAAAGGCTCGAACCTCCCCCCTATAGCGCTGCAGACGATCCCCATCACTTGGCCCTTCGTGCGCTGGGGGATGGACCTCTTAGGGCCCTTCCCCCTAGCGCCCGGGGGATACAAGTATGCGGTAGTCGCAGTCGACTATTTTACAAAGTGGGTTGAGGCGGAGCCTTTGGCCAGCATCACGTCCCGGGCCGTTCAGCGGTTTTTCTGGAAAAACATCGTATGTCGTTTTGGTGTCCCCCGGGAAATCACCGTGGACAATGGGACCCAATTAGACTCGGCTTATTTCTGGGAATTCTGCGAAGGCCTGGGGCTCGTCATCCACTTTGCCTCGGTGGCCCATCCCTGGAGCAATGGGGCTGTCGAGAGGGTCAACGGCGTGATCCTACAGGGGTTGCGCCGGAGACTCGAGCAAACCGCTTCTAAGCGGGGTGCATGGGCGGAGGAGCTCCCTAGCATCCTCTGCTCCATGCGCACGACCCCGTCCCGGGCGACGGGGCGTACTCCCTTCTCTCTGGTCTACGGGGCGGAGGCAGTCCTCCCCCCAGAGATCGGCTTCCGGTCATTGCGGGTTGAGCTCCTGGAGGGAGGCGCGCCCGCAGCGTACCCGGCCAACGAGGCCAATCAGCGCCTGGAGATCGACCTCGTGGAGGAGGAACGCGACCGAGCGCTCCTCCGCCACGCCATCTACGAGCAAGAAATGGCGCGCGTGTACAATCAGCGCGTGCTCGAGAAAGCTTTCCGCCTTGGGGACCTTGTCCTCAAGCGCGTGACGGACCCCCAGGCCCAGGGTAAGCTCTCCCCCAAGTGGGAGGGCCCCTACAGGATATCCGCGGTGCTGGGCTCAGGGGCCTGCAAGCTCTCCGACCTTCAAGAGCAGGAGCTAAAGCACACGTGGAACTTGCGTTTACTTCGCAAGTTCTATGTTTAGCCTTGCGGGCCTGTCCCCTCCCCTGGAGCGTTCGCGCCGGAGGGGGAGGAGGGACACTGTATTTTCCTCCCCTTTCGCGGCTTCGCAGGGGGAGGTCATGTACTTCATTTTATTAGCAATACATAGGTCTTGCTTTTCAAACTGTCTCATTGCAGGTCTCTCTTATTACCGCCCCTAGCGGCGATGCCCTCCCCGCGAGGAAGCCCTCCCCGTGAGGATGCCCTCCCCGCAAGGAAGTGGGCCAGGCCCAACAAGTCCCTACAACGGGAGTCCCACTCCCATAGGGCGGCTTACGATCAGCCCTCGTGGACTGAGGGTGTAACCGGCAACCCGGTCACAGTGGCCGCGGTAACGAGTCACTTTGGGAGACTAGTCCCCTGCCCAAACACTCAAGACCCGTCTTCGGGCACTTCCTCCTCAGGGAGTCGACGTTATTCCCGGCTCCCCGTTTTCACGGCGACAGGATGATCGGCCCCTTGCAGCTTGATTGGATCTATCTTCCTCCTCCGGGAGTCGACGTTATTCCCGGCTCCTCGTTTTCACGGCGACCGGATGATCGGCCCCTTGCGGCTTGATTGGATCTATCTTCCTCCTCCGGGAGTCGACGTTATTCCCGGCTCCCCGTTTTCACGGCGACCGGACGATTGGTCCCAGGCGACCTTATTCCCGGCTCCCCGTTCTCACGGTGACCGGACGATTGTCTCTCGGAGAAGTCACGATTTCTCGGGCATTTTCTTCCCCGAAGACCCTATTCCCGGCTCCCCGTTCTCACGGTGACCTGACGAATGTCTCCTAAGAAGTTCACCTCCGGAAATCTAATCGGGTTCTCATGGACATTTCTTCCACATGGGGCCTTATTCCCGGCTCCCCGTTCTCACGGCGACCGGACGATTGTCTCCCGGAAGGTCTTCTCCTTGAAAACCTCGTTTTAAAATTTTCTAACTTAGAAAATTTCCTATGCTACAGGTGACTTCCACCCCGGGGGCCTTGTTACCCCCACAGCGCGCGGAGCTATTCTCTGGCCCGCTGTGGGCGGGGGGGATAAGGAACCCCCGGGTGTCGACCGCACCACCCACGAGGAAACTTAGCTCATCCTTGTTAAGATGAGTCGTCCAGACCATCCAAGAAGAAGAAAATAAAGAGGCAATGAAAGGAAACAACAACAGCTTTATTGATTATCAAACCCGGAGGACATCTTCCCCCTCCGGTGGGCTTCAGAAACGATACAACCCGGGTTCTAACCCGGGGGATTCTCTACGCCCTAAGGCTCCTACGCCTAATACTCCCGGAGGCTCTCCGCTAGCTCCCGGGTCAGGTCCCGGTACAATGCCCGTACGCGGCGCCGAGCGTCCCGGAGCACATCTTCAGGCCAGAACTCGTATCCCGCAGGTGGAAGTATCCGGAGGGGAGGGATCATCCGGAGCCCCGGTCGCGGAGGGGACAATTCGGCACGATGATTATCAAAGTTGTCCAAGTGCCACTCCGGACGCCACCTCAACCGGATCGGCTCCCGGACACTATCCTCGCCGCGATTCCCGGAGACAAGGCTTAGCAAGATCAAAGCCACTTGGGCGTCCCCCGGGGAGCCCCTCCCGGACCTTCGCCCGGGAGCAACCTCCCGGGAACCCTGGTAACAGTAAATTCAATTCAAAGACTTAGAAAAAATCCTGACTTCATTGCATTCAAAATGTTTCTGTACAAGTGCCCGGGGCTTCTTCTAAGAAGCTACCGGAATCAAAAGTCCTAAAACAAAAAAAGGGCCATAGCTAAGACCCGGGGGGAGGCTCATACATGTTCGTTGGCGTCCTCCCCCCGGGGGGCTTCTTCTAAGGCCGGGGCTGGGACGTCTCCCGCCGGAGGCGCCGGAGCCGGGAACCACGCCTGGATGATCCGGTCGTAGAACCCTCCGGCAAGCTGCTCCACCTCCCGGCGCGAAGGCTCGAAGGAGTCCGGGAAGCTTCGGGATTTGCGGCCCCCGATCGCCCGAGCGCCGACCCCCCGGAACTCGACGAGCCCCGCAGCGGCCGCGACGACGGGGATCGCCCGGCCCCGCGCCCGAACATCGGCAGCCTCCGAGATGGCGGAGACCTGTGCGTTGAGAAAACGCACAGCCTCCGCGAGGCTCGCCGGCGGCACCTCCCTGCTCCCGGAGCCTAGGCTTACGCCAAGGCCCTCGAGGGCCGACCGGACGGAGCGGCCCGCGTCGGCCACCGCCCGAACGCTCGAGCTCTCGAGCTCCCGGAGCGCCTCCTCCCTCGCCTTGGCCTCCTCCCGGAGGCGGCCGTTGACGGCCTCGGAAATATGGACCTGGGCCCGAGCCCGGGCCAATTCCGCGAGGGCTTCGTCGCGTTCCCGGAGGGCCTCGTCGCGCTGCCCTACGGAGGCCACGGTGTGAGACCCCCATTTGAGGATCACCTTGGTAACCGCCCAGGTAGGTTACACACAGCAGGATGACACATGAGCTCCAAACCAGACAAGCATGATAATAACATTAAACAGGTAGCGGGCCAGCTTGGCCAATATTACATACCCAAAGCACCGAAAATGGCGCTAAGTAGAGTTGCTAAGAAAATAACAAGTTTATCAGAACCAGAGTCGGTATCTAAGTACCGAACACACAGCATAAAGCACAAAGCAACGACAAAAAGCTTGATTTCCATCCGCAGCGGGGTTGAAGTGGCTCCTCCCACATCTGACTTGACTTGGAGCGCAATCCTTCTAGAACGTGGGCTCGTCCGGGGCACTTCCATCTTCTGCCGGGAACTCATAACTGAAGGAATCGGGATCCTCGAATCCCTCTTCTACAGTTGGAAGTAGATTGCAAGGGTGAGCACTTGGTGCTCAGCAACACTCATTCCGGGGATTATTGTAATTGTATGTACATGAGAGTGAAATATATGATTCCGGGGTTTATGGTTCATATGGATAGAAATATATAGATTTCCAAGTCATTTGTTTAACGAAACAGTACTTTGTCACTAAAATGTTACTTTAAACATTAAACAGGTTTTCAACAAAACATTAGATGTAGTGGTCTCCCATGAGTCACTACTTTGTTAACCGCATTATTAAAACATTCCAAAACATTACTTGTGCTATAACCCATGGATAACATCCACTACGAAAAGACTCCTGAACCTGGGAGTACAGAGTATCTGACACTTCTTTTACGCTTTGCAAAGGTGTACCTCTTTTTAAATCCACTGGTTCACTCAGCTTTCAAGTCGGATCAGCTCCATGTGACTTATACACATGTGACAAGGCCGAGATCACACAACGCTTTACAGTTCAGTATTAACAGTATCCATGCCCGGTAAATAGACAATTAAGTCTCAAGTACCGTTGTGGGTCTTACCCACTGCCTTACTTCCTAGCCTCTCTGGTCTATGTTCCCTCAGGACACATAGCCTTGGTCTATGTCCACGCGAGACATACGACCATTTAAGATTACAGCCGCTCACGGCTTAATCAGGTCTAGGGCGCCTTCCTTCATTTACGCCTTTTTCTCTCATCATTTTTCTGACTCACATCACTCATGGCCGAACCTTGGCCTTCCAGTTTCCACGCGAGAAACCAGATCGTCAAACCATGCAGGGAACTGCTAATACCAAAAAGCTACTGAGTTGTGCCTGTCCCATACCAGGCAAGTGGTTGGTACGTTTACAATTCGTATAGAGACACAGCACAAGGTTCTCGTCCTTATGAACCAATAGTGAGGAACATTCACATACCCTGGTGCGCACCGCACCCTCTCCATACAATCCAATCCTCACTACTGATCCCTTTTATCATTTTTCTTGTCAAAACGGTTTTCATTATAACTTCTCATGCATTTGACCATTTCAAGTTTGATGTGGATATTCAATATAAGAGTCCTAGGGTGACAAGAGCATATATACACGAAGGTTCACTAACAAAAAGGGTTTCATGATCCATTAGGTAATATCTACTCATGTCATTCAAACATAACTTGTATTTCAATTAAGCATGCATAGTAAGAAACAGTGAATATACTTCATATGAAAATATTGGGTGAGACATGATCAAAGGAATGAGGCTTGCCTTGCAATGTTGGGTCTAAAAACTCAGACGGCTCTTCAAAGACTTCTTCCGTTCCTTCCGCTTCTGACTCTGCGGCAAACAATTAACACACAAACACATACCACATAAGCATACTGAAAATAGTTTCTATAAAAAGTATTAAGTAAATAAGTCATGTATGCAGGGGAAAAGGTTAGGGAAAGGTTACAAGGGCTCTGGTCGAAGAAACGGCTAAAAAGGATTGAACGTCGAGGGGTCGACATTCAGTTCATGGCTTTGGCATAGCTGGAAACTAGTCTTAGGATGGTTTTCTGGAGAAGTGACAGTAGAGAAAGTTGTAGATCTCAACTCCAGGAATCTAAGGGACAAGGTGGCATTTCAATTGCTCAACCAGAAGGGGTCAAACAAAGCTAATGCCAGTGGCTGACATGTACTGACATAGTGCTGGACATGGCCAGAAACTAGGGCATGGCTTAACTTTTGATCCAGGGCTCCAATTGATGCACCACTTTGTCTGGGAGGTAGGCATTACTAACAGGAACAATATGCTCAACAGGCACAAGGGCTGAAAGTGGCCGGAGGGTGGCCAAATCCGGCGATGAACTACGGTGACCTGGACATGAACTGAGTTACTGGACAGTGATCTTGGCATAGGCATAACTCACAATTTAGGCAGATCCAGGTGTCGAGCTAGTGGACAATATTGCTCAGGGTACTGGAATCTATCTAAGGGACAAGGTTTCAGGCGCTGGATCGGCCGGGAACAAATTCCGGCGACCGGCGCTGGAGAAGACGACACTGGACAAAGGGGGTTTTCGATTCAGGGCGAATGAGCTCGATTCCAGGCTTGGGAATGATCTCTAGGGTGCAACAAAGCTACTGGGGAGGTTAATTTGGCCGGAGGATCGCCGGCGTGGCCTGGCGACGAGAGCCAGTTCACTGGTGGCGCGCGATTTGGGGAGAGCTATGATCTTAGCTCGATTTTGAAAACCAGATTGGTAGGCTTGCTACAAAGAGTATGCTGATCAATTTCTTCTACTGGTACTACGGCTAATTTGGTTTAAATCAGGTAGCATTGCAGGAACAGGGGTTTTGAGCTTTTCCGGTGATCACCGGCGTTAGGGTTCGCCGGGGTGCAATTGGGTGCTATGACACGAACAGGTGGAAGAGGGGAACTCACTGGTGGCTTTGGTTTGAAGAATGGTGCAGTAGATTAGGCTGGCACCGTGAGCTCCAGAGGTTGCTCGCCGGAGAAGAAAGCAAACTCGACGGCGGTGAGAAATTAACTGGGAATTTGGCTAAGTCCTGAGCTTGTGCTTCTTCACAGCGTTGAGGGGGGTTTAAATAGGCACGGGGACGGAGTTTGCGAGGGTGAACGCGACAACGGTTGCTTGCGCCGGGGAGAAGTTTGTCGGGCGCAGGCGCAACGACGGCGACGGTGACGTGATCGCGCTTCAGGCGGTGCTGCAGCTTTGCCAGTTGCCTTGGGACTTCGTCCGGGACGGCGCAGATGTGGAGGCGACAGTGTAGCTCCGGCAACGACACGTACGCACATGCAATTGCCACGGCAACGGGAGCGCGCGCGAAAACGAGGCTCGGGAGCGCGGCCGTTTATCCGCTGGGCGAGGCGATGCACTGCTGGCACGTGCGCACGGGGTGGCTCAGCAACTCACGGGCACAGGTGACAGAAACGGTGGCCGGCGGCGAGCAAGCACGGCGAGAAATCCACGGCGCTGCAACGGGCTCGTGCACTGGTCGTGGCAACGACCAGGGCTGGTCGAAAGGGCCTGAAAAGAATGTTTGGGCCGATTTGCTATTTCTGAAACTTACTCCAGGGGCTGTTCTGTGAGGAAAACTTGAATAGGACTTGGGCCTGTTTGCAAATTTGGAGATCTGAGGGTCCGATCTAAAATCTGATTTCGCAACTAAGTCGCAAAAGATTATTAGAACTTATCTGACCAAAGTTTGGTAAGATCGGGCAAGATCTGAAGGGTTTCGACAAAATTGGGGAAAACAGTTTAGGGTAATTAGGGTTTTAAAAAATAGCAAGGCTTGAAACTCAGCTTTAGGGTGAGATTTTGGAGATGGTCCCGAAGGGAAAAATGTTCTGAACAACATTTAGAAGGGAATGGCTGAAGCAGATTAGGGTTTGGGGTCCAGATGTGGATTTTGGCTATTTTAGGGTTTAGCAAAAACAGGGGTGTTACACACGGCCCGGCCCTCCGCCTCCTTAAGCAGCCGGGCGACCCGCTACTCAAGGCCCCAGGTAACAGCTGCCACCTACAAAATATATAGAGTTAGACAAATCTCAAAGTGCAGGGGATGGATGAAGACGTCATCGACTCGGGTTACCTGGGCCCCGAGGGACTGAAGCCCCTCGAAACGCTCATGGAGCGTCCCTCCTGCGACGAAGGCCTACACCTTCCGGGTATGCAGGCCCTCCGAGTAGCGGGAGACCTCCCTCGCGGGAAGCAAAGGGGTCTCCCGCCCGGCGCCGCCAGCGCGGCCGGCGGGAGGTCCCCGAACCTCAAGGTCCGGTAACGCGGCCGGCGTCACCGGCGTCTTCGTCGACGAGGAAGTGGCCCCCGAAGACGTGGCCGAGGAGCTCTCGGAGGGAGCCCCCGCCCGGGGGGGAGCCATCAGGCCTTTCCCTGCCCCGGGCCGGAAGGTCCTCGAGGCCTCCTCCTCCGGAGGAACCTCGTAGACCGAGGGGCTCCCCCCTCGTCCACCGGCCAAACCCGCGGAGGCGAGGCCTCCGCGAATCTCACCTCCAGCCTCTCCGGCTCCAAAGAAGCTGGAAGGGGCGGGAGGGGCTCCACCAAGAGCGGCGACGGGGCGTAGTTCACCGAGTCGGACGCCGCCCCGCCCGCGGTCGCCTCCTTCCCCCGCGCCTCGACGGGGCCCTTCGGGGGAGGAGGTGTTGCTTCCTTCCGGGCCGGTGCCCGGGCACGCTCGCTCCCGGGGGTCTCCTCCCGGGGCTTCGCCGGTGTTGCCGCCAGCGTCGTCGATGGGCCGGGGGTCTTTTGAACCCGGGCCTTCTTGGGCTCCGAGACCCCGGCCGCCTCCTTCCCCCGTTTGTGTGACCCGGGGGTGGGGAGAGGCTTCCTCTCTGGCAACTTTAGCCCGTAGGCCGCCGCTACCAAGTTCTTGGGAGGGCCCTCCCCCACGGCGCGCACGACGCGCTCGTGCTCATCGGCGAAGTACCTCCCCAGGAGGTTCTCCGCCTTCTCCCACACCGCCGGGTACGGCCGGACTGAAAGAGGTAAAGAGTTAGTCAAATTCTTAAAAATTCGTAAGTACAATGCAGCAGGTTCCCGGAGCTTACGTCGCGTCACCGGCTTCACCGGGGGCCGCTGCTCGGGGCCCATGCCGATCCCCCTCTTCCCACCGATGAAGGGGGAGATCCGGAGGAGAGCCATCTCCTCGGCAGCGTCCCGCATCGAGCGGGTCTTCTTGGAGAGGATCACCTTGCCGAGGAGCTCGAACTCCTCGTCCGTCCACACCGGAGGCTTCGGCGCGGACGACCGGCTGTAGGTGGGAGGCTCCGAGGCGTACACCACCGCCTCGTCCCGGACCCGGAGGTAAAACCACCTCCGGACCCAATCCCCCCAGTGGTCCCGGGAGGCCGCCGCCGATTAGTCGATTACCCGGGACGGCAACATCTGGACCATCACCGAACCGAAGGGGGACTTGGGGCCCCCCTTCACGAGGTGGGAGGTCCGCGACGCCGGTTCGTAGAAATACCGGAAGGCGCGAAGGGTGGGCTCCCGCCCGGTCGCTGTCTCGTAGAGCCAGATGAAGAGGCCCATTCGGACGAGCGCGTTCGGGGTGAGGTGGTTGAGTGCCACCCCATACTCCTTCAAAAACTCCCAGAGCATGGGATGCACCGGGAGCCAGAGCCCCGCCTCCAGGAAGGCCTCGAAGGCCACGACCTCTCTGGGCCTGGGGCGGGGGGCTCCGTCCTTCTTCACGGGGACTCGGATGTCCCCGTCCGCGACGATGCATCTTTCGACCAAGGACTCGGCGTCCTCGGCCGTGAACTCCGACGCCCAGAGGAAATCCGAGGGGATTTCCTCCGGGGGCACTTCCGTGGTCTTCGCTTGACCCTTGGGTGCCATGAGGTTAGTCTTCTTTTTCGGTGGCTAACTTTGCAGGAGGCTACTACTAAAGACTCCCGGACGTCTGGTACCGGAAAGGGCTACCGGAAAGAGCTACCGGGAGAGCAAAAATCGTTGAGGCTGAAAATTTGGAATGAGCTTCTGGGCCCCCCAAGGTCCTATTTATAGGGGCGGGACGTGGTCTAGATGCACGCCACGTGGCACCCAGGGATCAATCTGGACCGTAGAAGTTCAAACCGTGCGCGGGAAACGAAGGGACGGGCGCGTTAATCGAGGCGCCAGTTCGAACCGCGCGCGCATTTATGGCGAAACGGCGCGGCCTTAAGCGTGGGGCACGGAAACCGAAGCGCCGCGACTCCGGTGACTTGGCCCGGAGATCTTCCCGGTGACGTGTGCCATACCCACCGGGGACTCGAGCATCATCCCCGGCGTGCATGGGGGGCTGCTGTCGGGGGAAATCTCCACGGGACTAAGTCCAGGTAAGTTGTGTCACGATTGCCCGGGGACCTGGCCTCCGGTGCCCTCCCGGGCGCCGCCATTTGGCTCCCGGGACGCGGCCTCCGGTGCCCTCCCGGGCGCCGCCATTTGGCTCCCGGGACGCGGCCTCCGGTGCCGTCTCGGGCGCCGCCATTTGCCCGGGGACGTGGCCTCCAGCCTCCCCGGGCGCCGCCTTTTGGCTCCCGGGACGCGGCCTCCAGTGCCGTCCCGGGCGCCGCCATTGGCCCGGGGACGTGGCCTCCGGCCTCCCCGGGCGCCGCCTTTTGGCTCCCGGGACGCGGCCTCCGGTGCCGTCCCGGGCGCCGCCATTGGCCCGGGGACGTGGCCTCCGGGGCCTCCCCGGGCGCCGCCTTTTGGCCCCCGGGACCTGGCCCCCGGCGCCGTCCCGGGCCTCATCGCCCTCCTAAAGGTAAAGTCTCGAGCTGTTTATCACGTGCAGGTCACGCGAGGAGTGCCTCGGGAACTAGCGACCACCTGTCAAGCATCCAAGGCGTTTGACCGGGAGAAGGACGGTCCTGCCCTTCAATCCGACGGTGGCTTCCGGGGTAGTTTAGGTTTTTTGCTTCTTTTTGGGGCTATAAATAGCCCTTGTACCCCTCTGTTGTAAGGGATCGATTCTTTTATTGGAATAGCTAAACTCACAGACGTGCTCCGGAAGCCTCTCCCCCGGAGAGAGCCTCCCCAGCCGACTCCGGTCGGGAGTGCGTCGACAGGATTAGGGCCCCCACCGGGACCCGAACCTGTATAAACCCGAGTGTTCTTTTTTGTGTTTGTCCGGCGAGGGAGGACCGGTCATCCGGTCAACCCGCGCCGCGTAATCTTCGCTAGGATCATTCTCAAAACCTGCCGGGGTATTCGCAATACCACGACAGTACTATCTCGGTTGTGTATGAGTTACCGGCAGGAAAAGTTACACTATTCTAATAGTTAATGACGAGTTTACCGACAGAAAAAACCATAGTACTCTCTCGGTTGGAAATGAGTTTACCGATAGAAAAAATGATAGTACTCTCTCGGTTGTGTATGAGTTTACAGGCAGGAAAAGTTACACTATTCTAACGGTTAATTACGAGTTTACCGATAGAAATACAGTATGGATGCAATACAGTACATTCACATATACAGTACATTCTTTACATTCACAATACAGTACATTCACATATACAGTATATTTTTTACATTCACATATACAGTACAAATGCAATACAGTATAGATTGGATACACAATACAGTACAGATGCAAAGAAGGGTAAATTCACATATACATTGAACAGATTGACACATTAGACAGTTATTCACATTTATTCACATATATATGGACAAATACAAATTGCAATCCAATATGGACATTTATTCACATATATATTTATTCACATATATATAAACAGTCTATGCACAGAATACACGAAAAAGAGAAAATTATCATAGTGGTTGGTTGGGCGCAACTTCCTCCATAACATATTGAGCTCAGATTTGTGGAAGATCTCTAATATTTGCATTTTCATGTTGGTCTTTCGACATGGCAATCTGCAAGCATGTGTGAATACTGAGTAACTAACTTCCTAATTTTGAACGTGACACTCAATTTTCAAATTTGAGTTAGCTATCGATGCTTACCTGGGGGAATTGGGTAAAGTTTGTCTGCACTAGGTCGTACATGTAGCACAGCACATAAAACCCGCATTCCCACGATTGCGGCTGCTGATGGCACTGAGATAATTGCATATGCTCACATGTTAGCTATTGTTTCCATAAACTAATTAAGCATAAACAAAAAGTCTTGTGAGTACCTCATATTCTTTCCAAGCTAGTAGGGAGCCCTGCGGTGCGGCATGCCTCCCTCCAGCGGACACATATTTATCAAAAGCCCTGCATTTCAGTTAGCATTGCTGGTTAATGTATTACCATTAGCTAGTGAGGTCAAAATTTAAATCAAACATATAAGTTACTTACGCCTCCATATTCCCCTTGACCACATATTCGTTCGATAATCTGTCACGCATCGAATCGAGGTAGTACACCTCGTTCCTCGGCGGACAAATCACGATGAGGATCCAGTGGCCCCCTACATTGTACGTAAAAGAGGACCGCTAGCTCAAAGTATATCTCAGGTGTAACATACAAGATTGAGTTAAATTAGTACGAAATGCACTAACCTTTGGTGGTACGTGTCTCGCCCCGAAACTGGGACTACGACTACTCCCGTGGAGACCTAGCTTGCTATAGCTAGTCCCATACAAGCATACCTTTGACTTCCCAGGATAAGTCAAGCACAGGAGTATATTCACATTGCAGCAGAAAAACTTACAAAGTATTAAGCAGTGTGGCCTGCTGGCCTTAATATTACATAAAAAGATTACCATACCTTCGCGGCATCAAGGTTTAGTTAAAACAAAATAAAACTTCTACAAAGCGGATGATGGGTGTCCCTTCCACAGCAAGAAGTTGACGGCAGAACAACACATCAGGGATTTGGCGGTTCTGGCCCTCCTTCTTGTTGGTCCAAGAAGTTCTCCATGCCTTCCTCTTGATCTTGGTACGCTCCATCTTCTGGGTTGTAAGTTGCAAAGGTGAGTACTTACATACTCAGCAAGTCATAGGGAAGAATAGATACTTATAGTAATGTTGTTATGAACCTAGACTAGTCAAGAATTATGGATGTTTATAAAGTAATCCCATCTCATGGCAGCACTTTTCATAACATATCATCACTATTTATGTTCACTAGATTATAGCACTACCGCGACACGTCGACACACGACAGCCCACGATAGCACTCCTTATCATGACAACACATGTCATTTGGGTAATCTTGACTTATCAAATTTTATTTACGAAAACATACTTGTGCCACACCCCGTGGATTTAATCCACCGCAGCAGACTCCTATAAACCCGGGAGCTCAGAGTATTCGAATACGTTTTTAACTCTGCAGAGAGGTACCAATTTACCCGCAAGATATTCCACTTTCAAGCCCATCCTATCAAAATGATTAGACCCATCCTCACAACCATGTGTGAGTGGCAAGGTGGAGATAACAAGAACTTTTGTTATGTCTCACTCACAATTCACCCCCGACCCTGTGGCTCTCCGCGAACCACAGTTGTGGTAGGTTGTATCCTAACCCCCACCCCTTTGCTTATTCCCATTACTGGGTCGGCGTGCGAGATCACCTTCAGTGATATGTGTGGGAGCCGTACTCCGTGTTTATCGTGCATCACTACACATCTCATGCAGGGGTTTCATGTGCGATCCACATAAGTACTTGTTCAGGCCTGTCCCATACCAGGCTTGCGGTTAGCACGTGTTTCATGCCACTAGACGCACAACACAAGGTTCTAGTCCTTATATGCCAGTGACCAGACCATCCGCATCCATGCACCTTCCGTGCCTGCTATCCTTCGCAGTTTAGCACCTCCAGTGCTACAACCATCCATACCAAAATTCTGGTCACGGCTAGTGGTTTTATTTCATGAATATATATATATATATAAATACATATATAATAGTTCATGGCTCACTATTTGATCAATTCACATTTCACAAGCATCCAGCTTAGTACTGCCAATTCACAATTCATCCATTCTCATGCAATACTACTTATACTCAAGGTCATATTATAGCAATTCATAGAATATAGGTTCAAGATGATCAAGACTATGACTTGCCTTCCGCGTCGTGAGAGACAGCAGTTGATGTCGGGTCAGCAGTGAAGTCCTCGAACTCTGGCTCTGACTCTGAGCAAAGATCAAACAAGCAACCAAGAATCACAACCTTTTCAATACATTATTATACTACATGCAATAATGCAAAGATGAATGTCTTGATGATTCTGAAATGATTGGATTTAGGTACCATAGAAGCTGATTAGGGTTAAATCATAGAGTTAGGGCTGAAAATGAGTGCTAGGAACTTCTAGGGTTCTAGGGTATGGAAATTGACATTAAGTCCGCGGCTGGTTTGCCTAGAATCGATGAATGTATTTAGGTCGACATTCGGTTCACGGCATCGACATAGGGTTGATGGATGATAGAGGGATTATCTCAACTTGTGGCAGTAGAATGAAATGTAGATTACAACTCCACAAGTCTGATGGACAAAGTTATTTTCAATTTGCATAACTGGGAAGAGGTGAAATGAGCTAATGCCACTGGCTGGCATGCTCTGGAATTGGGCTGACAATGTCAAAATCTAGGGCTAGGCATAACTTTTGATCTAGGGCTCCAATTGATGCACCACTTTGTCTGGGAGGTAGGCCTCAGTAACAGGAACAATTCATTCAACTGGACCTAGGGCAGGAGATGGCCGAAAAGTGATGAAAACCGGTGATGAACTCGGTGGCTGGAGCTTCTGATCATAGCACTAGACAGGAATTAGGGCATAGCTATATCTTCTGATTTAGGCCGAATTGGAAGTCGAGCTAGTAGGAAAAGTTGCTCAGGAGATCAAGGCGCATCTGGTGGACAAGGTTTCTGGAGCTGGATCGGCCGGGAATGGTTTTCCTGTGGCCGGCGCCGGAGAAGAAGACACTGATATTGGGGGTTTTGGCTACATGAAGTTTGAACTCGATTCCTTGCTTGGAGAACATCTAGAAGGTATAAGAAGACTTCTGGCACGATTGAATTGGCCGGAGAATCATCGGAGGAGGCTGGCGACGTTCGCCGGCGGCTGGTGAAGCTCGGGCTAGGGAAAAGCTTCAGTTCTTGGTCAATTTCACAATTCGACTTCACAGGCTTGCTTAAAACAGCTCACTGATCCTTTTTGTCTATTGAATCGAAGGCTAATTCGGGCTAATTTGACTTGTGCAACTAGAACAGGGCATTTCACTAATTTCAGCAATTGCCGGCGATCACCGGCGATGAAGTGCATAAGAGTTCAATTAAATGCTACAGCACAGATAGTGAGATACGGGGAACTCACTAGTGGTGTCAATTTAGGAATTGAGGCTGCGGTTGAGGCTGTCACCGTGAGCCTCCGTGCTGAGCTCGCCGGAGAAGAAAGCAAAGGCGATAAGGAATACGGTTTAACTGCTTGAGGGTGTTGGAGAGCTCTGCTAAAGGTGGATAAGCTTCTCTGGGATTGCTATTTATAGGCAAAGCAAAATGAAATGAAGCTCAAGCTCACGGCTTGAAGCTAAGATGCTTGCGCCAGTGCACCTTCGCGCTGAAGCAACGGCGAGCACAAGCAAGCAAAGCTTCTCTCTGGCATGTAGCAGCTGGTGTGCTGGATGGAGGTGGCTACGGCAACAACTGAAGAGCAAACACGTGTGCATGCAAAGGCGGTTGCGAAATCATGGCTAAAGCGGCATTGTTCAACGGCGACGATCACGACGACGAGGCGCTCCTGGTCGCGGTCGCAGAGGTACTGTTCCACGCTAGCTGAGGTCGAAGCAACACGGTGCCGGCTGTGGTCGAAGTCGCCATGCACTGCTGGACGTGAACTGTAGCTTCCTTGGTCTTGTACAGCAGGTGAGGTCGAAAACAGCCATTTGGACTAAATTGTAAAATCTGGAAATTTGCTTTGGACTGAATTGTAATTTCTGACTTAGAGATAGTTGATTTGCAATCTGATTTCACAGCTGAGTATAAACTTATACCTTATACTCATCTAGCAAGAGATTTGATGAAATCTGGTACGATTTGATGATTTTCGACATAAATCGAAAATAGGGTACTTTAGGGTACAATAGAATCTGAGTTTTATCAATTTCGAATTCTGACATCTAGGATGAGATTTTGTAATCTGGACAGAAGGGTAAATTGTATCAAATAGCATTTAGAAATTATTTACTGAAGGAATCTTGAATTTGGAGTTGATCTGAAGATTGTAGCCTTTTTGGGTTTCTAGATATCAGATAAAGGACTAATTTGCAATATTATTTGGACTGATATGTGAAAAAGGCTTAGATGATATAATTTGGCTGCCAACTTTCTGGATTAAGGTATTGGCATACCTATGATCATAGTCCAAGAGTAATCTGATCTGAATTAGGTCAAGACTTGACTAAATCTGAGTTCAGAATATTTAGGGTAATTAAAATAGTAATTTGAATTTCTGTTTTCGAAAACAGAAAGAAATTGATAAATCTGAAAGTTAGAGATGGAATTGAATCTAGCTTCTGAAGACTTTTATGTTCAGAGTAACTGATAGATCATATCTGACTAATCTGATCTTGATTTAGGTTTGCAGGATAGATTTTGATATTTTAGGATTCGATATAGATTGGGGTAAAAGGGTTGAACTGATCTTGTTACTACTATAGATACATGGTATCATGCATGCATGGTGTTCATGAAAAGAAATTTTTTAGCAAACAGAGTTAGAAAAGAACAATACATAGCATCAGCAAACTTACAGGACTCCAGTCCGTTTGATGGACATATCGAGCTCCCGCCAGTTGTAGAGGTCAAACAGATCCTCGTGTGCCACGGATATACTCCCGGGCTCACGGTGGAACTGCCCAGGCCTGTAGGGAACTAAGAAGTTCAGATTGCGCTGAGCTCGGTGTAGGTACCACTCGTGGAGGTCTCTGGTTGATCGATCCAATTTGCGCAAAGCTGCCTCCGACGCTAGTGGGAACCCGTTCCTGAACCTCTCCGGCTGTCCCTTCCTCCCTATGCCCTTGCCTTTTGCCCGAGACTGAGCGCGTACCTTCGAAGGCAAGGGCGAGGTGATGGCAGCTTTCTTCCGAGGTGAAGGCGTGGATGCGCTGGCTGGAGTCGAGGCCGTCTTTGATGTGTTCAGGTTCGCACGAGATCCAGCCTCATGCCCCAAGCTGGGGGCGCAGTCCCTTGGTAGCCCGCCGACAGGCCACTTCAATTAATGAGCACGTATGTTAGATTTTGCAAGTTGAGTGTACTGAGTAGGATGTAATCTAAAATGTGTAGGATTTACCTGTTGTACTAGAACACACTTCTTGGGCCACTGTACGTAGGAGCCCACTGCCTCAGCAAGTGTCTGCATTTCCTCTGTTGGGACTGGCAATGGAGAATCGTTGTAGCCCGGCATGGCCATGTCCACCTGTACCTTTGCGAACCCCAAATGCAGAGGTACGCAGTGGACCCAAACATCCGGTCCAGACGGATATACGAAGCCGTGTCCAACCATTTTCTGCCCGTCGCCTAGGTGTGTCAGTAGGATGCAGCCCTCCGGCTTCTACAAATTTGTAACAATTAAAACAGGTTAGTGAAACAACTCTAACAAAATGGGAGTGCATCAACTTAAGTGCACAGATGAAGGCTTGCAATACCTCAAGTAGATCCACTGGATCCTCGAGGACCATCGAAGCGCAACTGCTTATCCAACCCCGCGGGGTACCGTCACGCTGGGGATCCGCATCTGCACTCTTGGCCAGTAATGCTTCTCTCAATCGTGCAAACTCTTCCCTAAATTGTATGACCTCAGACTGCAACTCAGACTGCACCTCAGCCCGTATCTCCGCTGTACCTCAGCCTGTATCTTATCGGAGAGCTCCGCTTCCTTTTCCTTCGAGAAGCGGGCCTTCTTCCTCGGTGGTGCCGGATCTGCGAAATCGGCCTTCCACGACCCAATGGCTCCCACGGCCCGTGTCCGCCGGGGATGCTCCTTATTTCCTAGAGCCCGGGTGAGGATGTCGTTCTCCCTCTGTGGGGTAAACAATCCCTCCACTGCCTTCTTCTCAAAAGAGATCTGTTACATTTAAAGGTACCTTGTGAGACAAATTGCCTTATATACACTTGTGCGCACACAGTTTACAAGGTTAGCCAACTTACCATTCACCTCACAGCATCGGCGTCCCCAGGGTTTGCGAACTGCACAGACCCCGTGGACGACACAGACCCCCTCGCCCTCCACCATCACTTGCACCTCTCATCCCGGATCTCGAAGAGCGGCAACTCAGGGGAGTCGATGACAGGATTTTGCTCGTCTTCCTTCTTCCACTGCTCCTCCTTCCCCTCATAGCCCCTGGATCCGAGTCGATGCGGGTGGTCATTCCTCTTCTGGATCGCCTTATTCTTCTCGCTAAGGGCCTTGAACTCCTTGGTCCCCTTCTGCTTGGTGAATTCCTCCCATACCTCCTCCGATATGAAGGGGTACTTCTCGCAAGGAGATTTCCCCGCAGCGAGGAAGTTACTGATGAGCCAGCTCTTAAAGATTTTCCATGTTCCGTTCATGTCCTTCAAGCAGGCCATCCTAGGTGTATCGTCGGGTATGTTCCACTTAGCCTATTTTCAAACAATGCATACAATTAATCACGAGTTAGTTAAACTTTAGTATAAGCCAAGAGCACGTGATTACGAAAGAGTTCAGCGATTTCAGTTAATTTAACCTTCACTTCTGCCCACAACCTATCTCTCTCGTCCGCCGTCACGTCCTTCCAGCTCTGGACGGTGATCTTCACCCTTTCTTTCGCCAACAGCCCAACGTAGGCTGTGTACTTCCCATCATTCTTTCCGATCGGCCTCCCAAATTGGTTGAACTCACAAGAAAGATCCGTGCGTTTGGCCAAACGGCCCAATGTCATCGCGCCTTGCCCCACCCTCTTGCGCTGGGATGAACCAGCTGCATCTTCAGTTATGTTGGGGTTGGCCCTAGTCGAACCACTACTACCATCCGATGAAGACGACGACATGTCTTTCCCTACAAACCATCAACAAACCATCAAAAATTTAATGGAAACACAAACCCAATCATTTTACAAACAAAAAGGACCTATTTTAAATATTTTTTTCTATCGGTAAACACAGAAACTACCAATAGAAGATAAGATTCTATTTCTGAGCATTTTCATTTACACATTTTCATATTGGAAGCAGGCAACATATGGCAATTAATTCTTCTTGGAGTTCCATAACTCAGTTCAGGACTGGAGACTAATTAGGGCTACAAAAGGGATGTTCGAAGAAAATAATACTAAAAGACATGCAAAAATTAATTGCTGAACTGTTCAGAAATCTTTTCTATCGGTAAACACATGGCTACCGATAGACCATAACAATGTTTTCTATAGGCAAAGATACGAGATACCGATAGAATATGTGTAAGAACACCTCCAACGTATAATGTGCATTACATGGCAGTTCGATACAATTGATCACACATACAGCAGTATATATAAGTTAAAATCTCAAAATAGGTTCATTACAGCATTGGAACATATTATGTCAACCCTAATTTAAATCAACATTGCCTGCGGAATGTACATAATCCAACACAATAGGGAACCCTAGTGTAATTGCAAAACTCGAAGAATTAGTACATACAAAACACAAAGATCAAATAAGGAAGATGCTGGAAAAAGAACGATGAATTAGGGTATTTACGGCGATCAGTTGTGGTGATGGAGAGGCGGTGTAGAACGCAGCGGCAGCCGGCGAAGGACAAAAATATGAACCGGTGGCAGTGGCGAACCAGTATCCAGCCAGCGATCATCGTGTGGGAGAGAGGAAGTGAGTGGTCACTGCGGAGGTTGTGGTTTTCTTCGCTCTCGAAGAGACGCAGTGCTATAAGTTGGAACTGTTCGACTGAGGGAAACTCAAGGGCCATGTACGTGTAATAAAGTAATGGATGCCCTTTTCTATCAGTACAAAAAATAAAATACCGTCAGACTAATTATATTATTCTAACGGTACAACAAAATAATACCCATAGAACAAGTAAATTTTTCCCAGAGCAATATTTGAAGTAGTGGGTGCCCTTTTCTATCGGTACAAAAAATAAAATACCATGAGACCAATTTTTCCCAGAGTAATTTTTGAAGTGCCTGAGATTAAAGTAGTGGATGCCCTTTTGCTATCGGTACAAACAACAAAATACCGTCAGACTAATTAATTTATTCTAACGGTAGAGAATAATAATACTGATAGAATAAGTAAATTTTTCGCAGGGAAATTTTTAAAGTGCCTGAGACACATTAAAGTATTGGACACACAAGACACATCTGTATTTACCGTTAGAACATGTGATGTTACGTGGCTGAAACAAAGCAAACTGGGTAATGCATGACACACATGACACCAGTTCTCACCTTCAAAGAATCATATGTACACACAATGTAACATCAAACAGACCACGCTTGAAAGTTGCAGAATGATAAAGAAAGAGGGAAGATAGCCGGAAAATTGGAAAATTGACATAAAAACAAATTGTTCATTCATTGTTGTTTTATCACTTATAAAAAAAATAAAAATCCAAAATGCTAGGTCAAGGGGTGGTCTTAGCCCTGGCTGCATGTAGAATAAAGTCAGTTTGACTTGCAGCCAGGACGCAGGACTTCTCTAGCGACAAGTTGTCCTTAGGATCAACTACTACTGCGTCGAGAAGGCCTACGACCACCCTCAGCTTCACTATGGTATCCTTCATAGTCAAATCGCAGCCAGTGATGCTAATATCTGCGGCTTGCTTCTCCTCGTGAAGACGCCTCATCCTCGCCCTGGAATTGTCACCATCCGTCTTCATGCGCTGAATGCGCCGGAGGAGATCGTTCAGTTCAAGCCGTAGCTGAGTGTGCTTGTCCGTAAGGAGCTTGTGCTCCTCCTGGAGGGCCCTCAGCTCGGCCTTGACTTTGCCAGTGTCTTCCATGGCTCCCCTTCCTTGTGCAAATCAACAGTTCAAGAATGTACTGAACATGGATTAACAATACATGGGTAAACCCAGGAGATTTAGAGTTCTTACCGGGGAGGACGAGGCTGATGATCCCATTGAGGATGCCATTGTCAAAGAGAAGATAAGGAGTTGAAGAGTTTGAGAATTAGAAAAATATGTAAAGTAGTTGGCAATTTAACTGCCGAGGTACTTATAGAATTTCCAAGGCGATGCATGGCGACACAGTTGAGAATTCAAAGCGCCAGAGTATTGTTCTATCGGTACAAACAATAAAAAACTGTGAGACCAATTTTTCCCAGAGTAATTTTTTGAGTGCCTGAGATTAAAGTAGTGGATGCCCTTTTGCTATCGGTACAAACAACAAAATACCGTCAGACTAATGAATTTATTCTAACGGTAGAACATAATAATATCGATAGAATAAGTAATTTTTTCGCAGGGAAATTTTTGAAGTGTCTGCGACACATTAAAGTAGTGGATGCCCTTTTCTATTGGTCAAAACAACAAAATATCGTCAGACAAATGGATTTTTGTAGAGCTTAATTTGAAGAAGCAAGAGGCTGCAATGAGATTTTGGCAAGAAAATTTGAAGGGAAGAATTAAGTACTTACAGGATAAAGGTACTGTACATGTTAGAACTCATGCTGTGGAGTAAAATTGAGATATATTAATGCCGTGAACTAGCTTATCATTAAGTTCTAAAGAAAAATGTACTGCCTGATGTATTAATGATAAGTTCCTCACCTTGATGCAGAACTTGTGGGCTGTTTGCTTGGCATTTATCTCTGAAATAGAAAATAATCATCAATGGTTCTCAACCCATAATCCTTCTTCGTGATCACCTCGCAAATATGTTGTTTCGTCGATATCTTCAGTAGGGATAGATTGAATGTCCTCTAAAAATGGAGGTATTTCATCGAATTGGTTATACTCCTCTTCGTCGACAACGTCTTCGAGCCCAACAATAGGTCTCTTGCTGTGGAGGACAACGTGCAAGTTTGGATTGGCCGGGTCAACGATGTAGAATACTTGTGTGGCTTGCTTTGCAAGTATGAATGGATCGTCTTGGTATCCGACTCTATCAAGATTGACGAGAGTAAACCCGTAATTATCAACTTGAACACCTCGAGGGATTTCGACTCATTGGCATCGAAACAGGGGAATCTTAAGTAATCCGTAATCGAGCTCCCATATTTCGTCAATAGCACCGTAATATGAGTTCAGCGCCCTTACTGACCTGGCATCCTCGGAAATAGCAAACAGTGTCACTCCGCTACATTGGGTGCTACTCTTGGCGTCTTGAGCTCTTGTGTAAAATGAATACCCAATGATGTCGTACCCCTACCAAGTCCCTACAGTGAATCTTGGACCTCTAGCCAACCATGTCACAGTTTCAATTATGGAGCCCTCGGCAGCTCGCGTGACTCTTCCTTGGATCCACCCAGCAAATTTCCTATTATGTTCTCTGGTGACCCAAATCTCTGACTTCGAAGGATTCTGTGACCGTAGCATTACCTTGTGCTCGTGTATGTATGGCTCAACCTCCGTCATATGTTGTAAGACCCAAAAATGTGATTTTGCGTACACATCACGAGCGGGGACGATAGCTTTGAATCCAATCGTTCAGATGCCCTGAAGCCTACCCTTGTGTCGAGACCTAGGAACGCCAATTGGGTCAACCCCGGCCATATAATCTGTGGAAAATTCAATCACCTCCTCGGCGGCATAACCTTCCATGATACTCTCCTCAGGTCGACAACGAGTCCTTACGTATCCCTTCAATACACCCATAAATCTCTCAAATGGATACATGTAGCACAGGCACACGGGTCCACAAAACTTAATTTCTCTGATAAGGTGAACAATCAGATGGACCATAACATCAAAAAAGGATGGAGGGAAATACATCTCGAGCTAACAAAGAGTTGTAACCACGTCGCGTTGCAAAGTGTCCAGTCCATCCGGATCAATTACCTACGAGGACACAGTTGCGCCAAATATTCGTATTAGAAAAATCTTCTAATTAAGCTCCACAAATGGAGGTAATCAACTTATAGTATGAGTGCACGTACTTATTTTGCAAGATATTACGTTGAAGAAATAACAAAGGTTTGTGATTGTCTCTCTGACTTTAACTGGGAGAATGCCTCTGATAGCAATGGGAAGCATTTGTGACATCAGCACATGACAGTCGTGGGACTTCGTGCCAACCAGTCTTAGGTCCTTCATGGACACAAGTTTTTTCAAGTTTGCGGAATACCCACATGGAACTTTAACACCGTGCAGGCACCGACAAAGTTCTGTTTTTTTTGATCTTGGACAACGTATAGCAGGCTAGGGGGAGGTATGTACGCTTTCCCTTCTCCAAAGGTGCAAGCTCAGTCCTTATCCCCATTTCCACCATGTCACGACGAGCTTTCACACCATCCTTTGTCTTTCCCAGAATGTTCAACAACAAACCAATCAAACTGTCACAGACATTTTTCTCTACATGCATGACGTCAATGCAATGTCGAACTTGTAAGTGCTCCCAGTATGGTAGATCCCAAAGAATCGATCTCTTCTTCCAAACATTTTTTTCTCGAGGTTTAGAATACTTACCGAACTCAGCTTTGATGTCCTTCACGTGCGAGTAAATCTCCTTACCGGTCAGAAACATTGGAGTTGATCCCTTCTCAAGCTTCCTGTTAAATGATTTCCTCTTCTTACGGTACGTGTGATGCACCGGAAGAAACCTGCGGTGACCCATGTACACTGTTTTCGGGCAGTTTCGCAGCCACATGCTCTCAGTTTCATCTAGGCAAATAGGGCAAGCCTTGGCTCCTCTCGTACTATACCCTGACAAATTGCCGTAGGCCGAAAAATCATTTATGGTGCAAAATATCAAGGCCCGCAAGATGAAATTCTCTTTCTTGTATGCGTCCTACACCTGCACCCCCTCGCTCCACAATTTCTGTAAGTCCTCGATTAAAGGCGCTAGAAACACGTCAATATCATTTCCAGGTTGTCTGGGTCCTGAGATTAGTAACGCCATCATGATGTACTTGCGCTTCATGCATAACCAAGGAGGAAGATTGTAGATGCATAAAAGAACCGGCCAAGTGCTATGCCGACTGCTCATATTACCATGTGGGTTCATACCATCTGTACTCGGCCCGAACCTTATATTCCTAACTTCTCCGCCGAACTCAGCAAATGTTCTGTTGATGTTTCTCCATTGAATAGAATCAGCTGGGTGTCTCAGTTTTTCGTCTTGTTTCTGGGCTTCAGCATGCCAACGCAAGTGCTTCGCAACTTTCGGATTTACAAATAGCCGCTTCAATCTAGGTATCACAGGCAAGTACCACACAGTTTTTGCCGGAGGTCCTTTCTTTACCTCGTGACGTTCACTATCAATCTGGTCCCTACGCGTATACCTCGATGCGCCGCATCTTGGACAAACATGAAAACTGGAGTACTCGTTACGGTAAAACACACAATCATTTGGGCATGCGTGTATTCTTTCGATTTCCATTCCCAATGGACAAACAGTTTTTTGGCTTGGTAAGTAAATCTTGGCAACTCATTTCCCTCTGGAAGCATGTCCGCTAGAAGATCTAATAGTGCCGTGAAACTTTTATCTCTCCAACCGTTGCCTGCCTTCAAGTTATATAATCTCAGCACAGAAGACAGTTTTGTAAATGTTGCACATCTGGGGAACAGAGGCTTCTCAGAGTCAGCAATCAGTTTCTCAAATTCACAGAAGTCATTTCATTGTAATCTTCCTCTACATCACGTAAAATCTCATCTAGATTGTCATCATCATCATCTACGTGCACATCGGAATGAACATTATCAAAATTCGGATGATCATCGATATTATTGCAATCCACATCCGATGTAACACCCCGATTTTTCCCAAATCCTGGCCTGTCTTGTCCCTCTCTATTTCAGAATGAGATCCCTGTTGTGCCAACAGCTTACCCCAAAAAGTCGGCAATCAAACTCTTTCGTTCAGATCTTTTTCACAAATCAGCCCTTTCATATTTGTCAGAAGCCCAAAAAGACTAAAAGTCTCAGACCACCTCCATACTTTGATCTGATTCAGTGAACATCTCCCATTCACTATTCTGAACATTTTTCCCTTCTGGAAGAATTTCCAAATCTTACCCTAAACCTGAGTTTCGACCTTTGCCTTTTTGAAACCCTAATTACCCTGTTTTACCCTAATTACTCTGTTTTCGGATTTTTGTCGAAACCCTCAAATCTTGTTCAAATTCACCAAATTTCCTGCCAGATGAGTCCCAGCATTTTAGTGTCACTCAGCTGAGAAATCAAAGTTCAATTTGGACCCCCAAATCTCCAGAATTGCAATCAGGTCCAAACTCCAAAGAAAGATCATCGCAAATCAGTCCTTTTATTGAATTTAGGCCCCTGGCCGTGTCTCAACAGAACCCGCCTCAGTGCATCGCCGTGTTCTTCGCCGCCGGTGAACCTCCTGCCGTGCCAACACCTCAGCCACGTAGCTGACACCCGTGCGCACTCGTGGCACCGCCGTGGACGCCACCTCGGCCGCGCCAGCACAACCAATTTCTTCCCCGCACACGTGCCCGTGAACCAGCAAGTCCAGCTTCGCCCGTTCGACACGTCTCGGCCACGCGTCGATGGAGCTTTCACTTCACCGTTCCCTCGCCGCTTGCGCCTGTGCCATCCACTGCCAAAAGCCTGCACCGCTGCACGCCAGTGCCTCGCCATCATCGCCGGCACAAGTCCCCGCTGTGTCCAGTCGCTTCGCGGTCGACTTTGTCGCCACTGTTCCCCAATTTGTCGACCAGAGGATTGCTTCAGCGCCTATAAATACTCCTAAGTGCATTGCTTCAGTTTCCAATACCAGAAAACCACCAACTCTCCAGCGCCGCCGTGAACAGCTTCTTCCCCGGCGAGCTGTTTTCGAGGCCGCCGTCGCCAGAGCTCTCCACAGCCCCAATCTCCAATCCAAAGCCACCAGTGAGTTCCTCTCTTCTCCCTCTCTGTGTCATAGCTCCCAATTGCACCAGATCGATCCCCATCGCCGGTGATCGCCGAATTCTCGATTTGCCCTGTTTCCCCAATGCCGTTCGATTCTCTCCAAATTAGCTCTCGATTCTGTAGAAGAAGTTGATCAGTGAGCTTAGTAGAGCAAGCCTGTGGAATCAAAATCCCCAATTGTGCTCAAATCGAAGAAATCCCGATTTGGAACTTCATCAGTTCGCTGGACCTCGCCGCCGAGCTTCTCTGGCCATCCTCCAGTGAAATTAACCCCTCCAGCAGCCTTGTTGTGCCCTAGAGATCATTCTCAAGCTTGGAATTGAGCTCTTTTGCCTTGTATCGAGAATCCCCAATTCGGTGTCTTCTTCTCCGGCACAGTTCACCGGAGTTTGCTTCCCGGCCGATTCAACCGACACCACTTTGTCCCTTAGCTTTGCCTCACCTCCCTAAGCATTTTCTTCCACTAGCTCGACATCTGGATCTTCCTAGATTGTGAGTTATGCCCTTGTCAAGCTCTTGTCCAGATCAATGTCTGTGCCGTGTCGCCACCGTGTTTGCTCACCGGATTTGGCCACCCTCCGGCCACTTTCAGCCCTTGATCCTGTTAAGTATTTTGTTCCTGTTATCAATGCCTACCTCCCAGACAAAGTTGTGCATCAATTGGAGCCCTGGATCAAAGGTTAAGCTTTGCCCTAGTTTTTGGGAATGTCTGCACTATGTCAGTGCATGTCAGCCACTGGCATTAGCCTTGTTTGACCCCTTCTGGTTGAGCAATGAAAATGTCACTTTGTCCCCTAGATTCCTGGAGTTGTGTTCTACATCTTTCCCTTTTGCTACTTCTCCAGAAAACCTACCTAAGACCAACTTAAGGCTATGTCTAGCTGTGGACTGAATGTCGGCCTTTGACATTCCACTTCTTTTGAGCCCATCTCTTCGACCAGCACCCAAGTGACTTTGTCCAAATCTTTTCCCTTGCATGCATGATATATTTACTTATTATTTTCTATTGCAACTATTTTATGTATGCTTATGTAGCGTATGTGTAGTATTGCTTGTGTCCGCCGCAGTGCCCGAAGTTGAAGGAGCGGAAGAAGTCTTCGAGGTTTCGTTCAAGTAATTAGACCCAGCAGTGCAAGGCAAGTCTCAACCCCTTGATCATGTCTCACCTAGTTGTAACACCCTGGTTTTGGGGGTGAAAAGTTTTTGCATAAAATCCTGCATGCATGTATCCCTGTAGCAGTAGCCAGATCAGCTGAACCCTAATCTCTCCCAAAACCTAAAAATCTCCAAATCTATTCTTTAGATCCAGATCAAGATCTGGGTTCATTCAGATTTAACCCACCAGTTATTCTGGAGATAAAAGTCTTCAGGAGCCAGATTGAATTCTAACCCTAACTCCCAGTATCTAAGTCTCTTTCTGTTTTCGAAAACAGGAAATTCAGATTTACCCTAAGTACCCCAGTTTCCAGATAATTGAGTTATCATGATCTAACCCCATCCAGACTCAAGTATCTTTTGGAATATGTTCCTAGGTATACCCTCAACTTACTCCAAAAAGTTGGGAACCAGATTGTTTCATCTAAACACTTTTCGCAGTTTAGTCCAAATTTTACTGCGAATAAGTCCTTTTCTGTTTACCTGGAAGCCTGAAAAGGCTAAAATTCACAAATCAACTCCAACCTCATAATTTCTTTAGGGAACACCTCCCAAATGCTATTTGATACAGATTTCCCTTCTGTCCAGACTTCAAAATCTCACCCCAATTACCAGAATACGAGATCGACAAAATCCAGATCTGTTTTACCCTAATTTTACCCTATTTTCGAAAATAGGTGAAATCCCTCAAACCTTATCAAATTTTCTCCAGATTTGAGCTAAATGAGTATTAATAGAAATATTATACTCATCCATGAAATCAAATTCCAGATTAAACCTCTCTAAGACCAGAATTACAAATTAGTCCAGATTTCAACTAAAACTCTTACACTTATACCCCTGGTTCGACCAAATGGGCTATTTCGACTTCGACCAGAGCAGTGCAACCGACCAGTTGCTGTTTTCGACCTCGCGCTGCTGTGTTTGCTTCGACCACGACCTGGGACAGCGCACGAGCACGGGAGCTTCGACCTCGAGCACGCGCCGTTGTTTCAAGCTTCGGTCACCTCACCTCGCCAGCTGCTACCGTAGCCACGTGGTTGCCATCTTCGCCAACCGAACAGCGCCGCGTGTGTGCTCGCCATTTGCCACTGTGGATCTTCCCCGGCGCGACTCACAGCCAGCTGGTTTCTCCCGTTTGCACGCCACCGGCAACGGCTACAGCAGGAAAGCATAGCCACGTGGAGAACTCGCCGCGGCCAGCCATCACTTCACCTTCCCATCACCTGTAAAGCCTTCACGGCCGCTGAACCAAGTCATTTCGCCGCCTGTCTTCGCCGTGAAGTCGCAATCCAGTCTTTCCTTGCCGGCTTCAACTCCCCGTGCACATCTAGCCGTTGCAGCACCTCCAGCTTGTCTATTTAAACCCCCTGGGACTTAGCCAACTCCACCGCACAGCAAAATCACCAGAAAACTACCAGTTCGCGGTGTCTTCTTCTTCCCCGGTGAGCAGCAAAGAGGGAGCACGGTGCCAAGCTTCTCCACTACTTCATTCTTCGATCCAACACCCCCAGTGAGCTTCTCTCATCTCCCTCATGCTTCTCGAGCTTGGAATTTAGTCTAAATACCCTCAGTCGCCGGCAATTTTAGTTTTACTCCAGTAGCTCCGGCGAGCAATTAACTTTATTCCAGAACGAATTGATCTTCGAGCCAGTAGTGAAAGATGCTTAGAATAGCTCACTTAAGACCCCTGAGCTATTGTTTTGAACAAATTCGCTGTAAATCAAAAACCCCCAATTTCCAGCCATGAACATGAACTTGTACTTGCTGATTTAGCTTCTCTGTTGAGCAATCTGTTAATCTAACTTCACCAATGCATTTCTAGTACCCTGAGGACCATACTCAAGCAAGGAATTGAGTTCAATCACTTTAAATCAGAAAATGCCCAAATCAGATTTGAGTTCATCTTTTCTCCAGCCAGTATCTTCCAAATCCAGCCGATCTAGCCCTAACCACTTTGCCATTTAGATGTTTTGGACCATTTTGAGCAACTTTGTCTTCTATCACGACTTCTAATTCGGCCTAGATTGTGAGATATAGCCATGCCCTAGTTGGCTGTACTGTTTATGTTACATGTGCTCCAGGCCAATCAACTTCCTTGCCAGTTTTCATCACTTTCCGGCCATCTACTGCCCTAGATCCTGTTGAGACATTTGTTCCTGTTACAAATGCCTAACTACCAGACAAAGTGGTGCATCATTTGGAGCCCTAGATCAAAAGATATGGCAAACCCTAATTTCTGGCCATGTCAACTCTATGTCAAACTATGCCAGTCAGTGGCATTAGCCCTGTTCACCCACCTCTGGTCATGAAAAACAGAAAGTACTTTGTCAAACAGTTGCTTCACTACCTTGTGCATCATATGCTTGAATAAAAACCCATTTTGGCTACTAGAAACTGTTCAAACCATGTCAATACCATTCTTGGGCATTGTCAGCCTATGTCAGCCAATGGCATTGGGCCATTTTGACCCCTTCTGGGTATGCAAACTGAACATAACTTTGTCCCTTAGACTCCTGATGTTGTGATCTACATTTTATTCTACTGTCACAACTTGAGTTGAGCCCTCTATCATCCATCGACCTTATGTCGATGCCTTGAACCGAATGTCGACCTAAAGGCGTTCGCTGTTTTTGAGCGAACCAGCAGCAGCCTTGATATCATTCTGATATTTTGGAACATTTGGAACCTTGTAAACCCTTGACAACTAATCTTAACCTTGATTTCCATAGTTTAACCCTAATCGCTTCCAATTCTTGTATCGCCTAAGTGTTTCTCCTTGCATTATCGCATATAGTGGAATAGTAAGAGTATGATTGATTGTAATGCCTGTTTGCTTGTTTGATCCTTGTTCAGAGCAAGAGTCCGAGTTCGAAGACTTCGTCGCGGACCCGACATCAACTGCTGTTTCTTACGACGCGGAAGGCAAGTATATTCTTGAACATCTTGAACCTATATTTTATGAAATGCTAGAATATACCTTGATTATAAAATAGTATTGCATGAATTGAGAAAAGAGATGAAATGGCAGCATCAGGCTGATTGCCTGTGGGAAGATAAACTGTTTAGCAATGAGCCATGAATTGATAAATATATGTATATAAATCTATATTCATGAAATAAAACCCCTAGCCGTGACCAGTATTTTGGTATGGAATGGTGGTAGCACTGGAGGTGCTTGGCTGCACTGGTTGTGCGGGCACTGAAGGTGCATGGATTGCGGTATGATCTGGTCACTGGCGTATAAGGACCTAGAACCTTGTGTTGTGCGTCTAGTGGCATGATTAACGTGCCGACCGCAAGCCTGGTATGGGACAGGCCTGAACAAGTAGTATGTGGATCACACATGAAACCCCTATATGACAAACTCACGATTAACACGGGGTGCGCTCCAACACATATCACAGGATGTGATCATGCACGCTGACCCTGAGGGGAAGACGCCAATTAGTGGGGGTTGTGAAACCCTGCCACAACTATGGTTTGCGTGAAGAAAACCACGGGGTCTGGGGTGAATTGTGTGTGAAACATGGCAAAAGTTCTTGTTATCTCCACCTTGCCACTCACAGTATGAAGTGAGTTAGGGGTCCAATCCTTGTGATAGGAAGGGCATGAAAGTGGATATATCTTGCGGGTAAATTGGTACCCCTCTGCAAAGTTAAAAATGTATTCGAATACTTCGTGCTCCCGAGTTTTAGGAGTATGCCGCGGTGGATTAAATCCACGGGGTGTGACACAAGTATTGTTTTATAACTTAAAATTTGTTAAGTCAAGATTACCCAAATGACATGTGTTGTCATGATAAGGGGTGCTGCCGTGGGCTGTCATGTGTTGACGTGTCGCGGTAGTACCATAATTTAGTGATCATGTGATAACTAAGAGGCACGTGGATTGTGCCCTAAGTATATGAAATGTTGCCATGAGCATGAGATTTCAAAAGCTTGGAAGAAAAGTATTTTTGGAAAAATCCTCCCACCTCTTTTCCCTCAATAGCATAGGATCATATCATATCTACTATACGTATCTCTACTCTTACCTATGACTTGCTGAGTACGTAAGTGCTCACCCTTGCAACTTATCAACAATAGATGGAGCGCTACAATACCAAGACGAAGGCTTGGAAGATTTCGTGGATCCAGAAGGAAGAGAGCCAGTTCTGCCAGAACCCTGAAGTGTGCTGTTCTGCTGTCAACTTCTTACGACTGTGGGGGTTTCGCCTAGCTTCCGCCGAGTAGTTGTCTTTTGTTTTAATTGGACCATTTGTGCAGTGAAGGCACTGTATTACTCTTGTTGTATCAGGCCAGCAGGCCATACTGTTTATCAATAATATTTTGTAAGTTACTCTGCTGCAATGAACTCCTGTGCTTGACTTATCCTGGGAAGTCAGTGGTATGTATGTATGAGGCCAGCTGCAGCGAGCTAGGTCTCCACAGGAGTAGTCGTGGTACCCTGTGCGGGGCGCGACACTAGTATTTTGATATAAAAGTAGATTCACTGTTTTAAAGATATATGCATGCTGAGTATTTGATAGAACTATGTTTAGAAACATGTGGTTAGATATAACCTAAATGATTGTGAAACCCCTCTTGTGATTGAATACCCATGCATCCTTGTCACCCTAGGATATATGCTTAGAATTATGCTTATGCTTGAAAACTTATGCTAAATATCAAATGGTCGCTTATATGAAAGACATGTTTGAAAACCCCTTTTTGTGAAAGAAAATACAAATTAGAATTGATAGTGAGGATTGGTTTGTATGGAGAGGGTGCGGTGCGCACCAGGGAATGTGGATGGCTCCTCACTATTAATTCATAAGGACTAGAACCTTGTGTTGTGCCTCTATGCGGCATGAAAAACATACCAACCACTTGCCTGGTATGGGACAGGTACGACTTAGTAGCTTTTTGGTATTAGCAGTTCCCTGCATGGTTTGTCGGTCTGGTTTCTCGCGTGGAGAAACTGGTTGGGCGCAGTTCGTCCGTGAGTGATGTGAGTTCAGAAAAAGCATGAGAGGAAAAGGTGGAAAAAAGGAAGACGCCCTATGCCTCCGATTAAGCCGTGCGCGGTTGTAATCGTGATGGTCAGATGTCTCGCGTGGACAGACCAAGGCTATGTGTCCTGCGGGAGCATAGGCCAAAGGCTAGGAAGTAAGGCAGTGGGGAGGACCCACAACGGTACTTGAGACTTAATTGTCTATTTACCGGACGGGGATACTGTTAATGCTGAACTGCAAAAGCGTTGTGTGATCTCGGCCTTGTCACATGTGTATAAGTCACATGGAGCTGTACCGACTTGAAAGTCGAGTGAAGAAGTGGATTTAAAAAGAGGTACACCTTTGCAAAGTGTAAGAAAAGTATCGGATACTCTGTACTCCCAGGTCATGGAGTATGTTCGCGGTGGATTTATCCATGTGGTTTAGCACAAGTAAATATTTGGAATGTTTTCATAATATGGGTTGATAAAAGTGATGACTCATGGGAGACCATCACATAACAATTTCTTAAAGTCTATTATAAGATTTACAAAACTCCGCTGTTGAAAATAAAACCCTTATTTGAGAGATCAAAGAATTGAAATCTATACTATTTATGATTATAAGACTTAAACCCTTTTCTTGATCACTTCTCATCTATATACCTGCATTCTTGTAACGAGACTTGCTGAGCATTGTGTAAAAACATGCTCACCCTTGCCTTTACAAACAAATTCAGAAGAAAAGATTCGAGGATTCCGATTCCCCTGGCCTTGAGCACCAAGAAGAGGAAAGAGTCTTTCCAGACGATTTGAGCTTCTAGGAGGGTCATGAGCCAAGTTGAGTCCGATGTGGAGGAAGCCCTTCCAGAGCCGCTGCAGAAGGAAGTGAAGACCTTTGTGGTTGCTTTTTGTGTTGTTTTTCTGTGTTCGGTACTTCGATACTGATTCTTGATTTTGAAAAACTCTCTACTTTTGTATCAACTTTAATTAAGGTCATCCTTGGCATTATGATATTGTAATAGTGATCCTCGTGACCTTGTACTTGTTTTATCTACCTGCTTTATTGTTTAAAGTGAATCCTGTTGTTGTGAGCTTGTGATGAACCTACCTGTGCGCAATCCACCTGGGCGGTTGCCACTGGATTCCTCAAAGGAGGGTCCCACATCCGAGTCCTGCTGATTGGTAGTAGTGGTGCTTGTTTCCTCAAGATCTTCTCCATGCCATATCCAACGGATGTATCGCGTGTTAAAACCACGACGAATCAAATGACTCTTAATTTGATCAGAGTTGCTAAACCTCTTGAAGTTCATACAATCTGTACAAGGGCAAAGCATATTTTTCTCTCCCTTCCTCTCCTTTTGTTGCTCAGCAAATTTAATAAACTCATTCACACCATCCAAATATTCAAGAGTAGTACGTTTTATTCCATACATCCAATATTTCCTATCCATCTACAATTAACTAAATTTAACGAGTCAGCCATGCATAAAACCTGCCCGATTAAGTTATGTATATGTATGTGTACAGCCTCTTACAACTGATGTGTTAAACCTTAGCCTGACGAAATTAACACTAATTAACCTAGCTAACTACACAATACAAGGTAGTGAGCTCCTAAAACATGAGGCATTTCCAGCTAGCTAGCTCCCAAGCTTGGAACTACACAATACAGCTAGCTTGCAAGTAGAGAGGGTGGGAGATCTAGAGGGAGAGAGAGATAAGTGATGACAATTAAGCTTACTTAAAGAGAGGGGAGCAATCAACTTCCTTCCAGCTTGCCCTGATCACTCTAGCAGTGTAGCTGCGAGCGTGGAACTCTCATCGCAAACAGAGGGAGACAGAGTGCAATAGAACAAAACAGCAGCTTAGCAATGGTCGAGTGGGGTTTTACTTATACTGGAACTGTTTCTAATGGTAAATACATGAAATGCCCGTTAGACTAAGTGCGGGTAATTTTGTACTCACATATTCTATCGGTAAAAACACACTTATACCGTTAGAAAAGATACTGGTGCATTGCTGAACTCGTAAAGGTGTTGTTCTATCGGAAATATGTATATTTATCGTAAGAAAAGGTACTGGTACATGGCTGAAACAAAACCAAACTGGGTAATGCATGACGCAGCAAACAGGGTAATGCATGACACAACAATCTGGGGAATGCATGACACAGCAAATATTGTGATGTTCTATCGGAAAATATGTGTATTTACCATTAGATGATGCATGACACAGCAAATACATGCCGTGTTCTATCGGAAATATGTATATTTACCGTAACAAAAGGTACTGGTACATGGCTGAAACAAAACCAAACTGGGTAATGCATGACACAGCAATCTGGGAATGCATGACACAGCAAATATTGTGTTGTTCTATGGGTAAATATGTGTATTTACCGTTAGAGGATGTACTGCTACCAAACTGGGTAATGCATGACACACATGACACCAGTTCTCACATCCAAAGAATCATATCTAAACACAATGTAACATCAAACAGATCTTACATCAAACAGATCTTAACTGGAAGATAAAGAAATATTTGAAGAAATGATAATTTGTATATTAACTAGGAGACACAAAAATACTTTTCTTAGGTACTTGGTACTTCATCTTGCCAAGTTTGTAGCTCTAAGCTTGGGAGCTTGGTAGCTGGAAATGCATCATGTTTTAGGAGCTAACTAGCTTGTATTGTGTAGTTAGCTAGGTTAATTAGTGTTAATTTCGTCAGGCTAGGGTTCAACACATGTATCTGTTGTAAGAGGCTGTACATGTACATATACATAACTTAATCGGGCAGGTTTCATGCATGGCTTACTCGTTAAATTTTGTTAATTGTAGATGGACAGAAAATATTGGATGTATGGAATAAAACGTACTACTCTTGAATATTTGGATGGTGTGAATGAGTTTATTAAATTTGCTGAGCAACAAAAGGAGAGGAAGGGAGAGAAAAAGATGCTCTGTCCTTGTACAGATTGTATGAACTTGAAGAGGTTTAGCAACTCTGATCAAATTAAGAGTCATTTGATTCGTCGTGGTTTTAACGCGCGATACACCCGTTGGATATGGCATGGCGAAGATCTTGAGGAAACAAGCACCACTACTACCAATCAGCACGACTCGGATGTGGATTGCAATAATATCGATGATCATCCCAATTTTGGTAATGTTCATTCCGATGTGCACGTAGATGATGATGATGACAATCTAGATGAGATGTTACGTGATGTAGAGGAAGATTACAACGAAAATGACTTCTGTGCATTTGAGAAACTGATTGCTGACTCTGAGAAGCCTCTGTTCCCTGGATGTGCAACATTTACAAAACTGTCTTCTGTGCTGAGATTATATAACTTGAAGGCAGGAAACGGTTGGAGTGATAAGAGTTTCACGGCACTATTAGATCTTCTAGTGGACATGCTTCCAGAGGGAAATGAGTTGCCAAGATCTACTTACCAAGGCAAAAAAACTGTTGTGTCCGTTGGGAATGGAAATCGAAAGAATACACGCATGCCCAAATGATTGTGTGTTGTACCGTAACGAGTACTCCAGTTTGCATGTTTGTCCAAGATGCGGCGCATCGAGGTATACGCCTAGGGACCGGATTGACAGTGAACGTCACGAGGTAAGGAAAGGGCCCCCGGCAAAAACTGTGTGGTACTTGCCTGTGATACCTAGATTGAAGCGGCTGTTTGCAAATCCGAAAGTCGCGAAGCACTTGCGTTGGCATGCTGAAGCCCGGAAACAAGACGGAAAACTGAGACACCCAGCTGATTCTATTCAATGGAGAAACATCAACAGAACATTTGCTGAGTTCGGCGGTGAACTTAGGAATGTAAGGTTCGGGCTGAGTACAGATGGTATGAACCCACATGGTAATATGAGCAGCCGGCACAGCACTTGGCCGGTTCTTTTATGCATCTACAATCTTCCTCCTTGGTTATGCATGAAGCGCAAGTACATCATGATGGCGTTACTAATCTCAGGACCCAGACAACCCGGAAATGATATTGACGTGTTTCTAGCGCCTTTAATCGAGGACTTACAGAAATTGTGGAGCGAGGGTGTGCAGGTGTGGGATGCATACAAGAAAGAGAATTTCATCTTGCGGGCCCTGATATTTTGCACCATAAATGATTTTCCGGCCTACGGCAATTTGTCGGGGTATAGTACGAAAGGAGCCAAGGCTTGCCCTATTTGCCTAGATGAAACTGAGAGCATGTGGCTGCGAAACTGCCGGAAAACAGTGTACATGGGTCACCGCAGGTTTCTTCCGGTGCATCACACGTACCGTAAGAAGAGGAATCATTTAATGGGAAGCCTGAGAAGGGATCAGCTCCAGTGTTTTTGACCAGTAAGGAGATTTACTCGCGCGTGAACGACATCAAAGTTGAGTTCGGTAAGCATTCTAAACCTCGAGAAAAAAATGTTTGGAAGAAGAGATCGATTCTCTGGGATCTACCGTACTGGGAGCACTTACAAGTTCGACATTGCATTGACGTCATGCATGTAGAGAAAAATGCCTGTGACAGTTTGATTGGTTTGTTGTTGAACATTCCGGGAAAGACAAAGGATGGTGTGAAAGCTCGTCGTGACATGGTGGAAATGGGGATAAGGACTGAGCTTGCACCTTTAGAGAATGGAAAGCGTACATACCTCCCCTCGGCCTGCTATACGTTGTCCAAGAGCGAAAAAACAGAACTCTGTCGGTGCCTGCACGGTGTTAAAGTTCCATGTGGGTACTCCGCGAACTTGAAAAAACTTGTGTCTATGAAGGACCTAAGACTGGTTGGCATGAAGTCCCACGACTGTCATGTCTTGATGTCACAGATGCTTCCCATTGCTATCAGAGGCATTCTCCCAGTTAAAGTCAGAGAGACAATCACAAACCTATGTTATTTCTTCAACGCAATATCTTGCAAAGTAAGTACGTGCACTCGTACTATAAGTTCACTACCTCCATTTGTGGAGCTTAATTAGAAGATTTTTCTGATATGAATATTTGGCGCAACTGTGTCCTCGTAGGTAATTGATCCCGATGGACTGGACACTTTGCAACGCGACGTGGTTACAACTCTTTGTCAGCTCGAGATGTATTTCCCTCCATCCTTTTTTGATGTTATGGTCCATCTGATTGTTCACCTTACAGAGAAATTAAGTTTTGTGGACCCGTGTGCCTGTGCTACATGTATCCATTTGAGAGATTTATGGGTGTATTGAAGGGATACGTAAGGACTCGTCGTCGACCCGAGGGGAGTATCATGGAAGGTTATGCCGCCGAGGAGGTGATTGAATTTTGCACAGATTATATGGCCGGGGTTGACCCAATTGGTGTTCCTAGGTCCCGACACGAGGGTAGGCTTGAGGGAATCGGAACGATTGGATTCAAAGCTATCGTCCCCACTCGTGATGTGTACGCAAAATCACATTTTTGGGTCTTACAACACATGACGGAGGTCGAGCCATACATACACGAGCACAAGGTAATGTTACGGTCACAGAATCCTTCGAAGTCAGACGTTTGGGTCAGCAGAGAACATAACAGGAAATTTGCTGAGTGGATCCAAGAAAGAGTCACGCGAGCTGCCGAGGGCTCCGTAAGTGAAACTGTGACATGGTTGGCTAGAGGCCCAAGATTCACTGTAGGGACTTGGCAGGGGTACGACATCAATGGGTATTCATTTTACACAAGAGCTCAAGACGCCAAGAGTGGCATGCAATGTAGCGGAGTGACACTGTTTGCTATTTCCGAGGATGCCAGGTCAGTAAGGGCGCTGAACTCATATTACGGTGCTATTGACGAAATATGGGAGCTCGATTACGGATTACTTAAGATTCCCCTGTTTCGATGCCAATGGGTCAAAATCCCTCGAGGTGTTCAAGTTGACAGTTACGGGTTTACTCTCGTCGATCTTGGTAGAGTCGGACACCAAGACGATCCATTCATACTTGCAAAGCAAGCCACACAGGTATTCTACATCGTTGACCCGGCCAACCCAAACTTGCATGTTGTCCTCCACAGCAAGAGACGTATTGTTGGGGTCGAAGATGTTGTCGACGAAGAGGAGTATAACCAATTCGATGAAATACCTCCATTTTTAGAGGACATTCAATCTATCCGTACTGAAGATATCGACGAAACAACGTATCTGCGAGATGACCACGAAGAAGGATTATGGGTTGAGAACCATTGATTATTAATTTCTATTTCAGGGATAAATGCCAAGCAAACAGCCCACAAGTTCTGCAGCAAGGTGAGGAACTTATCATTAATACATCAGGCAGTACATTTTTCTTTAGAATTTAATGATAAGCTAGTTCACAGCATTAATACATCTCAATTTTACTCCACAGCATGAGTTCTAACATGTACAGTACCTTTATCCTGTAAATACTTAATTCTTCCCTTCAAATAGCACTTGCAAAAATCTCATCGCAGCCTCTTGCTTCTTCAAATTAAGTTCTGCAAAAATCCCTTTTTTCTGATGGTATTTTGTTATTTATACCGATAGAAAAGGACATCTTCTCTCAGGCACTTCAAAACGTTTTCTATCGGTGTTGTTCTATTTTACCGTTAGAATAAATTCGTTAGTCTCACGGTATTTGTTGTCTGACGGTTTTTTCCTGTTTTTACCGATAGAAGAATACTCTGCCGCTTTGAATTCTCAACCGTGTCACCATGCGTCGCCTTGGAAACTCTATAAGTACCTCACCATGCGTCGCGGTATTTTGTTGTTTTTCTAATTCTCGAACGGTTCGACTCCTCATCTTCTCTTTCACAATGGCAACCTCAATGGGATCGTCATCCACGCCCTCCCCGGTAAGAACTCTAAATCTCCTCGGTTTACCCCTGTATTGTTAATCCATGTTCAGTTCATTCTTGACCTGTTGATTTGCACAGGGAATGGTAGCCGTGGAAGACACTGCCAAAGTGAAGGCCGACCTGAGGGCCCTCCAGGAGGAGCACAAGCTCCTTACAAATAAGCACACTCAGCTACGGCTTGACCTTGACGATCTCTTCCAGCGCATTAAGCGCATGAAGACGGATGGTGACAATGCTAGGGTGAGGACGAGGCGTCTTCGCGAGGAGAAGAAAGCCACGGATATGACCATCGCTGGCTGCGGTTTGACTATGAAGGATACCATAGCGAAGCTGAGGGAGGTCGCAGGCCTTCTCGACGCGGTAGTAGTTGATCCTAGGGACAACTTGTCGCTAGAGGAGTCCTGCGTCCTGGCTGCAAGTCTAACTGACTCTATTCTACATGCAGCCAGGGCTAAAACCACCCCTTGACCTAGCATTTTGGGTTTTATTTTTTTTTGTAAGTGATAAAACAACAATGAATGAACAATTTCTTTTTATGTCAATTTTCCAATTTTCCGGCTATCTTCCCTCTTTCTTTATCATTCTGCAGCTTTCAACCACGGTCTGTTTGATGTTAAATTGTGTGTACCTTTTCATTACTCTGACGGTATTTTGTTGTTTTTACCGATAGAAAAAGGGCACACAATACTATAATCTCAAGCACTTAATCAAAAAAATTTTCTGGGGAAAATTGGTCTCACGGGATTTTATTGTTTATACCGATAGAAAAAGGCACATTTTCATTACTCTGACGGTATTTTGTTGTTTTTACCGATAGAAACTATTATCTCAAGCACTTTAAAAAAATTTTCTGGGGAAAATTGGTCTAACGGGATTTTATTTTTTATACCGATAGAAAAGGGCACCTTTTCATTACTCTCACGGTATTTTGTTGTTTTTACCAATAGAAAAATGGCACCCAATACTATAATCTCAAGCACTTTAAAAAAAATTTCTGTGGAAAATTGGTCTCACGGGATTTTATTGTTTATACCGATAGAAAAAGGCATCCACTACTTCAAATATTTTTCCGGGAAATTTACTTGTTCTATCGGTATTATTTTGTTGTACCGATAGAAAAGTACATAAGTCTATCGGTATCATTTTGTTATACCGATAGAAAAGTTCCTCCACTACTTTATTACTCGTACACGGCCCTTTAGTTTCCCTCCACTCGAACAGTTCCACCTTAGAGCACTGCGTCTCTTCGAGAGCGAAGAAAACCACAACCTCCGCCGTGACCACTCACTTCCTCTCTCCCACACGACGATCGCCGGCTGGACACTGGTTCGCCACTGCCACCGGTTCTTATTTTCGTCCTTCGCCGGCCGCCGCTGCATTCTACACCGCCTCTCCATCACCAGAACTGATCACCGCCGTAAATACCCTAATTCGTCGTTCTATTTCTAGCATCTTCTTTATTTGATCCTAGTGTTTTGCACGTACTAATTCTTCGAGTTTTGCAATTACACTAGGGTTCCCTATTGTGTTGGCTTATGTACATTCCGCAGGCAATGTTGATTTAAATTAGGGTTTACATAATATGTTCCAGTGCTGTAATGAACCTGTTTTGAGATTTTAACTTATCTATACTGCTGTATGTGTGATCAATTGTATCCAACTGCCATGTAATGCAGATTATATGTTAGAGGTGTTCTTACACATATTCTATCGGCAGCTCATGTGTTTACCGATAGAAAATATTTCTGCACAAGTAGTAAAACTTAATTTGGATCTGGAAGGACATGAGCCATGCAATGTACTAGTTTGGTTGGGAATTTTTACTCACTTCGTATGAATATATGGCAATGTGGATGGGTCTTCGATGTATATGTTTCAAATGCCTATACATGACTTTTCCCAACCTAATAGATGTGAAGTCCTGATGACTCACATACAGGCTAGGCTAAAGATTATGCACAGTGGCACTTAGATGCTTGTGTGCATATTTACGTGTGAAATAATAATGCTGGCCCATGAATATTAGTATACCAAATCATCGAGAATGTTATGTGATGACAGTGAATGGTGGCTTTTCAACAAAATTCCATATGTAGAGAACATTGTTATGTTCTATCGGTATCTCACGGGTTTGCCGATAGAAAAATTGTCTTCTGTGGAGGTAATTGTTATGGTCTATCGGCAGCTCATGTGTTTACCGATAGAAAATATTTCTAAACAGTTCAGGAAGTAATTTATGCATGTCTTTCTTTTTGTATTATTTTCCCTTTTGCCGCCCTAGTTAGTCTCCAGTCCTGGGCTGAGTTATGGAACTCCAAGGCGAATTAATTGCCATATATATGGTTTGTTGAAGGTTTTGTAGGGGAAGACATGTCGTCGTCTTCATCGGATGGTACTAGTGGTTCGACTAGGGCCAACCCCATCGTAACTACTGAAGATGCAGCTGTTACATCCCAGCGCAAGAGGGTGGGGCGAGGCGCGACGACGTTGGGGCGTTTGGCCAAACACACGGATCTTTCTTGTGAGTTCAACCAATTTGGGAGGCCGATTGGAAAGAATGCTGAGAGGTACGCGGCCTACGTTGGGCTATTGGCGAAAGAAAGGGTGAAGATCACCGTCCAGAGCTGGAAGGACGTGACGGCGGACGAGAGGGATAGGTTGTGGGCGAAAGTGAAGGTTAAATGAACTGAAATCGCTGAACGCTTTCGTAATCACGTTCTCTTGGCTTATACTAAAGTTTAACTAACTCGTGATTAATTGTATGCATTTTTCGGAAACAGGCTAAGTGGAACATCCCCGACGATACACCTAGGACTGCCTGCTTGAAGGACATGAATGGAACATGGAAAACCTTTAAGAGCTGGCTCGTCAATAACTTCCTCGCTGCGGGGAAATCTCCTTGCGAGAAGTACCCCTTCATATCGGAGGAGGTACGGGAGGAATTCACCAAGCAGAAGGGGACTGAGGAGTTCAAGGCCCTTAGCGAGAAGAATAGGGCGATCCAGAAGAGGAACGACCACCCGCATCGGCTCAGATCCCGGGGCTATGCGGGGAAGGAGGAGCAGTGGAAGAAGGAAGACGAGCAAAATCCTGTCATCGACACCCCTGAGTTGCCGCTCTCCGAGATCCGGGATGAGAGGTGCAAGCGATGGTGGAGGGGGAGGGGGTCCGTGTCGTCCACGGAGTCTGTGCAGTTCGCAACCCCTGGGGACGCCGACGTTGTGAGGCGAATGGTAAGTTGGCTAACCTCGTAAACTGTGTGCACACAAGTGTATATAAGGCAATTTGTCTCACAAGGTACCTTTAAATGTAACAGATCTCTTTTGAGAAGGAGGCAGCGGAGGGATTGTTTACCCCGCAGAGGGAGAATGACATCCTCACCCGGGCTCTAGGAAATAAGGAGCATCCCGGGCGGACACGGGCCGTGGGATCCATTGTGTCGTGGAAGGCCGGTTTCGTAGATCCGGCTCCACCGAGGAAGAAGGCCCGCTCCTGAAAGGAAAAGGAAGCTGACCTCTCCGATAAGATACGGGCTGAGGTACGGGAGGAGATATGGGCGGAGATGCGGGCTGAGATACGGGCTGAGGTACAGTCTGAGGTGCAGACCGAGGTCGCACAAATGAGGGAAGAGTTTGCACGGTTGAGAGAAGCATTGCTGCCCAAGAGTGCAGATGTGGATCCCCAGGACGACGGTACCCCGCGGGGTCGGATAAGCAGTTGCGCTTCGAAGGTACTCGCGGATCCAGTGGATCTACTTGAGGTACTGCAAGCCTTCATCTGTGCACTTAAGTTGATGCCACTCCCATTCTGTTAGAGTTGTTTCGCTAACCTATTTTAATTGTTACAAATTTGCAGGGGCCGGAGGGCTGCATCCTACAGAATCACGTAGGCGCCGGGCAGGAAGTGGTTGGACATGGCTTCGTATATCCGTCTGGGCCAGATGTCCGGGTCCACTGTGTACCTCTGCGGTTGGGTTTCGCAAAGGTACAGGTGGACATGGCCATGCCGGGCTACAACGATTCTCCGTTGCCAATCCCAACAGAGGAACTGCAGACACTTGCTGAGGCAGTGGGCTCCTACGTACAGTGGCCCAAGAAGTGTCTTGTAATACAACCGGTAAATCCTACACATTTTAGATTACATCCTACTCAGTACACTCAACTTGCATAATCTAACATACGTGCTCATTAATTGAAGTGGCCTGCCGCTGGGCTACCAGGGGACTGCGCCCCCAGCTCGGGGCATGAGGCCCGATCTCGTGCGACCCTGAACACATCAAAGACGGCCTCGACCCCACCCAGCGCATCCACGCCTTCACCTCGGAAGAAAGCTGCCATCACCTCGCCCTTTCCTTCGAAGGTACGCGCTCAGTCCCCGGCAAAAGGCAAGGGCAAAAGCAAGGGAAAAGGGCGACAGGGACAGCCGGAGAGGTTCAAGAACGGGTTCCCACTCATGTCGGAGGCAGCTTTGCACAAATTGGATCGATCAACCAGAGACCTCCACGAGTGGTACCTACACCGAGCTCGGCGCAATCTGAACTTCTTAGTTCCCTACAGGCCTGGGCAGTTCCACCGTGAGCCCGGGAGTATATCCGTGGCACACGAGGATCTGTTCGACCTCTACAACTGGCGGGAGCTCGATATGTCCATCATACGGACTGGAGTCCTGTGAGTTTGCCGATGCTATGTATTGCTGTTTTCTAACTCTGTTTGCTAACTCTGCATTGTTGTAGTTCATTTGAAATGTAGTAACTTTCTGTGCAATACTAATGTCGTCCTTTGCATGCAGGTGCATGTACAGGCTAGCATCGGAGGCTGCGTGTGACAAGGTGGGTTTCCTCGACCCAGAGAAAATAAGCCTCACGATGCTAGAGCATGACACCGCGCACGCTGAGCTGTACATATCCAAGGCGCTGATGGCGCAGCAGGACAGGGAGTTCATTCTGGTGCCGTACCACCAAAGGTTAGTGCATTTCGTACTAATTTAACTCGATCTTGTATGTTACACCTGAGATATACTTTGAGCTAGCGTTCCTCTTTTACGTACAATGCAGGGGCCACTGGATCCTCATCGTGATCTGTCCGCCGAGGAACGAGGTGTACTACCTCGATTCGATGCGTGACAGATTATCGATCGAATATGTGGTCAAGGGGAATATGGAGGCGTAAGTAACTTATATGTTTGATTTAAATTTTCACCTCACTAGCTAATGATAATACATTAACGGGCAATACTAACTGAAATGCAGGGCTTTTGATAAATATGCGTCCGCTGGAGGGAGGCATGCCGCACCGCAGGGCTCCCTACTAGCTTGGAAAGAATATGAGGTACTCACGAGACTTTTTGTTTATGCTTAATTAGTTTATGGAAACAATAGCTAACATGTCTTCGCATATGCAATTATCTCAGTGCCATCAGCAGCCGCAATCGTGGGAATGCGGGTTTTATGTGTTGCGCTACATGTACGACCTAGTGCAGACAAACTTTGCCCAATTCCCCCAGGTAAGCATCGATAGCTAACTCAAATTTGAAAATTGGGTGTCACGTTCTAAATTAGGAAGTTAGTTACTAAGTATTCACACATGCTTGCAGATCGCCATGTCGAAAGACTCATACGAAAATACAAAGATTAGAGATCTTCGACAAATCTGGGCTCAATATGTCATGGAGGAAGTTGCGCCCAACCATCCGCCATGATAATTTTCTCTTTTTCGTGTACTCTGTGCATAGACTGTTTATATACATGTGAATAAATATATATGTCAATAAATGTCCACATTGGATTGCAATTTGTATTTGTCCATATATATGTGAATAAATGTGAATAATTGTCTAATGTGTCAATCTGTTCTGTGAATTTACCCTTCTTTGCATATGTACTGTATTGTGTATCCAATCTATAATGTATTGCATCTGTACTGTATATGTGAATGTACTGTATTGTAAATGTAAATGTACTGTATATGTGAATGTTCTATCGGTAAATTCATTCACAGCCGACAGACCACTACAAATTTTCTATCGGTAAACTCATCCACAACCGAGAGACTACTACCCATTTTTCTATCGGTAAACTTGAAATTAACCGTCAGAATAGTGTGACTTTTCCTGCCGGTGAACTCATCTACAACCGAGAAACTACTGTGGTTTTTTCTATCGGTAAACCTATAATTAACCGTTAGAAGAGTGTGATTTTTCCTGCCGGTGAACTCATACACAACCGAGAGAGTACTAAGATTTTTTCTATCGATAATGTCATTTCCAACCGAGAGAGTGCTACACTTTTTTCTGTCGGTAAACTTATAATTAACCGTTAGAATATGGGTATTTTTCCCAACGCTAAACGTCAGACGACGACGGGTTTTCTATCGGTACAGTCATAAGGTGCCGATAGAATAGTAATATTTTCCTGTCGGTAATCATGTAATTAACCGTTAGAATAGTGGTACTTTTCTCACCGTTAATCGTCAGACTACGACGGGTTTTCTATCGGTACACTCCTAATATGCCGATAGAATTGTTAATTTCTTCTGTCGGTTATTTACCGATAGAAAATGTTCTGTCTTGTTCTATCGTGTCTATCTCTATCGGTACGAAAACCGATAGTAGAAGGGTTTTTTTACCGATAGAAGAAAGCTTTTCTGTACTAGTGTCTCTTGGTACTCTTTACAACCAAGTCGTCTACATATGCTTCGAGATTACGTCCTATCTGGGAAAGAAAGGTCTTTTGCATCAAGCGCTGGTACGTGGAACCTGCATTCTTGAGACCGAACGGCATTCTGACATAGCAGTAGATGCCGAACGGGGTGATGAAGGCAGTTTCTCTTCATCTTCTTCTGCCATGCTAATTTGATGATATCCTGAGTAAGCGTCCAGGAAACTCATCAGTTCGCAACCCGCGGTTGAGTCGACCAACTGGTCGATGCGGGGAAGGGGAAAGTCATCCTTCGGACAGGCAGCGTTGAGGCTTGTGTAGTCGACGCACATGCGCCACTTGCCATTTGACTTGCGGACCATGACCGGATTAGCGAGCCAGTCCGGGTGATCGACTTCATGGATGAACCCGGCCTGTAGGAGTTTGTCCAGCTCCTCTCGGATGGCTTCCTGTCGGTCAACAGTATAACGCCTGAGCTTTTGCTTTATTGGTCGTTGTCCAGGTCGAATTGCTAACCTGTGCTCGGTTACTTCCCTTGGGACACCGGGCATGTCGGACGGTTTCCACGCAAACACATCTGCATTAGCCCGGAGGAAAGTAATGAGCTCGAGTTCCTATTTGTCATCCAGAGCTGATCCGACCCGAATTGTCTTGGATGGATCATCTGGGTACAAAGGAACCAGTTTGAGTTTCTCATCTGGTCGAGGAGCAGCCTTGATCGCGTCGGTGGCGACCTGGGCGTCCCGGAGGGGAAGTTGATCGACCATCTCCAAAGATAGCAGGTCGTACGTGAGTGCCACGTTGCGACTACCTCGGACCAAGATGACACCTTTGGGGCTAGGCAATTTTCCACACTGATAAGCATAGTGCGTTGCCATCATGAACTTAGCAAGAGTTGGCCTGCCAAAAATTGCATTATAAGCCGAATCACAATCGATTACGTCGAAAGTAACCAACTCTGTTCGGAAGTTATCCGGCTCTCCCAGTGTGACCGGGAGGACCACTTGTCCCAATGGCATCATGGAGGGGCCTGGGATTATCCCATAAAACGGATGGATTATGGGCTTGATCTTCGAACGAGGAATTTGCATCTCGTCGAGTGCCTTGACCAACAAAATGTCAAGGAAACTCCCTCCATCGATCATGACCCTTTCGACTCTCGCGTTACTGATGATCGGGGTAATGACCAGAGGGAGCCTCAATGGTTGAGTTAGCCCCGCCAGACAATTAGTGCGATCAAATGTCAAAGGTGTATCTGACCAACGGGGGTACTGAGGTTCACCAAGGGATGTCTCCGTTTGGTTAACCTCTCGGTAAAAGGCTTTAAACTGCCTTTTGGAAATGAAAGAAGAAGAACCTCCAAAAATAACATTAATATGATTTTGAGGTACCTGGTAAGACATTTCCTCGTCTCCGTCGGCGTCTCTAAGTCCGCACGCCTGTTCCTTAGGTGGTAAGGTTGGCATTGGCCCAACTCCCTGGTAGAAGTCATCCAGTTGCTTCAACCAACTCCTGCAGTTCTTAAGGTCGTGGCCTGCGGAGTTGTGGAGTGGACACCACTTCTTGCCTTCCTGCGGATTAGTTGACTTTTCTGGCTGATCGGCACTCCGACCACCAGAGGCATTTTTATTTTTAACTGAAGGCTTGTTACCTTTGGTCGAAGGCGGCTTCTCTGCGACTGCGACCTCGCGGTACTGTCCAGAGCGGTTCCTCTTCGACTTCTTTGACTTCCCACCTAACGAAGATTCCGGCTTCTTGCTTGAATCTTCTTTCCTGGAGTCCTTGAAACCTGGTTGAGGTGGTAGGTCACCCTTGTCGAACAGATCGGCGACTGATCGAGGAGGGTGGATAAGCAAGTCTTCGGTGAATCTCCGGTATCGAACGGCATGTTTAAATGCCCTGATAACGGAGCCATCATATATGTTTGGGATAGTATTTCTCACCCCAACAAATCTCTTGACAAACTGCCGAAGAGTCTTGGTCGAAGTTTGTCGTAGCCGATGAAGATCGTCCTCTTTACCCGGCTTTTGGTAGCAGTTTTGGAAATTGCTGAGGATAGCATCGCACAGCATTTCCCAATTATAGATGGAACTCTCAGGCTGATTAAACAGCCAGGTCCTAGCCGGTCCTGCGAGGACTGTAGGCAGGTAATTGGCCATGACCTTGTCATCGCCCCCCGCCGCTTGGATGGCAGTGATATAGATTTGAAGGAACTCGGATGGGTTCTGATTTCCATCAAATCTCTCAATAGCCCCTGGTCGAAACTTATCAGGCCAAACGACCACACGTAGGCCGGGCGAGAAAGCTTTACAACCGACGTAGGGACCATGAATTGCCCGGTGACTCTCGACCGGGTTTCGGGCGACCTCACGCGATGGTGAAATTACTCATGGTCCCAAACGAGAGTGGACAGGAACTCGATCCCTACTACGAGAATCCTGTGTTCGCCGGTACTTGTCCTGTCGAGACGGTACGGGCGGTGGGTAACTTCGCCTGCCAGAACCAGAGTGGAGACACTCTCGTTCGCGGGAACGTGTTACCAAGCGGAAAGAGGCCGTTGGGGTCGCCTCAGATGCGACCTCATCCAGTCTTTCCGCCAGGATCCTGAAAAAGGCTGGTTTCTGCGCATCCGTGACCGTAGGAGGAAAGTTACGCATGACTTCCGCGATAGATCGCAGTCGACCATGGGTGCTTCTCCTAGGGGCACCAGGTGTTACTATTTCTTCGTCTATCGGGAGACCCCCCGGTGGCAAAGAAGGGGTCTGGTCACGTTTGCGACCACGTGACCGTTGAGAAGAACTCGGAGCAGCATCGTAACGAGCCTGCGCATCTTGAAGAGCCTCTAGGGCAGTTCTGCGTAGTTCATTGTTTTGTTGCTCGAGATCTTCATCTTCCTTTTGTTTGCGCTCCCGTTCTTCCCTAGCAGCCTGTTGATCAGGAGTTTCCTCCGACAAAGCAGCGAACTGTCTAGGGAGAGAGGTTGCCGATAAGGAAAACATCTCAGTTTGTTCCGAGTCAGACTCGAAATCAAAGAGACGGTGAAGGTTATCAGGATCGAATCTCCCCGGGCTGATTTCCAGGTCGATATCATCCTTCCCTCCAGCGGGGTCATATGACGGACCGGATTCATCTTCTAGCGCAGTGAGAACCTCTGTGGGTTCTGACCTTGCGCTAGTCGCCCCCTGGTCGATGGACATGACCTGGAGAGATGATTCCACCCCTGGGAGATTCTGGCCTTCAACTTCCTCCATCAGAACAGGATCGCTTGGAGAAGGCATTGGAATGTGAGCATAATCCTCGAGATCAAAATCGTTCTCGGAATCATATGCTCCAGCCATGCTTCAGCGAACCTCCGGATTAAAATTAGGACGCCTTGAGAAAGGCCCCACGGTGGGCGCCTGCTGTCGACGATTCGGACTCAGAGTCCTCAGCCGAACTTATGCAGAATTTATAATAGCGCGACCTTTCAAGGTGACCCGCCGGGAAGGTATGTAGAAGAATGGAGAACAGGAGCACAGAGAGATTTATACAGGTTCGGGCCCTCGATGGTGGGAGTAAAAGCCCTACGTCCTGTTAGGATTTCACTATATGAGATAAAGGTTTACAAACTAGCGGGAAGAAACCTTCACAGGCGAAGGTTTTTCCTATGTAAGTGTACAAAAAGAAGTCCTAGGAGACTTGCAAATGTTATCTATTCTAAGCCGTAGACTAGGCTGTTTTTAGTGGTTGAGATGCGTTGTATCTCACTTGTATCAGAAGTCTTGTTCTTCCAAATGGATCGGATCCCCCCTGTTTGATGTACCTTGCCACCCTCTTATACTGGTCGAAAGGGTGCCATGTCGTAACTGCATCAAACAGTTGTTTGGACGGTTGGATGCGGTTTATTGAACCGCTCTTAACTTCCACGTAGGTTAAGCACGTGTTATTCGTGGATAACTGCACGTATTAACCTCCTGGCGGTTAGTCTTCTTTGTGGAGAAATCTTCGGGATACTTGGAATATTCCCACTATAGGGATAACCGGACAGATAAACTCCAAGTACCTTGGTCGAGAATGTTCTGACCGCGGGATGTTAGCTGACCGCGCAACATCTCCAATATTCTGTTCGCGTACAGCATACGAACTTCTGACCGTGCAAAGCCGGCGATCTGATCGCGCAAAGCCAGCGGTCTGATCGCACGCGGCCAGCGACCTGATCGCGCAAAGCTTGTGACCTTAGGCTGATGCTTCTCAGAATGACTTGAGTTCGCACCGCCGGGCACGTATCTGGCTCGAGTCTGTCTTGAACCAATAGTGCATTTATTTGAACTGACTCGGGTGTCAATCCTCGTCAAGGAGGCTTTTAAAAACTTTAAACTTAAATAAATATTTGCAAAACAAGAACAAATAATAAAATGAGCAATAGGAGAAGGGAACGAACACAGTAATTTTTACCGAGGTATCGGAGACTCGCCCAGTCTCCACTAGTCCTCGTTGAAGCACTCAAGTCACTTGAGTTTTGCCTCAATACTCACGAAGAGTATTATCAACTAACGGTTGCTCCTTGTCCACTCCGGAAAGGCGAGCACCGATACCTTGTACAAACTTGCCAAGCCTCTTCGACAATCTCCGAACTGGAGAGGTCAACGGCCACGCCTCCGAACCGTCTAGGTGAGGGCGCTCACTAAGAGTAATAGGCAGCGAGGTCTTCTCTAGACCTCCAAACACGCACCGAGAAACTAAGAATATGCAAATGCAAATGAACTGAACCTCTCGGTAGATCAAAAAAACACTCGACTTGATCAACAGATCAAGATTTTGTGTAGTAAACTAAAGCTCAAGAGTGTATAAGAGAATACTGCTGCTTGTTGTATAAAACTCATGCTTAAAGCCCCTATTTATAGCCTCAAGAATCAAATGAACCATTGGAGCTAGGCCTGAAAATTAGCAACACAAACTGACAGTCAGTTTGCCTAACTGACAGTCAGTTTCATGTACAACGGCTGACAAAATTTACGGATAAAAATTTGCTAGCCGTTCGTGGTCGTTTATGGAAACTTGAAACCCACAACTGACAGTCAGTTATGCAAACTGACAGTCAGTTTGACCAAAGACTCGACCAAATCAGATAGAAACTCAGCTAAAAACAACTGTGGTCGAAACCCCAACTGACAGTCAGTATGGACAAGCTGACAGTCAGTTTAGTACAAAAATTTTGAGCCCAAAATACACCCTCTGGACAATTGTCAGTTAACACAAACTGACATTCAAACTGACAGTCAGTTATGCAAACGAACAGTCAGTATGAACAAAAACAATGATAACTTTAAATCCAGAAATCCAAAAGAGGTGTTTAATAGGTCGTTTGAAAGATAATTTTAAGAGCTACAATTGTGTCAACAGAAGAAAAAACCAGATCGCCTAGATCTTTCTGTAAATTTGAAAAACTCTTTTGTTGTCAAAAACTCATCTGAAGATCCAAATCTTTCAAAACAAATTTAAATCAAATCCAACCAAAATGGATGCAATGCAATGACCTAAGTTTCTCGGTTTATGTTGGAGATAAAGAGAGGACTTTCGCCACCCCTTTTTATAGTACGGTTAAAAGCTAAAAACAATTTTCCTAAACCGATCTATCTCCAAACTCCGAGATCGGAAGAAAATGAAATTACAGATTACCTTAGGTCCTTTTTTTATATCTTTACGTTTGCGTCTTGTCTTTGCTCTTTTGCACCTCGTGCTTCACTTCATGTCGGGTTCATCTTGATCATCTCGTAATTCTTCCCGAATAAGCTCTGTTTCAAAAATCTCAGAAGCACAGTTAGTCTAAAACACTTTGTTTTTCATTAATCATCAAAAATTAAGGTTAGGCATGAAGGCCTAGATGCAACAGGTATTGCCAGGGTGTATTGACTATGGGGTTTTATGAGCTTCATGCAGAATTAGCCCCTTAAGGTCGGAGTCTTGAGGAACACAAATTCTTCCTTGATACCATACAGTTCCTTGCTCGTCTTCTGAAAATCCTTGGGCTTTTCCCAGCTTGATTCTGCTCTTGATCTTGCCGATCTCCTCGTCTTCCTTTTGAGCATTCTCTATCTGCTCCTTGAGGTTTGATTCAACTACTAAGGTGGTTAGCATTCCTTGTGGTGCTACTTCCAGCTGAAGGTTCTGAATTTCCTGTTGCAGGTGTGGGTTACTCGGCAAAGCTCCTCTTTGCAGATTATAAGCTCTTCTGCTTAAGGCATCGGCTACTACATAAGCCTTTCCTGGATGGTAATGAATGCTGAGATCATAATCCTTGATCAATTCTAGCCAACGGCGTTGATGCATGTTCAGTTCTGCTTGCGTGAAAATATATTTAAGGCTCTTGTGGCCGGAGTAGATCTCACACTTGTTTCCAAGCAGATAGTGTCGCCATATTTTCAACGCATGGACTACTGCTGCTAACTCCAAATCATGCGTAGGATAATTTTCCTCGTGTGGCCTCAATTGGCGTGAAGCATAATACACTACTTGGCCTTTCTGCATTAACACACAGCCTATTCCTTGCTTCGAAACATCACAATATACTACGAAATCTTCCTTGCTATCTGGCAACGTATGGACTAGTGTTATCGTCAGCTTCTGTTTAAGCTTCTGGAAGCTTTCTTCGCACTTGGTGGTCCATTCAAATGTGACATCCTTCTTGAGCAAGTTAGTAAGGGGTTTAGCAATCTGAGAAAATCCTTCAATAAATCTCCTATAATAGCCTGCTAATCCCAAGAAACTTCTGATTTCTGGTACGGTGGTGGGCTGCTTCCATTCTTTGATTGCATCAATCTTAGCTGAATCTACTAAGATTCCTTCTTCTGTCAAGACGTGTCCGAGAAATGCAATCTTCATCATCCAAAATTCACACTTGTCAAACTTAGCGTAGAACTACCTCTCTCGTAGTCTTCCCAAGACTAGATGTAGATGTTGCTCATGCTCCTCCGGGCTCTTGGAGTATATCAGAATGTCATCTATGAATACTATGAAAAACTGGTCTAGAAAATCCATAAACATGCTGTTCATGACATTCATGAAAGCTGCTGGGGCATTGGTCAAGCCAAAAGGTACTACTGTGAATTCATATAGCCTGTATCTTGTGGTGAAGACGGTCTTGGGTTTATCTCCTTCCTTAATCTTCAGCTGATGATATCCTGACTTCATGTCTATTTTGGAGAATACCTTGGCTCCTTGGAGTTGATCAAACAAGTCATCGATCCTCGGTAGTGGATACTTATTCTTTATGGTCACCTCATTCAATGCTCAGTAATCCACGCACATCCTTAGGGCTCCGTCCTTCTTCTTCACGAACAATACTGGAGCTCCCCAGGGTGAAGCACTTGGTCTGATGAATCCTTTGTTCTCCAAATCTTCTAGCTGACTCTTGAGCTCCTCCAGGTCAGTGACTGGCATTCTGTAGGGTCGTTTTGCAATGGGTGCTGCCCCTGGTTTAAGTTCAATGGTGAACTCTATTTCTCTGTCGGGTGGCATTCCCGGAAGCTCTTCTGGAAATATGTCTGGGTACTATTGTACTAATGGCACTTGATCTAAGCATACCCTTTGCAATGCTTGAATGGTTCCCAGCGTTTCCTTAGCTGTTGATCTTTCCGCATGGAATAGGACTCTCTCCCCTTGGGCACTAACAAGGCTTATGGTTTTCTCCTTGCAGTCTACTAGACCTTTATGTTGGGATAGCCAATCCATTCCCATGATAATGTCTAGGCCTTGTAGTTATAATACTAACAGATTTGCCGTGAGCTCTACCCCTTCTATACTAAAGGTTATATCTTGGCAAACTGAGTATACAGGTAGCTTAGCCCCTGGAGTTTGTATAGCCATAGAGTATTCTAGGGATACTGTATGCAGTCCCACTTTAGATGCAAAAACTTCTGATATGAATGAGTTTGTAGCTCCAGGATCAAATAATACTAAGGCAGATGCAAACTGGATCAAAAATCTTCTTAGGAGGATGTCGGTGGCACTGCTTACCTCCTGGATAGAGGTGTACTTTAATGTGCCTCCCCGGGCTGCCGTTGGTGTTCTTCCTCTTCCTTTGCCTCTGTTAACCATAGCTCCTCCTCTTCCTGAAAAGTTCCCTTTAATATTCTGTGGCGAAGATGCCACGACTTGGGGTGCTATTGGCTGTGTTCCTACTTGGGATCTAGCAATGGAGATCAGAAGTTGGATCCATGGACAATAGTCTCTGCGATGCCCGTATTGCCCACAATGATAGCACTGAACTCGAGGGTGAGGATAGTCCTTTTGATGGTGGGTTCCCTTGCAGTTGGGGCATATTGGTGTTGTCGGTGGTAGAAGCAGTTGGGGCTCTTTCCCTGGTTGGATAGGCTTGAGGTCTTGCCTACTGGAGCATCCTGTGCTTCGTGCTCTCTTCCCCCATATTCCTTTTCTCTTCCACCTTCAGGGCTCTGTTTACTAGGGTTTGGAATTCTGTAAATTCATGAGAAGCTATCTGGTACTATAGATAATGCTGAAGCCCCTCAGTAAAGCGTTCAATCTTCCTTTCCTCATTGTCGACGTCTCCGGGTGCATATCGGGCTAGATGTGTGAATTGGTGTAGGTATTCGGTAACTGACTTGTTACCTTGTACCAAGTTGCGGAACTCCTGGCGCTTAGCGGCCATAACACCCGTAGGTATATGGAATTTCCGGAACTGATCCTTGAATTCCGCCCACGAGATATTGTCCTTGTCCTGATGGGCCTCTTGGTAATTCATCCACCAAGCTGCTACGGCTTCAGACACCTGCTGAGATCCAAACAAAACCTTCTCTCGGTCACTGCATCTGAACGTGCCTAACTTCCTCTCTACATCCCTCAACCAGTCATCGGCAACCATAGGGTCGGTTGCACTGGAAAAAGTCGATGGCCGGGTTTTCTGAAAATCTGTCAACCTAGTGCCAACTGTGGTTCCCTCTGAAGTCCCTATGGGCAACTTCTGGACTATTTGGGCTAACAATTGGGTGTGGACAGTTTGAGCCTCCTGCCGATTTCTTTCCATAGATAAAAGGATCTCTTGAAGACTGGGTTGTTCTCCTTGAAATGGATTCGAGCTCTGTGCCCCTTGTCGATAAGGAGATCCTCTCCTCATTGGTTCATCTGTTGGTGGGGTCTGCTCCAGCTCTTCTCGGCCGTTCCGAGATCTTCTCCTGGTGTCAACCATTGTGGCTCTGAAGAGAAAGCAGATAGGTCTAACCAACCAAGAACAATAAAGACAGAGGTGCAGAAATAAATGCGATTACATTAATGCTTAAACATTTAACAAACGGCTACCAGCCATAGTTTAATACAAAACAACAGATACAAGCATTGGTGAAGCATCACAACCAAAAGCATTCACCAGCCTTAATCATGCCACCCTTCCCGGGATCCTAACGGCGGTCTAACTACTCTCGTAAGGCTCGACTTCCTCCGGCTCCTCCTCACAGTCCTCCAGTTGATAATTGTCATATCTGTACATATTTTCTATATGTTTAACCCCCGATCATGCACATTTAGTTATATAAGGCGGCATTTGCATTAATCATATACATCTTTATCATCAAATCGACCATATTATTCGTTGTGTGATTTTATTGCAGGTCGATGCGATTTGGGTGAATTTCGGCTGATGGAGCGCGTCTCTTTGACCATACCAGACCCTTGGCCAATTTCGAATAGAAGCACGCGTTCCTACGGACGCGTAGGAACTGACTATGCTGAAATCAGAGTATCCGGGGGCCTGGAATCTCAATTCGTAGCAGCCAAGGATCTTCCTGTAATTTCTTGAAACCTCAAACACCCATTTTCAAAACAACTTATACTCATAAATCTAAACCCTAACTCGGGGAGGACTTAACTGTAATTTTCTAAAACCTCAAGGGCCTTATTGCAAAAATACCTTTCTTCTACACCTCAGCCGCTAACCATGGTTTCTTCTTTTTGTTCTTCTTCTGTTCTTCCCCTCACTGTTTCCATACCTCCGTCCCACTACACCTCTGGTGGCCAAGCAATACGCCGCGGTGTTCTCTCGGTGCTTCTCTGTTCAACCTCTTTCTCTTCCTTCTCCATTTTTCCTCTCCTCTTTCCTTCTTTTTTCTTTCTCGCCACCGTCCTCTTCTTCTTCTCTGGCGCAATTTCTTCGTCTGCCTCCCCCAATTCCACACCTCCTACCACCCTCAGCCCTAGCCGGTTCTTTTTTCCTCTCATCCCCAAAGCTTCCCCGGGTGCGCAGCAACCTAGATCCGCTTCTCTCTTCACTTCTCCCACAGCATCGCCTTCTAAAGCCGCCGCCTCTTGTTCCTCCTCCATCCCGATCGAACCGCCAATCCGCTCAACCCCCAGCTCCTACACCAGATCTGCACCGCGCCGTCGCACACGATCCATAGCCTCCGCGTGCGCCCGTGCCTCCACAGACCGCGTCGCCGCCGGATCCACTCCCGCTGCCAGATCCGCGCTTCTCCACTCACCCTCGCCGCCCGATCTGCCGCCGCCTAGATCCAACCTCCACGGCGCCGCCCGATCCGCCATCTCCATCCACAGCCCCTCACCGATCTCGTCGTGCCGCCTCCATCGACCCCTCCTTCGCCGAGCTCGCGCCACCACCTTCCTCGGCGATCTCGCTTCTCTACAGCGCCGCCTTCCCCGCACCAGCACCACCACAGCCGCCTGATCCACCTCTTCCGACGCCGGCGCCAGATCGCCGGATCCGCCTTCACCAGCCACCATGCCACCGACCTACATCGAGCCGCTGCCCGATCCACCGCGCACGCCACATCCCGAGAAGCCCCGGTCCAGCACCGCGGCTCCGCCTGCCACCGCCAGATCCTCGCCGCCGGCCACGTGCCGTGGGCCGGCAACGGACGCCTCTCCCTCGACCACTTCGACTCCGGCTTCGACGGCGATTTCGACCGCAGCCATCTCCTTCCTCGACGACCACGGCCTTCTTTAACCTCCAGAGAGCACCACATCATCTTCAGCAAGTCGCATTTTTTGGTCCAACCCTTCTTACCCTCCTCAGTTCTTGAATTCTGATGAATTGGATGTCTGTATGAAATTTGATTGTTTGTAAATGTGAAGCATTGAAGATCTTATTTCATATCTAATTGGAGAATTCTCAATTCAAGTAAATTGCTCTAAACTTGGCTGTTCATTCATGCATCATCTGAGTACAATCCTATCTTTAAAATTCTGTGTTGAGTGATCACTTCAATTACCCAGTGAATTGAAATGCTTGTCACTTGTTCAATCCAGTTGACCTTCATGTTGCTATGTTTGTCAGTTGATTGCCTTCACTAGCTGCAGGTTGTTTTGGTGATTTAATTTGATCAGTTCTAGGAGTTCCTTGTATATCTTGTTCTCTCCAGTAACTGAGGTGGTCATGACCTGAATTTGGAACCTCGAGTCCTAGAGCTAAATTTCAATTATTCTTGAGTTGAAGTTCTTTTTGCACTAAATTGTATTATGTAAAATTCAATTGATAAAGAGAGAGGATTGGGGTAATTGAAGACAGATTTCAATTTATCTTCAATTCTTATTCATCTGCTGTGTGCTTCAGGTTGAAAAGCTTGCTTATCCTAAGTGTTGTGTGGTTGATTTGTGTTGAGGCTTGTTGAAGCGTTAGTGTTTATTTTTGTACTATTGTTTCGTCGATTTGTGCAGTGATTAGTAATCGATAGGCATATATGCTTTCTTCCATTAGGCCTCTATTTCGATTATATTAAACATTGCACATATTTATGATAATTGTACAATTTTAAACACTAATGGCGAGTCGCGAGATATCCACCTCTTTCTTTCTTTCATATTCTTCTGACATCTCTCTTTCTTTCGCCTGTTTTGGTTTTATTATTCATTGATTTAGTTTAGTTCTTCACGTTTCGCTTCTCTAGTCTCTGTGGAAAGAATGATAAATAATACTTGTCTTATTACATCGTCCTCGTTCTCTTGCGAGACGGTTTAGGCTGATATCACCAGCGCAACAACTCCTGGCGGCGGCCCTGACTCCTGATCTTGGGTGCCCGATGCAGTGAAGGGTCGAAGGAACTCTGCCGTAGTGGAAACCCTCCCCGGAATCAGACTCGGTCTGGTGCTAGTCTTGGAACTCTGGTTGGCGACGCAACAGGTGGAGTGACCTCCTCGATAGTACGGATCCTTTGGGCTGCTGGCTCCGACGCCGAAAATGGTGATGTAGATCTGATGCGTCTCTTCTACTCTTCGAACTGTCTTCGCAGCTCCTGGTGCTCCCCAAGCAACCTAGAGTAGTTGGCATTGAGGCTCCTCAGAATCTCCGCGGTGTTGGCGAGGCAAGGGTCCAGGCAAGCTTCTATCGCTGAGGGCGGCCTCAGAGATGTCCCAAACAAAGGTGATAGCACATAGAAATACGGTGACTCCCGCATCCTGCAAGCATACATCTTCTAGCCTCGTCGAACAGCCTCCCTGGCAACATCCAGGATGGCATCAAGACGGTTGACCCTACTGGCCTCAGTGCAGACCACTCGCCCCTCTCTACAATCCAGGGCGTGGACCACTATCTTTGCACGAAATCCGAAGCGGCGACCCTCGGAGAAGTCCCAGGTGGTCTCATAGATCGGCCTCTCATCGACCCCTAGGAACTGAACTATATGCCATAGCAAGGTAGCCCAGCCCGTAAGGCGCTCTATGTAGGTGAACCGCGCTCTCGCCATCTTGCCGAAATTTTAGAAACACTGAGTAAGATTTTGAGATCAAAAATTTTATAAGAGAAATAAAGCATTTTATGAAACAAAAATTTTCAGATAAATAGTTTTTAAATAAATTATGCCGTCCCTGGCGCAGCCAACTCCTAAGAGGTGTCGTCCTACAGTCAAGTTCTCATGCTGCTCTAATACCAAGTTTTTCTGTGACGTCGCCCCACCAAGGGAGACAACGACACTTCCTGTGGGGACCCCAGCTCGGTGCAGCTGGACCCATTACACAACATTGACTTCTCAGGATAAGTCAATCACAGGAATTCAAATTCAGCAACAAAATAATACAAGGTAACATAAGTGTACGGCCAGCTGGCCTCAGTACCAAATATTACATGGCCTTCACGACACAAATGATTAATTGAGCAAAAGACTACTGCGCGGCGAAGCTAGGTGAACCCCCACATCAAGAAGTTAACTGCACAACAACACACATCAAGGCTCTGGTGGAATCGGCTCTCCTCCTTCTGGATCCATGAATTCTTCAAGGGCTTCTTCTTGCTCATATTGCCCACCATCTATGTGAATATAGATTGCAAGAGGTGAGTACTTTCGTACTCAGCAAGTCATAGGTAAGAGTAGATATACATATAGTAGTGATAATATGAATCTATAATAGTATGGAAAAGAGGGAAGGTTTCAAAATACTTTCTTTCTTTCTTTCATATCTCATGATCATGGCAGCACTTTTCATAACATAGCATAGCTATTCATGTTCACTATTTATAGTGCTATCGTGACACGTCGACACATGACAGCCCACGGTAGCACCCCTTATCATGACAACAAATGTCATTTGGGTAATCTTGCCTTAACAAATTTTATTTAGAAAAATATTCTTGTGTCACACCCCGTGGATTTAATCCACCGTAGCAGACTCCTATAAACCCGGGAGCTCAGAGTATTCGAATACATTTTTTTAACTCTGCAGAGAGGTACTAATTTACCCGCAAGATATTCCACCTTCATGCCCATCCTATCAGATGATTAGACCCTTTCTCACAACCATGTGCAACTGGCAAGGTGGAGATAACAAGAACTTTTGTCATGTTTCACACACAATTCACCCCAGACCCTATGGTTTCACTCAAACCACAGTTGTGGCGGGCTATACCCCCACCCCATACTGCATCTTCCCATTATTGGGTCAGCGTGCAATGACATCCAGTGATATGTGTAGGAGCCGCACTCCGTACCAATCGTGCATCACATTCCATCTCATGCTGGGGTTTCATGCGTGACCCGCATACTACTTATTCAGGCCTGTCCCATACCAGGCTTTTGGTGAGTACGTTTTTCATGCCACTAGACGCATAACACAAGGTTCTAGTCCTTACATGCCAATGACTAGATCATACCACAACCCATGCACATCTAGTGCTTCCAAGCACATCCAGTGCTAGTACCACCATTCCATAGCAAAATACTGGTCACGGCTAGGGGTTCTATTTCATGAATATAATATATATATATACACATATATATATACATATATACATATATATATATATACATATACATATATACATAGTTATGGCTCATTACCGTATCATTCATAAATTTTGTATAGTCAAGGTAATATCTTAGCAATTCATAAAATATGGGTTCAAGATGTTCAAGAATATGACTTGCCTTCCGCGTCGGAAGGTACTGCAGTCGATGTCGGGTCTGCGGCGAATCCTCATACTCAAGCTCTGGGTCTGATCAAAGATCAAACAAGCAAACAAGAATCACAACCCATTTAAATACATTAATAATCTATATGCAACATGCAAAGGAGAAATACTCTCGGCGATACTGAAACAGATTGAGTTTGCAAGCTAATCTGGGTCGAAACCCTAAAATTTATAGGATCTGGGCTAAAGATAGGTGTTAAAGGCTCTAAGAGTTTCAAGGCATCAAAATTGACATTGAGTCAGCGGTTGGTTTACTCAAAAACGACGAACGTCAACAGATCGACATTCGGATCATGCCTTGATATAGCTTCAGAGGAAGCTAGAGGGCTTATCTCAAGATGTGGCAAGTGAATGAAATGTAGAACACAGCTCTACAAGTTCAGTGGATAAAGTGGATTTCAATTTGCACAACCAGAAGTGGTCAAATTGGTCCAATGCCACTGGTTGACATAGACTGGCAAGGGCTGACTTGTCCAGAAATGGCATTGGCCTGGTTCTAGAGATTCTCAGTGGGCAAAATGGGTTTTCTTTCGAGCATTGTTTGCTTTAAGAAGTAAGGTAGCTATTCGACAAAGTAGTTTTTGATTTACAAGACCATAGGTGGGTAAACAGGGTCAATGTCACTAACTGACATGCACTGACACAGGGCTGACAGTGTCAAAAACTAGGGCATAACTGTAGACTTGATTCAAAGCTTCAATTGCTTCGCCAACTATGTCTAGGAGGTAGGCAAAGATGACAAGAACTCATTAGTGGTGGTTTCAAGAACTAGGATGGCCGAACGGCGACGAATGACTATGATGAACTATGGTGGCGACACAGCAAGACACAGGCACTGGACAGTTTCTTGGCATAGCTGTAACTGGAGATTTTGCACATAATCAAAGATCGAGGTAGTGGAGAGATGTGCTCAGGAGGTCAAGGCAAAGGTGTTAGACAAGGTGGCATCGCCGGCAACGGCCGGAAACAGATTCCGGTGAACTGTGCCGGGGAAGAAGACATTGGAATTGGGAATTTTTGCTACAAGGCATTAGAGATCAATTCCTTGCTGTGAGAGTGAAAGGGAGGTGTGGGAAAGCTTCTGGTGAGGTCAATTTGGTCGGAGAGCTGGTGGTGTGTCCTGGCGACGGGAGCCATTTATTGGTGGCGCGCAAAATCGGGGAAATCTTTAGTACAAGCTTGAATTTGAAATTCAGGTTCACAGGCTTGTTAAGAATGAGCTATTGAGCATTAAACTCTACTAATACAAGAGCTAATTTGGTCTAATTCGATTGGCATTGCCGAAATAGGGAGTTTTATATTTTACGGCGATCGCCGGTGTTAGAGGGTGCCGGAGTTCAATTGGCTGCTACTACACAGATAAGTGGATGAGGGTTACTTACTGGTAGCTTCAATTTGAAGTTTGGTGCAATGGTTTGAGCTGGCACCGTGCTCCCTCTTCTGAGCTCGCCGAAGAAGAAGGTGAAGACGGCGAACTGAGGACTTAGTTGATTTCTGTCCTGGGTGAAGATGCAACGGGCACTGGCAAGCTTAAATAGGCGCGGACGAGTGAAAATGGCCGACAATTGCTGAGGAATTGCAGCGGCGGATGCGATCGCGAACTGACCGGCGAGTGGTGACAATAGTGCTGGAATTAATGGCTATGCAGCGGCCTCGACGGCTGATACGGGGTGCCCGATCTTCACGACGTAGGATCATTGATAACTGATTGATTCGTGTAACCTGACGAACCGATGGCGCCAACCACTGTCAATACAGCAACCTGTGACAAAAGAATTCTCCCAACCACAAGCTTTGATCGTTGTTTACTTGACCACGCAAAAGTAGACGCACTGTTCCTGCAATCAACGAAGAAATTACAAGAACAATGGTAAAGAGAATAACTCCCAATTCTAGGCGGTGGCTTATGAGCACAAACCCTAGAACAAGAGCAAAAACTTCTCTGAAATATTTGTGTATTCAATTCGTGGTTGTCTTAAAACTATGACCATGCCTCTCTTTTATAGAGGGTGGTATTTACAAAAGATATAAGGTTTAAACTAGACTTTCAATCTGAATGTAATTCAAAACGGAATAAAAATCCTAACATACTATAAAGATAAAAGATGTCCGGAATTAATCTTCTCGGATTCGGATTCGGACTCGGACTGGACTTTTTCCTTCTGTGCAGTTGTTACTCTTTTGGGTCTCCTGGTTGCATACTATGTTGGAATTTAATGATTCTTGCTTTTTTGGAAAGCTCTTTTCAATACCTTTCCAACAAGTACTCATTCAATCCAATTGAAGATCTGTGCTGAGAATGGTGCTTGGTCGAAGTGGCTGGTCGAACACGGGTCGGCAGACTCCAGGACGAGCATAATTCTTTTGGTTGTAGCGGTTGCAATCCTTGACGGAATCGAGTGATCTTGGGCTTGTTGGAAAGCTTAGGAAATTCTCTTTCCACTCAGTAGGTGTATGACCAGATTTGATGAAGTTCTTTGGCCTATACATGGCTATGTCCTTCCTGTTATGCTCTCCCTCTGTATATCTAATCAATATTAAACAAGAGCTATTAAGTAGCAGCATATTCTCATCATAATTTAATTCTTTAAAGAACAAAGTCACCTGTTGATGTAGTTGTTTGGCTCTCACTCGAGTGATTGGTCCTGTATGTCCTTTAGTCGAGCACTAGTGCTATTAGTGCTAGGGATGTCCTCATCATCCTCCCCCTCTTGAAAAGGAGTCGACCTCGACTCTGTTTCTTTTGGTCCAAAGAAAGGCGATAAATCAGCAACATTGAATGTAGTGCTTACCGCACAGTCATCACCTGGAAGTGCTATCTTGTATGCATTATCATTAATCTTTTGAAGCACTCTGAATGGACCGTCACCACGAGGCATCAACTTAGACTTTCTTTTCTCCGGAAAGCGATCTTTTCGTAGATGCACCCAAACCAAGTCACCCGGTTCAAAGAGCATCTTCTTTCTTGTCTTGTTTGCCTTCGCAGCATAATAGCAAGCCTTCTTCTCAACCTCTTCTTTAGTTTTGACATGAATTTTCTTCACATATTCAGCACACTTGGATGCTTCCATATTGGCACGCTCTTGTAATGGAAGTCGCAGCAAATCAAGTGGTGTGATGGGTTTAAAACCATACACCACCTCGAACAGGCACATTTGAGTAGTAGAGTGTACCGCCCTATTATAAGCAAACTCCACATGCGATAGACGATCTTCCCACTCCTTCAGGTTCTTCTTGATCATTGCTCGCAGCAACATTGAAAGTATATGATTCACCACCTCCGTTTGTCCATCAGTTTGTGGGTGACAAGTTGTCGAGAATAACAACTTCATCCCAAGCTTGGTCCACAAGGTCTTCCAAAAGTAGCTCATGAACTTGACGTCGCGATCTGAAACAATCGTTCTTGGCATTCCATGCAATCTCACGATCTCCCTGAAAAACAGGTCAGCGACAAGCGATGCAACGTCGCTTTTGAAACAAGGTATAAAATGTGCCATTTTAGAGAATCTATCCACAACTACAAAAATTGAATCCCTTCCTCTCTTAGTTGTCGGTAATCCTAACACAAAGTCCATGCTAATATCCTCCCAAGGTGCATTAGGAACAGGAAGTGGAGTGTATAGTCCATGAGGGTGCAATTTAGATTTAACTTTGTAACATGTCACACATCGCTGAACAAACCTTTCGACGTCACGTCTCATCTTAGGCCAATAAAAGTGATCGTTCAACATCATGAAAGTCTTTTCTCTCCCAAAATGTCCCATCAATCCACCTGCATGAGATTCTTGCAACAATAACAAACGCACGGACGAAGCTGGAACACAGAGTTTGTTAGCACGAAATAAGAACCTATCATGCACATGGAACTTGTCCCATCCTTTTCCATCATAGCATTTAGAATATGGTGCTGAAAAGTCATGATCAGAAGTGTACAATTCTTTCAAACTCTCTAAACCAGGTACTGTCACTTCTAACTTAGTCAACAAAATGCTTTTTCGAGATAAATCATTAGCAACCACATTCTCCTTTCCCATTTTGTACTTCAAAACATATGGAAAAGTTTCAATGAATTCAACCTACTTAGCATGTCTACGGTTCAATTTAGCTTGCCCTTTCAAGTACTTCAAAGCTTCATGATCAGAATGAATAACAAATTCTTTAGGCCAAAGGTAATGCTTCCAAGTTTCAAGCACACGTACCAAAGCATACAACTCTTTGTCATAAACAGGATAGTTCAATTGAGCACCTCTGAGTTTCTCACTAAAGTATGCTATGGGTTTGCCATCTTGCATCAAAACACCACCAATACCAATTCCACTAGCATCACATTCAATCTCAAAAGTTTTAGTGAAATCAGGTAAAACAAGCAATGGTGCTTCAGTTAAGCGTTTCTTTAATTCTTGAAAAGCATTCTCTTGTGATTCACCCCATGCAAACACAACACCCTTTTTAGTTAATTCATTCAATGGGGCAGCTATAGTACTGAAATCTTTCACAAATCTACGGTAGAAACCAGCTAAACCATGAAAACTTCGGATTTGACTAACATTCACAGGGGTAGGCCAATTTTTTACTGCCTCAATTTTAGATTCATCGACCTCAATTCCTTGTCCAGAAACTACATAGCCAAGAAACACAACCTTGTCGGTACAAAAAGTGCACTTTTCTATATTAGCATATAACTTCTGTTTTCTAAGCACTTCGAGCACTTGCCTAAGGTGATCAATATGTTCTTCCATGGTTTTGCTATAGATCAGAATGTCATCAAAATATACCACCACAAATTTTCCAATGAATGCTCTTAAAACATGATTCATCAAACGCATGAAAGTACTAGGTGCATTAGTTAAACCAAAAGGCATTACTAACCACTCATACAATCCAAGTTTAGCTTTAAAAGCAGTTTTTCGTTCATCACCAAGTTTCATTCTAATCTGATGGTATCCACTTCTTAAATCAATTTTAGAGAATATAACAGAACCACTCAATTCATCAAGCATGTCATCTAGCCTAGGAATAGGATGACGATCTCTAACAGTTATGTTTTTAATGGCTCTACAATCAACACACATTCTCCATGTACCATCTTTCTTAGGCACGAGAATAACAGGAACAGCACAAGGGCTTAGGCTTTCGCGTACATACCCTTTATCCGGTAGCTCTTGCACTTGACGCTGAATTTCTTTTGTCTCCTCCGGATTGGTGCGGTATGGAGGACGGTTGGGAAGTGAGGCTCCAGGGATGAGCTCAATTTGATGCTCAATGCCACGCATGGGAGGTAGACCAGCAGGTATATCTCTTGGAAACACATCCTTGAAGGCCTGCAAAACACTAGAAACAGCACTAGGAAGAGAGGTTAAGTCGTTAGTCGAAAGTAATGCATCTTTGCACAAAAGTGCATTAAATCTGGGTTATTCCTCACTCCTCTCAGATCAGATTTGGTGGCTAACATTACTAGCTTCTCTCCCTCACTTTGTATTTTACCTCTCAAATTTGGCTTGTGGCTCTCACTCACCGATTTTTGGATCTCACTCAGATTTGTTTTCGCTCTATCCTTTCTATCATCCACTTGAGGATATAAGTATTGGCACGACCATCATGATGCACTGATCGATCAAATTGCCACGGCCTTCCCAACAATTAGTGACACACCGTCATTGGCACCACATCGCAGTCCACTGTGTCTACGTAATCTCCAATTTGGAATTGCACCTTAACCATGTACTGAATTTTGACATCTCCACAATCACTTAACCATTGCACATGATATGGATGAGGGTGTTTGAGCAATTTAAGGCCAAGTTTAGTGCACAATTCTTGACTAGCTAAGTTATGACAACTACCACCATCAATAATGACTTTGCATACCTTGTCATCAACTTTAGCCCTCGTTTGTAACAGATTGCATCGTTGTCCATTGTCTTCCTTGACTTGCACACTTAACACCTTTGTGACCACAAGTGCTGGTCCTTGCTCAAAACCAAAATAGGTTAGCCCCTTATTCTTATCTTCTTCTTCCGGTGCTTCTTCATAGTTTTCTAGATGAGCTAGCTGTTCTGGGTCATCTTCACTTGCGGAATCATACTCTCCTTCATCGGTGACAAGCATAGGATGATTATTTGGGCATTCCTTGGCGATGTGACCACGTCCCAAACATTTAAAGCACTGAATGGCACTACTCTTGGCTGTGGAGCCAATTGAAGAGGTAGTGGATGCCGAAGACTTTTTCTCACGTGTAGTAGATGCTGATTTTGCAACCGAGGAAGAAGGAGCAGTAGTATTGGAACTAGTACTAGTTGAATATGTACCTCGTCCCAAATTGAAGTGTGCTTTGGTTGCATTGGATGATGGAACTCTCAAGTTAAAGGATGGAATCCTCACGGTTGGTTTAGCATCTTCGAGCAATTGCTTTTCCGTCTTTTGAGCTTGGTGCACCAATTCCACAACAGTGTTGTGGGGCTGATATACCACAACGCGTTTAATGTTTTGGTTTAGGCCAAACAGAAAACGCGCAATGGTTTGCTCTTCATCTTCATGCACTCGGGCCCTAATCATAGCTTGCTCCATCTCCTTGTAGTATTCCTCCACCGAGCGGCCTCCCTGTCTCAAATTCTGCAATCGATCAAAGAGATCACGTTTGTAATGTCCAGGGACAAAACGTGCTCTCATCTCTCGCTTCATCTCAACCCACGAAGCAATTGGAGGCTCCCCGTGCTCGTATCTTTGGTTCAGCACTTGTTCCCACCAAATCAGCGCGTAGCCATCAAACTCAAGTGAGGCCATGTGTAGCTTCTTTGCTTCCGAATAGTTATGCATTCGAAATATCTTCTCTACCTTGAGCTCTCAAGTGAGATAGGCATCAGGATCAAAGTTGCCTTCAAATTTTGGGATGTTGAACTTGAGTTTGCCAAACTTCTCTTCAGGATGATCATCATGGTGGCAACCACGGCGTTGATAGTCATCATCGCGGTGCAGCATGTAGTTGTTGTCGATGTCATCTCGTCCACGGCCTCTCCCTAGACCATGGGCAGCACCACGGCCTCCTCCTCCATGCCCTGGAGGTGGTGGTCGAACCGCGTTGGCAGCGGCTCGATCTCTCCCCACTTGGACCTCTCGTGCCAAACGAGCAAGGATCTCCTCGTCAGTCTCATCATGGTCTAATCCTCCTCCATGAACACTAGCATCACCTGGTGTTCGTTCTTGACGTAGCTCCTCCAGTTTCTTGTTCAATTCACTGGCCATCTCTGAAGCGATCTCCCTTCGCAAGATGCTCATGTTCTCATTCAATTGTACATTGAAAACATGGGTCATCTTGTCTAGATCAGCCTGGGTCATATAGGGTGGCGGTTCCTCTTCTTCTTGTCCTGCCATGGTGAGTACAAACAGAAACAACAAGAAATATGGATATTTTTTTTGTGGTAGCACTCAACCTCACACTCTCCTTACCAACCATAGTTCTTATGTTTTTCTTCACTAGATTGAGGTGTTGTACGCACTCTGGTGGCAGTAGACGATCAAAGGTGATGGATCAAGCGAATTCACTGTCCAAGTACTGTAACAACAATGGCTTGTATGTGGAGCTTGGAAGGTTAAGTGTTATCCTATTCAATCCAAAATTCTTGATATTCTAAAGTTAGGTAACAATCCAAACTGGAGCCAATGCCTAGTTGTTGATCTCAAGATATAAGTGAAAAACAAAGAAACTCACACACAAAGATGACGTAACTTGATGCAACCAAAAGAACGATCTAACAAAAAAATGAGTGATTGAACAAACAGCTCGTGTTTCACAAGTTAAGAAAGACGCTAGCTAGATTGCACAAAACGAAATTGGCCTATGGATTTGCACACAACGAAGCAAGAACACAATTTTGATCGAACACAAATCTTTTTTTTTAAGCTTTCAAAATGATACTAACCAAAACAAAAACTGGTAACTTCTTTTTTATATTTTTTTTTTAGGATCAGCACACAAGCATGGGCACAAGATACTCTACTGTTCAATCACTTTCAAGATAATAATTCAAGTGTGCACAGCCCAAATACAATTCTCAACAGCTAGTCTTATGTAGGTTCAAAGTTTTCGCAAATGACAGATTAGTTGTCAAAGGATATACGTGATTTGGATATTTATTTTTTGAACTCAATGAAAACAAAAGATACGCAAAGAAGTCTGGATCAACCTACTAAACAAAGACTCTAGTGGACTAAGACCTAACAAAACTCACAGAAATTTCAGATTGAATCTAAGGCGAAAGAAAAACAATTTTTTTTTGGCTTTTTTGGTGTATAGGCTGAAAACAGATCTAAACTAAGGGATAAATAATCCTACCGTGTAAACCGAAGCTCTGATACCAAGATGATACGGGGTGCCCGATCTTCATGACGTAGGATCGTTGATAACTCGTTGATTCGTGTAACCTGACGAACCGATGGTACCAACCACTGTCAATACAGCAACCTGCGACAAAAGAATTCGCCCAACCACAAGCTTTGATCGTTGTCTACTTGACCACTCAAAAGTAGACGCACTGTTCCTGCAATCAACGAAGAAATTACAAGAACAATGGTAAAGATAATAACTCCCAATTCTAGGTGGTGTCTTATGAGCATAAACCCTAGAACAAGAGCAAAAGCTTCTCTGAAAATATTTGTGTATTCAATTCGTGGTTGTCTTAAAACTATGACCATGCCTCTCTTTTATAGAGGGTGGTATTTACAAAAGATATAAGGTTTAAACTAGACTTTCAATCTGAATCTAATTCAAAACGGAATAAAAATCCTAACATACTATAAAGATAAAAGAAGTCCGAAATTAATCTTCTCAGATTCGGATTCGGACTCGGACTCGGACTAGACTTTTTCCTTCTGTGCAGTTATTATTCTTTTGGGTCTCCTGGTTGCATAATATGTCGAAATTTAATGATTCTTGATTTTTTGGGAAGCTCTTTTCAATACCTTTCCAACAAGTACTCATTCAATCCAATTGAAGATCTGTGCTGATAATGGTACTTGGTCGAAGTGGCTGGTCGAACGCGGGTCGACAGACTGCAGGCCGAGCAGAATTCTTTTGGTTGTAGCGGTTACAATCCTTGACGGAATCGAGTGATCTTGGGCTTGTTGGAAAGCTTAGGAAATTCTCTTTCCACTCAGTAGGTGTACAACCAGATTTGATGAAGTTCTTTGGCCCATACATGGCTATGTCCTTCCTGTTATGCTCTCCCTCTGTATATCTAATCAATATTAAACAAGAGCTATTAGCTAGCAGCATATTCTCATCATAATTTAATTCTTTAAAGAACAAAGTCACCTGTTGATGTAGTTGTTTGGCTCTCACTCGAGTGATTGGTCCTGTATGTCCTTTAGTCGAGCACTAGTGCTATTAGTGCTAGGGATGTCCTCATCAACGGCTTTGCAGGCGATCGGTGCTGGCACAGCGGCGATGCGATGACAAAGTGAAGGTTTCCCCCGGCATGGCTGCAATGCGGTGCAAGTTTTCTGTTGCTGCTGGCGAGGCCATGTGCGCACGGGTGAAATTGACTGCACTGGTGCAGCTGCAGCTGCTCCACGGTGGCCGGCTGGATGCGCACACGTGGCGGCGAGGTAGTAGCGAAGGTGGTGACGGCGGAGCTCCACTAGCGATGTGAAATGTGGCGACGCAGGGCAGCTGGTCTCGGTTGAAAACGGCACAGGTCCTGGTCATGGTCTAAAACAGCAGCTGGGGCTCTTTTGCAATTAACTGATTTTTGATCTAGACTGATCTGTAATTTCAGTGATTTGAGGGTTTGAGTTGAATCTGATCTCATTTCTATGCATAACTTTATTCAACAAACATTTTGGCACAGGTATTTGATACAATTCAGATCATTTGAATGGTTTTCAGATAAAACAAAAACAGGGTAATTAGGGTACTGATAATCTGGATTTTGTCAAATCTGAAATTCTGGGGTTTAGAGTGAGATTTTGATATTCTGACAGAAAGAGAATTTGTATTGAATAGCATTTTGGAGGTGTTCCCTGAATCAGATTGAGATTTGGAGCTGATTTGTGAGTTTTAGCCTTTTCAGGGTCTGGGAAATCAGAAAAGGACTAATCTGCCATACAATATGGACTGATTTACGAAAAGGGCTTAAATGAGGGAATTTGGCAGCCAACTTTTTGGATTAAGGTATTTGCATACCCCTGATCATAATCCTGATATAACTTGGTCTGAACTTGGTCAAGATTTTTATTAAATCTGAGTTTTTGAAATTTAGGGTATCTAGGGTAATATAATAATTCTGTTTTCGAGAACAGAAGAAGGTTGATGATTCTGAGAGTTAGAGATCGAATTTGATCTGACTTCTGAAGGCTTTTATACTCAGGATAATTAGTAGGTCATGTCTGGACAATCTGATCTTGAATTGGATCTACTGGATGGATTTTGAGGTTTTTGGGGGATTAAACCTGGGTTAGACTGGAAGATTTGGCTACTACTACCAAGATATATGCATGCATGATTTTCATGAAAATGAAATTTTCACCCGTAAAACCAGGGTGTTATAGTTCTACCCTCCTTAAAGAAATCTCGCCCCGAGCTTACCTAAGACAGGAAAGAGGTGAGGATAGGTTTGCTGCAAGTCTTCTTCATTCTCCCAAGTGGCTTCTTGCTCTGGATAGACATGAAATTGAAATTGAAATTGAAAGATATTTGTAATTGAAATTGAAATTGAAATTGAAATTGAAGTTGAAATTGAAAGATCTTGAAATTTAAATTGAAATATATATGTAGTTATAAGTATCATGAGATACACAAATATCTCATGAAATTGAAAGATCATTAATATCAAGATATTTACAAATATCATGAGATACACAAATATCTTGATCTCTCTGTAGGTTGTTCAATGCCAATAACATAGTCAAATGCCAACTAGCTTGCTCAATGATCAAGTGCATGTAAAAAGTTCATTAAATAATCAATGTATATTGGCATTGTAATTTCTTCTGATGAAATAGAGTAGAAATGTAATATCTTGATCTCCAGTTGCAAGTTGATGTTACTATGACGAAGCACAACCTAACCTTTAGCTGGTAGTCCTTCTCAGATAAGGAGCCATTTAGGAAACAGTAAACAATCTTAATTTGCTCTAGAATGCCTATTTATGATCTGTGCAGGTCCTTGGACGATGCTCATAAGGGGCAACGTATTTCACGATTCTTCATCGCAGTACGCTACCTACGTTGGCTTGTTGGTGAAAGAAAGGGTGAAGATCACCGTCGAGAGCTGAAAGTACATGAAGGGCGAGATCTTAGTTGGCTCGGTCAAGAAGATCCTCAAGCCCGGCGTGTTTCTCAAATCAGGACCTATAGAAAGCATCTTACATTTGTATCGGTGATTTCCTCATGCTCACACTCAACTCGACTCAACTCAGTAATATAAGTGGTTTCCTCTTCCATTTTCTTGAAGGAATGGAGGAAAACCAAGATGAGCCTTGGTTTGCCTCCATTCCTTCAAGAAAATGGAAGAGGAAACCACTTATATTACTGAATTGAGTTGAGTTGATCGAGTCTAAGTTCGAGGATATCATCAATACAAATGTAACTCGACGCCAGTTCCAGCTCCTCAGGCGTCTTTGAACTGAACTCCTATGGTTAAGTCAAATGTGGTTCAGACATTTGCTGTTTCGGATGAATGGATTTGTGATGTATCAGGTCTAACTTGTAGTCGGTAGTTACACTGTCGCAACTTGCAAAGGTTCTCTTTATGTAAAATGTATGGGCCGCTGGGTCCTCGTGACAATATGTTGTTTCAGACGTGACTTTTCTAATATACATCGAATGTGTGAATTGTTGTATCTCTGTATTGTTGTATATTTGTGTATTTGTATTGCTATTTGGGACATAAACTTGAATGTGTACATGGGAGTATTTGTTTATTTAATTATATTGGTAGGTAGGTGTGTATTTGTATTATTGTTTCGGACATGCACTTGAATTTGTGAACTGGCATGTGTATGTTTGTACTTAAATTGCTGTGTCATGCTTGAATCAGCTTGCTTTTCTTTCAGCTATTAACTAGAATGAGTTTAAATAGTACTCATGTTTTATGCTTCCTCATCCATTTTTGTCGCGATGCCCCGGGGAGGGTATCATGATTACTCCTATGTGTTGGATCTAGGTAGATCTTAGTATTTAGCTTTTGATAATTAATGATGATTTGGATAAATCCATTGTGATTAAAGTCAATCTGAAGATGTCAGTTTTTGATGATCAAATGACAAATTAGATAAATCCTGATTTAGCACAAATGAATTGAATTGATTATCGGTAAACCCTGAATTGAATTTTTCCTCAGTTACGGGTTTGATATTGATGCATACGTAGAGGGGGAGCTCGGTGGTTGCATCAAGCTTGTACAAATTGATTGATCAAGATGTTATATGACAAATCTTGAGACCGATGACTCCAGTTGTTAATTTTATGTCGATGCACATGTTGAGGGGGAGCTCATCACTTTGGTCATCTAGGTTGATGGATATCTTGACATGAGTAGTATAGATTGTGTGCGTATGTGTTTATCATCTATGATCTATATGATTGTATTCTATCTCATACTCATTTGCTATTCGTTGAATATGGTTGCATTATTTCACTGGAAAGAGAAACTATCGAGCTAACTCCTGTGTGGAGTAGTTTCTCTGGTGGTGATTAATGACGACCTATATTTGAGACTAATATTGTGTATTGAGTGTACGTATTGTAGTCTCAGTTTGATTGTAGGATAAAAGTGAGCAAGGACGTGAGGAGGATGAAGACGATATGAAACATCCCGAGCAAGGTCAAGCTTAGCAAGGACGAGCTTTGCGATGACGAGCGTCGAGTGATCGAGCTTCACGAGGTCAAACTCCACCTAAGGTAAAATCCAAGATTAAGGATTGTTTTCTTTGGGTTTTATCGGTCTCGGTGTTTGGAGACAGACCGGGTTGATAGGTTTGTTTTTACTAGTTTGACCGTACTATTAAGAGGGGTCGAAAACTAGTAGCTTGAATCTATCTAGTGCGGAAGCTCAGATGCATTCATATCATCTTGCACTAGTGTCTTGCATTGCTAGTGAGTCTAAGTATAGTTCATGTGCATTAGATTAAATTTTTTGAAAACTGCACTTAGTCGTGATCGCCAGCTGTTTAAATTAGTTTATTTATCTAGAGCTGGTCGTGGTCGTATTCGCATATTCTGATCGTATCAGTGTTGATACGTGGTCGTGGTCGTGTCGCTTGTTTGGCGGCTTTCTGTTTAGGGTTTGGGCGTGGTCGTAGGAGTTCGGACTGGTCGGACCAGTCTTTGGCTCGCTTGCGTACGCTCAACCAAACCTTATTGACAACCTGTTTTCGATCGGATGTTAGACCTATGTGGTCGTGGTCGTTGCTGAGTGACAGCAATCACATCCGCGAGAAAACGGCAAAATCCGTATGTGCAAATACCCCAAATTGCATTTGAAATGATTTTTGGATTGAATATTTTGATAGTAGGAAAGTTTTTGAGTTTTCTAGAAGTTTCTAGACCTTTCTAGGTCTTGCTCCTGTCGACACAATTGTAGAAATCTAAGTTATCTTTCCAACAAGCCAAAAATCACCTCAATCGGATTTCTGGATCAAAAGTTATGCTTGTTTTACCGTCAGTGTGCAGTGGGCCGGACTTTGTCCGGAATGGACGGACATTGTCCGGCCTGTACAAATTTTTTTGAGCCGAGAAATGAAACAGAGACAATTGCATCCGTCCGGGGCTATCTGTCCGAAGTGGCCGGACATTGTCCGATATGGCCGGATAATGTCCGGCCTTCACAAAAAATGCCCTCAACGGTCTCTGACACGTTGTGCAACGGGCGTATTTTTTTTTATACTTGCCGAACAGTGTCCGAAGTGGCGGACATTGTCCGGCCTATACAAAAATGATGCATCTAGTTGCAAACGGCTAGTTTTCTTTGAGGGCTATAAATACTTCGTGTTTGCCTTCATTTGGGTGTGCTCAAAGAGTTCATTCTTCAGCTGAAAACCTAGCCAATTGATTTGCATTTGAGTTATTGCATTTAGAGGCTAGAATTGAGCCCAAATCTTGAGTAGATTTGAGAGAGAGCTTGAGGGAGATTGTGTGAGTGTTTAGTGCACTTCATCTCCATTAGATTGCTGGTGCTAGAATGTTGAGCATATCATTTGCATCATTGAGTTTCTAGCACGTGGTTGATTCAAGTGAAAGTGCATCCAGCTTGTTACTCTTGGCGATCGCCTTCGCCTAGACGGTGCCGGAGGAGAGCCGAGATCTCTCCAATTGAAGTTTGTCGGAGAGGCCGGCAAAAGATTGTGAAAGGTGTGGTGCTCACCTATCCGGTGTGGAGAAGGAGCAACCCTAGTGAGATATCCTTCGTGGATATAGAAGCGAGGCTCCGAGCGAGCGCTTCAACGAGGAGTAGGGGAGACCGGACGAGTCTCCGAGACCTCGGTAAAAATATTGTGTCAATTGAGTAATTCTTATTTGCTTTATATTCATCTTGACACAATTGCTTATATCACTATTGTTGCATGTATTGTTAAATATTTCATATGGTTGAATGCAACTAGTTGATTGAATTGTTTTAAGCCTTATTGTATAATCTAATTCAAACAATTATCTTGTTGAAATAGCTTAATGGGGAAGAAAATTTAAAAGCCTCCTAATCACCCCCCTCTAGTCGGCATCCTCGATCTTACACTATGGAGATCCAGCTCAATGCGGCTGACCTCATACACAACATTGACTTCCCAGGATGAGTCAATCACAGGAATTTAAACTTAGCAGCATAACATTTCAAGTAGCATAAGTGTACGGCCAGCTGGCCTTAGTACAAGATATTACATGGCCTTCATGGCACAAAAGGGGTAATTAAGCAAAAGACTACTGCACAGCGAAGCTAGTTGAACCCCCACAAAAGAAGTTGACAGCAGGACAACACATCAGGGTTCAGGCGGGATTGGCTCTCCTCCTTCTGGATCCAAGAAGTCTTCTGGAGCTTCATCTTGATCACAGAACACTCCATCTATTGATGATAGGTTGCAAGGGTGAGCACTTACATACTCAGCAAGTCATAGGTGAAAGTAGATGTAAATATATAGTAGCAATTATATGGAACTATACTATCATAGGAAAGAGGGAAGGTTTTCAAAATACTTTTCTTTCTTTCTTCCTTGCTTAACTCATGATCATGTTCATGACAGCACTTTTCATAGAATAGCACTGCTATTCATGTTCACTAAATTATGGTACTACTGTGACACGTCGACACACGACAGCCCATGGCGGCACCCCTTATCATGACAACACATGTCATTTGGGTAATCTTGACTTATAAGATTTTAGTTTAGAAAATATACTTGTGTCACACCCCGTGGATTTAATCCACCGCTGCAGACTCCTAAAAATCCCGGGAGCTCGGAATATTCAAATACATTTTTAATTCTGTAGAGAGGTACCAATTTACCCGTAAGATATTCCACTTTCATGCCCATCCTATCAGATGATTAGACCCAAAACTCACTTCATACTGTGAGTGGCAAGTTGGAGATAATAAGAACTTTTGCTATGTTTCATACACAATTCACCCCCCCCCCCCTGTGATTCTCGCGCAAACCATAGTTGTGGTGGGTTGTACCCAAACCCCCACCCCGAAAGCCTCTTCCCATTACTGGGTCAGCGTGCAATCACATCCAGTGATATGAGTTAGAGCCGCACTCCGTGTAAGTCGTGCATCACTTCCCATCTCATGAAGGGGTTTCATGCGAGATCCGCATAAGTACTTGTTCAGGTCTGTCCCATACCAGACTTGCGATTAGCACATTGTTCATGCCACTAGACGCACAACACAAGGTTCTAGTCCTTATATGCCAGTGACCAGATCATACCACAGCCCATGCACATCTAGTACAGCCAAGCACATCCAGTGCTACCACCATTCCATACCAAAATACTGGTCACGGCTAGGGGTTTTATTTCATGAATATAAAATATATACATACATATATTAGTAATGGCTCACTACCATATCATTCCAAATTTAACAGGCATTCAGCCTAGTGCTGCCAAAACATTCTTTTCACTATTCATCACATGCAATATTACTCTATAATCAAGGTGATATCTAGCAATTTCATAAAATATAGGTTCAAGATGTTCAAGGGTATGACTTGCCTTCTGGTTTGTAGGGTACTGCTGATGCTGACGGGTCTGGGGCGAAGTCCTCGTACTCTGGTTCTGGCTCTGAGCAAGGATCAAACAGACAAACAAGGATCACAACCCATACAAGTACTTTAAGTAATCTACATGAGATATGCAAGGGAGAAAATGCTTCAGAGATACTGGAATAAATAGGTTTGAAAGCTTATTAGGTTTAATCTGATGAGATTAGGGCTGAGGGTAGGTGATAAAGACTTACAAGATTCCAGGGTATCAAAATGGCATTAGGTCTGCAGCTGATTTGCTCAAAAACGGTGAATGTCTTAAGGTCAACATTCGGTTCAAGGCATCGACATAGGTTCAACATAAGTTAGAGGGCTCATCTCAAGTTGTGACAGTAGAATGAAAGGTAGATTACAACTCTAAAAATCTAGTGGACAAGGTTTTTTTTGAAATGCACAGCCAGAAGAGCAAGAACAGAGCCAATGCCACTGGCTGACATGCTCTGGCATAAGGCTGACAATGCCAAAAACTAGGGTTTAGCTGCAAATGCAATTAAAGGCTTCATTTGCTATGCTAACTATGTCTAGGAGATAGGAATGAGTAACAGGAACACAATTTAGGTAGTTTCGAGACCTAGGATGGTCGGATGGTGACGACTCCGGCGAAGAAACGCGGTGACGACACGGCACAACATCAGCTACTGGACAAATCCTTGGCATAGTGATAACTTTTGATCTGTGCAGATTCAGTGATCGGGCTAGAAGACAAAGATTCTCAGGAGGTCAAGGCACATCTACTGGACAAGGTGGCTAGGGTTGGATCGGCCAGGAACAACTTTCCGGTGGCCGGCGCCGGAGAAGAAGACACCAATTTGGGCGATTTTGATCTAGGAAGTTTGAACTCAATTCCTTGATTGTGGAGTAGAATAGAGGTATAAGGAAGCTGGCACAATAAATTTGGCCGGAGCTTCACCGAAGTAGCCTAGCGACGTGAGCCAGCGGCTGGTTGAGCTCAAATTTGAGGAAAGCTTTAATTCGAGCTCAATTGGGGATTCCAGGTTCACAGGCATACCCTACTTAGCTTACTGATCATTTTATCCTACAAGTTGGAGGGTTAATTCGAGCTAAATCAATTTGCATTGCTGAAACATGAAAATTGGGGATTCCGGCGATCGCCAGCGATGAGGTGCATATGAACTCAATTCCAAGCTATAGCACGATAAGAGAGATGAGAGGATCTTACTGGTGCTGTTAATTTGGGTGAAGGGGCTCCGGTTGAAGCTATCACCGTGCTCCCCAAACTGGGCTCGCCGAAGAACAAGGCAATCACGGCGGAGGTAAGGACTTAGCTTATTTCTATTGGTGTGGAGTTTTTGCAGGGAGCTGGAGGGCTTAAATAGGCATGGGCGCGCGAGAATGGCCGACCAATTCTGGAGAATTGCAAACGGCGACTTGACTGGACAGTGGCTACTGCGGCGATGCGATGGCGACAGCGGCCGTGCAGGCTTTGCAGATGGTCAGCGCCTACGCAACGGCGATGAGACGGCGACGTGAGGCTTTCCCCCGGCATGGCTGCAACGTGGCGGTAACTTGCTGCAGTTGCTGCTGTTCTGGTGGCGGTGTCATGCGCGCGTAAGCAAGAATTGATGGCGCTGGCGCGGCGGCTACTCCATGGTGTCCACAAAAGTGTGCACATGTAGCAGGGGCACTGAGGTGGCAGCGGCAGCGGCGAACATCATCAGCGCGGCGAGGCAGCGTGGTCGCGGTCGTGGGCTGCGGCCTGGTCGTGGTCGAACGGTGCTGTTGGTCGAACCAGGGACTAAAGTGTGAAGATCTTTGTCTAAAATCTGGACCTATTCGCAATTTCTGGCTTGGAGAGGGTTTGAGTGAAATCTGATTTCACAGTTGAGTATAACTTAAGTTCTTATACTCATCCAGCAGAAAATTGGGTGAAATTTGGCAAGATTTGAAGAATTTCAGTATAAATTGAAAATAGGGTAATTTAGGGTATTTTAAATATAGATTTTGTCGATTTCGAATTCTAGCATCTGGGGTGAGATTTGGAAGTTCTGACAGAAGGGGATTTTGTATCAAATAGCATTTGGAACTAGATCTTTGAAGAAGTTCTGAATTTGGAGTTGATATGTGGCTTTTAGCCTTTTTGGGTTTTAAGATATCAGGAAAGGACTGATTCGCGATACAATTTGGATTGATTTGTGAAAAAGGCTTAAGTGATGAGATCAGGCTGCTAACTTTTTAGGTTAAGGTACTGATGTATCTGGAATCATAATTCAAAATACACTTGTGTTTGTATAGGGTATAAATCAAATTAACTAGTTACTGGAACTCAGAGTAATTAGGGTAAAATAATATAGTCCCATTTCCGAAAATGGAAGGAGGTGAAGATTTGGGGAGTTAGGGTTGGAATCTGGTCTGGGTTCCGAAGGCTTTTATGTTCAGAGTAACTAATAGGTCGCATCTGAACAATCTGATTTTAAATTGGATCTTCAAAGTGGATTTTGGGGTTTTTGGGGATTTAGCTGAGGCTTAAACTGAAAGATCGGGCTACAACTAACAGATACATGCATGCATGATTTTTATGAAAAGAACTTTTCACCCCTAGAACCAGGGTGTTACAGATCTACCCTCCTGAAAGAAATCTCGCCTCGAGATTTACCTAAGATAGGAAAGAGGTGAGGATGGGCTTGCCGCAGGTCTTCTTCCTTCTCCCAAGTGGCTTCTCGTTCTGAATGGTTTCCCCACTAAACTTTACACAATTTGATCTTCCTCCTCTTGAGTTGACGTTCACAAGTTGCTAGGATTTTGATTGGTTGTTCCAAGCAAGTGAGATTCTTCTGCAGTGATATCTCTTGCGCTTTTATCTGGTCAGTAGGCTCCTTTAAACACTTCCAGAGTTGAGAGACATGGAACACATCATGCACTCCTAATCCCAAGGGTAATTCCAATTTATATGATACTTCTCCCTTCCTCTTGATTATCTTGTACGGTCCAATATATCTTGGAGATAGCTTTCCCTTCACTTGGAACCTTTGCAATCCCTTGAATGGTGTGACTTTAAGATAAACCAATTCTCCTGGTTTGAATGACAGCTCTCTCCGTCGGTTGTCTGCATAACCCTTATGTCTCGATTGAGCTGCCTTCAGTCACTCTTGGATAAGCTTGATATGAGCTTCTGCTTCTTCCACGATCTCTTGTCCTGTTACCCTTCTTTCTCCTGGTTCGTCCCAGTGCAATGGGGTTCTGCACTTGCGTCCGTATAAAGCTTCAAATGGAGCCATCTGAATGCTAGCTTGGTAACTGTTATTGTATGTGAACTCTGCAAATGGTAAACATTTGTCCCATGATGTTCCATAATCCAGTATACAAGCTCTTAGGAGATCTTCCAAAATCTAGTTCACTCTTTCTGTCTGTCCTCCTGTCTGAAGGTAATACGCCGTGCTGAATTTCAACTGAGTTCCCAGGGTTTCAAGAAGTCTGCCCCAGAACTTAGATGTAAATTGTGTTCCTCGATCTGAAACAATCTTCTTTGGAATACCATGCAATGCCACTATTCTTTGCATATAGAGTTCTGCTAATTTACTGCCTTCGTAAATCTTCTCGACTGGTATGAAGTGAGCTACCTTTGTGAGTCGGTCCACGATAACCCATATGGAGTCATATACTCCTTGAGTTTTGGGAAGTCCGGTGATAAAATCCATACCAATTTCTTCCCATTTCCATAATGGTACTGGTAGAGGCTGTAGCTTTCCGGCTACCTTTTGATGCTCGGCCTTGACTCGTCGGCATGTGTCACAGCTGGCAATATATTCTGCGATCTCTCTCTTCATTCCGTCCCACCAAAATTTGTTCTTCAAGTCTTGGTACATCTTGGTATTGCCAGGGTGTATTGAATATGGAGTCTTATGTGCTTTGTGCAGAATTAATTCCTTGAGTTTTGTACTTTGAGGTACACAGATCCTTCCCCGATACCACACAATTCCTTGTGCATCTTCTGTGAATCCTTGAGCCTTTCCTAACTTAATTTGGCTCTTGATATTGCAAATCTCCTCATCTTCCTTCTGAGCATTTCCTATTTGTTCTTCAAGTTGAGGCTCTACTACCAGACTAGCTATTGTCCCTTATGTTACCACTTCCACTTGATGATTCTACAACTCTTGCTGTAGGTAAGGGTTCCTCAGTATGACTGCTTCTTGCAGGTTGTAGACTTTCATGCTTAGGGCATCTGCTACGACATTGGCTTTTCCTAGATGGTACTGGATGCTGACGCATGTTAAGCTTTGCTTGCGTGAAAATATATTTGAGGCTCTTATGGTCTGTGTAGATCTCACACTTATTCCCAAGTAAATAATGTCGCCATATTTTCAGCGCATGCACAACTGCTGCTAGTTCCAAGTCATGCGTAGGATAGTTTTCTTCATGTGGCCTCAGTTGGCGTGAAGCATAAGCCACTATTTGGCCTTAATGCATTAATACACAGCCTATTCCTTGCTTTGAAGCATCACAGTATACTACGAAGTCTTCCTTGCTATCCGGAAATATAAGGACTGGTGTTGTGGTTAACTTCTGCTTGAGCTTCTGAAAGCTGTCCTCACACTTGTCAGTCCATTCAAACGTGACGTCCTTCTTGAGCAGGTTGGTGAGGGGTTTGGCAATCTGGGAAAATCCTTCAATGAACCTTCTGTAGTAGCCTACTAGTCCTAAGAAACTTCAGATCTCTGGTACGGTGGTAGGCTGTTTCCACTCCTTGATTACTGCAATCTTAGCTGAATCTACTGAGATTCCTTCTTCCGTCAAGACGTGTCCGAGAAATGCAATCTCTGTCATCCAAAATTCACACTTGTCAAACTTGGCATAGAATTGCCTCTCCCGTAGTATTTTCAAGACTAGGTTTAGATGTTGCTCATGCTCCTCCGGGCTTTTGGAGTATATTAGAATTTCATTTATGAACACTATGACGAATTTGCCAAGAAAATACATAAAGGTACTGTTCATGACATTCATGAAGGCTGCTGGGGCATTGGTGAAGCCAAAAGGTACTACTGTAAACTCATACAACCCATATCTGGTGGTGAAGGCGGTCTTTGGTATGTCTCCTTCCTTGATCTTTAGTTGGTGGTATCCTGACTTCAGGTCTATCTTGGAGAATACCTTCGCTCCTCGGAGCTGATCAAATAAGTCATCGATCCTTGGCAGTGGATACTTATTCTTTATGGTTACCTCATTCAACACTCGGTAATCCACGCACATCCTTAAGGCTCTGTCCTTCTTCTTCACGAATAACATTGGCACTCCCCATGGTGAAGCACTAGGTCTAATGAATCCTTTGCCCTCTAACTCTTCTAGTTGGCTTTTCAGCTCCTCCAAGTCGGTAACTGGCATCCTATAGGGTCGCTTGGCTATAGGTGCTGCTCCGGGCTTGAGTTCGATGGTAAACTCTATCTCTCGGTCGGGTGGCATCCCTGGAAGCTCTTCTGGAAAAACATCGGGGTATTCTCGTGCCACTTGTACTTGCTCCAATTGTACCTTCCGCAAGGCTTGGATGGATCTTGGCAGCTCCTTGGCTGCTGATCTTTCGGCACAGAACAGAACTTTCTCTCCTTGAGCACTAACAAGGCTTAGGGTTTTCCTCTCACAGTCCACTAGACCTTTATGTTGGGATAACCAATCCATGCCCAAAATAACGTCTAGGTCTTGCAGCTCTAGTACTAGGAAATTTGCTATGAACTCTACCCCTTCGATACTGAAGGTTATATTCTGGCAAGCTGAGTATATAGGCAGCTTAGCCCCTGGGGTTTGTATAGCCATAGAATATTCTAGGGATACTGTATGCAGTCCCACTTTAGATGCAAAAACCTCTGATATGAATGAGTTTGTTGCCCCAGGATCAAATAATATCAAGGCAGATGCAGATTGGATCAAGAATCTACCTAGAAGGATGTCGGTGGTGTTTTCTGCTTCCTGGAGAGAGGTGTAGTTCAGTCTGCCCCCTTGAGCTACGGTTGGTGTTCTACCTCTTCCTCTTCCTCGGTTGGCCATGCTTCCTCCTCTTCCTTGTGGAGTCCCTCTAAACCTCTACGGTGGTGGCGCCGATACTCTGGGTGCTGCTGGTTGTGTTCCCGCTTGTGACCTGGCGATGGGCATTGGAAGTTGTATCCAGGGACAGATTCTTTGCGATGCCCGCGCTGTCCGCAGTGAAAACATTGGACACTCGCGTGAGGGCAATCCTTCTGGAGATGGGGTCCCTTGCAGTTAGGGCACAGTGCCATTGCTGGTCTAGAAGTCTAATATGATGGTCGGAAACTTGAGGTGATAGGGGCTCTTCCTCTAGTCGGATTTATCTGTGGTCGCCCTTGCTAGAGCATCCTTCGCTTTCGGCTTTCCTCTCCTGTGTTCCTCTTTTCTTCTATCTTCAAAACTCTGTTCACTAGAGTTTTAAATTCTGCAAACTCATGGGAGGCAATTTGGTACTGCAAGTAATGCTGTAGTCCTTCTGCGAAGCGCTCTATTTTCTTCTCCTCGGTATTGACATCTCCTGGTGCATACCGGGCTAGGTGAGTGAACTGGTGCAAATATTCTGTCACCGTCTTGTTCCCTTGGATCAGATTGCGGAATTCCCGATGTTTGGCAGCGATGACACTGGTGGGTACATGAAATTTCTGGAATTGTTCCTTAATTCCGTCCAGGAAATGTTATCTTTGTCAAGGTGAGCCTCTTGATAATTCATCCACCATGCAGCTACGGCTCCTGCTAACTGGTGGGATCCAAATAGAACCTTTTCTCAGTCGCCACATCGGACCGTGTTTAGCTTTCTCTCGATATCCCTTAACCAATCATCAGCAACCATGGGGTTGGTTGCGCTAGAGAAGGTAGGTGGACAAGTCTTCTGGAAGTTTGTTAATCTTGCTCCTACAGTAGTTCCTTCTGCGGTTCCGGTTGGCATTCTCTGAACTAATTGGGCTAGCAGTTGGGTATGAGCTGCCTGGGCTTCTTGGCGGTTTTTCTCCATTGACAGAAGAATTTCTTGCAAGTTCGGTGGTACCTCTTGCGATGGTCCCTAGCCTTGCCCCCTCTGCCGATACAGGGATCCACTCCTCATATGCTCCGTTGGTGGTGTCTGTTCCCGCTCTTCCCTGCCATCGTGTGATCTTCTCCTTGTGTCCACCATGATGATTCTGAAGAGAAGCAGTTAGGTCTAACTAACTAAAGGAAACCAGACAGGAATGCAGAAAGTAATGCAACTGACATTAATACTTAAAATATTCATACAAACTGGCTATTCGCCATAGTCATTACAACCATTAATACAAACAATGGTGAAGCATACAACCAAAAGCATTCACCAATCCAAAACAACTACCCTTCCCCAGGAGTCCTCAAGGTAGTCTAGCTACTCGTACAGCGATGAATCCTGGCGGTGGTCCTGACCCCTGAAGCGGTGAAGCTAGCTGCTCTGCTGCGCTCCTCCTGACGGCTGGTGCCTAGTGACGAGAAGAACCTACGAAACCCTGCTGAAGAGGCGACTCTCCGCGGAATCAAGCTAGGTTCGGAACTGGGTCCTGGAGCTCTAGCTGGTGAAGCGACTTGTGGAGCAACCTCCTCAATGGTGCGGATCCTCTAAGCTGCAGGCTCTGATGCAGATGACGGGGAGGTAGACCTGGCGCATCCCCTCTGCTCCTCGTACCTCCTCCGAAGCTCCTGATGCTCGTTGAGCAGCTTGGCGTAGTTGGCGTTGAGGCTCCTCAAGATCTCCGCAGTGCAGGCAAGACAAGGATCTGGGTACTCCTTAGTCGCGACGAACAGTCCTGGTGATGTCCCAAACTGCGGGGTTGGCACATAACAGTAAGGCGACTCCTGAAGTCTGCCGGCGTAGATCTGGCGGACTCGATGCACAGCTTCCCTTTCCGCATCCGGGATAGCGTCGAGGCGGCTGGCCCTGCTGGCCTCCGTGCGAACCACACACCCCTCTCGGCTGTCGAGAGCATGAACCACTATCTTGGCACAAAATCCAAAGTGACGGCCCTCGAAGAAGTCCCAATTGGTCTCGCAAATCGGCCTCTCGTCGACCCCTACGAACTGAACCATGTGCCAGAGCAGAGTGGCCCAGCCCCCAAGGCACTCGATGTAGGTAAAATGTGCTCTAGCCATCCTGCTGAATTTTAGAAAAACAAGTAAGACTTTTGAAAATCAAGAATTTTATAGAGCAATAAAGCATTTTACGACAATGCCATATTGATTACTCTGAAAGTACAATGGTAGAATCTATTATATTTACTTGATTTCGCACTGGGCGGTGTTTAATGAATTGGAACTTGTTGAATACACTTAAGAAGGACTCCTAATTATGAAACTTTAGGTAAGGATCCTACTTTGGCGTAGCTTTTATTTTATTGTCTGGGTAGGGTGGCATTAAGGAGTTGTGATTCTTTTGTGTGAGTTGTCACATTTAGACCAAAGTACTGTTCGAACTTTTTTTTTTCATAATAGTCCAAAATAAAAAAATTGCAGAAATGACCCACAGTTTAGAAAATTTGCAAAAGTGAGCTGGTTGGATGCGATAAATTAATTATCGCGGTTGTCATGCGTGATAGAATTCTGTTCAATTTTGGAACCCCAGCAGAAATATTTTTCCTCTTTCCCATTTTGAAACCATGACAGAACATAAAATCTGATTTGACACCCAAACCACAAGACTTCAAGGTACATGAGTTTGAAATATCCCCATAATCTAATAAATAGAATGACCTAATTATCACTTCAATCAACCATACTCGTGGTCGGGGGTATGGTTGTGAAAATAGTGGTTGATGGTTGTCCTGGAGGTGGTCCTAGGTCGAAACAGATGTGGTCGATGGTCGTCATGGTGAGGTATAACTCCACCGATTTTGGTCGTCATCGACCAACCACCTCCGCTCCGACCAACGACCACCTCTTGGACGACCCTAGACTATAGCCCACGACCGCTACTTTCACAAACATGCTCTCGACCACGAGTACTCGCGAGAAATTGTGAAAGTAGTGGTCGAGAGTAGGTGGTCGAGAGTCGTCGTGGATGGAAGTGGAAGCGGTTGTCGAAGTTGTGGAGATCAAAGAAGTGGTTGATTAATGACGACCAAAATCAGTGAGAACTTCGACCACCTCCGCTGTGACCTTGGACCACTACTTTCGCAATTCCTCGCAGGCAGCGACGGAATACAAGTCTGCTAGAAAAGCACTTAAAAGCATCTATTATTCACGAGTTGAGTTTAATAGGGGCAAAAGTGGAAGAAAACCCTATATTGCCTCTTTTATGTACGTCATTCCTCCCCATGCAAAAGCTCCCTGCTCAGTTTTCTTCTTCAAGTAGAAAGTTTAATAACCAAGCAGGCAAAACCTTCAACCAATCTCAGCACCGGCGCATTATCTCCCACCAAAACCCTAAACTAAGCCCCAGCGGCTGGCGGCGGCCGAGCGGATCCGGACAGATCTAGAACGGCGCAAAGCAGCGGCACGGCTCCGTCTTGTTCATCGTCGGCGATGAGTCCCTCGCTCCTCTCTTGCTACAAGGACAACCTTGAGATCAGTAGGTATGTATACATGTACCACATTGTACTGTCTCCGCTTGCTTGTTCCTTTAAACAATGGCCTTGCGGGTTTTGACAGGCACAAGAAGCGGGCGAAGCAGAGCAAGAAGATGATGCAGCGGGGGCTGGTGGACCCGGAGAAGCCCGACCCCTTCTCGCTACTGCTCGAGACTTGGGACAGAGACTCGGAGAGGGTTTTTGAGAATACATTCGGCATGTGCATTCTTCAGGTTGCTTCGAACTTTGAGACATTGCAATCTGATGTTGCAGTAATATGTGCTACAGTTAATGATGATGTGTTCGGTGTTGCCTGTTGGTGTGGCAGGATTTGGAATCGCTGACGCCTAACCTTCTGGCGAGGACCATTGAAACTGTCGAGGGCGGAGGCTTGACCATCCTGCTGCTTCAGTCGCTCCCCTCGCTTACCAGTCTCTATGCTGTGGTCATGGTGAGTTTTACTTCATTTTACTCATAAGTGATTGATGGTGAGTTACTTGAACTGTAGGATATCGTCATCATGCTTGGTTATATTTGATTCTGTTTGGTTATTCTGCTCCTGCAGGGTGTGTTCCGAACAGAGTCTCATACGCAGAGTGCTGCAAGGTTCAATCGGAGGTTCTTGCTGTCCATAGCATCATGCAAAGCATGTGTTGTGATGGACGACGAACTCAGCATTTTGCATATATCGTCTCACAGGAAATTTATTCAACCAGTTACGGCCACTGAAGTACGCCCATGGAAGTTTTTGCTCTACCAGCTATGCATAGTTTGCCAATGTCTTTATTTTCTTATGAAATCTTTACAGAGTTGTTCCAAACTGTTGTCAATCTAATGGATACACTAACGATATCAATCTAATCACGTTGTCCACTGTAACAATGCATATTTTGACATGTACCTAGGACTCTGAGGGATTGTCAGGAATGGAGTGGGAGTTGAAAGACATGAAGGATCTATTCCGATCGGATCACTCTTTAATCGGCCACCAGTGCACAAGAGATCAGGTGCAGCTCAGTGTTTATGCTGTCCAAACCATCATTTAACTTCTCTACTTGCTATCCTAAATCCGAAGCCTCCTCATCTGCATGCCCGTTTCATTGACTTTTGTGCCATTTGGTATGTAGAGCAAGGATCACCATTGTGTATTTGAACAAACTGTCCCTTTTTAGTGTTGTAGTTGAGCAAACTGAGACTTGGTTATTTGGCTTTTGTTAACTGTATATGTTGCTGCTTTTGCTTGTGCATAGAAAGAGTTTGCTAACTCAAATGGATACGTGAACCCTTTAGTGAGTTTCTACGCCGTTTGTTACTTTTTGGAATGTCGTCGTAGGGCTGTGCATGGAGCCCGACAAAGTTCACAGCACAAAAGTCTAAGAGAAAGATTGGAACTATTTAATCTATATGACTGGTCAGACTAACTAGCTAAATATTTGTTTCTCCGAAATCTCAAAGTTTGTGTTGTCCAATTCACTTAAAATCTAGAAATTATTTGCCTTAGATATCTTAAAACTTCAACGCGTTAACAGGCCAAACCTATTATCGCCCATCCACCTTGAAAATTGCATTCTTTAATATCAATGAGCCTAGTTCAAAAGTTTGTTATGTTTGCAGTATTTGAGACAACTTGATCATGGAAAGCTCCCTCGAGCTGAACTCCTTTTCATTGATGAAGCTGCTGCCAGTACATTACTGATTGTTAAGTCCTTGCTTGGTCCATATAATGTCTTCCTATCTTCCATTGGCAATGGGTATGTTTGCCTTTGGTTGGTTACTGATGCTTTAGCACAACAATTCACAAGCATGATTCTTGAGGATGTTTTTGTGTTGAAGGTATGAAGGAATATGCCGATTGTTGTCTTTGAAGCACCTCCAGCAACTAGAAACCCAAAGCAATCCATATTTTCACAGTGATGGATCCAATTCCAGTAAGAGTTGTTCAGGTTTGAACACACTAGTGTGGAAAGATGGAGTTCTCGCATCTGGAAAAGTAATATTCTTATTCTCTCTTTTCTTAGGCAGAAATATATTTATATATTTGTAAAATATTATCCTTACGTTTATACAGGTTAACATTTTTATAAAAACTCTTAGTGGAAGAACAATGTGTATCTATTTGGAGAAGACTGCTAAGATACAACAAATCATGTCTTTAATCGAAGAAAAAGAAAGGATATCATATCCTTTACAGGTCTTAATTTCGATAAGAAGAAGACTACAGCCAGAAAGAACTTTAGAAGACTATAATCTTCAAGATGGTTGTTGTATTACACTTATTGTTCCGCTGCATGGGGGGTAAGTGCTTCATGAGAGTCATTTTATTATGTTTTTATTTTTCTTGAAGAACCTCATTAAGTCATTTATTTTGTTTCTTATAAATAGGGCTGATACTGTGAACAGTCTGTTTTCAAGTCTAATTCAACAGAATACATTTGTTGATTATTCTCAGACAGTACATGGGATTGATGTATACTGGTTGAATGCAAATATTAAACGGATAATTCACAGTGTCTTACTATTATTTTCTGATTTACATAGAGACGGTCTGTGCCTAAATGGATTGATAAGTATAGGCAGTCTTCCAGCACAATTAGAACGTGCCATGCGCCCCAATCTTCAATATTATCAGTTCACTCAGCAAGGAGGTCGGGCTGATTACAAATCTTTGAAAATTTATCTCCGACAACTTAATGCAAGCATGCAATTTTTCCCTGAACTCGAAGACTGCATTGATGCAATAGATTGGTTGTTGACTAAATCGGATGTTGCTAATCCTGTATATCAGAGATATATTTGCAATCATGTCAGTATTATGACATCAATGAATCGAGCATCCTTAATCAACAACATCAGATTGGCTTATAAAAATGGAGATTATCAAGTGAAAGTATTGTTTAGAGGAGCATGCTCATCTATACGACGCACATGGAAGTCAAAGTTGATAAATCATCAACCGTTTCAAGATATGGATGCTCAGGGTCATTTCACATATGATCTAACCAATCCTTTTAGTGTGGTGATTTGCATGAGGAATGTGTTAGAGCACCCAATGCCTGATTATCCAACTGGAAATTATTATTTCACAAAGATTGATATAGAAAGAATCTTGTATGTTGAGTTGAGGTCAAACTTGGATTCCATTGTTGGAAATCTTATACTGAGTCAATCTGATTTATTACCAACGTAAGTATAGAAAAAAAGGAGAATATGTATTCATTTCATTTACAAACAAAAGTAACCTTTTTTTTTTTGCAGGATTGAAGAATTTATGATGTTTTGAAAGGAGTCTGCCACTGGAACATTTTGCTAATATTCTGTGGTCTGAGGTTATCTCAACCCTTTTATCATGTGATTGATTTTGGTGTCTGTAGTTTTCTTTAATTATTGTTATTTCAAATTTTGAACTAGTAAATCCGTCATCAACATTAGAAAAATATGTACAGTGTATATAGTTTATTAATATATGCTACTTGTGCTTGTGTCATGCTATGTGTGTTTAATCAGAGTTCTTCTTTTACCAATCACATAGCAATGTCATATTGTTTACTTTTGTATGGTAGTGATGCTGTTTAATTACTTTGTCATGATAGGTGAAGATCTCTAGAGTAGATCATGGACTGAATCCTTAAGTGAGTTTTTACGCCGTTCGTTACTTTTTGGAATGTTGCCGTAGGGCTCTGCATGGAACCCGACAAAGTTCGCAGCACAAAAGTGTAAGAGAAAAATGGGAACTATTTAATCTATATGGCTGATCAGACTAACTTGCTAAATGTGTGTTTCTCCGTAATCTCAAAGTTTGTGTTGTCCAAATTCACTTCAAACCTAGAAATTATTTGCCATAGATATCTTAAAACTTGAACGTGTTAACAGGGCAAAGCTGTTATCGATTTCCTCCATTCTATTGTGGACAAGCCCCTGAGAAGCATTGTTGCCTTGCTCGCTGCCCGTGGATGTGGGAAATCAGTTGCCCTCGGTATTGCTACTGCTGGAGCTGATGCAGTTGGGTGCTACTCATGCCAGTAAAACTCAAATTCTTTATTGGATGTGGTCATAATTAACGCTAATTTTTTTGGGCATCCCAGTATTCAAATATATTTGTTATAGCTCCCAGTCCAGAGAATCTCAAGATGATGTTTGCTTTCGTGTGCAAGGGAATAAATGCATTGGGGTATAAGGTGTTTGTCTATTATCTGGTTTTGGCGTTAAAGTGTTACATTTGTATTTTATACTATACTTATAAATACATTCATCTTTTTTAAGGAGTATTTGCATTATGATGTGCTGAAGAGTCCAGATCCTGACGGACCTGAGCTCAAGAAACCATTGGTCAAAATAATGGAATTGTTGTCATGTTAAACTTGGAATGTTGCTCTGCTTTTCTTATTTAATTAGTGTTCTCAATCTATTAGGTGTAGAGCTGGTGACGATTAAAACTTAAAAGAATTATCTCTTCATCCTATATCCCCTCATGTTGTTATTACTACTGCTAAAATATGAAAAGTTTTTAATTAATAACCTAAAATAAAAAAATAATTTGAAAAATGTCCCACAGTTTACCAAAATTACAAAAATGATTTCTTTGAGTGCGATAAGTCAATTATCGTGGTCTGAAATCGCAACAGGACGATTTAATGCGCCTCACAAGTCTTTTCCCGACGCCATCCTCAACAGAAACTGGCCGAGTGGTCGAGTGATCGAGCAGTTGACTGGTGAATGCCCCGTGCTATACTAGACAAAATCATAACTTGACCAGTAAAGGTACGCTTCGACCACTCCACCACTCAACCAGTCGACCACTCGACTAGTTTCTGTCGTGGATGGCGTCAGGAAAAGGCTTGTGAAGCGCGATAAATCGTCCTGTCGTGGTTTCAGACCGCGATAATTGATTTATCGTGCCCAAAGAAGTCATTTTTGCAATTTCGGTAAACTGTGGGTCATTTTTCAAATTATTTTTTTATTTTGGGTTATTAATAAAAACTATTTGGTAAAATATAGGGCCCAACCTAAATGATGCTCGATTCATGATGTTTTCTTTGGTGAAGCATGGAAACACAAACACTCATCTCTAACTGTAATACAAAATCATATTTTTGATTAGATAGCCACCGTAGATTTTGGAAAAGACACTATAAGATAGCACTTCAATGCTAACAGTAGAGTAGCAAGCAAAAGCTAGTATTCACAACACTTTAGCTGCTGGGAATAAGGTTTGCTACAGCTGGGCGAAAAGGTGCTGCGAAAAGTTTTTCCCAGCTGTAATTTTTTTCTCAGCTGTAGGTCCAATGGCAAAGATTATTCCCAGCTGTAGGCCGCTTGGAAAGTTTGAACTTTTCCCACCTGTATGTCCACTTGTAATATATTAATCCAAGCTGTATAACTATTTGGAATATTTTTTCCCAGCTGTAGGTCCAGTGGCAAAGAGTATTCCCAGCTGTAGGTCGCTAGGAAAATTCAAACTTTCCCACCTGTATGTCCACTTGTAATATATTATTCCAAGCTGTATAACTATTTGGAATATTTTTTCCCAGCTGTAGGTCCGGTGGCAAAGAGTATTCCCAGCTGTAGGTCACTTGGAAATTTTGAATTTTTTCCACCTGTATGTCCACTTGTAATATATTATTCCAAGCTGTATAACTATTTGGAATATTTTTTCCCAGCTGTAGGTCTGGTGGCAAAGAGTATTCCTAACTGTAGGTCGCTAGGAAAATTTAAACTTTTCCCACCTGTATGTCCACTTGTAATATATTATTCCAAGCTGTATAACTATTTGGAATATTTTTTCCCAGCTGTAGGTCCGGTGGTAAAGAGTATTCCCAGCTGTAGATCGCTTGGAAAGTTTAAACTTTTCCCACCTGTATGTCCACTTGTAATATATTTTTCCAAGCTGTACGTCCAGTGGCAAAGAGTATTCCCAGCTGTAGATCGCTTAGAAAGTTTGAACTTTTCCCACCTGTTTGTCCACTTCTAATATATTATTTCAAGCTGTATAATTATTTGGAATATTGTTTTCCAACTGTAGGTCCAATGGCAAAGAGTATCCCAGCTGTAGGTCGCTTGAAAAGTTTGAACTTTTCCCACCTGTATGTCCACTTGTAATACATTATTCCAAGCTGTACAACTATTTGAAATAAATTATTATCAGCTGATTTGTCATTGAGAATTTAGATATTCAAATTTAAATATGCGAATTATTTGTAGTAAATTTACCGCTGGGAATTGTGACAATAATTAATTTTAAATATAAATTTTTTTAGTAATTAGGCAACAATATTACAACTAAAACTATAATATGCATTATCCTAACAGAAATCACACCACATTTTGCAACAAAATTATCAAAAATTGATAAATGGCACAATTATATATTATATTGAATTCTTTGCTTTATATAGCCATTGACAAAATTCGTAATAGTCAACCAAAATAGATATGGTACCTCTGAAATAATTGCAAGAAAAATATCACTTAAGAATTCTTTACACCAAATGTATGCCCATATAAAATATTCCTAACTCTATATATTTTGTTCCAACTATAACTATCAAAAACAAAATATTCTACTTTCAAACTCCTCTTATGATGTAAAATATCTTCGTCACTTCATATGTTTTTAACACCTTACTGTTAACCACCTGCATAAGAAAAGGTATCGATTACAATAGTCTTGAGATAAATATATACAAATCAATAACTTTTACTTTAAGTAACATATGGAACATATGACAATTATAATAAAAGATGGTTGGTCGATTGTTGTATAACAAGTACAAGTTGTTGCTTATGCGAATGAGAAAATTGTGTTGGTTGTGACATGACTTGCATATACTTGATAAAAGAAATTAATCATATAAAAGTGAGCTGCTAGTTCAAGGCACAATTAACATACACTTAATATTTAGAAAATGAATAACATGTGGATTTGTGTTGATAACACCTCACCTGTATAAAAGTATTTACAATTTGTACTTAGTTTCAACTAATTCTGTTGTCCCTTTCACCTGTAAGTATTATTTTATTAATAACAAAACAAGACAAATAAAAAAATAGTAACTAACCAGGTAAATAACAGGTTAGAATTATATATACTTAGAACACGAGATGAACCATCACCTATTGTAGTATCATCTTGGATCTACAAGTAAAATTTCACAATTTGTTTACTTGGATGGTATTAGTAAGTAAATAAGAGTTATTTTACTAGATAGATAGATTACTTTTTCACGTGGCCATGCAATTGATCGTCCAAGCGCATCAGACATTTTTCTAACATTCCCATATTGATGTAACAATGGAGCATCTCTTTTCAACACATAATTCACAACCACCTCACAACACTCAGCCCAAGAGGTGTGTCACCAACTATTACACTTTGAGATGACCTTTGAAGCGTACTCTTAGCAACAGTACAATGGATCTAATCTGCTGATTTTGTAGGAGCATATATATGTACAAACACAATCACATAACTAGGAGTGTTTCCATATATTTTAAATCTATATACCAAAATTATACAAAATTTACTGATGTCTTGCTAAAGAGATAGATAAAAAAAAATGTTAAATAGTTATGACTCTATATTACAGAGGACTAATATTTTTGTGTTTAATGGATATATTGTATAACACCTATCAATCAAATGGCATGCATGTCTTTTAGAGAATAATGATTGGCTTTGTCCAGAGCCTTCCTGATATATAAAACTCTTTAAAGATCATCAGTGATGGAAACTACTCAAAATATAGACACTCTTAGCTTACACATTATCCATGCTCAAATCCCTTGTTCCTTAGGACCATGTGCACCAACTAATATAGAATTCACTTTGTTGTTGATCACTTGAGTCCTTGCACTTTATTATTTTGGTCAAAATAGTCCTAAACATTCATCTACCTATACAATATGGGAATAGAAGAGCCTATTAACAAGAATTTGATCAGTATAAGACTAGAAAATATATAAATTTGGTGTTACAATTGAATTCGCAAATATCATATCTAACATATCTAAATCACTATGTTGATACTATATTACTCCAAATATACTAAAATCTTTGTACAATAGCCAGAGGTACAAAAATTTGGAGTTACAATTTGAATCCTCAAATATCATATCTAAATAATACTACCTGATTGCATACAGACAAGAATCATAGAGCAACAATCTCCAAGTTGGAAGTCCCTAAATATTATATCTAAATAATACAACAACAATCCCTAAATATCATATCTAAATAATACTACCTGATTACAGATAGACAAGAATCATACAGCTGCAAAAATAATTGTAATATTACCTGATTGCAACTAATTTTTCCAAAGATGAAACCTGACAGCAACAATCTCCAAGTTGAAAGTCCAATCTATGAAATATGAAATTATACAAATATAAAATAGATTGAAGAAACAACTTAAGACAAAAAAAAAAAAAATCCAAATGCAATTTAAGAACAAAGAACATAGGGTAAGGGAGGTGTGGTTAGAGGCATCATGGTGGGTAATTGCAATGTGGAGGCTAGAGATGGCTCGATTAACTGATGTGGTGGTGTGGTTTCGTTGAGGAGGCCGAGGACTGTGTGGTGGGATGAGAGACTAGATGTTTCAAAGCAAAGGTGACATAGAAGAGACACTAGTACAAAAATGTTGTATACTAATAGTTCAAAAAACATCTCTACTAACGGTTCTCATACCGCTAGTGATTGACACAATAGAACAAATCTAACACTACTCTAACAGTTTCAAACCATTAGAATAGGTACTTATTCTAATGGTTCTTATTAATGAACCGGTAGAATATAGTACTTATTCTAACAATTCTTATTGGTGAACTGTTAGAATATAGATTATATTCTAATGGTTCACTAATAAGAACTGTTAGAATATAATCATCTATTCTAATGGTTCTTATCAATTTTTTATTAGTGAACAGTTAGAATATAATAAACTATTCTAACGGTTCACTAATAAGAACCATTAGAATAGGTACTATATTCTAATGGTTGACTAATAAGAACCTAATAAGAACCGTTAGAATAAGTTGTTTTACTAACGGTTTCGAACAACTAAATGGATAGCCGAGAAGCATAGAAATTGGTAAATGATTAAATCATTCTTGCACACATAAGCAGGAATCCATTCAAAGGGGGAAAAATAATACACAGGAACCAATCTATTAAACTACGGGTAAATGGAGGTCCAACAATGAAGGACACAAGAAATGGCCCTTATACAATAATCTTACTACCCTAGAGTTGAGAGGTAGGAATGGCAGGCACTTAAGATTCTTAGCTAGTACTAATCCTCCATCTTGTTTTCATCCTTCATTTCTTCAGCACCATCATCCTGTAAACATCATAGTTAGCAACTTTATGTTAGAGCTCTGCAAACAAAAACTTCAATGAATTTGATAGATAAAACTCCTTATAAGCAAATGTATCCATCGAAAAAAGAGTATCACAAAGGGATAGCATCTGTTTCAGAAGTAGTTCTTTTAATGTCTGAGAATATACTCACATATAGTACTAAATTGGACATATCTTGAGTACTCTTTACTGCTGCTAAATATGATATAACAGGTTTGCACTATGTTGAATGATTTTCTATAAGCATATAAATGATGAGCAGCAAAAGAAATTAGCGATTGGAGTATCAGTGCACTACAGAAAATAATAATAACAAAACAAAAATGCTAATCAGAAATCAAGTGAACTGAATCAAGGAAATGTACAACTAAATATTTCTCATGCAGAAGACATAATGGAACTTACATGATGGCATAAAGGGTGCATCCTAGAGACCAGATGTCAGTCCTCTCATCAATGTCAACATGGCTTGGGCAATCCCACAATTCAAGTGCACGAAACGGTGTAGAACAATGCTCAGCAGCCCATTCCTATACATAAGCAAGATAAGCATTACTAACACATAGGAAGCTACAACCTTCACAGTACTAAGTGTCTTTTTAAGTTTTAAAAGCTTTAAGTCAATGACAGGTTTTACAATGTTTTGCTATGTTTATCTAAACAAGTTGCAGCACTCTTTTTTAAAAAAATGTACTGAAAATTTAACTACTATAATATAAAATCTAAGCAAAAAGACTGTAATATAAACTTTAGCTAATTTAGGAAAGTACAGACAATGGCTAGAAGAAGACAAACAACACTTTTAAGTAGTTCTATCATTCTTCTTGGATGGTCCAGCTCTGATACAACTTGAAAACAATAATTCATAGCATAAGAAGCATGCATAAATGGAACAAAAGGCACTTTTAAGCTGAGCATAATCAAACCATATATTTGAAAGACATGTTTTCACTTTAGAAATTAGATTTACATTAAATCTCTCTAAATTATATTCCATGGTATCTACTAGATGCATTCATAGTCTAGAGAAAGTACGAATAACCAAAGGAACTACAACAGTTGCATACTAACACCAACAGCTAAAAGCTTGAGATCAATGTAATATATGGAATATTGTTGATAAGCCGCCATTCACTGGCATCACATAATCTTGGTTTAAGTTAACATTTTCCATAATTTTCTATACTAATATTCATGGGCCAGCATTATTATTTCACACATAAATATGCACACAAGCATCTAAGTGCCACTGTGCATAATCTGACGAACCTAATGCTAACGGAATATAAAGATATTGAAGTAGCACAGAAAGTAGGTCACAACCAAAAAAGGAATAACATGGTTTATAGCACACTCTCTTGGTTATCTTTAGCATTACCTGTATGCAAATCATCAGGACTTCACATCTATTAGGTTGGGAAAAGTCATGTACGTATAAACATTTGAAACATATACATCGAAGACCCATCCACATTGCCATATATTCATACCAAGTGAGTCAAAATTCTGAACCAAATAACATCAGATGGATGAAAAATCTGGTAGACTATATGAGAATTTTATGAGCGAATGCCAAAAAGAAAAGGAATTGCTTGCTTAAAAGAATGTACTTCTTACCTGAGCTTCCCAAGAACAATTCCAAACTCATTGGAACGTGTTAAGCCAATATCATCAGGCGAGATAATTTCATAAGTTCCTTTGTATTTAAGCATGCCATCCTGGAGAAGAGGGAAACATACTTAAAAGAGATTCTCCATTGTGGCGAAACAACTAATGAGATTCAATTGGCAGCAAATGTAATGAGGCATCAGGTGCAATTATAGTACTAGAAGATGGACACCCTGAAACACTTTTCTATATGATCTTACACACAAGAAATAATCCTTTACTAACAAATTGACTGAATCAAAATTAACAAAAATCATGAGAAACATATGATGATTTGAAACATGATTATATATCACAAGTGAGATAGAGATTTTGGAAGATCACAACAATTCATTCAAATACACAGGGAAGAAAAGTTTGATCTTGACCATGAATGTGAATAATACACCTCAAACAAGCAAGCAGGAAAAAAAGTTTTCCCAGTTATCTCAAGAAAACTCAACCATAACTCTCTCAGAACCCACAAAGTAATGTATAAATGGTAATAGAGAACAAATGAAGTGAAATTGAGCCATGCTATGAAAATGGCACCTATCACTAAAACAGTCAATCAGGAAGCTTTTTGACATTGAGAAAATTACCTGATGAATCCCACTTTCATGAGCGAATGCATTAGCACCAACAATAGCTTTGTCTGGTTGTACATGAAGTCCACTATGCTCTTGTACCTAGAATTATTTGAGCATTTTGCATAAAGCAGATGTGTGACCAGAAAATGCAAAAATACAAAACCATGCAAAGTTCATACCTTCCAGCATCCTCAGGGTTGAACTCGACATCAGGGCAATCGAGACTGCCTGCGTAGGCAAGCATCTCCCTCGCGATGGCCACCACCTGCTCGGGCGTCTTTTGCAGCTTGTGCTGCATGTGGATCTCACTGGCGGCGATGAAGGTGTGCACGTGTGGCGACCGGAGCTCTATCACGCCGGGCGCCGGCACTCGCCCCTCTGCCGTGTAGGTGTAACACCCCTGTTTTTGCCAAACCCTAAAATAGCCAAAATCCACATCTGGACCCCAAACCCTAATCTGCTTCAGCCATTCCCTTCTAAATGTTGTTCAGAGCATTTTTCCCTTCGGGACCATCTCCAAAATCTCACCCTAAAGCTGAGTTTCAAGCCTTACCTTTTTAAAACCCTAATTACCCTGTTTTACCCTAAACAGCTTTTCCCCAAATTTTGTCGAAACCCTTCAGATCTTGCCCGATCTTACCAAACCTTGGCCAAATGTGTTCTAAAAATCTTTTGCAACTTAGCTGCGAAATCAGATTTCAGATCGGACTCTTAGATCTCCAGAATTGCAGTCAAGTCCTTTTTCCTATTCAAGTTTTCCTCACAGAACAGTCCCTGGAGCAAGTTTCAGAAATTGCAAATCGGCCCAAACTTCTTTTTAGGCCCTTTCGACCAGCCCCTGGTCGTTGCTTTCGACCAGTGCACGTCGCCGTTGCCGCGCCGTGGTTCTCGCCGCGTTTGCTCGCCGCCGGCCACCGCCTCTTGTCGCCAGTGTTGTGAACAGCTGAACCACCCCGCGCGCACGTGCTAGCCACCGTAGCATCGCCTTGCCCAGCGGTTAAACGGCCGCACTCCCGTAGCGTTTCGCGCGCGCGCTCCCGTTGCCGTGGCAATTGCATGCGTATACGTGTCACCGCCGGAGCTTTGCTATTGCCTCCGCATCTGCGCCGTTCCAGGTGAAGTTCCAATGCAACTGGCAAAGCTGCAGCACCGCCTGAAGCAAATCACGTCGCCGTCGCCGTCGTTGCGCCTGCGCCCGACAAACTTCTCCCCGGCGCAAGCAACCACTGTCGCGTAATCCCTCGCAAGCTCCGTCCCCGTGCCTATTTAAACCTCCTCAGTGCTGTGAAGAAGCACAACTTCAAGACTTAGCCAAATTCCCAGTTAATTTCTCACCGCCGTCGAGTTTGCTTTCTTCTCCGGCGAGCAACCTCTGGAGCTCACGGTGCCAGCCCAACCCACTGCACCTTTCTTCAAACCAAAGCCACCAGTGAGTTCCCCTCTTCCCCCTGTTCGTGTCATAGCACCCAATTGCACCCCGGCGAACCTTAACGCCGGTGATCACCGGAAAGCTCAAAACCCCTGTTCCTGCAATGCTACCTGATTTAGTCCAAATTAGCCTTAGTACCAGTAGAAGAAATTGATCAGCATACTCTTTTTAGCAAGCCTACCAATCTGGTTTTCAAAATCGAGCTAAGATCATAGCTCTCCCCAAATCGCGCGCCACCAGTAAACTGGCTCTCGTCGCCAGGCCACGCCGGCGATCCTCCGGTCAAATTGACCCCTCCAGTAGCCTTGTTGTGCCCTAGAGATCATTCCCAAGCTTGGAATTGAGCTCATTCGCCCTGAATCGAAAACCCCCTTTGTCCAGTGTCGTCTTCTCCAGCGCCGGTCGCCGGAATTCTTTCCCGGCCGATCTAGCGCCTGAAACCTTGTCCCTTAGATAGATTCCAGTACCCTGAGCAATATTGTCCACTAGCTCGACACCTGGATCTGCCTAGATTGTGAGTTATGCCTATGCCAAGATCACTGTCCAGTAGCTCAGTTCATGTCCAGGCCACCGTAGTTCATCACCGGATTTGGCCACCCTCCGGCCATTTCGAGCCCTAGTGCCTGTTGAGTATTTTGTTCCTGTTAGTAATGCCTACCTCCCAGACAAAGTGTTGCATCAATTGGAGCCCTGGATCAAAAGTTAAGCCATGCCCTAGTTTCTGGCCATGTCCAGCACTATGTCAGTGCATGTCAGCCATTGGCATTAGCCTTGTTTGACCCCTTCTGGTTGAGCAATTGAAATGCCACCTTGTCCCTTAGATTCCTGGAGTTGAGATCTACAACTTTCTCTACTATCACTTCTCCAGAAAACCATCCTAAGACTAGCTTCCAGTTATGCCAAAGTCATGAACTGAATGTCGACCCTCCGACGTTCAATCCTTTGTAGCCGTTTCCTCGACCAGAGCCCTTGTGACCTTGCCCTAACCTTTTCCCCTGCATACATGACTTATTTACTTAATAATTTCTATAGAAACTATTTTCTGTATGCTTATGGTATGTGTTTGTGTGTTGGTTGATTGCCGCAGAGTCAGAAGCTGAAGGAGCGGAAGAAGTCTTTGAAGATCCGTCTGAGTTTTTAGACCCAACATCGCAAGGCAAGCCTCATTCCTTTGATCATGTCTCACCCAATATTTTCATATGAAGTATATTTACTATTTCTTACTATGCGTGCTTATTTGAGATATCAGTTATGTTTGAATGACATGAGTAGATATTACCTAATGAATCATGAAACCCCTTTTTGTTATTGAACCTTCGTATATATGCTTTTGTCACCCTAGGACTCATATACTGAATATTCACGTTAAACTTGAAATGGTTAAATACATGAGAAGTTATGATGAAAACCGTTTTGTCAAGAAAACTGATAAAAGGGATCAGTAGTGAGGATTGGTTTGAATGGAGAGGGTGCGGTGCGCACCAGGGAATGTGAATGTTCCTCACTATTGGTTCATAAGGACAAGAACCTTGTGCTGTGTCTCTATACGAATTGTAAACGTACCAACCACTTGCCTGGTATGGGACAGGCACAACTCAGTAGCTTTTTGGTATTAGCAGTTCCCTGCATGGTTTGACGATCTGGTTTCTCGCGTGGAAACTGGAAGGCCAAGGTTCGGCCATGAGTGATGTGAGTTCAGAAAAATAATGAGAGGAAAAGGCGTAAAAGAAGGAAGGCGCCCTAGACCTGATTAAGCCGTGAGCGGCTGTAATCTTAAATGGTCGTATGTCTCGCGTGGACATAGACCAAGGCTATGTGTCCTACGGGAACATAGACCAGAGAGGCTAGGAAGTAAGGCAGTGGGGAAGACCCACAACGGTACTTGAGACTTAACTGTCTATTTACCGGGCAGGGATACTGTTGATACTGAACTGTAAAAGCGTTGTATGATCTCGGCCTTGTCACATGTGTATAGGCCACATGGAGCTGATCCGACTTGAAAGCCGAGTGAACCAGTGAATTTAAAAAGAGGTACACCTTTGCAAAGTGTAAAAGAAGTATCAGATACTCTGTACTCCCAGGTCCAGGAGTCTTTTCGTAGTGGATGTTATCCATGGGTTATAGCACAAGTAATGTTTTGGAATGTTTTCATAATGCGGTTAACAAAGTAGTGACTCATGGGAGACCACTACATCTAATGTTTTATTGAAAACCTGTTTAATGTTTAAAGTACCATTTTCATGACAAAAGTACTGTTTTACTGAACAAATGACTTGGAAATCTACATATCTTTATCCTTATGAAACTAAAACCCCAGAATTATATGTTTCACCCTCATGTATGTACATTTACAATAATCCCCGGAATGAGTGTTGCTGAGCACCAAGTGCTCACCCTTGCATTTATATCCAACTGTAGAAGAGGGATTCGAGGATCCCGATTCCTTCAGTTATGAGTTCCCGGCAGAAGATGGAAGTGCCCCGGACGAGCCCACGTTCTAGAAGGATTGCGCACCAAGTCAAGTCAGATGTGGGAGGAGCCACTCCAACCCCGCTGCAGATGGAAATCAAGCTTTTTGTCGTTGCTTTGTGTTTTATGCTGTGTGTTCGGTACTTGGGTACCGATTCTGGTTCGGATAAACTAGTTATTTTCCTAGCAACTCTACTTAGCGCCATTTTCGGTGCTTTGGCTATGTAAAATTGGCCATGTTGGCCTGATACTTGTTTAATGATATTACTATGCTTGTGTGGTTTGGAGCTCATGTAACATCCTGCTGTGTGTAACCTACCTGGGCGGTTACCAAGGCGATCCTCAAATGGGGGTCTCATAGCTAATGGTATCAGAGCATGAAGCTTGACTGTAGGTCGTGACCCTTACTAGAATGGGCGTCCCTAAAGTAGAGAATCGCTAGATTATTTGGTAAAAATCTAATTGTGAAAAACCTAATTTGTTTAAGAAAAGCATAATGAGTATTATTTGAAAATTTTCAAAACTTTTTTTTTCTACTTTTAAGTGTTCCGTATATCATCATCGCAGATGGCCCCTGGTAAGAAGCTAATTCACGGAGACGAGTTGGGATCATGGGCATTGATGCTTTGGATGATGTTGCAATTTCTGGGAGCAAGAGACAATCAGCGACCCGTATACTACGTCCGTCGAGAAGAAGTCGATGGTAGACCTTTTGGTTTCCGTGCCTCGGTGATTGTGTACGAGATTCCAGAGATCGGGAGAGGATCAACAAGAAAGGAAGCTCGTAGAGAAGAAGAAGAAGATGCTATCCAAGACGCTGCTCGTCGTGCTATAGGTACCATCCGCCAGCTGTACGATGATTTTCTTATAGGTTCTCCTTTCTGCTTTGTTCCCTATCAAGTTCCCGGATCGGATCGTCGAACTGTTCACCCCTCCACCAACCAGAGAGACGCCATCCTGACCAAAACCAGAGATGTAGTCCAAGTCTTGGAGTCAAGCTACACCCGGTTGCTGCGTGAGCATGAAAATGCTCGGGATGACCGTCACTATCTCGAAGGAGCGCTTGCAAAGGTTCGCTCAGAACTCCAAGAGAAAGAGAAACAGATTCAAGAGTTGGCTGAACCTAGCAGAGCACGAGAAGTCGAAGACGAAGGATCGGTGAACAAGAAGAACCGCTTGAAGATAAGACTCACAGCCCGCAAGAGTGTGGGAAGACCTAGGGATTACCTGGGTTATTTCACGCCTGCTTCGCGTGGCATTGTGATCAACACCCCTGCACCAGAATATCCTACTCTCGCGAAAGGGAAAGAAGTTTCTGAAGGCAAAGGAAAAGAGATTGCTACATGCAACACCAACGATTCATCTGAAGAAGAAGAGGACAATGATATGCAATGGGACCCTATGGATGCCGATGAAGATCAAGAAGAGGAAGACCCTGAAGAAGTGGAACCTTGCAGCTCTTCCAGGACCGACAGGAGATCTTAGCTTTCTCTTCAACTTGACCCTTCTGCTTTAACCCTTGTAATCGTTAGTTTTCAGCTCTTGTTGTGGTAGTTGCTTTGTTTGTATTGTTTGTTGATAGCTCTAAGGCTGTAAAGGTGAAAACCTTGTATCTTTTGAAAGCCTTTGAAAATAGCAATCGCATGTTTCAATCCAATCTCTTGGATTGATCTTTCATTTCAGCTTGTGTTCAATCTGTGCTCTCTTGAATTAGTAGTCTTTTCTCAATTATCTTGTCAGAACAGAATGGTGAACACCAGAGGTAGAATCCAAGGTTCGGAAGAAGCCCCAAGGAACACATCAACGAGAAGGACTAGAGATGACTCAGATCAACCAAATTCATCGGCCTCAGTACCGCAAGGGGGAAATCTGACGGAAATATTAATTTGGATGGAGCAAAACCGACAGAGATCCGCAGAGGTACAGAGTCAAATTCTGGAACAGTTGATGCAAAACTCCGCAACACGACGTGAGGAAGGCTCGAACATTGGAGCAAGACTGACAGACTTTCAAAAGACGCGTCCTCCAACTTTCTCCTGCACTGAAGACCCGATTGTGGCAGACGATTGGTTAAGAGAAATTGAGAGGAAATTGGATACTGTCAGGTGTAATGATGAAGAGAAGCTGCTGTATGGACCCCATCAACTCACAGGATCGGCTGCAGCATGGTGGGAAAATTACAAGACGGTACACCCTAATCAGAATTCTATTACCTGGAATGAATTCAAGGAACAGTTCCGTAAATACCATGTCCCCAAAGGAGCTATCCAAGCCAAACGCAGAGAATTCCTGAATTTAAGGCAAGGAGGAAGGACGGTGAAGCAGTATTTGCATGAATTCATCAAATTGGCCAGGTATGCACCTGAAGATATCATGACAGAAGAACGGAAGATCGACAGATTTTGTGAAGGTCTACAAAACTCATATCAGTATCACTTGTCAACGCACGAGTTCACGGACTTCCAAGTCCTTGTGAATCGAGTGCTTAAAATGGAGGAGAAAAGAGGCATAGTAGAAGAAGACCGCAAGAGGAAAAGTATAGCATACCCTTTTCAAGGAAATTCTAGCCGAGGAAGACCAGCGCCATATGCCAGAGCCGCTTTCAGACCACCCGCACCACCAAGACCCCAGAGGACTCCATCACCAACAACTCTAACATGTCCCGGATGCAAAGGGAGTCACCTCTATAGAGATTGTACGCTGAAGAATGCAGAGTGTTTCCATTGTGGCAGAAGAGGACACCACAGAGAGACTTGTCCATTTCGGCATTTACCTCCCAGCGTTGCTAAAGCTCAAGCAGCCAAATCCCCTGCACCTGCACGAACTATTACCAGAGGAACACCACAAGCTAGAGGAGGAAGATTCCAAACCAACAGAGGGAGAGGAACACCAACCGCTGGAGGAAGACTCAACTTCGTGACTGCTACAGAAGCAGGAGAAGCAACTGACGTCGTGATCGGTAGACTCTTGATCTCCTCTCAGATTTCAGTTGTTTTATTTGATCCCGGTGCAACTCATTCATTCATGTCAAAAGATTGCTTGTTGGGTAATAACTTGCCTGTGGTTGGTTTAGAGCATCCTATCATCATTCAGTCACCTGGTGCTAGGATGATTGTTAATTCTATCTGTAGAAATGTTGCCTTCTGTATCGGCAATCTAGAATTCCTGGCAGACATGCTAGTTCTAAACCTTCAAGGATTGGATGTCATTCTTGGAATGGATTGGCTGGCCAAGCATAAGGGATTGATGGATTGTGAGAAGAAAACAATCACCCTGACAAATGCCATTGGAAAGCAAGTTACATTCCATGCAGACAGAACTCCAATCTACGACCATCTGCAGAGATTGAACTGCATTGAAGAAGTGAAGCTTGAAGAGGTACCAATTGTCAATGAGTACCCAGAAGTCTTTCCAGAAGAACTTCCGGGATTGCCACCAAATAGGGATATAGAGTTCACCATTGAACTGAAACCCAGATCTGCTCCGTATGCTAGGAAGTTGTTTCGGATGACAGGTCATGAGCAAGAGGAACTGAAGAAGCAGATAGCTGAATTGGAAGAAAAAGGATTCATCAGATCAAGCTCATCACCATGGGGAGCCCTAGTGCTCTTTGTTAAGAAGAAAGATGGTAGCATGCGACTTTGCATAGACTACCGCAAGCTAAACGACATGACCATTAAGAACAAATACCCCTTACCAAGGATAGATGACCTTTTTGACCAACTCAGAGAAGCGAAAGTGTTCTCAAGAATAGACCTGAGATCGGGATACCACCAGTTAAGGATCCGAGAGCAGGACATTCCTAAAACTGCTTTCGTGACCAGATATGGGTTGCATGAGTTCACAGTGATGCCCTTTGGATTAACTAATGCACCCGCGGTATTCATGAATCTAATGAACAAAATCCTTATGGAATTCCTGGATAAGTGCATCATCGTGTTTGTAGATGATATTCTTGTCTATTCTAAGACGGAGGAGGAGCACGCACATCACCTGAGGATAGTGCTACAGAAACTGGCAGACCACCAGCTATATGCCAAGTTTAGCAAATGTGCTTTTTGGCTGAAGAAGATCTCTTTCTTAGGACATATCATCTCGGGCGAAGGAATATTTATGGACCCGTTGAAGATACAAGCTGTTACCGATTGGAAACAACCTGAAACCGCAACAGAAGTTAGAAGTTTCTTGGGATTAGCGGGATATTATCGAAGATTTGTAGAAGGATTCTCGAAGATCACCAAACCGCTGACCCAGTTACTGAAGAAAAACACCTCTTTTAATTGGACCGAGGAGTGCGAAAGAAGTTTTGAGGAACTGAAGAGAAGACTGACAACTGCACCAATCCTGATACTGCCGGACGTCAAAAAGGATTTTCAAGTCTTCTGTGACGCCTCCAAACAAGGATTAGGATGTGTATTGATGCAAGAAAGGAAAGTGATAGCTTATGCATCAAGACAACTACGACCTCATGAGGAGAATTATCCAACACATGATTTGGAGCTAGCTGCGGTTGTACATGCACTGAAGATATGGAGACACTACCTACTAGGCAGTAAGTGCGAAATTTATACGGATCATAAGAGCCTGAAGTATATCTTCACGCAACAGGAGTTGAATATGAGGCAGAGAAGATGGCTAGAACTGATCAAAGATTATGATCTAGAGATCCACTATCACCCAGGAAAAGCCAATGTAGTGGCTGATGCTTTGAGCAGGAAGTCTCGTTGCAACCAGATAACCCAGCTAGAAGTGCCAACGCAACTAGTTAAGGACTTCGAAAAGTTGCAATTGGAACTAGTGGACCAAGGAATCATCACTACCCTGAAGATGGAATGTGAGTTGAAGGATAAAATCCGACAAGCTCAAGCGATTGACCCAGACCTTCAAGAGATGAAGGAGGACATGAAGAGCAAAGATACAACCAACCTTCGAGAAGATGAACAGGGAATTCTATGGTACGATGACCGTATCTGCATTCCAAATGACCACGAGATCAAAAACCTGATCATGCAAGAGGCTCATCAAACCCCATATTCCATACACCCAGGCAGCACCAAAATGTACAAAGACTTGAAGAAAAATTTTTGGTGGAAAGGAATGAAGAGAGAAATTGCCAAGTTTGTCGCAACTTGTGACACATGCCAAAGAGTGAAAGCAGAACATCAAAAGCCTGCGGGACCGCTACAACCTCTACAAATTCCAGAGTGGAAGTGGGATGAAATCGGAATGGATTTTATTGTGGGACTACCAAGGACGAGAAAAGGATTCGACTCTATATGGGTCATAGTAGATAGATTAACAAAGGTAGCACATTTCCTCCCAGTAAAGACCTTATATACAGCTAAGGACTTAGCAGAGCTGTATCTCAGCAGAATAGTCGTACTGCACGGAGTGCCGAAGGCTATCGTTTCCGACAGAGGAGCCCAGTTCATTTCAAGATTTTGGCAAGAGTTGCAGAAAGCCCTGGGCACAAAGTTAAAGTTCAGTACCGCTTACCACCCTCAAACTGGAGGTCAGACTGAAAGGGTAAACCAAATTTTGGAAGATATGTTGAGGGCTTGTGTTTTGGATTATGGAGACTCTTGGGAGTTATTTCTACCTTATGCAGAGTTCACATACAACAACAGTTTCCAAGCAAGCCTACAAATGGCACCATATGAAGCTCTATATGGAAGAAGATGCCGTACGCCGCTGTATTGGACAGAGATTGGTCAAAAACAACATCTAGGACCCCAGTTAGTAGAAGAAGCCACAGCCCATGTTAGGATCATACAAGAAAAACTGAAAACAGCTCAATCTAGACAGAAAAGCTATGCAGATAATCGTAGAAGAGAGCTATCATTTGAAGAGGGCGATTATGTGTATCTCAAGGTTATGCCATACAAAGGAGTTCGAAGATCCCAGATGAAGGGAAAGTTAAAACCTAGATATGTGGGGCCATATCGAATTCTGGAAAAGCGAGGTGAAATGGCATACAAGTTGGAATTACCACTAGAACTAACTGGAATTCATGACGTGTTTCATGTGTCTCAGCTGAAGAAATGCTTGAGAAAACCAACGGAACAGATATCTCCTGCAGAGATTGAGATTCAACCAGACTTATCCTGTCAAGAATACCCTGTTAGAATTCTGGAAACCAGAGAGAAAGTGCTGAAGTCAAGAACCCTCCGATTCTGCAGAGTCCAGTGGAATAATCACTCAGAGGAGGAGTCAACTTGGGAAAAAGAAGAAGATCTCCGACGAGAATTTCCCTTCCTATTCTCTGACCTGCCCTAATCTCGAGGACGAGATTGTTTCTAAGGTGGGTAGATTTGTAACACCCCTGTTTTTGCCAAACCCTAAAATAGCCAAAATCCACATCTGGACCCCAAACCCTAATCTGCTTCAGCCATTCCCTTCTAAATGTTGTTCAGAGCATTTTTCCCTTCGGGACCATCTCCAAAATCTCACCCTAAAGCTGAGTTTCAAGCCTTACCTTTTTAAAACCCTAATTACCCTGTTTTACCCTAAACAGCTTTTCCCCAAATTTTGTCGAAACCCTTCAGATCTTGCCCGATCTTACCAAACCTTGGCCAAATGTGTTCTAAAAATCTTTTGCAACTTAGCTGCGAAATCAGATTTTAGATCGGACTCTTAGATCTCCAGAATTGCAGTCAAGTCCTTTTTCCTATTCAAGTTTTCCTCACAGAACAGTCCCTGGAGCAAGTTTCAGAAATTGCAAATCGGCCCAAACTTCTTTTTAGGCCCTTTCGACCAGCCCCTGGTCGTTGCTTTCAACCAGTGCACGTCGCCGTTGCCGCGCCGTGGTTCTCGCCGCGTTTGCTCGCCGCCGGCCACCGCCTCTTGTCGCCAGTGTTGTGAACAGCTGAACCACCCCGCGCGCACGTGCTAGCCACCGTAGCATCGCCTTGCCCAGCGGTTAAACGGCCGCGCTCCCGTAGCGTTTCGCGCGCGCGCTCCCGTTGCCGTGGCAATTGCATGCGTATACGTGTCACCGCCGGAGCTTTGCTGTTGCCTCCGCATCTGCGCCGTTCCAGGTGAAGTTCCAATGCAACTGGCAAAGCTGCAGCACCGCCTGAAGCAAATCACGTCGCCGTCGCCGTCGTTGTGCCTGCGCCCGACAAACTTCTCCCCGGCGCAAGCAACCACTGTCGCGTAATCCCTCGCAAGCTCCGTCCCCGTGCCTATTTAAACCTCCTCAATGCTGTGAAGAAGCACAACTTCAAGACTTAGCCAAATTCCCAGTTAATTTCTCACCGCCGTCGAGTTTGCTTTCTTCTCCGGCGAGCAACCTCTGGAGCTCACGGTGCCAGCCCAACCCACTGCACCTTTCTTCAAACCAAAGCCACCAGTGAGTTCCCCTCTTCCCCCTGTTCGTGTCATAGCACCCAATTGCACCCCGGCGAACCTTAACGCCGGTGATCACCGGAAAGCTCAAAACCCCTGTTCCTGCAATGCTACCTGATTTAGTCCAAATTAGCCTTAGTACCAGTAGAAGAAATTGATCAGCATACTCTTTTTAGCAAGCCTACCAATCTGGTTTTCAAAATCGAGCTAAGATCATAGCTCTCCCCAAATCGCGCGCCACCAGTAAACTGGCTCTCGTCGCCAGGCCACGCCGGCGATCCTCCGGTCAAATTGACCCCTCCAGTAGCCTTGTTGTGCCCTACAGATCATTCCCAAGCTTGGAATTGAGCTCATTCGCCCTGAATCGAAAACCCCCTTTGTCCAGTGTCGTCTTCTCCAGCGCCGGTCGCCGGAATTCTTTCCCGGCTGATCTAGCGCTTGAAACCTTGTCCCTTAGATAGATTCCAGTACCCTGAGCAATATTGTCCACTAGCTCGACACCTGGATCTGCCTAGATTGTGAGTTATGCCTATGCCAAGATCACTGTCCAGTAGCTCAGTTCATGTCCAGGCCACCGTAGTTCATCACCGGATTTGGCCACCCTCCGGCCATTTCGAGCCCTAGTGCCTGTTGAGTATTTTGTTCCTGTTAGTAATGCCTACCTCCCAGACAAAGTGTTGCATCAATTGGAGCCCTGGATCAAAAGTTAAGCCATGCCCTAGTTTCTGGCCATGTCCAGCACTATGTCAGTGCATGTCAGCCATTGGCATTAGCCTTGTTTGACCCCTTCTGGTTGAGCAATTGAAATGCCACCTTGTCCCTTAGATTCCTGGAGTTGAGATCTACAACTTTCTCTACTATCACTTCTCCAGAAAACCATCCTAAGACTAGCTTCCAGTTATGCCAAAGTCATGAACTGAACGTCGACCCTCCGACGTTCAATCCTTTGTAGCCGTTTCCTCGACCAGAGCCCTTGTGACCTTGCCCTAACCTTTTCCCCTGCATACATGACTTATTTACTTAATAATTTCTATAGAAACTATTTTCTGTATGCTTATGGTATGTGTTTGTGTGTTGGTTGATTGCCGCAGAGTCAGAAGCTGAAGGAGCGGAAGAAGTCTTTGAAGATCCGTCTGAGTTTTTAGACCCAACATCGCAAGGCAAGCCTCATTCCTTTGATCATGTCTCACCCAATATTTTCATATGAAGTATATTCACTATTTCTTACTATGCATGCTTATTTGAGATACCAGTTATGTTTGAATGACATGAGTAGATATTACCTAATGAATCATGAAACCCCTTTTTGTTATTGAACCTTCGTATATATGCTTTTGTCACCCTAGGACTCATATACTGAATATTCACGTTAAACTTGAAATAGTTAAATACATGAGAAGTTATGATGAAAACCGTTTTGTCAAGAAAACTGATAAAAGGGATCAGTAGTGAGGATTGGTTTGAATGGAGAGGGTGCGGTGCGCACCAGGGAATGTGAATGTTCCTCACTATTGGTTCATAAGGACAAGAACCTTGTGCTGTGTCTCTATACGAATTGTAAACGTACCAACCACTTGCCTGGTATGGGACAGGCACAACTCAGTAGCTTTTTGGTATTAGCAGTTCCCTGCATGGTTTAACGATCTGGTTTCTCGCGTGGAAACTGGAAGGCCAAGGTTCGGCCATGAGTGATGTGAGTTCAGAAAAATAATGAGAGGAAAAGGCGTAAAAGAAGGAAGGCGCCCTAGACCTGATTAAGCTGTGAGCGGCTGTAATCTTAAATGGTCGTATGTCTCGCGTGGACATAGACCAAGGCTATGTGTCCTGCGGGAACATAGACCAGAGAGGCTAGGAAGTAAGGCAGTGGGGAAGACCCACAACGGTACTTGATACTTAACTGTCTATTTACCGGGCAGGGATACTGTTGATACTGAACTGTAAAAGCGTTGTGTGATCTCGGCCTTGTCACATGTGTATAAGCCACATGGAGCTGATCCGACTTGAGAGCCGAGTGAACCAGTGGATTTAAAAAGAGGTACACCTTTGCAAAGTGTAAAAGAAGTATCAGATACTCTATACTCCCAGGTCCAGGAGTCTTTTCGTAGTGGATGTTATCCATGGGTTATAGCACAAGTAATGTTTTGGAATGTTTTCATAATGCGGTTAACAAAGTAGTGACTCATGGGAGACCACTACATCTAATGTTTTATTGAAAACCTGTTTAATGTTTAAAGTACCATTTTCATGACAAAAGTACTGTTTTACTGAACAAATGACTTGGAAATCTACATATCTTTATCCTTATGAAACTAAAACCCCATAATCATATGTTTCACCCTCATGTATGTACATTTACAATAATCCCCGGAATGAGTGTTGCTGAGCACCAAGTGCTCACCCTTGCATTTATATCCAACTGTAGAAGAGGGATTCATGGATCCCGATTCCTTCAGTTATGAGTTCCCGGCAGAAGATGGAAGTGCCCCGGACGAGCCCACGTTCTAGAAGGATTGCGCACCAAGTCAAGTCAGATGTGGGAGGAGCCACTCCAACCCCGCTGCAGATGGAAATCAAGCTTTTTGTCGTTGCTTTGTGTTTTATGCTGTGTGTTCGGTACTTGGGTACCGATTCTGGTTCGGATAAACTAGTTATTTTCCTAGCAACTCTACTTAGCGCTATTTTCGGTGCTTTGGCTATGTAAAATTGGCCATGTTGGCCTGATACTTGTTTAATGATATTACTATGCTTGTGTGGTTTGGAGCTCATGTAACATCCTGCTGTGTGTAACCTACCTGGGCGGTTACCAAGGCGATCCTCAAATGGGGGTCTCACAGTAGGGTCACCAGCCTCACCCCTTTGCTTCACTCCCGTGCTGGGCCTGCCGATCTGCCGTGCTACGCCGGCCTCGTGCCTCGTCCCTCTGCTGTGCACCTGCTTCACCGCTGTCGCTCCACCTCTGCCCTTCACTACACACCTTGCCACTAGGGTTTCGAGGGCCACACCACGAGACACCTCACGTGCGGTGGGAGACCAGATCGAAGTGGGGGTGTAGTGGGGGATCGATGGAGACCAGAGGTGGGAGTGCTGGCTATCGGTGGGGGAGAGCTGGAGAGGGAAATTTTGGATTGGGGGAGTATTCTCGGCGGAGGAGGAGGTTGATTTGGGGAAGAGGGATCAGGATGTTTTGATTGCAGTGGGGGAAGTTCTGATTTCTCGGTGGAGGGTTTTATATGCGGCACAAAACAAATAAATCTGTCGAAAATATTTTTCTGAGAAAATTTCCTCTCAAAATAATAAATTAGTTATTATTCTACTGGGAATTTTCAGTTTTGCGCCAAAAATATATCTATTACTTATTCCTAGCAGGAGATTTGCTAAAAATAATAATTTTTCTCAGCTGACACATCGGTGAAAAATCAAAATTTTATTTTCACCTACAGAACCGCTGGTAAAATATGTTTTTCCCAGCAAAAAAATATTCTCAGCTGTTCCACAGATTCTATATATCTTTTCCCAAACTGATCTACAGCTTGCTATATATTATTTATTACTAGCAGTAGATCTGTTAAAAATAATAACTTTTCTCAGCTGACACATCGGTGAAAAATCAAAATTGTATTTCCATCTATAGGACCGCTGGTAAACAAAAGTTTTTCCCAGTAGTTTTACAGCTTACAATAAAAGATGGTTGGTCGATTATTGTATAACAAATAGAAATTATTGCTTATCTGAATGAGAAAATTGTGTTAGTTGTGACATGACTTGCATACACTTGATAAAAGAAATTAATCATATGAAATTGAGGTGCTAGTTCAATACACAATTAACATATACTTAATATTTAGAAAATTAATAACATGTAGATTGTGTTGATAACACCTCACCTATATAAATATATTAAATATTTTTACCTAGTTTTGACTAATTCTCTTGTCCCTTTCATCTATAAGCATTGTTTTATTACTAACAAAACAAGACAAATGAAAAAATAGTAACTAACAGGTAAATAAAAGTTTAGAATTATATATACCTAGAACACGAGATGAACCACCACTTATTGTTGTATAATCTTGGATCTACAAGTAAAAGTTCACAATTTGTTTACTTGGATGGTATTAGTAAATAAATAAGAGTGATTATACTAGATAGAATAGATTACTTTTTCACGTGACCATGCAATTGATCGTCAAAGCACATCAGAATCAATCCACGTACTTGCACCCTTTGTCTTCGACCCACATTTACAAATTAAATGTATTTTACTTTCTAACAAGAATTTGATTACAAATACAATGATATAGAAGGCAGATGCTATGTATACAGGGGTGGCAAACAGGTCTCATCTTAAGGATTTTTCAGATCAGACAGCCTCTTCTCAAGTTCATCAAACTCAGAACTGTCAATAAGGTAATCACGGGTTGAGTAATGTTGCAAATTATAACATATAGGTATCAAGGCACAAAAGAAAAGGTAAACCCTCTAATCAGTTGAGATGGACCAAAAGCCACTGAAAATAACTAGAAATATATATATCTTATCTATGAAATATGCATCATGGTATCAGCTCATATTGGTGTATGTGACCCAATCAGAAAGATCCTACCTGTGTTTGCTATTTTCAAGGGGATAAATGTAGACCAAAAAATCATGAATACCATCAAGGGGAGGACTGTTCTGACTCAAAGTTTATTCAATTTATCACCCAATAATAAAACAGCCAAGACAACAATTGGAGTTTAATTATTTTGTCACAGGACCAAACATCATCAGCAGCTTAAATAGTCATGGAGACACTTATGCTCACAGCGGTTGCAAGTGAAAAACTGAAAATGAAAGTAATCTTAACAAGGGAATGACAAAAGTAGAAAATTAAGAAATTAAATCAATAAGGATCCCACATACCTTTCATTAGCCTGAACCTTCTTTCTAGCAATTCTTCCTTTAAGAGCTGAGGACAACTACAAAGGGAGAAGTGGGAGAAAAAATTTTAAAATATAAGGATAGAATATGGAACAAATGATTGTATTTAATAATCTAAACTGCTAGAAAACAACCTGTCAGGCAATGTCAACACCGATTTCGTCCAACACCTAAAAATATCAATAAGAAATAAAGTGAATAATCAGAAGGAGTAGACAGGGTATTCTATTAGAAGGAACAGGGAAAGCAAAAAAAAAATATTTGAAGAGATTCTAGCAATCCACTTGTAAAGAGATATTGCAAAAAATACTTGATTAGCAAATTCTTCAGTCTCTTCTTCAGCCTGATCATCATCTAAGATATTATCAATGGATTCAGACATCATCTCGTTTTGCACAAGGAATAAAGATTGTCAGCACAAATAGAGAAATGCAGTCAGATACACACACACACAAGTAATAAGGATAGTTAGCACATACAGACAAATGCATTTTCACACACACACACACACACACACACATAGATAGAATAGAGTAGATATCCAACATAATTATCAAAGCAACTTTGGTAAACAATGTACTAAAACCGTAAGAAAAAGCATATAAGATTAATATTGCAACCAATGTACTGTTAAGAAAATGATGGAAACTTGGTCGTACCGTCATATCCATTTGTGCTGACTGCTTTTGGAATTCTTGGATCACCTTCATCTGATTGGTGGGTGCCATTTGCTGCAAGTAAAAAAAAATTTTAAAAAAAACATTCAGTAAGTGATAGACATACATATTGAAAAATGATGTTGGATAGCTCAGTTCAAACATACAAAACAAAGTGCTAGGAGTTACTAGACAAAGGTATCTTGCTGTTGATGAGACAAGATAAGGTTGTAAAGGAATTTATAACCTCTTTAGGTTGATGAACTCTTAGTAAGTCTATCGACCAGTAAAAAGATCTCCATTCTCTTTTCCTACTACTGCTCCTTCCCTCCATGCCCACCACCACCAGGCCATCACTCACCTTAATCCCCTCTAGGCCAATGGTCACCCACACACATAATCACCTCCCTCCACAACACACATGCACACACACACACAAAAGACAATCCTCCCACCTGTCATGCTGCTATTGCCTCCAGTCAAATCTCCCCCTTCCATTCACACCACCTCCCCGACCCCCAGCCCCCAATGCCAGTAATTGCTACAAGACAGATACCTTTTTGTAGCAATCCTCTTAAAAAACTATGAACCTAAAGTTATATAGTCGATCTTCCAAATTTAAACACATGCAGCATCTCATATTCTCATGTGCAAAGTTAGGTGGGACATACCTTGTTTAAAGCTCCCATTGCTTGACTTGCACTTTTCATGCCAACAACCACTGAAGTATTGGCATACATTGCCTAAGGACAGAGTTTACACCAATATCAGAAAACTAATCCACTAGATGGGTGAAACAAAGGAAAAGGGAAAAAACAAACTATATATTACTTGTGTATGTGTTGCAATGCCCCGAATCTGAGCTCAGCTACCTTGTAATGTCTTAATCTGATCAGCTGGATGGCGAGAATTTTAGTTACTGCATGCAACAGAGATGGAAATTGGAACCATATTGCATGGTTAGACCCAAATTACTACATTGAAACTGAAATTTTAGAATAGAAACCACATTGCCAGTTCTTGCAGTCCTTTTGATCTCAGAAACTAGCTTTTTTTCCTGTTAATTAAAAAGGATTGTAAGCCTGTGTTGATGGCCTGTCAACTGCATATAAGAAATTGAATAGTGGAATCTGAGCTTGGTTACCTTGTAAATTAGAAATTTGTTGTCTTAATCTGATCAGCTAGCGAGCGAGAATTTTAGTTGCTGCCTGCAACAGAGATGGAAATTGGAACCATATTGCACAGTTAGACCCAAATTACTACATTGAAACTGAAATTTAAGAATAGAAACCTCATTGCTAGTTCTTGCAGTCCTTTTGATCTCAGAAACTAGCTTCTTTTCCTATTAATTAAAAAGGATTGTAAGCCCATGTTGTTGGCCTGTCAACTACATATAAGAAATTGAATAGTGGAACAGACAAAACAAGAAAGCTGCATGTGATTATTATATGGAATGTTACAGGTTTGATCTCCCTCATGAGCAAGAAGGTTATGGGACTTGTAGAGGTAACCCAAATTACCTAGCTGAAAAGACTGTCCTTCAAAAATATCAATACTAATTTTAGCTCATTTTTTCCTCAGGTCAGCTCAGAGAGATTTCCTGGTATTGGAATCACTATGTCTAGACTATATACCTACATGACGATCTACAATTGTGTGCATGCACACATGTGTGTGCGAGAGAGAGAGAGAGAGAGAGAGGGATGTGGAATTGTAGATACAAGGAAGAAGAAAGGGGGGAAGCTACATGGAGCTGGCTAATCATTCTTATCATTTCTAAACAAATGGCCAGTTGATTATAAACATGCAAAGGGATGTCCAAACTTTGTAGATGTGCCAAATGACAGCTTTATAGAGTAATCAGCCAACTCAAGAAACGAATTAGTTATTCGCACCTCTAGCTGTAGTGCTCCAATGTCCCTCTCAATACCTACAACACGACATTACTTAAGGCATTAGTAAATTCTAGAACCCACATACTTGAACCTATTACATCAATTGGAATAGGTGAAATAAACCAATTTATCTACATGTTGTTGCCAAGTACATGGGTTGTAACCCCAAGTGCAATACCTCAGCTAGCCATGAACCATTACTTCTTGTTACAAACTTAACACATGGTATTTCTAGTGGTACATGATTACGTGAATATATTGAAAAACTCTATAATCAGAAACAGTTCCAAATAGAAAGGTAATGACATCATAAAAGCCATTAGATAGCCTAAACTGAAGGTGATGAGCATCCTGCACTGTTGATCACAAACAAATGAATGGAATTAACCAACTTTTGTTCACAATTAACACTATGCAAACATAGAACCGGTATGTCGAACTTGGAGGGCTCTATTCTAACTGTGCAAGGATTGATCAGATCACCTCTTGTAGCATTCATCAGCTCGCGCTTGCTGCTGTGGATCGCCTCTACAACCACCAGAACCAAAATTGCGTGTCAAAAGAGCTTAGTCACGTGAGATAGGAGCACTAGAACCCTAGAATTCACCCCGAAGCAAACGAAACGAATCGAATCGAATTCGATCACCAATCGAGCTCAAAATCGACTAGAATTTTACCTCGTGTCGTTGGTTTCTTCACAAAAGGATTCATGTCTTCGTCGGCCTCGACCCCTCACCAAGCCAGACAATCTGTCGCGCCGCGTCGGGCCTATAGATCTACCGCACCGCCTCCTACCTCCGCCGCAGGCCGTTGCCGCTGCCGCTTCGCCTCCTCCCTTCGCCGCAGGTCGCTGCCGCTCCGCCTCCTCCCTCCGCCACAGGCCGCTACCGCTAGGGCTTTGAGGTGGAGGTGCGGTGGGGAATTGATTGGGGATCGGTGGGAGATCGAGCAAAGGTGGGGTGCGGAATTGGCGGGGGATCGTGGTGGAGAGGTGGGGGTGTCGGCCGGCTATCGGGGAGAGGCGCAGTGAGGTTAGGAGGAGATTTTGGTGGGGGTCTCGGCGCGCCGGCTGTGAGGGAGAGGCGAAGTTAGCGCGAGGAGGGTTTTATATTTGGTTGAACAAAAAATCTCCCCAAATATTTTCTGTTACTTTTTTCTCTGAAAATTTTCCCTCTCAAAATAATATACCTGTTATTTTTCTGCTGAAAATTTTCAGTTTTGCCAGAAAAAAAATTATTTATTCCTAGTAGTAGATCTGCTAAAAATCATAACTTTTCCTAGTTGACACATTAGTGAAAAATCAAAATTGTATTTTCACCTATACGACTGCTGGTAAAAAAAAGTTTTTCCCAGCGTAAAAAATATTGCCAGCTGTTTCACAGATTCTATATATCTTTTTCCAAACTGATCTACAGCTTGCTATATATTATTTATTCCTAGCGGCAGATCTGCTAAAAATAATAACTTTTCCCAGCTGACACATCGGTGAAAAATCAAAATTATATTTTCATCTGCAGAACCGCTGGGAAAAAAGTTTTTCCCAGCAGTTTTACAGCTTGCGCTGGCCTACCGTATTGTAGTGAGAGTGAGAGAGAGCCAAGTTCCATCTTCCATGGATGATACGATAGTCAAATAGTTCAATAGTGATTCTTTTCAGAGAATGCCAGACAGGAAGTTTATAAGAACAAAATCTGTCAGATAGGCGACACCTCATGAATCTAGCACAACATGTGTTGGGGGAAATCTCAGGCACTTACCGGGTAAAATCCGAGAGGGCTACCGGGGAAAGTCCCGGATGCCTTCCGAGAAAAGCCATGGAGGCCTATCGTAGAAGACCACGGATTGTGTCTAGTTTCCTCTCTATATCCCTTAACCAATCATCGGTGATCATGGGGTCGGTCGCACTTGAGAAGGTCGGGGGACGGGTTTTCTGAAAGTCTGTCAATCTGGCGCCTACAGTAGTTCCCTCCGTGGCTCTGGTAGGCAGTCTCTGAACTATCTAGGCTAGTAGCTGGGTATGGGTTGTCTGGGCTTCCTGATGATTCTACTCCATGTTAGAAGAATTTCCTGGATACTGGGTTGCTCATTTTGGGAAGGGTTGGAACTCTGGGCTCCCTGTTGAAACAAGGGTCCTCTTACTATAGGATCTTCCTCCTGCGGAGTTTGCTCTCTGTCCTCTCTGCTGCTTCGACATCTCCTTCTCGTGTCAAATTGGTTTTTATAGAAAAGTCAAGAAATCAAGGATTAACAAAAAGAACCTTGTGCACAGTGAACTGAGTGTCCACGCACTGTCAGGATTTAGGGTTTTGGCGTTTGATCGATTTACTCATGCGTTGCTTTGCCAACCTTGTCAATCATGTAGGCGAGGTCAAGATAAAACTTTTGGTGAAGTGGATTGGAAAATGGCAGCTGAACAACGGCGAACGGCGAGGTTGAACTTGTCGGCTTTGAGAACCAAAAGCGATCTACAGTGATGGTGAACCACGGTTGATGGATCTAGAAATTGGTTGAGACCTTTTACTCCTAGAGTGATGCTAATGAGGCTGGAGGAAGGAATTCAATTGCGGTTGCGATTTGAGGCTCACTGGTGTTGACGCCGGACTTGAAGACGACGGTGGAAAGAGGCGCTGTTGTTCTAGAGCAATGCTGGTCAATTGGTTTTGGCTACACCATCTACGAGACATAGAGAATGAGTAGGTGTACTCAATTTGGTCACAGACACGGTGTGGCGTGCTGGCGACGTGAGACGTCCACGGCAACGGGCGAAGAATCGGGAAAGCTTCAATCATGGGCTAATTTCAAATTTGGATTGAATAGGCTTGCTTAGAATACTCTGGTGATCATTTAATTCTACAGGAGGGGAGGCTAATTTTGGCTGCAAGGGGGTCTGATAGCCGGAACAGGGCAATTTCAATCTGCGGCTATCGTCAATGATGAGGTTCACTGGCGTTCAATTTGGCTACTACGGCATGATGTGATAGGTACTAGGAACGTACCAGAGTAGTTGATTTGGAGCTTGGGGCAGTGATGAGGTCTGGCGACGTGCTCCTCCTCGACGGCTCACCGGAGAAGAAGAAGAAGAAGAAGACGGGAAGAACTGCTGAATAAACTGGTTCTGGGTGGTGTGAAGATGAGGCTGATCATAGGCTGTCTTATATAGCTACAGAATGGAGTTTGCAAGGGTGGCAATCGCGGAACATGTGCTGTTGAAGCGACTGGACAGAGCGGTGACAACGGCGATGATGCGACGGCGTGTAGGCGGCTCCTTAGCTTTATTAGAACGGTCAGCTCCTAGTAACTTGGTCCTAGTCGGTGCAGAGGCGGAGGTGATGGTTGGCCTCGGCATGGCATCATCGTGGCACAAAGCTTCTGACACTCCTCGCTGGTGCGCGCGTGCGCGGGCTACTACTGCTGGTCGTTGCTGCTGTGTGCTGCCACGGTGGCTGGCTCCGGCGTGACGCGTGTACGGCATGCAGGCACAACGGTGACATGTACTGGCGATGAGCTAGACCTCACCGGCGGCAAGAAATTGTAACATCCCTATTTTTGACTATCTTTTCTGCTTACGAGTCAGCATATAATCTTTGGAATCCCTGTTGTCTCAACCCTATCTTGATCTTAGGTATGCCACTACCTTAACCTAAAAAGTTGGCTGCTAAACTTCATCTCCCAGATCGTTTTCACTTTTCAGCCCAAAAGTGTTTCAATTTAGTCCTTTTCAGAAGTTTCAGAACACCCAAAAAGGCTAAAAGTCTCAGATCATCTCCAAATCCAGATCTGATCAAGTGTTTACCTTTCCTTCGTTTTTCTGAACATTTTTCCCTTCTGGAAGAATTTCAGAATCTCGACCGAAACCCTAGTTTCAGCCTCGACAAAAGTTTCAAACCCTAATTACCCTGTTTACCCTAAATACCCTGTTTTCGATTTTTGTCAAAACCACCAAATCTTATCGAATTTTACCATTTTTCCTGCTAGATGAGTCTAAGACATTTAGTAGCACTCATCTGCAAAGTCAGAATTCAAATCAGCCCTTCAGTTCTTCAGAATTACAAATAGGCCCAAATTCCCAGGCCAAAACCTTCACATTTCAGTCCAAAACCTTGCAAACAAGCCCCTGGCCTTTTCTTCGACCACGACCAGGAGACCGCGTGCACGACCGCGACCAGTGTTCGTTCGACCAGCGCCCTGCCGCTTTGCCGCGCCGTTGAGCTCGCCGCCGGCGAAGTTCCTCGCGCTGCCACCTTCACGGCCACGTAGCTATCAACCGCGCACAACTGTACCGCCACCGTGGAACGCTTCAACCACACCGTGCCGTGTTCTTCCCCGCGCGCGCGCATGCCCGCTGTTGTCAGGAGCCTCACGCCACATGGCTGCCATCCCGGAGATCGTCGCCACACCACCTTGACAGAATCCTGTTTCCCCGCGATTCATCGTCTCTAGCAGAACCCCGCCATGTCCCGGAGTGCCTCGTTGACCGCTCCAGCGCCAGAAGAAAAATCCCCCGGCGATTGCTGCTGCTCCCGAGAGCTTCACCCCGCGGCTATATAAGGCCCCTTCGCCCAGCATCTCTTCACACCATTCCGCAACTTCAAGCCTTAGCTTCCTCCACCAGAGAGTAGTCCAGTTCTTCAGCGCCGCCGCGAAGGCCTTCTTCCCCGGCGAGCAGTTCCTGAAGCTAACGGCGCCAGCTTCACCCGAAGCTTTCCCCTCCAAGCCAACACCACCAGTAAGGTCCCCTTGTACCCCTGTATGTTTCATAGCCATTAATTGATCCCCGGCGAACCCTAGAGCCGGCGATCGTCGGAAAACACCCAAATGCCCTGTTTCCTCAATGCTGGCCGATTCTATCCGAATTAATCCTCGTGCCAGTGATGAGAATTGTTCAGTACACGCATTTGAGCAAGCCTACAAACTTAGATTTCAAAATCGAGCAACAATCATAGCCTTTCCGAAGTTTGCGCTCCACCAGTGAACTGGTCCTCGTCGCCAAGCTTCTCTGGCCACTCTCCGGCCGAATTAACTCTGCAAATAGCCCCCTCACCTCACCCTCTCACTCCTTGAGCACTGAATCGACTTCAAACCCTTTAAACCGAAAACGCCCAATTTAGGAGTCATCTTCTCCAGCGCCGGTCTAGCTCCGCGCACTTTGTCCCTTAGATAGATCTCAATACCCTGAGAAATATTGTCTACTAGCTCGACTTCTGAATCGACCTGAATCAAAAGTTATGGTCATGCCAAGGTTGCTGTCCAGTGGTTCAGTTCATGTCCAGGCCACCGTGTTTGCTCACAGGATTTGGCCACCTTCCGGACACTTTCAGCCTTTGAGCCTGTTGAGAGTTTTGTAGCTGTTATCAATGCCTAAACCCCAGACAAAGTTTTGCATCAATTGGAGTCCTGAGTCAAAAGTTATGCAATGCCCTAGTTTCTGACCATGTCTAGCACTATGTCAATGCATGACCACCAGTGGCATTGGATGATTTAGACTTGTTAAATTTGAGCAATTGAAATGCCACTTTGTCTAGTAAGTCCTTTGAACCATGATCTACAACATTCCCTACTACCACATCTCCAGAAAACAGACCTAGAACCGATTTAGGGCAATGTCAAGCCATGAGTCGAATGTCAGCCCTTCGACATTCAAGCCCTTTGAGCCCATCTCTTCGACCTATGTCAAGTGGCCTTGTCCAAACCCTTACCCCTGCATGCATGATGTATTTACGTATTATTTTCTAGTACTTGTATGCTTATATAGTGTGTATGTGTTGTTTGTATCCGCCGTGGAACCAGACGTTGAAGGAACCGAGGAGATCTTCGAGGATTCATCTGAGCAGCTAGACCCATCACTGCAAGGCAAGTCTCAAACCCTTGATCATGTCTAGCCTATTATTTTGAAATGAAGTATGTTATCTGTTTTCAAGTATATGCATGCCTTAGATTCAAATAAGAACTATGTTTCAATAAAATGATTAGATATGACCTAAATGATTGTAAGCCCCTTTTGACATTGAATACCCCTGCACCCTTGTTACCCTAGAATATCATGCTTAGGCAATACTATGCTCAAGATAATATGATAAATGTTGAATGGTCACATATGAGAAAAGTACATTCAAAACCCCTTTTGTGAAAGAAAATATGATTGGAATCGCTAGTGAGGATGGTTTGATAGGATGGTGCTGTGTGCGCACTGGGAATGTGAAAGACTCCTCACTAGAGATTCATAAGGACTAGAACCTTGTGTTGTGCTTCTATGCGGCATGAAAAACGTACCAACCACTTGCCTGTTTATGGGACGGGCGCAACTTAGTAGCTTTCTTTAGTATTAGCTTTTCCCTGCAATGGTTGTCGATCCAGTGTCTTGCGAGAACTGGTGGGCCATAGAAGGCCATGAGTGATGTGAGTTCAAAAAAATCATGAGAGGAAAAGGTGGAAAGAAGGAAGACGCCTTATGCCAGATTAAGTCGTGCGCGACTGTAATCAAGAGAGGCTATGTGTCTTGCGAGAACATAGACCCAGACTAGGAAGTAAGGCAGTGGGGAGGACCCACAACGGTACTTGAGACTTAACTGTCTATTTGCCGGGCAGGGAAATAGTTAATGCTAGGATTGTAAACTGTTGTGTCATCTCGGCCTTATCACATGCGTAAGAGTCGCATGGAGAGGTACCGACTTGAAAGCCGAATGATCGGTGGATTAAGGTGGTACACCTTTGCAAAGTTTAAAAAGTATCGGATACTCTGAGCTCCCAGGTTATGGAGTCTGCGCGCTGTGGATTCTATTCACGTCGATGCAGCACAAGTAGCTTTTGGAAAGTTTTCACAAAATCAGGATAAAGTGGTGACTCATGAAAGACCGCCACACACAACATTTTCTAAGAATTTAGCTTAGGATTTTAAAAGCACCGCTTTTGAAAATAAAAGTCTTTTCTCCAAAGACTAAGTGTGAGAATCTATTCTATATACGTATATGAAGCCAAGGAGCCATTCTTTGAGAAATTTCCCCCATCTATATATACACTTGCATTCTTATTTGGGACTTGTTGAGCACCATGTGGACAATGTGCTCACCCTTGCTTTTACAAACGAATTTAGAAGAAGGATTCGTCGACCCCGAATCTTATGGTCTTGAACCCAATGTGGAACAAGAAGAAGAAACTGAAGACCCATCTGGTTAAAGGGTTATGCACCAAGGTGGAGTTCGATGTGGAGAAGGCCCGTGCAACATCGCTGCTGCTGAAAAAGAAGACCAATGAAGTCCTTTTGTTTATTATTACTGTTTTATTTTGTGCCGACCTTTGTGTCGAAAACTCCTTAATTTGTATCAACATTTAAATGCGTCATTTTGGCGCTAAGTTATTGTAATGTTGGTCCTTGTGATCAGCACTTGTTTTTAATTACTCGCATTTTTATATAATGCATCTTGTTATTGTGAGCTGCAATGTGCCTTTTCTGAGTGCAATCCACCTGGGCGATTGCCACTGGAATCCTCAAATGAGGGTCCCACAGAAATCGCGGCGGCGCTTAGTTCAAATCGTGTCGACTGCTGAATTTGAGATTTTGGACCGAAATGCAATTTCTGAAAATATTTCTAGACTGATTTGTAAATCCAGTGAAATAATTGGTTAAAGATGAATTTGATTTCATTGATGCGACTCAAATAACTCGACAAATATTTTAGCAAGGGCGTTCGACAAAATCTGGAACTCTTGATCAGATTTTGAGCTAGAGTGAAAATAGGGTATTTAGGGTGTCGACGATTCGGACTCGGAGTCCTCAGCCGAACTTATGCAAAATTTGTATTAGTGAGACCTTTCAAGATGACCCTCCGGGAAGGTATGTAGAAAAATGGAGAACAGGAGCACAGAGAGGTTTATACAGGTTCGGGCCCTCGATGGTGGGAGTAATAGCCCTACGTCCTGTTGGGATTTCACTAAGTGTGGTAAAGATTTACAAGATGGCAAGAAAAGACCTCCACAGGCGAAGGTTTTTCCTATGCAAGTATACAAAAAGAAGCCCCAGGAGGCTTGTAAATATAATCTAATCTGGCCGTAGGCTTTGCTGTTTGAGTGGTTGAGATGGTTCGATCTTTCGATCCTTCGATCTCTCGATCCCCCTGTTTGATGCATCTTGCCACTCCTTTATACTGGTTGAAAAGGTGCCATGCCATAATTGCATCAAACAGTCGTACGGACGGTTGGATGCGGTTTTTAGAGAACCGCTCATAACCTCCACGCAGGTTAAACACGTGTTATTCTTGGATAACTGCGCGTATTAACCTCATGACGGTTGATCTTCCACGTGGAGGAATCTTCGGGATCCTTGGAATATTCTCACCATAGGGGCAGCCGGACAAATGAACCCCAAGTATCGCGGTCAAAAAGTACTCTGACCGCGGGATGTTGGATGACCGTGCGACATCCTTGACATTCTGTTCGCGTATAGCATATGAACTCCTGACCGCACGAAGCCTGCGGTCTGATCATACAAAGCCTGCAATCTGATCGCGCAAAGCCTGCGACCTGATCGCGCAAAGCCTGCGACCTCGGGCTGATGCTTCTCAAAATGACTTGAGTTCGCACCGCCGGGCACATGTCTGGCTCGAATCTGTCTTGAACCAACAGTGCATTTATTTGAACTGACTCGGGTGTCAATCCTCGTCATAGGGTATTTAGAATCTGGGTTTTGTCGAGGTTGAAAATCTGAGATCTAGGATGAGATTTTGAGATCCTCACAGAAGGAGATTTTGTATTGAATAGCGTATGGGAGATATCCCCTGAATCAGATTAAAATTTGGAGTTGATTTGTGGCTTTTAGCCTTTCCAGGCTTTTGGAAAATATGAAAAGGACCAATCTGCAATACTTGAGGACTTATTTGCGAAATGACCTTGGTGATGGAATTCTGGTGCCAACCTTTTGGCTTAAGGTATTGGCATACCCTAGATCATAATCCCAAAATAATTTGGTCTGGATCAGGTTAAGATTTGATCAAATTTGCTTTCCCAATTTCAGAGTAATTAGGGTAATTAGGATATTAAATAATCTATTTTTGAAAACAGAAAGAGGTTGATGATTCTAAATGTTAGAGGTCGAATTTGATCTGGCTTCTGAAGGCTTTCCTACTCAAGATGATTAGTAGGCTATATCTGGATAGTCTGATCTTGATTTGGGCCTAAGGCATTCATTTTGAGATTTTTGGGCTTCAGGATAGAATAGACTTGAATGGATCTTGCTACTTCTAAAGAGACATATGCATGCATGATTTTTATGAAAAATGAAGTTTTCACCCCAAAACCAGGGCGTCACAGGATACCCCATGAAGAAGCACTTTTCTGATTTGGGTGTGAGTTTGTCAGATATAAAATGTTTCACATATGCCTCGCAGCCCCAAATATTGAGAAAAGACAAACTAGGTCGCTTCCTAGTCCATATCTCATATGGTGTCTTCTCTACAACTTTTGATGGAGTCCTATTTAAGTTGAACGTAACAGTTTCTAGAGCATATCCCAAAAAGATAATGGAAGGTCGACTTGGCTCATCATTGATCGAACCATGTCCAACAAGGTTCGATTCCGTCATTCAGACATACCATTCCATTGAGGTGTCCCTGGCGGTGTTAGCTGTGGAACAATTCCACATTTCTTTAAATGATTGCTAAATTATTGGCTCAAATATTCTCCTCCATGATCTAATCGTAGGAATTTAATTTTCTTGCCAAGATGATTTTGTACTTCATTTTGATATTCTTTGAACTTTTCAAACGATTCAGACTTATTCCTCATTAAGTAGATATAAACATATCTACTAAAATCATCAGTGAAAGTGATGAAATATTAGAATCCACCTCTAGCCATAATGCTTAATGGTCTACATACATCAGAATGTACAAGGGCCAATAAATCACTTGCTCTTTCACCTGAATCGGTGAAAGGTGTCTTTGTCATTTTGACAAGTAAACAAGATTCGCATGTGTCGTATGATTCAAAATCAAATGAGTCTAGAAGTCCATCTTTATAGAGCTTCATGATGTGTTTCTGTTTTATATGACCTAAACGACAATGCCATATAAAGGTTGGATTCAAATTATTTGTTTTGAGCCTTTTAGTATTTATGTTGTAAACAGGAACTTCAAGATTTAAAGAATAAAGCCCATACTTCAATTGGGCTGATCCATAAAGCATATCATTCAAATAAAATGAACAACAATTGTTCTTTATTTTGAATTCAAAACCTTTCTTGTCCAGACATGAAACAGAAATAATGTTTTTGCTTATGTGATACCAGCCTAGACCGTCTCGCAAGAGAACGAGATCGGAGCACTAAGGCGAGTATTCAGTCATTCTTTCCACAGGGACTAGAGAAGCAAAGCCGTATAAACTAGACTAAATCGGTGGAAAATGAAAATCAATCGGACGAAAGAAAGAGAGAAGATGTTAGTAGAAATAAAGAGAGAGGGAGGTGGTCACACCGCGATTGATATTCGTTATGAAGCTATGATTCGTGAGTACAGGCAGTAGAGAAGTAGTCGAGTAGTAATCTCGCATGAGTGGAAGAGCGGACTACTATTAACGATTACACTCTACAACGAGTATCAACGAACAACAAGAACAAAACAATCACAAACTTGACCCCAACTCTTCTCAACCACAACCACAACAGCAAACATAGGTGACAAAGATTTGTTCAAAAGAAGAATTAGAGCCATTTCACATTGAAACAGGGACTCCAGGGTCACAACAATTCTCAGCCAACATACACAAAATGCATACACTTCCAATAGTATTCTTTCAAGAGGATGATCAGACATGAAGTAAAGAGGAGACAATACATATCTCAGGATCACTAGCTGAATAGAGCACAAGACATGACACAATCAAATCAACTGTCTAAGGAATATGATCCAGGAAATACAAAAAAATACTAGGGTTGGAGCACCTAGCAGCTAAAGCCCTCACCCCAAAACACACTCATGCAAGAATCAATCACACTGATTAAGCAGCAATCAAAGTTACACAGAAGAGTGATCAACTGTTTCTCATCATAGAGAAGAACTTGTCATGCTCATTCAACATTCAAAGCAATGCAGTCAATCAGAAGGTGAAAATTAATTCAACATAGTTTCAGTGTATCAATCTACAGGAACCAGTCATCTCAAAGCACAGGAAATTCATATCATTTCATAGTTTATTCTCCAGATGTCCAGAACAGAAGAGAGATCAGAGAAACATAAGTTAAACCATGTGATGTTTTGCTATAGGTTGTGGAGGAAGTGGTCGGAGGAGCAGTCGAAGTCATGACTGGAGCAGAATGGTCGTAGCCCACAGTGTTGCATCTAGGCCATTATGCGTAACCTAATTTTGATGATTAATAAAAACAAAGTGTTTTAGACTAACTGTGCTTCTGAGATATTCGATACAGAGCTTGTTCGGGAAGACACCCAAGATGATCAAGATTAACCCGATGTAAAATGGATCAAGCACAAGTTGCAAAGCACTAAGATGAGAAGAAAATCGAGAAATGCAAAGGACCTGAGGTAATATGAGTTTTGATTTTTACCGATCTTGGTGTTTAGAGATTGATCGGTTTAGGAAAATTTGTTTTTAGATTTAACCATACTATTAAGAGGGGTTGCAAAGTTCTCTCTACATTTCCAGCATAAAACGAGAAACCTAGCTCACTGCATTGAATCATTTCCAGCATAAACTGAAAAGATTTGGATTTTCAGTTGTGTTTTTGAAAATAGAAGAGTTTTTGCATTCTCTAGAAATACCTAGGCAGATCTGGCTTTTGCTTCTGTTGACAAAACGATAGCCCTTAAAATTATCTTTCAAACGAGCTATTAATCTCTTAAATTGGATCTCCAGATCAAAAGTTATAACTATTTTTATCCATGCTGACTGTCAGTTTGCTATGCTGACTGTCAGTTGTCCAGAGAGTGTTTTTTGTACCAAAAGTTTTTGACCTATACTGACTGTCAGTTGGTCCATACTTACTGTCAGTTTGCATTTCAACCACGAGCCGTTTTATTTGAGTCTCTATTTGATTTGGTTGGTTTTGTGGTCCATACTGACTGTCAGTATGAGGTATCAATTTCCATATACGACCACAAACGGCTAGCTATTTTTTATCCGTAAATTTTGTCAGCCGTTGAGTTTGAGACTGACTGTCAGTGTGTTATATTGACTGTCAGTTTGCACTATTTTGTTTCCATTCTCGACCTCTAACGGCTAGCTGATTTATCTCCGGATTTTACTTCTTTCTGGTCATGACCCAAACTGACTGTCAGTTTGCTTAACTGACTGTCAGTTTACACTGCTGATTTTCAGCTCGAGCTCCAACGGTTCTTTTGAGTGTTGAGGCTATAAATAGAGGCTTTGAGGTATTGTTTGATACAACATGCAGCCTCATACTCTCATATACACTTGAGCATTCTTTTAGAGTTTTAAAATCTTGATATGTTGATCAAGTCGAGAGTTTTTGTGATCCACCGAGTGTTCTGTTTGCATCATTTGCATACTTTTAGTTTCTCAGTGCGTGTTTGGAGGTCTAGAGAAAACCTTGCTGCTTGTTACTCTTGGTGAACGCCCTCACCTAGACGGTTTGGTGGCGTGGCCATTGATCTCTTCATTCGAAGTTTGTTGGAGAGGCTCGGTGTGACTGTAAAAGGCAACGTTGCTTGCCTTTCCGAAGTGGACAAGGAGCAACCATTAATGAGAAATATCCTTCGTGGATATTGAAACAAGACTCATTCACTTGAATGCTTCAACGAGGATTAGAGGAGACTGGGCGAGTCTCCAAGACCTCGATAAAAATCATTGTGTTCGTTTGTCTTTCTCTTTCTCATATTATTGTTATTTTCTCTTGATTTCTTTATTTGCCAAAATTTGTTTTAATTTGAAGTTTGCAAAAGCCTCCTATTCACCCCCCTCCAGTTGGCATCCTCGATCTCACATGTGGTATCAGAGCTTGGTGATCAACATGCATCATCATCTCACATTGATTCTCCAGAGCAAAATCAAGAAGAATTATTACAAATTGAAGCACCAAGGCAACATCAAATGATCACCAAGGATCACCCTTTAGATCTAATATTGGGTGATGTCAGTAAAGGTGTTCAAACTCGCTCTCGTATCGCTTCGTTTTGTGAACATCATTCATTTGTATCTTCTTTAGAACCTAAACATGTTGATGAAGCTCTTAGTGATCCTGATTGGGTTAATTCTATGCATGATGTACCAAATAATTTCTCTAGGAATAAAGTTTGGACTTTAGTAGAAAGACCCAAAGATCATAATGTAATTGGAACAAAATGCGTCTTCAGAAATAAGCAAGATGAAAATGGTGTAGTTGTTAGAAACAAAACTTGTCTTGTTGCACAAGGCTTCTCTCAAGTCGAAGGTTTAGACTTTGGTGAAACTTTTGCATCTGTAGCAAGACTTGAAGCTATTCGTATACTTCTTGCTTATGCATCATGTTTTAATATTAAATTATTTCAAATGGATGTAAAAAGTGCTTTCTTAAATGGTGAGATATCTGAACTAGTTTTTGTTGAAAAACCTCTCGGTTTCAAAGATTCTAAATTTCCAAACCATGTGTTTAAATTAATTTTCTAAAGCTCTCTATGGTCGTAAGCAAGCTCCTCGAGCTTGGTATAAACGACTTAGAGACTTTCTTTTATCAAAAGGTTTTAAAATTGGGAAGGTTGATACAACTCTTTTTACTAAAAAGATTGAAAAAGATTTGTTCATTTGTCAAATATATGTTGATGATATTATCTTTGGATTGACTAATGAGCACTTTTGTCATGAGTTTGGAGAAATGATGTCTAGGGAATTCGAGATGTCAATGATCGGCGAACTAAGCTTCTTCCTTGAACTTCAAATCAAGCAACTCAAAAACGGTATGTTCGTGAGTCAAACGAAGTACGTGAAGGACTTGCTCAAGCTCTTTGGGATGGAAGATGCTAAAGCAATCAAGACTCCCATGGCCACAAATGGACATCTGGATATGGACAACAATGGAAAATCGGTTGATTCTAAACTGTATAGGTCTATGATTGGTAGCTTGTTATATCTTACTGCATCTAGGCCTGATATCATGTTTAGTGTATGTTTATGTGCTAGATTTCAGTCAGATCCTAAGGAATGTCATTTAATTGCTATTAAAAGAATCCTTAGATATTTGAAATGCTATCCCAACCTAGGTCTTTGGTATCCGAAAGATGAAAATTTTTAATTAATTGGATATTCGGATTCTGATTATGCTGGGTGTATGATTGATAGAAAAAGCACATCTGGTAGCTGTCAGCTGTTGGGGAGATCTTTAGTATCATGGTCATCTAGGAAACAAAATTCTGTAGCTCTCTCCCCCGCTGAAGCTGAATATGTGTCTGCTGGAAGTTGTTGTGCTCAAATTTTGTGGATGAAGCAGACATTTCTGGACTATGGGTGTCATAATGAAAGTTCCATTAAAATTGCTAATAATCCTGTTCAGTATTCTAGAACTAAGCATATTGAAATACGGCACCATTTTATAAGAGATCATGTGGCAAAAGGAGATATTAATGTGAGTTATATTATTAGAACTGATATGAAACTAGCAGATATTTTCACCAAACCACTAGACGAGACTAGATTTTTTCTCAGAGGTGAACTGAACATTATTGATATATCAAATGCTAGTTGATGTGATGATTGTATTAAAATATATTAAAATATACTTGTATTCTCTCTCTGGTCAAGTCTTACTTCTGGTCGAAATTGTCCAAACTGACAGTCAGCATGACAAACTGACTATCAGTTCCTTTGTTCAGGAGCCTGGTCGTTGCCTCTGGTCGAAGTCATTGACCATGCTGACAGTCAGTTCCACAAACTGACTGTCAGTTATGTGCTTCACTTCTAGTCGTTGCTCCCAGTCAAAGTTGGTGACTCACATTGATATTCAGTCTCATACACTGACTGTCAGTTTCAAAACTCAATTCTGTGAACTGACTGTCAGTGTGGTACACTGATTGTCAGTTCTATGTTTCTGGTTTTGGAACTGACTGTCAGTTGGGGGCCCCTGAACCCCAAAAACCATGTTTCCTTCTCGCATCCCTTCGCCTCTTCTCATCGCCGCCGTTGCATTCCTCGCCGTCGCTACCTCTTCTCGCCTCGTTTGAGCCGCGCTACTCCTCATCGCCGACGAGCAGTGCCCCACTGTGCGCCGCCGCCCTTTTTTTTGTCACCGCATTGCGCTTCACCGAGCCGCCGTTCTCTTCGCCATGCCTCTGTTTGCCGGTGTTGTTTCTTTTGCCGGTGCTGGTTTACTTCATCGCCTCCACCGAGACTCTTCGTGCGTCGACCTCACCGTGCTTCGTTCTTCTTTTGCCGACCCGAGTTTGTTCACCGCCATCACCGTTTCATCGTCACCAAATCTTCTCTGTTCAGGTCTCTGTTTTTCCTCTGTTTCTGTTTCTTTTCGCATTATGTCTGATCAGCCTGGTTCCTCGTCTCCGCGTGTGACCCGTCGAAAGAACGCAGCAAACAGCCGTGGTTCATCGGGTCAGACGTCTGAGACCCGGCCTTCGCCTCCACCCGAGCGCGTGCCCGTGGATTATTCCCAGTAGCACGCGAGTCGCCTCTGCACGCTCCTCTCCACAAACCCTTATCTCTCTCCGCGTCCCACTGGTCGCGACGGCTACAACATTGTGACCTATTACACAAACTTGCAGCTAGACCTGTTCACCAACGTCTATAGCCACGTTCCCATCTTTGCCCATCGCTCCATCTCCTGGCAGATGATTGCCTCTCGCACAGGTATCGTCACCTTGGCTGATTCCTTTGCTTCTGTCGGGATCCGTGACCTTGTCGCTGATTCCTCTCTCCAGTGGGCTAATGGACCCATCCACCAGTTCTATTCCACCGTTTTTGTTTCTCCTCAGCGCGACTTCATCACCTTCATGACAAGTATTCAGGTGTATACTGTCATGAAGGAGCAGATAGAGGCCGCACTTGGACTGGTTTGTCCCACTTCTGGGCACCAGCTCCACACTCTCCCATACCTTGAGCATCGGGAGGTGGCCATGCTCTACTCCGGCCCCTTTCAGCTCCGTCACATTGCTGGCCTGCGCCGCCATGTTGACTTGGCCCTTAGGATTCTGCATCTCACTTTGGTCCCTATGACCGGAGATAGGGCCAGAGTCACCTACTTTGCCCTCCATGTCTTGATCTCCATCTTCCAGGAGGAGCCCTTCGACGTTGCTGATCTCATCATTAGCGAGATTCAGCACGTCCTTCTTGCTCCGTGCCGCCAATTGGTGTACGCTCCGTATATCATGGCGGTGCTTCTGCATATTAGGGTCGTCGACTCTGAGCTTCCTCGGCCTCATCACCCTCTTCTCTTCTACCGTCCGGGCCAGACTGATCGCCGCCTCGGTGCCCGGCCTGCGGCTGCTGCTGGCACTGATTCTCCCGCATCTGATGATGATGCTGCGGGGGAGTCAGAAGACGAGGCTCCAGTTCAGGAGTCTGATCCAGCACCTGCTGTAGAGACAGGCACCGGATCCTCCTCCGCCTCTCAGCTCGATCAGGTGATCCAGGTGCAGCAGCAGATCCTCAGCACAGTAGGAGCACCATCAGATGCTGCTTCATCTGCTTGCTCAGCGGGAGGAGATTCTGCGGCGACTGCGTTCTTCAGCTTCTTCAGCCCCTCGCAAGAGGGCTCGCCTTGCTGCATCATCTCCAGGATCAGCTTCAGATCTAGCTGCTCTAGTTCCTGCGGCACCAGCTTCTCCAGCTCCGACCGCTACTCCTCCAATATCCCCAGCCGTCGACGCGACTGGATCTCCTGCAGGCTCCGGGGATACAGCCGTGCTAGGCTTTTCTGATGATGAGCTGTAGGCTCTGTTTTGTTTTGGCTCCCTTTTTGTGCTTGATGCCAAAGGGGGAGAATATTATATGACTTTACTTGTGTTTTTGGATATATGGATATGTTGGGTGAGCTTTTGTTAGGGTTATGATATATGGATGATTGAACCTTTGATATATGATATATGATTTTGATATATGGATGATTTGGTCTTCATTACTGATGATGATATTTTTGTTATACACCATGGATATGGTTCTGCTTATATTTGTGATACTCTGATATGCTCTGATATTTGTCTTTGATTGATATCCATGTTGTATATTGTTCTTTGATATACTGTTTAAATGTTGTATGGAATATTTTGATATTCAGGGGGAGAATTATGATCTTATGAATACACTTATATTTATGATTATTCATGTCATATGTGATGCATACACTCAAGGGGAGTTATTCACTTATTATTTTGCATCAAATACTTGTTGTCATCAATCATCAAAAGGGGGAGATTGTTGCATCTAGGCCATTATGCCTAACCTAATTTTGATGATTAATGAAAACAAAGTGTTTTAGACTAACTGTGCTTCTGAGATATTCGATACAGAGCTTGTTCAGGAAGACACGCAAGATGAACCCGACGTAAAATGGATCAAGCACAAGTCGCAAAGCACTAAGATGAGAAGAAAATCAAGAAATGCAAAGGACCTGAGGTAATATGAGTTTTGATTTTTACCGATCTCGGTGTTTGGAGATTGATCGGTTTAGGAAAATTTGTTTTTAGATTTAACTGTACTATTAAGAGGGGTTGCAAAGTCCTCTCTACATTTCCAGCATAAACCAAGAAACCTAGGTCACTGCATTGCATCATTTCGCTTGGATTTGGTTTTGAAAAGATTTGGATTTTCAGTTGTGTTTTTGACAACAGAAGAGTTTTTGCATTCTCTAGAATGATCTAGGCAGATCTGACTTTTTCTTCTGTCGACAAAAAGATAGCCCTTAAAATTATCTTTCAAACGAGCTATTAATCTCTTAAATCGGATCTCTGGATCAAAAGTTATAACTATTTTTTCCATGCTGACTGTCAGTTTGAATGTCAGTTTGTTTATACTAATAGTTGTCCAGAGAGTGTGTTTTTTGTGCCAAAATTTTTTGACCTATACTGACTGTCAATTGGTCCATATTGACTGTCAGTTTGCATTTCGACCATGAGCCATTTTATTTGAGTCTTTATTTGATCTGGTCGATTTTGTGGTCCATTCTGCCTGTTAGTATGTGATACTGACTGTCAGTATGAGGTATCAGTTTCCATATACAACCACAAACGGTTGGCTATTTTTTATTCGTAAATTTTGTCTGCCGTTGAGTTTGAGATTGACTATCAGTGTGCTATACTGACTGTCAGTTTGCACTATTTTGTTTCCATTTTCGACCTCTAACGGCTAGCTGATTTATCTCCGGATTTTACTTCTTTTTGGTCGTGACCCAAACTGACTGTCAGTTTGCTTAACTGACTGTCAGTTTGCACTGCTGATTTTCAACTCGAGCTCCAACGGTTCTTTTGAGTGTTGAGGCTATAAATAGAGGCTTTGAGGTATTGTTTGATACAACAAGCAGCCTCATACTCTCATATACACTTGAGCATTCTTTTAGAGTTTTAAAATCTTGATCTGTTGATCAAGTCGAGAGTTTTTGTGATCCACCGAGTGTTCTTACGCATCATTTGCATACTTTTAGTTTCCCGGTGCGTGTTTGGAGGTCTAGAGAAGACCTTGCTGTTCGTTACTCTTGGTGAACGCCCTCACCTAGACGGTTTGCTGGCGTGGCTGTTGATCTCTCCGTCCAAAGTTTGTTGGAGAGGCTTGGTGTGACTGTAGAAGGCATCAGTGCTCGCCTTTCTGGAGTGGACAAGGAGCAACCATTAGTGAGAAATATCCTTCGTGGATATTGAAGCAAGACTCATTCACTTGAATGCTTCAACGAGGATTAGGGGAGACTGGGCGAGTCTCCGAGACCTCGGTAAAAATCATTGTGTTTGTCTTCTCTTTCTCTTTCTCATATTATTGTTATTTGTTCTTGATTTCTTTATTTGCCAAAATTTGTTTTAATTTGAAGTTTGTAAAAGCCTCCTATGAACCCCCCTCTAGTCGGCATCCTAGATCCCACACACAGGACGTGGTCCTGGAAGCTGCTCGAGGTCGCCGTCGAGGAGGAGGTTGAAGAGGATGGTTGTCGCTGCGCTGGAGTGGTGGTCAGTGGCGGCGCGAGATGTGGAAATCGGGGAACAGATCTGGCGAGTGGTGGTGCGGTGGTGGATCCGGTGGCTGGAGGGGCGGTTGGGGCGCAGCACAGGGCGAAGCACGGCGTGGGGTGAGGCGGCGATCGGTGACGTCGCAGTGGCGGCGGTGTGTAGTGATGAGCTCGCCGAGGGCGGCGACGAATCATGTCGGCGTGAGGTGGTGCGTGGCTAGGGGTTTGTGGGCGGCGGTGCCGCGAGGTGGGAGGTGACGGCGCAGCGCTGGAGAGGTGCGGGAGGTGCAGATTGGGCGCGAGAGGTGTGAGATCAGTGGCAAGGCAAGATCGGGAGGTGGCGTGGCGACGCGGCGTGGCGGAGCGGCACGACTGAGGGAGGAACAGAGCTAATTTGCTCGGCGAGTGGAGAAGGTGTAGATCCGGAGCATGGGTTGGATCGGCGTGGTGGAGGCAGAGAAATGGAGAGAGGAAGGAACGGAGAGGAAGAAGAAGGGAGGAAAAAGAAAGAGGAAGGAAGGAAGGAAGGAGGAGGAAAGGAGAAGAAGAATAAAAGAGGGTGGACAGGAAACAGAGAGGAAGGAGGAGGGCAAGAAAAAGGGAGCTCGCCGACGGTGAAGACGAATGAGAGAAAAGAGGACGAATTGTGGTGAGAGAGGATGAAGGGAGAGAGCACCGACAGCTCACCGGAGGGGAGAAGAGGAAGAAAGGGGGTGGTAGAAATGGGGAAGGAGACTGGCGACTCGCCACCGGTGTGGACCTGGCTGTCGGCGGCAAGCTCTCCGAGGCTAGGAGAAAAGCAGTGGGGGTTTGTGGGTATGTGTGAGGCCGAAGAACAATAGTGGCGGCTAGGGCGATTTTGTTGATTTTGGTTGTTTTTCGAAAAGGCCCTCGGAGTTTTTGGTGATAGCAATTGAGTGCCTCTGAGTTAGGGTTTGGAGTTTTTGTGTCTTGGCCGATTTGCAATTAGGGGCTTGGATTTTTAGGGAATTTCAATTGGGCCCTAGGCTGTTTGGTTTGGTTGTTCTAGACTCTCAGAGACTCCGATTTCCAAGCGATCAACTCCTACGCGTCCGTGGCGATGCGTACTTCTGTACGAAATCATCTATTGACTAGATCCAGACGATGAAGCTCGTCCATTTAGCTGTAAATTACCCAAATTGCATCAACTTGTGATTAAAATGAACAAAATGCACAATCGAGGTTGAACGACAGCAGATAAAACTATACTTGAGTATTTGATGATTTTCATGACTAAAATGAGCATGAATGAGGGAAAAATATCTAGAAAATATGAACAAATATGAGAATTATCATCCCCTCAAGCTTGAACTTTTGCTTGTCCTCAAGCAAATAAAATCAGTTAATAAAGAAGGACAACAAGTAATGTATGAATGTGGCAATCTAATGTATTATAATTGTTTATTCCTCAAGCACAAGAAAACTCAAAGAGAGGTTGCAAATGATTATGAATTATGTACAAATCATGCACGACCAACCATATCAAAATCTAGCAAAGATGAGTGAAAAATATGCAAACAAGTCACCAATGCATATACATGCATATGAATATCAAAAGAGCAGTTTAAAAGTCAGATAATTGCAATGATTACATGTTTCAGCCTCGCTAGACATTCACTAATCACTTTCTAACCTTATTGAAATTTTTTTAAATTTGGTGCTTAAGCTAGCTCCTTCCCGTTCGATTTATTAATTACGGATCTCTTCATACTCTACTGTGGGTCCCTCATTCGAAGAATCTGGTGGCAACCGCCCAGGTGGGTTGCACTCAAAATGATACATCACAAGCTCACAACAAGAAGATGCATTATATATCAATGCAAATAATTAAAATAAGTACTAATCACAAGGACCAATATAACAATATTAGAGCGCCAAAATGGCGCAAAGTAGAGTTTTCTTCGACACAAGGGTCGGCACAAAACAGAACAACAACAACAAGTGACAAGACTACGATGGTCTTCATCTTCATTCGCAGTGGTGTTGGATGGGCTTCCTCCACATCGGACTCCACTTGGTGAGTGATCCTCTAGTAAGCTGGATCTTCGGGGATGGTTCCTTCCTCCTCATTGGGTTCTGTCGTTGTATTACGAATACCCCGGCAGGTTTCACGAAGGTTCCTAGCAATTGAACAGCGATGCGAGCTGACCGAGCGATCGGTCACCTCCCGTCGGACAAGAACAGAGAATGACACCAGGATCTATACAAGTTTAAATCTCAGTGGAGACCCTAGTCCTGTCGACATGCTCCCGACGCTGGTCGGCTAGGGGAGCTCTCCGCAGGAAGAGTGCTCCTAAGCACGTCTATTAGTTTTTGTGTATTGATGATAATGAATTGTCCTTGGTTACAAAAGAGGGATACAAGGGAATATATAGGCCCGAAAGATGCAAATTACTAGACTACCCCGGTTGCGGTCGTCGGATTGAGGGGCATCAACGTCATTCTGCAAATTACTAGACTACCCACGAGTGACCCTACACGGGAAACCTCTGTGGCCTTCGCCGGGACGTGGGGATACTGGTCACTGGGGCGCTTGTCACCGGGCTGGTGGCGGTGCCTGGGACGTGGGTGCCCGGGGCGCTTATCGCCGGGCCGATGGCGGTGCCTGGGACGCGGGTGCCCGGGCGCTTACCGCCGGGCCAGTGGTGGCGCCCGGGACGGGGTCACTGGGCGCTTGTCACTAGGCCCGTGGCGGCGTCTGGGATGCGGGTGCCCGGGGCGCTTGTCACCGGGCTGGTGGCGGCGCCCGCGATGGGGTCACCGGTGTGGGACCCTCATTTGAGGAATCCAGTGGCAACCGCCCAGGTGGATTGCGCACAGATAGGTTCATCACAAGCTCACAACAAGCGGAAAGCAGTAATTGCATAAAACATAATTAAACAGGTACGAGGTCACAGGGACCAATAGTACATTAACATCGCGCCCAGAATGACGCTACTTAGAGTTGCTATGAAAATAACAAGTTTATCCATACAAGAGTCGGTATCGAGATACCGAACACACAAAACAAAGCAGACAGCAACAACAAAGATCTTCACTTCTGGCGGCAACGGTCTTGGTAGGACTTTCTCCACATCGGACTCAACTCGGCGCGAGACCCTCCTAGAACTCCGAATCATCTGGGGCGTTCCCATCTTTTGCTTCATCCTCATAACCAAACGAATCGGGATTGGCGAATCCCTCTTCTGAATTGTTTGTAAAGGCAAGGGTGAGCATGCTTTGACACAATGCTCAGCAAGTCTTTTACTTAGAAATGCAATTACATAGATGAGGAGTGATCAAGAAAAGGGGTTAAGTCTTATAATCATAAATAGTATAGATTTCAATTCTTTAATCTCTCAAATAAGGGTTTTATTTTCAACAGCGGGGTTTTGGAAATCTTATGATAGACTTTAAGAAAACATTGTGAATGGCGATTCTCCATGATCCACCATTTTAAATTAACCATATTATGAAAGCTTTTCCCAAATTTTACTTGTGTTGAACCACATGGATAAATCCACCGCGAACATACTCCATGACCTGGGAGTACAGAGTATCTGATACTTTTCTTACGCTTTGCAAAGGTGTACCTCTTTTTAAATCCACTTCTTCACTCGACTTTCAAGTCGGGCCAACTCCATGCGACTTATACGCATGTGACAAGGCCGAGATCACACAACGCTTTTGCAGTCTAGTATTAACAGTATCCCCACCTGGTAAATAGACAATTAAGTCTCAAGTACCGTTGTGGGTCCTCCCCATTGCCTTACTTCCTAGCCTTGGTCTGTGTCCTCACAAGACATATGACCTTCTTGATTACAGCCGCGCACGACTTAATCTAGGCATAGGGCGACTTCCTTCTTTCCACCTTTTCCTCTCATAATTTTTCTGATCTCACACCACTCATGGACGAACTGCACCCAACCAATTTCCACGCGAGAAATAGACAGACAAACTCTGCAGGGAACTGCTAATACCAAAAAGCTACTAAGTTGTGCCTGTCCCATACCAAGCAAGTGGTTGGTACATTTTTCATGCCGCATAGAGGCACAACACAAGGTTCTTATCCTTATGAATTAATAGTGAGGAGACATTCACATACCCAATGCGCACACAGCAGCCAACCAATCAAACCATCCTCACTATCAATCCTTAATTTCACATTTTCTTTCGTAAAAGGGGTTTCAAATTCATTTCTCACATATTAGCCATTTCACACCCAACATGTACATTTAAATAAGAGTAGAGTTTAAGCATAGCATCCTAGGGTGACAAGGTTGCATGATGATTCAATCTCGAAAGGGGGTTTCCACATAAGAGTTGGGTCATATCTATTCATATGTTTCTAAACATAGTTTTTATCAAATACTCAGCATGCATATATCTTAAAAATAGTTAATCTACTTTATATCAAAATACTAGGTGAGACATGATCAAGGGTGGTGACTTGCCTTGCCAAGTTGGGTCTAAGAAATCTGCTGGGTCTTCGAATGTTCCTTCCAAACCTTCTGCTCCTTGCTCTGCATTCGCACGAAAGCACACACAACACATACAAGACATAAGCATCCAGAAAAGAGGATTTATACAAAAATATATGTAAAATATAAACATGTATGCAAACGAGGGGATTTGATCAGAAACAGAACAGCGGAGAAAAGGATATTAGGGTTAGGTTCACTGGACAAGACTCGAATGCGACGAAAGTCAAAGGCTTGGCATTCGGTTCGCGAACAGACGATGTCCGAAAAGGACACAAGAATGATTTGGGGCTTCTGGATGATCAAAACTGGTGCAAGAGGTGGCATTGTGTGCCAAATGCTGTGAGGGACCTAAATGAGAAAGTGGACTTTTCAGAAAGGCCCTAGAATTAACAAAAAATCACAACAAGGCTCAGGACACAGGAAATCGAATGCCACTGTACAGCAGTGAGCTGGGGCACATGCATCTGGACAAACCAGGCATGCGTTTCTTCGCCAAACATGTCAGGGAGTTAGGCGGGACCAAAACAAGGTTGCTGGTGAAAGGAATTTGGCTGGGGTGGCTTATCGGCGACGAACGGCGAAGTTGAAACCTTCGGCCACCTGAGACATGGACGAGCCACGGTGACAGAGAACTGGGGTTAGCTGAACTCGAAATTGATTGAGGGGAAATACTCCTGGGTGGTGCTGATCATTCTGGAAAAAGGAATTGAACAGAGATTAAGTGAGCGAGCTCGTCGGCGTTGTCGCTGGACTTGGAGAAGACGGTGAACGACGAACTGGCTCTACACAGCAATGCAGGTTAAAAGCTTTGGACTACACCATCTAGGGATTACAGGGAAGGTGTAGGTGGCTTCAATTTGGGGAGAGCTGCAGCGAGGCACGCCGGCGACGTGCGACGTCCACGGTGGTGCGCGAAAGTTGGGAAAACACGCGGCGCTGCACCAATTTGAAAACTGGCTGAATAGGCTTGCTAAGAAGTGGCTGAGGATCATTTAATTCTACAGAAATGGGTCATGAAAAGGATTGGAGTGAGTTTAATTTCAGAAACAGGGAATTTTGGTTTTCAAGTGATCACCGGCGATGGAGATCACCTGAATGCAATTGGTTGCTTGGACACGGGAAGATGGGTGTGGGGTGCTTACTGGTGAGCTTGGATTGCAGAGAGGAGCTACGGTTTGCTCTGGCGACGGTGGCCTCAAAATCGGCTCACCAGGGAAGAAGAAGGAACGGCGAGAAACTGGAAATTTGGCTAAGTCCTGGAGTTGTGGTTTCTTCACAGTGATGGAGGGTTTAAATAGGCATAGGGACGGAGCCAACGAGGGAAAACAGCGAGGGAATTTGTGCCGGGGATGAGATCGGCCGGGCGCAGGCGCAACAGCGGCGAACGGTGATGTGATGGCGCACAGGCGGTGTAGCAGCTTTGCTAGCTTTGTCGGGTGCATTGGGACTTTTCTTGGGACGGCGCAGATGCGGAGGCAATAGCGCAGCTCCGGCGATGACATGTAACAGCATGCAAGTGCCACGGCCACGGGCGTGCACGCGCGAAAACGGTGCTAGAGTGTGGGCGTTTATCCGCTGGTTTCAACGGGGCTCTGGTTGCTGGCACGTGCACGCGGGGTGGCTCAATCACTCACGAGCACTGGCGACAAGAGGCGATGGCTGACGGCAAGCAAACGTGGCGAGAAACATGGCGCGGCTCCGGTCGAACGGCACAGGAGCTCTGGTCGAAGGCAACGACCAGGGGCTGATCGAACAGGGACCTGAAAAAGAATAGAAGGGCTGATTTGCAATTTTGAAACTTGGTTCCAGGGGCTGATCTGTGAATTCGGTGAATGGCTTTGATAAAAAGGGTTTTGACTTTGCCAAATTAATCCACAAAGTCCAAGAGATTGATTAGTAGCTAAGGATGATAAAATTTGGAGATTTAGACAAGTTTTGGGATGAACTGAAAACAGGGTAAGCTGGGTAATTGGAACTTTGAAATTTTGATAAGGCTGAAACTAGGGTTTCGAGCGAGATTTGGAAATTCCTCCAGAAGGGAAAAATGTTCAGAAAAGTGAAGGGGAGATGTTCACTGAATCAAATCAGAATTTGGAGATGATCTGCGACTTTTAGCCTTTTTGGGCTTCTCAAAAATCTGAAAAGGACTGATTTGTGAAACTTTTGGACTGATCTGCAAAAATGACCTGAATGAAGGAGTTTGGCTGCCAACATTTCAGGGTAACACTCTGGCATAACCAAGATCTCATCCTGAAATGTAGATAGACAAGGCAGGCTAGGGTTGGGAAAAATAGGGGTGTTACAACCTAACCTCCTTAAAAACAATCTCGTCCTCGAGATTCTGGTAGGTCTGAGAACAGGTATGGAAAGTTTCGGCGTAGCTCTTCCTCCTTTTCCCAAGTCGATTCTTCCTCTGAATGGTTATTCCATTGGACTCTGCAGAATCGGATGGTTCTTGATTTCAATTTCCTTTCGCTGACTTCGAGTATCTTGATGGGGTATTCTTGGTAAGACAAATCTGGTTGTACTTATGTTTCTCTGGGAGATATCTGTTTTGTTGGTTTCTTTAAACACTTCCTCAGTTGAGACACATGGAAGACATTGTGGACTCCTGCTAGTTCAGGTGGTAGTTCTAACTTGTATGCTACCTCTCCCTGCTTCTCCAGAATCTTATAAGGTCCAACATATCTCGGGCTCAATTTTCCTTTCATTTGGAATCGACGCACCCCTTTGTAAGGTGTTACCTTGAGATAGACGTAATCACCTTTTTCGAATGAGAGTTCTCTTCTTCTGTGGTCGGCGTAGCTTTTCTGTCGAGACTGAGCCGTTTTTATTCTTTCCTGAATGATCTTCAAATGAGCTGTGGCCTCTTCCACTAGTCGTGATACTAAAAATTGCTTTTGGCCTACTTCGGCCCAGTATAAGGGAGTACGGCATGTCCTTCCGTAGAATGCTTCGTATGGTGCCATCTTTATGCTTGCTTGGTAGCTGTTGTTATATGTGAACTCAGCATATGGTAGGAATGATTCCCAAGAAGCTCCATATTCCAAAGGACAAGCTCTCAGCATATCCTCCAAAACTTGGTTCACTCTTTCAGTTTGTCCTCCAGTCTGTGGATGGTAAGCTGTACTGAACTTTAATTTGGTTCCTAAAACTTCTTGTAGTTCTTCCCAGAACTTTGATACAAACTGGGGTCCTCTATCAGAGACTATTGCTTTTGGCACTCCATGCAGACTAACAATTCTGGAAAGGTATAGTTCTGCCAATTGCTTGGTTGAGTACTGGTTTCTCACTGGTAGAAAATGTGCTACCTTTGTTAGTCTATCTACTATGACCCATATGGAATCGTAACCTTTCCTGAGATTTACCTAAGACAAGAAAAGATAAGGATAGGTTTGCTGGAGATCTTCTTCCTTCTCCCAAGTGGCTTCTTATTCTTGAATGATTTCCCTACTAAACTTTACACAACTTGATCTTCTTTCTTCTGAGTTGGCGTTCATTAGTGGTTAGGATTCTGATCGGATGCTCAAGGTAGGTAAGATTCTTCTGTAATGCTACATCTTGTACCTCTATCTGGTCAGTAGACTCTTTTAAACATTTCCGGAGCTGACAGTCATGAAGCATATCATGTACTCTTGCTAATTCCAAGTCATAAGTTGGATAGTTTCCTTCATGTGATCTCAATTGACGTGAAGCGTCAGCTACTACCCGACCTTGTTGTATTAACACACAGCCTATTCCTTGCTTCGAAGCATCACAGTAAACTACAAAATCTTCTTTGCTGTCTAGCAAAGTAAGGACTGGTGTTGTTGTCAATTTCTGTTTCTGCTTCAACCTCTGAAAACTTTCTTCGCACTTAGTGGTCCATTCAAATGCAATATCCTTCTTTAGCAGGTTAGTAAGAGGCTTAGCAATCTAGGAGAATCCTTCGATGAATCTCCTATAGTAACCTACCAATCCCAAGAAACTTCTGATTTCTGGGACTGAGGTGGGCCGTTTCCATTCCTTGATAGCAGAAATTTTAGTTGGGTCCACTGAAATTCCTTCTGCTGTCAACACATGTCCAAGAAATGTGATTTTTGACATCCAAAACTCACATTTCTCAAACTTGGCATAGAATTGCCTTTCTCGTAGCCTTTCCAAGACTAGATGTAGATGTTGTTCATGCTCTTCTGTGCTCCTAGAATATATCAGAATGTCATCTATGAATACTATGACAAACTTGTCAAGGAAATCCATAAATGTGCTACATGACATTCATGAAGGCTGTTGGGGCATTGGTTAATCCGAATGGTACTACTGTAAACTCATACAGCCCGTATCTGGTAGTGAAAGCAATTTTCGAGATATCTTCCTTCTTGATCTTCAGTTGATGATATCAAGACTTCAAGTCTATCTTGGAAAATACTTTAGCTCCTCGAAGTTGATCGAACAAGTCATCAATTCTTGGTAATGGATACTTGTTCTTTATGGTAACTTCATTCAGAGCCCGATAATCTACACACATTCGTAAGGTTCCGTCCTTCTTCCTTACGAATAATACCGGGGCTCCCCATGGTGAAGTACTGGGTCTGATGAATCCTTTATTTTCCAAGTCTTCCAATTAGCTCTTGAGCTCTTCTAATTCAGAAACTGACATCCGGTAGGGTCGTTTTGCTATGGGCGCTGCTCCTGGTTTAAGCACAATAGAGAACTCTATGTCTCTATCGGGTGGCATTCCTGGAAGTTCTTCTGGAAATACATTAGAATATAGCTGTACTATAGGTACTTGTTCCAGACATATCTTCTGCATTGCTTGAACAGATCCTAGCGGTTCCCTGGTTGATGATCTTTCCGCATGGAATAAAACTTTCTCCCCTTGACTACTGACAAGGCTTAGGATTTTCTCTTCACAGTCTACTAGACCTTTATGTTGGGACAACCAATCCATGCCCAATATAATGTCTAAACCTTGCAGTTCTAAAATTAGCAGATTTGCCTTGAATTCTACCCCTTCTATACTGAAGGTTATATTCGGGCAGATTGAGTAGACAGATAGTCTAGCCCCTGGAGTTCGTATAATCATGGGGTACTCTAATGGTGCTATACGCATTTCAATCTCAGATGCAAATGCTTTTGACATAAAGGAGTTTGTAGCACCAGGATCAAATAATATTAAGGCAGATGCAGACTGGATCAGAAATCTACCTAGAAGAATGTCGATGGCGTTTCCTGCTTCTCGGATGGAGGTGTAGTTTAACTTTCCTCCTGGAGTTGCCATTGGTGTTCTACCTCTTCTTCTTCCTCGATTGGCCATGCTTCCTCCTCTTCCTGGTGGAGTTCCTCCAAATTTTTGTGGTTGTGACACCGGTACTCTGGGTGCTTCTGGCTGTGTTCCTGCCTGTAACCTGGCGACAGGTGATGGAAGTTGAATCCAAGGACAAAATTCTCTATGATGTCCACGCTGCCCTCAGTGGAAACAATGAATGTTCATCTAAGGGTTTCCTCTGCTTCTGGTAGCCATGGCTCCTCTTCTTTGTAGGTTTCCTTTCCTGCAAACTAGGTTGCTCCTTCTGTGGAGGATTGGAACTCTGAGATCCTTGTTGAAACAAAGGGTCTCTTACCATAGGGTCTTCTTCCTGTGAAGTTTGTTCCCTGTCTTCTCTACCGCTTCGGGATCTCCTTCTTGCATCAACCATGGTGGCTCTAAAAAGGGTTCAAACTAATCTAACTAACTAGGGCCAGCTAAGACAGCAGTGCAGAAAATAATGCAAACTACTTTAATGCATGAAATACTTAGGCTACTAGCCATAATGCACAAGTTAACCATTGCATAAGCAACAATGAATCACAAGGCTATCAAGATCATCCACCAGCTCTATCTATACCACCCCCTAAGACACTCTGAAACGACAGAACGCACTCTCACAATCTTACCGAATTTTAGAAAAATCAAGGTTTTGAAATAAAGGTTTCTAAGAGCTACAAAGCTCATTATTTTTCTCAAAATAAAGTTTTCAACAAATAGTTTCTAAATAAATTACGTCTTCCTGGCGTAGCCAATTTCTAAAGGTGTCGTCCTACAGCCAAGTTCTCATGCTGCTCTGATACCAAACTTTTTGTCGCGCCCCTTCCCGACTCCGACAATGAGGGCGCGTCCCTTGTCAAAGGGGACAGCGACCAGAATTCCCCTCGGGAAGTGCAGGGGGCTAATCAGCCGCTATGCCGCAGACTTCGGTGCATCGATGGCCGCGGCCTTACCGCCCGCCGCACATTGAACGCTATAATGGTGAGGTCGACCCTTATGAATTTGTGCAGGTGTATTCCACGGCCATCTCGGCGGCTGGGGGGGACGAGACAGTGTAATGCAACGTCTTCCCCCTCTACCTCACCGGGATCGCCCGTTCATGGTTCTACAACTTGAAGGCCGGCTCCATCAAGTCCTTCGTGCAGCTCAAACGCGAGTTCTGCGCGAACTTCGAGGGGAACTACGTGCATCCCCTGGACTCTTCGCAGCTGTGCACCATCCGACAGAGGACGGGGGAGACCATCTGCAGCTTCTTCAAGCGCTTCGCTCAAGTCAAGAGCAAAGTGGCTCACGTCCCCGACTCCACTGTCATCGAGGCATGCAAGAGCGGGATTCTCCCGGGGGAGCTCCACCGTAGGCTCTCCCGAAGCTTCCCCTCCTCCGCCGACGAGCTCTTCAACGTACTTGAGAAGTACGCTCGGGCGGAGGAGGATGACCTCTTGAAGAAAAACCAGGGGGCTCCCGCCCCCGCTGATCGAGGGGCCAGGGACCCCCTCAAACGCCCCAGGCAAGGGGGTCGTAACGAGCCACGTCCTTGGGACACTTTTGTCCTCGAGGGCGGAGGCGGCTCGCGTGACGCCCCGAGGGGCAACCGCCCTTTCCCCAAGCCGAAAGGCCATGGGGGAGGACAGTCGTCTCGCGGTCGAGACGACCCCGCGTGGGGAAGCAAGGATGGACCCTGGTGCACCTTCCACAGGTCCAGTACCCATGCCACCCGGGAATGCCATCAGCTGTTGCAGCAGTTCGTGGAGTTCCTCGACTAGCATGGGCAGGGGGGGGGACTCCGGCCTCCTTGCCCCCTTAGCCGGCCTTACCGGCCCTTCCCGCTCCCGCGGGGGGACAGCAGGGACGAACGCAGGAGGGGGAGCCATCAGAAACTCTCCCCTTCCAAACTTTCGAGAGGCGTGTCAACATCATCATGGGAGGGTTCGCTTCCGGGCGGGACTCCAAACTTCAGCGCAAGGAGTATGCGCGCGAAGTAAAGGTGGTGGGGGTGCTACATACGTCTCCAGCACCCAAGTGGTCGGACGTCCCCCTCACCTTCACGGCGGAAGACACACGTGGGGTTCACTTCCCCCACGATGACGCGCTCATCGTCTCCGCCACCATCTACAACTGCCACCTGGCCCGCATCCTAGTGGACGGCAGGAGCTCCGCTGATGTCCTCTACCTGAAAGCCTTCAGGGAGATGCAGGTGGACGAGAAGCTTTTGCAGCCCGCGGCAGGGCCTTTGCAAGGATTTGTCCCGGGGAAGGCGATCCACCCAGTGGGGAAGGTGGATCTCCCCATGACGTTCGGCACCCCGGAAAACTACCGGACTGAGATGGTCCTGTTCGATGTGGTAGGCCTCGCCTCCGCCTACAACGCGATCATGGGGAGGATCACGATCAACCGTTTGGGAGCGGCCATCCACCAAAACTACCTCTGTGTGAAGATCCCCGGGCCTGACGGTGTGATCACCGCCCGGGGAGACCAAGATGTGGCCCGCGCTCTATACGAGCACACCGCCGCAATGATCAGGAGCGTCAACATCATCAAGGCCCCAGGGGGAGAGGCCTCTCCCTCGGAGTCAGACGTCCCTGTCACTACTACAGAATTCATCATCACAGTCGGGTCAAAACAGACATCACAGACGGTTCTTACCCGTCAGTGATATTCGAGTCAGTGATAATCATGTACTATCACAAACGGTTTTTGATGTTTTCAACCGTCTGTGATCTCTCCATTCACAGACTGTTAAAAGATCAGAACCGTCTGTGATCTCTCCATTCACAGACTGTTATAAGATCAGAACCGTCTGTGATACTCATACTTCACAGACTGTTATAAGATCAGAACCGTCTATGATCTCTCCATTCACAGACTGTTATAAGATCAGAACCGTCTGTGATACTCATACTTCAGAGACTGTTCTAACATCAGAACCGTCTCTGATACTCATACTACCACAGACGGTTTTAATCTCAAAACCGTCTCTAATAATTTGAGTTTCGCAGACGGTTCTGATGTCACAACCATCTGGGATCCTCAAATTACAGAGATGGTTCTGAGATAACAACCGTCTGTGATACTCAAATTATCAGAGACGGTTTTGAGATCAGAACCGTTTGTGATACTCAGATAACCAGAGACGGTTTTGATATCAGAACCGTCTGTGTTATGACATCAAAGCCGTCTAAGACACTCATACTAACATAGACGGTTTTGATCTCAGAACCGTCAGTAATAATATAAGTATCGCAGACGGTTCTGATGTCAAAACCGTCTGTGATACTCATATTATCAGAGACGGTTATGATCTCAGAACAGTCTGTGTATTTAGAGAATCACAGACGGCTGTGAGGTCAAAACCATCTGTAATACTGAACATCGCAGATGGTTTTTAGGTTAGAACCGTCTGTGATAGTGTGATAACACAGACGGTGTGATATCACAGACGGTTTTTAGGTCAAAACCATCTGTGATAGTGTCATTATTTCTTGACTGTTATAATCTCAGACGGTTTGAAAGATCAAAACCGTCTGTGCATATTATGCACAGACGATTTTGTTCTTACAAACCGTCTGAGATTTAACAGTCACCGATGTCCTCTGTACAAATTGCATTTCATATAATACAGTTCATGAATTTCATACATGCATAGTACTCAAATATATACAGTCTCATATATACACAACTTAGAAACATGTACAAATAGCATTTCATATGAACAAATAAATGTACAATTGAACTCAGAAATATGTACAATTGAACAAATAAATGTAATCGACAATTAAAGTCAGTGTGTTAGATGTACAAATAAATGTAAGGCCGCACTAATACGAACCTTGCGGGTCCCTAAACTTCCCCTTGTTTGATATGACCTCCGAAAGGAAAAACTCAGCGAGCATCCCTCGGACAATACCAATCTGCCGAGGGTCAAGGCTTTCTGAAGGGAAGTCGACCCCCTGCAGCAAGAGTTGGTACATAAAAAATTAGCTGCAGTTGTAAATTATGTCAAATCGATACAAAGGGGAGCAGTTGTATACCTCGGGGAAATCTGGCCGGTGAGGGGTGATGATCAGGTCATACATGTGGCGCATCACGTAGAACCCACATGTATTGTCGTCCGGCTGCTGATGGCACTGCCAATTTACAGACCGAGAGTTAGGTGGGGACAAGTTATAAAGTAAAACAGATGCCAGTTGAAATTTGTACCGAAAATTATAACCACTGAAACTTATCAGCTCGCCGGTCGTGTTGTCTCCCTACCTCGGCAAAGTACTTCGTGAAAGCCCTGCAGATAGTTAAAATTGACAGTTTGAGGATAGCCGAAATTAACAATTTGAGGACAATAAATCTAGATGCATGCAAGACAGGTCTACATCACCTTTCGAATACATCTCGTGCGCCGCAATACGAGTACCCTTTCCTCTGCAATGAGTCAAGGTAGAACACCTTGTTGCTTTTCGGAATAAGTAGCAGCAGGATCCAGTGGTAGCTACATATTACACGTAAAGAATTAAAAATTTAATCTAAATTTGGGGGTGTGCACATGGAGACACTAATCTACGGGTGAAGTACTGATGAAAGCACTCACCTCTGGTTGTAGGTGACGAGGATTGTCACCCAGGTCACTTCTAATAAACTTTTGGTTCAAGACAGGTTCAAACCAGACATATATCTGGCAATGCGAACTCAAGCTATTCTGAGGGGCATCGCCATAAGGTCGCAAGCTTTACTCGATCAGGTCGCGGGCTTCGTGCGATCAGGCCGACAGCTTTGCGCGGTCAGAAGTTCGTATGCTATACGCGAACTGGATATCCGGGATGTTGCGCGGTCAGCCCACATTCCGCGGTCAGAACATTCTCGACCAGGGTGCTTGGAGTTCATTCGGTTATCCATATAACAGGATATTCCAAGCATCCCGAGGATTCCTCCACGTTGAAGACCAACCGTCAGAGGTTAATATATGCGGTTATTCGTGATTAACACGTGTTAATAACCTCCGTCGAAGTTAACAGCAGTTCTCTAAAAACCGCATCCAACCGTTTGATGCAGTTTCTTCATATATTACCCTTTCGACCAGTATAAAAGGGTGGCATAGAGGTCCGAGGAAGGGGGGACATCCAATCCATTTGGAAGAACAAGACTCCTGAAGCAAGTGAGACATAACGCATCTCAACCACTAAAAACAGCCAAGTCTACGGCCTAAATTAGATAGTTCTTACAAGCCTCCTTGGCTTTACTCTGTACATTTACTGTCGCACCCCGAGACTGGGACAACGACTACTCCTGTAGAGACCTAGCTCGCTGCAGCTAGTCCCATTCTCACAAACCTTTGACTTCCCAGGATGAGTCAAACACAGGAGTATATTACATTGCAACAGAGTACTCACAGAATATTAAGCAGTGTGGCCTGCTGGCCTTAATATTACATAAAGAGGATTACAATGCCTACAAGGCATTCAGGGTTTAACAAAATATTTAACTACGCAGCAGAAGATAGGTGACCCTCCCACAAAAGAAGTTGACGGCAGAACAACACACTTCAGGGTTCTGGCGGAACTGATTCTCCTCCTTCTGGATCCACGTAGTACTCCGTGCCATCATCTTGATCAAAGTAGGCTCCATCTATTGAGTTGAATGTTGCAAGGGTGAGCACTTACGTACTCAGCAAGTCATAGGTAAGAGTAGATACATATAGTAGTGATGATATGAACCTAGACTAGTCAAGAATTTTGGATATTTGTAAAATAATCTTTTCCTTTCTCATCTCATCTTATGGCAGCACTTTTCATAATATACATCATCATTCATGTTCACTAGATTATAGCACTACCGCGACACGTCGACACACGACAGCCCACGGCAGCACTCCTTATCATGACAACACATGTCATTTGGGTAATCTTGATTTAAACATATTTTATTTAGAAAATAGTACTTGTGTCACACCCCGTGGATTTAATCCACCGCAGCAGACTCCTATAAACCCGGGAGCTCAGAGTATTCGAATACGTTTTTAACTCTGCAGAGAGGTACCAATTTACCCGCAAGATATTCCACTTTCAAACCTTTCCTATCATAACAAAATGATTGGACCCCTGACTCACTTCATACTGTGAGCGGCAAGGTGGAAATAACAAGAACTTTTGTTATGTATCACTTACAATTCACCCCCGACCCTGTGGCTCTCAGCGAGGCACAGTTGTGGCAGGTTGTATCCAAACCTCCACCCCTTTGCTTATTCCCATTACTGGGTCAGCGTGCTTGATCACCTTCAGTGATATGTGTGGGAGCCGCGCTCCGTGTTTATCGTGCATCACTACACATCTCATGCAGGGGTTTCATGTGCGATCCACATAATTACTTGTTCAGGCCTGTCCCATACCAGGCTTGCGGTTAGGACGTTGTTCATGCCACTAGACGCACAACACAAGGTTCTAGTCCTTATATGCCAGTGACCAGACCATCCACAACCCTGCACCTTCAGTGCCTGCATTCCTTTGCAGTCTAGCACCTCCAGTGCTACAGCCATCCACACCATTTTTCTGGTCACGGCTAGGGGTTTTATTTCATCAATATAACTATATAGATACATATAATAGTTCATGGCTCAAAACTTGTTTATTTCACATTTCACAGATAACCAGTCTAGCACTGCCAATTCATAAGTCAATCATTCTTAATCTTTCACATGCGATATTGCCTATATTCAAGGTTATATTATAGCAACATTTAAAATATAGGTTCAAGATGACCAAGGATATGACTTGCCTTCCGCGTCGTAAAATACAGCAGTCGATGACGGGTCAACAGCAAAATCTTCAAAGTCAGCTTCTGAATCTGCTCGACGACAAACAAACACACCAAGATTACTTATAATATTTAAAATGTTTTAAGACTTATATGCAGAAATGCTTAACAAGAATGATTGAACTAAACTGGAGATAAGTTGAACTGCAAACTGAACTGAGTCGAGATTCTAGGGTTTCAAGGAATTTGGGCTAAGGATGGTGATTAGGTAATCTTAGGGTTTCAGGATTGCAATAGGGATAACAATTTTGTGGCTGGTTTAATCAAAACAGCGAATGTCAACAAATCGACATTCGGATCAAAGCTTGGACATAGCTTTAAGAAAAGCTAGGATGCTTATCTCAAGTTGTGGTAGTAGAAGAAAATGTAGATCACAACTCTACAAATTCAGTGGACAAAGTGGATTTCAAATTGCACAACCAGAAGTGGGTAAACAAGGTCAATGCCACTGGCTGACAAGCTTTGGCATAGAGCTGACAATGCCAAAAACTAGGGCTTAGCATAACTTTTGATCTGGAGCTCCAAATGATGCACCACTTTGTCTGGGAGGTAGGCTTGAGTAACAGGAACAATTAAGTCAACAGGATCTAGGGCAAGAAATGGCTGGAAAGCAAGAAATTTGATGATGAACAGAGATGAACTGGCTGCACTGGAGCTGTTCTGGACAAAAACTTGGCAAATCTATAACTTCTGATCTAGGCTGATTTAGGTGTGGGGCTAGAAGACAAAAATGCTCAGGAGGCTAAGGCACATCTAAATGACAAGGTGATTTGGGCTGAAACGGCCGGGAACACTTTTCCGGTCATCGGCGCTGGAGAAGAATCACTGGATTTGGGCATTTCCAACACAGGCCGTTTGAACTCGATTCCTTGCTCTAGGAGTGATAGAAGGGTATGAGTAAGCTACTGGCGACGTCAATTTGGCGGAGGATCGCCGGTGTGGCTTGGCGACGAGAGCCAGCAACTGATAAATTGCAAAATTGGGGATAGCTTCAAATTGGGCTCAAAAGATTGTTCTAAGTTCACAGGCATGCTTGATTTAGCTTACTGATCAATTTTGATTACAGATACGAAAGCTAATTTGGAGTAATTCGAGCTACATTGCCAGAACAGGGCATTCTTCGAATTTCAATCATTTCCGGCGATCACCGGCTTTAGAGTCCACCGGAGAGTAATTAGACAGTACTACACAGAGAGTTTGAGTAGATGAACTCACTGATGGCTTTAATTTGGCAGGAGATGATCTGTAGAGTGCTGGCACCGTGAAGCCTCTTGCTGGACTCGCCGGAGAAGATGACTGAAACAGGAAATTTGGAAATTGGTTAAGTCCTGGTGACGTGTGGATGGAGCTGCTGAGCACAGGAGTGCTTATATAGGCCAGGCGAAGATGGCGAAGGGGAACAATGAAGTAATTGGCTGCTGTGATGAGATCGGTTGCGTGCTGGAGCAGTAGCGGCGAAGAAACAGCAAGAGCGGTGATGCGACGGCGACAAGCTTTCAACTGATCACAATGTCGCCTCATCGGGACCTGGCAAAGCTTGTAGCAAGCGGTGGCGACAAGTACTGGCGCGGCGAGGCTACGTGGCGATGGATTGCTGACAAAAGTCACTGCTGGTCGCACGCGGGAGCAAGCACTGGTCGTTGACGTAGCAGCGGCCTTGCCACGGCACCAGCTGGAGCGAGGACACGTGCGCATTGGCATGCACGGTCACAAGTGCGGCGAAGCTTGGCCGGCGGCGAGCGTGCATGCCGCAAAGAAACACGGCAAGGCTTCTGGTCGTGTACAGCAGTTGGCCTGGTCGAAAATGGACTGATTTGCAATATTTGATTTTCACATTTGGACCAATCTGTAATTCTGGAGATTTGGAAGGTTAGAGTTGAATTTGATTTCACTAATCTGGTAGATTATATTCAACAGGGTATTTGGCAAAGATAATTGATAAGGTTTAGCACATTTGAATAGTTTTCGATACAAACTGAAAATAGGGTAATTTAGGGTAAAATAAGGTTTAAGTTTTGTCGATTTCGAATTCTGGCATTTAGGGTTCGATTTTGATATCTGCACAGAAGAGAAACTTGTGGCAAATAGCATTTTGAGAAGATTTGCCGAAGAGATTTTGAGTTTGAAGTTAATCTGGAGATTCTAGCCTTTTTGGGTTTTCAGATATCAGATAAGGACTAATTTGCGATAACTCTTGGACTGATTTGTGAAAAGAGTCTAGATGGTGAAATCTGGCTGTCAACTTTTTAGATTAAGGTATTGACATACCCATGATTATATTCCAGGAATAATCTAGTCTGAACTTGGTCAAGATTCGGATTAAATCTGTATTTCTGAAACTTAAGGTATTTGGGTAATATAAGGTATTTCTGTTTTCGAAAACAGAAGAAGTTGATAAATATGGAATTTAGAGATAGAATTGGATCTAGGTTCTGAAGACTTTTAAGTTCAGAGTAACTGATAGATCACATCTGAACAATCTGATCTTGATTTGGGGTCATAGGATAGATTTTGGAGATTTTAGGGCTTGAGATAGAAACTGATCTGGCTATTACTACAGATACATGCATGCATGCTATTGATGAAAAAGAAAATTTTCACCCCATACTCAGGGTGTTACATTTACATAGGGAAAAACCCTTCGCCTGTGAAGGGGTTTTTCTATCATTTTGTAACCCTTCGACACTCATAGTGAAATCCTAACAGGACGTAGGGCCATTACTCCTACCATCGAGGGCCCGAACCTGTATAAATCTCTCTGTGCTCCTGTTCACCATTATTCTACATACCTTCCCGGAGGGTCATCTTGAAAGGTCTCACCAATTACAAATTTTGCATAAGTTCGGCTGAGGACTCCGAGTCCGAATCGTCGACAGCTGGCGCCCACCGTGGGGCCTTTCTCAAGGCGTCCTAACTGAAATCCGGAGGTTCGCTGAAACATGGCTAGAGCATATGATTCCGAGAACGATTTCGATCTCGAGGATTATGCCCATATCCCAATGCCTTCTCCAAGCGATCCTGTCCCGGTGGAGGAGGTCGAAGGCCAAAATCTTCCACAGGTTGAATCGTCTCTCTAGGTCATGTCAATCGACCAGGGAGCAACTGGCGCAAGGTCAGAACCCACGGAGGTTCTTAATGCGCTAGGCGATGAATCCTGCCCGTCATACGACCCCGCTGAGGGAAAATATGATGATAACCCGGAAATTAGCCCTGGAAGGTTCGACCCTGATAACCTTCACCGTCTCTTTGATTTCGAGTCCGATTCGGAACAAACTGAGATGTTTTCCCCATTGGCAACCTTTTTCCCTAGGCAGTTTGCTGCGTTGTCGGAAGAAACTCCCGATCAACAGGCTGCCAGGGAAGAACAAGATCGCAAACAGAAGGAGAATCAAGATCTCGAGCAACAAAACAACGAACTACGCAGAACTGCCCTAGAGGCTCTTCAAGATGCGCAGGCTCGTTACGATGCTGCTCCAGGTTCTTCTCGACGGTCGCGTGGTCGCAAACATGACCAGACTCCTTCTTTACCACCGGAGCGTTTCCCGGTGGACGAAGAAACGATAACACCTGGTGCCCCTAGGAGAAGTACCCATGGTCGACTGCGATCTATCGCGGAGGTCATGCGTAACTTTCCTCCTACGGTCACGGATGCGCAGAAACCGGCCTTCTTTAGGATCCTGGCGGAGAGACTGGATGAGGTCGCGTCTGAGGCAACCCCAACGGCCTCTTCCCGCTCGGTAACACGTTCTCGCGAGCAAGATGGTCCTCATTCTGGTTCCAGCCGACGGAGTTACTCGCCGCCCGTACCGTCCCGACAGGACAAATACCGGCGAATGCAGGATTCTCGTAGTAGGAATCGAGTGCCCGTTCACTCTCGTTTGGGACCACGAGTAACCTCGCCATGGCGTGAAGTCGCCCGAAACCTGACCGACAGTCACAGGGCGGTTCACGGTCCTTACGTTGGTTGTAAAGCTTTTTCGCCTGGCCTGCGAGCAGTCGCTTGGCCCGATAAGTTTCGACCAGGGGCCATTGAGAGGTTTGACGAAACTCAGAACCCATCCGAGTTCCTTCAAATTTATATTACTGCCATCCAAGCGGCAGGAGGTGATGACAAAGTCATGGCCAACTACCTGCCTACAGTCCTCGCAGGACCGGCTAGAACCTGGCTGTTTAATCAGCCCGAGGGTTCCATCTACAATTGGGAAATACTATGCGATGCCATCCTCAGCAATTTCCAAAATTGTTACCAAAAGCCGGGTAAGGAGGACGACCTTCATCGGCTGCGGCAAACTTCAACCGAAACACTTCGGCAGTTTGTCAAGAGGTTTGTCGGGGTGAGGAATACCATCCCGAACATATCTGATGGCTCCGTAATCAGGGCATTTAAGCATGCCGTTCGATACCGGAGATTCACTGAGGACTTGCTTATCCACCCTCCTCGATCAGTGGCCGATCTGTCGACATGGCCGATCGATATTCCGATGCAGCCGAAGCGGTCGAATGGAACCGAATGGTCGACAAGGGGGACCTACCACCCCAACCAGGCTTCAAGGACACCAGGAAAGAAGATTCAAGCAAGAAGCCGGAGTCTTCATCGGGTGGGAAGTCAAAGAAGTCGAAGAGGAACCGCTCTGGACAGTACCGCGAGGTCGCAGTCGCAGAGAAGCCACCTTCGACCAAAGGTAATAAGTCTTCATTCAAAAATAAAACTGCCTCTAGTGGTCAAAATGTCGACCAGCCAGAAAAGTCAACTAATCCACAGGAGGGCAAGAGGTGGTGTCCGCTCCACAACTCCGCAGGCCACGATCTCAAGAACTGCAGGAGTTGGTTGAAGCAACTGGATGACTTCAACCAGAGAGCTGGGCCAATGCCAACCTTACCACCTAAAGAACAGGCGTGCGGACTTAGGGACGCCGACGGAGACGAGGAAATGTCCTACCAGGTACCTCAAAATCATGTTAACGTTATTTTTGGAGGTTCTTCTTCTTTCGTTTCCAAAAGGCAGTTTAAGGCCTTTTACCGAGAGGTTAACCAAACGGAGACATCCCTTGGCGAACCTCAGTACCCCCGTTGGTCGGATACACCTTTAACATTTGATCGCGCTGATTGTCCGGCGGGGTTAACACGACCATTGAGGCTCCCTCTGGTCATTACCCCGATCATCAGTAACGCGAGAGTTGAAAGGGTCCTGATCGACGGAGGAAGCTCCCTTGACATTTTGTTGGTCAAGGCACTCGACGAGATGCAAATTCCTCGTTCGAAGATTAAGCCCATAATCCATCCGTTTTATGGGATAATCCCAGGCCCCTCCATGATGCCATTGGGACAAGTGGTCCTCCCGGTCACTCTGGGAGAACCAGACAACTTCCGGACAGAATTGGTTACTTTTGACGTAATCGATTGTGACTCAGCTTATAATGCGATCTTTGGCAGGCCAACTCTTGCTAAGTTCATGATGGCAACGCACTATGCTTATCAATGCGGGAAATTGCCTGGCCCCAAAGGTGTCATCTCGGTCCGAGGCAGTCGCAACGTGGCACTCACGTGCGACCGGCTATCTTTGGAGATGGTCGACCAACTTCCCCTCCGCGACGCTCAGGCCGCCACTGTTACCACCGATGCGATCAAGGCTGCTCCTCGACCAGATGAAAAGCTCAAATTGGTTCCTTTGTACCCAGATGATCCATCAAAGACAGTTCGGGTCGGATCAGCTTTGGATGACAAATAGGAACTCGACCTCGTTACTTTCCTCCGGGCTAACGCAGACGTGTTTGCGTGGAAACCGTCCGACATGCCTGGTGTCCCAAGGAAAGTAATTGAGCACAGGTTAGCAATTCGACCTGGACAATGACCAATAAAGCAAAAGCTCAGGCGTTTTGCTGCTGACCGACAGGAAGCCATCCGAGAGGAGTGGGACAAACTCCTACAGGCCGGGTTTTATCCGTGAAGTGGATCACTCGGAATGGCTCGCCAATCCGGTCATGGTCCGCAAGTCAAATGGCAAGTGGCGCATGTGCGTCGACTACACTAGCCTCAACGCTGCCTGCCCGAAGGATGACTTTCCCCTTCCCCGCATCGACCAGCTAGTCGACTCGACTGCGGATTGCGAACTGATGAGTTTTCTGGACGCTTACTCAGGATATCATCAAATTAGCATGGCAGAAGACGATGAAAAGAAGACTGCCTTCATCACCCCGTTCGGCACATACTGCTACGTCAGAATGCCGTTCGGCCTCAAGAACGCAGGTTCCACGTACCAGCGCTTGATGCAAAAGACCTTTCTTTCCCAGATAGGGCGTAATCTCGAAGCATATGTAGATGATTTGGTTGTAAAAAGTACCAAGAGATTGTCTCATTTGGACGATCTCGCTGAAACCTTCTGTAATTTGAATCGCTTTGAAATAAAATTAAACCCGGAGAAATGTTCTTTCGGGGTTTCTTCAGGAAAACTCCTTGGTTTTCTTGTGTGTTCCAGGGGCATTGAAGTTAATCCTGAGAAAATCAGGGCTATTGAACAAATGAGATCGCCCTCAACCATGAAGGATGTTCAACGCCTGGCTGGTCGCATGGCGGCTTTAAGTCGTTTTATATCACGACTAGGCGAAAGGGGATTGCCTTTCTTCAAAGCCTTGCGGAAGCATCATAATTTTATATGGTCAGATGAGGCCGAAAAAGCATTTTATGAGGTAAAAACATATCTATCCAGTCCGCCAGTATTGGTGTCTCCCGACAAAGGGGAACCACTGCTTCTTTACCTGGCGGCCACACCACACGCGGTCAGCGCCGTTCTGATCGCAGATAGGGAAGGAAAACATAGACCCGTCTACTATGTGAGCGAGGTACTTCATGGTCCTAAGGAGCGCTACCCTGAGGTCCAGAAGATACTTTACGCACTACTGATGGCTTCCCGTAAGCTACGACATTACTTTCAAGCGCACAAGATCACAGTACCCTCCTCTTTTCCTTTGGGGGATATTGTCCGAAACCCAGAGAAATCTGGTCGAATCGCCAAATGGGCGGTCGAACTCGGTGCCTTCGAGATCCATTTCACGCCCCGCACGGCGGTTAAGTCTCAGGTTTTGGCCGACTTTGTGGTCGAATGGACCAACCCTGAGCCACCCGTGCAGTTGGCAGAGGAACTGGAGTGCCCCGATTACTGGACAATGTACTTTGACGGTTCCCGTAGTTTTCAACACTCGGGGGCTGGACTAGTCTTAGTTACGCCCCAGGGCAAACAGCTTAAGTATGTCATTCAACTACACTTTGTTGCGACTAACAATGCAGCAGAGTATGAAGGTCTTCTTGCAGGGCTCCGGGCAGCAAAATTCCTCGGAGTCCGTTGATTAGTGGTGAGGGGAGACTCACAACTGGTCGTAAACCAGGTAAACAAGGAGTACAGCACCTCCGATGAGACAATGGCTCATTACCTGGGGGAAGTGAGGAGATTGGAAAAACACTTCAGTCATTTCGAAGTCCAATACATCCCACGAAAGGACAATATTCTCGCAGACCAATTATCCAAAATTGGGTCCTCACGCTCATCCGCTCCGGCAGGAGTGTTCATTGAACACTTGGACCGTTCTTCGATCATGACTTCGGTCGAGGATGATCCGGTAATAGCCTTCGTTACCAACCTCGGTCAGGAACAAGATTGGACTCATCCATTGAGGGTCTATCTTGAACATGGGACCCTACCCGAGGACGAAACCGAAAGTGATCGGTTAATTCGAAAAGCGCATCTGTACAAACTCATAGATGGGATTCCGTACAGAAAGGGTACTCAAGGAGTATTCATGCGTTGCATATCTAAGGAGGAAGGAAAATCCCTCTTGAAAGAAATACATGACGGTGTATGCGGTGCGCACGCGTCATATCGGACACTGGTCGGAAAGGCTTTTCGACAAGGATTCTATTGGCCTTCGGCACTTGATGATGCCAAACATATGGTCAAGACGTGTCCCCAGTGTCAGTTCCACGCAAGACAAGTTCATCAACCTGCCTATGCGTTGCAAATCATTCCTCTCGCATGGCCATTCGCGGTCTGGGGGATGGATATCGTCGGTCCTATGCCACAAGCGGTCAATGGGTACAAGTTTCTGTTCGTAGCCATTGACACATTTACAAAGTGGATTGAGGCCGAACCAGTACGAAACATTACCGCATCAGCCGCACAAAAGTTCTTCCATAAGAACATTGTGGCACGATTTGGTGTTCCAAACCGTCTCATCACAGACAATGGTTCTCAGTTCGCCAGCGGTCTTTTTCTGGACTACTGCGATCAGGTTGGGACCAAGATGTACTTTGCTTCTGTGGCACATCCACAAAGCAGTGGTGCCGTAGAACGAGCCAATGGGCAAATACTGCAAGGCATTAAAAAGCGCGTCTTTGATCACCTTAAGACCCGCTCGGGGGCTTGGGCAGATGAGCTCTATACCGTTCTATGGGCATTACGGACTACTTCTAGTCGAGCCACCGGTGAGACGCCCTTCCATTTGGTCTATGGGGCCGAGGCTGTATTGCCTATTGAAGTAAGTATTGGTTCTGTTCGGACAGATCAATTCGAACAGGTTAATCAGTCCGAACAACGGGCGCAAGATCTCATCCTCTTAGAAGGAAGGCGTGATCGCACCCTGATTAAATCCGCGGCCTACTTGCAGGCTTTACGCAGGTATCACAGTAAAAAGGTGCGACCACGTGATCTCAACGTGGGCGACTTGGTTTTACGAAAAATTCAAGACCAGTCTAATCGCAACAAATTCTCCCCAAAATGGGAAGGCCCTTATACTGTTGTCTCTGTGCCGCGAACAGGATCGGCGCGGTTAGCTATGGAGGATGGTCGGATTTTGTCCAATACTTGGAACATCGATCAACTTCGCAAGTTTTACGTGTAAATATTCCAATCCCTTTTTTCTTGTTCAATTAGCATATTTTCATAAAATAAAATATGTTTTGCTTTCATACAATGAGTTTTTCTCTTTAAGCCCGTATCATTTGCATTCGACCTGGGGGCTGACCGCCGGCGGTCAGATCATTACAACAGTTTAATCGGATTGGCTGGTCGATCTCATGACCACTTCCAGATAAGTCACTCCTAAATAAGCCGTTTCTCAGCGCATACGGGGCTATCTGGCAAGTCCTTGGTCACCTGAGTGGCTACCAGTTTGCAATAAGGTTAGACGTTACATTGATCCTGATCGTTGGTTTAAAACGCACACCCCTGATCGTTACGCTTATGTTTTCTCCTCTGCTTATAACATTAAGGCTTCAGTATTCATAAGCAGAGGCGGGGGCTAGGGGGGATGTGCTTATAGTATTAAACTCATAATATAAAATTACAAAATATGTACTTTCTGTCAAAAATGGTTTTTTACATACATTGCATTATACACAATTGTTTGGATACAAAAATAGGGATCATTCGATCCCCAGCTCAGTCAGGAGCCTGTCTACGAAGGGCTTGACCTCCTCCATGACGGCATCGAGCAGCTCGTCACTCTCGACCTCAACCGGACCCACCAGCGCGCTCAGATCTACATCTGGGCCATGGTGAAGTCGAATCCGGCTGAGTACGGCTGCTGCGGCTGATCGAACCCTGGTTCTGATCGCATCTTCGAGTCGCCGTATATCTCCAGGGAGATACTCAAGCAGTGATTCTGCCTGGGCAGTGAGCAGCGATGTCCAGTCGCTTACGCTGAGGTTGTCTTTCTTCGATTCTACCACATCGGTCTTCAAAAGATCAGCCACAGCCTTCAGTTTTTCGAAGACCAGGAGGCTCAGCTCTTTGATCGACCGATCGGTGTGGTGAATCAAGGATTCAAGAAGCCCCTTGTCCCGACTAAGCTGTGTAATTTGACCTGCTTGCGCTGTACAGAGAGAGGAGATCATTTGCATGTTATGGATTCAAGTCTTCTTAATCAGGAATCGACTTACCAGCATTTTTTGACCGAAGTTTGTTGATTTCGATCTCTTGTTTCTTAAACATCGAGACTGAATTGAGCCTCAGTTTGGCCACCTCTTTCTTCAAAAATGTAACCTCTCTGCAGCGAAATCAAGGCAGTCACAACCAAAATGCACCCATACTAACCAAAGGGTAATGATCCTCACCTGCGCGAGCTTTCGCGTTCTTTCTGAATGGCTTCTATACTGGCCATCATAGCATGCGACTGGCCTGTTAACCAGGATAACCCCTGTGATGCAAAGGAAGAGGATCAAAGGTGTCCTAAGTACAATTCAGGCACGAGAGCAGAGGTTCATTATACCTTCATAAATTTTTGTAAGGTAGCATCATCCAATCCAGCGGGGATCCTCGCCAGAGCCCCGGATGTGCTTACCACAGGGACAGTCGGTGGGAGTGCCGGCTGGGCGCTACCCCCAGTAGTCATCGGTCACGACTGGATCCCTGCATTTATTCCTTCCCCTGTGGTCTGGACGACTTCCTGGACCATAGGGGTGGAGCGTTCTTCGTTGGAAGCTCCTGTACCAGCTACGGCTTCAACCCCTTCGGAGGCGGTTGAAGGGCTGGACGCCGTCTTTCTTTGCCTGACAAAGAAGACAATTTGAGCAACTTTTATCACCATTTATTATAGCCCAGTTAAAGGTTCTTACCTTATATGAAATCCCATCCGCCCCTGGGATTTCTGGGAAGGCCCCCCTTGAGAAGGAGAACCGTCGTCGGTTCTAGCTTTCTTCTTGACGAACAAGGCATCTCCCCCCTGGATGTGTTCTGCTATGAGCATATTCCTAAGAAAAAGATAGAGACAAAAAGCAAGGTCTTTACCTGAGCTACCAGGCTGACTGGTGGGGCTGCATCTGAAGGCCTTGGCAGGTCCTGGATCACCGGAGCAGCCACAGCCGGCCTTTGCTCAACCATCTCCACCTCTGTCTGCAAAGGTGGAGCATTTTCCTCCCTAGGACTCGCGGTAGTCGCGGGGAGAAGCTCTTCTCCCTGTATAAACATTGACTTGTCAAAATATACAGAAGGAATTGAAGAAAGTATGACCGTAAGGAATCCTTACCGAGGTCGTCCTTTCGATTAGGGAAGTGGAGACAATCAGCCCTGAAGCCTCGGGGGCTTCAGGAACTGGGAGGTCATCCGCGATCCCAAGATTTTCCTCGGTTGCAGGATCTGCCACGGCCACCTCTTCGGTAGCAGTGGTCTTTGCGGGGCAGCTTGGAGCATCACCGGATGGGAGGTCCGCGATCTTCCTCTTCCGAATGACCAGAGGAACATCATCCTCTTCCTCCTCGCTCCCCTCTCCCTGTACGACGAAGAAGTGATTCCAATATGCGCCTGGTAAAACAGAAGGGATGTGATATCTTACCGCCGTCTTTCTTGCGGTAGGAGGAATGCTCCGTGAAGATCCCTCCCCGGGATTTGGCTTGACCTTCTTGGGGGCAGGACTCTTTGTCCTGGGTCTTTGGGAGACCTTCTTCACGTTCTTCACCATTGGCTTCCCAAGAGAGCCGACGTTCTTACTCGGGAAAGTCGTCTCGGCGAACCTTCCTAGGAGCTGATTCACATTTCCGGTGGAATTGTTTAGCGCTGGACATGCATAAGACCTGAAAAACGGAAGCCAGATAGAGAATGTACCTTTCGGCGTTCCTGTTTAAGGTCGTCGCCGGCGTGAATCAGGCTCTGTGGGCGAGGCGATCCCTTAGGGCCCTCTACATCGGCATTGTAGGCCCTAAGGAGGGAGTTGGTCCGCCTCTCAATTTCAGATGGAGGCAGGACTGTTCCCGAATTCGAGTCAGAATTTGTGCAATTCAAGAATGGCAAAGCTCAGCGCCAAAGAAATAAATACCTTTACTGTAGTCCAAGGTGCTGTCCGCCATGGACCTAATCTCCCATGCCGGATGAGCCCTTTTGTGCAGAGGACTCACCCGATTCTTCACAAAGTCTCGGATGACATCTCAAGCTGTCAACCCTTGATCGACCAAGTGAAGGATCACCTCGGCATGCTTCAAGAGCTCCAAATTCATCGCCGGGGGAGCATCCAACTCGCTCGACTTCTCTGGTCGCAAATTTTCAAACCACAGGCTGCTCTCGGATGGTGGAGAGCAGTAAAACCACCTTTGGTGCCACCCGTGCACAGAGTCTCACAGGGGTGGAGAGGGATACTCCTTTTTATCCCTCAGCCAGAAGTAGATACATCCGGCGGCGTTGGTGCTCTTCGACCACGCCGAGAAGTAGAATCGCCGGAAAAGATCCACGCTGGGATACACTCCGACGAACGCCTCACAGAGATGCTGGAACACCGCAAGGATCAGCATCGCGTTGGGGTGGAGGTTAATCAATTCCCACCCATAATGCTCAAGGACATCTTTGAGGAACCGACTCTCAGGGAATCGGAACCCGCAGCGCAAGTACTCCTCAAAAACCACCAACTCGCCCCTCTTGGACGGTTGGGGTTTCTTGGTCCTTCTCCGCGGGCCGCCAGTTGATGAGCAGCCGCGGAGGAAGGATCTCCTCCTTCTCCAATGCCACTAGGCTCTCCTCAGAGTGGTGAATGGATCGGCTCCAGGATGCCATTTTTGGTGGAGAATCAAAGGAAAAGTTGGCGATTTTGGGAAGACGAAGGCTGAAGAAAATGAGGGTTTTGTGCGGCGGGAACGATGAGGGTTTTTGGCTGTGTGGCTTCTTTGAGAAGACATCTGCTCTTTTTATAGACCCAAGGCGGCGCATTAATGTAAGTAAACGTTTCATTTCAAACGTTCCATTGAATGCTTTATTCATTTCCCATAATGGATACTGCCTCTGGCGGACCCGATAAAGTATTCAGGCATCGGATCTGAAACAAAAAGACTTCTTTGTTTCGGAAACTGAAAGTGCAAAAGGACTGAAAAATTTTCAGTACTTTTCAGAAGACGTTTTTCCTTTGTATGCTTTGAACATTTTTTACGAAAAAATCATGCAACTTAATTTTTGGACGTACGGATGTATTTCTAATCGGGTTGTGGTTTGATTGAAATTATGCTTTGGATTAAGCTCCGATTCTAATCGAAGTGACGGTCCGACCAAGCCTCAATCTTGGTCGAAATTCAGTTCTAACAGCTACCTTAGGTCAAATCGCAGTATCAGATCTGGTCGCGGTGCTTTTATAAAAGCATGATTCTGATCGCAGAACTGAAATTTCCCTGTGTATGAATGGTCGCGAAAGCGTTACTCATGGCCATGTATTCACACAGAAGATGTAAAAAATAACTATTTGAAGAAAGAAATTTTTATTTCTTGCATTCTTTACATACAAAAGGGATACAGTCGATCAAAGCGTCGACTTGATCCGAAAGGAGTTTACAAAGTTCCCCAAGGGACATGTCGTTGTCAGTAGGATCTACACTGGCAACCCCCAGGGAACTAGCAACTACCCTAAGTCTATCTACATCGTCCCTAACAACAGACGCACTCTTGTCCCTAATCAAGTCAGAGAGTTCTCGCTGTTGCTGAGCGTGATCCCTCTCTCGACGGAAATGGAGCGCCTCTTCCCGGGATCGATCAAGACATTCTGTTAGACGCAGAATCTTCGAGGCCATCTCCTCGGTCTTCTTCTCCAGGGCATTCTTCTCCTCCAGAAGAGTCTGTCCGGAAGGAAGAGATGGAGCAGCAGAAGGCTGATCGCTGGAGCCTCCAACCTCCTGCATTTTGCAAAAGTTAGTCGTACTAACTATAATTATCAGCAAAAGGGGAGAAGAATTATTACCTGTCCCAGTGCATAACCCGTTGATATACCCATCTTGGGAAGAGGATCATCAGATGGTGGAAGTGCAACCTTCCCACCAGATGATTCCTTCGCCAACCCAATATGGCAATCATCTGATCGAGGGATAGTCACTGCTTGCCGACCAGAATATCGATCACCCAAAAGGATGGGAGAATTGGAGGGAAAAGGAGAGAGTTGAGAAGAATTCCTCTCCAAGGTTAAAGGCCTAACTTGCCGAGATGCATGAACGGGGAGAGTCAAAGGAACTGAAGGAAGAAAGAGACTTGCTACATCTTGACCTTTGTTCCACTGGAAGATCCTTCGTCAACCTTGGGTTTCTTCCTTAAGGGAGACAGGTCTTCAATCATTTGAGGCCCTTGTTCGACAACTTCCTCTTCATCACTCTCAATCTCGATGATGTCGTGATCTGCCATCAGGAGGAGTATGTGAAAAGGAAGAAGGCAGGATGACAAGAAAAGGACTTAGGCGTGGGGAGAAATTGTGAAGTTTTACAAATCCAGGAGCCTGGTATTTATAGCCGCCAGGGTGACGGTTTGCATTCCAGACACCTCGGGTTTCGTCAAAGCATTTACAATTTTACCTCGAGATAAAAACAGTTCTACGGCGCTATCATTGCCCGTCACATAATGTCAGAACCCGTCTTGGGAAACCAACCGTTTTTCACTTAGTGCGCCACTAAGTGGAAAAATTGAAGAGTCGGGTTAAAAATCCAATGCATGGTCTTAAAATTGGAAATAAACACGTCTCTTCGTTTTCTTCGAATTTGGGGGCTAGCTGACGAGGATTGTCACCCGGGTCACTTCTAATAAACTTTTGGTTCAAGACAGGTTCGAACCAGACATATATCTGGCAATGCGAACTCAAGCTATTCTGAGGGGCATCGCCATAAGGTCGCAAGCTTTACGTGATCAGGTCGCGGGCTTCGTGCGATCAGGCCGACAGCTTTGCGCGGTCAGAAGTTCGTATGCTATACGCGAACTGGATATCCAGGATGTTGCGCGGTCAGCCCACATTCCGCGGTCAGAACATTCTCGACCAGGGTGCTTGGAGTTCATTCGGTTATCCATATAACAGGATATTCCAAGCATCCCGAGGATTCCTCCACGTTGAAGACCAACCGTCAGAGGTTAATATATGCGGTTATTCGTGATTAACATGTGTTAATAACCTCCGTGGAAGTTAACAGCAGTTCTCCAAAAACCGCATCCAACCATTTGATGCAGTTTCTTCATATATCACCCTTTCGACCAGTATAAAAGGGTGGCATAGAGGTCCGAGGAAGGGGGGACATCCAATCCATTTGGAAGAACAAGACTTCTGAAGCAAGTGAGACATAACGCATCTCAACCACTAAAAACAGCCAAGTCTACGGCCTAAATTAGATAGTTCTTACAAGCCTCCTTGGCTTTACTCTGTATATTTACATAGGGAAAAACCCTTCGCCTGTGAAGGGGTTTTTCTATCATTTTGTAACCCTTCGACACTCATAGTGAAATCCTAACAGGACGTAGGGCCATTACTCCTACCATCGAGGGCCCGAACCTGTATAAATCTCTCTGTGCTCCTGTTCACCATTATTCTACATACCTTCCCGGAGGGTCATCTTGAAAGGTCTCACCAATTACAAATTTTGCATAAGTTCGGCTAAAGACTCCGAGTCCGAATCGTCGACAGTAGGGTACAAGTATATACTCCTTGTCGACCTGAGCAAGCAACCCTCTTTTGATGTAGTCGACAACGAAGTCTGCGTCGGTCCTAAACATCACCTCGGCGACCATCTGGGGGTCCAAGAAACCAACAGGTATGCCCTTAGATTTGGCATAGTTGGTCATGCAGCTGCATGGAAGTAACCAATTAATAAATGACATATATCCGTATATGCACGGATAGTAGGATACTTACAGCACCCAAGACCGTAGGATTGACAAGTCGAGCGCATCTTTGTTCAGTAAATTGTGCAGGTCTTCGAAGGTCACCGAGTAGGTCCCAATGTCGTTATGGAACTCTGCCATGGTGTACTTGACCATGATGTGTGTCGGACGCTGCTTCCTGGTCTGGTTTGTCCTCTTCATGTACCATGCATGCAGGCTCTGGCATGCTAACCCCATGGTCGAAATTGCGGTATCGGAGGCCATGGGCATCCCCAGAGCGAACGGTATGAGAGCTGGTGCACTCTTCTCGCTCTCCTTCGCCGGGCTCTTCTTTGCTTTTCCCCTATGTTTGATGAATTTTTGTAATAAAAATTCATTAGAAAAGTCCCATATGGCCAAATAGGCTAAAATAAAATATATATACTTGGGCTATAAAAAAAAAGATGATAAAACCAGGAAAAAAATTCCACTGGTCAAAACTGGATTGGTCAAACCTGGTCAACGCTGGTCAAATGTGGTCAACCTGGTCAAACGTGGTCAAACTGGTCAACAATCTGGTCAAACCGACATGCAGCCCGAGTTCGAATAGGACTTATCTCTAACCTTTTTCTTTTATTTAAATAAATAAAAGTCTATCTCCTATTCAAATTCAAAAAGGGGATAATATCTCTTTTTATCCTTTTGTTTATTTAAATAAGAAAATAAATCTCCTATTCGAATTCAAATCCCCTAAATATCTCTGGTTGTTGGATGGTTGCAACCAACCTAGAGCCTCTATAAATAAAGAGAGGTGCTATCCTTTTAAAAAGAAGCAGGTCTAGGTCCAAGGCAGGCTCAGAGGCAGGCACACGCAGGCGCAAGGCAAGATAGGCGTACAGGTCCAGAAGCACACGTGCCAGAGGCGGACAGATAGACGAACAGGTTCACAAAGGCGAACAGGATAAGAAGACCGGCGCAATGGGTGAGCGTTGCTCATATGCATAGCATGCATTATGCATCATACCAAACATGGAGGCCTCGTCCGTGGTGCTCGTGCTAGCCGTTCCAGCGCTGTTTTCAGCTTTCCTGAACGGGAGAAGATTGGTGATAACTTCTGATCCAGAAGCCCGATCGACCCCAGATTTTTATGACGAACAGAGACGTACAGGTGCAAGATGTCCTCCAAGTCTCAAGCCGATCGGAGATCCCTAAGATCGAAATTCGATCAGAAGAGACGCTCTGTCCAGCGCCGTTGCAGCCCGCCTGAATGGGAGAAAATTGGCCATAACTTCTGATCCAAAAGCCCGATCGACCCCAAATATTTATGGCGAACAGAGAAGTACAGGTGCAACATTTCCTCCAAGTCTCAAGCCGATCGGAGATCTCTAAGATTGAAGTTCGATCAGAAGAGAGGCTCTGTCCAGCGCCGTTGCAGCCCGCCTGAACGGGAGAAAATCGGCGATAACTTCTGATCCAGAAGCCCGATCGACCCCAAATTTTTATGATGAACAGAGACGTACAGGGGAGTACAGGTGCAACATGTCCTTCAAGTTTCAAGCCGATCGGAGATCTCTAAGATCGAAATTAGATCAGGAGAAAGCTCTGTCCAGAAGACATTTCAGCTTGTCTCACGGAGAAGATCGATGATAACTTCTCATCCAGAAGCCCGATCGACCCCAAATTTTTATGAAGAACAGAGACGTACAGGTACAACATGTCCTCCAAGTTTCAAGCCAATCGGAGATCTTCTAAGATCGAAATTCGATCAGGAGATAGCTCTGTCCAGAAGACGTTTCAGCTTGTCTCACGGGAGAAGATCAATAATAGCTTCTGATCCAAAAGCCCGATCGACCCCAAATTTTTTATGGCGAACAGTAGGCTCATGGTGAAGCAACTCCTCCAATTCTCACCTCGATCTAAAATCAAGAAGATCTCCAGAAGACCAATGCAATCAAGTTCTGTCTCGCTGAATTTCAGCTTGATATATGAACATTGCATTGAAGATAGTTTCCGATCCGACGGTCCGATTGATCTCAAACTTTGATGATCAATGGAAGATCTATTCAGAAGACTATTCCTCCAAGTTTCAAGCAGATCAGAGGATCAAAAAGCATCCATCCAGTTGGTTGAAGAGATGCTAGTGCAGTCCAATAATGTCAGAAGTTGTCAAAACAATCGAAGCTATTGATGAACGTTCCGATGTGCTGCCTATCATGCAATATGTGTTTCCTGAAGCTAAGGAAGTCAAGATGCTATCACAAGTCATTTCATCCACTTTTTCATGTCGTTGGGTACTAATGAGGCGAAGATGACGTGCTTTTTGTCCGTGACTGACGAAGCCGGACACCATTCATGCCAGGTACTGATGAGGCGAAGGCATTTACTTGTTCACGACCGACGAGGCCGAACAACCCCCTGGCCGGGCACCGACGAGGCGAAGGCCATATTTTGTGATAGTACCATAGACTGACGAGGCTCTGGATTTGCATTTTTGCATGCATGAGCATATGCATTGCATTCATTTATCAAGGGCAAAAGTTATTTTGAAGCTTGAAGACAACGATCATCAACACAGCTTAATCAGAGGTTTTCTGTGAACTCGTTTTGCAGATGTAATTAACCAGGAGCTTTTCAAAAGCCCTGAGGAACCATGAACCATGCAGTCTCCTGAAGTCAAGATGTATTTTCCTTGGCACAATGAGAGCTTGTAAATCCCAAAGGGACTTGTAATTTGTAAATTCTTTTCAGAATTAATAAAGTACATTGTCTCCTAAGATTGTACATTATATGTTCTCTTATGTGTATACTTATGTATACTGGCACGCCCGCACCACGAAAGAGGGGGGCCAATTTCCCGAAAGAGAGATTTTTTCGGCGAAACAAAATGGCACGCCCGGTGGGACATGGTTCTCCTCTCATCTTTGCTGTGCTCCGATGGTTGTCTGATTCGCTTCCATGACTCGTTTCCATATGCCCTATGTCTTTCATCCATCATGCATATGGCTGCTCGTCTATAGAGCGCCTGCATAGTAAATGTGATGATGCATAAGTTGATCAAGGAACCCCTTTTTGCAGGTGAGTCCTTCCTCAACAAACTTGCTCACACAGATGAGGAAGTTCTGATGGTTCAATTTGGGACATTGCCCCCGATGGCAATCTTCAAGTACAGCTACACAACATACTTCCATCAGACTCAAGAACCTATAGAGTTCCGGGTGACGGAGTCAAAGAAAGCACATAAACGTGCCTCTGCTAAAGCGAAGAAGGAGCGCCGTGCGTTGATGGTAGAAGCACGCAATCTTCTGAAGAATGCTGTCATCACCGACATTCAAGGTGACGTTCAAGCTGCTCAACGGCTTCGTCAGCAAGCCACCAACAGGCAGCACCATGCCACCTCTCTTCGTGTGGATGCTCCACTCATCAGTCCTGCACTGCCTACTCCAGGCGTGCAGCGCCCTGAGGTTGAGTTATTCAATGCACTGGAGAATGCCTCCTATACTCTACGGAGGCAGATGTCATTTGCCCATCGTGCTTTCAATCCCAATAGGCTGCGTAATCTTAGAAGGAAGTACCGCAAGGTGAGTGCTTTGCAGGAACAACTTGGTGCCCGCATCGCCCGCGTTGCTATCCCTGAAGAGGATTGGTCGCTCGGTGCAAATGATCTCATTGACAGGACTTGTCGCTATCCCTACATAGTGACACCGCCCTATGACTTGTTCCCTGACGAATGGGTAAATAACAAGATCAAGGACTTGCTGAGGCTTGCCATCATGAGGGAATTCTGGAGGCGCCATTCAACCAAGCGAGCAAGAATGCCTGGTCCAACAGGTTCTTTCACCCCCGAGGTTAAAGTAATTGGTTGGGAGTCATGCTTCCACGTTTCTGCGGAAGCTGGCCCATCCAATACCGATAACAAGTTCGCATTGTTGCCGAATGAAGTACCCGCTCCCGATGCTGACGAAGTACAACAACAACTCCATCAACTACGAACCCAAATGAAGAGTCTGCAGGAGCGGTTGCGAGGTCGTAATATGTCTGATTTCTCCTCTCAGCTTAGAGGGAGTTCAAGGCATGACGCCTCAAGATGCCGTCCTCAACACATGTACCGGACTTGGGCGCCTCGTCAAAAGCCTTCATCTACATCGACTTATCGGCCTAGACAAGCACCACTTCCACCTCGTTGGAATCAGTGGTCTCGTCGGCCAGAGCAACCACCACGTGTCCAGCAACAATGGCGTGTGCGGACTTTTCCACCTACATCCACTTCATCTTGGCAAGGTAGGGGCTCTTTGCAGGCACCCACTTCGCCTAGAAAGCAAGTCGACTTGCCATCTCAAGCAAGACGCACTTGGATGCCTCCTTCTCAGGCTCCTCCTCTTCTTCCAACACCACCTGGCCTGCCCAAGGCCCCTCATGCCCCTACATTCAATCAACGCAAGCGTGATCGGCGTAGGAGGAATCGTCAAATGTTGCACCAAGAGTTGGAGGATCTTGTACTAAAAAATGTACAAGTTCGTGTCCGGCCCGATGGCAGCATCCGTCCTGATGATGAGAATATCATGTTCCGCATCTCGCCGACACTGGAACAGAGTCAGAGGTATCACTACCTTCTTGACCGTTTAGCTCCAAAGCGGCATCGTGATCAACCAGTTGGAGATGTTTCAAGCCCAAGCAAGCAAAAAGAGAAGGTATCATCTCCATTAACCTTTGCAGGAACATCATCTCAGGGTGCAGGAGTTCCCAAGCGAAAATGACTCCGATCGGTCGTTGTTCCCTCCAAAGATGTGCAAATTATCATGAAGGAAGTACCACTAGAATCTGTGATGACTCTTCCCCAGGAGACTACAGAAGCTCTTGCACCAATGATTGAGGTGTCAAGTACTCAAGTCATTGGAGAAGATGCTATGGTTTGTAGGATGGTGACATCTCAACCTGAGGGTGATACTGACTCTGACTGGAGGCCTCCTCCTGTTACTCAAGAGTTTTCGTACCCTTCGGATGAGGAGATTGTCCCAAACCCCAAACCTATGGCATTCTTACCTTGCTTGAAAGGTGTCCGTTCTTGGTCCAAGTCCACCAAGGGGCAAGAAGATCAAGATGCATCAACAAAAGAAGCAATGGCAAAAGTTCCTTGTCTTCCTGTCACTTCCAGAAAAGATACTGACAAGGGGCAATCTTCTCGCCCTTATGTTGACATCGCGTCTCATCTTCCGGAGGATCCTGCTCAATTACAGGAAGTTGCAGCTCGACAAGGCATGGAGACTCGCTTGAGGACGATGGCACGTCAGAGAGCTTTAAGTTCTATGACTGAACCATCGCAAGACAATATTGAGTCGGATGCTGAAAGAGGGTCTTCTGACTCTGAGTCAACCTCTTTTCAGCAACTCCCTCACTCACCGCACTATTCCGATCTTGCCCCTTCCATCGCTTCTGATGAGGAACAATATCTTGGAATTGGTGTCGGTGATGACAACACTGCTCCAGTTAACATGGCTACAGGTCAAGGCGATGCAGGTGATGAAACCAATGCTAATGAGGAGCAAGGGGCAGATGCTAATCGTCCTACACTTGATCCTTCCATACTGCGTGCTTTTGAAGAACGAGATCGCGAGTATAAGAAGATGTTTGGTGAATTGGGAGCGAAGTTTGATCAGTTGGTTGAAGCTCTGACTAATCCTGGTCATAGAGCAATACCATCAGATCCTCCCCAACCAATTAGTGACCCTCAAATAGTAGAGTTGGAGGCTACTGCACAATCCCACCCTGCAGATAGTGGTGAGCAACACACCGCAGCAATGGGTGCTCCACCTCTCTTTTCTATTCCCACCATGCCTGCGAATGCTACACCAACACCTGCTGCATTGAAGGATTGCCACAATTACGTTGAAGACTTAATCAACCGAAGATTGAAGCAGATTACAGCTGAGAAAGCTCCTCAAACTCCTGAAACCGAGCTCGAGAAGCCTTATGAAGCATGGCATGATTTAGTGCCCTTCCCGTCTAGATGGCATACACCTAAGTTCCGTCAATTTGATGGAACCGGTGATGCGAGGGAGCACTTAGCCTACTTTGAAGCAGCTTGTGGAGACACTGCCAACAAGCCCTCACTTCTTCTGAGGCAGTTCTCAGGGTCCTTGACCGGCTCTGCTTTCCATTGGTACAGTCGTCTTCCGATAGGGTCTGTCCGTGATTGGATAGGCATGAAGAAACTTTTCAAGACACACTTCGCGACTATGCAAAAGGACATCTCAGCTTTGGAGTTGTCCCAAGTCAAGCAGAAGCGCGACGAGAAGATTGATGATTACTTATCCGTTTCCGCGACAACTATGTGCGTCTCGCCAGGGAAATGCATCAAGAAGAGGCCATTCGCATGTGCGTCCATGGGATGCAACAGCATTGGTCCATAGAAGTTTCAAGGCGTGAGCCCAAGACCTTCAGCACTTTGGGCACAGCGGTAGCAGCAACCAAATTGGAGTTTGAGAAGTCTCCTCAAATCATGGAGTTGTACAAGAATGCTGGTCATGCTGATAATGCAAGAAGCTTCAACTCAGCAACCAAGCCTCCCAACCCCGGAGTCAAGGCCAAAGCACCAGCTGAATCCCATAATGCGGTGCATGCGCCTGCTACACATTACAATGTTCCAATGTTGGGATCAAGACGTGAACCCACACCAAGACTGCAACGCTCGGCTGTTCAACGTCCAACTGTCCAAGAGATGTTGAAGAAGCAATATATCTTTCGCCGAGAGTTAGTAAAGACGTTCTTTGATCAACTGATGGCGCAACAAGTTTTGAATCTTCCTGAGCCAAGAAGACTTGATCAAGTCGAGATGACAGACAATCCTTTGTATTTCCCGTACCATAGGTACGTTGGGCATACAATTGAAGATTGTTTTGCCTTCAAGGAGTGGCTCCAAAGAGCGATTGATGAGAAGCGGCTTGCTTTAGAGCCCCAGGCTATCAATCCCGATTATCGTACCGCAAACTTTACAACAGTTTGTGAAGGTCCTTCATCCATGTAAGCAGATAATGAAGACGGAGACTTGTGGTTGCCACTTGAGCATGTGGAGCACCAACTAGCCAATTATTGGCCGGTTTCAACTACTTCCAAGCAGGGAGGAAGACCGTGGGAGACGATGGAGCGAAGACACCCACGATATAAACTCCAAAACCACATTCAGGGTCATGCTACTTCCATCTCAATGATCAAGTCACAAGCAAGACAGAGGCAATCTGATCCAAGCCGTCGACGCATGCCACCAAGATTTGTCCCTTTGTCAGAAGGAGACAAACCTTTTCCTCGACCAAACCGCACTCTTCCTACTTTGGCACCGTTCTTGCCTAAAGACTGGGGGCAACCCTCTGCACCAGTAGAGGCAAGTGATGCTGAAATACCTTCACCTTCTTTAAACATTGCCTCGTGCAATGTGATTCTTGCAGGTTACAACTCCAATACATTTGACTCAGAGGAGATATTTACGACACAAGAACGTGAAGTACTTCGTACTGACGTTTTACCTACAGAAGTTCAAGTTGAAGAGGTCAACATGAACCTGCGAGGAGGCAAGGCCTGTCCTGAACCTCTCAAATCTCGGCTGTACAGAGAAGAAAAAGAGAAGGCCTTACTCAACAAGGCTGCCAATGCACCAAGTGGTGCTCCAGATGCCCGTGCTGCTGAAGAAGAGAAGCAAGCGCAACAGGCAATTGATTATAATATCATTGCACATCTGAAGCACATTCCTGCACTCTTGAGTGTGTATGATGCTTTAATATTGGTGCCCGATCTTCGGCAGGCCCTTATTAAAGCACTACAAGCTCCTGAGTTGTACGAAGTGGCAATGGCGAAGCATCGTCTTCTCTGCAACGCCGCCAGCATAAATGAGATCACCTTTTATGATGAAGACAAGGTCATAGAGAATGGCGATCACAACCGCCCTCTCATAGAAGGGAACATCGGGAGTGCCTATCTCCGACGAGTCTTGGTTGATCTCGGGTCCTCAGTAAATATTCTTCCAATCGAAGTTTAACGCGTGCAGGTTTCTCATTTGAAGATTTGGAGCCCACAGATGTAATGATATGTGGCTTCGACAATCAAGGAAGGGCGGCCATGGGGGCAATTACTTTGAAGCTCCAAATGTCCACTTTTAGTTTCAAAGTGCGGTTCTTTGTCATTGAAGTAAATACCTCCTACTCCGCGCTGTTAGGGAGACCCTGGATACACAAGTATCGGGTAGTTCCGTCAACTCTTCATCAATGCCTCAAGTTCATAGACGGTAATGGAGATCAGCAAAGGATAGTTGCCAACAACAATCCATATACCTTCCAAGAGTCGCATCTCGCAGATGCGAAATATTATTTTCCAAGTGAAGCTCCTGGGAGGCAGCAAGGAAGAGCAACGCCAGCTGTAGATGCTCTGATCGCGCCAAGTTCACAAGAGAATTTCCTCATTGCACCATCTCTACCTGCCAGGAAGAGGGAGTTTACAAAGCGTGTCTATAGGAGTAGGGATTCTAGTTGCGAAAAATCATTCGCAGCTGTCCCTTACTTATATGGTCCTTCAGCCCCTACATCAACCCCACATAAGCAAAACTCTTCTGCTCCATTATTGTTGAAAGCGGGAGCTGCTTCTTCTTCTTCTGCACCTACGTTGTTAAGGTCGAAAATGGAAGCATCTCCAATGCTCCTTACCTCAGGCTTAAAGGAAGCCAACTCGGCTCCTACTTCTTCACCCTCCATTTCTTCGACTAACAAAAATATTGCAGGTGCTCAAGCAAATTGCAAGACAATTGCGGCCCAGGATGAGTCCTTATCTCCTTTCATCTTTGATGCATGTGGAAAACCAGGAGCACAAACGGTTTTCATGCAAAAGCGAGGACTTGTCAAAAGAAGAATAAAGCAGTTCGAAAAGGCAGCGACAAGTGCAACTTTCAGGCAGCCTCCAGCGCGCCATACATCTGTGACAACACCATTGGAAGTTTGGCATGTTCCAGACCCACATGATTGTACTTCACCCACTATCTTCTACAAAGTTCCAAAGAAACAGGAATACGATCCTATTATTGAACAGCCCAGTCTTTCGACTGACATCGAAGTAGCTTTAATCGCCATGAAGGCTGAGCCCCGAATAGCCAATCTGCTCAAAAGGGCTGGAGTCAAGCTAGAAAGAAATCAAAGGTTGCCACCTCCACCGGCAATTTGTGAAGAATGGTGGGAGCAATAAAAAAAGCTCATCCGGAAGGGGCACAAGTCTCATGAACTCTGCCCGAAGTATGGCTTGGGATATGTCAGCCCTGATGATGAAGATGATGAAGCTGATGATGCACAAAGAGTTACATGTCATACCATAGTGACTGGCATTAGCCCACAAAGGTATAATGAATTTGAATTTTCAGGTTCCAATGAAGACGATTGGACTCTTCATCAACCTCGGTCCTTTGGAGTTGCTGCAAGTCAAAGTCATTGGGATGGAGGTGAGCAGCATCTCCTCGCCAGGATGCATGAAGCAATGCCTTCTGAACATGGAGAAGTGCTAGATGCTGCACCTGCACCTCAACAACTTGAAGATGGAGGACAACTCACTGTTGATGAGCTCATAAAGATCAACTTGGGAAGTGAGGAGGATCCGCGCCCCACTTTTATTAGCGCAACCCTCACGCTTGAAGAGCGCGAAAGTTACCGAAACTTCTTAATTGAGTACAAGGATTGCTTCGCTTGGTCTTATAAGGAAATGCCGGGGCTTGACCCTTGTGTCGCCACTCATAAGTTGGCGATTGATCCACAATTTCACCCTGTGAAGCAACATCCGCGACGTTTCCGCCCAGAGTTACAAGAGCAAATTGTTGCTGAGGTGGATAAGCTAATCATAGCTGGCTTCATCAAGGAAGTGCAATACCCGCGTTGGCTGGCCAACATTGTCCCGGTACGAAAGAAGAATGGGCATGTACGTGTTTGTGTTGATTTCAGGGATTTGAACCGAGCTTGTCCAAAGGATGATTTCCCCTTGCCTATCACGGAGATCATCATTGATGCCACTACGGGCTATGGTGCTCTCTCCTTCATGGACGGATCATCAGGCTACAACCAGATCAAGATGGATGAACATGATGCCATTGACACTGCCTTTGGTACGCCTAAAGGGAATTTCTATTATACGGTCATGCCCTTTGGATTGAAGAATGCTGGTGCTACTTATCAGCGAGCCATGACATTCATCTTTGATGAATTAATTCATCATTCGATAGAATGTTATGTTGATGATTTAGTGGTGAAAACTCGGAGGCGTGAACATCATCAAGATCTCCGCATTGTCTTTGAAAGGCTGTGTAAGCATCAACTGAAGATGAATCCTCTCAAGTGTGCATTTGCTGTTCAATCTGGCGTTTTCCTGGGATTTATTGTGCGTCATCGCGGCATTGAGATTGACCCAAAGAAGATCAAGGCGATTATGCAGATGCCCCCGCCAAGGAACCTGAAGGAGTTGAAGTCACTTCAAGGCCAACTTGCCTATATACGGCGTTTTATTTCTAACCTTTCAGGTCGCATCCAACCCTTCACCAGGTTGATGAAGAAAGGAGTGGAATTCAAGTAGGATGAGATGTGTGAAGATGCTTTCAACAGCATTAAAGAATACTTGCTCAACCCGCCCGTTCTATCAGCACCAATCAAAGGACGGCCTCTCATCCTTTATGTAGCAGCGCAGCCTAACTCATTAGGAGCACTTCTTGCCCAGCATGATGATGAAGGAAAGGAGGTGGCGTGCTATTATTTAAGCCGCACCATGGCAGGTGCTGAACACAATTATTCACCCATTGAAAAGCTGTGTTTGGCCCTTATTTTTGCTTTGAAGAAGCTACGACATTATATGTTGTCACATCAGATCCAACTCATCGCAAGAGCGGATCCAGTGAAATACATATTGAGTCAGCCGGCTCTCATGGGCCGACTCGGTAAATGGGCTTTACTTATGATGGAATATGATATCACTTATGTCCCGCAGAAGGCAGTTAAGGGTCAAGCCTTAGCTGAATTTCTCGCAGCACATCCTGTGCCGGATGATTCTCCGTTGGTCATTGACTTGCCTGATGAAGAAGTCTTCACCTCCAACACGAAGGAATGGGAGTTGTACTTTGATGGTGCCTCCCGAGCTGAACTAGACCCTGATGGTATGCCAAGAAGGCGAGCCGGAGTAGGTCTCGTGTTCAAGATACCAGAAGGCGGGATGATACATCACTCTTTTTCTCTCCTGAAGGAAGAATGTTCAAATAATGAAGCTGAGTATGAGGCACTCATTTTCGGCTTATTATTGGCACTTTCTATGGATATTCGTTGCCTCCATACGTTCGGTGATTCCCAGCTTATTGTGCGCCAAGTCAATGGCATTTATGAAGTACGGAAGCCTGAATTAATGCCATACCATGAAGCAGCACAAAGACTCATGAAGAAATTTGAGCATATTGAGATTTCTCATGTACCTCGAAGTCAAAATGCATCAGCAGATGCTTTGGCAAAACTTGCTGCAGCACTTGCTCTTCCAGATGGGAAATCCACGCAAGTATCATTGAAGAAAGGTGGTTGCTTCCTACAGTTTTGGAGCTCATCTCAGAAGAAGTTGAAGTTGATATTGTTGTCACTTCTGATGTTGATGAGGAAGACTGGCGCAAACCCTTCCTTGATTATTTCAATCATGGTACCCTACCAGATGACCCTGTGAAGAGACGCCAGCTACAACGGTGACTCCCAACGTACACCTACAAAGTGGGGGTTCTATACCGGCGGTCTTTTAATCAAATGCTCTTTCGATGTCTTTCCCGAACAGAAGCTGATAAAGTTCTACAGGAAGATCACCACGGAGTCTGTGGCGGCCATCAAAGTGGACCAAAAATGTATCACAGCATTAAGCTCGCTGGTTACTATTGGCCCAGTATTATGGCTGATTGTCTTAAGGTGGCTAAGTCTTGCCATGATTGTCAAATACATGGTGATATCAAGCATCGACCACCAGTTCCACTTCATCCCACTGTTCCTTCATGGCCGTTCGACGCCTGGGGCATTGATATCATTGGTCCTATTGAGCCTCCTTCATCCAGGGGACATCGTTTCATTTTGGCAGCAACTGATTACTTCTCCAGGTGGGCTGAAGCAACCCCATTACGAGAAGTGAAGTCTGACAACGTCATCAATTTTCTGGAACGCAACATCCTTTACCGCTTCGGGGTACCTCATCGCATCATCTCCGACAACGGAAAAGCTTTCAAGTCACAGAAGATCTTTAATTTTGCAGCAAAGTACAAGATCCAGTGGAATTATTCTACAGGATATTATCCTCAAGCCAATGGATTGATTGAAGCCTTCAACAAGACATTGGGCAAGATCTTGAAGAAGACAGTCGGAAGATACCGAAGAGACTGGCATGATCGTCTTTTCGAAGCATTATGGGCTTATCGTGTAACGGTGCGCACTCCAACACAGGCAACACCCTATTCCTTAGTGTTTGGGAGTGAAGCCGTGTTGCCATTAGAGGTTGAGATTCCCTCATTAAGAATCGCTCTTCAAGAAGAACTCACCCATGACGAACAGATTCAGCTTCGTTTTCAAGAGTTGGATACCTTGGAGGAAAATCTTCATGCACTTCAAGACATCGAGTTGTACCGTCAAAACATGGAACGGGCATATGACAAGCTTGTCAAGCCGCGTGTCTTCAGGAAAGGCGAACTTGTGCTTGTTTTTCGACGCCCCATTGTGGTCACAACCAAAGTCAAAGGCAAGTTCGAGCCTAAATGGGAAGGACCATACATCATCGAGCAAGCATATGATGGTGGTGCATACCAACTCATTGATCAACAGGGGAACCGCCCAATGCCTCCCATCAATGGCAGGTTCCTGAAGAAGTACTTTGCATGATTGTGTCTTTGGCATGATCTCCTCACCCCTCTTCTCTTTCTTTCACCCCTTTTGCTTTTTGATTAAGTTCTTTTTGTGTTAAATTTTTTTTTCTCTTCCTCTTCAAAAAAAAAAAAACTTTTTTAAAAAAAGTTTTCTTTTACGGGTGGCAATACCCAACAATGAAAGGCTTTCTTAGCTTTCGTCAAGTCAATCACCCCTGGTTTTGCGGCTGAAGGATTCATGTACTGAACAAAGAATGAATCAGCTTGACTTTATTGGCAATGGAATGACCTCCACACAAAGCACATGCAATTGTGAAGTATGTGTAACCAAGGACAGTGGGATGCTAATTCATGTCCTATCTGAAGCAACCAGTTCACCATATACTTTGCTATCCAATGCCTCTCTTCAGATCCATGGAGACATCAAGCCCCTGGAGAAACTATAAGATGAAGAGCAAGAAAGGGCTACTTGACTCGGCACAAGTCGTAGTTCAATGTGCAGCCACTTGCCACTCCTGTGAGGCGTTAACAAGGGTCCTTTTAAAAAAAAAATCAAGCCTGCGAGGATTATTTAGTCACTGCAAGATGTGGATTGGCTAATTTTGAAGTCTCAAAGCAAAGAAGCACCAATCAAAGTCTCAAAGTAAAGAAGTAACCCTCAATGGGCAATCCTTAAAGAAGCTTCCAAAAAAATCTCAAGGAGTATCTTCAAGAAATCCTCCAATAAAGCAATGAAGAAAGCCATCCACCATCCTCGGCAAAAGTAAGGCAAAATTTCAGTAATTCTTTCACCCTACAAACCTTTCAGCTATTCAAGTCAAACCAGCCATACCTATGACTCCTGATTCGATGAAGTCAGTGCAAGGTGTGTGAAGTCTTGGTGATCTCTACCAGACGAGAAAGACTTGAAGAAGTTCCTGCTGCCTTTGGTGACTTTTACTGAAGCATTATGCTACATACACATCATCACGAGTGAATGAAGTTGTTAATGAAGCTCATCATGGACATTCGATGTCTTCAGAACAATGAATCCTTCAGAGGCTGTATCTCGGGATGATATCCATGGCTTGATGTTTAAAGAAAAGCCGATATTTCAAAATAAAATTTATTTTGGGAAAGTTTTGCCCCGATATTTTAAAGAAATATGTCTATTTTCCTTTCTTTAAGCGTGTTAAAACAAAATTTTTTGTGATGGTTTTCCCTAAAGTTTTAAAGAAAGATGTATTTTCCTTTCTTTGTTTTTTTTTGGGAGGATTTTACCCCATGTTTTAAAAGAAAAGATGGTTTTTCCTTTTCTTTATTTTCTTTATTGAGGGAAGGTGTTACCCCAATATTTCAAAGAAAGATGTTTATTTCCTTTCTTTGATATTCTTTTAATGGGAAGGTGTTACCCCAATATTTCAAAAAAAGATGTTTATTTCCTTTCTTTGATGTTCTTTTAATGGGAAGGTGTTACTCCAATATTCCAAAGAAAGATGTTTATTTCCTTTCTTTGATGTTCTTTTAATGGGAATGTGTTACCCCAATATTCCAAAGAAAGATGTTTATTTCCTTTCTTTGATGTTTTTTTAATGGGAAGGTGTTACCCCAATATTCCAAAGAAATATGTTTATTTCCTTTCTTTGATGTTCTTTTAAGGGTAGATTTTACCCCAATATTTCAAAGAAAGATGTTTATTTCCTTTCTTTGGTGTTCTTTTAATTGAAAGGTGTTACTCCAATATTCCAAAGAAAGATGTGTTATTCCTTTCTTTAACCCTTTCTATGAGAAGATTTTACCCCAAATCTTCAAAGAAAGATGTTGTTTTTCCTTTCTTTGATATGCAGGTTAATATTGCCAAAGCTCGGTCTGAAGTGACCAAACAAAGTTTGCAATATCACCATTGATGGGAGCAGTGAAGCATGCCAGTGCGGTTCATGTGGATCTGTGAAACCCTTCAAGTCCACTGGTTGGCTTCGTGGTGGCAAGACGAACGCAGTGAAGTTGATAAAAGGCCTGAGGTTGTGGCATGATTATTCGCCATAACTTAGGAAGATGAGAGCAGTGAAGCGTGCCAGTGTGGTTCACGTGGATCTGTGAAACCCTTCAACTCTACTAATTGGCTCCGTAGTTGTTAGACGGATGTAGTAAAGTTGATAAAACACCTTAAGTTGTGGCATGATCCTTCGCCATGATTTAGGAAGACTAATGACAGTGGACCATTTGCGATAAAACTGTCAATTCCCCTCGCTGGTTGGCTTTGTGATAGCTAGAAGGATGCAGCAGAATTGCAAGGCTTTAATTGTCGCATAGCTTCCACCTCTGGCTATCCTCGAGAAAAGTTCTTCTACAATTCTTTGGTCACACCAAGCAGCATCAGCGACCACGGTTTCTTCGATCGCCTCATCTTCGACCAAAGCATCTGTAAGTTAATTACATGCAGATTTCGTTGCTCGACGCTAGTTTCAAGTGTGGCGACTCAGAAATAATAGTCGGTTTCGCCAAGTTAAGTTTGAGCTGCTTCGCGCACGAACTCAACTCGGCGAGGGGCATTTGTTTGATGATTTTTGTAATAAAAATTCATTAGAAAAGTCCCATATGGCCAAATAGGCTAAAATAAAATATATATACTTGGGCTATAAAAAAAAGATGATAAAACCAGGAAAAAAATTCCACTGGTAAAAAAAAATGGTCAAAACTGGATTGGTCAAACCTGGTCAACGTTTGGTCAAACCTGGTCAACGTTGGTCAACGCTGGTCAAATGTGGTCAACCTGATCAAACGTGGTCAAACTGGTCAACAACCTGGTCAAACCGACATGCAGCCCGAGTTCGAATAGGACTTATCTCTAACCTTTTTCTTTTATTTAAATAAATAAAAGTCTATCTCCTATTCAAATTCAAAAAGGGGATAATATCTCTTTTTATCCTTTTGTTTATTTAAATAAGAAAATAAATCTCCTATTCGAATTCAAATCCCCTAAATATCTCTGGTTGTTGGATGGTTGCAACCAACCTGGAGCCTCTATAAATAGAGAGGGGTGCTATCCTTTTAAGGCAGGCTCAGAGGCAGGCACACGAAGGCGCAAGGCAAGATAGGCGTACAGGTCAAGAAGCACACGTGCCAGAGACGGACAGATAGACGAACAGGTTCACAAAGGCGAACAGGATAAGAAGACCAGCGCAATGGGTGAGCCTTGCTCATATGCATAGCATACATTATGCATCATACCAAACATGGAGGCCTCGTCCGTGGTGCTCGTGCTAGCCGTTCCAGCGCTGTTTTCAGCTTTCCTGAACGGGAGAAGATTGGTGATAACTTCTGATCCAGATGCCCGATCGACCCCAGATTTTTATTACAAACAGAGACGTACAGGTGCAACATGTCCTCCAAGTCTCAAGCCGATCGGAGATCCCTAAGATCAAAATTCGATCAGAAGAGAGGCTCTGTCCAGCGCCGTTGCAGCCCGCCTGAATGGGAGAAAATTGGCGATAGCTTCTGATCGAGAAGCCCGATCGACCCCAAATTTTTATGGAGAACAGAGACGTACAGGTGCAACATTTCCTCCAAGTCTCAAGCCGATCGGACATCTCTAAGATCGAAGTTCGATCAGAAGAGAGGCTCTGTCCAGCGCCATTGCAGCCCGCCTGAATGGGAGAAGATTGGCAATAACTTCTGATCCAGAAGCCCGATCGACCCCAAATTTTTATGGAAAACAGAGACGTACAGGTGCAACATGTCCTTCAAGTTTCAAGCCGATCGGAGATCTCTAAAATTGAAATTCGATCAGAAGAGAGGCTCTGTCCAGCGCCATTGCAGCTTGCCTAAACGGGAGAAGATTGGTGATAACTTCTGATCTAGAAGCTAGATCGACCCCAAATTTTTATGGCGAACAGAGACGTACAGGTGCAACATTTCCTCCAAGTCTCAAGCCGATCGGAGATCTCTAATATCAAAATTTGAGCAGAAGAGAGGCTCTGTCCAGCGCCGTTGCAGCCCTCCTGAACGGGAGAAAATCGGCGATAACTTCTGATCCAGAAGCCCGATCGACCCCAAATTTTTATGATGAACAGAGACGTACAGGGGAGTACAGGTGCAACATGTCCTTTAAGTTTCAAGCCGATCGGAGATCTCTAAGATCGAAATTCGATCAGGAGAAAGCTCTGTCCAGAAGACATTTCAGCTTGTCTCACGGAGAAGATCGATGATAACTTCTCATCCAGAAGCCCGATCGACCCCAAATTTTTATGAAGAACGGAGACGTACAGGTACAACATGTCCTCCAAGTTTCAAGCCAATCGGAGATCCTCTAAGATCGAAATTTGATCAGGAGATAGCTCTGTCCAGAAGACGTTTCAGCTTGTCTCACGGGAGAAGATCGATAATAGCTTCTGATCTAGAAGCCCGATCGATCCCAAATTTTTTATGGCGAACAGTAGGCTCATGGTGAAGCAACTCCTCCAATTCTCACCTCGATCGAAAGTCAAGAAGATCTCCAGAAGACCAATGCAATCAAGTTCTGTCTCGCTGAATTTCAGCTTGATATATGAACATTGCATTGAAGATAGTTTCCGATCCGACGGTCCGATTGATCTCAAACTTTGATGATCAATGGAAGATCTATTCAGAAGACTATTCCTCCAAGTTTCAAGCGGATCAGAGGATCAAAAAGCATCCATCTAGTTGGTTGAAGAGATGCTAGTGCAGTCCAATAATGTCAGAAGTTGTCAAAACAATCGAAGCTATTGATGAACGTTCCGATGTGCTGCCTATCATGCAATATGTGTTTCCTGACGCTAAGGAAATCAAGATGCTATCACAAGTCATTTCATCCACTTTTCCATGTCGTTGGGTACTGATGAGGCGAAGATGACGTGCTTTTTGTCCGTGACTGACGAAGCCGGACATCATTCATGCCGGGTACTGATGAGGCGAAGGCATTTACTTGTTCACGACCGACGAGGCCGAACAACCCCCTGGCCGGGCACCGACGAGGCGAAGGCCATATTTTGTGATAGTACCATAGACTGACGAGGCTCTGGATTTGCATATTTGCATGCATGAGCATATGCATTGCATTCATTTATCAAGGGCAAAAGTTATTTTGAAGCTTGAAGACGACGATCATCAACACAGCTTAATCAGAGGTTTTCTGTGAACTCGTTTTGCAGATGTAATTAAACAGGAGCTTTTCAAAAGCCCTGAGGAACCATGAACCATGCAGTCTCCTGAAGTCAAGATGTATTTTCCTTGGCACAATGAGAGCTTGTAAATCCCAAAGGGACTTGTAATTTGTAAATTCTTTTCGGAATTAATAAAGTACATTGTCTCCTAAGATTGTACATTATATGTTCTCTTATGTGTATACTTATGTATACTGGCACGCCCGCACCACGAAAAAGGGGGGCCAATTTCCCGGAAGAGAGATTTTTTCGGCGAAACAAAATGGCACGCCCGGTGGGACATGGTTCTCCTCTCATCTTTGTTGTGCTCCGATGGTTGTCTGATTCGCTTCCATGACTCGTTTCCATATGCCCTATGTCTTTCATCCATCATGCATATGGCTGCTCGTCTATAGAGCGCCTACATAGTAAATGTGATGATGCATAAGTTGATCAAGGAACCCCTTTTTGCAGGTGAGTCCTTCCTCAACAAACTTGCTCACACAGATGAGGAAGTTCTGATGGTTGCCTCTTAGTCGGAGTCAGCTTCGTCATCGGAGGGGTATGCTGGCTAGTAGGCTGTGTGTCGGTCTGTGATGTCTGTGATGTAAGAACCTACGTATTAGGACACTAACTCTGAGGGCTATTATTACAGTACGAATTATGAAACTGGTGGGGGAATTACCTCATACAGGACGATGTCTTTCTTGGGCCATTGCACGAACGTGTGCACCGCATCCCCTAGAGTAGTAATCTCGTCGTTCGGCGGCTTCTCCAACGGAAAACCCTTGCAATGGTCAAAGACACTGTCTACCTGGACCCGTGCAAAACCCTCACATAGAGGGCACCATGGATTGTGGCTCCCGCCGTGCATGGTTGCGCCATCCCACGGGCAGCCTCGATCGGGAAGAGACTGGCCAGCACCATAAGTTTGCAGGAGGCGGGTTCCTACAAACAGTGCACATTAACATGTTGAATTTCACCTCTTTTCACTTTCGAATGAATTAACATAGACAAACAGTCATTACCTGCAGAAAGTCCACCGGATACTTTGGAGAGGGCTCCGTCTGCGAAGACCCCGGCACAGACGCGCAGCTACTACGGTGGCCAAGAATGGGGGTCGGTACTTCCGCTGCTAGAAGGGGGGTGCCCTTGGTCGCCTTTCTTAGCTCTTCATACATGGACCGCATCTCCGACAACTGCTGCAGGAGTGCTTTGTCCTAAACAGCGAACTCCGATCGCATCTCCTCCTTGAGCCGTTCATCGCGGGCTTGGTGGGATCTCTTTCTCCTCTTAGCTGCCTCCTCATCATCAGGGAAACCATGCCTCCAAGGCACAGTGGCACCGAGGCCGCGCACGCAGTCTGGATGCTCCTTGTTTCCTAGCGCCGCTGTGAGGATATCCTTGTCCCTCCTCAGGTTGAACTCTCCGGATGCCGCCTGCGCACTCAGCGTCACCTGCAACAGGAGAACTTAGCAATACAGCCCATTGCATGCGTGTTACGAGGATAGTACGTGATTGGACAATCTTACCAGCCGATCGATCACTTCCCTGTCCGCAGGGTTACTCACAGAGACGCTTCCGGAGGAGTTCATCGTCAATCTTGCTCGGCACCAATTGCGGGCGCGCACGTCCGTTATGCCCGCATAAGGACTGCCGGCCGAAGACTGGGAAGCCTCCTTGTCCTGCTTCCTCCACAACGCCTTCTTCCCCACATACCCACCACTACCTAGTCTGTGTGGGTGGGTATTCTTGGCCTGGTTAGCCTGGCCCTTCACACTAAGCTCCTGGAACTCTGGCTTGGCCTTCATCTCGACGAACTGCTACCATGCCTCGGGAGTCACGAAAGGGAAGTCATCGAAGGGGGTCTTCGACTCCTTCACATAGAGCCAGACAAGGTGGCTCTTGAAGTTCCTCCACGCCTTGTTTATTGACATCAGTGTCCTCCGGCAGATGGTGAAGTGGCGATCCTCGGGAATGTGAAACGCCGCCTGCATTTCTTCCCACAGCGCATCCTTGCACTCTGGGGGGCACTTGACCCCCGTCAGAGGTGGTGATGGGCACCCGCTCCCTTGCCACTTTGCCGCATAGTGAGCGGTACTGACCGACAAGTTTTTCTGGAGCTTCCGGCACACCATTGTCGTCGAACTGGACGTGCTGCTTTTCCCGCTTGTCCAGACGCGCGCATGTCGTCCGGCCTCGCCCCTTTCTCTTCTTCTGCGGGCTCACGGTGGACGAGGCGACCTCCGGCCCAGGCGTCTCATCGCCAGCGAGGTCACACTGACTCCCCGAGTGGTGCATTTCGTCACCAGACATAGTTCCTAACATAAGTGAAAGAGAGAACAGTTTAAGTAAATCTGCAACTAATAATTCTATAAAAAAACCCATATACTTATAATTAACCAAGAATGACAGAAACGGTGGGGAGGCGATGGAGGTGATCGCCTCGGAGGCGGGAGGGCGATGGAGGTGATCGCGACGGACGGAGAGGAGGAGAAGGTGGGAGGCGATGGAGGTGATCGCGACGGACGGGGCGAGGGTGAAGAGAGCTAGGGCAAACAGTTGCGAAGGCTGGAATGAGCGGGACAAACCCCGCCTTGAACTATTAACCGCGACGATATTATCACAATCGGTCCACGCTCACAACCGTCTGTGATAATATCATCACAGTTGGTTCTCGCATCAGAACCGTCTGTAATAATTGACATAGTGATAGTATCAAGAGACATTATCACAGACGGTTTTGAGTGAAAGCCGACTGTGACTCTGATTATCACAGACGGTTTGGAATTGAGAACCGACGGTGCACGTCAAGAACTCGAACTGTCGGACACTGTTGAAAATATCACAGTCGGTTCTCAAGTCGCAACCTTCTGTGATAATATTATCACAGTCGGTTCTCAAATAAAAACCGTCAGAGTTGAGAACCGACTGTGACTGAGATTATCACAGACGGTTGCGACTTGAGAACCGACCGTGCACTTGTACACTTGAAGAGTCGTAGACGCTGTTGGGAATATCACAGTTGGTTCTATATTCATACCCGTCTGTGATAGGTCAAAACCGTCTGTGATAATCTCTCTATTGAACGTTAGTTTTACAACTTGAAACTGATCTGTAGCTTTCAACTCTGAATGCTCGAAAACTTGTTTTAAATGAACACTCAGATATTTCAAATGTAGTCCAAATGCTCTGTAAATTGGTTACATTGTACGTAGATCCGATAATTGGTTACAATGTGGAGCATGCTCAAATAAATTTAACATACAATGTACGTGGAGCATGCTCAAGTTAATGTTACATACAAATGGGAACTTTCACCGACAATTTCCACGTACACAGCCATGTTATCCTCAACTTTCCACTTGCCGCGGCCCTGCAAAGACGAGAATTACAGGAGATATAAGCTATACCGATGGAAACAGAGAGATAAGGACGTACAGTTGATTACCTTTAAAGTATAACCCTTCCTGGTGATCCATACGCACGTAACTGGTTTCGTCGGTGTCTTCAGTATCGACCTGTACGCCATCTCCAAATGGAGGAATCTCCTCAAATTGATTGTATTCCTCCTCGTCTACGACATTTTCAACTCCAAAAATCCTTCTCTTGCCATGAAGGACGACGTGCCACTTCTTATTGGCCGGGTCAGTGACATAAATGACCTGAATGGCTTGATTTGCAAGTATGAGTGGCTCACCTTTATAAGCAACGCGATCGAGATCCACATAAGTGAAACCGTAACTGTCAACCTTCACACCCTGTGGGATTTGGACCCATCGGCATCGAAACAGGGGAATCTTGAACAGTACGTAATCGAGCTCCCAAATTTCTTCAATGAACCCGTAGTACGAGTTCAATCCACGTACTACCCTTGTTGGGCCTGTCTTGGTGAACCCCTCATGGAAAGCTTCTACGCTCACTCCACTATTTTGAACAGTGCTCTTCCGATCTTGAGCTTTCGTGTAAAATGTGTACCCATTGATGTCATATCCCTGCCATGTCTGTACAGTAAACGTGGGCCCTTTTGCCAACCATTTAAGGTTCTCACTTGCGGACTCTCCGGTGATTCGTACCTTCATCCACGCGTTGAATCGACTGTTATGTTGTCCCGTGATCCAAACCTCGGATCGGCGAGGATTGTCTTGTCGTAGCATCTCCTTGTGCTCGTCGATGTACGGAGACACCTCCGTCATGTGTTGCAAGACCCAAAAATGAGCTTTCGAGTACATATCGAAATCAGGAGTGATGGCTCTCCGTCCAATAGTGCCAACACCATCAAGCCTCCCCTCGTGACGAGACACAGGAACTCCTATTGATTCTACCTCGGCCATGTAATCGACGCAGAACTCAACAACCTCTTCCGCTGCATAACCTTCGACAATGCTACCCCTCGGGCCGGGACCGATTCCTCACGTAGGCCTTAAGTACACCCATGTACCTCTCGAATGGATACATATAACGTAGGAACACGGGTCCACATATCTTGATTTCTCTGACAAGGTGGACGGTGAGATGGACCATGATATCAAAAAACGATGGAGGACAATACATCTCAAGCTGACAGAGAGTTCGAACCACCTCGTTCTGCAGAGAATCCAGTCCATCGGGATCAATGACCTTGAAAGAAATTGCATTGAAGAAAAAACATAGCCTCGTGATCGTCTCTCTGACCTTATGCGGCAGAATACTCCGGATGGCAACAGGAAGCATTTGTGTCATCAACACGTGACAATCATGAGACTTCATACCCAGCAATTTCAAATCGCCCATGGACACAAGCTTTTTCATATTTGCGGAGTAACCCGATGGAACTTTAACACCACGGAGACACTTACAGAGTTCTGTCCTCTCAGCCTTGCACAAAGTGTAACATGCAGGGGGGAGGTATATACGGCCTTTATCGTCCTCTCTCGGTGCTAGCTCGGGCCTGATTCTCATTTCGATCATGTCACGCCGCACATTGATGCCATCCTTTGTCTTCCCTGGAATGTTCAGCAATAGGCCGATTAAACTGTCACAAACATTCTTCTCTACATGCATGACATCAATGCAATGACGAACCTCTAAATGCTCCCAATACGGTAAGTCCCAAAATATCGATCTTTTCTTCCAAGTGTTCTTCGTGCGGGGTTTCAATTTACCACCCTTTCCAAACACAACGTCTATGTCCTTCACCCGTGAGTAAACATCTTTCCCGCGCGTAGGCTTCGGGGCTGAACCATCTTCCTTGTGATCGTCAAATTCCCTCTTCCTCTTACGATACGCGTCATTCTTCGGAAGAAACCTACGGTAACGCATGTACACTGTTTTCCTGCAATTCTTCAGCCACACGCTCTCAGTCTCATCTTCGCAGTGGGGGCAGGCTTTGGCTCCTTTCGTAGTACGGCCCGACAAATGTCCAAGGGGAGAGAAATCATTGATGGTGCAGAATATCATTGCATGTAGGATGAAGTTCTCTCGTTTGTATGCGTTCAATACCTGCACCCCTTCGTTCCACATTGTTAGGAGATCCTCTATCAATGGTGCTAGATACACATCAATATTGTTTCCGGGTTGTTTTGGTCCTGAGATAAGTAGAGACATCATGATGTACTTGCGCTTCATACACAACCAAGGAGGAAGGTTGTAGATACACAAAAGAACCGACCAAGTGCTATGCCGACTGCTCATGTTACCAAAAGGATTAATTCCATCGGTACTCAACCCGAACCTTATATTCCTCAATTCTGCTCCGAAGTTAACAAATTCTCTGTCGATGTTTCTCCACTGCGAAGAATCAGCGGGGTGTCTCAGCTTTCCATCCTTCTTCCGGTCTTCCGAGTGCCAACGCAGTAATTTTGCCTCTTTACGGTTTGCAAACAAACGCTGCAAGCGGGGAATGACTGGCAAATACCACAACACCTTAGCAGGAGGTCCTTGCTTTATCTCAGCGTAGTCGTCGTCGTCTGTTCGGTCCTTAGTACGCTTATAGCGGGATGTGCCGCACACCGGACAAACATGCATATCCTTGTAGTCGTTATGGTAAAGGATGCAATCATTAGGGCATGCGTGTATCCTTTCTACTTCCATTCCCAAAGGACACAACAGCTTTTTGGCATGCTAGGTGTTTTTTGGCAACTCGTTTCCATCCGGGAGCATGTCCGCCAAAAGATCTAACAGTGCTTTGAAACTCTTGTCGGTCCAGCTGTTGCTTGCCTTCAATTTTAACAGTTCAAGCACAGACGCCAACTTTGTGTACTTCGACTTGCAACCAGGGAACAACGGCTTTTCTGAGTCCTCAATCAAGCGCTTGAATTTGCCAAACTCCCTTTCACTGTAATTTCCTTCCACATCACGCAACATGTCATCTAAATGGTCATCCTTTATCATATCCTCGTCGAAGTCGTTGTTCGGATCCGACATGTCCTGTTCCTCAACCTGAGTGGCACTTGTTTCTATAGTTGGCTCTTCTCCATGGTGGACCCAACACGTGTACCCCTTTTTGAAACCACGTCGGATCAAGTGGGCGACAATTTGAGATGAGTTGGTGAACATCTTAATATTCTGGCAGTCTACACAAGGACAGTACATATATGGTAAACCCTTCTTCGCCATGTCTTGCTCAGCAACCTTTTGGAAATCAAAAACACCTTTCATGTATTCCTCACCCACTCGGTTGTCATTATACATCCAATCTCGGACCATCTGCAATTAATCAAATTCATACACATGCTAATTAGTAAATCAATGGAGATCGATATTGATGATGAAATCAAGTAATGTGTATGCCTTGGGAGCAAGTACCAACCTTGGTTCAATCCTCAAATTTTTGCCCCCAAATGCTCCCCCGGCCTTTCGAGATTTCGCTCTTCCTTGCCCCAAATCTCTTCGAACTGGACAGTGTAGGTCGAGCAAGAGAGAACAACTAGCTCAAAACATCCGCCAAAAGACCTTTTATACCAGGTTCAATACAGACGGTTCTATATAATACCGTCAGTAATATCAGTGCATTTTTTAAGAACAGAATATCACTGACGGGTTTCACTCTATTAACCGTCGGTAATATCGGCGCATTTTGTGATACTATGACACAAATATCATAGAAGGTTATGAACTCCAAACCGTCCGTGATAATTACAATATCACAGACGGTTCCTAGGTCAAAACTGTCCGCTTTACTATCACAGTCGGTTTTTACTTCAAAACTGTCTGTGATTATCACTGTCGGATTTTACATCAGAACCGTACGTGATTATTGCAGTCGGTTTTTACCTCAGAACCGTCTGTGTTAATTATAAAATCAACAATCTGCAAGATTATCACAGACGGTTTTAAGGTCCGAACCGTCTATAATATCCCGGATTGTTTGTTTGCATTCGACTACTGGTCATCAGTTGTTCCACTTATTTTTCATATTTGGTTCTATCTTATTTCAATGTTAGTATTTAAAAAAATGAACGTTCAGACTATTTGGTTTTATCTTGTTTTTCATATTTGTTGTATATATGTCTGTGGATCTTCAAAGAATTTTGAGACTATTACAGTCGGTCCTGAAATTAAAATCGTCTGTAATCTTACAATCAGAGACGGTTTTGAGTTAAAAACCGTCTTGTTCGCAGTAGTATTTTCTTGTTAACATTTTCATACAGAACATCATTTGGTGATTATCAGTTACATAATCAATCGAAAAGCCAGATATGTAAGGAAAAGAAATTTCTTATTTCTTACAATCTTTGCATACATAAGAGATACAATTAAGCGACCAATTAATTAGCGTCGACCTGTTCCGAAAGTAACTTACAAAGTTCTCCTAGGGACGTATTGGCATTAGTAGGATCTACACTGGCCGCCCCAGGAGAACTACCAATGGCTCTAGGACTATCAACATCATCTCTCAGCAAAGGAGTGGATTTGGCATCAGTAGGATCATCCAAGAAATTAAAGTTGATACAACAAAGGTGGAGATGAAGCTGCAACTCAAAGCACTCTGCCAAGTGCAGAATGGCAAAAGACATCCCCTCAGAATGCTTCTCCAGCGCCTCTTTTTTTTTTTTGGAGAGTTCTGCACAAGGCAGCTTTCTCCTCCTGCACATATGCTTCTCCAGCTTCTCCTAGGGACGTATGCTGGGAGGGTGAAGATGATTGCCAAGCTTCGGAGTGGATTTGGACGTGGAAGTGTGAGCCTTACCCCAGAAAGTTGATCATCCAAGAAAAGCTGATGATACAAAGGTGTTGAAGAGGGGATATTGGAAGGATTATTGTGAATCTCCAAAGGTGGAGTCGATGCAACTGGAGGGGTTGCAAGGGGCAATGTGGCAACACAAGCCTCAGCACCCTCTAGAGTCTTCGCTGCAGCTCCACTGGAGGATCTGTCATCATTTCTAAGTCTCTTCTTTGGAGGGAGCATTTCCTCAGGCACCTGTGGATTTTGAAATGCATTTGTTTCGAGGTAATCAAGTCATAAAAGAAAGATCTGCATTAGAATTTCAGAGAGGACTTACTTTCTGAAGATCCTGATCGAGTTCATTCCTTATCTCTTCCTCATCACTCTCAATTTCAATAACCTCATTGGAATCTCGGCTCGCCATCAAGGTGGGAGTTGTGGAGGGAATAAAGACAGGGATTTAGGAGCATCGCTATTTATAGAAACAGAAGATGACGGTTCATATGCGCGGGTGCCTCGAGTTTTAAAAAGCGCACTACTGGTTTTCAAGGTCAATAAATTCATGATAACTTCTCGGGAGATAAACTGCAACACGGAAAAGGGAGTTGAAGAGTCAGATTAGATAATTCGATGCAAATTAAATTTGAAGTAAATAATTAAGTCTCTTCATCTGCTCAGTTATTATGTGCGGTTATCAACAATTGCATGTAGATAATTCGAAGGGTGGGCACTGTTGGGACTATCATAGACGGTTGGGATATCAAACCTGGAAAAGACACAACACACTGTTGAGAATTTGAAGTGGAGCGCACTACTTTCTTTTCAAGATCAATACCGTCATGATAAATATTCTCGGGAGATAAACTGGAACACGGCAAAACAGTAGTGCCCACTTTGGATGTTGAAGCGTCAGATTACATAATTCGATGCAAATTAAATTTGAAGTAAATAAATAAGTCTCTTCATCTGCGCTGTTAATTATTATGTGCGGTTATCAACAATTGCATGTAGAGAATTGCACTGTTGGCACTATCACAGACGGTTGGGAGATCAAAACCGTCTGCGTTAATATTACAGACGGTTCTGATGTCCGAACCGTCTTTAATATGTCTGTTGAATATTGAACTGTTCGACTTCTACAAATACTTGTTCCCTCCCTGGAGTTTTGCTTCCAGTTGAACCGCTGAGAATTTGAAAGAAGTTGAGAATTTGAAGCATCGATAACTGTTCGACAATCACAGTCGGTCCTTACATAAAATCCGTCTGTAATATTACTATCAGAGACGGTTTGGAGTTAAAAACCGTCTGTGATATTGATAGAAGTTGAGAATTCGAGGCGGCGGACACTGTTAGGACTATCACAGTCGGGCCTTACATAAAAACCGTCTCTAATGTGACTATCACAGACGTTTTTTTTACCTCAGAGCCGTTTGTGATATTCAAAGCACGTTGATATATAACTTCTATATTCTTTTTATATTATTTGCATGGGACCTGCGACTTCTATATTGTTTCTATATTATTTGAAGAGCTCCGATGGACTGCCCTCACAAGCCAAAGATCGCGATAGTCGTTCCTTGATCGCACACAGTGTACATACCTTTGTATGGTCGAATGTTCGACAAAAGCTAAAGAAAGATAAAGAAAGAGGGAAGATTGCATGCAGTCCAAGAATGTGCTGGAAAATTAGAAAGTTGACATAAGAACAAAGTTTTCAATAATTTTTTTCATCACTTACAAAAAAAAGTAAAAATACAGAATGCTAGGTCAAGGAGTGGTCTTAGCCCTGGCTACATCTAGAATAAAGTCAGTTTGACTTGCAGCCAGGACGCAGGACTCCTCCAGCGACAAGTTGTCCTTCTCAGGATCAACTACTACAGCGTCGAGAAGGCCTGCGACCTCCCTCAGCTTCGCGATGGTATCCTTCATTATCAAACCGCAGCCAGCGATGGTCATATCCACGGCTTTCTTCTCCTCGCGAAGACGCCTCGTCCTCGCCCTAGCATTGTCACCATCCGTCTTCATGCGCTGAATGCGCTGGAAGAGATCGTCAAGGTCAAGCCGTAGCCGAGTGTGCTTCTCCGTGAGAAGCTTGTGCTCCTCCTGGAGGGCCCTCAGCTCGGCCTTGACTTTGCCAGTGTCTTCCACGGCTCCCCTTCCCTGTGAAAATCAACAGGTCAAGAATGTATTGAACAGGGATTAACAATACAGGGGTAAGTCCAAAAGATTGAGAGTTCTTACCGGGGAGGGTGAGGCTGATGATGCCATCGAGGATGCCATTGGCGCAAAGAAGCTAAGGAGTCAAACAGTCTGAGAACTATAAAAACTTGTAAAGTAAATGACAATTTTTCCACTGTGAATTTATAGAACTTCCAAAGCGATGCTTCGTGTTCTCCTAGGCGCCGCGCGCGAAGATCGGAGACAGAATGATCACAGTTGAGAATTCGAAGCGGCAGTACTTTTCCAGTCGGTTCAGACATCAGAACCGTCTGTGATAAGTATACTATCACAGACGCTTCGTAGTTCACAACCGACTGTATAAATCACAGTCGGTTCTGAGTTACGAACCGTCTGTGATAGTCTACTTATCACAGACGGTTCTCAGCTGTGAACCGATTGTATATATCATAGTCGGGTTTTAAGTTAGAACCGTCTGTGATAAGTAGACCATTACAGACGGTTCTCAGTTGGGAACCGATTGTATCTATCACAGTCGGGTTTTAAGTTAGAGCCGTCTGTGATAAGTAGACTGTCACAGACGGTTTTATATTCAGAACCGTCTGGTTTAATGTCACAGTTGTTTTTGACATCAGAACCGTCTGTGATATCTGAACATATTTTCCCGACAGGCTTTCGCAGACGGTTTTCCATTGAACAGTTCATACCCGTCTGTGATGTGCCGTCCAGGATGTCTGTTTCTGTGGTAGTGTGTGATACCTTCCGGGAGCCCCCTCCCCAAGACGCTTCCAAAAGGGGGGCCTCCGGAAGATCCCGCTGTCCCCAGACGGCGGGGACAAAACCGTTAAAATCGGGGCGGAGCTCCCCGAGGAGCATGCGGAGCAACTCACGGCTTTCCTGCGAGAAAACTCTGATGTTTTCGCGTGGAAGCCCTCTGACATGCGGGGCGTCGCCCGGGAAGTCATCGAGCACAAGCTCGCGGTGACCCTCGGTCACCCCCCAATCAAGCAAAAGCTAAGGAAACTCTCCCTTGAACGCCAAGAGGCGATCAAGGTGGAGATCGCCCGACTCCGAGAGGCGGGGTTCATTCGGGACGTCTTGCACCTCGAGTGGCTCGCGAACCCCGTCCTCGTGAAGAAGTCGAACGGCAAGAGGCAGATGTGCGTGGACGTCACCGACCTCAACCGTGCCTGCCCCAAAGACAACTTCCGGCTCCCGCGAATTGACCAGTTGGTCGACTCTACTGCGGAGTGCGAGTTGATGAGCTTCCTAAATGCCTACTCGAGCTACCACCAGGTCCGGATGGCGGAAGGGGACAAGGAAAAGACGAGTTTCATAACTCCCCTCGGAACCTTCCACGTCGACGATGAGGTCGTCAAAAGTCCTCGCGCAACTGCCCACGTCAACGACCTAGCGGAGACCTTCCGCAACCTCCGCACGTATGGGTTGAAGCTCAACCCGGAGAAGTGCACCTTCGGCGTGCGCTAGGGGAAGCTCCTGGGCTTCCTTGTGTCCCAGCGGGGTATAGAGGCAAACCCCGAGAAGATTTGGTCAAGGACGTTCAGCGACTCGCCGGTCGCTTAGCCGCGCTGAGCCGCTTCATCTCGCGGTCGGGGGAGCGCAGCCTTCAATTCTTCAAGATCCTCCGGGGGCTCGAGGGGTTCCGGTGGACCCCCGAGGCCTAGGAAGCCTTCGACGACCTGAAGAAGTACCTCACGAGCCCCCCAATGCTTGTGAGCCCATCTTCGGAAGAGCCCTTGCTCCTCTACCTTGCCGCGACCCCGGTCACCGTAAGCACTGTATTGGTAAAGGAGCAAGATGGGCAGCAGTGTCCTATGTACTACGTGAATGAAGCCCTCCAAGGGGCCAAAACTCGATACACGGAGATAGAGAAGATCTGCTACGCCCTCCTGATGGCGTCCCAGAAGCTTCGTCATTACTTCCTGGGGCACCCCATCACCTTCCCGTCGTCCCTCCCCTTGGGGGAGGTGCTCCGAAACAAAGAGGCCACCGGCCGGATTGGGAAGTGGGGGGCCGAGCTCGCCCCCTTTTCCCTTTCCCTCACGGGGCGCTCCACCATCAAGTCACAAGTCCTCGCCGACTTCGTGGCGGAGTGGACTCCCGCCTCTGGGCCCGAGGACGAAGACCCCCCCGTACCGCCCTGATGCAGCGACCATTGGACACTCATCTTCGATGGCTCCCTGTGTCTCGCCGGGGCTGGCACGGGAATAGTCCTCAGAAGCCCCGAAGGGAGGGAACTCGAGTACGCGGTGCGGCTCGAGTTCCCCGCTACAAACAACGTCGCCGAATACGAGGCTTTGCTCCTTGGGTTGCGCCTTGCACGCTCCCTGGGGATTCGACGCCTCCTAGTGAAGGGAGACTCCCTGCTCGTAGTTTGCCAAATGGACAAGTCTTACTTGTGCCATGAAGCAAACTTGCGCCTTTACTTGCAGGAGGAGCGCAAGATGGAGAGGCACTTCGACGGCCTCGGAGCCCGCCATATCCCACGAAGGGACAATGACCGGGCCAACGCCATAGCCTGGGCGGCCAGTGCCCGGGAACCGCTCCCCAGAGGGGCCTTCCTGGAGATTATCGCGAAGCCCTCGGCGACCTCCCCGGACTCGGGCGATGAGCCCCGCGTCCCGGAAGTCACCGAGATCACCCGGACTCTGTCATGGATGGACCCCCTCATCTCCTTCATCAAGGGGGAGGGGGACCCTCCTAATGAGACCGAGGCTAAGCGTCTCCGAGCCAAAGCCCAGGCATACCTCCTACTGGAGGGGAAGCTCTACAAGCAGGGGGCTTCCGCCCTCCTCCGCTGCCTCCCACGGCTAGAGGGACTCCGGCTTCTCGAAGACATCCACGCAGGGAGCTGCGGCTCTCACCTAGCCCCGCGCGCCATATCGGCCAAGGCTCTTCGCCAGGGCTTTTACTGGCCCACGGTGATGCGCGACGCGCGAGACCTTGTCTCCGCGTGCGAGGCTTGCCAGAAGATGGCCAAGGGTTCGAACCTCCCCCCCCCCCCCGTAGAGCTGCAGACTATCCCCATCACTTGGCCCTTCGCGCGCTGGGGGATGGACCTCCTAGGGCCCTTCCCCCCAGCGCCCGGGGGATACAAGTATGCGGTGGTCGCGGTCGACTACTTTACTAAATGGGTGGAGGCTGAACCCTTGGTCAGCATCACATCTCGGGTGGTCCAGTGGTTTTTTGAAAAAACGTCGTTTGTCGTTTTGGTGTCCCCCGGGAAATCACTGTCGATAACGGGACCCAATTCGACTCAGCATATTTCTGGGAATTCTGTGAAGGCCTGAGGCTCACCATCCACTTTGCATCAGTGGCCCACCCCCAGAGCAATGGGGCCGTCGAAAGGGTCAACGGCGTAATCCTACAAGGGTTACGCTGACGACTCGAGCAAGCCGCTTCCAAACAGGGTGTGTGGGCAGAGGAGCTCCCTAGCATCCTCTGCTCTATGCGCACAACTCCAAGCCGGGCGACGGGACGTACTCCCTTTTCCCTGGTATACGGGACTGAGGCAGTCCTCCCCCAGGAGATTGGCTTTCGATCGCTGCGAGTCGAGCTCCTAGATGGGGCTATGACCGTGGCGTACCAAGCCAATGAAGCCAATCAACGACTGGAGGTCGATCTCGTCGAGGAGGAACGCAACCGAGCGCTCCTCCGCCACGCCATCTACGAGCGCAAAATGGCGCGCGCATACAACCAGCGCATGCGCGAGAGAGCTTTTCGCCTTGGGGACCTCGTCCTCAAGCGCGTCACCGACCCCCAAGCCTAGGGCAAACTCTCCCCCAAATGGGAGGGCCCCTATAGGATCTCGGTTGTCCTGGGCTCGGGGGCTTACAAGCTCTCCAACCTTCAAGAGCAGGAACTAAAGCACACGTGGAATTTGCGTTTACTTCGCAAGTTTTATGTCTAGCCTACATGGGCTCGTCCCCTCCCCAGAGCGATTACGCCGGAGGGGGAAGGGGGACCTTGTACTCACTGTCCCCTCCCCCGGAGCGATTACGCCAGAGGGGGAGGGGGGACATTATAATCACCGTTCCCTCCCCTTTCGTGATTTCGTGGGGGAGGCGTTGTATTTTGGTTCATTGTTAATAGAACTGGATTTTTCTTCAGCTGTCTCAATGCAGGTTTTTTACACTACCGTCTCTCACGGCGATGCCCTCCCCGTGAGGATGCACTATTAACGAGGATGCCCTCCCCGTGAGAAAGTGGGCTATCACGACCCAACAATTCCCTACAACGGGAGTCCCACTCGCGTAGGGCGGCTTACGATCACCCCTCGTGGACTGAGGGTGTAAGCGGCAACCCGGTCCTCAAGGACCGCAGTAACGAGTCAATTTGGGAGACTAGTCCCCTACCCAAACACTCAGACCCATCATCGGGCACATCCTCCTCCGGGAGTCGATTTTCTCCTCAGAGACGGAGTTCTTGGATATTCTTTCTCGGAGATGTTACTAGAAAGGGATCTAGGATATCGACTAGAGGGGGGTGAATAGACGATTTTAACAATTTAGCAATTAATCAAACAATTTAGATAATGAGAGCAAATAAATAACACAATATGAACAAAGCACAATTCCAACACAAGGATATATCCCATGGTCTCAGTGATTTGCCGATCACCCCTAATCCACGTTGAGGCAAACTCAAATCTCTAACCGCTCCTCTATCTAGTCAACCTTCTCTCGAGAAGTGACCTAGATCTTGAGCCGGATTAGTGTGATGAGTTATCCAAACCTCGTTTTCACTAAGGATGCACTTTACCGCTCCAACAAGGTGTGCTCAACCCTTTCACAAGACGTTTTGAGGCTTCTTCACAATCTTCCTTGAAGAGCTCTCCAAAACCCTTCTCCTAGCCGTCTAGGAGCCGGCAAACTCCAAGAGTAACAAGCCGGTGATGATCACTTAGCCTTCTTCTAGTACCACAAGATTGATTTGATGATCTAAATGCAATGCACTACAAGATCTCAAATGCACACTCTCACAAATTCGAGAATTTGAAACCTAGAGTGTATGAAACTAGCTTAGGCTCTCAAGGATGATGACAATGCTCAAGATTATATCAAAAGTTCTGAACAGGGCCGTGCATGGGAGTATATATACCCCCCACAATTAATATAGCCGTTACAGGCCGTGCATGTGCGGATTTGTATCTATATGTGAGTGTTGTGGTTATGACTACATGTGCTTTCATTTTGCGTTTCACTGTCCTCATTTGGCTTTTGGAGCCTCTTTCATGTCATGTTGAATTTCTTTTATTGCATGGTTTAGTAGCTCGACAATCTACTATAGGTTGAATTGTGATTAACGATCTTCTAATGGTACTAAAACTGCTTGTACTTAGTTTTGTTGTGGATATTGTGGAAATTCGAATGCTTACTGATATCTTTATTACCGCATTCTATCTTGTATACTGAAATGTCAATTGTGAACCTAATCTCTACACACATGTTTAGAACATGAGTCTCCTAAACAATCATATAACTTGTGTAAACCAGATTTGAAAAAAAAAATCTTGCTAATAAGGTTGCATTTGTTCGTTTTCTACCTTGTAGACACTGCCAAATTTTCTTTTCTTTTGAATAAAAGCTCTTCTGCTTCGTTGCTCCTCTGAGTCTTCGGTATGTAAGCATGGTTTGCACATTTTCAAATCTAATAAGTGCACAAGCCTTCCCGCTACATCTTTTGACTCATGAGCATGTTTATAAAACACTCTAGTGGACTACCTACCCTAGAGCGAAGTACGGAGAGATCCGCCTAAATAAGTCGAAGGGTAGAGACTTACATGAGCACCAGATTTTGTTTTTCAAAAAAAGAGAGCTCAAAAATTAATAAGGTTGAAACTGCTTATTTGATGTTTATGGAGACTGTAGTTCTTCGATGCCTGTGTATTGTTTATGCTCACTTTGAAGTTTGGTATACATGCATGGATGTAGGTGGTATGAGTAGAATTAAGCATTCTTATTTCTTCCATACCCGGAACTAAGCTAGTTACTTGCAAATTTCTATTCAATTATTAGATGGTTGAGCGCTTGATACATATCACTACTACAAAAATGCTTTTCACTATCGGTTAAAAATCCACTCTACTATTGGTTGTCTTACCGATAGTGGTCGGCACGATAGTAGAAACACAGCACACTTCTATCGGTTCAAAAACCGTTAGTAAAACATCTACATTCCCAACGTTCACTAATCGCTATCGACTATTTCTTCTATCGGCTCGGATTTAAACCGATAGTATTGTATACGTTTTTTCTATCGGCTCGTATATAAACCGATAGTATTGTGTAGGTTTTTTCTATCGGCTAAGATCTAAACCGATAGTAATCTAAATGTTTTTTTCTATCGGCTCTTATATAAACCGATAGTATTGTGTAGACACAGTTAGTACTGGAAACTTTATTCTATCGGTTGTTATATATGAACCGATAGTATTGTGTAGACATAGTTAGTACTGGAAACTTTATTCTATCGGTTGTTATATATAAACCGATAGTATTGTGTAGACATAGTTAGTACTGGAAACTTTATTCTATCGGTTGTTATATATGAACCGATAGTACTGAAATATTTATTCTATCGATTGTAGTATATAACTGATAGTAATATTAGTTTTTCCTATCGGTTATGTACTGGCACTGTTAGTACTGGAATCATGCACATATACATACAGCAATACAGAGATACATTGGATCATTCACAAATACACCAATATTTAGAAATATTCACCAATATTCACATATTGAATTTGTTCACAAATACACTAATACAGTAATATACACATGCATTGGACAGATTGAATTTATGCACATATTGATCGAGTTTATTCACAAATACATCAATGAATCTATTCACATATTGAGTTTATTCACAAATACAGCAATCAACACATTCAATATATATTACATAAGTCAGTTACTATCGATCGTTGATAGCCACTTCTTCCATGACATATTGAGCCCAAATTGTTCGCAGCTCCTTCAATTGACCCAACTCATATTGCTCTTTCAACATGGCGCTCTGCATATATGCGTGTATGAAGTTAGGATCGTACGTCACATCCAATTAAAGTTCGACTTTGAGTCAAGAAAAATGGTTACCTTAGGGAATTGGGCAAAGTTTCTCCTGATCAGGTCATACATGAATCTCATGACATAGAAGCCACATTCCCACGATTGTGGCTGCTGATGGCACTGGAAAAATTGCATATGCAAAGACATAAACCCACATTAACTTGAAAGAACTACAAGGAATGGTTATGTTGAAGAACCCTTACTTACAACAAGAGTTGCAGAATCATCAAGTGGAGATAGTACCGCAGGGAACGGTAGCTACTTTAACAGTAAAACATCAACTTGAAGAACAGATAGGAAATGCCCAGAAGAAAGATGAAGAAATTTGTAAGATCAAGAGTCGAATCAAGTTAGGAAAGGCTCAAGGCTTTACTGAAGATAACCAAGGGATTGTATGGTATCGAGGAAGAATCTGTGTACCTCAAAACGCAGATCTTAAGGAAATAATTCTCCATGAAGCACATAAAACTCCATACTCAATACACCCTGGTAACACAAAGATGTATCAAGATTTGAAGACCAGATTCTGGTGGGATAATATGAAGAGAGAGATTGCATAGTACATTGCAAACTGTGATACATGTCAGCGAGTTAAAGCAGAACACCAGAAAATAGCAGGAAAGCTACAACCTCTACCAATACCATTATGGAAATGGGAAGAAATTGGTATGGATTTCATTACAGGATTACCTAAAACTCAAGGAGGATATGATTCCATATGGGTTATTGTGGACAGACTTACTAAAGTAGCTCATTTCATACCAGTCAAAAAGATTTATGATGGCAGTAAATTAGCAGAGTTATACATGCAAAGAATAGTGGCATTGCATGGTATTCCTAAGAAGATAGTTTCAGATCGTGGAACACAGTTTACCTCCAAATTTTGGAATAGACTGCATGAAACCCTAGGAACCCAGTTGGATTTCAGTACTGCATATCATCCGCAAACGGGAGGACAGACAGAAAGAGTCAACCAAATCCTAGAAGATCTTCTAAGAGCTTGTATACTAGATTATGGAACATCATGGGACAAATGTTTACCATTTGCAGAATTTACATATAATAACAGTTATCAAGCTAGTATACAGATGGCACCATTTGAAGCTTTATATGGACGTAAATGCAGAACCCCATTGCATTGGAATGAGCCAGGAGAACGAAAGGTCATAGGACCAGAGATAGTAGAAGAAGCAGAAGCTCATGTCAGACTCATCAGAGAAAGGTTGAAAACAGCACAATCACGACAAAAGAGTTATGCAGATAAACGACGGAGAGAATTATCATTTGAACCAGGAGATTTTGTGTATCTCAAAGTCACACCATTCAAGGGATTACAAAGATTCCAAGTGAAAGGAAAGTTATCTCCAAGATACATTGGACCATTTAAGATAATCAAGAGGAAGGGAGAAGTATCATATAAATTGGAATTACCTGTGGGATTAGCAGGAGTGCATGATGTGTTTCATGTCTCTCAGCTCCGGAAATGTTTGAAGGAACCTACTGATCAGATAGATGTACAAGATGTGCCACTACAGAAGAATCTCACTTATTTTGAGCACCCAATCAGAATCCTAGCCACTGATGAACGTCAGCTCAGAAGGAAGAAAATCAAATTGTGTAAAGTTCAATGGAAAAATCATTCAGATCAAGAGGCTACTTGGGAGAAGGAAGAAGATCTTAAGCAAACCTATCCTTATCTTTTCCTGTCTTAGGTAAATCTCGGGGCGAGATTTCTTTAAGGAGGGTAGATCTGTAACACCCTGAGTTAGGGGTGAAAATTTCCTTTTTCATAAATGGCATACATGCATGTATCTGTAGTAATAGCCAGATCAGTATCTATCTCAAGCCCTAAAATCTCCAAAATCTATCCTGTGACCTCAAATCAAGATCAGATTGTTCAGATGTGATCTATTAGTTATCCTGAATCTAAAAGTCTTCAGAACCTAGATCCAATTCTATCTCTAACTTCCAGAATTATCAACTCCTTCTGTTTTCGAAAACAGAAATACCTTATATTACCCTAAATACTCTGAATCCAGATTTAATCAAAATCTTGACCAAGTTCAGACCAGATTATTCCTGGAATATGATCATGGGTATGTCAATACCTTAATCTAAAAAGTTGACAGCCAGATTCTATCATCTAGACTCTTTTCACAAATCAGTCCAAGAGTTATCGCAAATTAGTCCTTATCTGAGATCTGAAAACCCAAAAAGGCTAAAATCTCCAGATTAACTCCAAATTCAGAATTTCTTCAGCAAATCTTCTCAAAATGCTATTTGCCACAAGTTTCTCTTCTGTGCAGATATCAAACTCGAACCCTAAATGCCAGAATTCGAAATCGACAAAACTCAAATCTTACTTTACCCTAAATTACCCTATTTTCAGTTTGTATCAAAAACTATTCAGATGTGCCAAACCTTATCAATTACCTTTGCCAAATATCCTGTTGAATATAATCTACCAGATTAGTGAAATCAATTTCAGTCTAAACCTTCCAGACTTCCAGATTTACATTTCAGTCCAAAACTCAAAGAATTGAAATTGCAACTCAGCCCATTTCGACCAGGACAGCAGCAAGCATACGACCAGAAACCGCCGTGCCTGTGCGCCGTGGTTGCTCATCGCCGGTGAGGCTTCGCCGCGCTTGTCACCGTGCATGCCAGTGCGCACGTGTCCTCGCTCCAGCCAGTGCCGTGGCAAGGTTGCTGCTACGTCGACGACCAATGCCTGCTCCCGCGCGCGATCAACGGCTTTTGTTAGCAATTCATCGCCACGTCGCTTCGCCGCGCCAGTACTTGTCACCACCGCTTGCTACAAGCTTTGCCAGGTCCCGATGAGGCGACATTGTGATCAGCTGAAAGCTTGTCGCCGTCGCATCACCGCTCTTGCTGTTTCTTCGCCGCTACTGCTCCAGCACGCAAACAATCTCATCACAGCAGCCAATCACTTCATTGTCCCCTTCGCCATCTTCGCCTGGCCTATTTAAGCGCTCCTGTGTGCAGCAGCTTCTCCACACTTCACCAGAAATCAGCCAAGTCCTGGAATTCCTGTTTTCGTTTTCTTCTCCGGCGAGCCGTCGAGGAGGCTCACGGTGCCAGCTTCATCCACATCATCTCCTGCCAAATTAAAGCCATCAGTGAGTTCCTCTACTTATCCTCTCTGTGTAGTACTGTCTAATTGCTCCCCGGTGACCTCTAATGCCGGCGATCACCGGAAATTGCAGTTTGCCCTGTTTCTGTAATGTGGCTCAATCCAGTACAAATTAGCTTTAGATTTTGTAAACAAAATTGATCAGTAAGCCAAATCAAGCAAGCCTGTGAAGTTAGATTTCGAAATTAAGCAAGAATCGAAGCTTTTCCCTAAACCGAGCTTCACCAGAAACCGGCGATCGTCGCCAGGCTTCTCCAGTGATCCTCCGGCCAATCTAATTATACCAGAAGCTTTCTTATACCTCCTAGATACTCTCCAAGCAAGGAATTAAGTTCTTTTGGCCTGTAGCAGAAACCCCCAATTAGCAGTGCTTCTTCTCCGGCGCCGATCACCGGAAAAGTGTTCCCAGCCGTTTCAGCCCAAATCACCTTGTCTTTTAGATGTGCCTTAGCCTCCTGAGCATTTTTGTCTTCTAGCCCGACACCTAAATCAGCCTAGATCAAAAGTTATAGCTTTGCCAAGTTTGTGTCCAGAAATGATCTAGTGCAGCCAGTTCATCTCAGTTCATCATCAAATTTCTTGCGTTCCAGCCATTTCTTGCCCTAGATTCTGTTGACTTAATTGTTCCTGTTACTCAAGCCTACCTCCCAGACAAAGTGGTGCATCATTTGGAGCTCCAGGTCAAAAGTTATGCTAAGCCCTAGTTTTTGGCATTGTCAGCTCTATGCCAGAGCTTGTCAGCCAGTGGCATTGACCTTGTTTACCCACTTCTGGTTGTATAATTTGAAAACCACTTTGTCCACTGAATTTGTAGAGTTGTGATCTACATTTTCTTCTACTACCACAACTTGAGATAAGCACCCTAGCTTTTCTTAAAGCTATGTCCAAGCTTTGATCCGAATGTCGATCTGTTGACATTCGCTGTTTTGATTAAACCAGCCACGAAATTGTTATCCCTATTATAATCCTGAAACCCTAAGGTTATCTAATCACCATCCTTAGCCCAAATTCCTTGAAACCCTAGAACCTCGACTCAGTTCAGTTTGCAGTTCAAATTATCTCCAGTTTAGTTCAATCATTCTTGTTGAGCATTTCTGCATATAAGTCATAAAACATTTTAATATTATAAGTAATCATTGTGTGTTTATTTGTCGTCGAGCAGATTCAGAAGCTGACTTTGAAGATTTTGCTGTTGACCCGTCATCGACTGCTGTATCTTACGACGCGGAAGGCAAGTCATATCCTTGGTCATCTTGAACCTATATTTTAAATGTTGCTAAAACATAACCTTGAATATAGGCAATATTGCATGTGAAAGATTGAGAATGGTTGATTTATGAATTGGCAGTACTAGACTGGTTATCTGTGAAATGTGAAATAAACAAGTTTTGAGCCATCAACTATTATATGTATTATAATACTTATATTTATGAAATAAAACCCCTAGCCGTGACCAGAAAAATGGTGTGGAATGGCTGTAGCACTGGAGGTGCTAGACTGCAAAGGATATGCAGGCACTGAAGGTGCAGGGTTGTGGATGGTCTGGTCACTGGCATATAAGGACTAGAACCTTGTGTTGTGCGTCTAGTGGCATGAACAACGTGCTAACCGCAAGCCTGGTATGGGACAGGCCTGAACAAGTAATTATGTGGATCGCACATGAAACCCCTGCATGAGATGTGTAGTGATGCACGATAAACACGGAGTGCGGCTCCCACACATATCACTGAAGGTGATCAAGCACGCTGACCCAGTAATGGGAATAAGCAAAGGGGTGGAGGTTTGGATATAACCTGCCACAACTGTGTCTCGCTGAGAGCCACAGGGTCGGGGGTGAATTGTAAGTGATGCATAACAAAAGTTCTTGTTATCTCCACCTTGCCACTCACACATGGTTGTGAGGAGGGGTCTAATCATTTTGATAGGATGGGCTTGAAAGTGGAATATCTTGCGGGTAAATTGGTACCTCTCTGCAGAGTTAAAAACGTATTCGAATACTCCGAGCTCCCGGGTTTATAGGAGTCTGCTGCGGTGGATTAAATCCACGGGGTGTGACACAAGTACTATTTTCTAAATAAAATATGTTTAATCAAGATTACCCAAATGACATGTGTTGTCATGATAAGGAGTGCTGTCGTGGGCTGTCGTGTGTCGACGTGTCGCGGTAGTACTATAATCTAGTGAACATGATTGATGATGTTATATTATGAAAAGTGCTGCCATGAGCTGAAATAAGATGAGATAAGAAAGAAAAAGATTATTTTACAAATATCCATAATTCTTGACTAGTCTAGGTTCATATCATCACTACTATATGTATCTACTCTTACCTATGACTTGCTGAGTACGTAAGTGCTCACCCTTGCAACATTCAACTCAATAGATGGAGCCTACCTTGATCAAGATGATGGCATGGAGTACTTCGTGGATCCAGAAGGAGGATAATCAGTTCCGCCAGAACCCTGAAGTGTGTTGTTCTGCCGTCAACTTCTTTTGTGGGAGGGTCACCTATCTTCTGCTGTGTAGTTAAATATTTTGCTAAACCCTGAATGCCTTGTAGGCATTGTAATCCTCCTGATGTAATATTAAGGCCAGCAGGCCACACTGCTTAGTATTTTGTGAGTACTCTGTTGCAATGTAATATACTCCTGTGTTTCACTCATCCTGGGAAGTCAAAGGTTTGTGAGATTGGGACTAGCTGCAGCGAGCTAGGTCTCTACAGGAGTAGTCGTAGTCCCAGTCTCGGGGCGCGACAGGTGTCCTCAGGAAGTGAGCTGGTATCCATCGTCTACTTTAAGTACAAACGCATAAGTTAGATTTTGCAAATTGAGTATATTAACTGAGTTGTAAGCTAGAATGGTTAGGGTTTACCTCCAGTAGTGTAACACCCTTCTTGGGCCACTGTATGTACGAGCCCAATGCCTCGCCAATTGTCCGCATTTCGTCCGTTGGGACGGGTAACGGAAAAGAGCTGTAGCCCGGGAGGGCCATGTCCACCTGTACCTTTGCGAATCCAAGCTCCAGAGGTACGCAGTGGATCCGGACATCCTCCCAAGACTGGTATATGACCCCGTTTGCAACCACAATAGGTTTGTCGCCTATGTTGATCAATAGGCTACAGCTCTCCGGCTTCTGCAATTTGCAACAATTATAACAGGTTAGCGAAACAATTCTAACGTAACGGGAGTGGCATCAGCCGAACTGCATATATAGCTCAAGAGTTGCAATACCTCGATCAGGTCCACCGGATCCACGTGAACCTTCGAGCTGCAACTACTCGGCCTGGCAGCGTCGACCTCGGCAGCTAGATCTAAACCCTTGGACTGCACAACTCGGCTTAGGCGTTCATACTTCTCGTTCATTTGAGTGAACATGTCCGCGAATTGTGCAGTCACATCTGCCCGTATCTTCTGAGATAGCTCCACTTCCCTTTCCTTCCAGCTGCCAGCCTTCTTCGCCTTTTGCCCGGGCTCCGAGAAGCCTTCCTTCCATTGCACCACAGCCCCCACGGTTCGCGTCCACCCTGGATGCTCCTTGTTCCCTAGAGCCCGGGTAAGGATGTCATTCTCCCTTTGGGGACTGAACAATCCCTCGGTCGCCTCCTTCGAGCAAGAGATCTGTTACATTGAAAGCTCTCCATTGTGAGGAAGAAATATATACAAACTTGTGCGCACACTAGTGATCATAGTTAGCCGACTTACGAGTCGCTGCACGACCTCGACGTCCCTAGGGTTTGGGAACGCCACAGTCCCCGTGGCCGACACGGTCCCTCTGGCCAGCCACCAGCGCTTGCATCGCTGATCGCGGAGCTCGGAGAGTGGCAGGTCAGGGGAGTCGACGAAATTCGACGCCTCGTCTTCAGCCTTCTTCCACTGCTCCTCCTTCCCCGCATAGCCGTGAGAGCCGAGCCGGTGTGGGTAGTCGTTCCTCCTCTGGATTGCCTTGTTCTTCTCGCTGAGGGCCTTCGTACCAGAAACAAGAAAATTAATGCACCGCTGCTTACTGCATACAATGGTGTAACCAAGCAATGGAACCATACATACCTTGAACTCAGGAGTCCCCTTCTGTTGGGCGAATTGCTCCCATACCTCCTCCGTTATGAAGGGGTACTTCTTGCATGGAGATTCGCCTTTAGCGAGGAAGGTACTGACGAGGACGCTCTTGAAGGTTTTCCACGTGTTGTTCATGTCCTTCAAGTAAGCTATCTTGGGACCATCGTCGGGGATGTTCCACTTGGCCTGTTTCAAATGGTGCATATAAGCAGGACTTACCTAATCTCTGGGATAAACCAAGGGAATGTGATTACTCAAGAGTTCAGTGATTTTGATTAATTTTACCCTCACTTCCGCCCACAGCCTATCCCTCTCGTTGGCCTTGACGTCCTTCCAGCTCTGGACGGTGATCTTCACCCTTTCCTTCGCCAACAAGCCAACATAGGCAGCATAGTGGCCGGCGTTCTTCCCGATCGGTCTCCTGAACTGGTTGAACTCACATGAAAGATCCGCGCTTTTGGCCAAACGACCCAACATCGTCGGGCCTCGCGCCTTCCTCTTGCGCTGGGACGAGGCAGCGCCATCTACGTTCGCCCTCGCCGAATCACTACTATCAGCCGAGGAAGATGCCGACATGGCTTTACCTAAAATTCCATGAATAAACCATCAATTGATATGAAGAAAGGTACATGACAAAGTTCATAACTAAAATTGTTGTGCCCTACGCTAGTCTCTTTGCATGAACATAAAGTCTGTTGAAATTTAAATGAACCAAAATTTCAGATGGACATTAGAAAATGGGAAGTAATTAACAGAAAATTCAAATTAGCAGTGCAAACTATGACATACTCTATTTCCTATCGGTTTTCCAAGTAAAACCGATAGTAATCAAGTTTGTAATCAGGAAAATTTAAAAGATTAGCAGTGTAAACTATGCTAGATTCTCTGCAGGAACATAAAGTCTGTTAAAATTTAAACGAACCAAAATTTCAGATGAACATTAGAAAATGGGAAGTAATTAACAGAAAATTCAGATTAGCAATGCAAACTAAGACATACTCTATTTCCTATCGGTTTTGAAAGGAAAACCGATAGTACTCAAGTTTGTATTCAGGAAAATTTAAAAGATTAGCAGTGTAAACTATGCTAATCTCTCTGCAGGAAAATAAAGTCTGTTAAAATTTAAATGAACCAAAATTTCATATGAACATTAGAAAATGGGAAGTAATTAACAGAAAATTCAAATTAGCAGTGCAAACTATGATATACTCTATTTCCTATCGGTTTTCCAAGTCAAACCGATAGTAATCAAGTTTGTATTCAGTAAAATCTATAAGATTAGCAGTGCAAACTATGCTAGTCTCTCAGCAGGAACATAAAGTATGTTAAAATGTAAATGAACCAAAATTTCAGATGAAAATTAGAAAATGGGAAATAATTAACAGAAAATTCAGTTTAAGGTATTTACTATCGGTTCTAAATAAGAAACCGATAGTGGACTACACTGTATGACAAATTGCTAGTGATTTTCATCAATTCTGTCATTCTCATAGCTATCAAGTTTGTAGTTCATGAATTTTACTCTAGTTTTATATTTGTAATCCATTAAACTGGATATGAACCATAGCATACAAACTTAAGCAATAAAGCAATACACGCGAGCGATTTGGTCAAGAACACTTACAGTCAATCGTGGAGTGGCCGGAGGCGGTGGCGCAATGCAGTGCCGGAGGCGGTGGAGAACCAGATTCTGATTGGCAATGGTGGCGCAGAGGAGAGAAGAAGCGAACGTCGGGGAATCTAGGGTTTTCCGCGCGAGTATTTGGAAATTGGAATGTGATCAGTTGCACTGGAGGGAAAATCGTGCAAGGTTATAACCTAATGTATGAATATTTACTACCGGTTCATAACCACCAAACCGATAGTACAAACATGTAAGTTAGGGTTTTCAGTATGGGCACTGTTCACTATCGGTTTTATTATACCAAACCGATAGTAAACTAAGAACAGGGGCTCATAACACAGTATAAATCACTATCGGTTATAAACAATAAACCGATAGTAAAAACATGTAAGTTAGGGTTTTCAGTGTTGGCACTGTTCACTATCGGTTTTATTATACCAAACTGATAGTAAACTAAGAACAGGGGCTCATAACACAGTATAAATCACTATCGGTTATGAACAATAAATCGATAGTATAGTTTAATTTCATATCGGTTTCACAGTTGAAACCGATAGTAAAATATAATGTTATTGACCCTAAAGGATTTCCCTTAGAATAATTACAGATGATCTCAGTAAATCATTTTGCATTGTATTTTACTATCGGTTTTATGACAATAAACCGATAGTATATGTTAATTTCATATCGGTTTGGAAGTTGAAACCGATAGTAGAATACTGTTAAATTTATCTAAAGGTATTTCCTGAAAACAATTACAGATGGGTCTCAGTACATCATTTTGCACTTGTAAAGACACCTGAAACCCCATGCAAATGACTTCCAATAATTTTGAAATAAATTAACAGTAAAGACCAATCATGGAATGAAAATTTGCAGTTTACATATTGATTTGTGAAAAGAATCAATTATTGCTCAAATCAAGTATATACTCCAATTGAAATGAAAATTTGCATAAATGATTCTCAATGCATCACGTATGTTTTCCCAAAGAATTTTTGAAAAATGATTTGAAGAATTCTTCGATTAAAGATCCAAGTAATATACGTCACTTACATATTGCAAATTAGTCAAGAATGGTTGTCCACCCATAATCCTTCTTCGTGGTCGTCTCGCAAGTAACTTGTTTCGTCAATATCTTCGGTAGGGACAGATTGAAGGATTCCATCTAAAAATGAAGGTAGTTCGTCGAACTGATCGTACTCTTCTTCATCCACAACGTCTTCGACCCCAACAATACGTCTCTTACTGTGAAGGACAACGCGCAACTTTGGGTTGGCTGGGTCAACGATGTAGAACACCTGTGTGGCTTGCTCAGCAAGTATAAATGGATGATCTTTGTGTGCGACTCTACTGAGATCGACGAGAGTAAACCCATAATTGTCGACTTTAACACCTCGAGCGATTTTGACCCATTAGCATCGAAACAGAGGAATCTTAAGTAATACATAATCGAGCTCCCATATTTCCTCAATAACACCGTAATATGAGTCGAGTGCCCTTACTGCCCTGGCATCCTCCGAAATAGCAAGTAGTGTCACCCCACTACATTGCATAGTACTCTTCTCGTCCTGAGTTCTTGTGTAAAATGAATAGCCATTGATGTCATACCCCTGCCAAGTCCCTACAGTAAATCTAGGCCCTCTGGCCAACCATGTAACAACTTCATCTACGTCGCCCTCAGAAGCTTGTAGGACTCTATTTTCGATCCACCCAGCAAACTTCCTATATGTTCTCTGGTGACCCAAATCTCTGGCTTCGAGGGATTCTGTTTCCGTAACATTTCCTTGTGCTCGTGTATGTATGGCTCCACCCCCGTCATGTGCTGTAAGACCCAAAAATGGGCTTTTGCATACAGATCACTAGAGGGGACGACTGCTTTAAATCCAATCGTTCCAATGCCCTGAAGCCTGCCCTCATGCCGGGACGTAGGAACGCCAATTGGGTCAACCCCGGCCATATAGTTGGTGCAAAATTCGATCACCTCCTCGGCGGCATAACCTCCAATGATACTGCCCTCAGGCCGATGTCGATTCCTTACATATCCCTTCAAGATATCCATAAATCTCTCAAATAGATACATGTAGCACAGGAACACGGGTCTACAAAACTTAATTTCTCTGACAAGGTGAACAATTAGATGGACCATAACATCAAAAAAGGATGGAGGGAAATACATCTCCAGCTGACAAAGCGTGGTAGTCACATCGCCTTGCAAATCGTCCAGTCCATCCATATCAATTACCTGCAAGGACACAGTTGCAGCAAATATTCAGATCCAAAAAATCTGACAAGTTCCACGAATGGAGCTAATTAACTTGCTAGGAGTACACGCTTACGTACCTTGCCAGATATTGTGTTGAAGAAATAACATAGTTTTGTAATTGTCTCTCTGACTTTGACTGGGAGAATGCCTCTGATAGCAATGGGAAGCATTTGTGACATCAGTACATGACAATCATGGGACTTCATACCAACCAGTTTCAAGTCTTTCATAGACACAAGTTTTTTCAAGTTCGCAAAATACCTGCATGGAACTTTGACACCATGTAGGCACTGACAGAGTTCTGTTTTTTCTCTTTTTGACAAAGTATAGCAGGCCGGGGGGAGGTATGTCCGCTTTCCCTTCTCCAACGGTGCAAGCTCAGTCCTTATGCCCATGTCGAGCATATCACGGCGAACATTGATGGCATCTTTCGTCTTTCCTGGAATGTTCAACAACAAACCAGTCAAACTGTCACAAACATTTTTCTCTGCGTGCATGACATCAATGCAATGTCGAACTTGTAAGTGCTCTCAATATGGCAGATCCCAAAGAATCGATCTCTTCTTCCAAACATTTTTTCCTGGAGGTTTAGAACATTTACCGAACTCAACTTTGATGTCCTTCACGCGCAAGTAAAACTCCTTACCAGTCACAAACACTGGGGCTGATCCTTTCTCAGGCTTCCCATTGAATGACTTCCTCTTCTTACGGTAGGTGTGATGCATCGGAAGGAATCTGCGGTGACCCATGTACACTGTTTTTCTGCAGTTCGATAACCACATGCTTTCAGTTTCATCCAGGCAAATAGGACAAGCCTTGCCTCCTTTCGTACTATACCCCGACAAATTTTCATAGGCCGGGAAATCATTTATGGTGCAAAATATCATGGCCCGCAACATGAAATTCTCTCGCTTATGTGCATCCCACACCCGCACCCCTTCGCTCCACAATTTATGTAAGTCCTCGACTAACGGTGATAGAAACACGTCAATATCATTCCCGGGTTGTCTGGGTCCTGAAATTAGTAACGACATCATGATGTACTTGCGCTTCATACATAACCAAGGAGGAAGTTTGTAGATGCATAAAAGAACCGGCCAAGTGCTATGTCGACTGCTCATATTTCCGTGTGGATTCATACCATCCGTACTCAGCCCAAACCTTATATTCCTCACTTCGCCGCCAAACTCACCGAATGTTCTGTTAATGTTTCTCCATTGAATGGAATCAGCTGGATGTCTTAGTTTTCCGTCTTGTTTCCGACCTTCAACATGCCAACGCAAGTACTTCGCATCTTTCGGATTTGCAAACAGCCATTTCAATCTGGGAATCACAGGCAAATACCACACAGTTTTGGCCGGAGGCCCTTTCTTTACCTCATCACATCCATTGTGATAAATTATGTCCCCATGCTTATACCGCGATGCACCGCATCTTGGACAAACATGCAAATCCTCGTACTCGTTACGGTACAGAACACAATCATTTGGGCATGCATGTATTCTTTCGATTTTCATTCCCAACAGACACAATAGTTTTTTGGCCTGGTAAACCGATCTTGGCAACTCATTTCCCTCTGGAAGCATGTCCGCTAACAGATCCAATAGCGCCGTGAAACTCTTATCGCTCCAACCGTTGCTTGCCTTCAAGTTATATAATCTCAACACAGAAGACAACTTTGTAAATTTTGCACATCTGGGGAACAAAGGCTTCTCAGAATCAACAATTAATTTCTCAAATTTAGCTAAATCGTTTTCGCTGTAGTCTTCTTCTACATCGCTAACATTTCATCTAAATTGTCGTCATCTACATGGACTTCCGAATGAACATTACCAATGTTTTGATCATGATCATCATTACTGCAATCCACTTCCGGGTGCTGCTGAGTGGTAGCGGTGCTCGTTTCCTCAAGATCTTCACCATGCCATATCCAACGGGTATAGCGTGCGTTAAAACCACGATGAATCAAATGACTCCTAATCTGATCAGAGTTGCCGAACCTTTTTAAGTTCATACAATATATACAAGGATAATGCATATCTTTCTCTCCCTTCTTCGCCTTTTCTTGCTCAGCAAATTTAATAAACCCATTCACACCCTCCAAATACTCAACAGTAGTACGTTTTATTCCATACATCCAATATTCTCGGTCCATCTACAATTATTTCACAAAATTGACAAATTCAAATAAATAATTAATGGCTCAGGGCATGCATATATGCATGAAACATAATTAGCTAGGCCATATGTGTGTACATGAGCTGCTTAATTATCGGTGACTGTTATAATCTCAGATGGTTTGTAAGATCAAAACCGTCTGTGCATATGCACAGACGGTTTTGATCTTACAAACCGTCTGAGATTATAACAGTCACCGATGTCCTCTATACAAATAGCATTTCATATATACAGTTCATGAATTTCATACATGCACAGTACTCAAATATATACAGTCTCATATATACATGCACACAACTTAGAAACATGTACAAACATTTCACATATACAGCACAAAACTCAGAAATATGTACAATTGAGATTGAACCAATAAATTAATGTAATCGACAATTAAAGTCAGTGTGTTAGATGTACAAATAAATGTAAGGCCGCACTAATACGAACCTTGCGGGTCCCTAAACTTCCCCTTGGTTGATATGACCTCCGCAAGGAAAAACTCAGCGAGCATCCCTCGGACAATACCAATCTCCCGAGGGTCAAAGCTTTCCGAAGGGAAGATGACCCCCTACAACAAGAGTTGGTACAGAAAAAATTAGCTCAATGCAGTTGTAAATTCTGCCAAATCGATACAAAGGGGAGCAGTTGTATACCTCGAGGAAATCTGGGCGGTGAGGGGTGATGATCAGGTCATACATGTGGCGCATCACGTAGAACCCATATGTATTGTCATCCGGCTGCTGATGGCACTGCCAATTTACAGACCGAGAGTTAGCTGGGGATACGTTATAAAGTAAAACAGATGCCAGTTGAAATTTGTACCTAAAATTGTAACCACTGAAACTTATCGGCTCGCCGCTCGTGTTGTTGCCCTCCCTCGGCAAAGTAGTTCGTGAAAGCCCTATAGATAGTCAAAATTGACAGTTTGAGGATAGTCAAAATTGACAATTTGAGGACAGTAAATCTAGATGCATGCAAGACAGGTCCACATGAATATCATCACCTTTCGAATACATCTCGTGCGCCGCAATATGATTACCCTTTCCTCTGCAATGAATCAAGGTAGAACACCTTGTTCCTTTTCGGAATAAGTAGCACCAGGATCCAGTGGTAGCTACATGTTACACGTAAAGAATTAAAAATTTAATCTAAGTTTGGGGGTGTGCACATGGAGACGCTAATCTACGGGTGAAGTACTGATGAAAGCACTCACCTCTGGTTGTAGGGTACAAGTATGTACTCCTTGTCGACCTGAGCAAGCAACCCTCTTTTGATGTAGTCGACAACGAAGTCTGCGTCGGTCCTAAACATCACCTCGGCGACCATCTGGGGGTCCAAGAAACCAACAGGTATGCCCTTAGATTTGGCATAGTTGGTCATGCAGCTGCACGGAAGTAACCAACTAATAAATGACATATATCTGTATATGCACGGATAGTAGGATACTTACAGCACCCAAGACCGTAGGATTGACAAGTCGAGCGCATCTTTGTTCAGTAAATTGTGCATGTCTTCGAAGGTCACCGAGTAGGTCCCAACGTCGTTATGGAACCCTGCCACGGTGTACTTGACCATGATGTGCGTCGGACGCTGCGTCCTGGTCTGGTTTGTCCTCCTCATGTACCATGCATGCAGGCTCTGGCATGCTAACCCCATGCTCGAAATTGCGGTATCAGAGGCCATGGGCATCCCCAGAGCGAACGGCATGAGAGCAGGCGCACTCTTCTCACTCTCCTTCGCCGGGCTCTTCTTTGATCTTCCCCTATTAGCCAGCTTCTTGAATGGTTGCCTCCTAGTCGGAGTTAGCTTCGTCATCGGAGGGGTCGGCTGGCTAGTAGGCCGTGTGTCGGTCTGTGATGTCTGTGATGTAAGAACCTACGTATTAGGACACTAACTCTGAGGGCTATTATTACAGTACGAATTATGAAACTGGTGGGGGAATTACCTCATCCAGGACGATGTCTTTCTTGGACAATTGCACGAACGTGTGCACCGCATCCCCGAGAGTGGTAATCTCGTCGTTCGGCGGCTTCTCCAACGGAAAACCCTTGCAATGGTCAAAGACACTGTCCACCTGGACCCTTGCAAAACCCTCACATACAGGGGCACAGTGGATTGTGGCCCCCGCCGTGCATGGTTGGGCCATCCCACGACCAGCCTCGATCGGGAAGAGACCAGCCAGCACCATAAGCTTGCAGGAGGCGGGTTCCTACAAACAGTGCGCATTAACATATTGAATTTCACCGCTTTTCACTTTCGAATGAATTAACATAGAACAAACGGTCATTACCTGCAGAAAGTCCACCGGATACTTTGGAGAGGGCTCCGTCTGCGAAGACCCCAGCGCAGACTTGCAGCTACTACGGTGGCCAAGAATGGGGGTCGGTACTTCCGCTGCTAGAAGGGGGGTGCCCTGGGTCGCCTTTCTTAGCTCTTCATACATGGACCGCATCTCCGACAACTGCTGCAGGAGTGCTTTGTCCCGAACAGCAAACTCCGATCGCATCTCCTCCTTGAGCCGTTCATCGTGGGCTTGGTGGGATCTCTTTCTCCTCTTAGTCGCCTCCTCCTCATCAGGGAAACCATGCCTCCAAGGCACAGTGGAACCGAGGCCGCGCACGCGGCCTGGATGCTCCTTGTTTCCTAGCGCTGCTGTGAGGATATCCCTGTCCCTCCTCGGGTTGAACTCTCCGGATGCCGCCTGCGCACTCAGCGTCACCTGCAACAGGAGAACTTAGCAATACAACCCATTGCATGCGTGTTACGAGGATAGTACGTGATCGGACAATCTTACCAGCCGGTCGATCACTTCCCTGTCTGCAGGGTTATTCACAGAGACGCTTCTGGAGGAGGTCATCGTCGATCTTGCTCGGCACCAATTGCGGGCGCGCACGTCCGTTATGCCCGCATAAGGACTGTCGGTGGATGACTGGGAAGCCTCCTCGTCCTGCTTCCTCCACAACGCCTTCTTCCCCACATACCCACCACTGCCTAGCCTGTGTGGGTGGGTATTCTTGGCCTGGTTAGCCTGGCCCTTCGCACTAAGCTCCTGGAACTCTGGCTTGGCCTTCATCTCGATGAACTGCTGCCATGCCTCGGGAGTCACGAAAGGGAAGTCATCGAAGGGGGTCTTCGACTCCTTCACATAGAGCCTGACAAGGTGGCTCTTGAAGTTCCTCCACGCCTTGTTTATTGACATCAGTGTCCTCCGGCGGATGGTGAAGTGGCGATCCTCAGGAATGTGAAACGCCGCCTGCATTTCTTCCCACAGCGCATCCTTGCACTTTGGAGGCACTTGACCCCAGTCGGAGGTGGTGATGGGCACCCGCTCCCTTGCCACTTTGCCGCATAGTGAGCGGTACTGACCGACAAGTTTGTCCGAAGCTTCCGGCACACCATTGTCGTCGAACTGGACGTGCTGCTTTTCCCGCTTGTCCAGACGCGCGCATGTCATCCGGCCTCGCCCCTTTCTCTTCTGTGGCTGGGTCACGGCGGACGCGGCAACCTCCGGCCCAGGCGTCTCATCGCCAGCGAGGTCACTCTGACTCCCCGAGTGGTGCATTTCGTCACCAGACATAGTTCCTAACATAAGTGAAAGAGAGAACAGTTTAAGTAAATCTGCAACTAATAATTCTATAACAAAACCCATATACTTATAATTAACCAAGAATGACAGAAACGGTGGGGAGGCGATGGAGGTGATCTCATCGGAAGGCGGGAGGGCGATGGAGGTGATCGCGCCTGACGGTGGAAAGGCGATGCAGGTGATCGCGACAGACGGAGAGGAGGAGAAGGTGGGAGGCGATGGAGGTGATCACGACGGACGGTGCGAGGGCGGAGAGAGCTAGGGCAAACAGTTGCGAAGTTTGGAAATGAGCGGGACAAAGCCCTCCTTGAACTATGTACCGCGTAGAGATTATCACAGTCGGTTCTCACATCAGAACCGTCTGTGATAATCAACATAGTGATAATCACTAGAGAGATTATCACAGACGGTTTTGAGTTGACAACCGACTGTGACTGTGATTATCACAGACGGTTTGGAATTGAGAACCGACGAAGCACGTCAAGAACTTGAAGCGTCGGACACTGTTGGGAATATCACAGTCGGTTCTATATTCATAATCATCTGTGATAATATTATCACAGTCGGTTTTCAAATAAAAATCATCTGTGATAATCTACATAGTGAGAGATTACCACAGACGGTTTTGAGTTGAGAACCGACTGTGACTGAGATTATCACAGATGGGTTTCGACTTGAGAACTGACTGTGACTGAGATTATCACAGTCTGTTCTATATTCATACCCGTCTGTGATAATTCAACCGTCCATGATAATCTCTCTATTGAATGTTAGTTTTACAACTTGAAACTGATCTGTAGCTTTCAACTCTGAATGCTCGAAAACTTGTTTTAAATGAACATTCAGATATTTCAAATGTAGTCCAAATGCTCTGTAAATTGGTTACAGTGTACGTAGATCCGAAAATTGGTTACAATGTGGAGCATGCTCAAATAAATTTAACATACAATGTGGAGCATGCTCAAGTTAATGTTACATACAAATGGGGACTTTCACCGACAATTTCCACGTACACAGTCATGTTATCCTCAACTTTCCACTTGCCGCGGCCCTGCAAAGATGAGAATTACAAGAGATATAAGCTATACCGATGGAAACAGAGAGATAAGGACGTACAGTTGATTACCTTTAAAGTATAACCCTTCCTGGTGCTCCATACGCACGTAACTGGTTTCGTCGGTGTCTTCAGTATCAATCTGTACGCCATCTCCAAATGGTGAAATCTCATTAAATTGATTGTATTCCTCCTCGTCCACGACATTTTCAACTCCAACAATCCTTCTCTTGCCATGAAGGACGACGTGCCACTTCTTATTGGCCGGGTCAGTGATATAAATGACTTGAATGGCTTGATTTGCAAGTATGAATGGCTCATCTTTATAAGCAACTCGATCGAGATCCACAGAAGTGAAACCGTAACTGTCAACCTTCACACCCTGTGGGATTTGGACCCATCGGCATCGAAACAGGGGAATCTTGAACAGTATGTAATCGAGCTCCCAAATTTCTTCAATGAACCCGTAGTACGAGTTCAATCCACGTACTACCCTTGTTGGGCCTGTCTCGGTGAACCCCTCATGGAAAGCTTCTACGCTCACTCCACTATTTTGCACAGTGCGCTTTCGATCTTGAGCTTTCATGTAAAATGTGTACCCATTGATGTCGTATCCCTGCCATGTCTGTACAGTAAACGTGGGCCCTTTTGCCAACCATTTAAGGTTCTCACTTGCAGACTCTCCGGTGATTCGCACTTTCATCCACGCGTTGAATTGACTGTTATGTTGTCCGGTGATCCAAACCTCGGATCGGCGAGGATTGTCTTGTCGTAGCATCTCCTTGTGCTCGTTGATGTACGGAGACACCTCCGTCATGTATTGCAAGACCCAAAAATGAGCTTTTGAGTACATATCGAAATCAGGAGTGATGGCTCGCCGTCCAATAGTGCCAACGCCATCAAGCCTCCCCTCGTGACGAGACACAGGAACTCCTATTGCTTCTACCTCGGCCATGTAATCGACGCAGAACTCAACAACCTCTTCCGCTGCATAACCTTCGACAATGCTACCCTCGGGCCGGGACCGATTCCTCACGTAGGCCTTAAGTACACCCATGTACCTCTCGAATGCATACATATAACGTAGGAACACGGGTTCACATATCTTGATTTCTCTGACAAGGTGGACGGTGAGATGGACCATGATATCAAAAAACGATGGAGGAAAATACATCTCAAGCTGACAGAGAGTTCGAACCACCTCGCTCTGCAGAGAATCCAGTCCATCGGGATCAATGATCTTGCAAGAAATTGCATTGAAGAAAAAACACAACCTCGTGATCATCTCTCTGACCTTATGCGGCAAAATACTCCGGATGGCAACAGGAAGCATTTGTGTCATCAACACGTGACAATCATGAGACTTCATACCCAGCAATTTCAAATCGCCCATGGACACAAACTTTTTCATATTTGCGGAGTAACCCGATGAAACTTTAACACCATAGAGACACTTACAGAGTTCTGTCCTCTCAGCCTTGCACAAAGTGTAGCATGCAGGGGGGAGGTATATACGGCCTTTATCGTCCTCTCTCGGTGCTAGCTCGGGCCTGATTCTCATTTCGATCATGTTACGCCGCACATTGACGCCATCCTTTGTCTTCCCTGGAATGTTCAGCAATAGGCCGATTAAACTGTCGCAAACATTCTTCTCTACATGTATGACATCAATGCAATGACGAACCTCTAAATGCTCCCAATACGGTAAGTCCCAAAATATCGATCTCTTCTTCCAAGAGTTCTTCATGCGGGCTTTCAATTTATGACCCTTTCCAAACACAACGTCTATGTCCTTCACCCGTGAGTAAACATCTTTCCCGTGCATAGGCTTAGGGGCTGAACCATCTTCCTTGTGGCTGTCAAATTCCCTCTTCCTCTTATGATATGCGTCATTCTTTGGAAGAAACCTACGGTGACGCATGTACACTGTTTTCCTGCAATTCTTCAGCCACACGCTCTGGGGGCAGGCTTTGGCTCCTTTCGTACTACGGCCCGACAAATTTCCAAGGGTAGGGAAATCGTTGATGGTACAGAATATCATAGCACGTAGGATGAAGTTCTCTCGTTTGTATGCATCCCATACCTGCACCCCTTCGTTCCACATTGTTAGGAGATCCTCTATCAATGGTACTAGGTACACATCAATATCGTTTCTGGGTTGTTTTGGTCCTGAGATAAGTAGAGACATCATGATGTATTTGCGGTTCATACACAACCAAGGAGGAAGGTTGTAGATACACAAAAGAACCGGCCAAGTGCTATGCCGACTGCTCATGTTACCAAAAGAATTAATTCCATTGGTACTCAACCCGAACCTTATATTCCTCAATTCTGCTCCGAAGTTAACAAATTCCCTGTCGATGTTTCTCCACTGCGAAGAATCAACGGGGTGTCTTAGCTTTCCATCCTTCTTCCGGTCTTCCGAGTACCAACGCAGTAATTTTTCCTCTTTACGGTTTGCAAACAAACGCTGCAAGCGGGGAATGACTGTCAAATACCACAACACTTTAACAGGAGGTCCTTGCTTTATCTCAGTGCAGCCGCCGTCGTCGGTTCAGTCCTTACGCTTATAGCGGGATGCGCCGCACACCGGACAAACATGCATATCCTTGTAGTCGTTACGGTAAAGGATGCAATCATTAGGGCATGCGTGTATCCTTTCTACTTCCATTCCCAAAGGACACAATACCTTTTTGCTTGGTAGGTGTTTTTTGGCAACTCGTTTCCTTCCGGGAGCATGTCCGCCAAAAGATCTAACAGTGCTGTGAAACTCTTGTCGGTCCAGCTGTTGCTTGCCTTCAATTTTAACAGTTAAAGCATAGAGGCCAACTTTGTGTACTTCGACTTGCAACCAGGGAACAACGGCTTTTCTGAATCCCCAATCAAGCGCTTGAATTTGCCAAACTCCCTTTCACTGTAATTTCCTTCCACATCACGCAACATGTCATCTAAATTATCATCCTCTGGCATATCCTCGTCGAAGTCGTTGTTCGGATCCGACATGTCCTGTTCCTCAACCTGAGTGGCACTTGTTTCTGCAGTTGGCTCTTCTCCATGGTGGACCCAACACGTGTACCCCTTTTTGAAACCACGTCGGATCAAGTGGGCGACAATTTGAGATGAGTTGGTGAACATCTTAAGATTCTGGCAGTCTACACAAGGACAATACATATATGGTAAACCCTTCTTCGCCATGTCTTGCTCAGCAACCTTTTCGAAATCAAAAACACCTTTCATGTATTCCTCACCCACTCGGTTGTCATTATACATCCAGTCTCGGACCATCTGCAATTAATCAATTCATACACATGATAATTAGTAATACTACTCTATGTACAGTCGACACGCAATAAATTATATAAATCTAGCTAGCTAGTGTTTGATGCGGAGTTTGCGGTATAAATAGTTAACTACTACTTGAACTGCAAGCAATTAGTTGGGGGCGTGGATAACACACATCATAAAGCAAATAAATAGCTACAGTACAGGTAGAAAATGAGTTATAACCAGGATTTGCTACTGTAGCTTCCCCTCCCTCTCACTCTAATTTGATCAATCAATGGAGATCGATATTGATGATCAAATCAAGTAATGTGTATGCCTTGGGAGCAAGTACCAACCTTGGATTGATCCTCAAATTTTTGCCCCCAAATGCTCCCCCGGCCTTTCGAGATTTCGCTCTTCCTTGCCCCAAATATCTTCGAACTGGACAGTGTATGTCAAGCAAGAGTGTACGACTAGCTCAAAACATCCGCCAAAAGACCTTTTATACCAGGTTCAATACAGACGGTTCTATATAATACCGTCGGTAATATCGGTGCATTTTTTAAGAACAGAATATCACTGATGGGTTTCACTTTATTAAACCATCGATAATATCGATGCATTTTGTGTAGAACTATCACAGACGGTTATGAGCTCAAAACCGTCCGTGATAATTACAATATCACAGACGTCGGTTCCGAGCTCAAAACCGTCCGCTTTACTATCACAGTCGGTTTTTACTTCAGAACCGTATGTGATTATCACAGTCGATTTTTACCTCAGAACCGTCTATGATAATTATAAAATCAACACTCTGCTCTACTATCACAGACGGTGATAAGGTCCGAACCGTCTATAATATCCTGGATTGTTTGCAGTCGAACCGTTCGACTAGTGGTCAGTTGTTCCACTTGTTTTTCATATTTGTTTCTATCTTATTTCAATGTTAGCATTTAAAAAAATGAACGTTGAGACTATTTGGTTTTATCTTGTTTTTCATATTTGTTGTATATATATGTCTATGGATCTTCAAAGAACTTTGAGACTATTACAGTCGGTCCTGAAATTAAAACCGTCTGTAATGTAACTATCAGAGACGGTTTTGAGTTAAAAACCGTCTTGATTGCAGCAGTATTTTCTTGTTAACATTTTCACACAGAACATAATTTGGTGATTATCAGTTACATAATCAATCGAAAAGCAAGATATATAAGGAAAAGAAATTTCTTATTTCTTACAATCTTTGCATACATAAGGGATACAATTAAGCGACCAATTAATTAGCGTCGACCTGTTCCAAAAGTAATTTACAAAGTTCTCCTAGGGACGTATTGGCATCAGTAGGATCGATCTACACTGGCCGCCCCAGGAGAACTACCAATAGCTCTAAGACTATCAACTTCATCTCTCAGCAAAGGAGTGGATTTGGCATCAGTAGGATCATCCAAGAAATTAAAGTTGATACAACAAAGGTGTTGAAGAGGGGATATTTGAAGGATTGTTGTGGATCTCCAAAGGTGGAGATGAAGCTGCAACTCCAAGGACTCTGCCAAGTGCAGAATGGCAAAAGACATGCCCTCAGAATGCTTCTCCAGCTCCTCTTTTTTTTTTTTGGAGAGTTCTGCACAAGGTAGCTTTCTCCTCCTGCAAATATGCATGGGTTAGTTTTGAAAGACATAACCAGCAGAGAGGGTGAAGATGATTACCAAGCTTCGGAGTGGATTTGGACGCGGAAGTGTGCGCCTTACCCCAGAAAGTTGATCATCCAAGAAAAGCTGATGATACAAAGGTGTTGAAGAGGGGATATTGGAAGGATTGTTGTGGATCTCCAAAGGTGGAGTCGATGCAACTGGAGGGGTTGCAAGGGGCAATGTGGCAACACAGGCCTCAGCACCCTCTAGAGTCTTCGCTGCAGCTCCACTGGAGGATCTTTCATCATTTCTAAGTCTCTTCTTTGGAGGGAGCATTTCCTCAGGCACCTGTGGATTTCGAAATGCATTTGTTTCCAGGTAATCAAGTCATAAAAGAAAGATCTGCATTAGAGTTTCAGAGAGGACTTACTTTCTGAAGATCCTGATCGAGTTCATTCCTTATCTCTTCCTCATCACTCTCAATTTCAATAACCTCATTGGAATCTCGGCTCGCCATCAAGGTGAGAGTTGAGGAGGGAATAAAGACAGGGATTTAGGAGCCTCGCTATTTATAAAACCAGAAGGTGATAGTTCATATGCGTGGGTGCCTCGAGTTTTAAAAAGCGCACTACTGGTTTTCAAGGTCAATAAATTCATGATAACTTCTCGAGATATAAACTGCAACACGGCAAAGGAAGTTGAAGAGTCAGATTACATAATTTGATGCAAATTAAATTTGAAGTAAATAATTAAGTCTCTTCATCTGCTCAGTTATTATGTGCGGTTATCAACAATTGCATGTAGAGAATTCGATGCATGGGCACTGTTGGGACTATCACAGACGGTTGGGATATCAAACCGTCTGCTTTAATATTACAGATGGTTCTCATGTCCAAACCATCTATAATATGACTATTACAGATGGTTCTCATGTCCGAACCGTCTTTACTATGCCTGGAATATTGAACTGTTCGACTTCTACAAATACTTGTTCCCTCCCTGGAGTTTTGCTTCCAGTTGAACCGCTGAGAATTTGAAAGAAGTTGAGAATTTGAAGCGTCGATCATTGTTCGACTATCACAGTCGGTCCTTACATAAAAACCGTCTGTAATATTACTATCACAAACGGTTTGGAGTTAAAAATCGTCTGTGATATTGAAAGAAGTTGAGAATTCGAGGCGGCGGACATTGTTGGGACTATCACAGTCGGGCCTTACATAAAAACCGTCTGTAATGTGACTATCACAGACGTTTTTTACCTCAGAGCCGTTTGTGATATTCAAAGCATGTTGATATATAACTTCTATATTCTTTTTATATTATTTGCATGGGACCTGCGACTTCTATATTGTTTCTATATTATTTGAAGGGCTCCGATGGACTGCCCTCACAAGCCAAAGATCGCGATAGTCGTTCCTTGATCGCACACAGTGCACATACCTTTGTATGGTCGAATGTTCGACAAAAGCTAAAGAATGATAAAGAAAGAGGGAAGATTGCATGCAGTCCAAGAATGTGCTGGAAAATTGGAAAGTTGACATAAGAACAAAGTTTTCAATAATTTTTTTCATCACTTACAAAAAAAAGTAAAAATACAGAATGCTAGGTCAAGGAGTGGTCTTAGCCCTGGCTGCATCTAGAATAAAGTCAGTTTGACTTGCAGACAGGACGCAGGACTCCTCCAGCGACAAGTTTTCCTTCTTAGGATCAACTACTACCGCGTCGAGAAGGCCTGCGACCTCCCTCAGCTTCGCGATGGTATCCTTCATAGTCAAACCGCAGCCAGCGATGGTCATATCCGCGGGTTTCTTCTCCTCGCGAAGACGCCTTGTCCTCGCCCTAGCATTGTCACCATCCGTCTTCATGCGCTAAATGCGCTGGAAGAGATTGTCAAGGTCAAGCCGTAGCCGAGTGTGCTTCTCTGTGAGGAGCTTGTGCTCCTCCTGGAGGGTCCTCGGCTCAGCCTTGACTTTGCCAGTGTCTTCCACGGCTCCCCTTCCCTGTGCAAATCAACGGGTCAAGAATGTATTGTATAGGGATTAACAATACAGGGGTAAGTCCAAAAGATTGAGAGTTCTTACCGGGGAGGGCGAGGCTGACGATGCCCTCGAGGATGCCATTGGCGCAGAGAAGCTAAGGAGTCAAACAGTCTGAGAATTATTAAAACTTGTAAAGTAAATGACAATTTTTCCACTGTCAATTTATAGAACTTCCAAAGCGATGCTTCGTGTTCTCCTAGGCGCCGCGCGCGAAGATCGGAGACAGAAATGATCACAGTTGAGAATTCGAAGCGCCGGCACTTTTTTAGTCAATTCAGACCTCAGAACCGTCTGTGATAACTACACTATCACAGCCGCTTCTTAGTTAACAACCGACTGTATATATCACAGTTAGTTCTGAGTTACGAACCGTCTGTGATATTCTAGTTATCACAGACGGTTCTCAGCTGTGAACCGATTGTATCTATCACAGTCGGGTTTTAGGTTAGAACTGTCTGTGATAAGTAGACTATTACAGACGGTTCTTAGCTGGGAACCGATTGTATCTATCACAGTCGGGTTTTAGGTTAGAGCCGTCTGTGATAAGTAGACTATTACAGACGGTTTTGTGTTCAGAACCGTCTGGTTTACTATCACAGTTGTTTTTGACATCAGAACCGACTGTGATAACTGAACATATTCTCCCGACAGGCCTTCGCAGACGGTTTTCCATTAAACAGTTCATAACCGTCTGTGATGTGCTGTCCTGGATGTTTGTTTCTGTGGTAGTAGCTGGTGCTGCTGCAACTACTCCACGGTGGCTGGCTGGATGCACACACGTGGCGGCAAGGTAGTGGCGAAGGTGGCGATGGCGGAGCTCCACCAGCAACGTGAAACGCGGCGGCGCAGCTCAGCTGGTTGCAGTCGAAAACGGCACAGCTCCTGGTCATGGTCGAAAACAGCAGCAGGGGCTCTTTTGCAATTAACTGATTTTTGATCTGAACTGATCTGTAATTTCAGTGATTTGGAGGGTTTGAGTTGAATTTGATCCCATGTCTTTGCATAACTTTATTCAACATACATTTTGGCACAAGTATTCGATACATTTTAGATCGTTTGAATGGTTTTCAAATAAAACAAAAACAGGGTAACTAGGGTACTAATAATCTGGATTTTGTCAAATCTGAAATTCTGGGGTTTAGAGTGAGATTTTGATGTTCTGACAGAAGGAGAATTTGTATTGAATAGCATTTGGGAAGTGTTCCCTGAATCAGATTGAGATTTGGAGCTAATTTGTGACTTTTAGCCTTTTCAGGCTCTGGGAAATCAGAAAAGGACTAATCTGCAATACAATCTGGACTGATTTGCGAAAATGGCTTAAATGAGGGAATTTGGTTGCCAAATTTTTGGAATAAGGTATTTGCATACCCCTGATCATAATCCTGATATAACTTGGTCTGAACTTCTTCAAGATTTTGATTAAATCTGAGTTTTTGAAATTTAGGGTATTTAGGGTAATATAATAATTTTGTTTGCGAGAACAAAAGGAGGTTGATGATTCTGGGAGTTAGAGATCGAATTTGATCTGGCTTCTGAAGGCCTTTATACTCAAGATAATTAGTAGGTCATATCTGGACAATCTGATCTTGAATTGGATCTACTGGATGGATTTTGAGGTTTTTGTGGGATTAGACCTGGGTTAGACTGGAAGATTTGGCTACTACTACCAAGATACATGCAGCATGATTTTCATGAAAAGGAAATTTTCACTCCTAAAAACAGGGTGTTACAATTCTACCCTCCTTAAAGAAATCTCGCCCTGAGCTTACCTAAGACAGGAAAGAGGTGAGGATAGGCTTGCTGCAAGTCTTCTTCATTCTCCCAAGTGACTTCTTGCTTTGTATGGTTCTCCCATTAAACTTTGCATAATCTGATCTTCTTCCTTCTTAGCTAACGCTCGTCAGTATCAAAGATTCGAATTGGGTTCTCCGAATAAGTAAGATTCTCCTGCAATGGTAACCCTTGTGCTTCTATCCGATCAGTGGGTCTCTTTAAGCACTTTCGTAGTTGTGAGACATGGAAAACATCATGCACTCCTACAAGTACTGGAGGTAATTCCAATTTATATGACACTTCTCCTTTTCTCTTGAGTACCTTGAATGGTCCGATGTACCTTGGGGATAACTTCCTTTTCACTTGGAATCTTTTCAATCCCTTAAACGGTGTGACCTTGACATAGACCAAATCATCTGGCTCAAACGATAATTCTCTCCACCGATGGTTCGCATAACTCTTCTATCGGGATTGTGCTACTTTCAATCTCTCTCTGATGAGCTTGACATGAGCTTCTGCTTCCTTTGTAATTTCTGGTCCTATAACTTTTCGTTCTCCTGCTTCATTGCAAAGATATGGGGTTCTACACTTTCGTCCATATAGCGCTTCGAATGGTGCCATCTGTAAACTAGCTTGGTAACTGTTGTTGTAGGTGAATTCCGCAAATGGTAGGCACTTGTCCCATGCTGTTCCATAATCCAATATGCACGCTCTTAGGAGACCTTCTAGGATTTGGTTTACTCTTTCTGTTTGTCCTCCCGTTTGTGGGTGATATGCAGTGCTAAAACTTAACTGGGTTCCTAGAGTTTCGTGAAGTCTGTCCCATAATTTGAAAGTGAACTGTGCTCCTCGATCTGAGACTATCTTCTTGGGGATGCCATGTAGTGCTACTATTCTTTGCATGTACAATTCTGCCAATTTGTTGCCACTGTAGATCTTCTTGACTGGTATGAAGTGTGCAACTTTTGTAAGTCAGTCCACGATGACCCAAATGGAATCATATCCTCCTTGAGTTTTGGGAAGTCTAGTGATGAAATCCAAACCAATTTCCTCTCATTTCCATAATGGCACTGGTAGCGGCTGCAGCTTTTCGGCTATCTTCTGGTGCTTGGCTTTGACTCGCTAACAGGTGTCACAGTTGGCGATGTGCTCCACGATCACTCTCTTCATTCTGTCCCACCAAAATTTGCTCTTCAGGTCCTGGTACATCTTGGTATTGTTGGATCAAGGATGCTGACTAGAGGGGGGGTGAATAGGAGGCTTTTAAAAACTTTAAACTTAAGCAAATATTTGCAAAACAAGAACAAATAATAAAATGAGCAATAGGAGAAGGGAACGAACACAGTAATTTTTACCGAGGTATCGGAGACTCGCCCAGTCTCCACTAGTCCTCGTTGAAGCACTCAAGTCACTTGAGTTTTGCCTCAATACTCACGAAGAGTATTATCAACTAACGGTTGCTCCTTGTCCACTCCGGAAAGGCGAGCACCGATGCCTTGTACAAACTTGCCAAGCCTCTCCGACAATCTCCGAACTGGAGAGGTCAACGGCCACGCCTCTGAACCGTCTAGGTGAGGGCACTCACCAAGAGTAATAGGCAGCGAGGTCTTCTCTAGACCTCCAAACACGCACCGAGAAACTAAGAATATGCAAATGCAAATGAACTGAACCTCTCGGTGGATCAAAAAAACACTCGACTTGATCAACAGATCAAGATTTTGTGTAGTAAACTAAAGCTCAAGAGTGTATAAGAGAATGCTGCTGCTTGTTGTATAAAACTCATGCTTAAAGCCCCTATTTATAGCCTCAAGAATCAAATGAACCGTTGGAGCTAGGGCTGAAAATCAGCAACACAAACTGACAGTCAGTTTCATGTACAACGGCTGACAAAATTTACGGATAAAAATTTGCTAGCCGTTCGTGGTCGTTTATGGAAACTTGAAACCCACAACTGACAGTCAGTTATGCAAACTGACAGTCAGTTCGACCAAAGACTCGACCAAAACAGATAGAAACTCAGCTAAAAACAACTGTGGTCGAAACCCCAACTGACAGTCAGTATAGACAAACTGACAGTCAGTTTAGTACAAAAATTTTGAGCCCAAAATACACCCTCTCTGGACAATTGTCAGTTAACACAAACTGACATTCAAACTGACAGTCAGTTATACAAACGGACAGTCAACATGAACAAAAACAGTGATAACTTTAAATCCAGAAATCCAAAAGAGGTGTTTAATAGGTCGTTTGAAAGATAATTTTAAAAGCTACAATTGTGTCAACAGAAGCAAAAACCAGATCTTCCTAGATCTTTCTGTAAATTTGAAAAACTCTTTTGCTGTCAAAAACTCATCTGAAGATCCAAATCTTTCAAAACAAATTTAAATCAAATCTAACCAAAATGGATGCAATGCAATGACCTAAGTTTCTCAGTTTATGTTGGAGATAAAGAGAGGACTTTCGCCACCCCTCTTTATAGTACGGTTAAAAGCTAAAAACAATTTTCCTAAACCGATCTATCTCCAAACTCCGAGATCGGAAGAAAATGAAATTACAGATTACCTTAGGTCCTTTTTTTATATCTTTATGTTTGCGTCTTGTCTTTGCTCTTTTGCACCTCGTGCTTCACTTCATGTCGGGTTCATCTTGATCATCTCGTAATTCTTCCCGAATAAGCTCTGTTTCAAAAATCTCAGAAGCACAGTTAGTCTAAAACACTTTGTTTTTCATTAATCATCAAAAATTAGGGTTAGACATAAAGGCCTAGATGCAACAGGTATTGCCAGGGTGTATTGAGTATGGGGTTTTATGAGCTTCATGCAGAATTAGCCCCTTAAGGTCGGAGTCTTGAGGAACACAAATTCTTCCTTGATACCGTACAGTTCCTTGCTCATCTTCTGAAAATCCTTGGGCTTCTCCCAGCTTGATTCTGCTCTTGATCTTGCCGATCTCCTCGTCTTCCTTTTGAGCATTCTCTATCTGCTCCTTGAGGTTTGATTCAACTACTAAGGTGGTTAGGATTCCTTGTGGTGCTACTTCCAGCTGAAGGTTCTGAATTTCCTGTTGCAGGTGTGGGTTACTCGGCAAAGCTCCTCTTTGCAGATTATAAGCTCTTCTGCTTAAGGCATCGGCTACTACATAAGCCTTTCCTGGATGGTAATGAATGCTGAGATCATAATCCTTGATCAATTCTAGCCAACAGCGTTGATGCATGTTCAGTTCTGCTTGCGTGAAAATATATTTGAGGCTCTTGTGGCCGGAGTAGATTTCACACTAGTTTCCAAGCAGATAGTGTCGCCATATTTTCAATGCATGGACTACTGCTGCTAACTCCAAATCATGCATAGGATAATTTTCCTCGTGTGGCCTCAGTTGGCGTGAAGCATAATACACTACTTGGCCTTTTTGCATTAACACACAGCCTATTCCTTGCTTCGAAACATCACAATATACTACGAAATCTTCCTTGCTATCTGGCAACGTATGGACTGGTGTTATCGTCAGCTTCTGTTTAAGCTTCTGGAAGCTTTCTTCGCACTTGGTGGTCCATTCAAATGTGACATCCTTCTTGAGCAGGTTAGTAAGGGGTTTAGCAATCTGAGAAAATCCTTCAATAAATCTCCTATAATAGCCTGCTAATCCCAAGAAACTTCTGATTTCTGGTACGGTGGTGGGCTGCTTCCATTCTTTGATTGCATCAATCTTAGCTGAATCTACTGAGATTCCTTCTTCTGTCAAGACGTGTCCGAGAAATGCAATCTTCATCATCCAAAATTCACACTTGTCAAACTTAGCGTAGAACTACCTCTCTTGTAGTCTTCCCAAGACTAGATGTAGATGTTGCTCATGCTCCTCCGGGCTCTTGGAGTATATCAGAATGTCATCTATGAATACTATGAAAAACTGGTCTAGAAAATCCATAAACATGCTGTTCATGACATTCATGAAAGCTGCTAGGGCATTGGTCAAGCCAAAAGGTACTACTGTGAATTTATATAGCCTGTATCTTGTGGTGAAGACGGTCTTGGGTTTATCTCCTTCCTTAATCTTCAGCTGATGATATCCTGACTTCATGTCTATTTTGGAGAATACCTTGGCTCCTCGGAGTTGATCAAACAAGTCATCGATCCTCGGTAGTGGATACTTATTCTTTATGGTCACCTCATTCAATGCTCGGTAATCCACGCACATCCTTAGGGCTCCTTCCTTCTTCTTCACGAACAATACTGGAGCTCCCCAGGGTGAAGCACTTGGTCTGATGAATCCTTTGTTCTCCAAATCGTCTAGCTGACTCTTGAGCTCCTCCAGGTCGGTGACTGGCATTCTGTAGGGTCGTTTTGCAATGGGTGCTGCCCCTGGTTTAAGTTCAATGGTGAACTCTATTTCTCTGTCGGGTGGCATTCCCGGAAGCTCTTCTGGAAATATGTCTGGGTACTGTTGTACTAATGGCACTTGATCTAAGCATACCCTTTGCAATGCTTGAATGGTTCCCAGCGTTTCCTTAGCTGCTGATCTTTCTGCATGGAATAGGACTCTCTCCCCTTGGGCACTAACAAGGCTTATGGTTTTCTCCTTGCAGTCTACTAGACCTTTATGTTGGGATAGCCAATCCATTCCCATGATAATGTCTAGGCCTTATAGTTATAATACTAACAGATTTGCCGTGAGCTCTACCCCTTCTATACTGAAGGTTATATCTTGGCAAACTGAGTATACAGGTAGCTTAGCCCCTGGAGTTTGTATAGCCATAGAGTATTCTAGGGATACTGTATGCAGTCCCACTTTAGATGCAAAAACTTCTGATATGAATGAGTTTGTAGCTCCAGGATCAAATAATACTAAGGCAAATGCAAACTGGATCAAAAATCTTCTTAGGAGGATGTCGGTGGCGCTGCTTACCTCCTGGATGGAGGTGTACTTTAATGTGCCTCCCCGGGCTGCCGTTGGTGTTCTTCCTCTTCCTTTGCCTCTGTTAACCATAGCTCCTCCTCTTCCTGAAAAGTTCCCTTTAATATTCTGTGGCGAAGATGCCACGGCTTGGGGTGCTATTGGCTGTGTTCCTACTTGGGATCTAGCAATGGAGATGGAAAGTTGGATCCATGGACAATAGTCTCTGCGATGCCCGTATTGCCCACAATGATAGCACTGAACTCGAGGGTGAGGATAGTCCTTTTGATGGTGGGTTCCCTTGCAGTTGGGGCATATTGGTGTTGTCGGTGGTAGAAGCAGTTGGGGCTCTTCCCCTGGTTGGATAGGCTTGAGGTCTTGCCTGCTGGAGCATCCTGTGCTTCGTGCTCTCTTCCCCCATATTCCTTTTCTCTTCCACCTTCAGGGCTCTGTTTACTAGGGTTTGGAATTCTGTAAATTCATGAGAAGCTATCTGGTACTATAGATAATGCTGAAGCCCCTCAGTAAAGCGTTCAATCTTCCTTTCCTCAATGTCGACGTCTCCGGGTGCATATCGGGCTAGATGTGTGAATTGGTGTAGGTATTCGGTAACTGACTTGTTACCTTGTACCAAGTTGCGGAACTCCCGGCGCTTAGTGGCCATAACACTCGTAGGTATATGGAATTTCCAGAACTGATCCTTGAATTCCGCCCACGAGATATTGTCCTTGTCCTGATGGGCCTCTTGGTAATTCATCCACCAAGCTTGATCTGGGAGGATCTCCAAGTCCTGATCGCATGCGGCTTCGCGACCAAGTCCTGATCACATACGGCTTCGCTACCTTAACCGTGTTCGGATAGGATTCGCGACCATGGATTGGTCCGCGACCAGGAAAAGGAATTCGTTCCCTGTTCGGAATTGTAATCCGATCCGAATGTGTATAACTAAGCTTATCTGTTTAGGATTAGTTATATGAGTCTAATACGTTTAGGTCTCTAAGTCTGATACGTACTCATACGATTGGACTATAAATACCTTGTAATAGGTCTAGTTTAGATCATCGAACTCAATCGAAGAGTCATAGAACTTATTTGAGTTTTAGACACTTATAGTTCCTTCGACGTGGACAAGTGTGTCTAACGTTCGACGTGTAAAGCCCTCTTTGAAATAAAGAGTTGTGCAATTACTTTGGGTTTCGGTATTTCTGAGTAAGATCCCGTTATTCCGCATATTAGAATCTGGGCGAGTCTAGTGCGAAAACCAAGACTAGGTCTCAAACGGATCAAGTTGGTATCAGAGCGACTTTCCTATCCTGTGGATGGTGAAGACTCGCCAGGGTTACAAAACTTCCGGCGAAATTCCAGGCGATCAATTGACGGTTCCTACAGCCGTGTCTCCGACAATGTCTGACGATACCTCCGTTCAAGCTAACCTAGCCGAAAAAGTGGCTAAGCTCTCCACCGACATGGAAACCGTGCTTACTTGGATTAAGCAGCAGGCCATGATTGTACCTCCTGAAGTAGGGAAGGTTATGGGTGAGAAGACTGGTGAAGACTTACGCAGGGCAGACGAAGATGAAGACGAAGGCGACCAAAAGACCGACGACCTCGCCAACACCTCCTTAGCTGTCGGATCTTTTAAAGTCGACGCTAAGATTGATATACCCATATATATGGGGTGATCGATGCCGAGAAGCTGGATTCTTGGATCGACCAACTTGAGACCTACTTTGACCTTAAAGGGTTCAGTAGCGCTCAAAAAGTCAAATTTGCACCTTTGAAGATGAAGGACCACGCCAAGACATGGTGGAAGGCCCTTGTCGCCAGTGGTGAAGCTGACGACCTTGCGTGGGGTCAATTCAAACGACTTCTGCGACAAGAATTCTATCCGATGGGTTACCTTGAGGAGAGATGGGAGCGTTGGCACAGATTGTATCAACGGCGCGACCAGACCATCCAAGACTATACTACAGAGTTTCGGCGACAAGCAATGGTCATTGGCATCTCACTATCCGACCCTCAGGTATTTTGGAAGTACACATCTGGACTTCAGAAATCGATCAGTACTGAGCTAAGTCTGTTCGGTGTCCAAGACATTGCGACCGCGAGCACAACTGCTATGGCGATCGAGAAGAAGAACAAATCCCGCAGCGACAAAAGCACGAAGGAAAGTGCGACCTCGACAAAGAAAAAGCCGAGTCCGAAGAAGAATGCTTCAAAATCTGGCACGGGTGCCTTTTGCGAACATTGTCAAGTCGCGGGGCATACCAAGAACAAATGTTACAAGCTTCATCCTGAACTTCGACCAAAGAAAAACGGACCAGGGAAAAGAACAGCCACGGCTACTGCGACTTCACTCGACGAAGAAGTTGTCCGAGTGAATTCGGTTAATGAGGCGGATACGACCTTGTCTCTGATGGCAATGCCGAAGGAGAAGGGTTCCGATCCACCGAACGACCATCACCCAACGGAGGACTTGTTCACCATCAACATCCAGGTGAAGCACGAAGTGGTCGCAGCGATATTCGATCTAGGAAGTCAGAAGAATCTGGTCTCCGCTGGACTGGTTCGGCGACTTGGTTTGAAGACAACCACACACCCGCGACCATATCCGCTGGGTTGGTTTACATCCGACGTGAACCAACAGATTACGAGTCAGTGTGTGTTGAAGTTTGCGATCTCTGCACGATATATCGATGAGGTGCAATGCGATGTTGTCCCTATCGATATCTGTCAGGTGATCTTTGGGAGTCCGTATCTGTATGATCGAGACGCTCACTTCCATCGGCGAGCGCAAGAGTACGACCTCACCAAAGACGGAGTTAAGTTCGTGATCAGTAGAGACATCCACGTCAACACTTCGAACTTGATTACCGCAAATCAAGCCAAACGAATTGTTAATGCATGTCACAAGTATGTGCTTGTCATGATTCGACCCATTGATCAAGGTGAGAGTACTCGACCAGCATTGTCGCTGACGTGCCGAGAGGATTCTGGTCGTTTGTTGGGACTGCTGGAGAAATACAGTGATCTGTTCGAGACTACCCAGGGTCGTCCGCCGAAACGTCCAGTCGAGCACGAAATTCAGCTTGTGTCCGATGCGACACTGCCCAATCTGAGTATGTATCGCAACTCAGTACTGGAGAATGAAGAGATCAAGAGACAACTTGGTGAGTTGCTGAACAATGGTGTCATTCAACCGAGTAGTTCACCTTGTGGATCTCCTGTGGTGTTAGTACCAAAGAAAGATGGGACTTGGCGTATGTGCATCGACTATCGAGCACTGAACAAGATCACCATCAAGAACCGGTACCCCCTTCCTCGTATTGATGACCTGCTAGACCAATTGAAGCATGCTGTTGTCTTCTCCAAATTGGATCTTAAGTCAGGATATCATCAAGTCAGCATCCGAGAGGAGGATACATGGAAGACCGCGTTCAAAACACGGCAAGGTCTGTTCGAATGGCTGGTCATGCCGTTTGGTCTCTGCAACGCCCCGGCAACTTTCATGCGTCTTATGAATGACGTATTGAGACCGTTCATCGACGACTTTGTGATCGTGTATCTCGACGACATATTGGTTTATAGTCGTTCGTGGGATGAGCACCTCATTCATGTCGAAAAGGTGTTCGAACAGCTTTGGCAACATCGACTTCGCCTCAACCGTAAGAAGTGCGAGTTCGGTCAGCAAACTCTACTTTACCTCGGATTCATAATCGGCAACGGTACGTTGCAAATCGACCCGGACAAGGTCAAAGTGATTCGCGAATGGCCGCGACCACGAACAGTTACGGATGTGCGTAGTTTTGTGGGAGCATGCCAATACCTTCGGAAGTTCATCCGACACTTCTCGATTATGGCTTCTCCGTTGCATGCATTAACCAGGATCGATCAGAAGTTCGAGTGGACAGCGAAACATGACGACACGTTTCTCTTGCTGAAAAGGAAGATCAGCGAGGCGCCTGTGTTAGCTTTGCCGAATCTCCAGAAACCGTTCGAGCTAGAAACCGATGCCTCAGGTTATGCGATGGGCACAGTGCTCATGCAAGAAGGTCGACCAGTGGCATATCACTCCGAGTTATTCCAGGGAGCTCAGAAGAACTACCCGACTTATGATAAGGAGTTATGCGCACTGCATCAGGCTGTGAAACATTGGCGGTGTTATCTCTTGGGGAAAGAGACGGTTGTCCACACCGACCATCAACCATTGCAATATTTGCAGACTCAGTCCAAGCTACAGCAAGCTCGGCACATGAAGTGGATGTCGTATCTGCAGCAGTTTAATCTGGTGATTAAGTACAAGAAGGGCGTACACAACAAATTGGAGGATATGTTGTCGCGACCACCAGTTACAACCCTCTGTTTATCAGCGTTCATGCAGATCGAGCCATCATGTCATGATGACTATGTCACTATGTACAGTGAAGACCCTGATTTTCAAACAGCACTGACTGAGGTCGAAACAGGGAACCCTACAGAGTTCGTTCGTCGAGAAGGACTCTTGTACAAGGGCAATTTACTTTGCATACCTCGTGGAGCACCTCGAACTCAATGGATGCGAGAAGCGCACACATCGAAGGTAGCTGGTCACTTTGGGGTTACAAAGACGTTGCAAAATCTTCACCGACATGTGTTCTGGCCGTGTATGCAGCAAGATGTGGCTAGGTTTGTTCGAGGCTGCGGTCTCTGCAGCATCTCGAAACCAGCAAACCGAAAATTAGGTTTGTACACTCCTTTGCCAGTTCCATCACAACCATGGGAGAGCATATCTATGGATTTCTTTGGAGGATTGCCTAAGACCCGACGTGGCAACGACTATCTATTCGTGGTCGTTGATCGGTTCTCCAAAATGATTGTTCTTATACCTTGTCGAAAGACTATCACGGGAGAAGAAGTAGCTCGGGTATTCTTTCAACACGTTTGGACACACTTCGGACTGCCGACTTCTATTGTGTCTGATCGCGATACCCGGCTCCTTAGTCACTTTTGGCGATCGCTCTGGATGATGATGGACACCAAGCTAAAGAGGAGTACTGCTTTTCATCCGCAAACTGATGGTCAAACCGAAGTGGTTAATCGCACAGTCGTTCATCTCTTGAAAGGATATAACTCGAAGCACCCGAAGACCTGGGATGAAAGCATACCGTACCTACAGTTTGCTTTTAATCGAGCAGTGCATGGTTCGACTGGAAAGTCGCCGTTTGAGGTCTGTTTAGGATTTCTACCACAGAGTCCATTCGATATGGAGTTTGTGATCCCTACCTCAGCACAGAACAGCAAGGAAGCATCTGATCAGGATCGAGCACAAAAGTTCCTTCAAGGTATTCAACGACTCTATCGTGAGGTTGAACAGAACTTGCTGAAAGCTCAACTCAAGTACAAGGCGCGACATGATCGGCACCGAGTTGATGTGCAATTTCAAGAAGGTGATATGGTATGGTTACATTTGAGTAAGGAGAGACTTAAAGGTGAAGGTAAGAAGCTCAAACCCATTCGTTATGGTCCTTTTCGGATTTTGCGGAAAGTGGGTAATAACGCATGTCAGCTCAAGTTACCTCCATACATAGATATCTACTCGGTTGTTAATGTTGAGCACCTCAAACTCTTTGAGCCTTCAATACTGGATGATGAGCCAGATACCATAGTACCATCTGTTGAAGATTTGGTCTATCAACGAGACGAACCTCTACGTGAAGATGTGATTCTGGAGAAGAAGGTGACTACCACCCGCAGTGGCACTAAGGAGACTTTTCGAATCGGTCGGAAAGATCAACGAGCACATGCGGCAAAGTGGTACACCAAAGAAGATGGACAAGCCCAATTTCCACATCTCCAGTTTGATCGAGAGGTCACAACAGGGGTTGGCTCCATCTCAACAAGGGAGTCATGATCCGGGAGGATCTCCAAGTCGTGATCGCATGCGGCTTCGCGACCAAGTCCTGATCGCATACGACTTCGCTACCTTAACCGTGTTCGGATAGGATTCGCGACCATGGATTGGTCCGCGACCAGGAAAAGGAATTCTTCCCTGTTCGGAATTGTAATCCGATCCGAATGTGTATAACTAAGCTTATCTGTTTAGGATTAGTTATATGAGTCTAATACGTTTAGGTCTCTAAGTCTGATACGTACTCATATGATTGGACTATAAATACCTTGTAATAGGTCTAGTTTAGATCATCGAACTCAATCGAAGAGTCATAGAACTTATTTGAGTTTTAGACACTTATAGTTCCTTCGACGTGGACAAGTGTGTCTAACGTTCGACGTGTAAAGCCCTCTTTGAAATAAAGAGTTGTGCAATTACTTTGGGTTTCGGTATTTCTGAGTAAGATCCCGTTATTCCGCATATTAGAATCTGGGCGAGCCTAGTGCGAAAACCAAGACTAGGTCTCAAACGGATCAAAGCTGCTACGGCTTCAGACACCTGCTGAGATCCAAACAAAACCTTCTCTCAGTCACTGCATCTGAACGTGCCTAACTTCCTCTCTACATCCCTCAACTAGTCATCGGCAACCATAGGGTCGGTTGCACTGGAAAAAGTCGATGGCCGGGTTTTCTGAAAATCTGTCAACCTAGTGCCAACTGTGGTTCCCTCTGAAGTCCCTATGGGCAACTTCTGGACTATTTGGGCTAACAATTGGGTGTGGATAGTTTGAGCCTCCTGCCGATTTCTTTCCATAGATAAAAGGATCTCTTGAAGACTGGGTTGTTCTCCTTGAAATGGATTCGAGCTCTGTGCCCCTTGTCGATAAGGAGATCCTCTCCTCATTGGTTCATCTGTTGGTGGGGTCTGCTCTAGCTCTTCTCGGCCGTTCCGAGATCTTCTCCTGGTGTCAACCATTGTGGCTCTGAAGAGAAAGCAGATAGGTCTAACCAACCAAGAACAATAAAGACAGAGGTGCAGAAATAAATGCCATTACATTAATGCTTAAACATTTAACAAACGGCTACCAACCATAGTTTAATACAAAACAACAGATACAAGCATTGGTGAAGCATCACAACCAAAAGCATTCACCAGCCTTAATCATGCCACCCTTCCCGGGATCCTAACGGCAGTCTAACTACTCTCGTAAGGCTCGACCTTCTCCGGCTCCTCCTCACAGTCCTCCAGCTGATAATTGTCATATTTGTACATATTTTCTATATGTTTAACCCCCGATCATGCACATTTAGTTATATAAAGCGGCATTTGCATTAATCATATACATCTTTATCATCAAATCGACCATATTATTCGTTGTGTGATTTTATTGCAGGTCGATGCGTTTTGGGTGAATTTCGGCTGATGGAGCGCGTCTCTTTGACCATACCAGACCCTTGGCCGATTTCGGATAGAAGCACGCGTTCCTACGGACGCGTAGGAACTGACTATGCTGAAATCAGAATCTCCGGGGGCCTGGAATCTCAATTCGTAGCAGCCAAGAATCTTCCTGTAATTTCTTGAAACCTCAAACACCCATTTTCAAAACAACTTATACTCATAAATCTAAACCCTAACCCGAGGAGGACTTAACTATAATTTTCTAAAACCTCGAGGGCCTTATTGCAAAAATACCTTTCTTCTACACCTCAACTGCTAACCATGGTTTCTTCTTTTTGTTCTTCTGTTCTTCCACTCACTGTTTCCACACCTCCGTCCCACCACACCGCTGGCGGCCAAGCAGTACGCCGCGGTGTTCTCCTCGGTGCTTCTCTGTTCAACCTCTTTCTCTTCCCTTCTCCATTTTTTCTCTCCTCTTTCCTTCTTTTTTATTTCTCGCCACTGTCATCTTCTTCTTCTCCCGCGCAATTTCTTCGTATGCCTCCCCCAAGTTCTTCCACACCTCCTACCACCCTCAGCACTAGCCGGTTCTTTTTTCCTCTCATCCCCAAAGCTTCCCCGGGTGTGCAGCAACCTAGATCCGCTTCTCTCTTCACTTCTCCCACAGCATCGCCTTCTAAAGCCGCCGCCTCTTGTTCCTCCTCCATCCCGATCGAACCGCCAATCCGCTCAACCCCCAGCTCCTACACCAGATCTGCACCGCGCCGTCGCACACGATCCATAGCCTCCGCGTGCGCCCGTGCCTCCACAGACCGCGTCGCCGCCGGATCCACTCCCGCTGCCAGATCCGCGCTTCTCCACTCACCCTCGCCGCCCGATCTGCCGCCGCCTAGATCCAACCTCCACGGCGCCGCCCGATCCGCCATCTCCATCCACAGCCCCTCACCGATCTCGTCGTGCCGCCTCCATCGACCCCTCCCTCGCCGAGCTCGCGCCACCACCTTCCTCGGCGAGCTCGCCGCTCTACAGCGCCGCCTTCCCCGCACCAGCACCACCACAGCCGCCTGATCCACCTCTCCCGACGCCGGCGCCAGATCGCCGGATCCGCCTTCACCAGCCACCATGCCACCGACCTACATCGAGCCGCTGCCCGATCCACCGCACACGCCACATCCCGAGAAGCCCCGGTCCAGCACCGCGGCTCCGCCTGCCACCGCCAGATCCTCGCCGCCGGCCACGTGCCGTGGGCCGGCAACGGACGCCTCTCCCTCGACCACTTCGACTCCGGCTTCGACGGCGATTTCGACCGCAGCCATCTCCTTCCTCGACGACCACAGCGTCTTCGACGACCACGGCCTTCTTCAACCTCCAGAGAGCACCACATCATCTTCAGCAAGCCGCATTTTTTGGTCCAACCCTTCTTACCCTCCTCAGTTCTTGAATTCTGATGAATTGGATGTCTGTATGAAATTTGATTGTTTGTAAATGTGAAGCATTGAAGATCTTATTTCATATCTAATTGGAGAATTCTCAATTCAAGTAAATTGCTCTAAACTTGGCTGTTCATTCATGCATCATCTGAGTACAATCCTATCTTTAAAATTCTGTGTTGAGTGATCACTTCAATTACCCAGTGAATTGAAATGCTTGTCACTTGTTCAATCTAGTTGACCTTCATGTTGCTATGTTTGTCAGTTGATTGCCTTCACTAGCTGCAGGTTGTTTTGGTGATTTAATTTGATCAGTTCTAGGAGTTCCTTGTATATCTTGTTCTCTCCGGTAACTGAGGTGGTCATGACCTGAATTTGGAACCTCGAGTCCTAGAGCTAAATTCCAATTATTCTTGAGTTGAAGTTCTTTTTGCACTAAATTGTATTATGTAAAATTCAATTGATAAAGAGAGATGATTGGGGTAATTGAAGACCGATTCCAATTTATCTTCAATTCTTATTCATCTGCTGTGTGCTTCAGGTTGAAGAGCTTGCTTATCCTAAGTGTGGTGTGGTTGATTTGTGTTGAGGCTTGTTGAAGCGTTAGTGTTTATTTTTGTACTATTGTTTCGTCGATTTGTGCAGTGATTAGTAATCGATAGGCATATATGCTTTCTTCCATTAGGCCTCTATCTCGATTATATTAAACATTGCACATATTTATGATAATTGTACAATTTTAAACACTAATGGCGAGTCGCGAGATATCCACCTCTTTCCTTCTTTCATATTCTTCTGACATCTCTCTTTCTTTCGCCTGTTTTGGTTTTATTATTCATTGATTTAGTTTAGTTCTTCACGTTTCGTTTCTCTAGTCCCTGTGGAAAGAATGATAAAGAATACTCGCCTTATTACATCGTCCTCGTTCTCTTGCGAGACGGTTTAGGCCGATATCACCAGCGCGACAAATCCTGGCGGCGGTCCTGACTCCTGATCTTGGGTGCCCGATGCAGTGAAGGGTCGAAGGAACTCTGTCGTAGTGGAAACCCTCCCCGGAATCAGACTCGGTCTGGTGCTGGGTCTTGGAACTCTGGTTGGCGACGCAACAGGTGGAGCGACCTCCTTGATAGTACGGATCCTTTGGGCTGCTGGCTCCGACGCCGAAAATGGTGATGTAGATCTGATGCGTCTCTTCTACTCCTCGAACTATCTTCGCAGCTCCTGGTGCTCCCCAAGCAACCTAGAGTAGTTGGCATTGAGGCTCCTCAGAATCTCCGCGGTGTTGGCGAGGCAAGGGTCCAGGCAAGCTTCTATCGCTGAGGGCGGCCTCAGAGATGTCCCAAACAAAGGTGATAGCACATAGAAATACGGTGACTCCCGCAACCTGCAAGCATACATCTTCTAGCCTCGTCGAACAGCCTCCCTGGCAACATCCAGGATGGCATCAAGACGGTTGACCCTACTGGCCTCAGTGCAGACCACTCGCCCCTCTCTACAATCCAGGGCGTGGACCACTATCTTTGCACGAAATTCGAAGCGGCGACCCTCGGAGAAGTCCCAGGTGGTCTCATAGATCGGCCTCTCATCGACCCCTAGGAACTGAACTATATGCCATAGCAAGGTAGCCCAGCCCCTAAGGCGCTTTATGTAGGTGAACCGCGCTCTCGCCATCCTGCCGAAATTTTAGAAACACTGAGTAAGATTTTGAGATCAAAAATTTCATAAGAGAAATAAAGCATTTTATGAAACAAAAATTTTCAGATAAATAGTTTTTAAATAAATTATGCGGTCCCTGGCGCAGCCAACTCCTAAGAGGTGTCGTCCTACAGTCAAGTTCTCATGCTGCTCTAATACCAAGTTTTTCTGTGACGTCGCCCCACCAAGGGAGACAACGACACTTCCTGTGGGGACCCCAGCTCGGTGCAGTTGGACCCATTACACAACATTGACTTCCCAGGATGAGTCAATCACAGGAATTCAAATTCAGCAACAAAATAATACAAGGTAACATAAGTGTACGGCCAGCTGGCCTCAGTACCAAATATTACATGGCCTTCACGACACAAATGATTAATTAAGCAAAAGACTACTGCGCGGCGAAGCTAGGTGAACCCCCACATCAAGAAGTTAACTTCACAACAACACACTTCAAGGCTCTGGTGGAATCGGCTCTCCTCCTTCTGGATCCATGAATTCTTCAAGGGCTTCTTCTTGCTCATATTGCCCACCATCTATGTGAATATAGATTGCAAGAGGTGAGTACTTTCGTACTCAGCAAGTCATAGGTAAGAGTAGATATACATATAGTAGTGATAATATAAATCTATAATAGTATGGAAAAGAGGAAAGGTTTCAAAATACTTTCTTTCTTTCTTTCATATCTCATGATCATGGCAGCACTTTTGATAACATAGCATAGCTATTCATGTTCACTATTTATAGTGCTATCGTGACACGTTGACACATGACAGCCCACGGTAGCACCCCTTATCATGACAACAAATGTCATTTGGGTAATCTTGCCTTAACAAATTTTATTTAGAAAAATATACTTGTGTCACACCCCATGGATTTAATCCAGCGCAACAGACTCCTATAAACCCGAGAGCTCAGAGTATTCGAATACATTTTTTTAACTCTGCAGAGAGGTACTAATTTACCCGCAAGATATTCCACCTTCATGCCCATCCTATCAAATGATTAGACCCTTTCTCACAACCATGTGCAAGTGGCAAGGTGGAGATAACAAGAACTTTTGTCATGTTTCACACACAATTCACCCCAGACCCTATGGTTTCACTCAAACCACAGTTGTGGCGGGCTATACCCCCACCCCATACTGCATCTTCCCATTATTGGGTCAGCGTGCAATGACATCCAGTGATATGTGTAGGAGCCGCACTACGTACCAATCGTGTATCACATTCCATCTCATGCTGGGGTTTCATGTGTGATCCGCATACTACTTATTCAGGCCTGTCCCATACCAGGCTTTTGGTGAGTACGTTTTTCATGCCACTAGACGCATAACACAAGGTTCTAGTCCTTACATGCCGGTGACCAGATCATACCACAACCCATGCACATCTAGTGCTTCCAAGCACATCCAGTGCTAGTACCACCATTCCATAGCAAAATACTGGTCACGGCTAGGGGTTCTATTTCATGAATATAAAATATATATATATATATATATATATATATATATACACATATATATACATATATACATATACATATATACATATATACATATACATATATACATAGTTATGGCTCATTACCGTATCATTCCACATTTAGCAGGCATATAGCCTAGTACTACCAATTCATTCTTTTCTCTTTTCATCACATGCATTATTATTGTATAGTCAAGGTAATATCTTAGCAATTCATAAAATATGGGTTCAAGATGTTCAAGAATATGACTTGCCTTCCGCGTCGGAAGGTACTGCAGTCGATGTCGGGTCTGCGGCGAATCCTCATACTCAAGCTCTGGGTCTGATCAAAGATCAAACAAGCAAACAAGAATCACAACCCATTTAAATACATTAATAATCTATATGCAACATGCAAAGGAGAAATACTCTCGGCGATACTGAAACAGATTGAGTTTGCAAGCTAATCTGGGTCGAAACCCTAAAATTTATGGGATCTGGGCTAAAGATAGGTGTTAAAGGCTCTAAGGGTTTCAAGGCATCAAAATTGACATTGAGTCAGCGGTTGGTTTGCTCAAAAACGACGAACGTCAACAGATCGACATTCGGATCATGCCTTGATATAGCTTCAGAGGAAGCTAGAGGGCTTATCTCAAGATGTGGCAAGTGAATGAAATGTAGAACACAGCTCTACAAGTTCAGTGGACAAAGTGGATTTCAATTTGCACAACCAGAAGTGGTCAAATTGGTCCAATGCCACTGGCTGACATAGACTGGCAAGGGCTGACTTGTCCAGAAATGGCATTGGCCTGGTTCTAGAGATTCTCAGTGGGCAAAATGGGTTTTCTTTCGAGCATTGTTTGCTTTAAGAAGTAAGGTAGCTATTGGACAAAGTAGTTTTTGATTTACAAGACCATAGGTGGGTAAACAGGGTCAATGTCACTAAGTGACATGCACTGACACAGGGCTGACAGTGTCAAAAACTAGGGCATAACTGTAGACTTGATTCAAAGGTTCAATTGCTTCGCCAACTATGTCTAGGAGGTAGGCAAAGATGACAAGAACTCATTAGTGGTGGTTTCAAGAACTGGGATGGCCGAACGGCGACGAATGACGATGATGAACTATGGTGGCGACACAACAAGACACAGGCACTGGACAGTTTCTTGGCATAGCTGTAACTGGAGATTTTGCACAGAATCAAAGATCGAGGTAGTGGAGAGATGTGCTCAGGAGGTCAAGGCAAAGGTGTTAGACAAGGTGGCATCACCGGCAACGGCCGGAAACAGATTCCGATGAACTGTGCCGGGGAAGAAGACATTGGAATTGGGAATTTTTGCTACAAGGCATTAGAGATCAATTCCTTGCTGTGAGAGTGAAAGGGAGGTGTGGGAAAGCTTCTGGTGAGGTCAATTTGGCCAGAGAGCTGGTGGTGTGTCCTGGCGACGGGAGCCATTTACTGGTGGCGCGCAAAATCGGGGAAATCTTTAGTACAAGCTTGAATTTGAAATTCAGGTTCACAGGCTTGTTAAGAATGAGCTATTGAGCATTAAACTCTACTAATACAAGAGCTAATTTGGTCTAATTCGATTGGCATTGCCGAAATAGGGAGTTTTAGATTTTACGGCGATCGCCAGTGTTAGAGGGTGCCGGAGTTCAATTGGCTGCTACTACACAGATAAGTGGATGAGGGTTACTTACTGGTAGCTTCAATTTGAAGTTTGGTGCAGTGGTTTGAGCTGGCACCGTGCTCCCTCTTCTGAGCTCGCCGAAGAAGAGGGTGAAGACGGCGAACTGAGGACTTAGTTGATTTCTGTCCTGGGTGAAGATGCAAGGGGCACTGGCAAGCTTAAATAGGCGCGGACGAGTGAAAATGGCCGACAATTGCTGAGGAATTGCAGCGGCGGATGCGATCGCGAACTGACCGGCGAGTGGTGACAATAGTGCTGGAATTAATGGCTATGCAGCGGCCTCGACGGCTGATACGGGGTGCCCGATCTTCACGACGTAGGATCATTGATAACTCGTTGATTCGTGTAACCTGACGAACCGATGGCGCCAACCACTGTCAATACAGCAACCTGCGACAAAAGAATTCTCCCAACCACAAGCTTTGATCGTTGTTTACTTGACCACGCAAAAGTAGACGCACTGTTCCTGCAATCAACGAAGAAATTACAAGAATAATGGTAAAGAGAATAACTCCCAATTCTAGGCGGTGGCTTATGAGCACAAACCCTAGAACAAGAGCAAAAACTTCTCTGAAAATATTTGTGTATTCAATTCGTGGTTGTCTCAAAACTATGACCATACTTCTCTTTTATAGAGGGTGGTATTTACAAAAGATATAAGGTTTAAACTAGACTTTCAATCTGAATCTAATTCGAAAAGGAATAAAAATCCTAACATACTATAAAGATAAAAGATGTCCGGAATTAATCTTCTCGGATTCGCATTTGGACTCGGACTGGACTTTTTCCTTCTGTGCAGTCGTTACTCTTTTGGGTCTCCTGGTTGCATACTATGTCGGAATTTAATGATTCTTGATTTTTTGGAAAGCTCTTTTCAATACCTTTCCAACAAGTACTCATTCAATCCAATTGAAGATCTGTGCTGAGAATGGTGCTTGGTCGAAGTGGCTGGTCGAACACGGGTCGGCAGACTCCAGGACGAACAGAATTCTTTTGGTTGTAGCGGTTGCAATCCTTGACGGAATCGAGTGATCTTGGGCTTGTTGGAAAGCTTAGGAAATTCTCTTTCCACTCAGTAGGTGTACGACCAGATTTGATGAAGTTCTTTGGCCCATACGTGGCTATGTCCTTCCTGTTATGCTCTCCCTCTGTATATCTAATCAATATTAAACAAGAGCTATTAGGTAGCAGCATATTCTCATCATAATTTAATTCTTTAAAGAACAAAGTCACCTGTTGATGTAGTTGTTTGGCTCTCACTCGAGTGATTGGTCCTGTATGTCCTTTAGTCGAGCACTAGTGCTATTAGTGCTAGGGATGTCCTCATCATCCTCCCCCTCTTGAAAAGGAGTCGACCTCGACTCTGTTTCTTTTGGTCCAAAGAAAGGTGATAAATCAGCAACATTGAATGTAGTGCTTACCGCACAGTCATCACCTGGAAGTGCTATCTTGTATGCATTATCATTAATCTTTTGAAGCACTCTGAATGGACCGTCACCACGAGGCATCAACTTAGACTTTCTTTTCTCCGGAAAGTGATCTTTTCGTAGATGCACCCAAACCAAGTCACCCGGTTCAAAGAGCATCTTCTTTCTTGTCTTGTTTGCCTTCGCAGCATAATAGCAAGCCTTCTTCTCAACCTCTTCTTTAGTTTTGACATGAATTTTCTTCACATATTCAGCACACTTGGATGCTTCCATATTGGCACGCTCTTATAATGGAAGTGGCAACAAATCAAGTGGTGTGATGGGTTTAAAACCATACACCACCTCGAACAGGCACATTTGAGTAGTAGAGTGTACCGCCCTATTATAAGCAAACTCCACATGCGATAGACAATCTTCCCACTCCTTCAGGTTCTTCTTGATCATTGCTCGCAGCAACATTGAAAGTGTATGATTCACCACCTCCGTTTGTCCATCAGTTTGTGGGTGACAAGTTGTCGAGAATAACAACTTCATCCCAAGCTTGGTCCACAAGGTCTTCCAAAAGTAGCTCATGAACTTGACGTCGCGATCTGAAACAATCGTTCTTGGCATTCCATGCAATCTCACGATCTCCCTGAAAAACAGGTCAGCGACAAGCAATGCAATGTCGCTTTTGTGACAAGGTATAAAATGTGCCATTTTAGAGAACCTATCCACAACTACAAAAACTGAATCCCTTCCTCTCTTAGTTGTTGGTAATCCTAACACAAAGTCCATGCTAATATCCTCCCAAGGTGCATTAGGAACAGGAAGTGGAGTGTATAGTCCATGAGGGTGCAATTTAGATTTAACTTTGTAACATGTCACACATCGCTGAACAAACCTTTCAACGTCACGTCTCATCTTAGGCCAATAAAAGTGATCGTTCAACATCATGAAAGTCTTTTCTCTCCCAAAATGTCCCATCAATCCACCTGCATGAGATTCTTGCAACAATAACAAACGCACGGACGAAGCTGGAACACAGAGTTTGTTAGCACGAAATAAGAACCCATCATGCACATGGAACTTGTCCCATCCTTTTCCATCATAGCATTTAGAATATGGTGCTGAAAAGTCATGATCAGAAGTGTACAATTCTTTCAAACTCTCTAAACCAGGTACTGTCACTTCTAACTTAGTCAACAAAATGCTTTTTCGAGATAAAGCATTAGCAACCACATTCTCCTTTCCCATTTTGTACTTCAAAACATATGGAAAAGTTTCAATGAATTCAACCCACTTAGCATGTCTACGGTTCAATTTAGCTTGCCCTTTCAAGTACTTCAAAGCTTCATGATCAGAATGAATAACAAATTCTTTAGGCCAAAGGTAATGCTGCCAAGTTTCAAGCACACGTACCAAAGCATACAACTCTTTGTCATAAACATGATAGTTCAATTGAGCACCTCTGAGTTTCTCACTAAAGTACGCTATGGGTTTGCCATCTTGCATCAAAACACCACCAATACCCATTCCACTAGCATCACATTCAATCTCAAAAGTTTTAGTGAAATCAGGTAAAACAAGCAATGGTGCTTCAGTTAAGCGTTTCTTTAATTCTTGAAAAGCATTATCTTGTGATTCACCCCATGCAAACACAACACCCTTTTTAGTTAATTCATTCAATGGGGCAGCTATAGTACTGAAATCTTTCACAAATCTACGGTAGAAACCAGCTAAACCATGAAAACTTCGGATTTGACTAACATTCACAGGGGTAGGCCAATTTTTTACTGCCTCAATTTTAGATTCATCGACCTCAATTCCTTGTCCAGAAACTACATAGCCAAGAAACACAACCTTGTCGGTACAAAAAGTGCACTTTTCTATATTAGCATATAACTTCTGTTTTCTAAGCACTTCGAGCACTTGCCTAAGGTGATCAATATGTTCTTCCATGGTTTTGCTATAGATCAGAATGTCATCAAAATATACCACCACAAATTTTCCAATGAATGCTCTTAAAACATGATTCATCAAACGCATGAAAGTACTAGGTGCATTAGTTAAACCAAAAGGCATTACTAACCACTCATACAATCCTAGTTTAGTTTTAAAAGCAATTTTTCATTCATCACCAAGTTTCATTCTAATCTGATGGTATCCACTTCTTAAATCAATTTTAGAGAATATAATAGAACCACTCAATTCATCAAGCATGTCATCTAGCTTAGGAATAGGATGACGATATCTAACAGTTATGTTTTTAATGGCTCTACAATCAACACACATTCTCCATGTACCATCTTTCTTAGGCACGAGAATAACAGGAACAGCACAAGGGCTTAGGCTTTCGCGTACATACCCTTTATCCGGTAGCTCTTGCACTTGACGCTGAATTTCTTTTGTCTCCTCCGGATTGGTGCGGTATGGAGGACGGTTGGGAAGTGAGGCTCCAGGGATGAGGTCAATTTGATGCTCAATGCCACGCATGGGAGGTAGACCAGCAGGTATATCCCTTGGAAACACATCCTTGAAGGCCTGCAAAACACTAGAAACAGCACTAGGAAGAGAGGTTAAGTCGTTAGTCGAAAGTAATGCATCTTTGCACAAAAGTGCATTAAATCTGGGTTATTCCTCACTCCTCTCAGATCAGATTTGGTGGCTAACATTACTAGCTTCTCTCCCTCACTTTGTATTTTACCTCTCAAATTTGGCTTGTGGCTCTCACTCACCGATTTTTGGATCTCACTCAGATTTGTTTTCGCTCTATCCTTTCCATCATTCACTCTCTACATATTGTCAGCTAAAATTTGATTTGGAGACATTGGTCGAAATGCAATGTCTTTGCCCTTCCACTTGAGGATATAAATATTGGCGCGACCATCATGATGAACTGATCGATCAAATTGCCACGGCCTTCCCAACAATAAGTGACACACCGTCATTGGCACCACATCGCAGTCCACTGTGTCTACGTAATCTCCAATTTGGAATTGCACCTTAACCATGTACTGAATTTTGACATCTCCACAATCACTTAACCATTGCACATGATATGGATGAGGGTGTTTGAGCAATTTAAGGCCAAGTTTAGTGCACAATTCTTGACTAGCTAAGTTATGACAACTACCACCATCAATAATGACTTTGCATACCTTGTCATCAACTTTAGCCCTCGTTTGTAACAGATTGCATCGTTGTCCATTGTCTTCCTTGACTTGCACACTTAACACCTTTGTGACCACAAGTGCTGGTCCTTGCTCAAAACCAAAATAGGTTAGCCCCTTATTCTTATCTTCTTCTTCCGGTGCTTCTCCATAGTTTTCTAGATGAGCTAGCTGTTCTGGGTCATCTTCACTTGCGGAATCATACTCTCCTTCGTCGGTGACAAGCATAGCATGATTATTTGGGCATTCCTTGGCGATGTGACCACGTCCCAAACATTTAAAGCACTGAATGCACACTACTCTTGGCTGTGGAGCCAATTGAAGAGGTAGTGGATGCCGAAGACTTTTTCTCACGTGCAGTAGATGCTGATTTTGCAACCGAGGAAGAAGGAGCAGTAGTATTGGAACTAGTACTAGTTGAATATGTACCTCGTCCCAAATTGAAGTGTGCTTTGGTTGCATTGGATGATGGAACTCTCAAGTTAAAGGATGGAATCCTCACGGTTGGTTTAGCATCTTCGAGCAATTGCTTTTCCGTCTTTTGAGCTTGGTGCACCAATTCCACAACAGTGTTGTGGGGCTGATATACCACAACGCGTTTAATGTTTTGGTTTAGGCCAAACAGAAAACGCGCAATGGTTTGTTCTTCATCTTCATGCACTCGGGCCCTAATCATAGCTTGCTCCATCTCCTTGTAGTATTCCTCCACTGAGCGGCCTCCCTGTCTCAAATTCTGCAATCGATCAAAGAGATCACGTTTGTAATGTCCAGGGACAAAACGTGCTCTCATCTCTCGCTTCATCTCAACCCACGAAGCAATTGGAGGCTCCCCATGCTCGTATCTTTGGTCCAGCACTTGTTCCCACCAAATCAGCGCGTAGCCATCAAACTCAAGTGAGGCCATGTGTAGCTTCTTTGCTTCCGAATAGTTATGCATTCGAAATATCTTCTCTACCTTGAGCTCTCAAGTGAGATAGGCATCAGGATCAAAGTTGCCTTCAAATTTTGGGATGTTGAATTTGAGTTTGCCAAACTTCTCTTCAGGATGATCATCATGGCGGCGACCATGGCGTTGATAGTCATCATCGCGGTGCAGCATGTAGTTGTTGTCGATGTCATCTCGTCCACGGCCTCTCCCTAGACCATGGGCAGCACCACAGCCTCCTCCTCCATGCCCTGGAGGTGGTGGTCGAACCGCGTTGGCAGCGGCTCGATCTCTCCCCACTTGGACCTCTCGTGCCAAACGAGCAAGGATCTCCTCGTCAGTCTCATCATGGTCTAATCCTCCTCCATGAACACTAGCATCACCTGGTGTTCGTTCTCGACGTAGCTCCTCCAGTTTCTTGTTCAATTCACTGGCCATCTTTGAAGCGATCTCCCTTCGCAAGATGCTCATGTTCTCATTCAATTGTACATTGAAAACATGGGTCATCTTGTCTAGATCAGCCTGGGTCATATAGGGTGTCGGTTCCTCTTCTTCTTGTCCTGCCATGGTGAGTACAAACAGAAACAACAAGAAATATGGATATTTTTTTTGTGGTAGCACTCAACCTCACACTATCCTTACCAACCATAGTTCTTATGTTTTTCTTCACTAAATTGAGGTGTTGTACGCACTCTGGTGGTAGTAGACGATCAAAGGTGATGGATCAAGCGAATTCACTGTCCAAGTACTGTAACAACAATGGCTTGTATGTGGAGCTTGGAAGGTTAAGTGTTATCCTATTGAATCCAAAATTTTTGATATTGTAAAGTTAGGTAAAAATCCAAACTGGAGCCAATGCCTAGTTGTTGATCTCAAGATATAAGTGAAAAACAAAGAAACTCACGCACAAAGATGACGTAACTTGATGCAACCAAAAGAACGAGCTAACAAAAAATGAGTGATTGAACAAACAGCTCGTGTTTCACAAGTTATAGAAAGACGCTAGCTAGATTGCACAAAACGAAATTGGCCTATGGATTTGCACAGAACAAAGCAAGAACACAATTTTGATCGAACACAAATCTTTGTTTTTAAGTTTCAAAATGATGCTAACCAAAACAAAAACTGGTAACTTCTTTTTTATATTTTTTTTTTAGGATCAGCACACAAGCATGGGCACAAGATACTCTACTGTTCAATCACTTTCAAGATATTAATTCAAGTGTGCACAGCCCAAATATAATTCTCAACAGCTAGTCTTATGTAGGTTCAAAGTTTTCGCAAAGGACAGATTAGTTGTCAAAGGATATACGTGATTTGGATATTTTTTTTTGAACTCAACGAAAACAAAAGATACGCAAAGAAGTCTGGATCAACCTACTAAACAAAGACTCTAGTGGACTAAGACCTAACAAAACTCACCGAAATTTCAGATTGAATCTAAGGCGAAAGAAAAACAAATTTTTTTTGGCTTTTTTGGTGTATAGGCTGAAAACAGATCTAAGCTAAGGGATAAATAATACTACTGTGTAAACCGAAGCTCTGATACCAAGATGATACGGGGTGCCCAATCTTCACGACGTAGGATCGTTGATAACTCGTTGATTCGCGTAACCTGACGAGCCGATGGCGCCAACCACTGTCAATACAGCAACCTGCGACAAAAGAATTCGCCCAACCACAAGCTTTGATCGTTGTCTACTTGACCACTCAAAAGTAGACGCACTGTTCCTGCAATCAACGAAGAAATTACAAGAACAATGGTAAAGAGAATAACTCCCAATTCTAGGCGGTGGCTTATGAGCATAAACTCTAGAACAAGAACAAAAGTTTCTCTGAAAATATTTGTGAATTCAATTCGTGGTTGTCTTAAAACTATGACCATGCCTCTCTTTTATAGAGGGTGGTATTTACAAAAGATATAAGGTTTAAACTAGACTTTCAATCTGAATCTAATTCAAAACGGAATAAAAATCCTAACATACTATAAAGATAAAAGAAGTCCGAAATTAATCTTCTCATATTCGGATTTGGACTCGGACTGGACTTTTTCCTTCTGTGCAGTCGTTACTCTTTTGGGTCTCCTGGTTGCATACTATGTCGGAATTTAATGATTCTTGATTTTTTCGAAAGCTCGTTTCAATACCTTTCCAACAAGTACTCATTCAATCCAATTGAAGATCTGTTCTGATAATGGTACTTGGTCGAAGTGGCTGGTCGAACGCGGGTCGGCAGACTGCAGGCCGAGCAGAATTCTTTTGGTTGTAGCGGTTGCAATCCTTGACGGAATCGAGTGATCTTGGGCTTGTTGGAAAGCTTAGGAAATTCTCTTTCCACTCAGTAGGTGTACGATCAGATTTGATGAAGTTCTTTGGCCCATACGTGGCTATGTCCTTCCTGTTATGCTCTCCCTCTGTATATCTAATCAATATTAAACAAGAGCTATTAGCTAGCAGCATATTCTTATCATAATTTAATTCTTTAAAGAACAAAGTCACCTGTTGATGTAGTTGTTTGGCTCTCACTCGAGTGATTGGTCCTGTATGTCCTTTAGTCAAGCACTAGTGCTATTAGTGCTAGGGATGTCCTCATCAACGGCTTTGCAGGCGATCGGTGCTGGCACAATGGCGATGCGACGACAAAGTGAAGGTTTCCCCCGGCATGGCTGCAACGTGGTGCGAGTTTTCTGTTGCTGCTGGCGAGGCCATGTGCGCACGGGTGAAATTGACTGCGCTGGTGCAGCTGCAGCTGCTCCACGGTGGCCGGCTGGATGCGCACACGTGGCGTCGAGGTAGTGGCGAAGGTGGCGACGGCGGAGCTCCACTAGCGATGTGAAACGTGGCGACGCAGGGCAGCTGGTCTCGGTTGAAAACGGCACAGGTCCTGGTCATGGTCTAAAACAGCAGCTGGGGCTCTTTTGCAATTAACTGATTTTTGATCTGGACTGATCTGTAATTTCAGTGATTTGGAGGGTTTGAGTTGAATCTGATCTCATGTCTATGCATAACTTTATTCAACATACATTTTGGCACAAGTATTTGTTGGGGGAAAATACTGCCAACACCAAAAACGTCACCATGGAAGTTCTTTCTCCGGGGTTGAGAAATTTCCCCCGGAGCGCCTTCTCCGGGCTAGGGAGAGCTCCTCTCCCGGAGCTCCTTCGCCGGGCCGGGGAAGACGTCTCCCGGAGCCCTCCCCCGGGCTCGGGGGAGACTTCCCCCAGCGCACCTTCTCTGGGCTAGGGAGAGTTCCTCTCCCGGAGCTCCTTCTCCGGGCCGGGGAAGACGTCTCCCGGAGCCCTCTCCGGGGCTCGGGAGAGACTTCCCCCCGGTGCACCTTCTCCGGGCTAGGGAGAGCTCCTCTCCCGGAGCTCCTTCTCCGGGCCAGGGAAGACGTCTCCCGGAGCCCTCCCCCGGGCTCGGGGGAGACTTCCCCCGGCGCACTTTCTCCGGGCTAGGGAGAGTTCTTCTCCCGGAGCTCCTTCTCCGGGCCGGGGAAGACGTCTCCCGGAGCCCTCTCCCGGGCTCGGGAGAGACTTCCCCCCGGCGCACCTTCTCCGGGCTAGGGAGAGCTCCTCTCCCGGAGCTCCTTCTCCGGGCCGGGGAAGACGTCTCCCGGAGCTCCTTCTCCGGGCCGGGGAAGACGTCTCCCGGACCCCGGGGTTGGAAGTGGAACCCTTTCCGGGAGGGTCATCCCGAAGGCCTCGGAGACGATGTTCCGGGGAGGACCCTCCCCGATGGCAGCAAGACACAGGGAGTGCTCGTCCTCGTAGTACCTCCCGAGGAGGTGCTCCGCCTTCTCCCGGGTGGACTTGTAGGACCTAACTGCAAAAAGCAAAGTTTTAGAAACATCCCCGCGATGTGTGAACTCCCGGAGAGAAGAAACTTACGCCGCGCCACCGGGAATCGCGGGGGACGAAGCTCCGGGCCCAGTCCCGGACCCTTCCTACTCCGGCTGAAGGGACTAAGCCGGAGGAGGAGCAGCTCCTCCGCTAAGTCTCGCATGCTCCTCCGGGAGCGAGCCTCCTTCATTTTTGCAATGGAGGTTAGCTCCTCCATCGTCAGCACCGGAGGGCCGGGGGAACGACCTAATGTCGCCGGCCTCGCGGAGTAAATCATCTCCGGGTCGCCCGCCCGGAGATAAAACCATTTCCGGCTCCATCCCTCCCAGTGCTCTTGGGAGGCGGCCACCGGGTACTCTTCCGCCCGGGAGGGAGCGAATTTCAGCATCACGGAGCCGCAAGTAGACTTGGGCCCGTGCTTCACCACCGGGGAGCTCTTCGATTGCACCCGGTAGAAGTATTGGAAGAGGCAGAGAGTCCCCTCCACTCCGGCGGCTGTCTCGCTTAACCACAGGAACAGCCCCATCCTCACGAGAACGTTGGGCGTCAAGTGGTTGAGGGCTATCCCGTGCTCCCGGAGAAAGTCCCGGAGAAGCGGATGGATCGGGAGCCTCAGCCCTGCTTGGATGAAGGCCATGAAGGCCACCACCTCTCCGTCCCGGGGGCTTGGGGTCACCTCCCCCGCAGCTGGGACGCGAATGTCCCTCTCCCCGAATATCCTCCGGGAGATGAGGGTCTCCCGGTCCCCGGCGGAGAACTCGGTTGTCCCGAGGTAATCGGAGGTCGCGTCCTCCGGGACACTCGAAGCCTTCCCGCGTCCCTTCGATGCCATTTCGTCTCCCGCAGGTTTTGTGAAACCGGGGAAGAAGTTACTTCCGGAGAGCGACCGGGGAAGAGGTTAGTTCCGAGGAATTTGGTGGATTATGAGGATTAAGGAGAAGGAAAGTGTGCCTCGCTTGAGGTGGGCCCCTCCTTATATAGGAAACTAAGGTGCCCCCGATGGCTGCCACGTGTCAGCTCGAGGGATCTGCACCGTGAATACGAAAGGTCGCACAAACATCGAGGCAATATATGGTTAACTTAAATAGTGCTCCTCTCCCGGGCGAGGGCGAGTTATGGACGTTATATTCGCTCCCCAGGAGAGAGCCGTGCTTCTAAGGTAACGAGTCGCACCCCCCGGCGACATCAAAGTGTCCCCGGGGGTGCGGGGGGCTTCTGTTGGGGGAAAATACTGCCAACACCAAAAACATCACCATGGAAGTTCTTTCTCCGGGGTTGAGAAATTTCCCCCGGAGCGCCTTCTCCGGGCTAGGGAGAGCTCCTCTCCTGGAGCTCCTTCGCCGGGCCGGGGAAGACGTCTCCCGGAGCCCTCCCCCGGGCTCGGGGGAGACTTCCCCCGGCACACCTTCTCCGGGCTAGGGAGAGTTCCTCTCCCGGAGCTCCTTCTCCGGGCCGGGGAAGACGTCTCCCGGAGCCCTCTCCCGGGCTCGGGAGAGACTTCCCCCCGGCGCACCTTCTCCGGGCTAGGGACAGCTCCTCTCCCGGAGCTCCTTCTCCGGGCCAGGGAAGACGTCTCCCGGAGCCCTCCCCCGGGCTCGGGGGAGACTTCCCCCGGCGCACCTTCTCCGGGCTAGGGAGAGTTCCTCTCCCGGAGCTCCTTCTCCGGGCCGGGGAAGACGTCTCCCGGAGCCCTCTCCCGGGCTCGGGAGAGACTTCCCCCCGGCGCACCTTCTCCGGGCTAGGGAGAGCTCCTCTCCCGGAGCTCCTTCTCCGGGCCGGGGAAGACGTCTCCCGGAGCCCTCCCCCGGGCTCGGGGGAGACGTCCCCCGGCGCACCTTCTCCGGGCTAGGGAGAGCGCCTCTCCCGGAGCTCCTTCTCCGGGCCGGGGAAGACGTCTCCCGGAGCCCTCCCCCGGGCTCGGGAGAGACCTCCCCCGGCGCATCTTCTCCGGGCTAGGGAGAGCCCCTCTCCCGGAGCCCCCCTTCTCCGGGCCGGGGAAGATGTCTCCCGGAGCCCTCCCTCGGGCTCGGGAGAGATTTCCCCCGGCGCTCCTCTGGTGGGCGCTAATTTCAAGGGGGCGCTACGTGTCAGAAATCGGTGCCCTGGACCTCGTCAAAACACCGTTTTGCCCCCGATCCTGCGGTGGCAGCAGGGGTAGCTCAGTAATTTGAATCTTTTGGGGACTATATATACCCTTGTAACCCTCTTTTGTAACCTAAGACATTCATTTGTACTCAATCCAAAAAGGCAAAAAGGCGTGTTCCGGAGCCCTCTCTCCGGGAGAGAGCCCCCTAGCCGACGCTCGTCGGGAGCACGTCGACAGGACTAGGGCCTCCACTGAGGCCCGAACCTGTATAAACCCCTGTGTCAATCTCTGGGATTGTCCAACGCGGGGTGACCCGTCGCACGGTCAGCTCGCGTTGAGGAACACGTGTTGCGCACGTCATCAAACCTGCCGAGGTATTTTTTATACCACGACAGTTGGCGCCGTCCGTGGGGACTCGTGACAAATAGTCATGGCTCCAAGAAGGATGAGGCACTTAACCTCCGTCTCCAACGATGCCGGCCCTATCAACCCTGCACCACCCGCGCAAGGGGCCGTCGTCGCGACACCCCCTCCCGGGGACACTCGGGGGGAGGCAACACTCAACTCTCCCGTCATCCTTGGCGGGGGAACGACTCCTGCGAGCCTGCCCGAAGGTTCCGGTTTGGGAGGACCAAGCGTACCCTAGGTAACGCCTTCAACTTCAGGTGACCCGCTACTCGGGGCGCTGGTGGAGGGACAGCTTCGCGCACAACGTACTCTGGAAGAGTTGTTACGCGCCATAGCGCGGCCTCCGGCCCCCGCTTACCCGCACCCGTTCCAGTTCGGAGGGATGGCACCTCCGTTCATGATGGGACACCCAGGAACCTTCTTCGCTCCGGGGGCTTTCCCCTTCCCGGGAAGCACCCCCACCTCCGGAGGTCCTTCACTCCCGGGGGGTCAGCCCGTCTCCGGGGGCTACCCTTTCCCGGGAGGCGTCCCCACCTCCGGAGGTCCACTCCCGGGGGGTCAGCCCGTCTCCGGGGGCTACCCTTTCCCGGGAGGCGTCCCCACCTCCGGAGGTCCACTCCCGGGGGGTCAGCCCGTCTCCGGGGGCTACCCTTTCCCGGGAGGTGTTCCCACCTCCGGAGGTCCTTCACTCCCGGGGGGTCAGCCCGTCTCCGGGGGCTACCCCCCGCCGGGAGGGTGTTCGTTCCCCGGGGGTTCTCCCGTTCCTGAACCATCCCTTGCCCCGGAAGGAATTCTCCCCCCTGGGACTACGCCTATCCCAACGGGTATCCCCGGGGTGATTCCTACATTACAGGCCGTTCCCCCATGGGGAAGTCTTCCCACGCCGCGGGCTGTCTCCGTGGCCGGGACTCGTCCGGCCCGCGATTCCTCTCCCGCGCCGGTGACGGGCGCATCTCCGCCTCCTCCCCCGGGTCCCCCTCCTCGGGCTCCCCCGGTGAACCAAACACGGTTCACTCGGGAGGAGGTGGAGCGCATGCGCGCGGCAAGGTCCGAAGGCGCCCCGTCCCGGTACGGTCGGGAATCACTCGCGCGCAAGCGCGCCCCCCTTGTCCCTACAGACAAGGGTAAATGACCCATGCAAGAGGCCTCCGTCACTTCCGGAGGTCCCCCCGAGATACAAGAGGTGAGCTCCACCAACCCCGAAGAGCGAAGGCGATACCGGAAGGCCGGCGGTCCGTTGGGACCCCTCTCCGATTCGGACAATGAACGCGCTTCCCCCATGAAGGGGGATATCGATGCAAACTCCCCAAAGGAAGTGGAAGGGGCTAACCAACCCCTTTGCCGCCGCCTCCGGCGTGTTCGGTGGCTGAAAACATATCGGCCGCCCCATATCGAGCACTACAACGGGGAGGCCGACCCCTACGAGTTCGTGCAAGTGTACTCCACGGCCATCTCGGCGGTTGGGGGGGACGAAAGCGTCCAATGCAACATCTTCCCCCTCTACCTCTCGGGAATAGCTCGTTCATGGTTCTATAACCTAAAGAGCGGGTCCATCAAGTCATTCGCGCAGCTGAAGCGCGAATTCTGCGCAAATTTCCAGGGGAATTACATCCGTCCCCTGGATTCGTCGCAATTGTACACCGTTCGCCAACGGTCGGGGGAGACAATACGAAGTTTCTTCAAACGCTTCGCGCAGATCAAGAGCAAGGTGGCTCATGTCCCCGACTCGACGGTGATCGAAGCGTGCAAGAGTGGCATTCTCCCGGGAGAGCTCCACCGAAGACTCTCCCGGAGTTGCCCGTCCTCCGCCGACGAGCTCTTCAACGTACTCGAGAAGTACGCGAGAGCCGAAGAAGACGATCTCTGGAAAAAGCACCAGGGGACCTCTGTCCCCGGGGAGAGGGACGCGAAGGACCCCTCCAACAAACGTCCCTGGAGGGGGCCCCGCAACGAGCCAAGGCCTCGGGACACTTTCGTCCTCGAAGGCGGAGGCGGCTCTCGGGAGCCTAACCGGGGACAGCGCCCCTTTTCCAAGCCCAAAGGCGGTGGGGGAAGCCGATCCTCCCGTCCGCAAGAAGGCAAGGAGTCTGGAGCCACTTTGTGGTGCGCTTACCACAAGTCCAACTCCCATGCAACCCGAGAATGCCACGCGCTCCTCAACCACTTCGCGACATTCCTCGAGCAACATGGGCCGGGGGGAGGAGGAGGAGGCTCTACCTCCTTACCCCTTCCATCACCAGCCTTGGCGGCACTCCCCGCTCCGCCAGGGGGACGTCAGAGGCAAGGCCAGGAAAAGGGTTCGAGCAACGAGCTCCCCTTCCAAGCCTCCGAGAGGCACATCAATGTCATTGTGGGAGGATCTGCCTCCGGGCGAGATTCAAAATGCCAGCGCAAAGAGTATGCGCGGGAGGTGAAGGTAGTAGGGGCCGTTAACACGTCCCGGCCGTCCAAATGGTCGGACGTCCCGTTGACGTTCACCATCGAAGACGCGAGTGGGGTGCGTTTCCCCCACAATGACGCGCTGATCGTCTCAGCCACCGTGTTTAACTGCCGCCTTGCCCGAATCTTGGTGGATGGCGGGAGCTCCGCGGACGTCCTCTACCTAAAGGCGTTCAAAGAAATGCAGGTGGACGAGAAGCTCCTGCAACCCACGGTGGGGCCCCTGCAAGGATTCGTCCCGGGGAAAACCATACATCCTGTGGGGAAGGTCGACCTCCCAATGACATTCGGCACCCCAGATAATTACCGGACCGAAATGGTTCGGTTCGACGTGGTGGATCTCCCCTCCTCCTACAACGCTATAATGGGGAGAACCATCATCAACCGCTTAGGAGCAGCGGTCCACCACAACTACCTTTGCATGAAGATCCCCGGGCCGAGTGGGGTGATCTCTGTGCATGGTGACCAAGGCGTGGCTCGCTCCCTCTACGAGCGCGCCTCCGCAGTAATCGGGAACGTTAACCTGGTCAAGGCCCCGGGGGGAGGGAGCTCCTCCTCAACCCCAAACGTGCCAATCACGCTCCCCGGGAAGTTCCTTCCCAAGCCTCGCCCTGAAGGAGACCTCCGGGAAATCTCTCTCTTCCAAGACGACGGGAAGACCATCAAGATTGGGGCTGATCTCCCCGAGGAACACGCGACGCGACTCACCGAATTTCTTCGCGAAAACGCGGACGTCTTCGCATGGAAGCCCGCAGATATGGGGGGTGTGCCCAGGGATGTTATTGAGCACAAGCTCGCAGTGATACCCGGTCGACCCCCGGTGAAACAGAAGATGAGGAAGCTCTCCCTCGAGAGGCAGGAGGCCATCAAGGTGGAGATCGCTAAACTCCGGGAGGCGGGGTTTGTTCGGGAGGTACTACACCCCGAATGGCTGGCGAACCCCGTTCTCGTAAAGAAGGCAAGCGGCAAGTGGAGAATGTGCGTCGACTTCACCGACCTCAACAAAGCTTGCCCCAAAGATGATTTCCCGCTCCCGCGGATCGACCAACTGGTGGATTCCACCGCGGGATGCGAGCTGATGAGCTTCTTGGACACCTACTTGGGCTATCATCAAGTCCGAATGGCGGAGGAGGACGAGGAAAAGACGAGTTTTATAACTCCCCTCGGCACCTTCTGTTATGTCCACATGCCTTTCGGGTTGAAAAACGCCGGGGCAACTTTCCAGCGCCTGATGTGCTTGGTCCTGAGGGATCAAATTGGCCGCAACGTGGAAGTATATGTTGATGATGCAGTCGTCAAGAGCACGCGCTCGGCCGCTCATATCGAAGACTTGGGAGAAACCTTTCGCAATCTCCGTAAGTACGGGTTAAGGCTTAACCCGGAAAAATGTGCATTCGGCGTTCGCGGAGGAAAACTCCTTGGCTTCCTTGTGTCCCAAAGGGGCATCGAAGCCAATCCCGAAAAAATTCGGGCCCTCCTCGACATGCCTCCGCCGCATTCCGTCAAGGATGTGCAACGACTTACCGGCCGCTTGGCCGAGTTAAGTCGCTTCGTCTCGCGCTCGGGGGAGCGCGGTCTCCAATTTTTCAAGATCCTCCGCGGCCTTGAGGGGTTCCATTGGACTCCCGAGGCACAGGCTGCATTCGAGGACTTGAAGAAATACCTCGCGAGCCCTCCAATGCTCGTGAGCCCGCGTCAGGGGGAGCCCCTGCTCCTCTACCTCGCGGCTACTCCGGTCGCTGTCAGCGCAGTTCTCGTCAAGGAAGAAGACGGGCACCAACGCCCCGTTTACTATGTGAGCGAGGCTCTCCAAGGCGCTAAAACGAGATACACGAAGATGGAGAAGGTGTGTTACGCCCTTCTAATGGCCTCGCGGAAGCTCCGCCACTACTTCCTAGGCCACCCTATCATGGTGCCTTCCTCTCTCTCTTTGGGGGAGGTGCTTCGGAACAAGGAAGCCACCGGGCGAATAGGGAAATGGGGGGCCGAGCTAGCCCCCTTTTCGCTGTCCCTCACCGGACGAACCGCGATCAAATCGCAGGTTCTTGCGGACTTTGTGGCCGAGTGGGCTCCGGTCCCTGGACTGGAAGAAGAAGCGCGTGCCGCCCCGCCGCGCGGCGACCACTGGACCCTCTTCTTTGACGGCTCCCTCTGCCTGGCGGGGGCTGGCGCGGGAGTAGTCCTGAGAAGCCCCGAGGGGAGAACCCTCGAATATGCGGCCAGGCTCGAGTTCCCCGCGACGAACAATGTCACGGAATATGAGGCCCTTCTCCTAGGGCTACGTCTTGCCCGCTCATTGGGTATCCGACGCCTCCTCGTCAAGGGGGATTCTCAACTCGTGGTATGTCAAATGGACAAGTCTTACTTGTGCCATGACCCGAATTTGAGCCTCTACCTTGACGAGGTCCGGAAGATGGAAAACTACTTCGACGGCCTCGAGGCGCGCCGAATCCCGCGTAGGGACAACGATCGAGCCGACACTCTCGCCAGGGCAGCGAGTGCCCGAGGGCCTCTCCCCGAAGGGGCCTTCTTGGAGGTCATCTCGAAACCTTCCGCGACGGCTCCCGACCCAGACTCTGAGTCCCGCGACCCAGTCGTCGCGGAAATCGTCCGGGCCACATCCTGGATGGCCCCCCTTATCTCTTGCATCAAGGGAGAGGGGGAGCCCTCCGATGGAGCCGAAGCCAAGCGCCTTCGCGCTAAGGTGCGAGCGTACGTGTTGATAGAGGGGACATTGTACAAGCGAGGGGCCTCTGCGCTGCTTCGCTGCCTCCCGCGGGAGGAGGGAGTTCAGCTCCTCGAAGATATTCACCTCGGGTGTTGTGGTTCTCACCTCGGCCCCCGGGCCGTCGCGTCAAAAGCCATCCTCTAGGGTTTCTACTGGCCAACCGTCGCCCGCGACGCGAGAGACCTCGTCTCTGCTTGCGGGGCTTGCCAAAAAATGGCAAAGGGCTCCAACCTACCCTCCGCAACTCTGCAGGCAATCCCCCTCACGTGGCCCTTCGCGCGGTGGGGAATGGACCTCCTAGGCCCGTTCCTCCCGGCGTCGGGGGGATACAAGTACGCGGTTGTGGCCGTGGATTACTTCTCCAAATGGGTGGAGGCCGAGCCCCTCGCCGCCATCACGTCTCGTGCGGTGCAAAGGTTCTTTTGGAAGAACATAGTGTGCCGATTCGGCGTCCCCCGCGAGATCACCGTGGATAACGGAACCCAGTTCGACTCAGCGATCTTTCGCGAGTTCTGTCAGAACTTGGGTACTACCCTCCACTTCGCCTCAGTGGCTCACCCCAAGAGCAATGGGGCGGTGGAGCGCGTCAATGGAGTTATCCTCCAAGGGCTCCGTCGCCGCCTGGAGCAAAGCGCTTCCAGGCGTGGGGCTTGGGCAGATGAGCTCCCGAGTGTCCTTTGCTCCATGCGAACGACCCCAAGCCGAGCAATAGGGCGTGCCCCCTTCTCGCTCGTATACGGGGCTGAGGCAGTGCTACCCTCGGAGATCAATTTCCGATCGCTGCGAGTCGAACTCCTCGAGGGAGTCTCGGCAGCCGCGTTTCAAGCCAACGAAGACAACAAGAGGCTGGAGGTGGACCTCGTCGAAGAAGAGCGGGACAGAGCCCTCCTCCGCAACGCCATTTACGAACGCGAGATGGCGCGCGCCTACAACAAGCGCGTTCGGGGGAGGGCCTTCCGCTTGGGAGACCTTGTCCTCAAGCGCGTCACTGACCCTCAAGTCCAAGGGAAACTCAGCCCAAAGTGGGAAGGGCCATACAGGATTTCCACAATCCTTGGCTCGGGGGCTTACAAGCTCTCTACTCTCGAAGACCAAGAGCTGAAGCACACATGGAACGCGGACCTGCTCCGCAGATTTTACACTTGACTCCTAGCCTCCCCCCGTCCCTTTGGGCTTCGCGAGGGGAAGGCGCGATGAGTTGTAGCCATGGCCTCAAAGGCCTTTTGCCCTCCGCCCCTTTTCTTGCGATCCCGCAGGGGGTGGGGGCATTGTACCAGCTTGTTTTAATCAATGCAAATGGTCTTTTCTCCATGTGTTTTCGTGCAGACTTCTTTAATTGCCCCTGAGGCAATACCCTCATCACGAGGATGCCCTCCCCGTGAGGATGCCCCCTGGGGATGCCCTCATCACGAGGAAGCTACAGGCTCCAGCTCAGCCTTAAGTCCCGACGGCGGGAGCCCCGTTCCCCCTTGGGCGGCTTACAATATCCCCTCGTGGACTGAGGGCGTAAGTGGCAACCTGGTTCCCAAGGAACCGAGGTAACGAGTCACTTTGGGGGACCAGTCCCCCCCCATACACTCTAGAGCTTGCTTTTATGCTCTTCCTCCTCCGGGAGCGATCTAGGTCGCGCGACCGATAGATCATCTATCCCCACACTCGCCTGCACGAGGATAACCCTTCGAGGGTGCCACCCCTCATGGGAACAACTGGGATACTTCTTATGGTTTCAGTGCGGGCCGCCTGTCTAGGTCACCCCCCGCTGCGGGGGGAGGAGACAAAAAGGAGAAAAATACCCAGCTAATTCCATTCGAAATCGGGGGGCATCTAAAGCATCTAGAACCCTCCGGGGGTGGAGCCTTGCTCCCCGGATTCTCGTCCCCCGGAGGAGTTTTCTCTGGAGGAGCCTATCCCCCGGAATTTTGTCCGGGGAAGGAGCCCTGCTCCCCGGACTTTCGTCCTCCGGAGGAGGAGCCTCTCCCCCGGAGCTTTGCCCGGAGATGGAGCCCTGCTCCCTGGACTTTCGTCCTCCGGAGGAGGAGCCTCTCCCCCGGAATTTTGTCCGGAGAAGGAGTTTTCCTCCCCGGACTTTTGTCCCCCGGAGGAGTTGGCTCCGGAGGTGAAGCCTTCCTCCCCGGACCTCCGTCCCCCTGAGTTGTTTTCTCCGGAGGAGTCTCTCCCCCGGTATTTTGTCCGAAGGAGCCTCGCTCCCCGGATTTTCGTCTCCCCGGACTTTCGTCCTCCGGAGGAGTTGTCTCCGGAGGAGCCTCTCCCCCGGGTTTTCGTTCTCCGGAGGAGGAACCTCCCCCGGAACTTCGTCCTCCGGAGGTGGAGCCTTGCTCCCCGGATTTTCGCCCCCCGGAGGAATCGTCTCCGGAGGAGGAACCTCCCCCGGGACATCGTCTCCGGGAGCGGAGCCTCGCTCCCCCGGAGTTTATCCCCCAAGAATTTTCCCCCGGTGATTTAGAAGCACAAAATAAGCGAAAAGGAGCGATCTTTTTGTTCCATGAAAAACAAGCCGGGAGACAGCCTCTCCCGGTAGGCTTACAGAATACAACCGGAAGTCGAGTACTCCCGGAGGATATATGGGGGACTACCTACGTCTAACGTGGGCTAGGACCCCCTAAACCTAGTGTCAAGCTCGCGCCACGTCCCGGTACAAGCTCTGGACTCGTCGCCTCACTGCGTTGAACATGTCCTCCGGCCAGTACTCATACCCTTCGGGAGGTTCGATACGCAAGGGAATTGCCACCCACACTCCCGGGGGAGGTTCTGGCAACTCCGCGCGGTGATTGTCAAAATTCGCCAAGTGCCAATCAGGCAACCACCGGAGTAAAGCTCGTCCCCCCCGGGGGACACCGGAGGCGAGACTCCCGGAGATGGGAGTGAGTACCACGTCCTTCTCCGGGACCCCCGCCCCAGACACCTGACCATGACAAGATATTAACTTAGCAAAAATTTCCATTTCATTGGTGAATGATTTACACATCCGGGGTTCCCCCTACAGAACTACCGGGAGCAAAAATCCTATACAAACAAAAAAATCCCCTAATCTACCCAGGGGGGACAGGAGGCTAATACTTGCCCGGCATCGTCCCCCCCGGAGGAGGCGTCGCCCGGAGCTTCTTCCCCGGCCTCTTGGGGGCGTCTTGTCCGCGGGGGCTCAATCACCCGATCGTAGAAAGCCCCCGCCAACTCCTCCAGCGCCGCCCTGCGGGGCTCGTAGAACCCCTGGAAACTCCGGGGGATGAGGCGCCCGATAGCTTGGGCCCTGACCCCCTGGTACTCCACCAGGGAGGCCGCGAGCGCGGTGGTGGTGGACGCCAGGGCCTGGGCACGGACGTCCGCGGCCTCCGGGATCGCCGCAATGTGCCGGGTAAGAAATCTCCGGGCCTCCGCCAAGGAGGTCAGCGGGTTGCGGGGATTCCCCTCCTCCCAGAATTCGACTCCAAGCCCAATCAATGTGGCCCGGAGTCGATTCCCCGCTGATACGAGGGCTCGCGCCCCCGTAGCCTCCGCCTCTTGAAGCGCCCGGTAGTGAGCCTCCCCGGAGGACGCGAGCTGCTCCCGGACGCCCTCCAGCTCCCGGACGGCAGTGTCCCGGGCAGCCTCCGCGAGGGCCAGCACTTCCGCCCGGAGATGCTCCAACTCCCGGGCGGTCGCGTCCCTTTCTTTGACGAACCTCTCCCGGGCCTGGACTGCCGCGTCCCTCTCCCGGACGGCGGCGTCACGCTCCGCTTCAGCGGCAGCCAAAGCTGCCCTCATGTCCTCGCTCTCCCGGGCGAGGCGAGTCCGGACGGCGCGGGCTACGGCGGTTGTCTAAGAAAAGGTGGATTAGTAAATGCAAGCGAGGAGGCGAAAGGTTCAAGGTATTTACCTGTAGAGCCAAGGAGACAACCTCTCCATAGCGCTCGTCGATGCCGCCCTCCCGGACATGAGCCCGCACCTTGGGAGTGACGAGGCTCAAGGAGAACTTGCGTGTCTCCTCCGAGGAAAAGAGGCACGCCACCCTCGCCGGGGAACGGGGGTCACCTCCCATCGGTAGGCCCCCGTCACCAGCTCCACTCCCGGAGCCTTGGGGAAAGTCTCCCGGAGGAGGGGCGGGGGACCTCCCGTCCCCGGCACGAGGGGAGCGCTGTAGCGTCTGGCTCGCTCCCCCAGGAGGCGGCGTCGGGAGAGATGCGCCGTCGGGGGCAAAGAGCGCGTCCAGGCGCGTAAAGGCACCACCGCCCCGGAAATACACCCCCGGGGGATCCTCCCGGAGAGCTTGCTCCGGGGAAGGAGTGGCGTCGTAGTCCCCGGAGGTGGACTCATCCTCCTCCACGACCACGTGGTCGAACACGCCTGATGCCCCCAGGGCATCAAGTTGCGCGACCAGCGTGGCCGTGTCCGTGGGGCTCTCTTCATGCCCCGGCTCCGGGGGCTGCGACCCCCGCTGGGGGGTGACTTGAGCCGGAGGAGTAGTCTCCCCCGGCCGCCGGGGGGCCATTGTACTTTGGGCCGGAGATGGCCTCACCTCCCCCGGCGTTCGACGCGTCCCCGGAGTCGCCTGGACCGGGGAGGACCTCACCTGCCCCGGGGGTCTTGTCTTTCCCGGCGCATCGGGCGTCCCCGCCGGCCTCTGTGCCGGCGCTGGTGAAGGGGGGTGGTCTTGATGGGAGCCCTCTCCCGGTACCTGCGCGGTCTTAGCGCGTTTGGCCGGCGGGAGCGCCCCCGTCTCCCGCCGCCTGTGGGAGCCCGGGGTTGGAAGTGGAACCCTTTCCGGGAGGGTCATCCCGAAGGCCTCGGAGACGATGTTCCGGGGAGGACCCTCCCCGATGGCAGCAAGACACAGGGAGTGCTCGTCCTCGTAGTACCTCCCGAGGAGGTGCTCCGCCTTCTCCCGGGTGGACTTGTAGGACCTAACTGCAAAAAGCAAAGTTTTAGAAACATCCCCGCGATGTGTGAACTCCCGGAGAGAAGAAACTTACGCCGCGCCACCGGGAATCGCGGGGGACGAAGCTCCGGGCCCAGTCCCGGACCCTTCCTACTCCGGCTGAAGGGACTAAGCCGGAGGAGGAGCAGCTCCTCCGCTAAGTCTCGCATGCTCCTCCGGGAGCGAGCCTCCTTCATTTTTGCAATGGAGGTTAGCTCCTCCATCGTCAGCACCGGAGGGCCGGGGGAACGACCTAATGTCGCCGGCCTCGCGGAGTAAATCATCTCCGGGTCGCCCGCCCGGAGATAAAACCATTTCCGGCTCCATCCCTCCCAGTGCTCTTGGGAGGCGGCCACCGGGTACTCTTCCGCCCGGGAGGGAGCGAATTTCAGCATCACGGAGCCGCAAGTAGACTTGGGCCCGTGCTTCACCACCGGGGAGCTCTTCGATTGCACCCGGTAGAAGTATTGGAAGAGGCAGAGAGTCCCCTCCACTCCGGCGGCTGTCTCGCTTAACCACAGGAACAGCCCCATCCTCACGAGAACGTTGGGCGTCAAGTGGTTGAGGGCTATCCCGTGCTCCCGGAGAAAGTCCCGGAGAAGCGGATGGATCGGGAGCCTCAGCCCTGCTTGGATGAAGGCCATGAAGGCCACCACCTCTCCGTCCCGGGGGCTTGGGGTCACCTCCCCCGCAGCTGGGACGCGAATGTCCCTCTCCCCGAATATCCTCCGGGAGATGAGGGTCTCCCGGTCCCCGGCGGAGAACTCGGTTGTCCCGAGGTAATCGGAGGTCGCGTCCTCCGGGACACTCGAAGCCTTCCCGCGTCCCTTCGATGCCATTTCGTCTCCCGCAGGTTTTGTGAAACCGGGGAAGAAGTTACTTCCGGAGAGCGACCGGGGAAGAGGTTAGTTCCGAGGAATTTGGTGGATTATGAGGATTAAGGAGAAGGAAAGTGTGCCTCGCTTGAGGTGGGCCCCTCCTTATATAGGAAACTAAGGTGCCCCCAATGGCTGCCACGTGTCAGCTCGAGGGATCTGCACCGTGAATACGAAAGGTCGCACAAACATCGAGGCAATATATGGTTAACTTAAATAGTGCTCCTCTCCCGGGCGAGGGCGAGTTATGGACGTTATATTCGCTCCCCAGGAGAGAGCCGTGCTTCTAAGGTAACGAGTCGCACCCCCCGGCGACATCAAAGTGTCCCCGGGGGTGCGGGGGGCTTCTGTTGGGGGAAAATACTGCCAACACCAAAAACATCACCATGGAAGTTCTTTCTCCGGGGTTGAGAAATTTCCCCCGGAGCGCCTTCTCCGGGCTAGGGAGAGCTCCTCTCCTGGAGCTCCTTCGCCGGGCCGGGGAAGACGTCTCCCGGAGCCCTCCCCCGGGCTCGGGGGAGACTTCCCCCGGCACACCTTCTCCGGGCTAGGGAGAGTTCCTCTCCCGGAGCTCCTTCTCCGGGCCGGGGAAGACGTCTCCCGGAGCCCTCTCCCGGGCTCGGGAGAGACTTCCCCCCGGCGCACCTTCTCCGGGCTAGGGACAGCTCCTCTCCCGGAGCTCCTTCTCCGGGCCAGGGAAGACGTCTCCCGGAGCCCTCCCCCGGGCTCGGGGGAGACTTCCCCCGGCGCACCTTCTCCGGGCTAGGGAGAGTTCCTCTCCCGGAGCTCCTTCTCCGGGCCGGGGAAGACGTCTCCCGGAGCCCTCTCCCGGGCTCGGGAGAGACTTCCCCCCGGCGCACCTTCTCCGGGCTAGGGAGAGCTCCTCTCCCGGAGCTCCTTCTCCGGGCCGGGGAAGACGTCTCCCGGAGCCCTCCCCCGGGCTCGGGGGAGACGTCCCCCGGCGCACCTTCTCCGGGCTAGGGAAAGCGCCTCTCCCGGAGCTCCTTCTCCGGGCCGGGGAAGACGTCTCCCGGAGCCCTCCCCCGGGCTCGGGAGAGACCTCCCCCGGCGCATCTTCTCCGGGCTAGGGAGAGCCCCTCTCCCGGAGCCCCCCTTCTCCGGGCCGGGGAAGATGTCTCCCGGAGCCCTCCCCCGGGCTCGGGAGAGATTTCCCCCGGCGCTCCTCTGGTGGGCGCTAATTTCAAGGGGGCGCTACGTGTCAGAAATCGGTGCCCTGGACCTCGTCAAAACACCGTTTTGCCCCCGATCCTGCGGTGGCAGCAGGGGTAGCTCAGTAATTTGAATCTTTTGGGGACTATATATACCCTTGTAACCCTCTTTTGTAACCTAAGACATTCATTTGTACTCAATCCAAAAAGACAAAAAGGCGTGTTCCGGAGCCCTCTCTCCGGGAGAGAGCCCCCTAGCCGACGCTCGTCGGGAGCACGTCGACAGGACTAGGGCCTCCACTGAGGCCCGAACCTGTATAAACCCCTGTGTCAATCTCTGGGATTGTCCAACGCGGGGTGACCCGTCGCACGGTCAGCTCGCGTTGAGGAACACGTGTTGCGCACGTCATCAAACCTGCCGAGGTATTTTTTATACCACGACAGTATTCGATACAATTCAGATCATTTGAATGGTTTTCAGATAAAACAAAAACAGGGTAATTAGGGTACTAATAATCTGGATTTTGTCAAATCTGAAATTCTGGGGTTTAGAGTGAGATTTTGATGTTCTGACAGAAAGAGAATTTGTATTGAATAGCATTTGGGAGGTGTTCCCTGAATCAGATTGAGATTTGGAGCTGATTTGTGAGTTTTAGCCTTTTTAGGGTCTGCGAAATCAGAAAAGGACTAATCTGTCATACAATATGGACTGATTTACGAAAAGGGCTTAAATGAGGGAATTTGACAGCCAACTTTTTGGATTAAGGTATTTGCATACACCTGACCATAATCCTGATATAACTTGGTCTGAACTTGGTCAAGATTTTTATTAAATCTGAGTTTTTGAAATTTAGGGTATCTAGGGTAATATAATAATTCTGTTTTGAGAACAGAAGAAGGTTGATGATTCTGAGAGTTAGAGATCGAATTTGATCTGGCTTCTGAAGGCTTCTGACAGAAAGAGAATTTGTATTGAATAGCATTTGGGAGGTGTTCCCTGAATCAGATTGAGATTTGGAGCTAATTTGTGAGTTTTAGCCTTTTCAGGGTCTGGGAAATCAGAAAAGGACTAATCTGCCATACAATATGGACTGATTTACGAAAAGGGCTTAAATGAGGGAATTTGACAGCCAACTTTTTGGATTAAGGTATTTGCATACCCCTGATCATAATCCTGATATAACTTGGTCTGAACTTGGTCAAGATTTTTATTAAATCTGAGTTTTTGAAATTTAGGGTATCTAGGGTAATATAATAATTCTGTTTTGAGAACAGAAGAAGGTTGATGATTCTGAGAGTTAGAGATCGAATTTGATCTGGCTTCTGAAGGCTTTTATACTCAGGATAATTAGTAGGTCATGTCTGGACAATCTGATCTTGAATTGGATCTACTGGATGGATTTTGAGGTTTTTGGGGGATTAAACCTGGGTTAGATTGGAAGATTTGGCTACTACTACCAAGATATATGCATGCATGATTTTCATGAAAATGAAATTTTCACCTGTAAAACCAGGGTGTTACAGTTCTACTCTCCTTAAAGAAATCTCGCCCCGAGCTTACCTAAGACAGGAAAGAGGTGAGGATAGGCTTGCTGCAAGTCTTCTTCATTCTCCCAAGTGGCTTCTTGCTCTGGATAGACATGAAATTGAAATTGAAAGATATTTGTAATTGAAATTGAAATTGAAATTGAAGTTGAAATTGAAAGATCTTGAAATTTAAATTGAAATATATATGTAGTTATAAGTATCATGAGATACACAAATATCTCATGAAATTGAAAGATCATTAATATCAAGATATTTACAAATATCATGAGATACACAAATATCTTGATCTCTCTGTAGGTTGTTCAATGCCAATAACATAGTCAAATGCCAACTAGCTTGCTCAATGATCAAGTGCATGTAAAAAGTTCATTAAATAATCAATGTATATTGGCATTGTAATTTCTTCTGATGAAATAGAGTAGAAATGTAATATCTTGATCTCCAGTTGCAAGTTGATGTTACTATGATGAAGCACAACCTAACCTTTAGCTGGTAGTCCTTCTCAGATAAGGAGCCATTTAGGAAACAGTAAACAATCTTAATTTGCTCTAGAATGCCTATTTATGATCTGTGCAGGTCCTTGGACGATGCTCATAAGGGGCAACGTATTTCACGATTCTTCATCGCAGTACGCTACCTACGTTGGCTTGTTGGTGAAAGAAAGGGTGAAGATCACCGTCGAGAGCTGAAAGGACATGAAGGGCGAGATCTTAGTTGGCTCGGTCAAGAAGATCCTCAAGCCCGGCGTGTTTCTCAAATCAGGACCTATAGAAGGCATCTTACATTTGTATCGGTGATTTCCTCGTGCTCACACTCAACTCGACTCAACTCAGTAATATAAGTGGTTTCCTCTTCCATTTTCTTGAAGGAATGGAGGAAAACCAAGATGAGCCTTGGTTTGCCTCCATTCCTTCAAGAAAATGCAAGAGGAAACCACTTATATCACTGAATTGAGTTGAGTTGATCGAGTCTAAGTTCGAGGAAATCATCAATACAAATGTAACTCGATGCCAGTTCCAGCTCCTCAGGCGTCTTTGAACTGAACTCCTATGGTTAAGTCAAATGTGGTTCAGACATTTGCTGTTTCGGATGAATGGATTTGTGATGTATCAGGTCTAACTTGTAATCGGTAGTTACACTGTCGCAACTTGCAAAGGTTCTCTTTTATGTAAAATGTATGGGCCGCTGGGTCCTCGTGACGATATGTTGTTTTAGACGTGACTTTTCTAATATACATCGAATGTGTGAATTGTTGTATCTCTGTATTGTTGTATATTTGTGTATTTGTATTGCTATTTGGGACATAAACTTGAATGTGTACATGGGAGTATTTGTTTATTTAATTATATTGGTAGGTAGGTGTGTATTTGTATTATTGTTTCAGACATGCACTTGAATTTGTGAACTGGCATGTGTATGTTTGTACTTAAATTGCTGTGTCATGCTTGAATCAGCTTGCTTTTCTTTCAGCCATTAACTAGAATGAGTTTAAATAGTACTCATGTTTTATGTTTCCTCATCTATTTTTGTCGCGATGCCCCGGGGAGGGTATCATGATTACTCCTATGTGTTGGATCTAGGTAGATCTTAGTATCTAGCTTTTGATGATTAATGATGATTTGGATAAATCCATTGTGATTAAAGTTAATCTGAAGATGTCAGTTTTTGATGATCAAATGGCAAATTAGATAAATCCTGATTTAGCACAAGTGAATTGAATTGATTATCGGTAAACCCTGAATTGAATGTTTCCTCAGTTACGGGTTTGATATTGATGCATACGTAGAGGGGGAGCTCGGTGGTTGCATCAAGCTTGTGCAAATTGATTGATCAAGATGTTATATGACAAATCTTGAGACCGATGACTCCAGTTGTTAATTTTATGTCGATGCACATGTTGAGGGGGAGCTCATCACTTTGGTCATCTAGGTTGATGGATATCTTGACATGAGTAGTATAGATCGTGTGCGTATGTGTTTATCATCTACGATCTATATGATTGTATTCTATCTCATACTCATTTGCTACTCGTTGAATATGGTTGCATTATTTCACTGGAAAGAGAAACTGTCGAGCTAACTCCTGTGTGGAGTAGTTTCTCTGGTGGTGATTAATGACGACCTATATTTGAGACTAATATTGTGTATTGAGTGTACGTATTGTAGTCTCAGTTTGGTTGCAGGATAAAAGTGAGCAAGGACGTGAGGAGGATGAAGATGATATGAAACATCCCGAGCAAGGTCAAGCTTAGCAAGGACGAGCTTTGCGATGACGAGCGTCGAGTGATCGAGCTTCACGAGGTCAAACTCCACCTAAGGTAAAATCCAAGATTAAGGATTGTTTTCTTAGGGTTTTACCGGTCTCGGTGTTTGGAGACAGACCGGGTTGATATGTTTCTTTTTACTAGTTTGACCGTACTATTAAGAGGGGTCGAAAACTAGTAGCTTGAATCTATCTAGTGCGGAAGCTCAGATGCATTCATATCATCTTGCACTAGTGTCTTGCATTGCTAGTGAGTCTAAGTATAGTTCATGTGCATTAGATTAAATGTTTTGAAAACTGCACTTAGTCGTGATCGCCAGCTGTTTAAATTGGTTTATTTATCTAGAGCTGGTCGTGGTCGTATTTGCATATTCTGATCGTATCAGTGTTGATACGTGGTCGTGGTCGTGTCGCTTGTTTGGCGGCTTTCTGTTTAGGGTTTGGGCGTGGTCGTAGGAGTTCGGACTGGTCGTACCAGTCTTCGGCTCGCTTGCGTACGCTCAACCAAACCCTATCGACAACCTGTTTTCGATCGGATGTTAGACCTGTGTGGTCGTGGTCGTTGCTGAGTGACAGCAATCACATCCGCGAGAAAACGGCAAAATCCGTATGTGCAAATACCCCAAATTGCATTTGAAATGATTTTTGGATTGAACATTTTGACAGCAGGAAAGTTTTTGAGTTTTCTAGAAGTTTCTAGACCTTTCTAGGTCTTGCTCTTGTCGACACAATTATAGAACTCTAAGTTATCTTTCCAACAAGCCAAAAATCACCTCAATCGGATCTCTGGATCAAATGTTATGCTTGTTTTACCGTCAGTGTGCAGTGGGCCGAACTTTGTCCGGAATGGCCGGACATTGTCTGGCCTGTACAAATTTTTTTGAGCCGAGAAAAGAAACAGAGACAATTGCATCCGTCCGGGGCTATCTGTCCGAAGTGGCCGGACATTCTCCGATATGGCCGGATAATGTCCGGCCTTCACAAAAAATGCCCTCAACGGTCTCTGACACGTTGTGCAACGGGCGTATTTTTTTTTATACTGGCCGAACAGAGTCCGAAGTGGCGGACATTGTCCGGCCTGTACAAAAATGATGCATCTGGTTGGAAACGGCTAGTTTTCTTTGAGGGCTATAAATACTTCGTGTTTGCCTTCATTTGGGTGTGCTCAAAGAGTTCATTCTTCAGCTGAAAACCTAGCCAATTGATTTGCATTTGAGTTATTGCATTTAGAGGCTAGAATTGAGCCCAAATCTTGAGTAGATTTGAGAGAGAGCTTGAGGGAGATTGTGTGAGTGTTTAGTGCACTTCATCTCCATTAGATTGCTGGTGCTAGAATGTTGAGCATATCATTTGCATCATTGAGTTTCTAGCACGTGGTTGATTCAAGTGAAAGTGCATCCAGCTTGTTACTCTTGGCGATCGCCTTCGCCTAGACGGTGCCGGAGGAGAGCCGAGATCTCTCCAATTGAAGTTTGTCGGAGAGGCCGGCAAAAGATTGTGAAAGGTGTGGTGCTCACCTATCCAGTGTGGAGAAGGAGCAACCCTAGTGAGATATCCTTCGTGGATATAGAAGCGAGGCTCCGAGCGAGCGTTTCAACAAGGAGTAGGGGAGACCGGACGAGTCTCCGAGACCTCTGTAAAAATATTGTGTCAATTGAGTAATTCTTATTTGCTTTATATTCATCTTGACACAATTGCTTATATCACTATTGTTGCATGTATTGTTAAATATTTCATATGGTTGAATGCAACTAGTTGATTGAATTGTTTTAAGCCTTATTGTATAATCTAACTCAAACAATTATCTTGTTGAAATAGCTTAGTGGGGAAGAAAATTTAAAAGCCTCCTAATCACCCCCCTCTAGTCGGCATCCTCGATCTTACACTATGGAGATCCAGCTCAATGCGGCTGACCTTATACACAACATTGACTTCCCAGGATGGGTCAATCACAGGAATTTAAACTTAGCAGCATAACATTTCAAGTAGCATAAGTGTACGGCCAGCTGGCCTTAGTACAATATATTACATGGCCTTCACGGCACAAAAGGGGTAATTAAGCAAAAGACTACTGCACAGCGAAGCTAGTTGAACCCCCACAAAAGAAGTTGACAGCAGGACAACACATCAGGGTTCAGGCGGGATTGGCTCTCCTCCTTCTGGATCCAAGAAGTCTTCTGGAGCTTCATCTTGATCATAGAACACTCCATCTATTGATGATAAGTTGCAAGGGTGAGCACTTACATACTCAACAAGTCATAGGTGAAAGTAGATGTAAATATATAGTAGCAATTATATGGACCTATACTATCATAGGAAAGAGGGAAGGTTTTTAAAATACTTTTCTTTCTTTCTTCCTTGCTTAACTCATGATCATGTTCATGACAGCACTTTTCATAGAATAGCACCGCTATTCATGTTCACTAAATTATGGTACTACTGTGACATGTCGACACATGACAGCCCATGGCGGCACCCCTTATCATGACAACACATGTCATTTGGGTAATCTTGACTTATAAGATTTTAGTTTAGAAAATATACTTGTGTCACACCCCGTGGATTTAATCCACCGCTGCAGACTCCTAAAAATCCCGGGAGCTCGGAGTATTCAAATACATTTTTAATTCTGCAGAGAGGTACCAATTTACCCGCAAGATATTCCACTTTCATGCCCATCCTATCAGATGATTAGTCCCAAAACTCACTTCATACTGTGAGTGGCAAGCTGGAGATAATAAGAACTTTTGCTATGTTTCATACACAATTCACCCCTGACCCTGTGATTCTCGCGCAAACCATAGTTGTGGTGGGTTGTACCCAAACCCCCACCCCGAAAGCCTCTTCCCATTACTGGGTTAGCGTGCAATCACATCCAGTGATATGAGTTGGAGCCGCACTCCGTGTAAGTCGTGCATCACTTCCCATCTCATGAAGGGGTTTCATGCGAGATCTGCATAAGTACTTGTTCAGGTCTGTCCCATACCAGACTTGCGATTAGCACGTTGTTCATGCCACTAGACGCACAACACAAGGTTCTAGTCCTTATATGCCAGTGACCAGATCATACCACAGCCCATGCACATCTAGTACAGCCAAGCACATCCAGTGCTACCACCATTCCATACCAAAATACTGGTCACGGCTAGGGGTTTTATTTCATGAATCACTAGTACAGAAAAGCTTTCTTCTATCGGTAAAAAAAACCCTTCTACTATCGGTTTTCGTACCGATAGAGATAGACACGATAGAACAAGACAGAACATTTTCTATCGGTAAATAACCGACAGAAAAAATTAACAATTCTATCGGCATATTAGGAGTGTACCGATAGAAAACCCGTCGTAGTCTGACGATTAACGGTGGGAAAAATACCCATATTCTAACGGTTAATTACATGATTACCGACAGGAAAATATTACTTTTCTATCGGCACCTTATGATTATACCGATAGAAAACCCGTCGTCGTCTGACGTTTAGCGTTGGAAAAATACCGATATTCTAACGGTTAATTATAAGTTTATCGACAGAAAAAAGTGTAGCACTCTGTCGGTTGGAAATGACATTATCGATAGAAAAAATCTTAGTACTCTCTCGGTTGTGTATGAGTTCACCGGTAGGAAAAATCACACTCTTCTAACGGTTAATTATAGGTTTACCGATAGAAAAAATCACAGTAGTCTCGGTTGTGGATGAGTTCACCGGCAAGAAAAGTCACATTATTCTGACGGTTAATTTCAAGTTTACCGATAGAAAAATGGGTAGTAGTCTCTCGGTTGTGGATAAGTTTACCGATAGAAAATTTGTAGTGGTCTGTCGGCTATGAATGAATTTACCGATAGAACATTCACATATACAGTACGTTTGCTTTTACAATACAGTACATTCACATATACAGTACAGATGCAATACATTATAGATTGGATACACAATACAGTACAGATGCAAAGAAGGGTAAATTCACAGAACAGATTGACACATTAGACAGTTAATCACATTTATTCACATATATATGGACAAATAAAAATTGCAATCCAATGTGGACATTTATTGACATATATATTTATTCACATGTATATAAACAGTCTATGCACAGAGTACACGAAAAAGAGAAAATTATCATGGCGGATGGTTGGGCGCAACTTCCTCCATGACATATTGAGCCCAGATTTGTCAAAGATCTCTAATCTTTGCATTTTCGTATGAGTCTTTCGACATGGCGATCTGCAAGCATGTGTGAATACTTAGTAACTAACTTCCTAATTTAGAACGTGACACCCAATTTTCAAATTTGAGTTAGCTATCGATGCTTACCTGGGGGAATTGGGCAAAGTTTGTCTGCACTAGGTCGTACGTGTAGCGCAACACATAACGCATTCCCACGATTGCGGCTGCTGATGGCACTGAGATAATTGCATATGCGAAGACATGTTAGCTATTGTTTCCATAAACTAATTAAGCATAAACAAAAGGTCTCGTGAGTACCTCATATTCTTTCCAAGCTAGTAGGGAGCCCTGCGGTGCGGCATGCCTCCCTCCAGCGGACACATATTTATCAAAAGCCCTGCATTTCAGTTAGTATTGCCGGTTAACGTATTATCATTAGCTAGTGAGGTGAAAATTTAATTCAAACATATAAGTTACTTACGCCTCCATATTCCCCTTGACCACATATTCGATCGATAATCTGTCATGCATCGAATCGAGGTAGTACACCTCGTTCCTCGGCGGACAGATCACGATGAGGATCCAGTGGCCCCTGCATTGTACTAAAAGAGGACCGCTAGCTCAAAGTATATCTCAGGTGTAACATACAAGATCGAGTTAAATTAGTACGAAATGCACTAACCTTTGGTGGTACGGCACCAGAATGAACTCCCTGTCCTGCTGCGCCATCAGCGCCTTGGATATGTACAGCTCAGCGTGCGCGGCGTCGTGCTCTAGCATCGTGAGGCTTATTTTCTCTGGGTCGAGGAAACCCACCTTGTCACACGCAGCCTCCGATGCTAGCCTGTACATGCACCTGCATGCAAAGGACGACATTAGTATTGCACAGAAAGTTACTACATTTCAAATGAACTACAACAATGCAGAGTTAGCAAACAGAGTTAGAAAACAGCAATACATAGCATCAGCAAACTCACAGGACTCCAGTCCGTATGATGGACATATCGAGCTCCCGCTAGTTGTAGAGGTCGAATAGATCCTCGTGTGCCACGGATATAATCCAGGGCTCACGGTGGAACTGCCCATGCCTGTAGGGAACTAAGAAGTTCATATTGCACCGAGCTCGGTGTAGGTACCACTCGTGGAGGTCTCTGGTTGATCGATCCAATTTGCGCAAAGCTGCCTCCGACATGAGTGGGAACCCGTTCTTGAACCTCTCCGGCTGTCCCTGTCGCCCTTTTCCCTTGCCTTTGCCCTTGCCTTTTGGCGGGGACTGAGCGCGTACCTTCGAAGGCAAGGGCGAGGTGATGGCAGCTTTCTTCCGAGGTGAAGGCGTGGATGCGCTGGGTGGGGTCGAGGCCGTCTTTGATGTGTCCAGGGTCGCACGAGATCGGGCCTCATGCCCCGAGCTGGGGGCGCAGTCCCCTGGTAGCCCAGCGGCAGGCCACTTCAATTAATGAGCACGTATGTTAGATTATGCAAGTTGAGTACTGAGTAGGATGTAATCTAAAATGTGTAGGATTTACCGGTTGTATTACAAGACACTTCTTGGGCCACTGTACGTAGGAGCCCACTGCCTCAGCAAGTGTCTGCAGTTCCTCTATTGGGACTGGAACGGAGAATCGTTGTAGCCCGGCATGGTCATGTCCACCTGTACCTTTGGGAAACCCAACCGCAAAGGTACACAGTGGACCCGGACATCCGGCCCAGACGGATATACGAAGCCGTGTCCAACCACTTCCTGCCCGGCGCCTACGTGATTCTGTAGGATGCAGCCCTCTGGCCCCTGCAAATTTGTAACAATTAAAATAGGTTAGCGAAACAACTCTAACAAAATGGGAGTGGCATCAACTTAAGTGCACAGATGAAGGCTTGCAGTACCTCAAGTAGATCAACTGGATCCGCGAGTACCTTCGAAGCGCAACTGCTTATCTGACCCCGCGGGGTACCGTCGTCCTGGGGATCCGCATCTGCACTCTTGGCCAGCAATGCTTCTCTCAACCGTGCAAACTCTTCCCTCATTTGTGCGACCTCGGACTGCACCTCAGACTGTACCTCAGCCCGTATCTCAGCCCGCATCTCCGCCCGTATCTCCTCCCGTACCTTAGCCCGTATCTTATCGGAGAGGTCAGCTTCCTTTTCCTTCCAGGAGCGGGCCTTCTTCCTCGGTGGAGCCGGATCTACGAAACCGGCCTTCCACGACACAATGGCTCCACGGCCCGTGTCCGCCCGGGATGCTCCTTATTTCCTAGAGCCCGGGTGAGGATGTCGTTCTCCCTCTGCGGGGTAAACAATCCCTCCGCTGCCTCCTTCTCAAAAGAGATCTGTTACATTTCAAGGTACCTTGTGAGACAAATTGCCTTATATACACTTGTGCGCACACAGTTTACGAGGTTTGCCAACTTACCATTCGCCTCACAACGTCGGCGTCCCCAGGGGTTGCGAACTGCACAGACCCCGTGGACGACACGGACCCCCTGCCCCTCCACCATCGCTTGCACCTCTCATCCCGGATCTCGGAGAACGGCAACTCAGGGGTGTTGATGACAGGATTTTGCTCGTCTTCCTTCTTCCACTGCTCCTCCTTCCCCGCATAGCCCCGGGATCCGAGCTGATGTGGGTGGTCGTTCCTCTTCTGGATCGCCCTATTCTTCTCGCTAAGGGCCTTGAACTCCTCAGTCCCCTTCTGCTTGGTGAATTCCTCCCATACCTCCTCCGATATGAAGGGGTACTTCTCGCAAGGAGATTTCCCCGCAGCGAGAAAGTTACTGACGAGCCAGCTCTTAAAGGTTTTCCATGTTCCGTTCATGTCCTTCAAGCAGGCAGTCCTAGGTGTATCGTCGGGGATGTTCCACTTAGCCTGTTTCCGAAAAATGCATACAATTAATCACGAGTTAGTTAAACTTTAGTATAAGCCAAGAGAACGTGATTACGAAAGAGTTCAGCGATTTTAGTTAATTTAACCTTCACTTCCGCCCACAACCTATCCCTCTCGTCCGCCGTCACGTCCTTCCAGCTCTGGACGGTGATCTTCACCCTTTCTTTCACCAACAGCCCAACGTAGGCCGCGTACCTCCCAGCATTCTTTCCAATCGGCCTCCCAAATTGGTTGAACTCACAAGAAAGATCCGTGCGTTTGGCCAAACGCCCCAACGTCGTCGCGCCTCGCCCCACCCTCTTGCGCTGGGATGTAACAGCTGCATCTTCAGTAGTTACGATGGGGTTGTCCCTAGTCGAACCACTAGTACCATCCGATGAAGACGACGACATGTCTTCCCCTACAAAACCTTCAACAAACCATATATATGGCAATTAATTCACCTTGGAGTTCCATAACTCAGCCCAGGACTGGAGACTAACTAGGGCGGCAAAAGGAAAAATAATGCAAAAAAAAAGACATGCATAAATTACTTCCTAAACTCTTCAGAAATATTTTCTATCGGTAAATACATGAGCTGCCGATAGAATATGTGTAAGAACACCTCCAACATATAATGTGCATTACATGGCAGTTGGATACAATTGATCACACATACAGCAGTATAGATAAGTTAAAATCTCAAAACAGGTTCATTACAGCACTGGAACATATTATGTAAACCCTAATTTAAATCAACATTGCGTGCGGAATGTACATAATCCAACACAGTAGGGAACCCTAGTGTAATTGCAAAACTCGAAGAATTAGTACGTGCAAAACACTAGGATCAAATAAGGAAGATGCTGGAAATAGAACGACGAATTAGGGTATTTACGGCGGTGATCAGTTCTGGCGATGGAGAGGCGGTGTAGAACGCAGCGGCGGCCGGTGAAGGACGAAAATAAGAACCGGTGGCAGTGGCGAACCAGTGTCCAGTCGGCGATCGTCGTGTGGGAGAGAGGAAGTGAGTGGTCACGGCGGAGGTTGTGGTTTTCTTCGCTCTGGAAGAGACGCAGTGCTCTAAGATGGAACTGTTCGAGTGGAGGGAAACCCAAGGGCCGTGTACGAGTAATAAAGCAGTGGAGGAACTTTTCTATCGGTACAACAAATTGATACCGATAGAATTATGTACTTTTCTTTCGGCACAACACAATAGTACCGATAGAAAAAGTAAATTTCCCAGAAAAATATTTGAAGTAGTGGATGCTTTTTTCTATCGGTATAAACAATAAAATCCCGTGAGACCAATTTTCCTCAGAAAATTGTTTTAATTAAGTGTTTGAGATTATAGTATTGGGTGCCTTTTTCTATCGGTAAAAACAACAAAATACCGTCAGAGTAATGAAAAGGTACACACAATTTAATATCAAACAGACCCTGGTTGAAAGCTGCAGAATGATAAAGAAAGAGGGAAGATAGCCGGAAAATTGGAAAATTGACATAAAAAGAAATTGTTCATTCATTGTTGTTTTATCACTTACAAAAAAAAATAAAACTCAAAATGCTAGGTCAAGGGGTGGTCTTAGCCCTGGCTACATGTAGAATAGAGTCAGTTAGACTTGCAGCCAGGACGCAGGACTCCTCTAGCGACAAGTTGTCCCTAGGATCAACTACTACCGAGTCGAGAAGGCCTGCGACCTCCCTCAGCTTCGCTATGGTATCCTTCATAGTCAAACCGCAGCCAGCGATGGTCATATCTGCGGCTTTCTTCTCCTCGCGAAGACGCCTCGTCCTCGCCCTAGCATTGTCACCATCCGTCTTCATGCGCTTAATGCGCTGAAAGAGATCGTCAAGGTCAAGCCGTAGCTGAGTGTGCTTGTCTGTAAGGAGCTTGTGCTCCTCCTGGAGGGCCCTCAGGTCGGCCTTCAATTTGGCAGTGTCTTCCACGGCTACCATTCCCTGTGCAAATCAACAGGTCAAGAATGAACTGAACATGGATTAACAATACAGGGGTAAACCGAGGAGATTTAGAGTTCTTACTGGGGAGGGCGTGGCTGACAATCCCATGGAGGTTGCCATTGTGAAAGAGAAGATGAGGAGTCGAACCGTTCGAGAATTAGAAAAACAACAAAATACCGCGACGCATGGCGAGGTACTTATAGAGTTTCCAAGGCGACGCATGGCGACACGGTTGAGAATTCAAAGCGGCAGAGAATTCTTCTATCGGTAAAAACAGGAAAAAACCGTCAGACAACAAATACCGTGAGACTACCGAATTTATTCTAACGGTAAAATAGAACAATACCGATAGAAAACGTTTTGAAGTGCCTGAGAGAAGTGCCTGAGACACATGAAAGTAGCGGATGTCCTTTTCTATCGGTATAAATAACAAAATACCGTCAGAAAAAAGGGATTTTTGCAGAACTTAATTTGAAGAAGCAAGAGGCTGCGATGAGATTTTTGCAAGTGCTATTTGAAGGGAAGAATTAAGTATTTACAGGATAAAGGTACTGTACATGTTAGAACTCATGCTGTGGAGTAAAATTGAGATGTATTAATGCTGTGAACTAGCTTATCATTAAGTTCTAAAGAAAAATGTACTGCCTGATGTATTAATGATAAGTTCCTCACCTTGCTGTAGAACTTGTGGGCTGTTTGCTTGGCATTTATCCCTGAAATAGAAATTAATCATCAATGGTTCTCAACCCATAATCCTTCTTCGTGGTCATCTCGCAGATACGTTGTTTCGACGATATCTTCAGTACGGATAGATTGAGTGTCATCTAAAAATGGAGGTATTTCATCGAATTGGTTATACTCCTCTTCGTCGACAACATCTTCGACCCCAACAATACGTCTCTTGCTGTGGAGGACAACATGCAAGTTTGGATTGGCCGGGTCAACGATGTAGAATACCTGGGTGGCTTGCTTTGCAAGTATGAATGGATCGTCTTGGTGTCCGACTCTACCAAGATCGACGAGAGTAAACCCGTAACTGTCAACTTGAACACCTCGAGGGATTTCGACCCATTGGCATCGAAACAGGGGAATCTTAAGTAATCCGTAATCGAGCTCCCATATTTCGTCAATAGCACCGTAATATGAGTTCAGCGCCCTTACTGACCTGGCATCCTTGGAAATACCAAACAGTGTCACTCCGCTACATTGCGTGCTACTCTTGGCGTCTTGAGCTCTTGTGTAAAATGAATACCCATTGATGTCGTACCCCTGCCAAGTCCCTACAGTGAATCTTGGGCCTCTAGCCAACCATGTCACAGTTTCACTTACGGAGCCCTCGGCAGCTCGCGTGACTCTTTCATGGATCCACTCAGCAAATTTCCTGTTATGTTCTCTGCTGACCCAAACGTCTGACTTCGAAGGATTCTGTGACCGTAACATTACCTTGTGCTCGTGTATGTATGGCTCGACCTCCGTCATGTGTTGTAAGACCCAAAAATGTGATTTTGCGTATACATCACGAGCGGGGACGATAGCTTTGAATCCAATCGTTCCGATTCCCTGAAGCCTACCCTCGTGTCGGGACCTAGGAACGCCAATTGGGTCAACCCCGGCCATATAATCTGTGCAAAATTCAATCACCTCCTCGGCGGCATAACCTTCCATGATACTCCCCTCGGGTCGACGACGAGTCCTTACGTATCCCTTCAATACACCCATAAATCTCTCAAATGGATACATGTAGCGCAGGCACACGGGTCCACAAAACTTAATTTCTCTGATAAGGTGAACAATCAGATGGACCATAACATCAAAAAAAGATGGAGGGAAATACATCTCGAGCTGACAAAGAGTTGTAACCACGTCGCGTTGCAAAGCGTCTAGTCCATCGGGATCAATTACCTACGAGGACACAGTTGCGCCAAATATTCATATCAGAAAAATCTTCTAATTAAGCTCCACAAATGGAGGTAATGAACTTGTAGTACGAGTGCACGTACTTACCTTGCAAGATATTGCGTTGAAGAAATAACATAGGTTTGTGATTGTCTCTCTGACTTTAACTGGGAGAATGCCTCTGATAGCAATGGGAAGCATCTGTGACATCAAGACATGACAGTCGTGGGACTTCATGCCAACCAGTCTTAGGTCCTTCATAGACACAAGTTTTTTCAAGTTCGCGGAGTACCCACATGGAACTTTAACACCGTGCAGGCACCGACAGAGTTCTGTTTTTTCGCTCTTGGACAACGTATAGCAGGCCGGGGGGAGGTATGTACGCTTTCCATTCTCTAAAGGTGGAAGCTCAGTCCTTATCCCCATTTCCACCATGTCACGACGAGCTTTCACACCATCCTTTGTCTTTCCCGGAATGTTCAACAACAAACCAATCAAACTGTCACAGACATTTTTCTCTACATGCATGACGTCAATGCAATGTCGAACTTGTAAGTGCTCCCAGTACGGTAGATCCCAGAGAATCGATCTCTTCTTCCAAACATTTTTTTCTCGAGGTTTAGAATGCTTATCGAACTCAACTTTGATGTCGTTCAAGCGCGAGTAAATCTCCTTACCGGTCAGAAACACTGGAGCTGATCCCTTCTCAGGCTTCCCGTTAAATGATTTCCTCTTCTTACGGTACGTGTGATGCACCGGAAGAAACCTGCGGTGACCCATGTACACTGTTTTCCGGCAGTTTTGCAGCCACATGCTCTCAATTTCATCTAGGCAAATAGGGCAAGCCTTGGCTCCTTTCGTACTATACCCCGACAAATTGCCGTAGGCCGGAAAATCATTTATGGTGCAAAATATCAGGGCCCACAAGATGAAATTCTCTTTCTTATATGCATCCCACACCTGCACACCCTCGCTCCACAATTTATGTAAGTCCTCGATTAAAGGCGCTAGAAACACGTCAATATCATTTCCGGGTTGTCTGGGTCCTGAGATTAGTAACGCCATCATGATGTACTTGCGCTTCATGCATAACCAAGGAGGAAGATTGTAGATGCATAAAAGAACCGGCCAAGTGCTGTGCCGGCTGCTCATATTACCATGTGGGTTCATACCATCTGTACTCAGCCCGAACCTTACATTCCTAAGTTCGCCGCCGAACTCAGCAAATGTTCTGTTGATGTTTCTCCATTGAATAGAATCAGCTGGGTGTCTTAGTTTTCCGTCTTGTTTCTGGGCTTCAGCATGCCAACGCAAGTGCTTCGCGACTTTCGGATTTGCAAACAGCCGCTTCAATCTAGGTATCACAGGCAAGTACCACACAGTTTTTGCCGGGGGTCCTTTCCTTACCTCGTGACGTTCACTGTCAATCCGGTCCCTACGCGTATACCTCGATGCACCGCATCTTGGACAAACATGCAAACTGGAGTACTCGTTACGGTACAACACACAATCATTTGGGCATGCGTGTATTCTTTCGATTTCCATTCCCAACGGACACAACAGTTTTTTGGCTTGGTAAGTAAATCTTGGCAACTCATTTCCCTCTGGAAGCATGTCCGCTAGAAGATCTAATAGTGCTGTGAAACTCTTATCACTCCAACCGTTTCCTGCCTTCAAGTTATATAATCTCAGCACAGAAGACAGTTTTGTAAATGTTGCACATCCAGGAAACAGAGGTTTCTCAGAGTCAGCAATCAGTTTCTCAAATTCACAGAAGTCATTTTCGTTGTAATCTTCCTCTACATCACGTAACATCTCATCTAGATTGTCATCATCATCATCTACGTGCACATCGGAATGAACATTACCAAAATTGGGATGATCATCGATATTATTGCAATCCACATCCGAGTCGTGCTGATTGGTAGTAGTGGTGCTTGTTTCCTCAAGATCTTTGCCATGCCATATCCAACGGGTGTATCGCGCGTTAAAACCATGACGAATCAAATGACTCTTAATTTGATCAGAGTTGCTAAACCTCTTCAAGTTCATACAATTTGTACAAGGACAGAGCATATTTTTCTCTCCCTTCCTCTCCTTTTGTTGCTCAGCAAATTTAATAAACTCATTCATACCATCCAAATATTCAAGAGTAGTACGTTTTATTCCATACATCCAATATTTCCTGTCCATCTACAATTAACAAAATTTAACGAGTAAGCCATGCATGAAACCTGCCCGATTAAGTTATGTATATGTACATGTACAGCCTCTTACAACAGATACATGTGTTGAACCCTAGCCTGACGAAATTAACACAAATTAACCTAGCTAACTACACAATACAAGCTAGTTAGCTCCTAAAACATGACGCATTTCCAGCTACCAAACTCCCAAGCTTAGAGCTACAAACTTGGAACTACACAATACAGCTAGCTTGCAAGTAGAGAGGAAGGGAGATCTAAGGGAGAGAGAGATAAGTGTCGACGATTAAGCGTACCTTAAAGAGAGGGGCGCAATCAACTTCCCTCCAGCCTGCGCTGATCACCCTAGCAGTGTATCTGGAACTTTCGTCACAAACAGAGGGACACAGAGTGCAACAGAACAAATTAAAGAGCAGCACAGCAATGCACGAGTGGGGTTTTCCTTATAATGGACATTTTTCTAACGGTAAATACATGAAATAACCGTCAGACTAACTTAGGTAATTTGCCGCTCACATATTCTATCGGTAAAAACACACACATACCGTTAGAGAATGTGCATTACCGAGCAAGTACAGGACTTCTTCTTTCGGTAAATATGTGTATTGACCGTTAGATCATGCATGACACAGCACGCACATGAGTTTTTCTATCGGTAGATATGTGTACGAACCGTTAGATGATGCATGACACACGAGCAAGAGTTTTTCTATCGGTAAATATGTGTATTTACCGTTAGAATATGCATGACTGAGCAAATATATGTGTTTTCCTATCGGTAAATATGTGTACTTACCGTTAGAGGAGGTACTGGTACCAAACTGGGACAAACATGCACATGACATTTCTCACATTCAAGGAATCATATCAATGTAACATGAAACAGATCTTACATCAAACGGATCTTAACTAGAAGATAAAGCAATATATTTCAAGAAATGCTAATTTGTGGATTAACTAGGAGACACAAAAATACTTTTCTTAGGTACTTGGGACTTCATCTTGCCAAAGAAATTACACATGCCAGTTCACAAATTCAGGTACAAACATACACATGCCAGTTCACAAATTCAAGTGCATGTCTGAAACAGCAGTACAAATACACACCTACCTACCAATACAATTAAATACACAAATACTCCCTACACATTCAAGTTCATGTCCCAATTAGCAATACATGATATACAAATATACAACAATATACAAATACAACAATTCACACATTCGATGTATATTAGAAAAGTCACGTCTGAAATTAACAACAGATCACGACGAGGACCCAGTGGCCCATACATTTTACATAAAAGAGAACCTTTGCAGGTTGCAACAATGCAACTACCGACTACAAGTTACACCTGATACATCACAAATCCATTCATCCAAAACAGCAAATGTCTGAACCACATTGGACTTAACCATAGGAGTTCAGTTCGAAGACACCCGAGGAGCTGGAACTGCCGTCGACATACATTTGTACGTATTGGTGATTTCCTCGGACTCAAACTCGATCAACTCAACTCAACTCCATTAACAAAAAGAACCTACCTTCCAAGATGTTGTTCTGTGTAGTGATGGTGTAGAATGGCTGTGCAAATAACAACAATTCTTCTTCTCCAAGCAGGTAAGCATCTGGCCACAAGCTGATGCATGCAAAAAAATGTAAGATGCTTTCTATAGGTCCTGATTTGAGAAACACGCCGGGCTTAAGCATCTTCTCGACCGAGCCAACCAAGATCTCGCCCTTCACGTCCTTCCAGCTCTCGACGGTGATCTTCACCATTTCTTTCGCCAACAAGCCAACGTAGGCAGCGTACTACGATGAAGAACCGTGAAATACGTTGCCCCTCATGAGCATCATCTAAGGACCTGAACAGATCATAATCATATTGAAAAGAAGACACATCAAAATGAAGGATACAAAAAAAGCAGAATTATTGCCATAATCGGATTAGAATAATCTAACAATATTGCAGAAATTTTACGTACCTTCCTTGGGATGCCGACGTCTAGAGGGTGTCGATGGAGGTGCGGAGGTGCAGCGGTCCCCTGTAGAGGTGCGCCGGCCGTCCATGGAGCTTACGGGTTAGGACTACGAGCCCCACATGAACTGTGAGAATGAAAGAGACATACCCGTGTATTTATACAAATATATATTTTCTATCGGTACGAAAACAGAATACCGTTAGTAATAAAAACATCAGTAGAAGGCGAATGGTTCTATCGGCACAATAAATATTACCGATAGGAATTTTTGTACATACTCTATCGGTGTGTACGTACATTGCCGATAGAATATTACTAGTTGTAGAAGGCCAACAGTTCTAAGATATTTTTTGCAATATTCTACCGGTATAAATATTTATTACCGATAGAATAAAACTATTTGAAGACGAACAGTTCTAAGCAATTTTCTATATATTCTAACGGTAAAAGAATCCATTACCGATAGAATAAAAATATTTGTAGAAGGCCAACGATTCTATCGGCGCACTACATATTGCCGATACGAACTTTTAATATACTTTGTCGGTATATTCATACATTACCGATAGAATAAGTCTAGTTGTAGAAGTCGACCAGTCCTATCGGCGCACAACATTCTCCCGTCAGTACTTATGCATCTCTTCTAACGGCAAATATGTTCATCACCGCTAGAGTAAATAATACTATTTATTCTATCGGTAAGTTTCTTATAAACCGATAGGAAAAATACACCCGTCTCCCTTTTATGACCGCGTGGCACATTTTCTATCGGTTTTCCACTAAATCGCTAATAACCGATAGAAGATAGTGGTTAGTAGACTGCATTTCTGTACTAGTGAATATAAAATATATACATACATATATTAGTAATGGCTCACTACCATATCATTCCAAATTTAACAGGCATTCAGCCTAGTGCTGCCAAAACATTCTTTTCACTATTCATCACATGCAATATTACTCTATAATCAAGGTGATATCTAGCAATTTCATAAAATATAGGTTCAAGATGTTCAAGGGTATGACTTGCCTTCTGGTTTGTAGGGTACTGCTGATGCTGACGGGTCTGGGGCGAAGTCCTCGTACTCTGGTTCTGGCTCTGAGCAAGGATCAAACAGACAAACAAGGATCACAACCCATACAAGTACTTTAAGTAATCTACATGAGATATGCAAGGGAGAAAATGCTTCAGAGATACTGGAATAAATAGGTTTGAAAGCTTATTAGGTTTAATCTGATGAAATTAGGGATGAGGGTAGGTGATAAAGACTTACAAGATTCCAGGGTATCAAAATGGCATTAGGTCTGCGGCTGATTTGCTCAAAAACGGTGAATGTCTTAAGGTCAACATTCAGTTCAAGGCATCGACATAGGTTCAACATAAGTTAGAGGGCTCATCTCAAGTTGTGACAGTAGAATGAAAGGTAGATTACAACTCTAAAAATCTAGTGGACAAGGTTTTTTTTGAAATGCACAGCCAGAAGAGCAAGAACAGAGCCAATGCCACTGGCTGACATGCTCTGGCATAAGGCTGACAATGCCAAAAACTAGGGTTTAGCTGCAAATGCAATTAAAGGCTTCATTTGCTATGCTAACTATGTCTAGGAGATAGGAATGAGTAACAGGAACACAATTCAGGTAGTTTCGAGACCTAGGATGGTCGGATGGTGACGACTCCGGTGAAGAAACGCGGTGGCGACACGGCACAACATCAGCTACTGGACAAATCCTTGGCATAGTGATAACTTTTGATCTGTGCAGATTCAGTGATCGGGCTAGAAGACAAAGATTCTCAGGAGGTCAAGGCACATCTACTGGACAAGGTGGCTAGGGTTGGATCGGCCGGGAACAACTTTCTGGTGGCCGGTGCCGGAGAAGAAGACACTAATTTGGGCGATTTTGATCTAGGAAGTTTGAACTCAATTCCTTGATTGTGGAGTAGAATAGAGGTATAAGGAAGCTGGCACAATCAATTTGGCCGGAGCATCACTGAAGTAGCCTAGCGACGTGAGCCAGCGGCTGGTTGAGCTCAAATTTGAGGAAAGCTTTAATTCGAGCTCAATTGGGGATTCCAGGTTCACAGGCATACCCTACTTAGCATACTGATCATTTTATCCTACAGGTTGGCGGGTTAATTCGAGCTAAATCAATTTGCATTGCTGAAACATGAAAATTGGGGATTCCGGCGATCGCCAGCGATGAGGTGCATATGAACTCAATTCCAAGCTATAGCACGATAAGAGAGATGAGAGGATCTTACTGGTGCTGTTAATTTGGGTGAAGGGGCTCCGATTGAAGCTATCACCGTGCTCCCCACACTGGGCTCGCCGAAGAACAAGGCAATCACGGCGGAGGTAAGGACTTAGCTTATTTCTATTGGTGTGGAGTTTTTGCAGGGAGCTGGAGGGCTTAAATAGGCATGGGCGCGCGAGAATGGCCAACCAATTCTGGAGAATTGCAAACGGCGACTTGACTGGACAGTGGCTACTGCGGCGATGCGATGGCGACAGCGGCCGTGCAGGCTTTGCAGATGGTCGGCGCCTACGCAACGGCGATGAGACGGCGACGTGAGGCTTTCCCCCGGCATGGCTGCAACGTGGTGGTAACTTGCTGCAGTTGCTGCTGTTCTGGTGGCGGTGTCATGCGCGCGCAAGCAAGAATTGATGGCGCTAGCGCGGCGGCTACTCCATGGTGTCCACAAAAGTGTGCACATGTAGCAGGGGCGCTGAGGTGGCAGCGGCAGCGGCGAACATCATCAGCGCGGCGAGGCAGCGTGGTCGCAGTTGTGGGCTGCGGCCTGGTCGTGGTCGAACGGTGCTGCTGGTCAAACCAGGGACTAAAGTGTGAAGATCTTTGTCTAAAATCTGGACCTTTTCGCAATTTCTGGCTTGGAGAGGGTTTGAGTGAAATCTGATTTCACAGCTGAGTATAACTTAAGTTCTTATACTCATCCAGCAGAAAATTGGGTGAAATTTGGCAAGATTTGAAGAATTTCAGTATAAATTGAAAACAGGGTAATTTAGGGTATTTTAAATATAGATTTTGTCGATTTCGAATTCTGGCATCTGGGGTGAGATTTGGAAGTTCTGACAGAAGGGGATTTTGTATCAAATAGCATTTGGAACTAGATCTTTGAAGAAGTTCTGAATTTGGAGTTGATATGTGGCTTTTAGCCTTTTTGGGTTTTAAGATATCAGGAAAGGACTGATTCGTGATATAATTTGGATTGATTTGTGAAAAAGGCTTAAGTGATGAGATCAGGCTGCTAACTTTTTAGGTTAAGGTACTGATGTATCTGGAATCATAATTCAAAATACACTTGTGTTTGTATAGGGTATAAATCAAATTAACTAGTTACTGGAACTCAGAGTAATTAGGGTAAAATAATATATTCCCATTTTTGAAAATGGAAGGAGGTGAAGATTTGGGGAGTTAGGGTTGGAATCTGGTCTGGGTTCCGAAGGCTTTTATGTTCAGAGTAACTAATAGGTTGCATCTGAACAATCTGATTTTAAATTGGATCTTCAGAGTGGATTTTGGGGTTTTTGGGGATTTAGCTGAGGCTTAAACTGAAAGATCAGGCTACAACTAACAGATACATGCATGCATGATTTTTATGAAAAGAACTTTTCACCCCTAGAACCAGGGTGTTACAGATCTACCCTCCTGAAAGAAATCTCGCCTCGAGATTTACCTAAGATAGGAAAGAGGTGAGGATGGGCTTGCCGCAGGTCTTCTTCCTTCTCCCAAGTGGCTTCTCGTTCTGAATGGTTTCCCCACTAAACTTTACACAATTTGATCTTCCTCCTCTTGAGTTGACGTTCACAAGTTGCTAGGATTTTGATTGGTTGTTCCAAGCAAGTGAGATTCTTCTGCAGTGATATCTCTTGCGCTTTTATCTGGTCAGTAGGCTCCTTTAAACACGTCCAGAGTTGAGAGACATGGAACACATCATGCACTCCTAATCCCAAGGGTAATTCCAATTTATATGATACTTCTCCCTTCCTCTTGATTATCTTGTACGGTCCAATATATCTTGGAGATAGCTTTCCCTTCACTTGGAACCTCTGCAATCCCTTGAATGGTGTGACTTTAAGATAAACCAATTCTCCTGGTTTGAATGACAGCTCTCTCCGTCGGTTGTCTGCATAACCCTTATGTCTCGATTGAGCTGCCTTCAGTCACTCTTGGATAAGCTTGATATGAGCTTCTGCTTCTTCCACGATCTCTTGTCCTGTTACCCTTCTTTCTCCTGGTTCGTCCCAGTGCAATGGGGTTCTGCACTTGCGTCCGTATAAAGCTTCAAATGGAGCCATCTGAATGCTAGCTTGGTAACTGTTATTGTATGTGAACTCTGCAAATGGTAAACATTTGTCCCATGATGTTCCATAATCCAGTATACAAGCTCTTAGGAGATCTTCCAAAATCTAGTTCACTCTTTCTGTCTGTCCTCCTGTCTGAAGGTAATACGCCGTGCTGAATTTCAACTGAGTTCCCAGGGTTTCAAGAAGTCTGCCCCAGAACTTAGATGTAAATTGTGTTCCTCGATCTGAAACAATCTTCTTTGGAATACCATGCAATGCCACTATTCTTTGCATATAGAGTTCTGCTAATTTACTGCCTTCGTAAATCTTCTCGACTGGTATGAAGTGAGCTACCTTTGTGAGTCGGTCCACGATAACCCATATGGAGTCATATACTCCTTGAGTTTTGGGAAGTCCGGTGATAAAATCCATACCAATTTCTTCCCATTTCCATAATGGTACTGGTAGAGGCTGTAGCTTTCCGGCTACCTTTTGATGCTCGGCCTTGACTCGTCGGCATGTGTCACAGCTGGCAATATATTCTGTGATCTCTCTCTTCATTCCGTCCCACCAAAATTTGTTCTTCAACTCTTGGTACATCTTGGTATTGCCAGGGTGTATTGAATATGGAGTCTTATGTGCTTTGTGCAGAATTAATTCCTTGAGTTTTGTACTTTGAGGTACACAGATCCTTCCCCGATACCACACAATTCCTTGTGCATCTTCTGTGAATCCTTGAGCCTTTCCTAACTTAATTTGGCTCTTGATATTGCAAATCTCCTCATCTTCCTTCTGAGCATTTCCTATTTGTTCTTCAAGTTGAGGCTCTACTACCAGACTAGCTATTGTCCCTTGTGTTACCACTTCCACTTGATGATTCTACAACTCTTGCTGTAGGTAAGGGTTCCTCAGTATGACTGCTTCTTGCAGGTTGTAGACTTTCATGCTTAGGGCATCTGCTACGACATTGGCTTTTCCTAGATGGTACTAGATGCTGACGCATGTTAAGCTCTGCTTGCGTGAAAATATATTTGAGGCTCTTGTGGTTCGTGTAGATCTCACACTTATTCCCAAGTAAATAATGTCGCCATATTTTCAGCGCATGCACAACTGCTGCTAGTTCCAAGTCATGCGTAGGATAGTTTTCTTCATGTGGCCTCAGTTGGCGTGAAGCATAAGCCACTATTTGGCCTTAATGCATTAATACACAGCCTATTCCTTGCTTCGAAGCATCACAGTATACTACGAAGTCTTCCTTGCTATCCGGAAATATAAGGACTGGTGTTGTGGTTAACTTCTGCTTGAGCTTCTGAAAGCTGTCCTCACACTTGTCAGTCCATTCAAACGTGACGTCCTTCTTGAGCAGGTTGGTGAGGGGTTTGGCAATCTGGGAAAATCCTTCAATGAACCTTCTGTAGTAGCCTGCTAGTCCTAAGAAACTTCAGATCTCTGGTACGGTGGTAGGCTGTTTCCACTCCTTGATTACTGCAATCTTAGCTGAATCTACTGAGATTCCTTCTTCCGTCAAGACGTGTCCGAGAAATGCAATCTCTGTCATCCAAAATTCACACTTGTCAAACTTGGCATAGAATTGCCTCTCCCGTAGTATTTCCAAGACTAGGTTTAGATGTTGCTCATGCTCCTCCGGGCTTTTGGAGTATATTAGAATTTCATTTATGAACACTATGACGAATTTGTCAAGAAAATACATAAAGGTACTGTTCATGACATTCATGAAGGCTGCTGGGGCATTGGTGAAGCCAAAAGGTACTACTGTAAACTCATACAACCCATATCTGGTGGTGAAGGCGGTCTTTGGTATGTCTCCTTCCTTGATCTTTAGTTGGTGGTATCCTGACTTCAGGTCTATCTTGGAGAATACCTTCGCTTCTTGGAGCTGATCAAATAAGTCATCGATCCTTGGCAGTGGATACTTATTCTTTATGGTTACCTCATTCAACACTCGGTAATCCACGCACATCCTTAAGGCTCTGTCCTTCTTCTTCACGAATAACATTGGCACTCCCCATGGTGAAGCACTAGGTCTAATGAATCCTTTGCCCTCTAACTCTTCTAGTTGGCTTTTCAGCTCCTCCAAGTCGGTAACTGGCATCCTATAGGGTCGCTTGGCTATAGGTGCTGCTCCGGGCTTGAGTTGATGGTAAACTCTATCTCTCGGTAGGGTGGCATCCCTGGAAGCTCTTCTGGAAAAACATCGGGGTATTCTCGCGCCACTTGTACTTGCTCCAATTGTACCTTCCGCAAGGCTTGGATGGATCTTGGCAGCTCTTTGGCTGTTGATCTTTCGGCACAGAACAGAACTTTCTCTCCTTGAGCACTAACAAGGCTTAGGATTTTCCTCTCACAGTCCACTAGACCTTTATGTTGGGATAACCAATCCATTCCCAAAATAACGTCTAGGTCTTGCAGCTCTAGTACTAGGAAATTTGCTATGAACTCTACCCCTTCGATACTGAAGGTTATATTCTGGCAAGCTGAGTATATAGGCAGCTTAGCCCCTGGGGTTTGTATAGCCATAGAATATTCTAGGGATACTATATGCAGTCCCACTTTAGATGCAAAAACCTTTGATATGAATGAGTTTGTTGCCCCAGGATCAAATAATATCAAGGCAGATGCAGATTGGATCAAGAATCTACCTAGAAGGATGTCGGTGGCGTTTTCTGCTTCCTGGAGAGAGGTGTAGTTCAGTCTGCCCCCTTGAGCTACGGTTGGTGTTCTACCTCTTCCTCTTCCTCTTCCTCGGTTGGCCATGCTTCCTCCTCTTCCTTGTGGAGTCCCTCTAAACCTCTACGGTGGTGGTGCCGATACTCTGGGTGCTGCTGGTTGTGTTCCCGCTTGTGACCTGGCGATGGGCATTGGAAGTTGTATCCAGGGACAGAATTCTTTGCGATGCCCGCGCTGTCGGCAGTGAAAACATTGGACACTCGCGTGAGGGCAATCCTTCTGGAGATGGGGTCCCTTGCAGTTAGGGCATAGTGCCATTGTTGGTCTAGAAGTCTAATATGATGGTCGGAAACTGGAGGTGATAGGGGCTCTTCCTCTAGTCGGATTTATCTGTGGTCGCCCTTGCTAGAGCATCCTTCGCTTTCGGCTTTCCTCTCCTGTATTCCTCTTTTCTTCTATCTTCAAAACTCTGTTCACTAGAGTTTGAAATTCTGCAAACTCATGGGAGGCAATTTGGTACTGCAAGTAATGCTGTAGTCCTTCTGCGAAGCGCTCTATTTTCTTCTCCTCGGTATTGACATCTCCTGGTGCATACCGGGCTAGGTGAGTGAACTGGTGCAAATATTCTGTCACCGTCTTGTTCCCTTGGATCAGATTGCGGAATTCCCGACGTTTGGCAGCGATGACACCGGTGGGTACATGAAATTTCTGGAATTGTTCCTTAATTTTGTCCAGGAAATGTTATCTTTGTCAAGGTGAGCCTCTTGATAATTCATCCACCATGCAGCTACAGCTCCTGCTAACTGGTGGGATCCAAATAGAACCTTTTCTCAGTCGCCACATCGGACCATGTTTAGCTTTCTCTCGATATCCCTTAACCAATCATCAGCAACCATGGGGTCAGTTGCGCTAGAGAAGGTAGGTGGACAAGTCTTCTGGAAGTTTGTTAATCTTGCTCCTACAGTAATTCCTTCTGCGGTTCCGGTTGGCATTCTCTGAACTAATTGGGCTAGCAGTTGGGTATGAGCTGCCTGGGCTTCTTGGCGGTTTTTCTCCATTGACAGAAGAATTTCTTGCAAGTTCGGTGGTACCTCTTGCGATGGTCCCTAGCCTTGCCCCCTCTGCCGATACAGGGATCCTCTCCTCATATGCTCCGTTGGTGGTGTCTGTTCCCGCTCTTCCCTGCCATTGTGTGATCTTCTCCTTGTGTCCACCATGATGATTCTGAAGAGAAGCAGATCGGTCTAACTAACTAAAGGAAACCAGAGAGGAATGCAGAAAGTAATGCAACTGACATTAATACTTAAAATATTCATACAAACTGGCTATTCGCCATAGTCATTACAACCATTAATACAAACAATGGTGAAGCATACAACCAAAAGCATTCACCAATCCATCCCCAGGAGTCCTCAAGGTAGTCTAGCTACTCGTACAGCGATGAATCCTGGCGGTGGTCCTGACCCCTGAAGCGGTGAAGCTGCTCTGCTGCGCTCCTCCTGACGACTGGTGCCTAGTGACGAGAAGAACCGACGAAACCCTGCTGAAGAGGCGACTCTCCGCGGAATCAAGCTAGGTCCGGAACTGGGTCCTGGAGCTCTAGCTGGTGAAGCGACTTGTGGAGCAACCTCCTCAATGGTGCGGATCCTCTGAGCTGCAGGCTCTGATGCAGATGACGGGGAGGTAGACCTGGCGCATCCCCTCTGCTCCTCGTACCTCCTCCGAAGCTCCTGATGCTCGCTGAGCAGCTTGGCATAGTTGGCGTTGAGGCTCCTCAAGATCTCCGCAGTGCAGGCAAGACAAGGATCTGGGTACTCCTTAGTCGCGACGAACGGTCCTGGTGATGTCCTAAACCGCGGGGTTGGCACATAACAGTAAGGCGACTCCTGAAGTCTGCCGGCGTAGATCTGGCGGACTCGATGCACAGCTTCCCTTGCCGCATCCGGGATAGCGTCGAGGCGGCTGGCCCTACTGGCCTCCGTGCGAACCACACACCCCTCTCGGCTGTCGAGAGCATGAACCACTATCTTGGCACAAAATCCAAAGTGACGACCCTCGAAGAAGTCCCAATTGGTCTCGCAAATCAGCCTCTCGTCGACCCCTAGGAACTGAACCATGTGCCAGAGCAGAGTGGCCCAGCCCCCAAGGCACTCGATGTAGGTAAAATGTGCTCTAGCCATCCTGCTGAATTTTAGAAAAACCAAGTAAGACTTTTGAAAATCAAGAATTTTATAGAGCAATAAAGCATTTTACGACAATGCCATATTGATTACTCTGAAAGTACAATGGTAGAATCTATTATATTTACTTGATTTCGCACTGGGCGGTGTTTAATGAATTGGAACTTGTTGAATACACTTAAGAAGGACTCCTAATTATGAAACTTTAGGTATGGATCCTACTTTGGCGTAGCTTTTATTTTATTGTCTGGGTAGGGTGGCATTAAGGGGTTGTGATTCTTTTGTGTGAGTTGTCACATTTAGACCAAAGTACTGTTCGAACTTTTTTTTTCATAATAGTCCAAAATAAAAAAAATTACAGAAATGGCCCACAGTATAGAAAATTCGCAAAAGTGAGCTGGTTGGATGCGGTAAATTAATTATCGCGGTTGTCATGCGTGATAGAATTCTGTTCAATTTTGGAACCCCGACAGAAATATTTTTCCTTTTTCCCATTTTGAAACCATGACAGAACATAAAATCTGATTTGACACCCAAACCACAAGACTTCAAGGTACATGAGTTTGAAATATCCCCATAATCTAATAAATAAAATGGCCTAATTATCACTTCAATCAACCATACTCGTGGTCGGGGGCATGGTTGTGAAAATAGTGGTTGATGGTTGTCCTGGAGGTGGTCCTAGGTCGAAACAGATGTGGTCGATGGTCGTCATGGTGAGGTATAACTCCACCGATTTTGGTCGTCATCGACCAACCACCTCCGCTCCGACCAACGACCACCTCTTGGACGACCCTAGACTATAGCCCACGACCACTACTTTCACAAACATGCTCTCGACCACGAGTACTCGCGAGAAATTGTGAAAGTAGTGGTCGAGAGTAGGTGGTCGAGAGTCGTCGTGGATGGAAGTGGAAGCGGTTGTCGAGGTTGTGGAGGTCAAAGAGGTGGTTGATTAATGACGATCAAAATAAGTGAGGACTTCGACCACCTCCGCTGTGACCTTGGACCACTACTTTCGCAATTCCTCGCAGGTAGCGACGGAATACAAGTCTGCTAGAAAAGCACTTAAAAGCATCTATTATTCACGAGTTGAGTTTAATAGGGGCAAAAGTGGAAGAAAACCCTATATTGCCTCTTTTATGTACGTCATTCCTCCCCATGCAAAAGCTCCCTGCTAAGTTTTCTTCTTCAAGTAGAAAGTTTAATAACCAAGCAGGCAAAACCTTCAACCAATCTCAGCACCGGCGCATTATCTCCCACCAAAACCCTAAACTAAGCCCCAGCGGCTGGCGGCGGCCGAGCGGATCCGGACAGATCTAGGACGGCGCAAAGCAGCGGCACGGCTCCGTCTTGTTCATCGTCGGCGATGAGTCCCTCGCTCCTCTCTTGCTACAAGGACAACCTTGAGATCAGTAGGTATGTATACATGTACCACATTGTACTGTCTCCGCTTGCTTGTTCCTTTAAACAATGGCCTTGCGGGTTTTGACAGGCACAAGAAGCGGGCGAAGCAGAGCAAGAAGATGATGCAGCGGGGGCTGGTGGACCCGGAGAAGCCCGACCCCTTCTCGCTACTGCTCGAGACTTGGGACAGAGACTCGGAGAGGGTTTTTGAGAATACATTCGGCATGTGCATTCTTCAGGTTGCTTCGAACTTTGAGACATTGCAATCTGATGTTGCAGTAATATGTGCTACAGTTAATGATGATGTGTTCGGTGTTGCCTGTTGGTGTGGCAGGATTTGGAATCGCTGACGCCTAACCTTCTGGCGAGGACCATTGAAACTGTCGAGGGCGGAGGCTTGACCATCCTGCTGCTTCAGTCGCTCCCCTCGCTTACCAGTCTCTATGCTGTGGTCATGGTGAGTTTTACTTCATTTTACTCACAAGTGATTGATGGTGAGTTACTTGAACTGTAGGATATCGTCATCATGCTTGGTTATATTTGATTCTGTTTGGTTATTCTGCTCCTGCAGGGTGTGTTCCGAACAGAGTCTCATACGCAGAGTGCTGCAAGGTTCAATCGGAGGTTCTTGCTGTCCATAGCATCATGCAAAGCATGTGTTGTGATGGACGACGAACTCAGCATTTTGCATATATCGTCTCACAGGAAATTTATTCAACCAGTTACGGCCACTGAAGTACGCCCATGGAAGTTTTTGCTCTACCAGCTATGCATAGTTTGCCAATGTCTTTATTTTCTTATGAAATCTTTACAGAGTTGTTCCAAACTGTTGTCAATCTAATGGATACACTAACGATATCAATCTAATCACGTTGTCCACTGTAACAATGCATATTTTGACATGTACCTAGGACTCTGAGGGATTGTCAGGAATGGAGTGGGAGTTGAAAGACATGAAGGATCTATTCCGATCGGATCACTCTTTAATCGGCCACCAGTGCACAAGAGATCAGGTGCAGCTCAGTGTTTATGCTGTCCAAACCATCATTTAACTTCTCTACTTGTTATCCTAAATCCGAAGCCTCCTCATCTGCATGCCCGTTTCATTGACTTTTGTGCCATTTGGTATGTAGAGCAAGGATCACCATTGTGTATTTGAACAAACTGTCCCTTTTTAGTGTTGTAGTTGAGCAAACTGAGACTTGGTTATTTGGCTTTTGTTAACTGTATATGTTGCTGCTTTTGCTTGTGCATAGAAAGAGTTTGCTAACTCAAATGGATACGTGAACCCTTTAGTGAGTTTTTACGCCGTTTGTTACTTTTTGGAATGTCGTCGTAGGGCTGTGCATGGAGCCCGACAAAGTTCACAGCACAAAAATCTAAGAGAAAGATTGGAACTATTTAATCTATATGACTGGTCAGACTAACTAGCTAAATATTTGTTTCTCCGAAATCTCAAAGTTTGTGTTGTCCAATTCACTTAAAATCTAGAAATTATTTGCCTTAGATATCTTAAAACTTCAACGCGTTAACAGGCCAAACCTATTATCGCCCATCCACCTTGAAAATTGCATTCTTTAATATCAATGAGCCTAGTTCAAAAGTTTGTTATGTTTGCAGTATTTGAGACAACTTGATCATGGAAAGCTCCCTCGAGCTGAACTCCTTTTCATTGATGAAGCTGCTGCCAGTACATTACTGAGTGTTAAGTCCTTGCTTGGTCCATATAATGTCTTCCTATCTTCCATTGGCAATGGGTATGTTTGCCTTTGGTTGGTTACTGATGCTTTAGCACAACAATTCACAAGCATGATTCTTGAGGATGTTTTTGTGTTGAAGGTATGAAGGAATATGCCGATTGTTGTCTTTGAAGCACCTCCAGCAACTAGAAACCCAAAGCAATCCATATTTTCACAGTGATGGATCCAATTCCAGTAAGAGTTGTTCAGGTTTGAACACACTAGTGTGGAAAGATGGAGTTCTCGCATCTGGAAAAGTAATATTCTTATTCTCTCTTTTCTTAGGCAGAAATATATTTATATATTTGTAAAATATTATCCTTACGTTTATACAGGTTAACATTTTTATAAAAACTCTTAGTGGAAGAACAATGTGTATCTATTTGGAGAAGACTGCTAAGATACAACAAATCATGTCTTTAATCGAAGAAAAAGAAAGGATATCATATCCTTTACAGGTCTTAATTTCGATAAGAAGAAGACTACAGCCAGAAAGAACTTTAGAAGACTATAATCTTCAAGATGGTTGTTGTATTACACTTATTGTTCCGCTGCATGGGGGGTAAGTGCTTCATGAGAGTCATTTTATTATGTTTTTATTTTTCTTGAAGAACCTCATTAAGTCATTTATTTTGTTTCTTATAAATAGGGCTGATACTGTGAACAGTCTGTTTTCAAGTCTAATTCAACAGAATACATTTGTTGATTATTCTCAGACAGTACATGGGATTGATGTATACTGGTTGAATGCAAATATTAAACGGATAATTCACAGTGTCTTACTATTATTTTCTGATTTACATAGAGACGGTCTGTGCCTAAATGGATTGATAAGTATAGGCAGTCTTCCAGCACAATTAGAACGTGCCATGCGCCCCAATCTTCAATATTATCAGTTCACTCAACAAGGAGGTCGGGCTGATTACAAATCTTTGAAAATTTATCTCCGACAACTTAATGCAAGCATGCAATTTTTCCCTGAACTCGAAGACTGCATTGATGCAATAGATTGGTTGTTGACTAAATCGGATGTTGCTAATCCTGTATATCAAAGATATATTTGCAATCATGTCAGTATTATGACATCAATGAATCGAGCATCCTTAATCAACAACATCAGATTGGCTTATAAAAATGGAGATTATCAAGTGAAAGTATTGTTTAGAGGAGCATGCTCATCTATACGACGCACATGGAAGTCAAAGTTGATAAATCATCAACCGTTTCAAGATATGGATGCTCAGGGTCATTTCACATATGATCTAACCAATCCTTTTAGTGTGGTGATTTGCATGAGGAATGTGTTAGAGCACCCAATGCCTGATTATCCAACTGGAAATTATTATTTCACAAAGGTTGATATAGAAAGAATCTTGTATGTTGAGTTGAGGTCAAACTTGGATTCCATTGTTGGAAATCTTATACTGAGTCAATCTGATTTATTACCAACGTAAGTATAGAAAAAAAGGAGAATATGTATTCATTTCATTTACAAACAAAAGTAACCTTTTTTTTTTTGCAGGATTGAAGAATTTATGATGTTTTGAAAGGAGTCTGCCACTGGAACATTTTGCTAATATTCTGTGGTCTGAGGTTATCTCAACCCTTTTATCATGTGATTGATTTTGGTGTCTGTAGTTTTCTTTAATTATTGTTATTTCAAATTTTGAACTAGTAAATCCGTCATCAACATTAGAAAAATATGTACAGTGTATATAGTTTATTAATATATGCTACTTGTGCTTGTGTCATGCTATGTGTGTTTAATCAGAGTTCTTCTTTTACCAATCACATAGCAATGTCATATTGTTTACTTTTGTATGGTAGTGATGCTGTTTAATTACTTTGTCATGATAGGTGAAGATCTCTAGAGTAGATCATGGACTGAATCCTTAAGTGAGTTTTTACGCCGTTCGTTACTTTTTGGAATGTTGCCGTAGGGCTCTGCATGGAACCCGACAAAGTTCGCAGCACAAAAGTGTAAGAGAAAAATGGGAACTATTTAATCTATATGGCTGATCAGACTAACTTGCTAAATGTGTGTTTCTCCGTAATCTCAAAGTTTGTGTTGTCCAAATTCACTTCAAACCTAGAAATTATTTGCCATAGATATCTTAAAACTTGAACGTGTTAACAGGGCAAAGCTGTTATCGATTTCCTCCATTCTATTGTGGACAAGCCCCTGAGAAGCATTGTTGCCTTGCTCGCTGCCCGTGGATGTGGGAAATCAGTTGCCCTCGGTATTGCTACTGCTGGAGCTGATGCAGCTGGGTGCTACTCATGCCAGTAAAACACAAATTCTTTATTGGATGTGGTCATAATTAACGCTAATTTTTTTGGGCATCCCAGTATTCAAATATATTTGTTATAGCTCCCAGTCCAGAGAATCTCAAGATGATGTTTGCTTTCGTGTGCAAGGGAATAAATGCATTGGGGTATAAGGTGTTTGTCTATTATCTGGTTTTGGCGTTAAAGTGTTACATATGTATTTTATACTATACTTATAAATACATTCATCTTTTTTAAGGAGTATTTGCATTATGATGTGCTGAAGAGTCCAGATCCTGACGGACCTGAGCTCAAGAAACCATTGGTCAAAATAATGGAATTGTTGTCATGTTAAACTTGGAATGTTGCTCTGCTTTTCTTATTTAATTAGTGTTCTCCAATCTATTAGGTGTAGAGCTGGTGACGATTAAAACTTAAAAGAATTATCTCTTCATCCTATATCCCTCATGTTGTTATTACTACTGCTAAAATATGAAAAGTTTTTAATTAATAACCTAAAATAAAAAAATAATTTGAAAAATGTCCCACAGTTTACCAAAATTACAAAAATGATTTCTTTGAGTGCGATAAGTCAATTATCGTGATCTGAAATCGCAACAGGACGATTTAATGCGCCTCACAAGTCTTTTCCCGACGCCATCCTCAACAGAAACTGGTCGAGTGGTCGAGTGATCGAGCAGTTGACTGGTGAATGCCCCGTGCTATACTAGACAAAATCATAACTTGACCAGTCAAGGTACGCTTCGACCACTCCACCACTCAACCAGTCGACCACTCGACTAGTTTCTGTCGTGGATGGCGTCGGGAAAAGGCTTGTGAAGCGCGATAAATCGTCCTGTCGTGGTTTCAGACCGCGATAATTGACTTATCGTGCCCAAAGAAGTCATTTTTGCAATTTCGGTAAACTGTGGGTCATTTTTCAAATTATTTTTTATTTTGGGTTATTAATAAAAACTATTCGGTAAAATATAGAGCCCAACCTAAATGATGCTCGATTCATGATGTTTTCTTTGGTGAAGCATGGAAACACAAACACTCATCTCTAACTGTAATACAAAGTCATATTTTTGATTAGATAGCCACCGTAGATTTTGGAAAAGACACTATAAGATAGCACTTCAATGCTAGCAGTAGAGTAGCTAGCAAAAGCTAGTATTCCTAGCACTTTAGCTGCTGGGAATAAGGTTTGCTACAGCTGGGCGAAAAGGTGCTGCGAAAAGTTTTTCTCAGCTGTAATTTTTTTCTCAGCTGTAGGTCCAATGGCAAAGATTATTCTCAGCTGTAGGCCGCTTGGAAAGTTTGAATTTTTCCCACCTGTATGTCCACTTGTAATATATTATTCCAAGCTGTATAACTATTTGGAATATTTTTTCCCAGCTGTAGGTCCAGTGGCAAAGAGTATTCCCAGCTGTAGGTCGCTAGGAAAATTCAAACTTTTCCCACCTGTATGTCCACTTGTAATATATTATTCCAAGCTGTATAACTATTTGGAATATTTTTTCCCAGCTGTAGGTCCGGTGACAAAGAGTATTCCTAGCTGTAGGTCCCTAGGAAAATTTAAACTTTTCCCACCTGTATGTCCACTTGTAATATATTATTCCAAGCTGTATAACTATTTGGAATATTTTTTCCTAGTTGTAGGTCCGGTGGTAAAGAGTATTCCCAGCTGTAGATCGCTTGGAAAGTTTGAACTTTTCCCACCTGTATGTCCACTTGTAATATATTTTTCCAAACTGTACGTCCAGTGGCAAAGAGTATTCCCAGCTGTAGATCGCTTAGAAAGTTTGAACTTTTCCCACCTGTTTGTCCACTTCTAATATATTATTTCAAGCTGTATAACTATTTGGAATATTGTTTTCCAACTGTAGGTCCAATGGCAAAGAGTATCCCAGCTGTAGGTCGCTTGAAAAGTTTGAACTTTTCCCACCTGTATGTCCACTTGTAATACATTATTCCAAGCTGTACAACTATTTGAAATAAATTATTATCAGCTGATTTGTCATTGAGAATTTAGATATTCAAATTTAAATATGCGAATTATTTGTAGTAAATTTACCGCTGGGAATTGTGACAATAATTAATTTTAAATATAAATTTTTTTAGTAATTAGGCAACAATATTACAACTAAAACTATAATATGCATTATCCTAACAGAAATCACACCACATTTTGGAACAAAATTATCAAAAATGGATAAATGGCACAATTATATATTATATTGAATTCTTTGCTTTATATAGCCATTGACAAAATTCGTAATAGTCAACCAAAATAGATATGGTACCTCTGAAATAATTGCAAGAAAAATATCACTTAAGAATTCTTTACACCAAATGTATGCCCATATAGAATATTCCTAACTCTATATATTTTGTTCCAACTATAACTATCAAAAATAAAATATTCTACTTTCAAACTCCTCTTATGACATAAAATATCTTCGTCACTTCATATGTTTTTAACACCTTACTGTTAACCACCTGCATAAGAAAAGGTATCGATTACAATAGCCTTGAGATAAATATATACAAATCAATAACTTTTACTTTAAGTAACATATGGAACATATGACAATTATAATAAAAGATGGTTGGTCGATTGTTGTATAACAAGTACAAGTTGTTGTTTATGCGAATGAGAAAATTGTGTTGGTTGTGACATGACTTGCATATACTTGATAAAAGAAATTAATCATATAAAAGTGAGCTGCTAGTTCAAGGCACAATTAACATACACTTAATATTTAGAAAATGAATAACATGTGGATTTGTGTTGATAACACCTCACCTGTATAAAAGTATTTAGAATTTGTACTTAGTTTCAACTAATTCTGTTGTCCCTTTCACCTGTAAGTATTATTTTATTAATAACAAAACAAGACAAATAAAAAAATAGTAACTAACCAGGTAAATAACATGTTAGAATTATATATACTTAGAACACGAGATGAACCATCACCTATTGTAGTATCATCTTGGATCTACAAGTAAAAGTTCACAATTTGTTTACTTGGATGGTATTAGTAAGTAAATAAGAGTTATTTTACTAGATAGATAGATTACTTTTTCACGTGGCCATGCAATTGATCGTCCAAGCGCATCAGACATTTTTCTAACATTCCCATATTGATGTAACAATGGAGCATCTCTTTTCAACACATAATTCACAACCACCTCACAACACTCAGCCCAAGAGGTGTGTCACCAACTATTACACTTCGAGATGACCTTTGAAGCGTACAATTAGCAACAGTACAATGGATCTAATCTGCTGATTTTGTAGGAGCATATATATGCACAAACACAATCACATAACTAGGAGTGTTTCCATATATTTTAAATATATATACCAAAATTATACAAAATTTACTGATGTCTAGCTAAAGAGATAGATAAAAAAAATGTTAAATAGTTATGACTCTATATTACAGAGGACTAATATTTTTGTGTTTAATGGATATATTATATAACACCTATCAATCAAATGGCATGCATGTCTTTTAGAGCATAATGATTGGCTTTGTCCAGAGCCTTCTTGATATATAAAACTCTTTAAAGATCATCAGTGATGGAAACTACTCAAAATATAGACACTATTAGCTTGCACATTATCTATGCTCAAATCCCTTGTTCCTTAGGACCATGTGCACCAACTAATATAGAATTCACTTTGTTGTTGATCACTTGAGTCCTTGCACTTTATTATTTTGGTCAAAATAGTCCTAAACATTCATTTACCTATACAATATGGGAATAGAAGAGCCTATTAACAAGAATTTGATCAGTATAAGACTAGAAAATATATAAATTTGGTGTTACAATTGAATTCGTAAATATCATATCTAACATATCTAAATCACTATGCTGATACTATATTACTCCAAATATACTAAAATCTTTGTACAATAGCCAGAGGTACAAAAATTTGGAGTTACAATTTGAATCCTCTAATATCATATCTAAATAATACTACCTGATTGCATACAGACAAGAATCATAGAGCAACAATCTCCAAGTTGGAAGTCCCTAAATATTATATCTAAATAATACAAAAACAATCCCTAAATATAATATCTAAATAATACTACCTGATTACAGATAGACAAGAATCATACAGCTGCAAAAATAATTGTAATATTACCTGATTGCAACTAATTTTTCCAAAGATGAAACCTGACAGCAACAATCTCCAAGTTGGAAGTCCAATCTATGAAATATGAAATTATACAAATAGAAAATAGATTGAAGAAACAACTTAAGACAAAAAAAAAATCCAAATGCAATTTAAGAACAAAGAACATAGGGTAGGGGAGGTGTGGTTAGAGGCATCATGGTGGGTAATTGCAATGTGGAGGCTAGAGATGGCTCGATTAACTGATGTGGTGGTGTGGTTTCGTTGAGGAGGCCGAGGACTGTGTGGTGGGATGAGAGCCTAGATGTGTCAAAGCAAAGGTGACATAGAAGAGACACTAGTACAAAAATGTTGTATACTAATAGTTCAAAAAACATCTCTACTAACGGTTCTCATACCGCTAGTGATTGGCACAATAGAACAAATCTAACACTACTCTAACAGTTTCAAACCATTAGAATAGGTACTTATTCTAATGGTTCTTATTAATGACCCGGTAGAATATAGTGCTTATTCTAACAATTCTTATTGGTGAACTGTTAGAATAGATATTATATTCTAATGGTTCACTAATAAGAACTGTTAGAATATAATCATCTATTCTAATGGTTCTTATCAATTTCTTATTAGTGAACAGTTAGAATATAGTAAACTATTCTAACGGTTCACTAATAAGAACCATTAGAATAGGTACTATATTCTAATGGTTGACTAATAAGAACCTAATAAGAATCGTTAGAATAAGTTGTTTTACTAATGGTTTTGAACAACTAAATGGATAGCCGAGAAGCATAGAAATTGGTAAATGATTCAATCATTCTTGCACACACAAGCAGGAATCCATTCAAAGGGGGAAAAATAATACACAGGAACCAATCTATTAAACTACGGGTAAATGGAGGTCCAACAATGAAGGACACAAGAAATGGCCCTTATACAATAATCTTACTACCCTAGAGTTGAGAGGTAGGAATGGCAGGCACTTAAGATTCTTAGCTAGTACTAATCCTCCATCTTGTTTTCATCCTTCATTTCTTCAACACCATCATCCTGTAAACATCATAGTTAGCAACTTTATGTTAGAGCTGTGCAAACAAAAACTTCAATGAATTTGATAGATAAAACTCCTTATAAGCAAATGTATCCATCGAAAAAAGAGTATCACAAAGGGATAGCATCTGTTTCAGAAGTAGTTCTTTTAATGTCTGAGAATATACTCACATATAGTACTAAATTGGACATATCTTGAGTACTCTTTACTGCTGCTAAATATGATATAACAGGTTTGCACTATGTTGAATGATTTTCTATAAGCATATAAATGATGAGCAGCAAAAGAAATTAGCGATTGGAGTATCAGTGCACTACAGAAAATAATAATAACAAAACAAAAATGCTAATCAGAAATCAAGTGAACTGAATCAAGGACATGTACAACTAAATATTTCTCATGCAGAAGACATAATGGAACTTACATGATGGCATAAAGGGTGCATCCTAGAGACCAGATGTCAGTCCTCTCATCAATGTCAACATGGCTTGGGCAATCCCACAATTCAAGTGCACGAAACGGTGTAGAACAATGCTCAGCAGCCCATTCCTATACATAAGCAAGATAAGCATTACTAACACATAGGAAGCTACAACCTTCACAGTACTAAGTGTCTTTTTAAGTTTTAAAAGCTTTAAGTCAATGACAGGTTTTACAATGTTTTGCTATGTTTTATCTAATATTTTATAGGCTTTCTTAGAATTTCAGTAATCATCAAAACAAGTTGCAGCACTCTTTTTTTAAAAAATGTACTGAAAATTTAACTACTATAATATAAAATCTAAGCAAAAAGACTGTAATATAAACTTTAGCTAATTTAGGAAAGTATAGACAATGGCTAGAAGAAGACAAACAACACTTTTAAGTAGTTCTATCATTCTTCTTGGATGGTCCAGCTCTGATACAACTTGAAAACAATAATTCATAGCATAAGAAGCATGCATAAATGGAACAAAAGGCACTTTTAAGCTGAGCATAATCAAACCATATATTTGAAAGACATGTTTTCACTTTAGAAATTAGATTTACATTAAATCTCTCTAAATTATATCCCATGGTATCTACTAGATGCATTCATAGTCTAGAGAAAGTACGAATAACCAAAGGAACTACAACAGTTGCATACTAACACCAACAGCTAAAAGCTTGAGATCAATATAATATATGGAATATTGTTGATAAGCCGCCATTCACTGGCATCACATAATCTTGGTTTAAGTTAACATTCTCCATAATTTTCTATACTAATATTCATGGGCCAGCATTATTATTTCACACATAAATATGCACACAAGCATCTAAGTGCCACTGTGCATAATCTGACGAACCTAATGCTAACGGAATATAAAGATATTGAAGTAGCACAGAAAGTAGGTCACAACCAAAAAAGGAATAACATCAGGACTTCACATCTATTAGGTTGGGAAAAGTCATGTACGTATAAACATTTGAAACATATACATCGAAGACCCATCCACATTGCCATATATTCATACCAAGTGAGTCAAAATTCTGAACCAAATAACATCAGATGGATGAAAAATCTGGTAGACTATATGAGAATTTTATGAGCGAATGCAAAAAAGAAAAGGAATTGCTTGCTTAAAAGAATGTACTTCTTACCTGAGCTTCCCAAGAACAATTCCAAACTCATTGGAACGTGTTAAGCCAATATCATCAGGCGAGATAATTTCATAAGTTCCTTTGTATTTAAGCATGCCATCCTGGAGAAGAGGGAAACATACTTAAAAGAGATTCTCCATTGTGGCGAAACAACTAATGAGATTCAATTGGCAGCAAATGTAATGAGGCATCAGGTGCAATTATAGTACTAGAAGATGGACACCCTGAAACACTTTTCTATATGATCTTACACACAAGAAATAATCCTTTATTGACAAATTGACTGAATCAAAATTAACAAAAATCATGAGAAACATATGATGATTTGAAACATGATTATATATCACAAGTGAGATAGAGATTTTGGAAGATCACAACAATTCATTCAAATACACAGGGAAGAAAAGTTTGATCTTGACCATGAATGTGAATAATACACCTCAAACAAGCAAACAGGAAAAAAAGTTTTCCCAGTTATCTCAAGAAAACTCAGCCATAACTCTCTCAGAACCCACAAAGTAATGTATAAATGGTAATAGAGAACAAATGAAGTGAAATTGAGCCATGCTATGAAAATGGCACCTATCACTAAAACAGTCAATCAGGAAGCTTTTTGACATTGAGAAAATTACCTGATGAATCCCACTTTCATGAGCGAATGCATTAGCACCAACAATAGCTTTGTCTGGTTGTACATGAAGTCCACTATGCTCTTGTACCTAGAATTATTTGAGCATTTTGCATAAAGCAGATGTGTGACCAGAAAATTCAAAAATACAAAACCACGCAAAGTTCATACCTTCCAGCATCCTCAAGGTTGAACTCGACAACAGGGCAATCGAGACTGCCTGCATAGGCAAGCATCTCCCTCGCGATGGCCACCACCTGCTCGGGCGTCTTTCGCAGCTTGTGCTGCATGTGGATCTCACTGGCGGCGATGAAGGTGTGCACGTGTGGTGACCGGAGCTCTATCACGCCGGGCGCCGGCACTCGCCCCTCTGCCGTGTAGGGTCGCCAGCCTCACCCCTTTGCTTCACTCCCGTGCTGGGCCTGCCGATCTGCCGTGCTACGCTGGCCTCGTGCCTCGCCCCTCTGCTTTGCACCTGCTTCACCGCTGTCGCTCCACCTCTGCCCTTCACTACACACCTTGCCACTAGGGTTTCGAGGGCCACACCACGAGACACTTCACGTGTGGTGGGAGACCAGATCGAGGTGGGGGTGTAGTGGGGGATCGATGGAGACCAGAGGTGGGAGTGCTGGCTATTGGTGGGGGAGAGCTGGAGAGGGAAATTTTGGATTGGGGGAGTATTCTCGGTGGAGGAGGAGGTTGATTTGGGGAAGAGGGATCAGGATGTTTTGATTGCAGTGGGGGAAGTTCTGATTTCTCGGTGGAGGGTTTTATATGCGGCGCAAAACAAATAAATCTGTCAAAAATATTTTTCTGAGAAAATTTCCTCTCAAAATAATAAATTAGTTATTATTCTACTGGAAATTTTCAGTTTTGCGCCAAAAATATATCTATTACTTATTCCTAGCAGGAGATTTGCTAAAAATAATAATTTTTCTCAGCTGACACATCGATGAAAAATCAAAATTTTATTTTCACCTACAGAACCGCTGGTAAAATATGTTTTTCCCAGCAAAAAAATATTCTCAGCTGTTCCACAGATTCTATATATCTTTTCCCAAACTGATCTATAGTTTGCTATATATTATTTATTACTAGCAGTAGATCTGTTAAAAATAATAACTTTTCTCAGCTGACATATCGGTGAAAAATCAAAATTATATTTCCATCTATAGGACCGCTGGTAAAAAAAAGTTTTTCCCAGTAGTTTTACAGCTTACAATAAAAGATGGTTGGTCGATTATTGTATAACAAATACAAATTATTGCTTATGTGAATGAGAAAATTGTGTTAGTTGTGACATGACTTGCATACACTTGATAAAAGAAATTAATCATATGAAATTGAGGTGCTAGTTCAATACACAATTAACATATACTTAATATTTAGAAAATTAATAACATGTAGATTGTGTTGATAACACCTCACCTATATAAAAATATTAAATATTTTTACCTAGTTTTGACTAATTCTCTTGTCCCTTTCATCTGTAAGCATTGTTTTATTACTAACAAAACAAGACAAATGAAAAAATAGTAACTAACAGGTAAATAAAAGTTTAGAATTATATATACCTAGAACACGAGATGAACCACCACTTATTGTTGTATAATCTTGGATCTACAAGTAAAAGTTCACAATTTCTTTACTTGGATGGTATTAGTAAATAAATAAGAGTGATTATACTAGATAGAATAGATTACTTTTTCACGTGACCATGCAATTGATCGTCAAAGCACATCAGAATCAATCCACGTACTTGCACCCTTTGTTCTTCGACCCACATTTACAAATTAAATGTATTTTACTTTCTAACAAGAATTTGATTACAAATACAATGATATGGAAGGCAGATGCTATGTATACAGGGGTGGCAAACAAGTCTCATCTTAAGGATTTTTCAGATCAGACAGCCTCTTCTCAAGTTCATCAAACTCAGAACTGTAAATAAGGTAATCACGGGTTGAGTAATGTTGCAAATTATAACATATATAGGTATCAAGGCACAAAAGAAAAGGTAAACCCTCTAATCAGTTGAGATGGACCAAAAGCCACTGAAAATAACTAGAAATATATATATCTTATCTATGAAATATGCATCATGGTATCAGCTCATATTGGTGTATGTGACCCAATCAGAAAGATCCTACCTGTGTTTGCTATTTTCAAGGGGATAAATGTAGACCAAAAAATCATGAATACCATCAAGGGGAGGACTGTTCTGACTCAAAGTTTATTCAATTTATCACCCAATAATAAAACAGCCAAGACAACAATTGGAGTTTAATTATTTTGTCACAGGACCAAACATCATCAGCAGCTTAAATAGTCATGGAGACACTTATGCTCACAGCGGTTGCAAGTGAAAAACTGAAAATGAAAGTAATCTTAACAAGGGAATGACAAAAGTAGAAAATTAAGAAATTAAATCAATAAGGATCCCACATACCTTTCATTAGCCTGAACCTTCTTTCTAGCAATTCTTCCTTTAAGAGCTGAGGACAACTACAAAGGGAGAAGTGGGAGAAAAAATTTTAAAATATAAGGATAGAATATGGAACAAATGATTGTATTTAATAATCTAAACTGCTAGAAAACAACCTGTCAGGCAATGTCAACACCGATTTCGTCCAACACCTAAAAATATCAATAAGAAATAAAGTGAATAATCAGAAGGAGTAGACAGGGTATTCTATTAGAAGGAACAGGGAAAGCAAAAAAAAATATTTGAAGAGATTCTAGCAATCCACTTGTAAAGAGATATTGCAAAAAATACCTGATTAGCAAATTCTTCAGTCTCTTCTTCAGCCTGATCATCATCTAAGATATTATCAATGGATTCAGACATCATCTCGTTCTGCACAAGGAATAAAGATTGTCAGCACAAATAGAGAAATGCAGTCAGATACACATGTACACACACACAAGTAATAAGGATAGTTAGCACATACAGACAAATGCATTTTCACACACACACACACAGATAGAATAGAGTAGATATCCAACATAATTATCAAAGCAGCTTTGGTAAACAGTGTACTAAAACCGCAAGAAAAAGCATATAAGATTAATATTGCAACCAATGTACTGTTAAGAAAATGATGGAAACTTGGTCGTACCGTCATATCCATTTGTGCTGACTGCTTTTGGAATTCTTGGATCACCTTCATCTGATTGGTGGGTGCCATTTGCTGCAAGTAAAAAAAAATTTAAAAAAAAACATTCAGTAAGTGATAGACATACATATTGAAAAATGATGTTGGATAGCTCAGTTCAAACACACAAAACAAAGTGCTAGGAGTTACTAGACAAAGGTATCTTGCTGTTGATGAGACAAGATAAGGTTATAAAGGAATTTATAACCTCTTTAGGTTGATGAACTCTTAGTAAGTCTATCGACCAGTAAAAAGATCTCCATTCTCTTTTCCTACTACTGCTCCTTCCCTCCATGCCCACCACCGCCAGACCATCACTCACCTTAATCCCCTCTAGGCCAATGGTCACCCACACACATAATCACCTCCCTCCACAACACACATGCACACACACACACACACACACAAAAGACAATCCTCCCACCTGTCATGCTGCTATTGCCTCCAGTCAAATCTCCCCCTTCCATTCACACCGCCTCCCCGACCCCCAGCCCCCAATGCCAGTAATTGCTACAAGACAAATACCTTTTTGTAGCAATCCTCTTAAAAAACTATGAACCTAAAGTTATATGGTCGATCTTCCAAATTTAAACACATGCAGCATCTCATATTCTCATGTGCAAAGTTAGGTGGGACATACCTTGTTTAAAGCTCCCATTGCTTGACTTGCACTTTTCATGCCAACAGCCACTGAAGTATTGGCATACATTGCCTAAGGACAGAGTTTACACCAATATCAGAAAACTAATCCACTAGATGGGTGAAACAAAGGAAAAGGGAAAAAACAAACTATATATTACCTGTGTATGTGTTGCAATGCCCCGAATTTGAGCTCAGCTACCTTGTAATGTCTTAATCTGATCAGCTGGCTGGCGAGAATTTTAGTTACTGCATGCAACAGAGATGGAAATTGGAACCATATTGCATGGTTAGACCCAAATTACTACATTGAAACTGAAATTTTAGAATAGAAACCACGTTGCTAGTTCTTCAGTCCTTTTGATCTCAGAAACTAGCTTTTTTTCCTGTTAATTAAAAAGGATTGTAAGCCTGTGTTGCTGGCCTGTAAACTACATATAAGAAATTGAATAGTGGAATCTGAGCTCGGTTACCTTGTAAATTAGAAATTTGTTGTCTTAATCTGATCAGCTAGCGAGCGAGAATTTTAGTTGCTGCCTACAACAGAGATGGAAATTGGAACCATATTGCGCGGTTAGACCCAAATTACTACATTGAAAGTGAAATTTAAGAATAGAAACCTCATTGCTAGTTCTTGCAGTCCTTTTGATCTCAGAAACTAGCTTCTTTTCCTATTAATTAAAAAGGATTGTAAGCCTATGTTGTTGGCCTGTCAACTGCATATAAGAAATTAAATAGTGGAACAGACAAAACAAGAAAGCTGCATGTGATTGTTATATGGAATGTTACAGGTTTGATCTCCCTCATGAGCAAGAAGGTTATGGGACTTGTAGAGGTAACCCAAATTACCTAGCTGAAAAGACTATCCTTCAAAAATATCAATACTAATTTTAGCTCATTTTTTCCTCAGGTCAGCTCAGAGTGATTACCTGGTATTGGAATCACTATGTCTAGACTATATACCTACATGACGATCTACAATTGTGTGTGCATGCACACATGTGTGTGCGAGAGAGAGAGAGAGAGAGAGAGAGAGAGAGAGAGAGAGAGAGAGAGAGAGAGAGAGAGAGAGAGGGATGTGGAATTGTAGATACAAGGAAGAAGAAAGGGGGGAAGCTACATGGAGCTGGCTAAGCATTCTTATCATTTCTAAACAAATGGCCAGTTGATTATAAACATGCAAAGGGATGTCCAAACTTTGTAGATGTGCCAAATGACAGCTTTGTAGAGTAATCAGCCAACTCAAGAAACGAATTAGTTATTCGCACCTCTAGCTGTAGTGCTCCATTGTCCCTCTCAATACCTACAACAGGACATTACTTAAGGCATTAGTAAATTCTAGAACCCACATACTTGAACCTATTACATCAATTGGAATAGGTGAAATAAACCAATTTATCTACATGTTGTTGCCAAGTACATGGGTTGTAACCCCAAGTGCAATACCTCAGCTAGCCATGAACCATTACTTCTTGTTACAAACTTAACACATGGTATTTCTAGTGGTACATGATTACGTGAATATATTGAAAACCTCTATAATCAGAAACAGTTCCAAATAGAAAGGTAATGACATCATAAAAGCCATTAGATAGCCTAAACTGAAGGTGATGAGCATCCTGCACTGTTGATCACAAACAAATGAATGGAATTAACCAACTTTTGTTCACAATTAACACTATGCAAACACAGAACCGGTAAGTCGAACTTGGAGGGCTCTATTCTAACTGTGCAAGGATTGATCAGATCACCTCTTGTAGATTCATCAGCTCGCGCTTGCTGCTCTGGATCGCCTCTACAACCACCAGAACCAAAATTGCGCGTCAAAAGAGCTTAGTCACGTGAGATGGGAGCACTAGAACCCTAGAATTCACCCCGAAGCAAACGAAACGAATCGAATCGAATTCGATCACCAATTGAGCTCAAAATTGACTAGAATTTTACCTCGTGTCGTTGGTTTCTTCACAAAAGGATTCATGTCTTCGTCGGCCTCGACCCCTCACCAAGCTAGACAATCTGTCACGCCGCGTCGGGCCTACATATCTACCGCACCGCCTCCTCCCTCCGCCGCAGGCCGTTGCCGCTACCGCTCCGCCTCCTCCCTCCGCCACAGGCTGCTGCCGCTAGGGCTTTGAGGTGGAGGTGCGGTGGGGAATTGATTGGGGATCGGTGGGAGATCGAGCAAAGGTGGGGTGCGGAATTGGCGGGGGATCATGGTGGAGAGGTGGGGTGTCGGCCGGCTATCGGGGAGAGGCGCAGTGAGGTTAGGAGGAGATTTTGGTGGGGGTCTCGGCGCGCCTGCTGTGAGGGAGAGGCGAAGTTAGCGCGAGGAGGGTTTTATATTTGGTTGAACAAAAAATCTCCCCAAATATTTTCTGTTACTTTTTTCTCTGAAAATTTTCCCTCTCAAAATAATATACCTGTTATTTTTTTGCTGAAAATTTTCAGTTTTGCCAGAAAAAAAATTATTTATTCCTAGCAGTAGATCTGCTAAAAATCATAACTTTTCCCAGCTGACACATTAGTGAAATATCAAAATTGTTTTTTCTCCTATATGTCTGCTGGTAAAAAAAAGTTTTTCCCAGCGTAAAAAATATTGCCAGCTGTTCCACAGATTCTATATATCTTTTTCCAAACTGATCTACAGCTTGCTATATATTATTTATTCCTAGCGGCAGATCTGCTAAAAATAATAACTTTTCCCAGCTGACACATCGGTGAAAAATCAAAATTATATTTTCATCTCCAGAACCGCTGGGAAAAAAGTTTTTCCCAGCAGTTTTACAGCTTACGCTGGCCTACTGTATTGTAGTGAGAGTGAGAGTGAGAGAGAGCCAAGTTCCATCTTCCATGGATGATACGATAGTCAAATAGTTCAATAGTGATTCTTTTCAGAGAATGCCAGACAGGAAGTTTATAAGAACAAAATCTGTCAGACAGGCGACACCTCATGAATCTAGCACAACATGTGTTGGGGGAAATCTCAGGCACTTACCGGGTAAAATCCGGGAGGGCTACCGGGGAAAGTCCCGGATGCCTTCCGAGAAAAGCCATGGAGGCCTATCGTAGAAGACCACGGATTGTGTCTAGTTTCCTCTCTATATCCCTTAACCAATCATCGGTGATCATGGGGTCGGTCGCACTTGAGAAGGTCGGGGGACGGGTTTTCTGAAAGTCTGTCAATCTGGCGCCTACAGTAGTTCCCTTCGTGGCTCTGGTAGGCAGTCTCTGAACTATCTAGGCTAGTAGCTGGGTATGGGTTGTCTGGGCTTCCTGATGATTCTACTCCATGGTTAGAAGAATTTCCTGGATACTGGGTTGCTCATTTTGGGGAGGGTTGGAACTCTGGGCTCCCTGTTGAAACAAGGGTCCTCTTACTATAGGATCTTCCTCTTGCGGAGTTTGCTCTCTGTCCTCTCTGTTGCTTCGACATCTCCTTCTCGTGTCAAATTGGTTTTTATAGAAAAGTCCTAAAATCAAGGATTAACAAAAAGAACCCTGTGCACAGTGAACTGAGTGTCCACGCACTGTCAGGATTTAGGGTTTTGGCGTTTGATCGATTTACTCATGCGTTGCTTTGCCAACCTTGTCAATCATGTAGGCAAGGTCAAGATGAAACTTTTGGTGAAGTGGATTGGAAAATGGCAGCTGAACAACGGCGAACGGCGAGGTTGAACTTGTCGGCTTTGAGAACCAAAAGCGATCTACAGTGATGGTGAACCACGGTTGATGGATCTAGAAATTGGTTGAGGCCTTTTACTCCTGGAGTGATGCTGATGAGGCTGGAGGAAGGAATTTGATTGCGGTTGTGATTTGAGGCTCACCGGTGTTGACGCCGGACTTGAAGACGACGGTGGAAAGAGGCGCTGTTGTTCTAGAGCAATGCTGGTCAATTGGTTTTGGCTACACCATCTACGAGACATAGAGAATGAGTAGGTGTAGTCAATTTGGTCACAGACACGGTGTGGCGTGCTGGCGACGTGAGACGTCCACGGCAACGCGCGAAGAATCAGGAAAGCTTCAATCATGGGCTAATTTCAAATTTGGATTGAATAGGCTTGCTTAGAATACTCTGGTGATCATTTAATTCTACAGGAGGGGAGGCTAATTTTGGCTGCAAGGGGGTCTGATAGCCGGAACAGGGCAATTTCAATCTGCGGCTATCGTCAATGATGAGGTTCACTGGCGTTCAATTTGGCTACTACGGCATGATGTGATAGGTACTAGGAACGTACCAGAGTAGTTGATTTGGAGCTTGGGGCAGTGATGACGTCTGGCGACGTGCTCCTCCTCGACGGCTCACCGGAGAAGAAGAAGAAGAAGAAGACGGGAAGAACTGCTGAATAAACTGGTTCTGGGTGGTGTGAAGATGAGGCTGATCATAGGCTGTCTTATATAGCTACAGAATGGAGTTTGCAAGGGTGGCAATCGCGGAACATGTGCTGTTGAAGCGACTGGACAGGGCGGTGACAACGGCGATGATGCGACGGTGTGCAGGCAGCTCCTTAGCTTTATTAGAACGGTCAGCTCCTAGTAACTTGGTCCTAGCCGGTGCAGAGGCGGAGGTGATGGTTGGCCTCGGCATGGCATCATCGTGGCACAAAGCTTTTGACACTCCTCGCTGGTGCGCGCGTGCGCGGGCTACTATTGCTGGTCGTTGCTACTGTGTGCTGCCACGGTGGCTGGCTCCGGCGTGACGCGTGTACGGCATGCAGGCACAACGGTGACATGTACTGGCGATGAGCTGGACCTCACCGGCGGCAAGAAATCGCGGCGGCGCTCAGTTCAAATCGTGTTGACTGCTGAATTTGAGATTTTGGACCGAAATGCAATTTCTGAAAATATTTCTAGACTGATTTGTAAATCCAGTGAAATAATTGGTTTAAGATGAATTTGATTTCATTGATGCGACTCAAATAACTCGACAAATATTTTAGCAAGGGCGTTCGACAAAATCTGGAACTCTTGATCAGATTTTGAGCTAGAGCGAAAATAGGGTATTTAGGGTGTCGACGATTCGGACTCGGAGTCCTCAGCCGAACTTATGCAAAATTTGTATTAGTGAGACCTTTCAAGATGACCCTCCGGGAGGGTATGTAGAAAAATGGAGAACAGGAGCACAGAGAGGTTTATACAGGTTCGGGCCCTCGATGGTGGGAGTAATAGCCCTACGTCCTGTTGGGATTTCACTAAGTGTGGTAAAGATTTACAAGATGGCAAGAAAAGACCTCCACAGGCGAAGGTTTTTCCTATGCAAGTATACAAAAAGAAGCCCCAGGAGGCTTGTAAATATAATCTAATCTGGGCCGTAGGCTTGGCTGTTTGAGTGGTTGAGATGGTTCGATCTTTCGATCCTTCGATCTCTCGATCCCCCTGTTTGATGCATCTTGCCACTCCTTTATACTGGTTGAAAGGTGCCATGCCATAACTGCATCAAACAGTCATTCGGACGGTTGGATGCGGTTTTTAGAGAACCGCTCATAACCTCCACGCAGGTTAAACACATGTTATTCTTGGATAACTGCGTGTATTAACCTCCTGACGGTTGATCTTCCACGTGGAGGAATCTTCGGGATACTTGGAATATTCTCGCCATAGGGGTAGCCGGACAAATGAACCCCAAGTATCGCGGTCAAAAAGTACTCTGACCGCGGGATGTTGGCTGACCGCGCGACATCCTTGACATTCTGTTTGCGTATAGCATATGAACTCCTGACCGCACGAAGCCTGTGGTCTGATCGTACAAAGCCTGCAATCTGATCGCGCAAAGCCTGCGACCTGATCGCGCAAAGCCTGCGACCTCGGGCTGATGCTTCTCAAAATGACTTGAGTTCGCACCGCCGGGCACATCTCTGGCTCGAATCTGTCTTGAACCAACAGTGCATTTATTTGAACTGACTCGGGTATCAATCCTCGTCATAGGGTATTTAGAATCTGGGTTTTGTCGAGGTTGAAAATGTGAGATCTAGGATGAGATTTTGAGATCCTCACAGAAGGAGATTTTGTATTGAATAGCGTATGGGAGATATCCCCTGAATCAGATTAAAATTTGGAGTTGATTTGTGGCTTTTAGCCTTTCCAAGCTTTTGGAAAATATGAAAAGGACCAATCTGCAATACTTGAGGACTTATTTGCGAAATGACCTTGGTGATGGAATTCTGGTGCCAACCTTTTGGATTAAGGTATTGGCATACCCTAGATAATAATCCTAAAATAATTTGGTCTGGATCAGGTTAAGGTTTGATCAAATTTGCTTTCCCAATTTCAGAGTAATTAGGGTAATTAGGATATTAAATAATCTGTTTTTGAAAACAGAAAGAGGTTGATGATTCTAAATGTTAGAGGTCGAATTTGATCTGGCTTCTGAAGGCTTTCCTACTCAAGATGATTAGTAGGCCATATCTGATTTGGGTGTGAGTTTGTCAGATATAAAATGTTTCACATATGCCTCGCAGCCCCAACTCTTGAGAAAAGATAAACTAGGTCGCTTCCTAGTCCATATCTCATATGGTGTCTTCTCTACAACTTTTGATGGAGTCCTATTTAAGTTGAACGTAACAGTTTCTAGAGCATATCCCAAAAAGATAATGGAAGGTCGGCTTGGCTCATCATTGATCGAACCATGTCCAACAAGGTTCGATTCCGTCATTCAGACACACCATTCCATTGAGGTGTCCCTGGTGGTGTTAGCTGTGGAACAATTCCACATTGCTTTAAATGATTGCTAAATTATTGGCTCAAATATTCTCCTCCATGATCTAATCTTAGGAATTTAATTTTCTTGCCAAGATGATTTTGTACTTCATTTTGATATTCTTTGAACTTTTCAAAAGATTCAGACTTATTCCTCATTAAGTAGATATAACCATATCTACTAAAATCATCAGTGAAAGTGATGAAGTATTAGAATCCACCTCTAGCCATAATGCTTAATGGTCTACATACATCAGAATGTACAAGGGCCAATAAATCACTTGCTCTTTCACCTGAATCGGTGAAAGGTGTCTTTGTCATTTTGACAAGTAAACAAGATTCGCATGTGTCATATGATTCAAAATCAAATGAGTCTAGAAGTCCATCTTTATAGAGCTTCATGATGTGTTTCTGTTTTATATGACCTAAACGACAATGCCATATAAAGGTTGGATTCAAATTATTTGTTTTGAGCCTTTTAGTATTTATGTTGTAAACAGGAACTTCAATATTTAAAGAATAAAGCCCATACTTCAATTGGGCTGATCCATAAAGCATATCATTCAAATAAAATGAACAACAATTGTTCTTTATTTTGAATTCAAAACCTTTCTTGTCCAGACATGAAACAGAAATAATGTTTTTGCTTATGTGATACCAGCCTAGACCGTCTCGCAAGAGAACGAGATCGGAGCACTAAGGCGAGTATTCAGTCATTCTTTCCACAGGGACTAGAGAAGCGAAGCCGTATAAACTAGACTAAATCGGTGGAAAATGAAAATCAATCGAACGAAAGAAAGAGAGAAGATGTCAGTAGAAATAAAGAGAGAGGGAGGTGGTCACACCGCGATTGATATTCGTTATGAAGCTATGATTCGTGAGTACAGGCAGTAGAGAAGTAGTCGAGTAGTAATCTCGCATGAGTGGAAGAGCGGACTACTATTAACGATTACACTCTACAACGAGTATCAACGAACAACAAGAACAAAACAATCACAAACTTGACCCCAACTCTTCTCAACCACAACCACAACAGCAAACATAGGTGACAAAGATTTGTTCAAAAGAAGAATTAGAGCCATTTCACATTGAAACAGGGACTCCAGGGTCACAACAATTCTCAGCCAACATACACAAAATGCATACACTTCCAATAGTATTCTTTCAAGAGGATGATCAGACATGAAGTAAAGAGGAGACAATACATATCTCAGGATCACTAGCTGAATAGAGCACAAGACATGACACAATCAAATCAACTGTCTAAGGAATATGATCCAGGAAATACAAAAAAATACTAGGGTTGGAGCACCTAGCAGCTAAAGCCCTCAGCCCAAAACACACTCATGCAAGAATCAATCACACTGATTAAGCAGCAATCAAAGTTACACAGAAGAGTGATCAACTGTCAGTTTACACTGCTGATTTTCAGCTCGAGCTCCAACGGTTCTTTTGAGTGTTGAGGCTATAAATAGAGGCTTTGAGGTATTGTTTGATACAACAAGCAGCCTCATACTCTCATATACACTTTAGCATTCTTTTAGAGTTTTAAAATCTTGATATGTTGATCAAGTCGAGAGTTTTTGTGATCCACCGAGTGTTCTGTTCGCATCATTTGCATACTTTTAGTTTCTCGGTGCGTGTTTGGAGGTCTAGAGAAAACCTCGCTGCTTGTTACTCTTGGTGAACGCCCTCACCTAGACGGTTTGGTGGCTTGGCCATTGATCTCTTCATTCGAAGTTTGTTGGAGAGGCTCGGTGTGACTGTAAAAGGCAACGTTGCTTGCCTTTCCGGAGTGGACAAGGAGCAACTATTAATGAGAAATATCCTTCGTGGATATTGAAGCAAGACTCATTCACTTGAATGCTTCAACGAGGATTATGGGAGATTGGGTGAGTCTCCAAGACCTCGATAAAAATCATTGTGTTCGTTTCTCTTTCTCTTTCTCATATTATTGTTATTTGCTCTTGATTTCTTTATTTGCCAAAATTTGTTTTAATTTGAAGTTTGCAAAAGCCTCCTATTCACCCCCCTCCAGTTGGCATCCTCGATCTCACACGTGGTATCAGAGCTTGGTCTCTCAATTAATTAGGCTTTACCACCTAGAGAGAGGATGACGTCTAATGAAGGGTTTCATCTCGGTCATACCGGCCGTGCGCCTATCTTTGATGGGACTAACTATCCCTTTTGGAAAGTGCGCATGTCAGTATTTGTAGAGGCCATGGGGCTTGATGTATGGGACATTGTTAAACTTGGGTTTACTCCTCCGGATGATCCGGCAAGTCACTCCAATGACGACAGGAGAAAACTACATTGAAATGCTCGAGCCAAAAATGCACTGTTTTCCGGTTTATCTTTAAACGAGTTCAACCGCATGAGCAATCTCACAACAACTCACAAGGTTTGGACCACCCTTGAAGAAATTTATGAGGGCACGAATAAAGTTAAAGAGGCAAAGTTGCTCATGATAAGGCAACGATACGAGACATTCACCATGTCATCAACCGAGTCCATGGATTCCATGTTTACTCGGTTGAACAATATTGTGAATGAGCTCAAGGGGCTAGGTATTGTTTTTACTGACATCGATATTGTGAGAAAAATGCTCAGGGCTCTTCCAGAAAGTTTTGACACATTAGTGACCGTACTAACCAACTCCGACCTATCAACCACCACACCGACGGATCTCTATGGGAACCTCATTACCCATGAGATGCATCAAAAGGAAACGAAGGAAGCGGCCGAACCGTCAGAGACGAAGAAGAAGGCGTTGGCTTTCAAAGCCAGCTCCAAAAAGGACTCAAGCGATGGCTCCTCCGACGAAGATCTAGCTCTTATGGTAAAGAACACTCAAAAACTTCTTCGCAGGTTACAGAAGAAAGGAGTCAACATCGACACACGACCAAAAGGGCCAAAGCAAACGAACTTCAAGGACATCTGTCGTGCCCCGAAACTGGGACTACGACTACTCCTGTAGAGACCTAGCTCGCTGCAGCTAGTCCCATATATGCATAGCATACACATACCCTTGACTTCCCAGGATAAGTCAAGCACAGGAGTATATCACATTGCAACAGAGTCACTTACAAAATATTTAAGCAGTGTGGCCTGCTGGCCTTAATATTACATAAGGAGATTACAATGCTTTCGCGGCATACATGGTTTAGCAAAATAACATCTACACAGCAGAAGGTAGGTGACCCACCAACAAAGAGAAGTGGACGGCAGAACAACACACATCAGGGCTCTGGCGGGACTGACGCTCCTCCTTCTGGATCCAAGAAGTCCTCCATGCCTTCGTCTTGGTTGTAGAATGCTCCATCTACTGAATTGTAGGTTGCAAGAGTGAGCACTTACGTACTCAGCAAGTCATAGGTAAGAGTAGATACATATAGTAGAGATGATATGAACCTAGACTAGTCAAGAATTATGGATATTTGTAAAATAATCTTTTTCTTTCCTGGCTCAACTCATGGCAGCACCTTTATATAATATAACATCATCATTCATGTTCACTAAATTATAGCACTACCGTGACACGTCGACACACGACAGCCCACGGCAGCACTCCTTATCATGACAACACATGTCATTTGGGTAATCTTGATTTAATATATTTTATTTAGAAAATAATACTTGTGTCACACCCCGTGGATTTAATCCACCGCAGCAGACTCCTAAAACTCGGGAGCACGAAGTATTCGAATACATTTTTAACTCTGCAGAGAGGTACCAATTTACCCGCAAGATATTCCACTTTCAAGCCCATCCTATCAGAATGATTGGACCCCTGACTCACTTCATACTGTGAGCGGCAAGGTGGAGATAATAGGAACTTTTGTTATGCTTCACTTACAATTCACCCCTGACCCTGCAGTTTTCTTCACACAAACCGCAGTTGTGGCGGGCTATACCCCCACCCCTAAGCCTCTTCCCATTACTGGGTCAACGTGCTTGATCAAATCACATTCAGTGATACGTGGAGGAGCTGAACCCCGTGAGTTTAGTGTATTACTTTCCATCTCATAAAGGGGTTTCATGTACAATTCACATAAGTACTTGTTCAGGCCTGTCCCATACCAGGCTTGCGGTTAGTACGTTTGTTCATGCCACTAGACGCACAACACAAGGTTCTAGTCCTTATATGCCAGTGACCAGACCATCCACAACCCTGCACCTTCAGTGCCTGCACATCCTTTGCAGTCTAGCACCTCCAGTGCTACCACCATTCCATACCATTTCCTGGTCATGGCTAGGGGTTTTATTTCATGAATATAAGTATATAAATATATATAATAGTTCATGGCTCAAAACTTGTTTATTTCACATTTCACAGATAACCAGTCTAGTACTGCCAATTCATAAATCAACCATTTCCAATCTTTCTCATGCAATATTATCTATATTCAAGGTTATGTTATAGCAACTCTTAAAATATAGGTTCGAGATGACCAAGAATATGACTTGCCTTCCGCGTCGTAAAATGCAGCAGTTGATGTCGGGTCAATAGTGAAGTCCTCGAACTGGGGCTCTTGATCTGTTCTCCAATCAAACAAACAACCAATAATCACAATCTTTTCAATACACTATTATACTATATGCAATAATGCAAAGATGAAGTCTTGATGATTCTGAGATGATTAGGTTAGAAATTGATTAGGATTAGGTTAGTTGCTGAAGGTTTACAAGGTTCCAAATGTCTCAAAATATCAGAATGATATCAAGGTTGCGACTGGTTCGCTCAAAAACAGCGAACGTCTTTAGGTTGACATTCGGTTCAAGGCATCGACATAGGGTCGATGGATGATAGAGGGGTTATCTCAACTTGTGGCAGTAGAATAAAATGTAGAGCACAACTCCACAAGTCTAAGGGACAAGGTTATTTTCAGTTTGGACAACTGAAAAGAGGTGAAAAGAGCTAACGCCACTGGCTGACATGCTCTGGCATAGGGCTGACAATGCCAAAATCTAGGGTTTTAGCATAAATTGTAGTTCAAGGGCTCAAATCAAGTTGTGATAGAAGAAGAAATTGCTGATCACAACCTTAGGAATCTAAGGGACAAAGTTATGCTCAAAATGCACATCTGGAAGGAAGTGAAAAGGGCTAATGCCACTGACTGACATAGCCTGGCATTGATCTTGACATGGCCAGAAACTAGGGCTTGCCATATCTTTTGATCTAGAGCTCCAAATGATGCACCATTTTGTCTGGGAGGTAGGCATTGATAACAGGAACAAATCATTCAACAGGATCCAAAGCTGAAAATGGCTGGAAGATGATGAAAATCGGTGAAGAAAAGTGGTGGCGACACGGCACAGTGAAGCCACTGGACAAGGTTTTTGGCATGGCTATAACTTGAAATCTGGACAGTTTCAGAGATCGGGCTAGAAGACAAATATGCTCAGGAGGTTGAGCACATCTTCTGGACAAGGTGGCTGAAGCTGAAACGGCCGGGAAAAAGCTTTCCGGTGATCGGCGCCGGAGAAGAAGACACTGATATTGGGGGTTTTTGATACAGGAGATTTGAACTCAATTCCAAGCTTGGGGAGTGAAAGAGAGGTAAGAGTAAGCTATCTGGACAATCAATTTGGCCGGAGGATGGCCGGTGTGGCCTGGCGACGATCGCTGGCGACTGGTGGAGTTCAAATTTGGGGAAACCTTCGATTCGAGCTCAATCTGGAGATCTGGATGCATAGGCTTGCTAATTAGAGCTCACTGATCAATTTGTTTCACAGATTCGAAGACTAATTCAGGGTAAATCGGGCTGCATTGCCGGAACAGGGCATTTAGCAATTCCGGCGATCACCGGCGTTAGGGCCCACCGGAGAGCAATTCAATGCAACAGTACAATCAGGAGGATGAGAGGTACTCACTGCTAGCTTCAATTTGGCAGGAGATGCAGTGAAGTGAGCTGGCACTGTGAGGCCTTGAGCTGGTCTCGCCGGAGAAGAAGACGACAGCGAGAGGATTTTCGAATTGGCTGAGTTCTGGTGAAGTGAAGCTGTTACAAGGTATGGGGCTGCTTATATAGGCCAGAGGCGGAGCTTGCAAGGAGGTAGTAGCAAGGAAATTGGCGCCGGGGACTTGACTGGACGGGCGCAGGCGCGTCAACAGTGACGGTGAAGCGATGGCGCACAGGCGATGGAACGGTTGATGGAACTGTTGCTTCATCGGGACGCAATGGTGTCGGGCGGTGCAAACAGTGGCGACAACGGCTGGCAAAGCAAGCAACGTGGCGAGGAGTTGCTGGCAACGATCGCGCACGGGAGCAAGGCTGTGCAACGGCGCTGCCACGACGATGGCTAGTACACAGACGCGTGTGCACATGCAAACTCAAGTGAGCACGAGCTCAGGCGCAGGCGAGGCGTGGCCGGCGGCGAGCGAGCACGGCGCAAACGCACGGCGAGGCTTCTGGTCGTGCACTGGCTACTGCCCTGGTCGAATTAGGGGCCTGATTGCAATTTCCAATTCTTGATTTGGACTGATATGTAATTCTGGAGATTTGGAAGGTTAGAGTTGAATTTGATTCTGCTGATTTGGCAAACTTAATTCAACAGATGATTTGGCACAGATTGGAGATAAAATTTGAAATGTTCGGATGATTTTTGATACGAACTGAAAATAGGGTAGATTAGGGTAATTGAAATCTGAATTTCAATTGATTTCGAATTCTGGGATTTAGGGTTTGATTTTGAGATACTCATAAAAGAAGAATTTGTGTTGAAAAGCATTTGGGAGGTGTTCCCTGAATCATATTTGAATTTGGAGATGATTTGCAACATTTTGCCTTTTTAGGCTTTTGGAAAATCTGGAAAAGGACTGATCTGCGATACTCTTGGACTGATTTGCAAAAAGAGTCTAGATGATAAAATCTGGCTACCAACTTTTTGGATTAAGGTATTGGCGTACCCTTGATCTTAATCCCAGAATAATCTGGTCTGATCTTGGCTAAGATTTTGATTATATCTGAATTTCTGAAACTTAGGGTAAAAGAAATTCTCTTTTCGAAAACAGAAAGGAGTTGAAAAATCTGGGAGTTAGAGATGGAATTGAATCTGGGTTCTGAAGGCTTTTAGGTTTAGGATAACTGATAGATCAAATCTGGCAAGTCAGATCTTGACTTGGGGTCACATGATAGATTTTGGAGATTTTAGGGCTAGAACAGAATAAAGCTGAGGCTGATTTGGTTGATCTAGAAGAGACATATGCATGCATGACTTTTAAGAAAGAAACTTTTCACCCCAAAACTCAGGATGTTACAGATCTACCCTCCTTAAAGAAATCTCGCCCCGAGATTTACCTAAAGCAAGGAAAGATAAGAATTGAGATAGGTTCACTGAAAATTCTCTTCCTTCTTCCAAGTAGCTTCTTGTTCTGAATGATTTCCCATTAAACTTATATAATCTGATATGGAGTATTCTAAGGGTACTTGCTTTATATGCATTTCAACTTCAGATGTAATTGCTAGGACCAAATAATATTAAGGCGGGTGCAACTGAGTCAAAAATCTACCTCGAAGAATGTCGGTGATGTTTCCTGCTTCTTGGATGTAGTTTAACTTTCCTCCTGGACTTGCTGTTGGTGTTCCATCTCTTTCTCTTCCTCGGTTGGCCATGCTTCCTCCTCTTCCTGGTGGAGTTCCTCTAGAATTCTGTGGTTGTGACACTGGTACTCTGGGTGCTTTTGGTTGTGTTCTTGCCTGTGATCTGGCAATGGATGATGGAAGTCGAATCAAAGGACAAAATTCTCTACGATGTCCGGTGGAGAGAGCTCCGACGATGAAGGAGGTTGCTCAAAGATGCTAGCCGGACTAGCTCTCGGCAACATTTCGAATGGTTCATCCTTTTGTCTTATGGCAAAAGGTGATGAAAAGGTACATTCCTCTGATCCTTCATATGAAGAACTAGTTGAAATGAAAACTGAACTAAATGAGGTGTTTGGAATCACTAAAAAGAAGTATAGAGCGCTTAAATAAGAGCATTCTTCTTTACGCACTCAATACTCAGAATTAAAAGATTCATATGAAAGTTTTCTCATTAAAGATATTACAAATGCTCCATCTAAGGTAGATGTAGGCATTTCATGTGATCTATATAATACTCCTTCTCATGCTATTCCTACTAGTCCTCTTGATATTCCATGTGCTTTAATAGAAACAATTTTAAATGAAAATGATGAACTTAAAGCACAAATTGAGAAACTCGAAAAAGGATTGGAAAATTGTTATAAAGGAAAAGTATCTCTTGATCTTATTCTTAGTAAACAAAAATGTTCTTTTAGAAAAGAGGGTCTTGGATACTTTCCGAAGAAAGAAAGAAGAAAAATGCAAAAACTATCTTTGTTAATGCATGCAACAAATTTTGTTTTAAATGCCATGAAACTGGTCATTCACATGAAGTATGTCCTTTAATGACACCAAACTATTTTGATACTTGCTACATGCTTCAAAGGTCTAAGGAAGGGTATGCTATAGCAAAGTTTGTTGGTGCACCCATGCTTAATAAAAAGAAGAAATCAATTTGGGTGCCCAAAGCTTGATTGCTAACATTGAAGGACCAAAAAGGTTTGGGTACCTAAAAAGACTTGATTCTTTTATGCAGGTGAACTACAAGACCGGTGGGAAGCATTGGGTGCTAGACAGCGGATGCTCCGAACACATGACCGGTAACAAGAAGTTGTTCACCTCATTAGAAGACAACTCGAGCGAAAACCAAAAGATCACCTTTGGCGACAATCATCAAGGAAATGTGGTAGGTTTGGGTAAAATTGCAATTTCAAATGATCTCTCAATCTCAAATGTTTTACTTGTTGAATCTCTGAATTTTAATTTGCTTTCCGTTGCACAAAATTGTGATTTTGGATTTCGTTGCACATTTTATCCCAAAGAAGTTTTGGTTGAAAGTTTAAAAGATGATTCTTTGATCTTTAGAAGCTTTCGTTTTGGAAATCTTTATCTGGTTGATTTTCATTCAAAAGATGCATCTCTTTCAACATGTATTGTCTCTCAAACCTCATAAGGTTGGCTATGGCATAGGAGACTCGCACACGTTGGTATGCATCAACTAAAAAAGCTATTTAAAAGTGATTTGGTTGTTGGCTTAAAAGATGTGAATTTTGAAAAGGATAAACGCTGTAGTGCTTGTCAGGCTGGCAAGCAAGTAGCTACTTACATCCAATTAAGCGTGTTCTTTCAACTTGCAAACCTTTGGAACTACTGCATATGGATTTATTTGGTCCTTCTGAGTTCCAAAGTATCGGGGGTAACAACTATGGTTTTGTTATTGTTAATGATTTTACTCGCTATACTTGGGTCTTCTTTATTTCTCAAAAATCTGAAACCCCTGATGTTTTCAAAAGTTTTGCAAAACGTGTTTCAACTGAATTCGAACTTTCCATCAAGAAAATCCATAGTGATCATGGTGGAGAATTCGTAAATTCAACCTTATTTGATTTCTGTGACTCGCTTAGAATTAAACACGAATTTTCTACTTCTTACACTCCACAGCAAAATGGAGTTGTGGAAAGGAAAAATTGAACATTATTAGAAATGGCAAGAACTATGCTAAGTGAGTATGATACTCCTACTCGCTTTTGGGCTGAAGCCGTGCATACAGCTTGCTATTCTATTAATCGGCTTTATTTGCATCCTCTTCTGAATTTAACACCTTATGAGCATCTTGTTGGGTGTAAGCCAAATATTTCTTATTTTTGAGTGTTCGGTTGCAAATGTTACATTCTTAAGAAAAGAAATTTTGGTGGTAAATTTCAGAGAAGAGTGGATGAAGGTTTTCTAGTCGGATAGTCCACCACCAGAAAAGCCTATCGTGTTTTTAATAAAAATATGAGCTGTATTGAAGAATCTTGTGATTTAGAATTCGATGAAACTAATGGCTCTCAAAAGGAGCAAGTCCCTTGTGAAGTTTTAGGTGGAGATCTTCAAGAAGCTATAAAGAACATAACCATTGGAGACATCAAACAAAGAGAAGATGATCAAGAAGATGATGAAAATATTGAGAATGATGATCAACATGCATCATCATCTCACATTGATTCTCCAGAGCAAAATCAAGAAGAATTATTACAAATTGAAGCACCAAGGCAACATCAAATGATCACCAAGGATCACCCTTTAGATCTAATATTGGGTGATGTCAGTAAAGGTGTTCAAACTCGCTCTCGTATCGCTTCGTTTTGTGAACATCATTCATTTGTATCTTCTTTAGAACCTAAACATGTTGATGAAGCTCTTAGTGATCCTGATTGGGTTAGTTCTATGCATGATGTACCAAATAATTTCTCTAGGAATAAAGTTTGGACTTTAGTAGAAAGACCCAAAGATCATAATGTAATTGGAACAAAATGGGTCTTCAGAAATAAGCAAGATGAAAATGGTGTAGTTGTTAGAAACAAAACTCGTCTTGTTGCACAAGGCTTCTCTCAAGTCGAAGGTTTAGACTTTGGTGAAACTTTTGCACCTGTAGCAAGATTTGAAGCTATTCGTATACTTCTTGCTTATGCATCATGTTTTAATATTAAATTATTTCAAATGGATGTAAAAAGTGCTTTCTTAAATGGTGAGATATCTGAACTAGTTTTTGTTGAAAAACCTCTCGGTTTCAAAGATTCTAAATTTCCAAACCATGTGTTTAAATTTTCTAAAGCTCTCTATGGTCGTAAGAAAGCTCCTCGAGCTTGGTATGAACGACTTAGAGACTTTCTTTTATCAAAAGGTTTTAAAATTGGGAAGGTTGATACAACTCTTTTTACTAAAAAGATTGAAAAAGATTTGTTCATTTGTCAAATATATGTTGATGATATTATCTTTGGATTGACTAATGAGCACTTTTGTCATGAGTTTGGAGAAATGATGTCTAGGGAATTCGAGATGTCAATGATCGGCGAACTAAGCTTCTTCCTTGGACTTCAAATCAAGCAACTCAAAAACGGTACGTTCGTGAGTCAAACGAAGTACGTGAAGGACTTGCTTAAGCTCTTTGGGATGGAAGATGCTAAAGCAATCAAGACTCCCATGGCCACAAATGGACATCTGGATATGGACAACAATGGAAAATCAGTTGATTCTAAACTGTATAGGTCTATGATTGGTAGCTTGTTATATCTTACTGCATCTAGGCCTGATATCATGTTTAGTGTATGTTTATGTGCTAGATTTCAGTCAGATCCTAAGGAATGTCATTTAATTGCTATTAAAAGAATCCTTAGATATTTGAAATGCTATCCCAACCTAGGTCTTTGGTATCCGAAAGATGAAAATTTTGAATTAATTGGATATTCGGATTCTGATTATGCTGGGTGTATGATTGATAGAAAAAGCACATCTGGTAGCTGTCAGCTGTTGGGGAGATCTTTAGTATCATGGTCATCTAGGAAACAAAATTCTGTAGCTCTCTCCACCGCTGAAGCTGAATATGTGTTTGCTGGAAGTTGTTGTGCTCAAATTTTGTGGATGAAGCAGACATTTCTGGACTATGGGTGTCATAATGAAAGTTCCATTAAAATTGCTAATAATCCTGTTCAGTATTCTAGAACTAAGCATATTGAAATACGGCACCATTTTATAAGAGATCATGTGGCAAAAGGAGATATTGATGTGAGTTATATTATTAGAACTGATATGCAACTAGCAGATATTTTCACCAAACCACTAGACGAGACTAGATTTTGTTTTCTCAGAGGTGAACTAAACATTATTGATATATCAAATGCTCGTTGATGTGATAATTGTATTAAAATATATTAAAATATATTTGTATTCTCTCTCTGGTCAAGTCTTACTTCTGGTCGAAATTGTCCAAACTGACAGTCAGCATGACAAACTGACTATCAGTTCCTTTGTTCAGGAGCCTGGTCGTTGCCTCTGGTCGAAGTCATTGACCATGCTGACAGTCAGTTCCACAAACTGACTATCAGTTATGTGCTTCACTTCTGGTCGTTGCTCCCAGTCAAAGTTGGTGACTCACATTGATTGTCAGTCTCATACACTGACTGTCAGTTTCAAAACTCAATTCTGTGAACTGACTGTCAGTGTGGTACACTGATTGTCAGTTCTATGTTTTTGGTTTTGGAACTGACTGTCAGTTGGGGGCCCCCGAACCCCAAAAACCATGTTTCCTTCTCGCATCCCTTTGCCTCTTCTCATCGCCGCCGTTGCATTCCTCGCCGTCGCTACCTCTTCTCGCCTCGTTTGAGCCGCGCTACTCCTCACCGCCGACGAGCAGTGCCCCACTGTGCGCCGCCGCCCTTTTTTTTGTCACCGCATTGCGCTTCACCGAGCCGCCGTTCTCTTTGCCATGCCTCTGTTTGCCGGTGTTGTTTCTTTTGCCGGTGCTGGTTTACTTCGTCGCCTCCACCGAGACTCTTCGTGCGTCGACCTCACCGTGCTTCGTTCTTTCTTTGCCGACCCGAGTTTGTTCACCGCCGTCACCGTTTCATCGTCACCAAATCTCCTCTGTTCAGGTCTCTGTTTTTCCTCTGTTTCTGTTTCTTTTCGCATTATGTCTGATCAGCCTGGTTCCTCGTCTCGGCGTGTGACCCGTTGAAAGAACGCAGCAAACAGCCGTGGTTCATCGGGTCAGACGTCTGAGACCCGGCCTTCGCCGCCACCCGAGCGCGTGCTCGTAGATTATTCCCAGTGGCATGCGAGTCGCCTCCGCACGCTCCGCTCCACAAACCCTTATCTCTCTCCGCGTCCCACTGGTCGCGACGGCTACAACATTGTGACCTATTACACAAACTTGCAGCTAGACCTGTTCACCAACGTCTACAGCCACGTTCCCATCTTTGCCCATCGCTCCATCTCCTGGCAGATGATTGCCTCTCGCACAGGTATCGTCACCTTGGCTGATTCCCTTGCTTCTGTCAGGATCCGCGACCTTGTCGCTGATTCCTCTCTCCAGTGGGCTAATGGACCCATCCACCGATTCTATTCCACGTTTTTGTTTCTCCTCAGCGCGACTTCATCACCTTCATGACAAGTATTCAGGTGTATACTGTCATGAAGGAGCAGATAGAGGCCGCACTTGGACTGGTTCGTCCCACTTCTGGGCACCAGCTCCACACTCTCCCAGTCCTTGAGCATCGGGAGGTGGCCATGCTCTACTTCGGCCCCTTTCAGCTCCGTCACATTGCTGGCCTGTGCCGCCATGTTGACTTGGCCCTTAGGATTCTGCATCTCACTTTGGTCCCTATGACCGGAGATAGGGCCAGAGTCACCTACTTTGCCCTCCATGTCTTGATCTCCATCTTCCAGGAGGAGCCCTTCGACGTTGCTGATCTCATCATTAGCGAGATTCAGCACGTCCTTCTTGCTCCGTGCTGCCAATTGGTATACGCTCCGTATATCATTGCGGTGCTTCTGCATATTAGGGTCATCGACTCTGAGCTTCCTCGGCCTCATCACCCTCTTCTCTTCTACCGTCCCGGCCAGACTGATCACCGCCTCGGTGCCCGGCCTGCGGCTGCTACTGGCACTGATTCTCCTGCATCTGATGATGATGCTGCGGGGGAGTCAGAAGACGAGGCTCCAGTTCAGGAGTCTGATCCAGCACCTGCTTTAGCGATGGGCACCGGATCCTCCTCCGCCTCTCAGCTCGATCAGGTGATCCAGGTGCAGCAGCAGATCCTCAGCACTCAGTAGGAGCACCATCAGATGCTGCTTCATCTGCTTGCTCAGTGGGAGGAGATTCTGCGGCGACTGCATTCTTCAGCTTCTTCAGCCCCTCGCAAGAGGGCTCGCCTTGCTGCATCATCTCCAGGATCAGCTTCAGATCTAGCTGCTCTAGTTCCTGCGGCACCAGCTTCTCCAGCTCTGACCGCTACTACTCCAATATCCCCAGCCGTCGACGCGACTGGATCTCCTGCAGGCTCCGGGGATACAGCCGTGCTAGGCTTTTTTGATGATGAGCTTTAGGCTCTGTTTTGTTTTGGCTCCCTTTTTGTGCTTGATGCCAAAGGGGGAGAATATTATATGACTTTACTTGTGTTTTTGGATATATGGATATGTTGGGTGAGCTTTTGTTAGGGTTATGATATATGGATGATTGAACCTTTGATATATGATATATGATTTTGATATATGGATGATTTGGTCTTCATTACTGACGATGATATTTTTGTTATACACCATGGATATGGTTCTGCTTATATTTGTGATACTCTGATATGCTCTGATATTTGTCTTTGATTGATATCCATGTTGTATATTGTTCTTTGATATACTATTTAAATGTTGTATGGAATATTTTGATATTCAGGGGGAGAATTATGATCTTATGAATACACTTATATTTATGATTATTCATGTCATATGTGATGCATACACTCAAGGGGAGTTATTCACTTATTATTTTGCATCAAACACTTGTTTTCATCAATCATCAAAAAGGGGGAGATTGTTGCATCTAGGCCATTATGCCTAACCTAATTTTGATGATTAATGAAAACAAAGTGTTTTAGACTAACTGTGCTTCTGAAATATTCGATACAGAGCTTGTTCAGGAAGACACGCAAGATGATCAAGATGAACCCGACGTAAAATGGATCAAGCACAAGTCGCAAAGCACTAAGATGAGAAGAAAATCAAGAAATGCAAAGGACCTGAGGTAATATGAGTTTTGATTTTTACCGATCTCGGTGTTTGGAGATTGATCGGTTTAGGAAAATTTGTTTTTAGATTTAACTGTACTATTAAGAGGGGTTGCAAAGTCCTCTCTACATTTCCAGCATAAACCAAGAAACCTAGGTCACTGCATTGCATCATTTCGGTTGGATTTGGTTTTGAAAAGATTTGGATTTTCAGTTGTGTTTTTGACAACAGAAGAGTTTTTGCATTCTCTAGAATGATCTAGGCAGATCTGACTTTTGCTTCTGTCGACAAAAAGATAGCCCTTAAAATTATCTTTCAAACGAGCTATTAATCTCTTAAATCGGATCTCTGGATCAAAAGTTATAACTGTTTTTTCCATGCTGACTGTCAGTTTGAATGTCAGTTTGTTTATACTGACAGTTGTCTAGAGAGTGTGTTTTTTGTGCCAAAATTTTTTGACCTATACTGACTGTCAATTGGTCCATATTGACTGTCAGTTTGCATTTCGACCATGAGCCATTTTATTTGAGTCTTTATTCGATCTGGTCGATTTTGTGGTCCATTCTGCCTGTCAGTATGTGATACTGACTGTCAGTATGAGGTATCAGTTTCCATATACAACCACAAACGGTTGGCTATTTTTTATTCGTAAATTTTGTCCGCCGTTGAGTTTGAGACTGACTATCAGTGTGCTATACTGACTGTCAGTTTGCACTATTTTGTTTCCATTTTCGACCTCTAACGGCTAGCTGATTTATCTCCGGATTTTACTTCTTTTTGGTCGTGACCCAAACTGACTGTCAGTTTGCTTAACTGACTGTCAGTTTGCACTGCTGATTTTCAACACGAGCACCAACGGTTCTTTTGAGTGTTGAGGCTATAAATAGAGGCTTTGAGGTATTGTTTGATACAACAAGCAGCCTCATACTCTCATATACACTTGAGCATTCTTTTATAGTTTTAAAATCTTGATCTGTTGATCAAGTCAAGAGTTTTTGTGATCCATCGAGTGTTCTTACGCATCATTTGCATACTTTTAGTTTCTTGGTGCGTGTTTGGAGGTCTAGAGAAGACCTTGCTGTTCGTTACTCTTGGTGAACGCCCTCACCTAGAAGGTTTGGTGGTGTGGCTATTGATCTCTCCGTCCAAAGTTTGTTGGAGAGGCTTGGTGTGACTGTAGAAGGCATCAGTGCTCGCCTTTCCGGAGTGGACAAGGAGCAACCATTAGTGAGAAATATCCTTCGTGGATATTGAAGCAAGACTCATTCGCTTGAATGTTTCAACGAGGATTAGGGGAGACTGGGCGAGTCTCCGAGACCTCGGTAAAAATCATTGTGTTCGTCTTCTCTTTCTCTTTCTCATATTATTGTTATTTGTTCTTGATTTCTTTATTTGCCAAAATTTGTTTTAATTTGAAGTTTGTAAAAGCCTCCTATTAACCCCCCTCTAGTCGGCATCCTAGATCCCACACACAGGACGTGGTCCTGGAAGCTGCTCGAGGTCGCCGTCGAGGGGGAGGTTGAAGAGGATGGTTGTCGCTGCGCTGGAGTGGTGGTCAGTGGCGGCGCGAGATGTGGAAGTCAGGGAACAGATCCGGCGAGTGGTGGTGCGGTGGTGGATCCGGTGGCTGGAGGGGCGGTTGGGGCGCAGCACAGGCCGAAGCACGGCGCGGGGCGAGGCAGCGATCGGTGACGTCGCAGTGGCGGCGGTGTGTAGTGATGAGCTCGCCGAGGGCGGCGACGAATCATGTCGGCGTGAGGTGGTGCGTGGCTGGGGGTTTGTGGGTGGCGGTACCGCGAGGTGGGAGGTGACGGCGCAGCGCTGGAGAGGTGCGGGAGGTGCAGATTGGGCGCGAGAGGTGTGAGATCAGTGGCAAGGCAAGATCGGGAGGCGGCGTGGCGACGCGGCGCGGCGGAGCGGCGAGACTGAGGGAGGAACAGAGCTAATTTGCTCGGCGAGTGGAGAAGGTGTTGATCCGGAGCAGGGCTGGATCGGCGTGGTGGAGGCAGAGAAGTGGAGAGAGGAAGGAACAGAGAGGAAGAAGAAGGGAGGAAAAAGAAAGACGAAGGAAGGAAGGAAGGAGGAGGAAAGGAGAAGAAGAATAAAAGAGGGAGGACAGGAAACAGAGAGGAAGGAGGAGGGCAAGAAAAAGGGAGCTCGCTGACGGTGAAGACGAATGAGAGAAAAGAGGACGAATTGTGGTGAGAGAGGATGAAGGGAGAGAGCACCGACAGCTCACCGGAGGGGAAGAAGAGGAAGAAAGGGGTGGTAGAAATGGGGAAGGAGACTGGCGACTCGCCACCGGTGTGGACCTGGCTGTCGGCGGCAAGCTCTCTGAGGCTAGGAGAAAAGCAGTGGGGGTTTGTGGGTATGTGCGAGGCCGAAGAACAATAGTGGCGGCTAGGGCGATTTTGTTGATTTTGGTTGTTTTTCAAAAAGGCCCTCGGAGTTTTTGGTAATAGCAATTGAGTGCCTCTGAGTTAGGGTTTGGAGTTTTTGTGTCTTAGCCGATTTGCAATTAGGGGCTTGGATTTTTAGGGAATTTCAATTGGGCCCTAGGCTGTTTGGTTTGGTTGTTCTAGACTCTCGGAGACTCCGATTTCCAAGCGATCAACTCCTACGCGTCCGTGGCGATGCGTACTTCTGTACGAAATCATCCGTTGACTAGATCCAGACGATGAAGCTCGTCCATTTAGCTGTAAATTACCCAAATTGCATCAACTTGCGATTAAAATGAACAAAATGCACAATCGAGGTTGAACGACAGCAAATAAAACTATACTTGAGTATTTGATGATTTTCATGACTAAAATGAGCATGAATGAGGGAAAAATATCTAGAAAATATGCACAAATATGAGAATTATCATCCCCTCAAGCTTGAACTTTTGCTTGTCCTCAAGCAAATAAAATCAGTTAATAAAGAAGGACAACAAGTAATGTATGAATGTGGCAATCTAATGTATTATAATTGTTTATTCCGCAAGCACAAGAAAACTCAAAGAGAGGTTGCAAATGATTATGAATTATGTACAAATCATGCACGACCAACCATATCAAAATCTAGCAAAGATGAGTGAAAAATATGCAAACAAGTCACCAATGCATATACATGCATATGAATATCAAAAGAGCAGTTTAAAAGTCAGATAATTGCAATGATTACATGTTTCAGCCTCGCTAGACATTCACTAATCACTTTCTAACCTTATTGAAATTTTTCGAAATTTAGTGCTTAAGCTAGCTCCTTCCCGTTCGATTTATTAATTACGGATCTCTTCATACTCTACTGTGGGTCCCTCATTTGAAGAATCCGGTGGCAACCGCCCAGGTGGGTTGCACTCAAATGATACATCGCAAGCTCACAACAAGAAGATGCATTATATATCAATGCAAATAATTAAAATAAGTACTAATCACAAGGACCAATATAACAATATTAGAGCGCCAAAATGGCGCAAAGTAGAGTTTTCTTCGACACAAGGGTCGGCACAAAACAGAACAACAACAACAAGTGACAAGACTACGATGGTCTTCATCTTCATTGGCAGTGGTGTTGGATGGGCTTCCTTCACATCGGACTCCACTTGGTGAGTGATCCTCTAGTAAGCTGGATCTTCGGGGATGGTTCCTTCCTCCTCATTGGGTTCTGTCGTTGTATTACGAATACCCCGGCAGGTTTCACGAAGGTTCCTAGCAATTGAACAGCGATGCGAGCTGACCGAGCGATCGGTCACCTCCCGTCGGACAAGCACAGAAAATGACACCAGGATCTATACAAGTTTAAATCTCAGTGGAGACCCTAGTCCTGTCGACATGCTCCCGACGCTGGTCGGCTAGGGGAGCTCTCCGCAGGAAGAGTGCTCCTAAGCACGTCTATTAGTTTTTGTGTATTGATGATAATGAATTGTCCTTGGTTACAAAAGAGCGATACAAGGGAATATATAGGCCCGAAAGATGCAAATTACTAGACTACCCCGGTTGCGGCCGTCGGATTGAGGGGCATCAACGTCATTCTGCAAATTACTAGACTACCCACGAGTGACCCTACACGGGAAACCTCTGTGGCCTTCGCCGGGACGTGGGGATACTGGTCACTGGGGCGCTTGTCACCGGGCTGGTGGCGGTGCCTGGGACGTGGGTGCCCGGGGTGCTTATCGCCGAGCCGATGGCGGCGCTTGGAACACAGGTGCCCGAGCGCTTACCGCCGGGCCAGTGGTGGCGCCCGGGACGGGGTCACTGGGCGCTTGTCATGTCGCGCCCCGCACAGGGTACCACGACTACTCCCGTGGAGACCTAGCTAGCTGCAGCTGGCCTCATACATACATACCACTGACTTCCCAGGATAAGTCAAGCACAGGAGTTTATTGCAGCAGAGTAACTTACAAAATATCATTGATAACAGTATGACCTGCTGGCCTGGTACAACAAGAGTAGTACAATGCCTTCACGGCACAAATGGTCTAATTAAAACAAAAGACAACTACTCGGCGGAAGCTAGGCGAAACCCCCACAGTCGTAAGAAGTTGACAGCAGAACAGCACACTTCAGGGTTCTGGCAGAACTGGCTCTCTTCCTTCTGGATTCATGAAATCTTCCAAGCCTTCGTCTTGGTATTGTAGCACTCCATCTATTATGGATAAGTTGCAAGGGTGAGCACTTACATACTCAGCAAGTCATAGGTAAGAGTAGAGATACGTATAGTAGAGATGACATGATCCTATGCTATTGAGGGAAAGAGGTGAGAAGGTTTTTCCAAAAATACTTTTCTTCCAAGCTTTTGAAATCTCATGCTCATGGCAGCATTTCATATACTTAGGGCACAATCCACATGCCTCTTAGATATCATATGATCACTAAATTATGGTACTACCGCGACACGTCAACACATGACAGCCCACGGCAGCACCCCTTATCATGACAACACATGTCCTTTGGGTAATCTTGACTTAACAAATTTTAATTTATAAAACAATACTTGTGTCACACCCCGTGGATTTAATCCACCGCGGCATACTCCTAAAACTCGGGAGCACGAAGTATTCGAATACGTTTTTAACTCTGCAGAGGGGTACCAATTTACCCGCAAGATATATCCACTTTCATGCCCTTCCTATCACAAGGATTGGACCCCTAACTCACTTCATACTGTGAGCGGCAAGGTGGAAATAACAAGAACTTTTGCCATGTTTCACACACAATTCACCCCAGACCCCGTGGTTTTCTTCACGCAAACCACAGTTGTGGCAGGGTTTCACAACCCCCACTAATTGGCGTCTTCCCCTCAGGGTCAGCGTGCATGATCACATCCTGTGATATGTGTTGGAGCGCACCCCGTGTTAATCGTGAGTTTGTCATATAGGGGTTTCATGTGTGATCCACATACTACTTGTTCAGGCCTGTCCCATACCAGGCTTGCGGTCGGCACGTTAATCATGCCACTAGACGCACAACACAAGGTTCTAGGTCCTTATATGCCAGTGACCAGATCATACCACAATCCATGCACCTTCAGTGCCCGCACAACCAGTGCAGCCAAGCACCTCCAGTGCTACCACCATTCCATACCAAAAATACTGGTCACGGCTAGGGGTTTTATTTCATGAATATAAATATACATAATATATTAGGTCATGGCTCATTATTTGATCAATTCACATTTCACAGGCATCAGCCTGATGCTGCCATTTCATAATTCAACTATTCTCAATCTTTCTCATGCAATATTATTATTTTATAATCAAGGTATATTCTAGCAATTCATAAAATATAGGTTCAAGATGTTCAAGAATATGACTTGTCTTCCGCGTCGTAAGAAACAGCAGTTGATGTCGGGTCTGCGACGAAGTCTTCGAACTCTGACTCTTGCTCTGAACAAGGATCAAACAAGCAAACAGGCATTACAATCAATCCTACTCTTACTATTCCACTATATGCGATAATGCAAGGAGAAACACTTAGGCGATACAAGGTTTGGAAGCGATTAGGGTTAAACTATGGAAACCAAGGTTAAGATTAGTTGACAAGGGTTTACAAGGTTCCAAATGTTCCAAAATATCATAATGATATCAAGGCTGCTGCTGGTTCTCTCAAAAACAGCGAACGCCTTTAGGTCGACATTCGGTTCAAGGCATCGACATAGGGTCGATGGATGATAGAGGGCTCAACTCAAGTTGTGACAGTAGAATAAAATGTAGAGCACAACATCAGGAGTCTAAGGGACAAAGTTATGTTCAGTTTGCATACCCAGATGGGGTCAAAATGGCCCAATGCCATTGGCTGACATAGGCTGACAATGCCCAAGAATGGCATTGACATGGTTTGAACAGTTTCTAGTAGCCAAAATGGGTTTTTATTCAAGCATATGATGCACAAGGTAGTGAAGCAACTGTTTGACAAGGTAATTTTTGGTTTGTATGACCAGAGGTGGGTGAACAGGGCTAATGCCACTGGCTGGCATAGTTTGACATAGAGTTGACATGGCCAGAAACTAGGGTTTGCCATAACTTTTGATCTAGGGCTCCAAATGATGCAACACTTTGTCTGGTAGTTAGACATTTGTAACAGGAACAAATGTCTCCACAGGATTTAGGGCAGGAGATGGCCGGAAAGTGATGAAAACTGGCAAAGAAGTTGACTGGCCTGGAGCACATGCAACTTAAACAGTGCAGTAACTAGGGCATAGCTATAACTCACAATCTAGGCCGAATTAGAAGTCGTGATAGAAGACAAAGTTGCTCAGAATGGTCCAAAACATCTAAATGGCAAAGTGGCTAGGGCTGGATTGGCCGGAATCGACGGCCGGCGACTGGAGCAGAAGGAGATGACATGAAAATTGGGGGTTTTCGATTTAGGGCAAATGAACTCAATTCCTTGCTTGTACATGATCTCTAGGGCACTAGAAACATACTGGTGAAGTTGGATTGGCTAGAGATGCACTAGAAAAGCTTAAACAGTAAGCTCAGTTCACAAGCAAAGTTCCAATTTGGGGTTTTCCAGATTTTAGCAAAATTGATGATTCTGGTTGCTTAGGGATGATAAGAATGATCTATTGAGCATGTTTGATCACTGTCTCGTGAGCTAATTCGATTTAGTTAGAGTTTAATTTCTCACCGGAGTTCTAGATGAAACACGGCGATTGTCGGTGACAGAAAGCATTTAAACTAAATTCCAAGCTCGAGAAGCATGAGGGAGATGAGGGAAGCTCACTGGGGGTGCTGGATCGAAGAAGGAAGCAGTGGAGAAGCTTGGCACCGTGCTCCCTCTTTGCTGCTCACCGGGGAAGAAGAAGAAGACGGCGAGTTTGAGGACTTAGGTGTTTCTGGTGGGTGTGTGATGTTTCCCCGAGGCCAGAGGCTATTTATAGAGGATTCGGAGGAGATGCAGCGGCTAGAAGTGCACGGGGAGTTGAAGCCGGCAAGGAAGTGACTGGATGGCGACTTCACGGCGAGCTGGCGATGGAGGTGCCTGTTCAGCGGCTGTGAGAGCTTTTGCAGCTGGAGCTGCTGCGAAGTGAAGGCAACACGATGGCTGGCCGCGGCAAGAACTCCACGTGGCTAAGCTTTCCTGCTGGAGCCGTTGCCGGTGGCGTGCAAACGGGAGAACTAGCTGGTCGCGATCCTCGCTGGAGAAGATCCACAATGGCCAACGCCGATCACACACGTGGCGGAAGGCGAAGCAACCAGCAGTGGCGCGCTCGAGGTCGAAGCTCCCGTGCTCGTGCGCTGTCCCAGGTCGTGGTCGATTTGGCTGAGGTGCTGCGGTCGAAAACAGCTTCTGGTCGTTGCGCTGGTTGGTCGTGAACTGAGGGGCTGGTCGAACCAGGGGCATAAGTGTAATGATTTCGGTTGAAAAGTGGACTGATTTGTAATTCTGGTCTTAGAGAGGTTTAATCTGGAAATTGATTTCATGGATGAGTATAATATTTCTATTAATACTCATTTAGCTCAAATTTGGAGAAAATTTGATAAGGTTTGAGGGATTTCACCTATTTTCGAAAATAGGGTAAAATTAGGGTAAAATAGATCTGGATTTTGTCGATCTCGAATTCTGGTAATTGGGGAGAGATTTTGAAGTTTAAACAGAAGGGAAATATGTATCAAATAGCATTTGGGAGGTGTTCCCTGAAGAAATTCTAGAGTTGGAGTTGATTTGTGAATTTTAGCCTTTTCAGGCTTCCAGGTAAACAGAAAAGGACTTATTCGCAGTAAAATTTGGACTAAACTGCGAAAAGTGTTTAGATGAAACAATCTGGTTCCCAACTTTTTGGAGTAAGTTGAGGGTATACCTAGGAACATATTCCAAAAGATACATGAGTCTGGATAGGGTTAAACCATGATAACTCAGTTATCTGGAAACTGGGGTACTTAGGGTAAATCTGAATTTCCTGTTTTCGAAAACAGAAAGAGACTTAGATACTGGGAGTTAGGGTTAGAATTCAATCTGGCTCCTGAAGACTTTTATCTTCCGAATAACTGGTAGGTTAAATCTGGATGGTCAGATCTTGATCTGGATCTAGAGAACAGATTTGGAGATTTTTAGGGTTTGGGAGAGATTAGGGTTCAGCTGATCTGGCTACTGCTACAGGGATACATGCATGCAGGATTTTATGCAAAAACTTTTCACCCCCAAAACTAGGGTGTTACATGTCACTAGGCCCGTGGCGGCGTCCGGGACGCGGGTGCCCGGGGCGCTTGTCACCGGGTTGGTGGCGGCGCCCGGGATGGGGTCACCGGTGTGGGACCCTCATTTGAGGAATCCAGTGGCAACCGACCAGGTAGATTGCGCACAGATAGGTTCATCACAAGCTCACAACAAGCGGAAAGCAGTAATTGCATAAAACATAATTAAACAGGTACGAGGTCACAGGGACCAATATTACATTAACATCGCGCCCAGAATGACGCTACTTAGAGTTGCTATGAAAATAACAAGTTTATCCATACAAGAGTCGATATCGAGATACCGAACACACAAAACAAAGCAGACAGCAACAACGAAGATCTTCACTTCTGGCGGCAACGGTCTTGGTAGGACTTTCTCCACATCGGACTCAACTCGGCGCGAGACCCTCCTAGAACTCCGAATCATCTGGGGCGTTCCCATCTTTTGCTTCATCCTCATAACCAAACGAATCGGGATTGGCGAATCCCTCTTCTGAATTGTTTGTAAAGGCAAGGGTGAGCATGCTTTGACACAATGCTCAGCAAGTCTTTTACTTAGAAATGCAATTACATAGATGAGGAGTGATCAAGAAAAGGGGTTAAGTCTTATAATCATAAATAGTATAGATTTCAATTCTTTAATCTCTCAAATAAGGGTTTTATTTTCAACAGCGGGGTTTTGGAAATCTTATGATAGACTTCAAGAAAACATTGTGGATGGCGATTCTCCATGATCCACCATTTTGAATTAACCATATTATGAAAGCTTTTCCCAAATTTTACTTGTGTTGAACCACATGGATAAATCCACCGCGAACATACTCCATGACCTGGGAGTACAGAGTATCTAATACTTTTCTTACGCTTTGCAAAGGTGTACCTCTTTTTAAATCCACTTCTTCACTCGACTTTCAAGTCGGGCCAACTCCATGCGACTTATACGCATGTGACAAGGCCGAGATCACACAACGCTTTTGCAGTCTAGTATTAACAGTATCCCCACCCGGTAAATAGACAATTAAGTCTCAAGTACCGTTGTGGGTCCTCCCCACTGCCTTACTTCCTAGCCTTGGTCTGTGTCCTCACAAGACATATGACCTTCTTGATTACAGCCGTGCACGACTTAATCTAGGCATAGGGCGACTTCCTTCTTTCCACCTTTTCCTCTCATAATTTTTCTGATCTCACACCACTCACGGACGAACTGCACCCAACCAGTTTCCACGCGAGAAATCAGACAGACAAACCATGCAGGGAACTGCTAATACCAAAAAGCTACTAAGTTGTGCCTGTCCCATACCAAGCAAGTGGTTGGTACATTTTTCATGCCGCATAGAGGCACAACACAAGGTTCTTATCCTTATGAATTAATAGTGAGGAGACATTCACATACCCAATGCGCACACAGCAGCCAACCAATCAAACCATCCTCACTATCAATCCTTAATTTCACATTTTCTTTCGTAAAAGGGGTTTCAAATTCATTTCTCACATATTAGCCATTTCACACCCAACATGTACATTTAAATAAGAGTAGAGTTTAAGCATAGCATCCTAGGGTGACAAGGTTGCATGATGATTCAATCTCAAAAGGGGGTTTCCACATAAGACTTGGGTCATATCTATTCACATGTTTCTAAACATAGTTTTTATCAAATACTCAGCATGCATATATCTTAAAAATAGTTAATCTACTTTATATCAAAATACTAGGTGAGACATGATCAAGGGTGGTGACTTGCCTTGCCAAGTTGGGTCTAAGAAATCTGCTAGGTCTTCGAATGTTCCTTCCAAACCTTCCGCTCCTTGCTCTGCATTTGCACGAAAGCACACACAACACATACAAGACATAAGCATCCAGAAAATAGGATTTATACAAAAATATATGTAAAATATAAACATGTATGCAAACGAGGGGATTTGATCAGGGACAGAACAGCGGAGAAAAGGATATTAGGGTTAGGTTCACTGGACAAGACTCGAATGCGACGAAAGTCAAAGGCTTGGCATTCGGTTCACGAACAGACGATGTCCGAAAAGGACACAAGAATGATTTGGGGCTTCTGGATGATCAAAACTGGTGCAAGAGGTGGCATTGTGTGCCAAATGCTGTGAGGGACCTAAATGACAAAGTGGACTTTTCAGAAAGGCCCTAGAATTAACAAAAAATCACAGCAAGGCTCAGGACACAGGAAATCGAATGCCACTGTACAGCAGTGAGCTGGGGCACATGCGTCTGGACAAACCAGGCATGCGTTTCTTCGCCAAACATGTCAGGGAGGTAGGCGGGATCAAAACAAGGTTGCTGGTGAAAGGAATTTGGCTGGGGTGGCTTATCGGCGACGAACGGCGAAGTTGAAACCTTCGGTCGCCTGAGACATGGTCGAGCCACGGTGACAGAGAACTGGGGTTAGCTGAACTCGAAATTGATTGAGGGGAAATACTCTTGGGGTGGTGCTGATCATTCTGGAAAAAGGAATTGAACAGAGATTAAGTGAACGAGCTCGTCGGCGTTGTCGCTGGACTTGGAGAAGACGGTGAATGACGAACTGGCTCTACACAGCAATGCAGGTTAAAAGCTTTGGACTACACCATCTAGGGATTACAGGGAAGGTGTAGGTGGCTTCAATTTGGGGAGAGCTGCAGCGAGGCACGCCGGCGACGTGCGACGTCCACGGTGGTGCGCGAAAGTTGGGAAAACACGCGGCGCTGCACCAATTTGAAAACTGGCTGAATAGGCTTGCTAAGAAGTGGTTGAGGATCATTTAATTCTACAGAAATGGGTCATGAAAAGGATTGGAGTGAGTTTAATTTCAGAAACAGGAATTTTTGGTTTTCCGGCGATCACCGGCGATGGAGATCACCTGAATGCAATTGGTTGCTTGGACACGGGAAGATGGGTGTGGGGAGCTTACTGGTGAGCTTGGATTGCAGAGAGGAGCTACGGTTTGCTCTGGCGACGGTAGCCTCAAAATTGGCTCGCCGGGGAAGAAGAAGGAACGGCGAGAAACTGGAAATTTGGCTAAGTCCTGGAGTTGTGGTTTCTTCATAGTGATGGAGGGTTTAAATAGGCATAGGGACGGAGCCAACGAGGGAAAACAGCGAGGGAATTTGCGCCGGGGATGAGATTGGCCGGGCGCAGGCGCAACAGCGGCGAACGGTGATGTGGTGGCGCATAGGCGGTGTAGCAGCTTTGCTAGCTTTGTCGGGTGCATTGGGACTTTTCTTGGGATGGCGCAGATGCGGAGGCAACAGCGCAGCTCCGGCGATGACATGTAGCAGCATGCAAGTGCCACGGCCACGGGCGTGCGCGCGCGAAAACGGTGCTAGAGTGTGGGCGTTTATCCGCTGGTTTTGTAACACCCTGAGTTAGGGGTGAAAATTTCCTTTTTCATAAATGGCATACATGCATGTATCTGTAGTAATAGCCAGATCAGTATCTATCTCAAGCCCTAAAATCTCCAAAATCTATCCTGTGACCTCAAATCAAGATCAGATTGTTCAGATGTGATCTATTAGTTATCCTGAATCTAAAAGTCTTCAGAACCTAGATCCAATTCTATCTCTAACTTCCAGAATTATCAACTCCTTCTGTTTTCGAAAACAGAAATACCTTATATTACCCTAAATACTCTGAATCCAGATTTAATCAAAATGTTGACCAAGTTCAGACCAGATTATTCCTGGAATATGATCATGGGTATGTCAATACCTTAATCTAAAAAGTTGACAGCCAGATTCTATCATCTAGACTCTTTTCACAAATCAGTCCAAGAGTTATCGCAAATTAGTCCTTATCTGAGATCTGAAAACCCAAAAAGGCTAAAATCTCCAGATTAACTCCAAATTCAGAATTTCTTCAGCAAATCTTCTCAAAAGCTATTTGCCACAAGTTTCTCCTCTGTGCAGATATCAAACTCGAACCCTAATTGCCAGAATTCGAAATCGACAAAACTCAAATCTTACTTTACCCTAAATTACCCTATTTTCAGTTTGTATCAAAAACTATTCAGATGTGCCAAACCTTATCAATTACCTTTGCCAAATATCCTGTTGAATATAATCTACCAGATTAGTGAAATCAATTTCAGTCTAAACCTTCCAGAATTCCAGATTTACATTTCAGTCCAAAACTCAAAGAATTGAAATTGCAACTCAGCCCATTTCGACCAGGACAGCAGCAAGCATACGACTAGAAACCACCGTGCCTGTGCGCCGTGGTTGCTCATCGCCGGTGAGGCTTCGCCGCGCTTGTGACCGTGCATGCCAGTGCGCACGTGTCCTCGCTCCAGCCAGTGCCGTGGCAAGGTTGCTGCTACGTCGACGACCAGTGCCTGCTCCCGCGCGCGATCAATGGCTTTTGTCAGCAATTCATCGCCACGTCGCTTCGCCGCGCCAGTACTTGTCGCCACCGCTTGCTACAAGCTTTGCCAGGTCCCGATGAGGCGACATTGTGATCAGCTGAAAGCTTGTCGCCGTCGCATCACCGCTCTTGCTGTTTCTTCGCCGCTACTGCTCCAACACGCAAACAATCTCATCACAGCAGCCAATCACTTCATTGTCCCCTTCGCCATCTTCGCTTGGCCTATTTAAGCGCTCCTGTGTGCAGCAGCTTCTCCACACTTCACCAGAAATCAGCCAAGTCCTGGAATTCCTGTTTTCGTTTTCTTCTCCGGCGAGCCGTCGAGGAGGCTCACGGTGCCAGCTTCATCCACATCATCTCCTGCCAAATTAAAGCCATCAGTGAGTTCCTCTACTTATCCTCTCTGTGTAGTACTGTCTAATTGCTCCCCGGTGACCTCTAACGTCGGCGATCACCAGAAATTGCAGTTTGCCCTGTTTCTGTAATGTGGCTCAATCCAGTACAAATTAGCTTTCGATTTTGTAAACAAAATTGATCAGTAAGCCAAATCAAGCAAGCCTGTGAAGTTAGATTTCGAAATTAAGCAAGAATCGAAGCTTTTCCCTAAACCGAGCTTCACCAGAAACCGGCGATCGTCGCCAGGCTTCTCCAGTGATCCTTCGGCCAATCTAATTATACCAGAAGCTTTCTTATACCTCCTAGATACTCTCCAAGCAAGGAATTAAGTTCTTTTGGCCTGTAGCAGAAACCCCCAATTAGCAGTGCTTCTTCTCCGGCGCCGATCACCGGAAAAGTGTTCCCAGCCGTTTCAGCCCAAATCACCTTGTCTTTTAGATGTGCCTTAGCCTCCTGAGCATTTTTTTCTTCTAGCCCGACACCTAAATCAGCCTAGATCAAAAGTTATAGCTTTGCCAAGTTTGTGTCCAGAAATGATCTAGTGCAGCCAGTTCATCTCAGTTCATCATCAAATTTCTTGCTTTCCAGCCATTTCTTGCCCTAGATCCTGTTGACTTAATTGTTCCTGTTACTCAAGCCTACCTCCCAGACAAAGTGGTGCATCATTTGGAGCTCCAGGTCAAAAGTTATGCTAAGCCCTAGTTTTTGGCATTGTCAGCTCTATGCCAGAGCTTGTCAGCCAGTGGCATTGACCTTGTTTACCCACTTCTGGTTGTATAATTTGAAAACCACTTTGTCCACTGAATTTGTAGAGTTGTGATCTACATTTTCTTCTACTACCACAACTTGAGATAAGCACCCTAGCTTTTCTTAAAGCTATGTCCAAGCTTTGATCCGAATGTCGATCTGTTGACATTCGCTGTTTTGATTAAACCAGCCACGAAATTGTTATCCCTATTGTAATCCTGAAACCCTAAGATTATCTAATCACTATCCTTAGCCCAAATTCCTTGAAACCCTAGAACCTCGACTCAGTTCAGTTTGCAGTTCAAATTATCTCCAGTTTAGTTCAATCATTCTTGTTGAGCATTTCTGCATATAAGTCATAAAACATTTTAATATTATAAGTAATCATTGTGTGTTTGTTTGTCGTCGAGCAGATTCAGAAGCTGACTTTGAAGATTTTGCTGTTGACCCGTCATCGACTGCTGTATCTTACGACGCGGAAGGCAAGTCATATCCTTGGTCATCTTGAACCTATATTTTAAATGTTGCTAAAACATAACCTTGAATATAGGCAATATTGCATGTGAAAGATTGAGAATGGTTGATTTATGAATTGGCAGTACTAGACTGGTTATCTGTGAAATGTGAAATAAACAAGTTTTGAGCCATCAACTATTATATGTATTATAATACTTATATTCATGAAATAAAACCCCTAGCCGTGACCAGAAAAATGGTGTGGAATGGCTGTAGCACTGGAGGTGCTAGACTGCAAAGGATATGCAGGCACTGAAGGTGCAGGGTTGTGGATGGTCTGGTCACTGGCATATAAGGACTGGAACCTTGTGTTGTGCGTCTAGTGGCATGAACAACGTGCTAACCGCAAGCCTGGTATGGGACAGGCCTGAACAAGTAATTATGTGGATCGCACATGAAACCCCTGCATGAGATGTGTAGTGATGCACGATAAACACGGAGTGCGGCTCCCACACATATCACTGAAGGTGATCAAGCACGTTGACCCAGTAATGGGAATAAGCAAAGGGGTGGAGGTTTGGATATAACCTGCCACAACTGTGTCTCGCTGAGAGCCACAGGGTCGGGGGTGAATTGTAAGTGATGCATAACAAAAGTTCTTGTTATCTCCACCTTGCCACTCACACATGGTTGTGAGGAGGGGTCTAATCATTTTGATAGGATGGGCTTGAAAGTGGAATATCTTGCGGGTAAATTGGTACCTCTCTGTAGAGTTAAAAACGTATTCGAATACTCCGAGCTCCCGGGTTTATAGGAGTCTGCTGTGGTGGATTAAATCCAAGGGGTGTGACACAAGTACTATTTTCTAAATAAAATATGTTTAATCAAGATTACCCAAATGACATGTGTTGTCATGATAAGGAGTGCTGTCGTGGGCTGTCGTGTGTCGACGTGTCGCGGTAGTGCTATAATCTAGTGAACATGATTGATGATGTTATATTATGAAAAGTGCTGCCATGAGCTGAAATAAGATGAGATAAGAAAGAAAAAGATTATTTTACAAATATCCATAATTCTTGACTAGTCTAGGTTCATATCATCACTACTATATGTATCTACTCTTACCTATGACTTGTTGAGTACGTAAGTGCTCACCCTTGCAACATTCAACTCAATAGATGGAGCCTACCTTGATCAAGATGATGGCATGGAGTACTTCGTGGATCCAGAAGGAGGAGAATCAGTTCCGCCAGAACCCTGAAGTGTGTTGTTCTGCCGTCAACTTCTTTTGTGGGAGGGTCACCTATCTTCTGCTGTGTAGTTAAATATTTTGCTAAACCCTGAATGCCTTGTAGGCATTGTAATCCTCCTGATGTAATATTAAGGCCAGCAGGCCACACTGCTTAGTATTTTGTGAGTACTCTGTTGCAATGTAATATACTCCTGTGTTTGACTCATCCTGGGAAGTCAAAGGTTTGTGAGATTGGGACTTGCTGCAGCGAGCTAGGTCTCTACAGGAGTAGTCGTAGTCCCAGTCTCGGGGCGCGACAGGTTTCGACGGGGCTCTGGTTGCTGGCACGTGCACGCGGGGTGGCTCAATCACTCACAAGCACTGGCGACAAGAGGCGATGGCTGACGGCAAGCAAACGTGGCGAGAAACACGGCGCGGCTCCGGTCGAACGGCACAGGAGCTCTGGTCGGAGGCAACGACCAGGGGCTGATCGAACAGGGACCTGAAAAATAATAGAAGGGCTGATTTGCAATTTTGAAACTTGGTTCCAGGGGCTGATCTGTGAATTCGGTGAATGGCTTTGATAAAAAGGGTTTTGACTTTGCCAAATTAATCCACAAAGTCCAAGAGATTGATTAGCAGCTAAGGATGATAAAATTTAGAGATTTAGGCAAGTTTTGGGATGAACTGAAAACAGGGTAATCTGGGTAATTGGACTTTTGAAATTTTGATAAGGCTGAAACTAGGGTTTCGAGCGAGATTTGGAAATTCCTCCAGAAGGGAAAAATGTTCAGAAAAGTGATGGGGAGATGTTCACTGAATCAAATTAGAATTTGGAGATGATCTGCGAGTTTTAGCCTTTTTGGGCTTCTCAAAATCTGAAAAGGACTGATTTGTGAAACTTTTGGACTGATCTGCGAAAATGACCTGAATGAAGGAGTTTGGCTGCCAACTTTTCAGGGTAACACTCTGGCATAACCAAGATCTCATCCTGAAATATAGATAGACAAGGCAGGCTAGGATTGGGAAAAATAGGGGTGTTACAACCTAACCTCCTTAAAAACAATCTCGTCCTCGAGATTCTGGTAGGTCTGAGAACAGGTATGGAAAGTTTCGGCATAGCTCTTCCTCCTTTTCCCAAGTCGATTCTTCCTCTGAATGGTTATTCCATTGGACTCTACAGAATCGGATGGTTCTTGATTTCAATTTCCTTTCGCTGACTTCGAGTATCTTGATGGGGTATTCTTGGTAAGACAAATCTGGTTGTACTTATGTTTCTCTGGGAGATATCTGTTCTATTGGTTTCTTTAAACACTTCCTCAGTTGAGACACATGGAAGACATTGTGGACTCCTGCTAGTTCAGGTGGTAGTTTTAACTTGTATGCTACCTCTCCTTGCTTCTCCAGAATCTTATAAGGTCCAACATATCTCGGGCTCAATTTTCCTTTCATTTGGAATCGACGCACCCCTTTGTACGGTGTTACCTTGAGATAGACGTAATCACCTTTTTCGAATGAGAGTTCTCTTCTTCTGTGGTCGGCGTAGCTTTTCTATCGAGACTGAGCCGTTTTTATTCTTTCCTGAATGATCTTCACATGAGCTGTGGCCTCTTCCACTAGTCGTGATCCTAAAAATTGCTTTTGGCCTACTTCGGTCCAGTATAAGGGAGTACGGCATCTCCTTCCGTAGAATGCTTCGTATGGTGCCATCTTTATGCTTGCTTGGTAGCTGTTGTTATATGTGAACTCAGCATATGGTAGGAATGATTCCCAAGAATCTCCATATTCCAAAGTACAAGCTCTCAGCATATCCTCCAAAAATTGGTTCACTCTTTCAGTTTGTCCTCCAGTCTGTGGATGGTAAGCTGTACTGAACTTTAATTTGGTTCCTAAAACTTCTTGTAGTTCTTCCCAGAACTTTGATACAAACTGGGGTCCTCTATCAGAGACTATTGCTTTTGGCACTCCATGCAGACTAACAATTCTGGAAAGGTATAGTTCTGCCAATTGCTTGGTTGAGTACTGGGTTCTCACTGGTAGAAAATGTGCTACCTTTGTCAGTCTATCTACTATGACCCATATGGAATCGTAACCTTTCCTGGTCCTCGGTAATCCTATTACGAAGTCCATTCCGATTTCGTCCCATTTCCATTCTGGGATTGGTAGGGGTTGTAGCGGTCCTGCAGGCTTCAGGTGTTCTGCTTTCACCCTTTGACAGGTATTGCAAGATGCTACAAACTCGGCAATTTCTCTCTTCATCTTTCTCCACCAAAATTGACTCTTCAAATCTCGATACATTTTTGTACTACCCGGGTGGATTGAGTACAGGGTATGGTGAGCTTCATGTAAAATTCTATCTTTGATTTCCTTATTATCGGGAACGCAAATCCAATCATGGTGCCATAGAATCCCTTGTTCATCTTCTCTGAAATTGATTGCATCTCCGTGCTTCATGTCCTCTTTCAGCTCTTGGATATATGGATCTGTTACTTGAGCTTCTCGGATTTGATCTTTTAACTCGCATTCCATCCTCAAGGTAGCAATAGATCCTTGTTCAACCAATTCCAATTGTAGTCTTTCGAAATCCTTGAGTAATTGAGGTGGTTTTACCCAGATTCTTTGCTTGGCTAAAGTAGGACTTTCTACTCAAAGCTAGCCGCTGTCGCAAAGGCACTGTTCAACGCTAGCCGAGGTTGTGGTCGAAGTCAAAGACAAGTACCGTGCACTGTGCCGGCTGTGGTCGAGGTCGAAGTGCCCTGATCGTGAACTGCAGCTGAGGTCGAACCAAGGACCTAATTGCAAGATTCTTTGTTTGAATTCTGGACTGATTTGTAATTTCTGATTTAGGGATAGTTGATTTACAATCTGATTTCACAGATGAGTATAAACTTATACCTTATACTCATCCAGCAAGAGATTTGGTAAAATCTGGCATGATTTGATGATTTTCGATATAAACTGAAAATAGGGTACTTTAGGGTAAAATAAGATCTGAGATTTGTCGATTTCGAATTCTGGCATCTAGGATGAGATTTGGGTATTCTGATAAAAGAAGATTTTGTATTGATTAGTATTTGGGAGGTGTTCCCTGAAACAGATTTGAATTTGGAGTTAATCTGAAGATTTCAACCTTTTTGGGTTTCTAGATATCAGATAAAGGACTGATTTGCAATATAATTTGGACTGATCTGTGAAAAGACTTAGATGAAGAAATCTGACTGCCAACTTTCTGGATTAAGGTATTGGCATACCCATGATCATAATCCAAGAATAATCTGGTCTGGGTTAGATCAAGATTTGGCTAAATCTGAGTTCAGAATATTTAGGGTAATTAGGATGTTAAGTACAATCCTGTTTTCGAAAACAAAAAAGAATTGATAGATCTGGAAGTTAGAGATGGAATTGAATCTGGCTTCTGAAGGCTTTTATGTTCAGAGTAACGGATAGATCATATCTAAGAAATCTGATCTTGATTTGGGTTCACAGGGAAGATTTTGAGATTTTAGGGTTTGAGATAGATTAGGGTTGAACTGATCTTGCTACTACTACAGAGATACATGGTGTCATGCATGCATGATATTCATGAAAAAGAAAGTTTTTACCCCTAAACTCAGGGTGTTACAGATCTACCCTCCTTAAAGAAATCTCGCCCTGAAATTTACCTAAGACAAGAAAAGATAAGGATAGGTTTGCTGGAGATCTTCTTCCTTCTCCCAACACTACCACAGAAACAGACATCCTGGACGGCACATCACAGACGGGTATGAACTGTTCAATGGAAAACCGTCTGTGAAGACCTGTCGGGAGAATATGTTCAGATATCACAGACGGTTCTGACGTCAAAAACAACTGTGAGAGTAAACCAGACGGTTCTGAACACAAAACCATCTGTGATAGTATACTTATCACAGACGGCTCTAACCTAAAAACCGACTGTGATATATACAATCGGTTCCCAGCTAAGAACCGTCTGTGATAGTCTAATTATCACAGACGGTTCTAACCTAAAACCCGACTGTGATATATACAGACGGTTCTGAGTTCCGAATCGTCTGTGATAATTAGACTATCACAGACGGTTCGGAACGCAGAACCGACTGTGATTTATACAGTCGGTTGTAAACCACGAAGCGTCTGTGATAGTGTAGTTATCACAGACGGTTCTGATGTATGAACTGACTGGAAAAGTACCGACGCTTCGAATTCTCAACTGTGATCATTTCTGTCTCCGATCTTCGCGCGCGGCGCCTAGGAGAACACGAAGCATCGCTTTGGAAGTTCTATAAATTGACAGTGGAAAATTGTCATTTACTTTACAAGTTTTTATAGTTCTCAGACTGTTTGACTCCTTAGCTTCTCTGCGCCAATGGCATCCTCGATGGCATCGTCAGCCTCGCCCTCCCCGGTATTAACTCTCAATCTTTTGGACTTACCCCTGTATTGTTAATCCATGTTCAATACATTCTTGACCTGTTGATTTGCACAGGGAAGGGGAGCCGTGGAAGACACTGCCAAAGTCAAGGCCGAGCTGAGGGCCCTCCAGGAGGAGCACAAGCTCCTCACGGAGAAGCACACTCGGCTACGGCTTGACCTTGACGATTTCTTCCAGCGCATTCAACGCATGAAGACGGATGGTGACAATGCTAGGGCGAGGACAAGGCGTCTTCGCGAGGAGAAGAAAGCCGCGGATATGACCATCGCTGGCTGCGGTTTGACAATGAAGGATACCATCGCGAAGCTGAGGGAGGTCGCAGGCCTTCTCGACGCTGAAGTAGTTGATCCTGAGAAGGACAACTTGTCGCTGGAGGAGTCCTGCGTCCTAGCTGCAAGTCAAACTGACTTTATTCTAGATGCAGCCAGGGCTAAGACCACTCCTTGACCTAGCATTCTGTATTTTTACTTTTTTTTGTAAGTGATGAAACAAATTATTGAAAACTTTGTTCTTATGTCAACTTTCTAATTTTCCAGCACATTCTTGGACTGCATGCAATCTTCCCTCTTTCTTTATCTTTCTTTAGCTTTTGTCGAACATTCGACCATACAAAGGTATGTACACTGTGTGCGATCAAGGAACGACTATCGCGATCTTTGGCTTGTGATCGGAGCCCTTGAAATAATATAGAAACAATATAGAAGTCGCAGGTCCCATGCAAATAATAAAAAAAGAATATAGAAGTTATATATCAACGTGCTTTGAATATCACAAACGGCTCTGAGGTAAAAAACATCTGTGATAGTCACATTAGAGACGGTTTTTATGTAAGGCCCGACTGTGATAGTCCCAACAGTGTCCTCGCCTCGAATTCTCAACCTCTATCAATATCACAGACGGTTTTTAACTCCAAACCGTCTGTGATAGTAATATTACAGACGGATTTTATGTAAGGACCGACTGTGATTGGAGAACAGTTATCGACGCTTCAAATTCTTAACTTCTTTCAAATTCTCAACGGTTCAGCTGGAAGCAAAACTCCAGGGAGGGAACAAGTATTTGTAGAAGTCGAACAGTTCAATATTCAACAGACATATTAAAGACGGTTCGGACATCAGAACCGTCTGTAATATTAAAGCAGACGGTTTTGATCTCCCAACCGTCTGTGATAGTCCCAACAGTGCAATTCTCTACATGCAATTGTTGATAACCGCACATAATAACTGAGCAGATGAAGAGACTTAATTATTTACTTCAAATTTAATTTGCATCGAATTATGTAATCTGACTCTTCAACTTCCTTTGCCGTGTTGCAGTTTATCTCCCGAGAAGTTATATATCATGAATTTATTGACCTTGAAAACCAGTAGTGCGCTTTTTAGAACTCGAGGCACCCGCGGATATGAACCGTCACCTACTGTTTCTATAAATAGCGAGGCTCCTAAATCCCTGTCTTTATTCCCTCCTCAACTCCCACCTTGATGGCAAGCTGAGATTCCAGTGAGGTTATTGAAATTGATCAGAGTGATGAGGAAGAGATAAGGAATGAACTCGATCAGGATCTTCAGAAAGTAAGTCCTCTCTGAAACTCTAATGCAGATCTTTCTTTTATGACTTGATTACCTCGAAACAAATGCATTTCGAAATCCACAGGTGCTTGAGGAAATGCTCCCTCCAAAGAAGAGACTTAGAAATGATTGAAGATCGTACAGTGGAGTTGCAGCGAAGACTCTAGAGGGTGCTGAGGCCTGTGTTGCCACATTGCCCCTTGCAACCCCTCCAGTTGCATCGACTCCACCTTTGCAGATCCACAATAATCCTTCCAATATCCCCTCTCCAACACCTTTGTATCATCAGCTTTTCTGGGGTAAGGCTCACACTTCCACGTCCAAATCCACTCCGAAGCTTGGCAATCATTTTCACCCTCCCAGCATACGTCCCTAGGAGAAGCTGGAGAAGCATATGTGCAGAAGGAGAAAGCTGCCTTGTGCAGAACCCTCCAAAAAAAAAAAAGAGGCGCTGGAGAAGCATTCTGAGGGGATGTCTTTTGCCATTCTGCACTTGGCAGAGTGCATGCTTTGAGTTGCAGCTTCATCTGCACCTTTGTTGTATCAACTTTAATTTCTTGGATGATCCTACTGATGCCAAATCCACTCCTTTGGTGAGAGATGATGTTGATAGTCTTAGAGCCATTGGTAGTTCTCCTGGGGCAGCCAGTGTAGATCCTACTGATGCCAATACGTCCCTAGGAGAACTTTGTAAATTACTTTCGGAACAGGTCGTCACTAATCAATTGGTCGCTTAATTAATAGTATCTCTTATGTATGGAAAGATTGTAAGAAATAAGAAATTTCTTTTCCTTATATATCTGGCTTTCGATTGATTATGTAACTGATAATCACCAAATGATGTTCTGTGTAAAAATGTTAACAAGAAAATACTGCTGCGATTAAGACGGTTTTTAACTCAAAACCGTCTCTGCTTGAAAGATTACAGACGGTTTTAATTTCAGACATATATATAAAACAAATATGAAAAACAAGATAAAACCAAATAGTCTGAATGTTCATTTTTTTAAATACTAACATTGAAATAAGATAGAACCAAATATGAAAAACAAGTGGAACAACTGATGACCAGTAGTCGAATGCAAACAAACAATCTGGGATATTATAGACGGTTCTGACCTTAAAACTGTCTGTGATAACACAGACGGTTCTGAGGTAAAAACCGACTGTGATAACCACATACACAGACGGTTCTGAGGTAAAAACCGACTGTGATAATCACGTAGATGGTTCGGACCTTAAAACCGTCTGTGATAATCAAATACACAGACGGTTCTGAGGTAAAAACCGACTGTGATATTAAAGCGGACGGTTTGGAGTTCATAACCGTCTGTGATATTTCTTTCATAGTTACACAAATTGCACCGATATTACCGACGGTTAATAGAGTGAAACCCGTCAGTAATATTCTGTTCTTCAATAATGCACCGATATTACCGACGGTATTATATAGAACCGTCTGTATTGAACCTGGTATAAAAGGTCTTTTGGCGGATGTTTTGAGCTAGTCGTACTCTCTTCCTCGACCTAACACTGTCCACTTCGAAGAGATTTGGGGCAAGGAAGAGCGAAATCTCGAAAGGCCCGGGGAGCATTTGGGGGAAAAAATTTGAGGATCGAACCAAGGTTGGTACTTGCTCCCAAGGCATACACATTACTTGATTTCATCATCAATATCGATCTCCATTGATTTACTAATTAGCATGTGTATGAATTTGATTAATTGCAGATGGTCCGAGACTGGATGTATAATGACAACCGAGTGGGTGAGGAATACATGAAAGGTGTTTTTGATTTCCAAAAGGTTGCTGAGCAAGACATGGCGAAGAAGGGTTTACCATATATGTACTGTCCTTGTGTAGACTGCCAGGATATTAAGATGTTCACCAACTCATCTCAAATTGTCGCCCACTTGATCCGACGTGGTTTCAAAAAGGGGTACACGTGTTGGGTCCACCATGGAGAAGAGCCAACTGCAGAAACAACTGCTACTCAGGTTGAGGAACAGGACATGTCAGATCCGAACAACGATTTCGACGAGGAAATGCCAGAGGATGACCATTTAGATGACATGTTGCGTGATGTGGAAGGAAATTACAGTGAAAGGGAGTTTGGCAAATTCAAGCGCTTGATTGAGGACTCAGAAAAGCCGTTGTTCCCTGGTTGCAAGTCGAAGTACACAAAGTTGGCCTCTGTGCTTGAACTGTTAAAATTGAAGGCAAGCAACAGCTGGACCGACAAGAGTTTCACAGCACTGTTAGATCTTTTGGCGGACATGCTCCCGGAAGGAAACGAGTTGCCAAAAAACACCTACCAAGTGAAAAAGCTGTTGTGTCCTTTGGGAATGGAAGTAGAAAGGATACACGCATGCCCTAATGATTGCATCCTTTACCGTAACGACTACAAGAATATGCATGTTTGTTCGGTGTGCGGCGCATCCCACTATAAGCGTACTAAGGACTGAACAGACGACGGCGACTGCGCGGAGATAAAGCAAGGACTTCCTGCTAAGGTGTTGTGCTATTTGCCAGTCATTCCCCGCTTGCAGCGTTTGTTTGCAAACCGTAAAGAGGCAAAATTACTGCGTTGGCACTCGGAAGACCGGAAGAAGGATGGAAAGCTGAGACACCCCGCTGATTCTTCGCAATGGAGAAACATCGACAGGGAATTTGTTAACTTCGGAGCAGAATTGAGGAATATAAGGTTCGGGTTGAGTACCGATGGAATTAATCCTTTTGGTAACATGAGCAGTCGGCATAGCACTTGGCCGGTTCTTTTGTGTATCTACAACCTTCCTCCTTGGTTGTGTATGAAGCGCAAGTACATCATGATGTCTCTACTTATCTCAGGACCAAAACAACCCAGAAACGATATTGATGTGTACCTAGCACCATTGATAGAGGATCTCCTAACAATGTGGAACGAAGGGGTGTAGGTATGGGACGCATACAAACGAGAGAACTTCATCCTACGTGCTATGATATTCTGCACCATCAACGATTTCCCTGCCCTTGGAAATTTGTCGGGCCGTACTACGAAAGGAGCCAAAGCCTGCCCCCACTGTGAAGATGAGACTGAGAGCGTGTGGCTGAAGAATTGCAGGAAAACAGTGTACATGCGTCACCGTAGGTTTCTTCCGAAGAATGACGCGTACCGTAAGAGGAAGAGGGAATTTGACTGCCACAAGGAAGATGGGTCAGCCCCGAAGCCTACGCGCGGGAAAGATGTTTACTCACGGGTGAAGGACATAGACGTTGTGTTTGGAAAGGGTGGTAAATTGAAACCCCGCACGAAGAACACTTGGAAGAAGAGATCGATATTTTGGGACTTACCGTATTGGGAGCATTTAGAGGTTCGTCATTGCATTGATGTCATGCATGTAGAGAAGAATGTTTGTGACAGTTTAATCGGCCTATTGCTGAACATTCCAGGGAAGACAAAGGATGGCATCAATGTGCGGCGTGACATGATCGAAATGAGAATCAGGCCCGAGCTAGCACCGAGAGAGGACGATAAAGGCCGTATATACCTCCCCCCCGCATGCTACACTTTGTGCAAGGCTGAGAGGACAGAACTCTGTAAGTGTCTCTATGGTGTTAAAGTTCCATCAGGTTACTCCGCAAATATGAAAAAGCTTGTGTCCATGGGCGATTTGAAATTGCTGGGTATGAAGTCTCATGATTGTCACGTGTTGATGACACAAATGCTTCCTGTTGCCATCCGGAGTATTCTGCCGCATAAGGTCAGAGAGACGATCACGAGGCTATGTTTTTTCTTCAATGCAATTTCTTTGAAGGTCATTGATCCCGATGGACTGGATTCTTTGCAGAGCGAGGTGGTTCGAACTCTCTGTCAGCTTGAGATGTATTTGCCTCCATCGTTTTTTGATATCATGGTCCATCTCACCGTCCACCTTGTCATAGAAATCAAGATATGTGGACCCGTGTTCCTACGTTATATGTATCCATTCGAGAGGTACATGGGTGTACTTAAGGCCTACGTGAGGAATCGGTCCCGGCCCGAGGGTAGCATTGTCGAAGGTTATGCAGCGGAAGAGGTTGTTGAGTTCTGCGTCGATTACATGGCCGAGGTAGAAGCAATAGGAGTTCCTGTGTCTCGTCACGAGGGGAGGCTTGATGGTGTTGGCACTATTGGACGGAGAGCCATCACTCCTGATTTCGATATGTACTCGAAAGCTCATTTTTGGGTCTTGCAACACATGACGGAGGTGTCTCCGTACATCGACGAGCACAAGGAGATGCTACGACAAGACAATCCTCGCCGATCCGAGGTTTGGATCACGGAACAACATAACAGTCGATTCAACACGTGGATGAAGGTGCGAATCACCGGAGAGTCCGCAAGTGAGAACCTTAAATGGTTGGCAAAAGGGCCCACGTTTACTGTACAGACATGGCAGGGATACGACATCAATGGGTACACATTTTACACGAAAGCTCAAGATCGAAAGAGCACTGTGCAAAATAGTGGAGTGAGCGTAGAAGCTTTCCATGAGGGGTTCACCAAGACAGGCCCAACAAGGGTAGTACGTGGATTGAACTCATACTACGGGTTCATTGAAGAAATTTGGGAGCTCGATTACGTACTGTTCAAGATTCCCCTGTTTCGATGCCGATGGGTCCAAATCCCACAGGGTGTGAAGGTTGACAGTTACGGTTTCACTTCTGTGGATCTGGATCGCGTTGCTTATAAAGATGAGCCATTCATCCATGCAAATCAAGCCATTCAGGTCATTTATGTCACTGACCCGGCCAATAAGAAGTGGCACATCGTCCTTCATGGCAAGAGAAGGATTGTTGGAGTTGAAAATATCGTAGACGAGGAGGAATACAATCAATTTGATGAGATTCCTCCATTTGGAGATGGCGTACAGGTCGATACTGAAGACACCGACGAAACCAGTTACGTGCGTATGGATCACCAGGAAGGGTTATACTTTAAAGGTAATGAACTGTACGTCTTATCTCTCTGTTTCCATCGGTATAGCTTATATCTCCTATAATTCTCGTCTTTGCAGGGCCGCGGCAAGTGGAAAGTTGAGGATAACATGGCTGTGTACGTGGAAATTGTCGGTGAAAGTTCCCATTTGTATGTAACATTAACTTGAGCATGCTCCATGTACATTGTATGTTAAATTTATTTGAGCATGCTCCACATTGTAACTAATTATCGGATCTACGTACACAGTAACCAATTTACAGAGCATTTGGACTACATTTGAAATATTTGAGTGTTCATTTAAAACAAGTTTTCGAGCATTCAGAGTTGAAAGCTACAGATCAGTTTCAAGTTGTAAAACTAACGTTCAATAGAGAGATTATCAAGGATGGTTTTGACCTAGCACAGACGGGTATGATTCTAGAACCGACTGTGATAATCTCAGTCACAGTCGGTTCTCAACTCACAACCGTCTGTGATAATTTCTCTCTATGTAGATTACCACAGACGGTTTTTATTTGAGAACCGACTGTGATAATATTACTATCACAGACGGTTATATATATATAACCGACTGTGATGTTTTCAACAGTGTTCGACTCTTCGAGTTCTTGACGTGCACCGTCGGTTTTCAATTCCAAACCGTCTGTGATAATCAGAGTCACAGTCGGCTCTCAACTCAAAACCGTCTGTGATAATCTCTCTGGTGTCTATCACTATGTCGATTATTACAGACGGTTCTGATGCGAGAACCGACTGTAATAATATCGTTGCGGTTAATAGTTCAAGGCGGGGTTTGTCCCGCTCATTCCAGTTCACAACTGTTGCCCTAGCTCTCTTCGCCCTCGCACCGTCCGTCACGATCACCTCCATCGCCTCCCACCTTCTCCTCCTCTCCGTCCGTCGTGATCACCTGCATCGCCTTTCCACCGTCAGGCGCGATCACCTCCATCGCCCTCCCGCCTCCGACGTGATCACCTCCATCGCCTCCCCACCGTTTCTGTCATTCTTGGTTAATTATAAGTATATGGGTTTTGGTATAGAATTATTAGTTGCAGATTTACTTAAACTGTTCTCTCTTTCACTTATGTTAAGAACTATGTCTGGTGACGAAATGCACCACTCGGGGAGTCAGGGTGACCTCACTGGCGATGAGACGCCTGGGCCGGAGGTCGCCTCGTCCGCCGTGACCCCGCAGAAGAAGAGAAAGGGGCGAGGCCGGACGACATGCGTGCGTCTGAACAAGCGGGAAAAGCAGCACGTCCAGTTCGATGACAATGGTGTGCCTGAAGCTTCGGACAAACTTGTCGGTCAGTACCGCTCACTATGCGGCAAAGTGGCAAGGGAGCGGGTGCCCATCACCACCTCCGACTGGGGTCAAGTGCCCCCAGAGTGCAAGGATGCGCTGTGGGAAGAAGTGCAGGCGGCGTTTCACATTCCGGAGGATCGCCAGTTCACCGTCCGCCGGAGGACACTTATGTCAATAAACAAGGCGTGGAGGAACTTCAAGAGCGAACTTGTCAGGCACTATGTGAAGGAGTCGAAGACCCCCTTCAATGACTACCCTTTCGTGACTACCGAGGCATGGCAGCAGTTCGTGGAGATGAAGGGCAAGCCTGAGTTCCAGGAGCTTAGTGTGAAGGGCCAGGCTAACCAGGCCAAGAACACCCACCCACACAGACTAGGCACCGGTGGGTATGTGGGGAAGAAGGCGCTGTGGAGGAAGCAGGACGAGGAGGCTTCCCAGTCTTCGGCCGGCAGTCCTTACGCGGGCATAACGGACGTGCGCGCCCGCAATTGGTGCCGAGCAAGATCAACGATGAACTCCTCCGGAAGCGTCTCCGTGAGTAACCCTGCGGACAAGGAAGTGATCGACCGGCTGGTAAGATTGTCCGATCACGTACTATCCTCATAACACGCATGCAATGGGCTGTATTGCTAAGTTCTCCTGTTGCAGGTGACGCTGAGTACGCAGGCGGCATCCGAAGAGTTCAACCCGAGGAGGGACAGGGATATCCTCATAGCGGCGCTAGGAAACAAGGAGCATCCAGGCCGCGTGCGCGGCCTCGGCGCCACTGTGCCTTGGAGGTATGGTTTCCCTGATGATGAGGAGGTGGCTAAGAGGAGAAAGAGATCCCACCAATCCCGCGATGAACGGCTCAAGGAGGAGATGCGATCGGAGTTCGCTGTTCGGGACAAAGCACTCCTGCAGCAGTTGTCGGAGATGCGGTCCATGTATGAAGAGCTAAGAAAGGCGACCCAGGGCACCCCCGTTCTAGCAGCGGAAGTACCGACCCCCATTCTTGGCCACCGTAGTAGCTGCGCGTCTACGCCGGGGTCTTCGCAGACGGAGCCCTCTCCAAAGTATCCGGTGGACTCTCTGCAGGTAATGACCGTTAATGCGCACTGTTTGGCTATGTTAATTCATTCGAAAGTGAGAAGCGGTGAAATTCAACATGTTAATGCGCACTGTTTGTAGGAACCCGCCTCCTGCAAGCTTATGGTGCTGGCCGGTGTCTTCCTGATCGAGGCTGCCCGTGGGATGGCGCAACCATGCACGGTGGGGGCCACAATCCATGGTGCCCCTCTATGTGAGGGTTTTGCACGGGTCTAGGTGGACAGTGTCTTTGACCATTGCAAGGCTTTTCCGTTGGAGAAGCCGCAGAACGGCGAGATTACCACTCTCGGGGATGCGGTGCACACGTTCGTGCAATGGCCCAAGAAAGACATCGTCCTGTATGAGGTAATTCCCCCACCAGTTTCATAATTTGTACTGTAATAATAGCCCTCAGAGTTAGTGTCCTAATACATAGGTTCTTACATCACAGACATCACAGACCGACACGCGGCCTACTGGCCAGCATACCCCTCCGATGACGAAGCTGACTCCGAGTAAGAGGCAAGCATTCAAGAAGCTGGCTATGAGGGGAAAAGCAAAGAAGAGCCCGGCGAAGGAGAGCGAGAAGAGTGCGCCAGCTCTCATGCCGTTCTCTCTGGGGATGCCCATGGCCTCCGATACCGCAATTTCGAGCATGGGGTTAGCATGCCAGAGCCTGCATGCATGGTACATGAGGAGGACAAACCAGACCAGGACGCAGCGTCCGACGCACATCATGGTCAAGTACACCGTGGCAGAGTTCCATAACGATGTTGGGACCTACTCGGTGACCTTCGAAGACCTGCACAACTTACTGAACAAAGATGCGCTTGACTTGTTAATCCTACGGTCTTGGGTGCTGTAAGTATCCTACTATCCGTGCATATACGGATATATGTCATTTATTAATTGGTTACTTCCGTGCAGCTGCATGGCCAACTATGCCAAATCCATGGGCATACCTGTTGGTTTCTTGGACCCCCAGATGGTCGTCGAGGTGATGTTTAGGACCGACACAGACTTCGTTGTCGACTACATCAAAAGAGGGTTGCTTGCTCAGGTTGACAAGGAGTATATACTTGTACCCTACAACCAGAGGTGAGTGCTTTCATCAGTACTTCACCTGTAGATTAGTGTCTCCATGTGCACACCCCCAAATTTAGATTAAATTTTTAATTCTCTACGTGTAATATGTAGCTACCATTGGATCCTGCTGCTACTTATTCTGAAAAGCAACAAGGTGTTCTACCTTGACTCATTGCAGAGGAAAGGGTACTCGTATTGCGGTGCACGAGATGTATTCGGAAGCTGATGTGGACTTGTCTTGCATGCATCTAGATTTACTGTCCTCAAATTGTCAATTTCGGCTATCCTCAAACTGTCAATTTTGACTATCTACAGGGCTTTCACGAAGTACTTTGCCGAGGTAGGGAGACAACATGAGCGGCGAGCCGATAAGTTTCAGTGGTTACAATTTTCGGTACAAATTTCAACTGGCATCTGTTTTACTTTATAACTTGTCCCCACCTAACTCTCGGTCTGTAAATTGGCAGTGCCATCAGCAGCCGGACGACAATACATGTGGGTTCTACGTGATGCGCCACATGTATGACCTGATCATCACCCCTCACCAGCCAGATTTCCCCGAGGTATACAACTGCTCCCCTTAATTTGTCTCGATTTGACAGAATTTACAACTTCAGCTAATTTTTTATGTACCAACTCTTGCTGCAGGGGGTCGACTTCCCTTCAGAAAGCCTTGACCCTCGGCAGATTGGTAATGTCCGAGGGATGCTCGCTGAGTTTTTCCTTTCGGAGGTCATATCACCCAAGGGGAAGTTTAGGGACCCGCAAGGTTCGTATTAGTGCGGCCTTACATTTATTTGTACATCTAACACACTTTAATTGTCGATTACATTTATTTGTTCAATTGTACATATTTCTGAGTTCTGTGCTGTATATATGAAATGCTATACAAATATATTTGAGTACTGTGCATATGAAATTGTATATATTTGAGTACGGTACAAATATAATTCTGAGTTCAATTATACAAATATATATGAGACTGTATATATTTGAGTACTATGCATGTATGAAATTCATGAACTGTATATATGAAAATGCAATTTGTACAGAGGACATCTGTGACTGTTATAATCTCAGACGGTTTGTAAGATCTTACAAACCGTTTGAGATTATAACAATCACCGATAATAACCCATCGTAGATGGTTTGGACCTCAGATCCGTCTGTGATATCACACTATCACAGACGGTTCTGAGATTATAACACTATCACAGACGGTTTCAAGATTAACACCGTCGCTGATATCGCAGATTGGAGTATCACAGACGGTTTTGATATCAGAACCGTCTGTGTTAAGAGTATCACAGACGGTTCTGAGATCAAAACCGTTTGTGTTGATATCCAAACCGTCTCTGGTCATCCTGAGTACCACAGACGGTTCTGATATCCAAACCGTCTTTGGTAATTTGAGTATCACAGTCTGTTATGACATCAAAGGCATCTGTGATACTCATACTAACACAGACGGTTCTGATGTCAAAACCGTCTGTGTATACTCAAGTATCACAGACGGTTCTGACCTTATAACAGTCTGTGGTAGTATGACTATCACAGACGGTTCTGACCTTATAACAGTCTGTGAAATATGAGTATCACAGACGATTCTGACCTTATAACAGTCTGTGAATGGATAGATCACAGACGGTTGAAAAAATCAAAAACCATCTGTGATAGTACATGATTATCACTGACTCGAATATCACTGACGGGTAAGAACCGTCTGTGGTAGTATTACTATCACAGACGGTTCCGAGAACAGAACCGTCTGTGGTAGTATGACTATCACAGATGGTTCTGACCTTATAACAGTCTGTGAAATATGAGTATCACAGACGGTTCTGACCTTATCACAGACGGTTCTGACCTTATAACAGTCTGTGAATGGATAGATCACAGACGGTTGAAAACATCAAAAACCGTCTGTGATAGTACATGATTAGCACTGACTCGAATATCACTGACGGGTAAGAACCGTCTGTGATGAATGTTTTGACCCGACTGTGATGATGAATTCTGTAGTAGTGCAAGTGGCTTCTTATTCTTGAATGATTTCCCTACTAAACTTTACACAACTTGATCTTCTTTCTTCTGAGTTGGCGTTCATCAGTGGTTAGGATTCTGATCGGATGCTCAAGGTAGGTAAGATTCTTCTGTAATGCTACATCTTGTACCTCTATCTGGTCAGTAGACACTTTTAAACATTTCCGGAGCTGACAATCATGAAGCATATCATGTACTCTTGCTAATTCCAAGTCATAAGTTGGATAGTTTTCTTCATGTGATCTCAATTGACGTGAAGCGTAAGCTACTACCCGACCTTGTTGTATTAACATACAGCCTATTCCTTGCTTCGAAGCATCACAGTAAACTACAAAATCTTCTTTGCTGTCTAGCAAAGTAAGGACTGGTGTTGTTGTCAATTTCTGTTTCTGCTTCAACCTCTGAAAACTTTCTTCGCACTTAGTGGTTCATTCAAATGCAATATCCTTCTTTAGCAGGTTAGTAAGAGGCTTAGCAATCTAGGAGAATCCTTCGATGAATCTCCTATAGTAACCTACCAATCCCAAGAAACTTCTGATTTCTGGGACTGAGGTGGGCCGTTTCCATTCCTTGATAGCAGAAATTTTAGTTGGGTCCACTGAAATTCCTTCTGCTGTCAACACATGTCCAAGAAATGCAATTTTTGACATCCAAAACTCACATCTCTCAAACTTGGCATAGAATTGCCTTTCTCGTAGCCTTTCCAAGACTAGATGTAGATGTTGTTCATGCTCTTCTGTGCTCCTGGAATGTATCAGAATGTCATCTATGAGTACTATGACAAACTTGTCAAGGAAATCCATAAATGTGCTATTCATGACATTCATGAAGGCTGTTGGGGCATTGGTTAATCCGAATGGTACTACTGTAAACTCATACAGCCCGTATCTGGTAGTGAAAGCAGTTTTTGAGATATCTTCCTTCTTGATCTTCAGTTGATGATATCCAGACTTCAAGTCTATCTTGGAAAATACTTTAGCTCCTCGAAGTTGATCGAACAAGTCATCAATTCTTGGTAATGGATACTTGTTCTTTATGGTAACTTCATTCAGAGCCCGATAATCTACACACATTCGTAAGGTTCCGTCCTTCTTCCTTACGAATAATACCGGGGCTCCCCATGGCGAAGTACTGGGTCTGATGAATCCTTTATTTTCCAAGTCTTCCAATTGGCTCTTGAGCTCTTCTAATTCAGAAACTGACATCCGGTAGGGTCGTTTTGCTATGGGCGCTGCTACTGGTTTAAGCTCAATAGAGAACTCTATGTCTCTATCGGGTGGCATTCCTGGAAGTTCTTCTGGAAATACATCAGAATATAGCTGTACTATAGGTACTTGTTCCAGACATATCTTCTGCATTACTTGAACAGATCCTAGCGGTTCCTTGGTTGATGATCTTTCCGCATGGAATAAAACTTTCTCCCCTTGACTACTGACAAGGCTTAGGGTTTTCTCTTCACAGTCTACTAGACCTTTATGTTGGGACAACCAATCCATGCCCAATATAATGTCTAAACCTTGCAGTTCTAAAATTAGCAGATTTTCCTTGAATTCTACCCCTTCTATACTGAAGGTTATATTCGGGCAGATTGAGTAGACAGATAGTCTAGCCCCTGGAGTTTGTATAATCATGGGGTACTCTAATGGTGCTATACGCATTTCAATCTCAGATGCAAATGCTTTTGACATAAAGGAGTTTGTAGCACCAGGATCAAATAATATTAAGGCAGATGCAGACTGTATCAGAAATCTACCTAGAAGAATGTCGATGGCGTTTCCTGCTTCTCGGATGGAGGTGTAGTTTAACTTTCCTCCTGGAGTTGCCATTGGTGTTCTACCTCTTCTTCTTCCTCGATTGGCCATGCTTCCTCCTCTTCCTGGTGGAGTTCCTCTAAATTTCTGTGGTTGTGACATCGGTACTCTGGGTGCTTCTGGCTGTGTTCCTGCCTGTAACCTGGCGACAGGTGATGGAAGTTGAATCCAAGGACAAAATTCTCTATGATGTCCACACTGCCCGCAGTGGAAACAATGAATGTTCATGTAAGGGTTTCCTCTGCTTCTGGTAGCCATGGCTCCTCTTCTTTGTAGGTTTCCTTTCCTGCACACTAGGTTGCTCCTTCTGTGGAGGATTGGAACTCTGAGATCCTTGTTGAAACAAAGGGTCTCTTACCATAGGGCCTTCTTCCTGTGAAGTTTGTTCCCTATCTTCTCTACCACTTCAGGATCTCCTTCTTGCATCAACCATGGTGGCTCTAAAAAGGGTTCAAACTAATCTAACTAACTAGGGCCAGCTAAGACAGCAGTGCAGAAAATAATGCAAACTACTTTAATGCATGAAATACTTAGGCTACTAGCCATAATACACAAGTTAACCATTGCATAAGCAACAACGAATCACAAGGCTATCAAGAGCATCCACCAGCTCTATCTATACCACCCCCTAAGACACTCTGAAACGACAGAACGCACTCTCACAATCTTACCGAATTTTAGAAAAATCAAGGTTTTGAAATAAAGGTTTCTAAGAGCTACAAAGCTCATTATTTTTCTCAAAATAAAGTTTTCAACAAATAGTTTCTAAATAAATTACGTCTTCCTGGCGTAGCCAATTTCTAAAGGTGTCGTCCTACAGCCAAGTTCTCATGCTGCTCTGATACCAAACTTTTTGTCGCGCCCCTTCCCGACTCCGACAATGAGGGCACGTCCCTTGTCAAAGGGGACAGCGACCAGAATTCCCCTCGGGAAGTACAGGGGGCTAATCAGCCGCTATGCCGCAGACTTCGGTGCATCGATGGCCGCAGCCTTACCGCCCACCGCACATCGAACGCTATAATGGTGAGGTCGACCCTTATGAATTTGTGCAGGTGTATTCCACGGCCATATCGGCGGCTGGGGGGGACGAGACAGTGTAATGCCACGTCTTCCCCCTCTACCTCATCGGGATCGCCCGTTCATGGTTCTACAACTTGAAGGCCGGCTCCATCAAGTCCTTCGTGCAGCTCAAACGCGAGTTCTGCGCGAACTTCGAGGGGAACTACATGCATCCCCTGGACTCTTCGCAGCTGTGCACCATCCGGCAGAGGACAGGGGAGACCATCTGCAGCTTCTTCAAGCGCTTCGCTCAAGTCAAGAGCAAAGTGGCTCACGTCCCCGACTCCACTGTCATCGAGGCATGCAAGAGCGGGATTCTCCCGGGGGAGCTCCACCGTAGGCTCTCCCGAAGCTTCCCCTCCTCCGCCGACGAGCTCTTCAACGTACTTGAGAAGTACGCTCGGGCGGAGGAGGATGACCTCTTGAAGAAAAACCAGGGGGCTCCCGCCCCCGCTGATCGAGGGGCCAGGGACCCCCTCAAACGCCCCAGGCAGGGGGGTCGTAATGAGCCACGTCCTCGGGACACTTTTGTCCTCGAGGGCGGAGGTGTCGCGCGACGCCCCAGGGGCAACCGCCCTTTCCCCAAGCCGAAAGGCCATGGGGGAGGACAGTCGTCCCGCGGTCGAGACGACCCCGCGTGGGGAAGCAAGGATGGACCCTGGTGCACCTTCCACAGGTCCAGTACCCATGCCACCCGGGAATGCCATCAGCTGTTGCAGCAGTTCGCGGCGTTCCTCGACTAGCATGGGCAGGGGGGACTCTGGCCTCCTTGCCCCCTTAGCCGGCCTTACCGGCCCTTCCCGCTCCCACGGGGGGACAGCAGGGACGAACGCAGGAGGGGGAGCCATTAGAAACTCTCCCCTTCCAAACATCCGAGAGGCGTGTCAATGTCATCATGGGAGGGTCCGTTTTCGGGTGGGACTCCAAACGTCAGCGCAAGGAGTACGCGCGCGAAGTAAAGGTGGTGGGGGTGCTACATACGTCTCCAGCACCCAAGTGGTCGGACGTCCCCCTCACCTTCATGGCGGAAGACGCACGTGGGGTTTTCTTCCCCCACGATGGCGCGCTCATCGTCTCCGCCACCATCTACAACTGCCACCTGGCCCGCATCCTAGTGGACGGCGGGAGCTCCGCCGATGTCCTCTACCTGAAAGCCTTCAGGGAGATGCAGGTGGATGAGAAGCTTTTGCAGCCCACGGCAGGGCCTTTGCAAGGATTCATCCCGGGGAAGGCGATCCACCCAGTGGGGAAGGTGGATCTCCCCATGACGTTCGGCACCCCGGAAAACTACTAGATTGAGATGGTCCTGTTCGATGTGGTAGGCCTCGCCTCCGCCTACAACGCGATCATGGGGAGGACCACGATCAACCGCCTGGGAGCGGCCATCCACCAAAACTACCTCTGCGTGAAGATCCCCGGGCCTCACGGCGTGATCACTGCCCGGGGAGACCAAGATGTGGCCCGCGCTCTATACGAGCGTGCCGCCGCAATGATCGGGAGCGTCAACATCATCAAGGCCCCAGGGGGAGAGGCCTCTCCCTCGGAGTCAGACGTCCCTGTGATACCTTCGGAAAGCCCCTCCCCAAGACGCTTCCAGAAGGGGGGCCTCCGGAAGATCCCGCTGTCCCCAGACTGATGAGGACATCACTCCTATGTATACGCCCAAGACTCCTCCAGTTGTGATGCAAGGACCCATCACAAGAGCACGAGCACGGCAATTGAATCAACAGGTGAGCTCGTTCCTAAGTGCCCGTGTATATACTTGTGAGGATAGTATGCTACATAATGATATTATTGATTATATTGTACTTAGGAACTTTGGAGAGGATCATGAAGGCCTTGGGAACCAGCAAGGGCCAGGAGGGAGGCAAGGAGGGCGTCCAAGTCAAGTTGGAGTCCCAATTCATCTCGGAGTCGGAGTCCCAATTCATCTCGGAGTCGACTACCTCGGCCACCAGGAGCAGTGTTCACTAAAATTGTCGCCCAGGCCACAAACGGACTCCGATTTCAATGATCCACATATGTATCGAAAGCTAAGGAGATAACCTTTCCAATGGCACCGGTTTCAGGTCAATTGGACTGCTGAGTCGACGGGAATTCGCGTTACAAGTTGGCGGACAGAATCTGTCCCAGGGTGCTGCGTCACCAATTTGGGCCTTTGGCCCATGTATCGTGTTGGAGTCCATCACGGACACGTCTAGGGTTTCTAGGACGTCCCTTAGCCCTTATATTCAGTAGCCACCGCTAGGGTTTGGTTTGGGTTTTGCTTAGATTAATCTGTCAAGAACAGTTTCGCCGTGTATCGGTTTGTGGAACCCCAACTCGTGAGATTCAATTTATATTTGCAATATTTCAGATTGCTTCTTTCTCGTTCTTGCTTGTGTTCTCGATTCGCATGCAGGGATAAGCCTTCTTGGCGAGGTCAATCGTGTTTGTGCATGGTTGATAACCAACGGAGCCGTGGTGTAGCGATTGCTGGGTTCGGATCGGTTCTGATCGGAAGCCGGATCGTCAACGTCGAGTCTCCACCAATCGACTTACCTCTACCTGTCGGAAGATCGGGACACCGTGCGCATCAAGTGGTATCAGAGCCTCAGTTGCCCGTCAGGTATACTTGTATCCCCTTTGTTCATTATTCATCTTTCACCTAGAGTCCAGAAAATTGCCCCACAAAAATATTTGAGTTCGCCGTCATATCCATCGTCCAAGCCACTTTGTGCCCTTCGCGATTTTGTTTTCAGAATAGCAAAGCTGAATAAATATCCAAAGTACTTGTCAAAGTTGCTGGCCTAAACTCGTTCTCAGACCTAGCTCAAGCAAGCAAAACGAATGACGTAACACTGTCGATACAAAGGATACAAGCACTTTTGATTTTTTTTTTTCCTTGCTTTTTATTTATTTATTTTTTTTATCTTTGTGCGGCTTCTTTTTTTTTTGCACTTGCCTTTTTCACCTTTTTTTTTAAATATCAATAGTGCCGGAGTCCTGGAGGTATCTCGGCAGGAAAAACATCTGCATACTCCTGCAAAAGGTTAGTGACAGCAGGAGGCAAAGTATCAAAGCATCTTGGCATATCAAAGCATAGCACGGTGCATCATTCTCATTAATTTCAGCAAGGTCACATTTTGTAGCAAGCATAACACCACCCTTCAATTTAATTCCCTCGGACCTAGAACTAGGTTCTTTCTTGTCTTTCTTAGGTGGGAAAATATTTTTAGCCACTTGCTGATTTTCAGATTCAAGCGCACTCTCTTTTCTCTCATTTTCAGCTCTCTCTTTGTCACATTGCACAATTTCAGTAGGAGTCATAGGGAGCAAAGTGATTTTCTTCCCCTTGTGCATAAGAGTGTATTTGTTACTTCTACCATGATGAATTGCATCAGTATCAAATTCCCATGGACGGCCTAACAAAAGGGAACATGCTTGCATAGGCACTACATCAAAATCAGCAAAATCATGGTATGTTCCAATGGAAAATTGCACTCTCGCAGTTTGTGTTACCTTCACCTTACCGCTGTTATTGAATCATTGAATATGGTAGGGATGAGGGTGTGCACGTGTGGGCAAGCAAAGCTTCTCCACCAGATCTGAACTCACCAAGTTATTGCAGCTCCCACCATCAATTATGACACGAACACGACGGTCCTTGACGATGAGGTACATCTGAAACAAATTATGGCGTTGTAGCTTGTCCGCTTGCTCCATTTGAGCGCTCAACACTCGTTGCACAATGATTGTCCTATAATTCTTGGTGGCAGCGGTCCCTAAAATCTCCTCATCATCGTCGTCCGTCTCATGGTCATCCTCATTATCTGCAAGGTTAGCTACAAGAGCATATTCATCCTCAACATCACTAGCACTAATGTACCCACCTTCTTCTGTTGCAATGTACGCTCGACGACTTGGGCAATCCTTCATGACATGGCCCATCCCCTTGCATCGGTGGCACACAATTTCCGTGGTTCGACCCGTGGAAGCCACCGATGAAGAACTCTTTGTTGGTGCCTGCACATGGTTAGATTTACTCACCTCGGGAACTCGTGATGGCTGTGATGGTGCTGCTGAACGCGCCCTACTCATGGAGGGGGCAGCAGACCGAACAGAAAGGGGTGGAGCTGATTTGGTTGTCCCCGGCGTCGTCTTTGGTGTGGGTATGTTGCCGAAATTACTCCTTGGCCTTTGCTGTTTTCCCTGCAATTCTTTTTCTGCCAACATAGCAAGCTGGAACAATCTATTGATAGAATTATATTCTTTGTAATCAATTATGTCCTGAATCTCGCGCCGTAATCCCCCATAAAAACGAGCCATCTTATCCTCCTCATCCTCAACTACCTCACAACGCAACATGCCTATTTGTAGCTCTTGGTAGTACTCCGCAACAGATTTATTATTTTGATTTAAGCGTTGCAAATTCTTGCGCATATCACGTTTATAAGAAGGAGGAACAAATCTTCTACGCATAGCTTGTTTTAATCTATCCCATGTATCAGGTGCTAATCCAGCATTTACTATCTCATTCCACCAAATGATAGCAAAATCTTTAAACTCACTAGTAGCTTGTCTAACTCTATGTATCTCAGGAACAAGATGGGAGTTAAATTTTTGTTCAACTGTCATTTCCCAATCTAAGTAAACTTCAGCATCATAAGTACCAGAAAAAGATGGTATGGTAAATTTAACCCTAGCAAAAGAATCATCATGTCCACGACCATTACGAGGATTAAAATTGTTACCTCCCATACCTTGACGGTTGTTATTCAGGCGTTGTTGTTGTCGCACATCCTGTGCAGTGGCGCGAGCGGCAAAGGCATCATGGCCCTCTCCATCCACTTCATTTCCCGCGACAGACTCTTCTTGATCTTCCACTCTGCGAGCTCCATTGGGAGGCGGCTGTCTCTCAAAATTTTCCAACCTGGTAAGAAGATTGGCGATGCTTCGCTCTATCCTCTCCAATCTTTGGTCATTATCTTGGCCGATCCTTGCGATGTTTGCGTTGATGTCATTGAGCGCGTAGTTAAGTTCGTGCCGTGTAACACACTCATCTTCCTCATTACCTGCCATTGTTAGTTGAAAGAAAGACAAAAGAAACAAAAACAACCCGTGGTATAATCCCTATCAACTACTTTGGCGGCAGAAGGTGGTTTCACTCACTCTCAAGCGTCTTACCACGCTCTTACAAGTGTTCTTACCAATGCAACAGGTGGTACAACCGGCGGCTGGTTCGTGATACCGTGACAAGCTTGAGTGTAGCGATTGCCGAATTGAACCTGAACTGATCAGAAGAAAGGTGGAGCTTGGAAGGCAAAGTATAGTAGCAAGGATTAGCAAATTTCGAAAACAGTTAGCAAAGCTGAATAAAGATTCAAAGTTCTTGTCACAGTTGCTGGCCTAAGCGTGCTCCTAGAACTAGTTCAACCTAGCAAGGGATATATCACAGCACAAAGGACTCAAAGGATGCAAGCAATTCTGATTTTCTACTTCTCTTTCTCTTCTCTTATTTTTTTTTTTCACTTCTTTTTTGTTTTTTTTTTCTAACACAAATATATACCTCTTAACTCAGAGGAGAAACAAAAATCTCACAATTTGAAGCAACAAACGACAGGAAACCGATGCCCGAAAGAATTGACAAAACAGGACAGCAAACTTCCGGGCGTCGAAACTCGGTCTTAGAAGCTTTTTTTGAGGGTCAAAAAAATGCACAGGTCTAAAGACTTGTGCAATTTTCAGATGCGCGTCGTCGTCCCCTTCGAAACAAAAAAAAGTAGACCCAAATCGGAGTTCGTATGCAAAAGTTATGCCAGTTTTAGTGAACACTGCACAATCTGGAATTGCTCGCGAATTCAGATCTTTCTCCCGGTTAGTCTAGAATAGGATTAGGTTTGCGGGTGAAAAAGGATGGCCAGCGGTGCAAGGCAATTGACACAAGGTGGCTCGCGACCTCAAACCAGCAACAAGATGATGACTATGGATCAATACTCAACAATACGATACTGAAAACGAAATTGCAAAGCTCAAAGGGTTGTAGGACAGCGGAATTGATGATGAACTTTTTTTGTGGGGCAAATTTTCTGGACTCTAGGACGATGGCAAAACAAAACTAAAGGGGATACAATGATACCTGACGGGAAACCGAGGCTCTGATACCACTTGATAACCAACGGAGCCGTGGTTTAGCGATTGCTGGGTTCGGATCGGTTCTGATCGGAAGCCGGATCATCAACGTCGAGTCTCCACCAATAGACTTACCTCTACCTGTCGGAAGATCGGGCCACCGTGCACATCACAGACGGCGGGGACAAAACCGTTAAAATCGGGGCGGAGCTCCCCGAGGAGCATGCGGAGCAACTCGCGGCTTTCCTGCGGGAAAACTCTGATGTTTTCGCGTGGAAGCCCTCTGACATGTGGGGCGTCGCCCGGGAAGTCATCGAGCACAAGCTCGCGATGACCCCCGGTCACCCCCCAATCAAGCAGAAGCTGAGGAAACTCTCCCTTGAACGCCAAGAGGCGATCAAGGTGGAGATCGCCCGACTCCGAGAGGCGGGGTTCATTCGGGATGTCTTGCACCTCGAGTGGCTCGCGAACCCCGTCCTCGTGAAGAAGTCGAACGGCAAGAGGCAGATGTGTGTGGACTTCATCGACCTCAACCGTGCCTGCCCCAAAGACAACTTCCGGCTCCTGCGAATTGACCAGTTGGTCGACTCTACTGCAGGGTGCGAGTTGATGAGCTTCCTAGACGCCTACTCGAGCTACCACCAGGTCCGGATGGCGGAAGGGGACAAGGAAAAGACGAGTTTCATAACTCCCCTCGGAACCTTCCACGTCGACGATGAGGTCGTCAAAAGTCCCCGCGCAACCGCCCACGTCAACGACCTAGCGGAGACCTTCCGCAACCTCCGCGCGTATGGGTTGAAGCTCAACCCGGAGAAGTGTGCCTTCGGCGTGCGCTGGGGGAAGCTCCTGGGCTTCCTTGTGTCCCAGCGGGGTATAGAGGCAAACCCCGAGAAGATTCGGTCAAGGACGTTCAGCGACTCGCCGGTCGCTTAGCCGTGCTGGGTCGCTACGTCTCGCTATCGGGGGAGCGCAGCCTTCAATTCTTCAAGATCCTCCGGGGGCTCGAGGGGTTCCGGTGGACCCCCGAGGCCTAGGAAGCCTTCGACGACCTAAAGAAGTACCTCACGAGCCCCCCAATGCTTGTGAGCCCATCTTCGGAAGAGCCCTTGCTCCTCTACCTTGCCGCGACCCCGGTCACCGTAAGCACTGTATTGGTAAAGGAGCAAGATGGGCAGCAGCGTCCTATGTACTACGTGAGTGAAGCCCTCCAAGGGGCCAAAACTCGATACACGGAGATGGAGAAGATCTGCTACGCCCTCCTGATGGCGTCCCAGAAGCTTCGTCATTACTTCCTGGGGCACCCCATCACCGTCCCGTCGTCCCTCCCCTTGGAGGAGGTGCTCTGAAACAAAGAGGCCACCAGCCGGATTGGGAAGTGGGGGGCCGAGCTCGCCCCCTTTTCCCTTTCCCTCACGGGGCGCTCCGCCATCAAGTCACAAGTCCTCGCCGACTTCGTGGCGGAGTGGACTCCCGCCTCTGGGCCTGAGGACGAAGACCCCCCCGCACCGCCCTAATGCAGCGACCATTGGACACTCATCTTCGATGGCTCCCTGTGTCTCGCCGGGGCTGGCACGGGAGTAGTCCTCAGAAGCCCCGAGGGGAGGGAACTCGAGTATGCGGTGCGGCTTGAGTTCCCCGCTACAAACAACGTCACCAAATACGAGGCTTTGCTCCTTGGGTTGCGCCTTGCACGCTCCCTGGGGATTCGACGCCTCCTAGTGAAGGGAGACTCCCTGCTCGTAGTTTGCCAAATGGACAAGTCTTACTTGTACCATGAAGCAAACTTGCGCCTTTACTTGCAGGAGGAGTGCAGGATGGAGAGGCACTTCGACGGCCTCAGAGCCCGCCATATCCCATGAAGGGACAATGACCGGGCCAACGCCATAGCCCGGGCGGCCAGTGCCCGGGAACCGCTCCCCAGAGGGGCCTTCCTAGAGATTATCGCGAAGCCCTCGGCGACCTCCCCGGACCCGGGCGATGAGCCCCGCGTCCCGGAAGTCACCGAGATCACTCGGACTCTGTCATGGATGGACCCCCTCATCTCCTTCATCAAGGGGGAGGGGGACCCTCCTAATGAGACCGAGGCTAAGCCTCTCCGAGCCAAAGCCCGGGCATACCTCCTACTGGAGGGGAAGCTCTACAAGCAGGGGGCTTCCGCCCTCCTCCGTTGCCTCCCACGGCCAGAGGGACTCCGGCTTCTCGAAGACATCCACGCAGGGAGCTGCGGCTCTCACCTAGCCCCGCGCGCCATATCGGCCAAGGCTCTTCACCAGGGCTTTTACTGGCCCACGATGATGCGCGACGTGCAAGACCTTGTCTCCGCGTGCAAGGCTTGCCAGAAGATGGCCAAGGGTTTGAACCTCCCCCCCGTAGAGCTGCAGACTATCCCCATCACTTGGCCCTTCGCGCGCTGGGGGATGGACCTCCTAGGGCCCTTCCCCCCAGCGCCCGGGGGATACAAGTATGAGGTGGTCGTGGTCGACTACTTTACTAAATGGGTGGAGGCTGAACCCTTGGTCAGCATCACATCTCGGGCGGTCCAGTGGTTTTTTTGAAAAAACGTCGTTTGACGTTTTGGTGTCCCCCGGGAAATCACTGTCGATAACGGGACCCAATTCGACTCAACATATTTCTGGGAATTTTGTGAAGGCCTGAGGCTCACCATCCACTTTGCATCAGTGGCCCACCCCCAGAGCAATGGGGCCGTCGAAAGGGTCAACGGCGTAATCCTACAAGGGTTACACCGACGACTCGAGCAAGCCGCTTCCAAACAGGGTGCGTGGGCAGAGGAGCTGCCTAGCATCCTCTGCTCAATGCGCATGTCGTGGTATTGCGAATACCCCGGCAGGTTTTGAGAATGATCCTAGCGAAGATTACGCGGCGCGGGTTGACCGGATGACCGGTCCTCCCCCGCCGGACAAGCACAAAAAATGACACACGGGTTTATACAGGTTCGGGTCCCGGTGGGGGCCCTAGTCCTATCGACGCGCTCCCGACCAGAGTCGGCTGGGGAGGCTCTCTCCGGGGGAGAAGCTTCCGGAGCACGTCTGTGAGTTTACCTATTCCAATAAAAGTGATCCGATCTTTACAACAGAGGGGTACAAGGGCTATTTATAGCCCCAAAAAGAAGCAAAAAACCTAAACTACCCCGGAAGCCACCGTCGGATTGAAGGGTAGGACCGTCCTTCTCCCGGTCAAACGCCTTGGATGCTCGACAGGTGGTCGCCAGTTCCCGAGGCGCTCCTCGCGTGACCTGCACGTGACAAACAGTTCGAGACTTTACCTTTAGGAGGGCGATGAGGCCCGGGACGGCGCCGGAGGCCAAGTCCCGGGGGCCAAAAGGCGGCGGCCGGGGAGGCCCCGGAGGCCACATCCCCGGGCCAATGGCGGCGCCTGGGACGGCGCCGGAGGCCAGGTCCCGGGGGCCAAACGGCGGCGCCTGGAGAGGGGCCGGAGGCCACGTCCCCGGGCCAATGGCAGCGCCCGGGACGGCGCCGGAGGCCAGGTCCCGGGGGCCAAATGGCGGCGGTCGGGGAGGGGCCAGAGGCCACGTCCCCGGGCCAATGGCGGCACCCGGGACGGCGCCAGAGGCCAGGTCCCGGGGGCCAAATGGCGGCGCCCGGGGAGGGGCCGGAGGCCACGTCCCCGGGCCAATGGTGGCGCCCGGGACGGCGCCGGAGGCCAGGTCCCGGGGGCCAAATGGCGGTGCCCGGGGAGGGGCCGGAGGCGACGTCCCCGGGCCAATAGTGGCGCCTGGAACTGTGCCGGAGGCCGGGTCCCGGGGGCCAAAAAGGCGGCCCCCGGGGAGGCCCCGGAGGCCACGTCCCCGGGCAATCGTGGCGCAACTTACTTGGATTTAGTCCCACGGAGATTTCCCCCAACAGCAGCCCCCCATGCACACCGGGGACGGTGCTCGAGTCCCCGGTGGGTATGGTACACCTCACCGGGAAATTCTCCGGGCCAAGCCACCGAAGCTGCGGCGCTTCGGTTCTCGTGCCCCGCCCTTAAGGCCGCGCCGTTTTGCCATAAATGCGCGCGCGGTTCGAACCGACGCCTCGGTTCTCGCGCCCGTCCCTTCATTTCCCGCGCACGGTTTGAACTTCTACGGTCCAGATTGATCCGCGGGTGCCACGTGGCGTGCATCTAGACCACGTCCCGCCCAAGGGTCGAGCGAAGACCCTTGGGGGGCCCAGAAGCTCATTCCAAACTTTCAGCCTTGGCGATTTTTGCTCTCCCGGTAGCCCTCTCCCGGTAACTCTTTCCGGTAGTTAGCTCCCGGTAGCTAACGTCCGGAAATTTTAGTAGTAGCCTCCTGCAAGGTTAGCCACCGAAAAAAAGAAGACTAACCTCATGGCACCCAAGGGTCGAGCGAAGACCACGGAAGTGCCCCCGGAGGAAATCCCTCCGGATTTCCTCTGGGCGTCGGAGTTCACGGCCGAGGACGCCGAGTCCTTGGTCGAAAGATGCGTCGTCGCGGACGGGGACATCCGAGTCCCCGTGAAGAAGGACGGAGCCCCCCGCCCCAGGCCCGGAGAGGTCGTGGCCTTCGAGGCCTTCCTGGAGGCGGGGCTCCGGCTCCCGGTGCATCCCATGCTCCGGGAGTTTTTGAAGGAGTACGGGGTGGCACTCAACCACCTCACCCCGAACGCGCTCGTCCAGATGGGCCTCTTCATCTGGCTCTACGAGACAGCGACCGGGCGGGAGCCCGCCCTTCGCGCCTTCCGGTACTTCTACGAACCGGCGGCGTGGACCTCCCACCTGGTGAAGGGGGGCCCCAAGTCCCCCTTCGGTTCGGTGATGGTCCAAATGTTGCCATCCCGGGTGATCGACTACCCGGCGGTGGCCTCCCGGGACCACTGGGGCGACTGGGTCCGGAGGTGGTTTTACCTCCGGGTCCGGGACGAGGCGGTGGTGTACGCCCCGGAGCCCCCCACCTACAGCCGGTCGTCCGCACCGAAGCCTCCGGTGTGGACGGACGAGGAGTTTGAGCTCCTCGGCAAGGTGATCCTCTCCAAGAAGACCCGCTCAACGCGGGACGCGGCCGAGGAGATGGCTCTCCTCCGGATCTCCCCCTTCTCGCGCGGGAAGAGGGGAGTCAGCATGGGCCCAGAACAGTGGCCCCCGGTGAAGCCGGTGACGCGACGTAAGCTCCGGGAACCTGCTGCATTGTATTTACGAATTTTTGAAATTTTAACTAACTCTTTACCTCTTGCAGTCCGGCCGTACCCGGCGGCGTGGGAGAAGGCGGAGAACCTCCTGGGGAGGTACTTCGCCGATGAGCACGAGCGTGTCGTGCGCGCCGTGGGGGAGGGCCCTCCCCGGAACTTGGTAGCGGCAGCCTACGGGCTAAACATAGAACTTGCGAAGCAAACACAAGTTCCACGTGTGCTTCAGCTCCTGCTCTTGAAGGTTGGAGAGCTTGTAGGCCCCCGAGCCCAGGACCGCGGAGATCCTGTAGGGGCCCTCCCACTAGGGGGAGAGCTTACCCTGGGCCTAGGGGTCCGTCACACGCTTGAGGACAAGGTCCCCAAGGCGGAAAGTCCTCTAGCGCACGCGCTGATTGTACGCGCGCACCATTTCTTGCTTGTAGATGGCGTGGCGGAGGAGCGCTCGGTCGCGTTCCTCCTCCACGAGGTCGATCTCTAGACGCCGGTTGACCTCGTTGGCCTGGTACGCTGCGGGCGTGGCTCCCTCCAGGAGCTCGACCCGCAGTGACCGGAAGCCGATCTCCGGGGGGAGGACTGCCTCCGCCCCGTAGACCAGGGAGAAGGGAGTACACCCCGTCGCCCGGGACGGGGTCGTGCGCATGGAGCAGAGGATGCTAGGGAGCTCCTCTGCCCATGCACCCCGCTTAGAAGCGGTTTGCTCGAGTCTCCGGCGCAACCCCTGTAGGATCACGCCGTTGGCCCTCTCAACAGCCCCATTGCTCCGGGGATGGGCCACTTAGGCGAAGTGGATGACGAGCCCCAGGCCTTCGCAGAATTCCCGGAAATAAACCGAGTCGAATTGGGTCCCGTTGTCCACGGTGATTTCCCGGGGGACGCCAAAACGACATACGACGTTTTTCCAAAAAATCCGCTGAATGGCCCGGGACGTGATGCTGGCCAAAGGCTCCGCCTCAACTCACTTTGTAAAATAGTTGACTGCGACTACCGCATACTTGTATCCCCCGGGCGCTGGGGGGAAGGGCTCTAAGAGGTCCATCCCCCAGCGCACAAAGGGCCAAGTGATGGGGATTGTCTGCAGCGCTATAGGGGGGAGGTTCGAGCCCTTGGCCATCTTCTGGCATGCCTCGCACGCGGAGACAAGGTCTCGCGCGTCGCGCATGACCGTGGGCCAGTAGAAGCCTTGTCGGAGGGCCTTGGCCGCGATGGCACGCGGGGCTAGGTGAGAACCACAGCTCCCCGCGTGGATGTCTTCGAGAAGTTGGAGTCCCTCCGGCCGGGGGAGGCAGCGCAGGAGGGCGGAAGCCCCCCGCTTGTAGAGCCTCCCCTCCAGCAGGAGATATGCCCGGTCTTTAGCCTGGAGGCGTTTAGTCTCGGTCTCACTAGGAGGGTCCCCCTCCCCCTTCATGAAGGAGATGAGGGGGTCCATCCAAGACGGAGTCCGGATGATCTCGGCGACCTCCGGGGCATGAGGCTCGTCGCCCGTGTCCGGGGAGGCCACCAAGGGCTTCGTGATGATCTCCAGGAAAGCCCCCTTGGGGAGCGATTCCCGGGCGCTTGCCGCCCGGGCCAAGGCGTCGGCCCGGTCATTGTCCCTCCGTGCGATATGCCTCTCCATCTTTCGCACTTCCTGCAAATAAAGACTTAAGTTTGCGTCATGGCACAGGTAAGACTTGTCCATTTGGCAAACTACGAGCTGAGAATCTCCCTTGACTAGGAGGCGCCGGATCCCCAAAGAGCGCGCGAGGCGCATCCCGAGGAGCAAAGCCTCGTATGCGGCGACGTTGTTGGTTGCGGGGAACTCGAGCCGCGCGGCGTACTCGAGTTCCTTCCCCTCGGGGCTCCGGAGGACTACTCCCGCACCAGCCCCGGCGAGACACAGCGACCCATCAAACATAAGGGTCCAATGATCACTGCGTCGGGGCGGTACAGGGAGATCTTCGTCCCCGGACCCAGAGGCGGGAGTCCACTCTGCGACGAAGTCGGCGAGGACCTGCGACTTGATGGCGGAGCGGCCGGTAAGGGACAGGGAGAAGGGGGCGAGCTCGGCCCCCCACTTCCCGATCCGGCCGGTGGCTTCCTTGTTCCGCAGTACCTCCCCAAGGGGGAGGGACGACGGGACGGTGATGGGGTGCCCCAGGAAGTAATGCTGAAGCTTCCGGGACGTCATGAGGAGGGCGTAGCAGATTTTCTCCATCTCCGTGTACCAAGTTTTGGCCCCTTGGAGGGCCTCACTCACGTAGTACACTGGACGCTGCTGCCCCCCTTGCTCCTTTACCAAGACCGCGCTGACGACGACAGGGGTCACGGCGAGGTAGAGGAGTAAGGGCTCTTCCGGAGACGGACTCACGAGCATTGGAGGGCTCGTGAGGTACTTCTTGAGGTTGTCGAACGCCTCCTAGGCCTCGGGGGTCCAGCGGAACCCCTCGAGCCCTCGGAGGATCTTGAAGAACTGGAGGCCCCGCTCCCCCGACCGGGAGACAAAGCGGCTGAGTGCGGCTAGGCGGCCGGAGAGCCGCTGGACATCCTTGACGGAGCGCGGCGGGGGCATATCTAGGAATGCCCAGATCTTCTCGGGGTTCGCCTCAATGCCCCGCTGGGACACGAGGAAACCTAGGAGCTTCCCCCTGCGCACCCCGAAGGCGCACTTCTCCGGGTTGAGTTTGAGCCCGAACGTGCGGAGGTTGCGGAAGGTTTCAGCCAGGTCGTCGATGTGGGAGGCTGCGCGGGGGCTCTTGACGACCGCATTGTCTACGTAGACTTCAACGTTGCGGCCGACTTGCTCTTTGAAAACCAACGTCATGAGGCGCTGGAAGGTCACCCCCGCGTTCTTGAGCCCGAAGGGCATATGGACGTAGCAGAAGGTTCCGAGGGGAGTAATAAAACTCGTCTTTTCCTCGTCCCCTTCCGCCATCCGGACTTGATGGTAGCCCGAGTAGGCGTCTAGGAAGCTCATGAGCTCGCACCCTGCAGTGGAGTCAACGAGCTGATCAATCCGCGGGAGCGGGAAGTTGTCTTTGGGGCAGGCGCGGTTAAGGTCGGTGAAGTCCACGCACATCCGCCACCTGCCGGTTGATTTCTTGACGAGGACGGGGTTCGCGAGCCACTTGGGGTGCAGGACCTCCCGAATGAACCCCGCCTCTCGGAGCCGGGTGATCTCCGCCTTGATTGCCTCCTGGCGCTCGAGGGAGAGTTTTCGCAGCTTCTGTTTGACCGGGGGGTGACCGGGGGCCACTGCAAGCTTGTGCTCAATGACCTCCCGGGCGACGCCCCGCATGTCCGAAGGCTTCCACGCAAAAACATCGGAGTTTTTGCGCAGAAAAGCCGCAAGTTGCGCTGCGTGCTCCTCGGGGAGCTCCGCCCCAATCTGACCGGGGACAGCAGGACCTTCCGGAGGCCCCCTTCCGGACGCGGCTTGAGGAGGGGCCTCCTGGGCGATGGCACAACAGAGTCTAGTTCCGGGGGAGAAGCCTCCCCCCCGGGCCTCTTTATGAGGTTGACTCTTCCAATTGTGGCCGCAGCGCGCTCGTATAGAGCACGGGCCATGTCTTGGTCTCCCCAGACGTTGATCACACCATGCGGCTCGGGGATCTTCATGCAGAGATAGTTTTGATGGGTGGCAGCCCCCAGCCGGTTGATTGTGGTCCTCCCCATTATCGCATTGTAGGAGGAGGGGAGGTCCAGTACGTCGATGCGAACCAGCTCGGTCCGGTAGTTCTCCGGGGTGCCGAAGGTCATTGGAAGATCTACTTTGCCCATGGGGTGGATCGCCTTCCCCGGGACAAAACCTTGCAGGGGCCCAGCGGAGGGCTGCAGGAGCTTCTCATCCACCTGCATTTCTTTGAAGGCCTTCAGGAATAGGACATCGGCGGAGCTCCCGCCGTCCACCAGGATACGGGCCAGATGGCAGTTGTAGATGGTCGCGGAGACAATGAGCGCGTCGTCGTGGGGGAAGCGAACCCCCCGTGCGTCTTTTGCCGTGACGGTGAGGGGGACGTCCGACCACTTTGGTCGCGGGGACGTGTGTAGCACCCCCACAACCTTGACCTCGCGCGCATACTCCTTACGCTGGCGCTTAGAGTCCCGCCCGGAGGCAGATCCTCCCACGATGACGTTGATGTGCCGCTGCGAAGTTTGAAAGGGGAGAGCTTCTGAAGGCTCCCCCTCCTGCGTCTGCTAACCCCCCGTGGGAGCGGGAAGGGCCGGAACAGCTGGCCGAGGGGGCAAGGAGGCCGGAGTCCCCCCCCCTGCCCGCGCTGGTCGAGGAAGTCCGCAAAGTGCTGCAGCAGCTGGCTACAATCTCTGGTAGCGTGGGTATTGGACCTGTGGAAGCTGCACCATGGTCCTTCCCGCCTTCTCCCAGCGGGAAGACTGTCCTCCCACATGGCCCTTCGGCTTGGGGAAGGGGCGGTTGCCCCTCTGGGGGTCGCGCGAGCCTCCTCCGCCCTCGAGGACAAAGGTGTCCCGAGGCCGTGGCTCGCTACGGCCCCCCTGCCTGGGGCGTTTGGGCGGATCCCTGGCCCCCCGGTCGACGGGGGCGGGAGCCCCCTGGGTCTTCTTCCAGATGTCGTCTTCCTCCGCCCGAGCGTACTTTTCGAGCACGTTGAAGAGCTCGTCGGCGGAAGAAGGGCAGCTCCGGGAGAGCCTTCGGTGGAGCTCCCCCGGGAGGATGCCGCTTTTGCAGGCTTCGATGACCGTAGAGTCGGGGACGTGGGCCACTTTGCTCTTCACCTGAGCAAAGCGCTTGAAGAAGCTTCTGATGGTTTCCCCGGTCCTCTGCCGGATGGTGTACAGCTGCGAGGAGTCCAGGGGACGCACGTAGTTCCCCTGGAAGTTGGCACAGAACTCCCGCTTGAGCTGCGAGAAAGACTTGATGGAGCCCGCCTTCAGGTTGTAGAACCAGGAGCAGGCAATGCCGGAGAGGTAGAGGGGGAACACGTTGCACTGTACCGTCTCGTCCCCCCCGGCCGCGGAGATCACTGTGGAGTAGACCTGCACAAACTCGTAAGGGTCTGCCTCACCGTTATAGTGCTCGATGTGCGGAGGGCGGTAGGGCCACGGCCATCGGATGCTGCGAAGTCTTCGGCACAGGGGCTGGTTATCCCCCTGCACTTCCTGGGGAGAGCCCCGGTCGCTGTCTTCTTTTACGGGACCTTCGTTGTCTGAGTCTGGAAGCGGTCCAAGAGGTCCGCCAGAATGGCGGTGGCGACGCTTTTCCTCCGGGCCGGGACTGAGTTCCCGGACGTCCGGGCTCTCCGCCGGAGAGGTTGGCTCTTCAGCGGGTCTCTTCCCCTGGCCGGTGCGAGAGCGAGGCTCCCCGCACCTGCGGCCGGGGGGAAGTTCTTCCCCGCGCTCTGGTGAACGCATTCGCTCGACCTCCCCCCGGGTGAAACGGACCTGTCCCGCCGTGGGAGGGAGCTCATGCGCTGTAGCTGCCGGCCCGGAGGCTTCCGGAGCCGGTTGGGGGGAGCCCCCCGCGACAGCCCCCGGGACCAGAAAGGGGGAAGCCCCTGTATTATCCGGAACCGGGGAGGGGGCGCCCACGGCGACGCTTGGAACCAAAGTGGAGGGGGCCCCGGTGGCCACGACCGGAACCGGGAAGGGGGCAGGCCCTGTAACACCCGGAACCGGCGAAGGGGGGGACCCCCGCGGCGATGTCCGGAACCGGGGAGCCCATGCGGGGGGAAGTCCGCTGCGGCACGGGGGCTGCTCTGTCAACCGCCCCCGGTGCGGTAAACGCGCCGCGGGGGGCGGGACTAGCTCCCGGCGTAGGGTGAACCCCCGGCATGAAGTGGGCTCCCGGCCCCGGGAATAGGCCAGGGACGGGGTAACCCCCTGGTGCCACCAAGGGCCCCGGCATGAAATAACCTCTCGGCACCGGGACGGGCCCGGGTGCCGGGAAGGGTCCGGGCGTATATCCCGCAGGGGGAGGGAACCCCCCGGCAGGATCATACGGGGCGGACAACCCCCCGGAAGCCGGAGGGGCCGCTGGGTAACCCATAAACGGGGGCATGTTCCCCGGATACGGGTGTGACGCAAATGTGGGGGCCGGAGGCCGCGCCAACACGCTAAGGAGCTCGTCCATAGAGCGCTGAGCGCGGAGCTGGCATTCCACGAGAGCTTCGAGCAGGGCGTCCCGGGGAGCCGGGGGAGCCGTCGGGGGGAGGCTGGTCCCGGCCGAGGTCCCCGCGGTCACCGGGAACGACCTGGAGGTGGAAGCACCTAAGTTAAGAGGAAAAGAGGGAGGTGGTACCTGGGCCAGGTCGCCTCCGGAAGGGACCGCCGGGACAGCAGTGTCCCGGGCGGACGGCGCCGGGTCTCCAAGACTCGGGTCACCGGGAAGGGTGCGAGCCCTTGTTCTTGGGGGAGCCATGGCATCTTGTCACGAGTCCCCACGGTCGGCGCCAACTGTCGTGGTATTGCGAATACCCCGGCAGGTTTTGAGAATGATCCTAGCGAAGATTACGCGGCGCGGGTTGACCGGATGACCGGTCCTCCCCCGCCGGACAAGCGCAAAAAATGACACACGAGTTTATACAGGTTCGGGTCCCGGTGGGGGCCCTAGTCCTGTCGACGCGCTCCCGACCGGAGTCGGCTGGGGAGGCTCTCTCCGGGGGAGAGGCTTCCGGAGCACATCTGTGAGTTTAGCTATTGCAATAAAAGTGATCTGATCTTTACAACAGAGGGGTACAAGGGCTATTTATAGCCCTAAAAAGAAGCAAAAAACCTGAACTACCCCGGAAGCCACCGTCGGATTGAAGGGTAGGACCGTCCTTCTCCTGGTCAAACGCCTTGGATGCTCGACAGGTGGTCGCCAATTCCCGAGGCGCTCCTCGCGTGACCTGCACGTGACAAACAGTTCGAGACTTTACCTTTAGGAGGGCGATGAGGCCCGGGACGGCGCCGGAGGCCAGGTCCTGGGGGCCAAAAGGCGGCGGCTGGGGAGGCCCCGGAGGCCACATCCCCGAGCCAATGGCGTCGCCCGGGGCGACGCCGGAGGCCAGGTCCCGGGGGCCAAACAGCAGCGCCCGGAGAGGGGCCGGAGGCCACGACCCCGGGCGAATGGCGGCGCCCGGGACGGCGCCGGAGGCCAGGTCCCGGGGGCCAAATGGCGGCGCCAGGGGAGGGGCCGGAGGCCACGTCCCCGGGCCAATGGCAGCGCTCGGGACGGTGCCGGAGGCCAGGTCCCGGGGGCCAAATGGCGGCGCCCGGGGAGGGGCCGGAGGCCACGTCCCCGGGCCAATGGCGGCGCCCGGGACGGTGCCGGAGGCCGGGTCCCGGGGGCCAAAAAGGCGGCGCCCGGGGAGGCCCCGGAGGCCACGGCCCCGGGCAATCGTGGCGCAACTTACCTGGACTTAGTCCCGCAGAGATTTCCCCCAACAACGCACAACTCCAAGCCGGGCGACGGGACGTACTCCCTTTTCCCTGGTATATGGGACTGAGGCAGTCCTCCCCCAGGAGATGGGCTTTCGGTCGCTGCGAGTCGAGCTCCTAGATGGGGCTACGACCGCAGCGTACCAAGCCAATGAAGCCAATCAACGACTGGAGGTCGATCTCGTCGAGGAGGAACGCGACCGAGCGCTCCTTCGCCACGCCATCTACGAGCGCAAAATGGCGCGCGCATACAACCATTGCATGCGCGAGAGAGCTTTTCACCTTGGGGACCTCGTCCTCAAGCGCGTCACCGACCCCCAAGCCCAGGGCAAACTCTCCCCCAAATGGGAGGGCCCCTACAGGATCTCGGCTGACCTGGGCTCGGGGGCTTACAAGCTCTCCAACCTTCAAGAGCATGAACTAAAGCACATGTGGAATTTGCGTTTACTTCGCATGTTTTATGTCTAGCCTACATGGGCTCGTCCCCTCCCTAGAGCGATTACGCCGAAGGGGGAAGGGGGACCTTGTACTCACTGTCCCCTCCCCCTGAGCGATTACGCCAGAGGGGGAGGGGGGACGTTATAATCACCGTTCCCTCCCCTTTCGTGATTTCGCGGGGGAGGCGTTGTATTTTGGTTCATTGTTAATAGAACTGGATTTTTCTTCAGCTGTCTCAATGCAGGTTTTTTACACTACCGTCTCTTACGGCGATGCCCTCCCCGTGAGGATGCACTATTAACGAGGATGCCCTCCCCGTGAGAAAGTGGGCTATCACGACCCAACAATTCCCTACAACGGGAGTCCCACTCGCGTAGGGCGGCTTACGATCACCCCTCGTGGACTGAGGGTGTAAGCGGCAACCCGGTCCTCAAGGACTGCGGTAACGAGTCAATTTGGGAGACTAGTCCCCTACCCAAACACTTAGACCTGTCATCGGGCACATCCTCCTCCGGGAGTCGATTTTCTCCTCAGAGACGGAGTTCTTGGATATTCTTTCTCGGAGATGTTATTCCCGGCTCCCCGTTTTCACGGCGAACGGACGGGTCTCCCCGAAAAATTACCTCCGGAAATTTCGTCTCGGAGTTTCTTGGATGTTCTTCCCCAGAGACCTTATTCTCTGCTCTCCGTTTTCATGGTTACTGGGGGGGGTCTCTCCAGGAAAATTTCCCGGACACCCGGCTCCCTGTTTCCACGGCGACCGGAAAGTTAACAGGAAAATCTTGGATTTTGGATCTTCTCGGACGTCTTTTTTGGCCCCCTCCAGAAATTTCGTCTTGGACTTTCTCGGACGTTTCTTCCCGGAGACCTCATTCCCAGCTCCCCATTTTCACAGCAACTGGAGAGCTCCCGGAAAAATCTCCCAGAAAAACTGAAATTTCTAACTTGGGAAAAATTCTTAAGCAACGGGTCTTCTTCCCGGGAGCTTTGTTACCCCCACAGCACGCGGAGGTGCCCTCCGGCCCACTGTGGAGGGGGGGATAAGAAGCACCCGGGAATCACACCGTTCCGTACCTTCAAAAATAAACGGGCCAAACTTAGCTCTATCGAAGAAATTTCAAAAACTCAACTTTATTGATCATTCAACCAGAGGACATCTTCCCCCTCCGGTGGGCACCGCTACATCGGATACGATACAACCCGGATTATAACCGGGAAAGTCTACATCCTAAAGCACCTAAGCCTAATAATCTTAGAGACCTTCAGATAGCTCCCGGGTCAGGTTCCGGTACAAGCCGCGTATGCGGCGCTTGGCTTCCCGGAGCAGGTCCTCGGGCCAATACTTGTAGCCCGCCGGTGGAAGTATCCGAAGAGGGGGAATCATTTGGGACCCCAGACGCGGAGGGGGTAGTTCAGCGCGATGATTATCGAAGTTGTCCAGGTGCCACTCCGGATGCCATTGCAACCGGATTGGCTCCCGGACAACGCCCCGATGCGTTTTTCGGAGAAGAGACTCAACAAGATTAAAGCGGCCTGAGTGTCCCCCGGGCGGCACCCACCGGGGCTCAAAGGCCCCACCCCTAGGGAACCTCTTCCGGACCTTCACCCGGGAGTAACCTCTCGGGAAGCCTAGTACAATGCACTCATAGACTTAGAAAAATTTCAATTTCTATTGCATTCAAAATATTTTCGTACAAGTGTCCGGGGCTTCCTCTAAGAAGCTACCGGGAACAAAAAACCTAAAAAACAAAAAGGGGTCCTATCTAGACCCGGGGGAGGCTCATACTTGATCATTGGCGTCCTCCCGCCGGAGCCGATGCATCCGCTCCCGGTCGTAGAAGCCCCTGGCAAGCTGCTCCACCTCCCGGCCCGAGGGCTTCAAAAACTCCAGGAAGCTCCGGGGAATGCGGCCCCCGATAGCCCGGGCGCCCACCCCCCGGTGCTCCACGAGCCCGGCCGCGGCTGCCACCACGGGGATCGCCCGGCCTCGCGCTCGGGCATTAGTGGCCTCCGGGATCACGGAGACTTGTGCATTGAGAAAATGCACAGCCTCCGCAAAAGTCGCCAGGAGCGCCTCGGCGCCGCTCCCGGAACCTAGGCTCACGCCAAGGCCCTCGAGGGCCGAACAGACGGAGTGGCCCTCGTCTGTCACCGCCTGGACGCTCGAGCCCTCGAGCTCCCAGAGGGCGTCCTCCTTCGCCTTGGCCTCCCGCCGAAGACGGTCATTGGTGGTCTCGGAAGCGTGGATTTGAGCCCGGACCCGGGCCAACTCCCGGAGGGCATCGTCCCGCTGCTCCTGGTAGGCGGCGGCCCTCTCCTCCGCTTCCTTGAGTGCCTGGCCGAAGCGCCTCTCGAGCCCCCAGGTAATGGCGGCCCCCTACAAGCTCAAGAGTTAGAAAAAATTTGAGTTGGGGGGGGGGCCGAAGGAGAACACCCACCGGTTCGGGGAGATACCTGGATTTGGAGAGATTGAAGCTCCCCAAAATGCTCGCGGAGCATCCCTTCCAAGACGTAGGCCTAGACCTTCCGGGTCTGCAGGCCCTCCGCGTAATGATCGACCTCCCCCGCGGAAAGCAAGGGGGTCTCCCTCCCGGTGCCGGACCCGTCACGGCCGATGACGGGCCCCCGGACATGAGTCGCCAGGGTAATGTGGACCGGGGTAGCGGTGGCCGGCATCTTCGTCGCCGAGGACATGGCCTCCGAAGAAGTTGCCGAGGAGCTCTCTGAGGGGGTCCCTCCCCCGGGGGGGGGGGGGATCAGGAGCCCCTTTCCCTTCCCAGGATGTGGGGCCCCCTAGACCTCCGTCTCCGGAGGGACCTCATAGACCGAGGGGCTCCCCGCTCGTCTACCGGCCACTCTACACTCGGGGGCAAGGCCTCCGCGAACCAGACTTCCGGCCTCTCCGGCTCCAGTGGCGCCGGGCCCGCCAGGAGGGCTATCGCTGAAGGTGGCGATGGGGCGTAGTCCGCCGAATCGGACTCCCCCCTGTCTACGGCTGGTCCCTTCCCCCGAGCCTCGGTGGGGCTCTCCGGGGGAGGGGGGTTGTTTCCTTCCAGGCCGGCGCCTACGCGCGCCAGGTCCCGGGGGTCTCGTCCCGGGCCTGCACCGGCATGGAGCCCGGTGTCGTTGACGGACCGGGGGCTTTCTGAGCCCTAGCCTTCTTCGGCTCAGAGCCCCCGGTACCCTCCCTTCCCCTCTTGTGGGAACCGGGGGTAGGGAGGGGCTTCCTTTCCGGTAGCCTTAGCCTGAAGGCCTCGCCTACCAGGTTCCGAGGAGGGCCCTCCCCCACGACGCGCAGGATGCGCTCTTGCTCGTTGACGTAGTACCTCCCGAGGAGGTTCTAAGCCTTCTCCCGGGCCGCCGAGTACGGCCGGACTGCGAAAGGTAAGAGTTAGAAAAATTTAAGCGAAATGGACTAAGTCATCGGGAACTTACGTCGGGTCATCCGCTTCTGCGGGGGCCGTTGGGCCGGGCACATTCTGATCCCCCTCCTCCCGTGCGAGAAGGGGGAGATCTTCAAGAGCGTTAGCTCCTCGGCGGCGTCCCGCATAGTGCGGACGCCCCGGGAAGCGACGACCTTGCCGAGGAGCCTTAGCTCCTCCTCCGTCCACACAAGGGGCTTCGGGGCGGACAACCGGCTGTAGGTGGGGGCCTCCGGGGAGTACACCACCTCATCGTCCTGGACCCGGAGGTAGAACCACTTCCGGATCCAGTCCCCCCAGTGGTCCCGGGAGACTACCACCAGGTACTCAGCTACCCGGGACGGTAGTAGCTGGATCATCACTGAGCCAAAGGGGGACTTTGGCCCTCCCTTGACCAGGTGGAAGCTCCTCGCCGCCGGCTCGTAGAAGTAGCGGAACGCCCGGAGCGTGGGCTCCCGTCCGATAGCCGTCTCGAAGAGCCATATGAAGAGGCCCATCCGGATGATGGCGTTCGGCGTGAGGTGGTTCAGTGCCACCCCATACTCCTTCAGAAACTCCCAGAGCAAAGGATGCACCGGGAGCCGGAGCCCCGCCTCGAGGAAGGCCTCGAAAGCCATGACCTCTCCGGGCCTGGGGTGGGGGGCTCCGTCTTAATTCGCGGGGATCTGGACGTCCCCGTCTGCGATGATCCCCCGGTCGACTAGGGACTCCAAGTCCCCGGTCGTGAACTCGGAGGTCCAGAGCAAGTCCGCGGTGACTTCCTCCGGGGGCACCTCCGCGGCCTTGGCTCAGCCCTTGGGTCCCATCAGCTTTTATCGGTGGCTTAGGTTTCAGGAACTGGGGGGAACCTAAGGGTTCCGAAGGCTAAGCTTCCGGAAACTAGCTACCGGGAGAGGGCTACCGGGAGAGCTAAGGGCGCTAATGGCTTGAAGGTTTGAAAGTTTGGAATGAGCTCTACGGGCCCCACGAGGCCCTATTTATAGAGGAGAAGCATGGCCCCGATGGGCACCACATGGTCCTTCGTGGTACATCCGCGCCGTTGGAATTCAAACAGCGCACAGGAAACGAGGGGACGGGCGCGCGAAATGAGGCATCGGTTCAAACCGCGAGCCGCCATTTGCCCGGGGACAAGGCCCCCGGTGCCTGTCCCGGGCGCCGCCATTTTCCTGGGGACAAGGCCCCTAGTGCCTACCACGGGTGCCTCCTTTTGCCTGGGGACAAGGCCCCGGAAGCCTACCCCGGGCGCCGCCATTTTCCCGGGGACCAGGCCCCGGGTGCTTGTCCTGGGGGCCACCTTTAGCCCAGGGACAAGGCCCCCGGTGCTTGTCCCGGGCGCCACCTTTAGCCCAGGGACAAGGCCCCTGGTGCCTATCCCAGGCGCCGCCATTTGCCCGGGGACAAGGCCCCCGGTGCCTGCCTCGGGCGCCGCCTTTAGCCCGAGGACAAGGCCCCTGGTGCCTATCCCAGGCGCCGCCATTTGCCCGGGGACAAGGCCCCCGGTGCCTGCCTCGGGCGACGCCTTTAGCCCGGGGACAAGGCCCCCGGTGCCTGCCCCCGGCGCCGCCATTTGCCCGGGGACAAGGCCCCCGGTGCCTTTCCGGGGCGCCGCCTTTAGCCCGGGGACAAGGCTCCCTGTTCCTGTCCCGGTCTCTGGTCTCGGGTCGCGTGCAGGTCACGAGAGGAGCGCCTCGGAATCAGGGAACACCTGTCAAGCATCTGAGGCGTCTGGCCGGGAGAAGGATGTTGCTACCCCTCGATTCAACAGTGGCAGGCAGGGTAGTTTAGTCTTTTTGCTTCTTTTGGGGCTATAAAAACCCTTGTACACCTCTTGTAAAAGACAATTGGCTCATTATTGCTAGAATAGACAATCTCACAGGTGTGCTCTGGAGCCATCTCTCCCCAAGAGAGCTCCCCCAGCCGACTCCGGTCGGGAGCACACTGACAGGATTAGGGCCCCCACCGGGAGCCGAACCTGTATAACCCTCGTGTCATTTGTTGTGCTTGCCCGACGGGGGAGGACCGGTCACCCGGTCAGCCCGCGTCGTATTTTCTTCACTAGGATCGTTCCACAAAACTTGCCGGGGTATTCGTAATACCACGACAAGATCATTGGGGGGACTTGATCCGGTGATGGTTCTGTCTCTGGGTCCGGGACTCCGGGGTCACTTACTCCCCGGAGACCCCCTCCTACTGCCACTTGTCTACCCCCAATCCCCCAGTTTGGACCGCCGAGGAGTTGAAGCTCCGCAACAAGATGGTGGGCGCCCGGGGCCGGAGGTCCATGAGGGACCTCGCGGAGGAGCTGGCACTCCTGAAGCTCTCCCCCTTCTCGCACGAGAAAAGGAGGATCGGGATGTGCCAGGAACACCGGACCCCGCTGAAGCTGGTGGCCCGACGAAAGTATCCGATGACCCCTTTCTTAGTCTTTGGCATTTCGGCTAACACTTTTGTATTTTTGTAGTCCGGTCGTACCCGGCCTCCCGGGAGAAGGCGGAGAACCTCCTCGACAGGTACTACACCGACGAGAACGAGCGCGTCGTGCGTGTCATCGGGGAGGGCTCTCCTCGTAACTTGGTGGCGGAAGCCTTCGGGCTGAAGTTACTGAGAGGGAGCCTCTCCCACCCCCGGCTCTCATAAGCGGGGAAAAGAGGCCACCGGTGGCCCCGAGACAAAACGCGCCAAGACGCGCAAGGCCTCGGGCCCGACCACGACGCCGGGCACTATGCCCCCGAAGGCCCCAGGGGTGGTCCCCGGGCTGGGGTGCACGGAAGCTACTCTGGGGGGTGGGGCGATGCCGCCCCTCCCAGAGGGGGAGCTCTCCGCCAGCCCAGGGATGACGGCGGAGTTGATGCACCTCCTCGACACATCCACCGATCCCAGCGAGAAGGGGGGCGGCCAATGACGGGGTGGCGTCCGACTCGGCGAACTACGCCCCCTCGCCTTCTCCGGTGTCCGCACCTCCGGCGGCTATGGAGCCGGAGAACCTGGAGCGTCCGGAGGTGCGCTTCGCGGAGACGTCCCCCTCGCGCCTCCACTGGCTGGTGGACGAGGGGGTGAGCCCCTCGGCCAGACCGGTGAAAGGGATCTAGGATATCGACTAGAGGGGGGTGAATAGGCGATTTTAGCAAATTATCAATTAATCAAACAATTAATAGTAAATGAGAGCAAATAATTAACACAAGATGAACGAAGAACAATTTTAACACAAGGATATATCCCGTGGTCTCGGTGATTTGCCGATCACCCCTAATCCACGTTGAGCCAAACTCAAATCTCTAACCGCTTCTCTATCTAGTCAACCTTCTCTCGAGAAGTGACCTATATCTTGAGCCGGATTAGTGTGATGAGTTATCAAAACCTCGATTTCACTAAGGATGCACTTTACCGCTCCGGCAAGGCGTGCTCAACCCTTTCACAAGACGTTTTGAGGCTTCTTCACAATATTCCTTGAAGAGCTCTCCAAAACCTTTCTCCTAGCCGTCTAGGAGCCAGCAAACTCCAAGAGTAACAAGCCGGTGATGATCACTTAGCCTTCTTCTAGTGCCACAAGGTTGATTTAATGATCTAGATGCAATGCACTAGAAGATCTCAAATGCACACTCTCACAAATTCGAGAATTTGAACACTAGAGTGTATGAAACGTGCTTAAGCTCTCAAGGATGATGACAATGCTCAAGATTATGACAAAAAGTTATGAACAGGGCCGTGCATGGGAGTATATATACCCCCCACAATAAATATAGCCGTTACAGGCCGTTGGGAGAAAAAGATCACCTGGCGGTCAGACCGCAGGTATAAGCTCGGTCAGACCGCCGCAATTGCAATGGCATTAAACAGGCGCAATAAATGCACAACTGCCCTTGTCAAGCACATACACGGTCAGACCGGAGCCTATTTCGGTCAGACTGTGAAACTGTCCAGAGACGACCTAGTTTCTGGACACTTTATACGGTCAGGCCGATAAATACGGACAGACCGGCCATACGGTCAGACTGTAGTTCAAAAACACGGTCAGACCGATTTCTCGGTCAGACCGTCATAACACAAAACATCAGAAAGATAGATCAAGAGGTTCCAGGAGACTGACTTAGGTCTTAACTACGGACAGTCCGACCTTTTAAAGGAATACACTATACTTTGACATAATGTCGGTCAGTCCGAGACCTTATTCGGTCAGTCCGTCTATTCAGTCAAACCGGTCTAACAAACGGTCAGACCGACTGAGACAGTGCTGAGTAGAAATGAGCTGAAACAAGCATTTTCAAAGTATATGACCTTCTAGTATGCAATGCAAGTTGATTTTAAGATTTGTGGCACATAGATGAAGTATTTTGTGATACACCACATGCTCCTCTCAATAGTACGGCAACTATCCTAAAATCCGGTCAAAAATTCTTCTCTAATCACCTTAGACCGGTAAAAATGGAAAAGACCCTATTTCGTACCTTTGCCCTTTTGATCAATGCCCTTTCTTCATCATGAGGCTCTTTCTTTGTCTTTCATTAACCTATCTTTTAAGTATCTTCTTAACACAACTAGGCAGGTAATGTTAGTATAGCATTTGTAGTTGTCATTAATTACTAAAACACTCTTTAGGGGCCTAGAAGCTACAACCGGTCCAGATGGCATTGGGTGTCCTGCAGCCCCGGAGGGGCAAGGGGCTCCTAATCCCTCCCAAGGGCCACGTTCTCTCCGGGAGCTCATTCTCTGACTCCTCAGAGACCGAGTCTTCAGCAACGAGCACCGCGGCCAGGACCGAACAGGTCCACATCACACGCAGGGACGGCTGGAGGGGACGCGCCGGCCGGGACGGGTTCGATGCCGTTGGGAGGGAAACCCCCCTGTTGTCCCCGGGTGAGGCCCGGAGATTCGCCTCGGGCCTCCAGACCCGGAAGGTCCAGGCCTACATCCAGCAGGAGACCATCCGCGAGCATTGCTCTGAGCTGATCTCGTTCCATCTCTAGGTGAGTGCACTTTCAAGTCGTCCGGTGACTTTCTCCCAGAGGTTTCAGTTATGCTTTTGCGTTCGTCTAATCTTTGGGTTCATAGGGGGCGGCCATCGCTCAGGGGGTCAAAGCGCACTTCGTGGCGGCGCTACAAGTGGCCGAACATATTGCCGCCACCTTCAATGCTAGGAGGGACGAGGCCCTCCGGGAATTGGCCAAGGTCTAGGCCGAGTCCTCACTTCGGAGGACGCCAAATCTCACCTCCAGAGGGAGTCGGAGGCAAAGGACAGCACCCACCAGGAGCTGGAGGACTCTAGCTCTCGGCCCAGGAGGTGGCTTTGGCGCAGCACCAGCCACGTTCACGAAGGGTATACGCTTTCTCAATGTGCAAGTCTCCATGATCTCGGAGGCTGCCGACGCCTGGGCCTAGGGCCAGGCGGTCCCTGTGGTGGCCGTAGCACGGCTCTCTTGGAGCACTGAGGGACCGGCCCTCGGGCATTCGGAGGCCAGCTGCCCCCCAGCTTCCCCGACTTCTTCGAGCCGCAGCGGCGGGAGTTGGCAGGGGGCTTCTACGACCGGATCATCCGGGCTCCATTCCCAGCTCCGGCACCCCCGAGGGCCGACGTCCCGGCGGTGAGAGAGACCTCCCGGTGGGGGGGGGAGCGGCGATGAGCAAGTATGAATCCCCCCCCCCCCCGGGCCTTTAGATAGGTCCCTTTCTTTGATAGGCTTTTTGCTCTGAGTAGCTTCTTAGAGGAAGCACGGAGAATTGTACATCCTTTACTTGGTGAAATGGAAAGATGATTTTTTTTTGCTAAGTCTTGTTTCGTCGTGAGAAGGCGCTCCGGGAGCTCACTTCCGAAGGAGGGTTCCAGAGGCTTAAGCGCATTAGCCCGGGGGGCTCCCCGGAGGCTCAGGAGCTCACTCTTGAGAAGGGGCTTCTGGGTCCCGGGGGACGTAGCCCGGGGGATTCCCAGGTGGCCTTAACTTTGTTAAAGCTCACCACCGGGAGATGTGCTCGTAGTGCTCCCCGGGAGCCAATACGGCTGCGGTGGCTCCCGGAGTGGCACTTAGATAATTCTTGTTGGGGGAAATCTCCGCGGGACTAAGTCCAGGTAAGTTGCGTCACATTCACCCGGGGACGTGACCCTCTGGGGCCTTCCCGGGCGCCACCTTTTGGTTCCCGAGACCTAGGCTCCGGCGCCGGTCCCGGGTGCTGCCATTTGCCCGGGGACGTGGCCCTCCTGGGCTTGTCCCGGGCGCCGCCTTTTGGCTCCCGGGACCTGGCCTCCGGCACCGGTCCCGGGCGCCGCCATTTGCCCGGGGACGTGGCCTCCGGTGCCTGCCCCGGGCGCTGCCTTTTGGCTCTCGGGACCTGGCCCCGAGGGCCTGTCCCGGGCGCCGCCATTCGGCTTCCGGGACCCGACCTCCGGCGCCGGTCCCGGGCGCCGCCATTTGCCCGAGGACGTGGCCTCCAGTGCCTGCCCCGGGCGCCGCCTTTTGCCCGGGACATGGCCTCCGGTGCCTGCCCCGGGCGCCGCCTTTTGGCTCCCGGGACCTGGCCTCCGGCGTCGGTCCCGGGCGCCGCCATTTGCCCGGGGACGTGGCCTCCGGTGCCTGCCCCGGGCGCTGCCTTTTGCCCGGGGACATGGCCTCCAGTGCCTGCCCCGGGCGCCGCCTTTTGGCTCACGGGACCTGGCCTCCGGGGCCTGTCCCGGGCGCGGCCATTCGGGTTCCGGGACCTGGTCTCCAGCGCCGGTCCCAGGCGCCGCCATTTGTCTGGGGACGTGGCCTCTGGTGCCTGCCCCGAGCGCCGCCTTTTGGCTCCCAGGACCAGGCCTCCGAGGCCTATCCCGGGCGCCGCCATTCGGCTTCCGGGACCTGGCCTCCGGCGCTGGTCCCGGGCGCCGCCATTTGCCTGGGGACGTGGCCTCCAGTGACTGCCTCGGGGGCCGCCTTTTGGCTCACGGGACCTAGCCTCCGGGACCTGGCCTCCGGTGCCTGCCCCGGGCGCCGCCTTTTGGCTCCCGGGACCTGTCGTCCGGGACCTGTCTCGGGTGCCACCATTCGGCTTCTGGGACCTGTCCTCCGGGGCCTGTCTCAGGGGCCGCCATTAGGCTTCCGGGACCTGTCCTCTGGGGCCTGTCTCGGGGGCCGCCATTTGCCCGAGGACGTGGCCTCCAGTGACTGCCACGGGCGCCGCCTTTTGGCTCACGGGACCTGGCCTCCGGGGCCTGTCCCGGGCGCGGCGATTCGGGTTCCGGGACCTGGTCTCCGTCCTCCGGGGCCTGTCTCGGGTGCCACCATTAGGCTTCCGTGACCTGTCCTCTGGGGCCTGTCTCGGGGGCCACCATTTGCCCGAGGACGTGGCCTCCAGTGACTGCCTCGGGCGCCGCCTTTTGGCTCACGGGACCTGGCCTCCGGGGCCTGTCCCGGGCGCGGCCATTCGGGTTCCGGGACCTGGTCTCCGGCGCCGGTCCTGGGCGCCGCCATTTGTCTGGGGACGTGGCCTCTGGTGCCTGCCTCGGGCGCCGCCTTTTGGCTCCCGGGACCTGGCCTCCGAGGCCTATCCCGGGCGCCGCCATTCGGCATCCGGGACCTGGCCTCCGGCGCTGGTCCCGGGCGCCGCCATTTGCCCGGGGACGTAGCCTCCGGTGCCTGCCCCGGGCGCCTCCTTTTGGCTCCTGGGACCTGGCCTCCGGGGCCTGTCCCGGGCGCCGCCATTCGGCTTCCGGGACCTGGCCTCCGGCGCCGATCCCGGGAGCTGCCATTTGCCCGGGGACATGGCCTCCGGTGCCTGCCCCGGGCGCCGCCTTTTGCCGGGGACCTGGCCTCCGGTGCCTGCCCCGAGCGCCGCCTTTTGGCTCCCGAGACCTGTCCTCCGGGGCCTGTCTCGGGTGCCACCATTCGGCTTCCGGGACCTGGCCGCCGGCGCTGGTCCCGGGCGCCGCCATTTGCCCAGGGACGTGGCCTCCGGTGTCTGCCTCGGGCGTCGCCTTTTGGCTCCCGGGACCTGGCCTCCGGTGCCGGTCCCGAGCGCCGCCATTCGGCTTCCGGGACCTGGTCTCCGGTGCCGGTCCCGGGCGCCGCCATTTGCCCGAGGACGTGGCCTCCGGTGCCTGCCCCGGGCGCCGCCTTTTGCCCGGGGACATGGCCTCCGGTGCCTGCCCCGGGCACCGCCTTTTGGCTCCCGGGACCTGGCCTCCGAGGCCTGTCTCGGGCGCCGCCATTCGGCTTTCGGGACCTGGCCTTCGGCGCCGGTCCTGGGCGTCATCGCCCTTCTAAAGCTAAAGTATCTGGTTGTTGATCACGTGCAGGTCACGCGAGGAGCGCCTCGGGAATCAGCGACCACCTGTCAATCATCCATGGCGTTTGACCGGGAGAGGGACGTTGCTGCCCCTCGATCCGACGGTCGCTTCCGGGTTAGATAGGTCTTTTTGCTTCTTTTTGGGGCTATAAATAGCCCTTGTACCCTTCAGTTGTAGGCAAGTACCACACAGTTTTCGCTAGAGGTCCTTTTTTCACCTCGTGACGTTCACTGTCAATCCGGTCCCTACGCGTATACCTCGATGCGCCGCATCCTGCACAAACATGCAAACTGGAGTACTTATTGCCCGAGATGACGGTGAATATACTAGTGCTAGTGATATTGATGAGGAAGATTTGGCTCTTGTTGCAGCTAACCATGCGGGTGACGGACATGATAAGGATAGCGATGATGATGGAGTGGACAGATTTGGCGCTGAAGCTTTTGAGAAGTATATGAGCATTGTACCGCAGCGAGTACTTTGTGCTCAAATGGAGAGAGTGGAGAAAAATCAGCACCACACCCTGTTCCAATCAAAGTTCGTTGTGAATGAACGATCATGTCGCGTCATCATCGATGGAGGGAGTTGGAACAACCTTTCTAACACTGAGTTGGTTGAGAAGCTTGGCTTGACCACACAACAGCACCCACGGCCATATTACATTCAATGGTTCAACGCTTGTGGTAAGTTGAAGGTAAGCAAAATTGTGAGAGTGCATTTTTCAATCGATACCTACCATGATCATGTGGACTTTGATATAGTGCCAATGCAAGCTTGTTCTTTGCTTTTAGGTAGACCTTGGCAATGTGATAATGATGCTTTAGACCATGGTAGAAGCAATAAATACACTTTTATGCATAAGGGTAGAACCATTGAATTGATTCCCATGACCCCTGCTGCACTTTTGAAAGATACACTAGAAAGAGCTGAAAAAGAACATGAGGGGAAGGATAATAAAACTGAAAATCAGATTGTAGCTAAAGAAGTTTTCCCACCTAAAAAGGATAAGAAAGAATCTAGAGTTAAGAAGACAGGAATTAAATTGAAAGGTGCTAATATGCTTGCTACGAAATCTGATTTAATTGATTTGGATTCTTCTACTTTAGTTTGCTATGCTATGCTTTGCAAAGAGGCTTATTTTTCCCTTGATAACTTGCCTAGCTCTTTGCCACCAGCCGTCACTAACCTTTTGCAGGAGTATGAGGATGTTTTTCCTGATGAAATTCCCCCGGGGCTGCCACCTATGAGAGGTATTGAGCATCAAATTGACTTGATCCCTGGAGTGACTTTGCCAAACCGTGCGCCTTACCGAACCAATCCCGAAGAGACTAAGGAAATTCGGCGCCAAGTCCAAGACTTATTGGACCAGGGCTATGTACGACAAAGCCTTAGTCCTTGTGTCATTCCGTTATTTTGGTTCCTATGAAAGATGGTACTTGGCGTATGTGCGTAGATTGTAGAACCATTAATAATATTACAATAAGGTATCATCATCCTATTCCTAGATTAGACGACATGCTTGATGAATTAAGTGGCTCTATAATTTTTTCTAAGGTAGACTTGCGAAGTGGATACCACCAAACAAAAATGAAGTTGGCCGATGAATGGAAAACTGCTTTTAAAACTAAGTTCGGGTTGTATGAGTGGTTAGTAATGCCTTTTGGTTTAACTAATTCACCTAGCACTTTCATGCGTTTAATGAACGAGCTTTTACGAGCTTTTATTGGTCGATTTGTGGTGCTATATTTTGATGATATGTTGATTTATAGCAAGTCACAAGATGAACACATGGAACATTTGCGTGCTGTTTTAAATGCGTTACATGATGCACGTTTATTTGGTAACCTTGAGAAGTGCGCCTTTTGCACAGATCAAGTCTCTTTTCTTGGTTATGTTGTTACCCCACAGGGAATAGAAGTGGATGAAGCGAAAATTGAAGCAATCAAGAGCTGGCCAACCCCTGAGACAATCACATAGGTGAGAAGCTTTCATGGTCTTGCAGGATTTTATCGGTATTTTGTGAAGGATTTCAGCACCATTGCGGCACCATTGAATGAGTTGACAAAGAAAGGCGCTCCTTTTTATTGGGGACCGGCACAAGAACATGCTTTTAATGTGCTAAAGGAGAAGCTCACCAATGCCCCTCTACTTCAACTGCCGGACTTCGGTAAGACTTTTGAGTTAGAGTGCAATGCTAGTGGGATTGGAATAGGAGGAGTGTTGCTACAAGAAGGTAAACCCGTTGCATATTTTAGTGAAAAATTGAATGGTCCTACTTTGAATTATTCTACATGTTGGGGGAAATCTCCGCGGGACTAAGTCCAGGTAAGTTGCGTCACATTCGCCCCGGGACCTGGCCACCGGCGCCGGTCCCGGGCGCCGCCATTTTCCCAGGGACGTGGCCTCCGGGGCCCCCCCGGGCGCCGCCTTGTTGGCCCCCAAGACCTGGCCTCCGGCGCCCGTCCTGGGCGCCGCCATTTGCCTGGGGACATGGCCTCTGGGGCCTGCCCCGGGCGCCGCCTTTTGGCTCTCGGGACCTGGCCTCCGGCGCCGGTCCCGGGCGCCGCCATTTGCCCGGGGACGTGGCCTCCGGGGCCCCCCCGGGCGCCGCCTTCTAGGACCTTTGGGGTCTGCAGGCCTTCCGCGTAACGCTCGACCTCCCTTGCGGAATGCAGGGGGGTCTCCCGCCCGGCGCTGGTCCCGCCGCGGCCGGTAACGGGCCCGCAGACCTGGGCGCCCGGCATGACCTCGATAGGGCTGGCGGTTGTCGTCGTCTTCGTCACCGAAGTGCCCCTCGAGGAAGTGGCTGAGGACGTTTGGGAGGGGGTCCCTTTTCGGGGGGATCATCAGACCTTTCCCCTTCGAGGGCGGGAGGGCCCCCGGAACCTCCACTTCCGGAGGGACCTCATAGACCGAGGGGCTCCCCCCCTCGTCCATGGGCCACTCCACCCGCGGAGGCGAGGCCTCCGCGAACCTCACCTCCAGTTTCTCTGGCTCCAAGGGTGTCGGGAGGGCCGCGACTGAAGGCGGCGACAGGGCGTAGTCCACCGAATCGGACACCGCCCCGCCTACGGCAGGCTCCTTCCCCCGGGCCGCAACGGGGCTCTTTGGGGGAGGGGGTGTCACTTCTTTCCGGGTCGGCTCCCGGGCGCGCCTGGTCCTGGGGGTCTCATCCCGGGGCTTCGCCGGTGTCGCCGCCGACGTCGTCGACGGGCCGGGGGCTTTTGGACTCTGGCCTTCTTAGGCTCAGAGCCCCCGGCCGCGTCCTTCCCCCGTTTGTGTGACCCGGGGGTGGGGAGGGGCTTCCTCTCCGGCAGCTTCAGCCCGTAGGCCTCAGCTACCAAGTTCCGGGCGGGGAGGGCCCTCCCCCACGAGGCGCATGACACGCTCGTGCTCGTCGGCGAAGTACCTCCCCAGGAGGTTCTCCGCCTTCTCCCGCGCCGCCGGGTACGGCCGGACTACAAGAGGTAAAGAGTTAGTCAAATTTTCAAAAATTTGTAAGTGCAATGAAGCAGGTAACGGACTTACGTCGGGTCACCAGCTTGACTGGGGGCCGCTGCTCCGGGCCCATGCCGATCCCCCTTCTCCCGCGTGAGAAGGGGGAGATCCTCAGGAGCATCATCTCCTCGGCGGCGTCCCGCATAGAGCGGGTGCGCCGGGAGATGATCACTTTGCCGAGGAGCTCAAGCTCCTCGTCTGTCCACACCGAAGGCTTCGGCGCGGACGACCTGCTGTAAGAGGGGGGCTCCGGGGCGTACGCCACCTCGTCGTCCCGGACCCGGTGGTAGAACCACCTCCGGATCCAGTCGCCCCAGTGGTCTCGGGAGGCCGCCGCCGGGTAATCAGCCACCCGGGATGGCTGCATCTGCACCATCACCGAGCCGAAGGGGGACTTGGGTCCCCCCTTCACCAGGTGGGAGCTCCTCGCCGCCGGTTCGTAGAAGTAACGGAAGGCGCGTATGGTGGGCTCCCGCCCGGCCGCCGTCTCGTAGAGCCAAATGAAGAGGCCCATCCGGACGATCGCGTTCGGGGTGAGGTGGTTGAGAGCCACCCCGTACTCCTTCAAAAACTCCCGGAGCAAGGAATGCACCGGGAGACGAAGCCCCGCCTCCAGGAAGGCCTCGAAGGCTACGACCTCTCCGGGCCTGGGGCGGGGGGCTCCGTCCTTCTTCATGGGGACCCGGATGTCCCCGTCCTAAACGACTCCACGTTCGACCATGGACTCCGCGTCCTCAGCCGTGAACTTGGAGGCCCAGATGAAGTCCGGAGCGACTTCCTCCGGGGGCACCTCGGTCGTCTTCGCTCGACCCTTCGGTGCCATCAGGTTCGTTTTTTCCGGTGGCCAACTTTTCAGGAGGCTACGCCTAAAGGTTCCGGACGCCTGCTACCGGGAGAGAGCTACCGGGAGAGCTAAACGCGCTGAGGCTGAGAAGTTTGGAATGAACTTCCCGGGCCCCCCAACGCCCTATTTATAGAGGCAAGCCGTAATCTAGATGAGCGCCACGTGGTACTCCGCGGAGCAATCTGGGCCGTTGAAGTTCAAACCGTGCGCGGGAAACGAAGGAACGGGTGCACAAATCGAGGCGCCAGTTCGTACCGCGAGCACATTTATGGTGAAGCGGCGCGGTCATAAGCGCACGGCACGGGAACCGAAGCGTCCCGGCTCCGGTGGCTTGGCCCGAAGATTTTCCCGGTGACTTGTACCATACCCACCGGGGATGCCAGCATTGTCCCCGGGGGGTATGGGGGCTGCTGTTGGGGGAAATCTCCGCGGGACTAAGTCCAGGTAAGTTGCGTCACATTCGCCCGGGGACGTGGCCCTCCGGGGCCTGTCCCGGGCGCTACCTTTTGGCTCCCGGGACCAGGCCTCCGGCGCCGGTCCCGGGCGCCACCATTTGCCCGGGGACGTGGCCTCCGGTGCCTGCCCCGGGCGCCGCCTTTTGGCTCCCGGGACCTGGCCTCCGGGGCCTGTCCCGGGCGCCGCCATTCGGCTTCTGGGACCTGGCCTCCGGCGCCGGTCCCTGGCGCCGCCATTTGCCCGGGGACGTGGCCTCCGGTGCCTGCCCCGGGTGCCGCCTTTTGCCCGGGACATGGCCTCCGGTGCCTGCCCGGGGCTCCGCCTTTTGCCCGGGACATGGCCTCTAGTGCCTGCCCCGGGCGCCGCCTTTTGGCTCCAGGGACCTGGCCTCCGGCGCCTGTCCGGGCGCCGCCATTTGCCCGGGGACGTGGCCTCCGGTGCCTGCCCCGGGCGCCGCCTTTTTCCCGGGGACATGGCCTCCTGTGCCTGCCCTGGGCGCCGCCTTTTGGCTCCCGGGACCTACCTCCGGGGCCTGTCCCGGGAGCCGCCATTCGGCTTCCAGGACCTGGCCTCCGGCGCCGGTCCCGGGCGCCACCATTTGCCCGGGGACGTGGCCTCCGGTACCTGCCCCGGGCGCCGCCTTTTGCCCGGGGACATGGCCTCCGGTGCCTGGCCCGAGCGCCACCTTTTGGCTCCCGGGACCTGCCTCCGGGGCCTGTCCCGGGCGCCGCCATTCGGCTTCCGGGACCTGGCCTCCGGCGCCGGTCCCGGGCGCCGCCATTTGCCCGGGGACGTGGCCTCCGGTACCTGCCCCGGGCGCCGCCTTTTGCCCGGGGATGTGGCCTCCGATACCTGCCCCGGGCACCACCTTTTGCCCGGGGACATGGCCTCAAGTGCCTGCCCCGGGCGCCGCCTTTTGCCTCCCGAGACCTGGCCTCCAGGGCCTGTCCCGGGAGCCGCCATTCGGCTTCCGGGACCTAGCCTCTGGCGACGGTCCCGGGCGTCATCGCCCTTCTAAAGGTAAAGTCTCTGGTTGTTGATCACGTGCAAGTCACGCGAGGAGCGCCTCGGGAATCAGCGACCACCTATCAAGCATCCAAGGCGTTTGACCGGGAGAAGGACGTTGCTGCCCCTCGATTCGACGGTGGCTTCCGGGATAGATAGGTCTTTTTGCTTCTTTTTGGGGCTATAAATAGCCCTTGTACCCCTCAGTTGTAGGCAAGTGATTCATAGTGATTGGAATAGCTAAACTCACTGGTGCGCTCCAGAAGCCTCTCCCCTGGAGAGAGCCTCCCCAGCCGACTCCGGTCGGGAGCGCACCGACAGGACTAGGGCCCCCACCGGGACTCGAACCTGTATAAAACCTCGTGTCATTTCTTGTGTTTGTCCGGCGGGGGAGGACCGGTCATCCGATCGACCTGCGCCGCATAATCTTCGCTAGGATCGTTCACAAAACCTGCCGGGGTATTCGTAATACCACGACAATTCTGACAGTAGTCGCACCGAGTTGTCTCCTCTGAGATCGGGGTCACGGAGGGTCCTGCCGCTTCGGATACGCCCTCTGGCGGGCTACGAGTATTGGCCAGAGGACTTGCTTCGAGAAGCCCGGACGCACATAAGGAGCCTATACCGGGACCTTTCCCGAGAGTTGTCAGAAGGCCTCCGAGAATATTAGACATAGGTGCCCACCGGAGGGGGTTGTCCTCCGGGGTAGTTTCCCGCGGGAGCTCAACTCCCTGGGTTGTATCTTGTATGTGCCCGGGGCTTGTCGATGAGGATTGATACCCGAGCCAGTTCAAATAAATACACGGCTGGTTCAGGACGGACTCGAACCAGACAAGTGCCTGGTGGTGCGAACTCAAGTCATTCCGAGAAGCACAGGCATGAGGTCGCAGGCTTTACGCGATCAGACCAAAGTTAGTGCGCGGTCAGAAGTTTGTGTGCCATACATGAACAGAAGACTGCAGATGGTGAGCGGTCAGCCCACAACGCGCGGTCAGAACATCTTCGACCAGGGGATGCGGGATTGTATTGCCCTTATAACGGGCATATCCCGTGTATCTCGAATATTCTTCCACGCACAGAGACAACCGTCAGGTGGTTAATACATGCAGTTATCTATAAATAACATGTGTTAAACCTACATGGGAGTTAGGAGAGGTTGCCGAAACTACATCCTAGCAACTGTTTGATGCCGTTGCAACTCGGTACCCTTTCGACCAATATAAAGGGATAGACCAATAAAAAGAGGAGGTCTTGGTGTCTCCCGACAAAGGAGAACCATTACTTCTCTATTTAGCGGCCACACCGCACGCGGTCAGCGCTGTCTTGATCGCAGATAGAGAAGGAATACACAGACCCGTCTACTATGTAAGCGAGGTACTTCATGGTCCTAAGGAGCAATACCCTGAGGTCCAGAAGATACTTTACCCACTACTGATGGCTTCTCGTACGCTACGACATTACTTTCAAGCACATAAGATCACAAAACCCTCCTCTTTTCCGTTGGGGGATATTGTCCGCAATCCGGAGAAATCTGGTCGGATCACAAAATGGGCTGTCGAGCTCGGTGCTTTCGATATCCATTTCACGCCCTGCACTGCGGTTAAGTCTCAGGTCTTGGCCGACTTTGTGGTCGAATGGACCAATCCCGAGCCACCCGTACGGGTACTCGAGGAATTGGAATGCCCCGATCACTGGACAATGTACTTCGACGGCTCTCATAGTTTTCAACACTCGGGGGCTGGAGTGGTCTTAGTTACACCTCAGGGCGAAGAGCTTAAGTTTGTCTTTCAACTACACTTTGTTGCAACCAATAACACAGCAGAGTATGAAGGTCTTCTTGCAGGGCTCCGGGCAGCAAAATTCCTCGGAGTCCGTCAATTAGTGGTGAGGGGAGACTCACAGCTGGTCGTAAACCAGGTAAACAAGGAGTACAGCACCTCCGATGAGACAATGGCCCATTACCTGGGGGAAGTGAGGAGATTGGAAAAACACTTCAGTCATTTCAAAGTCCAATACATCCCACGAAAGGACAACAGTCTCGCAGACCAATTATCCAAAATTGGGTCCTCACGCACACCCGCTCCGGCAGGAGTGTTTGTCGAACACTTGGAACATCCTTCGATTATGACTTCGGTCGAGGATGATCCGGTAACCGTCTGCGTTACCAACCTCGGTCAGGAATAGGATTGGAATCATCCATCGAGAGTCTATCTTGAACATGGGACCTGGCCCGAGGATGAAACCAAAAGCGATCGGTTAATTCAGAAAGCGCGTCTATACAAACTTATAGGAGTTTTGTATAGAAAACGTACTCAAGGAGTATTCATGCGCTGCATATCTCAGGAGGAAGGTAAATCCCTCTTGAAAGAGATACATGACGGTGTATGCGGTGTGCACACGTCATATCGTACACTGGTCGGAAAAGCTTTTCGACAAGGATTCTACTGGACTTTGGCACTCGATGATGCCAAGAATATGGTCAAGATGTGTCCTCAGTGTCAGTTTCATGCGAGATAGGTCCATCAACCTGCCTATGCGTTGCAGACCATTCCCCTTGCATGGCCCTTAGCGGTCTGGGGGATGGACATTGTCGGCCCTATGCCACAAGCGATCAATGGATACAAGTTCTTGTTCGTAGCTATTGACATGTTCACAAAGTGGATTGAGCCCGAACCGGTACGAAATATTACTGCTGCTGCAGCATAGAAGTTCTTCCATAAGAACATTGTTGCTCGATTCGGTGTTCCAAACCGTCTCATTACCGATAACGGCTCTCAGTTCGCTAGTGGTCTTTTGCTGGATTACTACGATCAGATTGGAACCAAAGTGTGCTTTGCTTCTTTGGCTCATACACAGAGCAATGGTGCCGTGGAACGTGCCAACGGGCAGATATTGCAAGACATCAAGAAACGTGTTTTCGATCGCCTTAAGACTCGCTCGGGGGCTTGGGCAGACGAGCTCTACACTGTTCTATGGGCACTACGAACTACCTCTAGTTGAGCCACTGGTGAGACGCCCTTCCATCTGGTCTATGGGGCTGAGGCCGTATTGCCTATGGAAGTTAGTATTGGATCTGTTCGGACAAATCAATTCGAACGAATTGATCAGCCCGAACAGCGATCACAAGACCTCATTCTCCTGGAAGAAAAACGTGCTCGCACTTTGATCAAGTCCGCGGTATACTTGCAAGCTTTGCGCAAGTACCATAACAAAAGGGTGCGACCACGTAGTCTTCATGTGGGCGATCTGGTTTTACGTAATATACAAGACCAATCCAATCACAACAAGTTCTCCCCGAAATGGGAAGGCCCTTATACTGTTGTTTCGGTGCCGCGACCAGGATCAGCTCGGTTAGCAATGGAGGATGGTCGAATCTTATCCAATACCTGGAACATCGATCAACTACGCAAGTTCTACGTGTAAGTATCCAATCTCTGTTCCTTTTCCATTAGCATGGTTTAATAAAACAAAATGCTTTTTTGTTGTTTCATATGTCGAATATTTCCTTTTATGCCCATGTGTTACGAATTTGGCTCGGGGGCTGGTCGCCGGTGGTTATACCGACACAGTGAACTAATCAGATTCGCTGGCTGATCTCATGACCACTTCCAGATAAGTCACTCCTAAATAAACCGTTTCTCAACTCACACGGGGCTTGCTAGCATGTCCTTGGTCATCAAAGTGGCTGCCGGTTTGCAATAAGGTTAGGCATTGCGTCGGGCATAGTTGCTGGCCTGGTCAGAAACCCCTGCTCGTTACACTCATATCTTTCCTGTGCTTATAATACTAAGTCTTCAGTATATATAATCACAGGTGGGGGCTAAGGGAATATGGTTATAATATGAAACAACAAAAAGTGCTCTCTTTCGAAACAAAACCAAAAAAGGCATGCATTGCATTCTATAAGCTGTATCTATACAGGTACAAAGTTTACATAATGTCAAGCTCGGTCAAGAGTCTATCTACAAGAGGTTTAACTTCCTCCATGATGACCTTAAGCTAGTCTTCTCTCGATCTCTACCTCTCCAACCAATGGGTTTAGATCCAGGTCTGGGCCATGGTGGAGACGGAACCGGCAGAGAATGGCGGAGGCTGTTGATCGGACTCTAGTTCTGATTGCCTCTTGTTGTCGCCTGGTATCTTTAGGAAGATACTCGAGGAGTGATTCCGCTTGGGCTACGACCAGTTTAGACCAGTCACTGGGGGTAAGGTCGTCTGTTGTGGTTTCGACCACATCAGCCCTTAGAAGATCGGCTACCATCTTTAGCTTTTCGAAGATGGATACGCTCAAGTCCTTGTTCTCCCTGCGGACTGAGTCGATGGTCATCTGGAGGTTTACCTTCTCTTGACCAAGTTGGTTTATTTGATCTCCTTGCGCTGCAGTAAGAAGATCGTTATAAACAGTCCAAATCACAAAGTTAAGCCATTCTGGTCGGAAGTTGACTTACCTGAGAGCTGTGATCGCAGTTCTTTGAGCTCGGCCTCTAGATGTGAAATTGTGGTGGTTGCCTTGAGCTCGTCATTTTCCCGATCGACAAGGCTCTTCTTCAGGGAAGCAACTTCCCTGCAATAAAAAAGACAATGGATATAGCAAGTTTGTATTCAAGCAGACTAAAGCACTTTTTTCTTACTCCTGCAAGCAATTCTTTTCCTCTTGTATGGCCTCGATGCTTTCTACCATAGCTATCGATTTGGCCGTCATACGGGTCAGTTCCTGTGACATAGAGGGAAGTCAGTTGTAAAATCTGAGTGCACTATGCAAAACTCAGATACCATGAGGGATGTTCAACAAACCTCAGTATATTCCAGGAATGACTTGTCCTTCAGGATGGCTGGAGGCCTAGTCGATGGACTCGCCTCATCCTCGGCGGGAGCAGCAGATGAATGTCCCTGCTGAGCCCCGATTGCAGGTCTCAATGCCTGCGATTGGGCCTCCGCATCCAACTCGTCCCTAACGGTCCGAACGACTTCCTAGACAGGAGGGACAGAGCTTTCTTCGTCGGAGGCTTCAGCACCAGCAGGAACTTCAACCCTCGCCGAGGCTGTTGGAGGGTTTGGCACTGAATCTCTACGCCTAAGCAAGAAACAAAATCGTCAGTTTCTCGGATGGTTTCCACAACTTGATCCGATATAAACGGAGGGGAATTCTTACCTTAACTGAAATCCCATTAGCTTCTGAGACTTCAAAGATGGTTCCCCAAGAGAAAAAGGACAATCATTGTCCGTTCTGGTCTTTCTCTTCGTGAACAAGACCTTCTCGTTTTCTCCCTATGTATATCAGCCTGTAAGCATATACATGAGGAATGATGAAGAGTTGAATGGTAAGAACCCATACCGGGGTAACCTGCTCAGTTGGCAGGGATGCACCCGATGGTTTGGGTGTCTCTTGAACCACCGGGGCTGGCACTTCGTCTGTGACCCTAAGGTTGGAAGTGGTCACAGAATCTTGCTCCGTTATTTCCGCCCCTGTCACCAGGAGCGGAGTACTTGCCCCCCCAGGACTCACAAGAATCATAGGAGGGATTTCTTCTCCCTGTACAAGCGTGGCACGGTGAACACGCATACAGAGAAATTTTAAATTTAGGACCGCGAGAAATCTTACCGCGGTCGTCCCTTCGACCAGGGAAGGAGAAGTTACAGACCCTGAAGCCTCCCGGGCTTCTGGAGCAGAGGTCTCACCTGCGACCACTAGGTTTTCGATGGCCGCGGGGTCTGCAGTTGCTGTCTCTGCGGGTAGGGGCAGCTCTTCGTTGGCCTGAGGAAGGATCACCGTCCTTTTCTGTTGAATCAGAAGAATGTCGTCTTCCTCCTCCTCGCTTCCTTCACACTGTACGATGAAGGAGTAATTCCAGTTCGTACCTGGGGTAACAGGAGGCACATGATAGCTTACCGCAGTCTTCTTCGCGGTAGGAGGCGTCCTATGCGAGGAACCTTCCCCGAGAAGTTTTTTGGATTTCTTGGGGGCAGGATCCCTCGATCCAGGCCTGGAAGAGACCTTCTTCACTCTCTTCATTGTCGGTTTTCCCAGGAAACCGACGCTTTCACCTGGACAGGTCGACTCGGCAAATTTCCCCAGAAGCTATGCTGTTCCAGTAACCTTGTTAGTACAAGACATACATATGACTTACAGATAGAGCGTAACGAGAGATGACATACCTTTCGACGTTCCTGTCTAAGGTCGTCACCGGCATGGATCAAGCTTTGGGGGCGAGGCGATCCCCTGGTTCCCTCCACTTCGGCACTGTATGCCCTGAGGAGGTAGTTCGTCCGCTTCTCGACTTCGGACGAAGGCAAAACTACATCACCAGCCGATCAGTTAGCAAATTATGACATAAAAGTGTAAGACTTTGTTGGCTAAGTCACATACCATCGTTATAGTCCAAGGTGCTGTCTACCATGGACTGTATCTCCCAAGCCGGATGAGCCCTTTCACGCAGGGGGCTCACCCGATTCTTCACGAAATCGCGAATGATATCGTGAGCTGTTAGTCCCTGTTGGACTAATCGAAGAATCACTTCGGCTTGCTTCTTCTGCTCTGCATTCAGAGTAGGGAGGGAATCCAACTCGCTGGGCTTCTCTGGCCACGAGTTCACGAACCACAACCCACTCTTGGATGGAGGGGTGCAGTAAAACCATTTCTGGTACCACCCGTGCACGGAGTCTCGCAGGGGTGGGAAGAGATACTCTTTATTCTCCCTTATCTAGAAGTAGATACATCCGGTGGCGTTGGCGCTCTTTGACCATGCCGAGTAATAGAAACGTCGGAAGAGATCCACGCTGGGATACACTCCGACGAAGGCTTCGCATAGGTGCTGGAAGACCGCCAAGATCAAGACCGCATTCGGGTGGAGATTCACCAACTCCAACCCGTAATGCTCCAAGATCCCCTTCAGGAACCGACTCTCAAGAAATCGGAATCCGCACCTCAAGTATTCTTCAAAAACCACCAACTCGCCCTCCTGGACGATTGGGGTTTCTTGATCCTTCCCCGCGGGTCGCCAGTTGATCAGCAATCTAGGGGGAAGAATCTCTTCCTTCTCCAGTGCTATCAAGCTCTCCTCCGTGTGATGGACCGATCGGCTCCAGGATGTCATTTTTGGAAGAGATTATGGGGGAAAGCTGGTGGCTTTGGGGGCGATGGAAGATGAAGAACGAGGGTTTTTGTGCGGTGGAAGTTCTAAGGCTGGGGGCTGGGTGTGTGGCTTCCTCAAAAAGCTACTTGCTCCTTTTATAGGCCCGAGGAGACGCTCCACTCAGGGTAACGTTGCATTGAATATTCTATTCATTTCCCATAATGGATTTTTTCTCTGGTAAACCCGTTAGGCGTTCCCTGTGCCGAATTCGAAACAAAAGGTCTTCTTTGTCTTGGATTTGAGGATTAAAAATGGGTACAAAAATGTGAAGAGTTCTACAAAGGTTTTCGGAGGACATTTTCCTTCATGTTTCTTGTAAACCTTCACGAATCGATCATGAAAATATTCTATGGCCCAATTGTTGGATGTACGGATGTTTTTTGATCAGATTACTGTGTTATCAGAACTATGTCTCTGACTGAGCTCCGATTCTAGTCAAAGTGATAGTCTGATCGAATTTTGGTTCTGACCGCGGTAATCTTCCAGATCAAAGTTCGGTTCTAACCGCGGTTTTGAGTCTGATTAAAGTATTAACTCTATTCGTAGTATGACATTTAAAATGTGTTTCTGGTCGTAGTACTGGAGTTTTCTTGTGTATGAGTGGTCGTAAAGACATTGCTTGTGGCCATATTTTCACACATAAGTTGTAAAGAATATTCATGTGATATGAAGAGAAAGAAATCTTTATTTCTGGCATTCTTTACATGCAAAAGGGATACCGGCGCCTAGAGCGTCAACCTGATCCGAGAGCAGTTTGCAAAGTTCTCCTAGGGACATGTCGTCATCAGTAGGATCTACATTGGCGACCCCCAAGGAACTAGCAACTACTCTAAGTCTATCTACATCATCCCTAACAAGAGATGCGCTATTATTCCTAATCAAATCGGAGAGTTCTCGCTGTTGCTGAGCGTGATCCCTCTCCCGACGGAATTGGCGTGCCTCTTCACGGGATTTTTCGAAACATTCTACCAAATGCAGAATCGCCGAAGACATCTCTTCGGTCTTCTTTTCCAGTGCCACTTTTTCCCCTTGGAGAGTCTGTCTGAGGGGAGGAGGCAGGATCTCAGCAAGCTGATCGCTGGGGGCTCCAATCTCCTGCATTTGCAAAAATTTAGTTATCCTAGTTATAATAACAAGCAAAAGGAGATGGAGATCATTACCTGTCCTTGCATGTGACAGGTTGATATAGGCATCCCAGAAAGTAGACCATCTGACAAAAGCCGATGGTCATTAGATGGTGGAAGTGCAACCTTCCCACCATAAGATTGCTTCCCCAACACAAGTTGAGGACCATCTGGTAGAGGAGGAACAGCTTTCCAACCAGAAGATTGATCACCCGAACAAAAATGGGAATCATTGGGATGAAATGGAGAAAGCTGAGAAGAACGTCCCTCCAAAGGTGGAGATGAAAGTTCGACCTGCTGAGGTGCATGGATAGGAAGAACTAGAGGAACTGAAGGAAGAAAGAACGATGATGCGTCTTTCACCTTTGTTCTGCTGGAGGATCTCTCGTCAACCTTGGGTTTCTTCCTTGAAGGAAACAGATCTTCGGACATCTGTAAATCCTGCTCGAAAACCTCTTCTCCATCACTCTCAATCTCAATGATATTGTGGTCTGCCATCGGGAAGTGTATGAGAAGGAAGGGGAAGATGGCTTTGAAAGAGACTTAGCCAGGAAGATGAATTGTGGAGCTTTGAAGTCTGGAGGCTTCGGTATTTATAGCCATCAGGGCGACGGTTCAGTTTCTGAACACCTCGAGTTTTTAAAGCATTTACAATTTTACCTCGAGTTAAAAAATGTTTCAACGGCGCCATCATTACCCGTCACGTTTTACCCAGAGCCCATCTCGGGGAACCAACCGCCGCACTTCGTGCGCCACTAAGTGAAGGATTTGAAGCGTCGGGTTAAATGTCCGATGTAAGTCTTAAAATTTGAAGTAAACACGTCCCTTCGTTCTCTTCAAATTTGGGGGCTAGCTAACGAGGATTGATACCCGAGCCAGTTCAAATAAATACACGGTTGGTTCAGGACAGACTCGAACCAGAAAAGCACCTGGTGGTGCGAACTCAAGTCATTCCGAGAAGCACAGGCATGAGGTCGCAGGCTTTACGCGATCAGACCAAAGTTAGTGCGCGGTCAGAAGTTTGTGTGCCATACGTGAACAGAAGACTGCAGATGGTGCGCGGTCAGAACATCTTCGACCAGGGGACGCGGGATTGTATTGCCCTTATAACGGGCATATCCCGTGTATCTCGAATATTCTTCCACGCACGGAGACAACCGTCAGGTGGTTAATACATGCGGTTATCTATAAATAACACGTGTTAAACATGCGTGGGATTTAGGAATGGTTTTCGAAACTGCATCCAAGCAACTGTTTGATGCCGTTGCAACTTGGCACCCTGTCGACCAGTATAAAGGGATAGCCCAATGCATCAAACAGAACAATCGCACAATCGAACCATCGAACAACCAGATGATCAGATCATCAAGACAAAGCAACCAGAAGAGAGTAGCCTAAGTTAGATAGTTCTCATAAGCCTTCCAGGCATCGTATTGTACAAATACATAGGAAAAATCTTCGCCTGTGAAGATCTTTTCCATAACTCTATAAATCCTTTTACCGTACATAGTGAAATCCCAACAGGACGTAGGGCCATTACTCCCACCATCGAGGACCCGAACCTGTATAAACCTCTCTGTGCTTCAGTTCTCTTTGATTCATCATACCTTCCCGGAGGGACACCCTGAAAGGTCTCACAACCTACAAATTCTGCATAAGTTCAGCTAAGGACCCTGAGTCCGAATCGTCGACACTTGTCGTCCCCAGGACATCTTGGCCCACATGGGGGAGATGTCCCCCGGTTAAATGTTGTATCAATAAAGCTATGAGCTTTCTTGTCTTCAAAATTTTCCAAAAATATTCACCTATCCAGGCTCGAGTTACCCCCCCCCCCACAGTGGGGTGCAGCTCGGCCGTGCGCGCTGTGGGTGAGGAAAAAAGAGGCCCGAACGTTAAGGATTACCGGGGTCACGAAGCCCCCGGTCAAAACTTCTGAGCTGCGATCATGAATCCTCCCGATTGAAAAATTCCAAGCCCGATGAGAAATTCCCCGGTCGCCGTGAGAATGGGGAACCAGTAACGAAGTTCCCGATCGAAAAAATTCCAAAGCTTGGTCGAGGGATTTCATGGCCCTCATAGGGGAAGCTCGCTCCCGGAGAAGGATGAGCCCGATGGTGGGCTTGAGTGTTTGAGGGGGGACTAATCTCTCAACGTGGATCGCTACCACAGTTGATGGGGACTGGGTTGCTTCGTTACCCCTCAGTCCACAAGGGGTTATTGTAAGCTACCCTACGGGAGCAGGGCTCCCGTCGTAGGAACTTTTAGGCTGCGATAGCCTACATCCTCACGGGGAAGACATCCTCACCAGGAGGGCATCCTCTCGGGGAGGGCATCATCTTGTGAGACGGTAAGGCAGGAATCTGCAAGAAACTCCACTTGGGCAAAAAGACATTTTTGTTAACGAATATGAAATATAACACCTCCCCCCACGAAGCCGAGGCGGGGGAGGGAACAGTGATTCTGCAAAAATCCCAGAGTTGATCGAAAATCCCTTTGTATTGATGGAGACGAAATACAGCGCCTCCCCCCGCGTAATCACCATGGGGGAGGGAATCATGATTACAGCACCTCCCCTTGCGACATCGCAATGGGGGAGGGAGTGAGCCCGGAGGCTAGATGTAGAACTTGCGAAGCAAGCCGACATTACAAGTGTGCTTCAATTCCTGGTCTTCGAGGTTGGAGAGCTTGTAAGCCCCCGAGCCTAGGACCGTTGAGATCCTGTACGGGCCCTCCCACTTGGGGGAGAGTTTGCCTTGGGCTTGGGGGTCAGTCACGCGCTTGAGGACCAGGTCCCCAAGGCATAAAGCTCTCTCATGGACGCGTTGGTTGTATGCGCGCATCATTTCGCGCTCATAGATTGCGTGGTGGAAGAGTGCTCAGTCGCGTTCCTCCTTGACGAGGTCGACTTCCAACCACTGGTTTGCTTCGTTGGTGTGGTACGCTGCGGTCGTAGCTCTGTCTAGGAGTTCGACCCGTAGAGACCGGAAACCAATCTCTGAGGGGAGCACTGCCTCTACCCTGTACACGAGCGAAAAGGGGGTGTGCCCCGTTGCTCGGCTCGAGGTCGTGTACATGGAGCACAGGATGCTCGGAAGCTCCTCTGCCCACGCGCCCCGCCTGGAGGTGGCCTATTCGAGTCACCGGAGCAACCCCTGCAGGAGCACGCCGTTGTCGACGTGGAGGGTAGCCCCCAGGCCCTCACAAAATTCTCGGAAGTACGCTAAGTCGAATTGGGTCCCGTTGTCAATGGTGATTTCCCGGGGGACCCCAAAGCGACACACAATATTCTTCCCGAAAAACTGCTGTACTACTCGGGAGGTAATGCTAGCCAAGGTCTCAGCCTCAACCCACTTGGAGAAGTAGTCCACTGCGACCACCGGATAGCCCCCAGGCGCTGGGGGGAAGGGACCGAGAAGGTCCATCCCCCAGCACGTGAAAGGCCAAGTGATGGGGATGGTCTGCATCATCACGGAGGGCAGATTGAAGCCCTTTGCCATCTTTTGGGAGGACTTGTGCCTTGATGGCGGAACGGCCCGTGAGGGAGAGGGAGAAGGGAGCGAGCTCAGCTCCACACTTTCCGATCAGGCTGGTGGCTTATTTATTTCGCAGCACCTCCCCCAAGGGGAGAGACAATGGGACTGTGATCGTGTGTCCCAGGAAGTAGTGACGTAGCTTTTGGGACGCCATAAGGAGGGCATAGCAAATCTTCTCCACCTCCGTGTACCGAGTCTTAGCCCCCTAGAGGGCTTCGCTCACGTAGTACACGGGGTGCTACTACCCATCCTGCTCCTTTACCAGCACCGCGCTTATAGCGACCGGGGTCGCAGTGAGGTAAAGGAGCAAGGGTTCTTCCGGAGATGGGCTCACAAGCATTGGAGGGCTTGTGAGGTACTTCTTCCAGTCGTCGAAGGCCACCTGGGCCTCGAGAGTCCACCGGAACCCCTTGAGGCCCCGGAGGATTTTGAAGCACTGAAGGCCGCGTTCCCCCGACTGTGAGACGAAGCGGCTTAACGCGGCTAGGCGGCCGGTAAGCCGCTGTACATCTTTGACGGAGCACGGAAGGGGCATGTCCAGCAAGGCCCAAAATTTTTCGGGGTTGGCCTCTATGCCCCACTGGGACGCAAGGAAGCCAAGCAGCTTTCCCCCGCGTTCACCGAAGGCGTACTTTTCTGGGTTGAGTTTTAACCCTTACTCGCGGAGGTTGTGGAAGGTCTACGCTAAGTTATTGATGTGGGCAGCCGCGTGGAGACTTTTGACGACCGCATCATCAACGTAGACCTCTACGTTGTGGCTGATCTGTTCCTTCAGGATCAGCGACATCAGGCACTGGAAGGTTGCTCCAGCGTTCTTCAGCCCGAAGGGCATATGGACGTAACAGAAGGTGCCGAGGGGAGTTATAAAACTCATCGTTTCCTTGTCCTCCTTAGCCATCTGGACCTAATGATAGCCCGAATACGCGTTGAGGAAGCTCATAAGCTCACACCCCATGGTCGAGTCAATAACTGGTCGATCCGTGGGAGTGGAAAGTTGTCTTCTGGGCAGGCCTTGTTAAGGTCGGTGAAGTCTACGCACATTCGCCACTGGCCGCTTGACTTCTTTACGAGGACGGGGTTCGCTAGACATTCAAGGTGCAAGACCACCCGAACGAACCCCGCCTCTCAGAGCCTGGCAATCTCGGCCTTGATGGCCTCTTGACACTCAAGGGAGAGCTTCCTCAGCTTTTGCTTGACCGGGGGTGACCGGGTGCCACAGCGAGCTTGTGCTCGATGACGTCCCGGGCGACACCCCGCATATCGACAGGCTTCCACACAAAAACGTCAGAGTATTTGCGGAGGAAGGTTGCGAGTTCCTCCGCGTGCTCTTTGGAGAGGTCTGCCCCGATCTTGACGGTCCTTTCTCCATCCTCCGGGGACAGCTGGACTTTCTGAAGGTCCCCCTTCGGGCGCAGTTTTAGAGGGGCTTCCCAGAGGGGACGACCAGGGTGTCCGATGCCGGGGGAGAGTTCTCTCCCCCCCCGAGGCCTTGATGAGGTTGACGCTCCAGATTGTTGCAGTGGTGCGCTCGTAAAGAGCGCAAGCCACGTCCTGGTCACCTCGAGTGGTGATTACGCCGTGAGGCCTAGGGATCTTCATGCAGAGATAGCTCTAGTGGATCACCGCTCCCAGACGATTGATTGTGGTCCTCCCCATGATCGCGTTGTATAAGGAGGGGAGGTCCACTACATCGAACCAGACCACACTAGTACAGAAATGCAGTCTACTAACCCTTATATTCTATCGGTTATTAGCGCTTTAGTATAAAACCGATAGAAAATGTGCCTCGCGGCCAAAAAAGGCCAACGGGTGTATTTTTCCTATCGGTTTGTAAGAAACTTGCCAATAGAATAAATACTATGATTTACTCTAGCGGTGATGAACATATTTGCCGTTAGAAAAGATGCATAAGTACTGACGGGAGAATGTTGTGCGCCGATAGGACTGTCGACTTCTTCAACTAGACTTATTCTATCGATAATTTATTAGTATACCAACAGAATATCTCAAAAATTCCTACCGGCAATATGTAGTGTGCCGATAGGACCGTTCGCCTTCTACAAATATTTTTATTCTATCGGTAATGTATTCTTTTACCGTTAGAATATATCGAAAATTGCTTAGAACTGTTCGTCTTCAAATAGTTTTATTCTATCAGTAATGAATGTTTATACCGTTAGAATATAGAAAAAATATTTTAGAACTGTTCGCCTTCTACAACTAGTATGATTCTATCAGCAATGTACGTATATACCGACAGAGTGTGGACAAAAATTCCTATCGGTAATTTATATTGTGCCGATAGAGCCATTCGACTTCTACAGATGTTTTTGTTCTATCGGTAATTGATTTTTTACCGTTAGAATATATATAAAATGACTAACGGTATGCGGTTTTTGTACCGATAGAATTTATCTAGTACTATAAATACAGGGGTATGTCTCTTCATTCTCACAGTTCACCTGGGGCACGTAGTCCTAACCCGTAAGCTCCATGGACGGCCGGCGCACCTCTATAGGCGACCGCTGCACCTCCGCACCTCCATCGACGCCCTCTAGACTTCCGCATCGCAAGCAAGGTACGTAAATCATTCTAATCCGATTATGGCAATTATTCTGCTTTTTTTGTATCATTCATTTTGATGTGTCTTCTTTTCAATATGATTATGATCTTTGCAGGTCCTTGGATGATGCTCATGGGGGGCAACGTATTTCACGGTTCTTCATCGCAGTACGCTGCCTACGTTGGCTTGTTGGCGAAAGAAACGGTGAAGATCACCATCGAGAGCTGGAAGGACGTGAAATGCGAGATCTTGGTTGGCTCGGTCGAGAAGATCCTTAAGCCCTGCGTGTTTCTCAAATCAGGACCTATAGAAAGCATCTTACATCTTTTTGCATGCACCAGCTTGTGGCCAGATGCTTACCTGCTTGGATAAGAAGAATTGTTGCTATTTGCACAACCATTCTACACCATCACTACACAGAACAATATCTTGGAAGGTCGGTTCTTTTTGTTAATGGAGTTGAGTTGAGTTGAGTTGATCGAGTTTGAGTCCGAGGAAATCACCAATACATACAAATGTAAGTCGACGGCAGTTCCAGCTCCTCGGGCGTCTTCGAACTGAACTCCTATGGTTAAGTCCAATGTGGTTCAGACATTTGTTGTTTTGGATGAATAGATTTGTTATGTATCAGATCTAACTTGTAGTCGCTAGTTGCATTGTCGCAACCTGCAAAGGTTCTCTTTTATGTAAAATGTATGGGCCACTGGGTCCTCTTCGTGATCTGTTGTTAATTTCAGACGTGGCTTTCCTAATATACATCGAATGTGTGAATTGTTGAATTTGTATATTGTTGTATATTTGTGTATCATGTATTGCTAATTGGGACATGAACTTGAATGTGTAGGGAGTATTTGTGTATTTAATTGTATTGGTTGGTAGGTGTGTATTTGTACTGGTGTTTCAGACATGTACCTGAATTTGTATTGGTGAACTGGCATGTGTATGTTTGTACCTGAATTTGTGAACTGGCATGTGTAATTTCTTTGGCAAGATGAAGTCCCGAGTACCTAAGAAAGGTATTTTTGTGTCTCCAAGTTAATCCACAAATTAGCATTTCTTGAAATATTGCTTTATCTTGTAGTTAAGATCTGTTTGATGTAAGATCTGTTTGATGTTACATTGGTATGATTCCTTGGATGTGAGAACTGGTGTCATGTGCGTTACAAGTACCTCCTCTAACAGTAAATACACATATTTACCGATAAAAAACACATATATTTGCTCAGTCATGCATCATCTAATGGTAAATACACAAATCTACCGATAGAAAAACTCATGTTCGTGTGTCATGCATCATCTAACGGTTAATACACATATTTACTGATAGAAAAACTCATGTATGTGCTGTGTTATCACTAGTACAGAAATGCAGTCTACTAACCCCTATCTTCTATCGGTTATTAGCGAAACAGCACAAAACCGATAGAAAATGTGCCTCGTGGTCATAAAATCCCGACGGATGTATTTTCCCTATCGGTTTCTAAGAAACTTACCGATAGAATAAATAGTATGATTTACTCTAGCGGTGATGAACATATTTTCCGTTAGAAGAGATGCATAAGTACTGACGGAAGAATGTTGTGCGCCGATAGGACTGGTCGACTTCAACAACTAGACTTATTCTATCGATACTGTATGAATATACCGACAGAGTATATTAAAAATTCCTATCGGCAATATGTAGTGCGCCGATAGAATAGTTGACCTTCTACAAATATTTTTATTCTATCGGTAATGGATTCTTTTACCGTTAGAATATATAGAAAATTGCTTAGGACTGTTCGTCTTCTAATAGTTTTATTCTATCGGTAATGAATGTTTATACCGGTAGAATATTGCACAAAATATCTTAGAACTGTTGGCCTTCTACAGCTAGTTATATTCTGTCGGTAATGTACGTACACACCGATAGAGTATGTACAAAAATTCCTATCGGTAATATTTATTGTGCCGATAGAACCATTCGGCTTCTACAGATGTTTTTATTACTAACGGTATTCTGTTTTCTTACCGATAGAAAATATAAAATTGTATAAATACACGGGTATGTCTCTTTCATTCTCACAGTTCATCTGGGGCTCGTAGTCCTAACCCGTAAGCTCCATGGACGGCCGGCGCACCTCTACAGGGGACCGCTGCACCTCCGCACCTCCATCGACGCCCTCTAGACGTCGGCATCCCAAGGAAGGTACGTAAAATTTCTGCAATATTGTTAGATTATTCTAATCCGATTATGGCAATAATTCTGCTTTTTTTGTATCCTTCATTTTGATGTGTCTTCTTTTCAATATGATTATGATCTGTTCAGGTCCTTGGATGATGCTCGTGAGGGGCAACGTATTTCACTGTTCTTCATCGCAGTACGCTGCCTACGTTGGCTTGTTGGCGAAAGAAATGGTGAAGATCACCGTCGAGAACTGGAAGGACGTGAAGGGCGAGATCTTGGTTGGCTCGGTCGAGAAGATGCTTAAGCCCGGCGTGTTTCTCAAATCAGGACCTATAGAAAGCATCTTACATGTTTTTGCATGCACCAGCTTGTGGCCAGATGCTTACCTGCTTGGAGAAGAAGAATTGTTGTTATTTGCACAGCCATTCTACACCATCACTACACAGAACAACATCTTGGAAGGTAGGTTCTTTTTGTTAATATCGTTGAGTTGAGTTGAGTTGAGTTGATCGAGTTTGAGTCCGAGGAAATCACCAATACGTACAAATGTATGTTGACGGCAGTTCCAGCTCCTCGGGCGTCTTCGAACTGAACTCCTATGGTTAAGTCCAATGTGGTTCAGACATTTGCTGTTTTGGATGAATGGATTTGTGATGTATCAGGTCTAACTTGTAGTCGGTAGTTGCATTGTGGCAACCTGCAAAGTTTCCCTTTTATGTAAAATGCATGTATGGGCCACTGGGTCCTCGTCGTGATCTGTTGTTAATTTCAGACGTGGCTTTTGTAATATACATCGAATGTGTGAATTGTTGTATTTGTATATTGTTGTATATTTGTGTATCATGTATTGCTAATTGGGACATGAACTTGAATGTGCAGGGAGCATTTGTGTATTTAATTGTATTGGTAGGTAGGTGTGTATTTGTACTGCTGTTTCAGACATGCACTTCAATTTGTGAACTGGCATGTGTATGTTTGTACCTGAATTTGTATTGGTGAACTGGCATGTGTATGTTTGTACCTGAATTTGTGAACTGGCATGTGTAATTTCTTTGGCAAGATGAAGTCCCAACTACCTACGAAAAGTATTTTTGTGTCTCCTAGTTAATCCACAAATTAGCATTTAATATATTGCTTTATCTTCTAGTTAAGATCCGTTTGATGTAAGATCTGTTTGATGTTACAATGATATGATTCCTTGAATGTGAGAAATGGTCCCAGTCTGGTAACAGTACCTCCTCTAACGGTAAGTACACATATTTACCGATAGGAAAACACATATATTTGCGCAGTCATGCATATTCTAACGGTAAATACACATATTTATCGATAGGAAGCACATATATTGGTTCAGTCATGCATATTCTAACAGTAAATACACATATTTACCGATAGAAAAATACATATATTTGTTCAGTCATGCATATTCTAACGGTAAGTACACATATTTACCGATAGAAAAATACATATATTTGCTCAGTCATGCATAGTCTAACGGTAAATGCACATATTTACCGATACAAAAACTAATGCTCGAGTGTCATGCATCATCTAACGGTAAGTACACATATATACCGATAGAAAAAATCATGTGCGTGCTGTGTCATGCATGATCTAACGGTAAGTACACATATTTACCGATAGGAAAACACATAAATTTGCTCAGTAATGTATATTCTCTAACGGTAGGTGTGTGTTTTGACCGATAGAATATGTGAGCGGCAAATTAACTAAGTTAGTCTGACGGTTATTTCATGTATTTACCGTTAGAAAAATGTCCATTATAAGGAAAACCCCACTCGACCATTGCTGAGCTGCTCTTTAATTTGTTCTGTTGCACTCTGTGTCCCTCTGTTTGTGACGAAAGTTCCAGCTACACTGCTAGGGTGATCAGCGCAGGCTGGAGGGAAGTTGATTGCGCCCCTCTCTTTAAGGTATGCTTAATCGTCGACACTTATCTCTCTCTACCTCTAGATCTCCCTTCCTCTCTACTTGCAAGCTAGCTGTATTGTGTAGTTCCAAGTTTGTAGCTCTAAGCTTGGGAGCTTGGTAGCTGGAAATGCGTCATGTTTTAGGAGCTAACTAGCTTGTATTGTGTAGTTAGCTAGGTTAATTAGTGTTAATTTCGTCAGGCTAGGGTTCAACACATATATCTGTTGTAAGAGGCTGTACATGTACATATACATAACTTAATCGGGCAGGTTTCATGCATGGCTTACTCGTTAAATTTTGTTAATTGTAGATGGACAGGAAATATTGGATGTATGGAATAAAACGTACTACTCTTGAATATTTGGATGTTGTGAATGAGTTTATTAAATTTGCTGAGCAACAAAAGGAGAGGAAGGGAGACAAAAATATGCTCTGTCCTTGTACAGATTGTATGAACTTGAAGAGGTTTAGCAACTCTGATCAAATTAAGAGTCATTTGATTCGTCGTGGTTTTAACGCGCGATACACCCGTTGGATATGGCATGGCGAAGATCTTGAGGAAACAAGCACCACTACTACCAATCAGCACGACTCGGATGTGGATTGCAATAATATCGATGATCATCCCAATTTTGGTAATGTTCATTCCGATGTGCACGTAGATGATGATGATGACAATCTAGATGAGATGTTACGTGATGTAGAGGAAGATTACAGCGAAAATGACTTCTGTGAATTTGAGAAACTGATTGCTGACTCTGAGAAGCCTCTGTTCCCTGGATGTGCAACATTTACAAAACTGTCTTCTGTGCTGAGATTATATAACTTGAAGGCAGGAAACGGTTGGAGTGATAAGAGTTTCACGGCACTATTAGATCTTCTAGCGGACATGCTTCCAGAGGGAAATGAGTTGCCAAGATCTACTTACCAAGCCAAAAAACTGTTGTGTCCGTTGGGAATGGAAATCGAAAGAATACACGCATGCCCAAATGATTGTGTGTTGTACCGTAACGAGTACTCCAGTTTGCATGTTTGTCCAAGATGCGGCGCATCGAGGTATACGCGTAGGGACCGGATTGATAGTGAACGTCACGAGGTAAGGAAAGGGCCCCCGGCAAAAACTGTGTGGTACTTGCCTGTGATACCTAGATTGAAGCGGCTGTTTGCAAATCCGAAAGTCGCGAAGCACTTGCGTTGGCATGCTGAAGCCCGGAAACAAGACGGAAAACTGAGACACCCAGCTGATTCTATTCAATGGAGAAACATCAACAGAACATTTGCTGAGTTCGGCGGCGAACTTAGGAATGTAAGGTTCGGGCTGAGTACAGATGGTATGAACCCACATGGTAATATGAGCAGCCGGCACAGCACTTGGCCGGTTCTTTTATGCATCTACAATCTTCCTCCTTGGTTATGCATGAAGCGCAAGTACATCATGATGGCGTTACTAATCTCAGGACCCAGACAACCCGGAAATGATATTGACGTGTTTCTAGCGCCTTTAATCGAGGACTTACAGAAATTGTGGAGCGAGGGTGTGCAGGTGTGGGATGCATACAAGAAAGAGAATTTCATCTTGCGGGCCCTGATATTTTGCACCATAAATGATTTTCCTGCCTACGGCAATTTGTCGGGGTATAGTACGAAAGGAGCCAAGGCTTGCCCTATTTGCCTAGATGAAACTGAGAGCATGTGGCTGCGAAACTGCCGGAAAACAGTGTACATGGGTCACCGCAGGTTTCTTCCGGTGCATCACACGTACCGTAAGAAGAGGAAATCATTTAACGGGAAGCCTGAGAAGGGATCAGCTCCAGTGTTTCTGACCTGTAAGGAGATTTACTCACGCGTGAACGACATCAAAGTTGAGTTCGGTAAGCATTCTAAACCTCGAGAAAAAAATGTTTGGAAGAAGAGATCGATTCTCTGGGATCTACCGTACTGGGAGCACTTACAAGTTCGACATTGCATTGACGTCATGCATGTAGAGAAAAATGTCTGTGACAGTTTGATTGGTTTGTTGTTGAACATTCCGGGAAAGACAAAGGATGGTGTGAAAGCTCGTCGTGACATGGTGGAAATGGGGATAAGGACTGAGCTTGCACCTTTAGAGAATGGAAAGCGTACATACCTCCCCCCGGCCTGCTACACGTTGTCGAAGAGCGAAAAAACAGAACTCTGTCGGTGCCTGCACGGTGTTAAAGTTCCATGTGGGTACTCCGCGAACTTGAAAAAACTTGTGTCTATGAAGGACCTAAGACTGGTTGGCATGAAGTCCCACGACTGTCATGTCTTGATGTCACAGATGCTTCCCATTGCTATCAAAGGCATTCTCCCAGTTAAAGTCAGAGAGACAATCACAAACCTATGTTATTTCTTCAACGCAATATCTTCCAAGGTAAGTACGTGCACTCGTACTATAAGTTCACTACCTCCATTTGTGGAGCTTAATTAGAAGATTTTTCTGATATGAATATTTGGCGCAACTGTGTCCTCGTAGGTAATTGATCCCGATGGACTGGACGCTTTGCAACGCGACGTGGTTGCAACTCTTTGTCAGCTCGAGATGTATTTCCCTCCATCCTTTTTTGATGTTATGGTCCATCTAATTGTTCACCTTATCAGAGAAATTAAGTTTTGTGGACCTGTGTGCCTGCGCTACATGTATCCATTTGAGAGATTTATGGGTGTATTGAAGGGATACGTAAGGACTCGTCGTCGACCCGAGGGGAGTATCATGGAAGGTTATGCCGCCGAGGAGGTGATTGAATTTTGCACAGATTATATGGCCGGGGTTGACCCAATTGGTGTTCCTAGGTCCCGACACGAGGGTAGGCTTGAGGGAATTGGAACGATTGGATTCAAAGCTATCGTCCCCAATCGTGATGTGTACGCAAAATCACATTTTTGGGTCTTACAACACATGACGGAGGTCGAGCCATACATACACGAGCACAAGGTAATGTTACGGTCACAGAATCCTTCGAAGTCAGACGTTTGGGTAAGCAGAGAACATAACAGGAAATTTGCTGAGTGGATCCAAGAAAGAGTCACGCGAGCTGCCGAGGGCTCCGTAAGTGAAACTGTGACATGGTTGGCTAGAGGCCCAAGATTCACTGTAGGGACTTGGCAGGGGTACGACATCAATGGGTATTCATTTTACACAAGAGCTCAAGACGCCAAGAGTAGCACGCAATGTAGCGGAGTGACACTGTTTGCTATTTCCGAGGATGCCAGGTCAGTAAGGGCGCTGAACTCATATTACGGTGTTATTGACGAAATATGGGAGCTCGATTACGGATTACTTAAGATTCCCCTGTTTCGATGCCAATGGGTCGAAATCTCTCGAGGTGTTCAAGTTGACAGTTACGGGTTTACTCTCGTCGATCTTGGTAGAGCCGGACACCAAGATGATCCATTCATACTTGCAAAGCAAGCCACACAGGTATTCTACATCGTTGACCCGGCCAATCCAAACTTGCATGTTGTCCTCCACAGCAAGAGACGTATTGTTGGGGTCGAAGATGTTGTCGACGAAGAGGAGTATAACCAATTCGATGAAATACCTCCATTTTTAGAGGACATTCAATCTATCCGTACTGAAGATATCGACGAAACAACGTATCTGCGAGATGACCACGAAGAAGGATTATGGGTTGAGAACCATTGATGATTAATTTCTATTTCAGGGATAAATGCCAAGCAAACAGCCCACAAGTTCTGCAGCAAGGTGAGGAACTTATCATTAATACATCAGGCAGTACATTTTTCTTTAGAATTTAATGATAAGCTAGTTCACAGCATTAATACATCTCAATTTTACTCCACAGCATGAGTTCTAACATGTACAGTACCTTTATCCTGTAAATATTTAATTCTTCCCTTCAAATAGCACTTGCAAAAATCTCATCGCAGCCTCTTGAAATTAAGTTCAGCAAAAATCACTTTTTTCTGACGGTATTTTGTTATTTATACCGATAGAGAATGACATCTTCTCTCAGGCACTTGAAAACGTTTTCTATCGGTATTGTTCTGTTTTACCGTTAGAATAAATTCGTTTGTCTCACGGTATTTGTTGTCTGACGGTTTTTTCCTGTTTTTACCGATAGAAGAAGACTCTGCCGTTTTGAATTCTCGAACGTGTCGCCATGCGTCGCCTTGGAAACTCTATAAGTACCTCGCCATGCGTCGCGGTATTTTGTTGTTTTTCTAATTCTCGAACGGTTCGACTCCTCATCTTCTCTTTCACAATGGCAACCTCCATGGGATCGTCATCCACGGCCTCCCCGGTAAGAACTCTAAATCTCCTCGGTTTACCCCTGTATTGTTAATCCATGTTCAGTTCATTCTTGACCTGTTGATTTGCACAGGGAATGGTAGCCGTCGAAGACACTGCCAAAGTGAAGGCTGACCTGAGGGCCCTCCAGGAGGAGCACAAGCTCCTTACAGACAAGCACACTCAGCTACGGCTTGACCTTGACGATCTCTTCCAGCGCATTAAGCGCATGAAGACGGATGGTGACAATGCTAGGGCGAGGACGAGGCGTCTTCGCGAGGAGAAGAAAGCCGCGGATATGACCATCGCTGGCTGCGGTTTGACTATGAAGGATACCATAGCGAAGCTGAGGGAGGTCGCAGGCCTTCTTGACGCGGTAGTAGTTGATCCTAGGGACAACTTGTCGTTAGAGGAGTCCTGCGTCCTGGCTGCAAGTCTAACTGACTCTATTCTACATGCAGCCAGGGCTAAGACCACCCCTTGACCTAGCAATTTGGGTTTTATTTTTTTTTGTAAATGATAAAACAACAATGAATGAACAATTTCTTTTTATGTCAATTTTCCAATTTTTCGGCTATCTTCCCTCTTTCTTTAACATTCTGCAGCTTTCAACCATGGTCTGTTTGATGCTAAATTGTTTACCTTTTCATTACTCTGACGGTATTTTGTTGTTTTTACCGATAGAAAAAGGGCACACAAATCTCAAGCACTTAATCAAAAATATTTTCTGGGGAATATTGGGCTCACGGGATTTTTTTGTTTATACCGATAGAAAAGGGCACCTTTTCATTACTCTCACGGTATTTTGTTGTTTTTACCGATAGAAAAATGGCACTCAATCTCAAGCACTTTAAAAAATTTTCTGTGGAAAATTGGTCTCACGGGATTTTATTGTTTATACCGATAGAAAAATGCATGCACTAATTCGAATATTTTTCCAGGAAATTTACTTTTTCTATCGGTATTATTTTGTTGTTTCGATAGAAAATTACATAAGTCTATCGGCATCATTTTTTTATACCGATAGAAAAGTTCATCCGCTACTTTATTACTCGTACACGGCCCTTTAGTTTCTCTCCACTCGAACAGTTCCACCTTAGAGCACTGCGTCTCTTCGAGAGCGAAGAAAACCCCAACCTCCGCCGTGACCACTCACTTCCTCTCTCCCACACGACGATCGCCGGCTGGACACTGGTTCGTCACTGCCACCGGTTCTTATTTTCGTCCTTCGCCCGCCGCTGCTGCTTTCTACACCGCCTCTCCATCACCAGAACTGATCGCCGCCGTAAATACCCTAATTCGTCGTTCTATTTCCAGCATCTTCTTTATTTGATCCTAGTGTTTTGCACGTACTAATTCTTCGAGTTTTGCAATTACACTAGGGTTCCCTATTGTGTTGGCTTATGTACATTCCGCAGGCAATGTTGATTTTAATTAGGGTTTACATAATATGTTCCAGTGCTGTAATGAACCTGTTTTGAGATTTTAACTTCTCTATAATGCTGTATGTGTGATCAATTGTATCCAACTGCCATGTAATGCAGATCATATGTTGGAGGTGTTCTTACACATATTCTATCGGCAGCTCATGTGTTTACCGATAGAAAATTTTTCTGCACAAGTAGTAAAACTTAATTTGGATCTGGAAGGACATGAGCCATGCAATGTACTAGTTTGGTTGGGAATTTGTACTCACTTCGTATGAATATATGGCAATGTGGATGGGTCTTCGATGTATATGTTTCAAATGCCTATATACATGACTTTTCCCAACCTAATAGCTGTGAAGTCCTGATGACTCACATACAGGCTAGGCTAAAGATTATGCACAGTGGCACTTAGATGCTTGTGTGCATATTTACGTGTGAAATAATAATGCTGGCCCATGAATATTAGTGTAGCAAATCATCGAGAATGTTATGTGATGACAGTGAATGGTGGCTTGTCAACAAAATTCCATATGTAGAGAACATTGTTATGTTCTATCGGTATCTCACGTGTTTGCCGATAGAAAAATTGTCTTGTGTGGAGGTAATTGTTATGGTCTATCGGCAGCTCATGTGTTTACCGATAGAAAATATTTCTGAAGAGTTCAGTAAGTAATTTATGCATGTCTTTCTTTTTGTATTATTTTCCCTTTTGCCGCCCTAGTTAGTCTCCAGTCCTGGGCTGAGTTATGGAACTCCAAGGCGAATTAATTGCCATATATATGGTTTGTTGAAGGTTTTGTAGGGGAAGACATGTCGTCGTCTTCATCGGATGGTACTAATGGTTCGACTAGGGCCAACCCCATCGTAACTACTGAAGATGGGGCTGTTACATCCCAGCGCAAGAGGGTGGGGCGAGGCGCGACGACGTTGGGGCGTTTGGCCAAACGCACTGATCTTTCTTGTGAGTTCAACCAATTTGGGACGCCGATTGGAAAGAATGCTGGGAGGTACGCGGCCTACGTTGGGCTGTTGGCGAAAGAAAGGGTGAAGATCACCGTCCAGAGCTGGAAGGACGTGACGGCGGACGAGAGGGATAGGTTGTGGGCGGAAGTGAAGGTTAAATGAACTGAAATCGCTGAACTCTTTCGTAATCACGTTCTCTTGGCTTATACTAAAGTTTAACTAACTCGTGATTAATTGTATGCATTTTTCGGAAACAGGCTAAGTGGAACATCCCCGACGATACACCTAGGACGGCCTGCTTGAAGGACATGAACGGAACATGGAAAACCTTTAAGAGCTGGCTCGTCAGTAACTTCCTAGCTGCGGGGAAATCTCCTTGCGAGAAGTACCCCTTCATATCGGAGGAGGTATGGGAGGAATTCACCAAGCAGAAGGGGACTGAGGAGTTCAAGGCCCTTAGCGAGAAGAATAGGGCGATCCAGAAGAGGAACGACCACCCGCATCGGCTCGGATCCCGGGGCTATGCGGGGAAGGAGGAACAGTGGAAGAAGGAAGACGAACAAAATCCTGTGATCGACACCCCTGAGTTGCCGCTCTCCGAGATCCGGGATGAGAGGTGCAAGCGATGGTGGAGGGGGAGGGGGTCCGTGTCGTCCACGGGGTCTGTGCAGTTCGCAACCCCTGGGGACGCCGACGTTGTGAGGCGAATGGTAAGTTGGCTAACCTCGTAAACTGTGTGCGCACAAGTGTATATAAGGCAATTTGTCTCACAAGGTACCTTCAAATGTAACAGATCTCTTTTGAGAAGGAGGCAGCGGAGGGATTGTTTACCCCGCAGAGGGAGAACGACATCCTCACCCGGGCTCTAGGAAATAAGGAGCATCCCGGGCGGACACGGGCCGTGGGAGCCATTGTGTCGTGGAAGGCCGGTTTCGTAGATCCGGCTCCACCGAGGAAGAAGGCCCGCACCTGGAAGGAAAAGGAAGCTGACCTCTCCGATAAGATACGGACTGAGGTACGGGAGGAGATACGGGCGGAGATGCGGGCTGAGATACGGGCTGAGGTACAGTCTGAGGTGCAGACCGAGGTCGCACAAATGAGGGAAGAGTTTGCACGGTTGAGAGAAACATTGCTGGCCAAGAGTGCAGATGCGGATCCCCAGGACGACGATACCCCGCGGGGTCGGATAAGCAGTTGCGCTTCGAAGGTACTCGCGGATCCAGTGGATCTACTTGAGGTACTGCAAGCCTTCATCTGTGCACTTAAGTTGATGCCACTCCCATTCTGTTAGAGTTGTTTCGCTAACCTATTTTAATTGTTACAAATTTGCAGGGGCCGGAGGGCTGCATCCTACAGAATCACGTAGGCGCCGGGCAGGAAGTGGTTGGACACGGCTTCGTATATCCGTCTGGGCCGGATGTCCGGGTCCACTGTGTACCTCTGCGGTTGGGTTTCGCAAAGGTACAGGTGGACATGGCCATGCCGGCCTACAACGATTCTCCGTTGCCAATCCCAACAGAGGAACTGCAGACACTTGCTGAGGCAGTGGGCTCCTACGTACAGTGGCCCAAGAAGTGTCTTGTAATACAACCGGTAAATCCTACACATTTTAGATTACATCCTACTCAGTACACTCAACTTGCATAATCTAACATACGTGTTCATTAATTGAAGTGGCCTGCCGCGGGGCTACCAGGGGACTGCGCCCCCAGCTCGGGGCATGAGGGCCGATCTCGTGCGAACCTGGACACATCAAAGACAGCCTCGACCCCACCCAGCGCATCCACGCCTCCACCTCGGAAGAAAGCCGCCATCACCTCGCCCTTGCCTTCGAAGGTACGCGCTCAGTCCCCGGCAAAAGGCAAGGGCGACAGGGACTGCCGCGGACGTTCACGAACGCGCTCCCACTCCTGTCGGAGGCATCTTTGCGGAAATTGGATCGATCAACCAGAGACCTCCACGACTGATACCTACATCGAGCTCGGCGCAGCCTGAACTTCTTAGTTCCCTACAGGCCTGGGCAGTTCCACCGTGAGCCCGGGACTATATCCGTGGCACACGAGGATCTGTTCGACCTCTACAACTGGCGGGAGCTCGATATGTCCATCATACGGACTGGAGTCCTGTGAGTTTGCTGATGCTATGTATTGCTGTTTTCTAACTCTGTTTGCTAACTCTGCATTAATGTTGCAGTTCATTTGAATACTGAGTAACTTTCTGTGAAATTAATATTAATCTCGTCCTTCGCATGCAGGTGCATGTACAGGCTAGCATCGGAGGCTGCGTGTGACAAGGTGGGTTTCCTCGACCCAGAGAAAATAAGCCTCACGATGCTAGAGCAGGACGCCGCGCACGCTGAGCAGTACATATCCAGCGCGCTGATGGCGCAGCAGGACAGGGACTTCATTCTGGTGCCGTACCACCAAAGGTTAGTGCATTTCGTACTAATTTAACTCAATCTTGTATGTTACACCTGAGATGTACTTTGAGCTAGCGGTCCTCTTTTACATACAATGCAGGGGCCACTGGATCCTCATCGTGATCTGTCCGCCGAGGAACGAGGTGTACTACCTCGATTCGATGCGTGACAGATTATCGATGGAATATGTGCTCAAGGGGAATATGGAGGCGTAAGTAACTTATATGTTTGATTTATATTTTGACCTCACTAGCTAATGATAATACATTAACTGGCAATACTAACTGAAATGCAAGGCTTTTGATAAATATGTGTCCGCTGGAGGGAGGCATGCCGCACCGCAGGGCTCCGTACTAGCTTGGAAAGAATATGAGGTACTCACGAGACTTTTTGTTTATGCTTAATTAGTTTATGGAAACAATATATAGCTAACATGTCTTCGCATATGCAATTATCTCAGTGCCATCAGCAGCCGCAATCGTGGGAATGCGGGTTTTATGTGCTGCGCTACATGTACGACCTAGTGCGGACAAACTTTTCCCGATTCCCCCAGGTAAGCATCGATAGCTAACTCAAATTTCAAAAATGGGTGTCACGTTCTAAATTAGGATCGAAGTTAGTTAATTAGTATGCACACATGCTTGCAGATCGCCATGTCGAAAGACCAATATGAAAATGCAAAGATTATATATCTTCGACAAATCTGGGCACAATATGTCATGGAGGAAGTAGCGCCCAACCATTCAGCATGACAATTTTCTCCTTTTGGTGTACTCTGCATAGACTGTTCATATACATGTGAATAAATATATATATGTGAATAAATGTCCACATTGGATTGCAATCTGTATTTGTCCATACATATGTGAATAAATGTGAATAACTGCCTAATGTGTCAATTTGTTCTGTGAATTTACCTTGCATCTGTACTGTATTGTGTATCCAATCTATACTGTATTGCATCTGTACTGTATATGTGAATGTACTGTATTGTGAACGCAAATAAAGTACTGTATATGTGAATGCTCTATCGGTAAATTCATCAACAACCGAGAGACTACTGTACTTTTTTCTATCGGTACAATCAAAATTAACCGTTAGAAGAGTGTGACCTTTCCTGCCGGTGAACTCATACATATCCGATAGAGTACTAAGCTTTTTTCTGTCGGTAATCTTGTAGTTAACCGTTAGAATAGTGGTACTTTTCCAACCGCTGACGACGAGTTTTCTATCGGTCAACTTTTAAGATGCCGATAGAATAGTATGCCTTTTCCTATCGGTAATATTGTAGTTAACCGTTAGAATAGTGGTTCTTTTCAATCCGCTATTGACGAGTTTTCTATCGGTCAACTTGTAAGATGCCGATATAATATTATCATTTTCCCTATCGGTAAACTTATAATTAGCCGTTAGAATAGTGGTGCTTTTCCAACCGCTGACGACACATTTTCTATCGGTCAACTCATAATATGCCGATAGAATATTATGTTTTTTTCTGTCGGTAATCTTGTAATTAACCGTTAGAATAATGGTACTTTCCCTGCCGCTGGACGTAAGACTACGACGGGTTTTCTATCGGTAGATTCATAATATGCCGATAGAATAGTAAACTTGTTCTGTCGGTTATTTACCGATAGAAAATGTCCAGTCTTGTTCTATCGTGTCTATCTCTATCGGTACAAAAACCGATAGTAGAAGGGTGTTTTTTACCGATAGAAGACTGCATTTCTGTACTAGTGTATGCATCATCTAACGGTAAATACATATATTTACCGATAGAACAAAAACTGTACCTGCTCAGTAATGTACATTCTCTAATGGTATATGTGTGTTTTTACCGATAGAATATGTGAGAGGCAAATTACCTTAGTTAGTCTAACGGTTATTTCATGTATTTACCGTTAGAAAAAGCTCCATTATAAGGAAAACCCCACTCGACCATTGCTGAGCTGCGCTGTAATTTGTTCTGTTGCACTCTGTGTCCCTCTGTTTGTGATGAAAGTTCCAAGCTCGCAGCTACAGTGCTAGGGTGATCAGCGCAAGCTGGAGGGAAGTTGATTCCGCCCCTCTCTTTAAGGTATGATTAATTGTCGACAGTTATCTCTGTCTCCCTCTAGATCTCCCTCCCTCTCTACTTGCAAGCTAGCTGTATTGTGTAGTTCCAATTAAGTTTGTAGCTGTAAGCTTGGGAGCTAGGTAGCTGGAAATGCGTCATGTTTTAGGAGCTAACTAGCATGTATTGTGTAGTTAGCCAGGTTAATTAGTGTTAATTTCGTCAGGCTAGGGTTCAACACATCTGTTGTAAGAGGCTGTACATGTACATATACATAACTTAATCGAGCAGGTTTCATGCATACATGGCTGACTCTTTAAATTTCGTTAATTGTAGATGGACAGGAAATATTGGATGTATGGAATAAAACGTACTACTTTTGAATATTTGGATGGTGTGACTGAGTTTATTAAATTTGCTGAGCAACAAAAGGAGAGGAAGGGAGAGAAAAATATGCTCTGTCCTTTTACAGATTGTATGAACTTGAAGAGGTTTAGCAACTCTGATCAAATTAAGAGTCATTTGATTCGTTGTGGTTTTAAAGCGCGATACACCCGTTGGATATGGCATGGCGAAGATCTTGAGGAAACAAGCACCACTACTACCAATCAACAGGACTCGAATGTGGATTGCAATAATATCGATGATCATCCAAATTGTGATAATGTTCATTCCGATGTGCACGTAGATGATGATGATGACAATCTAGATGAGATGTTACGTGATGTAGAGGAAGATTACAACGAAAACGACTTCTATGAATTTGAGAAACTGATTGCTGACTCTGAGAAGCCTCTGTTCCCTGGATGTGCAACATTTACAAAACTGTCTTCTATGCTGAGATTATATAACTTGAAGGCAGGCAACGGTTGGAGTGATAAGAGTTTCACGGCACTATTAGATCTTCTAGCGGACATGCTTCCAGAGGGAAATGAGTTGCCAAGATCTACTTACCAAGCCAAAAAACTGTTGTGTCCGTTGGGAATGGAAATCGAAAGAATACACGCATGCCCAAATGATTGTGTGTTGTACCGTAACGAGTACTCCAGTTTGCATGTTTGTTCAAGATACAGCGCATCGAGGTATACGCGTAGGGACCGGATTGACAATGCACGTCACGAGGTAAAGAAAGGACCTCCTGCGAAAACAGTGTGGTACTTGCCTGTGATACCTAGATTGAAGCGGCTATTTGCAAATCTGAAAGTCGCAAAGCACTTGTGTTGGCATGCTGAAGCCTAGAAACAAGACAGAAAACTGAGACACCCAGCTGATTCTATTCAATGGAGAAACATCAACAGAACATTTGTTGAGTTCGGCGGCGAACTTAGGAATATAAGGTTCGGGTTGAGTACAGATGGTATGAACCCACATGGTAATATGAGCAGTCGGCACAGCACTTGGCCGGTTCTTTTATGCATCTACAATCTTAATCCCTGGTTATGCATGAAGCGCAAGTATATCATGATGGCGTTACTAATCTCAGGACCCAGACAATCCGGAAATGATATTGACGTGTTTCTAGCGCCTTTAATCTAGGACTTACAGAAATTGTGGAGAGAGGGGGTGCAGGTGTGGGATGCATACAAGAAAGAGAATTTCATCTTGCGGGCCCTGATATTTTGCACCATAAATGATTTTCCGGCCTACGGCAATTTGTCGAGGTATAGTACGAAAGGAGCCAAGGCTTGCCCTATTTGCCTAGATGAAACTAAGAGCATGTGGATGCGAAACTGCCGGAAAACAGTGTACATGGATCACCGCAGGTTTCTTCCGATGCATCACACGTACCGTAAGAAGAGGAAATCATTTAACGGGAAGCCTGAGAAGGGATCAACTCCAGTGTTTCTGACCGGTAAGGAGATTTACTCGCGCATGGAGGACATCAAAGCTGAGTTCGGTAAGCATTCTAAACCTCGAGAAAAAAATGTTTGGAAGAAGAGATCGATTCTCTGGGATCTACCGTACTGGGAGCACTTACAAGTTCGACATTGCATTGACGTCATGCATGTGGAGAAAAATGTCTGTGACAGTTTGATTGGTTTGTTGTTGAACATTCCAGGAAAGACAAAGGATGGTGTGAAAGCTCATCGTGACATGGTGGAAATGGGGATAAGGACTGTGCTTGCACCTTTAGAGAATGGAAAGCGTACATACCTCCCTCCGGCCTGCTATACGTTGTCCAAGAGCGAAAAAATAGAACTCTGTCGGTGCCTGCACGGTGTTAAAGTTCCATGTGGGTATACTGCGAACTAGAAAAAACTTGTGTCCATGAAGGACCTAAGACTAGTTGGCACGAAGTCCCACGACTGTCATGTCCTGATGTCACAAATGCTTCCCATTGCTATCAGAGGCATTCTCCCAGTTAAAGTCAGAGAGACAATCACAAACCTATGTTATTTCTTCAACGCAATATCTTGCAAGGTAAGTACGTGCACTCGTACTATAAGTTCATTACCTCCATCTGTGGAGCTTAATTAGAAGATTTTTCCGATATGAATATTTGGCGCAACTGTGTTCTCGTAGGTAATTAACCCGGATGGACTGGACGCTTTGCAACGCGACATGGTTACAACTCTTTTTCAGCTCGAGATGTATTTCCCTCCATCCTTTCTTGATGTTATGGTCCATTTGATTGTTCACCTTACCAGAGAAATTAAGTTTTGTGGACCTGTGTGCCTGTGCTACGTGTATCCATTTGAGAGATTTATGGGTTTATTCAAGGGATACGTAAGGACTCATCGTCGACCCGAGGGGAGTATCATGGAAGGTTATGCCGCCGAGGAGGTGATTGAATTTTGCACAGATTATATAGCCAGGGTTGACCCAATTGGTGTTCCTAGGTCCTGACACGAGGGTAGGCTTCAGGGCATCGGAACGATTGGATTCAAAGCTATCGTCCCCGCTCGTGATGTGTACGCAAAATCACATTTTTGTGTCTTACAACACATGACGGAGGTCGAGCCATACATACACGAGCACAAGGTAATGTTACGGTCACAGAATCCTTCAAAGTCAGACGTTGGGGTCAGCAGAGAACATAACAGGAAATTTGCTGAGTGGATCCAAGAAAGAGTCACGCGAGCTGCCGAGGGCTCCGTAAGAGAAACTGTGACATGGTTGGCTAGAGGCCCAAGATTCACTGTAGGGACTTGGCAGGGGTACGACATCAATAGGTATTTATTTTACACAAGAGCTCAAGATGCCAAGAGTAGCACGCAATGTAGTGGAGTGACACTGTTTGCTTTTTCCGAGGATGCCAGGTCAGTAAGGGCGCTGAACTCATCTTACGGTGCTATTGATGAAATATGGGAGCTCAATTATGGATTACTTAAGATTCCCCTGTTTCGATGCCAATGGGTCGAAATCCCTCGAGGTGTTCAAGTTGACAGTTACGGGTTTACTCTCGTCGATCTTGGTAGAGTCGGACACCAAGACAATCCATTCATACTTGCAAAGCAAGCCACACAGGTATTCTACATCGTTGACCCGGCCAATCCAAACTTGCATGTTGTCCTCCACAGCAAGAGACGTATTGTTGGGGTCGAAGATGTTGTCGACGAAGAGGAGTATAACCAATTCGATGAAATACCTCCATTTTTAGAGGACATTCAATCTATCCGTACTGAAGATATCGACGAAACAACGTATCTGCGAGATGACCACGAAGAAGGATTATGGGTTGAGAACCATTGATGATTAATTTCTATTTCAGGGATAAATGCCAAGCAAACAGCCCACAAGTTCTGCAGCAAGGTGAGGAACTTATCATTAATACATCAGGCAGTACATTTTTCTTTAGAACTTAATGATAAGCTAGTTCACAGCATTAATATATCTCAATTTTACTCCACAGCATGAGTTCTAACATATACAGTACCTTTATCCTGTAAATACTTAATTCTTCCCTTCAAATAGCACTTGCAAAAATCTCATCGCAGCCTCTTGCTTCTTCAAATTAAGCTCTCCAAAAATCAATTTTTCTGAAGGTATTTTGTTATTTCTACCGATAGAAAAGGACATCAGCTACTTTAATGTGTCTCAGGTACTTCAAATGTTTCGTTGCGAAAATTTTACTTATTCTATCGGTATTATTATATTTTACCGTTAGAATAAATTCGTTAGTCTCACGGTATTTGTTGTCTGACGGTTTTTTCTGTTTGTACCGATAGAACAATACTCTGGCGCTTTGAATTCTCAACCGTGTCGCCATGCGTCGCCTTGGAAATTCTATAAGTACCTCGCCATGCGTCACGGTATTTTGTTGTTTTTCTAATTCTCGAACGCTCCGAATCCTCATCTTCTCTTTCACAATGGCAACCTCCATGGGATCATCAGCCACGCCCTCCCAGGTAAGAACTCTAAATCTCCTGGGTTACCCCTGTATTGTTAATCCATGTTCACTACATTCTTGACCTGTTAATTTGCACAGGGAATGGGAGCCGTGGAAGACACTAGCAAAGTGAAGGCCGACCTGAGGGCCCTCCAGTAGGAGCACAAGCTCCTTACGGACAAGCACACTCAGCTACGGCTTGACCTTGACGATCTCTTCCAGCGCATTCAGTGCATGAAGACGGATGGTGACAATGCTAGGGCGAGGACGAGGCGTCTTCGCAAGGAGAAGAAAGCCGCGGATATGACCATCGCTGGCTGCGGTTTGACTATGAAGGATACCATAGCGAAGCTGAGGGAGGTCGCAGGCCTTCTCGACGCGGTAGTAGTTGATCCTAGGGACAACTTGTCGCTAGAGGAGTCCTGCATCCTGACTGCAAGTCAAACTGACTCTATTCTACATGCAGCCAGGGCTAAGACCACCCCTTGACCTAGGATTTTGGGTTTTATTTTTTTTTATAAGTGATAAAACAACAATGAATGAACAATTTCTTTTTAAGTCAATTTTCCAATTTTCCGGCTATCTTCCCTCTTTCTTTATCATTCTGCAGCTTTCAAGCACGGTCTGTTTGATGTTAAATTGTGTGTACCTTTTCATTTTCTGACGGTATTTTGTTGTTTTTACCAATAGAAAAATGGCACCCAATACTATAATCTCAGGCACTTAATTCAAAAAAATTTCTGGGGAAAATTGGTCACATGGGATTTTATTATTTATACCGATAGAAAAAGGCATCCACTACTTCAAATATTTTTCCGGGAAATTTACTTTTTCTATCGGTATTATTTTGTTGTACCGATAGAAACGGACATAATTCTATCGGTGTTATTTTGTTTTACCGATAGAAAAGGTCATCCACTACTTTATTGCTCGTATACGGCCCTTGAGTTTCCCTCCAGTCGAACAGTTCCAACTTAGAGCACTGCGTCTCTTCGAGAGCGAAGAAAACCACAACCTCCGCCGTGACCACTCACTTCCTCTCTCCCACACGATGATCGCCGGCTGGACACTGGTTCTCCACTGCCACCGGTTCTTATTTTCGTCCTTCGCCGGCCGCTGCTGCGTTCTACACCGCCTCTCCATCACCAGCACTGATCACCGTAAATACCCTAATTCGTCGTTCTATTTCCAGCATCTTCCTTATTTTATCATAGTGTTTTGTATGTACTAATTCTTCGAGTTTTGCAATTACACTAGGGTTCCCTATTGTGTTGGATTATGTACATTCCGCAGGCAATGTTGATTTAAATTAGGGTTGACATAATATGTTCCAGAGCTGTAATGAACCTATTTTGAGATTTTAACTTATATATACTGCTGTATGTGTGATCAATTGTATGCAACTGCCATGTAATGCACATTATATGTTGGAGTTGTTCGTACACATATTCTATCGATATCTCCTGTATTTGCCGATAGAAAATATTTCTGAACAAGTATTAAAACCTTGGATCTGGAAGGACATGAGGCATGCAATGTACTAGTTTGGTTGGGAATTTTTACTCACTTGGTATGAATATATGACAATGTGGATGGGTCCTCGAAGTATATGTTTCAAATGCATATACATATATATGACTTTTCCCAAACTAATAGATTTGAGGAAGTCCTGATGACTTGCATACACGTAATGCAAAAGATAACCAAGAGAGGGTGCTATAGACCATATTATTCCTTTTTTGGTTGTGACCTACTTTCTGTGCTACTTCAATATCTTTATATTCCATCAGCATTAGGTTTGTCAGATTATGCACAGTGGCACTTAGATGCTTGTGTGCATATTTACGTGTGAAATAATAATGCTGGCCCATGAATATTAGTATAGAAAATCATTGAGAATGTTATGTGATGACAGTGAGTAGTGGCTTATCAACAAAATTCCATATATAGAAAACATTGTTATTTTCTATCAGTATCTCACGTGTTTGCCGATAGAAAAATTGTTATGTTCTATCGGCAGATCATGTGTTTACCGATAGAAAATATTTCTGAACAGTTCAAGAAGTAATTTATGCATGTATTTCTGTTAGTATTATTTTGTTCGGACATCCCTTTTGCAGCCCTAATTAGATTCCAGTCCTGGGCTGAGTTAGTTATGGAACTCCAAGAAGAATTAATTGCCATATGTTGCCTGCTTCCTATATGAAAATGTGTAGATGAAAACGCTGAGAAATAGAATCTTATCTTGTATTGCATGGTAGCTTTTGTGTTTACCGATGGAAAAAATATTTAAAATAGGTCCTTTTTCTTTGTAAAATGATTTGGTTTGTGTTTCCAATAAATTTTTGATGGTCTGTTGATGGTTTTGTAGGGAAAGACATGTCGTCATCTTCATCGGATGGTACCAGTGGTTCGACTAGGGCCAACCCCAACGTAACTAAAGATGCAGCTGTTACATCCCGGCGCAAGAGGGTGGGGCGAGGCGCGACGACGTTGGGCCGTTTGGCCAAACGCACGGATCTTTCTTGTGAGTTCAACCAATTTGGGAGGCCGATTGGAAAGAATGCTGGGAAGTACGCGGCCTACGTTGGGCTGTTGGCGAAAGAAAGGGTGAAGATCACCGTCCAGAGCTGGAAGGACGTGACGGCGGACGAGTGGGATAGGTTGTGGGCGGAAGTGAAGGTTAAATTAACTGAAATCGCTGAACTCTTTTGTAATCACGTTCTCTTGGCTTATACTAAAGTTTAACTAACTCGTGATTAATTGTATGCATTTTTTGAAAACAGGCTAAGTGGAACATCCCCGACGATACACCTAGGACGGCCTGCTTGAAGGACATGAACGGAACATGGAAAACCTTTAAGAGCTGGCTCGTCAGTAACTTCCTCGCTGCGGGGAAATCTCCTTGCGAGAAGTACCCCTTCATATCGGAGGAGGTATGGGAGGAATTCACCAAGTAGAAGGGGACTGAGGAGTTCAAGGCCCTTAGCGAGAAGAATAGGGTGATCCAGAAGACGAACGACCACCCGCATCGGCTCAGATCCCGGGGCTATACGGGGAAGGAGGAGCAGTGGAAGAAGGAAGACGAGCAAAACCCTATCATCGACACCCCTGAGTTGCCGCTCTCCGAGATCCGGGATGAGAGGTGCAAGCGATGGTGGAGGGGGAGGGGGTTCGTGTCATCCACGGGGTCTGTGCAGTTCGCAACCCCTGGGGATGTCGACGTTGTGAGGCGAATGATAAGTTGGCTAACCTCGTAAACTATGTGCGCACAAGTGTATATAAGGCAATTTGTCTCACAAGGTACGTTTAAATGTAACAGATCTCTTTTGAGAAGGAGGCAGTGGAGGGATTATTTACCCCATAGAGGCAGAACGACATCCTCACCCAGGCTCTAGGAAATAAGGAGCATCCTGGGCGGACACGGGCCGTGGGAGCCATTGTGTCATGGAAGGCCGGTTTCGCAGATCCGGCTCCACCGAGGAAGAAGGCCCGCTCCTGGAAGGAACAGGAAGCGGAGCTCTCCGATAAGATACGGGCTGAGGTACAGGCGGAGCTCTCCGATAAGATACGGGCTGAGGTGCAGTCTGAGGTGCAGTCTGAGGTCGCACAAATGAGGGAAGAGTTTGCACGGTTGAGAGATGCATTTCTGACCAAGAGTGCAGATGCGGAACCCCAGGGCGACGGTACCCCGCGGGGTCGGATAAGCAGTTGCGCTTCGAAGGTCCTCGCGGATCAAGTGGATGTACTTGAGGTACTGCAAGCCTTCATCTGTGCGCTTAAGTTGATGCCACTCCCATTCTGTTAGAGTTGTTTCGCTAACCTGTTTTAATATTTACAAATTTGCAGAAGCCGGAGGGTTGCATCCTACTAAATCACCTAGGTGACAGGCAGGAAGTCGTTGGACACGGCTTCGTATATCCGTCTGGGCCGGATGTCCGATTCCATTGCGTACCTCTGCGGTTGGGGTTTGCAAAGGTACAGGTGGACATGGCCATGCCGGGCTACAACGATTCTCCGTTGGCAGTCCCAACAGAGGAACTGCAGACACTTGCTGAGGCAGTGGGCTCCTACGTACAGTGGCCCAAGAAGTGTCTTCTAATACAACCGGTAAATCCTACACATTTTAGATTACATCCTACTTAGTACACTCAACTTGCATAATCTAACATACGTGCTCATTAATTGAAGTGGCCTGCCGTTGGGCTACCAGGGGACTGCGCCCCCAGCTCGGGGCATGAGGCCCGGTCTCGTGCGACCCTGGACACATCAAAGACGGCCTCGACCCCACCCAGCGCATCCACGCCTTCACCTCGGAAGAAAGCCGCCATCACCTCGCTCTTCTAATACAACCTAGAGCACAAACACTGTACATAATCTGACAAACCTAATGCTAATGGAATATAAAGATATTGAAGTAGCACAGAAAGTAGGTCACAGAGGAAAAAAGGAATAATATAGTCTATAGCACCCTCTCTGGTTATCTTTTGCATTACCTGTATGCAAGTCATCAGGACTTCATCACATCTATTAGTTTGGGAAAAGTCATATATGACATACAGGTAATGCAAAAGATAACCAAGAGATATGCATTTGAAACATATACATCGAAGACCCATCCACATTGCCATATATTCATACCAAGTGAGTAAAAATTTCCAACCAAACTAGTACGTACATTACATGCCTCATGTCCTTCCAAATCCAAAGTTTTAATAGTACGTTGTCTAGAAATATTTTCTATCGGTAAACACAAGAGCTGCCGATAGAGCAAACAAATTGTTTCTATCGGCAAATACAGGAGATGCCGATAGAATATGTGTACAAACAACTCCAACATATAATGTGCATTACATGGCAGTTGCATACAATTGATCACACATACAGCAGTACAAAATAGGTTCATTACAGCACTGGAACATATTATGTCAACCCTAATTTAAATCAACATTGCCCGCGGAATGTACATAATCCAACACAATAGGGAACCCTAGTGTAATTGCAAAACTCGAAGAATTAGTACGTACAAAACACTAGGATCAAATAAGGAAGATGCTGGAAATAGAACGACGAATTAGTGTATTTACGGCGATCAGTGCTGGTGATGGAGAGGGAGTGTAGAACACAGCGGCGGCCGGCGAAGGACGAAAATAAGAACCGGTGGCAGTGGCGAACCAGTGTCCAGCCGGCGATCGTCGTGTGGGAGAGAGGAAGTGAGTGGTCACGGCGGAGGTTGTGGTTTTCTTCGCTCTCGAAGAGACGTAGTGCTCTAGGTTGGAACTGTTCGACTGGAGGGAAACTCAAGGGCCGTGTACGAGTAATAAAGTAGTGTATGACCTTTTCTATCGGTAGACCAAAAATAATACCGATAGAATTATATCCATTTCTATCGGTACAACAAAATAATACTGATAGAAAAAGTAAATTTCCCGAAAAAATATTTGAATTAGTGGATTCCTTTTTTCTATCGGTATAAACAATAAATTCCCGTGAGACCAATTTTCCCCAGAAAATTTTTTTAATTAAGATTACGAGATTATAGTATTGTGTTCCATTTTTCTATCGGTAAAAACAACAAAATATCGTCAGAAAATGAAAAGGTAAACACAATTTAACATCAAACAGACCGTGCTTGAAAGCTGCAGAATGATAAAGAAAGTGGGAAGATAGCCGGAAAATTGGAAAATTGACATCAAAAGAAATTGTTCATTCATTATTATTTTATCACTTAAAAAAAATTAAAAACCAAAATGCTAGGTCAAGGGGTGGTCTTAGCCCTGGCTGCATGTAGAATAGAGTCAGTTTGACTTGCAGCCAGGACACAGGACTCCTCTAGCGACAAGTTGTCCCTAGGATCAACTACTACCTCGTCGAGAAGACCTGCGACCTCCCTCAGCTTCGCTATGGTATCCTTCATAGTCAAACCGCAGCCAGCGATGGTCATATCTGCGGCTTTCTTCTCCTTGCGAAGACGCCTCGTCCTCGCCCTAGCATTGTCACCATCCGTCTTCATGCGCTGAATACGCTGGAAGAGATCGTCAAGGTCAAGCCGTAGCTGAGTGTGCTTGTCCGTAAGGAGCTTGTGCTCCTCCTGGAGGGCCCTCAGTTCGGCCTTCACTTTGCCAGTGTCTTCCACGGCTCCCATTCCCTATGCAAAGCAACAGGTCAAGAATGTAGTGAACATGGATTAACAATACAGGGGTAACCCAGGAGATTTAGAGTTCTTACCGGGGAGGGCGTGGCTAACGATCCCATGGAGGTTGCCATTGTGAAAGAGAAGATGAGGAGTTGAAGCGTTCGAGGATTAGAAAAACAAAAAAATACCGCAACGCATGGCGAGGTACTTATAGAATTTCCAAGGCGACGCATGGCGACACAGTTGAGAATTCAAAGCGCCAGAGTATTGTTCTATCGGTACAAACAGAAAAAAACCGTAAGACAACAAATACCGTAAGACTAACGAATTTATTCTAATGGTACAATATAATAATACCCATAGAATAAGTACACCTTTCGCAGCGAAACTTTCGAAGTGCCAGAGACACATTAAAGTAGCGGATGTCCTTTTGTATCGGTAGAAATAACAAAATACCGTCAGAAAAATTGATTTTTGGAGAGCTTAATTTGAAGAAGCAAGAGGCTGTGATGATATTTTTGCAAGTGCTATTTGAAGGGAAGAATTAAGTATTTACAGGATAAAGGTACTGTACATGTTAGAACTTATGTTGTGGAGTAAAATTGAGATATATTAATGCTATGAACTAGCTTATCATTAAGTTCTAAGAAAAATGTACTGCCTGATGTATTAATGATAAGTTCCTCACCTTGCTGCAGAACTTGTGGGCTGTTTGCTTGGCATTTATCCCTGAAATAGAAATTAATCATCAATGGTTCTCAACCCATAATCCTTCTTCGTGGTCATCTCGCAGATACGTTGTTTCGTCGATATCTTCAGTACGGATAGATTGAATGTCCTCTAAAAATGGAGGTATTTCATCGAATTGGTTATACTCCTCTTCGTCGACAACATCTTTGACCCCAACAATACGTCTCTTGCTGTGGAGGACAACATGCAAGTTTGGATTGGCCGCGTCAACGATGTAGAATACCTGTGTGGCTTGCTTTGCAAGTATGAATGGATCGTCTTGGTGTCCGACTCTACCAAGATCGACGAGAGTAAACCCGTAACTGTCAACTTGAACACCTCGAGGGATTTCGACCCATTGGCATCGAAACAGGGGAATCTTAAGTAATCCGTAATCGAGCTCCCATATTTCATCAATAGCACCGTAATATGAGTTCAGTGCCCTTACTGACCAGGAATCCTCGGAAATAGCAAACAGTGTCACTCCGCTACATTGCGTGCTACTCTTGGCGTCTTGAGCTCTTGTGTAAAATGAATGAATACCCATTGATGTCGTACCCCTGCCAAGTCCCTACAGTGAATCTTGGGCCTCTAGCCAACCATGTCACAGTTTCACTTACGGAGCCCTCGGCAGCTCGCGTGACTCTTTCTTGGATCCACTCAGCAAATTTCCTGTTATGTTCTCTGCTGACCCAAACGTCTGACTTCGAAGGATTCTGTGACCGTAACATTACCTTGTGCTCGTGTATGTATGGCTCGACCTCCGTCATGTGTTGTAAGACCCAAAAATGTGATTTTGTGTACACATCACGAGCTGGGACGATAGCTTTGAATCCAATCGTTCCGATTCGCTGAAGCCTACCCTCGTGTCGGGACCTAGGAACGCCAATTGGGTCAACCCCGGCCATATAATCTGTGCAAAATTCAATTACCTCCTCGGCGGCATAACCTTCCATGATACTCCCCTTGGGTTGATGACGAGTCCTTACGTATCCCTTCAAAACACCCATAAATCTCTCAAATGGATACATGTAGCGCAGGCACACGGGTCCACAAAACTTAATTTCTCTGATAAGGTGAACAATCAGATGGACCATAACATCAAAAAAGGATGGAGGGAAATACATCTCGAGCTGACAAAGAGTTATAACCACGTCGCGTTGCAAAGCGTCCAATCCAACCGGATCAATTACCTACGAGGACACAGTTGCGCCGAATATTCATATCAAAAAAATCTTCTAATTAAGCTCCACAGATGGAGGTATTGAACTTCTAGTACGAGTGCACGTACTTACCTTGCAAGAAATTGCGTTGAAGAAATAACATAGGTTTGTGATTGTCTCTCTGACTTTAACTAGGAGAATGCCTCTGATAGCAATGGGAAGCATTTGTGACATCAGGACATGACAGTCGTGGGACTTCGTGCCAACTAGTCTTAGGTCCTTCATGGACACAAGTTTTTTCAAGTTCGCGGAGTACCCACATGGAACTTTAATCCCGTGCAGGCACCGACAGAGTTTTGTTTTTTCGCTCTTGGACAACGTATAGCAGGCCGGAGGGAGGTATGTACGCTTCCCATTCTCTAATGGTGCAAGCTCAGACCTTATCCCCATTTCCACCATGTCACGACGAGCTTTCACACCATCCTTTGTCTTTCTTGGAATGTTCAACAACAAACCAATCAAACTGTCACAGACATTTTTCTCTACATGCCTGACGTCAATGCAATGTCGAACTTGTAAGTGCTCCCAGTACGGTAGATCCCAGAGAATCGATCTCTTCTTCCAAACATTTTTTTCTCGAGGTTTAGAATGCTTACCGAACTCAGCTTTGATGTCCTTCACGTGCGAGTAAATCTCCTTACCGGTCAGAAACACTGGAGCTGATCCCTTCTCAGGCTTCCGGTTAAATGATTTCCTCTTCTTACGGTACGTGTGATGCACCGGAAGAAACCTGCGGTGACCCATGTACACTGTTTTCCGGCAGTTTCGCATCCACATGCTCTCAGTTTCATCTAGGCAAATACGGCAAGCCTTGTCTCCTTTCGTACTATACCCCGACAAATTGCCGTAGGCCAGAAAATCATTTATGGTGCAAAATATCAAGGCCCGCAAGATGAAATTCTCTTTCTTGTATGCATCCCACACCTGCACCCCCTCACTCCACAATTTCTGTAAGTCCTCGATTAAAGGCGCTAGAAACACGTCAATATCATTTCCGGGTTGTCTGGGTCCTGAGATTAGTAACGCCATCATGATGTACTTGCGCTTCATGCATAACCAAGGAGGAATATTGTAGATGCATAATAGAACCGGTCAAGTGCTGTGCCGACTGCTCATATTACCATGTGGGTTCATACCATCTGTACTCAGCCCGAACCTTATATTCCTAAGTTCGGCGCCGAACTCAGCAAATGTTCTGTTGATGTTTCTCCATTGAATAGAATCAGCTGGGTGTCTTAGTTTTCCGTCTTTTTTCTGGGCTTCAACATGCCAACGCAAGTGCTTCGCGACTTTCGGATTTGCAAACAGCCGCTTCAATCTAGGTATCACAGGCAAGTACCACACTATTTTTGCCAGAGGTCCTTTCTTTACCTCGTGACGTTCACTATCAATCCGGTCCCTACGCGTATACCTCGATGCGCCGCATCTTGGACAAACATTCAAACTGGAGTACTCGTTACGGTACAACACACAATCATTTGGGCATGCGTGTATTCTTTCGATTTCCATTCCCAACGGACACAACAGTTTTTTGGCTTGGTCAGTAGATCTTGGCAACTCATTTCCCTCTGGAAGCATGTCCGCTAGAAGATCTAATAGTGCTGTGAAACTCTTATCACTCCAACCGTTGCCTGCCTTCAAGTTATATAATCTCAGCACAGAAGACAGTTTTGTAAATGTTACACATCCAGGGAACAGAGGCTTCTCAGAGTCAGCAATTAGTTTCTCAAATTCACAGAAGTTGTTTTCGTTGTAATCTTCCTCTACATCACGTAACATCTCATCTAGATTGTCATCATCATCATCATCATCTACGTGCACCTCAGAATGAACATTATCACAATTCGGATGATCATCGATATTATTGCAATCCACATCCGAGTCCTGCTGATTGGTAGTAGTGGTGCTTGTTTCCTCAAGATCTTCGCCATGGCATATCCAACGGGTGTATCGCGTGTTAAAACCACGACGAATCAAATGACTCTTAATTTGATCAGAGTTGCTAAACCTCTTCAAGTTCATACAATCTGTACAAGGACAGAGCATATTTTTCTCTCCCTTCCTCTCCTTTTGTTGCTCAGCAAATTTAATAAACTCATTCACACCATCCAAATATTCAAAAGTAGTACGTTTTATTCCATACATCCAATATTTTTGTCCATCTACAATTAACAAAATTTAACGAGTCAGCCATGCATGCATGAAACCTGCCCGATTAAGTTATGTATATGTACATGTACAGCCTCTTACAACAGATACATGTGTTGAACCCTCGCCTGACGAAATTAACACTAATTAACCTAGCTAACTACACAATACAAGCTAGTTAGCTCCTAAAACATGACGCATTTCCAGCTACCAAGCTCCCAAGCTTAGAGCTACAAACTTGGAACTACACAATACAGCTAGCTTGCAAGTAGAGAGGAAGGGAGATCTAGAGGGAGAGAGAGATAAGTGTCGACAATTAAGCGTACCTTAAAGAGAGGGGCGCATGCAATCAACTTTCCTCCACCCTGCGCTGATCACCCTAGCAGTGTAGCTGCGGGCGTGGAACTTTCGTCACAAACAGAGGGACACAGAGTGCAACAGAACAAATTAAAGAGCAGCTCAGCAATGGTCGAGTGGGGTTTTTCTTATAATGGACCTTTTTCTAACGGTAAATACATGAAATAACCGTTAGACTAACTTAGGTAATTTGACGCTCACATAGTCTATCGGTAAAAACACACACATACCGTTAGAGAATGTACATTACCGAGCAAGTACAGGACTTCTTCTTTCGGTAAATATGTGTATTGACCGTTAGATCATGCATGACACAGCACGTACATGAGTTTTTCTATCGGTAGATATGTGTACGAACAGTTAGATGATGCATGACACACGAGCAAGAGTTTTTCTATCGGTAAATATGTGTATTTACTGTTAGAATATGCATGAATGAGCAAATATATGTGTTTTCCTATCGGTAAATATGTGTACTTACCGTTGGAGGAGGTACTGGTACCAAACTGGGACAAACATACACATGCCATTTCTCACATTCAAGGAATCATATCAATGTAACACCAAACAGATCTTACATCAAACAGATCTTACATCAAACGGATCTTAACTAGAAGATAAAGCAATATTTCAAGAAATGTTAATTTGTGGATTAACTAGGAGACACAAAAATACTTTTCTTAGGTACTTGGGACTTCATCTTGCCAAAGAAATTATACATGCCAGTTCACAAATTCAGGTACAAACATATACATGCCAGTTCACCAATACAAATTCAGGTACAAACATACACATGCCAGTTCACAAATTCAAGTGCATATCTGAAACAGCAGTACAAATACACACCTACCTACCAATACAATTAAATACACAAATACTCCCTGCACATTCAAGTTCATGTCCCAATTAGCAATACATGATACACAAATATACAACAATATACAAATACAACAATTCACACATTCGATGTATATTAGAAAAGCCACGTCTGAAATTAACAACAGATCACGACGAGGACCCAGTGGCCCATACATTTTACATAAAAGAGAACCTTTGCAGGTTGCCACAATGCAACTACCGACTACAAGTTAGACCTGATACATCACAAATCCATTCATCCAAAACAGCAAATGTCTGAACCACATTGGACTTAACCATAGGAGTTCAGTTTGAAGACGCCCGAGGAGCTGGAACTGCCGTCGACATACATTTGTACGTATTGGTGATTTCCTCGGACTCAAACTCGATCAACTCAACTCAACTCAACTCCATTAACAAAAAGAACCTACCTTCCAAGATGTTGTTCTGTGTAGTGATGGTGTAGAATGGCTGTGCAAATAACAACAATTCTTCTTCTCCAAGCAGGTAAGCATCTGGCCACAAGCTGGTGCATGTAAAAAAATGTAAGATACTTTCTATAGGTCCTGATTTGAGAAACACGCCGGGCTTAAGCATCTTCTCGACCGAGCCAACCAAGATCTCGCCCTTCACGTCCTTCCAACTCTCGACGGTGATCTTCACCATTTCTTTCGCCAACAAGCCAACGTAGGCAGCGTACTGCGATGAAGAACCGTGAAATACGTTGCCCCTCATGAGCATCATCCAAGGACCTGAACAGATCATAATCATATTGAAAAGAAGACACATCAAAATGAAGGATACAAAAAAAGCAGAATTATTGCCATAATCGGATTAGAATAATCTAACAATATTGCAGAAATTTTACGTACCTTCCTTGGGATGCCGACGTCTAGAGGGCGTCGATGGAGGTGTGGAGGTGCAGCGGTCCCCTGTAGAGGTGCGCCGGCCGTCCATGGAGCTTACGGGTTAGGACTACGAGCCCCAGATGAACTATGAGAATGAAAGAGACATACCCGTGTATTTATACAACTATATATTTTCTATCGGTACGAAAAAAGAATACCGTTAGTAATAAGAACATCTGTAGAAGGCGAATGGTTCTATCGGCACAATACATATTACTGATAGGAATTTTTGTACATACTCTATCGGTGTGTATGTACATTGCCGATAGAATATTACTAGTTGTAGAAGGCCAACAGTTCTAAGATATTTTTTTGTAATATTCTACCGGTATAAACATTCATTACCGATAGAATAAAACTATTTGAAGACGAACAGTTCTAAGCAATTTTCTATATATTCTAACGGTACAAGAATACATTACCGATAGAATAAAAATATTTGTAGAAGGCCAACGGTTCTATCGGCGTACTACATATTGCCGATAGGAATTTTTAATATACTCTGTCGGTATATTCATACAGTACCGATAGAATAAGTCTAGTTGTAGAAGTCGACCAGTCCTATCGCCACACAACATTCTCCCGTCAGTATTTATGCATCTCTTCTAACAGCAAATATGTTCATCACCGCTAGAGTAAATCATACTGCTTCTTCTATCGGTAAGATTCTTATAAACCGATAGGAAAAATACACCCGATGGCCTTTTATGACCTCGAGGCACATTTTCTATCGGTTTTCAACTAAATCGCTAATAACCGATAGAAGATAGGGGTTAGTAGACTGCATTTCTGTACTAGTGGTTCTTTTTGTTAATGGAGTTGAGTTGAGTTGAGTTGAGTTGATCGAGTTTGAGTCCGAGGAAATCACCAATACAAATGTAACTCGACGGTAGTTCCAGCTCCTCGGGCGTCTTCGAACTGAACTCCTATGGTTAAGTCCAATGTGGTTCAGACATTTGCTGTTTTGGATGAATGGATTTGTGATGTATCAGGTCTAACTTGTAGTCAGTAGTTGCATTGTCGCAACTTGTAAAGGTTCTCTTTTATGTAAAATGTATGGGCCACTGGGTCCTCGTCGTGATCTGTTGTTAATTTCAGACGTGGCTTTTCTAATATACATCGAATGTGTGAATTGTTGTATTTGTATATTGTTGTATATTTGTGTATCATGTATTGCTATTTGGGACATGAACTTGAATGTGTAGGGAGTATTTGTGTATTAAATTGGATTCGTAGGTAGGTGTGTATTTGTACTGCTGTTTCAGACATGCACTTGAATTTGTGAACTGGCATGTGTATGTTTGTACCTGAATTGCTGTGTCATACATGACTCAGCTTGCTTTTGTTTTCAGCCATTAACTAGAATGAGTTTAAATTAATAGTACTCATTTTTTATGTTTCCTCTTGCATTTTCTTAAAGGAATGGAGGCAAACCAAGATCTCATGTAAGTAGAGATTTTTAATTTCTTTGGCAAGATGAAGTACCAAGTACCTAAGAAAAGTATTTTTGTGTCTCCTAATTAATCTACAAATTAGCATTTCTTGAAATATTTCTTTATCTTCTAGTTAAGATCTGTTTGATGTTACATTGTGTTTAGATATGATTCTTTGGATGTGAGAACTGGTGTCATGTGTGTCATGCATTACCAAGTTGGTACTAGTACCTCCTCTAACGGTAAATACACATATTTACCGATAGAACAACACATGTATTTGCTGTGTCATGCATCATCTAACGGTAAATACACATATTTACCGATAGAACAACACATGTATTTGTTGTGTCATGCATCATCTAAGGGTAAATACACATATTTACCGATAGAACAACACAATTATTTGTTGTGTCATGCATTACCCAGATTGCTGTGTCATGCATTAAACAGTTTGGTTTTGTTTCAGCCATGCACCAGTACCTTTTCTAACGGTAAATACACATATTTCCGATAGAACAACACATGTATTTGCTGTGTCATGAATCATCTAACGGTAAATACACATATTTACCAATAGAACAACACAATTATTTGCTATGTCATGCATTACCCAGATTGCTGTGTCATGCATTACCCAGTTTGGTTTTGTTTCAGCCATGTACCAGTACCTTTTCTAACGGTAAATACACATATTTCCGATAGAACAACACATGTATTTGCTATGTCATGCATCATCTAACGGTAAATACACATATTTACCGATAGAACAACACAATTATTTGCTGTGTCATGCATTACCCAGATTGCTGTGTCATGCATTACCCAGTTTGGTTTTGTTCAGCCATGTACAGTACCTCTTCTAACGATAAATACACTTATTTACCGATAGAACAATACCTGTACCAGTTCAGCAATGCACTAGTACCTGTTCTAACGGTATATGTGTGTTTTTACCGATAGATATGTGAGTACAAAATTACCCGCACTTAGTCTAACGGGCATTTCATGTATTTACCATTAGAAACAGGTCCAGTATAAGTAAAACCCCACTCGACCATTGCTGAGCTGCTGTTTTGTTCTGTTGCACTCTATCTCCCTCTGTTTGCGATGAGAGTTCTATGCTCGCAGCTACACTGCTAGGGTGATCAGGGCAAGCTGGAAGGAAGTTGATTGCACCCCTCTCATTAAGGTAAGCTTAATTGTCATCACTTATCTCTCTCTCTCTCTAGATCTCCCTCCCTCTCTACTTGCAAGCTAGCTGTATTGTGTAGTTCCAAGCCTGTAGCTCCAAGCTTGGGGCTAGCTAGCTGGAAATGCCTCATGTTTTAGGAGCTCACTAGCTTGTATTGTGTAGTTAGCTAGGTTAATTAGTGTTAATTTTGTCAGGCTAGGGTTTAACACATCAGTTGTAAGAGGCTGTACACGTACATATACATAACTTAATCGGGCAGGTTTCATGCATGGCTGACTCGGTAATTTTGTTAATTGTAGATGGACAGGAAATATTGGATGTATGGAATAAAACGTACTACTCTTGAATATTTGGATGGTGTGAATGAGTTTATAAAATTTGTTGAGCAACAAAAGGAGAGGAAGGGAGAGAAAAATATGCTTTGTCCTTGTACAGATTGTATGAACTTGAAGAGGTTTAGCAACTCTGATCAAATTAAGAGTCATCTGATTCGTCGTGGTTTTAACGCGCGATACACCTGTTGGATATAGCATGGTGAAGATCTTGAGGAAACAAGCACCACTACTACCAATCAGCAGGACTCGGATGTGGATTGCAATAATATCGATGATCATCTGAATTTTGATAATGTTCATTCCGATGTGCACGTAGATGATGATGATGACAATCTAGATGAGATGTTACATGATGTAGAGGAAGATTACAACGAAAACGACTTCTGTGAATTTGAGAAACTGATTGCTGACTCTGAGAAGCCTCTGTTCCCTGGATGTGCAACATTTACAAAACTGTCTTCTGTGATGAGATTATATAACTTGAAGGCAGGCAACGGTTGGAGTGATAAGAGTTTCACAGCACTATTAGATCTTCTAGTGGACATGCTTCCAGAGGGAAATGAGTTGCCAAGATCTACTTACCAAGCCAAAAAACTGTTGTGTCCATTGGGAATGGAAATCGAAAGAATACACGCATGCCCAAATGATTGTGTGTTGTACCATAACGAGTACTCCAGTTTGCATGTTTGTCCAAGATGCGGCGCATCGAGGTATACGCGTAGGGACCGGATTGACAGTGAACGTCACGAGGTAAAGAAAGGACCTCCGGCGAAAACTGTGTGGTACTTGCCTGTGATACCTAGATTGAAGCGGCTGTTTGCAAATCCGAAAGTCGCGAAGCACTTGCGTTGGCATGCTGAAGCTCAGAAATAAGACGGAAAAATGAGACACCCAGCTGATTCTATTCAATGGAGAAACATCAACAGAACATTTGCTGAGTTCGGTGGTGAACTTAGGAATAGAAGGTTCGGGTTGAGTACAGATGGTATGAACCCACATGGTAATATGAGCAGTCGGCATAGCACTTGGCCGGTTCTTTTATGCATCTACAATCTTCCTCCTTGGTTATGCATGAAGCACAAGTACATCATGGTGGCATTACTAATCTCAGGACCCAGACAACCCGGAAATGATATTGACGTGTTTCTAGCGCCTTTAATCGAGGACTTATAGAAATTGTGGCGCGAGGGTGTACAGGTGTGGGATGCATACAAGAAAGAGAATTTCATCTTGCGCGCCCTGATATTTTGCACCGTAAATGATTTTTCGGCCTACGGCAATTTGTCGGGGTATAGTACGAAAGGAGCCAAGGCTTGCCCTATTTGCCTAGATGAAACTGAGAGCATGTGGCTGCGAAACTGTCGGAAAACAGTATACATGGGTCACCGCAGGTTTCTCTTGGTGCATCACACGTACTGTAAGAAGAGGAAATCATTTAACGGGAAGCCTGAGAAGGGATCAGCTCCAGTGTTTCTGATCGGTAAGGAGATTTACTCGCGCGTGAAGGACATCAAAGCTGAGTTCGGTAAGTATTCTAAACCTCGAGAAAAAAATGTTTGGAAGAAGAGATCGATTCTTTGGGATCTACCGTACTGGGAGCACTTACAAGCTAGTTCGACATTGCATTGACGTCATGCATGTAGAGAAAAATGTCTGTGACAGTTTGATTGGTTTGTTGTAGAACATTCTGGGAAAAACAAAGGATGGTGTGAAAGCTCGTCGTGACATGGTGGAAATGGGGATAAGGACTGAGCTTGCACCTTTGGAGAAGGGAAAGCGTACATACCTCCCCCCGGCCTGCTATACGTTGTCCAAGATCAAAAAACAGAACTCTGTCGGTGCCTGCACGGTGTTAAAGTTCCATGTGGGTATTCCGTGAACTTGAAAAAACTTGTGTCCATGAAGGACCTAAGACTGGTTGGCACGAAGTCCCACGACTGTCATGTGCTGATGTCACAAATGCTTCCCATTGCTATCAGAGGCATTCTCCCAGTTAAAGTCAGAGAGACAATCACAAACCTTTGTTATTTCTTCAACGCAATATCTTGCAAGGTAAGGACGTGCACTCGTGCTATAAGTTCATTTCCTCCATTTGTGGAGCTTAATTAGAAGAATTTTTTGATATGAATATTTGGCGCAACTGTGTCCTCATAGGTAATTGATCCGGATGGACTGGACGCTTTGCAACGCGACGTGGTTACAACTCTTTGTCAGCTCGAGATGTATTTCTCTCCATCCTTTTTTATGTTATGGTCCATCTGATTGTTCACCTTATCAGAGAAATTAAGTTTTGTGGACCCGTGTGCCTGCGCTACATGTATCCATTTGAGAGGTTTATGGGTGTATTGAAGGGATACGTAAGGACTCGTCGTCGACCCGAGGGGAGTATCATGGACGGTTATGCTGCCGAGGAGGTGATTGAATTTTGCACAGATTATATGGCCAGGGTTGACCCAATTGGCGTTCCTAGGTCCCGACACGAGGGTAGGCTTCAGGGCATCGGAACGATTTGATTCAAAGCTATCGTCCCCGCTCGTGATATGTATGCAAAATCACATTTTTGGGTCTTACAACACATGACGGAGGTCGAGCCATACATACACGAGCACAAGGTAATGTTACGGTCATAGAATCCTTCGAAGTCAGAGATTTGGGTCACCAGAGAACATAACAGGAAATTTCCTGGGTGGATCCAAGAAAGAGTCACGCAAGCTGCCGAGGGCTCCATAAGTGAAACTGTGACATGGTTGGCTAGAGGCCCAAGATTCACTGTAGGGACTTGGCAGGGGTACGACATCAATGGATATTCATTTTACACAAGAGCTCAAGACGCCAAGAGTAGCACGCAATGTAGCGGAGTGACACTGTTTGCTATTTCTGAGGATGCCAGGTCAGTAAGGGCGCTGAACTCATATTACGATGTTATTGAAGAAATATGGGAGCTCGATTACGGATTACTTAAGATTCCCCTGTTTCGATGCCAATGGGTCGAAATCCCTCGAGGTGTTCAAGTTGACAGTTACGGGTTTACTCTCGTCGATCTTGATAGAGTCGGACACCAAGACGATCCATTTATACTTGCAAAGCAAGCCACACAGGTATTCTACATCGTTGACCCGGCCAATCCAGACTTGCACATTGTCCTCCACAGCAAGAGACGTATTGTTGGGGTCGAAGACGTTGTCGACGAAGAGGAGTATAACCAATTCGACGAAATACCTCCATTTTTAGAAGACATTCAATCTATCCCTACTGAAGATATCGATGAAACAACGTATCTGCGAGATGATCACGAAGAAGGATTATGGGTTGAGAACCATTGATGATTATTTTCTATTTCAGGGAAAAATGCCAAGCAAACAGTCCACAAGTTCTGCATCAAGGTGAGGAACTTATCATTAATACATCAGGCAATACATTTTTCTTCATAACTTAATGATAAGCTAGTTCACAGCATTAATATATCTCAATTTTACTCCACAGCATGAGTTCTAACATGTACAGTACCTTTATCCTGTAAGTACTTAATTCTTCCCTTCAAATTTTCTTGCCAAAATCTCATTGCAGCCTCTTGCTTCTTCAAAAATTAAGCTCTCCAAAAATCCCACTCCCTGCAACATCATTTTCCAATGCCCTGCCCACTTCAAAAATTACTCTGGAAAAATTAACTTTTTCTATCGGTATTATTTTGTTTTACCGTTAGAATAAATTCATTAGTCTGACGGTATTTTGTTTTTTGTACCGATAGCAAAAGGGCATCCACTACTTTAATGTGTCTTAGGCACTTCAAAAAATACTCTAGGAAAAATTTACTTTTTCTATCGGTATTATTTTGTTTAACCTGTTAGAATAAATTCATTAGTCTGACGGTATTTTGTTGTTTGTACCGATAGAAAAGGGCATCCACTACTTTAATGTGTCTCAGGCACTTCAAAAATTTCTCTGCGAAAAATTTACTTATTCTATCAGTATTATTATGTTATACCGTTAGAATAAAGTAATTAGTCTGATGGTATTTTGTTGTTTGTACCGATAGAAAAGGGCATCCACTACTTTATTACACGTACATGGCCCTTGAGTTTCCCTCCAGTCGAACAGTTCCAACTTATAGCATTGCGTCTCTTCGAGAGCAAAGAAAACCACAACCTCCGCAGTGACCACTCACTTCCTCTCTCCCACACTTCGATCGCCGACTGGATACTGGTTCGCCACTGCCACCGGTTCGTATTTTCGTCCTTCGCCGGCCGCCGCTGCTTTCTACACCGCCTCTCCATTACCACAACTGATCGCCGTAAATACCCTAATTCGTCGTTCTTTTTCTAGCATCTTCCTTATTTGATCTTAGTGTTTTGTACGTACTAATTCTTCGAGTTTTGCAATTACACTAGGGTTCCCTATTGTATTGGATTATGTACATTCCGCAGGCAATGTTGATTTAAATTAGGGTTGACATAATATGTTCCAGTGCTCTAATGAACCTATTTTGGGATTTTAACTAATATATACTACTGTATGTGTGATCAATTGTATCCAACTGCCATGTAATGCACATTATATGTTGGAGGTGTTCTTACACATCTTCTATCGGTATCTCCTATATTTGCCGATAGAAAAAATTGTTCTGTTCTATCGGCAGCTCATGTGTTTACCGATAGGAAATATTTCTGAACAAGTATTAACACTTTGGATCTGAAAGGACATGAACCATGCAATGTACTAGTTTGATGGGAATTTTTACTCACTTGGTATGAATATATGGCAATGTGGATGGGTCTTCGATGTATATGTTTCAAATGCTTATACATGACTTTTCCCAACCTAATAGATGTGAAGTCCTGATGACTTGCATACAGGTAATGCTAAAGATAACCAAGAGAGGGTGCTATAAACCATATTATTCCTTTTTTGGTTGTGACCTACTTTCTGTGCTACTTCAATATCTTTATATTCCATTAGCATTAGGTTTGTCAGATTATGTTCTATCGGTATCTCACATGTTTGCTGATAGAAAAATTGTTATGTTCTATCGGTATCTCGTGTGTTTACTGATAGAAAACATTGTTATGTGTGAAATAATAATGCTGGCCCATGAATATTAGTATAGCAAATCATGGAGAATGTTGACTTAAACCAAGATTATGTGATGCCAGTGAACGGCGGCTTATCAACAATATTCTATAACATAGGGAACATTGTCATGTTCTATCGGTATCTCGTATCTTTGCCGATAGAAAACATTGTTATGGTCTATTGGCAGCTCATGTGTTTACTGATAGAAAAGATTTCTGAACAGTTCAGCAATTAATTTTTGCATATCTTTTAGTATTATTTTCTTCGGACATCCCTTTTACAGCCCTAATTAGTCTCCAGTCCTGAACTGAGTTATGGAACTCCAAGAAGAATTAATTGCCATATGTTGCCTGCTTCCTATATGAAAATGTGTAGATGAAAATGCTCACAAATAGAATCTTATCTTCTATTGGTAGTTTCTGTGTTTACCGATAGAAAAAATATTTAAAATAGGTCCTTTTGCTTTGTAAAATGATTTGGTTTGTGTTTCCATTAAATTTTTGATGGTTTGTTGATGGTTTTGTAGGGAAAGACATGTCATCGTCTTCATCAGATGGTACTAGTGGTTCGACTAGGGCCAACCCCAACGTAACTGAACATGCAGTTGGGTCATCCCAGCGCAAGAGGGTGGGGCGAGGCGCGACGACGTTGGGCCGTTTGGCCAAACGCACAGATCTTTCTTGTGAGTTCAACCAATTTGGGAGGCCGATCGGAAAGAATGCTGGGAAGTACGCGGCCTACGTTGGGCTGTTGGCGAAAGAAAGGGTGAAGATCACCGTGCAGAGCTGGAAGGACGTGATGGCGGACGAGAGGGATAGATTGTGGGCGGAAGTGAAGGTTAAATTAACTGAAATCGCTGAACTCTTTCGTAATCACGTTCTCTTGGCTTATACTAAAGTTTAACTAACTCGTGATTAATTGTATGCATTGTTTGAAAACAGGCTAAGTGGAACATCCCCGACGATACACCTAGGACGGCCTACATGAAGGACATGAACAGAACATGGATAACCTTTAAGAGATGGCTCGTCAGTAACTTCCTCGCTGTGGGGAATCTCCTTGCGAGAAGTACCCCTTCATATCGGAGGAGGTATGGGAGGAATTCACCAAGTAGAAGGGGACTGAGGAGTTCAAGGCCCTTAGCGAGAAGAATAAGGCGATCCAGAAGAGGAACGACCACCCGCATCGGCTCGGATCCCGGGGCTATGCGGGGAAGGAGGAGCAGTGGAAGAAGGAAGACGAGCAAAATTCTGTCATCGACTCCCCTGAGTTGCCGCTCTCCAAGATCCAGGATGAGAGGTGCAAGCGATGGTGGAGGGGGAGAGGGTTCGTGTCGTCCATGGGATCTGTGCAGTTCGCAAACCCTGGGGACTCCGACGTTGTGAGGCGAATGGTAAGTTGGCTAACCTCGTAAACTGTGTGCGCACAAGTGTATATAAGGAAATTTGTCTCACAAGGTACCTTTAAATGTAACAGATCTCCTTTGAGAAGGAGGCAATGGAGGGATTGTTTACCCCGCAGAGGGAGAACGACATCCTCACCCGGGCTCTAGGAAATAAGGAGCATCCCGGGCGGACACGGGCCGTGGGAGCCATTGTGTCGTGGAAGGCCGGTTTCGCAGATCCGGCTCCACCGAGGAAGAAGGTCCGCTCCTGGAACGAAAAGGAAGCGGAGCTCTCCGATAGATACGGGCTGAGGTACGGGCGGAGATACGGGCTAAGGTGCAGTCTAAGGTGCAGTCTAAGGTCGCACAAATGAGGGAAGAGTTTGCACAGTTGAGAGAAGCATTGCTGGCCAAGAGTGCAGATGCGGATCCCCAGGGCGACGGTACCCCGCGGGGTCAGATAAGCAGTTGCTCTTCGAAGGTCCTCGCAGATCCAGTGGATCTACTTGAGGTATTGCAAGCCTTCATCTGTGCACTTAAGTTGATGCCACTCCCATTCTGTTAGAGCTGTTTCGCTAACCTGTCTTAATTGTTACAAATTTGCAGAAGCCGGAGGGCTGCATCCTACTGACTCACCTAGGCGACGGGCAGGAAGTGGTTGGACACGGCTTCATATATCCGTCTAGGCCGGATGTCCATATCCACTGCGTACCTCTGCGGTTGGGGTTCGCAAAGGTACAGGTGGACATGGCCATGTCGGGCTACAACGATTCTCAATTGCCAGTCCCAACAGAGTAAATGCAGACACTTGCTGAGGCAGTGGGCTCCTACGTACAGTGGCCCAAGAAGTGTGTTCTAATACAATAGGTAAATCCTACACATTTTAGATTACATCCTACTCAGTACACTCAACTTGCAAAATCTAACATACGTGCTCATTAATTGAAGTGGCCTGCCGGCGAGCTCCCAGGGGACTGCGCCTCCTGCTCGGGGCATGAGGCCGGATCTCGTGCGAACCTGAACACCGCAAAGACGGCCTCGACCCTAGCCAGCGCATCCACGCCTTCACCTCGGAAGAAAGCCGCCATCACCTCGCCCTTGCCTTCGAAGGTACGCGCTCAATCCCCAGCAAAAGGCAAGGGCAGAGGAAAGGGCAAAGGGCGAAAGGGACAGCTGGGGAGGTTCAAGAATGGGTTCCCACTCGTGTTGGAGGCAGCTTTCCCCAAATTGGATCAATCAACCAGAGACCTCCACGAGTAGTACCTACACCGAGCTCGGCGCAATCTGAACTTCTTAGTTCCCTATAGGCCTGGGCAGTTCTACCATGAGCCCGGGAGTATATCCGTGGCACACGAGGATCTGTTCGACCTCTACAACTGGCGGGAGCTCGATATGTCCATCATACGGACTGGAGTCCTGTGAGTTTGCTGATGCTATGTATTGCTATTTTCTAACTCTATTTGCTAACTCTGCATTGTTGTAGTTCATTTGAAATGTATTAACTTTCTGTGCAATACTAATGTCGTCCTTTGCATGCAGGTGCATGTACATGCTAGCATCGGAGACTGCGTGTGACAAGGTGGGTTTCCTCGACCCAGAGAAAATATGCCTCACGATGCTAGAGCACGATGCCGCGCACGCTGAGCAGTACATATCCAAGGCGCTGATGGCACAGCAGGACAGGGAGTTCATTCTGGTGCCATACCACCAAAGCTTAGTGCATTTCGTACTAATTTAACTCAATCTTGTATGTTACACCGGAAATATACTTTGAGCTAGCGGTCCTCTTTTACGTACAATGTAGGGGCCACTGATCCTCATCGTGATCTGTCCGTGGAGCAACGAGGTGTACTACCTCGATTCGATTCATGACAGATTACTGAACGAATATGTGGTCAAGGAGAATATGGAGGCGTAAGTAACATATATGTTTGATTTAAATTTTGACCTCACTAGCTAATGATAATACATTAACCGGCAATGCTAACTGAAATGTAGGGCTTTTGAGAAATATGTGTCCGCTGGAGGGAGGCATGCCGCACCGCAGGGCTCCCTAGCTTGGAAAGAATATGAGGTACTCACGAGACTTTTTGTTTATGCTTAATTAGTTTATGAAAACAATAGTTAACATGTCTTCGCATATGCAATTATCTCAGTGCCATCAGCAGCCACAATCGTGGGAATGCGGGTTTTATGTGCTGCGCTACATGTACGACCTAGTGCGGACAAACTTTGCCCAATTCCCCCAGGTAAGCATCGATAGCTAACTCAAATTTGAAAATTGGGTGTCACGTTCAAAATTTGGAAGTTAGTTACTCAGTATTCACATATGCTTGTAGATCGCCATGTCGAAAGAGCAATACGAAAATGCAAAGATTAGAGATCTTCGACAAATCTGGGCTCAATATGTCATGGAGGAAGTTGCGCCAGCCAACCGCCATGACATTTTTCTCTTTTTCGTGTACTCTGTGCATAGACTGTTTATATATGTGAATAAATATATATGTGAATAAATATCCATATTGAATTGCAATTTGTATTTGTCCATATATATGTGAATAAATGTGAATAACTGTCTAATGTGTCAATCTATTCAATGTATATGTGAATTTACCCTTCTTTGCATCTGTACTGTATTGTGTATCCAATCTATACTGTATTGCATCTGTACTGTATATGTGAATGTACTGTATTGTGAATGTAAAGAATGTACTGTATATGTGAATGTACTGTATTGCATCTGTACTATATTTCTATCGGTAAATTCATTCGCAACCAAAAGAGTACTATAATTTTTTCTATTGGTAAACTCATACACAACCGAAAGAGTACTATCCTTTCTTCTATTCGTACACACGTAATACACCGTTAGAAGAGTTTAACTTTTCCTGCCTGTAAACTCATACACAACCGAGAGAGTACAAACATTTTTTCTATCAGTAACTCATTTCCAACTGAGAGAGTACTAAGGTTTTTTCTCTCGGCACACTCGTAATTAACAATTAGAAAAGTGTGACTTTTCCTGCCGGTGAACTCATACACAACCGAGAGAGTACTATCATTTTTTCTATCTGTAATCTCTTTCACAACCGAGAGAGTACTATACTTTATTCTATCGGTACACACTTAATTCACCGTTAGAAGAGTTTAACTTTTCCTGCCGGTAAACCCATACACAACCGAGAGAGTACAATCGTTTTTTCTATCAGTAAACTCATTTCCAACTGAGAGAGTACTAAGGTTTTTTCTATCGGTATACTCTTAATTAACCGTTAGAAGAGTGCGACTTTTCCTGCCGGTAAACTCATTCACAACCGACAGAGTACTATACTTGTTCTATCGGTAAACTCTTTCACAAACGTCAGACTACAACGGGTTTTCTACTGGTTGTCGCCTAAAATGCCGTTAGAATAGTGAAGTTCTTCTATCGGTTATTTACCGATAGAAAATGACCTGTCTTGTTCCATCGTGTCTATCTCTAACGGTACAAAACCCGATAGTAGAAGGGTGTTTTTTTACCGATAGAAGAAAGCTTTTCTGTACTAGTGTATGCCATTGGCATTACACGCCACACATCCTAGCTCATCTGGGTCTTCAGGGTCCTCATTTGGTTTTTCACTTTCTGCTCTTACTTCTCTTGAGGATGAGGCTCTATATGTGCTTTCTGATGATGAGCTTGCTTTGATTACTAAGAAATATCTGAGGGTTTGGAAAGCAAGAAGAGAGAATAGAGGAAAGAGAGGAGAGATCATATGCTTTGAGTGTGGCAAGCCTAGCCACATCCATGCTCTTTGCCCTACCCTCAAGGGTGCCACTAAAGAGCTGGAGAAAAAGAAGACATTCAGTTCTGATATGAAGAAGAAGCATTTTGGAACTGTGAAGAAGACCATCCACAAAGCCTTCATGGCCGTTCTTGATGAGCTGAGTGATGATGGTCTTGATAAAGACAAGAAGACTGCTACTTCTTCTCATGATAGTGATGACGACTTCACCGGCTTATGCTTCATGGCCCTTGGAGATGATGACACCGATGAGGATGATCTTGACTCCGACAGGAGCAATGTGAGTAAAGATCAGCTCTTAGAAGCTCTTCTCGCACAAGATTCTCATATTGATGCTTTGAGGAGTAAGTGATGAGGACATCACTCCTATGGATATGGATACCTCCGTAACTCATGGCCCAATAACACGAGCACGTGCAAAATGACTCAATTACAAGGTGAGCTCATTCCTAAGTGCTAATACTTGTTCTAATGAGAATGTGCTGCTGCATAACCTTCCTTGTGATATGTTGTTACTTAGGAGTATGGGAGAGGAGATGCCAAGTCAAGGGGACCCCATCCACATTCCACATTTCAACACCTACGAGCCACATTCAAGTCAAGTCCAAACCCAATTGATGCCATCCATGTACTTCAATTCGGGCTACAATTCGACTCGGAGTCAGCCTGACAGCACTGGACTAAAAAGGCCATAACTCCCTCATACAGAGTCCGTTTGGGCTGATCCACCACTCGTTGGAAAGCTTATTTCAAAATATTTCCAATGGGTGGAAGCCCACTGCATGATTCGTTCGGGAAGGCCTCCAAATAGACGCGACAAGTTGCTTCTGTTGTAGACTCCGCATCTGAACCGTTGATTAGTCGCCCTTGTCATTTGTTCTTTATATATACTTTGAAGCCGCCACTTCTAGGGTTAGGTTATTTTGATACATTGCTCTCCCGTGTGTGAGACAATTCTTTGTCAGAGTAGTGTCCCAGGACCTGGTTTGATGAGAGATAACCTCAAATTTGTTCGTTATAAGATTCAGATTGTTTCTTTCTTGTTCTTGCTCGTCTCTTCTACTGCATGCAGGAATCAACCCTCGTGGTAAGGTCTTCCATACGAGAGCATGATTGATAATGAAAGGTGCGTGGGTGTAGCGATTGTAAGGATTCAATCTTGCTGGTTGGAAGCCATGGAACGCGAACGTCTCCGTTCCACAAAAGTAGAACCTTTCGAAAGATCGGGCTGCCGATTGCATCAAGTGGTATCAGAGCTTTGGTTGCCTGTTAGGTAATTTGTGTCTTCTATTGTTTTGTTTTCCATCGTCCTATTTTCCACACAAAAAAATATATATATATATTCATGTTCGTCGCTGTTCATCGTTTCCGCTGTCCAAACCTTTGAGCCTTTGCACTTTCTTTCAGTTTTTGCTTTTCTGAATTTCGGTCACTCCCCGTGTCATCGTGTTTCTGTGTCTAGGTTGAGTCTTGTTCTGGTTGTAGTATCGGGTGTGGCTTGCCGCAATAACCCTAGGGCAACAGTTCAGAGTTAGGGTTTGAGGATTTTCGGACTGTGTTATTAGATCGGTTTTAGAATTTGAGTCCGAGAAGAAGGGAAATATAACTTGTGATTTCCTTTGTACGAAACCAAGTCACAGAGGTGTGGAAGAGCCGATACATGGAATTGAACAGTTTCAAGTCGGTTTCACATTTAATTCATATTTTAGAATGGGCTGAGTTCTTGTTTTGTGCGGCGTTCAGTAAAACAAGCATAACTTTTGCATACGAATTCCGATTTGTGTGTACTTTTTTTTCGCGGAAAGATAATTTCGACGCCGACGTATTGAAAACTATAGGACAAGCGTCCTATAGCCCAGGAGACCCCAAAATTCGGCCGTTTTCATGCTTTTTTGAGCCCTGTAAGTTTTAGTACCTGATTTTGTCGTTCTGTCGCTGTTTTGTTTGCGTCCTCTGTAATTCCAATTTGTGTCATTCTTGTTTTCCACCTTTGCTGCAACATCTGAAAAAGAAAAAAAAGGAAGCAAAAAAAAAAGAAAAAAAGAAAAAAAAAGAGAGAGAAAGAGGGCAATCATTGTTGCTTGCATCCTTTGAGTCCTTGTCACTAGTACAGAAAAGCTTTCTTCTATCGGTAAAAAACACCCTTTTACTATCGGTTTTTCTACCGATAGAGATAGACACGATAGAACAAGCCAGAACATTTTCTATCGGTAAATAACTGATAGAAGAACTTCACTATTCTATCAGCATATTAGGAGTGTACCGATAGAAAATCCGTCGTAGTCTGACGTTTAGCGGCAGGGAAAATACCACTATTCTAACGGTTAATTACAAGTTTACCGACAGAAAAAATCTTAGTACTCTCTCGGTTGGAAATCAGTTTACCGATAGAACAAACTATTGTACTCTCTCGGGTGTAAATGAGTTCACCGGCAGGAAAAATCACACTATTCTAACTGTTAATTTAGAGTGTACCGATAGAAAAAACTACAGTAGTCTCTCGGTTGTGGACGAGTTCACCGGCAGGAAAAGTCACACTATTGTGACGGTTAATTTCTAGTTTACTGATAGAAAAAAGCTTAGTACTCTCTTGGTTGTAAATGAGTTTACCAATAGAAGAAGTTGTAGTAGTCTCTCGGTTGTGAATGAATTTACCGATAGAAAAGTGGTAGTAGTCTTTCGGTTGTGAATGAAATTACCGATAGAACATTCACAGATACAGTACGTTATTTACATTCACAATACAGTACATTCACATATACAGTACAAATGCAATACAGTATAGAATGGATACACAATACAGTACAGATGTAAAGAAGGGTAAATTCACAGAACAGATTGACACATTAGACAGTTATTCACATTTATTCACATATATATGGACAAATACAAATTGCAATCCAATGTGGACATTTATTGACATATATATATTTATTCACATGTATATAAACAGTCTATGCACAGAGTACACGAAAAAGAGAAAATTGTCATGGCGGATGGTTGGGCGCAACTTCCTCCATGACATATTGAGCCCAGATTTGTCGAAGATCTCTAAGCTTTGCATTTTCGTATTGGTCTTTTGATATGGCGATCTGCAAGCATGTGTGAATACTGAGTAACTAACTTCCTAATTTAGAACGTGACACCCAATTTTCAAATTTGAGTTAGCTATCGATGCTTACCTGGGGGAATTGGGCAAAGTTTGTCTGCACTAGGTCGTACATGTAGCGCAGCACATAAAACCCGCATTCCCATGATTGCGACTGCTGATGGCACTGAGATAATTGCATATGCGAAGACATGTTAGCTATTGTTTCCATAAACTAATTAAGCATAAAAAAAAGTCTCGTGAGTACCTCATATTCTTTCCAAGCTAGTAGGGAGCCCTGCGGTACGGCATGCCTCCCTCCAGCGGACACATATTTATCAAAAGCTCTGCATTTCAGTTAGTATTGCCGGTTAATGTATTATCATTAGCTAGTGAGGTGAAAATTTAAATCAAACATATAAGTTACTTACGCCTCCATATTCCCCTTGACCACATATTCGATCGATAATCTGTCACGCATCGAATCGAGGTAGTACACCTCGTTCCTCGGCGGACAGATCACGATGAGGATCCAGTGGCCCCTGCATTGTACGTAAAAGAGGACCGCTAGCTCAAAGTATATCTCAGGTGTAACATACAAGATCGAGTTAAATTAGTACGAAATGCAGTAACCTTTGGTGGTACGGCACCAGAATGAACTCCCTGTCCTGCTGCGCCATCAGCGCCTTGGATATGTACTGCTCAGCGTGCGCGGCGTCGTGCTCTAGCATCGTGAGGCTTATTTTCTCTGGGTCGAGGAAACCCACCTTGTCACACGCAGCCTCCGATGCTAGCCTGTACATGCACCTGCATGCAAAGGACGATATTAGTATTGCACAGAAAGTTACTACATTTTAAATGAACTACAACAATGCAGAGTTAGCAAACAGAGTTAGAAAACAGCAATACATAGCATCAGCAAACTCACAGGACTCCAGTCCGTATGATGGACATATCGAGCTCCCGCCAGTTGTAGAGGTTGAACAGATCCTCGTGTGCCACGGATATACTTCCGGGCTCACGGTGGAACTGCCCAGGCCTGTAGGGAACTAAGAAGTTCAGATTGCGCCGAGCTCGGTGTAGGTACCACTCGTGGTGGTCTCTGGTTGATCGATCCAATTTGTGCAAAGCTGCCTCCGACATGAGTGGGAACCCGTTCCTGAACCTCTCCGGCTGTCCCTGTCGCCCTTTTCCCTTGCCTTTGCCCTTGCCTTTTGCCGGGGACTGAGCGCGTACCATCGAAGGCAAGGGCGAGGTGATGGCGGCTTTCTTCCGAGGTGAAGGCGTGGATGCGCTGGGTGGGGTCGAGGCCGTCTTTGATGTGTCCAGGGTCGCACAAGATCGGACCTCATGCCCTGAGCTGGGGGCGCAGTCCCCTGGTAGCCCGGCGGCAGGCCACTTCAATTAATGAGCACGTATGTTAGATTATGCAAGTTGAATATACTGAGTAGGATGTAATCTAAAATGTGTAGGATTTACCGGTTGTATTAGAAGACACTTCTTGGGCCACTGTACGTAAGAGCCCACTGTCTCAGCAAGTGTCTGCAGTTCCTCTGTTGGGACTGCCAACGGAGAATCGTTGTAGCCCGGCATGGTCATGTCCACCTGTACCATTGCAAACCCAAACCGCAGAGGTACGCAATGGATCCAGACATCCGGCCCAGACAGATATACGAAGCCTTGTCCAACCACTTCCTGCCTGTCGCCTAGGTGATTCAGTAGGATGCAACCCTCCGGCTTCTGCAAATTTGTAAATATTAAAACAGGTTAGCGAAACAACTCTAACAGAATGGGAGTGGCATCAACTTAAGTGCACAGATGAAGGCTTGCAGCACGTCAAGTAGATCCACTAGATCCGCGAGGACCTTCGAAGCGCAACTGCTTATCCGACCCCGTGGGGTACCGTCGCCCTGGGGTTCCGCATCTGCACTCTTGGTCAGCAATGCATCTCTCAATCGTGCAAACTCTTCCCTCATTTGTGCGACCTCAGACTGCACCTCAGCCCGCATCTTATCGGAGAGCTCCGCTTCCGTTTCCTTCCAGGAGCGGGCCTTCTTCCTCGGTGGAGCCGGATCTGCGAAACCGGCCTTCCACGACACAATGGCTCCCATGGCCCGTGTCCGCCTGGGATGCTCCTTATTTCCTAGAGCCCGGGTGAGGATGTCGTTCTCCCTCTGTGGGGTAAACAATCCCTCCACTGCCTCCTTCTCAAAAGAGATATGTTACATTTAAAGGTACCTTGTGAGACAAATTGCCTTATATACACTTGTGCGCACATAGTTTACGAGGTTAGCCAACTTACCATTCACCTCACAACGTTGACGTCCCCAGGGGTTGTGAACTGCACAGACCCCGTGGATGACACGGACCCCCTCCCCCTCCACCATCGCCTGCACCTCTCATCCCGGATCTCAGAGAGCGGCAACTCAGGGGTGTCGATGACAGGATTTTGCTCATCTTTCTTCTTCCACTGCTCCTCTTTCCCCGCATAGCCCCGGGATCCGAGCCAATGCGGGTGGTCGTTCCTCTTCTGGATCGCCCTATTCTTCTCGCTAAGGGCCTTGAACTCCTCAGTCCCCTTCTGCTTGGTGAATTCCTCCCATACCTCCTCCGATATGAAGGGGTACTTCTCGCAAGGAGATTTCCCCGCAGCGAGGAAGTTACTGACGAGCCAGCTCTTAAAGGTTTTTCATGTTCCGTTCATGTCCTTCAAGCAGGCCGTCCTAGGTGTATTGTCAGGGATGTTCCACTTAGCCTGTTTTCAAAAAATGCATACAATTAATCACGAGTTAGTTAAACTTTAGTATAAGCCAAGAGAACGTGATTACAAAAGAGTTCAGCGATTTCAGTTAATTTAACCTTCACTTCCGCCCACAACCTATCCCTCTCGTCCGCCGTCACGTCCTTCCAGCTCTGGACGGTGATCTTCACCCTTTCTTTCGCCAACAGCCCAACGTAGGCCGCGTACTTCCCAGCATTCTTTCCAATCGGCCTCCCAAATAGGTTGAACTCACAAGAAAGATCCGTGCGTTTGGCCAAACGGCCCAACGTCGTCACGCCTCACCCCACCCTCTTTCGCTGGGATGTGAGAGCTGCATCTTCAGTTACGTTGGGGTTGGCCCTAGTCGAACCACTAGTACCATCCGATGAAGACGGCGACATGTCTTTCCCTACAAAACCATCAACAAACCATCAAAAATTTAATGGAAACACAAACCAAATCATTTTACAGAGCAAAAGGACCTATTTTAAATATTTTTTTCCATCGGTAAACACAAAAGCTACCATGCAATACAAGATAATAAAGATTCTATTTCTCAGCGTTTTCGTCTAAACATTTTCATATAGGAAGCAGGCAACATATGGCAATTAATTCTTCTTGGAGTTCCATAACTCAGCCCAGGACTGGAGACTAATTAGGGCTGCAAAATGGATGTCCAAAGAAAATAATACTAAAAGAAATACATGCATAAATTACTTCCTGAACTGTTCAGAAATATTTTCTATCGGTAAACACGTGAGCTGCCGATAGACCATAACAATGTTTTCCATCGGCAAAGATACGAGATACCGATATAACATATTGTTCTGGAATATTGTTGATAAGCCGCCATTCACTGGCATCACATAATCTTTGTTTAAGTCAACATTCTCCCTGATTTTCTAAACTAATATTAATGGGCCAGCATTATTATTTCACACATAACAATGTTTTCTATCGGTAAACACATGAGCTGCCGATAGAACATAACAATTTTTCTATCAGCAAACACGTGAGATACCGATAGAACATAACAATGTTCTCTATACATGGAATTTTGTTGATAAGCCACCATTCACTGTCATCACATAGCATTCTCCATGATTTGCTATACTAATATTCATGGGCCAGCATTATATTATTTCACACGTAAATATGCACACAAGCATCTAAGTGCCACTGTGCATAATTTGACAAATCTAATGCTAATGGAATATAAAGATATTGAAGTAGCACAGAAAGTAGGTCACAACCAAAAAAGGAATAATATGGTTTATAGCACCCTCTCTTGGTTATCTTTAGCATTAACTGTATGCAAGTCATCAGGACTTCATCACATCTGTTAGTTTGGGAAAAGTTGTGTATATGCATTTCAAACATATACATCGAAGACCCACCCACATTGCCATATATTCATACCAAGTGAGTAAAAATTCCCAACCAAACTAGTACATTACATGGCTCATGTCCTTCCAGATCAAAAGTTTTAATACTTTTTCAGAAATATTTTCTATCGGTAAATACAGGAGATACCGATACAATATGCGTAAGAACACCTCCAACATATAATGTGCATTACATGGCAGTTGGATACAATTGATCACACATACAGCAGTATAGATAAGTTAAAATCTCAAAATAGGTTCATTACAGCACTGGAACATATTATGTCAACCCTAATTTAAATCAACATTGCCAGCGGAATGTACATAATCCAACACAATAGGGAACCCTAGTGTAATTGCAAAACTCGAAGAATTAGTACGTGCAAAACACTAGGATCAAATAAGGAAGATGCTGGAAATAGAACGACGAATTAGGGTATTTACGGCGATCAATTGTGGTGATGGAGAGGCGGTGTAGAACGCAGCATCGGCCGGCGAAGGACGAAAATAAGAACCGGTGGCAGTGGCAAACCAGTGTCCAGCCGGCGATCGTCGTGTGGGAGAGAGGAAGTGAGTGGTCACGGCGGAGGTTGTGGTTTTCTTCGCTCTCGAAGAGACGCAGTGCTCTAAGTTGGAACTGTTCGACTGGAGGGAAACTCAAGGGCCGTGTACGAGTAATAAAGTAGTGGATAACCTTTTCTATCGGTACAACAAAATACTACCGATAGAATTATGTCCGTTTCTATCGGTACAAAAAATTACTACCGATAGAACAAGTAAATTTCCCGGAAAAATATTTGAAGTAGTGGATGCCTTTTTCTATCAATATAAACAATAAAATCCCGTGAGACCAATTTTCCCCAAAAAAAATTTTTAATTAAGTGCCTGAGATTATAGTATTGGGTGCCATTTTTCTATCGGTAAAAACAACAAAATACCGTCAGAAAATGAAAAGGTACACACAATTTAACATCAAACAGACCATGCTTGAAAGCTGCAGAATGATAAAGAAAGAGGGAAGATAGCCGGAAAATTGGAAAATTGACATAAAAAGAAATTGTTCATTCATTGTTGTTTTATCACTTATAAAAAAAATAAAACCCAAAATGCTAGGTCAAGGGGTGGTCTTAGCCCTGGCTGCATGTAGAATAGAGTCAGTTTGACTTTCAGCCAGGACGCAGGACTCCTGTAGCGACAAGTTGTCCCTAGGATCAACTACTACCGCGTCGAGAAGACCTGCGACCTCCCTCAGCTTCGCTATGGTATCCTTCATAGTCAAACCGCAGCTAGCGATGGTAATATCTGCGGCTTGCTTCTCCTCATGACGACGCCTCGTCATCGCCCTGGAATTGTCACCAGCCGTCTTCATGCGCTGAATGCGCCGGAGGAGATCGTCCAGTTCAAGCCGTAGTTGAGTGTGCTTGTCCGTAAGGAGCTTGTGCTCCTCCTGGAGGGCCCTCAGGTCGGCCTTCACTTTGGCAGTGTCTTCCACGGCTCCCATTCCCTGTGCAAATCAACAGGTCAAGAATGTATTGAACATGGACTAACAATACAGGGGTAAACCCAAGAGATTTAGAGTTCTTACCGGGGAGGGCGTGGCTGACGATCCCATGGAGGTTGCCATTGTGAAAGAGAAGATGAGGAGTCGAAGCGTTCGAGAATTAGAAAAACAACAAAATACCGCGACGCATGGCGAGGTACTTATAGAATTTCCAAGGCGACGCATGGCGACAAAGTTGAGAATTCAAAGCGCCATAGTATTTTTCTATCGGTGCAAACAACAAAAAATCGTCAGACAACAAAATACCGTGAACATAACGAATTTATTCTAACGGTAAAATATAATAATACCGATAGAATAAGTAAACTTTTCGTAGCGAAACTTTTGAAGTGCCTGATTAAAGTAGTGGATGTCCTTTTCTATCGGTAGAAATAACAAAATACCATCAGAAAAATTGATTTTTGGAGAGCTTAATTTGAAGAAGCAAGAGGCTGCAATGAGATTTTTGCAAGTGCTATTTGAAGGGAAGAATTAAGTACTTACAGGATAAAGGTACTGTACATGTTAGAACTCATGCTATGGAGTAAAATTGAGATATATTTATACTGTGAACTAGCTTATCATTAAGTTCTAAAAAAAATGTACTGCCTGATGTATTAATGATAAGTTCCTCACCTTGCTGCAGAACTTGTGGGCTGTTTGCTTGGCATTTATCCCTGAAATAGAAATTAATCATCAATGGTTCTCAACCCATAATCCTTCTTCGTGGTCATCTCGCAGATACGTTGTTTCGTCGATATCTTCAGTACGGATAGATTGAATGTCCTCTAAAAATGGAGGTATTTCATCGAATTGGTTATACTCCTCTTCGTCGACAACATCTTCGACCCCAACAATACGTCTCTTGCTGTGGAGGACAACATGCAAGTTTGGATTGGCCGGGTCAACGATGTAGAATACCTATGTGGCTTGTTTTGCAAGTATGAATGGATCGTCTTGGTGCCCGACTCTACCAAGATCGACGAGAGTAAACCCGTAACTGTTAACTTGAACACCTCGAGGATTTTCGACCCATTGGCATAGAAACAGGGGAATCTTAAGTAATCCGTAATCGAGCTCTCATATTTCGTCAATAGCACCGTAATATGAGTTCAGCGCCCTTACTGACCTGGCATCCTCAGAAATAGCAAACAGTGTCACTCCGCTACATTGCGTGCTACTCTTGGCGTCTTGAGCTCTTGTGTAAAATGAATACCCATTGATGTGGTACCCCTGCCAAGTCCCTACAGTGAATCTTGGGCCTCTAGCCAACCATGTCACAGTTTCACTTACGGAGCCCTCGGCAGCTCGCGTGACTCTTTCTTGGATCCACTCAGCAAATTTCCTGTTATGTTCTCTGCTGACCCAAACGTCTGATTTCGAAGGATTCTGTGACCGTAACATTACCTTGTGCTCGTGTATGTATGGCTCGACCTCTGTCATGTGTTGTAAGACCCAAAATGCGATTTTGCGTACACATCACGAGCGGGGACGATAGCTTTCAATCCAATTGTTCCGATGCCCTGAAGCCTACCCTCATGTCGGGACCTAGGAACGCCAATTGGGTCAACCCCGGCCATATAATCTGTGCAAAATTCAATCACCTCCTCGGCGGCATAACCTTCCATGATACTCCCCTCGGGTCGACGACGAGTCCTTACGTATCCCTTCAATACACCCATAAATCTCTCAAATGGATACATGTAGTGCAGGCACAAGGGTCCACAGAACTTAATTTCTCTGATAAGGTGAACAATCAGATGGACCATAACATCAAAAAAGGATGGAGGGAAATACATCTCGAGCTGACAAAGAGTTGTAACCACGTCGCGTTGCAAAGCGTCCAGTCCATCCGGATCAATTACCTACGAGGGCACAGTTGCGCCAAATATTCATATCAGAAAAATCTTCTAATTAAGCTCCAAAATGGAGGTAATGAACTTATAGTACGAGTGCACGTACTTACCTTGCAAGATATTGCGTTGAAGAAATAACATAGATTTGTGATTGTCTCTCTGACTTTAACTGGGAGAATGCCTCTGATAGCAATGGGAAGCATTTGTGACATCAGGACATGACAGTCGTGGGACTTCCTGCCAACTAGTCTTAGGTCCTTCATGGACACAAGTTTTTTCAAGTTCGCGGAGTACCCACACGGAACTTTAACACCGTGCAGGCACCGACAGAGTTCTGTTTTTTCGCTCTTGGACAACGTATAGCAGGCTGGAGGGAGGTATGTACGCTTTCCATTCTCTAAAGGTGCCAGCTCAGTCCTTATCCACATTTCCACCATGTCACGACGAGCTTTCACACCATCCTTTGTCTTTCCCGGAATGTTCAACAACAAACCAATCAAACTGTCACAGACATTTTTCTCTACATGCATGACGTCAATGCAATGTCGAACTTGTAAGTGCTCCCAGTACGGCAGATCCCAGAGAATCGATCTCTTCTTCCAAACATTTTTTCTCTAGGTTTAGAATGCTTACCGAACTCAGCTTTCATGTCCTTCACGCGCGAGTAAATCTCCTTACCGGTCAGAAACACTGGAGCTGATCCCTTCTCAGGCTTCGCGTTAAATGATTTCCTCTTCTTACGGTACGTGTGATGCACCGGAAGAAACCTGCGGTGACCCATGTACACTGTTTTCCGGCAGTTTCGCATCCACATGCTCTCAGTTTCATCTAGGCAAATAGGGCAAGCCTTGGCTCCTTTCGTACTATACCCCGACAAATTGCCATAGGCCGGAAAATCATTTATGGTGCAAAATATCAGGGCCCGCAAGATGAAATTCTCTTTCTTATATGCATCCTACACTTGCACCCCCTCGCTCCACAATTTCTGTAAGTCCTCGATTAAAGATGCTAGAAACACGTCAATATCATTTCTGGGTTGTCTGGGTCCTGAGATTAGTAACGCCATCATGATGTACTCGCGCTTCATGCATAACCAGGGAGGAAGATTGTAGATGCATAAAAGAACCGGCCAAGTGCTGTGCCGACTGCTCATATTACCATGTGGGTTCATACCATCTGTACTCAGCCCAAACCTTATATTCCTAAGTTCGCCGCCGAACTCAACAAATGTTCTGTTGATGTTTCTCCATTGAATAGAATCAGCTGGGTGTCTCAGTTTTCCGTCTTGTTTCCGGGCTTCAGCATGCCAACGCAAGTGCTTCGCGACTTTCGGATTTGCAAATAGCCACTTCAATCTAGGTATCACAGGCAAGTACCACACAGTTTTCGCCGGAGGTCCTTTCTTTACCTCGTGACGTTCACTGTCAATCCGGTCCCTATGCGTATACCTCGATGCGCCGCATCTTTGACAAACATGCAAACTGGAGTACTCGTTACGGTACAACACAAAATCATTTGGGCATGCCTGTATTCTTTCGATTTCCATTCCCAATGGACACAACAGTTTTTTGGCTTGGTAAGTAGATCTTGGCAACTCATTTCCCTCTAGAAGCATGTCCGCTAGAAGATCTAATAGTGCCGTGAAACTCTTATCACTCCAACCGTTGCCTGCCTTCAAGTTATATAATCTCAGCACAAAAGACAGTTTTGTAAATGTTGCACATCCAGGGAACAGAGGCTTCTCAGAGTCAGCAATCAGTTTCTCAAATTCACAGAAGTCGTTTTCGTTGTAATCTTCCTCTACATCACGTAACATCTCATCTAGATTGTCATCATCATCATCATCTACGTGCACATCGGAATGAACATTATCACAATTCGGATGATCATCGATATTATTGCAATCCACATCTGAGTCCTGCTGATTGGTAGTAGTGGTGCTTGTTTCCTCAAGATCTTCGTCTTGCCATATCCAACGGGTGTATCGCGCGTTAAAACCACGATGAATCAAATGACTCTTAATTTGATCAGAGTTGCTAAACCTCTTCAAGTTCATACAATCTGTACAAGGACAGAGCATATTTTTCTCTCCCTTCCTCTCCTTTTGTTGCTCAGCAAATTTAATAAACTCATTCACACCATCCAAATATTGAAAAGTAGTACGTTTTATTCCATACATCCAATATTTCCTGTCCATCTACAATTAACAAAATTTAACGAGTCAGCCATGCATGCATGAAACCTGCCCGATTAAGTTATGTATATGTACATGTATAGCCTCTTACAACAGATGTGTTGAACCCTAGCCTGACAAAATTAACACTAATTAACCTAGCTAACTACACAATACAAGCTAGTTAGCTCCTAAAACATGACGCATTTCCAGCTACCTAGCTCCCAAGCTTACAGCTACAAACTTAATTGGAACTACACAATACAGCTAGCTTGCAAGTAGAGAGGGAGGGAGATCTAGAGGGAGAGAGAGATAACTGTCGACAATTAATCATACGTTAAAGAGAGGGGCGCAATCAACTTCCCTCCAGCTTGCGCTGATCACCCTAGCAGTGTAGCTGCGAGCGTGGAACTTTCATCACAAACAGAGGGACACAGAGTGCAACAGAACAAATTATAGTGCAGCTCAGCAATGGTCGAGTGGGGTTTTCCTTATAATGGAGCTTTTTCTAACGGTAAATACATGAAATAACCGTTATACTAACTAAGGTAATTTGCCTCTCACATATTCTATCGGTAAAAACACACATATACTGTTAGAGAATGTACATTACTGAGCAAGTACAGTTTTTGTTCTATCGGTAAATATATGTATTTACTGTTAGATGATGCATGACACAGCACGTACATGAGTTTTTCTATCGGTAAATATGTGTATTAACCGTTAGATGATGCATGACACACGAACATGAGTTTTTCTATCGGTAGATTTTTGTATTTACCGTTAGATGATGCATGACTGAGCAAATATATGAGTTTTTCTATCGGTAGATTTGTGTATTTACCGTTAGAGGAGGTACTTGTAACGCACATGACACCAGTTCTCACATCCAAGGAATCATACCAATGTAACATCAAACAGATCTTAACTACAAGATAAGCAATATTTCAAGAAATGCTAATTTGTGGATTAACTTGGAGACACAAAAATACTTTTCTTAGGTACTCGGGACTTCATCTTGCCAAAGAAATTACACATGCCAGTTCACAAATTCAGGTACAAACATACACATGCCAGTTCACTAATACAAATTCAGGTACATGTCTAAAACAGCAGTACAAATACACACCTACCAACCAATACAATTAAATACACAAATACTCCCTACACATTCAAGTTCATGTCCCAATTAGCAATACATGATACACAAATATACAACAATATACAAATACAACAATTCACACATTCGATGTATATTAGAAAAGCCACGTCTGAAATTAACAACAGATCACGACGAGGACCCAGTGGCCCGTACATTTTACATAAAAGAGAACCTTTGCAGGTTGCGACAATGCAACTAGCGACTACAAGTTAGACCTGATACATCACAAATCCATTCATCCAAAACAGCAAATGTCTGAACCACATTGGACTTAACCATAGGAGTTCAGTTCGAAGACGGCCGAGGAGCTGGAACTACCGTTGACTTACATTTGTACGTATTGGTGATTTCCTCGGACTCTAACTCGATCAACTCAACTCAACTCAACTCCATTAACAAAAAGAACTGACCTTCCAAGATGTTGTTCTATGTAGTGATGGTGTAGAATGGCTGTGCAAATAACAACAATTCTTCTTCTCCAAGCAGGTAAGCATCTGGCCACAAGCTGGTGCATGCAAAAAAATGTAAGATGCTTTCTATAGGTCCTGATTTGAGAAACACGCAGGGCTTAAGGATCTTCTCGACCGAGCCAACCAAGATCTCGCATTTCATGTCCTTCCAGCTCTCGACGGTGATCTTCACCGTTTCTTTCGCCAACAAGCCAACGTAGGCAGCGTACTGCGATGAAGAACCGTGAAAGACGTTGCCCCTCATGAGCATCATCCAAGGACCTGCAAAGATCATAATCATATTGAAAAGAAGACACATCAAAATGAAGGATACAAAAAAAGCAGAATAATTGCCATAATCGGATTAGAATGATTTACGTACCTTGCTTGGGATGCGGAAGTCTAAAGGGCGTCGATGGAGGTGCGGAGGTGCAGCGGTCGCCTGTAGAGGTGCGCCGGCCGTCCATGGAGCTTACGGGTTAGGACTACGAGCCCCAGATGAACTGTGAGAATGAAGAGACATACCCCTGTATTTATAGTACTAGATAAATTCTATCGGTACAAAAACCGCATACCGTTAGTCATTTTATATATATTCTAACGGTAAAAAATCAATTACCGATAGAACAAAAACATCTGTAGAAGTCGAATGGCTCTATCGGCACAATACAAATTACCGATAGGAATTTTTGTCCACACTCTGTCGGTATATACGTACATTGCCGATAGAATCATACTAGTTGTAGAAGGCGAACAGTTCTAAAATATTTTTTCTATATTCTAACGGTATAAACATTCGTTACCGATAGAATAAAACTATTTGAAGACGAACAGTTCTAAGCAATTTTCGATATATTCTAACGGTAAAAGAATACATTACCGATAGAATAAAAATATTTGTAGAAGGGGAACGGTTCTATCGGCACACTACATATTGCCGATAGGAATTTTTGAGATATTCTGTCGGTATACTAATAAATTACCGATAGAATAAGTCTAGTTGAAGAAGTCGACCAGTCCTATCGGCGCACAACATTCTCTCGTCAGTACTTATGCACCTCTTCTAACGGCAAATATGTTCATCACCGCTAGAGTAAATCATATCATTTATTCTATCGGTAGGTTTCTTACAAACCGATAGGAAAAATACACCCGTTGGCCTTTTTTGGCCGCGAGGCACATTTTCTATCGGTTTTCTACTAAAGCGCTAATAACCGATAGAATATAGGGGTTAGTAGACTGCATTTCTGTACTAGTGTGAGTTCAGCGCCCTTACTAACCTGGCATCCTCAGAAATAGCAAACAGTGTCACTCCGCTACATTGCGTGCTACTCTTGGCGTCTTGAGCTCTTGTGTAAAATGAATACCCCTTGATATCGTACCCCTGCCAAGTCCCTACAGTGAATCTTGGGCCTCTAGCCAACCATGTCACAGTTTCACTTACGGAGTCCTCGGCAGCTCGCGTGACTCTTTCTTGGATCCACCCAGCAAATTTCCTGTTATGTTCTCTGGTGACCCAAACGTCTGACTTCCAAGGATTCTGTGACCGTAACATTACCTTGTGCTTGTGTATGTATGGCTCGACCTCCGTCATGTGTTGTAAGACCCAAAATGCGATTTTGCGTACACATCACGAGCGGGGACGATAGCTTTCAATCCAATCGTTCCGATGCCCTGAAGCCTGCCCTCGTGTCGGGACCTAGGAACGCCAATTGGGTCAACCCTGGCCATATAATCTGTGCAAAATTCAATCACCTCCTCGGCGGCATAACCTTCCATGATACTCCCCTTGGGTCAACGACAAGTCCTTACGTATCCCTTCAGTACACCCATAAATCTCTCAAATGGATACATGTAGCGCAGGCACACGGGTCCACAAAACTTAATTTCTCTGATAAGGTGAACAATCAGATGGACCATAACATCCAAAAAGGATGGAGGGAAATACATCTCGAGCTGACAAAGAGTTGTAACCACGTCGCGTTGCAAAGCGTCCAGTCCATCCGGATCAATTACCTACGAGGACACAGTTGCGCCAAATATTCATAACAGAAAAATCTTCTAATTATGCTCCACAAATGGAGGTAATGAACTTATAGTACGAGTGCACGTACTTACCTTGCAAGATGTTGCGTTGAAGAAATAACATAGGTTTGTGATTGTCTCTCTGACTTTAACTGGGAGAATGCCTCTGATAGCAATGGGAAGCATTTGTGACATCAAGACATGACAGTCGTGGGACTTCGTGCCAACCAGTCTTAGGTCCTTCATGGACACAAGTTTTTTCAAGTTCGCGGAGTACCCACATGGAACTTTAACACCGTGCAGGCACTGACAGAGTTCTGTTTTTTCGCTCTTGGACAACGTATAGCAGGCCGGGGGGAGGTATGTACGCTTTCCATTCTCTAAAGGTGCTAGCTCAGTCCTTATCCCCATTTCCACCATGTCACGATGAGCTTTCACACCATCCTTTGTCTTTCCCGGAATGTTCAACAACAAACCAATCAAACTGTCACAGACATTTTTCTCTACATGCATGACGTCAATGCAATGTCGAACTTGTAAGTGCTCCCAGTACGGTAGATCCACTACTACAGAAATGCTTTTCACTATCGGTTAAAAATCCACTCTACTATCGGTTCTCTTACCGATAGTGGTCGGCACGATAGTAGAGGGCAGCACACTTCTATCGGTTCAAAAACCGTTAGTAAAACATCTACAATCCCAACGTTCACTAATCGCTATCGACTATTTCTTCTATCGGCTCGGTTTTAAACCGATAGTATTGTATAAGTTTTTTCTATCGGCTCGTATAAAAACCGATAGTATTGTTTAGGCCTTTTGTATCGGCTAGGATCTAAACCGATAGTAATCTAAACATTTTTTTCTATCGGCTCTTATATAAACCGATAGTATTGTTTAGGCCTTTTGTATCGGCTAGGATCTAAACCGATAGTAATCTAAACATTTTTTTCTATCGGCTCTTATATAAACCGATAGTATTTTATCGACACATTTAGTACTGGAAACTTTATTCTATCGGTTGTTATATATAAACCGATAGTATTGTGTGGACACAGTCAGTACTGGAAAATTTATTCTATCGGTTATATTATATAACCGATAGTATTTTGTAGACTCGTTTAGTACAGGAAACTGTATTCTATCGGTTTCTAAATATGAACCGATAGTATTGTGTGGACACAGTTAGTACTGGAAACTTTATTCTATCGGTTGTAGTATATAACCGATAGTAATATTAGTTTTTCCTATCGGTTATGTAGTTGCACGGTTAGTACTAAATATTTACAAATATACATACAGCAATACAGAGATACATTGGATCATTCACAAATACACCAATATTTACAAATATTCACCAATATTCACATATTGAATTTGTTCACAAATACACTAATACAGTAATATACACATGCATTTGACAGACTAAATTTATGCACATATTGATCGAGTTTATTCACAAATACATCAATGAATCTATTCACATATATTCACATATATTCACAAATCAATGAATCAACACATTCAATATATATTCACAAATACAACAATCAACACAAGTCAGTTACTATCGATCGTTGATAGCCACTTCTTCGATGACATATTGAGCCCAAATTGTTCGCAGCTCCTTCAATTGAGGCAACTCATATTGCTCTTTCAACATGGTGCTTTGCATATATGCGTGTATGAAGTTAGGATCGTACGTCACATCCAATTAAAGTTCGACTTTGAGTCAGGAAAAATAGTTACCTTAGGGAATTGGGCAAAGTTTCTCCTGATCAGGTCATACATGAATCTCATGACATAGAAGCCACATTCCCACGATTGTGGCTGCTGATGGCACTGGAAAAATTGCATATGCAAAGACATAAACCCACATTAACTCGAAAGAACTAATTAAGCTTAAATTAAAAGACTCATCATGAGTACTTCCATCCGTATTAATTACCTCATATTCTTTCCAAGAAATTGTTGTGCCCTTCGACGCGTCATGCCTCCCTCCAGCACTAGCATAATTTTTGAAAGCCCTATATTTAATTTAGCATTGTCGATTAATATCTTATCATTAATTAGCTAGTCAGAGAAAAATTTAAGACAACTATGTTACTTACGCGTCTATGTGCCATGTGAGGGTGAAAACATGCGCCACCTTGTCGCTCATCGAATCGAGGTAATAGACCTCATTCATCCATGGGCAAATGACGGCGAGGACCCAGTGGCCCCTACATTGCATATATAAGCGAACCGTTTCATACATATGTTAGGCGTAACATACAAGAATGAGTTAAATTAGTAGGAAATGCACTAACCTTTGGTGGTACGGCGCAAGGATGAACTCTCGGTCCTGCTGCGCTAGTAGTGCCCTTGATATGTATTCCTCCGCATGTGCTTGGTCGTGCTCTAGCATCGTGAGGCTTATTTTCTCTGGGTCGAGGAAACCCACCTTGTCACATGCCCTCATCGACGCCAGCCTATACATGCACCTGGATGCAAAGTAGACATTAGTAAGTAGTGCATACAAAAAGTGATTGGATTTATGAAACGAACTGTGATAACTTCAGACAACAGCACACTCACAGGACTCCAGTCCGTATGATGGACATATCAAGCTCCCGCCAGTTGAGGAGGTCGAACAAATCCTCGTGGGCCACCGATATGCTCCCGGGCTCACGGTGAAAATGGGCTGGCCTGAAGTGAACCAAGAAGTTGATGTGGCGCCTAGACCGGGTCAGGTACCACTCGTGGAGACTTCTGGTTATTTGATCCATATTGCGCAGAAGGTACTCCGACACGAGTGGGGACCCGTTCTTGAACGTACCCGGCTGGCTTTGTTTGGCCTTGCCTTTGGCCTTGCCCTTGCCTTTGGCCTTGCCCTTGCCTTTGGGCGGGGAGCGAGTGTATACCTTCGAAGGTTGGGGTGTGGTGCCGTCGGCCTCATTTGATGGCGAAGGGTTTGAGGCCGTCGGAGGAGGCATGGGGGCCGATGGAGTTCGCTCACGCGTTGTGGCGGGGCTGGTGTCCTCAGGAAGTGTGCTGGTATCCATCGTCCACTTTAAGTACAAACGCTTAAATTAGATTTTGAAAATTAAATATATTAACTGAGTTGTAAGCTAGAATGGCTAGGGTTTACCTCCTGTAGTCTAACACCCTTCTTGGGCCACTGTATGTACGAGCCCAATGCCTCGCCAATTGTCCGCATTTTGTCCGTTGGGACGGGCAACGGAAAAGAGCTGTAGCCCGGGAGGGCCATGTCCACCTGTACCTTTGCGAATCCAGGCTCAAGAGGTACGCAGTGGATCCGGACATCCTCCCAAGACTGGTATACGACCCCGTTTGCAACCGCAACAGGTTTGTCGCCTATGTTGATCAATAGGGTACAGCTCTCCGGCTTCTGCAATTTGCAACAATTATAACAAGTTAGCGAAACAATTCTAACGTAACGGGAGTGGCATCAGCCGAACTGCATATATAGCTCAAGAGTTGCAATACCTCGATCAGGTCCACCGGATCCACGTGAACCTTCGAGCCAACACTACTCGGCCTGGCAGCGTCGACCTCGGCAGCTGGATCTAAACCCTTGGACTGCACAACTCGGCTTAGGCGTTCATATTTCTCGTTCATTTGAGCGAACATGTCCGCGAATTGTGCAGTCACATCTGCCCGTATCTTCTGAGATAGCTCCTCTTCCCTTTCCTTCCAGCTGCCAGGCTTCTTCGCCTTTTGCCCGGGGTCCGAGAAGCCTTCCTTCCATGGCACCACAGCCCCCACGGTTCGCGTCCGCCCTGGATGCTCCTTGTTCCCTAGAGCCCGGGTAAGGATGTCGTTCTCCCTATGGGGACTGAACAATCCCTCGGTCGCCTCCTTCGAGCAAGAGATCTGTTACATTGAAAGCTCTCCATTGTGAGGAAGAAATATATACAAAGTTGTGCGCACACTAGTGATCATAGTTAGGCAACTTACGAGTCGCTGCACGACCTCGACGTCCCTGGGGTTTGGGAACGCCACAGTCCCCGTGGCCGACACGGTCCCTCTGGCCAGCCACCAGCGCTTGCATCGCTGATCGCGGATCTCGGAGAGTGGTAGGTCAGGGGAGTCGACGAAATGCGACGCCTCGTCTTCACCCTTCTTCCACTGCTCCTCCTTCCCCGCATAGCCGCGAGAACCGAGCCGGTGTGGGTGGTCGTTCCTCCTCTGGATTGCCCTGTTCTTCTCGCTGAGGGCCTTCGTACCAGAAACAAGAAAATTAATGCACCACTGCTTACTGCATACAATGGTGTAACCAAGCAAAGGAACCATTCATACCTTGAACTCAGGAGTCCCCTTCTGTTGGGCGAATTGCTCCCATACCTCCTCCGTTATGAAGGGGTACTTCTCGCATGGAGATTCGCCTTTAGCGAGGAAGGTACTGACGAGGACGCTCTTGAAGGTTTTCCACGTGTTGTTCATGTCCTTCAAGCAAGCTATCTTGGGACCATCGTCCGGGATGTTCCACTTGGCCTGTTTCAAATATAAGTAGGACTTACCTAATCTCTAGGATAAACCAAGGGAATGTGATCACTCAAGAGTTCAGTGATTTTGATTAATTTTACCTTCACTTCCGCCCACAGCCTATCCCTCTCGTCGGCCTTGACGTCCTTCCAGCTCTGGACGGTGATCTTCACCCTTTCCTTCGCCAACAAGCCAACATAGGCAGCATAGTGCCCGGCGTTCTTCCCGATCGGTCTCCCGAACTGGTTGAATTCACAGGAAAGATCCGCGCGTTTGGCCAAACGACCCAACATCGTCGCGCCTCGCTCCTTCCTCTTGCACTGGGACGAGGCAGCGCCATCTACGTTCGCCCTCGCCGAATCACTAGTATCAGCCGAGGAAGATGCCGACATGGCTTTACCTAAAATACCATAAACAAACCATCCAATTGATATGAAGAAAGGTACATGACAAAGTAATTCACAGAATATTCAGATGAGCAGTGCAAACTAACAAATACTATATTTCCTATCGGTTTTAAAAGGAAAACCGATAATACTAAGGTCTATATTCAGGAAAATTTAAAAGATTAGCAGTGCAAACTATGCTAATCTCTCTGCTGGAAAATAAAGTCTATTAAAATTTAAATGAACCTAAATTTGAGATGAAAATTAGAAAATGGGAAGTAATTCACAGAAAATTCAAATTAGCTGTGCAAACTATGATGGCACTACTATTTACTATCGGTTTTCCAAGTCAAACCGATAGTAATCAAGTTAGCATTAGGAAAAATTTCAAAAATTGCTCAGCAGGAACATAAAGTAATTGCTCAGCAGGAACATAAGGTATGTTAAAAAATAAATGAACCTAAATTTGAGATGAAAATTAGAAAATGGGAAGTCATTCACAGAAAATTCATATTAGCTGTGCAAACTATGATGGCACTACTATTTACTATCGGTTTTCCAAGTCAAACCGATAGTAATCAAGTCAGCATTAGGAAAAATTTCAAAAATTGCTTAGCAGGAACAGAAAGTAATTGCTCAGCAGGAACATAAGGTATGTTAAAAAATAAATGAACCTAAATTTGAGATGAAAATTAGAAAATGGGATATAATTAACAGAAAAATCAGTTTATGGTATTTACTATCGGTTCTGAGTAAGAAACCGATAGTGAACTACACTGTATGCTATGATTTTCATCAATTCTGTCATTCTCATAGCTATCAAGTTTGTAGTTCATGAATTTTGTAGTTCATGTATTAACTTAAAACGCATACACCTATTGACGGTATCAATGAATTGATCATGCAAGGAATTAACAAAGACCGCTCCCCAATAGCCTCTCAACTATAGCCTACACGGCAAATCCGGGGAACAAACACACAGACTCAAGATGATCGTCTCTCTCTCAAATAACCTCAAAGCCTAAACAACCAACCAATTTTAAGTTAATACAAGAAGGGTAGTCAAACCAATGCTGGAGAGAATTCAAGATAACAACTGATCAATCAGCTGTCTAGAATACGACTTGCTAATTTGGACGACACAAGTAAGGAGAGAACTGAAATAGAAACTTCAATCTCCCACCAACTCAGAAGAAAGCCAAAAGATCATATAATCAATTTCATTTCTTCACTAGCTCTACTTCAAGCAGCAATCACAGAATGCACAAGCAGTAGATAAACATTCAAATACGCAAGTGACTAAGAGCCAGACAAAGCAATCAATGACAGAATAAGACTTCAATTCATAGCTTCAATCACCCCAGTCCTGTCCATTCATACAGAAACAACACAAATTCTAGAAATTGAAGAATGGCGTAAGGCTCAGTCACTGAAATATCCAATTTAGCATTGCAGTTAGTAGCCAAAACACAGATTTTTGACACCAAAGTCTACACATAGTTCTAAATTTGCAATTAGATTAACTAAGAGCTTAGTTCCATACAAAAAGAACCCCAGTTTAATGCAAATGCAATTCAAACTATCTTCACCGAGCTTATCGGTTCATCCAATATTCAGGTTTGTTCTTTACAATCATCACAGGAAACAATTTCAGATAGGTGTATACCGTTCATGAATTTTACTCTAGGTTTCTATTTGTAATCCATGGAACGGGATATGAACCATTGCATACAGAATTAAGCAATACACGCGAGCGATTTGGTCAAGAACACTTACAGTGGATCGTGGAGTGGCCGGAGGCGGTGGCGCAATGCAATGCCGGAGGCGGTGGCGCAATGCAATGCCGGAGGCGGTGGAGAACCAGTGGCGCAGAGGAGCGAAGAAGCGAACGTCGGCGATTCTAGGGTTTTCCGCGCGAGTATTTTTCGATTTGGAATGTGATCAGTTGCACTGTAGGGAAAATCGTGCAGGTTATAACCTATTAAATGAATATTTACTATCGGTTCATCACCACAAAACCGATAGTACAAACATGTAAGTTAGGGTTTTCGTAACACAGTGTAAATCACTATCGGTTGTAAACAGTAAACCGATAGTAAACTAAGTACAGGGGATCATAACACAGTGTAAATCACTATCGGTTGTGAACAGTAAACCGATAGTAAACTAAGAACAGGGGATCATAACACAGTGTAAATCACTATCGGTTGTGAACGATAAACCGATAGTATAGTTTAATTTCATATCGGTTTCACAGTTATAACCGATAGTAAAATACAATGCTATTGACCCTAAAGGATTTCCCTTAGAAGAATTACAGAGGATCTCAGTACATCATTTTGTATTGTATTTACTATCGGTTATGACAGTAAACCGATAGTATATGTTAATTTCATATCGGTTTGGAGGTTGAAACCGATAGTATAATACTGTTAAATTGATCTAAAGGTATTTCCTGAGAACAAATACAGATGGGTCTCAGTACATCATTTTGCACTTGTAAAGACACCTGAAACCCCATGCAAATGGCTTGCAATAATTTTGAAATAAAATAACAATAAAGACCAATCATGGAATGAAAATTTGCAGTTTTCATATATATTTGTGAAAAGAATCAATTATTGCTCAAATCAAGTATATACTCCAATTGAAATGAAAATTTGCAGAAATGATTCTCAATGCATCACGTATGTTTTCCCAAAGAATTTTTGAAAATTGATTTGAACATTCTTCGATCCAAGTAATATACGTCACTTACATATTGCAAATTAGTCAAGAATGGTTGTCCACCCATAATCCTTCTTCGTGGTCGTCTCGCAGGTAACTTGTTTCGTCAATATCTTCGGTAGGGACAGATTGAAGGATTCCATCTAAAAATGGAGGTAGTTCGTCGAACTGATCGTACTCTTCTTCATCCACAACGTCTTCGACCCCAACAATACGTCTCTTACTGTGAAGGACAACGTGCAACTTTGGGTTGGCCGGGTCAACGATGTAGAACACCTGTGTGGCTTGCTCAGCAAGTATAAATGGATCATCTTTGTGTGCGACTCTACTGAGATCGACTAGAGTAAACCCATAATTGTCGACTGTAACACCTCGAGGGATTTCGACCCATTGGCATCGAAACAGAGGAATCTTAAGTAATACATAATCGAGCTCCCATATTTCCTCAATAACACCGTAATATGAGTTGAGTGCTCTTACTGCCCTGGCATCCTCCGAAATAGCAAGTAGTGTCACTCCACTACATTGCATAGCACTCTTCTCGTCCTGAGTTTTTGTGTAAAATGAATAGCCGTTGATGTCATACCCCTGCCAAGTCCCTACAGTAAATCTAGGCCCTCTGGCCAACCATGTAACATCTTCATCTACATCGCCCTCAGAAGCTTGCAGGACTCTATTTTCGATCCACACAGCAAACTTCCTATTATGTTCTCTGGTGACCCAAATCTCTGGCTTCGAGGGATTCTGTTTCCGTAACATTTCCTTGTGCTCGTGTATGTATGGCTCCACCCCCGTCATGTGCTGTAAGACCCAAAAATGGGCTTTTGCATACAGATCACTAGAGGGGACGACTGCTTTAAATCCAATCGTTCCAATGCCCTGAAGCCTGCCCTCATGCCGAGACGTAGGAACGCCAATTGGGTCAACCCCGGACATATAGTTGGTGCAAAATTCGATCACCTCCTCCGCGGCATAACCTTCAATAATACTGCCCTCAGGCCGATATCGATTCCTTACATATCCCTTCAAGATACCCATAAATCTCTCAAATGGATACATGTAGCGCAGGAACACGGGTCCACAAAACTTAATTTCTCTGACAAGGTGAACAATTAGATGGACCATAACATCAAAAAAGGATGGAGGGAAATACATCTCCAGCTGACAAAGAGTGGTAGTCACATCGCGTTGCAAATCGTCCAGTCCATCCATATCAATTACCTGCAAGGACACAGTTGCAGCAAATATTCAGATCCAAAAAATCTGACAAGTTCCACGAATGGAGCTAATTAACTTGCTAGGAGTACACGCTTACGTACCTTGCCAGATATTGTGTTGAAGAAATAACATAGCTTTGTAATTGTCTCTCTGACTTTGACTGGGAGAATGCCTCTGATAGCAATGGGAAGCATTTGTGACATCAGTACATGACAATCATGGGACTTCATACCAACCAGTTTCAAGTCTTTCATGGACACAAGTTTTTTCAAGTTCACAGAATACCCGCATGGAACTTTGACACCATGTAGGCACTGACATAGTTCTGTTTTTTCTCTTTTTGACAAAGTATAGCAGGCCGGGGGGAGGTATGTCCGCTTTCCCTTCTCCAACGGTGCAAGCTCAGTCCTTATGCCCATGTCGAGCATGTCACGGCGAACGTTGATGCCATCTTTCGTCTTTCCTGGAATGTTCAACAACAAACCAATCAAACTGTCACAAACATTTTTCTCTACGTGCATGACATCAATGCAATGTCGAACTTGTAAGTGCTCCCAATATGGCAGATCCCAAAGAATCGATCTCTTCTTCCAAACATTTTTTCCTGGAGGTTTAGAACATTTACCGAACTCAACTTTGATGTCCTTCACGCGCAAGTAAAGCTCCTTACCAGTCACAAACACTGGGGCTGATCCTTTCTCAGGCTTCCCATTGAATGACTTCCTCTTCTTACGGTAGGCGTGATGCATCGGAAGGAATCTGCGGTGACCCATGTACACTGTTTTTCTGCAGTTCGATAACCACATGCTGTCAGTTTCATCCAGGCAAATAGGACAAGCCTTGACTCCTTTCGTACTATACCCCGACAAATTTCCATAGGCCGGGAAATCATTTATGGTACAAAATATCATGGCCCGCAACATGAAATTCTCTCGCTTATGTGCATCCCACACCCGCACCCCTTCGCTCCACAATTTTTGTAAGTCCTCGACTAACGGTGATAGAAACACGTCAATATCATTCCCGGGTTGTCTGGGTCCTGAAATTAGTAACGACATCATGATGTACTTCCGCTTCATACATAACCAAGGAGGAAGATTGTAGATGCATAAAAGAACCGGCCAAGTGCTATGTCGACTGCTCATATTTCCGTGTGGATTCATACCATCCGTACTCAGCCCAAACCTTATATTCCTCACTTCGCCGCCAAACTCACCGAATGTTCTGTTAATGTTTCTCCATTGAATGGAATCAGCTGGATGTCTTAGTTTTCCGTCTTGTTTCCGACCTTCAACATGCCAACGCAAGTACTTCGCATCTTTCGGATTTGCAAACAGCCGTTTCAATCTGGGAATCACAGGCAAATACCACACAGTTTTGGCCGGAGGCCCTTTCTTTACCTCATCACATCCATTGTGATAAATTTTGTCCCCATGCTTATACCGCGATGCACCGCATCTTGGACAAACATGCAAATCCTCGTACTCGTTACGGTACAGAACACAATCATTTGGGCATGCATGTATTCTTTCGATTTCCATTCCCAACGGACACAATAGTTTTTTGGCCTGGTAAACCGATCTTGGCAACTCATTTCCCTCTGGAAGCATGTCCGCTAACAAATCCAATAGCACCGTGAAACTCTTATCGCTCCAACCGTTGCTTGCCTTCAAGTTATATAATCTCAACACAGAAGACAACTTTGTAAATGTTTCACATCCGGGGAACAAAGGCTTCTCAGAATCAACAATTAATTTCTGAAATTTAGCTAAATCGTTTTCGCTGTAGTCCTCTTCTACATCACGTAACATTTCATCTAAATTGTCGTCATCTACATGGACTTCCGAATGAACATTATCAATGTTTTGATCATGATCATCATTACTGCAATCCACTTCCGGGTGCTGCTGAGTGGTAGCGGTAGTGCTCGTTTCCTCAAGATCTTCACCATGCCATATCCAACGGGTATAGCGTGCGTTAAAACCACGACGAATCAAATGACTCCTAATCTGATCAGAGTTGCCGAACCTTTTTAAGTTCATACAATCTATACAAGGACAATGCATATCTTTCTCTCCCTTCTTCGCCTTCTCTTGCTCAGCAAATTTAATAAATCCATTCACACCCTCCAAATACTCAACAGTAGTATGTTTTATTCCATACATCCAATATTCTCGGTCCATCTACAATTATTTCACAAAATTGACAAATCAAATAAATAATTAATGACTCAGGGCATGCATATATGAATGAAACATAATTAGCTAGGCCATATGTGTGTACATGCATGAGCTGTTTAATTACATTAAATGGATTTGTATATATGAAACCCTAATTAACTTGATGCATGCATTAATTGGAAGAGCCAGCTAGCTAGCTGCTTAAATTCAGCAAGCTATAGCTAGCTAGCCAACCCAGCCTTCTAGCTAGCTTGGAGATACATGTATCTAGTTTAATGAATTGCAAGTAGAGAGAGAGGGAGAGTGTGAAAGAGTGATAGAGAGAGAGAGGTCATGAGAAGATAACAATACCGAGGGGGATGGAAATATGATCAACCTCTCAGCTAGCTTCTCCAGATCACTCTAGCTTGGAGTTGTGCGCGGCTGAAATGATTCCAACATGTAGAGCGTAGAGCAGGGGTCGACCTAATTAAGCTGTCCAATTTTACTATCGGTTCAACAACATTAACCGATAGTAAAATAAGGTCCCCACTGTCATAACCATTAGTGTATATGAAGTCATTTTACTATCGGTTTGTGTTGTTGAACCGATAGTAATATGTAGTATATTGTATCGGTTAGTACAGTGATAACCGATAGTAAAAAGTCAGTAATTTCACTATCAGTTACCCGAGAAAAACCGATAGTACTATTCAATATATTATATCGGTTAATACAGTATCAACCGATAGTATAAAGTGAGTAATTTTACTATCTGTTACGAACGAAAAACCGATAGTACTATTGTAATATATTATATCGGTTGGTACAGTAATAACCGATAGTAAAAAATCAGTAATTTCACTATCAGTTAAAAATGGAAAACCGATAGTACTATTTAATATATTATATCGGTTTGTACAGTAATAACCGATAGTAAAAAGTATTTGCATTTCACTAACGTTGGATTAGTGTATAACCGATAGTAAAATGATGGTTTTCCGCCGCTGTCGTCCTATTCTATCGGATTTTTCCTAGATTGCTTACAACCGTTAGAAAATAAGGGTTAGTGGAATGCACTTCTGTAGTAGTGATCCCAGAGAATCGATCTCTTCTTCCAAACATTTTTTTCTCTAGGTTTAGAATGCTTACCGAACTCAGCTTTGATGTCCTTCACGCGCGAGTAAATCTCCTTACCGGTCAGAAACACTGGAGCTGATCCCTTCTCAGGCTTCCCGTTAAATGATTTCCTCTTCTTACGGTATGTGTGATGCACCGGAAGAAACCTGCGATGACCCATGTACACTGTTTTCCGGCAGTTTTGCATCCACATGCTCTCAGTTTCATCTAGGCAAATAGGGTAAGCCTTGGCTCCTTTCGTACTATACCCCGAAAAATTGCCGTAGGCCGGGAAATCATTTATGGTGCAAAATATCAGGGCAAGCAAGATGAAATTCTCTTTCTTGTATGCATCCCACACATGCACCCCCTCGCTTCACAATTTCTGTAAGTCCTCGATTAAAGGCGCTAGAAACACGTCAATATCATTTCTGGGCTGTCTGGGTCCTGAGATTAGTAACGCCATCATGATGTACTTGCGCTTCATGCAAAACCAAGGAGGAAGATTGTAGATGCATAAAAGAACCGGCCAAGTGCTGTGTCGACTGCTCATATTACCATGTGGGTTCATACCATCTGTACTCAGCCCGAACCTTATATTCCTAAGTTCGCCGCCAAACTCAGCAAATGTTCTGTTGATGTTTCTCCATTGAATAGAATCAGCTGGGTGTGTCAGTTTTCCGTCTTGTTTCTGGGCTTCAGCATGCCAACGCAAGTGCTTCGCAACTTTCGGATTTGCAAACAGCCGCTTCAATCTAGGTATCACAGGCAAGTACCACACAGTTTTCGCCGGAGGTCCTTTTTTTACCTCGTGACGTTCACTGTCAATCCGGTCCCTACGCGTATACCTCGATGCGCCGCATCCTGCACAAACATGCAAACTGGAGTACTCGTTACGGTACAACACACAATCATTTGGGCATGCGTGTATTCTTTCGATTTCCATTCCCAATGGACACAACAGTTTTTTGGCTTGGTAAGTAGATCTTGGCAACTCATTTCCCTCTGGAAGCATGTCCGCTAGAAGATCTAATAGTGCTGTGAAACTCTTATCACTCCAACCGTTGCCTGCCTTCAAGTTATATAATCTCAGCACAGAAGACAGTTTTGTAAATGTTGCACATCCAGGGAACAGAGGCTTCTCAGAGTCAGCAATCAGTTTCTCAAATTCACAGAAGTCGCTTTCGTTGTAATCTTCCTCTACATCACGTAACATCTCATCTAGATTGTCATCATCATCATCATCTACGTGCACATCGGAATGAACATTATCACAATTCAGATGATCATCGATATTATTGCAATCCACATCCGAGTCCTGCTGATTGGTAGTAGTGGTGCTTGTTTCCTCAAGATCTTCGCCATGCCATATCCAACGGGTGTATCGCGCGTTAAAACCACGACGAATCAAATGACTCTTTATTTGATCAGAGTTGCTAAACCTCTTTAAGTTCATACAATCTGTACAAGGACAGAGCATATTTTTCTCTCCCTTCCTCTCCTTTTGTTGCTCAGCAAATTTAATAAATTCATTCACACAATCCAAATATTCAAGAGTAGTACGTTTTATTCCATACATCCAATATTTCCTGTCCATCTACAATTAACAAAATTTAACGAGTCAGTCATGCATGAAACCTGCCCGATTAAGTTATGTATATGTATATGTACAGCCTCTTACAACAGATGTGTTGAACCATAGCCTGACGAAATTAACACTAATTAACCTAGCTGACTACACAATACAGGCTAGTTAGCTTCTATAACAAGACGCATTTCCAGCTACCTAGCTCCCAAGCTTAATTAGAGCTACAAACTTGGAACTACACAATACAGCTAGTTTGCAAGTAGATAGGGAGGGAGATCTAGAGGAAGAGAGAGATAACTGTCGACAATTAATCATACCTTAAAGAGAGGGGCGCAATCAACTTCCCTCCAGCTTGCGCTGATCACCCTAGCAGCGTGGAACTTTCATCACAAACAGAGGGACATAGAGTGCAACAGAACAAATTAAAGAACAGCTCAGCAATGGTCGAGTGGGGTTTTCCTTATAATGGAGCTTTTTTTAACGGTAAATACATGAAATAACCGTTAGACTAACTAAGGTAATTTACCTCTCACATATTCTATCGGTAAAAACACACATATACCGTTAGAGATTGCATGACAGAGCACGTACATGAGTTTTTCTATCAGTAAATATGTGTATTAACCGTTAGATGATGCATGACACACGAACATGAGTTTTTCTATTGGTTGATATGTGTATTTACCGTTAGATGATGCAAGATTGAGCAAATATATGTGTTTTCTATTGGTAAATATGTGTATTTACCGTTAGAGGAGGTACTTGTACCAAACACACATGACACCAGTTCTCACATCCAGGGAATCATATCAATGTAACATCAAACAGATCTTACATCAAACAGATCTTAACTAGAAGATAAAGCAATATTTCAAGAAATGCTAATTTGTGGATTAACTAGGAGACACAAAAATACTTTTCTTAGGTACTTGGGACTTCATCTTGCCAAAGAAATTACACATGCCAGTTCACAAATTCAGGTACAAACATACACATGCCAGTTCACTAATACAAATTCAGGTACATGTCTGAAACAGCAGTACAAATACACACCTACCTACCAATACGATTAAATACACAAATACTCCCTACACATTCAAGTTCATGTCCCAATTAGCAATACATGATACACAAATCTACAACAATATACAAATACAACAATTCACACATTCGATGTATATTAGAAAAGCCACATCTGAAATTAACAACAGATCACGACGAGGACCCAGTGGCCCGTACATTTTACATAAAAGAGAACCTTTGCAGGTTGCGACAATGCAACTAGCGACTACAAGTTAGACCTGATACATCACAAATCCATTCATCCAAAACAGCAAATGTCTGAACCACATTGGACTTAACCATAGGAGTTCAGTTTGAAGACGGCCGAGGAGCTGGAACTACCGTTGACTTACATTTGTACGTATTAGTGATTTCCTCGGACTCAAACTCGATCAACTCAACTCAACTCAACTCAACTCCATTAACAAAAAGAACCGACCTTCCAAGATGTTGTTCTGTGTAGTAATGGTGTAGAATGGCTGTGCAAATGACAACAATTCTTCTTCTCCAAACAGGTAAGCATCTGGCCACAAGCTGGTGCATGCAAAAAAAGTAAGATGCTTTCTATAGGTCCTGATTTGAGCAACACGCCGGGCTTAAGGATCTTCTCGACCGAGCCAACCAAGATCTCGCCCTTCAGGTCCTTCCAGCTCTCGACAGTGATCTTCACCGTTTCTTTCGCCAACAAGCCAACGTAGGCAACGTACTGCGATGAAGAACCGTGAAATACGTTGCCCCTCAGGAGCATCATCCAAGGACCTGCACAGATCATAATCATATTGAAAAGAAGACACATCAAAATGAAGGAAACCAAAAAAGCAGAATAATTGCCATAATCGGATTAGAATAATCTAACAATATTGCCAAAATTTTACGTACCTTGCTTGGGATGCCGAAGTCTAGAGGGCGTCGATGGAAGTGCGGAGGTCCAGCGGTCACCTGTAGAGGTGCGCCGGCCATCCATGGAGCTTACGGGTTAGGACTACGAGCCCCAGATGAACTGTGAGAATGAAAGAGACAAACCCGTGTATTTATAGTACTAGATAAGTTCTATCGGTACAAAAACCTCATACCTTTAGTAATTTTATATATATTCTAACGGTATACAAATAAATTACCGATAGAATAAAACATCTGTAGAAGGCGAATCGTTCTATCGGCACAATACTTATTACCGATAGGAATTTTTGTACATACTCTGTCGATATATACGTACATTGCCGATAGAATAAAAATATTTGTAGAAGGCGAACAGTTCTAAAATATTTTCGCTATATTCTAACGGTATAAACATTCATTACTGATAGAATAAAACTATTTGAAGACGAATAGTTCTAAGCAATTTTTGATATATTCTAACGGTACAAGAATACATTACTGGTAGAATAAAAATATTTGTAGAAGGCGAACGGTTCTATCGGCACACTACATATTGTCGATAGGAATTTGTGAGATATTCTGTCGGTAGACTCATACAGTGCCGATAGAATAAGTCTAGTTGTAGAAGTCAACCAGTCCTATCAGCGCACAACATTCTCCCGTCAGTACTTATGCATCTCTTCTAACAGCAAATATGTTCATCACCGCTAGAGTAAATCATTCTGCTTCTTCTATCGGTAGGTTTCTTACAAACCGATAGGAAAATTGCACATGTTGGCCTTTTATGACTGCGAGGCACATTTTCTATCGGTTTTCTACTAAATCGCTAATAACCGATAGAATATAGGGGTTAGTAGACTGCATTTCTGTACTAGTGTGTGCTTGGTCCTTTTGTTGCAGCTGCCTGAATTAGTTCTAGACATGTTTAGACCAGCGACATAGACTAGCTTGGGACTACTTTTTAGTTTTGCAATTTCTGAATTGATGTGTTGCTAATCCTTGCTACTCATACATTGCCTGCCGAGCTCCACTTTTCTTCCAACTCAGTTACAGGTTTACTTTGCAATCGTGCGCCCCACCACCTGTCACAGGTTGTCACGAACCAGCCCACTGGATTGCACCACCTGTTGCAGTTGGTAAGAAACTTGCAAGCGCTTGGTAAGAAGCTTGAGTGAGCATGACTTTAATTCCTTGTCCACCACCTAGTAGTTGATAGGAAGCATATTTCTACTGTGTTGTTTTCTTCTGTCTTCTACTAACAATGACAGGATCGGAGACTGACGTGCTGGATGCAGACAAATGTGTTACAAGAATTGAGGTCATGAAGTATGTGGAGGATCACCAACGTGCGTTGAGAGGTATTGATGCAAGCCTCACCAAGATTGCTCAAGACAATGAACATAGGATGGAGCGGATTGAGCGGAGCATCACTGACCTCGTTACGAGAATGGAGCACCTCGAGAGGCAGCGCCCTCCACAAGGAGGTCTTGCACCTTCCCATGGAGAGGAAGAGGATGATGAGGGCGGAGAAAGCCTCAACGATCAGGATGATCATACTACTGAATGGGAAAATCGGCTTCGCCAACGCCTTCCCTGCAATCAACATGGTATGGGAGGTAACAATGGTAACGCCAATCGCCAGTTTGGTAATGATGTCTTCTCTAAAGTTAAGTTTACCATGCCATATTTCGCGGGCCGATATAATGCTGATGAGTATTTGCAATGGGAGTTAACTGCTGATAAAAATTTTGCATGTTTTGAAGTGCCAGAAAGAACATAGGATTAGACTTGCCACTAGTGAATTTATTGATTTTGCTTCGTATTGGTGGCATGAAACTAAACAAACTAATAACATCCCTACCACTTGGAATGCACTGAAGGAATTCATGAGAGCTAGATTTGTACCCTCATATTATGCTAGAGATTTATTAAATAACTTGCAACGCTTGAACCAAGGTAATAAGTCTATAGAGGAGTATTATCAGGAGTTACAAATTGGTATGTTGCGTTGCAAAGTGGAAGAAGATGAGGATGAAAAAATGTCTAGATTTTTCGGGGGTTTAAACCGTGAGATTAAGGACATATTAGAGTATAAGGATTATCATAATATCACTCGTTTGTTTCATCTTGCTTTCAAAGCAGAAAGGGAAGTACAGGGATGACAAGCTCGGCCACGAGGAGGCACTTTTGACGGTTCTACTTCACTTCGTTCCACCCCAGGGGTGCCTCCTGATTGTTCTACCTCATCATCTTCCCATGCACGTCCTGCTGATTCTACACCATCATCACGTGCTCCTGCAGTGAGCAAATCCACGACGGTGCAAGCACCGGCGAAGAGCGCTTCATCGGTTGCTTCCACGAGTAGGACCCAGACCTGTGATACGCAATGCCACCGCTGCAAGGGTTTTGACCATGTCATGAGGGACTGCCCAAGTCAGCGAGTCCTTATTGCCCGAGATGACGGTGAGTATACTAGTGCTAGTGATATTGATGAGGAAGATTTGGCTCTTGTTGCAGCTAACCATGCGGGTGACGGACATGATAAGGATAGCGATGATGATGGAGTGGACAGATTTGGCGCTGAAGCTTCTGAAAAGTATATGTGCATTGTACCGCAGCGAGTACTTAGTGCTCAAATGGAGAGAGCGGAGAAAAATCAGCACCACACCCTGTTCCAATCAAAGTTTGTTGTGAAGGAACGATCATGTCGCGTCATCATCGATGGAGGGAGTTGGAACAACCTTTCTAACACTGAGTTGGTTGAGAAGCTTGGCTTGACCACACAACAGCACCCACGGCCATATTACATTCAATGGTTCAACGCTTGTGGTAAGTTGAAGGTAAGTAAAATTGTGAGAGTGCATTTTTCAATCGATACCTACCATGATCATGCGGACTTTGATATAGTGCCAATGCAAGCTTGTTCTTTGCTTTTAGGTAGACCTTGGCAATGTGATACTGATGCTTTAGACCATGGTAGAAGCAATAAATACACTTTTACGCATAAGGGTAGAACCATTGAATTGATTCCCATGACCCCTGCTGCACTTTTGAAAGATACACTAGAAAGAGCTGAAAAAGAACATGAGGGGAAGGATAATAAAACTGAAAATCAGATTGTAGCTAAAGAATTTTTCCCACCAAAAAAGGATAAGAAAGAATCTAGAGTTAAGAAGACAGGAATTAAATTGAAAGGTGCTAATATGTTTGCTACGAAATCTGATTTAATTGATTTGGATTCTTCTACTTCAGTTTGCTATGCTATGCTTTGCAAAGAGGCTTATTTTTCCCTTGATAACTTGCCTAGCTCTTTGCCACCTGCCATCACTAACCTTTTGCAGGAGTATGAGGATGTTTTTCCTGATGAAATTCCCCCGGGGCTGCCACCTATGAGAGGTATTGAGCATCAAATTGACTTGATCCCTGGAGTGACTTTGCCAAACCGTGCGCCTTACCGAACCAATCCCGAAGAGACTAAGGAAATTCAGCGCCAAGTCCAAGACTTATTGGACCAGGGCTATGTACGACAAAGCCTTAGTCCTTGTGTCATTCCAGTTATTTTGGTTCCTATGAAAGATGGTACTTGGCGTATGTGCGTAGATTGTAGAACCATTAATAATATTACAATAAGGTATCATCATCCTATTCCTAGATTAGACGACATGCTTGATGAATTAAGTGGCTCTATAATTTTTTCTAAGGTAGACTTGCAAAGTGGATACAACCAAACAAGAATGAAGTTGGCCGATGAATGGAAAACTGCTTTTAAAACTAAGTTCGGGTTGTATGAGTGGTTAGTAATGCCTTTTGGTTTAACTAATTCACCTAGCACTTTCATGCGTTTAATGAACAAGGTTTTACGAGCTTTTATTGGTTGATTTGTGGTGCTATATTTTGATGATATGTTGATTTATAGCAAGTCACAAGATGAACACATGGAACATTTGCGTTCTGTTTTAAATGCGTTACATGATGCACGTTTATTTGGTAACCTTGAGAAGTGCGCCTTTTGCACAGATCAAGTCTCTTTTCTTGGTTATGTTGTTACCCCACAGGGAATAGAAGTGGATGAAGCGAAAATTGAAGCAATCAAGAGCTGGCCAACCCCTGAGACAATCACATAGGTGAGAAGCTTTCATGGTCTTGCAGGATTTTATCGGTATTTTGTGAAGGATTTCAGCACCATTGAATGAGTTGACAAAGAAAGGTGCTCCTTTTATTGGGGACCGGCACAAGAACATGCTTTTAATGTGCTAAAGGAGAAGCTCACCAATGCCCCTCTACTTCAACTCCTGGACTTCGGTAAGACTTTTGAGTTAGAGTGCAATGCTAGTGGGATTGGAATAGGAGGAGTGTTGCTACAAGAAGGTAAACCAGTTGCATATTTTAGTGAAAAATTGAATGGTACTACTCTGAATTATTCTACATGTTGGGGGAAATTTCCGCGGGACAAAGTCCAGGTAAGTTGCGTCACATTCGCCCCGGGACCTGGCCTCCGGCGCCGGTCCCGGCCGCCGCCATTTTCCCAGGGACGTGGCCTCCGGGGCCCCCCCGGGCGCCGCCTTGTTGGCCCCCGAGACGTGGCCTCCGGCGCCCGTCCTGGGCGCCGCCATTTGCCTGGGGACATGGCCTCCGGGGCCTGCCCCGGGCACCGCCTTTTGGCTCCCGGGACCTGGCCTCCGGCGCCGGTCCCGGGCGCCGCCATTTGCCGAGGGACGTGGCCTCCGGGGCCCCCCTGGGCGCCGCCTTCTTGGCCCCCGGGACCTGGCCTCCGGCGCCGGTCCCTGGCGCCGCCATTTGCCCGGGGACATGGCCTCCGCGGCCTGCCCCGGGCGCCGCCTTTTGGCTCCCGGGACTTGGCCTCCGGTGCCGGTCCCGGGTGCCGCCATCTAGCTCCCGGGACCAGACCTCCGGCACCGGTCCCGGGCGCCGCCATTTGCCCAGGGACGTAGCCTTCGATGCCTCCCCGGGCGCCGCCTTTTTGGCCCCCGAGACCTGGCCTCCGGCGCCGGTCCTGGGCGCCGCCATTTGCCCGGGGACGTGGCCTCCGGTGCCTCCCCGGGCGCCACCCGCCTTTTGGCCCCAGGGACATGGCCTCCGGGGCCTGCCCCGGGCACCGCCTTTTGGCTCCCGGGACCTGGCCTCCAGCACCGGTCCCGGGAGCCACCTTCGGCCCAGGGACCTGGCCTTCCGTGCATGTCCCGGGCCTCATCGCCCTTTCAAAGGTAAAGTCCCTGGTTGTTAATCACGTGCAGGTCATGCGAGGAGCGCCTCAGGAATCAGCGACCACCTGTCAAGCATCCAAGACGTTTGACCGGGAGAAGGACGTTCCTACCCCTCAATCCGACGGTGGCTTCCGGGGTAGTTTAGGTTTTGTGCTTCTTTTTGGGGCTATAAATAGCTCTTGTACCCCTCAGTTGTAAGGAGGTGATTCATTGTTATTGGAATAGCTAAACTCACAGGTGTGCTCCGGAAGCCTCTCCCCCGGAGAGAGCCTCCCCAGCCGACTCCGATCGGAGCACACCGACAGGACTAGCGCCCCCACCGGGACCCGAACCTGTATAAATCCTCGTGTCATTTCTTGTGTTTGTCCGACGGGGGAGGACCGGTCATCCGGTCAACCCGCGCCGCGTAATCTTCGCTAGGATCATTCACAAAACCTGCCGGGGTATTCGTAATACCACGACAGTTGGCGCCGACCGTGGGGACCCATGACAAGACGCCATGGCTCCCCCAACAACAAGGGCTCGCGCCCTTCCCGGTGACGCCGGTCTCGGAGACCCGGCGCTGCCCGTCTGGGACACCGCTGTCCCGGCGCGTCCGCCCGGAGGCGGTCAGGCCTAGGTACCGCCTCCCACCTTTTCTCTTAACTTGGGTGCATCTACCTCCAGGTCGCTTCCGGCGGCCGCGGGGACCTCGGCCGGGACCAGTCTCCCCCCGACGGCTCCCCCGGCTCCCCGGGACGCCCTGCTTGAGGCTCTCGTAGAGGGCCAGCTCCGCGCCCAGCGCTCTATGGATGAGGTGCTCAGTGTGTTGGCGCGGCCTCCGACCCCCACATTTGCGTCGCACCCCTACCCGGGGACTATGCCCCCGTTTATGGGTTACCCGGCGGCCCCTCCGGCCTCCGGGGGTATGTCCGTCCCATATGACCCCGCCGGGGGGTTCCCTCCCCCTGCGGGATATGCGTCCGGACCCTTCCCGGCACCCGGGCCCGTCCCGGTGCCGGGAGGCTACTTCATGCCCGGGACCTTCGTGGCACCAGGGGGTACCCCGTTCCAGGCCCATTCCCGGGGCCGGGGACCCATTTCATGCCGGGGGTTTTCCCTACGCCGGGAGCCAGTCCCGCCCCTCGCGTCGCATTTACCGCACTGGAGGCGGTCGACAGAGCAGCTCCCATGCCTCAGCGAACTTCCCCCCGCATTCGCTCCCCGGTCCCGGACGTCGCCGCAGGGGCTCCCCCCTCGCCGGTTCCGGATGTTACAGGGGCTTCCCCCTTTCCGGTTCCGGTCGTTGCCACGGGGGCTCCCTCCACTTCGATTCCAGACGTCGCCGTGGGCGCCCCCTCCCCGGTTCCGGATAATACAGGGGCTTCCCCCTTTCCGGTCCCGGGGGTCTTCGCAGGGGGCTCCCCCCAGCCGGCTCCGGAAGCCTCCAGGCCGGTAGCTGCAGTGCATAAGCTCCCTCCCTCGGCGGAACAGGTCCGTTTCGCCCGGGGGAGGTCGAGCGAATGCATTCACCTGAGCGTGGGGAAGAACTTCCCCCTGGCCGCGGGTGCGGGGAGCCTCGCTCTCGCACCGGTCGGGGGAAGATACCCGCTGAAGAACCAGCCTCTCCGGAAGAGAGCCCGGACGTCCAGGAATTCAGCCCCGATCCAGAAGAAAAGCGTCGTCACCGCCACTCCGGCGAACCTCTTGGACCGCTCCCTGACTCCGACAATGAGGGTCCTATCAAAGAAGACAGCGACCGGGACTCTCCTCGGGAGGTGCAGGGGGCTAACCAGCCCCTGTGCCGAAGACTTCACAGCATCCGGTGGCCGCGGCCCTACCGCCCTCCGCACATCGAGCACTATAACGGTGAGGCAGACCCTTATGAATTTGTGCAGGTCTACTCCACAGCCATCTCCGTGGCCGGGGGGGACGAGACGGTGCAATGCAACGTCTTCCCCCTCTACCTCACCGGCATCGCCCGCTCCTAGTTCTACAATCTGAAGGCCGGCTCCATTAAGTCTTTCACGCAGCTCAAGCGGGAGTTCTGCGCGAACTTCCAGAGGAACTATGTGCGTCCCCTGGACTCCTCGCAGCTGTACACTGTCCGGCAGAGGACTGGGGAAACCATCAGAAGCTTCTTCAAGCGCTTTGCTCAGGTGAAGAGCAAAGTGGCCCACGTCACCGACTCTACGGTCATCGAAGCCTGCAAAAGCGGCATCCTCCCGGGGGAGCTCCATCGAAGGCTCTCATGGAGCTGCCCCTCTTCCGCCGACGAGCTCTTCAACGTACTCAAAAAGTACGCTCGGGCGGAGGAAGAAGACATCTGAAAGAAGACCCAGGGGGCTCCCACCCCCGCCGAGCGGGGGGCCAGGGATCCCCCCAAGTGCCCCAGACAGGGGGGGCGTAACGAGCTACGGCCTCGGGACACCTTTGTCCTCGAGGGTGGAGGTGGCTCGCGCGACCCCCTGAGGGGCAACCGCCCCTTCCCCAAGCCGATACGCCATGGGGGAGGACAGTCTTCGCGTGGCCAGGAGGGCCCAGCTGGGAGAAGGCGGGAAGGACCATGGTGCAGCTTCCACGGGTCCAGTACCCACGCTACCCGAGACTGCAGCCAGCTACTACAGCACTTCGCGGCGTTCCTCGACCAGCACGGGCAGGGGGGGACTCCGGCCTCCTTGCTCCCTCAGCCAGCTGTTCCGGCCCTTCCCGCTCCTGCGGGGGGTCAGCAGACGCAGGAGCAGGAGGGGGAGCCTTCAGAAGCTCTCCCCTTTCAAACTTCTCTGCTCCGCATCAACGTCATCGTGGGAGGGTCCGCCTCCGGGCGGGACTCTAAGCGCCAGCGTAAGGAGTACGCGCGCGAGGTCAAGGTCGTGGGGGTGCTACACGCGTCCCCGCCACCCAAGTGGTCGGACGTCCCCCTCACCTTCACGGCGGAAGACGCGCGAGGGATTCGCTTCCCCCATGACGACGCGCTCATTGTCTCCGCGACCATCTACAACTGCCACCTGGCCCACAACCTCGTGGACGGCGGGAGCTCCGCCGACGTCCTATTCCTGAAGGCCTTCAAGAGATGCAGGTGGATGAGAAGCTCCTGCAGCCTGCGGCCGGACCCCTGCAAGGTTTTGTCTCGGGGAAGGCAATCCACCCCGTGGGCAAGGTAGACCTCCCTATGACATTCGGCACCCCGGAGAACTACCGGACCGAGCTAGTCCGCTTCGACGTAGTGGACCTCCCCTCCTCCTACAACGCGATTATGGGGAGGACCACAATCAACCGGCTGGGGGCTGCCACCCATCAAAACTATCTCTGCATGAAGATTCCCGGGCCGCATGGCGTGATCAACGTCTGGGGAGACCAAGAAATGGCCCGTGCTCTATACGAGCGCGCTGCGGCCACAATCGGAAGCGTCAACCTCATAAAGACGCCCGGGGGGGAGGCCTCTCCCCCGGATCCAGACATCGCTGCGCCACTGCCCGGGAGGCCCCTCCTCAAGCCGCGTCCGGAAGGGGGCCTCCGGAAGGTCCTGCTGTCCCCGGGCGACGAAGACAAAACCATCCGGGTCGGGGCGGAGCTCCCCAAGGAGCATGCAGCGCAACTGGCGGCTTTTCTGTGCGAAAACTCTGATGTTTTTGCGTGGAAGCCTTCGAACATGCGGGGCGTCGCCCGGGAGGTCATTGAGCACAAGCTCGCAGTGGCCCCCGGTCACCCCCCAATCAAGCAAAAGATGAGGAAACTCTCCCTTGAGCGCCAAGAGGCAATCAAGGTGGAGATCACCCGGCTCCGAGAGGCGGGGTTCATTCGGGAGGTCCTGCACCCCGAGTGGCTCGCGAACCCCGTCCTCGTGAGGAAGTCAACAGGCAGGTGGCGGATATGCGTGGACTTTACCGACCTTAACTTCGCCTGCCCCAAAGACAACTTCCCGCTCCGGCAGATTGACCAGCTCTTCGACTCCACCGTGGGGTGCGAGCTGATGACTTCCTAGACGCCTACTCGGGCTACCATCAAGTCTGGATGGCGGAAGGGGACGAGGAAAAGATGAGTTTCATAACTCCCCTCGGAACCTTCTGCTACGTCCATATGCCCTTCGGGCTCAAGAACGCAGGCGCGACCTTCCAGTGCCTCATGACGCTAGTCTTCAAAGATAAAGTCGGCCGCAACATCGAAGTCTACGTAGACGACGCGGTCGTCAAAAGCCCCCGCGCAGCCTCCACATCGATGACCTGGCGGAGACCTTCCGCAACCTCCGCGCGTTCGGGCTCAAGCTCAACCCGGAGAAGTGCGCCTTCGGGGTGCGCGGGGGGAAGCTCCTAGGTTTCCTCGTGTCCCAGTGGGGCATTGAGGCGAACCCCGAGAAGATCCGGGCATTCCTAGACATGCCCCCGCCGCGCTCCGTCAAGATATCCAACGGCTCTCCGGCCGCCTGGCCGCGCTAAGCCGCTTCATCTCCCGGTCGGGGGAGCGAGGCCTCCGGTTCTTCAAGATCCTCCGAGGGCTCGAGGGGTTCCGCTGGACCCCCGAGGCCCAGGAAGCCTTCAACGACCTCAAGAAGTACCTCACGAGCCCTCCAATGCTCGTGAGTCCGTCTCCAGAAGAGCCCTTGCTCCTCTACCTCGCCGCGACCCCCGTCGCCGTCAGCGCGGTCTTGGTGAAGGAGCAAGGGGGGCAGCAGCGTCCCGTGTACTACGTGAGTGAGGCCCTCCAAGGGGCCAAAACTCGGTACACGGAGATCGAGAAAATCTGCTACGCCCTCCTGATGGCATCCCAGAAGCTTCGCCATTACTTCCTGGGGCACCCCATCACCGTCCCGTCGTCCCTCCCCCTGGGGGAGGTACTGCGGAACAAAGAAGCCACCGGGCGGATCGGGAAGTGGGGGGTCGAGCTCGCCCCCTTCTCCCTGTCCCTCACCGGCCGCTCCGCCATCAAGTTGTAGGTCCTCGCCAACTTCGTCGCAGAGTGGACTCCCGCCTCTGGGTCCAGGGACGAAGACCTCCCTGTGCCTCCCTGACGCAGTGACCATTGGACCCTCTTGTTCGATGGGTCGCTGTGTCTCACCGGGGCTGGTGCAGGAGTAGTCCTCCGGAGCCCCGAGGGAAAGGAACTCGAGTACGCCGCGCGGCTCGAGTTCCCCTCAACCAACAACGTCGCCGAGTACGAGGCTTTGCTCCTTGGGATGCGCCTTGCGCGCTCCCTGGGAATCCGGTGCCTCCTAGTGAAGGGAGATTCTCAGCTCATAGTTTGCCAAATGGACAAGTCTTACCTGTGCCATGACGCAAACTTAAGTCTTTATTTGCAGGAGGTGCGAAAGATGGAGAGGCATTTCGACGGCCTCGAGGCCCGGCATATCCCGCGAAGGGAAAATGACCGGGCCGATGCCTTGGCCCGGGCAGCAAGCGCCCGGGAATCGCTCCCCAAGGGGGCTTTCTTGGAAATCATCACGAAGCCCTCGGTGGCCTCCCCGGACACGGGCGACGAGCCTCAAGTCCCGGAGGTCGCCGAGATCACCCGGACTCCGTCATGGATGGACCCCCTCATCTCCTTCATCAAGGGGGAGGGGGACCCTCCTAGTGAGACTGAGGCTAAGCGCCTTCGGGCCAAAGCCCGGGCATATCTCCTGCTGGAGGGGAGGCTCTACAAGTGGGGGGCTTCCGCCCTCCTGCGCTGCCTCCCCCGGCCGGAGGGACTTCAACTTCTCGAAGACATCCACGCGGGGAGCTGTGGTTCTCACCTAGCCCCGCGTGCCATCGCGGCCAAGGCCCTCCAGCAGGGCTTCTACTGGCCCACGGTCATGCGCGATGCACGAGACCTCATCTCCGCGTGCGAAGCATGAAAGAAGATGGCCAAGGGCTCGAACCTCCCCCCTGTAGCGCTGCAGACAATCCCCATCACTTGGACCTTCCTACGCTGGGGGATGGACCTCTTAGGGCCCTTCCGCCCAGTGCCCGGAGGATACAAGTATGCGGTGGTCGCGGTCGACTACTTTACAAAGTGGGTTGAGGCGGAGCCCTTGGCTAGCATCACGTCCCGGGCCGTCTAGCGGTTTTTCTGGAAAAACATCGTATGTCGTTTTGGTGTCCCCCGGGAAATCACCGTGGACAACGGGACCCAATTCGACTCGACTTATTTCCGGGAATTCTACGAAGGCCTGGGGCTCGTTATCCACTTCGCCTCAGTGGCCTATCCCAGAGTAATGGGGCCGTCGAGAGAGTCAACGGCGTGATCCTACAGGGATTGCGCCGGAGACTTGAGCAAACCACTTCTAAGCGGGGTGCATGGGCAGAGGAGCTCCCTAGCATCCTCTGCTCCATGCGCACGACCCTGTCCCGGGCGACGGGACGTACTCCCTTCTCCCTGGTCTATGGGGCGGAGGTAGTCCTCCCCCCGGAGATTGGCTTCCGGTCGCTGCGGGTCGAGCTCCTAGACGGAGCCACGACCGCAGCGTACCAGGCCAACGAGGCCAACCAGCGCCTGGACATCGACCTCGTGGAGGAGGAACGCGACCGAGCGCTCCTCCGCCACGCCATCTACGAGCGTTAGATGGCGCGCACATACAACCAGCGCGTGCGCGAAAGATCCTTCCGCCTTGGGGACCTTGTCCTCAAGCGCGTCACAGACCCCCAAGCCCAGGGGAAGCTCTCCCCCAAGTGGGAGGGCCCCTACAGGATCTCCGCGGTCCTGGGCTCGGGGGCTTACAAGCTCTCCAACCTTCAAGAGCAGGACCTGAAGCACACGTGGAACTTGTGTTTACTTCGCAAGTTCTATGTTTAGCCTTACGAGCCTGTCCCCTCCCCCGGAGCGGTCACGCCGGAGGGGGAGGAGGGACACTGTATTTACTTTTCCCTCCCCTTCCGCGGCTTCGCAGGGGAGGCACTGTACTTCATTTTATTAGCAATACATAGGTCTTGCTCTTCAACTGTCTCATTGCAAGTCTTTCTCATTACCGCCCCTAACGGCGATGCCCTCCCCGCGAGGATGCCCTCCCCACGAGGAAGCCCTCCCCGTGAGGATGCCCTCTCCGTGAGGAAGTGGGCCAGACCCAGCAAGTCCCTCCTGTAGGGCGGCTTACGATCAGCCCTCGTGGACTGAGGGTGTAAGCGGCAACCCGGTCCCCAACGGCCGCGGTAACGAGTCACTTTGGGAGACTAGTCCCCTACCCAAACACTCAAGACCCGTCATCGGGCACTTCCTCCTCCGGGAGTAGACGCTCTCCCCAGCGGGACGTCTAATGGCTTTCTTGGATATCTTTTCCCCGGAGACTCTATTCCTGGCTCCCCGTTCTCACGGCGATCGGATGATTGTCTCCCGGAAGGATTTTCTCCGGAATCTTCCTCAGGATTTCTGGCCCTATTCTCGGCTCCCCGTTCTCACGGCGACTGGGCAATTGCCTCCCGGAGACCCTATTCCCGGCTCCCCGTTCTCACGGCGACCGGATGATCATCTCGCAGGAAGCTCGCCTCTGGAAATCTCGTCGGGTTTTCTTGGGTATCTTCCAAACGAGGCCTTATTCCCCGGCTCCCCGTCCTCACGGCGACCGGATGATTGTCCCCTGGAAGGTCTGTCCCTTTGAAACCTCGTTTTAGAATTTTCTAACTTAGAAAAATTCCTATGCTACAGGTTATCTCCACCCCGGGGACCTTGCTACCCCCACAGCGCGCGGAGCTACCCTCCGGCCCGCTATGGGCGGGGGGATAAGGAACCCCTGGGTGTCGACCACACCGACCACGAGCAAACTTAGCTCATCCTTGTCAAAAGGAGTCGTCCAGACCATCCAAGAAGAAAAAATAAAAAGACAACAAAAGAAGAAGCAAGCACACAGCTTTATTCATCGTCAAACCCGGCGGACATCTTCCCCCTCCGGTGGGCATCGGAAACGGTACAACCCGGGCTCTAACCCGGGGGATCCTCTACATCCTAAGGCTCCTACGCCTAATACTCCCGGAGGCTCTCCGCTAGCTCCCGGGCCAAGTCCCGGTACAATGCGCGCACGCGGCGCCGAGCGTCCCGGAGCACATCTTCCGGCCAGAACTCGTATCCCGCCAGTGGGAGTATCCGAAGAGGAGGTATCATCCGGAACCTCGGACGCGGGGGGGACAATTCGGCTCGATGATTGTCAAAATTGTCCAAGTGCCACTCCGGATGCCACCTTAACCGGACGGGCTCCCGGACGGCGTCCCCGCTGCGCTCCCCGGAGATGAGGCTTAGCAATATTAAAGCCGCTTGAGTGTCCCCCGGGGAGCCCCTCCCGGACCTTCGCCCGGGAGTAACCTCCCGGGAACCCTGGTAACATTGCATTCAATTCAAAGACTTAGAAAAATTTCTAACTCTATTGCATTCAAAACATCTTTTTACAAGTGTCCGGGGCTTCTTCTAAGAAGCTACCGGGATCAAAATCCTAAAAAAAACAAAAGGGTCCTATCTAAAGACCCGGGGGGAGGCTCATACTCTTGCATTGGCGTCCTCCCCCCCGGGGCGCTTCCTCCGAGGCCGGGGCCGGGGCGTCCACTGCCGGAGAGGCCAGTGCCGGGAATCTCACCCGGATAATCCGGTCGTAGAATCCCCCGGCGAGCTGCTCCACCTCCCGGCGCGAGGGCTCGAAGAACTCGGGGAAGCTCTGGGGGATGCGGCCCCCGATCGCCTGGGCATCCACTCCCCGGTGGTCGACGAGCCCGGCCGCGGCCGCGACAACGGGGATTGCCTGGCCTCGTGCCCGGGCGTCCGCTGCCTCCTGGATCACGGAGACTTGTGCGTTGAGAAAACGCACAGCCTCTGCGAGCGTGGCCGAGGGCACTTCCAAGCCACCCCCGGAGCCTAGGCTTACGCCAAGGCTCTCGAGGGCCGAACGGAGGAGCGGCCCGCGTCAGCCACCGCCCAGACGCTCAACCCCTCGAGCTCCCAGAAAGCCTCCTCCTTCGCCTTCGCCTCCTCTCGGAGGCGGCCGTTGACGGTCTCCGAGATGTGGACCTGGGCTCAAACCCGGGCCAGCTCCCGGAGAGCTTCGTCCCGTTGGCCCAGGTAGGCGGCGGCCTTGTCCTCCGCATCCTTAAGCAGCCGGATGACGCACTACTCGACGCCCCAGGTAATCACCGCCCCTTACAAAATTCCAGAGTTAGAAAAATTTTGGATGCAGGGAGCCAAGGGAAAGCGACAACCGCTTCGGGTGAATACCTGGGCTTGAAGGGACCGAAGCTCCGCGAAGCGATCGTGGAGCGTCCCCCCACGACGAAGGCCTGGACCTTCGGGGTCTGCAGGCCTTCCGCGTAACGCTTGACCTCCCCTGCGGAAAGCAGGGGGGTCTCCCGCCCGGCGCTGGTCCCGCCGCGACCGGTAACAGGCTCCCGGGCCTGGGAGCCCGGCACGACCTCGGTCGGGGTGGCAGTCGCGTTGTCTTCGTCGCGGAGGTGCCCCCCGAGGAAGTGGCCGAGGAAGTCCCGGAAGGGGTCCCTCGCCGGGGGGGGGATCATCAACCCTTTCCCCTTCCCGGGCGGGAGGGCCCCCGGGGCCCCCACTTCCGGCAGGACCTCGTAGACCGAGGGGCTCCCCCCTTCGTCCACGGGCCACTCCATCCACGGAGGCGAGGCCTCCGCGAACCTCACCTCCAGCTTCTCCAGCTCCAAGGGGGCCGGGGGCGCCGGGAGGGCCGCTACTGAAGGCGGCGACGGGGCGTAGTCCGCCGAATCGGACGCCGCCCCGCCCGCAGCCGGCTCCTTCCCCCGGGCCACAACGGGGCTCTTCGGGGGAGGGGGTGTTACTTCCTTCACCATCACCAAGCCGAAGGGGGACTTGGGTGCCCCCTTCACCAGGTGGGAGCTCCGCGCCGCCGGTTCGTAGAAGTACCGGAAGACGCGTAGGGTGGGCTCCCTCCCGGTCGCCGTCTCGAAGAGCCAGATGAAGAGGCCCATCCGAACGATCGCGTTCGGGGTGAGGTGGTTGAGGGCCACCCCATACTCCTTCAGAAACTCCCGGAGCATGGGATTCACCGGGAGCCGGAGCCCCGCCTCCAGGAAGGCCTCGAAGGCCACGACCTTTCCGGGCCTGGGGCAGGGGGCTCCGTCCTTCTTCACGGGGACCCGGATGTCCCCGTCCTCCATGACTCCGCGTTCGACCATGGACTCCGCGTCCTCGACCCTAAACTCGAACACCCAGAGGAAGTCCGGAGTGACCTCCTCAGGGGGTACCTCGGTCGTCTTCGCTCGACCCTTCGGTGCCATCAGGTTAGTTTTCTCCGGAGGCTAACTTTTCAGGAGGCTGTCTAAAAGTTCCGGACGCTTGCTACCGGGAGCTAGTTACCGGAAGAGGGCTACCGGGAGAGCTAAACGCGCTAAGGATGAGAAGTTTGGAATGAAGTTCCCAGGCCCCCCAAGGCCCTATTTATAGGGGCGAGCCATGGTCCAGATGGGCACCACATGGCACACCGCGGAGCAATCTGGACCATTGAAGTTCAAACCATTCACGGGAAACGAAGGGACGGGCGCGCAAACCGAGACGCTGGTTCGAACCGCGAGCACATTTATGGCGAAGCGGCGCGGCCATAAGCGCCCGGCACAGAAACCGAAGCGTCACGGCTCCGGTGACTTGGTCCAGAGGTTTTCCCGGTGACATGTACCATACCCACCGGGGACTCGAGCATCGCCCCGGGGGGTATGGGGGGTTGCTGTTGGGGGAAATCTCCGTGGGACTAAGTCCAGGTAAGTTGCGTCACATTCGCCCCGGGACCTGGCCTCCTGCGCCGGTCCCGGGCGCCGCCATTTGCCCGGGTACGTGGCCTCCGGGGCCCCCCCGGGCACCGTCTTCTTGGCCCCCGGGACCTGGCCTCCGGCGTCGGTCCTGGGCGCCGCCATTTGCCCGGGACATGGCCTCCGGGGCCTACCCTGGGCGCCACCTTTTGGCTCCCGGGACCTGGCCTCCGGCGCCGGTCCCGGGCGCCGCCATTTGCCCGGGGGCGTGGCCTCCAGGGCCCCCTGGGTGCCGCCTTTTTGTTCCCGGGGACTTGGCCTCGGCGCCGCTCCCGGGCGCCGCCATTTGCCCGGGGACCTGGCCTCCGTGGCCTGCCCCGGGCGCCGCCTTTTGGCTCCCGGGACCTGGTCTCCGGCGCCAGTCCCGGGCGCCACCATCTGGCTCCCGGGACATGGCCTCCGGCTCCGGTCCCGGGCACCGCCATTTGCCCGGGGACGTGGCCTCCGGGGCCTCCCCGGGCGCCGCCTTTTGGCCCCCGGGACCTGGCCTCCTGCGCCGATCTCGGGCACCGCCATTTGCCCGGGGACATGGCCTCCGGGGCCTGCCCCGGGGGCCGCCTTTTGGCTCCCGGGACCTGGCCTCCGGCGCCGGTCCCGGGAGCCACCTTCGGCCCAGGGACCTGGCCTTCCGTGCGTGTCCCGGGCCTCATCGCCCTTTCAAAGGTAAAGTCCCTGGTTGTTGATCACGTGCAGGTCACGCGAGGAGCGCCTCGGGAATCAGCGACCACCTGTCTAGCATCCAAGACGTTTGACCGGGAGAAGGACGTTCCTACCCCTCAATCTGACGGTGGCTTCCGGGGTAGTTTAGGTTTTGTGCTTCTTTTTGGGGCTATAAATAGCCCTTGTACCCCTCAGTTGTAAGGAGGTGATTCATTGTTATTGGAATAGCTAAACTCACAGGTGTGCTCCGGAAGCCTCTCCCCCGGAGAGAGCCTCCCCAGCCGACTCCGGTCAGGAGCGCACCGACAGGACTAGGGCCCCCACCGGGACCCGAACCTGTATAAATCCTCGTGTCATTTCTTGTGTTTGTCCGGCGGGGGAGGACCGGTCATCTGGTCAACCCGCGCCGCGTAATCTTCGCTAGGATCGTTCATAAAACCTGCCGGGATATTCGTAATACCACGACACTACATATGACAAAAAATTGTATGCTTTAGTGCGTGTGTTAGAAACATGGCAGCACTACCTTTGGCCTAAGGAATTTGTTATTCATTCCGATCATGAATCTTTGAAACATATTAGAAGTCAAGCTAAACTAAATAAACAACATGCTAAATGGGACGAGTTCATTGAATCGTTTCCATATATCATTAAGCACAAGAAGGGTAAAGATAATGTGATTGCCGATGCATTGTCTCGGAGATATACTTTGTTGTCACAACTTGATCATAAGTTTTTTGGTTTGGAAACAATAAAGGAGTTGTATGCTACTGATTTGGACTTTAAAGATGTTTATATGAATTTTAGAGAAGGAAGAACATGGAATAAATATGTGCTGAATGATGGATTATTATATCGTGCTAATAAGCTATGTGTTCCAGCTGGTTCCATTCGCCTTTTGTTTTTGCAGGAAGCACATGGAGGAGGTTTGATGGGACAGTTTGGAGTGAAGAAAATGGAGGATGTACTTGCTGCACATTTCTTTTGGCCTAAGATGAGGCGTGACGTCGAGCGCTATGTGTCACGGTGCACCACTTGCAATAAAGCTAAGTCCCGTTTGAACCCTCATGGTCTTTATATGCCTCTTCCTATTCCTAGCGTCCCTTGGGAAGATATTTCAATGGATTTTGTATAAGGATTGCCTAGGACTAAGAGGGGGAGGGATAGTATATTTGTGGTGGTTGATCGTTTTTCTAAAATGGCACATTTTATACCTTGTCATAAGAGCGATAATGCTACAAACGTTGCTGATTTGTTTTTCAGGGAGATCGTTCGTTTACATGGAGTGCCCAACACCATCGTTTCAGATCGTGATGTAAAATTCTTGAGCCATTTTTGGAGAAGTTTATGGAATAAATTGGGGACGAAACTACTTTTCTCCACTACTTGTCATCCCCAAACCGACGGACAGACGGAGGTCGTCAACCGTACATTGTCCACTATGCTACGGGTGGTCCTCAAGACAAATTTGAAGACGTGGGAGGAGTGTCTACCTCATATTGAATTTGCTTATAACAGATCCATCCACTCCACCACCAAGGTAAGTCCATTTCAGGTAGTATATGGGTTTAATCCAAGTGCTCCTATTGATTTGCTACCTTTGCCTCCTTCTGAAACTTTGAATTTTGATGCTAAGAAGCGTACTGAATTGAGTCTAAAAATGCATGAGTTAGTTAAAGTAAATATTGAAAGGATGAATGCCAAGTATAAAGTATATGGTAGCCAGGGTAGAAAACATTTAACCTTCGAACCTGATCTTGTTTGGTTGCATTTACATAAAGATAGGTTTCCCGAATTGCGAAAGTCTAAATTAATGCCTCGAATTGATGGTCCTTTTCCAGTACTTTCAAAGATTAATGATAATGCATATAAGCTTGAGTTGCCTGCAGATTTCGGGGTTAGTCCCACATTTAATGTTTCAGACTTAAAACCATACATGGGCGAAGAAGATGAGCTTGAATCGAGGACGACTGCAATTTTAGAGGGGGAGGATGATGAGGACATCACTCCTATGGATATAGATACCACTGTAACTCATGGCCCAATAACACGAGCACGTGCAAAACGACTCAATTACAAGGTGAGTTCATTCCTAAGTGTTAATACTTGTTCTAATGAGAATGTGCTGCTGCATAACCTTTCTTGTGATATGTTGTTACTTAGGAGTATGGGAGAGGAGATGCCAAGTCAAGGGGACCCCATTCATATTCCACATTTCAACACCTACGAGCTAGCCACGTTCAAGTCAAGTCCAAGCCCAATTGAAGCCATCCATGTGCTTCAATTCGGGCTACAATTCGACTCGGAGTCGGCCTGACAGCACTAGACTAAAAAGTCCATAACTCCCTCATACAGAGTCCGTTTGGGCTGATCCACCACTCGTTGGAAAGCTTATTTCACAATATTTCCAATGGATAGAAGCCCACTGCATGATTCGTTCGGGAAGGCCTCCAAATCGACGAGACAAGTTGCTTCTGTTGTAGACTCCCATCCGAACCGTTGATTAGTTGCCCTTGTCGTTTGTTCTTTATATATACTTTGAAGCCGCCACTTCTAGGGTTAGGTTATTTTTCTACATTGTTCCTCCCGTGTTTGAGACAATTGTTCATCAGAGTAATGTCCCAGGACCTGGTTTGATGAGAGATAACCTCAACTTTGTTCGGTATAAGATTCAGATTGTTTCTTTCTCATTCTTGTTCGTCTCTTCTACTGCATGTAGGAATCAACCCTCGTGGTAAGGTCTTTCGGGCGAGAGCACGGTTGATAATGAAAGGTGAGTGGGTGTAGCGATTGCAAGGATTCAATCTCGCTGGTTGGAAGCCTTGGAACGTGAACGTCTCCGTTTCGCAAAAGTAGAACCTATCGGAAGATCGGGTTGCCAATTGCATCAGTAAGGTTCGGTCTTTGAAAAAGGAGCGCGATTATCTTTTGAGCAAGAGCTCGAGCGGCTCTGATTCTGATTCTTGTCAGCTTTGTCTTTCTTTGCATTCTGAGATTAATTCTTTGAGGCTTTCACTTGGGTCTTTGCATTCTGAGCTTGATTCTACACATTTGGAGCTTGAGTCTTCCAAGTCGAGTTGTTGTGCTTCTTGTATTTCTTTGCGACATGACTTTGATGTCTTAAGGGCCACTCCATGCACCAAGTGTGCTGAACTTGAAAAAGAGTTGGAATCCTTGACGGAGTCATTGCCGATCGTCTTGAGAAGGAACTCCAGAACATGAGGACCAAAATGTGTCCGTCATGTGAGAACCTCAAACTCAAAGAAAAAGTTTTAGAAGATTCGCTCGTTTCTTGCCCCGACTGTCTTCTTCTAATAAATGAAATTGAATATCTTAAATGTGTTGTGAAGAAGTTTTTTGATGGGGAGAAGAACCTTGATCTCATTTTGGACACATCGAAGTGTTCCTTTAACAAGGAGGGGATCGGGTACATGCCTAGTATGGTCGAAAAACCCCAAGTGCCTAAAGTTCATACTTCTTCTCGGGTTTCTTTCAAAGGCAAGTTGGGTCTCAAAAATTCTTCCAAAATTGGTTCTTCTGAGGGCAAGTCTGCTCCTAAATCACATGTTGCATCTTCCTCCCATACCGATGTCTCTGCCAGACCGGTATATCATTGTTCATATTGTGGGAGAGATGGACATCTTGTGGGTTTTTGTTTTAGGAAGACAAGAGACTTGCGTCGAGAGTTTGCCCATGATTCTTCCCACATGCGTCTCAACACCGTGACACGTATGCACGAGAAATACCCATGAGGCCGAGATTTGTTGATAATTTCTTTGATTCTTTCTCGAGTGGTGTTGGTCATGATCATGGACATAGAGGTCTTGGTTTCACATATGGTCCACGACATGGTGATTTTGTCTCTCTCCGTTCTCATGTTGGCCTTCCTCGTTTTGATCAAGGTACTCACTCACGACAATTCATAAGGCCTAGCAATGGTTCTAGACACATCCGTGATTCTTCTTTGAGTCTTAAGTCTTCATATTTTGCTTCTTCATGAGTGTCCAAGTTTTGGATCCCTAAGTATGTTCTTGCCAGCTTACCAAGCTCCAAGACTTGGATGCCTAACTTATCTTCTCATGTGTAGGTGCGAGGGAGAGGGATGGAGAACAAATGGATCGTGGACTCCGGTTGTTCGCGCCATATGACCGTAGATGCAAAATGGTTCTCCTCCCTCAACAGGCTCTCCGATGGTGGTTTCATAACCTTCAAAGATGACTCTAAGGGCAAAGTACTTGCAAAAGGTACAATTTGAGTCAATGACAACTTTCTTCTCAAAGATGTCGCTTTGGTTTCTTCTTTGAAATACAATCTTCTGTCAGTTTCCTCCCTTTTGGATGATGATTTTGAGGTTCGGTTTAAGAAAGAGGGCTCTAAGGTTCTTGATTCTTCTGAGGAGTTCGTTTTTGGGATTGATCGGACGGGCAAAATTTTCACCGCTGATTTTTCTATTTCTTTTTCTTTTGCCCCCTGATGTTTGGTTGCTTTCACTGGTGCTTTGGAGAGTTAGCTTTGGCATCGCCACCTTGGACATATTGGTTTTGATCATTTGACTCGAGTTAGCAGCCTTGACATTGTGAGAGGTCTGCCTAAACTCAAACGAGTCACAGATAGCGTGTGTGCCCCATGTCGGCATGGCAAAGAAGTTGCCATTCCACATCGTCCCATCATTGAGGTGAGGACTGAGGGACCGGGCGAACTGATTCATATGGATACTGTTGGTCCAGCCCGTGTCATGTCTGCTGGTGGAAAGTGGTATTGTTTGGTCATTGTTGATGATTTCTCTAGCTACTCTTGGGTGTTCTTTATGGCTTCCAAAGATGAGGTGTTTGGCCTTTTTCGGGATTTTGGAAAAAAGCTTCTTAATGGACTATCAGGTGCCATTCGAGCTATACACACTGACAATGGCATTGAGTTCAAAAATTCACATTTCTCGGATTTTTGTGCTGAGTTTGGTATTGAGCACTAGTTCTCCTCCCCATACGTCCCTCAACAGAATGGTATTGTGGAGTGGAAGAACCGCACCTTGGTTGAGATGGCTAGGACAATGCTTGATGAGTATAGCACGCCTCGTAAGTATTGGGCTGAGGCAATGAACACAGCATGCTATATCTCAAATAGGGTGTTTTTGAGACCTGTTTTGAAGAGCTCTCCATATGAACTCCTTTTTTATCGTAAGCCGAGTGTTTCATATTTTCATGTTTTTGGTTGCAAATGTTTCATTTTGAAAAGGGGTCTTTTGGACAAATTTGATTCTCGCACTTCTGATGGCATTTTTCTTGGCTATCCTGCTTCTTCTAAGGGTTTTCGAGTGCTCAATGTTGCTACTAGTACAATTGTAGAATCCTGTGATGTTACTTTTGATGAGATTAGCCCTAGTGCTAGATCAAACATTTCAGGTCCCACAGGTACATCTAACAGTATATTTGTGGTGGATGATGATGATGACGAGAGTATCTATCCAGAGCTTCCTCCTCCACTTCTCCAGCCAGACGAGCGAGCATCACCTCCTTTACCCATTGGTTTTGCTCCTTCCACTCCTAAGCCTGAGGTGACTTCGCCTATTGTTGTTGATCTAGGTCCTTCAGTTCCACGACACATCAATCAGAGGCATCCCTCGGAACAAATGATTGGGGACATACATGAGAGGACTACACGATCACGGTTTGCTGCTTCTCGCTCTCATGTCACATTTTCTGCATTTGTTGCCTCTTTTGAACCCCATGATGTCACCCATGCATTCACAGACATGAGTTGGATTAATGCCATGCATGAGGAGTTGCATAATTTTGAGCGCAACAAAGTTTGGATGCTTGTTGAACCCCCGGTTGATCATAATGTCATTGGGACCAAGTGGGTGTTCAAAAACAAGCAGGATGAGCACGGCCATGTGGTCCGTAACAAGGCTCACTTAGTCGCTCAAGGGTTTTCTCAAGTTGAGGGTCTTGATTTTGATGAAACTTTTGCTCCAGTTGCTAGACTTGAGTCGATTCGCATTTTATTGGCATTTGCTGCTTCTAAACATCTTAAACTTTTTCAAATGGATGTCAAAAGTGCGTTTTTAAATGGTTTTATCAATGAAGAAGTCTATGTAAAGCAACCACCTGGATTTGAAAATCCAGACTTTCCAAATCATGTTTTCGAACTTTTAAAGGCTTTATAGGGTCTCAAGCAAGCTCCCCATGCTTGGTATGATCGTTTGAAGTCATTTTTGTTGGAAAAAGGATTTCAAATGGGCAAAATTGTTAAAACCCTTTTCATCCTCAGGTATGGTAATGATTTTCTTCTCGTACAAGTTTATGTGGATGATATCATTTTTGGGGGTTCATCTCACTCTCTTGTTTCTAGTTTTTCTGAGCTTATGAGTAGGGAGTTTGAGATCAGCATGATGGGTGAGCTTAATTACTTCCTTGGGGTTCAAATCAAGCAAACGAAGCAAGGAACTTTTGTGCACCAGGCGAAGTACACTCGGGACCTCCTCAAGCGCTTCAAAATGGTGGATTGCAAGCCGATTGCAACCCTAATGGGTACAACGGCTGTGCTTGATCCTAATTTAGATGGAGAGCCCGTAGATGATCAAGAGTACCGAAGCATGATCAGCTCCCTTCTCTATCTTATGGCTTCACGCCCGGACATTCAGTTTGCCGTGTGCTTGTGTGCATGTATTCAGGCATCCCCTCGTGCATCTCATCGCCAAGCAGTAAACAGGATCTTCAGGTACCTGCATCACACTCTCGACTTTGGCCTTTGGTATTCCTGTTCCTCTACACTAGATGTTAGGGGTTTCTCTGATTTTGATTTTGCTGGGTGCCGGGTTGATAAGAAAAGTACTTCGGGCACTTGTCACTTCCTAGGCACTTCTCTTGTCTCATGGTCATCTAGGAAGCAAAATTGTGTAGCTCAGTCCACAGCAGAGGCTGAATATATAGCAGCTGGTAGTTGTTGTGCACATTCACTTTGGATGATCTCTACTCTACATGATTATGGTCTAAAATTGAGAATGTACCTCTATTTTGTGATAACACTAGTGCCATAAATATTGCTAAAAATCCTGTCCAACACAATCGCACTAAGCACATATATGTGAGGTATCATTTCCTTGGAGAACATGTAGAGAATGGTGACATTGCATTACACTTTGTCGATTCTGAACACTAGTTAGCTGATATCTTTACTAAACCTCTTGATGCTTCTAGATTCGCTCACCTTAGATATAAACTTGGCATCATTCATCCATTTGGGTTGAGTTGAGGGGGAGGTTGTTGCATGTGTACATTTCTACTTTTGTACAATTCCGGCATTTGCATGTTTCCCAATTCTGCAATTTTTTTAATTTTTGAGTAGTTTTGCGCTATATGCCTATTAGATTGTGATTTGAGTGTTCGATATGCCACTTTTATGTATAGTTATCATTTCTAAGATTACTTGATAGTTTAGGAATGTTTTGAGCTTCACATACTTGTTATTTATCTCTTCTAGCTAAATTATAGCAATAAGGGGCATTTGAGCGATAATTTCTGGAAATATTTATTTTCTTGTTTCAATTAAGCTGAAACTTCTCTTTGCACATGCCTTGCACCATGTAATTGAAATATGCAACTTTTGTTTTGATTCTTGTGCTCTCATGTAGTCTTGTGCTCTCTAGTCCAATTTTGAGCCCTTGAGTTAGTTGATTAAACCGGGCACTTGGATCGTAAATCTATGGTGCTCGCATCGATGAAAGCTACTCATGTTTGGAAAGCTCAAAATAGTATTTTTTAGCAAATAAGTGGTCTCAACCACATACAAACTTGTGGTGACCCGGCATCCCACCCACGTGGTAGCATGCTTGGTCTATGAACATTGCCCCACAAAAGCATGTTTTTCCGAACAATGTCCAATTCAGAGTAGCGAAACAGAAGCATGGATTTCAGGTTAAACATATTACAACATAAAGGGTTTATTATTAGAAACAACCCATGCTACAAAAACATCAGTTTTTACCAAAAACTTACATCTTACTAGCAAAAGGACTAGTCCTGCGGTAGCTTTCAGAAGTCTTCGTCTCCAGATCCAAAGTAAGTGTGGTCGTAGCTGTAGATGTCCATCTCTGGATCCTCGGGGTCTTGGGTGAGCTCTGCTCCTCCGTTGCCTTCTTCAGTAGATTCTTCCTCAGCTGAAAATTCTAAGTCTAACAAGGATTTACATAGTAAGGGTGAGTACAAAAGTACTCAGCAAGCATCAATCATAATGCAGGATGATCTAGGTTAACTAGATTCAAGGATAATATGTTTAAGCATATAATAAGTCAAGGAGTATAATACGTTCCCGTGGAGATGACCTTAGTTTCCAGATAAGATACTTGACTAGGCCCATCCCATACCAGGTCTGTGGTTGATACGGGTGTTACGGCGCTGGATGAAAGAGTCAGCTTGTCACAGTACTTATTAATTTTCATCCACCATAGTATCGATAAGGAAGTCCTTCTGTCGCGATCTCATGCAGAGACTTCCTCTATCATACTCATTATCCCATGTATGTCATATCATATACTTATTATCTCCATAAGCCTTCTAGTCAATCTTTGAAAAGTACTCTTTTCATGCAAGTGATAACTTTTAACTAGATATGAAACTATATCATAAGAAATTAGTTCAAGCAATTTCAACATGATCAAGAAGGAACTTGCCTACGTAGACGGGATTGAAATCGGACTTCGGCAATTTACCCCGATGTCCCTCGCTACTGTCAGTTCCTAAGAAATATAATTATATATACATATATATTTAGAATATTACTATAACAGGACATACAAAATGCAAGAATGAATGCATCTATGCGTTCGTTCCCCAGACCCGTGGTCGAACACGACCAGTCGACACTCTGAAGTTAAGAAATTTTAGTTATAAAAAATATATTTGAACTGCATGATGGAATAAAAACCTCGACTTGAGTAATTCCCAAATCAAATAACACTATTTGCATTTGTTTATAAATTATTAAAATAAAAGTAAATTGTAGTTTTACACTTGTTTCAAAAATAATTCGAGTCAAGATATTAATTTAGTGTAAAGACTATTTAATGTGGAAATCAGATTGATGAGTTATTTTGAAGTAAAGATAATACATAGCTTGGTAAATATTTTGCCTGAATAGTAGGTCGTATAAACGAAATGGAAATACTTTGATTTGTTAAAAGAATGAAAATATATTTGTATATATATACACATGTTTTATTTAACTAAGCTTTTATTACTTTAGGGGTAAATATATACTTATATATTTTAAAGGGTTATAAATAGTAATTAATTAGAAATATTGAGTTAGTGAAATTTCTGCATTAAACATATTTTATTCAGATATAAAGCAATATTCAATTGTATTGAAATTAGTATTTAAATTAGAAATCAAAATTGGAAAAGAAATGAAAATAAAAAGAAATAAGAAGCTTTGGTTGGGCCCAAATTGGCCCAACCCGCGCACGCCCTCGGCCTGGCCCACCTGCACTCGGCTCGGCCCACCCATGCATATGCACGCGCAACGCACGCGCGTACATACACAAAACACACATACGCACGCCACACACTCACACCACACACCCACGGCCGCCCCTAACCCCGGCCGTTGCCGCCCTCGGCTCCGGCGTTGCGGCTCCCCGGCAAACCTCTCCATTCCCCTCTCACGCGCTACCCCTTTTCCTGCCATCTCCTCGCGCCCTAAGAGCCGACTGCTAAAACCCTAACCCTGGCTCCCGATTTGCCCTGCCGCCGTTCGGTCCTCGCCGGTGCTGGCGTCACTGCCGGCCGTAGCCCCGGTTGCGCCGCTGCGCCTCCTCTCCCGCAGGTCGCGGCCGCGCTTGGCCGCGCCCTAGTGGCGTGGCCGCGCGGTAGCTTGTCGCGCTTGTGCGGATGCGCCGCCGCCGACCCGCCGGTTACCCGGTCCTCAACGTCGGCGCCCCAGATAAGCTCCGTAATCACAATCGTGGCTGTGGCGCCTGTCGACGATTCGGACTCGGGGTCCTCAGCCGAACTTATGCAAAATTTGTAATTGTGAGACCTTTCAAGATGACCCTCCGGGAAGGTATGTAGAACAATGGTGAACAGGAGCACAGAGAGATTTATACAGGTTCGGGCCCTCGATGGTGGGAGTAAAAGCCCTACGTCCTGTTAGGATTTCACTATATGTGATAAAGGTTTACAAACTAGCGGGAAGAAACCTTCACAGGCGAAAGTTTTTCCTATATAAGTGTACAAAAAGAAGCTCTAGGAGACTTGCGAATATTATCTAATCTAAGCCGTAGACTTGGCTGTTTGAGTGGTTGAGATACGTTGTATCTCACTTGTATCAGGGGTCTTGTTCTTCCAAATGGATTGAATCCCCCCTCCTCGGACTTCTATGCCACCCTTTTATACTGGTCGAAAGGGTGCCATATGAAGAAACTACATCAAACGGTTGGATGCGGTTTTAGGAGAACTGCTGTTAACTTCCACGGAGGTTATTAACACGTGTTAATCATGAATAACCGCATATGTTAACCTCTGACGGTTGGTCTTCAACGTGGAGGAATCCTCGGGATGCTTTGAATATCCTGTTATATGAATAACCGAATGAACTCCAAGCACCCTGGTCGAGAATGTTCTGACCGCAGAATGTGGGCTGACCGCGCAACATCCCGGATATCCAGTTCGCGTATAGCATATGAACTTCTGACCGCGCAAATCTGTCGGCCTAATCGCATGAAGCCCGCGACCTGATCGCGTAAAGCTTGCGACCTCATGGCGATGCCCCTCAGAATAGCTTGAGCTCGCATCGCCAGATACATGTCTGGTTCGAACCTGTCTTGAACTAAAAGTTTATTAGAAGTGATCCGGGTGACAATCCTCGTCAGCTAGCCCCCAAATTCGAAGAAAACGAAGAGATGTGTTTATTTCGAATTTTAAGACCATGCATTGGATTTTTAACCCGACTCTTCAATTTTTCCACTTAGTGGCGCACTAAGTGAAAAACGGTTGGTTTCCCAAGATGGGTTCTGACATTATGTGACGGGCAATGATAACGCCGTAGAACTGTTTTTATCTCGAGGTAAAATTGTGAATGCTTTGACGAAACCCGAGGCATCTGGAATGCAAACCATCACTCAGGCGGCTATAAATACCAGGCTCCTGGATTTGTAAAACTTCACAATTTCCCTCCACGCCTAAGTCCTTTTCTTGTCATCCTGCCTTCTTCCTTTTCACATACTCCTCCTGATGGCAGATCACGATATCATCGAGATTGAGAGTGATGAAGAGGAAGTTGTTGAACAAGGGCCTCAAACGATTGAAGACCTGTCTCCATTAAGGAAGAAATCCAAGGTTGACGAAGGATCTTCCAGTGGAAAAAAGGTGAAGAATGTAGCAAGTTTCTTTCTTCCTTCAGTTCCTTTGACCCTCCCCGTTCATGGCTCTCGGCAAGTTAGGCCTTTGTCCTTGGAGAAAGATCCCATCACATCCAATTCTCCCATCCTTTTGGGTGATCAACTTTCTGGTCGGCAAGCGGTGACTATCCCTCGATCAGATGATTGCCATACTGGGTTGGCAAAGCAATCTTCTGATGGGAAGGTTGCACTTCCACCATCTGATGATCCTCCTCCCAAGATGGGTATATCAACGGGTTATGCACCGAGACAGGTAACAATTCTTCTCCCCTTTTGCTGATAATTATAGTTAGTACGACTAACTTTTGCAAAATGCAGGAGGTTGGAGGCTCCAGCGATCAGCCTTCTGCTACTCCATCTCTTCCTTCCGGACAGACTCTTCTGGAGGAGAAGAATGCCCTGGAGAAGAAGACCGAGGAGATGGCCTCGAAGATTCTGCGTCTAGCAGAATGTCTTGATCGATCCCGGGAAGAGGCGCACCATTTCCGTCGAGAGAGGGATTACGCTCAGCAACAGCGAGAACTCTCTGACTTGATTAGGGACAATAGTGCGTCTGTTGTTAGGGATGATGTAGATAGACTTAGGGTAGTTGCTAGTTCCCTGGGAGTTGCCAGTGTAGATCCTACTGACAACAACATGTCCCTTGGGGAACTTTGTAAGCTTCTTTCGGAGCAAGTCGACGTTTTGATCGACTGTATCCCTTTTGTATGTAAAGAATGTAAGAAATAAAAGTTTCTTATTTCTCATGAATATTCTTCACATCTTCTGTGCGAAAATATGGCCTTAAACTTTATGTTCGCGACCGCTCATACACAGGAAACTTTAGTTCTGCGATCAGAATCATGCTTCCAAAAGCATCGCGACCTGCCCTGATACCGCGATCAATTTCAGGGCCGCGGTCAGAACTAAATTGCGACCAAAGTTAGAACTCTGTCAGACTGTCACTTCGATTAGAATCGAAGTTTAGTCTAAAACATGGTTTCGGTCAAACCATAACCCAATTAAACATATACCAGTACGTTAAAAATTGAGTTGCAAAGCATTTCCATAAAAAATGTTCAAAGCATACAAATGAAAAATGTCTTCTGAAAAGTACTGAAAATTTTTCAGTCCTTTTGCACTTTCAGTTTCCGAAACAAAGAAGTCTTTTTGTTTCAGATCCGATACCTGAACACTTTATCGGGTCCGCCAGAGGCAGTATCCATTATGGGAAATGAATAAAGCATTCAATGGAACGTTTGAAATGAAACGTTTACTCACATTAATGCGCCGCCTTGGGTCTATAAAAAGAGCAGATGTCTTCTCAAAGAAGCCACACAGCCAAAAACCCTCATCATTCCCGCCGCACAAAACCCTCATCTTCTTTAGCCTTCGTCTTCCCAAAATCGCCAACTTTTCCTTCGATTCTCCACCAAAAATGGCATCCTGGAGCCGATCCATTCACCACTCTGAGGAGAGCCTAGTGGCATTAGAGAAGGAAGAGATCCTTCCTCCGCGGTTGCTCATCAACTGGCGGCCCGCGGAGAAGGACCAAGAAACCCCAACTGTCCAAGAGGGCGAGTTGGTGGTTTTCGAGGAGTACCTGCGCTGCGGGTTCCGATTCCCTGAGAGTCGGTTCCTCAAAGATGTCCTTGAGCACTATGGGTGGGAATTGATTAACCTCCACCCCAATGCGATGCTGATCCTTGCGGTGTTCCAGCATCTCTGTGAGGCGTTCGTCGGAGTGTATCCCAGACAATTGTGTATAATGCAATGTATGTAAAAAACCATTTTTGACAGAAAGTATATATTTTGCAATTTTATAATATGAGTTCCATACTATAAGCACATCTCCCCTAGCCCCCGCCTCTGCTTATGAATACTGAAGCCTTAGTGTTATAAGCAGAGGAGAAAACATAAGCGTAACGACCAGGGGTGTGCGTTTTGAACCAACGATCAGGATCAATGTAACGTCTAATCTTATTGCGAACTGGTAGTCACTCAGATGACCAAGGACTTGCCAGAAAGCCCCGTATGCGCTGAGAAACGGCTTATTTAGGAGTGACTTATCTGGAAGTAGTCATGAGATCGACCAACGAATCCGATTAGATTGTTGTAATGATCTGACCGCCGGCGGTCAGCCCCAGGTCGAATGCATATGATACGGGCTTAAAGAGAAAAACTCATTGTATGAAAGCAAAACATATTTTATTTTATGAAAAGATGCTAACTGAACAGGAAAAAAGAGATTGGAGTACTTACGCGTAAAACTTGCGAAGTTGATCGATGTTCCAAGTATTGGACAAAATCCGACCATCCTCCATAGCTAACCGCGCCGATCCTGTTCGCGGCACTGAGACAACAGTATAAGGTCCTTCCCATTTTGGGGAGAATTTGTTGCGATTAGACTGGTCTTGAATTTTTCGTAAAACTAAGTCGCCCACGTTGAGATCACGTGGTCGCACCTTTTTACTGTGATACATGCGTAAAGCCTGCAAGTATGCTGCAGATTTAACCAGGGTGCGATCACGCCGTTCTTCTAAGAGGATGAGATCTTGCGCCCGTTGTTCGGACTGATTAACCTGTTCGAATTGATCTGTCCGAACAGAACCAATACTTACTTCCATAGGCAATACAGCCTCGGCCCCATAGACCAAATGGAAGGGCGTCTCACCGGTGGCTCGACTAGAAGTAGTCCGTAATGCCCATAGAACGGTATAGAGCTCATCTGCCCAAGCCCCCGAGCGGGTCTTAAGGCGATCAAAGACGCGCTTTTTAATGCCTTGCAGTATTTGCCCATTGGCTCGTTCTACGGCACCATTGCTTTGTGGATGTGCCACAGAAGCAAAGCACACCTTGGTCCCAACCTGATCGCAGTAGTCCAGGAAAAGACCGCTGGCGAACTGAGAACCATTGTCTGTGATGAGACGGTTTGGAACACCAAATCGTGCCACAATGTTCTTATGGAAGAACTTTTGTGCGGCTGATGCAATAATATTTCGTACTGGTTCGGCCTCAATCCACTTTGTAAATGTGTCAATGGCTACGAACAGAAACTTGTACCCATTGACCGCTTGTGGCATAGGACCGACGATATCCATCCCCCAGACCGCGAATGGCCATGCGAGAGGAATGGTTTGCAACGCATAGGCAGGTTGATGAACTTGCCTTGCGTGGAACTGACACTGAGGACACGTCTTGACTATATGTTTGGCATCATCAAGTGCGGAAGGCCAGTAGAATCCTTGTCAAAAAGCCTTTCCGACCAGTGTCCGATATGACGCGTGCGCACCGCATACACCGTCATGTATTTCTTTCAAGAGGGATTTTCCTTCCTCCTGAGATATACAACGCTTGAATACTCCTTGAGTACCCTTTCTGTACAGAATCACATCTATGAGTTTGTACAGACGCGCTTTTCGAATTAACCGATCACTTTCAGTTTCGTCCTCGGGTAGGGTCCCATGTTCAAGATAGACCCTCAATGGATGAGTCCAATCTTGTTCCTGACCGAGGTTGGTAACGAAGGCTATTACCGGATCATCCTCGACCGAAGTCATGATCGAAGGACCGTCCAAGTGTTCAATGAACACTCCTGCCGGAGCGGATGAGCGTGAGGACCCAATTTTGGATAATTGATCTGCGAGAATATTGTCCTTTCGCGGGATGTATTGGACTTCGAAATGACTGAAGTGTTTTTCCAATCTCCTCACTTCCCCCAGGTAATGAGCCATTGTCTCATCGGAGGTGCTGTACTCCTTGTTTACCTGGTTTACGACCAGCTGTGAGTCTCCCCTCACCACCAATCGACGGACTCCGAGGAATTTTGCTGCCCGGAGCCTTGCAAGAAGACCTTCATACTCTGCTGCATTGTTAGTTGCAACAAAGTGTAGTTGAATGACATACTTAAGCTGTTCGCCCTGGGGCGTAACTAAGACCACTCCAGCCCCCGAGTGTTGAAAACTACGGGAGCCGTCAAAGTAAATTGTCCAATAATCGGGGCACTCCAGTTCCTCTGCCAACCTCACGGGTAGCTCAGGGTTGGTCCATTCGATCACAAAGTCGGCCAAAACCTGAGACTTAACCACTGTGCGGGGCGTAAAATGGATCTCGAAGGCACCGAGTTCGACCGCCCATTTGGCGATTCGACCAGATTTCTCTGGGTTTCGGACAATATCCCCCAAAGGAAAAGAGGAGGGTACTGTGATCTTGTGCGCTTGAAAGTAATGTCGTAGCTTACGGGAAGCCATCAGTAGCGCGTAAAGTATCTTCTGGACCTCAGGGTAGCGCTCCTTAGGACCATGAAGTACCTCTCTCGCATAGTAGACGGGTCTATGTATTCCTTCCCTATCCGCGATGAGAACGGCGCTGACCGCGTGCGGTGTGGTCGTCAGGTAAAGAAGCAATGGTTCTCCTTTGTCGGGAGACACCAATACTGGTGGACTGGATAGATATGTCTTTACCTCCTGAAATACTTTTTCGGCCTCATCCGACCATGTAAAGTTATGATGCTTCCGCAAGGCTTTGAAAAAAGGCAATCCCCTTTCGCCTAATCGCGATATGCAGCGACTTAAAGCCGCCATGCGACCAGCCAGGCGTTGAACATCCTTCATGGTTGAGGGCGATCTCATTTGTTCGATAGCCCTAATTTTCTCAGGATTAACTTCAATGCCCCTGGAACACACAAGAAAACCGAGGAGTTTTCCTGAAGAAACCCCGAAAGAACATTTTTCCGGGTTTAATTTTATTCCAAAGCGATTCAAATTACAGAAGGTTTCAGTGAGATCGTCCAAATGAGACAATCCCTTGGTACTTTTTACAACCAAATCGTCTACATATGCTTCGAGATTACGCCCTATCTGGGAAAGAAAGGTCTTTTGCATCAAGCGCTGGTACGTGGAACCTGCGTTCTTGAGACCGAACGGCATTCTGACGTAGCAGTATGTGCCGAACGGGGTGATGAAGGCAGTCTTCTCTTCATCGTCTTCTGCCATGCTAATTTGATGATATCCTGAGTAAGCGTCCAGAAAACTCATCAGTTCGCAACCCGCAGTCGAGTCAACCAGCTGGTCGATGCGGGGAAGGGGAAAGTCATCCTTCGGACAGGCAGCGTTGAGGCTAGTGTAGTCGACGCACATGCGCCACTTGCCATTTGACTTGCGGACCATGACCGGATTGACGAGCCATTCCGGGTGATCCACTTCGCGGATAAACCCAGCCTGTAGGAGTTTGTCCAACTCCTCTCGGATGGCTTCCTGTCGGTCAGCAGCAAAACGCATGAGCTTTTGCTTTATTGGTCGTTGTCCAGGTCGAATTGCTAACCTGTGCTCAATTACTTCCCTTGGGACACCGGTCATGTCGGACGGTTTCCACGCAAACACGTCTGCGTTAGCCCGGAGGAAAGTAACGAGGTCGAGTTCCTATTTGTCATCCAGGGCTGATCCGACCCGAATTGTCTTGGATGGATCATCTGGGTACAAAGGAACCAATTTGAGCTTTTCATCTGGTCGAGGAGCAGCTTTGATCGCGTCGGTGGTAACAGTGGCGACCTGAGCGTCCCGGAGGGGAAGTTGATCGACCATCTCCAAAGATAGCCGGTCGCACGTGAGTGCCACGTTGCGACTGCCTCGGACCGAGATGACACCTTTGGGGCCAGGCAATTTCCCGCACTGATAAGCATAGTGCGTTGCCATCATGAACTTAGCAAGAGTCGGCCTGCCAAAGATCGCATTATAAGCTGAGTCACAACCGATTACATCAAAAGTAACCAATTCTGTCCGGAAGTTGTCTGGTTCTCCCAGAGTGACCGGGAGGACCACTTGTCCCAATGGCATCACGGAGGGGCCTGGGATTATCCCATAAAACGGATGGATTATGGGCTTGATCTTCGAACGAGGAATTTGCATCTCATCGAGTGCCTTGACCAATAAAAGATCAAGGGAACTTCCCCCGTCAATCAGGACCCTTTCAACTCTCGCGTTACTGATGATTGGGGTAATGACCAGAGGTAGTCTCAATGGTCGGGTTAGCCCCACAGGACAGTTAGCGCGATCGAACGTCAAAAGCACATCCGACCAACGGGGGTATTGAGGTTCACCAAGGGATGTCTCCGTTTGGTTAACCTCTCGGCAGAAGGTTTTAAATTGCCTTTTGGAAATGAAAGAGGAAGAACCCCCGAAAATGACATTAACATGATTTTGAGGTACCTGGTAAGCCATTTCCTCGTCTCCGTCGACGTCTCTAATCCCGCACGCCTGCTCTTTAGGCGGTAAGGTTGGCATCGGCCCAACTCCTTGGTAGAAATCGTCCAATTGTTTCAACCAACTCCTGCAGTTTTTGAGGTCGTGGCCTGCGGAGTTGTGGAGTGGACACCACTTCTTGCCCTCCTGCGGATTAGTTGATTTTTCTGGTTGGTCGGAATCCCGACCACCAGAGGCAGTTTTACTTTTAAATGAAGACTTATTACCTTTGGTCGAAGGTGGCTTCTCTGCGACTGCGACCTCGCGGTACTGTCCAGAGCGGTTCCTCTTCGACTTCTTTGACTTCCCACCCGGTGAAGACTCCGGCTTCTTGCTTGAATCTTCTTTCCTAGCGTCCTTGAAGCCTGGTTGGGGTGGTAGGTCCCCTTTGTCGACCATTCGGTTCCATTCAACCGCTTCGGCTGCATCGGAATATTGATCAGCCATGTCGAACAGATCGGCCACTGATTGAGGAGGGTGGATAAGCAAGTCTTCAGTGAATCTCCGGTATCGAATGGCATGCTTAAATGCCCTGATTACGGAGCCATCAGATATGTTCGGGATGGTATTCCTCACCCCGACAAACCTCTTGACAAACTGCCGAAGTGTTTCGGTCGAAGTTTGCCGCAGCCGATGCAGGTCGTCCTCCTTACCCGACTTTTGGTAACAATTTTGGAAATTGCTGAGGATGGCATCGCATAGCATTTCCCAATTGTAGATGGAACCCTCAGGCTGATTAAACAGCCAGGTTCTAGCCGGTCCTGCGAGGACTGTAGGCAGGTAGTTGGCCATGACCTTGTCGTCGCCTCCTGCCTCTTGGATGGCAGTAATATAGATCTGAAGGAACTCGGATGGGTTCTGGGTTCCATCAAACCTCTCAATGGCCCCTGGTCGAAACTTATCGGGCCAAACGACTGCTCATAGGCCAGGCGAAAAGGCTTTGCAACCAACGTAAGGACCGTGAATCGCCCTGTGACTCCCGGTTGGGTCTCGAGCGACCTCATACAATGGCGAGGTTACTCGTGGTCCCAAACGAGAGTGAACAGGAACTCGATCCCTACTACGAGAATCCTGCATTCGCCGGTATTTGTCCTGTCGGGACGGTACGGGCGGCAGGTAACTCCGCCGGCCGGAGCCAGAATGAGGACCATCCCGCTCACCGGAATGCGTTACCGAGCGGGAGGAGGCCGTTGGGGTCGCCTCGGACGCGACCTCATCCAGTCTCTCCGCCAGGATCCTAAAAAAGGACGGTTTCTGCGCATCCGTGACCGTAGGAGGAAAATTACGCATGACTTCCGCGATAGATCGCAGTCGACCATGGGTACTTCTCCTAGGGGCACCAGGTGTTATCGTTTCTTCGTCCACAGGGAAACGCTCCGGTGGCAAAGAAGGGGTCTGGTCACGTTTTCGACCACGCGACCGTCGAGAAGAACTCGGAGCAGCATCGTAACGAGCCTGCGCATCTTGAAGAGCCTCTAGGGCAGTTCTGCGCAATTTGTTGTTTTGTTGCTCGAGATCTTGATCCTCCTTCTGTTTGCGATCTTGTTCTTCCCTGGCAGCCTGTTGATCGGGAGTTTCTTCCGACAGCGCGGCAAACTGCCTAGGGAGAGAGGTTGCCGATGGGGAAAACATCTCAGTTTGTTCCGAGTCGGACTCGAAATCAAAGAGACGGTGAAGGTTATCAGGGTCGAACCTTCCTGGGCTAATTTCCGGGTCATCATCATATTTTCCCTCAGCGGGGTCATATGACGGGCCGGATTCATCGCCTAGCACATTAAGAACCTCCGTGGGTTCTGACCTTGTGCCAGTTGCTCCCTGGTTGATTGACATGACCTGGAGAGACGATTCAACCTGTGGAAGATTCTGGCCTTCGACCTCCTCCATCGGAACAGGATCGCTTGGAGAAGGCATTGGTACATGGGCATAATCCTCGAGATCGAAATCGTTCTCGGAATCATATGCTCCAGCCAAGTTTCAGCGAACCTCCGGATTTCAATTAGGACGCCTTGAGAAAGGCCCCACGGTGGGCGCCAGCTGTCGACGATTCGGACTCGGGGTCCTCAGCCGAACTTATGCAAAATTTGTAATTGTGAGACCTTTCAAGATGACCCTCCGGGAAGGTATGTAGAACAATGGTGAACAGGAGCACAGAGAGATTTATACAGGTTCGGGCTCTCGATGGTGGGAGTAAAAGCCCTACGTCCTGTTAGGATTTCACTATATGTGATAAAGGTTTACAAACTAGCGGGAAGAAACCTTCACAGGCGAAAGTTTTTCCTACATAAGTGTACAAAAAGAAGCTCTAGGAGACTTGCGAATATTATCTAATCTAAGCCGTAGACTTGGCTGTTTGAGTGGTTGAGATACGTTGTATCTCACTTGTATCAGGGGTCTTGTTCTTCCAAATGGATTGAATCCCCCCTCCTCGGACTTCTATGCCACCCTTTTATACTGGTCAAAAGGGTGCCATATGAAGAAACTGCATCAAACGGTTGGATGCGGTTTTAGGAGAACTGCTGTTAACTTCCACAGAGGTTATTAACACGTGTTAATCATGAATAACCGCATATGTTAACCTCTGACGGTTGGTCTTCAACGTGGAGGAATCCTCGGGATGCTTTGAATATCCTGTTATATGAATAACCGAATGAACTCCAAGCACCCTGGTCGAGAATGTTCTGACCGCGGAATGTGGGCTGACCGCGCAACATCCCGGATATCCAGTTCGCGTATAGCATACGAACTTCTGACCGCGCAAATCTGTCGGCCTGATCGCATGAAGCCCGCGACCTGATCGCGTAAAGCTTGCGACCTCATGGTGATGCCCCTCAGAATAGCTTGAGCTCGCATCGCCAGATACATGTCTGGTTCGAACCTGTCTTGAACTAAAAGTTTATTAGAAGTGACCCGGGTGACAATCCTCGTCAGCGCCAGGTTTCAATTCGCGTAGGGTTTTGATTTCTTTGATTCTGGTACTGCATTCTACTTGTTCTATGGGATTTTGGGGTCTAGTTGCTTTGTTCCTATGTGTGATGTGTGATTGTGCCTATGCATATGTGATTGTGATAATGGTGATTCTATGTTTCATATTGTGTAGCTGTGTGATGATGCTGGATGTGTGCAGATCATGTGGCAGCAATAATCTGCAAGTTCTAGGGGGTATTTGGGATGGCCCTTGTGTATCGCCATCACTTGCTGTTTAAGTCTTTAACTAAACAACTAAAAGCTTAAATGAGTTTCAAAACCCAGCAACTAAGACATGTTGAGCAAACTTGGAATTGGGGTTTAATTCACCTTGTTGTTATGTCCTGGGGTTCGTCCTCTTTGCTCCTGATGACTCCCTGCTGTTTGCTCCTGTGGCTGCTTCACCCTGAGCCTTGTTGGTTTACTCTAATGTCTGTGTGTGAATTGTGCTGCTGTGTATGAGGTTATATTGTACGGTGCAGTTACTTCGTCTGGTGTATAACATGTAACCGACCTTCTCTGGGCTGAGGTGTCTATTTGCACTGTTCTGTTGAACAGATGGCAGTGCCCTGGTTAAGCTGGGTGTCCATTGGGCTGATTTGAAATTTTGGTAAACTTAAGGGGGTTTTCTGTAAAATTTGCAATGTGGCTGAAATCAGGAAAATCGAGGGACTAAAATGTAACTAGGGCTAATTGGGCCTTTTGGGCCCAGGGCCTAGGTTTTGGGCTGGATTTTCTAAAAGAAAAACTCTTTTCTTTTCTTATTTATTATCTATTTATTCTTATTTTCTCTCTTCTATTTTATTCTATGCCCTCTGGAGCTCGATATTGACCCAGAAAACGACCCGATAGATGGACTCGACCCTAAGATGCTGGATGATGACAAGCACATACAGGGGCGAGCAGCGGCACTCGCTCAGGCTAAGAGGTGGCTGCAAGAAACCCCTGACGGATACTGCACAGGTCTGGCAGCAAATTTTCTAAAACAAAACTAAATCCAACGCGTAGACTTAGGTTTCAGCATTGCCAGCATCGTGGCTTCTCTGCTAGCCAGCCACGTGGTCTCTGATTAGTCGACCAGTTTCGTGGTCATTACATCCTTCCCCCGTTAGAAAAATTTCATCCTCAAAATTAAAAAAAATTCGTCTTACCCGAACAAATGGGGGTATCGACTCTTTAGTTCCTCTTCTCGTTCCCATGTCGCTTCTCTTTCTGGATGATTATTCCATTGATTATCTTGCAGTATTTGATTATCTTGTTGCGAAGCTTTTTATCCTCAGTTGCTAAAATCCGTGTAGGGCGCTCCTCATAGGTTAGATTTGGTTGTAATTGTTCTTCAAGTTGAGTTAATTGGTCGGATGGCTCTTTCAAACACTTCTTTAGCTGGGACACGTGAAATACATCATGAATTTGTGACAACTCAGCTGGTAGTTCTAGTTGATAAGCCACCGTCCCTTTTCGTGTCAAGATACGGTATGGTCCGATGTATCGGGGACTCAACTTCCCTTTTACTCCAAATCACTTTATACCCTTCATGGGTGACACCTTTAGATATACCAAATCTCCGAGTTCAAATTGCAGTTCTCGTCTTCGATTATCTGCATAACTCTTTTGACGACTCTGAGCAATTTTGAGTCGATCTTGAATGATCCGAATCTTATCTTCAGTTTCTCCAACTAAGTCTGGTCCAAGAATTTGTCGTTCTCCTGTTTATGTCCAACAGATTGGGGATCTGCATCTTCTGCCGTATAAGGCTTCAAATGGTGCCATCTTGATGCTAGATTGGTAGCTGTTATTATAGGCAAATTCTGCCAAAGATAGACACTTGTCCCATGACTCTCCAAAGTCAATGACACAAGCTCTCAACATGTCTTCAAGAATCTGGTTGATTCTTTCTGTCTGACCTCCAGTTTGGGGATGATATGTGGTACTGAAGTCCAATTGGGTTCCTAGTGCTTGCTGTAGTTGTTTCCAAAATGCTGAAGTGAAGACAGATCCTCTATCAGTGACAATCTTCTTAGGAATGCCATGTAATACCACAATCTTTTCTAGATATAGCTTTGCCAATCGCTCACAAGAATAAGTCTGGTGGATGGCGATGAAATGTGCAGACTTAGTTAGGCGATCCACTATTACCCAGATGGAATCCTTCTTTTGTTTGGTCTGTGGTAATCCTGTAATAAAGTCCATACCAATTTCTTCCCACTTCCATTCCGGTATTGGTAAGGGTTGCATTAATCCTGCTGGTCGCTGGTGTTCAGCTTTAACTCTTTGACAATTATCACACTCTGCTACAAATTGTGCAATTTCTCTTTTCATATTCCTCCACCAAAATACACCCTTTATGTCTTTGTACATCTTTGTGCTACCTGGATGTATGGTGTATGGAGTTTGATGAGCTTCCTTTATAATTATTTCTTTTAGCTCTTGGTCTTCAGGTACACAGATCCTACCATTGTACCATAGAACTCCATCTTCTGCTAAGCTGAATTCCGAGGGTCTTCCACTTCTGATCCTCGAAATTTCTTCTTGGATAAATTCATCTGTGGTCTGCTTTTCTTTGATCTGATCTTGTAATCTGGGTTGTAGCGTCATGGTCGCTATTATTCCTTCTGTTGGTTGATTAAGTACTTCAATTTCCATTCGAGCTAGGTCTCTGATGATTTCTTCTGGCACACCCATTGTTGCCATTTGGTTGCACATCGATTTCCGACTTAGAGAATCTGCGACAACATTTGCTTTTCCTGGGTGGTAGTTGATCGATAGGTCATAATCCTTAATTAACTCTAGCCACCTTCGTTGACGCAAATTTAATTCCTTTTGAGTGAAAATGTACTTCAAACTCTTATGATCAATGTACAATTCACATTTGACTCCATACAGATAATACCTCCATGTCTTTAGAGCAAAAACCACTGCTGCCAACTCCAAGTCGTGAGTGGGGTAATTTACCTCATGCTTCTTCAATTGCCGTGAAGCATATGCAATAACTTTTCTATCTTGCATTAGCACGCATCCTAGACCAGCTCTTGAAGCATCGCAGTATACTATAAAATTCTCTCCGCCTTCAGGGTATGCTAAGGTAGGTGTAGAAGTTAACCTCTTCTTGAGTTCTTCAAAACTATTTTCACAATCTTCTGACCAATTAAATTTCACATCCTTTCTCAATAACTTAGTCATAGGCGCAGATATCTTGGAAAAGCCTTCAATAAATCTTCGGTAGTAGCCTGCTAATCCTAGAAAACTTCTAACTTCAGTAACACTTTTAGGTCTTTGCCATGCTAATACGGCTTCAATCTTTGCCGGGTCTACCGATACTCCTTGTTCTGATATAATATGTCCGAGAAATGATACTTGATTTATCCAAAACTCACATTTATTCAACTTGGCATACAATCGGTGATCTCTAAGAGTCTGCAATACTATGTGCAAGTGTTCTGTATGCTCCTCTTTGTTCCTTGAGTATACTAAGATATCATCGATGAAAACCACTACAAATTTATCCAGAAATGACACGAGTACTTTGTTCATTAAATTCATGAACACAGCTAGAGCATTTGTTAAACCAAAGGGTACTACCAAGAACTCATGGTGCCCATATCGGGTTACGAATGCCGTTTTTGGTACATCCTGTTCCCAGATCTTTAGCTGGTGATATCCAGATCGAAGATCAATCTTTGAGAAAACACTTGCTCCTTTCAGTTGATCAAATAGATCATCTATTCGTGGCAAAGGATACTTGTTCTTAATCGTAACATTGTTTAAGGCCCTGTAGTCAACACATAGCCTCATACCTCCGTTCTTCTTGTGTACAAAAAGTACTGGTGCTCCAAAAGGTGATATGCTGGGTCTTATATATCCCTTTTGCTCTAGATCATCTAATTGCTTCTTCAATTCTGCCATCTCTCCTGGTCCCATACGATATGGTCGCCGTGAAATGGGAGCTGTGCCTGGAACTAGATCGATGGTAAATTCCATTTCTCTATTTGGCGGCATTCCAGGTAGCTCTTCTGGAAACACATCTGGATATTCATGTGCCACCGGTATCTGATCTAGTGTAAGGTTTGTTGTGGTGGTATTTACACTTGTCTTTGGTTTAGGTGATCCTTCTCCATGAAAAAGGATTCGGGTACCATCTTCTTTCCTAAGGGATATTGTTTTCCTTTCACGATCAACTGTGGCTCCGAAAAGTGCTAACCAATCCATTCCTAAGATTACGTCTATATCCGATAAGGGAATAACCAATAACTTAGCTTTAAACTCATTCCCTAATATCTCAATAATTTGGTCTGGCCTCTCATGTTCTACTATCATTAGTCCTCCAGGGGATTGCATAGTTATTGGTTTTTCTAAGGCAATGCAAGACAATTGATACTAATGAAGGTAATTCTTAGATATAAATGAATGCGTTGCACCTGGGATCAAATAGTACCAATCCAATAGCAGGAGGAATGGATAGTTTACCAGTGATGATATCTGATGCATCTCCAATTTGGTTAGCGCTCACGTAGTTCAACTTCCCTTGCGGCTTCATAGGTCCTCCTCGTCCTCGTCCGAAAGTAGTGGTTGGCCGGTTCATTTGACCTCTTCCTCCGGATCCTTGATTTGTCGGCTGTGGAGGATTTGACAATGGTACGGGTGCTTTGAATGGTGGACGCACTTGCTGTCCGGTTGGGGGTTTTTACGGGCATTCATAAATCCGATGTCCCATTTGCCCACACCCAAAGCATGCCCCGCGTGCTTTATTGCAATCCTTTGTCCGATGATTCCCTCCACAATTTTGACATTGGTCTCTTGGTGGAGGTCTTGGTGGAAAGTTAGGTCTGTTTCTAGAAATGGTCTGTTGCCCTCCTCGTTGATATTGTTGTTGTTGAACAAATCGTCGTGGTTCAAACCTTGCCTTCTTGCGTCTCTCTTCATTGACAGCTATCTGGTAGCTCTCATGAGTAATGGCTCGGTCAAATAGGTCCTCGAAATTCGCAACTTTTACCACAGCTAGATGCCTTTGAAGGACTGGATGAAGCCCTTCCATGAAGTGATCGACCTTCTGTGTTTCAGTGTTCACGTCCTCTGGCGCATATCTTGCCAGGTGATTGAATTGATGTAAATACTCCGTAACAGTCTTATATCCTTGCTTCAGATTGCGAAATTCTCTCTTCTTGATCGACACAAGGCTAGCAGGCACATGTACCTCTCGAAACTTTTGTTTGAACACCTCCCAAGTGATGGGCTGATATGTTGGTTGCATACCACGGAAATTACTCCACCAGGCAGCTGCAGCACTGGTTAATTGATGCGAAGCATACAAAACCTTTTCCTTGTCAGAGCACTTTACAGTCTCCAATTTTCTCTCTACAATATCTAGCCAATCATCTGCGTCAAGAGGTTCGACCGCACTAGAGAAGGTAAGCGGTTTTGTTCACAGGAAATCAACTATATCAACTTCTTTTTCAGATTCTTGAGTTGATGGCCCTGCCTGGCTCTTATTCATAGCACTAACCAGATGCTCGAAGAATTTGTTTTGCTGTTCTTGTGAATCCCGTTGTGCCGTCTCCATCAAACGAAATATCTCCGCCATTGTTGGCTGCCCTTCTGGGGTCGTCGGTGGGGGTGTTGCTCCCGGACTAGTGGGAATGTCCTGGCCCCCGCTACTGTTTCCTCCGCCTTCTCCACTCATGATGTGCTGAAGGAAGGAGCTCTAGTTCAATTCTAACCATGCGCAACCAAGATGCACACTCGACCAAAGATAATATGCTGAACAGAGTAACTCATAATGCAGAGAGATAAAATATAGTTTTTGTGATATTTAACATAGCTGGGTTTACATATACCCTTAAGTTTCATATAGGTCCGCAGGGGACCCATTGTCATTCAATGGGGCTTGTATAGGCCCACCTATACTTATAACTAATGACTCGTAAAAATACGCCCATACGGGTTGAAAAGATATCACCTATGTCCATATAGTATGAACTACCCTATTACTAATTCTTAATCTCATCACTATATTTCTAGGATAGTACTGCTAAAGAAAAGATAAGACAAGTCTAGAAAAATAATGACCTTAGGGATATTACAGTCACGTTCTAAATATGGGTAAGCGTGTTTTTGGCCAAGATCATGCTCTGATGCCATCCTGTGGCGACCCGGCATCCCACCCACGTGGTAGCATGCCTGGTCTATGAACATTGCCCGACAAAAGCATGTTTTTCCGAACAATGTCCAATTCAGAGTAGCGAAACAGAAGCATGAATTTCAGGTTAAACATATTATAACATAAAGGGTTTGTTATTAGAAACAACCCATGCTACAAAAACATCAGTTTTTACCAAAAACTATACATCTTACTAGCAAAAGGACTAGTCCTGCGGTAGCTTTCAGAAGTCTTCGTCTCCAGATCCAAAGTAAGTGTGGTCATAGCTGTAGATGTCCATCTCTGGATCCTCGGGGTCTTGGGTGAGCTCTGCTCCTCCGTTGCCTTCTTCAGTAGATTCTTCCTCAGCTGAAAATTCTAAGTCTAACAAGGATTTACATAGCAAGTGTGAGTACAAAAGTACTCAGCAAGCATCAATCATAATGCAGGATGATCTAGGTTAACTAGATTCAAGGATAATATGTTTAAGCATATAATAAGTCAAGGAGTATAAGTTTTACTTTAAAACATTTGTTGTAAACAATCTCCATTTGGTCATTTAGAACAATTCTACTGAGCACTTTTCACCACAGGGCTGAGGCCATCTGTAGGCCTCCTTTCCTGCCGCGACGCAGTTCTCGACCTGAGAACAAGGAGTGAATATCCACGTTTTACTCTGCAGAGGTGTACCACTTTACCCACAGGATCTCTTGACTTCCGTGTCGGTGTTCGTCAACAGTACTCCGCATTTCTGATAATGCGTGACACCGTCAAGAGAACAAAGTCTTTTTCAAATCCATCCACTAAGCATCTCCACTCCACCAGTTGAGCATATAGCGTCCTGGGTACTTATTGGGTGACCCGCGGAACCCATCTGGATTATTTTGAGCGATCCGTGACGCCCCCTAGGTTATTCTGAGCGACCCGTGGCGCTTATATATATACTACAGAATTGCTTTTCACTATCAGTTTAAAATCGTCTCTACTATCGGTTCTCTTACCGCTAGTGATCGGCATGATAGAAAAAACGTAGCACAACTGTATCGGTTGCAAACCGATAGTAAAATACCTATATTCCAATGTTCACTAATCGTGAATGATAATTTCTTCTATCGGCTCAGTGAACTCAAATGATAGTGATGTTAGATTTCTTGTAACGGTTCTACCCTGGAAACCGATAGTACTGTATAGTTTTCCTATCGGTTAATTACTCGACACAGTTAGTACCATAAACTTTTTTCTATCGGTTGTAGGATATGAACCGATAGTATTACAAAGGATTATTAACAGAAACAACAATACAGAGAGACACACATTGGACAGATTGAATCTAATTATTAAGAGATTGAATTTATTCACAAATACACTAATACAAAGATATACACATGCATTGGACAGATTGGATCTAATTATTCACATATTAAGTTTATTCACAAATACACCAATACAAGTACACACATACACCAATTAATACATTCAATGTATATTACACAAGTCATTTACGATCGATCGTTGATAGCCACTTCATCCATCATATATTGAGCCCAAATTTGTCGCATCTGCTCCAATTGAGGCAACTCGTATTGGTCTTTCAACATGGCGCTCTGCATGCTTGTATGAGGTTAGGAAACTGATTTCATTTCAATTACTCTTTCCTAAAGACTACCTGGTTCTAATCGCGTTCAGTATCAATTTAAGAAACTGACACGAGCGGCAAGAACAATTTTAATCGGGTTGGTCAAGAACACTTACAGTTCGTGGAGTGGCCTACGATGGCGCGATGCAGTGACCGGCGGTGGTGGAGAACCCAATTGCGAGCGGCAATGGTGGTGCAGGAGAGAAAAAGGGAACGTCGGGGAGGCTAGGGTTTTCCGTGCGCGAGTAGAGACTTGTTTGGAAATATGTTTGGTTGGACTGGAGGGAAAACTCCCGCGCGTTTAACCCATTATAGGGGTCTTGTACTATTTTACTATCGGTTCAAAAACACAACTGTTAGTGAACTTTCCTCTCTTCTAAAGGTCCCCACTGTCATAATCATTATTATATATGACGTCCTTTTACTATCGGCTGAATAAACAAACCGATAGTAAAAATTTATTTTTTCTATCGGTTGGTACACTAATAACCGATAGTAAAAATAACATAAATTTACTATCGGTTCAAAAACACAACCGTGAATGAACTTTCCTCTCTTCTAAAGGTCGCCATTGTTTCTTTTACTATCGGTTGAATAAACAAACCGATAGTAAAAGTTTATCTTTTCTATCGGTTCGTATACTAATAACCGATAGTAAAAATAACGTAAATTTACTATAGGTTCAAAAACACAACCGTTAGTGAACTTTCCTCTCTTCTAAAGGTCCCCATTGTTTCTTTTACTATCGGTTGAATAAACAAACCGATAGTAAAAGTTTATCTTTTCTATCGGTTCGTATACTAATAACCGATAGTAAAAATAACGTAATTTTACTATCGGTTCAAAAACACAACCGTTAGTGAACTTTCCTCTTCTAAAGGTCCCCATTGTTTCTTTTACTATCGGTTGAATAACTAAACCGATAGTAAAAGTTTATCTCTTCTATCGGTTAGTACAATAATAACCGATAGTAAAAATAACGTAATTTTACTATCGGTTCAAAAACACAATCGTTAGTACTATTTAATATATTATATCGGTTGGTACAATACGAACCGATAGTATAAAGTCCGTAATTTTACTATCAGTTACGAATGAAAAACCGATAGTACTATTTCATATATTATATCGGTTGGTACAGTACGAACCGATAGTATAAAGTCCGTAATTTTACTATCAGTTACGAATGAAGTACTATTTCATCTATTATATCGGTTGGTACAGTAATGACCGATAGTAAAAAATATTTGCATTTCACTAACGGTGTACCAGTGTATAACCGATAGTAAAAAGCCTCTTCTCCGCCGCTGTCGTCCTATTCTATCAGATTTGTCCTAGATTGCTTATAACCGTTAGAAGATATGGGTTAGTGGATTGCATTTCTGTAGTAGTGATAATACGTTCCCGTGGAGATGACCTTAGTTTCCAGATAAGGTACTTGACTAGGCCCGTCCCATACCAGGTCTGTGGTTGATACGGGTGTTAGGCGCTGGATGAAAGAGTCAGCTTGTCACAGTCCTTATTAATTTTCATCCACCATAGTATCGATAAGGAAGTCCTTCTATCGCGATCTCATGCAAAGACTTCCTCTATCATATTCATTATCCCATGTATGTCATATCATATACTTATGATCTCCATAAGCCTTCTAGTCAATCTTTGAAAAGTACTCTTTTCATGCAAGTGATAACTTTTAACTAGATATGAAACTATATCATAAGAAATTAGTTCGAGCAATTTCAACATGATCAAGAAGGAACTTGCCTGCGTAGACGGGATTGAAATCGGAGTTCGGCAATTTACCCCGATGTCCCTCGCTACCGTCAGTTCCTGAGAAATATAATTATATATACATATATATTTAGAATATTACTATAACAGGACATACAAAATGCAAGAATGAAAGCATCTATGCGTTCGTTCCCCAGACCCGTGGTCGAACACGACCAGTCGACACTCTGAAGTTAAGAAATTTTAGTTATAAAAAATATATTTGAACTGCATGATGGAATAAAAACCTCGACTTGAGTAATTCCCAAATCAAATAACACTATTTGCATTTGTTTATAAATTATTGAAATAAAAGTAAATTGTAGTTTTACACTTGTTTCAAAAATAATTCGAGTCAAAATATTAATTTAGTGTAAAGACTATTTAATGTGGAAATCAGATTGATGAGTTATTTTGAAGTAAAGATAACACATAGCTTGGTAAATATTTTGCCTGAATAGTAGGTCGTATAAACGAAATGGAAATACTTTGATTTGTTAAAAGAATGAAAATATATTTGTATATATATACACATGTTTTATTTAACTAAGCTTTTATTACTTTAGGGGTAAATATATACTTCAGTTATAAATAGTAATTAATTAGAAATATTGAGTTCGTGAAATTTCTGCATTAAACATATTTTATTCAGATATAAAGCAGTATTCAATTGTATTGAAATTAGTATTTAAATTAGAAATCAAAATTGGAAAAGAAATGAAAATAAAAAGAAATAAGAAGCTTTGGTTGGGCCCAAATTGGCCCAACCCGCGCACGCCCTCGGCCTGGCCCACCTGCACTCTGCTCGGCCCACCCGTGCATTTGCACGCGCAACGCACGCGCACACATACACAAAACACACACACGCACACCACACACCCACGGCCGCCCCTAACCCCGGCCGTTGCCGCCCTCGGCTCCGGCGTTGCGGCTCCCCGGCGAACCTCTCCATTCCCCTCTCACGGGCTACCCCTTTTCCTGCCCTCTACTCGTGCCCTAAGAGCCTACGGCTAAAACCCTAACCCTGGCTCCCGATTTGCCCTGCCGCCGTTCGGTCCTCGCCGGTGTTGGCGTCGCTGCCGGCCGTAGCCCGGGCTGCGCCGCTGCGCCTCCTCTCCCGCGGCTCGCGGCCGCGCTTGGTTGCGCCCTAGCGGCGTGGCCGCGCGGTAGCTTGTCGCGCGTGTGCGGATGCGCCGCCGCCGACCCGCCGGTTACCCGGTCCTCGACGTCGGCGCCCCAGATAAGCTCCCTAATCACAATCGTGGCTGTGGCGCCAGGTTTCAATTCGCGTAGGGTTTTGATTTCTTTGATTCTGGTACTGCGTTCTACTTGTTCTATGGGATTTTGGGGTCTAGTTGCTTTGTTCCTGTGTGTGATGTGTGATTGTGCCTATTCATATGTGATTGTGATAATGGTGATTCTATGTTTCATATTGTGTAGCTGTGTGATGATGCTGGATGTGTGTAGATCATGTGGCAGCAATAATCTGCAAGTTCTAGGGGGTATTTGGGATGGTCCTTGTGTACCGCCATCACTTGCTGTTTAAGTCTTTAACTAAACAACTAAAAGCTTAAATGAGTTTCAAAACCCAGCAACTAAGACATGTTAAGCAAACTTGGAATTGGGGTTTAATTCACCTTGTTGTTATGTCCTGGGGCTCCTCCTCTTTGCTACTGATGACTCCCTGCTGTTTGCTCCTGTGGCTGCTTCACCCTGAGCCTTGTTGGTTTACTCTTAATGTCTGTGTGTGAATTGTGCTGCTGTGTATGAGGTTATATTGTACGGTGCAGTTACTTGGTCTGGTGTATAACATGTAACCGACCTTCTCTGGGCTGAGGTGGCTATTTGCACTGTTCTGTTGAACAGATGGCAGTGCCCTGGTTAAGCTGGGTGTCCATTGGGCTGATTTGAAATTTTAGTAAACTTAAGGGGGTTTTCTGTAAAATTTGCAATGTGGCTGAAATTAGGAAAATCGAGGGACTAAAATGTAACTAGGGCTAATTGGGCCTTTTGAGCCCAGCGCCTAGGTTTTGGGCTGGATTTTCTAAAAGAAAAACTCTTTTCTTTTCTTATTTATTATCTATTTATTCTTATTTTCTCTCTTCTATTTTATTCTATTCCCTCTGGAGCTCGATATCGACCCAGAAAACTACCCGATAGATGGACTCGACCCTAAGATGCTGGATGATGACAAGCACATACAAGGGTGAGCAGCGGCACTTGCTCAGGCTGAGAGGTGGCTGCAAGAAACCCCTGACGGATACTGCACAGGTCTGACAGCAAATTTTCTAAAACAAAACTAAATCCAACGCGTAGACTTAGGTTTCAGCATTGTCAGCATCGTGGCTTCTCTGCTAGCCAGTCACGTGGCCTCTGATTAGTCGACCAGTTTTGTGGTCATTACAAAACTCAATAAGTGGCATCAAATCCGCAATGAGCTGAAATAATCGCTCAAATGTGCATTTTAATCAAATTGAGTCAAAGATTTTGGTTCCACTTTGGACTTGGTGCATAGGACATATGTTTGCATTGATTCTTAGCGTAAGTAATGCATTTCTCTCTCAACATGGTCTTTGTATGTGTCTTTGTGGAAAATTAGCAATTTTAAACCTCAAAGTGTGCATTTCCCATTTGATTGCTTGGATTGCCCCGATTTTGCTTGTTCGAGCTATTTTGTGATTTTTGCAGAAATGTTTTAGTTCATTTCACTCATCTACTATCTTGCTATCTCTAGTTATGGTCACTTTGCATGGATTTAAGTTTATTGACGCTTCATTTCATGGTTTAAGGGCATATTTTGCAAAATTGCTGTTTTTCGTTTTCACCACAGCAACTTTCAAAAATCCAAAAACAATGCTTGATACCCTTTTCAATCTTCATGCTTAATCTAATGGGGAGGGTGCGCTTCCTTGATGATTAATTTGACAAAGGGGGAGAAAAAGAATGCATTTTGGTTGAGGGGGAGTTTTGCTTGTATCTATTTATTTCTTCACTCTTGTGCATTTTCCTGATGGTCATGTGTATTTATTGTTCTTCTCTATTTTGGACCATGTTTTTTAGCTTCATTTTCTATATTCAAAATTCAAATTAATTAAATTCAAAAATTGTCAAATCACTCATCAAGGGGGAGATTGTAAATCCCATGTGATTGTCTAATCTTAAGTGATGTATGTTTTGACATGTTTTGAATTATTTGTGTTTGTTTATGTTGTCATTATGTGTGAACAGTGTTATGTGATGGGTTTGTTTGGTTTTGGTACATGTTGCAGGTATACCGAAGTTATAGTACGCTTGCAGCAAGGATAGGCCATCGGAGTAGTGCTCAGAGAGGAGCCGGAGACTTGACTGGTCCGAGAGATGCCGGAGATACTAGAGACTTGCGGGAACACTCTACATGACTAATCCAAGACCCGGAAATGGCGTTGCACTAAGATTGTTGAAGTAGCTCGAGCCGGTCGAAGTGTGGAGGTTGCCGGTCGGGGTCCGGAACGGGAGAGACTTCCCGGCATGTGGCGAGCTATTCAACACCAAGGTGGACATATGATGGCATTATGGCAAGCACAAGTGGTGCTCATGATGTCCGAGGAATCACCAAGATAGTCTATTGACTCCGTGTAGAAGTTTAGGCAAAAGGTTCTGTTTATAAGCTAATTCTGCACTGATCTAGACTTGTTCTCAGAAAAGTGTTAACAAAAAAGTTGTAGAACTAGATGTTAGCTTTCCAACGTATCCAAGAACATCAAAATCAGAGTTTAGATGATGGAGTTATGACTGTTTTAGTGTCTTCTGTTCAGAAAATGCTGTAATTCTGAAATTGTAAATCCGAAAATTGTAAAAATGATTGTTGAGAGTTGGGCCAAATTGGGCTTCGAGCCCAACCTCCACCAGCTGTTAGTTTAGTCCCACTTTGGTTGTGGAGACTACTCAAAGTGGTGAATAGCTCTATATAAGAAGGGGGAGTGCTAGGGAGAGAACTTGCCCCTTTGAGAGAGAGTTTTTGATTATTGTGTTTAGCCTTTGAAAGTTTTATATTCTTAATCTTTTTGTTGGTTCTTTAATATTTTTAAGTTGTTAAATCTTCTCTCTTTGTCTTGCTTGTTTAAATACTAGCAATTTGTTGGTTATTTAAATACTCGCAATTAAAATACTCGCAATTGATTGTTTAAATACTTGCAACTAATTGTTTCTTGTTTCCTTTTTTATTCTCTTTTTTCCTTTTTTTTTTGGAGATTTTTGAATATCAAGAAAGGTGGTGCTATAATTGGGGATAGCTATATTTGAGATATCCGAGCACCCCTAGCATCTTTATATCTTCTCTTGTTTCTTGTGCTTGCCAACTCCCGAGGCCCTCCTCACGTGACCCATGCGTGACCCTGCGTGGAAAACCTCTGTGGCCTTCCCTGGGACGCGGGAATACTGGTCGCCTGGACGGATCACCGGGGTGCTTGTCACCGGGCCGGTGGCGGCGCCCGGGACGCGGGTGCCTGGGGCGCTTATCGAAGGGCCAATGGCGGCGCCCAGGACGGGGGTGCCCAGGGTGCTTCTCACTGGGCCGGTGGCGGCACCCGGGACGCGGTCACCGGGGCGCTTGTCACCGGGCCCGTGGCGGCGTCCGGGATGCGGGTGCCCGGGGCGCTTATCACCGGGCCGGTGGCGGCGCCCGGGACGGGGTCACCAGGGCGCTTCTCACTGGGCCGATGGTGGCTCCCGGGACAGGGGTGCCCCGGGCGCTTATCATTGGGCTGATGGCGGCGCCTGGGCTGAGGTCACCAGGGTGCTTGTCACCGGGCCCGTGGCGGCGTCTGGGATGCGGGTGCCCGGGACGCTTATCACCAGGCCAGTGGCGGTGCCAGGGACGGGATCACCGGGGCGCTTGTCATCGGGTCGGTGGCGATGCCTAGGATGAGGGTGCCCGAGGCGCTTCTCACCGGGCCGATGGCGGTGCCCGGGTAGGGGGTGCCTAGGGCGCTTATCACTGAGCTGATGGAGGCGCGCGGGAGGGGGTCACCAGGGCGCATGTCACCTGGCCCGTGGCGATGTGAGGGACGCGGGTGCGCGGAGCGCTTATCACCGGGCCGGTGGTGGCGCCCGATACTGGGTCACCAGGGCGCTTGTCATCGGGCCAGTGGTGGCGCCCGGGACAGGGTCACCGGGGTGCTTGTCACCGGGCCAGTGGCGGCGGCCAGGACGGTGGCGTCGTCCGGGACGCGGGTCACCGGATCGCCTCTCACCAGGATCGATCGAGCGAAGATTTCTCCCAACAGGTTCAAAACCGTAGGAGTTGAGATCACTGAATCCTTCCTCTAAATTTATTTGCAAAAGCAAGGGTGAGCACGTTGTCCACACGGTGCTCAACAAGTCTCAATTTAAGAATGCAGGTATATAGATGAGAGGGGATTTCCAAGAGATGGGTTCTTTGGTTTATAGATAACGATAGAATAGATTTTCACTCGAAAGTTTTGAGAAGGGATAGAATCAACCGCGCACAGAATCCATGACCTGGGAGCTCAGAGTATCCGATACTTTTTGTAACTTTGGAAAGGTGTACCACTTTAATCCACCGATCACTCAACTTTCAAGCCGGTACCTCTCAATGCGACTTTTACGCATGTGACAAGGCCGAGATCACACAACAGTTTGCAATCCAAGCATTAACAATTCCCTGCCTGGTAAATAGACATTTCAATCCTTATTACCATTGTGGGTACTCCCCACAGCCAATTCTACCTAGCCTTGGCCTATGGTCCCTCAAGACACATAGCCTGTGGATTCAGTCGCGCACGACTCATAATCCTGGCGTAGGGCGACTTCCTTCAATACTCCTGATTCACTCATTAGCTCACACCGCTCGTGGCCCTCTGTGGCCCACCAGTTTCCTCTCTAGAAACCAGACCGACAACCATTACAGGGAAAAGCTAATATCGAGAAAACTACTATGTTGCGCCCATCCCATACTGGGCAAGTAGTTAGTACGTTTTTCATACTGCATAGAAGTACAACACAAGGTTCTTGTCCTTATGAATCTTTAGTGAGGAGCCATTCACATTCCCGATGTGCACACAACACCAACCATTCAAACCATCCTCACTATCGATTCTAATCACATTTTCTTTCATAAAAGAGGTTTTAAGCACACTTCTCATACACATGACCATTTAGCACCTAACACATATATCCTAAGCATAGCCTTAGCATGATATCCTAGGGTGACAAGGGTGCATCAGATATATGAACATAAGGGGCTTTACAAGGAATTAGGTCATATCTATTCATATTATTTCCATATAGCACTTAATTTGAACATAGAGCATGCATATACTTTAAAACAGAAGTTAACCTAGTTTTCTCAAAATACTGGGAGAGACATGATCAAGGGGTAGAGACTTGCCTTGCAACGCGGGGTCTGATTGCTCTAAGGGATCTTTGAAGACTTCTACTGCCTCTTCTGCTTCTTGCTCTACTCTTGCATACAACAATGAAATGACTCAACACATCGCACTACATAAGCATACAGAAAATACTTGTATATAGTATATAGACATGCATGCAGGCGAGATAATCTGGTAGGGAACGATCTTGAGAGGGAGAAGACACTTGGAGTTGGACTAAAAACACAAGGATTGGCTCGGACACAGCGAATGTCTGCTGGCCGACATTCGGTTCGCAGCCTGACAATGTCAGTAAGTGGCATTGGGTCAATTTGGGGCTCTTGGAAAGTCGAAACAAGATCAAACTTGGGCATCAAGTGCCAAACACAGTGAGGGGGCTGGCTGACAATTTTGTTTTTACAGAAAAGTCCAGAAGTTCAAGGAATTTTGTAGTTAAGTCCCTGGCACAAAGAATTTGAATGCCAGTGCACTGCTGGTTTCTAGGTTTAGCGCGTCTGGACAAACCGCGTGTGCGTTGCTCCGCCAACTTTGTCAAATGGGTAGGTGAGGTCAAGGCAAAGCTGCTGGCGAAGTTAATTGAGCAACGGCGGTGAAACGACAGCGAATGCCAAAGTCGAAGTCGTCGACCGCTGGAATAGAAGATGGGCTACGGTGACAGGGCACAGGGCTTGATGAATCACGAAATTGGTTGAGGGTTTTCTCTCCTGGAACGATGGAGATGGCGTGGGAGAGAGGAATTTGGCTCTGGTAGCGGCTAGAGGCTCGTCGGCGTCACGGCTGGACTTGAAGATGACGATCGCGATGGGCGTCTGCGATTCAGAGCAATGCCAGGAAAGTGGGCTCAGCTACACCATCTACGGGATACAAGGAACGAGTTGGTGTGGTCGGTTTGGTCGAGGACTCGGCGAGGCATGCCAGTGACGTGAGGCATTCACGGCGGCGCGCGTAGAAACGAAGAACTTCAATTACTGGCCGAATTCAAATTTGGTTTAAACAGGCTTGCTAAGAATACTCTAAAGTTCATTTAACTCTACTAACATAAGGGCTAATTTGGATGAAATCAAGCTACATTGCCGGAACAGGGCAAAAGAGTTCCATGGCAATCACCGAGGTTAGGGTCCACTGGAGATCAATTGAATGCTACTAAACAGAGAGATGGGCAGTAGGTACCCACTGGTGAAGTCGGTTTGGAGATTGATACAGTGAATCGAGCTGGCACTGTGCTCCTCCTAGACGGCTCATCAGAGACGAAGAAGAAACGAGAGAGGAACTGGGACTTAGTTGATCTCTGGTGATGTGAAGCTAGCTCTGGGCGAAGGGGCTTAAATAGGTGAGGCTGGCACTCTCTCGTGACTTGAAGCAAATCGGGAAGATACGGGATTGACTAGCGACGGTGGCGATGATCGAGACGGCATGCAATGGTGACGGGACGGCTGCAGTGGGTGCCATGGCTTTGCCAGGGGAAAGGGAATCACGCAAGCTCCTGGCTGGCGCAGAGGCGAAGTGATGGCCGGCCTCGGCATGTCGACGGTGTGGCGGAAAAGTTCTAACGGCTGCAAGCACGCGCGAGCAGAACGATACGGCGCTACTGCTGGTCGTTGGTCGTTGCCATGATGGCTGGTCCTGGCATGACGCGCGTACCACGCACGGGCAAGTCGGACACGATCATTGGTGGAGGCGGACACTGGCCGGTGGTGAAGATCACGGCAGCACCACTGGTCAAAGATCGCTGGTCGGGGTCCTGGTTGAAACAGCTGGGGTCTGGTCGAAAAGGGGCTGGGAAAAGAAGTTAGGACTGAAACATAATTTCTGGAATTTGGTTTTAGGACTGAAATGTAAATCTGGCAAAATACTTGGATTTGGCTTAAACTGATTCACCAGCTAGGCTTACTAAATTCAGCAAGCAGGTTTGCAAGGATAGAAGACACAGTCTGGTATTTTTGATCAGGTTTTGAGCAAAACAAAAACAAAGAACTTAGGGTAATTAGGGTAATTAGAGTGTGGATTTTGTCGAGGCTAAAATCTGAGGTCTAGGATGAGATTTTGAGATTCACTCTGAAGAAGATTTTGTTCAGTAGCAATTGGGAGATATTCCCTGAATCAGATCAAGCTTTGGAGCTGATTTGTTGCTTTTAGCCTTTTCAGGCTTTTGGGAGAATAAGAAAAGGATGAATCTGAAATACTTTTGGATTGAATTGCGAAAATGGTTTGAATGGTGGAATTCTGATGCCAACTTTTTAAATTAAGATAGTGGCATACCCTGGATCACAATTCTAAGATAAAAGATCTAGAACAGGCTAAGGTTTGGGGATTGATCTGGGGTTTCATCTGAGATAGGGTCGAGACATCCGAGAATCCAATGGAGATGCACTAACTGGCATGCTAAAGAGGTAGCAAAATCTGGGGTGTTATATATACCCTAGGTCCATCACACTAGGTGATGTGTTCCATAGAGTGATCAACACGCTCATGAGCACAATTTGATGATTAATAAACAAACTAACATTTTAATAATGCAAAAACAAGTCAAACATCAACTAGCTCAGAGGAGCGGAGAGTAGAGGTGTTTTAATTAAGAGGTGAAATGGAAGTTGCCTACTAGATAGAGAGCAGCATTTGCAACCTTATTTTGTGAAAATTTGTAAAAACATGGTTTAAGTAACTAGAACTGATATCCAGGAGGCTATGTACATAAATCATGCGACTAAATGATCTAAACTAATCTTTTTAATATCACATATACAAGATAAGCATGGTAACAAGGATGTCGAAATTTACACTCAAATTTGCACAAGATTCACAATATGGCTAGTGTGAGCAATTTAAACAAAATTCAAGAAAAATTTCAGCATGACCTCTCTTGTAATTAGTTTGTTGGACAAACAGTTTAATACAAGAGATATATCACAGACATACAATACATAAGCCCACACGGCTAAATAATCAACAATCGCATACACAAGTACAATCATGCACAAATAGTCATAAATCACAACATTTACACAAATATAGAGAATTGAAGCTCATACATACACAAATGCCCGACTTTAGTCTAAAATCATCCGAATTTTTGAAAAAATTTAACCCAAATTTCAGATTTGAATGCACTCCCCCCAAGCTTTAAACATGCATAGTCTCGATGTATACATGAATGCAAAACAGGTTGGGTGGATGCAAGAAAGGAAGTTTCTGCACAATTGGGTAACATGAGGTCTGAGATAGCTCACCGGGTATATGATGAAGATAATATCGTGACGATGAGCCATTCCGAAGATCTCATGCACATGTACAGATGATAGTGTCGTGGTATTGCGAATACCCCGGGAGGTTTTGTGGGAGATCCTAGCGAAGAAAATACGACGCGAGCTGACCAAGTGACCAGTCCTCTCCCATCGAGCAAACACAGCCAATGACACGAAGGTTTATACAGGTTCGGGCCTCAGTGGAGACCCTAGTCCTGTCGGCGTGCTCCCAACCAGAGTTGGCTAGGGGAGCTCTCTGGGCCAAAGGCGGCGCCCTGGGCAAATGGTGGCGCCCGGGACAAGCCACCGAGGGGCCTTGTCCCCGGGCAAACGGCGGTGCCCGGGACAAGCCACCGGGGGGCCTTGTCCCCGGGAAAATGGTAGTGCCCGGGACAAGCCTCCCAAATGGCGGCGCCCGAGACAAGCCACCGGGGGGCCTTGTCTCCGGGCAAATTGAACAACCTCTTACCTGGACTTGATCTCGTGGAGATTTCCCCCAACAGCAGCGCCCCATGCCCTCCGAGGACGATGCTCGAGTTCCCGGAGGGGATGGTTCATGTCACCGGGAAAATTTCTGGGATAAGCCACCGGAGCCGTGACGCTTCGATTCCAGCACCACGCGTTTATTACCGCGCCGTCGTTCATTAAGGCTTTGTCTCGATGGGAGCATGCCTTCCGGCCATAATGGCCGCTCGCGGTTTGAACTGGCGACGTCTCGTTTCGCGCACCCGTCCCTTTGTTTCCAGCATGTGTTTGAATTGAATGGCGCGGATGCACCACGAAGGGCCATGTGGCACCCATCGGGGCCGCGCTTGGCCTCTATAAATAGGGCCTCGGGAAGCTCACTCCTGGAAGCTTCAAACTCCCTTAGCGCCCTTAGCTCTTCCGGTAGCCCTCTCCCGGAAGCTCACTCCTGGAAGCTTAGCCTCTGGAACCCCTAAGCCCCCCTTTTTTCGAGAGCCTAAGCCACTAGAAAAATTAGATGGGACCCAAGGGCCGTGCCAAGGCCGCGAAGGTGCCACCGAAGGAAGTCACTGCGGACTTCCTCTGGGCCTCCGAGTTTACATCCGGGGACCTAGAGTCCCTGGTGGACCGGGGGGTGGTTGTGGACGGGGACGTCCGGATCCTCGCGAAGAAGGACGGAGCCCCCCACCCCAGGCCCGGGGAAGTGGTGGCCTTTGAGGCTTTCCTCAAGGTCGGGCTCCGGCTCTAGTGCATCCATTGCTCCGGGAGTTTTTGAAGGAGTAAGGGGTGGCCTTGAAACACCTGACGCCGAGCGCGTTTATTACCGCTCCGGCTGTTCCGGTATTTCTACGAGCTGGCGGCGAGGAGCTCCCACCTGGTGAAGGGAGGGCCAAAGTCGCCCTTCGGCTCGGTGATGATCCAGTTGCTGCCGTCCTGGGTAGCGGCGTACCCGGTGGCAGCCTCCCGGGACCACTGGGGGGACTGGATCCGGAGGTGGTTCTACCTCCGGGTCCGAGACGACGAGGTGGTGTACTCCTCGAAGTCTCCCTCCTACAACCGGTCGTCCGCTCTCAAGCCCCCACTGTGGACCGAGGAGGAGCTGAAGCTCCTCAGCAAGGTCGTGGGCTCTCGGGGCGTCCGCTCGATGAGGGACGCCACCGAGGAGCTGACGCTGCTGAAGATCTCCCCCTTCTCACACGGGAGAAGGGGGATCGGGATGTGCCCGGCCCAGCAGCCCCCGCAAAAGCCGGTGACCCGACGTAAGCTCCCGGTTACTTTGCTCGTTTTCTTTTCACGTATTTTTCTAACTCTTACCTTTTGCAGTCCGGTCGTAGCCGGCCGCCCGGGAGAAGGCGGAAAACCTCCTCGGGAGGTACTACGCCATGAGCACGAGCGCATCATGCGCGTCATGGGGGAGGGCCCTCCCCGGAACCTGGTGGCCGAGGCCTTCGGGCTGAGGCTACCTGCGAGAACGCCCCTCCCCACCCCCAGATCACATAAGAGGGGGAAGGAGACCACCGGGGTCTCTGACCCAAAGCGGGCCAAGGCTCAAAGCCCCCGGTCCATCGATGACACTGGGCTCCACGCCCGTGAAGGCCCGGGATGCTGCCCCAGGGTTAGGGCGCGCGCGAGCACCTCCCTGACAGGAAGCGACACCACCTCCCGTAGAGAACCCCGGAGAGGCTCGGGGGAAGGGACCAGCCAACGACGGGGGGGGGGGGGGGGGGGGGGGGGGCGTCCGATTCGGCGGATTTCGCCCCCTCGGCACCTTCGGCGATGTTGGGGGAAATCTCCGCGGCGCTAAGTCCAGGTAAGTCGTGTCACATTGGCCCGAGGAGGTGGCTTCCGGCCTCTCCCCGGGCGCCGCATTTTGGCTCCTGGGACCTACCCTCCGGCGCCGTCCCGGCCGCCGCCATTCGTCCGGAGACGTGGTCTCCGGCCTCTCCCTGGGCGCCGCCATTTGGCTCTCTGGACCTGGCCTCCAGCGCCGTCCCGGGCGCCGCCATTGGCCCGGGGAGGTGGCCTCCGGCCTCTACCCGGGTGCCGCCTTTTGGCTACCCGGACCTGGCCTCCGGCCTCTCCCCGGGAGCCGCCTTTTGGCTCCCCGGACCTGGCCTCCGGCGCCGTCCCGGGCGCCGCCATTTGCCCGGGGAGGCTATAAATAGCCCTTGTACTCCTCTGTTGTAAAGGATCGAATCACTTTTATTGGAATAGCTAAACTCACAGGCATGCTCCAGAAGCCTCTCCCCCGGAGAGAGCCTCCCCAGCCGACTCCGGTCGGGAGCGCGTCGACAGGACTAGGGCCCCCACCGGGACCCAAACCTGTATAAATCCTCGTGTCTTTTCTTGTGCTTGTCCGGCGGGGGAGGACCGGTCATCCGGTCAACCCGCGCCCGGTAATCTTCGCTAGGATCATTCTCAAAACCTGCCGGGGTATTCGCAATACCACGACAGTTGGCGCCGTCCGTGGGGACTCGTGACAAGACGCCATGGCTCCCCCAAGAACAAGGGCTCGCACCCTTCCCGGCGACGCCGGTCTCGGAGATCCGGCGCCGCCCGTCGGGGACACTTCTGTCCCGGCGCTTCCGCCCGGAGGCGACCTGGCCCAGGTACCACCTCCCTCTTTCCCTCTTAACTTAGGTGCTTCCACCTCCAGGTCGTTCCCGGTGACCGCGGGGACCTCAGCCGGGACTAGCCTCCCCCCGACGGCTCCCCCGGCTCCCCGGGACGCCCTGCTTGAGGCTCTACTGGAGGGCCAGCTCCGCGCCCAGCGCTCAATGGATGAGCTGCTCAGCGTGTTGGCGCGGCCTCCAGCCCCCACATTTACGTCGCCCCCGTACTCGGGGACTATGCCCCCGTTTATGGGTTACCCGATGGCCCCTCCGGCCCCCGGGGGTCTGTCCGCCCCGTGTGATCCTGCCGGGGGGTTCCCTCCCCCTGCTGGATATACGTCCGGACCCTTCCCGGCACCCGGGCCCGTCCCGGTGCCGGGAGGTTACTTCATGCCAGGGCCCTTCGTGGCACCCGGGGGGTACCCCATCCCAGGCCTATTCCCGGGGCTGGGGGCCCATTTCATGCCGGGGGTTTTCCCTACGCCGGGAGCCAGTCCCGCCCCTCGCGTCGCGTTTACCGCACCGGGGGCGGTCGACAGAGCAGCTCCCGTGCCTCAGCGGACTTCCCCCCGCATCGGCTCCCCGGTCCCGGACGTCGCCGCGGGGGCTCCCCCCTCGCCGGTTCCGGATGCTATAGGGGCTTCCCCCTTTCCGGTTCCGGTCGTGGCCACTGGGGCCCCCTCCACTTCGCATCCAAACATCGCTGCGGGCGCCCCCTCCCCAGTTCCGGACGATACAGGGGCTTCCCCCTTTCCGGTCCCAGGGGTCTTCGCATGGGGCTCCCCCCATCCGGCCCCGTAGCCTCCGGGCCAGCAGCTACAGTGCGCGAGCTCCCTCCCCAGGCGAAATAGGTCTGTTTCTCCCAGGGGGAGGTCGAGCGAACGCATTCACCCAAGCGCGGGGAAGAACTTCCCCTGGGCCGTTGTCGCGGGGAGCCCCGCTCTCGCGCCGGTCGGGGGAAGAGACCCGCCGAAGAGCCAGCCTCCCCGGAGGAGAGTCCGGACGTCCGGGAAATCAGCCCCGGCCCGGAAGAGAAACGTCGTCACTGCCACTCCGGCGGACCTCTTGGGCCGCTCCCAGATTCCGATAACGAGGGGGCGTCCCCCGTTAAAGAAGACAGTGACCGGGGTCCCCCCCGGGAAGTACAGGGGGCTAACCAGCCTCTGTGTCGAAGACTCAGCAGCATCCGTTGGCCACGGCCCTATCGCCCCCCGCACATCGAAAACTATAATGGTGAGGCAGACCCTTATGAGTTCGTGCAAGTTTACTCTACAGCCATCTCCGCGGCGGGGGGGGGGGGGGGGGGGGAGACGAGACTATTCAATGTAACGTCTTCCCCCTCTACCTCACCGGCATTGCCCGGTCCTGGTTCTACAACCTGAAGGCGGGCTCCATCAAGTCTTTCTCGCAGCTCAAGCGGAAGTTCTGTGCCAACTTCCAGGGGAACTACGTGCGTCCCCTGGACTCCTCGCAGCTGTACACCGTCTGTCAGAGGACCGGGGAAACCATCAGAAGCTTCTTCAAGCGTTTCGCCCAAGTGAAAAGCAAAGTGGCCCACGTCCCGGACTCTACAGTCATCGAAGCCTGCAAAAGTGGCATCCTCCCGGGGGAACTCCACCGAAGGCTCTCCCGGAGCTGCCCCTCTTCTGCCGATGAGCTCTTCAACGTACTCGAAAAGTACGCTCGGGCGGAGGAAGATGACATTTGGAAGAAGACCCAGGGGGCTCCCGCCCCCGCCGACCGGGGGGCCAGGGATCCCCTCAAGCGCCCTAGGCAGGGGGGGCGTAACGAGCCACGGCCTCGGGACACCTTTGTCCTCGAGGGCGGGGGCGGCTCGTGCGACCCCCCAAGGGGCAACCGCCCCTTCCCCAAACCGAAGGGCCATGGGGGAGGACAGTCTTCGCGCGGCCGGGAAGGCCCCGCGGGGAGAAGGCGGGAAGGACCGTGGTGCAGCTTCCACAGGTCCAGTACCCACGCTACCCGAGACTGTAGCCTGCTGCTGCAGCACTTCACGGACTTCCTCGACCAACGCGGGTAGGGGGGGACTCCGGCCTCCTTGCTCCCTCGGCCAACTGTTCCGGCCCTTCCCGCTCCCGCGGGGGGTCAGCAAACGCAGGAGGGGGAGCCTTCAGAAGCTCTCCCCTTTCAAACTTCGCAGCGGCACATCAACGTCATCATGGGAGGATCCGCCTCCGGGCGGGACTCTAAGCGCCAGCGTAAGGAGTACGCGTGCGAGGTCAAGGTTGTGGGGGTGCTACACGCGTCCCCGCCACCTAAGTGGTCGAACGTCCCCCTCACCTTCACGGCGGAAGACGCGCAAGGGGTTCGCTTCCCCCACGATGACGCGCTTATTGTCTCCGCGACCATCTACAACTGCCACCTGGCCCGCATTCTCGTGGACGGCGGAAGCTCCGTTGACGTCCTATTCCTTAAAGCCTTCAAAGAAATGCAGGTCGATGAGAAGCTCCTGCAGCCCGCGGCAGGGCCCCTGCAAGGTTTCGTCCTGGGGAAGGCAATCCACCCCGTGGGCAAGGTAGATCTTCCTATGGCATTCGGCATCCCGGAGAACTACCGGACCGAGCTGGTCCGCTTCGACGTAGTGGGCCTCCCCTCCTCCTACAATGCGATAATGGGGAGGACCACAATCAACCGGCTGGGGGCTGCCACCCATCAAAACTACCTCTGCATGAAGATCCGGGGAGACCAAGACATGGCTCGTGCTCTATACGAGCGCGCTGCGGCCACAATCGGAAGCGTCAACCTCATAAAGGCGCCCGGGGGGAGGCTTCTCCCCCGGAACTAGATGTCGCTGCGCCACCGCCCGGGAGGCCCCTCCTCAAGCCGCGTCCGAAAGGGGGCCTCCGGAAGGTCCTGCTGTCCCCGGGTGACGAAGACAAAACCGTCCGGATTGGGGCGGAGCTCCCTGAGGAGCATGCAGCGCAACTTGCGGCCTTTCTGCGCGAAAACTCCGATGTTTTTGCGTGGAAGCCTTCGGACATGCGGGGCGTCGCCCGGAGGTCATTGAGCACAAGCTCGCAGTGGCCCCCGGTCACCCCCCGGTCAAACATAAGTTGCAGAAACTCTCCCTCGAGCGCCAAGAAGCAATCAAGGTGGAGATCACCTGGCTCCGAGAGGCGGGGTTCATTCGGGAGGTCCTGCACCCCGAGTGGCTCGCGAACCCCGTCCTCGTCAAGAAGTCAACCGGCAGGTGGCGGATGTGCGTGGACTTCACCGACCTTAACCGCGCCTGCCCCAAAGACAACTTCCCGCTCCCGCGGATTGATCGGCTCGTCGACTCCACTACGGGGTGCGAGCTCATAAGCTTCCTAGACGCCTACTCAGGCTCCCATCAAGTCCGGATGGCGGAAGGGGACGAGGAAAAGACGAGTTTCATAACTCCCCTCGGAACCTTCTGCTACGTCCATATGCCCTTCGGGCTCAAGAACGCAGGGGCGACCTTCCAGCGCCTCATGACGCTGGTCTTCAAAGATCAAGTCGGCCGCAACGTCGAAGTCTACGTAGATGATGCGGTCGTCAAGAGTCTCGCGTAGCCTCCCACATCGACGACCTGGCCGAAACCTTCCGCAACCTCCGCACGTTCGGGCTCAAACTCAACCCGGAGAAGTGCGCCTTCGGGGTGCACGGGGGGAAGGTCCTAGGTTTCCTCGTGTCCCAGCAGGGCATTGAGGCAAACCCCGAGAAGATCCGGGCTTTCCTAGATATGCCCCTGCAGCGCTCCGTCAAGGATGTCCAGCGGCTCTCCGGCCGCCTAGCCGTGCTAAGCCGCTTCGTCTCCCATTCAAGATCCTCCGAGGGCTCGAGGGGTTCCGCTGGACCCCTGAGGCCCAGGAAGCCATCAACGACCTCAAGAAGTACCTCACGAGACCTCCAATGCTCGTGAGCCCGTCTCCAGAAGAGCCCTTGCTCCTCTACCTCGCCGTGACCCCTGTCGCCGTCAGCGCGGTCTTGGTGAAGGAGCAAGGGTGGCAGCAGTGTCCCGTGTACTACGTGAGTGAGGCCCTCCAAGGGGCCAAAACTCGGTACACGGAGATGGACAAAATCTGCTACGCCCTCCCATGGCGTCCAGGAAGCTTCAGCATTACTTCCTGGGGCACCCCATCACCGTCCCGTCGTCCCTCCCTCTCGGGGAGGTACTGCGGAACAAAGAAGCCACCGGCTGGATCAGGAAGTGGGGGGCCGAGCTCACCCCCTTCTCCCTGTCCATTATCGGCCGCTTAGCCATCAAGTCGCAGGTCCTCGCCGACTTCGTCGCAGAGTGGACTCCCGCCTCTAGGTCCGGGGACGAAGATCTCCCTGTGCCGCCCCGATGCAGTGATCATTGGACCCTCATGTTCGATGGGTCGCTGTGTCTCACCGGGGCTGGTGCGGGAGTAGTCCTCCGGAGCCCCGAGGGGAAGGAACTCGAGTACGCCGCGTGGCTCGAGTTCCCCGCAACCAACAACGTCGCCGAATACGAGGCTTTGCTCCTCGGGATGCGCCTCGCGCGCTCCCTGGGGATCCGGCGCCTCCTAGTCAAGGGAGATTCTCAGCTCGTACTTTGCCAAATGAACAAGTCTTACCTGTGCCATGACGCAAACTTAAGTCTTTATTTGCAGGAAGTGCGAAAGATGGAGAGGCATTTCGACGGCCTCGAGGCCCGGCATATCCCGCGGAGGGACAATGACCGGGCCGACGCCTTGGCCCGGGCGGCGAGCGCCCGGGAATCGCTCCCCAAGGGGGCTTTTCTGGAAATCATCACGAAGCCCTCGGTGGCCTCCCCGGACATGGGCGACGAGCCTCATGTCCCGGAGGTCGCCGAGATCACCCGGACTCTGTCTTGGATGGACCCCCTCATCTCCTTCATCAAGGGGGATGGGGACCCTTCTAGTAAGACCGAGGCTAAACGCCTCCGGGCTAAAGCCCGGGCATATCTCCTGCTGGAGGGGAGGCTCTACAAGCGGGGGGCTTCCGCCCTCCTGCGCTGCCTCCCCTAGCCGAAAGGACTTCAACTTCTTGAAGACATCCACGCGGGAAGCTGTGGCTCTCACCTAGCCCCGCGTGCCATCGCGGCCAAGGCCCTCCGACAGGGTTTCTACTGGCCCACGGTCATGCGCGACACACGAGACCTTGTCTCCGCGTACGAAGCATGCCAGAAGATGGCCAAGGGCTCGAACCTCCCCCCTATAGCGCTGCAGACAATCCCCATCACTTGGCCCTTCGTGCGCTGGGGGATGGACCTCTTAGGGCCCTTCCCCCCAGCGCCCGAAGGATACAAGTATGCGGTAGTCGCGGTCGACTATTTTACAAAGTGGGTTGAGGCGGAGCCTTTGGCCAGCATCACGTCCCGGGCCGTTCAGCCGTTTTTCTGGAAAAATGTTGTATGTCGTTTTGGTGTCCCCCGGGAAATCACCGTGGACAACAGGACCCAATTCGACTCGGCTTATTTCCGGGAATTCTGCGAAGGCCTGGGGCTTGTCATCCACTTTGCCTCAGTGGCCCATCCCCGGAGCAATGGGGCTGTCGAGAGGGTCAACGGCGTGATCCTACAGGGGTTGCGCCGAAGACTCGAGCAAACCTCTTCTAAGCGGGGCGCATGGGCAGAGGAGCTCCCTAGCATCCTCTGCTCCATGCGCACGACCCCGTCCCGGGCGACGGGGCGTACTCCCTTCTCCTTGGTCTACGGGGCGGAGGCAGTCCTCCCCCCGGAGATCGGCCTCCGGTCACTGCGGGTCGAGCTCCTGGAGGGAGCCACGCCCGCAGCATACCAGGCCAACGAGGCCAACCAGCGCCTGGAGATCGACCTCATGGAGGAGGAACGCGACCGAGTGCTCCTCCGCCATGCCATCTACGAGCAAGAGATGGCGCGCGCATACAACCAGCGTGTGCGCGAGAGAGCTTTCCGCCTCGGGGACCTTGTCCTCAAGCGCGTCACAGACCCCCAAGCCCAGGGGAAGCTCTCCCCCAAGTGGGAGGGCCCCTACAGGATCTCCGCGGTCCTGGGCTCAGGGGCTTATAAGCTCTCCAACCTTCAAGAGCAGGAGCTGAAGCACACATGGAACTTGCGTTTTCTTCGCAAGTTCTATGTTTAGCCTTACGGGCCTGCCCCCTCCCCCAGAGCGTTCACGCCGGAGGGGGAGGAGGGACACTGTATTTTTCTCCCCTTTCACGACTTCGCAGGGGGAGGCCCTGTACTTCATTTTACTAGCAATACATAGGTCTTGCTTTTCAACTGTCTCATTGCAGGTTCTACTTATTACCGCCCCTAGCGGCGACGCCCCTCCCTGCGAGGACGCCCTCCCAGTGAGGATGCCCTCCCCGCGAGGAAGCCCTCCCTGTGAGGATGCCCTCCCCGCGAGGAAGTGGGCCAGGCCCAGCAAGTCCCTCCTGTAGGGCGGCTTACGATCAGCCCTCGTGGACTGAGGGTGTAAGCAGCAACCCGGTCACAGTGGCTGCAGTAACGAGTCACTTTGGGAGACTAGTCCCCTGCCCAAACACTCAAGACCCGTCTTCGGGCACTTCCTCCTCCGGGAGTAGACGCTCTCCCCAGTGGGACGTCTAATGGCCTTCTTGGATCTATCTTCCTTCTACGGGAGTCGACGTTCGACGCTCTCCCCAGTGGGACGTCTAATGGCATTCTTGGATATTTGGTCCCCGGCGACCGGATGAATGCCTCCCGGAGACCCTATTCCCGGCTCCCCGTTCTCACGGCGACCGGACGATTGTCTCCCAGGAAGCTCGACTCCGGAAATCTCATCGGGTCTTTCTTGGATGTTTCTCCCACAAGAGGCCTTATTCCCGGCTCCCCGTCCTCACGGCGACCGGATGATTGTCTCCCGGAAGGTCTTTTCCCAAGAAACCTCTTCTAAATTTTTTCTAAGAAAAATTCCTATGCTGCAGGTCACGCCCACCCCGGGGCCCTTGTTAGCCCCACAGCGCGCGGAGCTACCCTCCGGCCCGCTGTGGGCGGGGGGGATAAGGAACCCACGGGTGTCAACTGCACCGCCTACGAGCAAACATAGCTTATTTCTGAGAAAAGGAGTCGTCCGGACCATCCAAGAAGAAAAAGTGAAAAGACAACAAGAGAAGTAAACAAACATCTTCCCCCTCCGGTGGGCTTCGGAAACGGTACAACCCGGGTTCTAACCCGGGGGATTCTCTACGTCCTAAGGCTCCTACGCCTAATACTCTCGGAGGCGCTCCGCTAGTTCCCGGGCCAAGTCCCGGTACAATGCGCGCACGCGGCGCTAAGCGTCCCGGAGCACATCTTCGGGCCAATATTCGTACCCCACGGGTGGAAGTATCCGGAGGGGAGGAACCATCTGGATCCCCAGACGCGGGGGGGTTAATTCGGCACGATGATTGTCAAAATTGTCCAAGTGCCACTCCGGATGCCACCTCAGCCGGATCGGCTCCCGGACGCTGTCCCCGCCGCGCTTCCCGGAGACAAGGCTTAGCAAGATTAAAGCCGCTTGGGCGTCCTCGGGGAGCCCCTCCCGGACCTTCTCCCGGGAGCAACCTCCCTGGAACCCTGGTAACAATGCATTCAATTCAAAGACTTAGAAAAAATTCTAACTCCATTGCATTCAAAATGTTTTTGTACAAGTGTCCGGGGCTACTTCTAAGAAGCTACCGGGATCAAAAGTCCTAAGAAAATAAAAGGGCCCTAACTAAGACCCGGGGGGAGGCTCATACATGTTCATTGGCGTCCTCCCCCTGGGGGGTTTCCTCCGAGGCCGGGGCCGGAGCGTCTACCACCGGAGGCGCCGGTGCCAGGAATCTCGCCTGGATGATCCGGTCATAGAAGCCCCCGGCGAGCTGCTCCACCTCCCGGCGTGAAGGCTCGAAGAACTCGGGGAAGCTCCGAGGGATGCGGCCCCCGATCGCCCGGGCGCCCACTCCTCGGTGCTCGACGAGCCCGGCCACGGCCGCAACGACGGGAATCGCCCGACCCCGAGCCCGAGCGTCAGCCGCCTCCGGGATGACGGAGACCTGCGTATTGAGAAAACGCACGGCCTCCGTGAGGGTCGCCGGGGGCACCTCCGAGCTGCTCCCAGAGCCTAGGCTTACGCCAGGGCTCTCGAGGGCCGAACAGACGGAGCGGCCCGCGTCCGCCACCGCCCGGACGCTCGATACCTCGAGCTCCCGGAAAGCCTCCCTCCTCGCCTTCGCCTCCTCTCGGAGGCGGCCATTCACCGCCTCAGAGACATGAACTTGGGCCCGGACCCGGGCCAGCTCCTGGAGAGCTTCGTCCCGCTGGCCCAGGAAGGAGGCGGCCCTGTCCTCCACGTCCTTGAGCAGCCGGATGACGCGCTGCTCGACGCCCCAGGTAATCGCCGCCCCCTATAAAATTCCAGAGTTAGAAAATTTTTTGGCTGTAGGAGCCAAAGGAAAGCGATAGTTGCTTCGGGTGAATACGTGGGCTTCGAGAGACCGGAGCTCCGCGAAGCGATCGTGGAGCGTCCCTCCGGTAACGAAGGCCTGGACCTTCGGGGTCTGCAGGCCTTCCGTGTAGCGTTCAACCTCCCCTGCGGAAAGCAAGGGGGTCTCCCGCCCGGCGCTGGTCCGGCCGCGGCCGGTAGCGGGTTCCCGAACCTGGGCGCCCGGCGCGACCTCGGTCGGGGTGGCGGTCGTCGTCGTCCTCGTTGTGGAGGTGCCCTCCGAGGAGGTGGCCGAGGAAGTCCCAGAAGGGGTCCCTCACCGGGGGGCGACCATCAGACCCTTCCCCTTCCCGGGCCAGAGGGCCCCCGGGGCCCCCACTTCCGGCGGGACCTCGTAGACCGAGGGGCTCCCTCCCTCGTCCACCGGCCATTCCATCCGCGGAGGCGAGGCCTCCGCGAACCTCACCTCCAGTTTCTCCGGCTCCAAGGGGGCCGGGGGTGGTGGCGGGGCCGCTACCGATGGCGGCGACGGGGCGTAGTTCGCCGAGTCGGAGGCCGCCCCGTTCGCGGCCGGTTCCTTCCCCCGAGCCTCAACGGGGCTCTTCGGGGGAGGGGGTGTTGTCTCCTTCCGTGCTGGCGCCCGGGCGAGCTCGGTCCCGGGGGTCTCGTCCCGGGGCTTCGCCGGAGTCGCCGCCGGCGTCATCGACGGGCCGGGGGTCTTTTGGACTCTAGCCTTCTTAGGCTCAGAGCCCCCGGCCGCGTCCTTCCCCCGCTTATGCGATCCGGGGGTGGGGAGGGGCTTCCTCTCCGGGAGCTTCAGCCCGTAGGCCTCAGCCACCAGGTTTCGGGGAGGACCCTCCCCCACGAGGCGCACGACGCGCTCGTGCTCATCGGCGAAGTACCTCCCGAGGAGGTTCTCCGCCTTCTCCCGCGCCGCGGGGTACGGCCGGACTACAAGAGGTAAAGAGTTAGTCAAATTTTCGAAAATTTGTAAATGCTATGCAGCAGGTTACCGGGACTTACGTCGGGTCACCGGCTTGACCGGAGGCCGCTACTCCGGGCCCATGCCGGTCCCCCTCCTCCCACGGGCAAAGGGGGAGATCCTCAGGAGCATCATCTCCTCGGCGGTGTCCCACATAGAGCGGGTCTTCCGGGAGATGATCACCTTGCCGAGGAGCTCGAGCTCCTCGTCCGTACACACCAGAGGCTTCGGCGCGGACGACCGGTTGTAAGAGGCAGGCTCTGGGGCGTACGTCACCCCGTCGTCCCGGACCCGGAGGTAGAACCACCTCCGGACCCAATCGCCCCAATGGTCCCGGGAGGCTGCCGCCGGGTAGTCGGCCACCCGGGACGGCAGCATCTGCACCATCACCGAGCCGAAGGGGGACTTGGGTCCCCCTTCACCAAGTGGGAGCTCCCCGCCGCCGGTTCGTAGAAGTACCGGAAGACGCGTAGGGTGGGCTCCCTCCCGGTCGCCGTCTCGAAAATCCAGATGAAGATGCCCATCCGGACGAGGGCGTTCGGCGTGAGGTGGTTGAGCGCCAGCCCGTACTCCTTCAGAAACTCCCGGAGCATGGGATGCACCGGGAACCGGAGCCCCGCCTCCTGGAAGGCCTCGAAGGCCACGACCTCTCCGGGCCTGGGGCGGGGGGCTCCGTCTTTCCTCACGGGGACTCGGATGTCCCCGTCCGCGACGACGCCGCGCTCGACCATGGACTTGGCGTCCTCGGCCGTAAACTCGGACGCCCAGAGAAAGTCCGGATTGACTTCCTCCGGGGGCACCTCGGTCATCTTCGCTCGACCTTTCGGTGCCATCAGGTTTGTTTTTTCGGTGGTTTAACTTTTCAGAAGGCTGCGGCTAAAGGCACCGGACGCTCGCTACCGGGCGCAAGTGACCGGAGAGAGCTACCGGGAGAGCAAAAATCGCTAAGGCTGTGAAAGTTTGGAATGAACTTCCGGGCCCCCTAAGGCCCTATTTATAGGGACGACACGAGGTCTAGATGGGCGCCACGTGGCACCCCGTGGAGCAATCTGGACCGTTGAAGTTCAAACCATGCGCGGGAAACGAAGGGATGGGCACGCGAATCGAGGCACCGGTTCGAACCGCGAGCGCATTTATGACGAAACGGCGCGGCCATAAGTGTCCGGCACGGAAACCGAAGCGTTACGACTCCAGTGGCTTGCTCCGGAGATTTTCCCGGTGACGTGTACCATACCCACCGGGGACTCGAGCATCGTCCCCGGGGGGCATGGGGGCCTGCTGTTGGGGGAAATCACCGCGGCGCTAAGTCCAGGTAAGTCGTGTCACATTGGCCCGGGGAGGTGGCCTCCAGCCTCTCCCCGGACGCCACCTTTTGGCTCTCGGGACCTGCCCTCCGGCGCCGTCCCAGGCGCTGCCATTGGCCCGGGGAGGTGCCCTCCGGCCTCTCCACGGGCGCTGCCTTTTGGCTCCCGGGACTAGACCTCCGGCGCCGTCCCGGGCGCCACCATTTGCCCGGGGACGTGGCCCCCAGCCTCTCCCCGGGCGCCGCCTTTTGGCTCCCGGGACTAGACCTCCGGCGCCGTCCCGGGCGCCGCCATTCGCCCGGGGACGTGGTCTCTGGCCTCTCCCCGGGCGCCGCCATTTGGCTCCCGGGACCTGGCCTCCGGCGCCGTCCCGGGCACCGCCATTGGCCCGGGGAGGTGGCCTCCGGCCTCTACCCGGGCGCCGACTTTTGGCTCCCCGGACCTGGCCTCCGGCGCCGTCCCGGGCACCGCCATTTGCCCAGGGACGTGGCCCCCGGCCTCTCCCCGGGTGCCGCCTTTTGGCTCCCGGGACCAGACCCCCAGTGCCGTCCCGGGCGCCGCCATTCGCCCGGGGACGTGGTCTCCGGCCTCTTCCCGGGCGCCGCCTTTTGGCCCCCGGGATCGGGCCTCCAGCGCTGGTCCCGGGCGCCGCCTTTTGCCTCCTGGGATCCGGCCTCCACCGCCGGTCCCGGGAGCCACCTTTGGTCCGGAGACTTGGCCTCCGGCGCATGTCCCAGGCCTCATCGCCCTTCTAAAGGTAAAGTCTCGAGTTGATTTGTCACGTGCAGGTCACGCGAGGAGCGCCTCGGGAATCAGCAACCACCTGTCAAGCATCCAAGACGTTTGACAGGAGAAGGACGTTCCTACCCCTCGATCTGACGGTAGCGTCCGGGGTAGTTTAGACTTTTTGCTTCTTTTTGGGGCTATAAATAGCCCTTGTACCCCTCTGTTGTAAAGGATCGAATCACTTTTATTGGAATAACTAAACTCACAGGCGTGCTCCGGAAGCCTCTCCCCCGGAGAGAGCCTCCCCAGCCGACTCCGGTCGGGAGCGCGTCGACAGGACTAGGGCCCCCACTGGGACCCGAACCTATATAAATCCTCGTGTCTTTTCTTGTGCTTGTCCGGCGGGGGAGGACCGGTCATCCGGTCAACCCGCGCCGCGTAATCTTCGCTAGGATCATTCTCAAAACCTGCCGGGGTATTCGCAATACCACGACAGGCGATAGCTCTCCCGGCGGTCCCGACGCTACCGGAGCCAGAGAGTCCGGAGGTTCAATTCGCGGAGGCCTCCCCTCCGCGCGTTGAATGGTTGGTAGACGAGGGGGGAAGCCCCTCGGTCTATGAGGCTCCCCCGGCGACGGCGGTCCTGGGGGCCCCACAGCCTGGAAAGGGGAAGGGGCTCCTGATCCCCCCCGGGGAGGGACCCCCTCCGAAAGCTCGTCACCCTCCTCCTCTTCGGCGGCCACTTCCTCGGCGGCTAGGACGCCAGCCACTGCCACCCCAGTCCACATCACCCCCGCATCTTTTTCAAGGGGGCCCGCCGTTGGTCACGACGGGACCGGCACCGGGAGGGAGACCCCCTGCTGTCCGCGGGGGAGGTTGACCGGTACGCGGAGAGCTTGCAGACCCGGAAGGTCCAAGACTATGTCTCTCAAGGGATGCTCCGCGAGCGCTTCGGGGAGATTCAATCCCTCCAGATCCAGGTCCTTTCTTGAGCCAGTGGATGGTTTCCTTCGGTGCACCCGACTTGAATTTTTTCTAACTCTTGCGCTTGTAGGGGTCAGCCATCACCTGGGGGATCAAAGCGCACTTCAGCCAGGTGCTGAAGGACATAGAGGAGAAGGCCGCCGCCTATCTGGAGCAGTGGGATGATGCCCTCCTGGAGCTAGCCAGGGTCTGGGCCCAAATCCACGCCTCCGAGACCGCCAACGACCGGCTCTAGAGGGAGGCGAAGGCAAAGGAGGACACCCTTCGGGAGGTCGAGAGCTCCAGCGTCCGGGAGGTGACGGACGCGGGCCGCTCCGTTCGCTTAGCCCTCGAGGGGCTTGGAGTGAGCCTGGGCTCGGGGAGCAGCTCCGAGGTGGCCCGGGCGACGCTCACGAAAGCTGGGCGTTTTCTCAACGCACAAGTCTCCGTGATCCCGAAGGCCGCTAATGCCTGGGCGCGAGGCTGGGTGATCCCGGTGGTGGCCGCCGCGGCTGGGCTAGTGGAGCACCGGGGGGTGGGCGCCTGGGCGATCGGGGACCGAATCCCCCGGAGCTTCCCGGAGTTCTTCGAGCCATCTAGGCGAGAAGTGGAGCAGCTCCCGGTGGCTTCTATGACCGGATAATCCGGGTACGATTCCCGGCGCCGGCACCTCTGGGAGCGGATGCTGGGGCTCTGGCGGGAGCCCCCCAGGGGGAGGACGCCAACGAACAAGTATGAGCCTCCCCCCGGGCCTTTAGATAGGACCTTTTTTGTTTTTAGGCTTTTGCTTCCGGTAGCTTCTTAGAGGAAGCCCTGAACACTTGTTCAAAGATATTTCTGATGCAATAGAAATTGGATTTTTTGCTAAGTCTTTGAATGAAATGTACCAGGTTTTCCGGGAGGTTACTCCCAGGCGAAGGTCCCGAAGAAACTCTACGGGGGTGAGGCCTTTGAGGCCCGGCGACTGTCACCCGGGGGATGCCCAGGCCGCCTTTATTTTGTTAAGTCTCTTCTCCGGGGGACGCAACGGGGGTGCTTCCCAGGAGCCGATCCAGTTGCGGTGCATCCAGAGTGGCACCTGGACAACTTCGACAATCACCGCGCTGAACTATCCCCTCCGCGACTGGGGTCCCGGAGGGTTCCCCCGCTTCGAATACTTCCACCAGCGGGCTACGAATATTGGCCCGAAGACCTACTCCGGGAGGCCCAGCGTCGCATACGCGGCTTGTACCGGGACCTGGCCCGGGAAATATCAGACGGCCTCCGGGATTATTAGAAGTAGGAACTTTCTGGGTTACACCCCGGGTTGTATCATGTTTGATGTAATGATGCCCACCGGAGGGGAAAGATGTCCTTCGGTTCAATGGTTTTCAATAAAGCTGAGTTTGCTCGTGCACTTTGATTTCTTTGATAAAGCTAAGTTTGCTTGTGTACTTTGAATTCTTAGATGGTCTGGAACGGGGTGATTCCCAGGTGTTCTTTATCCCCCCCCTCCACAGCAGGTTGGAGGGTAGCTCCGCGTGCTGTGGGGGTGACAAAGCTCCCGGGGTAAGGACCCTTCGCTTAAGAATTCAAGTTTTCCCAAGGCTATAAAAATTTCAGGGGACGATTTTTCGAAAGCCCCGGTGGGATCCTCCGGTCGCCGTAAAAATGGGGAGCCGAGAACGAGATCTCCGAGAAAGAACATCGAGGAAAATCCAAGGCGAAATTCCCGAGGATAATTTTTCCGGGAGACAACCGTCCGGTCGCCGTGCAAACGGGAAGCCGGGAACAAGGTCTCCGAGAAAGAATATCCGAGAATTCCGTCTCACTAAGGAGATAACTGACTCCCGGAGGAGGATGTGCCCGATGACGGGTCTGAGTGTTTGGGTAGGGGACTAGTCTCCCAAATTGACTCGTTACCGCGGTCCTTGAGGACTGGGTTGCCGCTTACACCCTCAATCCACGAGGGGTGATCGTAAGCCACCCTATGGGAGTGGGACTCCCGTTGTAGGGACTTGTTGGGTCGTGATAGCCCACTTCCTCGCGGGGAGGGCATCCTCACGGGGAGGGCATCACCATGAGAGATGGTAATGTAAAGACCTGTATTGAGACAGAGTTGAAGAAAAAACCAGTTGTATTGATAATGAACCGAAGTACAACGCCTCCCCCCATGAAATCGCGACAGGGGAGGGAATGGTGAGTACAATGTCCCCCCTCCCCCTCCGGCATAATCGCTCCGGGGGAGGGGACGAGCCCGTAGGCTAGACGTAGAACTTGCGAAGTAAACGCACGTTCCACGTGTGCTTCAGCTCCTGCTCTTGAAGGTTGGAGAGCTTGCAAGCCCCCAGCCCAGGACTGCCGAGATCCTGTAGGGGCCCTCCCACTTGGGGGAGAGTTTGCCCTGGGCTTGGGGATCCGTGATGCGCTTGAGGACATGGTCCCCTAGCCGAAAAGCCCTTTTGTGGACGGGCTGGTTGTATGCGCGCGCCATTTTGCGCTCGTAGATGGCGTGGCGGAGGAGCGCTCGGTCGCGTTCCTCCTCCATGAGATCGACCTCCAGTCGTTGATTTGCCTCGTTGGCTTGGTACGCCGTGGTCGTAGCTCCATCTAGGAGCTTGACCCGCAGCGACCGAAAGCCAATCTCCGGGGGGAGGACTGCCTCAGCCCTGTATACAAGGGAGAAGGGAGTACATCCCGTCGCCCAACTCGGAGTCGTGCGCATGGAGCAGAGGATGCTAGGGAGCTCCTCCACCCATGCACCCCGCTTGGAAGAGGCTTGCTTGAGCCGTCGGCGTAACCCTTGTAGGATTACGTCGTTGACCCTTTCAACGGCCCCGTTGCTCTGGGGATGGGCCACTGAAGCGAAGTGGATGGTGAGCCCCAAGCCTTCGCAGAATTCCCGGAAATACGCCGAGTCGAATTGGGTCCCGTTATCGACAGTGATCTCTCGGGGGACACCAAAACGACACACGATATTTTTCCAGAAAAACCACTGTACTGCTCGGGACGTGATGCTGGCCAAAGGTTCAGCCTCTACCCACTTAGTAAAGTAGTCGACCGCGACCACCGCATACTTGTAGTCCCCGGGCGATGGGGGGAAGGGGCCCAGGAGGTCCATCCCCCAGCGCGTGAAGGGCCAAGTGATGGGGATATTCTGCAGTGCTACGGGGGGGAGGTTCGAACCATTGGCCATCTTCTGGCAGGCCTCGCACACGGAGACAAGGTCTCGCGGGTCACGAATCACCGTGGGGCAATAGAAGCCCTGGCGCAGGGCCTTGGCCTCTATGGCACGCGGGGCTAGGTGAGACCCACAACTTCCTACGTGAATATCCTCGAGAAGTCGGAGCCCCTCTAGCTACGGAAGGCAACGGACCAAGGCGGAAGCCCCCCGCTTGTAGAGCTTCCCCTCCAACAGGAGGTATGCTCGTGCTTTGGCTCGGAGGCGCTTGGCTTCGGTCTCGTTGGGAGGGTCCCCCTCCCCCCTGATGAAGGAGACAAGGGGGTCCATCCAAGGTGAAGTCCGGGTAATTTTGGCAACTTCTGAGACGCAGGGCTCATCACCCGCGTCTAGGGAGGTCACCGAGGGCTTCGCAATAATCTCCAAGAAGGTTCCCGGGTGCTGGCTGCCCTGGCTAGGGCGTCGGCCCGGTCATTTTCCCTTCGCGGGATGTTCCAGGCCTCTAGGCTGTCGAAGTGCTTCTTCATCTTGCGCACTTCCTGCAAGTAAAGACTCAAGTTTGCGTCATGGCACAAGTAGGACTTGTCCATTTGGCAAACTATGAGCTGGGAGTCCTCTTTCACTAGGAGGCATCGAATCCCTAGGGAGCGCGCAAGGCGCAACCCAAGGAGCAAAGCCTCGTATTCGACGACGTTGTTCGTAGCAGGGAACTCGAGCCGCGCTGCGTACTCCAGTTCCCTCCCCTCGGGGCTCCGGAGGACTACTCCCGCGCCAGCCCCGGTGAGACACAGGGAGCCATCGAACATGAGTGTCCAATGGTCGCTGTCGCGCCCCGAGACTGGGACAACGACTACTCCTGTAGAGACCTAGCTCGCTGCAGCTAGTCCCATTCTCACAAACCTTTGACTTCCCAGGATGAGTCAAACACAGGAGTATATTACATTGCAACAGAGTACTCACAAAATATTAAGCAGTGTGGCCTGCTGGCCTTAATATTACATAAAGAGGATTACAATGCCTACAAGGCATTCAAGGTTTAGCAAAATATTTAACTACGCAGCAGAAGATAGGTGACCCTCCCACAAAAGAAGTTGACGGCAGAACAACACACTTCAGGGTTCTGGCGGAACTGATTCTCCTCCTTCTGGATCCACGTAGTACTCCGTGCCATCATCTTGATCAAAGTAGGCTCCATCTATTGAGTTGAATGTTGCAAGGGTGAGCACTTACGTACTCAGCAAGTCATAGGTAAGAGTAGATACATATAGTAGTGATGATATGAACCTAGACTAGTCAAGAATTATGGATATTTGTAAAATAATCTTTTTCTTTCTCATCTCATCTTATGGCAGCACTTTTTATAATATAACATCATCAATCATGTTCACTAGATTATAGCACTACCGCGACACGTCGACACACGACAGCCCACGGCAGCACTCCTTATCATGACAACACATGTCATTTGGGTAATCTTGATTTAAACATATTTTATTTAGAAAATAGTACTTGTGTCACACCCCGTGGATTTAATCCACCGCAGCAGACTCCTATAAAACCCGGGAGCTCGGAGTATTCGAATACGTTTTTAACTCTGCAGAGAGGTACCAATTTACCCGCAAGATATTCCACTTTCAAGCCCATCCTATCAAAATGATTAGACCCCTCCTCACAACCATGTGTGAGTGGCAAGGTGGAGATAACAAGAACTTTTGTTATGCATCACTTACAATTCACCCCCGACCCTGTGGCTCTCAGCGAGGCACAGTTGTGGCAGGTTGTATCCAAACCTCCACCCCTTTGCTTATTCCCATTACTGGGTCAGCGTGCTTGATCACCTTCAGTGATATGTGTGGGAGCCGTGCTCCGTGTTTACCGTGCATCACTACACATCTCATGCAGGGGTTTCATGTGCGATCCACATAATTACTTGTTCAGGCCTGTCCCATACCAGACTTGCGGTTAGCACGTTGTTCATGCCACTAGACGCACAACACAAGGTTCTAGTCCTTATAGGCCAGTGACCAGACCATCCACAACCCTGCACCTTCAGTGCCTGCATTCCTTTGCAGTCTAGCACCTCCAGTGCTACAGCCATCCATACCATTTTTCTGGTCACGGCTAGGGGTTTTATTTCATGAATATAAGTATATAAATACATATAATAGTTCATGGCTCAAAACTTGTTTATTTCACATTTCACAGGTAACCAGTCTAGTACTGCCAATTGTTAAATCAACCATTCTCAATCTTTCACATGCAATATTACCTATATTCAAGGTTATGTTTTAGCAACATTTAAAATATAGGTTCAAGATGACCAAGGATATGACTTGCCTTCCGCGTCGTAAAATACAGCAGTCGATGACGGGTCAATAGCAAAATCTTCAAAGTCAGCTTCTGAATCTGCTCGACGACAAACAAACACACAATAATTACTTATAATATTTAAGATGTTTTATGACTTATATGCAGAAATGCACAACATGCATGATTGAACTAAACTGGAGATAAATTTGAACTGCAAACTGAACTGAGTCGAGATTCTAGGGTTTCAAGGAATTTGGGCTAAGGATGGTGATTAGATAATCCTAGGGTCTCAGGATTTCAATAGGGATAATAATTTTGTGGCTGGTTTAATCAAAACAGCGAATGTCAACAGATCGACATTCGGATCAAAGCTTGGACATAGCTTTGAGAAAAGCTAGAGTGCTTATCTCAAGTTGTGGTAGTAGAAGAAAATGTAGATCACAGCTCTACAATTTTAGTGGACAAAGTGGATTTCAAATTACACAACCAGAAGTGGGTAAACAAGGCCAATGCCACTGGCTGGCAAGCTCTGGCATAGAACTGACAATGCCAAAAACTAGGGCTTAGCATAACTTTTGATTTGGAGCTCCAAATGATGCACCACTTTGTCTGGGAAGTAGGCTTGAGTAACAGGAACAATTAAGTTAACAGGATCTAGGGCAGGAAATGGCTGGAAAGCAAGAAATTTGATGATGAACAGAGATGAACTGGCTGCACTGGAGCAGTTCTGGACACAAACTTGGCAAAGCTATATCTTCCAATCTAGGCTGATCTAGGTGTCGGGCTAGAAGACAAAAGTTCTCAGGAGGCTAAGGCACATCTAAAAGACAAAGTGATTTGGGCTGAATCGGCTGGAACAAGCTTTCCGGTGATCGGCGCCGGAGAAGAAGCACTGCCAATTGGGGTTTTCTGCTACAGGTCAAAAGAACTTAATTCCTTGCTTGGAGAGTATCTAGGAGGTAAAAGAAAGCTTCTGGTAACATCAAATTGACCGGAGGATCACCGGAGAAGCCTGGCGACGATCGCCGGTTTCTGGTGAAGCTCGGGTTAGGGAAAAGCTTCGAATGGTGTTCAATTGGAGATTCTAAGCTTACAGGCTTGCTTGATTTGGTTTACTGATCAATTTTGTTTACAAAATCGAAAGCTAATTTGTACTGGATTGAGCCACATTACAGAAACAGGGCAATCGATAATTCCGGTGATCGCCGACGTTAGGGGTCACCGGTGAGCAATTAAATAGTACTACACAGAGAGAATGAGTAGGGGAACTCACTGATGGCTTTAATTTGAAGGCTGATGCAGCGGATGAAGCTGGCACCGTGAGCCTCCTCGACGGCTCGCCGGAGAAGAAAACTAAAACAGGAATTCCAGGACCTGGCTGATTTCTGGTGAAGTGTAGAGGAAGCTGCTGAGCACAGGAGTGCTTAAATAGGCCAGGCGAAGCTTCCAAGGAGGAGACAACGAAGTAATTGGCAGCTGTGATGAGATGGATTGCGTGAAGAACATCAGCGGCGAAGACTCAGCGAAGAACGGTGATTGCGACGGCAACTGTCCACATTGTCGTTCATCGGGACTTTGCAAAGATGGAGCAAGCGGTGGTGACAAGTACTGGCACGGCAAAGCGACGTGGCGAGGAGTTGCTGACAAAAAGCCATTGATCGCGCGCGGGAGCAGGCGCTGGTCGTCGACGTCGCCACGGTGTTGCCACGGCGATGGCTGAGACACTGACGCGTGCGCAACAGGAAGAGCAAGCATGCACGAGCACAAATGCAAGCGGAACTTGGCCGGCGGCGAGCGTGCACGGCGCAAGGAAACCACGGCGAGCCCTGGTCGTGCGCACAGTAAACGGCCTGGTCGAATTTGGACTGAACTGCAGTTTCAAATCTTGAATTTTGGACTGATCTGTAAATCTGAAATTCTGGAAGGTTTAAACTGAATTTGCTTTCACTAATCTGGCAGATATATTCAACAAAACATTTGGCAAAGATAGTTGATAAGATTTGACACATTTGAATAATTTTTGATACAAACTAAAAATAGGGTAAATTAGGGTAAAATAGAATTTGAGTTTTCTCGATTTCGAATTCTGGCATTTAGGGTTTCATTTTGATATCTGCACAGAAGAGAAACTTGTGGCAAATAGCATTTTGAGAAGATTTGTCGAAGAAATTCTGAATTTGGAGTTAATCTGGAGATTTTAGCCTTTTTTTGGGTTTTCAGATATCAGATAAGGACTAATTTGCGATAACTCTTGGACTGATTTGTGAAAAGAGTCTAGATGGTGAAATCTGGCTGTCAACTTTTTATATTAAGGTATTGACATACCCATGATCATATTCCAGGAATAATCTGGTCTGAACTTGGTCAGGATTCAGATTAAATCTGTATTTCTGAAACTTAAGGTATTTGGGTAATATAAGGTATTTCTGTTTTCGAAAACAGAAGAAGTTGATAAATCTGGAATTTAGAGATAGAATTGGATCTAGGTTCTGAAGGCTTTTAAGTTCAGAGTAACTGATAGATCACATCTGAACAATCTGATCTTAATTTGAGGTCACAGGATAGATTTTGGAGATTTTAGGGCTTGAGATAGAAACTGATCTGGCTATTACTACAGATACATGCATGCATGCCATTTGTGAAAAAGAAACTTTTCACCCCTAACTCAGGGTGTTACAGTCGCTGCGTTGGGGTGGCGTGGGGAGGTCTTCGTCCCCGGACCCAGAGGTAGGAGTCCATTCCGCCATGAAGTCGGCGAGGACCTGCAACTTGATGGCAAAGCGCCCAGTGAGGGAAAGGGAAAAGGGGGCGAGCTCGACCCCCCACTTCCCTATCTGGCTAGTGGCTTCTTTGTTTCGGAGCACCTCCCCCAAGGGGAGGGATGACGAGACGGTGATGGGGTGCCCCAGGAAGTAATGGCGAAGCTTCCGGGACGCCATCAGAAGGGCGTAGCAGATCTTCTCCATCTCCGTGTACCGAGTTTTGGCCCCTTGGAGGGCTTCGCTCACGTAGTACACGGGACGCTGCTGCCCGTCTTGCTCCTTCACCAATACCGCGCTTACAGCGACCGGGGTTGCGGCGAGGTAAAGGAGTACGGGCTCTTTCAGAGATGGGCTCACGAGCATGGGGGGGCTCATGAGGTATTTCTTTAGGCTGTCGAAGGCCTCCTGGGCCTCGGGGGTCCATCGGAACCCTTCGAGCCCCTGGAGGATTTTGAAGAATTGGAGCGGCCGGTGAGTCGTTGAACGTCCTTGACCGAGCGCGGCAGGGGCATGTCCAGGAATGCCCGGATCTTCTCGGGGTTTGCCTCTATGCCCCGTTGGGACACAAGGAAGCCCAGGAGTTTCCCCCCGCGCACGCCGAAGGCGCACTTCTCCGGGTTGAGCTTCAACCCGTAAGCACGGAGGTTGCGGAAAGTCTCCGCTATATCGCCGACATGAGCAGTTGCGCGGGGACTTTTGACGACCGCATCGTCGACGTAGACTTCGACATTACGGCCGATTTGGCCTTTAAAGACCAGCGTCATGAGCTGCTGGAAGGTCGCTCCAACGTTCTTCAGCTCGAAGGGCATGTGGATGTAGCAGAAGGTTCCGTGGGGAGTAATGAAACTCGTCTTTTCCTCCTCCCCTTCCGCCATCCGGACTCGGTGATAGCCCGAGTATGCGTCCAAGAAACTCATCAAATCGCACCTCGCGGTCGAGTCGACCAGCTGGTCAATTCGCAGGAGCGGGAAGTTGTCTTTGGGGCAAGCACGGTTGAGATCGGTGAAGTCCACGCACATTCACCACTTGCCGTTCGACTTCTTCACGAGGACGGGGTTCGCAAGCCACTCGGGGTGCAAGACCTCCCGAATGAACCCCGCCTCTCAGAGCCGGGCAATCTCTACCTCAATCGCCTCTTGGCGTTCAAGGGAGAGTTTCCTCGACTTCTGCTTGATCGGGGGGTGACCGGGGGTCACCGCGAGCTTGTGCTCGATGACATCCCGGGCGACGCCTCACATGTCGGAGGGCTTCCACGCAAAAATGTCGGAGTTTTCGCGCAGGAAAGCCGTGAGTTGCTCCGCGTGCTCTTCATGGAGATCCGCCCCTATCCTAACGATTTTGTCCCCGTCGTCTGGGGATAGTGGGATCTTCCGGAGGTCCCCCTCCCGGCGTGGCTTGGGAAGGGGCCTCCCGGAAGGTATCATGGCGGCGTCTAACTCCGGGGGGGACACCTCTCCCCCCCCGGGGTTTTGATGATGTGACGCTCCCGATCATTGTGGCGGCACACTCGTATAGAGCGCGGGCCACGTCTTGGTCTCCCCGGGCGGTGATCACACCATGAGGCCCAGGGATCTTTACGCAGAGATAGTTCTAGTGGATCGCGGTCCCCAAGCGGTTGATTGTGGTCCTCCCCATGATCGCGTTGTAAGAAGAGGGGAGGTCTACCACATCAAACCAGACCATATCTGTCCGGTAATTGTCCGGGGTGCCAAAGGTCATGGGGAGATCCACCTTCCCCACGGGGTGGATCGCCTTCCCCGAGACAAATCCTTGCAAAGGCCCTGCTGCGGGCTGCAAGAGCTTCTCGTCCACCTGCATCTCCCTAATCGCTTTTAGGTAGAGGACGTCGGCAGAGCTCCCGCCATCCACGAGGATGCAGGCCAGATGACAGTTGTAGATGGTGGCAGAGACGATGAGCGCGTCATCATGGGGGAAGCGAACCCCACGTGCGTCTTCTGCCGTGAAGGTGAGGGGGACGTCCGACCACTTAGGTGGCGGGGACATATACAGCACCCCCACCACCTTCACTTCATTTGCGTACTCCTTGCGCTGACGCTTAGAGTCCCGCCGAGAAGCGGACCCTCCCGTGATGACGTTGACACGCCTCTGGGAGGTTTGGAAGGGGAGAGTTTCTGATGGCTCCCCCTCCTGCATTCGTCGCTGCTGTCCCCCCGTGGGAGCAGGAAGGGCCGGTAAGGCCGGCTGAGGGGGCAAGGAGGCCAGAGTCCCCCCTGCCCATGCTGGTCGAGGAATGCAGCAAACTGTTGTAGTAGTTGATGGCATTCCCGGGTGGCATGGGTATTAGACCTGTGGAAGGTACACCACGGACCTTCCCTGCTTGCCGCCGTGGGGCCTTCCCGACCGCGGGACGACTGCCCTCCCCCACGGCCTTTCGGCTTGGGGAAGGGGCGATTGCCCTTTCGAGGCGTCGCGCGAGCCACCTCCGTCCTCGAGGACAAAGGTGTCCCGAGGCCGTGGCTCGCTATGACCTCCCTGCTTGGGGCTTTTGAGGGGGTCCCTAGCCCCCTGGTCGGTGGGGGCGGGAGCCCCCTGGTTCTTCTTCCAGAGGTCATCCTCCTCTGCCCCGAGCGTACTTCTCAAGTACGTTGAAGAGCTCGTCTGTGGAGGAGGGGCAGCTTCGGGAGAGCCTCCGGTGGAGCTCCCCCGGGAGGATCCCGCTCTTACACGCCTCAATGACTGTGGAGTCAGGGACGTGAGCTACTTTGCTCTTAACTTGGGCAAAGCGCTTGAAGAAGTTGCGGATGGTCTCCCCCGTCCTCTGCCGGATGGTATAAAGCTACGAGGAATCCAGGGGACACACGTAGTTCCCCTGGAAGTTCGCGCAGAACTCGCGCTTGAGCTGCGCAAAGGACTTGATGGAGCCGGCCTTCAGGTTGTAGAGCCACGAGCGGGCGATCCCGGTGAGGTAGAGGGGGAAGACGTTGCATTGCACCGTCTCGTCCCCCCGGCCGCCAAAATAGCTGTGGAATAAACCCGCAGAATTCATAAGGGTCAACCTCACCGTTGTAGTGCTCGATGTGTGGCGGGTGTAGCTTCTAGGCCCCTAAAGAGTGTTTTAGTAATTAATGACAATTACAAATATTGAACTAACGATACCTGTTAAGTTGTGTCAAGAACAAAATCAAAAGATAAGATAATGAAAGGCAAAGAAAGAGCTAAATGATGAAGAAAGGATATTGAGCAAAGAGGCAAAGGTACGGAATAGGACTCTTTTCTTTCTTACCGGTCTAAGGTGATTAGAGAAGAATTTTGACCGGATTATAGGATAGTTTCCGTACTATTAAGAGGAGCATGTGGTGTATCCTTAAATAGTTCATCTTTGTGCCACAAGTCATAAAAACAACTTGCATTGCATACTAGAAGGTCATATCTTTTGAAAATGCTTTTACCCTTTCAAAACAGCCAAGTTCAGTCTCTGTCAGTCTGACCATGTTAGCCGATCTAACCGCAGAAACAGTCTGACCGAGAGTTGTTTCGGACTGACCGATAGTTATGGTGAAGTGTTTTTAATTCCTAAAATGGTCGGTCTGTCCGTGGTTAAACATTGGGTCAGACTCCTGGAGCTTCATGATCATATTTTGTGAAACTTAGTGTGCTAATCGGTCTGACCGTCAGTTAGTCCGGTCTGACCGCTAAACCGGTCTGACCAAGATTTTGTACTGTGGTCTGACCGTGTAGCCGGTCTATCTGAAGTTTTTGGCCTGACTGTAAATCGTGTCCAGAAACGATGTTGTCTCTGGATAGGTTCACGGTCTGACCGCCGTTGGCTCCGGTCTGACCGTGAGAGTGCCCGACACGGGTAGGTGAGCATTTATTGCGCCTGTTTAATGCCGTTGTAATTGCGACGGTCTGACCGGGCTTATACCTGCGGTCTGACCGCCAAGTGATCTTTTTCCTCTAACGGCTTGTGACGGCTATATTTATTGAGGGGAGTATATATACTCCCATGCATGGTCCTGTTTGATACTTTTGGCATATTTGAGAGCATTGAATTCATTCTTAAGAGCTTAACCACGTTTCATACACTCTAGTGTTCAATTTCTTGAATTTGAGAGAGTGTGCAATTAAGATCTTCTAGTGCATTGCATTTAGTCCACTAAATCAATCTTGTGGCAATAGAAGAGCATTAAGTGATCATCACCGGCTTGTTACTCTTGGAGTTTGCCGGCTCCTAGACGGCTAGGAGGAAGGTTTTCGAGAGCTCTTCAAGGAAGATTGTGAAGAAGCCTCAAAACAAAGGGGTTGAGCACGCCTTGCCCGAGCGGTAAAGTGCATCTCTAGTGAAATCAAGGTTTGAACAACTCATCACACTAATCCGGCTCGAGATCTAGGTCACTTCTTGAGAAGAAGTCAACAAGATAGAGGAGCGGTTAGAGATTTGAGTTTTCCTCAATGTGGATTAGGGGTTGTCGTGGTATTAAGAATACCCCGGCAGGTTTTGAAGACGATCCTAGCGGAGATTACACAGCGCGGGTTGACCGGGTGACCGGTCCTCCCCCGCCGGACAAACACAAGAAAAGACACGAGGATTTATACAGGTTCGGGTCCCAGTGGGGGCCCTAGTCCTGTCGACGCGCTCCCGACCGGAGTCGGCTGGGGGAGCTCTCTCCGGGGGAGAGGCTTCCGGAGCACGTCTGTGGTCGGGAGCGCGTCGACAGGACTAGGGCCCCCACTGGGACCCGAACCTGTATAAATCCTCGTGTCTTTTCTTGTGTTTGTCCGGCGGGGGAGGACCGGTCACCCGGTCAACCCGCGCTGTGTAATCTCCGCTAGGATCGTCTTCAAAACCTGCCGGGGTATTCTTAATACCACGACAGTTGGCGCCGTCCGTGGGGACCCGTGACGAATCGCCATGGCTCCTCCGAGAACAAGGGCCCGCGCCCTTCCCGGTGACGCCGGTCCCCGTGACCTGGCGGCACCCGTCCGGGACGCTGCTGTTCCGGCGCTTCCGTCCGGAGGCGACCATTCCCAGGTACCGCCTCCCACCTTTCCTCTCAATCTAGGCGCCTCCACCTCCGGGTCGTTCCCGGCGGCCGCGGGGACCTCGGCCGGGACGAGTTTCCCCCCGACGGCTCCCCCGGCCCCTCGGGATGCCCTGCTGGAGGCTCTCGTGGAGGGCCAGCTCCGCGCCCAGCGCTCTATGGACGAGCTCCTTAGTGTGTTGGCGCGGCCCTCGGCTCCCACATTCTCGCCGCACCCGTATCCGGGGATCATGCCCCCGTTTACGGGATACCCAGCGGCCCCTCCGGCGTCAGGGGGGCTGTCTACCCCGTATAATCCCGCTGGGGGGTTCCCTCCCCCCGCGGGATATACTTCCGGACACTTCTCGGCACCCGGGCCTGTCCCGGTGCCGGGAGGCTATTTCATGCCCGGGCCCTTCGTGGCACCAGGGGGGTACCCCGTCCCCGGCTCGCTTCCGGGGCTGGGGGGTCATTTCATGACGGGGGCTATTCCTACGCCGGGAGCCAGTCCCGCCCCCCGCGTTGCGTTTACCGCACCGGGGCAGGTCGACAGAGCAGCTCCCGTGCCTCAGCGAATTTCCCCCCGCATTGGCTCCCCAACCCAGGACGTCGCCGAGGGGGCTCACCCCCCACTGGTTCCGGATGTCACAGGGGTTTCCCCCTTCCCGGTCCCGGTCGTTGCCACGGGGGCCCCCTCTTCGGATCCTAACGCCGCCCCGGGTGCCCCCTCCCCGGTTCCGGATGGTGCAGGGGCTCCCCCCTTTCCGGTCCCGGGGGCCGTCCCAGGGGGCTCCCCCCAGCAGGCCCCGGTAGCTTCCGGGCCGGCTGCTACAGTGCAGGAGCTCCCTCCCCCGGCGAAGCAGGTCCGCCTCTCCCGGGGGGCGGTTGAGCGAATGTATTCTCCCAGCCACGGGGAAGAGCTTCCCCCCGGTCGCTGTCACAGGGAGCCTCGCTCTCGCACCGGTCGGGGGAAGAGACCCGCCGAAGAACCATCCTCCCCGGAGGGAAGCCCAGACGTCCGGGAAATCAGTCCCAGCCCAGAAGAGAAGCGTCGTCACCACCACTCTGGCGGCCCTCTTGGGCCGCTACCTGACTCAGATAACGAGGGGGCGTCCCCCGTTAAAGAAGACAGTGACTGGGGCTTCCCCCGGGAAGTGCAGGGGGCGAACCAGCCTCTATGTCGAAGACTCCGCAGCATCCGATGGCCGCGGCCCTACCGTCCCCCGCACATCGAGCATTATAATGGCGAGGCGGATCCCTACGAGTTCGTGCAGATTTACTCCACAGCCATCTCCGCGGCGGGGGGGGACGAGAGCGTCCAATGCAACGTCTTCCCCCTCTACCTCACCGGCGTTGCCCGCTCCTGGTTTTACAATCTGAAGGCGGGCTCCATCAAGTCTTTCTCGCAGCTGAAGCGGGAGTTCTGCGCCAACTTTCAGGGGAATTACGTACGTCCCCTGGATTCTTCACAGCTATACACAGTGCGCCAGAGGACCGGGGAGACCATCAGAAGCTTCTTCAAGCGCTTTGCCCAAGTGAAAAGTAAAGTGGCCCACGTCCCGGACTCCACAGTCATCGAAGCCTGCAAAAGCGGCATCCTCCCGGGGGAGCTCCACCGAAGGCTCTCCCGGAGCTGCCCCTCTTCCGCCGACGAGCTCTTCAATGTGCTCGAAAAGTACGCTCGGGCGGAGGAAGATGACATCTGGAAGAAGACCCAGGGGGCTCCTGCCCCCGCCGAGCGGGGGGCCCGGGATCCCCCCAGACGCCCCAGGCACGGGGGCCGTAGCGAACCACGGCCTCGGGACACTTTTGTCCTCGAGGGCGGAGGCGGCTCGCGCGACCCCCCAAAGGGCAACCGCCCCTTTCCCAAGCCGAGAGGCCATGGGGGAGGACAGTCTTCGCGCGGCCGCGAAGGCCCCGCGGGGAGAAGCCGGGAAGGACCGTGGTGCAGCTTCCACGGGTCCAGTACCCACGCCACCCGAGATTGCCACCAGCTGCTGCAGCACTTCGCGGCGTTCCTCGACCAGCGCGGGCAGGGGGGGGGGACTCCGGCCTCCTTGCCCCCTCGGCCAGCTGTCCCGGCCCTTCCTGCTCCCGCGGGGGGGCAACAGGTGCAGGAGGGGGAGCCTTCAGACGCTCTCCCCTTTCAAACTTCTCAGCGCCGCATCAATGTCATCGTAGGGGGCTCCGCCTCCGGGCGGGACTCCAAGCGCCAGCGCAAGGAGTACGCGCGAGAAGTTAAGGTAGTGGGGGTGCTACACGCGTCCGTGCCGCCCAAGTGGTCGGACGTCCCCCTCACCTTTACGGCGGAAGACGCGCGAGGGGTTCGCTTCCCCCATGACGACGCGCTTATTGTCTCCGCGACAATCTACAACTGCCACTTAGCCCGCATCCTCGTGGACGGCGGAAGCTCCGCCGACGTCCTGTTCCTCAAAACATTCAAGGAAATGCAGGTGGATGAGAGGCTCCTGCAACCAGCGGCAGGGCCTCTGCAAGGGTTTGTCCCGGGGAAGGCGATCCACCCCGTGGGCAAGGTAGATCTCCCGATCACCTTCGGCACCCCGGAGAACTACCGGACCGAGCTAGTACGCTTCGACGTAGTGGACCTCCCCTCCTCCTACAATGTAATTATGGGGAGGACTACGATCAATCGGCTGGGGGCTGCCACCCACCAAAACTATTTGTGCATGAAGATCCCCGGGCCGCATGGTGTGATCAACGTCCGGGGGGACCAAGACATGGCCCGTGCCCTATACGAGCGGGCTGCTGCCACAATAGGAAGCGTCAACCTGATCAAGGTACCCGGGGGGGAGGCTCCCCCCCCGAACGTAGACGTCGCTGCGCCATCCCCTGGGAGGCCCCTCCTCAAGCCGCGTCCGGAAGGGGGCCTCCGGAAGGTCCCGCTGTCCCCGGGCAGCGGAGACAAAACCGTCCAAATCGGGGCAGAGCTCCCCCAAGACCATGCAGCGCAACTCGCAGCCTTTCTGCGCGAAAACTCCGATGTTTTTGCGTGGAAACCTTCGGACATGCGGGGCGTCGCCCGGGAGGTTATTGAGCACAAGCTCGCGGTAACCCCCGGTCACCCCCCTATCAAGCAGAAGTTGCGGAAGCTCTCCCTCGAACGTCAAGAAGCCATCAAGACGGAGATAGCCCGGCTCCGAGAGGCGGGGTTCATCCGGGAAGTGTTGCACCCCGAGTGGCTCGCAAACCCCGTCCTCGTCAAGAAATCAACTGGCAAGTGGCGCATGTGCGTGGACTTCACCGACCTTAACCGCGCTTGCCCCAAAGACAACTTCCCGCTCCCGCGGATCGACCAGCTCGTTGACTCCACCGCGGGGTGCGAGCTGATGAGCTTCTTAGACGCCTACTCGGGATACCATCAAGTCCGGATGGCGGAGGGGGACGAGGAAAAGACGAGTTTCATAACTCCCCTCGGAACCTTCTGCTACCGCCACATGCCCTTCGGGCTCAAGAATGCGGGAGCCACCTTCCAGCGCCTGATGACGCTGGTCTTCAAAGATCAAGTCGGCCGCAACGTCGAAGTCTACGTAGACGACGCGGTCGTCAAGAGTCCCCGTGCAGCCTCCCACATCGACGACCTCACAGAGACCTTCCGCAACCTCCGCGCGTTCGGGCTTAAGCTCAACCCGGAGAAGTGCGCCTTCGGGGTGCGCGGGGGAAAGCTCTTGGGTTTCCTCGTGTCCCAGCGGGGCATTGAGGCAAACCCCGAGAAGATCCGGGCCTTCCTAGACATGCCCCCGCCGCGCTCCGTCAAAGATGTCCAGCGCCTCTCCGGCCGCCTGGCCGCACTCAGTCGCTTCGTCTCCCGTTCGGGGGAGCGGGGCCTCCAGTTCTTCAAGATCCTCCGAGGGCTTGAGGGGTTCCGCTGGACCCCCGAGGCCCAGGAAGCCTTCAACGACCTCAAGAAGTACCTCTCGAGCCCTCCAATGCTCGTGAGCCCGTCTCCGGAAGAGCCCTTGCTCCTCTACCTCGCCGCGACCCCCGTCGCCGTCAGCGCGGTTTTGGTGAAGGAGAAAGGGGGGCAGCAACACCCCGTGTACTACGTCAGTGAAGCCCTCCAGGGGGCCAAGACTCGGTACACGGAGATGGAGAAGATTTGCTACGCTCTCCTCATGGCGTCCCGGAAGCTCCGGCACTACTTCCTAGGGCACCCCATCACCGTTCCGTCGTCCCTCCCCCTGGGGGAGGTACTGCGGAATAAAGAAGCCACCGGCCGGATTGGGAAGTGGGGGGCCGAGCTTGCCCCCTTCTCCCTGTCCCTTACCGGCCGCTCCGCAATCAAGTCGCAGGTCCTCGCCGACTTCGTCGCGGAGTGGACTCCCGCCTCTGGGTCCGGGGACGAAGATCTCCCTGTGCCGCCCCGACGCAGTGACCATTGGACCCTGCTGTTTGATGGGTCGCTGTGTCTCGCCGGGGCTGGCGCGGGGGTAGTCCTCCGGAGCCCCGAGGGGAAGGAGCTCGAGTACGCCGCGCGGCTCGAGTTCCCCGCAACCAACAACGTCGCCGAATACGAGGCTCTGCTCCTCGGGATGCGCCTCGCGCGCTCCCTGGGGATCCGGCGCCTCCTAGTAAAGGGAGACTCTCAGCTCGTTGTCTGCCAAATGGACAAGTCTTACCTGTGCCATGACGCAAATTTAAGTCTTTACTTGCAGGAAGTACGAAAGATGGAGAAACACTTCGACGGCCTTGAGGCCCGGCATATCCCGCGAAGGGAAAATGACCGGGCTGATGCTTTGGCCCGGGCGGCAAGCGCCCGGGAAACGCTCCCCAAGGGGGCCTTCTTAGAAACAATCACGAAGCCCTCGGTGGTCTCCCCGGACGTAGGCCCCGAGCCTCCGGTCCCGGAGGTCGCCGAGATCGTCCGGCCGTCGTCATGGATGGATCCCCTCATCTCCTTCATCAAGGGGGAGGGGGACCCTCCCAACGAGACCGAGGTTAAGCGCCTCCGGGCCAAAGCCCGGGCATATCTCCTACTGGAGGGAAGGCTCTACAAGCGGGGGGCTTCAGCCCTCCTGCGCTGCCTCCCCCGGTCGGAGGGACTTCAACTCCTGGAAGACATTCACGCGGGAAGCTGTGGTTCTCACCTAGCCCCGCGTGCCATCGCCGCCAAGGCCCTTCGGCAGGGCTTTTACTGGCCTACGGTCATGCGCGACGCGCGAGACCTGGTCTCCGCGTGCGAAGCATGCCAGAAGATGGCCAAGGGCTCGAATCTCCCCCCTGTAGCGCTGCGGACTATCCCCATCACTTGGCCCTTCGTGCGCTGGGGGATGGACCTCTTAGGGCCTTTCCCCCCAGCGCCCGGAGGATACAAGTATGCGGTGGTCGCGGTCGACTACTTTACAAAGTGGGTCGAGGCGGAGCCCTTGGCTAGCATCACCTCCCGGGCCGTTCAGCGGTTTTTCTGGAAAAACGTTGTTTGTCGTTTCGGTGTCCCCCGGGAAATCACCGTGGACAACGGGACCCAATTCGACTCGGCATATTTCCGGGAATTCTGCGAAGGCCTGGGGGTCGTCATCCACTTCGCCTCAGTGGCCCATCCCCAAAGCAATGGGGCCGTCGAGAGGGTCAACGGCGTAATCCTACAGGGGTTACGCCGGAGACTCGAACAAACCGCTTCCAAGCGAGGCGCGTGGGCAGAGGAGCTCCCTAGCATCCTCTGCTCCATGCGCACGACCCCGTCCCGGGCCACAGGGCGTGCTCCCTTCTCTCTAGTCTACGGGGCGGAGGCAGTCCTCCCCCCGGAGATTGGCTTCCGGTCGCTGCGGGTCGAGCTCCTGAACGGAGCCACGACCGCAGCCTACCGGGCCAACGAAGACAACCGGCGGCTGGAAATCGACCTCGTGGAGGAGGAACGCGACCGAGCGCTCCTCCGCCACGCCATCTACGAGCGCGAGATGTCGCGCGCATACGACCAGCGCGTGCGCGAGAGAGCTTTCCGCCTTGGGGACCTTGTCCTCAAGCGCGTCACAGACCCCCAAGCCCAGGGTAAGCTCTCCCCCAAGTGGGAGGGCCCCTACAGGATCTCCGCTGTCCTCGGCTCGGGGGCCTACAAGCTCTCCAACCTTGAAGAGCAGGAGCTGAAGCACACCTGGAACTTGCGTTTACTTCGCAAGTTCTACGTTTAGCCTTACGGGCCTGTCCCCTCCCCCGGGGCGGTCACGCCGGAGGGGGGGGGGACACTGTAGCTTCCCTTTTTCCCCCTTCGCGGCTTCGCAGGGGGGCTTTGTATATTTCGTTAATAAATGTATAGTCTTTGTTCTTCAACTGTCTCACTGCAGGTTGTTTTTGTCTACCGCCCCTAGTGGTGATGCCCTCCCCGCGAGGATGCCTTCCCGGTGAAGATGCCCTCCCCGCGAGGATGCCCTCCCCGCGAGGAAGTGGGCCAGTCCCAACAAGTCCCTACAACGGAGCCTGCACTCCCGTAGGGCGGCTTACGATCAGCCCTCGTGGACTGAGGGTGTAAGCGGCAACCCGGTCCCCAGCGGCCGTGGTAACGAGTCACTTTGGGAGACTAGTCCCCTGCCCAAACACTCAAGTCCCGTCTTCGGGCACTTCCTCCTCCGGGAGTAGACGCTCTCCTCAGCGAGACGTCTAATGGCTTTCTGGATTATCTTCCTCCTCCGGGAGTCGACGATATTCCTGGCTCCCCGTTCTCACGGCGACCGGAAGATCGGCCCCTTGCGGCTTGATTGGATCTATCTTCCTCCTCCGGGAGTCGACGTTATTCCCGGCTCTCTGTTCTCACGGCGACCGGATGATTATCTCTCGAAGACATTATTCCTGGTTCCCCGTTCTCACGGCGACCGGACGAACCCTCCCGGGGAGCTCCCCTCCGGAGGTCATTGGCTTTTCATGAGCCCCTTCCGCGCCTTGTTCCCGGTTCCCCGCTCCCCCGGCGGCCGGATGAATCTCTCCTAGTGGCCCCGGCCACCCCGGAAGGTCCCTCCCTCGGAAATCCTGTTTTCACAATTTCTAACTTAGAAAATATTTCTACAGGTTATGCTCCCCCCGGGGACCCTGTTTCTCCCACAGCACGTGGAGGCTTCCTCCCGCCCGCTGTAGGCGGGGGGGGGGGGGACAGGGGGTCCCCGGGTCACCCACGAAGGAACTTAGCTCATCCTTGTTAAGATGAGTCGTCCAGACCATCCAAGAAGAAGAAAATAAAGAGGCAGTAAAAAGTTTAACAATGCTTTATTGATCGACAACCCGGAGGACATCTTCCCCCTCCGGTGGGTTTCGGAAATGATACAACCCGGGTCCTAACCCGGGGGATTTTCTACGAGCCTAAGGCCCCTACGCCTAAAGCTCCCGGAGGCGCTCCCTTAGCTCCCGGGCCAGGTCCCGGTACAGCGCCCGGACGCGACGCTGAGAATCCCGAAGTACGTCTTCGGGCCAAAACTCGTACCCAGCCGGCGGAAGTATCCGGAGAGGAGGTATCATCTGGGCCCTCGGGCGCGGGGGAGTTAATTCAGCACGGCTGTTGTCAAAATTATCCAAGTGCCATTCCGGGCGCCACCTCAACCGGACGGGCTCCCGGGCAGTACCGCCGTCGCGCCTCCCGGAGACAAGGCTCAGCAAAATCAAAGCCGCTTGGGCGTCCCCCGGAGAGTTTCTCCCGGACCGTTGCTCGGGAGCAACCCCCCGGGAAACCTGGTAACATTTTATTGCAAAGACTTAGAAAAATTTCTAATATATTTCATTGCAAAATGTTTGTGTACAAGTGCCCGGGGCTTCTCCTAAGAAGCTACCGGAATCAAAATGCCTAACAAAATAAAAAGGGGTCCTAGCTAAAGACCCGGGGGAGGCTCATACTTTGGCATTGGGGTCCTCCCCCCGGGAAGCTTCCTCCGTGGCCGGGGCAGGGACATCCGCGGCCGGAGGCGCCGGTGTCGGGAACCACGTCCGGATGATCCGGTCGTAGAACCCCTCCGCCAGCAGCTCTACCTCCCGGCGCGTTGGCTCGAAGGCCTCCGGGAAGCCCCGGGGGATGCGCCCCCCCGATCGCCCGGGCGCCGACCCCACGGTAGTCAACGAGCCCCGCGGCGGCCGCGATGACGGGGATCGCTCGGCCCCGTGCCCGGACATCCGCAGCCTCCGGGATGGCGGAGACTTGTGCGTTAAGAAAACGCACAGCCTCCGCGAGGGTCGCCGGGGGCACCTCCGGGCCGCTCCCGGAGCCCAGGCTAACGCCGAGGCTTTCCAAGGCCGAGCGGACGGAGCGGCCCGCGTCCGACAGTGCCCGGACGCTGGAGCTCTCGAGCTCCCGGAGCGCCTTCTCCCGCACCTTGGCCTCCTCGCGGAGACGGATGTAGGCGCCCTCCGAAAGGTGCACCTGCGCCCGGGCCCGGGACAGCTCGTCAAGAGCTTCGTCCCGCTCCCGGATGGCCGCCTCCCGCTGCTCGACGCAGGCCGAGGCCCGGCTCTCCGCCTCCTTGAGCAACCGGGTGACCCGCTGCTCAAGGCCCCAGGTAACGGTCGCTACCTACAAAATGCATAAAGAGTTAGAAAAATCTTAAGTGCAGAAAAAAAAAACCGAAGTGTGGAGAGCTCGAGTTACCTGGGCTCCGAGGGACTCGAGCCCCTCAAAACGCTCGTGGAGCGTCCCTCCTGCCACGAGGGCCTGCACCTTCCGGTTGTGCAGGCCCTCCGCGTAGCGGGCCACCTCCCCCGCTGGAAATAGGGAGGTGTCTTGCCCGGGCCTCCTATCGCGGCCGGGAGAGGGCCCCCGGACCTCTGAATCCGGGAGCACGGCCGGCGTCGCCGGCGTCTTCGTCGACGAAGTTTCCTCCGAAGACGAAGACGAAGGTTGGACGGGGATCTCCGCCCGGGGGGGGATCATTGGGCCTTTCCCCGCCCCAGGCCGGAGGGCCCTCGGAGCCTCCTGCTCCGGGGGGACCTCGAAGACTGAGGGGCTCCCCCCCTCCTCATCCACCGGCCAGAGGCGCGGGGGCGCCGCCCCCGAAAACCGCACTTCTAGCCTCTCCGGCGCCAATGCCGCCGGGAGAGGCGAGAGGAGCGTCACGCGAACTGGCGACGGGGCGTAGTCCGCCGAATCGGACCCCGGCCCATCGACAAGCACCTCCTTCCCCCGGGCCTCGACGGGGGCCTCCGGGGGCGGAGGCGTTGCATCTGCCCGGGGGGCCGCCCGGGCATGTTCGGCTCCGGGAGCTGCGTCCCGGGCCCTCACCGGCGTCGTCGCCGGCGCCGTCGCCGGAGCCGGGGTCTTCTGGACCCGGGGCTTTTTGGGCTCCGAGCCCCCGGCCGCGTCCTTCCCCCGTTTATGAGACCCGGGGGTGGGAAGGGGCTTCCTCTCCGGAAGCCTGAGCCCGTAGGCCTCGGCCACCAAGTTCCGGGGAGGCCCCTCCCCCACGAGGCGCACGATGCGCTCGTGTTCGTCGGCGAAGTACCTCCCCAGGAGGTGCTCCGCCTTGTCCCTCGCCGCCGGGTACGGGCGCACTGCAAGAGGTAAAAAGTTAGTCGATTTTTCATAAAAAACCGCAAGTACAAAAATGCAGGGGACTTACGCCGCGTCACCGGCTTGACCGGAGGCCGCTGCTCCGGGCCCATGCCGATCCCCCTTCCCCCGCGTGAGAAGGGGGAAAGCCGCAGGAGCGCCAGCTCCTCCGCGGCGTCCCGCATTGAGCGGGCCTTCTTCGCCAGCACCACCTTCCCGAGGAGCTCGAACTCCTCGTCCGTCCACACCGGCGGCTTCGGTGCGGATGATCGGCTGTAGGTGGGAGGCTCCGGGGCATAGACCACCGCCTCGTCCCGGACCCGGAGGTAGAACCACCTCCGGAGCCAGTCCCCCCAGTGGTCCCGGGAGGCCGCCGCCGGGTAGTCCGCCACCCGGGAGGGCAGCATTTGGACCATCACCGAGCCGAAGGGGGACTTCGGTCCTCCCTTCACCAGGTGGGAGCTCCGCGCCGCCGGTTCATAGAAGTACCGGAAGGCGCGGAGGGTGGGCTCCCGCCCGGTCGCTGTCTCGTAGAGCCATATAAAGAGGCCCATACGGACGAGCGCGTTCGGGGTGAGGTGGTTGAGAGCCACCCCGTACTCTTTGAGAAACTCCCGGAGCATCGGATGCACCGGGAGCCGGAGCCCCGCCTCGAGGAAGGCCTCGAAGGCCACGACCTCTCCGGGCCTGGGGCGGGGGGCTCCGTCCTTCTTTAGGGGGACCCGGATGTCCCCCTCTTCGACGACGCCCTTCTTGACCAAGGACTCCGCGTCCGAGGCCGAGAACTCGGAGGCCCAAAGGAAATCCATGGGGATTTCCTCCGGGGGCACCTCCGTGGTCTTTGCTCGACCTTTGGGCGCCATTAGGTGAGTTCTTTGTTTTTCGGTGGCTAAGTTTTCAGGTGGCTGTCAACGACTCCCGGACGCTCGCTACCGGAGGAGGCTACCGGAGAAACTACCGGAAGAGCGCTACCGGGAGAGCTGAAGCTGGAGTTGAAGATTTGGAATGAGCTTCCGGGGCCCCCTAAGGTCCTATTTATAGAGGCTGGCCGTGATCTAGATGCGCGCCACGTGGCCCCCTCGGATCAATCTGGACCACTGATTCAAACCGTGCGCGGGAAACGAAGGGACAGGCGCGTAAATCGAGACGCCGGTTCAAACCGCGCGTGCATTTATTGCGAAAACGGCGCGGCCATAAAGTGCCCGGCACAGAAACCGAAGCGTCGTCGGGGCTCCGGTGATTTTCGTCCGGAGTTTGCGTCCGGAGATTTTCCCGATACCGTAACCATTCCCTCCGGGGGCTCAGGCTTCGTCCCCGGAGGGCATGGGGGGCTGCTGTTGGGGGAAATCTCCACGCGGTCAAGTCCAGGTACAGGGGGGCTGCCATTTTGCCCGGGGACAGTGGCCTCCGGTGCCTGCCCCGGGCGCCGCCTTTTAGGCGCCCGGGACCGTGCCTCCGGGGCATGTCCCGGGCGCCGCCATTGGGCCCCCGGGACCGTGCCCCCCGGGCATGTCCCGGGCGCCGCCATTCGCCCGGGGACAGTGGCCTCCGGTGCATGACCCGGGCGCCGCCATTGGGCCCCCGGGGCCGTGCCCCCCGGGCATGTCCCGGGCGCCGCCATTCGCCCGGGGACAGTGGCCTCCGGTGCATGACCCGGGCGCCGCCATTGGGCCCCCGGGGCCGTGCCCCCCGGGCATGTCCCGGGCGCCGCCATTCGCCCGGGGACAGTGGCCTCCGGTGCATGACCCGGGCGCCGCCATTGGGCCCCCGGGACCGTGCCCCCCGGGCATGTCCCGGGCGCCGCCATTGGGCCCCCGGGACCGTGCCCCCCGGGCATGTCCCGGGCGCCGCCATTGGGCCCCCGGGGCCGTGCCCCCCGGGCATGTCCCGGGCGCCGCCATTCGCCCGGGGACAGTGGCCTCCCGTGCATGACCCGGGCGCCGCCATTGGGCCCCCGGGACCGTGCCCCCCGGGCATGTCCCGGGCGCCGCCATTGGGCCCCCGGGACCGTGCCCCCCAGGCATGTCCCGGGCGCCGCCGTTCGGCCCCCGGGGCCGTGTCCCCCGGGCATGTCCCGGGCGCCGCCATTCGTCCGGGGATAGTGGCCTCCGGCGCCTGCCCCGGGCGCCGCCATTTGGCCCCCGGGACCGTGCCCCCCGGGCATGTCCCGGGCGCGGCCATTTGGCCGGGGAGAGTGGCCTCCGGTGCCTGCCCCGGGCGCCGCCATTTGGCCCCCGGGACCGTGCCCCCCGGGCATGTCCCGGGCGCCGCCATTTGGCCGGGGAGAGTGGCCTCCGGTGCCTGCCCCGGGCGCCGCCTTTTGGGCTCCCGGGACCCTGCTCTCCGGAAGAGGTCCCGGACGTCACCGCCCTCCTAAAAGGTAAAATCCCTGTTTGTTTATCACGTGCAGGTCACGCGAGGGACGCCTCGGGAATCAGCGACCACCTGTCAAGCATCCAAGACGTTTGACCGGGAGAAGGACGGTCCTACCCTTCAATCCGACGGTGGCTCCCGGGGTAGTTTAGGTTTTTTGCTTCTTTTTGGGGCTATAAATAGCCCTTGTACCCCTCTGTTGTAAGGGATCACTTCATTATTATTTGGAATAGCTAATCTCACAGACGTGCTCCGGAAGCCTCTCTCCCGGAGAGAGCTCCCCCAGCCGACTCCGGTCGGGAGCGCGTCGACAGGACTAGGGCCCCCACTGGGACCCGAACCTGTATAAATCCTCGTGTCTTTTCTTGTGTTTGTCCGGCGGGGGAGGACCGGTCACCCGGTCAACCCGCGCTGTGTAATCTCCGCTAGGATCGTCTTCAAAACCTGCCGGGGTATTCTTAATACCACGACAGGGGTGATCGGCAAATCACCGAAACCACGGGATATATCCTTGTGTCAAGTTGCTTGATATTCATCCTGTTTTTAGCTATTTGCTCTTAATTGTTGGTAATTGCTTAATTAATTGTAGAATTGCTAAAATCGCCTATTTACCCCCCCTCTAGTCGATATCCTAGATCCTTTTCAGCGGGAGGTAAGGCCGCAGCCATCGAATGCACCGTATGTAACACCCTATTTTGCCAAACCCTAAAATAGCCAAAATCCACATCTTGACCCCAAACCCTAATCTGCTTCAGCCATTCCCTTCTAAGTGTTGTTCAGAACATTTTTCCCTTCGGGATCACCTCCAAAATCCCATCCTAAAACTGAGTTTCGACCCTTGCCGTCTCAGAACCCTAATTACCCTAATTTTACCCTAAACTGCTTTTCCCCAAATTTTGTCGAAACCCTTCAGATCTTACCCGATCATACCAAACTTTGGCCGGATAAGTTCTAATAATCTTTTGCAACTTATCTGCGAAATCAGATTTCAGATCGGACCCTCAGATCTCCAAATTTGCAATCAGGCCCAAGTTCTATTCAAATTTTCCTCACAGATCAGTCCCTGGAGCAAGTTTCAAAAATTGCAGAACGGCCCAAACTTCTTTTCAGGTCCATTCGACCAGCGCCTGGTCGTGGCCTACGACCAGCGCGAGTTGCCGTTGCCGCGCTGTGGTTTTCGCCGTGCTTGCTCGCCGCCGGCCACCGCTCTTGTCGCTTGTGCCCGTGAGCTGCTGTGCCACCCCGTGCGCACGTGCCAGCGCCGTTGCGTCGCCTTGCCCAGCGGATAAACGGCCGCGCTCCAGCAGCGTTTTCGCGCGCGCATGCCTGTTGCCGTGGCATTGCATGCGTGTACGTGTCATCGCCGGAGCTTTGCTGTTGCCTCCGCATCTGCGCCGTCCCAGGAGAAGTTCCAATGCACCCGACAAGGTCAGCAAAGCTGTAGCACCGCCTGAAGCAAATCACGTCGCCGTCGCCGTCGTTGCGCCTGCGCCCGACAAGTTTCTCCCCGGCGCAAGCAACCACTGTCGTGTTTTCCCTCGCAAGCTCCGTCCCCGTGCCTATTTAAACCCTTCCTGTGCTTTGAGAGCCTCAAGCCTCCAGAAAATCGGCTAAGTCCCAAACTCCACCGTTCTCGCCTTCTTCTCCGGCGAGCCAGTGAGTGAGCTCACGGTGCCAGCCCATCTCGCTGCACCATTCTCCAATTCAAGGCCACCAGTGAGTTCCCCTCTTTCCCCTCTCTGTTTAGTCGCAACCAATTGCACCAGATCGATCCCCATCGCCGGTGATCGCCGGAAAAGCCCAATTGCCCTGTTCCCCCAATGCTAACCGATTCACCCCAAATTAACCCTCGATTCTGTAGAAGGAATTGATCAGTAAGCTTAGTAGAGCGAGCCTGTTGAATCAAAATCTTCAATTGAGTCCAAATCGAAGAAATCCCAAACTGGAACCTCAGCCGTTCGCCGGACTTCGGCGCCAAGCTTCTCCGGCCATCTCCCAGCAAAATTGACCCCTCCAGTAGCCTTGTTGTGCCCTAGAGATCATTCCCAAGCTTGGAATTAAGCTCATTCGCCTTGTAGCGAAATCCCCTAGGCTCCAGTGTCATCTTCTCCAGCGCCAGTCGCCGGAATTCGTTCCCGGCCGATTCAGCCGACACCACTTTGTCCCTTAGCTTCGCCTCACCTCCCTGAGCAATTTCTTCCACTAGCTCGACACCTGGATCTGCCTAGATTGTGAGTTATGCCTTTGTCAAGCTCTTGTCCAGATCAATGTCTGTGCCGTGTCGCCACCGCAGTTCATCGCCGGATTTAGCCACCCTCCAGCCACTTTCAACCCTTGTTCCTGTTGAGTATTTTGTTCCTGTTAGTAATGCCTACCTCCCAGACAAAGTGTTGCATCAATTGGAGCCCTGGATCAAAAGTTAAGCCATGCCCTAGTTTCTGACCATGCCTAGCACTATGTCAGTGCATGTCAGCCACTGGCATTAGCCTTGTTTGACCCCTTCTGGTTGAGCAATGGAAGTGTCACTTTGTCCCCTAGATTCCTGGAGTTGTGTTCTACATCTTTTCCTTCTATCACTTCTCCAGAAAACCATCCTAAGACTAGTTTGAAGCCATGCCAAAGCCATGAACCAAATGTCGACCCTTCGACGTTCAATCCTTTTTAGCCGTTTCTTCGACCAGAGCCCTTGTGACCTTGCCCTAACCTTTTTCCCTGCATGCATGACTTATTTACTTAATAATTTCTATGGAAACTATTTTCTGTATGCTTATGGTATGTGTTTGTGTGTTGGTTGATTGCCGCAGAGTCAGAAGCGGAAGGAGCGGAAGAAGTCTTTGAAGATCCGTCTGAGTATTTAGACCCAACATCGCAAGGCAAGCCTCATTCCTTTGATCATGTCTCACCCAATATTTTCATATGAAGTATATTCACTGTTTCTTACTATGCATGCTTAATTGAGATACAAGTTATATTTGAATGACATGAGTAGATATGACCCAATGAATCATGAAACCCCTTTTGTTATTGAACCTTTATATATATGCTTTTGTCACCCTAGGACTCATATACTGAATGTCCACATTAAACTTGAAATGGTCAAATACATGAGAAGTTATAATGAAAACCGTTTTGCTAAGAAAACTGATAAAAGGGATCAGTAGTGAGGATTGGATTGTATGGAGAGGGTGCGGTGCGCACCAGGGAATGTGAATGTTCCTCACTATTGGTTCATAAGGACAAGAACCTTGTGCTGTGTCTCTATGCGAATTGTAAACGTACCAACCACTTGCCTGGTATGGGACAGGCACAACTTAGTAGCTTTTTGGTATTAGCAATTCCCTGCATGGTTTGTCGATCTGGTTTCTCGCGTGGAAACTGGTAGGCCAAGGTTCGGCCATGAGTGATGTGAGTTCAGAAAAATAATGAGAGGAAAAGGCGTAAAAGAAGGAAGGCGCCCTAGACCTGATTAAGCCGTGAGCGGTTGTAATCTTAAATGGTCGTATGTCTCGCGTGGACATAGACCAAGGCTATGTGTCCTGCGGGAACATAGACCAGAGAGGCTAGGAAGTAAGGCAGTGGGGAAGACCCACAACGGTACTTGAGACTTAACTGTCTATTTACTGGGCGGGGATACTGTTAATACTGAACTGTAAAAACGTTGTGTGATCTCGGCCTTGTCACATGTGTATAAGTCACATGGAGCTGATCCGACTTGAAAGCCGAGTGAACCAGTGGATTTAAAAAGAGGTACATCTTTGCAAAGTGTAAAAGAAGTATCAGATACTCTGTACTCCCAGGTTCAGGAGTCTTTTCGTAGTGGATGTTATCCATGGGTTATAGCACAAGTAATGTTTTGGAATGTTTTCATAATGCGGTTAACAAAGTAGTAACTCATGGGAGACTACTACATCTAATGTTTTATTGAAAACCTGTTTAATGTTTAAAGTATCATTTTCATGACAAAGTACTGTTTTACTGAACAAATGACTTGGAAATCTATATATCTCTATCCATATGAAACTAAAACCCCGGAATCATATGTTTCACCCTCATGTAAGTACAATTGCATTAATCCCCGGAATGAGTGTTGCTGAGCACCAAGTGCTCACCCTTGCATTTATATCCAACTGTAGAAGAGGGATTCGAGCATCCCGATTCCTTCAGTTATGAGTACTCAGCAAAAGATGGAAGTGCCCCGGACGAGCCCACGTTCTAGAAGGATTATGCACCAAGTCAAGTCAGATGTGGGAGAAGCCTCTCCAACTCCGCTGCTGATTGAAGTCAAGCTGTTTGTCATTGCTTTGTGCTTTTTGTTGTGTGTTCGGTACTTGGATACCGATTCTGGTTCTGATAAACTGGTTATTTTCCTAGCAACTCTACTTAGCGCCATTTTCGGTGCTTTGGCTATGTAATATTGGCCATGTTGGCCTGATACTTGTTTAATGATATTACTATGCTTGTGTGGTTTAAGCTCATGTGACATCATGCTGTGTGTAACCTACCTGGGCGGGAAACCCCTGTATTGTCCGGAACCGAAGAGGGGGGACCCCCACGGTGACGTCCGGAACCGGAAAGGGGGAACCCCTGTATTATCCGGAACCGAAGAGGGGGGGAACCGCCGCAGCGACGTCCAAAACCGGGGCGCCATTGTAGGGGGAGACCCGCTGCGACATGGGAGCTGCTCTGTCAACCGCCCCCGGTGCCGTAAACACGACCTGCGGGGCGGGACTGGCTCCCAGCGCGTGGAAAACCCCCGGCATGTAGTGGGCCCTCGGCCCCGGGAATGGGCCCAGAACAGGGTGTCCCCCCAGTACCGTGAAGGCCCAGGACATGAGGTAACCCCCCGGCATCGGGAAGGCTCCCGGCGCCGAGAAGGCTCCGGACGAGTGGCCCTCCGGCGGGGTCGTACAGAGAGGCTGGGCCTCCGGGGGCCAGAGGGGCCACCGGGTGACCCATAAACGGGGACATAGGCCCCAGGAACAGGTACGGTGGGTAAGTGGGGGCCGATGGCTGCACCAAGACAACGAGCAGCTCGTCCATAGAGCACTGGGTGCGGAGCTGGCCCTCCACTAAGGCCTCAGGCAAGGCGTCCTGGGGGGCCAGGGAAGCCGTTGGGGGGAGACTAGCGCCGGCCGAGGCGACCGCGGTCACCGGGAATGACCCGGACGTCGAACCACTGAAATTAATAGGGAAGGTGGGAGGCGGTACCTGGGTTTGGCCGCCTCCGGGCGGAAGCGCAGGGACGGTCGTGTCCCGGACGAGTGGCGCTGGGTCACCGGGACCGGCGTCCCTGGGAAGGGCGCGGGCCCTCGTTCTTGGGGGAGCCATGGCGTCTTGTCACGAATCCCCACGGTCAGCGCCAACTGTCGTGGTATTGCGAATACCCCGGCAGGTTTTGTGGGAAATCCTAGCGAAGAAAATGCGACGCGAGCTGACCGAGTGACCGGTCCTCTCCCGTCGGGCAAATACAGCGAATGACACGAAGATTTATACAGGTTCGGGCCTCAGTAGAGACCCTAGTCCTGTCGACATGCTCCCAACCGGAGTTGGCTAGGGGAGCTCTGTCGGGGGAGAGATGGCTCTGGAGCACACCTGTGAGATTGTTTATTCCAAGTAATAATGAATTGTCTCCTTTACATGAGGTGTACAAGGGCTTATATAGCCCCAAAAGAAGCAAAAAGACTAAAATACACCGCCTGCCACCGTTGGATCTAGGGGTAGCGACGTCCCTCTTCCGGTCAGGGACCTTGGATGCTTGACAGGTGTCCGCCGATTCCCGAGGCGCTCCTCAAGTGGCCCTCACGTGACCTGGGACCGGAGACCCCTCTCCGGAAGGACGGCGACGCCCGGGACAAGCCATCGGGGGCCTCGCAAAAGGCGGCGCCTGGGATAAGCCACCGGGGGCCTTGTCCCCGGGCAAATCGAACAGCCTCTTACCTGGACTTGGTTTCGTGGAGATTTCCCCCAACATATACAAACATGAAGGGCTTTCAAAGAAGTTAGGTCATATCTACTCATACTCTTCCAACATAGCATTTGAAAATAAAGCATGCATATACTTAAAATATTAAATAACCTAATTTACTCAAAGTATTGCGAGAGACATGATCAATAAAAAGGAGACTTGCCTTGCAACGTGGGGTCTAATTGCTCTAAGGGGTCCTCAAATACCTCTTCGGCTCCTTCCACTTCTAGCTCTATTCTCGCACGCAAACAACGATACCACACAACATATAAGCATACAGAAATTACTTGCTATAGGAAATTATATGTAAATTATAAACATGCATGCAAGAGAGGTGATCTGGTTGGAGATGATCCTGAGAGGGAGAAAATACTCAGGCTTGGCTACAAGGTTTGGTTGAGACGCAACAAATGTCTGTTGGCTGACATTTGGTTCGCGGCCTGATCACAATGTCGAAGAATGGCATAGAATCAATTTGGAACTTCCAAAAGGGTCATGGCAAGTTCAAATTGGAGCATTAGGTGCAAAATACAGTAAGGTGGCTAAGTGACACACTGGTTTCTGCAGAAAAGTCCAGGAAATCAGAGAATTTGTAAAAAGAACCCTGGCACAAAAAAACTGAATGCCAGTGCACTGTCGCCCTCTAGGGCTCGTGCGTCTGGACGATCCACGCATGCATTGCTTTGCCAACTTTGTCAAACATATAGGTGGGGTAGAAAGGGTGTTGCTGACAAGATTAATCGGACAATGGTGGCTCGATGACGGTGTACGATGAGGTCAAAGTCGTCGGCCACTAGAACCAAAGACGGCCTACGGTGACAAAGCACAAGGGTTGAAGAACTTCAAAATTGATTGAGGGGTTTTGCTTCTGGGGTGATGCTGATGGTGCTGGAGCGAGGAATTTGGTTTCGGTGGTGGTTTGAGGCTCACCGGCGCTGACGCCAGACTTGGGGACGACGGTTGAAGAGGCGCTGTTGATTCAAAGCTATGCAGAATAAGTTGGTCTTGGCTACACAATCTACGAGACCTAGTGAACGTGTAGGTGAGGTCAATTCGGTCGGGGACACGGCGAGGCGTGCCGATGACGTGAGACGTCCACGGCAGCGCTTGAAGAAACAAGGAAGCTTCAATTACAGGCTAAATTCAAATTGTGATTCAACAAGCTTGTTCAATGGGCTCTAGTGATCAATCTATTCTACAAAAAGGGATGCTAATTTGAACGGGAATTGGGGCAATAGCGGGAACAGGGCAAATTGAAATCCCGGCGATCACCGGCGATACAGTTCATCAGAGGTAAATTAGCTGAAATGGTACGAGGAGATGGGTGCTGGGAGCATACCCATGAAGCTGGATTGAAGCTCGAAGCAGTGGAGCTCCCTGGCATTGCGTTCGACCTTGGTGACTCGCTGGAGAAGAAGAAAACGAACTGGATAGAGACTTAGCTGGTTTCTAGATGGCGTGAAGGTAGCTCTGGACAAGGGTGGCATAAATAGGCAGCGGGCTGGAGGTCTCGAGACTTGAAGCAAAGGATTGCCGTCGAATTGTCGGGCGGCGAACAGTGGTGACGATGAGACGATGTGCAATGGCCACAAGACGGCGTGCATCTGCTGCTACGGCTTTGTCAGGCGAGGAGGTAGTGTCTACGCAAACTCCTGGCTAGCGCAGAGGTGAGTGACGGCCAGCCTTAGCATGTCGACGGCGTGGCCCAGAGGTTCAGACACGTCTGCTAGCGTGCGCGGGGGCTGCTGCTGATGGTCGTGGTGGCTGCCACGGTGGCTGGCTTCGGCGTGACACGTGTGCAGCAAGTGGGCGCAACGGTCACACGCGCTGGCAATGGCAAGACGCTGCCCAACGGCGAAAATCGTGGCGGCGCTCTGGTCGAAAGCGTGCCGGCACGGTAAAATAGGTTTTGGACTGAAACGCAATATCTGAAACTTGGTTTGGACTGATGTGTAAACTGTTGCATCTAGGCCTTTCATGCCTAACCCTGATGTGTTTTGATGGTTGATGATAATAAGTATTTTTGGACTAACTATGTGTTTGAGTTAGTGTTACAGATTTCAGACAACCGCACAAAAAGCGAGGGCTGGTGATCAAAATGTTGAAGTTCAATTTAAGTCGTTCAAAAGCATAAGAAGACGCAAAAAGAAATTGTTTTTGCTGGACTAAACTGATGCATCGAGGTATGTTGTAGTTCTAGGTTTACCGATCTCAGGGTGCATGAAGATCGATCGGTTTAAGGATTTTATTCTTAGTTTAAACCGTACTATAAAGAGGGGACGCAAGTTCTCTCTACATCTCCAATTATACCGAGAAAAATCTAGGTCAATGCACGCATATCATTATCTGTGGTTTTTCGACAATTTGTTTTGATATATTGAATTTTGTCAACAGTTGAGGTTTTTACTTCTTGAGAAAGATCTGAAAAGATCTAATTTTTGTTGCTGTTGTCAAAAATGTTCTTCTCGAAAATATCTTCAAAACAAAACTGAAATCATTTGAATCAGATCTCTGGATTTTGAGCTTTCTCTGTTTTTATCCAGACTGACTGTCAGTGTTGAAAACTGACTGTCAGTATGAATGTCAGTTAGTGCAAACTGACAAATCTCCAGAGAGCATGTTTTTTTGTCTCAGATTTTTTTTTTCTAAACTGACTGTCAGTATGAGTATACTGACTGTCAGTGTGGGTTTCGACCACAGAGAATTTTTGAGTTGGTTTTATTCTGTTTTTCTCTGTGTTACTGAAACTGATACTGACTGTCAGTTTGACACACTGACTGTCAGTTTGGGCAGTAAATTTTTGCTGTTATCTGCTTCAACGGTTATAAAGTTTTTAGCCGTTGCTTTTCACTGTTGATTTTGTGGACACTGACTGTCAGTCTTTGTAACTGACTGTCAGTATGGACTGTTTCTTTTTACCGTTTTAGTCCACAACGTTCGAGCTGTTTTGATCCTGTTTTTACTCTTTCTGGTGATACACTAGACTGACTGTCAGCTTGTGAAACTGACTGTCAGTCTCGGTTACTAATTTTCAGCTCGAGCACAAACGGCTCTTTTGACCACGAAGGCTATAAATAGAGGTGTTGAGCTGCTGTTTTAATACAAGAAAACACAGCAACATAGCCTTTCATACTTTCTCACTAGTGCTTCTTCGTTTTACTTAAAACTTGATCTTTTGATCGAGTCGTGAGAGTATTAGCCACATCGAGCATATTGTTCTTGCAATCCCATTTCTAGATATTTTCTCGGTGTGCATTGGAGGCCTAGAGTAGACCTTGCTTCTTATTACTCTTGGTGAGCGCCCTCACCTAGACGATTCGGAGGCGGAAATCGCTGATCTCTCCAAATCGGAGATTGTCGGAGAGACGCGATAACTTGTAAAAGGCTTGGTGCTCGCCTTTCCGGAGGGGACAAGGAGCAACCTTAGTAGATAGTGTCCTGTGTGGATACTGAAGCTATACTCAAGGACTGAGTGCTTCAACGAGGACTAGTGGAGACTGGGCGTGTCTCCGATACCTCGGGATATATCGGTTTCAATCTCTTATCTTTTACTATTACTTGCTTTACCTTAATTTGGATTTTCATTTGCAAAAACAAATTTTCAAAGTCTCCTATTCACCCCCTCCCCCTCTAGTCGACATCCTGATCCAACACGTGGTATCAGAGCACGGTCTCTCATTTATAAGCTTCACCGCTTAGAGAGAGGATGTCGTCTATTGATGGCTTTAATCTGGGTCATACTAGCCGTGCGCCTATCTTTGATGGGACTAACTATCCCTACTGGAAAGTGCGTATGTCTGTATTTCTAGAAGCCATGGGATTAGATGTCTGGTTGATTGTTAAAGTTGGTTTTTCTCCTCCGGATGATCCGGAAAGCTATACTGAAGATGATAAGAGAAAACAACATCTGAATGCTCGTGCTTTAAATGCTTTATTTACTGGTTTATCTCTAAATGAATTTAATCGTGTAAGCAACTTGAATACTGCTCACAAAGTTTGGAAAACTTTAGAAGAAATATATGAAGGAACTACTAAAGTAAAAGAGGCTAAACTTTTAATGGTTAGACAAAAGTATGAAACTTTCAAAATGTCTTCTTCTGAATCTGTTGATTCCATGTTTACTAGATTGAATAATATTGTGAATGAACTTAAAGGTCTTGGTGTTATCTTTACTGATCTGGAAATTGTCAGAAAAATGCTTCGAGCTCTCCCAGAAAGCTTTGACACTCTTGTAACAGTTTTGACAAACTCCGATCTTTCTACAACTTCACCTACTAATCTCTATGGAAATTTGATTACCCATGAAATGCACAAAAAGGAGAAGAAGGAACTGAACGAAACCTCTGATACAAAGAAAAAGACGGAGGCTTTCAAAGCAAATTCCAAGGACGGCACAAGTGAAGGTTCCTCCGATGAAGACTTGGCTCTCTTGGTAAGAAATACTCAACGTCTTCTTCGCAGGTTACACAAGAAGGGAGTAAGCATCGACACTCGTCCAAAAGGTTCAAGACCAACAAACTTCAAAGATGTGATATGCTATGAATGTCATGAAAAAGGACATATAGCATCAAGATGTCCGAACAAGAACAAATCTACAGATAAAAAGAAGAAGAACTTCAAGAAGAAGTTTAACACTCCTAAAAAGGCATGCTTTGGCGAATGGATGTCTGGAGGTGAGAATTCCGACTCCGACTCTGATGATGAGAGATGTACAAAGAAATTAGCCGGAATCGCCCTCAAAAATTCATCAAGCTCTTCAGTTTGCCTTATGGCAAAAAGGAATGAAAAGGTAACTTCTTTTGATCCCTCCTATGATGATCTAGTTGAAATGCTAAATGAAATCAATGAGGCCTATGGCAAAACTAAAAGAAAATATAAGACCCTTAAGGAAGAATTTTTAACTCTTTATGATCAACACTCTGAATTAAAGGAATCCTATGAAAATGCTCTTATGAAAGATGTCTCAAATTTGTCTTGTAAAGCTAGCATTGGTACTTCTTGTGATGATATTGATAATTTTCAACTAGATATACCATGCACTTCAAATGAATCCATTCTCTGTGAAAACATTAAACTTAAATCTCAAGTTAAAAAATTAGAAAAAGGGTTAGAAAATAGCTATAAAGGTAAAATATCTCTTGACCTAATTTTAGGTAGTCAAAGATGCACCTTTAGAAAAGAAGGTCTAGGATATTTTCCTAAGAAAGATAAAAAGATAAAAATTAGAACTGTTTTTACAAAAGCATGTAACCTGTTTTGTCATAAATGCCATGAAGTAGGTCATTCACATGATTCATGCCCTCTTATGACATCTGCATATTTTGATGCTTGTTACATGCTAAAACGGTCAAAGAAAGGTTATGCTATTGCAAAGTATGTTGGTGCACCAATGATAAACAAAAGAAAAAAATCTATTTGGGTGCCCAAAACTTTGATTGCTAATATTAAAGGACCCAGAAGTGTTTGGGTACCAAAATCAACTTAAATTCTTTTGCAGGTAAACTACAAAAATGGTGGACGTCATTGGGTGCTTGATAGCGGATGCTCCGAGCACATGACCGGAAACGTCAAACTGTTCACCACAATCAAAGACAATTCCGACGAACATCAAAAGATCACCTTTGGAAATAATCGTCAAGGAAGCGTGACAGGTTTGGGTAAAGTTGCCATTTCAAATGATTTAACAATTTCAAATGTTCTTTTGGTTGAATCTTTGAATTTTAATTTGCTTTCAGTTGCACAAATTTGTGATCTTGGTTTCCGTTGTATCTTTTATCCAAATGAAGTTTTGGTTGAAAATTTAAAAGACAATTCTTTGATTTTTAAAGGTTTTCGTCATGAAAATTTATATCTAGTTGATTTCTCTTCAAAAGATGCATCTCTTGCAACATGTCTTGTCTCACAAACATCTAAAGGATGGTTATGGCATCGGAGACTTGCTCATGTTGGAATGCATCAACTTAAAAAGCTTTTCAAACGTGATTTAGTTATTGGCTTAAAGGATGTGGTCTTTAAAAAGGATAAACCTTGTAGCGCTTGTCAAGCAGGCAAGCAAATAGCTACCACACATCCAACTAAGCGAATACTTTCTACAAGCAAACCTTTGGAACTTTTGCATTTGGATTTATTTGGACCTTCAGAGTTCCAAAGTATTGGGGGAAATAGTTATTGCTTTGTTATTGTTGATGATTTCACTCGTTTTACTTGGGTTTTCTTTATTTCTCAAAAATCTGAAACCCCCGATGTTTTCAAAAGTTTTGCAAAACGTGTTTCTAATGAATTCGAATTATCCATCAAGAAAATCCGTAGTGATCATGGTGGAGAGTTCGTTAATTCAACTTTATTTGATTTTTGCGACTCTCTTGGAATCAAACATGAATTTTCCACATCCTACACTCCACAGCATAATGGAGTTGTTGAAAGGAAAAATCGAACATTAATAGAGATGGCAAGAACCATGTTATGTGAGTATAATACTCCTATTCGCTTCTGGGCAGAAGCAGTTCACACAGCTTGCTATTCTATTAATCGACTCTATTTGCATCCTCTTTTGAACTTGACACCTTATGAACTTCTTTTTGGAAGAAAACCAAATATTTCATATTTTCGTGTTTTTGGTTGTAAATGTTACATCTTAAGAAAAAGAAACTTTGGTGGAAAATTTCAAAGAAAAGTTGATGAGGGTTTTCTAGTTGGTTATTCTACCACTAGCAAAGCCTATCGTGTTTTTAACAAAACGTCTGGTTGTATTGAGGAATCTTGCGATATTGAGTTTGATGAATCTAATAACTCGCAAGAAGAGCAAGCTGTTCATGACACTTCAGGTGAAATTCAAGAACCTTTGAAAGAACTTACCATTGAAGAAGCTGAGGAAGTTGATCTAGATAATGATGGAAGTGAAGACAACAATGAACAACCTGGACCTCCTGTGCAAGTTGAGTCTGCTGCAGAAGAAGCAGCACAAGAAGAAGCGCCAAGCCAGCATAGAACAATTATCAAGGATCACCCTTTGAACCAAGTTCTGGGTGATATTAGTAAGGGTGTTCTAACTCGATCTCGTATTGCTTCTTTTTGTGAACATCATTCATTTGTTTCTTCTTTAGAACCTACATGTGTTAGTGAAGCTCTAGATGATCCTGACTGGGTAAATGCTATGCATGATGAATTAAATAATTTTACTAGAAATAAAGTCTGGAACTTAGTAGAAAGACCTAAGGATCATAATGTCATTGGAACAAAATGGGTTTTCAGAAATAAGCAAGATGAAAATGGACTAGTAATTAGAAACAAGGCTCGTCTTGTTGCTCAAGGTTTCACTCAAGTCGAAGGTTTAGATTTTAGTGAAACTTTTGCTCCTGTGGCGAGACTTGAAGCAATTAGAATTCTTCTTGCTTATGCTTCTCATTTTAACATTAAACTTTTTCAACTGGATGTTAAAAGTGCTTTTCTAAATGGTGAAATTTCAGAACTTGTATTTGTAGAGCAACCTCCCGGGTTTGAAGATCCAAAATTTCCAAACCATGTTTTTAAACTAACGAAAGCTCTGTATGGCCTCAAACAAGCTCCTCGAGCTTGGTATGAACGCCTTAGAGAATTTCTTCTTTCTAAAGGTTTTAAAACTGGAAAGGTTGACACAACTCTGTTCACCAAGAAAATAGATGATGATTTATTTATTTGCCAAATTTATGTGGATGACATAATTTTTGGATCTACTAATGAATATTTTTGTCAAGAATTTGGAGATATGATGTCTAGGGAGTTCGAGATGTCCATGATTGGTGAGCTGAGCTTCTTCCTTGGACTTCAAATCAAGCAACTCAAGAACGGTACGTTCGTGAGTCAAACAAAGTACGTGAAGGACCTGCTCAAGCGCTTTGGGATGGAAGAAGCTAAGGCTATCAAGACCCCCATGGCTACAAATGTACACCTCGACATGGACAGAAATTCAAAATCAGTAGATTCTAAACTCTATAGGTCTATGATTGGTAGTCTTTTATATCTTACAGCATCTAGGCCTGATATCATGTTTAGTGTGTGTTTATGTGCTAGATTTCAGTCAGAACCTAAGGAATGTCATTTAACTGCTCTTAAAAGAATCCTTAGGTATTTAAAATGTTATCCCAGTTTAGGCCTTTGGTACCCTAAAGATGCAAATTTTGAATTAATTGGGTATTCTGATTCTGATTATGCTGGGTGTAAGATTGATCGAAAGAGCACATCTGGTAGCTGTCAGCTGTTGGGGAGATCATTAGTATCATGGTCATCTAGGAAGCAAAACTCAGTTGCTCTCTCAACAGCTGAAGCTGAATACGTGTTTGCAGGTAGTTGTTGTGCTCAATTATTATGGATGAAACAGACATTTTTGGATTATGGAATTAAATTTGATAAAGTGCCACTTCTGTGTGATAATGAAAGTGCCATTAAAATTGCTAATAATCCTGTTCAACATTCTAGAACTAAGCATATTGAAATACGGCACCATTTCATAAGAGATCATGTGGCAAAAGGAGATATTGATCTTAGTCATGTAAGAACAGATCTTCAACTAGCAGATATCTTCACCAAACCACTAGATGAATCCAGGTTTTGCTTTCTTAGAGGTGAACTAAATATTATAGATGTTTCAAATGCTAGTTGATAAAGTGATATTTTTATTAACTTCATCATACTATTGATTGCTTATCTTGATTAATGAAGTATAATATATATATATATATATATATATATATATATATATATATATATATATATTGGATATATTTTATTATTAAATATTTTCTCCCTTAGAGCTCTCTCCTGGTTGAAGTCATAACTGACAGTCAGTTTTTATAACTGACAGTCAGTATAGTGTTGTTTCTTGGTCGTAGGGTTCTGGTTGTTTTGAAGTCTCACACTGACTGTCAGTATTCAACACTGACTGTCAGTCTCAGCACTTGATTTTATTGAACTGACATTCAGTGTACCACACTGACTGTCAGTTTTTAAAATTAAGTGACTAGACTGACAGTCAGTTTGTGAAACTGACTGTCAGTTTGGGTCCTTAAAACCCTAAACCGAGCTTTCTTTTTATCTTCTTCGGCCGCCGTTTTTGTTGTCGCCGTCGCCGTTGCTCCTCCTCATCGCCGTCGTCTCGTCGTCCTTCTCCCGCAGTGAGCTCTCTCTCTCTCCTCCTTCTTCTTCTTCTTCTTCTTCGTTATTTTCTTCTCTTTAATTCTTTCTTTTCTTTCTACTAATCCGAAATTGCTTTTCTTTTTTCTTTCCATGATCTGCAATAGCACTATATCTTCACAATCTTTGCAAAATTCCCTCTCAAATCCCCACAAAAAACTCGCCATTTCTCAGTTCGCTGGTTCTAGGTTGAAACTGACAGTCAGTTACTCAAACTGACTGTCAGCATCAGGTTCGAACTGACTGTCAGTTCATAAGACTGACTGTCAGTCTGAACCCTGAAAACATAAATTTTTGTTTTCTCCACCCTTGTTCATCCTTGCATTCCTTCAGCTATCCACTATGTCTGATCAGCCTCATCGCCGTGTTGCTCGACGCAAGACCGTTGCGTCCAGCAGCAGGCCTTCGGGCCAGTCCTCTGGGGCTCGGCGTTCCCCCTCTCCAGAGCGTGTCCTCGTGAACTATTCGCGGTGGAACGCTAGTCGGCTTCGGACTCTTCGTCAGCCGAACCCCTATCTATCTCCTCGTCCTTCTGGCACGGATGCCTCGCCACGTACCACCTTCTACACCATCACTCAGTTCGACATGTTTGAGAGCATCTACTCTCACATGCCCTTCTTTGTTCATCGTTCTGTCTCTTGGCAGACGATAGTTTCTCGCACTGGCATCGCTTCTCTTTCTGATGCTTTTGCCTCTGTAGGGATCCGAGACTTGGTCTCTGATTCTTCTTTGACCTGGGCAGAGGAGCCCATTAGGCAGTTCTATGCCACCCTGCACATTTCTCCTCAGTGTGACTCACTGACCTTTATGACCGACCTCCAGGTATACACGGTCACAAAGGAGCAGCTTGAGGCCGCTTTAGGACTGGTTCGTCCTGCTTCAGGGCGCCAGCTCCACACTTTACCTGATCTTGAGCATCGTGAGGTCGCTATGCTCTACTCCGGCGCCTTCCAGGTTCGTCACATTGCCGGCATGCGCCGCGATGTTGACCTGGAGCTGAAGATTCTTCGCCTCACTCTTCTTCCGATCACAGGTGACCGCGCCAGGGTCACCTACATCACTCTCCATGTTCTCATCTCGATCTTTCGAGAGGAGCCCTTCGACATCGCTGATCTCATCATTAGTGAGCTTCAGCACGTTCTTATCTCTCCTCGTCGTCGCCTGGTGTATGCCCCATACATCATGGCACTACTGCTCCACATTCGAGCAGTAGACACCGCTCTTCCTCGCCCTCATCAGCTTTTGGCCTTCTTTCCCCCTGGCCAGGCTGATCGTCGCCTGGGCACTCGTCCTTCAGCTCCTAGTGCTCCCTCCTCAGCCTCTGATGATGATGAGGATTCTGAGGACGCGACTGCAGCTCCAGCTTCTGCCTCTGCTCCTGCCCCTTCTAGCAGCTCCCGCACAGCTTCCTCTCTTGCATCTCTGCAGGTGTCTCTTGACCAGGTCATTCAGACACAGCAGGTGATCCAGAGTACCTTGGCAGCTCAGCAGAAGATCCTTCAGCAGATACTGCAGCGACTTCCAGCTCCTGATGCTGCGATGGCATCTACTTCCCTTGCTCCTCACAAGAGGGCACGGCCTGCAGTTTCTTCACCAGCATCATCTGCCGGCACCGCTCCAGTTCCAGCAGGACCTGCATCTCCCGCCGTCGTACCTTCCGCGTCTCCTACAGCTTCCGGAGGCACTGAGGTTCTAGGAGACTCAGATGACCAGGAGTAGATTAGGATTAGTTTCTCATGATTAGGCCTCCCTTTTTGTGCTTGATGCCAAAGGGGGAGAGATGGATGATGTTAGATGATGTTATGATATTTTGTTTAGATGGATGAATATTTTATGATTTTATGATATGATTATGATATGATATTTTGTTTAGATGGATGAATATTTATGCGATGTGATTTGTTCTTACATTTGTATGAGATATCAATGTGCTCTGACGTGAATTGTGGTTCTCTCTCTTATGCTATGATATGCTCTGATACATCTTGAGGGATGTGCACACTTTCAGGGGGAGATTTTTGCACAAAATCAGGGGGAGTATTAGTTGGTATTAGTTTATTAACTTGTTGTCATCAATCATCAAAAAGGGGGAGATTGTTGCATCTAGGCCTTTCATGCCTAACCCTGATGTGTTTTGATGGTTGATGATAATAAGTATTTTTGGACTAACTATGTGTTTGAGTTAGTGTTACAGATTTCAGACAACCGCACAAAAAGCGAGGGCTGGTGATCAAAATGTTGAAGTTCAATTTAAGTCGTTCAAAAGCATAAGAAGACGCAAAAAGAAATTGTTTTTGCTGGACTAAACTGATGCATCGAGGTATGTTGTAGTTCTAGGTTTACCGATCTCAGGGTGCATGAAGATCGATCGGTTTAAGGATTTTATTCTTAGTTTAAACCGTACTATAAAGAGGGGACGCAAGTTCTCTCTACATCTCCAATTATACCGAGAAAAATCTAGGTCAATGCACGCATATCATTATCTGTGGTTTTTCGACAATTTGTTTTGATATATTGAATTTTGTCAACAGTTGAGGTTTTTACTTCTTGAGAAAGATCTGAAAAGATCTAATTTTTGTTGCTGTTGTCAAAAATGTTCTTCTCGAAAATATCTTCAAAACAAAACTGAAATCATTTGAATCAGATCTCTGGATTTTGAGCTTTCTCTGTTTTTATCCAGACTGACTGTCAGTGTTGAAAACTGACTGTCAGTATGAATGTCAGTTAGTGCAAACTGACAAATCTCCAGAGAGCATGTTTTTCTGTCTCAGATTTTTTTTTTCTAAACTGACTGTCAGTATGAGTATACTGACTGTCAGTGTGGGTTTCGACCACAGAGAATTTTTGAGTTGGTTTTATTCTGTTTTTCTCTGTGTTACTGAAACTGATACTGACTGTCAGTTTGACACACTGACTGTCAGTTTGGGCAGTAAATTTTTGCTGTTATCTGCTTCAACGGTTATAAAGTTTTTAGCCGTTGCTTTTCACTGTTGATTTTGTGGACACTGACTGTCAGTCTTTGTAACTGACTGTTAGTATGGACTGTTTCTTTTTACCGTTTTAGTCCACAACGTTCGAGCTGTTTTGATCCTGTTTTTACTCTTTCTGGTGATACACTAGACTGACTGTCAGCTTGTGAAACTGACTGTCAGTCTTGGTTACTAATTTTTAGCTCGAGCACAAACGGCTCTTTTGACCACGAAGGCTATAAATAGAGGTGTTGAGCTGCTGTTTTAATACAAGAAAACACAGCAACATAGCCTTTCATACTTTCTCACTAGTGCTTCTTCGTTTTACTTAAAACTTGATCTTTTGATCGAGTCGTGAGAGTATTAGCCACATCGAGCATATTGTTCTTGCAATCCCATTTCTAGATATTTTCTCGGTGTGCATTGGAGGCCTAGAGTAGACCTTGCTTCTTATTACTCTTGGTGAGCGCCCTCACCTAGACGATTCGGAGGCGGAAATCACTGATCTCTCCAAATCGGAGATTGTCGGAGAGACGCGATAACTTGTAAAAGGCTTGGTGCTCGCCTTTCCGGAGGGGACAAGGAGCAACCTTAGTAGATAGTATCCTGTGTGGATACTGAAGCTATACTCAAGGACTGAGTGCTTCAACGAGGACTAGTGGAGACTGGGCGTGTCTCCGATACCTCGGGATATATCGGTTTCAATCTCTTATCTTTTACTATTACTTGCTTTACCTTAATTTGGATTTTCATTTGCAAAAACAAATTTTCAAAGTCTCCTATTCACCCCCTCCCCCTCTAGTCGACATCCTGATCCAACATAAACTCGGTGAAATAATTTATTAGGGCGGCATTTGACTCTACTAGCTTGACTTACTAAACTCAACAAGTAGTTTAGCAAAGACAGATGACAAAATCTGGGGGTTTTGGTTAGGTTTTGAGCTCAACAAAAACAGGGTAATTAGGATCTGGATTTGTCGAGGTTGGAAATCTGAGATTTAGGATGAGAATTTGAGATTCTCGCAGAGGAAGATTTTGTTCAGAATAGTAAATGGGAGATATCCCCTGAATCAGATCAAGGTTTGGAGCTAATCTGTGGCTTTTAGCTCTTTTCAAGCTTTTGGAAAATCTGAAAAGGATCAATCTGCAATACTTTTGGACTGATTTGCGAAAATGGTCTGAATGATGGAGCTCTACTGCCAACTTTTTGAATTAAGGTATTGGCATACCCTGGATCATAATCCTGAGATGATTGATCTAGACCAGGTCAAGATTTGGGGATTCTTCTAGATTTTATCTGAGATGTGGTCGAGACATCCGAGGAATTCAATAGAGATGCACTGACTGGCATACTAAAGAGTAGCAAAATCTGGGGCGTTACACGACGCCTCGCCGTTGTCGGAGACAGGACTTCAAAATTCACTGGCAAGCAGCCATCGGGCTTCACCAAATTTGGCAGCGAGGTTTCTGGGGTGGTAAGAAGGTTGATTGCGCAAGCAATTTGTACAATAGCTAGGTAATTAAATAAATTCAGGTTTTTTCTCAACCGCGGCGGTACTTTGAGCTCCTAGAACTCTTCATCGGCGTGATTTCCACCGCTGCATCTTGTCAGTGCCTGCGCAAAAGGTTGCTATAGACTTCTAATACGTTGCCCTAGAGTCCTATGAAGTATTAACTGAAGATTCGACCAACTCAAATCAGTCCGGCACGCTACAGTAGAGTAAAACTAGTAAACTAAATCCTTCTGTTGCCGCCATGGTTTTCATCGTCGTTCTGGCCAGAAAACTCATCGGAGAAGATCAAGGATTGCTCGTACAACTACTAGAGAACATGCTAATCAAATAATGCGTAAGGTTCGAGCTGGATTTCCTAACCTGGGATGATCTCGGGCTACTGCAACCGCTGTTGTTGCTGCTGTTGCCGCTGTTGCTGCTGCTGCTACACATGACAGATAAGGAAGTAGAAATTGTTGTGGCTGCTACGTGTATAATCCTCACTGCATACATGTATATCCTTAAACCAAGATCCAAGCAGCTGCATGTATGCATATGCACCTCCACTTTTTATTGTTTGATACTTCACCACGTCCACAATGTGTGCAGTATTTTCTTCAAACTTATCCTGAACTTCAAGCTTCTACAGGAAGCTTTCTCCTTTTCCTTTCCTTATTCTTCATATTTACCTCAAGTCTTCTTCAGATTTTTCTTCATGTACTCATTTACATACATATATATATATACATATACTTGTACACATATGCATGCATTCATACATACACATATATACATATACATTTATACAAGTAGAATTTAAGTAGTAGCAATTTACAAAAATACCTAGCACTGCTCAACATTAGCATAAAAATTTTAACAAGGGGGTCAAATTTTGGGATGTGATACTGCATCCTGGAGGATGGGGATGTAGCCCTCATGGAGAGGCCAGTACTCCACGGGAGCACGCATTACAAGCGACTCTAGGTCCCAGCCCTTGGACAACATGCGGCCGTGATGTCCACGATCATATATGCTAGTCAACAGCTCTGGAAAATCTGTGTCCCCGCTGACCATGTATGTGAAAACTTTGATCTTTTAGTGAAAGAAATGAAGCATTGACATCTCAATTGAACACGAAAATTAAATACAACATGAAGATAGCACACAACATGAAAATAAAATAACATAAAACAGGAACCATGAAACCATTAAGATGTCCACAGGACGAAACAAAATAACATACAGATTACAATCATCCAGTGCAAATGAGAAGCCTAATTAGAGCGATGATGCTTGAGTTTATTACAAAGTTTTGTCGAACACACACAACATAGCTAGGTTGATAGTCTGGGTGCATTTGAACAATCCGTCCTACTATGTTCGGGTTGCCTGCAAATCGAGCATTTCCTAGCTTGTGAGCTACCCCTTTGTGACTAATCCTTGTCGTTATGTATTCGGCGTGTCTTTTGTCGCCCAGGACCCATTCTCCTAAGATTTACATCTGGGATCCAGGTTATCTCGCCCGCAGGGATAACTTTGTAGTCACGGAGCTTCATGAAAACTCTCCACATGCCACTCCATGTCTTAGAAAGGTTATCAAGACTGAAGTACTCTGACAGGTAAGGCGCAGGGGTCACACCAAGCACCGCACATGAAGCAAGGACATGCAAGCATTGCTTGTGTAGTAGCTTCGGTTTGTTGTATGTGCACTCAGTGACATCCCCAAGAACGATCTCGTGCACCCGTCTAGGCCTAAGTTGGCCGCTCACGTTCTTCTGCCAGAGGCGGACTTGAATTATTCGGTGAAGCCTGTGCTTGGCCTCAAGAATTATTACTGTCACCTTGTGCCTCTAGGCCTTGTCTACGCGAGCAATCAAGTACAACTGCACAACATCGGGCAAGGTTCTCATGGGATCATCCACTAGCGTTTTGGCTGCAACACTTCTATTGTTGAAGTATTCGGTTGTGCTGTACCATGTCATCTCCACTACAGTAGTCACCGGCAAACACCTCACTCCCTTCAACACATAGTTGCACACCTCTGAAAGGTTGGTTATCATTATCCCATACCTTGCACCATCTTCGTCATGCAACAAGGACCATTTCTCGATGTCCTTGTCTTGAATCCATTGAGAGAATTTGCTAAAGTTCGCATCATCAGCAACATTGTTGGCCCTCTGACGATGATTTTTTACTTGGGCTAGTCATTTGTTCATTGAATATATCATGTTTAAGATATTTTGGATATGATATATGGCTCCATGTTCGTATAGCTCAGTTTCCTGTGAACCAGAAGGTCGCATGGCTAATGTCGACCTTAGTACTGACCTATGGTCGCGGACTATGCGCGACCATAGTATCGCGAGAGTTATGTTTAACCTGAGTAGTGACTGAGTCTTCCAGTCATGGTTCTAGGATAAGGTAACTTCCTTTTTTTGGATGAAATGCAGTAGGCAAGAAGCCTACTACTAATAATATATTAAAGATAATAAGCGGTAGCAAAGTACAGAAGGAAAGAAAGAACGAAAATTACAAATGGTCAATACAACTAAAAATCTGGAAGTGAATCCTTTGAGAAGATCTTTCTGCCACTAGCTTCATGTCACAAATAAAGGTTTTTCTCCAATACACAAGAGAAGGAGCAACATCTTGAAAGATTTGTAAGTTATGACATTTCCAGATGTTCCATAAGGCAACAATGATGACCTCCATGTAGAAGTCTTTAATAATTGCATTGACAGATTTGGAATTCCACATCTCATCTATCCAAGTAGAGTTTAATGACCAATTCAGACCGATTAAACTCCAGCATTGCTTGGCAAAGTAACATTCAAAGAACAAATGAATTTGAGTTTCCAAGATCCCTCCAACACAAAGTTCACAATCCAAAGAAGAAATCTAAAAATTCTTTATAGCAAGCCTCTCTCTAGTGTTTAACCGGTCCCAGAGTAATATCCAAAAGAAGACTTTGAGTTTAATCAAACAACTGTTTTTCCAACATCCTTTGAAAATAGGGTGAATATGACAATCTCCTATCAGTCTTTTATAGACAGCACTCATTTGAAAAGACAAGGAGCTACTAGAAATCAAATGCCAACAGTCATTAGTGGAAGAATCACCCAGGTGATCCGGTTGCAAGGAAAGCATTTGTTGGTATTGTAGGAATGCTCTTTCTGAAAGCGGAAAGTCAAAAAAATTATTACCCAAGTCCAAATTCCCGAATTGTTGAACTTTGAAACTTCTAGCTGAGAAAGAGAACAGTTCAGTCCATTTGTGAGCAAACAATTCTGAATTCCAAAGGTCCTTCCAAAAATCGCAAGTATCTCCCATCCCAATTGTACATATGAAAAGTCCTTTAAAAATGACTAATAAATGCAATAAATCTTTCCACCAAAAGGAACCAACTAACTGAGAATCATGAGGGAGATTAAAAGTGTAATATGACTTCCAGAGAAGCTGAACCCAGGGTGTAGATTTTTTGTTGAAAAATTTGAACAAGAACTTTAAGAGCAGCGCCAAATTCTGAGATCTTAGGTTAATGATTCCAAGTCCTCCTTTAGTTTTTGGTCGACAGACTTTCTTCCAAGGCACCAGACATTGACCACCCAAACATTTAGATTGCCCCTTCCAGAGGAAGGCCCTCCTTAACTTGTCAATTCTATCAATAACGAAAGAAGGGATCTTCAAAGTCGACATTAAGAACATAGGAAGGGATGATAGAACCGAATTTATAAGAGTTAACCTTCCACCAAAAGAAAGAAAAGTAACTTCCTTGTGAAGATAACTGCCAGGAAGTTGAGATATGCAGTTATCTAGAAACCGCATAGGATAACCAGCGAAGAGATAAAGATGCAAGAACCGTCGAACTTCCCAAAACTGCTCCATATTGAGACCTTTTTTTGATCAGTATAAAAGGAAATAAGGAAGGATAAAGAAGATATATTGACTTTAAATTGATAAACACAAGTGTATAAAGAGATTATTGATCTATCCAATAATCTCTTCCTCTTTGTAATCACTTACATACATAGTGAAAACACCACAGATAGTAGGGCTATTACTCAATACCTGAAGACCTGAACCTGTATAATCTTTCGTGTCTCCTGTATATACTTATCTTTACTTACCTTGTGAGCATCTTGAATGGTCCCCACTTCATATATTATTTTTCATAAGATCGACTAAGGACCCTGAGTCCCAATCGTCGATAGCTGGCACCCATCGTGGGGCCTTTCTCAAGACGTTTTCTTCATTAGGAGTTCTGATCAGCTATGTCTGGAGCATACGATTCTAAGAATGATTTTGATCTCGACGACTATGCCCATATTCAGATGCCCTCGTCTAATGACCCCATTCCTACAGAAGAGGTTGAGGACGAGGACGAGGACGTCCTTGAGTCACATCCCAAGGATGAATCTTCTCCATCTTTGGCCATGTCTATTGACCAAGAGTCAGAGAAGGTTGTGCATTCTCCTCATGTGAGTCCTACCACATCAGAGGCTGAATACGTGCCACAACACATCATCCCAGAGAATGTGGATGATGATAATCTTGAATTTAGCCCTGGAAAGATTGCTCTAGACAATCTCCAATCTTTTTTTGATTTCGAGTCTGACTCGAAACAAGGAGAGATGTTTTCCCTGTCTGTGACCTCAGTTCCACAAGAATTTGCTGCGCTTTTGGAGGAAACTCCTAAGCAGCGAGTTGCCAGGGAGGAACAGGAGCGCAAACAGAAGGAGTATCAGGACCGTGAACAACGAGAAAATGAGATTCGCAAAGCCAGTGAGGAAGCCTTACTCCTTGCGCAATCTCGTCAAGATGCCGTTGTTCGCGACCTTGATCTTGGAACTTCACATCATCCACGTGCTCATGACCAGACGCCATTTTCAGCCCCTGAGTATTCCCCGGTGGTTGAGGTGACAATAACTTCAATGGCTCCCAGACAAAGTACTGTCGACGATTCGGACTCGGGGTCCTTAGCCGAACTTATGCAGAATTTGTAGGTTGTGAGACCTTTCAGGGTGTCCCTCCAGGAAGGTATGATGAATCAATGGTAACTAGAGCACAAAGAGGTTTATACAGGTTCGGGCTCTCGATGGTGGGAGTAATAGCCCTACGTCCTGTTGAGATTTCACTATGTGTGGTAAAAAGAATTATAGAGTTATGGAAAAGATCTTCACAGGCGAAGATTTTTCCTATGTGTTTGTACAAGACAATGCCTGGAAGGCTTGCGAAAGCTATCTAACTTAGACTACTATCTTCTGATTGTTTTGATTCGATGCGATTGCGATCGAGATCCCCCTGTTTGATGCATTAGGCTATCCCTTTATACTGGTCGAAAGGGTGCCAAGTCGTAACGGCATCAAACAGTTGCCTGGATGCAGTTTCGGTAACTGCCCCCAACTCCCACGCAGGTTTAACACGTGTTATTCATGGAATAACCGCACGTATTAACCTCCTGACAATTGTCTCCATACGTGAAAGAATCTTCGGGATACATGGGATATTCCCGTCGTAGGGACAGAACAATCCCGCGTTCCCTAGTCGAAGGTGTTCTGACCGCGCGTTGTTTGCTGACCGCGCACCGTCTGCAACCTTTTGTTCGCGTATGGCATACGAACTACTGACCGCTCACTAGCTACGGTCTGATTGCGTAAAGCCTACGACCACCTGATTGTGCTTCTCGGAGTAACTTGAGTTCGCATCACCTGGCGCTTGTCTGGTTCGAATCTGTCTTGAACCAGCCGTGTATTTATTTGAACTAGCTTGGGTATCAATCCTCGTCAAGTACGCACGACTGACTTCGTGTTATCGCAGATACACTGCGTAATCCTCCTCCAGGGTTGGAGAATGAGGATAAGGCGACATTCACCAAAGTCCTCGCTGACACACTAGATGAAGTTGCTTTCAATGCCACTCCAACAGCATCCTCCCGATCTATAATTCATTCTCGTGAGAGGGAAGACTCATATTCAAGCCGTGGGAGACGCCATCAGATGCCAACGATGTCCCTTTGGCAAGATAAGGTCAAGCAAAGTGGGACCTCCTGTGATCGCAATCGCCTGCTTGTTCATTCTCACCTGGGACGACGGGCGAAATCTCCTCAAGGTAATGTGTCTTGCGACCACAGGGAAGGTCACGATGATAGACATTTCCATGCTTCTTACATAGGTTGTGATGGGACAGCGGCTCGATCTTCCGATAGGTTCTACTTTGCGGAACGGAGATGTTCGCGTTTCAAGGCTTCCAATCAACGGGGATTGAGTCCTTGCAATCGCTACACCCACGCACCTGTCGTTATCAACCGTGCTCACGCCCGGATAACCTTACCACAAGGGTTAATTCCTGCACGCAGTAGAAGAAACAAGCAAGAACAAGATGCAAAGCAATCTGAATTTTAGAATGACAAATTGAGGTCATCTTTCATCAAACTAGGTCCGGGGACACTACTTCGATGAACAACTATCTCACACACAATGGGGGAAAAACGTAGCAAATAACCTAGCTAAATGAATAGGGGTGGCGGCCATATGTAGCAGGAGTATGGCGGCCATATGTAGCAGGAGTATGGCGGCCATAGAACCCACCCCCACATAACCCTAGGGATACACAAGCCTTGGGCCCAAAGTAGAGGTGACACAGCACCCAACAGAATCTGTCCATGAATTTTTTTGTCGATTTTCGGGCGATCCAGATGGAATTTGGCAGTGGGGCCAGATCCGTTGGAAAGGTGGTGTCATGGGCTTCTCCGTAAAGTGCTCATTCACCCCAAACGGACTCTGTGTGTGTCCTGGATGTCCGTTTGAAGTGGGCGTGCTCCTGGATGGCCGAATCGGGCTCGCGGATGACTTGGGCTTCATCTTGGGCTTGTCTTGGAGCATGGATGACTTGGGCTTCTTCTTGGGTTCATCTTGGAGCGTCGTGGTATGCTAGACTTTCAGTGTAGATGGCTTGAAAGGCTGGACATGTGGGTTCATGCCGACTTGATGTTCTCCATGGTCTTTGGGTGACAGAGTGGAAGGAGCGGTGTTCGTATCCATGTTGGTGATGTCCTCATCAGGTTGTAAAGCTTTCTTGCCAGGACTCCATTCGGTGATCTGGCCAGATAAGTTTAAAACTGGTGTGATCCAGAGATTCGATGGAACTCAGAATCCATCAAAATTTCTTTAGATCTACATCACTGCCATTCAAGCGGCAGGAGGAGACGACCGTGTCATGGCAAACTATTTGCCAACACTCATTGAAGGACCTGCGAGGACTTGGTTGTTTAATCAACCAGAAGGGTCAATTTACAATTGGGAAATATTGTGAGATGCAATCCTCAATAATTCCAAAATTGTTATGAGAAGCCTATTAAGGAAGATGATCTTCATCGGCTATGCCAAGGTCGGTATCACTGAAGACTTGAGCATCCATCCACCAAGGTCGGCATCAGATCTCTTCGATATGGCAGACCGCTATTCTGACGTGGCTGAGGCCGTGCAATGGAATAGGATGGTGGACAAAGGGAATTTGACACCTCAACCAGTTCTCAAGAATGACAAGAAAGATGATTCTAACAAAAAGTCGGAATCATTAGTGGACAATACCGAGATGTTGCGGTTGCCGACAAACCACTGCTAGGAAAAGGTAATAAGTTTTCGTTTAAAAATAAAAATCCTCTTTCTAGTGGTCGCGACAATGACCATCTGGGAAAACAAGCCAACCTACAGGGAAATAAGAAGTGGTGTCCATTGCACAATGCTTCTAGATATGACCTCAAAAATTGTCTCAACTGGTTAAAGCGCTTGGTGGACTTTTATCAAGGAACTAGACCCATGCCGACCATACTAGAGCAAGAAAAATCCTGTGGAATTAGGGATGCTGATGGAGATGAAGACATGCCTTACCAGGTACCCCAAAATCATGTAAATATCATTTTGGTGGTTCTTCTTCTTATTCCTCTAAGCGTCAATTCAAATCTTTATATCGTGAGATAAATAAAGTTGAAGCTCCAATTTGGGAGCCTCAATTTCCCCGTTGGTCGGTGTCGTGGTATTACGAATACCCCAGTAGGTTTCTTTAGACGTGCGTAACATGCGTATAGCAACGCAAGCTGACCGTGCGACCGGTCACCTCCCGCCAAGCAAGCATAGAGATTGACATGGTGATTTTTATACAGGTTCGGGTCCTAGTGGGGGCCCTAGTCCTATCGGCAAACTCCGGACGTGAGTCCGCTGCGGAGGTGCTCTTTTGGGTGAGAGAGGTCTCCAAGGGAGCCTGTTGTTTTGAGTGTATGAAAATGAATTGAGTTGTTACAAATGAGATACAAGGGGGGTATTTATAGGCCCCAAAACATGCGAAAGACCAAAAAGCCCTAACTAGTTCCCAAGGGGTGTTGGTGTCATTTCACTGGCCGAAGGGCTTGGATGCTTGACAAATGTCCTCACTAGTTCCCGAGGCGCTCTTTACGTCACTCGCACGTGACCTAGCAAAAGAGACCTATGTGGCTTTTCCCGGGAGGCCTCCAGGATTTTCCCCGGTAGCCCTCTAGGATTTTCCCCAAGAGGCATCCGGGACTCCCCGGTAGGCGCTCAAGGGATCCCATGGGACCCGGAGGCCCAGGGACCCGTATGGAACCATCTCCGCACGACGGAACCAGGGCCCGGAGACCCAGGGACCCACTGGGAACCTTCTCTGCACAAGGACCAAGGCGCTCCGGGGATCCATGGGACCCAGGGCCCAGTGGGAACCTTCTCCGCACGAATGACCCAGGTGCTCTAGAGATCCCATGGGACCTGGGCCTCGAAGGCCTGGGGACCCGTTGGGGACCATCTCCGCACGAAGGACCTGGGGCCCAGAGGCACAGGGACCCATCGGGGACCTTCTCCGCATGAAGGACCCAGGTGCTCCGTGGCTTTTCCCGGGAGGCCTTCGGGATTTTCCTCAGTAGCCCTCCGGACTTTCCACGAGAGGCATACGGCACTTTTCGTGGTAGCCCTCCGGGAGTTTCCCCAGTAGCCCCTCAAGAACCCATGGGACCCGGAGACCAGAGGGTCGGGGGCCCGGAGGCCCAAGGACCCACCAGGGACCTTGTTCGCACGAAGGAGCTAGGCACTCTGGGAATCCCGCGCGACCCGGGCCCCGGAGGCCCCGGGACCCATCGGCACCTTCTCCGCACGAAGGAGCCAGACGCTCCGGGCATCCCGCAGGACCTGGGACCCGGAAGCCCAGGGACCCACCAGGGACGTTCTCCGCACGGAGGACCCAGGCGCTCTGGACATCCCATGGGAACTGAGGCCCAAAGGGCCAGCGACCTTCTCCGCACGAAGGACCTAGGCGTTCCAGAGACCCCGTAGGACCCAGAGCCCGGAGGCCCTGGGACACGTCGGGGACCTTCTCCACCCGAAGGACCCAGGCACTCTGGAGATCCCGCGAGACCCAGGGCCCGGAGGCCCCGGGAAGAGCCGGGGACCTTCTCCGCACGAAGTACCCAGGACCCGCCAAGGACCTTCTCCGCCTGAAGGACCCAGGTGCTCCGTGGCTTTTCCCGGGAGGCCTTCGGGATTTTCCCCGATAGCCCTCAGGACTTTCCTCGAGAGGCGTCCGGGACTTTCCCCGATGGCCCTCCGGGACTTTCCCCGAGAGGCGCTCGGGGGATCCCATGGGACCCAGAGCCCAGAGGCCAGAGGGCCCGGAGGACTAGGGAACCGCCGGGGGCCTTCTCTGCACGAAGGACCCAGGTGCTCCAGAGACCCCGTGGGACCTGGGCCCGGTGGGTATGATTCAAACCCTTCCTCGGATGACACTGAGGTCTCCGGGATAAGGACAGTGCTCGGGTAGAACCCTTTGTGTCCGAGGGACAGGGGATCTCCGGGCGGAAGGATCTGGACTTGGGATGTAAAGTCGCTATGAGGAAGAGAAAACAGCCCCCAGGGGGCTTGGAGCCCCAGAACGGAAAAAGTCCTCTCCCGGGAGAAAGTCCACCGGGGAGAGAATGTTACCGTGTCCGGGCGGCGCAGAGCCCCGGGACGGGAAAAACCTTCTCCTGGGACAAAGTCCCCCCCTCGAGAGAAAACCCTCCCCCGGGAGAAAGTCCACTCAAGAGAGAATGTTACTGCATTCGAGTGGCACGGAGCCCCCGGATGGGAAAAATCTTCTCCCGAGACAAAGCCCCCCCGGGAGAGAATGTTACTGCGTCTGAGCAGCGTGGAGCCCCCAGATGGGAAAAACCTTCTCCCGGGACAAAGTTCCCCCGGGAGAGAATGTTGTTACGTCCGAGCGGCGCGGAGCCCCCAGACGGGAAAAACCTTCTCCCGGGAGAAAGTCCCCCTAGGAGAGAACATAGCCGCATCCGGGTGGCGCGGAGTCCCCGGACGGGAGAGAACCTTTACTTGGGACAAAGTTCACCAGGGAGAGGATGTTACCACGTCCGAGTAGCGCGGAGCCACTGGACGAGAAAAACCTTCTCCAGGACAAAGTCCCCCCTGGAGAGAACATTAGGGAGAGAACGTTATCGCGTCTGGGCCGCACGGTCGATAAAAACCTCCTCTCGAGACAAAGTTCACCGAGGAGAGGATGTTATCGTGTCTGAGCGATGCGGAGCCCCTGGACGGGAAAAACCTTCTCCCAGGACAAAGTCCCCCCGGGAGAGAACATTACCCCATCTGGGTGGCGTGGTCGAGAAAAACCTCCTCTCGGGACAAAGTCCACCGAGGAGAGAATGTTACCGCGTTCGGGCGGCGCGGAGCCCCCAGACGAGAAAAACTTTCTCCTGGGACAAAGTCCCCCCAGGAGAGAACATAGCCGCATCCGGGTGGTGCGGTGCCCTCGGACGGGAGAAAACCTTCTTCCGGGAGAGAAACCTTCTCTCGAGACAAAGTCCACCAAGAGAAAACCTTCCCCCAGGACAAAGTCCCCCAGAGAGAGAACGTTACCGCGTTTGGGCAGCGCGGTCGAGAAAAACCTCCTCTCGGGACAAAGTTCATCGGGGAGAGGAAGTTACAGCGTCCGAGCCGCGCGGAGACCCCGGACGGGAAAAACCTTCTCCCTAGACAAAGTCCCCCCGGGAGAGAACATTATTGCGTCTGGGCGGCGCGGTCGAGAAAAACATTCTCCCGGGACAAAGTTCATTGGGAGAGGATGTTATCGCGTCTGAGCAGCGCGGTGCCCCCGGACAGGAAAAACCTTCTCCCGAGACAAAGTCTTCCCAGGAGAGAACATTACCGCGTTTGGGCGGCGCAGGTGAGAAAAACCTCCTCCCGGGACAACGTCCACCGGGAAGAGAATGTTACCTCGTCTGAGTGTCGCGGAGTCCCCCGGACGGGAAAAACTTTCTCCCGAGAAAAGTCCCCCCAGGAGAGAACATAGCCGCATCCGGGCGGTGCGGTGCCCTCGGACGGGAGAAAACCTTCTCCTGGGACAAAGTCCTCCGGGAGAGAAACCTTCCCCCGGGACAAAGTCCACTGAGAGAGAAAACCTTTCCCCGGGACAAAGTCAAAAAATTTTGAGGCCTGGTCGAAAATTCCCCCGGTCACCGTGAGAATGCGGAGCTGGTGAAGAAATTTTGGGTTTGGAGATTCTCTCTCGGAGGAGGGAGAGCGCCATGATGGGCTCTGTAGTATTTGAGGGGGACTATTCCCTCAAAGTGACTCGTTACGACAGTTAGGAACTGGGTTTCCGGTTACCCCCTCAGTCCGCAAGGGGTTATCGTAAGCCGCCCGGGGAGCGAGGCTCGCGTTGTCAGGACTTTTGGAGTGTTTGAGGGGGGACTCACCCCTCAAAGTGACTCATTACCGTGGTTTCTGAGAACTGGGTTGCCACTTATGCCCTCAGTCCACGAGGGGGATTGTAAGCTACCCTAGGGGCGCAGGGCTGCCGCCGTCGGGACTTGGGCTAAGCAGGAGCCTGTGACCCTCATTCAAGGGCATCCTCGGAAGGGCATCCTCCGGGGAGGGCATCCTCATGTTGAGGGCATCCTCGCGGGGAGGGGGAACAATACACCCTGCAAAAGAAGATTCATAGGGGAACAACTAATTTGCATTGATTAATAAATTGATACAACGCCCCCCCCCCCCCCCCCGCATAGCGCGAGAGGGGGGAGAGAGACCCGGGAGCCAAGTGCAGACATCCTCGCGGGGAGGGCATCCTCTCGGGGAGGGCATCCTCGTGGTGAGGGCCTCGCTTCGAGGGTCCAGCGCGGGGCTTGCGGACAGCATCCCCCCCAAGTCAGGGGACATGTCTCTGGGAGTTTTGGAAAGGGGGCTCGTCGATTGAGCCAATTTCTTGGGCCAGCTCCCTGTGTACCCCATAGGGAGTGGGGAGGGCCGCTTGTGTAACTGATGGGGCAAGGCAGGTCTCTCCCCCCTGCCCGTGTTGCTCGAGGAATGCCGCAATATGCTAATGAAGCGCGTTACATTCTCGAGTGGCATGGGAAGTGGACTGGTGGAAGGTGCACCATAAGTTGGCCCAACCTCATTACTTCCCGGCGCGGGATTGTGCTGGGCATGGGAGGGCTGGCCTTCCCCTCCTTTTGACTTGGGGGAGGGCGGCCGCCCCGATCAGCTTTGTGAGAGCCGCCTCTGTCTTCGAAAATGAAGATATCCCCAGGCTTTGACTCACTGCGATGTCCCTCCTTGAGACGTTTGTGGGATGAGTCCCCAACGTCCCTCTTTGCGGGGGGGGAGACCCCTTGGTTCTCCTTCCAGAGGTCATCCTCCTCTGCCCTTGCGTACTTTTCAAGTATGTTGAAGAGCTCAATAGCGGACGAGGGGCAGCTCTGGGAAAGCCTCCAGTGGAGCTCCCCGGGGAGGATTCTGCTCTTGCACGCCTCGATGACTGTAGAGTTGGGGACGTGGGCTACTTTGCTCTTGACCTGAGTAAAGCGCTTGAAGAAGCTCCGGATGATCTCCCCCGTCTTCTGCTTCACGGTGTATAGTTGCGATGAATCCAGGGAATGCACGTAGTTCCCCTGGAAGTTTGCGCAGAACTCGCGCTTGAGCTGTGCGAAGGACTTGATGGAACCGGCCCTGAGGTTGTAAAATCATGAGCGGGCGATTACGGTAAGTTAGAGGGGGAAGACGGTTGCATTGCACCATCTCATCTCCCCCAGCCGCTGAGATGGCCGTGGAGTACACCTGCACAAATTCATAAGGATTGACCTCACCATTGTAGTGCTTGATGCGAGGTGCGCAATATAGGTTTGGCCATCGAACATGTCGAAGCTGGCGGCACAAGGGCTGGTTGGCACCCTCAACTCCCCGGGAAGGTTCCCAGTCGCTGTCCCCCCTTGTAGGGGAGACGTGCTCATTATCAGAGTCAAGGAGAGGCCCCAGCGGTCCGCTCGGATGGTGGTAGCGCCTCTTCTCCTCAGGGTTGGAGCTAACTTCTCGAACCTCCAGGTGCCCCCTAGAGGAAGCGGTGGCTTTATCGACTGGCCTCCTTCCCTGGTTGGCCCGAGGGCGTATCCCCGGCCTGTGCAGGGACGGAGCTTCGCTACGCTTCACGGAACGCATGCGCTCTACCTGTTCCCGAGTAAGTCGGGTCTGATCCACCGGGGGAGCCCTCGGGGGTGGCCTCGGGGGAGGAGGGAGCTGATGCGTGTCGGCTCCCAGTCCGAAGGATGCCGCCGGCATGCAGGAAAGGCCCGGCGCCGGGCGTGTCTCCGGGGCGTCCTCGGGAGCTGGTGAGAGAGAGCCCTCGAGGGGGAGGCTCACTGTGGGCGACGGGGCCGTCCTGAGCGCAGTGGAAACACCGGCCCAGGAGCCACTCCGAACGCACTGGCAACCATCAGCGGCGCGGGGCTAGGGAGAGCCCCCGGCGCGGGGAAGGCTCCCTGTGCGAGGTAAGGCCCTGGCGTGGGGTAAGGCCCCAATGCAAGGACAGCTCCCAAAGCGGGGTCAGTCCCGACGCGGGGAAAGCTGCCTGCGCGGGGTAACTCCCTGGTGTGGGAAAGCTCCCGGCGCAGGGTAAGGCCCCAGCGCAAGGACAGCTCCTGTAACACCCTGGTTTCAGGGGTGAAAATTTTCATTTTCATGAAAATCATGCATGCATGTATCCGGTAGTTGTAGCCAAATCTTTCAGCCTAAGCCTGAGCTAACCCGCAAAAATCCCAAAATCCACTCTGAAGATCCAATTCAAGATCAGATTGTTCAGATTTGACCTATCAGCTACTCTGAACATAAAAGCCTTCGGAAGCCAGATCAAATTCCAACCCTAACTCCCAGAATCATCAACCTCTTTCTATTTTCAAAAATAGTATTATTATATTACCCTAAGTACTCTGAATTTCAGTAAATCAATCTAACTTGATTTTAACCCTATCCAAACTCAAGTGTCTTTTGAATTATGATCCAAGATGCATTAGTACCTTAACCTAAAAAGTTGGCAGCCTGATTCCATTGTTTAAGCCCTTTTCGCAAATCAGTCCAAATTGTATCGCGAATTAGTCCTTTTCTAATTTTCCAGGAGCCCAAAAAGACAAAAAAAAACCGCAGAATAGCTCCAAATCCAAGTCTAATTCAGGGATCACCTTTCAAATACTATTTGATACAAAATCTCCTTTTTATGGAACTTCCAAATCTCACCCCAAATGCCCAGATTTCGAATTCTACAAATTCGGATTTGAATTACCCTAAAGTACCCTAATTTTGTTTTATCCAAAATCTATTCAAATTTGCTGAATTTTGCCAATTTCTTTGCTAAACCAGTTGGTGGAATAAAGTTATGCAGATCTGTGAAATTAGAACCCATCTAAACCTTTCAAATCACAGAAATTGCAAATTAGTCCAAATCAAAAATCAGAAAATTACAAATTAAGTCCAGCTGCTGTTTTCGACCAGCCGCCAGCAACGACCACGACCAGGCGTTCTTGTTTCGCTGTGATTCACCGCCACCGGTGAAGCCCCACCATTGCCAGCTTCGCCACTACCTTGCCAACACGTGTCTGCGCCAGACCGGCCACCGTGGCAACGCTACAGCAGCACCAGCGCCGTCCTGTTGCCCCGCACGCGAACGCCACCGCCTACAGCTGTGTCAGACCTTTTGCGCCACGTTGCCGCCATGCCAGAGTTGCAAGTCTTCCTGCCGTCGCACCAGCCAGAGCAAGTTGCACGCCAGCTAACAAAGCCGCAGTGTGCCGTCGCGTCGCCACTGCCGTGCTCGTTCAGTCACATCCTTGTCAAATCGACTGCTTCAACTCTTGAGGGCTTCGACCACTGCTATTTTAGCATCCCCATCGCCTACTAAAGCTTCACACCCACTAAAGCCAGCCAATTCTTGAACTTCGCCGTTTTCGTCTTCTTCTCCAGCAAGCTCAGAAGAGGGAACACAACGCCAGCAAGATCCACTGCACCAATCTTCAATTAACTCGGCCAGTGAGTACCTCTCATTCACCTCTCCGTGCTGTACCATTTAATTGCACTCCGGTGATCTCTAATGCCGGTGATCTCCGGACTTTTTATTTTCCCTGTTTTGGCAATGCTGCTTGATCTAGCTCGAATTAGTTCATCTCTTAGTAGAATTATGTGCTTAGTAGAGCTTTCTAGCAAGCCTGTAGTGTTAAAATTCAAACTTGAGCTTAGATCGAAGCTTTCCCTCATTTCCGTGCAGGGCCGTGAATGGCTCACGTCGCTAGGCCACACCACCAGCTCTCCGACCAAATTGACTTTGCCAGAAACTTTCCCACACCTCCCTTTCACTCTCACAGCAAGGAATCGATTTCTAAAGCCTCGCAGCAGAAATGCCCAATTCAATGTCTTCTTCTCCGGCGAAGTCCACCGGAATTCGTCTCCAGCCACTGCCGGCATCGCCACCATGTCCTACACCTTCGCCTTGATCTCCTGAACACTATCCTCTACTAGCTCGATCTCTGGATCTGCACAAAATAGCAAGTTATAGCTATGCCAAAAATTTGTCCAGTAGCCGTGCCGTGCCGTGCTGTGCCGTGTCGCCACCGTCTTTCCTCACTACCGTTCATCGCCGTCTGACCATCTTAATCCTTGAGACCACTGCCAATATGTTCTTGTCATCTTCGCCTACCTCCTAGACATAGTTGGCGAAGAAATTGAAGCTTTGAATCAAATCTACTGTTATGCCCTAGCTTTTGACATTGTCAGCCTTGTGTCAGTGCATGTCAGCTAGTGGCATTAGCCCTGTTCACCCACTTCTGGTTGTGCAATTTGAAAACCACTTTGTCCACTAAATTGGTAGAGTTATGATCTACATTTTATTCAACTATCACAACTTGAGATAAGCCCTCTAGAGTTTGTTGAACCTATGTCGAAGCATTGAACCGAATGTCGACCTAAAGACGTTCGTCGTTTTTGAGCAAACCAGCCGCAAACCCAATGTCATTTCGATACCCTGGAACTCTATAAGTCTCTAGCACCCATCCTCGGCCCCAATCTCATAAGTTTAACCCTAACCAGCTTTCAAATCTAATTGTTCCAGTATCACTGAAGCATTTTCTCCTTTACATATCGCATGTAGAATAATTAGAGTAATTGAAATGGTTTGTGATTCCTGTTTGTTTGTTTGATCTTTGTTTAGAGCTACAATCTGAGTGCGAGGACTACACTCCAGACCCGTTAGCATCAACAGTACCCTATGACCCAGAAGGCAAGTCATATTCTTGAACATCTTGAACCCATATTTTATGAATTGCTAAGATATCACCTTGACTATAGAATAATAATGCATGTGATGAAAAGTGAAAAGAATGTTTTGGCAGTACTTTGGCTGAATGCGAGTGAAATGTGGAATAATATGGTAGTGAGCCATAACTATGTATATATATGTATATATTTTATATTCATGAAATAAAACCCCTAGCCGTGACCAGGATTTTTGTATGGAATGGTGGTACTAGCACAAGGTGTGCTTGGGAGCACTGGATGTGCATGGGATGTTGTATGATCTGGTCACTGGCATATAAGGACTAGAACCTTGTGTTGTGTATCTAGTGGCATGAAAAACGTGCTGACCGTAAGCCTGGTATGGGACAGGCCTAAACAAGTAGTATGTGGATCACGCATGAAACCCCAGCATGAGATGGAATGTGATGCACGATTAGCACGGAGTGCGGCTCCTACACATATCACTGGATGTGATGATGCACGCTGACCCAGTAATGGGAAGATGCAGTATGGGGTGGGGGTATAGCCTGCCACAACTGTGGTTTGAGTGAAACCACAAGGTCTAGGGTGAATTGTATGTGAAGCATGGAAAAAGTTCTTGTCATCTCCACCTTGGCACTCTCACATGGTTGTGAGGAAGGGTCTAACCATCTGATAGGATGGGTATGAAAGTGGAATATCTTGGGGTTAATTGGTACCTCTCTGTAGAGTTAAAAACGTATTCGAATACTCTAAGGGCCCGGGTATATAGGAGTTGCTGCAGTGGATTAAATCCATGGGGTGTGACACAAGTCTATTTTCTAAATAAAATCTGATAAGTTAAGATTACCCAAATGACATGTGTTGTCATGATAAGGGGTGCTGCCGTGGGCTGTCGTGTGTCGACGTGTCACAGTAGTACCGTAATTTAGTGAATATGAATAGCGATGCTATTCAATGAAGGTGCTGCCATGAACATGAATTTGGTCATGAGATGTGAAAAGCAAGAAAGAAAAGTATTTTGAAAACCTTCCCCTCTTTCCTCTAATAGCATAGGTTCATATCATTAATACTATATGTATATCTACTCTTACCTATGACTTGCTGAGTACAAAAGTACTCACTCCTTGCAATCTATGTTCACATAGATGGTGGGCATTTTGAACAAGATGAAGCCCTAGAAGAATTCATGGATCCAGAAGGAGGAGAGCCGGTTCCACCAAAGCTTTGACGAGTGTTGTTCTGTAGTTAACTTCTTGTTGTGGGGGTTCACCTAGCTTCGCCGCGCAGTAGTCTTTTGCTTAATTAACCTTTTGTGCCGTGAAGGCCATGTAATATTTTGTACTGAGGCCAGCTGGCCGTACACTTGTGCTACCTTGTATTATTTTGCTGCTACATTTAAGTTCCTGTGATTGACTCATCCTGGGAAGTCAATGTTGTGTAAATGGGTCCAGTTGCACCGAGCTGAGTCCCCACGGGAAGTGTCATTGTCTCTCCCCATTGTAGTGCGTGGGGCGACGTCACAAATTTCTTGGTATCAGAGCAGCTTTGAACTTGACTATAGGATGACACCCGTTAGGAGTTGGCTCGCCAGGACGGTGTAATTTATTTAAAAACTATTTCTCTGAAAAATTTTGTTTTGTAAAATGCTTTATTGCTCTTATAAAATTTTTGATTTCAAAATCTTACTTGGTTTTTCTAAAATTTGGCAGGATGGCAAGAACGTGTTTCACCTATGTCGAGCGTCTTAGGGCTGGGCTACTCCACTATGGCATATGGTTCAGTTTCTTGGGATCGATGAGAGACCGATCTGCGAGACCACCTGGGATTTTTATGAGGGCCGCCGTTTTGGATTCGATGCTAAGGTCGTAGTTCACACGACTAGTAGCGCCAGCCGCCTTGATGCCATCCAGGATGCGGCAAGAGAAGCTGTTCGTCAAGTTCGCCAAATGTATGCCTCCAGACTTCAGGAGTCGCCATACTGCTATGTGCCATCCCCGCTGTTTTGGACATCTCCGGGGCCATCCACAGCAACCGAAGAGTATCCAGATCCTTGTCTTGCCAGCACTGCAAAGATCCCAAAGAGCCTCGATGCCAACTACACCAAGTTGCTTAGCGAGCACCAGGAGCATCGAAGGAGATTCGAGGAGCAGAGGAGATGCGTCAGGTCTACATCACCTTCGTCTGCATCGGAGCCCGTAGCTCAGAGGATCCGCACCATCGAGGAGGTTGCTCCACCTATCGCATCACTAGCCAGAGCTCCAGGACCCAGTTCCGGACCAAGCTTGATTCCACGGAGGGTCTCCACTCCGGCAGGGTTCCATTGACTTTTCTCTACACCAGGCACTCGTCATCGGGAGGAGGGCAGCAGAGAAGCTTCACTGCTTCAGGGGTCAGGACCGCCGCCGGGATTCGTCGCTTTAGAGGATTCTGATGAGACCGAGCCGGAGGAGGTCGAGCCTTACACGAGTAGTTAGACTACCTTTGAGAACTCCCAGGGCAAGGGTAGCTTGATTAAGGCTGGTGAATGCTTTTGGTTTTACGCTTCACCATTGTTTGTATCAATGTTTTGTAATGAACTATGGCAAGTAGCCAGTTTGTCTGAATATTTTCTGTATTAATGAAATCTACATTAATTTCATCATTCCTATCTGGTTTCTCTTAGTTAGATAGACCTATCTGCTTTCTCTTCAGAACCACCATGGTGGACACCAAGAGAAGATCGAGAAACGGCGGGGAGGAGCGAGATCAGACACCACCAGCAGAGGAGATGAGGAGAGGATCCTCATATCAGCGAAGGGGCCAAGGCTCAGATCCATCTCAAGGGGAACAGCCATGTTTGCAAGACATTCTCCTATCTATGGAGAAGAATCGACAGGAAGCACAAGCCGCTCACACCTAGTTGTTGGCCCAAATAGTCCAGAAGATGCCCGGAGGAGCTTCAGAGGGAACTACTATTGGCGCCAGGCTAACAGACTTTCAGAAAACCAGACCACCAACCTTTTCCAGTGCAACTGATCCCATGGTTGCCGATGACTAGCTAAGAGATATAGAAAGGAAGTTAGATACAGTCCAATGCGGTGGTAGGGAGAAAGTTCTGTTCGGATCCCACCAGCTTGTGGGAGCCGTCGCAGCTTGGTGGATGAATTACCAAGAGGCCCATCTGGATAAAGATAGTATCACCTGGGTGAAATTTAAGGACCAGTTTCAGAAATTCCACATTCCCACCGGCGTGATGGCAGCAAAGCGCCGGGAATTCCATAACTTGGTACAATGAAGCAAGTCCGTCACGGAATATCTGCATCAGTTTAACCACCTAGCCCGCTACACACCAAGAGACATTGATACGGAGGAGAAGAAGATTGAACGCTTTACAGAAGGACTCCAGCACTACCTACAGTATCAAATAGCCTCCCATGAATTTACAGAATTTCAGACTTTGGTGAACCGAGCATTGAAGGTGGAAGAGAAGAGAAACGTGGGGGAAGAGAGCCGAAAGAGAAGTATGCTGCAGCAAGCACGACCGCAGGTTCATCCAACAAGGGGAAGAGCCCCAACTGCTCCCAGTTTCCGACCAACCCAAGCACCCCGGCCACCAGCATTAGTAATGTGCCCAAATTGCAAAGGAGCCCACCATCCGAGGGATTGTCCTCACCCCCGAATTTAGTGTTTTCACTGCGGCCAATACGGACATCGCAAAGACTGTTGTCCATGGATCCAACTTTCGATGTCTATTGCCAGATCTCAGGCAGGGACTCAACCGATAGCATCCAGAGCTGTGGCATCACCATCGCATAACCCCAGAGGGAGCCCACCAGGAAGAGGATGAGCACCAATGGCAGCCCGAGAAGGAAGGCTGAACTACAGCTCTATACAAGAAGCAAGTAGCGCCACCGACATTCTTCTAGGTAGATTCTTGATCTAGTCTGCATCTGCCTTGATAGTATTTGATCCGAGAGCTACAAATTCATTCATATCAGAAGTTTTTGCATCTAAAGTAGAACTGCATATAGTATCCCTAGAGTACTCTATGGCTATACAAACTCTAGGGGCTAAGCTACCTGTATACTCAGATTGCCAAAATATAACCTTCAGTATCAAAGGAGTAGAGTTCATGGCAAATTTGCTAGTGCTAGATCTGCAAGGCCTAGACATTATTTTGGGAATGGATTGGTTGTCCCAACATAAAGGTCTAGTGGACTGCGAGAAGAAAACCCTAAGCCTTGGTAGTGCCGGGGGGGAGAGAGTTCTATTTCATGCGGATAGATCAGCAGCTAAGGAGTCACAAGGAACTATTCAAGCGTTGCAGAGGGTAGGCTTAGATCAAGTGCCAGCAGTACAACAATACTGTTGGGGGAAATCTCCGCGGTGCTAAGTCCAGGTAAGTCGTGTCACATTGGCTCGGGGATGTGGCCTCTGGCCTCTCCCCAGGCGCCGCCATTTGGTCCCCGGGACCTGGCCTCCGGCGCCGTCCCGGGCGCCGCCATTTGCCCGGGGACCTGGCCCCCGGGACTTGGCCTCCGGCACCGTCCCGGGCGCCGCCATTGGCCTGGGGACGTGGCCTCCGGCCTCTCCCCGGGCGCCGCCATTTGGCTCCCGGGACCTTGCCTCCGGCGCCGTCCCGGGCGCCGCCATTTGCCCGGGGACCTGGCCCCTGGGACTTGGCCTCCGGCGCCGTCCCGGGCGCCGCCATTGGCCCGGGGACGTGGCCTCCGGCCTCTCCTCGGGCGCCGCCATTTGGCTCCCGAGACCTGGCCTCCAGCGCCGTCCCGGGCGCCGCCATTTGCCCGGGGACCTGGCCCTCGGGACTTGGCCTCCGGCGCCGTCATTGGCCCCGGGACGTGGCCTCCGGCCTCTCCCCGGGCGCCGCCATTTGGCTCCCGGGACCTGGCCTCCGACGCTATCCCGGGCGCCGCCATTTGCCCGGGGACGTGGTCTCCGGCCTCTCCCCGAGCGCCGCCTTTTGGCGCTCGGGACCTAGCCTCCGGCGCCATCCCGGGCGCCGCCATTTGCCCGGGGACGTGGTCTCCGGCCTCTCCCCGGGCGCCGCCATTGGCCCGGGGACGTGGCCTCCGGCCTCTCCCCGGGCGCCGCCATTTGCCCGGGGACCTGGTGTAACACCCCTGTTTTTGCCAAACCCTAAAATAGCCAAAATCTACATCTTGACCCCAAACCCTAATCTGCTTTAGCCATTCCCTTCTAAATGTTGTTCAGAACATTTTTCCCTTCTGGATCATCTCCAAAATCCCATCCTAAAACTGAGTTTCGACCCTTGCCGTCTCAGAACCCTAATTACCCTAATTTTACCCTAAACTGCTTTTCCCCAATTTTGTCGAAACCCTTCAGATCTTGCCCGATCTTACCAAACTTTGGCCGGATAAGTTCTAATAATTTTATGCAACTTATCTGCGAAATCAGATTTCAGATCGGACCCTCAGATCTCCAAATTTGCAATCAGGCCCAAGTTCTATTCAAATTTTCCTCACAGAACAGTCCCTGGAGCAAGTTTCAAAATTGCAGAACGGCCCAAGTATTCTTTTCAGGTCCATTCGACCAGCGCCTGGTCGTTGCCTTCGACCAGTGCGTTTTTGCCGGAGCTGTGCCGTGTTCTGGCCGCGTTTGCTCGCCGCTGGCCACCCCCTCTCGTCGCCTGTGTTGTGAACAGCTGAGCCACCCCTCGCGCACGTGCTAGCCACCGTAGCATCGCCTTGCCCAGCGGATAAACGGCCGCGCTTCAGAGCTTTGTTTTCGCGCACGCCCCTGTTGCCGTGGCATTTGCATGGCACTACGTGTCATTGCCGGAGCTGTGCTGCTGCCTCCGCATCTGCGCCGTCCCAGGCGAAGTTCCAAGGCGTCCTGACATCGCTGGCAAAGCTGTAGCACCGCCTGAAGCAAATCACGTCGTCGTCGCCGTCGTTGCGCCTACGCCCGACAAGTTTCTCCCCGGCGCAAGCAACCGTTGTCGTGTTTTCCCTCGTTGGCTCCGTCCTTGTGCCTATTTAAACCCTCCCTGTGCTTTGAGAGCCTCAAGCCTCCAGAAAATCGGCTAAGTCCCAAACTCCACCGTTTTCGCTTTCTTCTCCGGCGAGCCAGTGAGTGAGCTCACGGTGCTAGCCCATTTCACAGCTCCTCTCTTCGATCCAAAGCCACCAGTGAGTTCCCCTCTTCACCCTTTCTGTGTAGTAGCAACCAATTGCACCCCGACGATCCCCATCGCCGGTGATCGCCGGAAAAACCCAATTGCCCTGTTTCCCCAATGCTATCAGATTCATCCCGAATTAGCTCTCGTCCCAGTGGTAGAAACTGATCCTTAGCCATTTCTTAGCAAGCCTGTGGAATCCAAATCCCCAATTGAGCTCAAATCGAAGAAATCCCAATCTGGAACCTCAGCCGTTCGCCGGACCTCGGCGCCAAGCTTCTCCGGTCATTCTCCAACCAAATTGACTCCACCAGTAGCTTCCACACTCCACCCTTTCACTCCCTGAGCAAGGAATCGAGTTCAAGAGCCTTGTAGCAAAAACCCCTAATCCCCAGTGTCGTCTTCTCCAGCACCGGTCGCCGGAATTCTTTCCCGGCCGATCTAGCTCCTGAAACCTTATCCCTTAGCTTTGCCTCAGCTCCTTGAGCAATTCTTTCCACTAGCTCGACACCTGGATCTGCCTAGATTGTGAGTTATGCCTTTGCCAAATCTTTGTCCAGAGCTGTGCCTGTGCCGTGTCGCCACCGCAGTTCATCACCTGATTTGGCCGCTCTCCAGTCACTTTCTATCCTTGAGCCTGTTGAGTGATTTGTTTCTGTTAGTAATGCCTACCTCCCAGACAAAGTGGTGCATCAATTGGAGCCCTAGATCAAAAGTTGTGCCATGCCCTAGTTTCTGGCCATGTCCAGCACTATGTCAGTGCATGTCAACCACTGGCATTGACCTTGTTCAGCCCATTCTGGTTGAGCAATTGAAATGCCACCTTGTCCAGTAGATTCCTGGAGTCAAGATCTACAACTTTCTCTACTATCACTTCTCCAGAAAACCATCCTAAGATCAGTTTGAAGCTATGCCAAAGCCATGAACCGAATGTTGACCCTTCGACGTTCAATCCTTTTTAGCCGTTTCTTTGACCAGAGCCCTTGTGACCTTGCCCTAACCTTTTCCCCTACATGCATGACTTATTTACTTAATATTTTCTATGGAAACTATTTTCTATATGCTTATATGGTATGTGTTTGTGTGTTGTTTGATTGCCGCAGAGTCAGAAGCTGAAGGAGCATAGGAAGTCTTTGAAGATCCGTCTGAGTACTTAGAACCAGCATTGCAAGGCAAGCCTCATTCCTTTGATCATGTCTCACCCAATATTTTCATATGAAGTATATTCACTGTTTCTTACTATGCATGCTTATTTGAGATACAAGTTATGTTTGAATGACATGAGTAGATATTACCTAATGAATCATGAAACCCCTTTTGTTATTGAACCTTCATATATATGCTTTTGTCACCCTAGGACTCATATACTGAATATCCACATTAAACTTGAACTGGTTAAATGTATGAGAAGTTACATGAAAACCGTTTTGTCAAGAAAACTGATAAAAAAGATCAGTAGTGAGGATTGGATTGTGTGGAGAGGGTGCGGTGCGCACCAGGGTATGTGAATGCTCCTCACTATTGGTTCATAAGGACGAGGACCTTGTGCTGTGTCTCTATGCGAATTGTAAACGTACCAACCACTTGCCTGGTATGGGACAGGCACAACTTAGTAACTTTTTGGTATTAGCAGTTCCCTGCATGGTTTGTCGATCTGGTTTCTCGCGTGGAAACTGGTGGGCCACAGTTCGGCCATGAGTGATGTGAGTTCAGAAAAATAATGAGAGGAAAAGGTGGAAAGAAGGAAGGCGCCCTAGACCTGATTAAGCCGTGAGCGGTTGTAATCTTGAACGGTCATATGTCTTGCGTGGACACAGACCAAGGCTATGTGTCCTGCGGGAACATAGACCAGAGGCTAGGAAGTAAGGCAGTGGGGAAGACCCACAACGGTACTTGAGACTTAATTGTCTATTTACCGGGCGGGGATACTGTTAATACTAAACTGCAAAAGCGTTGTGTGATCTCGGCCTTGTCACATGTGTGAAAGTCACATGGAGCTGATCCGACTTGAAAGCCGAGTGAACCAGTGGATTTAAAAAGAGGTACACCTTTACAAAGTGTAAAAGAAGTATCAGATACTCTTTACTCCCAGGTTCAGGAGTCTTTTCGTAGTGGATGTTATCCATGGGTTATAGCACAAGTAATATTTGGAATGTTTTCATAATGCGGTTAACAAAGTAGTGACTCATGGGAGACCACTACATCTAATGTTTTATTGAAAACCTGTTTAATGTTTAAAGTATCATTTTCATGACAAAGTACTGTTTTACTGAACAAATGACTTGGAAATCTAGAATTTTTTTTTGAAATAACCCTATAAAAAAAACAATTGCAAAACTAACTCTTAACTTTTTAAATTTGTAAAAATGGCTTTCAGTCGCGAAAACCTCCTCGCGACAGTCTTCAGTCGCTATACGGTATAGCGACTGAAGACGTGGCACGGCACAAATGCCCCGCTGGCACCTGTGCCGTGCCAGCCAGGTTTCAGTCGCTATACCGTATAGCGACTGAAACCCGCGGCTTTCAGTCGCTATACGGTATAGCGACTGAAACCCTTTATATTCCCCAGCCGTCCCTCTCAGAGTACAGTTCAATTCATTTTTCCGAAATTTTACAGAAATTACTGAGAGAGAAGGAGGAGAAGGAAGAGAAGAAAAAGGAGCAGAAAATTCTTTTTCGGAGATTCTTCAAATCGCTGAGGTATATTTTTTTAACTCGTGTATTTAAATTAATTAGATCGTAAACTCGTAGTATTTAGATATGATTTAGAATGATTGTTAGGGTTAGTGTGATTGTTAGGGTTAGTGTAATGGTAAATGCGTGAATGTGATGAAAAAAATTTAGAGTTAGGGTTAGGGTTAGTGTATGTTCACAGATTAGGGTTAGTGTATGTTCGCAGATTAAAAAATTTGAAGAACCACTAAAAAATGTGATGTTTTTCAAATTTGAATTTTTTAGTATGGACGTAGATTAAAATATTTGTTAATATGTAGATGTAAACATTTGTGATTATGTATATTAAAATGATTGTTATTATTAGGGTTAGGGTTAGGGTTCACCGCTGTCGCTTCTTTTAGTTGGGGTTAGGGTTAGGGTTAGGGTTAGGGTTAGTCATCACTGCTGTCGCCCTCACCGTCTTGGTCTTTCCCGCACGGGTTTAGAGCGAGAGGGGTTATTTTTTTAGGGCTGTAGGGAAACATCGTGTTCCCCAATAGCGACTGAAACGGTATTTAAACACCGTGCGTCGTTTTCACACAGTACGGCCATTTCATTTTTTCGAAAATTCTGAAATTAGCACAGAGAAAAAGAGAAGAGAAGGAAGAGGAGGAGAGGAGAAGAGAAGAGAAGAGAATGGTTGGTTTTTTTTGTTAGATTTAGGGGTAGGGTTGTCAATCAGTTAGGGTTAGGATTAGGAATCGCGGTCTCATTGTCGTAGTCATCACCGCTGTCGCCCTCAACGTGTTGGCCTTTCCCGCACGGGTTTAGGGGTTATCTTTTTTAGGGTTGTAGGGAAAAATCGTGAACCAAACAATAGCGACTGAAACGGTATTTAAACACCGTGCGTCGCTTTCACACAGTACGGCTATTTCATTTTTCCGAAAATTCTGAAATTGGCAGAGAGAAAAAAATAAGAGAAGGAAGAGGAGGAGAGGAGAAGAGAAGAGAAGGGTTGGTTTTTTTGTTAGATTTAGGGGTAGGGTTGTCAATCAGTTAGGGTTAGGGTTAGGAATCGCGGCCTCATTGTCCTAGTCATCACCGCTGTCGCCCTCAACGTGTTGGCCTTTCCCGCATGGGTTTAGAGGGAGGGGAAAATTTCTGTTGTTTGGAAAATCATGTTTTTTTAGTACAATGAGCAATGTGAGTTCTCTAATTATACACTCTTGTACAGCTATGGAGCAACCCAATACAGTGTACGTTTATTACGGAGCCGGTGTAATCCGTAATGGACCAAACGGTGATGATCTTGGTGGTTGTTTGTATGTTTGCAGTCAAATGAGACAACCACAGTCAATGTCTTTCAACGATTTGAAGATGTGGTTAGTTCACCTGTTACAACTCAATGTTACGACGGATAATCTCAAAGTGGAAGGCATGGTTCCGGATGGAAACAAATGGGTGCTGAAGAGACTGAAAGGTGACAAATCATGGGGTTCGTTTGGACGAATTGTGACAAATCCAGGCTATGCTGTCGGAACCATCATACTGTATGTTGAAATGTTAGTACATAGTTCGGAGGGCAGCCATTCGGTTGAAAGAGAAAACACTAATATCTGTACCGGAGGAGGTCGCGATGGCGGTGGCAATGTCGATACTGGTGCAGGTGCCAGTACCAATGCCAGTGCAACTGGCAGTGTACCTAACACAACTGGTGTAGGAAATACAACTCAATTTGGTGGCCATCAAGTAGATGCAGCTGAAGAATTACCAGAATTGGAGGAGAATTTTAATGAAGAGGAGTATACTGATCCGTCGGAAATGTACGAATCTCCTGATGAACCCACGGAACAGCATAATCCTATGAGTGAGTGGACTGATCCGTCATCCTTGAATAACGCTGTGGTTCATGATGAGCTGGGTTCGCGATGGTCTTATAATGAATCAACCGTCCAGCTTGGACAGTTGTTTCGGAGTAAACAGGATGCAAAGAAAGCCATAACTGCCTGGGTTGTCTCACTAAATAGGCCATTCCGGGTGGTCAGATCAAATCCGAGCCTGTGGACTGTGAGGTGCTTAATCCAGAATTGTCCATGGTACGTACGTGTCTGGCGGCCACGAGATGACCCGTTCTTTCGGGTGACCAGAGTTGTCGACCACGGATGTCTGGCTGAGGGCATGGTGCAGCATCATAGAAATATCACTTCCAATTTTGTTGCCAGTCTGATTCTGTCAGTAGTGAAGGCAAATACGGCAATCACACCGAAGGTGATAATTGCACATGTCGCGGAGAAGTACGGTTATAATATCAACTACCCGAAGGCATGGATGGCTAAACAGAAGACGCTGGAGGAGCTTTTTGGTACATATGTTGAGGCATACAACTTAGTACCGAGGCTGTTGCGGCGGATATGCGAAGCAAATCCAGGCACAGTCACCGCAATTGTTGATACGCCGGCAATCGGCTCCGAGGGTGCTGTGATTCCTGGGTGCATGGTACTGCGGAGATTTTTCTGGGCATTCGCACAGTGCGTTGCATCGTTCAGGTATATGAGACCCGTGCTTTGCATTGACGGAACATTTTTGACTGGAAAATACCAGGGAACTCTACTGACTGCTGTGGCTGTTGATGCCAACGACCAGCTTCTCCCCATAGCATATGCTGTGGTCGAGGGGGAGAACTATAGCAGTTGGCTGTGGTTCTTGGGCACTTTGAAGAATGAGGTTGTGAAAGACCGGGAGCGCGTGTGCTTGATTCATGATCGAAATGGAGGAATGCTGAGTGCGATGGAGTACATGCGATCAGGAGAGGATCCATCGCTGAGTTGGGATGATTTGCAGAGTCGTTGGTGCTCACGGCATCTTGGCGCGAATTTTCACAGTCGTTTCAAGAGCAAGCGCCTGATGGTCGTGTTCAAACGGCTTGCCAAACAGAACCAACAGTCAAAGTTCTCACAAATCTGGAAGTCACTGGAGGAAAGTACGTCGGCGGAATTGCGAGAAGCAGGGGTTGCAGAAGATCGCGGCGATACTGGCACGGGAAGCCGCCGGGGTCGTCTCAGATTCAGTCAGTGGATTCAGCCCAAACCAATGGAGAAGTGGGCGTTGCTTCATGACACAGGTGGGGCTCGATACGGAATCATGACGACAAATCTGGCCGAGGTGTACAACTTCGTCCTCAAAGGTGTGCGATGCTTACCACTCACTGCAATAGTTGAAATGACATTCTATCGCACAATAGCGTACTACGACAGCAGGGGTTTGGCGGCATCAAGGCTTTTGCATGACCCCTTAGCACACTGGCCCAAAAAGATCAATGATTACCTCGAATTTCGGACAAGGAAATCGTTGACACATGATGTCACAGTACTGAGTCGCTTGCACGGGAAGTACGAGGTTCGGCTAAGGCACAGACATGTCTATGGCACACTGCGGGCTGGTCGAGTCCACGAATGTCGGATTTCAAATGCAGATGCCCAATGCACATGCAACAAGCCTCAACTGCTGCACATTCCTTGCTCGCATGTCATCGCTGCCTGCTCTGTTCCTGGGATCGATCCGGCGCGGTACATATCAACCTATTATACTCTGCAGTACCTGTGGAAGACCTGGGATGGTGTCTTCAATGGGTTTGCGGCGGGGGAAAGCTATTGACAACTATCCCCGGAAGATGCCATCACGTGGATCCCAGACAAGAGACTCCTCGTAGGCCATGTCGGCCGACGTCGATCCAGGAGGATAAATAACAATATGGATGCAGCGGAGCGTGAAGATGACGTACGTAGATGCAGCGCTTGCCGGCAGCCTGGTCACAGAAGAAATCGATGCCCGCGGGTGACAGGCGCACCATCTTCGTCGCAAAACTAAATGTTGTATTATTTCAAGTACTTAATGTTTTGTTGTGAGTTGTACCGAATTTTCATATATCAGTTGTACTTAACTTCCCTAATGTCTTCTCGTGAATTTACTGAATGTTTTTTTATTTACTCAATGTTTGTTTATGTACTCAATGTTTCAACTTCTCAACCAATATGTGACAACTGCAGGTATGGCGGACGACCATCAGCTTCCCGAGCTGATTTCACAGCACCATCAGGAGCGTCACCGTGCTCGACGCCTTCTACAGGGCATCGTTCTCCCAGCCTTGCGTCTGAGGGCACCGCGTGAGATGTGGCCTCTAGATGAGCGGTTCGCGCCTTATTTGCTCGAGGCCGGACTGTTGCCTTTCGCTCGCATGGTGGATCGGGCGAGGCGATTCCCTTTCGACCGAGCCCTCATTACTGCGCTTGTGGATCGGTGGAGGCCCGAGACGCACACGTTCCACTTCAGTTTTGGCGAGCTCACTGTCACGCTGCAGGACGTCAGCATGCTACTTGGCCTGCCTATCCGCGGGGAGATATATGTCCCAGCGGCCACCGAGAGAGCTGCATGGCGCCTAGATTTCCTACAGCGCTTCGAGGGAGTAGGGCCAGCGGGGGGGTTTGCGCAGGACACGGGAGTTCCCCATAGTTACCTCCGCGCAGTGCGCGATGCTGCGCTCCCCGTGGCCGCTCCAGAGGAGGTCCTCAGGCGCCACCTTGAGGCGTATTTGCTGTACCTGTTTGGGTGGTTGCTCTTCCCTGGCACCCACGGAGACATCTGCGAGCGGCAGTACGTTCAGCTCGCCAGGAGTATTGCCGACTCGGCCCTGGGCCACGTGCCGAGGTTCAGTTTCGGATCCGCTGTGCTCTGCCACACCTACAGGGGGTTGTGCGACGCCACGAGCAGAGACCAGGTCAGCTCTATTTTCGCTGGGTGCGCCATTCTCTTGCAGATGTGGTCGTACGAGCATTTCCCCATCGGTCGACCGCTGGTTCCGCGGGATCAGTTCGCATTAGTCGGGGATGGGAGAGACGGCCCCGTGATGGGATGGAGGTGGGCTAGGCTGAGTTTGAGGTGGGCCACAGATCAGGCGCACCTCTGCTATCCTTCGTACGCCACAGACTTTGATCTGCTTCTCGACGACAGCGTCATCTGGGATCCGTGGACCACCGCAAACCTCCAATCCGTCTCTCCTGCCGGCCTTTCTTCTTTTTGTACGCAGGATGAGCCGTACTGGCGCACCCAGGTTCTACTCGTCTTCTCGCACATGGTTGAGGGTTACTCGCCTGAGCGAGTTATGCGCCAGTTTGGCCTACGCCAGGCTGTCCCCGTGCCGCCTCCTCGACAGATCCCGCACCATATCCACGAGTACGTCAAATATGCATTACATTCACATGTTATTTTATACATAATTTCCATCACAACCTAATTTCTTTGTCCGCAGGCAATCCAGGAAGGGTCGAGTGAGGGACGATTTCGTTCGTCGACAGCAGCCTTATGTGCAGCAGTGGATGGATTGGGCGCACACACGCACGGTCGAGGAGCACAGGCCATACAGCCACGACATCCATTTTTCCTATCTGTCCTGGTACCGACCTCGCACGATCTACCGATTGACGGGCGGTCCACCCGCCGCGCCTGATGAGCCCATCCCTCCCGCCACCCTCGATGACGGCTACGACCGACGCCTAACTGGGCGAATCCACTCTTCTGTGAGTTCCTTAGCTCTTTGAAACCTTACTTTCACATGGATTGTCGTTCTATATTGCATTAATTTGTGTGCACAGCTAGACATCCTCGGCGGCATCTCTACTGGTGCACGAGACATGATGGTCTTGTCCTGCCGCGGACCCACCATGCCCAGCGACGATGTGTACGCATATTGTTCAGAGGTCGAGCGGCGGGTCGATCAGATTTTAGTCGGTTTCAGAGTGCTGCTGCCACCTCACTTGACCGTGATTCCCCCACCATCACCGTCGGCGCCAGGTCCTTCCTCGCATGTGCCACCAGCGGACCGTCCGTCGTCGTCGCGCCCTCCACCAGCGGACAGTCCGTCGTCGTCGCGCCCTCCACCACTGCACACGGGTTTCGTGCCTGCCGACAGCTCTTCGGATGACGAGCTCGATACTCCTCCATGGCACCAGCCTCCTGACCAGGCACAGCAGCATCCTACACAGCCGACACATGTGCTTCCTAGCTTCCTTCCCGATGCTCCGCCGCCTACGCAGCCGACACAGCCTTCCCAGTCTACGCCAGCTGCGCAGACACCACCAGTAAGGAGGCGGTGCGTCAGGGATCGTCAGCCCCCCTCTCGGTACACACCATCAGAGTATCAGCCCCCCCCCACAGAGGGGCAGGAGGGGGCACTAGTCCGATGTATGCTTTTCTCAGACTGTTCAGTTTTCGTATATTTTTGTTAGGTTTCCAACTTTTTGGGGTTTTATGTTTTCTACTGTTCTACTTTTGTATGACTTTGCGTTTCTACTTTTCAGCTTTTACCTATTCATCTGATGCTCGTTTTCGTATGATTAATCTTTGCGACTTTTGCACCTACCATCTTTTGCGCCAAGACGTCTGGTTTCGTACAAATGCGTCGAACCAACGAGACAAAACTAGGTATCAAAAGCACGGTATAAATGCGAAATTGGTATGTACTTGTACGGTCCAGATGGCAAAACTTTGTCGTCTTACTCCTTTTCGCAAATCAGCCTACAATTATCGCGGCTTATACCTTTTAAAGATTTTCCTCGGAACCTAAAAAGGCTAAAACCCACATCTCATCTCCAAACTTCGATCTAATTCAAGGAGTATCTCCCATTCACTATTCTGACCAAGTTTCCCTTCTGTAAGATTTTCAAAATCTCATCCGACGCCTTAGTTTCAAGTCTCGTCATTTTTTGAAATTCTAATTACCCTAAAGTACCCTGTTTTCGAATTATCACAAAATCATCAAATCTTGCCAAATTTCATTCAAACTTCTGCTGAATATGCTCCAGAAATAAAGTTACACTTGTGTGTGAGATTAGATCTCAAATCAGCCATCCCAATTTCAGAATTTACAAACAAGTCCTACTTCTCAAATGAAATCATTATGAAGTGTTTCGATTGCGACCACGGGGCAAAAGAGGGAGCAGGGAAAGTTTCCCAGTTTTCAGTCGCTATACCGTATAGCGACTGAAAGGTGCGGGTTTCAGTCGCTATACGGTATAGCGACTGAAACCTGGCTGGCACGGCACAGGTGCCAGCGGGGCATTTGTGCCGTGCCACGTCTTCAGTCGCTATACCGTATAGCGACTGAAGACTGTCGCGAGGAGGATTTCGCGACTGAAAGCCATTTTTACAAATTTAAAAAGTTAAGAGTTAGTTTTGCAATTGTTTTTTTTTATAGGGTTATTTCAAAAAAAAATTCGGAAATCTATATATCTCTATCCATATGAAACTAAGACCCCGGAATCATATGTTTCACCCTCATGTAAGTACAATTGCATTAATCCCCGGAATGAGTGTTGCTGAGCACCAAGTGCTCACCCTTGCATTTATATCCAACTGTAGAAGAGGGATTCGAGGATCTCGATTCTTTCGGTTATGAATACTCACTGGAAGATGGAAGTGCCTCGGACGAGCCCACATTCTAGAAGGATCATGCACCAAGTCAAGTCAGATGTGGGAGAAGCCCCTCCACCCCTGCTGCGGATTGAAGTCAAGCTGTTTGTCGTCGCTTTGTGCTTTATGTTGTGTGTTCGGTACTTGGATACCGATTCTTGTCTTGATAAACTGATTATTTTCTTAGCAACTTTACTTAGCGCCATTTTCGGTGCTTTGGCTATGTAATATTGGCCCATGTTGGCCTGATACTTGGTTATCTATTATGCTATGCTTGTGTGGTTTGGAGCTCATGTGACATCATGCTGTGTGTAACCTACCTGGGCGGTTACCAAGGTGATCCTCAAATGGGGGTCTCACACCTGGCCCTCGAGACTTGGCCTCCAGCGCCGTCTCGGGCGCCGCCTTTTGGCTCCCGGGACCTGGCCTCCGGCACGTGCCCCGGGCCTCATCGCCCTTCTAAAGGTAAAGTCTCGAGTTGTTTGTCACGTGCAGGTCACGCGAAGAGCGCCTCGGGAATCAGCGACCACCTGTCGAGCATCCAAGGCGTTTGACCGGGAGAAGGACGGTCCTCCCCTTCAATCCGACGGTGGCTTCCAGGGTAGTTTAGGCTTTTTGCTTCTTTTTTGGGGCTATAAATAGCCCTTGTACCCCTCTGTTGTAAGAGACTGATTCACTTTTATTGGAATAGCTACACTCACAGACGTGCTCCGGAAGCCTCTCCCCCGGAGAGAGCCTCCCCAGCCGACTCCGGTCGGGAGCGCGTCGACAGGACTAGGGCCCCCACCGGGACCCGAACCTGTATAAATCCTCGTGTCATTTCTTGTGCTTGTCCGGCGGGGGAGGACCGGTCATCCGGTTAACCCGCGCCGCGTAACCTTCGCTAGGATCATTCTCAAAACCTGCCGGGATATTCGCAATACCACAACAAATACCCAGACATATTTCCAGAAGAGCTTCCGGGAATGCCACCCGATAGAGAAATAGAGTTCACCATTGAACTTAAACAATGAGCAGCACCCATTGCAAAACGACCCTACAAGATGCCAATCACAGATTTGGAAGAGCTCAAAAGTCAATTGGAAGACCTGGAGAACAAAGGATTCATCAGACCAAGTGCTTCACCCTGGGGAGCCCAGTGTTGTTCATAAAGAAGAAGGATGGAGCCCTAAGGATGTGTGTGGATTACCGAGCATTAAATGAGGTGACCATAAAGAATAAGTATCCACTGCCAAGGATCGATGACTTATTTGACCAACTCCGAGGAGCGAAGGTATTCTCCAAAATAGACCTCAAGTCAGGATACCACCAGCTGAAGATCAAGGAAGGAGATATACCCAAGACCACCTTTACCACAAGATACGGGCTATATGAGTTCACAGTAGTACCATTTGGCTTGACCAATGCCCCAACAGCTTTCATGAATGTCATGAACAGCACGTTTATGGATTTTCTAGACCAGTTTGTCATAGTGTTCATAGATGACATTCTGATATACTCCAAAAGCCCAGAGGAGCATGAGCAACATCTACACCTAGTCTTGGGAAGACTACGGGAGAGGCAGTTCTACGCTAAGTTTGACAAGTGCGAATTTTGGATGACGAAGATTGCATTTCTCGGACACGTCTTGACAGAAGAAGGAATCTCGGTGGATTCAGCTAAGATTACAGCAATCAAGGGGTGGAAACAGCCTACCACTGTGCCAGAAATCAGAAGTTTCTTAGGACTAGCAGGCTACTACAGGAGGTTCATTGAATGATTTTCTCAGATTGCCAAACCCCTCACTAACCTGCTCAAGAGGGATGTCGCGTTTGAATGGACCGCCAAGTGCGAGGAAAGCTTCCAGATGCTTAAACAGAAGCTGACAACAACACCAATCCTCACGTTGCCAGATAGCAAGGAAGACTTCGTAGTATACTGTGATGCTTTGAAGCAAGGAATAGGCTGTGTGTTGATGCAGAAAGGCCAAGTAGTAGTTTATGCTTCACGCCAACTGAGGCCACATGAGGAAAACTATCCTACGCATGACTTGGAATTAGCAGTAGTAGTGCATATGTTGAGAATATGGCGACACTATCTGCTTGGAAACAAGTGTGAGATCTACACGGACCATAAGAGCCTCAACTATATTTTCACGCAAGCAGAGCTTAACATGCGTCAGCGTCGTTGGCTGGAATTGATCAAGGATTATGATCTCAGCATTCATTACCATCTAGGAAAGGCTAATTTAGTAGCAGATGCCTTAAGAAGAAAGCTTATAATCTGCAAAGAGGAGCTTTGCCAAGTAACCCACACTTGCAACGGGAAATTCAAAACCACCAGTTAGAAGTAGTACCACAAGGAAGGCTGGCTACTTTAATAATAGAATCAAACCTCAAGGAGCAGAATAGAATGCTCAAAAGGAAGATGAGGAAGGAACTGTATGGTATCAAGGAATAATTTGTGTTCCTTAAGACTCTGACCTTAAGGGGCTAATTCTGCATGAAGCACATAAAACCCCATATTCAATACACCCTAGCAACACCAAGATGTACCAGGACTTAAAGAGCAAATTTTGGTGGGACAGTATGAAGAAAGAGATCGTGGAGTACATCGCCAATTGTGATACCTATCAGCGAGTCAAAGCCGAGCATCAGAAGATAGCCGGAAAGCTACAACCTCTACCAGTACCATTGTGGAAATGGGAAGAAATCGGTATGGACTTCATCACTGGACTTCCCAAAACTCAAGGAGGATAAGATTCCATTTGGGTTATCATGGACTGACTGACCAAAGTTGCACACTTCATACCAGTCAAGAAGACCTACAGTGGCAACAAATTGGCAAAATTGTACATGCAAAGAATAGTAGCACTACATGGCATCCCCAAGAAGATAGTCTCAGATCGAGGAGCACAATTCACATCCAAATTCTAGGACAGACTTCACGAAACTCTAGGAACCCATTTAAGTTTCAGCACTGTATATCACCCTCAGACGGGAGGACAAACGAAAAGAGTAAATCAGATCCTCGAAGATCTCCTGCGAGCATGCATATTGGATTATGGAACAGCATGGGACAAGTGCCTACCATTTGCGGAGTTCACCTACAAAAATAGTTACCAAGCTAGCTTGCAGATGGCACCATTCGAAGCACTATATGGACGAAAGTGCAAAACCCCATTGCATCGGAATGAACTAGGAGAACGAAAAGTTATAGGACCAGAAATTGCAGAGGAAGCAGAAGCTCATGTCAAGCTCATCAAAGAGAGATTGAAAGCAGCACAATCTCGATAGAAGAGTTATGCAGACCATCGGCGAAGAGAATTATCATTTGAGCAAGATGATTTGGTCCATCCCAAGGTCACACCGTTCAAAGGATTGAAAAGATTCCAAGTGAGAGGGAAGTTATCCCCAAGGTACATCGGACCATTCAAGGTACTCACTAGAAAAGGGGAAGTGTCATATAAATTGGAATTACCTTCAGGACTTGTAGGATTGCATGATGTGTTCCATGTCTCACAACTATGGAAATGCTTAAAGAGACCCACCGATCGGATAGAAGCACAAGGGTTACCGTTGCAAGAGAATCTTACTTATTCAGAGAACCCAATTCGAATCTTGGATACTGACGAGCGTCAGCTAGGAAGGAAGAAGATCAGATTATGAAAAGTTCAATGGGAGAACCATACAGAGCAAGAAGCCACTTGGGAGAAAGAAGAAAACCTACAGCAAGCCTATCCTCACCTCTTTCCTGTCTTACGTAAATCTCGAGGCGAGATTTCTTTAAGGAGGGTAGACCTGTAACACCCTAGTTTTAGGGGTGAAAATTTTCTTTTTCATGAAAATCATGCATGCATGTATCTGGTAGTTGTAGCCAAATCTTTCACCCTAAGCCTGGGCTAACCCCCAAAAATCCCAAAATCCACTCTGAAGATCCAATTCAAGATCAGATTGTTTAGATTCGACCTATCAACTACTCTGAACATAAAGTTTTTGGAAGCCAGATTAAATTCCAACCCTAACTCCCAGAATCGTCAACCTCTTTCTGTTTTCGAAAACAGAATTGTTATATTACCCTAAGTACTCTAAATTTCAGTAAATCAATCTAGCTTGACTTTAACCCTATCCAGACTCAAGTGTCATTTGAATTATGATCCAAGATGCATCAGTACCTTAATCTAAAAATTTGGCGGCCTGATTCCATCGTTTAAGCCCTTTTCGCAAATCAGTCCAAATTGTATCGCGGATTAGTCCTTTTCTGATTTTCCAAGAGCCCAAAAAGACAAAAAAAAAAACCACAAAATAGCTCCAAATCCAGGTCTGATTCAGGGATCACCTTTCAAATACTATTTGATACAAAATCTCCTTTTGATGGAACTTCCAAATCTCACCCCAAATGCCGAGATTTTGAATTCAACCTTCTCCGCATAAAGGACCCAGGCGCTCCAGAGACCTTGCGGGACCCAGGGCCCAAAGGCCTGAGGACCCACCAGGGACCTTCTCCACCCGAAGTACCCAGGAGCTCTGAGGCTTTTCCCGGGAGGCCTCTGGTATTTTCCCCATATCCATCCGGGACTTTCCCCGGTAGACGCTCGGGGGATCTGTCGCGCCCCGAAACTGGGACTACGACTACTCCTGTAGAGACCTAGCTCGCTGCAGCTAGTCCCATATATGCATAGCATACACATACCCTTGACGTCCCAGGATAAGTCAAGCACAGGAGTATATCACATTGCAACAGAGTAACTTACAAAATAGTTAAGCAGTGTGGCCTGCTGGCCTTGATATTACATAAGAAGATTACAATGCCTTCACGGCATTCATGGTTTAGCAAAATAACATCTACACAGCAGAAGGTAGGTGACCCACCCACAAAGAGAAGTGGACGGCAGAACAACACACATCAGGGAAATGACGGGACTGACGCTCCTCCTTCTGGGTCCACGAAGTACTCCATGCCTTCATCTTGGTCGTAGAGCGCTCCATCTACTGATTTGAAGGTTGCAAGGGTGAGCACTTACGTACTCAGCAAGTCATAGGTAAGAGTAGATACATATAGTAGTGATGATATGAACCTAGACTAGTCAAGAATTATGGATGTTTGTAAAATAACCTTTTCCTTTCTCATCTCATCTTATGGCAGCACTTTTCATAATATAACATCATCATTCATGTTCACTAGATTATAGCACTACCGCGACACGTCGACACACGACAGCCCACGGCAGCACTCCTTATCATGACAACACATGTCATTTGGGTAATCTTGATTAAAACATATTTTACTTAGAAAATAATACTTGTGTCACACCCCGTGGATTTAATCCACCGCAGCAGACTCCTATAAACCCGGGAGCTCGGAGTATTCGAATACGTTTTTAACTCTGCAGAGAGGTACCAATTTACCCGCAAGATATTCCACTTTCAAGCCCATCCTATCAAAATGATTAGACCCCTCCTCACAACCATGTGTGAGTGGCAAGGTGGAGATAACAAGAACTTTTGTTATGTCTCACTCACAATTCACCCCCGACCCTGTGGATCTCTCGCGAAACACAGTTGTGGCGGGCTATACCCCCACCCCTACTCATTTCCCCATTGCTGGGTCTAATGTCAGATCACCTTCAGTGATAGTGGGAGTCAGCCTCCATATCAATCATCACAACACATCTCATGCAGGGGTTTCATGTGCGATCCACATAAGTACTTGTTCAGGCCTGTCCCATACCAGGCTTGCGGTTAGCACGTTGTTCATGCCACTAGACGCACAACACAAGGTTCTAGTCCTTATATGCCAGTGACCAGACCATCCACAACCCTGCACCTTCAGTGCCTGCATTCCTTTGCAGTCTAGCACCTCCAGTGCTAAGCCATCCATACCATTTTCTGGTCACGGCTAGGGGTTTTATTTCATGAATATAAGTATATAAATACATATAATAGTTCATGGCTCAAAACTTGTTTATTTCACATTTCACGGATAACCAGTCTAGTACTGCCAATTCATAAATCAACCATTCTCAATCTTTCACATGCAATATTGCCTATATTCAAGGTTATATTCTAGCAACATTTAAAATATAGCTTCAAGATGACCAAGGATATGACTTGCCTTCCGCGTCGTAAGAAACAGCAGTTGATGACGGGTCAACAGCGAAGTCCTCAAATTCAGCTTCTGAATCTGCTCGACGACAAACCAAACAATACACACAAATATTACTTATATATTAGAATGATTTAGGATCTATATGCAGATATGCTTAACAAGGATAACTGAACGATACTGGAGATAATTGAGGTTGTAAGCTGAACTGAGTTGAGATCTAGGGTTTCAAGGAATTGGCTAAGGATAGGTGTTAGATGCTCTTAGGATCTCAAGGTTACAACAAGAACATCAGTTTTGCGGCTGGTTTGATCAAGAACAGCGAATGTCAGCAGATCGACATTCGGATCAAAGCTCTGGCATAACTTCAGGGAAAGCTAGAGAGCTTATCTCAAGTTATGATAGTAGAAGAAAGTGTAGATCATAACTCTACAAGTTCAGTGGACAAAGTGGCTTTCAAAATGCACAATCAGAAGTGGGTAAACAAGGCCAATGCCATTGGCTGGCATGCACTGAGACAGTGTCAAAATTTAGGGTTTAGCGGCAAATATAATTCAAGGGCTCAAATCAAGTTGTGATAGAAGAATAAAATGTTGATCACAACCTCAGGAATCTAAGGGACAAAGTTATGCCCAAAAATGCACATCTGGAAGGGAGTGAAAGGGCTAATGCCACTGACTGACATAGTCTGGCATTGATCTTGACATGGCCAGAAACTAGGGCTTGGCATAACTTTTGATCTAGAGCTCCAAATGATGCACCACTTTTTCTGGGAGGTAGGCAATGATAACAGGAACAAATCATTCAACAGGATTCAAAGCTGAAGATGGCTGGAAGGTGATGAAATTCGAAGGAGAAGTGTGGTGGCGACACGGCACAGTGAAGCCACTGGGCAGAAATCTTGGCATAGCTATAACTTGAATTCTAGGCAGTTTCAGAGATCGAGCTAGACGACAAAAATGTTCATGAGGTTGGAGCACACCTGAATGGCAAGGTAGATGAAGCTGAAACGGCCAGGAATAGGTTTTCCGGTGATCGACGCCGGAGAAGAAACACTGCCATTTGGGGGTTTTCGATTTAGGCCAAATGAACTCAATTCCAAGCTTGGAGAGTGAAAGAGAGGTAAGAGGAAGCTACCTGCACGATCAATTTGGCCGGAGGATGGCCGGAGAAGCCTGGCGACGATCGCCGGTTTCTGAAGAAGCTCAAAATTGGGGAAAGCTTCGATTGAAGCTCAATCGGGAGATCTTGATGCATAGGCTTGCTAGAAATGAGTCACTGATCATCTTCTTCCACAAAATCGAGAGCTAATTCGGGCTGAATTAAGCTACATTGCAGGAACAGGGTAATCGACAATTCCGGTGATCGCCGGCGTTAGAGGTCACCGGTGAGCAATTAAATGGTACAGCATGATGAGTGAGATGAGAGGAACTCACTGGTGCTGTTAATTTGGTAGGAGATGCTGTGGAATGAGCTGGCACCGTGAAGCTTCTTGCTGGACTCGCCGGAGAAGACAACGACAGCAAGAGAATTTGCAAAATTGGCTAAGTCCTGCTGAAGAGGAGATGATACAAGGCACTGGTGGTTTAAATAGAGCAGTGAGCGAAGCTTGCAAGGATTTACAGCATTGAATTTGTGTCAGATGACAAGTTTTGCCGGGCGCAGAAGCAGCAACGGCGAGCGGCGACGCCACTGTGCACTGGTGAGGTGACTGCTGATCAAACCATTGCTTCATCGGGACGCAATGCTGTTGGGCGGTGCAAGGCAGTGGCGACAAGGGCTGGCAAAGCACAACGACGTGGCAAGAAAATGCTGACAATGGTCGCGCACGGGAGCAAGCTGTTCAACGGCGTTGCCACGGCGATGGCTGGGGCGTGGACGCGTGTGCACATGCAGATTCAAGTGAGCACGAGCTCAGGCGAGGCGAGGCGTGGCCGGCGGCGAGCGAGCACGGCGCAGGAATTACAGCGAGGCTTCTGGTCGTGTACAGCAGTTGCTGTCCTGGTCGAATTTGGGCTTGATTGCAATTTCCAATTCTTGATTTGGACTGAACTGTAAATCTGGAGATTTTGAAGGTTTGATCTGGAATTGATTCTGCTGTTTTGGTATACTTAATTCCATAGATGATTTGGCACAGCTAGAAGATAAAGTTTGAGACATTTGGATGACTTTTGATATGAACTGAAAACAGAGTAGATTAGGGTAAAATAAGTCTGAAACTTATTGATCTCGAATTCTGGGATTTAGGGTTTGATTTTGAGGTACTCATAAAAGAAGAATTTGTGTTGAAAAGCATTTGGGAGATGTTCCCTGAATCAGATTTGAATTTGAAGATGATTTGCAACATTTTGCCTTTTCTGGCTTTTAGAAAATCTGGAAAAAGGACTGATCTGCGATACTCTTGGACTGATTTGCGAAAAGAGTCTAGATGATGAAATCTGGCTGCCAACTTTTTGGATTAAGGTATTGGCATACCCTTGATCATAATCGAAGAATAATCTGGTCTGAACTTGGCTAAGATTTTGATTAAATCTGAATTTCTGGAACTTAGGGTAAAAGATAATAACAGATATTCTGTTTTCGAAAACAGAAAGGAGTTGATAATTCTGGAAGTTAGAGATAGAATTGGATCTGGGTTCTGAAGGCTTTTAGGTTTAGGATAACTGATAGATCAAATCTGGCAAGTCAGATCTTGACTTGGGGTCACCTGATAGATTTTGGAGATTTAGGGCTAGAACAGAATAAAGCTGAGGCTGATTTGGCTGATCTAGGAGAGACGTATGCATGCATGATTTTTTTTTAAGAAAGAACTTTTCACCCCAAAACTCAGGATGTTACAGGATCCCACGAGACCTGGAGCCTAGAGTCCCGGGGCCCAGAGGCCCAAGGACCCACTAGGGGCCTTCTTCGCACATAGGACCCAGGCGCTCCGGAGACCCCACAAGACCCAGGGCCCGGAGGCCCAAGGATCCACCAAGGACCTTCTCCGCCCGAAGGACCCAGGCACTCCGGAGATCCTGTGGGACCCAAGGTCCAAAGGCCCCGAGACCCACCTTGGACCTTCTCCGCACGAAGTACCCAGGCACTCCAGAGACCCCGCGGGACCTGGGGCCCGAAGGCCAAGGGACCCGCCAAGGACCTTCTCCGCCTGAAGGACACAGGTGCTCCGCAGATCCCACGGGACCCATGGCCCAGTGGCCCAAGGACCCGCCGGGGACCTTCTTCACAGGAAGGACCCAGGCACTTCGGGGATCCGGTGGGACCTGGGGCCCGGAGGCTCGGGGACCCGCCGGGTACCTTCTCCGCACGAAGGACCCAGGGCGCTCGGGATTTCCCCCAACAGTCAAAAACTCCCTTAACTTTCTACCGGGACGATTGTCTCAGCGGGCTAACGCGATCTTTGTGACTCCCTCTGGTCATTACCCCTATCATTAGTAATGCTAAGGTCGAGAGGGTGTTGATCGACGGAGATAGCTCTTTGGACCTATTGTTGGTCAAAACTCTTCACAAGATGTAAATTCCTCGCTCGAAAATTAAACCCATAATTCATCCGTTTTATGGTATAATTCATGGTCCCTCAATGATGCCAATCAAACAAATTGTATTACTGGTAACATTGAGAGAGCCAGGCAATTTTCGAACAAAATTGATTACATTTGATGTAATTGATTGTGATTCAGCATATAACTCTACTTTTGGTAGGCCAACACTTGCTAGTTTATGGCGGCGACACATTACACTTATCAATGCGTCAAGATACCAGGCCCTAGCAACGAGGATTATCACCCGAGCTAGTTTATTTAATATATATCATGTTCAAGTTAAGTCCGAATGTGATATGTGATCCTAAGCCCTGGCAACGTCTATAGTCGCAGATGATGGCTTCCTGCATACTAGAAGGTCGCGAGCGGACAGAATCATCTTATGGTCGTAGTACTTGTGTGATCATAAGGTCGCAAGCTATGCGGAACCAGGATGACTTGAGTGTGTTTGATCTTTACCAAACACGTTCCCAAGTCTAAAGATAACTCTTTCATCCACGTGTGAAGACAACCACCAGGAGGTTGGGATATGCAGTTATCTATAACCGCACATGTCAACCAGCGAAGAGGTAGTGCGGTTATACAAACTGCACCCGAGAAACTGTCCAAGAACTACTTCGCATTGGCATCCTTTCATTCAGTATAAAAGGATGGCAGATGTGAGAGAAAAGGAGATATCAAGTGATCAAGGAAAAAACAGTAGATAGAAGTAAAAAAGAGAGATTGTCAATTCTTAGGACAGTCTCCCTTTCTCCCTATAAATTCTCTTATACATAGTGAAAACTGCAACAGGACGTAGTGCTATTACTCAATCCTTTTGAGGGCCTGAACCTGTATAATTGCGTGTGTCTTTGACTTGTGCTTGTCTTAACTTACCTGATAACCACCCTGAAAGGTCTCACATCCAACTCACAAATTTGCGTAAGATCGACTGAGGACGCCGAGTCCGAATCGTTGATAGCTGGTGCTCACCGTGGGGCCTTTCTCAAGGTGTTACTTTCATCAAGAGCTCTGATAAGCCATGTCTTGAGCATATGATTCTGAGAACAATTTCGATCTCGACGACTATGCTCATATACAGATGCCCTCATCTGATGACCCCGTTCCTATGGAAGAGGTCGATCACGTGGATGTCCGTGAAGGACAACACGAGGAGCATCTTCTCCAACTCTGGTCATGTCTATTGACCAAGAACCAGAGAGAACAGAGCAATCACCTCATGTGAGTCCTACCACATTGGAGGTTGAATATGTACCACAACACATTGCTTCAGAGGATGTGGATGATGGTAATTTGGAGCTTAGTCCTGGGAGGTTTGACTCAGACAATCTCCAATCTCTCTTTGATTTTGAATCTGATTCGGAACAAACAGGGACGTTTTCCTCATCTGCGACCTCGCTTCCTTGAGAAGTGGCTGTGTTGTTAGAGGAAACTCCTGAACAACGAGTTGCTAGGGAGGAACAGGAACGCAGACAAAGGGAGGAACAAGAACAAAAACAAAAGGAGGATCAGGATTGTGAGCAACGAGAAAACGAGGTTGGCAGGGCTACTAAGGAAGCCCTGCACCAAGCTCAATCCCGTTATGATGCATGCTCCTAGTACCTCCAGTCATCCGCATGGTTGCAGGCGCGACCAAATGCCTTCTTTAACCCCGGATTATCCTCTGGCGGTTGAAGAAACAGTAACACCTGCGGTACCCAGGAGGAGTACACAAGATCGAATTCGTGTTATCAAAGATACTCTTCATAATCCTCCTCCTAACATTGAAGATGCGGATAGGCCGACCTTTGCCAGAGTCCTGGTAGATATGCTTGATGAAGTTGCATCTGATGTAACTCCAACGACGTCATCCCGCTCTACAATTCACTCCCATGAGAGAGATTATTCTCACTCCAGTCATGGTAGACGCAATCGATTGCCGTTAGAACCAGTTTGGCATGATAAGGTCAGGCGAGTTGGAAGTTCCCGCAATCGAGATCGTGTACCAGTCCATTCTTGTCTAGGGCTACGAGGTGCATCTCCTCAAGCTGGTATTATACGCGACCATGTAGAAGGCTGCGGACTTCTCAGTGGTTCCTATGTCAGTTGTAAAGCTTTCTCACCAGGCCTCTGTGCTGTGGTCTAGCCGGATAAGTTTAAACCAGGAACAATCGAGAGGTTTGATGGAACTTAGAACCCATCTGAGTTTCTTGAAATCAACATCACTGCCATTCAAGCAGCAGGAGGAGATGACCGCGTAATGGCAAATTATTTGCCAACGGTTCTTGAAGGGCCCGCAAGAACCTAGTTGTTTAATCAACCAGAAGGATCAATCTACAATTGGGAAATGTTGTGTGATGCAATACTCAACAATTTCTAAAATTGTTACCAAAAGCCTATCTAACGTAGGTGACGAAGTAGGCTTCTGGTAACAATTTGTAGATATGTTGGAGTGAGAAATACCATTCCAAACATTTCTGACAACTCCGTTATCAGGGCATTTAAACATGCAATTCAATATCGGAGGTTTACCGAAGATCTACTTATCCACCCACCCCGATCAGTGGCCGATCTCTTCGACATGGCTGACCGCTATTCCGATGCGGCCGAGGCCGTGGAATGGAATAGGATGGTGGATAAAGGAAATTTGTCGCCTCAACCAAGTCTCAAGGATGACAAAAAGGATGATTCTAGCAAGAAACCTGAATCATCATGCGGGAAATCTAAGAAGTTCAAGAAGAATCGGGCTGGACAATATCGAGATGTCACCGTCGTTGAAAAACTGCCACCGGAGAAAGGTAACAAGTTTTCATTCAAAAGAAAACCTCCTTCTGGTGGCCGCGGTAGCGACCATTCGGGAAAACAAACTAACCCGCAGGGGAACAAGAAGTGGTGCCCATTCCATAATTCTTCGGGACATGATCTCAAGAATTGTTCAATTGGTTGAAGCAATTGGATGATATCTATCAAGAAATTGGACCTATGCCAACTATACCGAAAAAGGATTAGGCCTGCGGGTTAGAGACGCTGATGGAGACGAAGAGATGTCTTACCAGATACCCCAAAATCATGTTAATATTATTTTTGATGGTTCCTCTTCTTATGTTTCCAAGCGTCAATTCAAAACTTTTTACCGTGAGGTAAATAAAGTTGAGACTCCCCTTGGAGAGCCTCAATATCCTCGTTGGTCGGAAACTCCTTTGACCTTTGATGATCCTGATAGGACAGATTGTATTACTAGTAACATTGGGAGAACCAGATAACTTCCGAACAGAATTGATTACATTTGATGTGATTGATTGTGATTCGGCATATAATGCTATATTGGCAGGCCGACACTTGCTAAATTCATGGCGGAAACGCATTATGCTTATCAATGTGCCAAGCTACCAGACCCCAAAGGTGTTATTTCGATCTGAGGCAGCTAGAACATGGCACTCACTTGTGATTGGCTATCTTTGGAGTTGGTGGATCAACTTCCCCTTCGGGACGTTAAAGCTGCTACCACGGCCTCAAATACGATCAAAGTTGCCCCACGACCAGATGAGAAGCTAAAGCTAGTTTCTTTGTACCCAGATGATCCGTCCAGAACCATTCGGATTGGATCAGGCTTGGATGACAAATAGGAACTCAAGCTCGTTGCTTTCCTCCTAGCTAATGCAGATGTGTTTGCATGGAAACCATCCGACATGCCTGGAGTCCCTAGGGAGGTAATTGTGCACAGGCTAGCAATTCGGCTTGGACAGTGACCAATAAAGCAAAAGCTCAAACGCTTTGCTGTTGACCGGCAAGAAGCCATTCGTTCGGAGTTGAAAAAACTCTAAAAAGCAGGATTTATTTGTGCAGTCGAACATCCTGAGTGGCTTACAAACCCAGTCATGGTCCTAAAGTCAAATGGTAAGTGGCGCATGTGCGTCAATTACACAGCCTAAACAGTGCCTGTCCGAAAGATGATTTTCCCCTTCCTCGCATCGAACAGTTGGTTGATTCTACAGCCGGTTGCGAACTGATGAGCTTCCTGGATGCTTACTCAAGGTACCATCAAATTAGCATGGCAGAAGAAGATGAAGAGAAAACTGCCTTCATCACACCATTTGGCACCTACTGCTTACTCAAGGTACCATCAAATTAGCATGGGAGAAGAAGATGAAGAGAAAACTGTCTTCATCACATCATTTGGCACCTATTGCTACGTCAGAATGCCATTTGGTCTCAAGAACACTGGTTCCACATACCAGCGCTTGATGCAAAAGACCTTTCTTTCCCAGTTGGGGCGTAACTTAGAAGCTTATGTCGATGATTTGGTTGTAAAGAGCTTGAAAAGCTCCAATCACCTAGATGATCTCGCTGAAACCTTTCATAATTTGAATAAGCATGGAATAAAATTAAACCCTGAAAAGTGCTCCTTCGAAGTCTCTTCTGGTTAACTTTTGGGTTTCCTTGTTTGTTCAAGAGGCATCGAGGTTAATCCTGAGAAAATCAGGGCCATTGAGCAAATGAGATCTCCTTCGACCATGAAGGATATCCGGAGCCTAACAGGTCACACGGCAGCTCTAAGATGCTTCATATCACGACTAGGTGAATGCGGACTGCCTTTCTTTAAGGCTCTTCACAAGCACAATGGTTTTACCTAGTCGGATGAAGCTGAGAAAGCCTTCCAAGATGTCAAAGCATATTTGTCTAGTCTGCCAGTACTAGTCTCTCCAAATTTAGGGGAGCCACTACTTCTTTACATGGCGGCCACCCCTCACACGGTCAGCGTAGTTCTGCTCGCGAAGAGGAAGATGTACAACAACCAATTTACTATGTAAGAGAGGTACTTCATGGACCAAAGGAGCGTTACCCCGAGGTCCAGTAGATACTTTACGCACTTCTGATGGCTTCTCACAAGCTCTGACATTATTTTCAAGCACATCAAATTACTGTGCCTTCGTCCTTCCCATTGGGAGATATAATCTGAAATCCAGAGAAAGCTGGTTGCATTGCGAAGTGGGCAGTGGAACTTGGAGCATTTGATATCCATTTCACTCCTCATGTCGCAGTCAAATCTCAAATTCTTGCAGATTTTGTGGTCAAATAGACTAATCCCAAGCCCCCTGCGCAAGAACCTAATGATTTGCAATGCACTGACCATTGGACGATGTATTTTGATGGCTCTCATAGTTTTCAATACTTGGGGGCTGGAGTGGTCTTAATCATGCCTCAGGGCAACCAACTCAAATATGTCATTCAATTACACTTTGTCGTGACCAACAATGCAGCAAAGTATAAAGGTCTTATTGAAGGGCTTCGAGCAGCAAAATTCCTCAGAGTCCATCGGCTAGTGGCGAGGGGAGACTCACAGCTAGTCGTAAACCAGGTAAACAAGGAGTACAGCATATCCGATAAGACAATGGCTCATTACCTAGGGGAAGTGAGGAAATTGGAAAAACACTTCAGTCATTTTGAAGTCCAATATGTCCGGCGAAAGGATAACATTCTTGTAGACTAATTATCAAAAATTGGGTCCTCACGCACATCCGCTCCGGCAGGAGTGTTCGTTGAACACTTAAAATACCCTTCGATCATGGCTTCGGTCGAGGATGATATGGTGACAGTTCACGTCGCCGACCTTGGACATGAAGAAGATTGGACCCGACCATTGTGAACCTATCTTGAACATGCGACCTTGCCCGAGGATGAAACCGAAAGTGATCGATTAATACGGAAAGCGCGCCTATATAAGATCATTGATGGAATTTTATATAGAAAAGGTACTCAAGGAGTATTCATGCGCTGTATATCTCAAGAGAAAGATAAATCCCTCTTGAAAGAAATTAATGACGGTGCATGTGGTGCACACGCGTCATATCGAACACTGGTCGGAAAAGCTTTCCGACAGGGCTTTTATTGGCCTTCGGCACTTGATAATGCCAAGTATTTAGTCAAGACATGCCCACAGTGTCAATTTCATGCAAGGCAAGTTCATCAACCTACATACACGTTGCAAACTATCCCTTTAACCTGGCCTTTTGCGGTTTGGGGAATAGACATAGTGGGTCCAATGCCCCAAGTGGTTAATGGATACAAGTTTTGTTCGTAGCCATTGACACGTTTACTAAGTGGATTGAGGCTAAACCAATTCGCAAAATTACTGCTGCTACAACGAAGAAATTCTTTCACAAGAATATTGTCACACGATTTGGTGTTCCTAGTCGTCTTATTACAGATAACGGTTCCCAGTTTGTTAGTGATCTCTTTTTGGACTATTGCGACGACATTGGGACCGAAGTGTGCTTTGCATTTGTGGCTCATCCACAGAGCAATGGAGTCGTCGAACGCGCCAACGGGCAGATACTACAAGGCATCAAGAAACGTGTTTTTGATCGCCTTAAGATGCGCTCAGGGGCTTGGGTAAATGAACTCTACTCTGTTCTATGGGCACTACACACTACGTATAGTCGAGCTATGGGTGAGACACTTTTTCAACTAGTATATGGTGCGAAGGTTGTCTTACCTATGGAAATTCACATTGGTTCTGTTCGTGTGAATCAATTTGACCATTCTGATCAACATGAACAACGTGCCCAAGATATTACCCTCCTTGAGGAGAAACACAATCGGGCGTTGATCAAGTCTGTAGTATATTTACAAGCTTTGCATAAATACCACTGTAAACGGATGCGACCTCGTAGTCTTCACGTGAGCGACCTAGTTTTACGAAAAATACAAAACCAGTCTAATCGCAACAAATTCTCCCCTCAGTGGGAAGGCCCTTATACTGTGGTCTCAGTACCGCGACTAGGATCATCCCGACTGGTGATGGAAGATAAAAGGATTTTGTCCAATACTTGGAACATAGATCAATTGCACAAGTTCTACGTGTAAGCCATTCCATCTCTTTTATCCTTTTCAATTAGCACGATTTTGTTAAAAATACTGTGTACTTTCCTTCGCATTATGTTATGGTTTGATTTCCTTTTTTTCCATCCTTGTTGAGCCACGCTTGGGGGCTGGTCGCCGATGATCATCTTATTATGATAACCGAGTTAGATTCACTGACCGATCTCATGGTCGCATCTAGATAAGATATCCCTAAATAAGCCGTTTCTCAACGCATACGGGACTTACTAGTATGTTTCTGATCATTCGAGGGGCTGCCAGTTCGTAATAAACATTGGTATTATATTAACATCAGTATCGGTGCAACCAGATGATTGTATCTAGGTTGAGACATTCCTTTATAAACCGTTTCTTAATGTATGAGGAACTCATCAGATATTTCCTGATCATCCATAACCCATATTTCTCCTGAGATTATAATATAATACCTTCAGTATATATGATCTCAGAAGGGGGCTAGAGGAATATGTCCATAATATGAAACAAAATCAAGCACATCTTTTCCAAAAATAGAAGGCATGCATTCACATATTTTCTACTATGATTGTATATATGTAGGTACATTTTAAACAGAGGATCATTTTTCATTACAATGAAATTACAATAATCCAAGCTCTTACAAGAGATCTTCGATTAATGGTTTGACTTCCTCCATAATGGCTTCAAGTTGATCTTCACTCTCAAGTTTGGCATCTCCTACCACCGGATTCAAGTCAAGACTTGGGTCGTGGTGATGCCTTAATCTGCACAAAATGGCAGAGGCTATAGATCTTGCATTGGTCTTCAATGCCTCTTCTTGCCGTTTTGTATCTTCAAAAAGATACTTGAGGAGTGATTCAGCTTGAGCCACAAGCAATTTGCACAATTTGCTGAGGTTTAAATTCTCCTTTTGAGGATCGATGATATTAGCCTTCAGCAAATTTGCGACCCTCTTTAGCTTCTCAAAGTATCCGATTGAATACTACTATAGGATGAGATGGCTGCCTTCAAAGTTTCCCTCTCCTCACAGATAGCATCGGTCTTCTTTTTGAAGCAGTCAATGGTTGCACGAAGTTGCCCGTTCTGTGCTTTCGCTTGGGCATACTTCTTATGGAAGTCATCCTTCTCTTTTGAAAGAATGCTTACCTGTTCCTCTTTTACTACATGAGAAAAGTAATTGGGTTTACAGCAGTTCATGTAAAGAAACAACTCCCTTTGATCGGAAGTAAGCTTACAGGAAAGTTTAAACTGCACCTCCTTGAGTTCTTTCTCCATGGAAGAAAGTCTCGCGGTTGCAACTTCTTCCTGGTTTTGCCAATCAGCCATCTTCTTGGTCAAGGACAAGTTTTCTCTGTGACCAGAGGAGTGATTGCTATACTTAGATGATGTCTTGGCTGTTCTAAACGAGGTATGGATACTCAGTGTTGTAGACGGCTGAGTTCCTTTTGTGCGACTTCAATCTGTTCTCCTAAAGCAGTTGACTTGGTCGCCATTTGGGTTAGGTCCTGAAACACAATAAAACTCATTGTCTCAGCCTAAGCATTCTTAAGGTCCTCAATTTTAGAGAAAGGAAAAACAAAACTTTTTCATTTACCTCTACGAAATTGCTGAAAGCGATCTTCAGCATATCAGAATTTTCCTTGACAATAGGAGCAACAAATGTTGTTTCTTGCTTATTTCCTCCTGTTGTCAAGGTGGCGGTCTCCACCGGCTAGTTTTGGAGATCCGCGATTATTTCCTCTACAACGGTCTGAGGAGTCACCTCAGCCATAGTACTGGTACTCGTGCTCTTTTCGACCTCCATGGTAGATGATACCGGCCTAGACTGTCTCGCAAGAAAATGAGGACGATGCAGTAAGGCGAGTAGTCAGTCGTTCTTTCCACAGGGACTAGAGAAAACAAATTGTGTAAAACTAGACTAAATCGATGGAAAATGAAACTAAAATAGACAAGAGAAAGAGAGAGAGAATGTCATAAGAAAGAAAAGAGGTGGTCATCTCGACAAACGATCCGTGCTAAATCCATACACAAGTTCATAAGTATGAGTGATAGAGTCGTAATCGTTTAGTAGTCTCACTACAGGGAGGTGAAAACGACTAAGACGAATGCGTCCATCAACGGTATCAACGAGCGAAAGCATAAAGAAATACCACAAACCATTCTCCCGTCTCCTCTCAACTATGAAACAGCAACAAACAAACAGACAACGTTGATTCCATTTCAGTTCTTCTCAAAAAATGAACAAGGGCTCAATTCAACCTCAGAAGAAGTTAGTCTATCACAATTAACATGAACCCAAATATAACTCAAACTGGAAGCAATACACACAATTTGGGATGCACTATTCTGGATGTGCAACAACTAAATGCAAGATTAAGCAATTCAAGCACTAGGATTTCAACATCAAGTGGTAGAAAAACTCAGTTCATTCAATGATAGAAGTTGCCACATCCAATGGAGAACTAATAGACAGGAAATCAACAATTATGAATTGAATTTTGATTAGTGCATGATTGATTCAGAGGTTACAGATAACAATTCAAACAGTCACTAGCTGCTGAAGACAATACAAAGTGAAAGACTAAAATCACAACATATTAAGAGCTCAATTCTTCAGAACACAGAAACACAGCTAAATCAAAACATAACCTAAGAATTGGGATGGTCCTGGAGCTGACAAATGACATTTCATTTCATCGGAGCATGAGTCAACACAAGCATTAAACAATTCATTGCTCAATACACTAATTCAGTGCAAGACAGTCACTTAAAACAACAAAAAGAAGACTGCTTCAGAACTTAGTATGGTTTATGAAGAAATCCCACTCACAACAACCAACACATTGCATCAAAGAGAAGTTAAATGAGGTGCATTTCAATTTAACCAGAACTAGTAGTTGATCCAAAAGATAAGCCAGTTCATGCCTTTGTTCATCGCTATACAAGGGTCAACCATTTCATACAACTCATGAGATTCAATTGGAAATGAAGAAAAATGAAAGGATAAAAAATTGATCACCACTGATTTGCTTGGTGCCTGCTTGTGATGATCACTGGAGTGCAATGCCGGAGTGAGATTGAGTTCGCTGGAGAAGAAGCTGTAGCTGCTGAAGTTGTGGTCGAGGTGTTGAGCTTGGGTCGATGTCGAGGCAGACGTGGAAGTTGGCTACAGGTGGAGGGATTGCTGAAGTGGTCATTGGAGTGGTAGCGGCTTAAGCTCACTGTCGGCCCACGGGTCGTGGCCGAGGAAGTGGTCGAATCAGCTACTCGTGATTGTCGTCGAGGAGATGGTTGAGGCTGCCGAAGGTGTGGTGGCCTGAGTGGTGAAGGCGATGGCGGCGGCGCGGCTGGCTCGGCGGCGGTGGCGCTATAGCGCAAGCGGCGGCCGGGTTGAGTGTCAAAATAGGGAACGATGGAAACGACCGGAGCTGGAGTTGAGGGAGAGAAGGAGGAGAAGAAGTGAGGGAGGCGGCTCCGGTGACACGGGATGGCATATTCGGCAGCGGCGGCGCTGTAGAGTAAGCGGCGGCAGATCGGGTGGATCTAGGCGGCGGCGCACGCAGGGAGGGCGGCGTGGCGCTGGAGCGGCGCGAAGGCGAGATCGGGGACGGCTCTGGCGAGCTCGGGGTGAAGGACAGAGGCGGCGATGGCTGTGGGAAGCGGTGGATCTAGCTCGAGAGACGTAGGAGGTGCGGATCTGGCGACGCGGGAGATCTAGGCGGCTTGTGGTGGTGGAGCGGTGCGAGTTGTGGAGGCACGACGATGGCCGAGGGAGGCGGTGCTGTGGTGGTGGAAAGGAGCGGCGGACTTGGGGGAAGAAGAGGATCCGGCGGTGGGAGATGTGGAGACGCGGGAGAGGGCGGCGCTGTGGAGCAAAGGCGGATCGGCGGCGGAGTGGGCTTTGGAGGCGGCACACGCGGGATGGCAGTGGTGGATCTGAGACAGGAGTGAGGATGGAACAATTGAAGAAGAGGAAGGAAGAAGGGATAAGAAAGAACCGGCTAGGTTCGGGGATGGACGGAGTTGTGGAAAGCTTTGGAGGGAGGCAGAAAAGAAGCTCTGGAGGTGAGGAGGAGAGGATGAGACGGCAGTCGTCTCGCTGCTGTCACTACGGCGGCGAACGGCACCGGAGAAGAAGCAGAAGTGGCGGTTGTTGGAAAAAGGGATGAAAAATAGAGAAAAAAGGAGAGGAAAAGAAAAAAGAGGAAGGAGAAGAAGCTGCATCGCGGCTAATAGCCTGGTCGCCGGCGGTGAGGTGGGACGGAAGTGTGGAAACGGTGAAGGGGAAGAAGAGAAGGAGAAGAAAAAAAGAAAAACCAGGCTCAAGGTGAAACAATGGTCGGCGGCTGGGTTTAGAGAAGAAAGGTATTTTTGCAAAAAGGTCCTTAGGATTTTAGAAAATTACAGAACAGTCTTTCCTGTGTTTGGGTTTGAGATTCCGGACCCCCGGAGACTCCGATTTTGGCACAGTCTGTTCTTACGCATCCGTAGGAACGCGTGCTTCTATCCAGAATCGACCGAGGGTCAAGTAAAGTCAAAGAAACGCGCTCCATCAGCCAAATCCACCCAAATTTCATCGACCTGCAATAAAATCATAAAACAAATAATACGATCAATTTGATGATAAAGATGTATATGATTAATGTAAATGTCGCTTTATATGACTAAATGTGCATGATCAGTGGGTTGAACATATGAAAAATATGCACCGATATGACAGTTATCAGTAGATAATGCGCCGGTTTTTGCAGAGGTCAGTAGGATGTTTGGCATAGGGTTCCTAAAGGAATCATAACTTGTAACATTTCTATTTTTAAACAAACATGATTTGGCAAGGCATGATATCCTTACTTGAATCGAAATCCCACCCAAGCTTTGGGTTTCGGTGATGCACTCTGGGGAGAAAGAAGCACACTGTGCGCCACTGTTGAAGTGTCATGAGCACTTGTCCTGGTTCCCCTTTTCTTGAACACGACAGTTGCTTCCTCTCCTTGCATGTTCAAAAGATGATTGGGATATATGGTGGAGTAAAAACTTATGAACTGTGAAGATCTTACCACAGCAACTCCTTTGCTGTTCGAAGGGGGTATAACCAGCCCTACAGCAGTTGCAACCACGGGCTCAGGGTCTCCTATGACCATGGTTGCGGAAATGTTGTCATCAGGACTGGGAATTTCTTCCGTGGCCACAAGTTCTTCTGCGACCACGTGATCCACTCTTCAACATTTGCCTCCACCATGGAGGACAATATGTTGGCAATGGTGGGAGAGGATGGCCTCTCTAGAACGTCAATCTCCAGAGGGTTCGCCGTTTTCTTCTTGCGACGGATGAGAGGAACATCGTCTTCCTCATCCTCACTCCCCTCACCTTGTACGATTAAGAAGTGACTCCTATCCGTACATGGTATAACAGGGGGAAGAGAAGACCTTACCGCAGTGGCTTTCGTGGTAGTCTTCTTTGCGGGGGTTCGTTCCTTAATCTTTTTGGACTTAGAAGAGATGACTTTCACCCTCTTCAATGCTGGTCTCCCAGAAGTTCCAGCATCATCTCCAGGACGCTTTGTCCTGACAACTTGCCCCCTCAGCAGCTGCATCATTTCAGAATTTGCTATTTGGTGATCAAGATCAACAGACGTTTATGGACAAGTTCCTCAAAAGAAGTCTTACCTTTTGACGTTCTTGTCTCATATCGTCGCCGATGTTGATCAAGCTCTGAGGATGGGGTGATCCTAGAGATCCTTCTGTCGCCACATTGTATGGCTTCAGAAGGCAATTTGTCCTTTTTTCTATCTTGGATAAGGACAGAACTGCATCACAAGAGCAAATTGCTGGATATGGCATTTTTCATTAGTAAAATTGTGCATCTTGTGGATCAGAGAACATACCAATGTTGTAATCTAGGGTGCCGTCCGCCATGGACTCCACCTCTCGGGCGGGATGTTCCCTCTTCCTCAGAGGACTTATCCTATTCTTCACAAAGTCACGGATAATATCCCGTGCGGTTAACACCTGGTGAGCTAAGTGAAGAATGACTTGAGCTTGTTTCTGTAACTCTTGGCTCAAGACAGGAACAACGTCCATTTCACTGCTCTTCTATGGTCAATGGTTCTCGAACCAAAGGCTACTCTCTGATGGGGGGTGCAGTAGAACCATTTTTGGTTCCATCCATGCACAGAGTCCCGCAGAGGGAGAAAGGGAAATGTAACACCCTGGGTTTGGGGTGAAAATTCTTTTTCATAAAAGGTCATGCATGCATATGTCTCTCCAAGATCAGCAAAATCAGCCCAGAATCATTCTTCCCTAAGCCCAAAAATCTCAAAATCTTCTCTGTGGAACCTAAATCAAGATCTGACTATCCAAATATAATCTACTACTTATCCTGAGTAGAAAAGCTTTCAGAAGCCAGATCAAATTTGATCTCTAAATCCCAAAATTATCAGTCTCATTCTGTTTTCGAAAACAAAATTATTTTGAATATCCTAATTACCCTAAATACCCTGAGATTCAAAACTCAGATTCAATCAAATCCTGACCTGATCCAAACCAAATTATTCTTGGATTATGATAAAGGGTAAGCCAATACCTTAATCCAAAAATTTGGCAGCCAGATTCCACCATTAAGACCATTTTTGCAAATCAGTCCATAAAGTATTGCAAATTGATCCTTTTCAGATTTTCCAAAAACCTAGAAAGGCTTAAAACCACAAATCAACTCCAAATTCAAATCTGATTCAGGGAATACCTCTCAAATGCCATTCAATACAAAATCTTCTTCTAGAAGGATCTCAAAATCTTATCCAAAGTCTCAGAATTTCAGTTTCGACAAAATCCAGATTCCAAATACCCTAATTACCCAATTTTCATTTTCATTCAAAATTTGATCAGAAACTCTAAATCTTATCTCATGTCTTTGCCAATATACTTGTTAAGTTAATTGATCTTCAGTAGTAAAATCAAATCCATCTTTAACTAAGTTTTTCACTGAAATTGCAAATCAGTCCAAACCAATTTTCAAAAATTACATTTCAGTCCAAAATTCAGATTTCCTCAGTCGGCACGTTGTTGCTCCAAGCCTCGCCGTGTTTCTTCGCCACCTGCCTTTGCCTGTGCTTGTGCTTGATTGTGCCTGCATATGCGCACGTGTCCACGCCGATTCCATCGTCGTGCCTTCGCCGTCGACCAATAGCAGCGCGTGCGCGCCAACGAGAAGGTTTAAATTTTCATGTATGCACGTGTCATTGTCGGGCCAGCTTCATCACCTCCGCCTTGCACCAGGCCAGCACCAAGTCCCAATGAGCCGACCACCTGACACAGTTGCAAAGCCACTATAGCCGTCTCGTCAATGCCGCCGTTGCTCCGACCGGCCGCTTCGCTGGCACAAGTTCCACTGCCTCCAACCTCGCCATCTCCGTCCCGTGCCTATTTATGGCCACCCGTGACCAGCTCCTTAGCCATTCTCTCCAGAACTCACTTAACCAGTTATTCACTCACCTTCTTCTCCTTTTCTTCTTCTCTGGCGAGCCGCCGAGGAGGAGAACGACGCCAGAGCAATTCTCAACTCCAACCTTCAAATTGACTTCACTAGTATGTTCATGGTACCCATCTTCTTGTATCTTAGCAACCAATTTGTCTCAAGTGAACTGCATTGCCAGTGATCACCGGATTTTAGAATTTTCCCTATTCCGACTATCGCACCCTCTTTCCGTCCAAATTAACCTCCCTTTCTGTAGAATAAAATGATCACTAGAGTAGTCTAAACAAGCCTATTCAATCAAAATTTGAAATTAGCCCGTGGTTGAGTGTTTCCCGTTCTTCGCGCACCGTCGAGGACAGCTCACGTCGCCGGCCCACTCCACCTTACCTCCAACCAAATTGACTGCACCTATTCATTTCTTTTGTCTTGTAGATGGTGTAGCCGGGCCCAATTGTTCTACATTGCCCTAAATTAGTAGCGCCTCATTTTGCCGTCGTCTTCAAGTCCAGTATCAACGCCGGTGAGCCCCAAACCAGCTTTCTGTCCGATTCCTCCCTCCAGCACCATCAGCACCACCTCACGAGCAAAAGCCCTCGATTAATTTCGTGTTCCATCGATCCCTGTTCTCTGTCACCATAGCCCGCTTTTGGTCCTCAAAGTCGACGACTTCGACCTGGCCGTTCGCCGTCGTCTCGCCACCATTGTTCAATTCACTTCGCCAGCAGCTTCACCTTGACCTCGCCTACTTATTTGACAAAGTTGGCGAAATAATGCTTGCATATACCATCTAGACGCATAAACCCTAGATCCTGGCAGTGCACAGACACTCAGTTCACTGTGCACAGAGTTCTTTTTGCAAATCCTTTGATTTCTTGGACTTTTCTGTAAAAATAAGTTGTCAAATAGTTTCCTTGTTCAATTGTGCACCCAATGCCTTGAACCAAACATGTTGTGTCAACTAGAAATCTTATAAACCATGCCTATACCATTCTTTGACTTTATCAGGCCGCAAACCGAATGCCAATTGACTGACATTCGCTGTTTTTGAGCAAACCAGCCGCGAACTGAATGTCTAATCTTATGCCTTAAAGCCCTAATGACCTTTAGCATCCAATCTTAGCTCAGATTCTATCAATTCTAGAGTTTCCACCCAATTTCATATTGCAAACTCAATCAACCGTAACATCGCCAAGATCATTTCTTTTAAAGCATATCTGCATATAGACACTACCACAGAAACAGACATCGAGGACGGCACGTCACAGACGGTTATGAACTTTTCAATGGAACACTGTCTGCGAAGGCCTGTTGGGAGAATATGTTAAGTTATCACAGTCGGTTTTGATGTCAAAACCAACTGTGATAGTCAATCAGACGGTTTTGACCACGAAACCGTCTGTAGTAGTCTACTTATCACAGACGGTTTTAAACTGAAAACCGACTGTGATATATACAATCGGTTCTCAACTGAGAAATGTATGTGATAACTAGAATATCACATACGGTTTCGTTGTCAAAACAGACTATGACAGATACAATTGGTTCTGAACTCAGAACCGACTGTGATAGTGTAGTATTAGAGACGGTTCTAATATCAGAACCAACTGTTCTAAATAGTGCCGACGCTTCGAATTCTCAACGGTGTGTTCATTTCGGTCTCCGATCTTCGAGCGGCGCCCTAGGCGAACACGAAGCGTCGCCTTGAAAATTCTATAAATAGCTTGACAGTGGAATAATTGCCATTTACTTTACAAGTTTTTCTAATTCTCAAACTCTTCGACTCCTTAGCTTCTCTGCGCCAATGGCATCCTCAATGGCATCGTTAGCCTCGCCCTCCCCAGTAAGAACTCTCAATTTTTTGGACTTACCTCTGTATTGTTAATCCCTATTCAGTACATTCTTGACCTGTTGATTTGCACAGGGAAGGGGAGCTGTGGAAGAATCGGGCAAGGTGAAAGCCAAGCTGAGGGCCCTGCACGAGGAGCACAAGCTCCTTACGGAGAAGTATAGTCAGCTACAACTTGACCTGGACGATCTCTTCCAGCGCATTCAGCGCATGAAGACGAATGGTGATAATGCTAGGGCGAGGACGAGGCGTCTTCACGAGCAAAAGCAAGCTGCGGATATGACCATCGCTGGCTGCGGTTTGACTATGAAGGATACCATCATGAAGCTGAGGGAGGTCGTAGGCCTTCTCGACGCGGTAGTAGTTGATCCTAAGAAGGACAACTTGTCACTGGAGGAGTCCTGCGTCCTGGCTACAAGTCAAACTGACTTTATTCTAGATGCAGCCAGGGCTAAGACCACTCCTTGACCTAGCATTTTGTATTTTTACTTTTTTTGTAAGTGATGAAAAAAATTAATGAAAAATTTGTTCTTATGTCAATTTTCCAATTTTTCAGCACGTTCTTGGACTGCATGCTATCTTTCCTCTTTCTTTATCTTTCTTTAGCTTTTGGCGAACATTCGACCATACAAAGGTGGGATGCTTCCACTCCTTGATCACAGCAATCTTAGCTGAATCCACTGAAATTCCTTCCTCTGTTAACACATGTCCAAGGAATGCGATCTCCGTCATCCAAAATTCACATTTGTCAAACTCGGCGTAGAACTGCCTCTCTCGTAGTCTTCCCAAGACTAGGTGCAGATGTTGATCATGCTCTTCCGATCTCTTTAGTATATCAGAATGTTATCTATGGACACTATGACAAACTGGTCTAGAAAATCCATAAATGTGCTGTTCATGACATTCATGAAGGCTGCTGGGGCATTGGTCAAGCCAAATGGTACTACTATGAACTCATATAGCCCATATCTTATGGTAAAGGTGGTTTTGGGTATATCTCCCTCCTTGATCTTCAGCTGATGATATCCTGACTTCAGGTCTATCTTGGAAAATACTTTGGCTGCTCGGAGTTGATCAAACAAGTCATCGATCCTTGGTAGTGGATATTTATTCTTTATGGTCACCTCACACTACTACAGAAATGCTTTTCACTATCGGTTAAAAATCCACTCTACTATCGGTTCTCTTACCGATAGTGGTCGGCACGATAGTAGAGGGGCAGCACACTTCTATCGGTTAAAAAACCGTTAGTAAAACATCTACAATCCCAATGTTCACTAATCGCTATCGACTATTTCTTCTATCGGCTCGGCTTTAAACCGATAGTATTGTATAAGTTTTTTCTATCGGCTCGTATATAAACCGATAGTATTGTTTAGGCCTTTTGTATCGGCTAGGATCTAAACCGATAGTAATATAAACGTTTTTTTCTATCGGCTCTTATACAAACCGATAGTATTTTGTGGACACATTTAGTACTGGAAACTTTATTCTATTGGTTGTTACATATAAACCGATAGTATTGTGTAGACACAGTTAGTACTGGAAACTTTATTCTATCGGTTGTAGTATATAACCGATAGTATTTTGTAGACACGTTTAGTACAAGAAACTTTATTATATCGGTTTCTGAATATGAACCGATAGTATTGTTTGGACACAGTTAGTACTGGAAACTTTATTCTATCGGTTGTAGTATATAACCGATAGTAATATTAGTTTTTCCTATCGGTTATGTAGTGGCACGGTTAGTACTAAATATTTACAAATATACATACAGCAATACAGAGATACATACAGCAATATACGTACAGCAATACAGAGATACATTGGATCATTCACAAATACACCAATATTTACAAATATTCACCAATATTCACATATTGAATTTGTTCACAAATACACTAATACAGTAATATACACATGCATTGGACAGACTGAATTTATGCACATATTGATCGAGTTTATTCACAAATACATCAATGAATCTATTCACATATATTCACATATATTCACAAATCAATGAATCAACACATTCAATATATATTCACAACTACAGCAATCAACACAAGTCTGTTACTGTCGATCGTTGATAGCCACTTCTTCCATGACATATTGAGCCCAAATTGTTCGCAGCTCCTTCAATTGAGGCAACTCATATTGCTCTTTGAACATGGCGCTCTGCATATATGCGTGTATGAAGTTAATTAGGATCGTACGTCACATCCAATTAAAGTTCGACTTTGAGTCAGGAAAAATGGTTACCTTAGGGAATTGGGCAAAGTTTCTCCTGATCAGGTCATACATGAATCTCATGACATAGAAGCCACATTCCCACGATTGTGGCTGCTGATGGCACTGGGAAAATTGCATATGCAAAGACATAAACCCACATTAACTCGAAAGAACTAATTAAGCTTAAATTAAAAGACTCATCATGAGTACTTCCATCCGTATTAATTACCTCATATTCTTTCCAAGAAATTGTTGTGCCCTTCGACGCGTCATGCCTCCCTCCAGCACTGACATAATTTTTGAAAGCCCTGTATTTAATTTAGCATTGCCGGTTAATATGTTATCATTAATTAGCTGCTCAGAGAAAAATTTAAAACAACTGTGTTACTTACGCGTCTATGTGCCACGTGAGGGTGAAAACATGCGCCACCCTGTCGCTCATCGAATCGAGGTAATAGACCTCATTCATCCATGGGCAAATGATGGCGAGGATCCAGTGGCCCCTACATTGCATATACAAGCGAACCGTTTCATACATATGTTAGGCGTAACATACAAGAATGAGTTAAATTAGTAGGAAATGCACTAACCTTTGGTGGTACGGCGCAAGGATGAACTCTCGGTCCTGCTGCACTAGTAGTGCCCTTGATATGTATTCCTCCGCATGTGCTTGGTCGTGCTCTAGCATCGTGAGGCTTATTTTCTCTGGGTCGAGGAAACCCACCTTGTCACATGCCCTCATCGACGCCAGCCTATACATGCACCTGGATGCAAAGTAGACATTAGTAAGTAGTGCATACAAAAAGTGATTAGATTTATGAAACGAAATGTGATAACTTCAGACAACAGCAAACTCACAGGACTCCAGTTCGTATGATGGACATATCAAGCTCCCGCCAGTTGAGGAGGTCGAACAAATCCTCGTGGGCCACCGATATGCTCCCGGGCTCACAGTGAAAATGGGCTGGCCTGAAGTGAACCAAGAAGTTGATGTGGCACCTAAACTGGGTCAGGTACCACTCGTGGAGACTTCTGGCTATTTGATCCATATTGCGCAGAAGGTACTCCGACAAGAGTGGGGACCCGTTCTTGAACGTACCCGGCTGGCTTTGTTTGGCCTTGCCTTTGGCCTTGCCCTTGCCTTTGGCCTTGCCCTTGCCTTTGGGCGGGGAGCGAGTGTATACCTTCGAAGGTTGGGGTATGGTGCCATCGGCCTCATTTGATGGCGAAGGGTTTGAGGCCGTCGGAGGAGGCATGGGGGCCGAAGGAGTTCGCTCATGCGTTGTGGCGGGGGTGGTGTCCTCAGGAAGTGAGCTGGTATCCATCGTCCACTTTAAGTACAAACGCTTAAATTAGATTTTACAAATTGAGTATATTAACTGAGCTGTAAGCTAGAATGGCTAGAGTTTACCTTCTGTAGTCTAACACCCTTCTTGGGCCACTGTATGTACGAGCCCAATGCCTCGCCAATTGTCCGCATTTCGTCCGTTGGGACGGGCAAAGGAAAAGAGCTGTAGCCCGGGAGGGCCATGTCCACCTGTACCTTTGCGAATCCAGGCTCCAGAGGTACGCAGTGGATCCGGACATCCTCCCAAGACTGGTATACGACCCCGTTTGCAACCGCAACAGGTTTGTCGCCTTTGTTGATCAATAGGCTACAGCTCTCCGGCTTCTGCAATTTGCAACAATTATAACAGGTTAGCGAAACAATTCTAACGTAACGGGAGTGGCATCAGCCGAACTGCATATATAGCTCAAGAGTTGCAATACCTCGATCAGGTCCACCGGATCCACGTGAACCTTCGAGCCAACACTACTCGGCCTGGCAGCGTCGACCTCGGCAGCTGGATCTAAACCCTTGGACTGCACAACTCGGCTGAGGCGTTCATACTTCTCGTTCATTTGAGCGAACATGTCCGCGAATTGTGCAGTCACATCTGCCCGTATCTTCTGAGATAGCTCCACTTCCCTTTCCTTCCAGCTGCCAGCCTTCTTCGCCTTTTGCCCGGGCTCCGAGAAGCCTTCCTTCCATGGCACCACAGCCCCCACGGTTCGCATCCGCCCTGGATGCTCCTTGTTCCCTAGAGCCTGGGTAAGGATGTCGTTCTCCCTATGGGGACTGAACAATCCCTCGGTCGCCTCCTTCGAGCAAGAGATCTGTTACATTGACAGCTCTCCATTGTGAGGAAGAAATATATACAAACTTGTGCGCACACTAGTGATCATAGTTAGCCAACTTACGAGTCGCTGCACGACTTCGACGTCCCTGGGGTTTGGGAACGCCACAGTCCCCGTGGCCGACACGGTCCCTCTGGCTAGCCACCAGCGCTTGCATCGCTGATCGCGGATCTCGGAGAGTGGTAGGTCAGGGGAGTCGATGAAATGCGACGCCTCATCTTCAACCTTATTCCACTGCTCCTCCTTCCCCGCATAGCCGCGAGAGCCTAGCCGGTGTGGGTGGTCGTTCCTTCTCTGGATTGCCCTGTTCTTCTCGCTGAGGGCCTTCGTACCAGAAACAAGAAAATTAATGCACCACTGCTTACTGCATACAATGGTGTAACCAAGCAAAGGAACCATTCATACCTTGAACTCAGGAGTCCCCTTCTGTTGGGCGAATTGCTCCCATACCTCCTCTGTTATGAAGGGGTACTTCTCGCATGGAGATTCGCCTTTAGCGAGGAAGGTACTGACGAGGACGCTCTTGAAGGTTTTCCACGTGTTGTTCATGTCCTTCAAGCAAGCTATCTTGGGACCATCGTCCGGGATGTTACACTTGGCCTGTTTCAAATGGTGCATATAAGTAGGACTTACCTAATCTCTAGGATAAACCAAGGGAATGTGATTACTCAAGAGTTCAGTGATTTTGATTAATTTTACCTTCACTTCTGCCCACAGCCTATCCCTCTCGTCGGCCTTGACGTCCTTCCAGCTCTGGACGGTGATCTTCACCCTTTCCTTCGCCAACAAGCCAACATAGGCAGCATAGTGCTCGGCGTTCTTCCCGATCGGTCTCCCGAACTGGTTGAACTCACAGGAAAGATCCGCGCGTTTGGCCAAACGACCCAACATCGTCGCGCCTCGCGCCTTCCTCTTGCGCTGGGACGAGGCAGCGCCATCTACGTTCGCCCTCGCCGAATCAATAGTATCAGCCGAGGAAGATGCCGACATGGTTTTACCTAAAATACCATGAACAAACCATCCAATTGATATGAAGAAAGGTACATGACAATGTAATTCACAGAATATTCAGATAAGCAGTGCAAACTAACAAATACTATATTTCCTATCGGTTTTGAAAGGAAAACCGATAGTACTAAGGTCTATATTCAGGAAAATTCAAATTAGCAGTGCAAACTATGATGGCACTACTATTTACTATCGGTTTTATGAGTCAAACTGATAGTACTCAAGTCTGAATTAGGAAAAATTTCCAAAATTGCTCAGCAGGAACATAAAGTAATTGCTCAGCACGAACATAAGGTATGTTAAAATATAAATGAACCTAAATTTGAGATGAAAATTAGAAAATGGGAAGTAATTCACAGAAAATTCAAATTAGCAGTGCAAACTATGATGGCACTACTATTTACTATCGGTTTTCCAAGTCAAACCGATAGTAATCAAGTCTGAATTAGAAAAAATTTCCAAAATTGCTCAGCAGGAACATAAAGTAATTGCTCAGCAGGAACATAAGGTATGTTAAAATATAAATGAACCTAAATTTGAGATGAAAATTAGAAAATGGGAAGTAATTCACAGAAAATTCAAATTAGCAGTGCAAACTATGATGGCACTACTATTTACTATCGGTTTTCCAAGTCAAACCGATAGTAATCAAGTCTGAATTAGGAAAAATTTCCAAAATTGCTCAGCAGGAACATAAAGTAATTGCTCAGCAGGAACATAAGGTATGTTAAAATATAAATGAACCTAAATTTGAGATGAAAATTAGAAAATGGGAAGTAATTCACAGAAAATTCAAATTAGCAGTGCAAACTATGATGGCACTACTATTTACTATCGGTTTTCCAAGTCAAACCGATAGTAATCAAGTCTGAATTAGGAAAAATTTCCAAAATTGCTCAGCAGGAACATAAGGTATGTTAAAATATAAATGAACCAAAATTTCAGATAAAAATTAGAAAATGGGAAATAATTAACAGAAAATTCAGTTTAGGGTATTTACTATCGGTTCTGAGTAAGAAACCGATAGTGAACTACACTGTATGACAAATTGCTAGTGATTTTCATCAATTCTGTCATTCTCATAGCTATCAAGTTTGTAGTTCATGAATTTTACTCTAGGTTTCTATTTGTAATCCATGGAACGGGATATGAACCATTGCATACAAAATTAAGCAATACACGCGAGCGATTTGGTCAAGAACACTTACAGTGGATCGTGGAGTGGCCGGAGGCGGTGGCGCAATGCAATGCCGGATGCGGTGGAGAACCAGTGGCGCAGAGGAGCGAAGAAGCGAACGTCGGCGAATCTAGGGTTTTCCGCGCGAGTATTTTTCGATTTGGAATGTGATCAGTTGCACTGGAGGGAAAATCGTGCAGGTTATAACCTAATAAATGAATATTTACTATCGGTTCATCACCACAAAACCGATAGTAAAAACATGTAAGTTAGGGTTTTCGTAACACAGTGTAAATCACTATCAGTTGTGAACAGTAAACCGATAGTAAACTAAGAACAGGGGATCATAACACAGTGTAAATCACTATCGGTTGTGAACAGTAAACCGATAGTAAACTAAGAACAGGGGCTCATAACACAGTGTAAATCACTATCGGTTGTGAACGATAAACCGATAGTATAGTTTAATTTCATATCGGTTTCACAGTTATAACCGATAGTAAAATACAATGCTATTGACCCTAAAGGATTTCCCTTAGAAGAATTACAGAGGATCTCAGTACATCATTTTGTATTGTATTTACTATCGGTTATGACAATAAACCGATAGTATATATTAATTTCATATCGGTTTGGAGGTTGAAACCGATAGTATAATACTGTTAAATTGATCTAAAGGTATTTCCTGAGAACAAATACAGATGGGTCTCAGTACATCATTTTGCACATGTAAAGACACCTGAAACCCCATGCAAATGGCTTGCAATAATTTTGAAATAAATTAACAGTAAAGAGCAATCATGGAATGAAAATTTGCAGTTTTCATATATATTTGTGAAAAGAATCAATTATTGCTCAAATGAAGTATATACTCCAATTGAAATGAAAATTTGCAGAAATGATTCTCAATGCATCACGTATGTTTTCCCAAAGAATTTTTGAAAAATGATTTGAACATTCTTCGATCCAAGTAATATACGTCACTTACATATTGCAAATTAGTCAAGAATGGTTGTCCACCCATAATCCTTCTTCGTGGTCGTCTCGCAGGTAACTTGTTTCGTCAATATCTTCGGTAGGGACAGATTGAAGGATTCCATCTAAAAATGGAGGTAGTTCGTCGAACTGATCGTACTCTTCTTCATCCACAACGTCTTCGACCCCAACAATACGTCTCTTACTGTGAAGGACAACGTGCAACTTTGGGTTGGCCGGGTCAACGATGTAGAACACCTGTGTGGCTTGCTCAGCAAGTATAAATGGATCATCTTTGTGTGCGACTCTACTGAGATCGACTAGAATAAACCCATAATTGTCGACTTTAACACCTTGAGACGTAGGAACGCCAATTGGGTCAACCCCGGCCATATAGTTGGTGCAAAATTCGATCACCTCCTCGGCGGCATAACCTTCAATGATACTGCCCTCAGGCCGATGTCGATTCCTTACATATCCCTTCAAGATACCCATAAATCTCTCAAATGGATACATGTAGCGCAGGAACACGGGTCCACAAAACTTAATTTCTCTGACAAGGTGAACAATTAGATGGACCATAACATCAAAAAAGGATGGAGGGAAATACATCTCCAGCTGACAAAGAGTGGTAGTCACATCGCGTTGCAAATCGTCCAGTCCATCCATATCAATTACCTGCAAGGACACAGTTGTAGCAAATATTCAGATCCAAAAAATCTGACAAGTTCCACGAATGGAGCTAATTAACTTGCTAGGAGTACACGCTTACGTACCTTGCCAGATATTGTGTTGAAGAAATAACATAGCTTTGTAATTGTCTCTCTGACTTTGACTGGGAGAATGCCTCTGATAGCAATGGGAAGCATTTGTGACATCAGTATATGACAATCATGGGACTTCATACCAACCAGTTTCAAGTCTTTCATGGACACAAGTTTTTTCAAGTTCGCAGAATACCCGCATGGAACTTTGACACCATGTAGGCACTGACAGAGTTCTGTTTTTTCTCTTTTTGACAAAGTATAGCAGGTCGGGGGGAGGTATGTCCGCTTTCCCTTCTCCAACGGTGCAAGCTCAGTCCTTATGCCCATGTCGAGCATGTCACGGCGAACGTTGATGCCATCTTTCGTCTTTCCTGGAATGTTCAACAACAAACCAATCAAACTGTCACAAACATTTTCTCTACGTGCATGGCATCAATGCAATGTCGAACTTGTAAGTGCTCCCAATATGGCAGATCCCAAAGAATCGATCTCTTCTTCCAAACATTTTTTCCTGGAGGTTTAGAACATTTACCGAACTCAACTTTGATGTCCTTCACGCGCAAGTAAAGCTCCTTACCAGTCACAAACACTGGGGCTGATCCTTTCTCAGGCTTCCCATTGAATGTGTCGACGATTCGGACTCGGAGTCCTCAGCCGAACTTATGCAGAATTTGTAATTGTGAGACCTTTCAAGATGACCCTTCGGGAAGGTATGCTGAACAATGGTGAACAGGAGCACAGAGAGTTTAGACAGGTTCGGGCCCTCGATGGTGGGAGTAAAAGCCCTACGTCCTGTTGAGATTTCACTAAGTGTGGTAAAAAGTTTACAAATGGAGGGAAAAGTCCTCACAGGCGAGGATTTTCCCTGTAAAAGTGTACAAGGATAAGCCAAAGAAGGCTTACTAAAATGCTATATCAGGTGGGCCGTAGACTGGGCTAACTTAGATGATTTTGGGTTTCTTGATCTTCCGATTCCTTGGTTGATGTTTCGGATGATCTCTCCCCCCGATTGATGCTCCATGCCATCCTTTTGTACTGCTTGAAAGGGTGCCATGTGAAGGAAACTGCATCAATCGGTTGCACGGACGGTTGGATGCGGTTTTTGGAACTGCTCTTAACCTCCACATAGGTTAAACACGTGTTATTCATGGATAACTGTACGTGTTAACCTCCTGACGGTTGATTCTCCACGTGTAGGAATCTTCGGGATACTTAGAATATCCTGTTGTATGGGCAACCGAATAGATGGATCCCAAGTATCCTGATCGGCAGATGTTCTGACCGCGGGATATTGGCTGACCGCGTAATATCCCGAATGTGTAGTTCGCGTATAGCCCACGAACTCCTGACCGCGCAGGGCTTACGGTCTGACCGCGTAAAGCTGCAACCTGATCGCGTAAAGCTTGCGACTTGATCGCGTAAAGCTTGCGACCTCGTGGTGATGCCCCTCAGAATAGCTTGAGTTCGCATCACCAGATACATGTCAGGTTCGAACCTGTCTTGAACCAGAAGCTTATTAGAAGTGACCTGGGTGTCAATCCTCGTCAGAATGACTTCCTCTTCTTACGGTAGGCGTGATGCATCGGAAGGAATCTGCGGTGACCCATGTACACTGTTTTTCTGCAGTTCGATAACCACATGCTTTCAGTTTCATCCAGGCAAATAGGACAAGCCTTGACTCCTTTCGTACTATACCCCGACAAATTTCCATAGGCCGGGAAATCATTTATGGTACAAAATATCATGGCCCGCAACATGAAATTCTCTCGCTTATGTGCATCCCACACCCGCACCCCTTCGCTCCACAATTTTTGTAAGGCCTCGACTAACGGTGATAGAAACACGTCAATATCATTCCCGGGTTGTCTGGGTCCTGAAATTAGTAACGACATCATGATGTACTTACGCTTCATACATAACCAAGGAGGAAGATTGTAGATGCATAAAAGAACCGGCCAAGTGCTATGTCGACTGCTCATATTTCCGTGTGGATTCATACCATCCGTACTCAGCCCAAACCTTATATTCCTCACTTCGCCGCCAAACTCACCGAATGTTCTGTTAATGTTTCTCCATTGAATGGAATCAGCTGGATGTCTTAGTTTTCCGTCTTGTTTCCGACCTTCAACATGCCAACGCAAGTACTTCGCATCTTTCGGATTTGCAAACAGCCGTTTCAATCTGGGAATCACAGGCAAATACCACACAGTTTTGGCCGGAGGCCCTTTCTTTACCTCATCACATCCATTGTGATAAATTCTGTCCCCATGCTTATACCACGATGCACCGCATCTTGGACAAACATGCAAATCCTTGTACTCGTTACGGTACAGAACACAATCATTTGGGCATGCATGTATTCTTTCGATTTCCATTCCCAACGGACACAATAGTTTTTTGGCCTGGTAAACCGATCTTGGCAACTCATTTCCCTCTGGAAGCATGTCCGCTAACAGATCCAATAGCGCCGTGAAACTCTTATCGCTCCAACCGTTGCTTGCCTTCAAGTTTGTCGACGATTCGGACTCGGAGTCCTCAGCCGAACTTATGCAGAATTTGTAATGGTGAGACCTTTCAAGATGACCCTTCGGGAAGGTATGCTGAACAATGGTGAACAGGAGCACAATCGTCGACAAAGTTATATAATCTCAACACAGAAGACAACTTTGTAAATGTTTCACATCCGGGGAACAAAGGCTTCTCAGAATCAACAATTAATTTCTGAAATTTAGCTAAATCGTTTTCGCTGTAGTCCTCTTCTACATCACGTAACATTTCATCTAAATTGTCGTCATCTACATGGACTTCCGAATGAACATTATCAATGTTTTGATCATGATCATCATTACTGCAATCCACTTCCGGGTGCTGCTGAGTGGTAGCGGTAGTGCTCGTTTCCTCAAGATCTTCACCATGCCATATCCAACGGGTATAGCGTGCATTAAAACCACGACGAATCAAATGACTCCTAATCTGATCAGAGTTGCCGAACCTTTTTCAGTTCATACAATCTATACAAGGACAATGCATATCTTTCTCTCCCTTCTTCGCCTTTTCTTGCTCAGCAAATTTAATAAATCCATTCAAACCCTCCAAATACTCAACAGTAGTACGTTTTATTCCATACATCCAATATTCTCGGTCCATCTACAATTATTTCACAAAATTAACAAATTCAAATAAATAATTAATGACTCAGGGCATGCATATATGAATGAAACATAATTAGCTAGGCCATATGTGTGTACATGAGCTATTTAATTACATTAAATGGATTTGTATATATGAAACCCTAATTAACTTGATGCATGCATTAATTGGAAGAGCCAGCTAGCTAGCTGCTTAAATTCAGCAAGCTATAGCTAGCTAGCCAACCCAGCCTTCTAGCTAGCTTGGAGATACATGTATCTAGTTTAATGAATTGCAAGTAGAGAGAGAGAGGGAGAGTGTGAAAGAGTGATCGAGAGAGAGAGAGAGAGGTGATGAGAAGATGACAATACCGAGGGGGATGGAAATATGATCAACCTCTCAGCTAGCTTCTCCAGATCACTCTAGCTTGGAGTTGTGCGCGGCTGAAATGATTCCAACATGTAGAGCGCAGAGCAGGGGTCGACCTAATTAAGTTGTCCAATTTTACTATTGGTTCAACAACACTAACCGATAGTAAAATAAGGTCCCCACTGTTATAACCATTAGTGTATATGAAGTCATTTTACTATCGGTTTGTTTTATATAACCGATAGTACTATTTCATATATTGTATCGGTTAGTACAGTAATAACCGATAGTAAAAAGTCAGTAATTTCACTATCAGTTACCCGAGAAAAACCGATAGTACTATTCAATATATTATATCGGTTAATACAGTACGAACCGATAGTATAAAGTGAGTAATTTTACTATCTGTTACGAACGAAAAACCAATAGTACTATTGTAATATATTATATCGGTTGATACAGTAATAACCGATAGTAAAAAGTCAGTAATTTCACTATCAGTTAAAAATGGAAAACCGATAGTACTATTTAATATATTATATCGGTTTGTACAGTAATAACCGATAGTATAAAGTACGCAATTTTACTATCAGTTACAAAAGGAAAACCGATAGTACTATTTAATATATTCTATCGGTTTGTACAGTAATGACCGATAGTAAAAAGTTTTTGTATTTCACTAACGTTGGATTAGTGTGTAACCGATAGTAAAATGATGGTTTTCCGCCGCTGTCATCCTATTCTATCGGATTTTTCCTAGATTGCTTACAACCGTTAGAAAATAAGGGTTAGTGGAATGCACTTCTGTAGTAGTGTCATTCAATGCTCGGTAATCCACGCACATCCTTAGGGCTCCGTCCTTCTTCTTTACAAACAGCACTGGAGCTCCCCAGGGTGAAGCACTAGGTCTGGTGAATCCTTTTCTCTCCAAATCTTCTAGTTGGCTCTTGAGCTCCTCCAACTCGGTGACTGGCATTCTGTAGGGTCGTTTTGCTATGGGCGCTACCCCTGGTGTAAGCTCAATGGTGAACTCTATTTCTTTATCGGGTGGCATTCCTAGAAGCTCTTTTGGAAATACGTCGGGGTACTGCTGTACTACAAGTACTTGATCCAAGCATATCCTCTGCAATGGCTGAATGGATCCTTGCGGTTCCTTTGCTGATGACCTTTTCGCATGGAATAGGATTCTCTCCCCTTGGGCACTAACAAGGCTTAGGGTTTTCTCCTTGCAGTCTACTAGACCTTTATGTTGGGACAACCAATCGATTCCCAAGATAATGTCTAGGCTTTGTAGTTCTAATACTAACAGATTTGCCGTGAATTCTACCCCTTCTATACTGAAGGTTATATCTTGGCAAACTGAGTATACAGGTAGCTTAGCCCCTGGAGTTTGTATATCCATAGAATACTCTAGGAGTCATGCATCACTAGTACAGAAATGCAGTCTACTAACCCCTATCTTCTATCGGTTATTAGCGAAACAGCACAAAACCGATAGAAAATGTGCCTCGTGGGCAAAAAAGCCCGACGGATGTATTTTCCCTATCGGTTTCTAAGAAACTTACCGATAGAATAAATAGTATGATTTACTCTAGCGGTGATGAACATATTTGCCGTTAGAAGAGATGCATAAGTACTGACGGAAGAATGTTGTGCGCCGATAGGACTGGTCGACTTCAACAACTAGACTTATTCTATCGCTACTATATGAATATACCGACAGAATATATTAAAAGTTCCTATCGGCAATATGTAGTTCGCCGATAGAATAGTTGACCTTCTACAAATATTTTTATTCTATCGGTAATGGATTCTTTTACCGTTAGAATATATAGAAAATTGCTTAGAACTGTTCGTCTTCTAATAGTTTTATTCTATCGGTAATGCATGTTTATACCGGTAGAATATTGCACAAAATATCTTAGAACTGTTGGCCTTCTACAACTAGTAATATTCTATCGGCAATGTACGTACAGACCGATAGAGTATGTACAAAAATTCCTATCGGTAATATTTGTTTTGCCGATAGAACCATTCGGCTTCTACAGATGTTTTTATTACTAACGGTATTCTGTTTTCTTACCGATAGAAAATATATAATTGTATAAATACACGGGTATGTCTCTTTCATTCTCACAGTTCATCTGGGCTCGTAGTCCTAACCTGTAAGCTCCATGGACGGCCGGCGCACCTCTACAGGGGACCGCTGCACCTCCGCACCTCCATCGACGCCCTCTAGACGTCGGCATCCCAAGGAAGGTACGTAAAATTTCTGCAATATTGTTAGATTATTCTAATCCGATTATGGCAATAATTCTGCTTTTTTTGTATCCTTCATTTTGATGTGTCTTCTTTTCAATATGATTATGATCTGTTCAGGTCCTTGGATGATGCTCGTGGGGGGCAACGTATTTCACGGTTCTTCATCGCAGTACGCTGCCTATGTTGGCTTGTTGGCGAAAGAAAAGGTGAAGATCACCGTCGAGAGCTGGAAGGACGTGAAGGGCGAGATCTTGGTTGGCTCGGTCGAGAAGATGCTTAAGCCCGGCGTGTTTCTCAAATCAGGACCTATAGAAAGCATCTTACATGTTTTTGCATGCACCAGCTTGTGGCCAGATGCTTACCTGCTTGGAGAAGAAGAATTGTTGTTATTTGCACAGCCATTCTACACCATCACTACACAGAACAACATCTTGGAAGGTAGGTTCTTTTTGTTAATGGAGTTGAGTTGAGTTGAGTTGAGTTGATCGAGTTTGAGTCCGAGGAAATCACCATTACGTACAAATGTATGTCGACGGCAGTTCCAGCTCCTCGGGCGTCTTTGAACTGAACTCCTATGGTTAAGTCCAATGTGGTTCAGACATTTGCTGTTTTGGATGAATGGATTTGTGATGTATCAGGTCTAACTTGTAGTCGGTAGTTGCATTGTGGCAACCTGCAAAGGTTCCCTTTTATGTAAAATGCATGTATGGGCCACTGGGTCCTCGTCGTGATCTGTTGTTAATTTCAGACGTGGCTTTTGTAATATACATCGAATGTGTGAATTGTTGTATTTGTATATTGTTGTATATTTGTGTATCATGTATTGCTAATTGGGACATGAACTTGAATGTGCAGGGAGCATTTGTGTATTTAATTGTATTGGTAGGTAGGTGTGTATTTGTACTGCTGTTTCAGACATGCACTTCAATTTGTGAACTGGCATGTGTATGTTTGTACCTGAATTTGTATTGGTGAACTGGCATGTGTATGTTTGTAACTGAATTTGTGAACTGGCATGTGTAATTTCTTTGGCAAGATGAAGTCCCAACTACCTACGAAAAGTATTTTTGTGTCTCCTAGTTAATCCACAAATTAGCATTTCTTGAAATATATTGCTTTATCTTCTAGTTAAGATCCGTTTGATGTAAGATCTGTTTGATGTTACATTGATATGATTCCTTGAATGTGAGAAATGGCATGTGCATGTTTGTCCCAGTTTGGTGACAGTACCTCCTCTAACGGTAAGTACACATATTTACCGATAGGAAAACATATATATTTGTTCAGTCATGCATATTCTAACGGTAAATACACATATTTACCGATAGGAAGCACATATATTTGTTCAGTCACGCATATTCTAACGGAAATGCACATATTTACCGATAGAAAAATACATATATTTGTTCAGTCATGCATATTCTAACGGTAAATACACATATTTACCGATAGGAAACACATATATTTGTTTAGTCATGCATATTCTAACGGTAAATGTACATATTTACCGATAGAAAAATACATATATTTGTTCAGTCATGCATATTCTAACGGTAAATACACATATTTACCGATAGGAAGCACATATATTTGTTTAGTCATGCATATTCTAACGGTAAATGCACATATTTACCGATAGAAAAATACATATATTTGCTTAGTAATGTATATTCTCTAACGGTATGTGTGTGTTTTTACCGATAGAATATGTGAGCGGCAAATTACCTAAGTTAGTCTGACGGTTATTTCATGTATTTACCGTTAGAAAAATGTCCATTATAAGGAAAACCCCAGTCGACCATTGCGGAGCTGCTCTTTAATTTGTTCTGTTGCACTCTGTGTCCCTCTGTTTGTGACGAAAGTTCCAGCTACACTGCTAGGGTGATCAGCGCAGGCTGGAGGGAAGTTGATTGCGCCCCTCTCTTTAAGGTATGCTTAATCGTCGACACCTATCTCTCTCTCCCTCTAGATCTCCCTTCCTCTCTACTTGCAAGCTAGCTGTATTGTGTAGTTCCAAGTTTGTAGCTCTAAGCTTGGGAGCTTGGTAGCTGGAAATGCGTCATGTTTTAGGAGCTAACTAGCTTGTATTGTGTAGTTAGCTAGGTTAATTAGTGTTAATTTCGTCAGGCTAGGGTTCAACACATGTATCTGTTGTAAGAGGCTGTACATGTACATATACATAACTTAATCGGGCAGGTTTCATGCATGGCTTACTCGTTAAATTTTGTTAATTGTAGATGGACAGGAAATATTGGATGTATGGAATAAAACGTACTACTCTTGAATATTTGGATGGTGTGAATGAGTTTATTAAATTTGCTGAGCAACAAAAGGAGAGGAAGGGAGAGAAAAATATGCTCTGTCCTTGTACAGATTGTATGAACTTGAAGAGGTTTAGCAACTCTGATCAAATTAAGAGTCATTTGATTCGTCGTGGTTTTAACGCGCGATACACCCGTTGGATATGGCATGGCGAAGATCTTGAGGAAACAAGCACCACTACTACCAATCAGCACGACTCGGATGTGGATTGCAATAATATCGATGATCATCCCAATTTTGGTAATGTTAATTCCGATGTGCACGTAGATGATGATGATGACAATCTAGATGAGATGTTACGTGATGTAGAGGAAGATTACAACGAAAATGACTTCTGTGAATTTGAGAAACTGATTGCTGACTCTGAGAAGCCTCTGTTCCCTGGATGTGCAACATTTACAAAACTGTCTTCTGTGCTGAGATTATATAACTTGAAGGCAGGAAACGGTTGGAGTGATAAGAGTTTCACGGCACTATTAGATCTTCTAGCGGACATGCTTCCAGAGGGAAATGAGTTGCCAAGATCTACTTACCAAGCCAAAAAACTGTTGTGTCCGTTGGGAATGGAAATCGAAAGAATACACGCATGCCCAAATGATTGTGTGTTGTACCGTAACGAGTACTCCAGTTTGCATGTTTGTCCAAGATGCGGCGCATCGAGGTATACGCGTAGGGACCGGATTGACAGTGAACGTCACGAGGTAAGGAAAGGGCCCCCGGCAAAAACTGTGTGGTACTTGCCTGTGATACCTAGATTGAAGCGGCTGTTTGCAAATCCGAAAGTCGCGAAGCACTTGCGTTGGCATGCTGAAGCCCGGAAACAAGACGGAAAACTGAGACACCCAGCTGATTCTATTCAATGGAGAAACATCAACAGAACATTTGCTGAGTTCGGCGGTGAACTTAGGAATGTAAGGTTCGGGCTGAGTACAGATGGTATGAACCCACATGGTAATATGAGCAGCCGGCACAGCACTTGGCCGGTTCTTTTATGCATCTACAATCTTCCTCCTTGGTTATGCATGAAGCGCAAGTACATCATGATGGCGTTACTAATCTCAGGACCCAGACAACCCGGAAATGATATTGACGTGTTTCTAGCACCTTTAATCGAGGACTTACAGAAATTGTGGAGCGAGGGTGTGCAGGTGTGGGATGCATACAAGAAAGAGAATTTCATCTTGCGGGCCCTGATATTTTGCACCATAAATGATTTTCCTGCCTACGGCAATTTGTCGGGGTATAGTACGAAAGGAGCCAAGGCTTGCCCTATTTGCCTAGATGAAACTGAGAGCATCTGGCTGCGAAACTGCCGGAAAACAGTGTACATGGGTCACCGCAGGTTTCTTCCGGTGCATCACACGTACCGTAAGAAGAGGAAATCATTTAACGGGAAGCCTGAGAAGGGATCAGCTCCAGTGTTTCTGACCGGTAAGGAGATTTACTCACGCGTGAACGACATCAAAGTTGAGTTCGGTAAGCATTCTAAACCTCGAGAAAAAAATGTTTGGAAGAAGAGATCGATTCTCTGGGATCTACCGTACTGGGAGCACTTACAAGTTCGACATTGCATTGACGTCATGCATGTAGAGAAAAATGTCTGTGACAGTTTGATTGGTTTGTTGTTGAACATTCCGGGAAAGACAAAGGATGGTGTGAAAGCTCGTCGTGACATGGTGGAAATGGGGATAAGGACTGAGCTTGCACCTTTAGAGAATGGAAAGCGTACATACCTCCCCCCGGCCTGCTACACGTTGTCCAAGAGCGAAAAAACAGAACTCTGTCGGTGCCTGCACGGTGTTAAAGTTCCATGTGGGTACTCCGCGAACTTGAAAAAACTTGTGTCTATGAAGGACCTAAGACTGGTTGGCATGAAGTCCCACGACTGTCATGTCTTGATGTCACAGATGCTTCCCATTGCTATCAGAGGCATTCTCCCAGTTAAAGTCAGAGAGACAATCACAAACCTATGTTATTTCTTCAACGCAATATCTTCCAAGGTAAGTACGTGCACTCGTACTATAAGTTCACTACCTCCATTTGTGGAGCTTAATGAGAAGATTTTTCTGATATGAATATTTGGCGCAACTGTGTCCTCGTAGGTAATTGATCCCGATGGATTGGACGCTTTGCAACGCGACGTGGTTACAACTCTTTGTCAGCTCGAGATGTATTTCCCTCCATCCTTTTTTGATGTTATGGTCCATCTGATTGTTCACCTTATCAGAGAAATTAAGTTTTGTGGACCTGTGTGCCTGCGCTACATGTATCCATTTGAGAGATTTATGGGTGTATTGAAGGGATACGTAAGGACTCGTCGTCGACCCGAGGGGAGTATCATGGAAGGTTATGCCGCCGAGGAGGTGATTGAATTTTGCACAGATTATATGGCCGGGGTTGACCCAATTGGTGTTCCTAGGTCCCGACACGAGGGTAGGCTTGAGGGAATTGGAACGATTGGATTCAAAGCTATCGTCCCCGCTCGTGATGTGTACGCAAAATCACATTTTTGGGTCTTACAACACATGACGGAGGTCGAGCCATATATACACGAGCACAAGGTAATGTTACGGTCACAGAATCCTTCGAAGTCAGACGTTTGGGTAAGCAGAGAACATAACAGGAAATTTGCTGAGTGGATCCAAGAAAGAGTCACGCGAGCTGCCGAGGGCTCCGTAAGTGAAACTGTGACATGGTTGGCTAGAGGCCCAAGATTCACTGTAGGGACTTGGCAGGGGTACGACATCAATGGGTATTCATTTTACACAAGAGCTCAAGACGCCAAGAGTAGCACGCAATGTAGCGGAGTGACACTGTTTGCTATTTCCGAGGATGCCAGGTCAGTAAGGGCGCTGAACTCATATTACGGTGTTATTGACGAAATATGGGAGCTCGATTACGGATTACTTAAGATTCCCCTGTTTCGATGCCAATGGGTCGAAATCCCTCGAGGTGTTCAAGTTGACAGTTACGGGTTTACTCTCGTCAATCTTGGTAGAGTCGGACACCAAGACGATCCATTCATACTTGCAAAGCAAGCCACACAGGTATTCTACATCGTTGACCCGGCCAATCCAAACTTGCATGTTGTCCTCCACAGCAAGAGACGTATTGTTGGGGTCGAAGATGTTGTCGACGAAGAGGAGTATAACCAATTCGATGAAATACCTCCATTTTTAGAGGACATTCAATCTATCCGTACTGAAGATATCGACGAAACAACGTATCTGCGAGATGACCACGAAGAAGGATTATGGGTTGAGAACCATTGATGATTAATTTCTATTTCAGGGATAAATGCCAAGCAAACAGCCCACAAGTTCTGCAGCAAGGTGAGGAACTTATCATTAATACATCAGGCAGTACATTTTTCTTTAGAATTTAATGATAAGCTAGTTCACAGCATTAATACATCTCAATTTTACTCCACAGCATGAGTTCTAACATGTACAGTACCTTTATCCTGTAAATATTTAATTCTTCCCTTCAAATAGCACTTGCAAAAATCTCATCGCAGCCTCTTCAAAAATCCCTTTTTTCTGACGGTATTTTGGTATTTATACCGATAGAGAAGGACATCTTCTCTCAGGCACTTCAAAACGTTTTCTATCGGTATTGTTCTATTTTACCGTTAGAATAAATTCATTTGTCTCACGGTATTTGTTGTCTGACGGTTTTTTCCTGTTTTTACCGATAGAAGAATACTCTACCGCTTCGAATTCTCAACCGTGTCGCCATGCGTCGCCTTGGAAACTCTATAAGTACCTCACCATGCGTCGCGGTATTTTGTTGTTTTTCTAATTCTCGAACGGTTGGACTCCTCATCTTCTCTTTCACAATGGCAACCTCCATGGGATCGTCATCCACGGCCTCCCCGGTAAGAACTCTAAATCTCCTCGGTTTACCCCTGTATTGTTAATCCATGTTCAGTTCATTCTTGACCTGTTGATTTGCACAGGGAATGGTAGCCGTGGAAGACACTGCCAAAGTGAAGGCTGACCTGAGGGCCCTCCAGGAGGAGCACAAGCTCCTTACAGACAAGCACACTCAGCTACGGCTTGACCTTGACGATCTCTTCCAGCGCATTAAGCGCATGAAGACGGATGGTGACAATGCTAGGGCGAGGACGAGGCGTCTTCGCGAGGAGAAGAAAGCCGCGGATATGACCATCGCTGGCTGCGGTTTGACTATGAAGGATACCATAGCGAAGCTGACGGAGGTCGCAGGCCTTCTTGACGCGGTAGTAGTTGATCCTAGGGACAACTTGTCGCTAGAGGAGTCCTGCGTCCTGGCTGCAAGTCTAACTGACTCTATTCTACATGCAGCCAGGGCTAAGACCACCCCTTGACCTAGCATTTTGGGTTTTATTTTTTATGTAAGTGATAAAACAACAATGAATGAACAATTTCTTTTTATGTCAATTTTCCAATTTTCCGGCTATCTTCCCTCTTTCTTTAACATTCTGCAGCTTTCAACCACGGTCTGTTTGATGTTAAATTGTGTACCTTTTCATAACTCTGACGGTATTTTGTTGTTTTTACCGATAGAAAAAGGGCACACAAATCTCAAGCACTTAATCAAAAAAATTTTCTGGGGAAAATTGGGCTCACGGGATTTTTTTGTTTATACCAATAGAAAAGGGCACCTTTTCATTACTCTCACGGTATTTTGTTGTTTTTACCGATAGAAAAATGGCACCCAATCTCAAGCACTTTAAAAAAATTTTCTGTGGAAAATTGGTCTCACGGGATTTTATTGTTTATACCGATAGAAAAATGCAATCACTAATTCGAATATTTTTCCGGGAAATTTACTTTTTCTATCGGTATTATTTTGTTGTTTCGATAGAAAATTACATAAGTCTATCGGTATCATTTTGTTATACCGATAGAAAAGTTCCTCCGCTACTTTATTTCTCGTACACGGCCCTTTAGTTTCCCTCCACTCGAACAGTTCCACCTTAGAGCACTGCGTCTCTTTGAGAGCGAAGAAAACCCCAACCTCCGCCGTGAGCACTCACTTCCTCTCTCCCACACGACGATCGCCGGCTGGACACTGGTTCGTCACTGCCACCGGTTCTTATTTTCGTCCTTCGCCCGCCGCTGCTGCGTTCTACACCGCCTCTGCATCACCAGAACTGATCGCCGCCGTAAATACCCTAATTCGTCGTTCTATTTCCAGCATCTTCTTTATTTGATCCTAGTGTTTTGCACGTACTAATTCTTGGAGTTTTGCAATTACACTAGGGTTCCCTATTGTGTTGGCTTATGTACATTCCGCAGGCAATGTTGATTTTAATTAGGGTTTACATAATATGTTCCAGTGCTGTAATGAACCTGTTTTGAGATTTTAACTTCTCTATACTGCTGTATGTGTGATCAATTGTATCCAACTGCCATGTAATGCAGATTATATGTTGGAGGTGTTCTTACACATATTCTATCGGCAGCTCATGTGTTTACCGATAGAAAATTTTCTGCACAAGTAGTAAAACTTAATTTGGATCTGGAAGGACATGAGCCATGCAATGTACTAGTTTGGTTGGGAATTTTTACTCACTTCGTATGAATATATGGCAATGTGGATGGGTCTTCGATGTATATGTTTCAAATGCCTATATACATGACTTTTCCCAACCTAATAGCTGTGAAGTCCTGATGACTCACATACAGGCTAGGCTAAAGATTATGCACAGTAGCACTTAGATGCTTGTGTGCATATTTACGTGTGAAATAATAATGCTGGCCCATGAATATTAATTAGTGTAGCAAATCATCGAGAATGTTATGTGATGATAGTGAATGGTGGCTTGTCAACAAAATTCCATATGTAGAGAACATTGTTATGTTCTATCGGTATCTCACGTGTTTGCCGATAGAAAAATTGTCTTGTGTGGAGGTAATTGTTATGGTCTATCGGCAGCTCATGTGTTTACCGATAGAAAATATTTCTGAAGAGTTCAGTAAGTAATTTATGCATGTCTTTCTTTTTGTATTATTTTCCCTTTTGCCGCCCTAGTTAGTCTCCAGTCCTGGGCTGAGTTATGGAAGTCCAAGGCGAATTAATTGCCATATATATGGTTTGTTGAAGGTTTTGTAGGGGAAGACATGTCGTCGTCTTCATCGGATGGTACTAGTGGTTCGACTAGGGCCAACCCCATCGTAACTACTGAAGATGGGGCTGTTACATCCCAGCGCAAGAGGGTGGGGCGAGGCGCGACGACGTTGGGGCGTTTGGCCAAACGCACTGATCTTTCTTGTGAGTTCAACCAATTTGGGAGGCCGATTGGAAAGAATGCTGGGAGGTACGCGGCCTACGTTGGGCTGTTGGCGAAAGAAAGGGTGAAGATCACCGTCCAGAGCTGGAAGGACGTGACGGCGGACGAGAGGGATAGGTTGTGGGCGGAAGTGAAGGTTAAATGAACTGAAATCGCTGAACTCTTTCGTAATCACGTTCTCTTGGCTTATACTAAAGTTTAACTAACTCGTGATTAATTGTATGCATTTTTCGGAAACAGGCTAAGTGGAACATCCCCGACGATACACCTAGGACTGCCTGCTTGAAGGACATGAACGGAACATGGAAAACCTTTAAGAGCTGGCTCGTCAGTAACTTCCTAGCTGCGGGGAAATCTCCTTGCGAGAAGTACCCCTTCATATCGGAGGAGGTATGGGAGGAATTCACCAAGCAGAAGGGGACTGAGGAGTTCAAGGCCCTTAGCGAGAAGAATAGGGCGATCCAGAAGAGGAACGACCACCCGCATCGGCTCGGATCCCGGGGCTATGCGGGGAAGGAGGAACAGTGGAAGAAGGAAGACGAACAAAATCCTGTCATGGACACCCCTGAGTTGCCGCTCTCCGAGATCAGGGATGAGAGGTGCAAGCGATGGTGGAGGGGGAGGGGGTCCGTGTCGTCCACGGGGTCTGTGCAGTTCGCAACCCCTGGGGACGCCGATGTTGTGAGGCGAATGGTAAGTTGGCTAACCTCGTAAACTGTGTGCGCACAAGTGTATATAAGGCAATTTGTCTCACAAGGTACCTTCAAATGTAACAGATCTCTTTTGAGAAGGACGCAGCGGAGGGATTGTTTACCCCGCAGAGGGAGAACGACATCCTCACCCGAGCTCTAGGAAATAAGGAGCATCCCGGGCGGACACGGGCCGTGGGAGCCATTGTGTCGTGGAAGGCCGGTTTCGTAGATCCGGCTCCACCGAGGAAGAAGGCCCGCACCTGGAAGGAAAAGGAAGCTGACCTCTCCGATAAGATACGGGCTGAGGTACGGGAGGAGATACGGGCGGAGATGCGGGCTGAGATACGGGCTGAGGTACAGTCTGAGGTGCAGACCGAGGTCGCACAAATGAGGGAAGAGTTTGCACGGTTGAGAGAAACATTGCTGGCCAAGAGTTTAGATGCGGATCCCCAGGACGACGGTACCCCGCGGGGTCGGATAAGCAGTTGCGCTTCGAAGGTACTCGCGGATCCAGTGGATCTACTTGAGGTACTGCAAGCCTTCATCTGTGCACTTAAGTTGATGCCACTCCCATTCTGTTAGAGTTGTTTCGCTAACCTATTTTAATTGTTACAAATTTGCAGGGGCCGGAGGGCTGCATCCTACAGAATCACGTAGGCGCCGGGCAGGAAGTGGTTGGACACGGCTTCGTATATCCGTCTGGGCCGGATGTCCGGGTCCACTGTGTACCTCTGCGGTTGGGTTTCGCAAAGGTACAGGTGGACATGGCCATGCCGGGCTACAACGATTCTCCGTTGCCAGTCCCAACAGAGGAACTGCAGACACTTGCTGAGGCAGTGGGCTCCTACGTACAGTGGCCCAAGAAGTGTCTTGTAATACAACCGGTAAATCCTACACATTTTAGATTACATCCTACTCAGTACACTCAACTTGCATAATCTAACAAACGTGCTCATTAATTGAAGTGGCCTGCCGCGGGGCTACCAGGGGACTGCGCCCCCAGCTCAGGGCATGAGGGCCGATCTCGTGCGAACCTGGACACATGAAAGACGGCCTCGACCCCACCCAGCGCATCCACGCCTCCACCTCAGAAGAAAGCCGCCATCACCTCGCCCTTGCCTTCGAAGGTACGCGCTCAGTCCCCGGCAAAAGGCAAGGGCGGCAAAGGCAAGGGCAAAGGGCGACAGGGACTGCCGCGGACGTTCACGAACACGCTCCCACTCCTGTCGGAGGCATCTTTGCGGAAATTGGATCGATCAACCAGAGACCTCCACGACTGGTACCTACATCGAGCTCGGCGCAGCCTGAACTTCTTAGTTCCCTACAGGCCTGGGCAGTTCCACCGTGAGCCCGGGACTATATCCGTGGCACACGAGGATCTGTTCGACCTCTACAACTGGCGGGAGCTCGATATGTCCATCATACGGACTGGAGTCCTGTGAGTTTGCTGATGCTATGTATTGCTGTTTTCTAACTCTGTTTGCTAACTCTGCATTAATGTTGCAGTTCATTTGAATACTGAGTAACTTTCTGTGAAATTAATATTAATCTCGTCCTTCGCATGCAGGTGCATGTACAGGCTAGCATCGGAGGCTGCGTGTGACAAGGTGGGTTTCCTCGACCCAGAGAAAATAAGCCTCACGATGCTAGAGCAGGACGCCGCGCACGCTGAGCAGTACATATCCAGCGCGCTGATGGCGCAGCAGGACAGGGACTTCATTATGGTGCCGTACCACCAAAGGTTAGTGCATTTCGTACTAATTTAACTCAATCTTGTATGTTACACCTGAGATGTACTTTGAGCTAGCGGTCCTCTTTTACGTACAATGCAGGGGCCACTGGATCCTCATCGTGATCTGTCCGCCGAGGAACGAGGTGTACTACCTCGATTCGATGCATGACAGATTATCGATGGAATATGTGCTCAAGGGGAATATGGGGGCGTAAGTAACTTATATGTTTGATTTAAATTTTGACCTCACTAGCTAATGATAATACATTAACCGGCAATACTAACTGAAATGCAGGGCTTTTGATAAATATGTGTCCGCTGGAGGGAGGCATGCCGCACCGCAGGGCTCCCTACTAGCTTGGAAAGAATATGAGGTACTCACGAGACTTTTTGTTTATGCTTAATTAGTTTATGGAAACAATATATAGCTAACATGTATTCGCATATGCAATTATCTCAGTGCCATCAGCAGCCGCAATCGTGGGAATGCGGGTTTTATGTGCTGCGCTACATGTACGACCTAGTGCAGACAAACTTTTCCCGATTCCCCCAGGTAAGCATCGATAGCTAACTCAAATTTCAAAAATGGGTGTCACGTTCTAAATTAGGATCGAAGTTAGTTACTCAGTATGCACACATGCTTGCAGATCGCCATGTCGAAAGACCAATATGAAAATGCAAAGATTATATATCTTCGACAAATCTGGGCACAATATGTCATGGAGGAAGCAGCACCCAACCATCCAGCATGACAATTTTCTCCTTTTGGTGTACTCTGCATAGACTGTTCATATACATGTGAATAAATATATATATGTGAATAAATGTCCACATTGGATTGCAATCTGTATTTGTCCATACATATGTGAATAAATGTGAATAACTGCCTAATGTGTGAATTTGTTCTGTGAATTTACCTTGCATCTGTACTGTATTGTGTATCCAATCTATACTGTATTGCATCTGTACTGTATATGTGAATGTACTGTATTGTGATGCAAATAAAGTACTGTATATGTGATTGCTCTATCGGTAAATTCATCAACAACCGAGAGACTACTGTCCTTTTTTCTATCGGTACAATCAAAATTAACCGTTAGAAGAGTTTGACCTTTCCTGCCGGTGAACTCATACATATCCGATAGAGTACTAAGCTTTTTTCTGTCGGTAATCTTGTAGTTAACTGTTAGAATAGTGGTACTTTTCAATCGCTATTGACGAGTTTTCTATCGGTAAACTTGTAATATGCCGATAGAATAGTGTGAGTTTTCCTGTCGGTAAACTTATAATTAGCCGTTAGAATAGTGGTACTTTTCAATCCGCTAGCGACGAGTTTTCTATCGGTATACTCCTAATATGCCAATAGAGTACTAAGCTTTTTTCTGTCGGTAATCTTGTAGTTAACCGTTAGAATAGTGGTACTTTTCAATCCGCTAGCGACGAGTTTTCTATCGGTACACTCCTAATATGCCGATAGAGTACTAAGCTTTTTTCTGTCGGTAATCTTGTAGTTAACCGTTAGAATAGTGGTACTTTTCGAACTGCTGGACGTAAGAATACGACGGGTTTTCTATCGGTAGATTCATAATATGCCGATAGAATAGTGAACTTCTTCTGTCGGTTATTTACCGATAGAAAATGTCCAGTCTTGTTCTATCGTGTCTATCTCTATCGGTACAAAAACCGATAGTAGAAGGGTTTTTTTTACCGATAGAAGACTGCATTTCTGTACTAGTGCATGCATTCCCACTTTAGATGCAAAAACTTTTGATATGAATGAATTTGTAGCTCCAGGATCAAATAATACTAAGGCAGATGCAGACTGGATCAGAAATCTACCTAGTAAAATGTCAGTGGTGCTGCCTGCCTCCTGGATGGAGGTGTAGTTTAATCTGCCTCCCCGGGCTGCAATTGGTGCTCTTCCTCTTCCTCTTCCTCTGCCTCTGTTAGTCATGGCTCCTCCTCTTCCTGGCAAGTTTCCCCTGAGGTTCTGCTGCGGTGATGCCACGGCTCTGGGCGCTATTGGCTGTGTCCCTGCTTGAGATCTAGCAATAGGCATCAGAAGTTGGATCCACAGACAGCAGTCTCGGCGATGCCTGTATTGCCCGCAATGATAACACTGAACTCGAGGGTGAGGACAGTCCTTTTGATGGTGGGTTCCCTTGCAGTTGGGGCATATTGGTGTTGCCGGTGGTCTGGGCGCCTGGTAAGTTGGTCTGAAACTGATAGCGATTGGGGCTCTTCCTCTGGTTGGATAGGCTTGAGGTCTTGTCTGCTGGAGCATCTTGCGCTTCCTGCTCTCTTCCCCCATATTCCTTTTCTCTTCCACCTTCAGGGCTCTGTTCACCAAGGTTTGGAATTCTGTAAATTCATGGGAAGCGATATGGTATTGTAGGTAATGCTGAAGTCCCTCAGCAAAGCGTTCAATCTTCCTTTCCTCACTGTTGACGTCTCCAAGTGCATACCGAGCTAAATGAGTGAATATGTGTAGGTACTCGGTAATTGACTTGTTACCTTGTACCAAATTGCGGAACTCCCGGCGCTTAGCCGCCATAACACCCGTAGGTATATGGAATTCCAGAACTGGTCCTTGAATTCCGCCCATGAGATGTTGTCCTTGTCCGATGGGCTTCTTGGTAATTCATCCACCAAGCTGCTGCGGCTCCAGACAGCTGGTGAGATCCAAACAAAACCTTCTCCTGGTCGCTGCATCTGACTATGTCTAACTTCCTCTCTACATCCCTCAGCCAATCATCGGCAACCATAGGGTCGGTTGCACTAGAAAAGGTCGGTGGCCAGGTTTTCTGGAAATCTGTCAACCTAGTGCCAACTGTAGTTCTCTCTGAAGTTCCCGTAGGCAACCTCTGGACTATCTGGGCCAATAATTGGGTATGGGCGGTCTAAGCTTCCTGCCGATTTCTCTCCATAGAAAAAAGAATCTCTTGCAGATTCGGCGGCTCTCCCTAGGATGGATTCGAGCTCTGGGCCCCTCGTTGGTAAGGAGATCCTCTCCTCACTGGTTCTTCTGCTGGTGGAGTCTACTCTCGTTGGCCATCCGAGATCTTCCTCTGGTGTCAACCATTGTGGCTCTGAAGGGGAAAGCAGATAGGTCTAACCAACCAAGAATAATAAAGACAGAGGTGCAAAAATTAATGCGATTTCATTAATGCATAAACAGTTAACAAACGGCTACCAGCCATATTTTAATACAAAGCAACTGATACAAGCATTGGTGAAGCATCACAACCAAAAGCATTCACCAATCTTAATCATACTACCCTTCCTAGGATCCTGACGGCAGTCTAGCTACTCTCGTAAGGCTCGACCTCCTCCGGCTCAGCCTCCTCGGAATCCTATAAAGTGATGAATCCTGGCGGTGGTCCTGACTCCTGATATCAGGTGCCTGGAGCAGTGAAGGGTCGACGAAACTCTGCTGTAGTGGAGACCCTCTGTGGGATCAGACTCGGTCTGGTGCTGGGTCCTGAAACTCGAATGGGTGATGCAACAGGTGGAGCAACCTCCTCAATGGTGCGGATCCTCTGGGCTGATGGCTCCGATGCAGATGATGGTGATGTGGATCTGACGTGCCTCCTCTGCTCCTCGAACTGCCTCCGTAGCTCCTAGTGCTCCCCAAGCAACCTAGCGTAGTTGGTGTCGAGGCTCCTCAGAATCTCAGCGGTACTGGCAAGGCATGGATCTGGACAAGCTTCTATCCCTACAGGGGGCCTCAATGATGTCCCAAACAGAGGTGATGGCACATAGAAATACGGCGACTCCCGCAGGCAACAAGCATACATCTGCCGGACTCGTCGAACAGCCTCTCTTGCAGCATCCTGGATAGCATCCAATCTGTTGACTCTGTTGGCCTCAGTGTGGACTGTTGGATCAAGGATGCCGACTAGAGGGGGGGTGAATAGGAGGCTTTAAAAACTTCAAATAAAAACAAGTTTTTTATACCAAGAAGAACCAAATGCAATTTAATATATTAAAGCGAGAAGATAGAGAACAAACACCATGATTTTTACCGAGGTATCGGAGACTCGCCCAGTCTCCACTAATCCTCGTTGAAGTACTCAAATCACTTAAGTTTCACCTCAATATCCACAAAGGATATTATCACTAGGGGTTTCTCCTTGTCCACTCCGGAAAGGCGAGCACCGATGTCTTGTACAAACTTGCCGAGCCTCTCCAACAATCTCCGTTCTGGAGAGGTCAACGGCCACGCCTCCGAACCGTCTAGGTGAGGGTGCTCACCAAGAGTAACAGGCAGCGAGGTCTTCTCTAGACCTCCAAACACGCACCGAGAAGCTAAGTGAATGCAAATGCAAAAGAACTGAAACGCTCGGTGGATCGGAAAACACTCGACTTGATCAAAAGATCAAGATTTTAAGTGGAAAACTAAAGCTCAAGAGTGTATAAGAAATGCTACTGCTTATTGTTTTAAAACTTATGCCCAAAGCCCCTTTTTATAGCCTCAAGAAACAAATGAACCGTTGGAGCTAGGGCTGAAAATCAGCAACCCAAACTGACTGTCAGTTTGCCTAACTGACAGTCAGTTCAGTGCACAACGGCCGACAAAATTTACGGATAAAACTTTGCTAGCCGTTCGTGGTCGTTTATGGAAAGCTGAAACCCACAACTGACAGTCAGTTATGCAAACTGACAGTCAGTTCGACCACAAACTCGACCGAAAACAAATAGAAACTCAGTTAAAACCTCTGTGGTCGAAACCCCAACTGACAGTCAGTATGGACAAACTGACAGTCAGTTTATTACAAAAACTTTGAGCCCAAAATACACCCTCTATGGACAATTGTCAGTTAACACGAACTGACATTCAAACTGACAGTCAGTTTAGCAAACTGACAGTCAGCCTGAACAAAAACAGAGATAACATTAAATCCAGAAATCCAAAAGAGGTGTTTAATAGCTCATTTGAAAGATAATTTCAAGGGCTACATTTTTGTCAACAGAAGGAAAAACCAGATCTGCCTAGATCTTTCTGGAAAAATGAAAAACACTTCTGCTGTCAAAAAGTCATTTGAAAATCCAAATCTCTCAAACCAAAAACAAATCAAATCCAACCAAAATGATGCAATGCAATGACCTAAGTTTCTCGGTTTGTGTTGGAGATAAAGAGAGGACTTTCGCCACCCCTCTTTATAGTACGGTTAAAACTAAAAACAATTTTCCTAACCGATCATCTCCAAACGCCGAGATCGGTAAAAATAAAAACTCATAATACCTTAGGTCTTTTGCATCTTCATGATTTGCGTCTCGTTCCTGCTCTTTGCGACTTGTGCTTTTATTTTACGTCGGGTTCGTCTTGTATACCGAGCATTTCTTCCCAACACAACTCTGTATCAAATAAACTCAATAGCACAGTTAGTCCTAAACACTCTGTTTTCATTAATCATCAAAATCAGGGTTAGGCACGAAGGCCTAGATGCAACACGGACCATACGCCCCTCTCTGCAATCCAAGGCGTGGACCACAATCCTGGCGCGGAACCCAAAGCGATGACTCTTGTAAAAGTCACAAGCAGTCTCGCAGATCGGGCTCTCATCGACTCCCAGGAACTGAACTATATGCCATAGCAAAGTAGCCCAGTCCCCAAGACGCTCTATGTAGGTGAAGCATGCTCTCGCCATTGTGCCGAATTTTTAGAAGAAAAACCAAGTAAGACTTTCAGAAATCAAGGATTCACAAAAGCTACAATGCTTCTTTTCAAAAACAATAAATAAAGTTTTTGGAAAAATAGTTTTTAAATAAATTACGCAGCCCTGGTGAGCCAACTCTCAAAGTTTTCTTTCTTTCTTTCACATCTCATGCTCATATTCATGGTAGCACTTTTCATAGAATAGCATCACTATTCATGTTCACTAAATTATGGTACTACCGCTACACATCAACACACGACAGCTCACGGCAGCACCCTTTATCATGACAACACATGTCATTTGGGTAATCTTGACTTATCAAATTTTATTTAGCAAATATAATTGTGTCACGCCCTGTGGATTTAATACACCGCAGCAAACTCCTATAAACCCGAGAGCTCGGAGTATTCGAATAAGTTTTTAACTCTACAGAGAGGTACCAATTTACCCGCAAGATATTCCAATTTCATGCCCATCCTATCAGATGATTAGACCCTTCCTCACAACCATGTGCGAGTGGCAAGGTGGAGATAACAAGAACTTTTTCCATGTTTCACACACAATTCACCCCAGACCCTGTGGTTTCACTCAAACCACAGTTGTGGCGGGCTACACCACCACCCCATACTGCATCTTCCCATTACTGGGTCAGCATGCATCATCACATCCAGTGATCTATATGGGAGCCGCACTCCGTGCCAAATGTGCATCACATTCTATCTCATGCTGGCGTTTCATGCGCGATCCACATACTACTTGTTCAGGCCTATCCCATACCAGGCTTGCGGTCAGCATGTTTTTCATGCCACTAGACGCACAATACAAGGCTCTAGTCCTTATATGCCAGTAACCAGATCATATCACAACCCATGCACATCCAGTGCTTCCAAGCACATCTAGTGCTAGTACCACCATTCCATACCAAAACCCTGGTCACGGCTAGGGGTTTTAGTTCATGAATATAAAATATATACATATATACTAATTATGGCTCACTACCATAATTCACATTTTCTCAGGCATTCAGCCTAGTACTGCCAAATCATTCTTTTCTCATCACATGCAATATTCTAGTTTATAACCAAGGTAATATCTTAGCAATTCTTTAAAATATAGGTTCAATATGCTCAAGAATACGACTTGCCTTCTGCCTCGTAAGGTACTGCAGTCGATGTCGGGTCAGCAGCGAAATCCTCATACTCAAGCTCTGGCTCTAATCAAGGATCAAGCAAGCAAACAGGAATCACAATCCATTTAAGTACATTATTAATCTATATGCAACATGCAAAGGAGAAATACTCTCGGTGATGCTAGAACAGGTAGGTCTGAGAGTTGGATTTGAGTTAAACTATCAAATCTGTAGAGTTTGGCAAAAGATGAGTGTTAGAGGCTCTCAGGGTTTCAAGGCTGCAATATGGACATCAAGTCCGCGGCTGGTTTGCTCAAAAACGACGAATGTCAATAGGTAGACATTCAGTTCATGGCCCAACATAGCTTCAGAGGAGGCTAGAGGGCTTATCTCAAGATGTGGCAATTGAAGAAAATCTAGAACATAGCTGACAAGTGGACAAAGTGGTTTTCAGTTTGCATGACCAGAGGTGGTCAAATTGGCCCAATGCCACTGGCTGACATAGGCTGACATGGGCTGACATTGTCAAGGAATGGCATCAGCATGGTTCTGGAGGTTTTCAATGGGCAAGATGGGTTCTATTTTAAGCATTGGGTGCATAATGCCATGAGGTAGCTATTTGACAAGGTGGTTTTAGCAGGGAAGTCCAGAAAGTCAAGGAATTTGCAAATACATCCCTGGACACAGTGAGCTGAATGTCTGTGCACTATCAATTTCTAGGGTTTTGATGATTTAATCGATTTAGGGCTTGATTGCTTCGCCAACTATGTCTAGGAGGTAGGCAAAGATGACAAGAACTCATTGGTGGTGCTTTTAGGAGCTAAGATGGCCGTACGGCGATGATTGGCGACGATGAACTACGGTGGCGACACGGCAAGACATAGGCACTGGTCAGTTTTTTGGCATGGCTAAATCTTGCAATCTGTGCAGATTCAAAGATCAAGCTAGTAGAGAAAAGTGCTCAGGAGGTTAGGGTGAAGACGCTAGACAAGGTGGCGCCGATGGCGACGAACGGCGGCGATGGGGTGGCACACAGGGGGCACGGCACAGGAGGGGTAAAACACCCAAATTGGGTTTTAGTGCTGCGCTACAGGAAGTCGAAGCTACTGGAGCTAACTGGGGCTATAAGACACCTTTTGATGCACTGATCTTGGCTGGAGGTTGAGCGGCGGCGAGTGGCGACGATCTGCGCTGGACAAGAAATGGCTTCAACGGCGACAAGGCGTCGGGACGGTTCAATCTCTAAATTGAAGGCACAGGTAGGTTCCTAGTTTGCTACAGATGGTGAGGTGAAGGGGGATTTGGCTGAGGCGGTGCCAGCGCCGGCGAGAACTTTGGCGACGCTGCCGGAGAAGAAGAGGTGAGATTTGGGCATTTTTGCTACAAGGCATCAAAAATCAATTCCTTGCTGTGAGAGCATTAGAGGGGTAAGTGTTAGCTACTGGCAAATTCAATTGGGTCGGAGGATTGGTGATGAGGCCTGGCGACGTGAGCCATTCACGGCCGTGCTTGAAAAGTGGAAAAGCTTTGATCCAAGCTCGAATTTAAAATCTAAGTTCACAGGCTTGCTAAGAATGAGCTGCTGATCACATAATTCTACTTATACAAGAGCTAATTCGAGCTAAATCAAACAGCATTGCCGGAACAGGGCAATCGGAAATTCCGGCGATCATTGGCGATAGAGGTTGCCGGAGTTAAACTAAATGTTACAGAACAGAGAGGGAGGACGGAGGTACTCATTGGTGGCTTTAATTTGAAGGTTGGTGCAGTGGTTTGAGCTGGCACCGTGCTCCCTCTTCTGAGCTCGCCGGAGAAGAAGACGACGATGGTGGATATAGCGATTTAGTAGTTTCTGGTGAACTGTGAAGAGGCTACTGAGTACGGGATTGCTTATATAGGCACGGCGAAGCTTGCAATGGCTAGCTTGCCTCGAGAATTGCAGTGGCTGGACTGACGTTGAAGTGACCGGGCGAGGTGGTGACAACGGTGAAGAAGCGACGGCAGAAGGCAGCCTTGACGGCTTTATCGGAACAAGCAGGCATGCTCTGGCGGCGACAGTGGCATAGTGACTGGAGGCTCCGACATGGTTGTGATGTGGCACAAAAGTTCTTTCTGACACAGCAGCAGTAGGCGGTGGCAATGCCCTGGTCGTGGTCGAACGGCCTGGTCGAAACGGCACACTCCTGGTTGCAGGCGCTGCTGGTCGAAAAGGGATGAGGGACCCGATTGCAATTTCAGCTTTTTGATTTTGGACTGATTTTCAAAATCTGAGATTTGGAGGGTTTAGATTGGTTTTGACTTCACAACTTTGAAGAACTTTATTCAACAAATATCTTGGCAAAGGTATTAGATGAAATTCAGACCATTAGAATTGTCGTGGTATTGCGAATACCCAGACAGGTTTTGCAGTTGTTCCTAGCGAAGAAAAGACGACGCGAGCTGACCGCGTGACCGATCCTCTCCCATCGGGCAAGCACAAGAGATAACACGAGGGTTTATATAGGTTCAAGTCTCAGTGGAGACCCTAGTCCTGTCGACGTGCCCCCGACCTGAGTCAGCTGGGGGAGGTCTCTCGCGGGGAGAGCGCACCTAGGCACGCCTATTTGATTTGTCTATTGATGTAAATGAATTGTCCTTAGTTACATGAGAGGGATACAAGGGCTTATATAGGCCCAAAAGAAGCAAAAAGACTATGTTGTCGCAGCAACAGCTGTTGGATCAAGGGGGTAGCTTCGTCATTCCACCGGCTGAGGGGCTCGGATGCTTGACACGTGTCCTCGTTGGTTCCCGAGGACCCTCGCACGCGAACCCCACATGACCCCTCAGCCAGGACTAGGGTCACTGGCGCCTTGGTCCCCGGGCCAAAGGCGGCGCCCGGGACGAAGTCCTTGGGGGCCCTTGCCACCTGGCAAATGTTGGCGCCCGGGACGCAGTCCTCTTGGGCCCTCGCCTCCTGGCAAGTGGCGGCGCCCGGGCTGAAGACCCCAGGAGCCTTTGCCTCCAGGCAAGTGGCTGCGCCCGGGATGGAGTCACCGGGGGCCCTTGCCTCCGGGCAAATTGCGGCGCCCGGGCCGAAGACTCCGGGAGCGTTTGCCACCGGGCAAGTGGCGGTGCTTGGGACGAAGTCACCCGCGGCCTATGCCACCAGGCAAAAGGCGGCGCCCAGGTCGAAGTCACCGGGGCCCTTTGCCACCGGGCAAATGGCGGCGCCCAGGACGCACTCATCGGGGGCCCTTGCCTACGGGCAATTGGCGGCACCAGGGACGAAGACCCCGAGAGCATTTGCCACCGGGCAAGTGGCGGCGCCCGGGACGGAGTCACCGGGGGCCCTTGCCTCCGGGCAAATGACGGCGCCCGGGATGAAGACCTCGGAAGCCTTTGCTACCAGGCAAGTGGCGGTGCCCGGGGCGAAGTCACCGGGAGCCTTTGCCGCTGGGCAAGAGGGGACACCCAGGATGAAGTCACCGAGAGCCTTTGCTACCGGGCAAAAGGCGGCGCTCGGGACGAAGTCACCGGGGCCCTCGCCACCAGGGGGAGATTTCCCCCAACAGCAGCCCCCCATGCCTTCCGAAGACATCCTTTGAGTCTCCGGAGGGAATGGTCTACACCACCAGGAACATCTCCCCCGGAAGCGACGTCCGGTGCTTAGTCGATGCCTCCGTTCTAGTGCCAATCATTTATGGTGAAGCCCCCGATCATCATGATGCCACCGGCCTCGATCGTCACGCGGCGTCGGCAATAAATGCCTCGTGCCGTTCGAACCGTCGTCGCTTCGTTTTCCGTGTGCGCCCTTTCTATTTGAGCGCGTCATTTGAAACGGACAGCTGAGATTGATCAGGGTGAGCCACGTGGCGCCCATCGGGGCCACGCATGAGCTCTATAAATAGGGCTTCGAAGGGATCCGGCGAGTTCATTCCAAACTTCAAGCCCTCCTCTTCTCTCCGGCGCTCTAGTGTTCCGGTAGTTCTCTCCCGGTAGCTTAGTTTCCGGAAACCCAGACACCGAGTCCAATTCTCCGCTAACCTAGCCACCCAAGGATCCCGATGGCTCCGAAGGGTCGCAGCAAGGTCGCCGATGTTCCCCCGGAAGAAGTCACTGCAGACTTCCTCTGGGCCTTAGAGTTCACGGCGGGGGATTTGGAGTCCCTCGTGGACCGGGGGGTGGTTGTGGACTGGGACGTCCGAATCCCCTCGAAGAAGGAGACCGCACCACACCCTTGTCGGGACCCGCTACCCCGTACCAAACACCACGATACGGAATAGCGCTCCCCTGTCGCAACTTCCCAGGATGCAGTTGCGACCAGAAAATGAATATCACAACAACCAGCTGAATACATAAATAATTCACAACATAATTACAAGATCGCAGTAAATGGCACTACGGCCTTACATAAGTAGCACAACCAAGTACAAAATAACCTTTCAGATTTTTAAGCAAAGCGCGGAAGGAGCGGAACTCTAATTTTCTCCCACAGCTGCTCGACTGGGGCACGAGACACCTAGAAGCTTGGACCTTCAAAGGGCTCAGGCTCACACTCAGGAGAGCCCAAGTTACTGGTTCTTCAGCTCTGATGGAGTAATTCAGTCACGGTGAGTACAAGGTACTCAGCAAATCACCACTTAACAAATGCAAGTATATATAGATGAGGGATTCTCCAAGAATGAGGGTTTTGTCATATATATAAGAATAATATAGATCATCAAACAGGGTTGAAGAAAAGAGCTTTTAGCTTGAAAAGCAATACTTTGAAATCTTAAGTTACACTTTCGAAAATGTTGTGTGTAGTGGTTTCCAATGAGTCACTACCTTTATTAACCCATATTATGAAAACATCTAAAATCACTACTTGTGCTGAAACTCATGGATAACATCCACTACGAAAAGACTTCTGAACCTGGGAGTACAGAGTATCTAATACTTCTTTTACGCTTTGCAAAGGTGTACCTCTTTTTAAATCCACTAGTTCACTCAACTTTCAAGTCAGGCCAACTCCATGCGGCTTATACGCTTGTGACAAGGCCGAGATCACACAACGGTTTCACAGTCCAGTGTTAACAGTGTTCCCGCCCGGTAAATAGACAATCCAGTCTCAAGTACCGTTGTGTGTCCTCCCCATTGCCTTACTTCCTAGCCTTGACCTATGTTCCTGCAAGACACATAGCCTCTCTTGATTACAATCGCGCACGACTTAATCCAAGTGTAGGGCGACTTTCTTCCATCCACCATAACCTCTCATTATTTTTCTGATCTCACATCACTCATGACCCACCAATTTCCACTCGAGAAACCGGATCGACAACCATTGCAGGGGACTGTTAACACAAAGAAAGCTACTAAGTTGCGCCTGTCCCATACCAGGCAAGTGGTTGGTACATTTTCAATTCGTTTAGAGACACAGCACAAGGTTCTCGTCCTTATGAATCAATAGTGAGGAACATCCACATAACCCTGGCGCGCACTGCGCCCAACCATTCAAACCATCCTCACTACCAACTCTTATTTTACATTTCATTTCACAAAAGGGATTTTCAACATGTTTCTCATATAATCGACCATTTGACATTTAACACAGGTATATGAGCATAAGCATAATCCTAAGCATATATTCTAGGGTGACAAAGGTGCATGAGGATTCAATCACAAAAGGAGCTTCACAATTACTTAGGTTATATCTACTCATATTCTTCAAACTTAACTCTTATTTGAATATAAAGCATGCATATACTTGAAAATAGTTAATGTACTTCATTTGAAAATATAAGGAGAGACATGATCAAGGGGTGGGTGACTTTCCTTGATTTCCTGCGACAATGTCTTCTGCAATGCCTTCGATCGGCTGCTCCTCAGTCTTCGGACGAGCGGTTTCTAAACGCGAAAAGCACACCGATCAATCAAACATGCATAAGTATATATGAGACTATAAAATGCAAGACCTAAATCCTAATAAGTCTAGATACTGTAGCCCACGAATTGGATTCGATCAAGATTGAAAAGCTGGGATCCGAAAGCAGAGTATTTAGGGTAAAACTGAAAGGGGCTATTTTCGAAATCGGCTGAGAATGAAGAAACAGGGTTCTAGGGCTGGAATCTGAAGTGGCAGCGAAAGGGAAATATGTGTCTGGGATGTTTAGTGGTAGGGCGGTTCAGACGGATTTGGGTTTGGAGGTCGGATGGAGAAAATACACATTTGGCGGGATTTTAGGGCAAAGCAGGAAAGGAAATTAATCTGGAAAAAAGACAGAAAAAGAGATCTGGAACTTGGATCTGAAAGAAAACTACAGATCTGGAAGGTTGGGACTGAGACCAACCTGATGGCTCAGACGGATCTTTGATCGGAAGCCTCTGCGATGAAGTCGATAAAATCAAGAGAAGGGCACAACTAAGCTCAAAATAGCAGATCTACGATCCGGATAGCGGATCGAAGAACGAAACACAGATATGGAAGGAAAACGGCAAGGCGCACGAAGTGACGCGAATGGATCTTCGATCGGAGGTCCAGAAAGCAGAGAACGACAAAGCTTGTCGCTGACATAGACACGAAGACATGAAATGACACTGTAGCAGTGTCATGTGGCTGACACAGGACATGGCCACGGCCAAGAGTTCGCCGGCGACGATCCAGGCCGTGGCTGCGGCTGAGATTCGAAGGATGGAGGAGTCAAAGCAAGAGGAGAAGGTTTGGTGAAGGAGGCACGGCCGGAAATGCACGTATAGCGAGGTTTCACGGCGAGGAAAAACACACACATGCTTATGCACGGGACGTCCATGGTAGAGCTTCCTGGAGAAGAAGAAGAAGTGGCCGGAGCTCACCGGAGAGGGGAAATGGTCGGGAAAGGTGGGGAATCGGATGAGGTGACCAAGGGGATGGAGCAGCATCAACAATGGCGGAGTTTTGGTGGCCGGAATGGAGAAGGTGGCGCACGGCCGGGCGCGAGGAAGAAGATGACGGCCGGGCGTCAGTTCGCGGGCGAGGATGCACGGGGAAGGCTGAAACTTGGTGGGAGAGCTGCTGGAAACGAGGGGATAACGATGGCATGCCCGGATTAAGCAATGCATGGCCTGAAAAGATGAACGACGAGATGGCCGACGGTGAACAAAATGTAAACACGGAAAATTGGGAGCCATGGCGGTCAAATCGCCGAGCTCTAGTGGAAGGAAAGATGTACGAGGTCAAAGCACACAAGCTAGACATACCTGGACAACCAAAAGATTGCCGGAGCACGGCTAACGACGACGAGGGAGGTGGCGGCCGGCGCTGGAGCGCGCCCTGGCTCTCGGCTGGGCGACAGAGATCACGCCCAACGACATTTTATGTGGAATTTATGCTCCAAATGCAGATTTTTCAGAAGCTGAGTGTGCCTAAGTGCTTCCTCTATATGTCTACAGGTGCATTCTGTCTGAAGTTCTGGTTTGAGCAGGCTTTCAGCTATGCCAAGGTTTAAATAGATGATGGCATTGGAGGTAGCTTAAGGATGAAGCTGCCTGCTGACTTGTAATGCATCCAACAGGGGTAAATTGGTCCTTGAACTGTGTTTTCTGTGTAATGGGTGGGGTTAAAAGGAAAATTGTGCATAAAATAATACTTTTACCATGCTTAGGGACTTGTTTGCAATTTCTGAAAATGGGAGGGGCTGAAATGCAAAGTGACAGTGTATGGGAAGTTGTGGAACCTGGTTACTTGTGTAAATAAAATATTATAAATGTTTTTACAGAATTTTACATGAATTATTGAAATCAAAACAATGCAATTTCTAAATAAAGGACTATCATTTTATGTGAAGAATTCATCATTTCATGTGGGAAAATTGATTTCTTTTATGCATAAAATCATGATGCGATGAATTATAAAATATGCATGCATGAGGATAACATGGGGTAGATGATTTGGGAGATTACAAATGAAAAGAAATAGCTGATCGAGAAGAAATAAAATAATTTAGCTGAAATTGGAATCGAAAGGAGTTGAAATTAGGATCGATTAATCTGAGGGAAAATATGAGAAGAGGGGGGTGAATAGTTGGATTTTTGGGGCATTACAAATCTATCCTTCTTAAAAAGAATCTTGTCCTCCAGATTCGGACGAGCTAGAGAAAAGATAAGGAAAGAGGTTGCTGCAATTCTGACTCTCTTTTTCCCAAGTTGATTCGTCTTCTGAATGATTGCACCATTGAACTTGACAGATCTGATCACTCTGTTCCTGAGCTGACATTTTGCAATCTCTAAGATTCTGGCTGGTTTCTCTTCGTAAGTCAGATCCGGTTGAATTGAGATGCCATCTGTCTGTAACTGCTCTTCTGGTTTCGTCAGGCTTTTAAGCAGTTGTGAAGCATGGAAAACATCATGGATTCCTCATGTTTCTGGTGGCAACCTAAACTGATAAGCCACTTCTCCTCTTCTTTCTGTTACTCAGTACGGTCCAATATATCTGGGGTTCATCTTCTGCCTCTTCTGGAATCTGTTAGTACTATTCTGAGGTGTTACTCTGAGATACACATGGTCATCTGGCTCAAAAGATAAGTCACGCATCGGTTGTCATCATAACTCTTCTATCTTGACTGTGCAGTCTTCAGCTTTTCTCTGATGATTCGTACATGAGCTCCTGCATCTTGAGTTGTTTCTGGGCCAGTTAGTTGCCTTTCTCCGACTTCTGACCAATGTAAAGACATTCTGCACTTGCAACCATATAGAGCTTCAAATGGGCTATCTACAAGCTAGACTGATAGCTATTGTTGTATGTGAACTCTGCGTACAGCAGGCATAACTCCCATGAAATTTCACATTTGAGCACACAAGCTCTCAACATATCCTCTAGTATTTGATTCACTAGTTCTGTCTGTCCTTCTGTCTGAGGGTGGTAAGCTATGCTGAAGTTCAACTTTGTTCCAAGGGCTTCATGCAGACTTTTCCAAAATCTTGAAGTGAATTGTGCTCCATGATCCGATACAATCCTCTTGGGTATACCATGTAGAATCACTATCTTAGTCATATAGACTTCGACAAGCTAGTGAGCGGCTTGGTTAGCTTGGAAAATCCTTCAATGGATCGGTGATAATACGCAGCTAATCCAAGAAAACTTCTGACTTCTGTCACTGACTCTGGTTGTTTCCACTCTTTCATGGCCTCGAGTTTAGCTGAATCCACTTTCATCCCTTTGGCTGTCATCACGTGACCTAAAAGTGAAATTTCCTTCATCCAAAATGCACACTTATCCACTTGGCGTCTATCCAAGACTTCTCGTAGGTGGTCAGCATGCTCCTCTTGGTTCTTGGGAGCAACAGTTTTATGCCAAGTGGATAAGTGTGAATTTTGGATGAAGGAAATTTCACTTTTAGGGAAGCGCAGCTTTGAGGGACGCGCGGCACAAGGGCGCTGCCTCAGTTGCCGAGAGGGACGAGGCTCTCGGGGAGCTCACCTGGCTTCGCGCCTAACTCGTCGCTTCGGAGGACACCAACGCCCGACTCCGGAGGGAGGCGAAGGCGAGGGAGAGCGCCCACCGGGAGCTCGAGAGCTCTTACTGCCGGGCGGTCGCAGAGTCGGGCCGCTCCGCTCGCTCGGCCCTTGAGGGGCTCGGGCTAAGTCTTGGCCCGGGAGGCGGCTCCGGAGTGGCTCCGGCGACGTTCATGAAGGCTATGCGTTTTCTCGATGTGCAAGTCTCCGTCATCCCGGAGGCTGCCGACGCGCGTGCCTGGGGTCAGGCTATCCCGGTAGTGGCTGCAGCCGTGGCCCTCGTCGAGCATCGGGGGACCGTCGCCCGGGCGATCGGGGGTCGGCTTCCCTGGAGCTTCCCCAACTTCTTTGAGCCACAACGGCGGGAGTTAGAAGAGTTGGCGAGCGGCTTCTACGACATGGTCGTCCGGGCCCGATTCCTGACTTCTGCGCTCCCGGGGGCAAGTGCCACGACTCTGGAGGGGACTCCCGGGGGGGGGGGGGGGGGGACGGCGACGGGCAAGTATGAACCTCCCCCGGGCCTTTAGATAGGTCCTCTTTTTTGCTTAGGACTTTTGCTCCCGGTAGCTTCTTAGAGGAAGCCCCGGAAATTTGTAAAGCTCTTTGCTCAATTAGTAGAACAATATTTTTTTGCTAAGTCTCAACTTGTCGTGGCAGGTCCTCCCGGAGCTAGCTCCCGGGGGAGGGTTTTCGGGACCTGGACGTCTTGGCCAGGGGGGAGCCCCGACGACAACGAGGGTCACCCCCAGGATGAGGCCTCCGGGCTCGGTGAGATATGACTTGGCTGACGCCCAGGTGGCCTTAGCTTTGCTAAGTCTCGCCACTGGGGACCTTCGCCGTTGTACTCCCCGGGAGCCACTCCAGTTGCGTTGGCTCCCGGAGTGGCACTTGGATAATTTTGAAAATAGCCGTGCCGAGTTGTCTCCTCTGTGACCGTAGACCCAGAGGGTTCCTCCGCTTAGGATACACCCCCCGGCCGGCTACGAATATTGGCCCAGGAGATTTCTTGAAGAAACTCAGCGACGCACAAGGGCTTTGTACCGGGACCTTTCTCGGGAGATGTCCCGAGACCTCAGAGGGTATTAGTCGTGTGTACCTCCCGGAGGGGGTTGTCCTCCGTAATGGTTTTTTCGTGGGAGCTTAACTCCCCAAATTGTATGTTCATATTTGTCCGGGGCTTGTCGTCCCCGGGATGTCTTGACCTATCGCGGGGGGGGGGGTGTTGGGGGTGGGGGGGTGTTCCCCGGTTAGATGTATCAGTGCCCACCGGGGGGGAATGTGTCGTGCCCCGAAACTGGGACTACGACTAGTCCCGTGGAGACCTAGCTCGCTACAGCTAGTCCCATATACACATACCTTTGACTTCCCAGGATAAGTCAAACACAGGAGTATATTACATTGCAACAGAGTAACTTACAAAATATTTAAGCAGTGTGGCCTGCTGGTCTTGATATTACATAAGAAGATTACAATGCCTTCAGGGCATTCAACGTTTTGCAAAATAATAACTACACAGCAGAAGATAGGTGACCCTCCCACAAAAGAAGTTGACGGCAGAACAACACACATCAGGGCTCTGGCGGAACTGACTCTCCTCCTTCTGGATCCACAAAGTTCTCCACGCCTTCATCTTGATCAAGGTACACTCCATCTACTGAGTTGAATGTTGCAAGGGTGAGCACTTACGTACTCAGTAAGTCATAGGTAAGAGTAGATACATATAGTAGTGATGATATGAACCTGGACTAGTCAAGAATTATGGATGTTTGTAAAATAATCTTTTTCTTTCATACCTCATTTCATCTCATGGCAGCACTTTTCATAATATAGCATCACTATTCATGTTCACTAGATTATAGCACTACCGCGACACGTCGACACACGACAGCCCACGGCAACACTCCTTATCATGACAACACATGTCATTTGGGTAATCTTGATTTAATAAATTTTATTTAGAAAATATACTTGTGTCACACCCCATGGATTTAATCCACCGCAACAGACTCCTATAAACCCAGGAGCTCGGAGTATTCGAATACGTTTTTAACTCTGCAGAGAGGTACCAATTTACCCGCAAGATATTCTACTTTCAAGCCTTTCCTATCAAAATGATTGGACTGGCAAGGTGGAGATAACAAGAACTTTTGTTATGTTTCACTTACAATTCACCCCTGACCCTGTGGGTCTCCGCGAACCACAGTTGTGGCAGGTTGTATCCTAACCTCCACCCCTTTGCTTATTCCCATTACTGGGTCAGTGTGCAAGATCACCTTCAGTGATATGTGTGCACTACTACAGAAATGCTTTTCACTATCGGTTAAAAATCCACTCTACTATCGGTTCTCTTACCGATAGTGGTCGGCACGATAGTAGAGCTGCAGCACACTTCTATCTGTTCAAAAACCGTTAGTAAAACATCTACATTCCCAACGTTCACTAATCGCTATCGACTATTTCTTCTATCGGCTCGAATTTAAACCGATAGTATTGTATACATTTTTTCTATCGGCTCGTATATAAACCGATAGTATTGTTTAGGCTTTTTCTATCGGCTAGGATCTAAACCGATAGTAATGTTAATATTTTTTCTATCGGCTATTATCTAAACCGATAGTATTTTCTGGACACTGTTAGTACTGGAAACTTTATTCTATCGGTTATATTATATAACCGATAGTATTTTGTAGACACGTTTAGTACTGAAAACTTTATTCTATCGGTTGCTGCATATGAACTGATAGTACTGTAATATTTATTCTATCGATTGTAGTATATAACCGATAGTAATATTAGTTTTTCCTATGTACTGGCACGGTTAGTACTGGAATCATGCACATATACACCAATATTCACTAATATTTACAAATACACCAATATTTACAAATACACCAATATTTACAAATATTATCCAATATTCACATATTGAATTTGTTCACAAATACACTAATACAGTAATATACACATGCATTGGACAGATTGAATTTATGCACATATTGATCGAGTTTATTCACAAATACATCAATGAATCTATTCACATATTGAGTTTATTCACAAATACAGCAATCAACACATTCAATATATATTCACAAAGACAGCAATCAACACAAGTCAGTTACTATCGATCGTTGATAGCCACTTCTTCCATGACATATTGAGCCCAAATTGTTCGCAGCTCCTTCAATTGAGGCAACTCATATTGCTCTTTCAACATGGCGCTCTGCATATATGCGTGTATGAAGTTAGGATCGTACGTCACATCCAATTAAAGTTCGACTTTGAGTCAGGAAAAATGGTTACCTTAGGGAATTGGGCAAAGTTTCTCCTGATCAGGTCATACATGAATCTCATGACATAGAAGCCACATTCCCATGATTGTGGCTGCTGATGGCACTGGACAAATTACATATGCAAAGACATAAACCCACATTAACTCGAAAGAACTAATTAAGCTTAAATTAAAAGACTCATCATGAGTACTTCCATCCGTATTAATTACCGCATATTCTTTCCAAGAAATTGTTGTGCCCTTCGACGCGTCATGCCTCCCTCCAGCACTAGCATAATTTTTGAAAGCCCTGTATTTAATTTAGCATTGCCGGTTAATATGTTATCATTAATTAGCTAGTCAGAGAAAAATTTCAGACAACTATGTTACTTACGCGTCTATGTGCCATGTGAGGGTGAAAACATGCGCCAACCTCTCTGGACAACTGTCAGTTAACAAAACTGACAATTCAAATTGACAGTCAGTTTAGCAAACTGACAGTCAGTATGGATAAAAATAGCTATAACTTTTAATCCAGAGATCCGATTGAAGTGTTTGATAGCTCATTTGAAAGATATTTTAAAGGACTATCTTTTTGTCAACAAGAAAAATCCATATCTGCCTAGATATTCTCATAAAATGCAAAAACTCTTCTGCTGTCAAAAACTAAACTGAAAAACCAAATAACTGACAGTCCGTTAAAAACATCTATAATTTTTGATCCAGAAATCCAAATTGAGAATTTAATAGCTCGTTTGAAAGATAATTTAAAGGGCTACATTTTTTTCAACAGAAGAAAAATGCAGATCTGCCTAGATCTTTCTAGAAAAAGCAAAAACTTTTCTGCTGTCAAAACACAACTGAAAAACCAAATCTTTCAAACCAAATTCAAATCAAATCCAACCAAAAAGATGCAATGCAATGACCTAGTAATTTCTCGGTTCATGTTGGAGGTATAGAGAGGACTTGCAACCCCTCTTTATAGTACGGTTAAAACTAAGAAATAATTTCCTAAACCGATCAAACTCCAAACACCGAGATCGGTCAAAATAAAACAAATATTACCTTAGGTCCTTTGCATCTTTAATCCTTGCAACTTTCGTTTTGGTGACCTTGCACTTGCGACCTTGACTTCCAACCTTTAACTGCGACCACAGCCAACATTGCGACCTTGCGCTTGTGACTTTGGACCTGTGACCTGCAGATCTTCCCGGATCACTTGCAGACTTTACAGAAATCGCTCTGCATAGAAATAGCTCAAAGACAAGGTTAGTCCAAAACACTTAATGTCATCAATAATCAAAATCAACCTAAAAGGGCCTAGATGCAACAATCTCCCCCTTTTTAATGATTGATGACAACAAGTGTTTAAATGAATAAAGTCAAATGACTCCCCCTAAGTACATGCATAATTAACAGATATTCAGGAACTCCCCCTAAATGCATGTATATATAAATACCCATATGAGTCATTTAAAATTTGAGAGTGAATCTATAATGATGAATTTATAATAATAGATCGTGAGATATCTCAAAAATCTTTCTCCCCAATCTCTCCCCTAAGCATAAACAATGTCTTTAATGAAACAAGAAACTCAAGAATCTCTCCCCCTTTGTCATTAAGCACAAAAAGGCGGGAGGACAGGAAAATCAGATAGTTATTTTAGATCAACTAGCATTTGATATATCAATAATGTTCAGTTCACCTCTTAAAAAGCAAAATCTTGATTCATCTAAGGGTTTAGTGAAGATATCAGCTAGTTGCAAATCAGTTCTAACAAAATTCACATCAATATCTCCTTTTGCCACATGATCTCTAATAAAGTGGTGCCTTATTTCAATATGTTTAGTTCTAGAATGTTGAACAGGATTATTTGCAATTTTAATGGCACTTTCATTATCACACAAGAGTGGCACTTTATCAAATATAATCCCATAATCCAAAAATGTTTGCTTCATCCATAATAATTGAGCACAGCAACTGCCTGCAGACATATATTCAGCTTCAGCTGTGGAGAGAGCTACAGAATTTTATTTCCTAGATGACCATGATACTAAGGATCTCCCCAACAGCTGACAGCTACCAGATGTGCTTTTACGATCAATCTTGCACCCAGCATAATCAAAATCAGAATAACCAATTAATTCAAAATTTGCATCTTTCGGATACCAAAGTCCTAAACTGGGATAGCATTTTAAATATCTAAGGATTCTTTTAAGTGCAATTAAATGACATTCCTTAGGATCTGATTGAAATCTAGCACATAAACACACACTAAACATGATATCAGGCCTAGATGCAGTAAGGTATAAAAGACTACCAATCATAGACCTATAAAGTTTAGAATCGACCGATTTTCCGCTTTTGTCCATGTCCCGATGTCCATTGGTCACCATGGGAGTTTTGATGCCTTAGCGTCTTCCATCCCAAAGCACTTGAGCAGATCCTTCACGTACTTTGTTTGTCTCACGAACGTACTGTTCTTGAGTTGCTTGATTTGAAGTCCGAGGAAGAAGCTCAGCTCACCAATCATGGACATTTTGAACTCCCTAGAAATCATCTCTCCAAACTCATGGCAGAAATGTTCATTAGTAGATCCAAAGATAATATCATCAACATAAATCTGACAAATGAACAAATCTTTTTCAATTTTCTTTGTAAAGAGAGTTGTATCAACCTTCCCAATTTTAAGACATTTTGATAAAAGAAAGTCTCTAAGTCGCTCATACCAAGTTCGAGGAGCTTGTTTGAGACCATAGAGAGCTTTAAACAATTTAAACACATGGTTTGGAAATTTAGAATCTTCAAAACCGGGAGGTTGTTCAACAAACACAAGTTCAGAAATTTCACCAATTAAGAACGCACTTTTTACATCCATTTGAAAAAGTTTGATATTAAAGCATGATGCATAAGCAAGAAGAATGCAAATAGCTTCAAGTCTTGCTACAGGTGCAAAAGTTTCACCAAAGTCTAAACCTTCGACTTGAGTGAATCCTTGAGCAACAAGACGAGCTTTGTTTCTAATTACAACACCATTTTCGTCTTGCTTATTTCTGAAAACCCATTTTGTTCCAATAACATTATGATCCTTGGGTCTTTCTACTAAAGTCCAAACTTCATTTCTAGAAAAGTTATTAAGTTCCTCATGCATGGCATTTACCCAATCAGGATCATTTAAAACTTCATTAACAGGTTTAGCTTCTAAAGAGGACACAAATGAATGATGTTCACAAAATGCAGCAATACGAGATCGAGTTTGAACACCCTTACTGACGTCACCCAATATTTGGTCTAGAGGGTGATCCTTGGTGATCGTTTGATGTTGCCTTGGTGCTTCTTCTTGTACTGCTTCATCTTGATCTTGTTCTGGAGGATCAACATGAGATGATGATACATTTTGATCAACATTCTCAATGTTAACATCATCTTCTTGATCTTCATCTCTTGGCTTAATGTCTCCAATGGTTATGTTCTTCATTGCTTCTTGAAGATCTTCACCTGAAACTTCATAAGAGACCTGCTCCTTTTGTGAGCCGTTAGTTTCATCAAATTCGACATCACCAGATTCTTCAATGCAACTTGTATTTTTATTGAAAACGCGATAAGCTTTACTAGTGGTGGAGTATCCGACTAGAAAGCCTTCATCTACTCTTCTTTGAAATTTACTACCAAAATTTCTTTTCTTAAGAATATAACATTTGCATCCAAAAACTCGGAAATAAGAAATATTTGGCTTACGCCCAATAAGAAGTTCATAGGAGTCAAATTCAGAAGAGGATGCAAATAGAGTCGATTTATAGAATAGCAAGCTGTATGCACGGCTTCAGCCCAGAAGCGAGTAGGAGTATCATACTCACTTAGCATAGTCCTTGCCATTTCTATAAGTGTTCGATTTTTCCTTTCAACGACCCCATTTTGCTGTGGAGTGTAGGATGTGGAAAATTCGTGTTTGATTCCAAGAGAGTCACAAAAATCAAATAGAGTTGAATTAACGAACTCTCCACCATGATCACTACGGATTTTCTTGATGGATAATTCGAATTCAGTAGAAACACGTTTTGCAAAACTTTTGAAAACATCGGGGGGTTTCGGATTTTTGAGAAATAAAGAAAACCCAAGTGTAGCGTGTAAAATCGTCAACAATCACAAAGCCATAATTGCTACCCCCGATACTTTGGAGCTCGGAAGGTCCAAATAAATCCATATGAAGAAGTTCCAAAGGTTTACAAGTATAAAGAATGCGCTTAGTTGGATGTGAAGTAGCTACTTGCTTGCCAGCTTGACAAGCGCTACAAGGTTTGTCCTTTTCAAAATTCACATCCTTTAAGCCAACAACTAAATCACGTTTTAAAAGTTTTCTCAATTGATGCATTCCAACATGTGCAAGTCGTCTATGCCATAGCCAACTTTTTGAGGTTTGAGAGACAAGACATGTTGAAAGAGATGCATCTTTTGAGTGAAAATCAACCAAATAAAGATTTCCAAAACGAAAGCCTTTAAAGATTAAAGAATTATCTTTTAAACTTTCAACCAAAACTTCTTTTGGGAAAAATGTGCAACTAAAACCAAAATCACAAATTTGTGCAATGGAAAGCAAATTGAAATTCAGAGATTCGACCAACAAAACATTCGAAATTGAGAGATCATTAGAGATTGCGATTTTACTCAAGCTTACCACATTTCCTTAACAGTTGTCGCCAAAGGTAATCTTTTGGTTCTCGCTTGAGTTGTCTTTGAGTGAGGTGAACAACTTCTTGTTGCCGGTCATATGTTCGGAGCATCCGCTATCTAGCACCCAATACCTTTCACCGGTCTTGTAGTTCACCTGCATAAAAAGAATTAATTTCTTTTAGGTACCCAAACCTTTTTGGGTCCTTCAATGTTAGCAATCAAAGCTTTGGGCACCCAAATTGATTTCTTCTTTTTATTTAGCATGGGTGCACCAACGAACTTTGCTATAGCATACCCTTTCTTCGACCTTTGAAGCATGTAGCAAGCATCAAAATAGTTTGAAGTCACTAAAGGACAAGCTTCATGCGAATGTTGCCCTATTAAGTGACATGTGGAACATGAAGTTTGAGAGGGCTTTATAAATGAAATGGTATGAGTGCGGTGAAATATGCGATACCTCTTACTAGAAGAGTGTGCAAGATCTAATTTCCCCTTTTTAAAAGAATATCTATGATCTAAAGGGGGTTTAACAAGCATAGCACTACTCATATAATATCTAGTAGGGTCATCACTCAATCTATTTATTCTAGTCTTAAGTTCATCATTTTCAATTTTATGTATATGAGATGATACCGTGCTAACATATGAAGCATGATGTGAATGAGAACATGACGGCATATCATCACAAGTAGATGAACTAGAAGGCATAACAATAGAATCACTAGATGAGCTAGACATATCAAATGAGGAACAACTAGTACTAACACCATGGCATAAAGATGAGTCACTAGATAAATCATGGTATGAGTTATTAGTAACAACCGTACAAGCATGTGAATCAATAAATGAATCAATAGACAAATTATCACATGAAGTACTAGTGTCCACAAAGCTAGCATTTGAGTCTAAACATGAATTAACACTTAAGTCATTACAAGAGGTGCTAGCATGTGAAGTGGAAGTATGTGACTTTAAGGATAGATTAATGAGCAAGTCACAAGCAACTCTATCATCTAAGGCAGTTGTGGAGCTAATAGCTTCCTTGGCAAGCACAGAATCATAAGAACTTTTCAACTCTTGAAATTCCACTTTCAAGGATGAGAAGTTATTCTTTAAAGTGCAAAAACTTTTATTCATATTACCAAGCAAGTCATTTAACTCTACAATCATATCCATAAGCTCATCATTAGAGAAGTTAGTATTTGATACCGTCGAGTCACATGCCATAAGGCATATAGATTTGTCGTGAGATGAAGACTTTGATCTTGATGCTTTCTTTCTAGCTTTCTTTGAGCTCTTCTTGCAAGAGTTCACCTTTGTCTTTCTTAGGCGAACCAAGTCGATGACGTCTTTGAGCTTGCTAGTAAGCTCCCGATCCTCCGCAATGAAATCATCATTCTTAATATGCTCGGAGGTGGAATGTATGTCCTTCTCCTTGGACATAGCCTCATTTGACATAAGCATGTCAATGAGCTCGCTCGGTGAAGTGTCGGAGAGGTCACCGTTTGCAAGAGTGGTAGTGAAGTCTCCGTAGCGATTCTCCGGTAACACCTTAAGCAATTTCCTACAAATGTCTAGATTGGAAATATTAGCACCATGAACTTTGAGCTCATTTGTGATGTTGATCAAGCGATCATATATGGTGGAGAGTGTATCATGCTCCAACATCACAAATGCCTCATAGTGTTGCATCAAAAAGCGCACCTTAGCATGCTCAAAGCTAGATGTCCCCTCAAAGATAGACTCAAGGGTGGTCCAAACATCGTGAGCGGTCGAACGATCACTCACTAGTTCGAGCACATCATTGGTAAGGGATCTAAGAAGCACATCTTTAGCATTTGTATTTAAGAGAAGAATATCCTTATCCGAAATCAATGGATAAGTCACACCCTTCTCCACTAAGCTCCATAAATCCAAACTCAATGCCTCAAAATAAGTGCTCATAATAATCTTCCAACGAAAGTAATGTGAGCCATCAAAGTGAGGAGCAATCAAATCAAAATCCTCTACCGAGTCCATCCTTTCTCTCTAGGCGGTAAAGCCCATAAATGAGAGACCTTGCTCTGATACCACATGTTGGATCAAGGATGCCGACTAGAGGGGGGTGAATAGGAGGCTTTTAAAAACTTCAAAGCTTAAAACAAGTTTTTATACCAAGAAGAACCAAATGCAATTAAATATATTAAAGAGAGAAGATAGAGAACGAACACAACGATTTTTACCGAGGTCTCGGAGACTCGCCCAGTCTCCCCTAATCCTCGTTGAAGCACTCAAGCAAATGAGTTTTGCTTCAATATCCACGAAGGATATTTCTCACTAATGGTTGCTCCTTGTCCACTCCGGAAAGGCGAGCACCGATGCCTTGTACAAACTTGCCAAACCTCTCCGACAATCTCCGAACGGAGAGATCAACGGCCACGCCACCAAACCGTCTAGGTGAGGGCGCTCACCAAGAGTAATAGGCAGCAAGGTCTTCTCTAGACCTCCAAACACGCACCGAGAAACTACAAGTATGCAAATGCAATGAACTGGAATGCTCGGCGGATCAGAAAACACTCGACTTAATCAAAAGATCAAGATTTTATATAAGAAACTAAAGCTCAAGAATGTGTATGAGAGGAGGCTGCTTGTTGTATAAAACTTATGCCGAAAGCCCCTTTTTATAGCCTCAAGAATCAAATGAACTGTTGGAGCTAGGGCTGAAAATCAGCAACTCAAACTGACAGTCAGTTACATACACAACGGCCGACAAAATTTACGGATAAAAAATAGCTAGCCATTTGTGGTCGTATATGGAAACTTGAAACACCAAACTGACAGTCAGTTATGCAAACTGACAGTCAGTTCGACCAAAACATCGACCAGATCAAATAGAAACTCAAATAAAACGGCTCGAGGTCGAAATGCAAACTGACAGTCAGTTTGGACAACTGACAGTCAGTTTAGTTCAAAAAATTTCAGCTCAAAAAACAACCTCTCTGGACAACTGTCAGTTAACAAAACTGACAATTCAAACTGACAGTCAGTTTAGCAAACTGACAGTCAGTATGGATAAAAATAGCTGTAACTTTTAATCCAGAGATCCGATTGAAGTGTTTGATAGCTCATTTGAAAGATATTTTAAAGGACTATCTTTTTGTCAACAAGAAAAATCAATATCTGCCTAGATCTTCTCATAAAATGTACTCGCCTTTCCGGAGTGGACAAGGAGCAACCACTAGTGATAATATCCTTTGTGGATATTGAGGCAAGACTCAAGTGATTTGAGTGCTTCAACGAGGATTAGTGGAGACTGGGCGAGTCTCCGATACCTCGGTAAAAATCATTGTGTTCGTTCTCTCTTTTCCTTGCTTATATTATTTATTCTTGATTTGCATTTATTTGTTTTAAGTTTTAAAGTTTTTAAAAGCCTCCTATTCACCCCCCCTCTAGTCGGCATCCTTGATCCAACAAGGATGCCATTGGTGCAGGAGAAGCTAAGGAGTCAAAGAGTTTGAGAATTAGAAAAACCTCTAAGGTAGTTGGCAATTCCACTGCCGAGATACTTATAGAATTTCCAAGGCAACGCTTCGTGTTCCCAGCCTAGGGCGCCACGCGAACACACACTTGAGAATTCGAAGCACCCCAAAGGACTATCACAGTTGGTTCTGAACACAACACCGTCTGTAATACCGTACTATCACAGACAGCGTTGAGTTCAAAACCGTCTGTGATAGTCACATACTGTTTTGACTATAGAACCGTCTATGATATTCTACTTATCCCAGACGGTTCTCAGTTTATAACCGTCTATGATATGCCAGAACTATCACAGACAGTTTTGAACAGAGAAAAGTCTATGATAAGTGGAATATCACAGACGGTTCCATGCTAAAAACCGTCTTCTTGACTATCACAATTGGTTTTGACCTCAGAACCGATTGTGATAACTTAACAAATTCTCCCAATAGACCTTCGCAGACGGTGTTCCATTGAAAGGTTCATAACCATCTGTGATGTGCCGTCCTGAATGTTTGTTTCTGTGATAGTCCAGGCCCGGTGCCAAATAGCCTCCCAGAACGAGGAAGGTTCCAGTTACGGGCCAGCTTCCCAACGCGGGAAACATTCTCATTGCAAGGAAAGCTCTGGACGGTGCCAAGCCCCCCGACGCGGGGAAGGCTACCGGGTGTCCCATGAAGAACGGAGGTGGTGCCCCCATAAACGGATATGGGGTGGATAGATGGATCCGGGAGCCGCGCTAAGATGCACAACAGCTCCTCCAAGGTGTGCTGGGTACGGAGTTGGCCCTCAACTAGTGCTCCAAGAAAAGGGTCTCCGGAGACCTGGACGGTCGATTGGGGGACACTAGGCCGCACAAGCGCGGTCGCGGTCGCCGGGTTGAAAGCGGGAACTCCTCCACCAGGAACTTCGTGAGAAGGAAGTGGTGCCTCTCTCCGGATGCTACCGGGCGGTAGGGTCGTTATGTTGGATCTAGGTAGATCTTAGTATCTAGGTTTTGATGATTAATGATATTTTGGATAAATCCATGATGATTAAAGTTAATCTGAAGATATCAGATTTGATGATTAAATGACAATTTATATAAATCCTGATTTAGCACAAATAAATTGAATTGATTATCGGTAAACCCTGAATTGGATGTTTTCCTCGATTGCGGGTTTGATATTGATGCATATGTAGAGGATGAGCTCGATGGTTGCATCAAGCTTGTGCTAATTGATTGATCAAGATGTTATATGTTAAATCTTGAGGTTGATGACTTCAATTGTGGATTTGATATCGATGCACATGTTGAGGGAGAGCTCAGGATGATTAGTTATCCATGTCTGTGCAAAAGGTTGATGACTCCGTGTTCTGGATTTGATATCTCTATGTATGATTGAGAGAGAGCTCATGATGTTAGTCATCCATATTGATTGATATCATAACTTGAGTAGTATTGATCGTGTGCGCATTTCTTGTATCATATATGGATCTATATGATTGTGAGATTCATCCATTACTCATTTGTTGTTCAATTGAAATTGGTTTTGTCATTTCACCGAAGAAAGAAATTGTTGAGTGAACTCCTGTGTGGAGTGATTTATCTGGTGGTGATTAATGACGAACTGCAAATGAGACTAACGTTTGCGCATTGAGTGTATATGTTCTAGTCTCAGAATGATTGCAGGATGAAAACAAGCAAGGGCGTGAAGAGGATGAAGACAATATGAGACATCCCGAGCAAGGTCAAGCTTAGCGAGGATGAGCTTTGCGAAGACAGGCGTCGAGATGTCGAGCTTCGCGTGGTCAAGCTTAACGAGATCGAGCTTTGCGATGACGAGCGTCGAGCGGTCGAACTTCACGAGGTCGAACTTCACCTAAGGTAAAATCCAAGATTAAGGATTGTTTTCTTAGGGTTTTACCGGTCTCGGTGTTTGGAGACAGACCGGGTTGATAGGTTTCTTTTTACTAGTTTGACCGTACTATTAAGAGGGGTCGGAAACTAGTAGCTTGAATCTATCTAGTGCGGAAGCTCAGATGCATTCATATCATCTTGCACTAGTTTCTTGCATTGCTAGTGAGTCTAAGTGTAGTTCATGTGTATTAGATTAAATGTTTTGAAAACTGCACTTAGTCGTGATCGCCAGCTGTTTAAATTGGTTTATTTATCTAGAGCTGGTCATGGTCGTATTTGCATGTTCTGATCGTATCAGTGTTGATACGTGGTCGTGGTCTTGTCGCTTGTTTGGCGGCTTTCTGTTTAGGGTTTGGGCGTGGTCGTAGGAGTTCGGACTGGTCGTACCAGTCTTCGACTCGCTTGCGTACGCTCGACCAAACCCTATCGACCACCTGTTTTCGATCGGATGTCAAGACCTGTGTGGTCGTGGTCGTTGCTACGTGACACAAATCACATCCGCGAGAAAACGGCAAATCCGTATGTGCAAGTACTTTAAAATTGCATTTGAGATGATTTTGGCTTGAACATTTTGACAGCAGGAAAGTTTCTGAGTTTTCTAGAAGTTTCTAGACCTTTCTAGGTCTTGCTCCTGTTGACAAAATTGTAGAGCTCTGAGTTATCTTTCTAACAAGCCAAAAATCACCTCAATCGGATATCTGGATCAAAAGGTATGCATGTTTTACTGTCAGTGTGCAGTGGCCGGACAAATGCATCCGTCCGGAGCTATTTGTCCGAAATGGCTGGACATTGTCCGGCCTGTACAAATTTTTTGAGCCGAAAATTGAAACAGAGACAAATGCATCCGTCCGGGGCATTTGTCCGTTATGGGCGGACTTTGTCCGAAATGGCCGGACATTGTCCGACCTGTACAAGTTTTTTGAGCCGAGAGTTAACAGAGACATATCCATCTGTCCGGACGTTTTGTCCGGACAAATGGTATCCGTCCGGCCTTCACAAATTTTGCCCAACGGTCACTGACACATTTGCAACGGCTGAAATTTTTGTACTGGCCGGACAGTGTCTAAAGTGGCCGGACAATGTCCGGCCTGTACAACTTTTGGCCCGGTTTCTTGCAAACGGCTAGTTTTTCATTGAGGCTATAAATACTTCGTGTTTGGCTTCATTTTTGGGTGCTCAAAGAGTTCATTCTTCAGCTGAAAACCTAGCCAATTGATTTGCATTTGAGTTATTGCATTTAGAGGCTAGAATTGAGCCCAAATCTTGAGTAGATTTGAGAGAGAGCTTGAGGGAGATTGTGTGAGTGTTTAGTGCACTTCATCTCCATTAGATTGCTAGTGCTAGAGTGTTGAGCATCTCATTTGCATCATTGAGCTTCTAGCACGTGGTTGATTCAAGTGAAAGTGCATCCGGCTTGTTACTCTTGGCGATCGCCTTCGCCTAGACGGTGCCGGAGGAGAGCCGAGATCTCTCCAATTGAAGGTTGTCGGAGAGGCCGGCAAAAGATTGTGAAAGGTGTGGTGCTCGCCTATCCGGTGTGGAGAAGGAGCAACCCTAGTGAGATATCCTTCGTGGATATAGAAGCGAGGCTCCGAGCGAGCGCTTCAACGAGGAGTAGGGGAGACCGGGCGAGTCTCCGAGACCTCGGTAAAAATATTGTGTCAATTGCGGATTTCATACTTGCTTTATATTCATCTTGACACAATTGCTAAATTCATCATTCTTGCTTGTCATATTGAATAGTTCATTTAGTTGAATGCAACAAATTGTTTAAATTGCCTTTAAGCCTCATTGTATAATTTAGCTCAAACAATTATTCTTTAAAATTGCTTAATTGAGAAGAAAATTTAAAAGCCTCCTAATCACCCCCCCTCTAGTCGGCATCCTCGATCTTACACGTTATAGCAGCGTCTTCTTGCGGAGGCGGCGCCGGGTCACTAGGACCGACATCGCCAGAAAGGGAGAGGGCTTTACCTCTCATTCTTGGGGAAGCCATGGCAATTCATCATGAGTCCCCACGGACGGCGCCAATTGTCGTGGTATTACGTATACCCCGGTAGGTTTTACGAAAGTTCCTAGAGAATGAACAACGACGCGAGCTGATCGCACGACCGGTCACCTCCCGTCGGGCAAGCACAGAGAGTGACACAAGGATTTATATAGGTTCAGGCCCCAGTGGAGATTCTAGTCCTGTCGACACCCCCCAGACATAAGTCCGCTGGGGAGGTTTTCTCGTGGGGAGAGGTCTCCAAGGGATGCCTATTGCTTTGCTTATATTGAGTTAGAATGAATCAATCTCTCCTTACAAGAGGGTGTACAATGGTATATATAGACCCCAAAAGATGCAAATTACTAAACTACCCTATCGGCCGCCATTGGATCAAAGGGCACCGGCGTCAATTCACAAGTCGAAGGGCATGGATGCTTGACAAGTGTCTTCGCTAGTTCCCGAGGGGAAAACTTTTCCCCAGGGGTCCCGGTCAACAGGACGGTGGTCACTGGTTGGCGGCGCCCGAGACAAGGGGGAAGCCTGTTCCCGGGGCTCCGCACACCGGGACCATGGTCACCGGGTGGCGGAGCCTAGGACGAAGGGCAACAACTGTCACCGGGGGGCGGCGCCCGGGACGAGGGAGACCCCTTTCCCCAGGGCTCCACTCACCAGGACCGTGGTCATCGGGTGGCGACGCCCGGGACGAGGGAAGGCCTTGTTCCCGGGGCTCCGCTAACCGGGACCGTGGTCACCGGGTGGAGGCGCTCGGGACAAGGGAGGCCCCCGTCCCCAAGGCTTTACTCACGGGACCGTGGTCACCGGGTGGCGGTGCCCGGGACGAGGGGGACGTCTCTCACTGGGTGGCGGCCCCCGGGATGAGGGAGGGCCCTGTCCCTGGGGCTCAGTGCACCGGGACCTTGGTCACTGGGTGGCGGTGCCCAGGACAAGCGGGACGCCTCTCACCGGGTGGCAGCGCCCGGGACGAGGGAGGGCCTTGTGCCTCGGGCTTCATTCACCGGGGCTGTGGTCACCGGTTGGCGGCGCCCGGGACGAGGGGACACCTCTCACCAGGTGGCGGCGCCCAGGACGAGGGAGGGCCCTGTCCCCGGGGCTCCGCTCAATGGGACCGTGGTCACCGGGTGGCGGCACCCGGGACGAGAGAGGGCCCTGTACCTCGGGCTTCACTCACTGGGACCGTAGTCACCGGGTGGCGGCGCCCGGGACAAGGGGGACGCCTCTCACCAGGTGGTGGCATAAGGTGTGAGGGGCACGCCTCTCATCGTGTGGTAGTGCCCGGGACAAGGGAGATACTTAGGCCGAAGATTTCCCCCAACATGTTTCAACCCCAAAAACTAAACACTAGTTCTGTTTTCGAAACCCAGAATTCCTAATTACTCTAACTACCCTACTTAACCTTTTTCATACTTTAGTTCAACTAATTCCAGAACAGCTTCCTCCTAGATTTCTCTGAAATCTTAAATCTTATTGTGCTTGCATACCAATTCTAAAACTTCTCAGCCAAAAAAGTTCATCTGATCGCTTTTCACAGTTCAATCTAGATTTTATCGTAAATAAGTCCTTTTCAGCTCTCGAAGGCCAAAAATGGCTAAATCCTCCAATTCATCTCCAAATCCAAATCTAATCGAACTGTTATGTTCCTTTCACTATTCAAAACAAGTTTCCCTTTTGTACCAAGTTCAGATTCAGCCCTGAAACTCAGTTATTCACATTTTCAGTCGTTCTCACTAAAAATACTATTCACTTTTACCCTAATTCTATTTTTGTTTCTGTTTCCATTTCCTTCTCACTTCCAACCCAAATCACTTGTATTTAGCTATTCAACCAAAACCTATAAATTGAACTAACTCCGAAGTAACCTCCAGATTATGGTCATTTGCAATTTAATCCAAACAAGTAATATTACTAAATTGCATTTCAACTCTTCAGTCCATTCTTCTCTCTTTTCTTTAATCTTCTTCTGTCCTCACACACCCATATATATACACAGTTCAATATACACATATACAAATCTTTTTAACCCCACAGATACATTCAGACCACATATGCACACATACATTCCTACACCTCATCAAGCCACCTCTTGCTTCTCTTTTGTCTAAATGCATATTTATACCATAGTACATATGAATGAGTGAGAAGAAGATTCATAGACCCAACTCTTGCTTAACCATGAAGCCAGCCAATACATACACACATGCTTCCTCAAGTCAACAGTAGCAGCAAAACTTCCACCTATCTTCTTCCCAGGATAGCAGCAGCTTCACTGTTCACCTCTACACCCTTCTTCGCAGCAGCTGTTCATCTTTGACTCTATCTTCCTTTCTTCAATCCTACTGACAATCTAATATATATGCACATACAGCAATAGTGGTAGCAACAGTGTCCTCCTCTTCTCCTGTTCTTCTTCTTCCTCGGTCGCGTGAAGAAGACAAAGCCACCACGAGTCGCTGCACCTCTGGTTGACTTCCCAAGGTGAAATTTCTTCTCCTCTCACTTCCCTCTGCCACCTCAAGCATCCTCCTAAGTTCCGATGAGCTGAAACGCAGGAATTTCCAAGTTTTGTCATCGCCGGCCGCCGCCCCTGTTCCCCTCATCAAATCCTTCTCCGTTCCTCAAATCTAGTCGAGCCAGTAGAACAAAATAACCATCCCGAGCCTAGAAACAATTCCCTTTAGAAGAATTTCTGAGAAATTTGATCGTTTGACAAATCCAAGCTTGTCCTGTTCTGCGCCGCTGTGCTCTCGCCACAGGCCCGCACCACCGCTTTTCCGGCCAAATTAGTTGTGCCAATAGCTTCCTTGCATCCTCCTCTCACTCCCATAACAACGAATTGAACTCCAGAGACCCACAATGAAAAGGCCCAAATACGATTTTCATCGTCTCTGGCCGTGTCATTATTTCCAAATTCCTCTTAGCCTCACCATGTAGACCACCCCAGAACCCCATTTGTGCCATCAATTTCGGGATTAAGCCACCCAATTGCCCCAGCACCGTCGAAGCTATTGTTTTCGTTTTGCTGCTTCGGTACAACCCGCCACCGCTTGTTGTTGCTTTGCCACTGATCAAGCCATTAGCCAAGACTTATGAGGATTAGTGACTTACAACTTCTAGACAACCCAGATCCTCGCGCCAAAGCCTCAATGGCTGAAAGGGATCTAGGATATCGACTAGAGGGGGGTGAATAGGCGATTTTAACAAATTATCAATAAATCAAACAATTAATAGTAACTAAGAGCAAATAAATAACAAGATGAACAAAGAACAATTTCAACACAAGGATATAACCCGTGGTCTTGGTGATTTGCTGATCACCCCTAATCCACGTTGAGGCAAACTCAAATCTCTAACCGCTCCTCTATCTAGTCAACCTTCTCTCAAGAAGTGTCCTAGATCTTGAGCCGGATTAGTGTGGTGAGTTATCCAAACCTCGATTTCACTAGGGATGCACTTTACCACTCCGGCAAGGTGTGCTCAACCCTTTCACAAGACGTTTTGAGGCTTCTTCACAATCTTCCTTGAAGAGCTCACCAAAACCTTTCTCCTAGCCGTCTAGGAGCCGGCAAACTCCAAGAGTAACAAGCCGGTAATGATCACTTAGCCTTCTTCTAGTGCCACAAGATTGATTTAATGATCTAGATGCAATCCACTAGAAGATCTCAAACGCACACTCTCACAAATTTGAGAATTTGAACCCTAGAGTGTATGAAACGTGCTTAAGCTCTCAAGGATGATGACAATGCTCAAAATTATGCCAAAAGTTATGAACAGGGCCGTGCATGGGAGTATATATACCCCCCACAATAAATATAGCCGTTACAGGCCGTTGGGAGAAAAAGATCACTTGGCGGTCAGACCACAGTTATATACCCGGTCAGACCGCCGCAATTGCAACGGCATAAAACAGGCGCAATAAATGCTCAACTGCCCTTTGTCAGGCATACACACGGTCAGACCGGAGCCATTTTCGGTCAGACCGTGAAACTGTCTAGAGACAACACAGTTTCTGGACACGTTATACGGTCAGGCCGATAAATACGGACAGATCGGCCATACGGTCCGACCGTAGTTCAAAAGCACGATCAGACCGATTTCTCGGTCAGACCGGTCTAACAAATGGTCAGACTGTCATAGCTCAAAAAATACAGAAAGATAGATCAAGAAGTTCCAGGAGACCGACCTAGGTCTTAACTACGGACAGACCGACCTTTTAAAGGTATACACTATACTTAGACATAACGTCGGTCAGTCCGAGATCCTATTCGGTCAGTCCGTGTGTTTGGTCAGACCGGTCTAACAAACGGTCAGATCGACTGAGACAGTGCTGAGCAGAAATGAGCTGAAACAAGCATTTTCAAAGTATATGACCTTCTAGTATGCAATGCAAGTTGATTTTATGATTTGTGGCACATAGATGAAGTATTTTGTGATACACCACATGCTCCTCTTAATAGTACGGAAACTATCCTAAAATCCTGTCAAAATTCTTCTCTAATCACCTTAGACCGGTAAAAATGGAAAAGACCCTATTTCGTACCTTTGCCTTTTTGATCAATGCCCTTTCTTCATCATGAGGCTCTTTCTTTGCCTTTCATTAACCTGTCTTTTAAGTTTCTTCTTGACACAACTAGGCAGGTATTGTTAGCATAGCATTTGTAGTTATCATTAATTACTAAAACACTCTTTAGGGGCCTAAAAGCTACAATGGCAAAATTTCCTTTTGCTGTGACTTAGGCGTGCCACCGCTGTGCCGCGGCATCGCCTCCGACCAAAATCGGCGTCACCACCTTGTCCACCAAACCCGTCTCACCAAAGCAAACTTATCTCCCCACTGTATCACCTCCTGACACCACACCAAAAAGCGAATTAGCCTTATACCAAAATATGTCCAAAAGCTTAACCTCGCCGTGTCGCCGCCGTTCATCGCCGTCCGTCTGCCCCAATGGTTGAAACCACCTTCGCTGAGTTCCTGTTGCTTTCGCCTACCTCCTAGACATAATTTAGCAACGCAATCGAAGCCCAAAACACTTAAACATCCATGCCCTAGATCTCAGTTCATGCCAGCCACTGTCAGCCCTTGTCAACTCTATGTCAACCAGTGCCATTAGCCCAATTCAACCACTTTTGTGCATGCAAATTGAAATCTACTTTGTCTACCAAGTCCATAAACTCATGTTCTATGTTTTCTTCAACTGCTGTATCGCAAGAAAACCCCATCTCGATCTATATCCAGTTTTGTCATCCCAGACGAATATCGATTGTTGACATCCGAACGTCGCTGCGTTCGCGTCCAATCTTGAATTTGACTTTACCCTAGTATTTCGACCATCCAACCAAAGCTCTAATCATTTTTTAGTATTCAAGCCTCGATGAAAACCCTAAAAAGGCCAACCTAAGCATTGTCAGTTTGGGTCCAATGTCGCTCTCGCCGACTTGCTTATGTCGTTCATAACCTTAGGAACCTCAGATTGAAAATCTGTTGGCGTCACCTTGTCCGCCTTATGTCCAACCTTACATATATATAATCTGGTCATCCATCCAAACACCAGATAAAGTTTTCCTCTTTTTCTGAGTTAATGTAGCCTAGACCAAGCTTATCAATCACCTTTCGACCATTCTTTTAATCTTATATCAGCATTCGACCACTTGAACCCTATCAAACCTAAGATATATATTTATATAAAAAAATATACTAACTATTATTTTTATTTGCTAATTGATTGACATCAAAATAAATACCAAGTGAGGCGAGCACAAGAGCGTCACTACCCTAATAGCTCCTTCAACTGGATTTCCCGAAAAGCAAGGCAAGTCCCTATTTCTTGATCATATTGAACCCATATATTGCAAAGGCTTATATATGTTGTTTTTGATAAAAACTATAAGTAAATGCATGTAAATGATTAATCACAAGTAGTTGATGGTAGGATTTTTACAAATAAATTTAATCAATTGAGATAGTAAGGATCCGAGCCACCGTGAGTGGGACATCCTTACTGATCGGTTGAGAAAGCAAGGATCCGAGCCACCGTGAGTGGAATATCCTTGCTGATTGGTTGAGGTAGTAAGGATCCGAGGCCACCTTGGGTGGAACATCCTTACTGGGCCTTAAAAGTATTTTGACTAATGATGCTTATTTGAAAACCAATGAATATTGGTGGTGAGGATGGTATGATTGGTGGGCGAATTTTGCCTAAGCGGGATAGTGGTTGAGTACCTCACCCTAATAAATAAGGATATAACCAATTGTGCTAAACGACTATGGGAATATTAACGTGCCAACCACATGATCAAGTAATTGAACTCAGCCAGTAAACTACTGCATATCAATTTTATCCCTGCATGGTGGTCATTCTCATTCAAGCTCCAAACTGAGACGTTTGGATGGATCTTAATAAGTTTAGTCGCCTAAACTTATGGCCTGAATGGGTGAGGGGAGAGTTCGTGCGGTTACTTTGACCTTGGGTAACTCGTGAATGCTGGGTGTGAAGGTACTTCTCATTGAGGGTACCTCACAACGACAAGAATGACCAGTGCGGTCAAATTGTCGGGCAGGGATATAATTAATACAATGTTTTTGAGAGCCTCGTCTCCTCAATCTAGTCGCATGCAATAATGTGCGTGTAATAGGACTGACTAGGAAGATTGATGGACTCATGTGGGTAAAGCGGTGCCCCTCTGCAGAGTATTAAAAATTATTCGAGTACTCCGTATCCTCGGACAAAGGTATGCCAAGGGTAGTAACTGGATAGCACAATAGTAATAAAGTATTAGACAAAAAGGGGCAAACTGAGAGGTTTTGCCCGGATTTAACTTTTGGATCAGATAAATGTTTTCTACCATCATTATGCTAATTAATTGTACTCCAATTCTCTTTGGAAATGTATTTGTGAAATTTACTATTCTGTACCACATAGACTGTTAAATTAGACATAGCCTCTCATGCATTGGACTAATTCTTATATAGAGACTTGCTAAGTACTTTGTACTCACCCTTGCTTAATAACAAAAATACAGCTGAAGAAAAGCTAGAGATGACCAAAGCAGGATCACCCAAAGTTTAGAAGGGTTACGTACTGCACTCAAGTTTTTGCCTATGGGATGGTCTTGGAGACCAGATAAAATTACTTTCATAAAATCTAATAGTTGGCCTTGCTGGCTTTTGTATAACGATGTGTATTAAGGCCTGACAGCCATATATAGTGTTTTTGTATATGAACCAAATTGAGCTAGTTGTTTATTTATTACTCTGTGCACGACTGTATCCTGGGCAGTCGGGGTAAGTGCACACCTGGGGCCCACTACAGCGGGTGGGTCCCTCACAGAGGCGCTTCGCCTCAGTGTGGCCGAGAGGCTCCCCCTCCCCCTTATGAAGGAGATGAGGGGATCCATCCAAGACGCGGCCCAGACGATCTCAGAGACCTCCGGGTCACAGGACCCGGAGTCCGCGGCCGGAGGGGTCACCGAGGGCTTCACGATGATCTCCAGAAAGGCGCCCCTGGGAAGAAGTTCCTGGGAGCTGGCTATAAGATCGAGGATGCGGACTAGAGGGGGGTGAATAGGAGGCTTTAAAACTTTTCAAATGAAACAACTTTTGCAAAGAGAAAGAACTAAAACAATTGAATAATATATTGCACAATTAAAAGCAAGAGAAAGAGAAGACAAATACAAAGATTTATTCCAAGGCCTCGGAGACTCGCCCGGTCTCCCATACTCCTCGTTGAAGCACTCAAATGAATGAGTCTTGCAGGAATATCCACAAAGGATATTTCTCACTAATGGTTGCTCCTTGTCCACTCCAGAAAGGCGAGCACTGATGCCTTGTACAATCACGCCGAACCTCTCCAACAACCTCCGAAAGGGAGTGATCAACAGCCACGCCGCCAAACCGTCTATGTGAGGGAATTCACCAAGAGTAATAAGTTTCAAGGTCTCTTCTAGACCTCCAACAAGCACTGAGAAACTCTAAGTATGAAAATGATGCGAATAAAACACTCGGTGGATCCCAAAACTCAAGACTTGATCAAAAGATCAAGATTTTAGCTCTAAAACAAATGCTCAAATGTGCATAAGAGAATGAGGCTGCTTGGTGTGTGAAACAATAGCTCAAAGCCTCTATTTATAACCCAAGGAAACAAAATAGCCATTGTGCTCAAGCTAGAAAGAAACAGTACATGCTGACAGTCAGCATAGACCACGAGCAGAAACAAGCAAATCTCGGAGAAAACTCAGCTAGCCATTGTGGTCGAAAAAAGAAATAAAACAGCACATACTAACAGTCAGCAACACATGCTGACAGTCAGCATCTACCTCAACGACTCGACAAAAATCATGGATAAAACTTAGCTAGCCGTTTGTGGTATATGGAAAGAAGTCACTCATACTGACAATCAGCATCACATGTTGATAGTCAGTATCGACCATAAAACGTCCAGTAAAACAAAAATCAGAAAGCAAATAGCTTGTGGTCAAAACTAATGCTGACAGTCAGCAACTCATGCTGACAGTCAGCGTAAGTCAAAAATTTTCAGCTCAAAAAGACATGCTCTCTGGACAATTGGCAGTTAAACAAACTGACATTCAGGCCGACTGTCAGCATCACATGTTGACTGTCAACGTGGATAAAAACAACCATAACTTATGATCCAGAAATCCAATTGAAGAGTTTTATAGCTCGTTTGAAAGATAACTTAAAGGGATATAATTTTGTCAACAGGAGCTATTTGCCAAAATATCTGAAAACAACAAAAGAGTTCCTGTTGCCAAAATATCTGAAAACCCAAGCCATTTAAAAACCAAATCCAACCGAGTTGAATGAATGAAATGACCTAAGAGTTTCTCGGTTATGCTGGAAAAGTAGAGAGAACTTGCAACCCTCTTAATAGTACAGTTTAAACTAAAAACAAATTTCTATAAACCGATCAAACTCCAAACACCCAGACCGGTAAAATTAAAAACAAATTTTACCTTAGATATTTTGTAACTTCAGTCTTGCGAATTGCGTCTCATCTTTGTACCTGGGTTCGTATGACTTCTATCTTGATCATCTTCCAAATCTTTGCCAAGAGAACTCTGTATCCAAATAGCTCAAGAAACACAATTAGTCTGAAACGCTTGTTTTCATTAATCATCAAAATCAGGCATAGGACCTAGATGCAACACTGGCCCCCCGGGCCAGGGCGTCAACGTGGTCATTATCCCTTCGGGGGATATGCCCGGCCCTCGAAGTGCTTCTCCATCTTGCGCACCTCCCCCAAGTAGAGGCTTATGTTCGTGTCATGGCACAAGTATGAGTTATCCATTTGGCAGACCACAAGCTGGGAGTCTCCCTTGACTAGGAGGCGGCGGATCCCCAGGGAATGTGCAAGGCGCAGCCCCAGGAGCAAGGCCTTGTACTCGGCAACATTGTTTGTAGCAGGGAACTCGAGCCTCGCTGCGTACTCCAACACCCTTCCCTCGGGGCTCCGGAGGAGTACCCCCACACCAGCCCCGACGAGACACAAGGAGCCATCGAACAAGAGAATCCAATGGTCGTTGCACTGGGGCAGCTCGGTGAGAACCTCCCCCTCCGTCCCAGAGGTGGGGGTCCATTCTGCCATGAAGTCAGCAAGGACTTGTGATTTGATGGTGGAATGACCCGTGAGGGAGAGGGAGAAGGAAGCGAGCTCGGCTCCCCACTTCCCAATCCGGCCGGTGGCCTCTTTGTTCTGCAACACCTCCCCCAAGGGGAGAGATGACGGGACCGTGATCGGGTGTCCCAGGAAGTAGTGGCGGAGCTTCCGGGATGCCATGAGAAGGGCGTAGCAGATCTTCTCCACCTCCGTGTACCGCGTCTTAGCCCCTTGGAGGGCTTCGCTCACGTAGTACAATGGGGCGCTGCTGCCCATCAAGCTCGTTTACTAGCACCACGCTTATAGCGACTGGGCTCGCGGCGAGGTAGAGGAGCAGGGGTTCTTTCGGAGAAGGGATCACGAGCATTGGAGGGCTCATGAGGTACTTCTTCAGGTCGTCGAACGCCGTTTGGGCCTCGGGAGTCCATTTGAACCCCTCGAGCCCTGGAGGATTTTGAAGAATTGGAGGCCACATTCCCCTGACCGCAAGACGAAGCGGCTTAACGCAGCAAAGCGACCGGTAAGCCACTGTACGTCTTTCACAGAGCATGGCGGGGGCATGTCCAACAGGGCCCGAATTTTTTCAGGGCTGGCCTCTATGCCCCGCTGGGACACAAGGAAGCCAAGCAGGTTTCCCCCACATACACCGAAGGAGCACTTTTTTGGGTTGAGCTTCAACCCATACTCGCGGAGGTTGCGGAAGGTCTCAGCTAAGTCGTCAATGTGGGTGGCCACGCGGAGGCTTTTTACTGCGTCGTCAACGTAGAGCTCTACGTTGCGGCCGATCTAGTCCTTGAGGACTAGAGACATAAGGTGCTGGAAGGTTTCTCCAGCGTTCTTCAGCCCAAAGGGCATATGGACATAGCAGAAGGTGTCGAGGGGAGTTATAAAACTCATCTTTTACTCGTTCTCCTTAGCCATCCAAACTTGATGATAGCCCAAATACGCGTCAAGGAAGCTCATAAGCTCGCACCACGCGGTCGAATCGACCAATTGGTCGATCCGCAGGAGTGGGAAGTTGTCTTTTGGACAAGCCTTGTTGAGTTCTGTGAAGTCCACGCATATCCTCCACTTGCCGCTCAACTTCTTGAAGGGGACGGGGTTCGCCAGCCATTCGGGGTGCAAGACTTGCCGAGCGATCCCCGCCTCCTGGGGCTTGGCGATCTAGGCCTTGATGGCCTCTTGGCGCTCAAGGGAGAGCTTCCTCAGCTTTTGCTTGACTGGGGGGCTGCCGGGTGTTACAGCGAGCTTTTGCTCGATAATGTCCCAGGTGACGCCCCGCATGTCGGTGGGCCTTCACGCAAAAACGTCAGAGTTTTTGCGGAGGAAGGTCGTGAGTTGCTTTGCGTGCTCTTCGTAGAGGTCTGCCCTAATCTTGACGGTCCTCTCCCCATCCTTCGTGGACAGCTGGACTTTCTGGAGGTCCCCCTCCAGGAGCGGTTTTGGGAGAGACTTCCTGGGGGGAACGATCGGGGCGTCCGAGGCCGGGGGGGAGCTCTCTCCTACCGGGGCCTTGATCAGGTTGATGCACTTGATTGTTGTGGTAGTGCGCTCGTAGAGAGCGCGGGCCACGTCCTAGTCACCTCGGGCGGTGATCATGTCGCGAGGCCCAGGGATCTTTAGACAAAGATAGCTCTGGTGGATCACCGCCCCCAGACGGTTGATCGTGGTCCTCCCCATAATGGCATTGTATGAAGAGGGGAGGTCCACTACGTCAAACCGGACCATCTGAAAGGGATCTAGGACATCGACTAGAGGGGGGTGAATAGGTGATTTTAACAATTTAGCAATTAATCAAACAATTTATAGATAATGAGAGCAAATAAATAATACAATATGAACAAAGCACAATTCCAACACAAGGATATATCCCGTGGTCTCGGTGATTTGCCGATCACCCCTAATCCACGTTGAGGCAAACTCAAATCTCTAACCGCTCCTCTATCTAGTCAACCTTCTCTCGAGAAGTGACCTAGATCTTGAGCCGGATTAGTGTGATGAGTTATCCAAACCTCGTTTTCACTAAGAATGCACTTTACCGCTCCGGCAAGGTGTGCTCAACCCTTTCACAAGACGTTTTGAGGCTTCTTCACAATCTTCCTTGAAGAGCTCTCCAAAACCCTTCTCCTAGCCGTCTAGGAGCCAGCAAACTCCAAGAGTAACAAGCCGGTGATGATCACTTAGCCTTCTTCTAGTGCCACGAGGATGATTTAATGATCTAGATGCAATGCACTAGAAGATCTCAAATGCACACTCTCACAAATTCGAGAATTTGAACCCTAGAGTGTATGAAATGTGCTAAAGCTCTCAAGGATGATGACATGCTCAAATTATGCCAAGAGTTATGAATAGGGCCGTGCATGGGAGTATATATACCCCTCACAATAAATATAGCCGTTACAGGCCGTTGGGTGAAAAAGATCACCTGGCGGTCAGACCGCAGGTACAAGCTTGGTCAGACCGCCGCAATTGCAACGGCATAAAACAGGCGCAATAAATGCTCAACTACCCTTGTCAGGCACACACACGGTCAGACCGGAGCCTATTTCGGTCAGACCGTGAAGCTATCCAGAGACGACCTAGTTTCTGGACACCTTATACGGTCAGGCCGAAAAATACGGGCAGACCGGCCATACGGTCAGACCGTAGTACAAAAACACGGTCAGACTGATTCACGGTCAGACCGGTCTAATAAAACGGTCAGACCGTAATAGCTCAAAACAACAGAAAAATAGTTCATGAAGTTCCAGGAGACTGACTTAGCTTTAAACTACGGACAGACCGACCTTATAAAGGTATATACTATACTAAGACATAACGTCGGTCAGTCCGAGAATTCTAATCGGTCAGTCCGTGAATTCGGTTAGACCGGTCCAACATACGGTCAAACCGACTGAGACATTGCTGAGCAGAAGTGAGCTGAAACAAGCATATTCAAAGTTTATGACCTTCTAGTATGCAATGCAAGTTGATTTTATGATTTGTTGCACATAGATGAAGTATTTTGTGATACACCACATGCTCCTCTTAATAGTACGGCAACTATCCTAAAATCCGGTCAAAATTCTTCTCTAATCACCTTAGACCGGTAAAAATGGAAAAGACTCTATTTCATACCTTTGCCCTTTTAATCAATGCTCTTTCTTCATCATGAGACTCTTTCTTCGCCTTTCATTAACCTGTCTTTTAAGTATCTTCTTGACACAACTAGACAGGTAACGTTAGTATAGCATTTGAAGTTGTCATTAATTATTAAAACATTCTATAGGGGCCTAGAAGCTACAATCTCCCCCTTTTTGGTAATTGATGACAACATAAAGAGTAGATGCAGGAGTTTTTAAGCATAAAGGGAATTTTAAAATAAGCATCGAAGAATAAGACACTCCCCCTAAATGTATGAATAAGAGAATTTTAGAGGAGTTCAAGCATGTGTATCAGATGCTATCTCAAATCATCCATTATATGATCATGAAGTATCACAAATAAGATATTCAACAATCAATTCTACAACATGATATTATCAACACAAGGTCATATGAAAATAACATAAGCATATCTCATATATCATGAAGTAACAATCTCATACAAGAGTCAGAATGACATCCACATAGATCATAAAAGAGATATTCAACTAAACAAGTTAAATCCACATAGATCACAAAAGAGATATTCAACTAAACAAGTTAAATAACACTTTACACCAAAAGTTTTCATCAAGAATTTTCATTTAAGTTTCATATCTCTCCTACTCTTCTACTCTCTTCTCTCTCTCCCCCTTTGGCATCAATTGCCATAAAAGCTAAGGATCAGCTGGAGCATCATCATCGGGAGGATGGTGAGGAGGAGTCTGAGGGAAACGGGTGTAGAAGTGAGCAGAGAAGGCGTCGAAGCGCTGCTCGAACTGATCCTGGCGCGACGAGAAAGTCTGGAACTGATCATGCAATGCCGCCAAGTCCGAGCGAGCGAGCTCAAGCCCCTGGAGAAGAGTAGGAAACTGATCCATCATCGGCTGATGGAACTGCTGCTGGAACTGTGTGAACCAGGCGGGGGCTTGGCTAGACTGAGCTGCCTGCTGAGCCTGAGGTGGAGGAGGAGGAGGCATAGGCTGAGCCTGCTGCTGATGCTGTGCTCCGTGGCCTCGAGCCAAGACGCGCGGGTTGACACTAAACGGCTTATAGCCGAGATGTCTGATATCACAAGAACCACGAGGGAACTTCGTCTTCTGGAGCAGCAAGGACATGATAAAAGGAGCATAGTAGAGATTCGGCAGAGTGGTCGCCGAGACATCCTCAATTGTTTTCAATATAAAAGAGACAATGTTGATCCGATGACTCTTGAGGATGTGGTCGATGAAGTTCCAGTAGTAATCCTGGACCGCCTCTCGATTTCCACTCTTTGGATGGATCGTGGCTCGTACGATCTTGTTGACGACAGCAGGGAGGACTTTGAGACCTGTAACAGTGCCAGGTACAATCCGCTGTCCACCTCCCGGCTGCTCATAGAACTGGAGCCAGTCGTCCTCATGGAGGTAATCCTCATCCTCCATATCGATCCCCTCCTTCATCTCCTCATAGTTTAGCTTGTTTGCCGCAGCAAACTCCTCAAAGGTGGCCTCATAACGCCTGGAACCTGTCATCCATATGATCTGCTGGTCCGCCCATCTGATCTCAACTGTGGCATAGAACTGTCTGATGGCAGTGGCGTTCCATGGGCACTTGTGCTCCACAAAGTCATACAGCCCTATATCTTTAAAGATCTGCACCAAGGGAGCCATGATGGGCTGATTCACAACATAAGCCCATTCGATCCATTTGTGTTCGAAGATATTCTTGTGGATCAAATGACCGTAGAAGGCATCCTGCTGTGTCATCGTGTGGAAATGAGGAGTAGAGGCATCATTCTCGTGATTGTAGGCATAGATAGTCCTAGCCTTTGTATAGTCGCTTGAAGTCCAATTCCTCTTTGGGCCTTGATTAGCGTGGACGTTTATTTCATCGTCCTCACTCTCGATGTCCATGCCCCTGTGAGAAGATCCACCATGATGAGACGACTGTTCTGTCTCTGAATCACCGGCCGAGGGCACCCAATCGTCATCGTGACTGTCGCTGCTACTCGAGGGTAGAGCCCTTTTTGGCCGCTTAGCCAATTTCTTCTTGTTTGTCCGGATGGAGGCAATGCATTGAGTACCTCGACCACTATAAGATTTGGAAGATATGCATCAGGTAAGATACAGGAAACAGGAAAGCATGACAAGAATAGAGATGACAACAGAACTGCACATCCTAGCTCTGCTGTTGCAGTCGGTCAGACCGAAACAGGGGCGGTCAGACCGGCGCAATCGAAGAGTTAGGGTTTGACATGATTCCTGAGTTTTACTTGATTTTAGGGTGCAATGTAGACAGATATATGCTTGAGAATACTCATTGCATCAACTGGATGAATCAATTTCAAGAAAAGAAACAGATTTGGACCAGATTCATTACAATTTGCCCTAAACCTCAAGATGAATAGTAAGAGAAATTGAAAACGAAGAAGAATCTGAGCAATACCTAGAAGACATGATTTGGTGATGATCTTGAACCACGGTATGTCTGAGCTTGATGAGGGTTTGACCGGAGAGGAAGAATCCAAAGATCTCAGGCGCACGTGAAAGAGACAGGTGTGGGAAGAAAGTGAAAAAGGACAAGAGATTCGGGTTAAAAAGGTCTCTGGTCAAGAAATTTCGGTCAGACCGTAGACAAGATACCGGTCAGACCGCTGGAAGCAGAAATTTAAGATGCTCTCTGGAGATGAATTCAGTCAGACCGCTGGAAGGACTAAAATTCTTGGAGGATTTTGAATGATTTGAAGCTCAAGAGATTTGGATAGGGAGATATATAAATATAAGATAATTATAAGTAAGATATAGGCAATATCACCAAAGGGGAAGTATTTATTTCACAACTTAACATATTTTTGGTTCATTTTACTCAATTGCCGATAAAGGAGCCTAAAAAGTTCTAAACGAGGAAGAACAAGCAATCAAGTGAAACTTTAAGCACAATCAATATGAATTCAACATTTCAAGCCACATTTGATATATCAATGACGTTAAGCTCATTTCGAAGTTTGCAAAAATGACTTTCATCTATGGGCTTAGTGAATATATCCGCTAATTGATCTTCGGTTCTCACATTATCCACCACCACATCACCTTTGCTAACATGATCTCTAAGGAAGTGGTGTCGAATATCTATATTCTTGGTCCGAGAGTGTTGAACTGTATTTGTGGCTATTTTCACCGCACACTCATTATCACACAAAAGAGGCACTTTTTCAAATTTTATTCCATAATCCAACAATGTTTGCCTCATCCAAAGCAATTGTGCACAACAACTACCCGCGGAAACATATTCCGCTTCGGCGGTTGATAAAGCTACAGAGTTTTGTTTCTTAGAGGACCAAGATACTAGAGATCTTCCTAACAGTTGACAACTGCCAGAGGTGCTTTTTCTATCCACTTTACATCCCGCATAATCGGAATCAGAATATCCAATTAATTCGAATTTTGCACCTTTAGGATACCACAACCCTATGCTAGATGAATATTTTAGATACCTCAAAATGCGCTTAACGGCCATTAAATGACTTTCTTTAGGAGAGGCTTGAAATCTTGCACACATACAAACACTAAACATAATATCGGGCCTAGAAACAGTAAGATACAATAGACTACCAATCATAGATCTATAAAGCTTTGAGTCTACCGGTTTACCTCCTTCATCAGAGACAAGGTGACCGTTTGTAGCCATTGGTGTCTTGATTGGCTTTGCTTCTTCAAGTCCGAACTTCTTGAGTAGGTCCTTCACATACTTGCTTTGACTGATGCAGGTTCCTTCCTTGAGTTGTTTGACTTGTAGTCCGAGAAAGAAACTTAGTTCACCTATCAAAGACATCTCAAATTCCCTGGACATCATATTACCAAATTCCTCGCAAAAATCTTGGTTAGTAGATCCAAATATGATGTCATCAACATAAATTTGACATACAAAGAAATCATTCCCAATTTTCTTAGTAAATAAGGTGGTATCAACTTTCCCAATTTTAAAGCCTTTTGAAATTAAAAAGTCTCTAAGTCTTTCATACCAAGCACGAGGTGCTTGTTTAAGACCATAAAGATCCTTGGAGAGTTTATACATATGATTCGGCTTTGTAGGATCTTCAAATCTGGGAGGTTGTTTAACAAATACTAATTCATTAATTTTTCTATTTAAAAATGCACTTTTGACATCCATTTGATAAAGTCTAATATTAAGAGATGAAGCAAAAGCAAGCAAGATTCTAATAGCCTCAAGTCTAGCTACGGGAGCAAAGGTTTCACCGAAGTCCAAACCTTCAACTTGAGTGTATCCTTGAGCCACCAATCTTGCCTTGTTTCTTACTACCACTCCGTTTGCATCTTGTTTATTCTTGAAAATCCATTTGGTTCCAATGACATTATGCTCATCCGGATTTGGTTCTTCTACTAATTCCCAAACATTGTTGCGGGTGAAGTTGTTTAATTCTTCGTGCATAGCATTCACCCAATCCGGATCTTTTAATGCTTCATCTACAAGTGTGGGCTCAAAAGAGGAGACAAAAGAGTAATTTTCACAAAATGAAGCAAGACGAGAATGAGTTTGGACACCCTCACGCAAGTCACCAACAATTTGATCGACGGGGTGATCCTTGGAAATTGAGTGATGAATTCTTGGATGGTCAACCGGGATTTGTGAAGTAGAGGTAGAAGGTACTTCCGGTTGTTGTTGAGAGGAGTCTTCCACATTGACCACTTCAACTATTTGATCTTCGTGTTGAGGAGTTGATGAAGAGGGGATAGCTTGAGTGGAAGGATCTTCATCTTGATCACTATCTTCTTTCGGCTTGATATCCCCAATGGTCATGTTCTTCATTGCCACTCTCAACCCTTCATTACCTACATCATCCAAATTGTCTTGCTCCTCTTGAGAGCCGTTAGTCTCATCAAATTCAACATCATGTGTCTCCTCAACCAAACCGGAGTTTTGGTTGTAGAAACAATATGCTTTGCTATTTGATGAGTATCCTAATAGAAATCCTACATCACATTTACTTTGAAATTTAGATAAGCGTGTACCTTTCCGCAAGATATAGCACTTACATCCAAACACACGGAAGTAGGAAATGTTTGGCTTCCTTCCAATGAGAAGCTCATAAGGAGTTTTCTTTAGTAGTCGATGACAATAAAGACGATTTGATGCATGGCACGCGGTGTTGATTGCTTCGGCCCAAAAGGTGTCCGAAACATTGTACTCTGAAAGCATAGACCTTGCCATGTCTATCAATGTCCGGTTCTTTCGTTCGACTACTCCATTTTGCTCCGGTGTATACTTGGCCGAAAACTCATGTTTGATACCTTTATCATCACACCAATTTTCAACCTTGGTATTCTTGAATTCGGAGCCATTGTCACTTCTCACTTTCTTGATCTTGAAGCTAAATTCATTTTCGGCCCTTTGAGCAAAGCTTTTGAAAGTGTTAAACACAATTGACTTATCATGTAAAAAGAATATCCATGTATATCTAGAAAAATCATCTACAACGACAAGACAATAACTATTGCCACCAATGCTCACAAAAGTAGCTGGTCCAAATAAATCCATATGCAATAATTCAAGTGGACTAGAAGTTGACATGGTGCTTTTAGTTGGATGTGAGTTTGCAACTTGTTTTCCGGCTTGACAAGCACTACATAATTTATCTTTTTCAAACTTTACATTTTTTAATCCAACAACTAAATCATGTTTAACTAGTCTATTTAATTGTTTCATTCCAACATGCCCAAGCCTTCTATGCCATAGCCAACCTTTAGAAGATTTAGTAAACAAGCATGTACCAAGATTAGCATCATTTAAATTGAAATCAACTAAATAGAGGTTGCCATGTCTAAAACCTTTGAAAATCAACCTATTATCATCAATACTAGTGATAATCACCTCTTTTGGATAAAATGCACATATAAATCCAAGATCACAAAGTTGAGCTACGGATAAGAGGTTGAAATTTAGAGATTCAACAAGCAATACATTAGATATGGAGAGGTCGTTTGAGATGTCAATTTTACCTAAACCTTTTACCTTTCCTTTGCTATTGTCTCCAAACGCGATCTTGTCATATTCCGCACCTTCGTTATCTAGAGAGGAGAACATGTTGTGATTACCGGTCATATGTTGAGTGCATCCACTATCGAGCACCCAATGTTGTCCTCCGGCCTTGTAATTTACCTACAAAACAAGGTTAGGTCCTTTTAGGTACCCAAATCTTTTTGGGTCCTTGGAGGTTAGTTACCAAGGATTTTGGGACCCAAATGGCTTTCTTTTTGGCACCAATGATTGGGGTTCCAACAAATTTGGCTTTAATATCACCATTGTTCATTTTCTTTAAAACATAGCAAGAATTGAATACAAGAGATGAATTAATTTTGCTAGCATGGCAATTCTTTTGAATGTGACCTAAACTTTTACATTTGTTGCAATGTCCCTTTTCTTTTACAAAAACGGTTTTAGATGGGACAAAAGCATGTTTTCTCCTTTTAGGAATGTAGCCTAGTCCTTCTTTTCTTAAGGAAAACCTTTGACTATCTAGAAGATGTCTTAATTTTGATTCTCCTACATAGCATTTAGCTAGGTCATTGATTAGTTTTTCAATTTTGTCCTTAAGTTCATTGTTTTCAAGACTAAGCACATTATCATCAATTTTAGGTCTAGATGGGAATTCAATTAGATCTTCACAAGAAGTAGATATGCTAGAAGTAGACATCATGGGCAAGTCATTCAAAATATTGCAAGTGATGCCTATTTCATTACCCGTTTTGTTGGCTTTATGAGTAAGTAGTGAGTCATGAGCTTCCTTAAGCATCTCATGAGTTTCCTTGAGACTCTCATGAGATGTGTTTAGCTCCTCATAGGAATTTTGAAGAGTTTTGTATCTCTTCCTCAATTCCTTGAATTTTTCTTTCTCTTTACTCATATAGTCATCAAAACCGGTGATCATCTCAACTAGGTCATCATAAGTGTATTCATCTTCGTCACATGATACCTTCGATTCTCCTTTAGCCATGAGGCAATGAGGAGTGGAGAATAGAGATGGAGCTTCCTTGATAGCTACCCCGGCGAGTCCTTTGGGTGATGCTTCATCTTCATCATCGGAATCGGAACTTGAAGCATCCGAATCCCATTCAATGAAGCAAGCTTGTCCATCCTTCTTCTTCTTATAATATTTCTTGAAAACCTTCTTCTTGCATTCTCCTTCTTTTTCGTACTTCTTCTTCTTCATTGATTTTTCTTCTTCCTTATTTTTGCATTGTGTGGAGATGTGACCCTTTTCACCGCAATCAAAGCATCTTCTCTCTTCAAATGGGTTCCTCTTGGATGATTGTCCTTTCTTGAAGGACTTTCCTTGATATCTCTTCTTCATGAACCGCTTGAACCTTCTCACAAAGAGAGCCATTTCCTCATCGGTGTCTCTCTCATCGCTTTCTTCTTAATTGTCTTCCCTTTTGGAAGCTTGAGCTTTTAGTGCTATGTTCTTCTTCTTGGAGTCGGAAGCCTCATCTTTCACTTATTCTTGAGATTTCTTGAATATGTCATGAGTGAGAATCTCACTTAAGACTTCCAACGGAGTCACACTCTTCAAGTTTGAACGCACAAGTAAGGTTACAATTGTGTCATATTTTGAAGGTAAAGCTCTAAGAAACTTATGACAAAATTCCACATTTGTGACATCCATACCAAGCCCTTTTAACTCATTTACAATGTTATTTAAACGGTTAAACATCTCCGATACATCTTCATTGGGCAACATAGCAAACTTTTCAAATTGGCCCTTATGGATAAATAATTTAGCATCCTTGACCATCGAGGTTCCTTCATGAATATCCATAAGATTTCTCCAAATATCATGGGCCGTTTCAAGTTTACAAATTCTATAAAATTCACCTAGATTTAGAGCACTATAAAGAACATTCATGGCTTGAGCATTTGCTAAGGCATTATATCTATCTAAGTTGGTCATGTCATCATCATCAAGAATTGCAAAACTCTCATCCACCACTTTCCAAATCTTTCCACCCATGGCTTTAAGATAAACCATCATTCTAGTTTTCCAATAAGTATAGTTAGATCCATCAAAGAGTGGTGGTTTGTCAATATTGATCCGACCCTCACTAGCCATCTTTATCCTACTCCGGGATGGTTAAATCCACTAAAAAGGAGTCCTTGCTCTGATACGAATTGAAAGGGATCTAGGATATCGACTAGAGGGGGGTGAATAGGCGATTTTAACAATTTAGCAATTAATCAAATAATTTATAGATAATGAGAGCAAATAAATAACACAATATGAACAAAGCACAATTCCAACACAAGGATATATCCCGTGGTCTCGGTGATTTGCCGATCACTCCTAATCCACGTTGAGGCAAACTCAAATCTCTAACCGCTCCTCTATCTAGTCAACCTTCTCTCGAGAAGTGACCTATATCTTGAGCCGGATTAGTGTGATGAGTTATCCAAACCTCGTTTTCACTAAGGATGCACTTTACCGCTCCGGCAAGGTGTGCTCAACCCTTTCACAAGACGTTTTGAGGCTTCTTCACAATCTTCCTTGAAGAGCTCTCCACAACCCTTCTCCTAGCCGTCTAGGAGCCGGCAAACTCCAAGAGTAACAAGCCGATGATGATCACTTAGCCTTTTTCTAGTGCCACGAGGATGATTTAATGATCTAGATGCAATGCACTAGAAGATCTCAAATGCACACTCTCACAAATTCGAGAATTTGAACCCTAGAGTGTATGAAATGTGCTAAAGCTCTCAAGGATGATGACAATGCTCAAATTATGCTAAGAGTTATGAACAGGGCCGTGCATGGGAGTATATATACCCCTCACAATAAATATAGCCGTTACAGGCCGTTGGGTGAAAAATATCACCTGGCGGTCAGACCGTAGGTATAAGCTCGGTCAGACCGCCGCAATTGCAACGGCATAAAACAGGCGCAATAAATGCTCAACTGCCCTTGTCAGGCACACACACGGTCAGACCGGAGCCTATTTCGGTCAGACCTTGAAGCTGTCCAGAGACGACCTAGTTTCTAGACACCTTATACGGTCAGGCCGAAAAATACGGACAGACCGGCCATACGGTCAGACCGATTTCACGGTCAGACCGTAATAGCTCAAAACAACAGAAAGATAGTTCATGAAGTTCCAGGAGACTGACTTAGGTTTAAACTACGGACAGACCGACCTTATAAAGGTATATACTATACTAAGACATAACGTCGGTCAGTCCGAGAATTCTAATCGGTCAGTCCGTGAATTCGGTCAGACCGGTCCAACATACGGTCAGACCGACTGAGACATTGCTGAGCAGAAGTGAGCTGAAACAAGTATATTCAAAGTATATGACCTTCTAGTATGCAATGCAAGTTGATTTTATGATTTGTGGCACATAGATGAAGTATTTTGTGATACACCACATGCTCCTCTTAATAGTACGGCAACTATCCTAAAATCCGGTCAAAATTCTTCTCTAATCACCTTAGACCGGTAAAAATGGAAAAGACTCTATTTCATACCTTTGCCCTTTTAATCAATGCTCTTTCTTCATCATGAGACTCTTTCTTCGCCTTTCATTAACCTTTTTTTAAGTATCTTCTTGACACAACTAGGCAGGTAACGTTAGTATAGCATTTGAAGTTGTCATTAATTATTAAAACATTCTATAGGGGCCTAGAAGCTACACCATCTCCGTCCGATAGTTGTCCGGGGCACCGAAGGTCATGGGGAGGTCGACCTTCCCCACTAGGTAGATGGTCTTCCCCGGGACAAAGCCCTGCAAGGGCCCGGCTGCAAGCTGCAGCAGCTTTTCGTCGACCTGCATTTCCCTGAATGCCTTTAGGTACAGGATGTCAGCGGAGCTTCCGCCTTCGACGAGGATACGCGCTAGTTGGCAGTTGTAGGCGGTGGCAGAGACGATGAGCGCGTCGTCATGGGGGAAGAGAACCCCTCGCACGTGTTCCGCTGTGAAGGTGAGGGGGACATCCGACCACTTTGGTGGCCGAGACGTGTGTAGCACCCCCACAACCTTTACCTCCCGCGTGTACTCCTTGCGCTGGCGCTTGGAGTCTCGCCCTGAGGCAGATTGTCACACCCCTGTTTTTCCAAATCTTTCCCCAGTCTGAATCAGTATCTCAGAACCTTGATCCCAGTTCTGCCTGTACCCTAATTGCAGAAGTTGATGACAAAACTTCATCATCTTGCCCCTTTTCGCAAATCAGCCCAAAAGTATCGCGGTTTAGTCCTTTTTAGATTTTTCTAAGAACCCTAAAAAGGCTAAAATCCGCATCTCATCTCCAAACTTCAATCTGATTTGAGGAGTATCTCCTATTCACTATTCTAATCAAGTTCCCCTTCTGCAAGAATTCCAGAATCTCATTCGAAACCTCAGTTTCGAGCCTCGCCATTTTTGAAACCCTAATTACCCTATTTTTAGTTTGTGCCAAAATCGTCAAATCTTACAAGATCTTACCCTTTTTCTTTCGAGATGAGTCCAGGTGATTTAGTAGCACTCATCCGTGAAATCAGAACTCAGATGAGCCCTCTAAATCTCCAGATTTGCAAACAGGTCCAAATTCCCGAACAAAATCATTACAAATCAGTCCTTGGCCTCCTTTTCGACCACGACCAGGGCTGAGCTCTTTGCGACCACGACCAGGCCCAGTGCCGTTCTCTACCGCTGTCCAGTCGCCTCGCTGCTGCAACACACCGAGTTGTCGGCCCAATTGCCTCGCTCCCATGCCTATATAAGCCCCTGTGGCCGTTGTGTCTTCACCCAGTGCCATAATCAACTAAGTCCCCTACGCCACCACACTCACCTACTACCCCAGCCAGCTACCTAGGGAGCTCTCGTCACCAGCTCAGGCCATTGCCCCATTCTCCAATCAGATCACACCAGTGAGTTCCCCTAATCCTCCCCTCTATGTCCTAGCACCTGATTGTACCCCGGCGAAGCCTGACGCTGGTTATCGCCGTGAAGACCAAAAAACCCTAATCCTCATTTACCATCTAACCTAGCTCGAATTAGCCTTCATGCTAGTAGAGTAAAATGATCAATGCATCACCCTCGGCCACCACAAGCAAGGAATTGAGTTCAATCGCCTTGTAAACAAAACCCCCAAATCCAGAGCCTTCTTCTTTGGCGCTGGCCATCGGATTTTGTTCCCGGTTGTTCCAGCCAACACCACCTTGTCCCTCAGGCGTGTCTCGACCTCCTGAGCACTTTTGTCTTCTAGTTTGACACCTAGTTCGGCCTAGATCATAAGATAAAGCCATGTCCTAATCTTTGTCCAACTGTTATCACATGTGCTGCGGCCGCCGTGTTCCTCGCTGGAGTTCTCCACCGTCCGGCCATCCCTTGCCTTGAAACCACCTGCATTGTGTTCCTGGCACCCGCGCCTACCTCCTAGACAAAGTTAGCACAGCAAATGAGGCCCAGATTTGCATTTGCTGCTAAACCCTAGATTTTGGCAATGTCTGCACTATGTCAGTGCATGTCTGCCACTGGCATTAGCCTTGTTTAACCCCTTCTGGTTGAGAAATTGAAATGCCACTTTGTCCACTAAGTTCCTGGAGCCATTCTCTACAACTTTCTCTACTGTCACATCTCCAGAAAACCTACCAAAGACAAACTTGCTCTAATGTCGACCCTTCGGCGTTCGATCTTTTCAACCCATCTATTTGAGCAACACTGAGTGACCTTGTCCAGATCATTTCCCCTGCATGCATAATGTATTTTACGTATTATTTCCTATAGAAACTATCTTCTGTATGCTTATATAGTGTATGTGTGTATTGTTTGTGTCCGCCGCAGAACCAGAGGTTGAAGGAGCGGAAGAAATCTTTGAAGAGTCGTCTGAGCAACTAGACCCCTCATTGCAAGCCAAGTCTCAACCCCCTTGATCATATCTCGCCTAATATTTTGAAATGAAGTATGCTGGTTGTTTTCAAGTATATGCATGCTTTATATTCAAATGAGAGTTATGCTTGAATAATGTGGATAGTTATGACCTAAATGATTGTGAAGCCCCTTATGATTGAACATCCATACACCCTTGTCACCCTAGGATATGTGCTTAGGATCGTGCTTATGCTTAATTACATGTGTTAAATGTCAAATGGTCAATTATATAAGAAACATGTTGAAAACCCCTTTTTATGAATGAAACATGAAATAGGAATTGGTAGTGAGGATGGTTTGAATGGTTGGGTGCTGTGTGCGCCATGGGTATGTGGATGTCTCCTCACTATTGATTCATAAGGACGAGAACATTGTGCTGTGTCTCTAAACAAATTGAAAACGTACCAACCACTTGCCTGGAATGGAACATGCGCAACATAGTAGCTATCTTGGTGTTAACAGTCCCCTACATGGTTTGTCGCTCCGGTTTCTCGCGTGGAAACTAGTGGGCCACAGAGGGCCATGAGTTATGTGAGATCAGAAAAATAATGAGAGGTTGGATGGAAGGAAGACGCCCTACGCCTAGATTAAGTCGTGCGTGGCTGTAATCGAGAGGCTATGTGTCATGCGGGAACATAGGCCAAGGCTAGGAAGTATGGCAATGGGGAGGACCCACAACGGTACTTGAGACTTGATTGTCTATTTACCAGGCGGGGACACTATTAACACTAGACTACAAAATCGTTGTGTGATCTCAACCTTGTCACGTGTATAAGTCACATGAAGCTGATCCAACTTGAAAGTCGAGTGATCCAGTGGATTTAAAAAGAGGTACACCTTTGGAAAGCATAAAAGAAGTATCAGATACTCTATACTCCCAGGTTCAGGAGTCTATTCGTAGTGGATGTTATCCATGGGTTTCAGCACAAGTAATGTTTGAAATGTTTTCATAACATGGGTTAATAAAGGTAGTGACTCATGGGAGACCACTACACACAACATTTTCTGAAAATCAAAGATACTTTCCACAACCCGGTTTGAAAATCTATACTATCCTCAAGTATGAGGCAAAACGAGATCCCCACCTGTTGAACCCCCCTCATCTTGATATAACTGCATTAGTTCCTAAAATGAGATTTGCTGAGCATTGTGTGAAAACATGCTCACCCTTGCAATTACATTCAACGACAGAAGAGGGATTTGAGGATCCTGATTCCCTCGGTTTTGAGTACCATGCGGAAGAAGGAAGTGCCCTAGATGAACCTCCTCTCTAGAAGGGCTACGCGCCAAGTTGAGCCAGATGTGGATGAAGCCCCTCCAATCCCGCTGCCGATGGAAGTCAAGATTCTTTTTGTTGTTTTTTGTGCTTTTCTTTGTGTTCGGTACTTCGATGCCGACTCTTGCTTCGAGAAACTTGTTATTTTTCTAGCAACTTTAATTAGCGCCATTCATGGCATAATGGTAATGTAATATTGGTCCTTGCGACTGGGTACCTGTTTAATTATGTTTACCTTATTTCTGTCGTTTTGAGCTTACGATTGTGCCTTGCTGAGTGCAACCCGCCTAGGCAGTTGCCACTGGATTCCTCAAATGAGGGTCCCACAGCAGATGGTATCTGAGCATAAGACTCGACTGTAGGTCGTGACCCTTAGATAGAAATTGGCTTCCCTGAAGTAGGAAATCGCTATATTATTTGACTAAAACCTAATTTTGAAAACCTATTTTGTTTTGGAAAAAGGTACTAGGCAACCTATTTGAAAAGTTTTCAAAACATTCTTTCAACTTATAAGCGTCTTGTCTTCTCAGATGGCCTCCAGCAAGAAGCTTATCCATGGAGATGAGCTAGGATCATGGGCATTGATGCTATGGATGATACTACAGTTCCTTGGAGCCTTGGACAGCCAAAGACTGGTTTACTGTGTTCAGCGACAGGAAGTAGATGGCAGACCTTATGAAAAGGATCTAGGATATCGACTAGAGGGGGGGTGAATAGGCGATTTTGGCAATTTAATAACTAATCAAGCAATTACCAACAAATAAGAGAAAATAGCTAAAACAAGATGAATATCAAGCAACTTAACACAATGATATATCCCGTGGTCTCGGTGATTTGCCGATCACCCCTAATCCACGTTGAGGCAAACTCAAATCTATAACTGCTCCTCTATCTAGTCAACTTCCTCTCAAGAAGTGACCTAGATCTCGAGCCAGATTAGTATAATGAGTTATCCAAACCTTGATTCCACTAGTGATGCACTTTACCGCTCCGGCAAGGCGTGCTCAACCCCTTCACAAGTTGTTTTGAGGCTTCTTCACAATCTTCCTTGAAGAGCTCTCCAAAACCTTCCTTCTAGCCGTCTGGGAGCCGGCAAACTCCAAGAGTAACAAGCCGGTGATGATCACTTAATGCTCTTCTAGTGCCACAAGATTGATTTAGTGAACTAAATGCAATGCACTAGAAGATCTCACTTGCACACTCTCTCAAATTCAAGAAATTGAACACTAGAGTGTATGAAATGTGTTTAAGCTCTTAAGAATGAAGTCAATGTTCACACATATGCCAAAAGTGTCAAACCGGACCATGCATGAGAGTATATATACCCCCCTCAATAAATATAGCCGTTACAAGCCGTTGGAGGAAAAAGATCACTTGGAGGTCAGACCGCAGGTATAAGCCCGGTCAGACCGCCGCAATTACAATGGCATTAAACAGGCGCAATAAATGCTCACCTACCAGTGTCAGGCACTCTCACGGTCAGACAGGAGCCAACGGCGGTCAGACCGTGAAACCATCCAGAGACAACATCGTTTCTGGACATGATTTACGGTCAGGCCAAAAACTTCGAACAGACCAGCTACACGGTCAGACCGCAGTACAAAATCTCGGTCAGACCGTTTTAGCGGTCAGACCGGACCAACTTTCGGTCAGACCGACTAGCACAATAAGTTCCAAAAGAATATGATCATGAAGCTCCAGGAGTCTGACTCAAGGTTTAACCAAGGACAGACCGACCCTTTTAGGAAAATAAAACACTTCACCATAACTGTCGTTCAGTCCGAAACAACTCTCGGTCAGACCGTTTCTGCGGTCAGACCGGCTAACACGGTCGGACCGACAGAGACTGAACTTGGCTATTTTGAATGAATAAAAGCATTTTCAAAAGATATGACCTTCTAGTATGCAATGCAAGTTGTTTTTATGACTTGTGGCATACAGATGAACTATTTAGTGATACACCACATGCTCCTCTTAATAGTACGGCAACTATCCTATAATTCGGTCAAAATTCTTCTCTATTCATCTTAGACCGGTAAAAAGAAAAGAGTCCTATTCCGTACCTTTGCCTCTTTGCTCAATATCCTTTCTTCATCATTTAGCTCTTTCTTTGCCTTTGATTTTCCTGTCTTTTGATTTTGTTCTTGACACAACTTAACAGGTATCGTTAGTTCAACATTTGTAATTGTCATTAATTACCAAAACACTCTTTAGGGGCCTAGAAGCTACACCTTACGACTTTCGAGCCTCGGTCATAGTTTATGAGATTCCATAGTTTGGAAGAGGTTCGATGAGGAAAGAAGCCCGCAGAGAAGAAGAGGAAGATGCCATCTTGGATGCTGCCCGTCATGCCGTAGGTACCATTCGGCAGTTGTACGATGACTTCCTCATAGATTCCCCTTTCTCCTTTGTGCCCTACCAAGTTCCCGGATTGTAGCGTCGAGTTGTTCACCCCTCCAGCAATCAGAGAGATGCTATCTTGACCAAAACTAGGGCTGTTGTTCGAGCCTTGGAGTCGGGTTACACTCGATTGTTGCTTGAGCATGAGAGCGCTTGGGATGATCGCCATTATCTTGAGGGAGTACTCGCAAAGACCCGTGCGGACCTCCAATAGAAGGAAAAATGGATTCAAGAACTGATAGAACCAAGCAGAGCACGAGACATTTAAGCCAAAGAATCAGTGAACAAGAGGAATCGTCCCAAGACAAGGATGACTGCCCGCAAGAGTGTGGGAAGGCCTAGGGATTACATTGGCTATTTCACACCCGCGTCGTGCGGTATTGTGATCGATTCTCAAGCACCAGATTGCCCCGTGTATAGCTGTTACGAGTCCAGGGGATGCACGTAGTTCCCCTGGTAGTTTACGCAGAACTCGCGCTTGAGTTGCATGAAGGACTTGATGGAACCGGCCCTCAGGTTGTAAAACCATGAGCGGGCGATTCCGGTGAGGTACAGGGGGAAGATGTTGCACTACACCATCTCGTCCCCCCCAGCCGCCGAGATGGCCGTGGAGTATACCTGCACAAACTCGTAAGGATCGGCCTCATCGTTGTAGTGCTCGATGTGCGGCGGGCGATAGGGCCGCTGCCAGTGCACACACCGGAGGCGGCGGCACAGTGGCTTGTTGGCCCCCTCAACCTCCTAGGGAGAGTCCCAGTCACTGTCCGCTTTAACGGGGGACACATGCTCGTTGTCAGAGTCAGGGAGGGGTCCTAGCGGCCCGCCGACGCGAAGGTAGCGTCTCTTCTCCTTGGGGTTAGTCAAGCTAACCGGACGTGGCGATGGCTTCTTCGACCGGTCGCTTCCCCCGGTCGAGCCGAGAGCGTGGCTCGCAGCGACTGCAAATCGGGGGAGTTTCGATCGATAGCGGGAGCGAGCCTCCCCATATTTCGTGGTACGAATTCGCTCGACCTCCTCCCAGGTGATGCAGGGCTGATCCACCGGGGGAGCCCTTAAGGGCGGCCCCATGGGAGGAGGGAGCTAATGCACGTCGGTCGCCGGCCCAGAGGACACCACTGGCACGCGGCGCTGGCCTGGCGCGGGGCGAGTGTTCAGGGCGGTTACAGGCGCGGATGGGGGCAGAGCCCCCGGAGCAACCGCCGGCTCTAGTGCTGGAGCATCACCAGACATATGGGCGGCTGCGAGCGTGGGGAAGGCTCCCAGCGCGAGGGCAAGTCCCAGCGTGGGGAGGGTTTCTGGCGCGACGGCAGCCATCTACAGAGGTTCCGGGCCCTGTGCCGGATAGCCTCCCGGGAGGAGGAAGGTTCCAGGCATGGGTCGGCCTACCGGCCCAGGACACATCCCCGGCACAAGGAAGGCCCCAGGCATGGGCAAGCCCCCCGGCGGGGGAAACGTTCCCGACGCGGGGAAAGCCGTCGGGTGCCCAGTGAAGAACAGAGTCGGCGCCCCCATAAACGGTTCTGGGAGTAGGTACAAAGGAGCCTCGAGCCGTGCTAAAATGCGCAATAACTCCTCCAGCGTGTGCTGGGTACGGAGTTGGCCCTCGACCAAAGCCCCAAGCAAGGGGTCCTCGGAGACCGGGGCCGCCGGTTAGGGGCGCTAGGCCCCGCAACCGTGGTCGCGATCGCCGGGCTGGGAGCGGGGACACCTCCACCGGAGACTTCGGGAGGAGGAGGTCGCACCTCTCTCCGAGTGTCCCCGGTTGGTAGGGTCGTTACAGCAGCATCTTCTTGCGGAGGCGGTGCCGGGTCACTGGGACTGGCACCACTGGAAAGGGAGAGGGCTTTCGCCCTCGTTCTTGGGGGAGCCATGGCGATTCGTCACGAGTCCCAACTGACGGCGCCAACTGTCGTGGTATTATGAATACCCCGATAGGTTTTACGAAGGTTCCTAGAGAATGAACAGTGATGCAAGCTGACCGTGCGATCAGTCACCTCCCGTCAGGCAAACACAGAGATTGACACAAGGATTTATACAGGTTTAGGCCCCAGTGGGGACCCTAGTCCAGTTGGAACCCCCCGAATGTTAGTCCGCTGGGAAGGTTCTCTCGTGGGGAGAGGTCTCCAAGGGATGCCTATTGCTTTCTTTGTATTGAGTAAGAATGAGTCAATCACCTTTACAAAGAGGGTGTAGAAGGGCATATATAGACCCCAAAAGACGCAAATTACTTGTCGACGATTCAGACTCGTGGTCCCCTATCGATCTTACACAGATTTGTGAGTTGCATGTGAGACCGTTTAGGGTATTCCTCAGGAAAGATAAGATAAACAACCGTGGAATTCCTCAGGTGAGTTTGTATAACCGCACCTCTCTCCTACGCAAGTTTAACACGTGCAATTAGTTGGTAACTGCACATACTAACCTCTTAGCAGTTGTCTTCAAACGTGGGAGAAGTTATCTCGAGAACGTCTTTGATAAAGACTAAAAAAACCATCGAATTAGCCTGGTCGCAAGTAGTCAACGACCTCATGATCGCGCACTGTCTGCGGCCTTCTGACTGCGCATTGTCTGCGGTCTCATGATCGCGCAAGGGCTGCGATCATAAACTAGCACTACATCCATGGGCGACCATAGTGGCTATACATTGGCATATATCGAATCCGAACTTCGACTTGGACTCGACATGTGTTAAACTAACTAGCTCGGGTGATAATCCTCATCAGCTAGCCCCCAAATTTGAAGAAATAAAGAGACTTATTTACTTCAAATTTAATTTTTGCATCGAATTATGAAACCCGATGTTTGAACTTCTTCAATCGGCACTGTTATGTCGGGTGGCGATTTATTTCCCGAGAAAAACTCTTGAGTTTTTCTTGACAGTAATCATGAATTCATTGACCTTTGAAACCAGTAGTGTCCTTTTTTAAAAACCCGAGGCACCCACGCAAACGAACCGTCACCCCTGGTTCTATAAATACAGAGCCTCTCAGTCCTTAAGGATCACAATTTCTTGGTTAAGTTAATTAGGAAATTACTTTCAAATCTTCCTGTCTCTTATCTCCCTCTTTGCTTCCACCTCGATGGCGGACCAAAATCCCAATGAGGTTATTGAAATAGAGAGAGACGAGGAAGAAGAAAAGATAAGGAATGAATTCGATCAGGATCTTCAGAAAGTAAGTCTCGAAACTCTGATACATACTTTTCTCTCATGACTTGAGTACTTCCAAGCAAATGAATTTGGTATCCCCAGGTGCCTGATGAACTACTCCCTCCTAAGAAGTGATTCAGAAGATCAAGGATCCTCCAGTGGAGCTGCAGTGAAGATTAATTCTAGAGGGTGTTGAATCCTGGGCTGCCACATTGCCCCTTGCAACCCCTCTAGTTCCATCTTCATCTCCACCTTTGGAGATCCTCAACAATCCTAGTAACCATCCCACTTCTGGAGGAAGCCTCACACCATCTTTGGATCATTAGCTTTTATTGGATGATCAACTTTCTGAAGGAGATCCTACCCCACTGCGACCAAGTGGTCCTCGGCTTTTGTCAGGTGATCAACTTTCCAGGGGAAGTCCCACATCCTCCCAGCCAACTTCACTGCGAGGATTGGTAATTATCTTCATTATCTCTGTTGGTCGTTTTATCTTGTTAAAACTAACCCATGTGAGTACAGGAGATGAAAACCCTTGGAGTCCCCAGCGATCAGCCTGCTGAAGTCCAGGATCTTTTTGGTGAGAGTGTAGCCTTCAGGCGAACTCTCCAAGAAGAAAAAGAGGCGCTTGAGAAGCGTACTAAGGAAATGTCCTCTACCATTTTGCATTTGGCAGAGTGCTATGAAAGCTCTCGCGAAGAAGCGCGCAGGTTCCGGTCGGAGAGGGATTACGCTCGACAGCAGCGAGAACTCTCCGATACAATAAAGAATAGCTGCACTCCTTTGTTGAGAGATGATGTAGATAGGCTTAGAGCCATTGCCAGTGTAGATCCTACTGATGCCAATACATATCTAGGAGAACTTTGTAAATTACTCTCAAATCAGGTCGACGCTCTGGTCAACTGTATTCCTTATGTATGTAAGGATTGCAAGAAATAAAATATTTCTTTTTCCTCATCCTTTTGCCTTTTTGAATGATTTTGTATGACTGACAATCATCAAAATAATTCTTACTGTGTGAAAGAATGATGACAGAATAAATATGTCTTCAGAACATACACAGAGAATAAGCCTTCTGTCCGAAACCTAATTCAGACTTCGGTCTCAAGTCGCTAAGGTCGTAGTAGAACACTGTGATCACAATACAGCCTTGAGACCATTCTTAGCTCAATACTCAGATCGTAGAAAAACATTACGATCATGTCTGATGTCGCGCCCCAAACAGGGTACCACGACTACTGATGCGCCAACAGATGCCGATCTTCTGGTGAGAGGGTACATTTGGTTGGGTGGAACGTGACCTAGGCGAAGCGGCTACCAATCCAGACAGGCGTGGACGCCGGCAATCGTCAAACCATGATCACAAGTTGTTATCAACCGCACCAAACACAGCTAACCTGACCACGAAGGTCGATTCCTGCGATGCAACCAAAGAAACACAGCAAGAACAAGATAAAAGCAACTAAATTTGCTGGAATTAGATTAAGCTCACACAATTTGGGGTTCCGAGCTCGTTCCTGATGATCTAGCCAGTACAAAAGGGATCGAGGTAGTTTCACACGCGCAATGGATAACAAAACAAAACAAAACCCGAGGAAGAAGAAGGATAGCGGCAGCCATAAGTAGAGCGGCGACCAGATGAGGGGTGCCGGCCATGATGGGACCCACACACACGCAACCCTAGGAATACATGGGCTTTCGGCCCAAAGAAGAGGTGATGCAACACCTGGTAGTTTCTGTCCCGTGGAGTCTTTCAGCGATTCCCATCGTTCCTCGCCAAATCTGGTAGTGGGACCAAAACCATTGGAAAGCTTAGGAGATAAGCTTTCCATGGAGTGGTGGATCGTCAAAAACGAACTTCAGACACAAAAGTTACGGCCCTTTGAAGTTGGGCTGCTCCTGGAGGCCGAACCGGGCTTTTCTGCGACTTGTGCTTCGACGGCAACTTGGGCTTGGAGTTGGACCTTCCTTGGGGCGTCGAGGCTTCTGGCATGAGGCTCTAGACTACTGATGAAGGCTTGAAAGGCATGGCTTGTGGATTGAGGCCTCCATGCGTCGAAGAAGTAGTAGGGGAAGGAGCGGCGGTCACAACCGTGTGAGCGATGTCCTCATCATCCTCCCCTTGTTGAATTGGAGTCGTCCTCGACTCCATCTCATGTTCCTCCAAAAGGTTAGTGGCAACAACAGGAGGCAAAGAAATAGATGCTTGCAATGAATCCTTGTTAGTCAATGGATCATGCGAAGGAATTTTTGTAGCTAACAAAACATCACTTTTCAATTTAATCTCAGATCGTTTAACTCCAAGTTCTTTTGGTGGGTTGTGTTCTTGAGCTACACATTGATTTTCAGTTTTATCACACTCCTGTTTCTCTCTTTTGGCTCTATCTTCATCAATTTTCAGCAGCTCTGCAGGGATCATAGGATCCAAAACAATTTTCTTACCCTTGAACATAAAACTATATTGATTGGTCCTACCATGGTGAATGGCATCTCTATCATATAACCATGGCCTACCTAATAACAGTGAACATGCATCCATAGGTACAACATCGCAGTCAATATGATCATGGTAAGAACCAATGGAGAAGTGTACACGCACAGTTTTAGTTACCTTGAGCTTACCACACGAATTTAACCATTCAATCAAGTACGGGTGTGGATGTAAACTCGTGGTCAAGCCAAGCTTCTCGACCATGTCCACACTAGCGAGATTGTTGCAGCTACCTCCATGAACAATGACGTGCACAGCACACTCTTTGACAACAAACCTTGTCTGAAAGAGGTTGTGGCATTGATTCTGTTCAGCACGCACTGGTTGTGCACTAAGGACACGCGTGACAACAAGGGCCGGGTATTTCTCCACCAATGCAGAACTCAAGATCTCTTCTTGTGGTTCAGTGTTACCTGCATTGTTAGTTGCAACAAGGGCATATTCTTCTTCATCAATGTCACTAGCACTAGTGTACTCACCATCCCCTCTCACAAGGAGGGCACACTGACATAGACAATTGCGCGACACATGCCCAAATCCCTTGCAACGATAACATTATGTGTCGCTTGTACGTCTTGTGGAAGCAACAGAAGAAGCGCTCTTCACGGGTGCGGCTGCCTCGATAGCACGCGAAGGAGTAGATGTAGTGGCAGCAAGCAGAGGCACACGACTAGAAGCAGTGGATGGTGCCTTGGAATGCACCACCGGGGTCTGGCCTGAGGAAGAAGAGCCTCCAAAGTGTCCTCTTGTCTTGGGATGGCGTCCATGTACTTCCCTTTCAGCTTTACGGCAAGATGGAACAAATGAGTGATATTAGTGTAATCCTTATAATCAAGAATATCCTGTATCTCACGGTTGAGCCCTCCCAAGAACCTAGCCATCTTAGCAACATTATTTTCTTCTTAAGCCACAACACAACATGCCAGTTTGCAATTCTTGATAATATTCCTCTACAAATTTTTCACCTTGGTTCAAATGTTGCAGCTTATTAAGCAAATCTCAAGCATAATAAGAAGGGACAAATCTAGATCGCATAGCTCGTTTTAGTGCTTCCCAAGTTCTAGGTACATTTGGTTTTTTACAAGTTTCATGCCACCAAATGGATGCAAAATCAGTGAATTCACTAGTAGCAGCACTAACTTTCCTATCCTCAGAGAAATTAAAGCATGAAAATTTTTGATCTACAGATAATTCCCAACTCAGGTAAGCATTAGGATCATATCGACCAGCAAAAGGAGGTATGGAAAACTTGACTTTAGCTAGTGGATCATCATTTACCTCTCTTGGATTTTGATTGGGATTTCTAGCCATACCTTGGCGGTTGTGTTGAAGACGACGATGGGCACAGTCATTGTGGACATTGAAACCATCATTTGCCTCAGTATCAGCAATGTAGGCGTTCTCATACTCTTTGACCTCATTTGCCCAGGAGTGGTGGTTATGCTGAACGGGAACCGCATTGGATGCGACGTTGGCCGCAAGTCCAGCAGCATCAACAGGAGGCACATGTCTTGGGTCAGCAGCGTGTAGTGGCCCCTCAAACTGATCCATTCTGTTGATGAGGTTGGAGATGCTCTGCTCAATGTGCTCCATCCTTTGCTTGCTGTCTTGGGCAAGCTTGGTGAGGTTTACGCCGATGCTGTTCAGCGCATTATGATTGTCCTCCACGTACTTGCTGAATTCTGATCTTAAGATGCACTCGTCATCCCCTTCGTTATTAGATCCTGCCATTGTTAGTAGGAGACAAAGGAAAACACAGAATATATGTGCGTCCTACCAACTACTAGGATGTGGAGTGCTCACACGCTAATGCTTGTACCAAGTTCTTACTCGTTCTTACCAGCCGCAATGAGGAACGATTCAACCGATGGCTTGTTCATGACAAGCCAATTGAGACGTGAGTTCAACGATTGCAAGGCCCTGTTCCTGGCTGGTTAGTAGAAGGTGGAGCTCGGACAGGTATAGATATATATAGCAAAGGACAACAATGTGATGACCGGCCTAAACCTAGACTAGTCACAAGCAACACAGTGATACGTGGGCTAGGAATCTCAAGGATGCAACTATGAAGAACACCCCTTTGCTCACTGAAACTTCCTTTCTCTTTTTCTTGCACCTTCTTTTTTTTTTTGTTCAGCGCGGTTCTTGTTTGATGCGCTTGCCTTTTCACTTATCACTACTACAGAATTCATTATCACAGTCGGGTCAAAACAGTCATCACAGATGGTTCTTACCCGTCAGTGAAATTCGAGTCAGTGATAATCATGTACTATCACAGACGGTTTTGAACCGTCTGTGATCTTTCCCTTCACAGACTGTTATAAGATCAAAACCGTATGTGATACTCATACTACACAGACTGTTATAACATCAGAACCGTCTGCGATACTCATACTACACAGACTGTTATAACATCAGAACCGTCTGTGATACTCATACTACATAGACTGTTATAACATCAAAACCGTCTGTGATACTCATACTAACACAGACTGTTATAACATCAGAACCGTCAGTAATAATAAGAGTATCGCAGACGGTTCTGATGTCAAAACCATCTGGGATTCTGACATTATTACTGACGGTTTTGAGATCAAAACCATCTGGGATTCTCACATTATTACTGACAGTTCTGAGATCAAAACCGTCTGTGATACTCAAATTATCAGAGACGGTTATGACCTCAGATCCGTCTGTGATACTCATACTACCACAGACGGTTATGAACTCAGATCCGCCTGTGATACTCATACTACCACAGACGGTTTTGATCTCAGAACCGTCAGTAATAATATGAGTATCGCAGACGGTTCTGATGTCAAAACCATCTGAGATTCTCACATTATTACTGACGGTTCTGAGATTAAAACCGTCAGTGATACTCAACTTATCAGAGACGGTAATGACCTCAAAGCCGTCTGTGATACTCTAAAAACACAGACGGTTCTGTGATGCACAAACGGTTTTGATCTTACAAACCGTCTGAGATTATAACAGTCACCGATGTCCTCTGTACAAATAGCATTTCATATATACAGTTCATGAATTTCATACATGCATAGTACTCAAATATATACAGTCTCATATATACATGCACACAACTTAGAAACATGTACAATAGCATTTCATATATATAGCACATAACTCAGAAATATGTACAATTGAGATTCAACAAATAAATATAATCGACAATTAAAGTCAGTGTGTTAGATGTACAAATAAATGTAAGGCCGCACTAATACGAACCTTGCGGGTCCCTAAACTTCCCCTTGGTTGATATGACCTCCGCAAGGAAAAACTCAGCGAGCATCCCTCGGACAATACCAATCTCCCGATGGTCAAAGCTTTCTGAAGGGAAGTCGACCCCCTACAGCAAGAGTTGGTATAGAAAAATTAGCTTAATGCAGTTGTAAATTCTTCCAAATCGATACAAAGGGGAGTAGTTGTATACCTCGGGGAAATCTGGGTGGTGAGGGGTGATGATCAGGTCATACATGTGGCGCATCACGTAGAACCCACATGTATTGTCGTCCGGCTGCTGATGGCACTGTCAATTTACAGACCGAGAGTTAACTGGGGACACGTTATAAAGTAAAACAGATGCCAGTTGAAATTTGTACCGAAAATTGTAACCACTGAAACTTATCGGCTCGGCGCTCATGTTGTCGCCCTCCCTCAGCAAAGTAGTTCGTGAAAGCCCTGTAGATAGTCAAAATTGACAGTTTGAGGATAGTCAAAATTGACAATTTGAGGACAGTAAATCTAGATGCATGCAAGACAGGTCCACATGAATATCATCACCTTTCGAATACATCTCGTGCGCCGCAATACGAGTACCCTTTCCTCTGCAATGAATCAAGGTAGAACACCTTGTTCCTTTTCGGAATAAGTAGCAGCAGGATCCAGTGGTAGCTACATGTTACACGTAAAGAATTAAAAATTTAATCTAAGTTTGGGGGTGTGCACATGGAGACACTAATCTACGGGTGAAGTACTGATGAAAGCACTCACCTCTGGTTGTAGGGTACAAGTATGTACTCCTTGTCGACCTGAGCAAGCAACACTCTTTTGATGTAGTCGACAACGAAGTCTGCGTCGGTCCTAAATATCACCTCGGCGACTATCTGGGGGTCCAAGAAACCAACAGGTATGCCCTTAGATTTGGCATAGTTGGTCATGGAGCTGCACGGAAGTAACCAATTAATAAATGACATATATCCGTATATGCACGGATAGTAGGATACTTACAACACCCAAGACCGTAGGATTGACAAGTCAAGCGCATCTTTGTTCAGTAAATTGTGCAGGTCTTTGAAGGTCACCGAGTAGGTCCCAACGTCGTTATGGAACTCTGCCACGGTGTACTTGACCATGATGTGCATCGGACGCTGCGTCCTGGTCTGGTTTGTCCTCCTCATGTACCATGCATGTAGGCTCTGGCATGCTAACCCCATGCTCGAAATTGCGGTATCGGAGGCCATGGGCATCCCCAGAGCGAACGGCATGAGAGCTGGCGCACTCTTCTCGCTCTCCTTCGCCGGGCTCTTCTTTGCTTTTCCCCTACTAGCCAGCTTCTTGAATGGTTGCCTCCTAGTTGGAGTCAGCTTCATCTTCGGAGGGGTCGGTTGGCTAGTAGGCCGTGTGTCGGTCTGTGATGTCTGTGATGTAAGAACCTACATATTAGGGCACTAACTCTGAGGGCTATTATTACAGTATGAATTATGAAACTGGTGGGGGAATTACCTCATCCAGGACGATGTCTTTCTTGGGCCATTGCACGAACGTGTGCACCGCATCCCCGAGAGTGGTAATCTCGTCGTTCGGCGGCTTCTCCAACGGAAAATTCTTGCAAAGGTCAAAGACACTGTCCACCTGGACCGTGCAAAACCCTCACATACAGGGGCACCGTGGATTGTGGCCCCCGCCGTGCATGGTTGCGCCATCCCACGGCCAGCCTCGATCGGGAAGAGACCGGCCAGCACCATAAGCTTGCAGGAGGCGGGTTCCTACAAACAGTGCGCATTAACATATTGAATTTCACCGCTTTTCACTTTCGAATGAATTAACATAGACAAACGGTCATTACCTGCAGAAAGTCCACCGCATACTTTGGAGAGGGCTCCGTCTGCGAAGACCCCAGCGCAGACGCACAGCTACTACGGTGGCCAAGAATGGGGGTCGGTACTTCCACTGCTAGAAGGGGGGTGCCCTGGGTCACCTTTCTTAGCTCTTCATACATGGACCGCATCTCCGACAACTGCTGCAGGAGTGCTTTGTCCCGATCAGTGAACTCCGATCGCATCTCCTCCTTGAGGCGTTCATCGCGGGCTTGGTGGGATCTCTTTCTCCTCTTAGCCGCCTCCTCATCATCAGGGGAACCATGCCTCCAAGGCACAGTGGAACCGAGGCCATGCACGCGGCCTAGATGCTCCTTGTTTCCTAGCGCCGCTGTGAGGATATCCCTGTCCCTCCTTGGGTTGAACTCTCCAGATGCCGCCTGCGCACTCAGCGTCACCTGCAACAGGAGAACTTAGCAATATAACCCATTGCATGCGTGTTACGAGGATAGTACATGATCGGACAATCTTACCAGCCGGTCGATCACTTCCCTGTCCGCAGGGTTATTCACAGAGACGCTTCCGGAGGAGGTCATCGTCGATCTTGCTCGGCACCAATTGAGGGCGCGCACGTCCGTTATGCCCGCATAAGGACTGCCGGCCGAAGACTGGGAAGCCTCCTCGTCCTGCTTCCTCCACAACGCCTTCTTCCCCACATACCCACCACTGCCTAGTCTGTGTGGGTGGGTATTCTTGGCCTAGTTAGCCTGGCCCTTCGCACTAAGCTCCTGGAACTCTGCCATGCCTCGGGAGTCACAAAAGGGAAGTCATCGAAGGGGGTCTTCGACTCCTTCACATAGAGCCTGACAAGGTGGCTCTTGAAGTTCCTCCACACCTTGTTTATTGACATCAGTGTCCTCCGGCGGATGGTGAAGTGGCGATCCTCAGGAATGTGAAACGCCGCCTGCATTTCTTCCCATAGCGCATCCTTGCACTCTGGGGGCACTTGACCCCAGTCGGAGGTGGTGATGGGCACCCGCTCCCATGCCACTTTGCCGCATAGTGAGCGGTACTGACCGACAAGTTTGTCCGGAGCTTCTGGCACACCATTGTCGTCGAACTTGACGTGCTGCTTTTCCCACTTCTCCAGACGCGCGCATGTCATTCGGCCTTGCCCTTTTCTCTTCTGCGGCTGGGTCACGGCGGACGTGGCAACCTCCGGCCCAGGCGTCTCATCGCCAGCTAGGTCACTCTGACTACCCGAGTGGTGCATTTCGTCACCAGACATAGTTCCTAACAAAAGTGAAAGAGAGAAAAGTTTAAGTAAATCTGCAACTAATAATTCTATAACAAAACCCATATACTTATAATTAACCAAGAATGACAGAAACGGTGGGGAGGCGATGGAGGTGATCGCACCGGAAGGCGGGAATGCGATGGAGGTGATCGCGCCTGACGGTGGAAAGGCGATGCAGGTGATCGCGACGGACGGAGAGGAGGAGAAGGTGGGAGGCGATGGAGGTGATCGCGACGGACGGTGCAAGGGCGGAGAGAGCTAGGGCAAACAGTTGCGAAGTCTGAAAATGAGCGGGATAAAGCCCGCCTTGAACTATGTACCACGTGGAGATTATCACAGTCGGTCCAACATTCACAACCGTCTGTGATAATATTATCACAGTCGGTTCTCACATCGGAACCGTCTGTGATAAACAAATCTATACCGCGTGGAGATTATCACAGTCGGTCCAACATTCACAACCGTCTGTGATACTATTATCACAGTCGGTTATCACATAAGAACCGTCTGTGATAATCTCCATAGTGATAATCTCCAGAGAGATTATCACAGACGGTTTTGAGTTAAGAGCCGACTGTGACTGAGATTATCACAGACGGTTTTGACTTGAGAACCGACGGTGCACTTCAGGAAGTCGAATGTGGAGCATGCTCAAGTTAATGTTACATACAAATGGGGACTTTCACCGACAATTTTCACGTACACGGCCATGTTATCCTCAACTTTCCACTTGCCGCGGCCCTGCAAAGACGAGAATTACAGGAGATATAAACTATACCGATGGAAACAGAGAGACAAGAACGTACGGTTGATTACCTTTAAAGTATAACCCTTCCTGGTGATCCATACGCATGTAACTGGTTTCGTCGGTGTCTTCAGTATCGACCTGTACGCCATCTCCAAATGGAGGAATCTCATCAAATTGATTGTATTCCTCCTCGTCTACGATATTTTCAACTCCAACAATCCTTCTCTTGCCATGAAGGACGACGTGCCACTTCTTATTGGCCGGGTCAGTGACATAAATGACCTGAATGGCTTGATTTGCAAGTATGAATGGCTCATCTTTATAAGCAACTCGATCGAGATCCACAGAAGTGAAACCGTAACTGTCAACCTTCACACCCTGTGGGATTTGGACCCATCGGCATCGAAACAGGGGAATCTTGAGCAGTACATAATCGAGCTCCCAAATTTCTTCAATGAACTCGTAGTACGAGTTCAATCCACGTACTACCCTTGTTGGGCCTGTCTTGGTGAACTCCTCATGGAAAGCTTCTATGCTCACTCCACTATTTTGCACAGTGCTCTTTCGATCTTGAGCTTTCGTGTAAAATGTGTACCCATTGATGTCGTATCCCTGCCATATCTGTACAGTAAACGTGGGCCCTTTTGCCAACCATTTAAGGTTCTCACTTGCGGACTCTCCGGTGATTCGCACTTTCATCCACGCATTGAATTGACTGTTATGTTGTCCCGTGATCCAAACCTCGGATCAGCGAGGATTGTCTTGTCGTAGCATCTCTTTGTGCTCGTCGATGTATGGAGACACCTCCGTCATGTGTTGCAAGACCCAAAAATGAGCTTTCGAGTACATATCGAAATCAGGAGTGATGGCTCTCCGTCCAATAGTGCCAACACCATCAAGCCTCCCCTCATGACGAAACACAGGAACTCCTATTGCTTCTACCTCGGCCATGTAATCGACGCAGAACCCAACAACCTCTTCCGCTGCATAACCTTCGACAATGCTACCCTCGGGCCGGGACCGATTCCTCACATAGGCCTTAAGTACACCCATGTACCTCTCGAATGGATACATATAATGTAGGAACACGGGTCCACATATCTTGATTTCTCTGACAAGGTGGATGGTGAGATGGACCATGATATCAAAAAACGATGGAGGAAAATACATCTCAAGCTGACAGAGAGTTCGAACCACCTCGCTTTGCAGAGAATCCAGTCCATCGGGATCAATGACCTTGCAAGAAATTGCATTGAAGAAAAAACACAGCCTTGTGATCGTCTCTCTGACCTTATGCGGCAGAATACTTCGGATGGCAACAGGAAGCATTTGTGTCATCAACACGTGACAATCATGAGACTTCATACCCAGCAATTTCAAATCGCCCATGGACACAAGCTTTTTCATATTTGTGGAGTAACCCGATGGAACTTTAACACCATAGAGACACTTACAGAGTTCTATCCTCTCAGCCTTGCACAAAGTGTAGCATGCAGGGGGGAGGTATATACGGCCTTTGTAGTCCTCTCTCGGTGCTAGCTCGGGCCTGATTCTCATTTCGATCATGTCACGCCGCACATTGATGCCATCCTTTGTCTTCCCTGGAATGTTCAGCGATAGGCCGATTAAACTGTCGCAAACATTCTTCTCTACATGCATGACATCAATGCAATGACGAACCTCTAAATGCTCCCAATACGGTAAGTCCCAAAATATTGATCTCTTCTTCCAAGAGTTCTTCGTGCGGGGTTTCAATTTATGACCCTTTCCAAACACAACGTCTATATGTCCTTCACTCGTGAGTAAACATCTTTCCCGCGCATAGGCTTCGGGGCTGAAACATCTTCCTTGTGGCCGTCAAATTCCCTCTTCCTCTTACGATATGCGTCATTCTTCGGAAGAAACCTACGGTGACTCATGTACACTATTTTCCTGCAATTCAGCCACACGCTCTCAGTCTCATCTTCACAGTGGGGGCAGGCTTTGGCTCCTTTCGTACTACGGCCCGACAAATTTCCAAGGGCAGGGAAATCGTTGATGGTGCAGAATTTCGACTTGCAACCATGGAACAACGGCTTTTCTGAGTCCTCAATCAAGCGCTTGAATTTGCCAAACTCCCTTTCACTGTAATTTCCTTCCACATCACGCAACATATCATCTAAATTGTCATCCTCTGGCATATCCTCGTCGAAGTCGTTGTTCGGATCCAACATGTACTGTTCCTCAACCTATGTGGCACTTGTTTCTACAGTTGGCTCCTCTCCATGGTGGACCCAACACGTGTACCCCTTTTTGAAACCACGTCGGATCAAGTGGGCAACAATTTGAGATGAGTTGGTGAACATCTTAAGATTCTGGCAGTCTACACAAGGACAGTACATATATGGTAAACCCTTCTTCGCCATGTCTTGCTGAGCAACCTTTTCGAAATCAAAAACACCTTTCATGTATTCCTCACCCACTCGGTTGTCATTATACATCTAGTCTCAGACCATCTGCAATTAATCAAATTCATACACATGCTAATTAGTAATACTACTCTATGTACAGTCGACACGCAATAAATTATATAAATCTAGCTAGCTAGTGTTTGATGCGGAGTTTGCGGTATAAATAGTTAACTACTACTTGAACTGCAAGCAATTAGTTGGGGGCGTGGATAACACACATCATAAAGCAAATAAATAGCTACAGTATAGGTCGAAAATGAGTTACAACCAGGATTTGCTACTGTAGCTTCCCCTCCCTCTCACTCTAATTTGGTCAATCAATGGAAATCGATATTGATGATGAAATCAAGTAATGTGTATGCCTTGGGAGCAAGTACCAACGTTGGATCGATCCTCAAATTTTTGTCCCCAAATGCTCCCCCGGCCTTTCGAGATTTCGCTCTTCCTTACCCCAAATCTCTTCAAACTGGACAGTGTATGTCGAGCAAGAGTGTACGACTAGCTCAAAACATCCGCCAAAAGACCTTTTATACCAGGTTCAATACAGACGGTTCTATATAATACCGTCGGTAATATCGGTGCATTTTTGAATAACAGAATATCACTGACGGGTTTCACTTTATTAAACCATCGGTAATATCGGTGCATTTTGTGTAGAACTATCACAAACGGTTATGAGCTCAAAACCGTCAGCTTTACTATCACAGTCGGTTTTTACTTCAAAACCGTCTGTGATTATCACTGTCGGTTTTTACTTCAGAACCGTACGTGATTATTACAGTCGGTTTTTACCTCAGAACCGTCTGTGATAATTATAAAATCAACACTCTGCTCTACTATCATAGACGGGGATAAGGTCCGAACCATCTATAATATCCTGGATTGTTTGCAGTCCAACCGTTCGACTAGTGGTCAGTTGTTCCACTTGTTTTTCATATTTGTTTCTATCTTATTTCAATGTTAATATTTTAAAAAATGAACGTTGAAACTATTTGGTTTTATCTTGTTTTTCATTTTTTTTTGTATATATATGTCTGTGGATTTTCAAAGAACTTTGAGACTATTACAGTCGGTCCTGAAATTAAAATCGTCTGTAATGTTACTATCAGAGACGATTTTGAGTTAAAAACCGTCTTGATTGCAGTAGTATTTTCTTGTTAACATTTTACACAGAACATCATTTGGTGAGTATCAGTTACATAATCAATCGAAAAGCCAGATATATAAGGAAAAGAAATTTCTTATTGCTTACAATCTTTGCATACATAAGGGATACAATTAAGCGACCAATTAATTAGCGTCGACCTGTTCCGAAAGTAATTTACAAAGTTCTCCTTGGGACGTATTGGCATCAGTAGGATCTACACTGGCCGCCCCAGGAGAACTACCAATGGCTCTAAGACTATCTACATCATCTCTCAGCAAAGGAGTGGATTTGGCATCAGTAGGATCATCCAAGAAATTAAAGTTGATGCAACAAAGGTTTTGAAGAGGGGATATTTGAAGGATTGTTGTGGATCTCCAAAGGTGGAGATGAAGCTGCCAAGTGCAGAATGGCAGAAGACATCCCCTCAGAACGCTTCTCCAGCGCCTCTTTTTTTTTGAGAGTTCTGCACAAGGCAGCTTTCTCCTCCTACACATATGCATGGGTTAGTTTTCAAAGACATAACCAGCAGAGAGGATGAAGATGATTGCCTAGCTTCGGAGTGGATTTGGACGCGGAAGTGTGCGCCTTACCCCAAAAAGTTGATCATCCAAGAAAAGCTGATGATACAAAGGTGTTGAAGAGGGGATATTGGAAGGATTGTTGTGGATCTCCAAAGTTGGAGTCGATGCAACTGGAGGGGTTGCAAGGGGCAATGTGGCAGCACAGGCCTCAGCACCCTCTAGAGTCTTCGCTGCAGCTCCACTAGAGGATCTTTCATCATTTCTAAGTCTCTTCTTTGGAGGGAGCATTTCCTTAGGCACCTGTGGATTTTGAAATGCATTTGTTTCGAGGTAATCAAGTCATAAAAGAAAGATCTGCATTAGAGTTTCAGAGAGGACTTACTTTCTGAAGATCCTGATCGAGTTCATTCCTTATCTCTTCCTCATCACTCTCAATTTCAATAACCTCATTGGAATCTCGGCTCGCCATCAAGGTGGGAGTTGAGAAGGGAATAAAGACAGGGATTTAGGAGCCTCGCTATTTATAGAACCAGAAGGTGACGGTTCATATGCGCCGGTGCCTCCAGTTTTAAAAAGCGCACTACTGGTTTTCAAGGTCAATAAATTCATGATAACTTCTCAGGAGATAAACTGCAACACGGCAAAGGAAGTTGAAGAGTCAGATTACATAATTCGATGTAAATTAAATTTGAAGTAAATAATTAAGTCTCTTCATCTGCTTAGTTATTATGTGCGGTTATCAACAATTGCATGTAGATAATTCGAAGCGTGGGCACTGTTGGGACTATCACAGACGGTTGGGATATCGAACCGACTGCTTTAATATTACAGACGGTTCTCATGTCCAAACCGTCTGTAATATGACTATTACAAACGGTTCTGATGTCCAAACCGTCTTTACTATGCCTGGAATATTGAACTGTTCGACTTCTTCAAATATTTGTTCCCTCCCTGGAGTGTTTTGCTTCCAGTCGAACCGCTCCACTTCTCTTTCTCCAAGAACGTGCGGGAAAATTGTAAAATTTACATAAGAACAAATTTTTAGTTAATTTTTTCATCATTAATGAAAAACAATTTCCAAGTCGACGCTTCGTGTTCCCAGGTTAGTGCGCCACGCAAACATCAGAAATGGAAAAGACACAACACACTGTTGAGGATTGAAGTGGAGCGCACTACTTTGTTTTCAAGATCAATACCGTCATGATAAATATTCTCGGGAGATAAACTGGAACACGGCAAAACAGTAGTGCCCACTTAGGAAGTTGAAGCGTCAGATTACATAATTCGATGCAAATTAAATTTGAAGTAAATAAATAAGTCTCTTCATCTGCGCTGTTATTATGTGCGGTTATCAACAATTGCATGTAGAGAATTGCACTGTTGGGACTATCACAAACGGTTGGGAGATCAAAACCGTCTGCTTTAATATTACAGATGGTTCTGATGTCCGAACCGTCTTTAATATGTCTGTTGAATATTGAACTGTTCGACTTCTACAAATACTTGTTCCCTCCCTGGAGTTTTGCTTCCAGTTGAACCACTGAGAATTTGAAAGAAGTTGAGAATTTGAAGCGTCGATCACTGTTCGACTATCACAGTCGGTCCTTACATAAAATCCGTCTGTAATATTACTATCACAGACGGTTTGGAGCTAAAAACCGTCTGTGATATTGAAAGAAGTTGAGAATTCGAGGCGGCGGACACTGTTGGGACTATCACAGTCGGGCCTTACATAAAAACCGTCTGTAATGTGACTATCACAGACGTTTTTTACCTCAGAGCCGTTTATGATATTCAAAGCACGTTGATATATAACTTCTATATTCTTTTTATATTATTTGCATGGGACCTGAGACTTCTATATTGTTTCTATATTATTTGAAGGGCTCCGATGGACTGCCCTCACAAGCCAAAGATCGCGATAGTCGTTCCTTGATCGCACACAATGCACATACCTTTGTATGGTCGAATGTTCGACAAAAGCTAAAGAAAGATAAAGAAAGAGGGAAGATTGCATGCAGTCCAAAGAATGTGCTGAAAAATTGGAAAGTTGACATAAGAACAAAGTTTTCAATAATTTTTTTCATCACTTACAAAAAAAAATAAAAATACAGAATGCTAGGTCAAGGAGTGGTCTTAGCCCTGGCTGCATCTAGAATAAAGTCAGTTTGACTTGCAGCCAGGACGCAGGACTCCTCCAGCGACAAGTTGTCCTTCTTAGGATCAACTACTAGCGCGTCGAGAAGGCCTGCGACCTCCCTCAGCTTCGCGATGGTATCCTTCATAGTCAAACCGCAGCCAGCGATGGTCATATCTGTTTCTTTCTTCTCCTCGCGAAGACGCCTCGTCCTCGCCCTAGCATTGTCAGCATCCGTCTTCATGCGCTGAATGCGCTGGAAGAGATCGTCAAGGTCAAGCCGTAGCCGAGTGTGCTTCTCCGTGAGGAGCTTGTGCTCCTCCTGGAGGACCCTCAGCTCGGCCTTGACTTTGCCAGTGTCTTCCACGGCTCCCCTTCCCTGTGCAAATCAACAGGTCAAGAATGTATTGAACAGGGATTAACAATGCAGGGGTAAGAAAGATTGAGAGTTCTTACCAGGGAGGGCGAGGCTGACAATGCCATCGAGGATGCCATTGGCGCAGAGAAGCTAAGAAGTCAAACAGTCTGAGAACTATAAAAACTTTAAAGTAAATGACAATTTTTCCACTGTCAATTTATAGAACTTCCAAAGCGATACTTCGTGTTCTTCTAGGCGCCGCGCGCGAAGATCGGAGACAGAAATGATCACAATTGAGAATTCGAAGCGCCAGTACTTTTTCAGTCTGTTCAGACCTTAGAACCGTCTGTGATAACTACACTATCACAGCCGCTTCTTAGTTCACAACCGACTGTATAAATCAAAGTTGGTTCTGAGTTTTGAACCGTCTATGATATTCTACTTATCACAAACGGTTCTCAGTTGGGAACTGATTGTATATATCACAGTCGGGTTTTAGGTTAGAATCATCTGTGATAAGTAGACTATTACAGACGGTTCTCCGCTGGGAACCGATTGTATATATCACAGTCGGGTTTTAGGTTAGAACCGTCTGTGATAAGTAGACTATTACAGATGGTTTTGTATTCACAACCGTCTGGTTTACTATCACAGTTGTTTTTGACATCAGAATTGACTGTGATAACTGAACATATTCTCTCGACAGACCTTCGCAGACGGTTTTCCATTGAACAGTTCATACCTGTCTGTGATGTGCCGTCCTGGATGTCTGTTTCTGTGGTAGTGTATATTTTTTCTTTTTTTTCACCTTCATTTGTCTTCTGAAACGCTAACTCAAACAATGGGTATAAGGAACCCACAATTCTGGAAGCAAACAAACTGATTCGGGATGGTGAAAGCGTGATCAACACGGTGGCAGAAACTTCAAAGGGCCGAAACAGCACCTTCCAGGCGGAATTTGGCCTCAAAAAAATTTTCAAAACTGAACTTGTCAGTTGGAAACGGATGTAACTTTTTCTGTAGATGTTCGTACATATAAATTTTGCCCCAATTGAAGTTCGTATGCGGAAGTTACGGCTGTTTTATCGAAGATGTGCAAAATCACCCACGGACAGGGGAGGGTGGAGTGGCTCGGCTATGGAAAGGGGGTGGATTTCTGGGCTCGGTTTACTGTGGAGGCATATGGTTTGACCCGTGGTATGGTTCTGGACATGACGACAAGGGAATAGGATGGCGACTGAGACAAGGAGGCTAGCGGTGCAGGGCATTTGATACAAGGCGGCTAGCGACCTATCTAGGGTTTTCGAAGGCTTAGGGAAAATTTGTGGCTCGGTTATGGGGGTGAAGAGACTTTGGACACGATGATAGGAAGAACCAATCTACTATTTTTGTGGAAAATTTTTGATCAAGACTCAAACCCTAAGTGGCAGTTCCAACATCGGGATGCAAACTCAAGACTACGACTAGAATCTAGACGCGACCAGCAACAAAGACGACGATGGGCGAAAATTCAATAATGCAAAAATAGTAAGAACAATGCAAAGGCTCAAAGGCTCAAAGGGGCTCGAATAACGAATGCAAATTTTTTTGTGGGGCAATTTTTCTTTTGGACACTAGGATGGAAATGATATGAAAACTAGTCTACGATACAAGGATCTCACCAAGAAACCGGAAGCTCTGATACCAAGTGATGCGCCAACGGATGCCAATCTTCTGGTGAGCAGGTACGTTTGGTTGGGTGGAACGTGACCTAGGCGAAGCAGCTACCAATCCAGACAGGCATGGACACCGGCAATTGTCAAACCACAATCACAAGTTGTTATGAACCACGCCAAACACGGCTGACCTGACCACGAAGGTTGATTCCTGCGATGCAACCAAAGAAACACAACAAAAACAAGATAAAAGCAATTAAATTTGCTGGAATTAGATTAAGCTCACACAATTTAGGGTTCCGAGCTCATTCCTGATGATCTAGCCGATACAAAATTAATCGAGGTAGTTTCACACCCGCAGTGGATAACTAAACAAAACAAAACCTGAGGAAGAAGAAGGGTAGCGATGGCCATAAGTAGAGCGGCGGCCAGAGGAGGGGCGCCGGCCATGATGGGACCCACACACACGCAACCCTTGGAATACAAGGGCTTTCGGCCCAAAGAAGAGGTGACGTAACACGTGGTAGTTTCTGTCCCGTGGTGTCCTTAGGCGATTCCTGTTGTTCCTGGCCAAATCTGGCAGTGGGACCAAAACAATTGGAAATCTTAGGAGATAAGCTTTCCGTGGAGTGGTGGATCGTCGAAAACGGACTTCGGACGCGAAAGTTACGGCCATTTGAAGTTGGCTTGCTTCTGGACGACTGAACCGGGCTTTTCTGCGACTTGGGCTTCGACGGCAACTTGGACTTGGAGTTGGACCTTCCTTGGGGCGTCGAGGTTTCTGGCATGAGGCTCTGGACTACTGATGCGACTTGTAGATTGAGGCCTCCATGCGTTGAAGAAGTAGTAGGGGAAGGAGCGGCAGTCGCAACCATGTCAGCGATCTAATCATCAACTACTCATGTGGGGACCCAGCTCGCTGCAGCTGGACCCATACATACATACCATTGACTTCCCAGGATAAGTCAAACGCAGGAGTTCATTGCAGCAGAATAACTTACAAAATTACATAAGCAATATGGCCTGTTGGCCTGATACATCAAAAGGGTAATACAATGCCTTCACGGCACAAATGGTCTAATTAAAACAAAATAACAACTACGCGGCGGAAGCTAGGCAAATCCTCCACAGTAAGAAGTTGACAGCAGAACAACACATCAGGGCTCCGGTGGGATCGGCTCTCCTCCTGGATCTACGAAATCTTCGTGCTCAGGCTCTTGCTCTGATCAAAGATCAATGAAGCAAACAAGAATCACAATCCATTTAAATATATTAATGATCTATATGCAACATGCAAAGGGGAAATACTCTCGGTGAAACTGGAATAGGTAGGTCTGAGAGCTGGATTTGAGTTAAACTCTCAAATCTGTAGAGTCTGGGCTAAAGATGAGTGTTAGAGGCTCTTAGGGTTTCAAGGTTGCAATATAGACATCAAGTCCACGGCTGGTTTGCTCAAAAACGACGAACGTCAATAGATCGACATTCAGTTCAGAGCCCCGACATAGCTTCAAGGAAAGCTAGAGAGCTTATCTCAAGGTGTGGTAGTTGAGTAAAATGTAGAACATAGCTCTACAAGCTTAGGGGACAAAGTGGATTTCAATTTTCACCACCAGAAGTGGTCAAATTGGCCCAATGCTACTAGCTGACATAGACTGACAAGGGCTGACAATGTCAAGAAGTGGCATTGACAAGGTTTCGATAGTTCTCAGTGGCCAAAATTCGTTTTGATTCAAGCATTGGGTGCATAATCCCATGAGGTAGCTATTTGACAAGGTGGTTCTCACAGAAAAGGTCTAGAAGTCAAGGATTTTTCAAAGACACCCCTGGACATAGTGAACTGGATGTCTTTCTACTGTCAAAAACTAGGGTTTAGGTGATTCAATCGATTTAGGGCTTGATTTCTTCGCCAACTATGTCTAGGAGGTAGGCGAAGATGACAGGAACTCATTGGTGGTGGTTTCAGGAGCTAAGATGGCCGGACGGTGATGAATGGCTACGAGGAAGTACGATGGCGACACGGCAAGGTACAGGTTCTGGACAAATCTTTGGCATGGCGATAACTTGTGATTATGTGTAGAACTAGACGTCAAGGTAGAAGAGAAATATGCTTAGGGAATTCAGGCGAAGCTGCTAGACAAGGTGGTGTCGATGGCGGCGGCCGGCGGCGACTGGGTGGCACGCTGGGGCACGACAGCGAGGAGTAGATTGCTCAAATCGGGTTTTGGTGCTGTGCATCGGGAAATCGAGGCTACTGGAGCTAGATGGGGCTAACTAGTATTATCTGGAGCATTGGTCTTGACTGGTGGTTGGTTAACGGCGAGCGGCAGCGAGCTGAGCCGGAGAAGAAACCACCTCGACGACGACAAGGCTACTGGATGAATCAAACTCCAATCTAAGAGCACGGTTGAGTTCCTGGGTTGGTCCAGATGGTGAGGTGAAGGGGGATTTGGCTGAGGCGGCGCCGATGAAGAGTTCGTCGTCGTGGCCGGAGAAGAAGAGGTGAGATTTGGGCATTTCACACACAGAGCATTGGAGTTCAATTCAAAGTAGTGGAAGCAACAGGGAGACAAGGTAAAGCTGTTGGTGCTGCTAGTTTGGCCGGAGATAAAGTGGCACGGGCCAGCGACGTGGGCTATTTACGGCAGCGCGCGAAAATTGGGGAAGACTCTAATCCAAGCTTCAATTTGAAATCTAACGGCATGGCTTTGCTAAGAGGGGTCTACTGATCATAAATTTCTACTAAAGGGGAGACTAATTCGGGCTAAATCGAGTGGCATTGCCGAAATAGGGAGTTTTAGATTTTACGGCGATCGCCGGTGTTAGAGGTTGCCGGAGTTCAATTGGCTGCTACTACACAGATAAGTGGATGAGGGTTACTTACTGGTAGCTTCAATTTGAAGTTCGGTGCAGCAACTTGAGCTGGCACTGTGCTCCCTCTGGGCTCGCTGGAGAAGAAGACGAAGGCGGCGAAGCTGGGGACTTAGCTGATTTCGGTGGGTGTCTGAAGTTGCAATGAGCAGAGGCAAGCTTAAATAGGCGCAGCGAGCAGTAACGGCTAGAAAAATCTTGAGAATCGGAGCTGCGGAAGTGACCCGTCGGTGGTGACAGTAGCGACGCAAGTGCGCATGGCGGCCTCGCTGGCTTTTTCCCTGCTGGCGTGCGCTGCTCTGGGTGATACGTGGTGAATCGACTGGGGCCTCCAACATGGCTGCGACGTGGCACAAAAGCTCTGATGTAGATGCTGCTGCTACTGGCGATGCCGTGCATGAGGGGAAAAGATCGGCGTGCTGGCGCTGCTGCAGCTGCTCCACAGTGGCCGCTCCGGCGCGGACACGTGTTGGCAAGGTAGTGGTGAAGCTAGCGACGGCGGAGCTCCACCGGTGATGAAGAACGTAGCGGCGCAACGCAGCTGGTCGCGGTCGAAAACGGCATAGCTCCTGGTCGTGGTCGAATAGCCGAGGGACTAAAATGCAATGGTTTTAGTTTGAAATTTGGACCTGATTGTAAATTCTGAGATTTGGAGGGTTTAAGTTGGATCTGATTTCACAGATGTGTATATCTTTTTTTTCACTAACTGATTTAGCAAAGAAATTGGCAAAATTCAGCACATTTGAATAAATACTTTAGGGTATTTATAATCTAAATTTGTCGAATTCGAAATTTTGGGGTTTAGAGTGAGATTTTGATGTTCTGACAGAAGGAGAATTTGTATTGAATAGTATTTGGGAGGTGTTCCCTGAATCAGATTGAGATTTGGAGTTGATTTGTGATTTTTAGCCTTTTCAGGCTTTTGGAAAATCAGAAAAGGACTAATCCGCGATACAATCTAGACTGAATTGCGAAAAGGGTCTAGATGTGGGAATCTGGTTGCCAACTTTTTGGATTAAGGTATTTGCATAACCATGATCATAATCCATGAATAGTCTAGTCTTTATTAGGTCAAGATTTGGTTAAATCTGAATTCTGAATCTCAGGGTATTTAGGGTAATTAGGATAATATAATATTTCCATTTTCGAAAACAGAAAGGATTTGATAATTTTGAGAGTTAGGGATGGAATTGAATCTGGCTTCTGAAGACTTTTATACTCAGGATAGATGGTAGGTCATATGTGGACAATCTGATCTTGATTTGGATCTACATGATAGATTTTGAGATTTTTGGGGATTAGATTTGGGTGATTTGGCTACTACTACCAAGAAACATGCATGCATGATTTTCATGAAAAGGAAGTTTTCACCCCCAAAACCAGGGTGTTACATCTGATATTGTGAAAAACAATTTTCGTCTTTAAGATCGTGATAGTGCTAAAATAATTCCCTTGTACCATAGCCCCCGAATATGAAGTAAGATGATATTTACTAATGGTATAACAAATACATTTTGCTTCAAATTCAGAACAGGGTAAAGATAACAGGTTCCAATAGGCTGACACCCGTTATGGGGAATTAATAAAATAATGCACCTGGCGAAGGGTTGTCTTGGGCATATAAAAGGAAGAGGTAGCTTACTGGAGAAGTTTCACAGCCAAAACCCTTGTTTGCCTTGGACATCCTCACCGCACAAAACCCTCTTTGCATTCCTTGCTTCGATCGCCTCCAAAAAGCTGTTGCCTTTCTTGTGATCTCATCGGCAATGGCGTCCTGGAGCCGATCGATCCATCACGACGAAGAGAGCCTGATAGCACTAGAGAAAGAGGAGATCCTTCCTTCACGACTGCTAATCAACTGGCGACCAGTGGAGAAGGACCAAGAAACCCCAGTCGTCCAAGAGGGCAAGCTGGTGATTTTCGAAGATTTCTTGGCTGCGGGTTTCGATTCCTCGAGAGCAAGTTCTTGCAAGAAGTTCTAGCACACTATAGTTTGGAGTTGGTGAACCTACACCCTAATGCCATATTGATTTTGGCGATCTTCCAACATCTGTGCGAAGCTTTCGTCGGAGTGATGCCCAACGTGGATCTCTTCCGACGTTTCTACTATTTGGCATGGTCAAAGAGCACCAATGCCGTTGGCTGCATATACTTCCGCATAAGGGCGAAGAAAGAGTACCCCTTTCTTCCTCTGCGGGATTCGGTGCATTGGTGACACCATAAGTGGTTCTACTGCACCTCTCCATCAGAAAGTGGACTCTGGTTCGAGAACACCCGACCGGAGAAAGACAATGAAATGGACTTCGCTCCTACCCTAGATCAAGAGTTGAAGAAGCAAGCACAAGCCATTCTTCACTTAGTCCAGCAGGGCTTAACTGCGCGTGACATCGTTCACGACTTCGTGAAGAACAGGATGAGTCCTCTACGCGAGAGGGCACATCCAGCTTGGGAGGTGGAGTCCATGGCAGACAGCACCTTGGATTATAACACCGGTATGTCATCTGGTCCACAAAACATGCCATCTTACTGATGAAAAGGGCGCATCAAGTAATTTTTTTTGTTTGTGGCCTAGTTCTATCTTTGTCCGAGATTGAAAAATGGACAAATAGCCTTATGTGGCCATACAATGCTGCAACAGAAGGAGCTAAGGGGACACCGCGTCCTCAAAGTTTGATCGATGCTGGTGACGATCTAAAACAGGAGCGTCAAAAGATATAACTTCTTTTGGTGAAATCTGTTCGAGATCATGCTGTTAGATTCTTGGACATCAAATCAAATCTTTGAAACGATGCAACTGTTGAAAGGGCGTTCTACCGGGACAAAACATCCTGGTGATGACGCCGGACCTTCTGGGGGGTTAGTGATGAAGAGGGAAAAAAAGGACCCCTTCAAAGATGAAGGAGCCAGCTCCTGACAAATCCAAAAAGATCCCAGGAGGCGCCTCTTCAAAGAGGAAAACCCCAACCGCGAGAAAGACCGCGGTAAGATTTTCTGTGCCCCGTGTGCCCCCAAGTACGAATACAAATCATTTCTTGGTTGTACGGGGTGAGGGGAGTGAGGATGAGGAAGACGAAGTTCCTCTCATCCATCGCAAGAGGAAGGCAACAGACCCTCTGGAGATAAACATTCCAGCGAGGTCCACCTCTCCCCATATCGGTGAAGTTTCATCCCCCGTTATGGGGATGGAAACATTGGCTCAAGGTCCTGTGGCCGCCGAAGATCTTACGGTCACAGAGGAGATGCCCAACCCTGCGAAGCCCCAGGGTTGATAATCCCTCCTCCAATGATAGAGAGGAGGACTGCTGTGGTAAGTACTTCACAGTCTTTATATTTTCCCCTTCCTACATATACCCATCATATTGTGATCGTGCAGGGAGGAGAAGACACTGTCCTATTTAAGAGAAAAAAAACACGGACAAGTGTCGATGAAGCTTCAGCAGGGGCACCCAGTGAGCTTCTCTCTCCCCAGAGCTCATCGCCGAAACCTTGGGCAAGGTTTCGTATAAAGTAAGAATATCATCCCTTGTTAATTATGTATCACTAACAAGAGGCATTCAAAGTAGTGATATACTTAGACATAGGGACTCTGTTCTTAATGCCCCGACGACCTCTACAATCATCGGCACATCAACTGCCATTGAAGTCGCGGGCGAGACAGGTCCCACTCCAATGGCTGAGGAATCCTCTCAGGCAATTGTAGAGGAAATAATAGCGGACATCCAAACTACTGGGGTGGATCAGCAAGATAAATCACCTACTGCCCCTACGACTTAGGAAAAAACGAGCCTTGAGGCTCAGGCTTCGGCTGAACTTGAGAATGGTTCCTTCAATGACTTCATAGAAGTGAGTGAAACTCTATTCTCACTTCTGAACTTGCTTAATTTTAGGAACATCCAAGTTCGGAGAATTATATATTACTGTATTTTAGGATCTAACCCGAGCGGCGACCAAGTACAAGAGTCACCTCCTACTGCATGTTGAGGACGCACAACAGGAGATCAGCTGGCTACAACAGTAAGTGTAACACTCCTTGTTCATATCAACTTGGATTCTCATCTAAATGCATCTTATGGTCTTCCCAGTTGCAGAGAAAACGCCCTTCTAAATAAGAGCATGGCTGATCGGGAGAAACAGGAGGAGGAGGCAGCTACGAGGTGTTCTTCCTTGGAGAAGGGACTTCGCGAGGCGCAGTCAAAGCTTTCCTATAAGTTCAACTCTGACCAGAAGAGACTATTTCATTACACAAACTGCTGTAAAATCGAATACTGCATTCATGTAGCACAAGAGGATCAAATAAGCCTTATTTCCAAAGAGAGAGATGATCTTCGGGCGACCGTCGAGTGTCAAAGTTCAAAAATTGACACAGCCTGCAAAGAGAACGAAGCCCTAAAGGCAATGATGTCATCTTGCAGGAGTGCGCAATCAAGCATCTTCGAAAGGCTAAAGATGGTGGCTACTTTGCTCAAAGCCGATGTGGTTGAATCCCAAAAGGACAACCCTAGCTTCAGTGTGTTAGCTTCCTTGGTCGCGGAACAGGCTGAATCACTTCTCGAGTATCTCCTTGAAGACACAAGACGGCAAAAAAAGGCAATGAAGACCAATGTAAGATCTGTCATCCCTACCATTCTGTGCAAGTTAAGACTTCACCATGGCCCAGATCTGAACTTGGATCCAGTTGTGGGAGATGCCGAGTTCGAAAGTGATGATCAGTTCAAAGCCATATCTGAAGAAACCAAACCTCTAATCGAAGACCTCTCAAAGGAATTAGGCTTACCTTGAATTATTATAATAAACAATCACTACTACAGAAATGCTTTTCACTATCGGTTAAAAATTCACTCTACTATCGGTTCTGTTACCGATAGTGATCGGCACGATAGTAGAAACGTTGCACACTTCTATCGGTTGAAAACCGTTAGTAAAACATCTACATTCCCAACGTTCACTAATCGCTATCGACTATTTCTTCTATCGGCTCGGATTTAAACCGATAGTATTGTGTACGTTTTTTTATCGGCTCTTATATAAACCGATAGTATTGTGTAGGTTTTTTCTATCGGCTAGAACCTAAACCGATAGTAATGTAAATGTTTTTTCTATCGGCTCTTATATAAACCGATAGTATTGTGTAGACACAGTTAGTACTGGAAACTTTATTCTATCGGTTGTTATATATAAACCGATAGTATTGTGTAGACACAGTTAGTACTGGAAACTTTATTCTATCGGTTTATATATGAACCGATAGTACTGAAATATTTATTCTATCGGTTGTAGTATATAACCGATAGTAGTATTAGTTTTTCCTATCGGTTATGTACTGGACACGGTTAGTACTGGAATCATGCTCATATACATACAGCAATACAGAGATACATTGGATCATTCACAAATACACCAATATTCACATATTGAATTTGTTCACAAATACACTAATACAGTAATATACACATGCATTGGACAGATTGAATTTATGCACATATTGATCGAGTTTATTCACAAATACATCAATGAATCTATTCACATATTGACTTTATTCACAAATACAGCAATTAACACATTCAATATATATTACACAAGTCAGTTACTATTGATCGTTGATAGCCACTTCTTCCATGACATATTGAGCCCAAATTGTTCGCAGCTCCTTCAATTGACCCAACTCATATTGCTCTTTCAACATGGCGCTCTGCATATATGCGTGTATAAAGTTAGGATCGTACGTCACATCCAATTAAAGTTCGACTTTGAGTCAAGAAAAATGGTTACCTTAGGGAATTGGGCAAAGTTTCTCCTGATCAGGTCATACATGAATCTCATGACATAGAAGCCACATTCCCACTATTGTGGCTGCTGATGGCAATGGAAAAATTGCATATGCAAAGACATAAACCCACATTAACTCGAAAGAACTAATTAAGCTTAAATTAAAAGACTCATCATGAGTACTTCCATCCGTATTAATTACCTCATATTCTTTCCAAGAAATTGTTGTGCCCTTCGACGCGTCATGCCTCCCTCCAGCACTAGCATAATTTTTGAAAGCCCTGTATTTAATTTAGCATTGCCGGTTAATATGTTATCATTAATTAGCTAGTCAGAGAAAAATTTAAAACAACTATGTTACTTACGCGTCTATGTGCTATGTGAGGGTGAAAACATGCGCCACCTTGTCGTTCATCGAATCGAGGTAATAGACCTCATTCATCCATGGGCAAATGACGGCGAGGACCCAGTGGCCCCTACATTGCATATATAAGCGAACCGTTTCATACATATGTTAGGCGTAACATACAAGAATGAGTTAAATTAGTAGGAAATGCACTAACCTTTGGTGGTACGGCGCAAGGATGAACTCTCGGTCCTACTGTGCTAGTAGTGCCCTTGATATGTATTCCTCGGCATGTTCTTGGTCATGCTCTAGCATCGTGAGGGTTATTTTCTCTGGGTCGAGAAAACCCACCTTGTCACATGCCCTCATCGACGCCAGCCTATACATGCACCTGGATGCAAAGTAGACATTAGTAAGTAGTGCATACAAAGTGATTAGATTTATGAAACGAACTGTGATAACTTCAGACAACAGCAAACTCACAGGACTCCAATTCGTATGATGGACATATCAAGCTCCCGCCAGTTGAGGAGGTCGAACAAATCCTCGTGGGCCACCGATATGCTCCCGGACCCACGGTGAAAATGGCCTGGCCTGAAGTGAACCAAGAAGTTGATGTGGCGCCTAGACCGGGTCAGGTACCACTCGTGGAGACTTCTGGTTATTTGATCCATATTGCGCAGAAGGTACTCCGACACGAGTGGGGACCCGTTCTTGAACGTACCCGGCTGACTTTGTTTGGCCTTGCCTTTGGCCTTGCCCTTGCCTTTGGGCGGAGAGCGAGTGTATACCTTCGAAGGTTGGGGTGTGGTGCCGCCGGCCTCATTTGATGGCGAAGGGTTTGAGGCCGTCGGAGGAGGCATGGGGGCCGAAGGAGTTCGCTCATGCGTTGTGCCTGGGGTGGTGTCCTCAGGAAGTGAGCTGGTATCCATCGTCCACTTTAAGTTGTTGATCGAAGGATGTCGACTAGAGGGGGGGTGAATAGGCGGTTTTTAAAATTTTACTTTTAAACTAGTGTTTAACAATCTAAAATTGCAATAACAAACTTCTAAAGATGTGAATGACAATTCAAGATGAGTGTTGCAATTTCTAAACGATTAAGAGGAGCAATTCAATCTCTAAGAAAGTAAAGCAAGTAATAGAAATAACCGAAGAGATCAAATTTTTCCCGAGGTCTCGGAAATTTGCCGATTTCCACTAATCCTCGTTGAAGCGCTCTTCGCTAGAGCTTATGCTTCGATTTCACTATGGGTAGCCCTTCTCCTCTCCGGATAGGCGAGCTCTGAGCCTTTACAACCAATCGCCGGGCCTCTCCGACACACCGTCGATGGAGAGATCGCCGGACCTCCCGGATCATCTACGTGACGGCAATCACCAAGAGTAACAAGCCTAGCACCTTGCTTGATCAACCTCAAAGCTTGAAGAACAACAATGCAAATGCAAGGGCTTGAAATCACCTTCACTCAACTAGCACTCAAGATTCACTCAAGTTTTGACTTCAATTGCTAGAGAATGGGTGTGAGAGAGTTTGCACACTGTTGCACAGGGGTTTAGAGATGTATTTCGTGTGTATGTGACATCTACAACAGTAGTCTATTTATACTCTCAGCAAAAACGGTCGTTTTCAAGAAAATTGGGCGAAAGTTGTACTGGCCGGACATTGTCCTGTCACTTCGGGACATTGTCCGGTCAGTACAAAAAACTTGACCATTATTCACGTGAAATTCGAGTGTCAGTAGCCGTTTGAACCAAAATGTGAAGGCCGGACAAATGGATTTGTCCGGACAAAATGTCCTGACAGATGCATTTGTCTCTGTTAACACCCCTGTTCAATAAATCTTGTACACACCGAACAAATAGATTTGTCCGGAAAAAATGTCCGGACAGATGTATTTTGTAACACCCCGATTTTTCCCAAATCCTGGCTTGCCTCGTCCCTCTCTATTTCAGAATGAGATCCCAGTTGTGCCAGTATCTTACCCCAAAAAGTTGGCAATCAAACTCTTTCGTTCAGAACTTTTTCACAAATCAGCCCTTTTAAGATTTGTCAGAAGCCCAAAAAGACTAAAAGTCTCAGACCACCTCCAAACTTTAATCTAATTCAGTGAATATCTCCCATTCACTATTCTGAACATTTTTCCCTTCTGGAAGAATTTCCAAATCCTGCCCTAAACCTGAGTTTCGACCCTCGCCGTTTTTGAAACCCTAATTACCCTGTTTTACCCTAAAGTCATTTTCCCCACTTTTGTCGAAACCCTTCAGATCTTGCCCGTTCTTGTCAAACTTTGGCTAGATGAGTTCCATTAATCTTATGCAACTCATTCCTGAAATCAGATTTCAGATCAGCCCTCCAGATCTCCAGATTTACAATCAAGCCCATTTCCAATTCAAATTTTCCTCACAGATCAGTCCCTGGAGCAAGTTTCAAAATTGCAAATCAGCCCGAGCCTTCTTTTCCAATCCCTGTTCGACCAGTTTGCGTTCGACCAGTGCCCCGTTCATCTTTGCCTCGCCGCAGAACTCGCCGCCGGCCATCTTATCCGGTCGCCCGTGCTCGTGGTCAGTTGAGCCACCTCGCACGCACGTGCCAGCAACCAAAACCTCGCTAAGCCCAGCGGTTAAATGCCCGCGCTCCAGCAGCATTTTCGCGCGCGCACGCCCGTTGCCGTGGCATTGCATGCGTGTACGTGTCACCGCCGGAGCTTTGCTGTTGCCCCCGCATCAGCGCCGTCCCAGGTAAAGTTCCAATGCACCCGACAAGGTCAGCAAAGTTGCAACACCGCCTGAAGCGCATCACATCGCCGATCACCACTGTCGCAGCTGCACCCGGCCGGTCTCGTCCCCGGCACAAGTTTCGCGCCGTTTCCCCTCGCAAGCTCCGCCCCAGGACCTATTTAAACCCACTCCAGTGCTGTGCTTGAGCCTCATCTCAGGACTTAGCCATTTTTCCAGCAACCTCGCCGCTGTCTCCTTCTTCTTCGACGAGCTGTTTTTGAGGCCACCGTTGCCAGACCATTTCACAGCCCCAATCTCCAATCCAAAGCCACCAGTGAGTTCCTCTCTTTCCCCTCTCTGTGTCATAGCAGCTAATTGCACCAGATCAATCCCCATCGCCGGTGATCGCCGGATTCCCGATTCTCCCTGTTTCTGCAATGCTGTTCGATTCATCCCAAATTGGCTTCCCCTCTAGTAGAGTTTCTTGATCAGTAGACCCCATCTAGCAAGCCTGTGCGCCCAGATTTCACAATTGAGCTGGAATCGTAGTTCTTCCGTTCTAGCTCGCCGCCGATGATCTGGCTCCCGTCGCCAGGCCGTACCAGCTATCCCCCAGCCAAATTGACTTAGCCATTAGCTTCCACACTTCACCCTCTCACTCTCTGAGCAAGCAATCGAGTTCAAATGCTTTGTATCAAAAACCCCCAATCTCCAGTGTCGTCTTCTCCAGCACCGGTCGTCGGAATTTTTCTCCGGTCGATCTAGCTCCTGAAACTTTGTCCCTTAGCTTTGCCTCACCTCCCTGAGCATTTTCTTCCACTAGCTCGACATCTGGATCTGCCTAGATTGTGAGTTATGCCCTTGTCAAGATTTTGTCCAGAGCTGTGTCTGTGCCATGTCACCACCGCAGTTCATCACCAGATTTGGCCACCCTCCGGCCACTTTCAGCCCTTGATCCTGTTAAGTATTTTGTTCCTGTTATCAATGCCTACCTCCCAGACAAAGTTTTGCATCAATTGGAGCCCTGTATCAAAAGTTAAGCTTTGCCCTAGTTTTTGGCAATGTCTGCACTATGTCAGTGCATGTCAGCCACTGGCATTAGCCTTGTTTGACCCCTTATGGTTGAGCAATGGAAATGTCACTTTGTCCCCTAGATTCCTGGAGTTGTGATCTACATCTTTCTCTTCTACCACTTCTCTAGAAAACCTACCTAAGACCAACTTATGGCTATGTCTTGCCGTGGACTGAATGTCGGCCTATGACATTCAACTTCTTTTGAGCCCATCCCTTCGACCAGCACTCAAGTGACTCTGTCCAAATCTTTTCCCTTGCATGCATGATAGATGTACTTATTATTTTCTATTGCAACTATTTTATGTATGCTTATGTAGTGTATGTATTGTATTGCTTGTGTCCGCCGCAGAGCCCGAAGCTGAAGGAGCGGAAGAAGTCTTTGAAGACTCGTCCGAATAATTAGACCTAGCAGTGCAAGGCAAGTCTCAACCCCTTCATCATGTCTTGCCTAATATTTTCAAATGAAGTATGTTAGTTGCTTTCAAAGTATATGCATGCCTTATATTCAAATGAGAGTATGTTCAAATAATGTGGTTAGATATAACCTAAATGATTGCGAAACCCCTCTTGTGATTGAATACCCATGCATCCTTGTCACCCTAGGATATATTCTTAGAATTATGCTTATGCTTGGAAACTTATGCTAAATATCAAATGGTCGCTTATATGAAAAACATGTTTGAAAACCCCTTTTTGTGAAAGAAAATACAAATTAGAATTGATAGTGAGGATTGGTTTGTATGGAGAGGGTGCGGTGCGCACCAGGGAATGTGGATGGCTCCTCACTATTAATTCATAAGGACTAGAACCTTGTGTTGTGCCTCTATGCGGCATGAAAAACGTACCAACCACTTGCCTGGTATGGGACAGGCACGACTTAGTAGCTTTTTGGTATTAGCAGTTCCCTGCATGGTTTGTTGGTCTGGTTTCTCGAGGAGAAACTGGTTGGGCACAGTTCGTCCGTGAGTGATGTGAGTTCAGAAAAAGCATGAGAGGAAAAGGTGGAAAGAAGGAAGACGCACTATGCCTCCGATTAAGCCGTGCGCGGTTGTAATCGTGACGGTCAAATGTCTCGCCTGGACAGACCAAGGCTATGTGTCCTGCGGGAGCATAAGCCAAAGGCTAGGAAGTAAGGCAGTGGGGAGGACCCACAACGGTACTTGAGACTTAATTGTCTATTTACCGGGCGGGGATACTGTTAATACTAGACTGCAAAAGCGTTGTGTGATCTCGGCCTTGTCACATGCGTATAAGTCGCGTGGAGCTGATCCGACTTGAAAGCCGAGTGAAGAAGTGGATTTAAAAAGAGGTACACCTTTGCAAAGCGTAAGAAAAATATCGGATACTCTGTACTCCCAGGTCATGGAGTATGTTCGCGGTGGAATTATCCATGTGGTTCAGCACAAGTAACTATTTGGAATGTTTTGATAATATGGGTTGATAAAAGTGATGACTCATGGGAGACCATCACATAACAATTTCTTAAAGTCTATTATAAGATTTACAAAACCCCGCTGTTGAAAATAAAACCCTTATTTGAGTGATCAAAGAATTGAAATCTATACTATTTATGATTATAAGACTTAAGCCCTTTTCTTGATCACTCCTCATCTATATACCTGCATTCTTGTAACGAGACTTGCTGAGCATTGTGTAAAAACATGCTCACCCTTGCCTATACAAATAAATTCAGAAGAAAGGATTCGAGGATCCCGATTCCCCTAGCCTTGAGCACCAAGAAGAGGAAAGAGCCTTTCCAGACGATTTGAGCTTCTAGGAGGGTCATGAGCCAAGTTGAGTCCGATGTGGAGGAAGCCCTTCCAGAGCCGCTGCAGAAGGAAGTGAAGACCTTTGTGGTTGCTTTTTGTGTTGTCTTTCTGTGTTCGGTACTTCGATACCGATTCTTGATTTTGAAAAACTCTCTACTTTTGTATCAACTTTAATTAAGGCCATCCCTGGCATTATGATATTGTAATAGTGGTCCTCGTGACCTTGTACTTGTTTTATCTACCTGCTTTATTGTTTAAAGTGAATCCTGTTGTTGTAAGCTTGTGATGAACCTACCTGTGCACAATCCACCTGGGCGGTTGCCACGGGATTCCTCAAAGGAGGGTCCCACATATTTGTCTCTGTTAACACTCGAAATAAAACACTACAAATATATGTATAGGCCGGACATATGGGATTTGTCCGGACAAATGCATATGTCTCTGTTAACACACGCATTTTCAATAGCCTAGACTTTGTATTGGCCGGACATTGTCCGGTCACTTCGGACAATGTCCGGTCACTTCAGACAAAACCTCCGGAAAAATACATTTGTCTTAACTTAACGTGCCGTTAACATTTGTATTGACCGGACATTGTCCGGTCACTTCGGACAATGTCCGGCCTTCATCGGACAGATGCACCGGACAAATGTATATGTCTCTGTTGCACTTGTTTGCAATGTTCAGAAGTTGTTTGTATTGGCCGGACATTGTCCGGTCACTTCAGACACTGTCCGGCCAGTACAAAACGAAAACAGAACTCTGAATTTTGTACTCAATTTTGATTTAGGGCAAATGCAAATGCAAATATGCTTCTAAAAACTTCAAGGTTGATCAAGAGACTTGTGCTAAGACCCCTCTTAATAGTACGACCATCTAACCTAGAAATTTTCAAAACAAGAAGGCGCTAGGTTTAGGTATTTGTACTCTTGTCGAGATTTTCGTCGTTTTCGCTTCATGGAGTCTTGATAGCCTTGCTTTGTTCTTCCTTGATGCTTTCTCCTCTGATTTACCTGAGTCTCACATACAGAGGTTAGTCGCAAATCTCACGGATGTCATTAATCACCAAAACCCTAATTAGGGCTCAAGATTCAATAATCTCTCCCTTTTTGGTGATTGATGACAACCGTTGTGCATAAAATATATGGATATCGAAAATATGAATATGAGCAACTAGTGCTCCCCCTGAATCTTACACCCATGCTCATGAATGAGTCCACAACAAGATATATGAATCCACATGTATAAACCAAACAACAATTTCATTTCATGATATATCCATGATCATACATTCATACATCAATAAACCATAAACGACGACATAAGACGACATAAATACATCCACACACGTATCCATAATAATATCCACAGTACGACATACAACATAACAACATAACACATATCCATAACATAACTCTCCCCCTTTGTCATCAAACATCCATAAAAGGAGAAGATATATATATACAAGTAACAAGATACAAGAGGAAGACAATCTACGACTGCGGAGGCTGATCAGAAGAAGAATCGCCACGACGACGATGCTGATACTGGCCTGCGTCGAATCGCCCCCGCAGCTCAGAGATATCCTGAGTCATAGAGTCGATGCGAGGCTCGATGACGTTGAGGCGATAGTCGATGGAGCTCAATCTGGAGTCAACCTCATCGGAACGAGTCTCGAATCGTATGGACATCTGATCTAGCCGCTCCATGATCATCATGTATGGAGCCGAGACATCAGGACTCTGAGAGATGGTGTAGGACTGAAGTGGAGAGGGAGCTCCCGCGACCGGAGACATGTGCTCATCTTCATGAGCTGGTGATCCAACTTGATTCTCGTAGCGAATAAGGATCCCCAGGCTCTTCATCCGGTAATACTCCATAGAAGTGGGGCGAGATGCTCGATGCAGCCCAAAGTAGGTCAGAGTATGAGCGATGAAAGGTGCGAAGGGCAAAAGCCTCTTCGAGTCCATCTGAACCTCCTGCATCTCATGGAACATGAACTCCACAATGTCGAAAGGTGTCTCGTCAACTTGGGCTCTCAAAAGTCGTAGCATGGTAGACGTGACAGCCCCGCGATCTCCGGTTTTTGGCAAGATAGTCATGCGGTTCAGCTTTTCGAGAATTGCCACCGGAGGAATCAGTTGAGAGACTTTACCGATATTTGGATCTGCATTGTCGAAGAGATGAACAACATCTTCAACTCGAACTTCATCGAAGGCGAAGAGGCTGTTGTCAACATGCTCGATCTGTAGAGCCTCTTCAAACTGTGCCTTTGTGAGAGTCCTTTTTGAGTTGTTGTTCATGAAGACGACGTGGGATCGATCCGAGGCAACATGAAGAGATGCGAAGAACGAATGAATGATGTCCACGTTCCACTTCCAGTCTTCCTTCATCTCGGTGAAGGAGAGCAAACTGACTGCCATGAACTTGCCCCTTAAAGGATAGTGAACTTTGCTCTCGATCAAGTTCCAATCAATGGCCTGATGCCCAAAGACTTTGGCGGAGGAGAATCTGGTGTGATACTGAGACATCTGAAAAGCATTCTAGAAATTCCTCTCAGTACATGTCCTCGGATGCTCGTACGGGTTCTTTCGACGAAGTCGCCGAATAGCACTAGCGGTGAAAGTTTGATGGCCTCTAGGTTGCTCATCACCACTACTGCTGCTGCTATCATCCGAGTCGGAATCATCAATGGGAGACCCTATGGGAGATGCTGGAGCTGCATCATCCTCATCAACAGCTAAGGAATCCCAGTCGATGGGTTGAGCCTGTTGAGAAGATCCAGGCCCATGACGACGGCTAGTTTGCTTCATTCTTCCAGACATAATGACTCTGAAAAAAGAAGATAGAGAATTTGATCATGATATGACTCGAAAAAGGTGATAAGAGAAGCATGAACTGATCTTCCGATGGATATGGATGCATGACCTAGTCCTTATATGATTCAATCTTACTCATGCATTTACTAATAGAGGCTAGCTTGTACTTCATATCATCCTTTTCTGCTCTTTGATTCAGCTTTGCTCTACTCAATTTGCTTTGATCAAAATCAAGGATCCAATGTAATCATAGGAAATCATCTACGATATACTCATCTAATCACTTATCTTGTGCATGGTAAATAATTTGAACAAATCCGATATGAATCCAACATTTAACCCTACAGATTTGATTCAATTAGATCATCACATTTCCATAAGAAGCATAGTTGATTTTGTCCCAAAGCCTAACCCTAGAAGGCATGTTGATTACTTATACCATGCATGTCTATGAACAACTTCTATTTTGCAAGAATCAATTGATATGTGATTATTCCTAGATGTCAATTTCATGAATCTGTAGATAACTTAGACATGCATCAATACTTAGTCAATTTCAAACCCTAGTATGACATGAGATGTAATGCATGAACCAGAGAAGGAAATAGGAGAAACTGACCTAATCCAAGGAAGGAGGAGATGCACAGGAGATCAAATCTAAGGCCGGACGGAAGATGGTCGGACGAATCCTCTTGTCCGGAGGAGAAGGCTTGAACAGTGGTGAGAGGATGAACTGAGGAGAAAACAAACACAAAACACGATTTGGGGAAGAAGAGGACTTCGGGAGAATTTTATAACTGAACCGTAATGCACATACCGGACAAAGTCCGATCTGACCGGACATTGTCCGATATGACCGGACAAAGTCCGAACTGAGCGGACACTGTCCGGTCAGTTCAGATAAGTTTCTGAAACTTCTGAAATTTTTCATTTTTCACAAATTTGACTCAACCAGAGGTTTGAATTCTGGATAAACTCAAATACCATGTTGGGAATGTATTCAGATAGCCTTGAGATGAATATGAGAGAGAACGATCTTAGAATGAGCCTCCGAAGCACGTTTTAGGGTAAAACGGGTAGAATAGAATGGGTTTTCACCAATTTGTCAAATCTCCATGACACTTGAATTTTTCTGAGATGCTTGGCCTTGTATGAATTTTAAATAGTATTTCAAGCCAAAACATGGAAGAGATCTTGGCTCAAACAGCGAAATTCACAAAATGGACGTTTTGGGTATTTTCGTGTCAAAGCTCGTTTTCGGGCGACTTGAAAAATGTGATAATTTGCAAACCATAGGTCTTTTGAGAAAAAATTCAACATGAACTATCTTCGAATGATTGATCTCTAAGTGTTTCATGTAGAAAATTTTTGTCAAAACTCAACCGATTTTAATTTATGGAAATAAGTCATTTTATGCCAAAACAAGATCCCTAGATGTTCAATTTTATCAAAATTCAACATTTTGACTCAAAATCCTTTCTTTTCACTTTCAAAACCTTTGAGAACATTGTTGAAAGGTATTTTTGAAGATTTTATGTTATTTTTATATATTTTGAACATTTTGGCACTTTTTAGCCCTTTTGATTTAAAAATGACCCTTTTGATAAACAACATGCATATATTTTCCTTTTTGTACACAATTTTGGGTATACAAGCATTCAATGATCTTGAAGTTGCTCCCCCTTAATATGTTCTCCAAGTTTTGTTGAAAAACGACAAAATGCTGAACTTTTGGTCTTTTTCTTCAAAATAGGAAGTGATTGGCATAGATGCCTACATTGATTGAATATTTATATACATATAGGCAAGAGTATATATGTTATATACAATCAAACTAAAAACCAATTCAAGATAAGCAAGAGATCAAATAACATTTGAAATGTCAATAACATTCAATTCATTTCTTAACTTTCTAAATCTTGACTCATCCAAAGGTTTAGTGAATAGGTCCGCTAATTGATTTTTCGGTTGAAACATGACTAATCACTATATCCCTTTTTGATACATGATCCCTTAGAAAGTGATGTCTAATGTCAATGTGCTTTGTTCGAGAGTGTTGAATGGGATTGTTAGCAATTTTAACGGCACTCTCATTATCACATAAAAGCGGAACACAATTGACTCTTATGCCATAATCTAACAAAGTTTGTGTGGGACCCTCATTTGAGAAATCCCGTGGCAACCGCCCAGGTGGATTGCACACAGGTTGGACCATTACAAAACTCACAACAAGCGGAAAGCAGTTATTGCATAAAACATAATTAAACAGGTACGAGGTCACAAGGACCAATATTACATTAACATAGCGCCCAGAATGATGCTACTTAGAGTTGCTACGAAAATAACAGGTTTATCCATACAAGAGTCGGCATCAAGATACCAAACACACAAAACAAAGCAGACAGCAACAACAAAGATCTTCACTTCTGGCAGCAACGGTTCTGGTAGGGCTTCCTCCACATCGGACTCAACTCGGCGGGAGACCCTCCTAGAACTCCGAATCATCTGGGGCGTTCCCATCCTCTGCTTCATCTTCATAACCAAACGAATCGGGATCGGCGAATCCCTCTTCTGATTTGTTTGAAAAGGCAAGGGTGAGCATTCTTTGACACAATGCTCAGCAAGTCGTTTATTTACAAATGCAATTATATAGATGAGGAGTGATCAAGAAAAGGGGTTAAGTCTTATAATCATAAATAGTATAGATTTCAATCCTTTGATGTTTCAAATAAGGGTTTTGTTTTCAACAGCGGGGTTTTTGAAAACCTTATAATAGACTTTTAAGAAAACATTGTGAATGGCGATCCTCCGTGATCCACCATTTGAATTAACCATATTATGAAAACATTCCAAATAGTTACTTGTGTTGAACCACATGGATAAATCCACCGCGAACATACTCCATGACCTGGGAGTACAGAGTATCCGATACTTTTCTTATGCTTTGCAAAGGTGTACCTCTTTTTAAGTCCACTTCTTCACTCGACTTTCAAGTCGGGCCAACTCCATGTGACTTATACACATGTGACAAGGCCGAGATCACACAACGCTTTTGCAGTCTAGTATTAACAGTATCCCCGCCCAGTAAATAGACAATTAAGTCTCAAGTACCGTTGTGGGTCCTACCCACTGCCTTACTTCCTAGACTTTGGCCTATGCTCCCGCAGGACACATAGCCTTGGTCTGTCCACGCGAGACATTTGACCGTCACGATTACAACCGCGCACGGCTTAATCGGAGGCATAGGGCGTCTTCCTTCTTTCCACCTTTTCCTCGCATGCTTTTTCTGAACTCACATCACTCACGGACGAACTGCGCCCAACCAGTTTATCCACGCGAGAAACCAGACCGACAAACCATGCAAGGAACTGCTAATACCAAAAAGCTACTAAGTCGTGCCTGTCCCATACCAGGCAAGTGGTTGGTACGTTTTTCATGCCGCATAGAGGCACAACACAAGGTTCTAGTCCTTATGAATTAATAGTGAGGAGCCATCCACATTCCCTGGTGCGCACCGCACCCTCTCCATACAAACCAATCCTCACTATCAATTCTAAATTGACATTTCATTTCACAAAAGGGGTTTCAAATCCATTTCTCACATTAGCCATTTCACATCCAACATGTATACTTAAATAAGATTAAAGCCTAAGCATGGTATCCTAGGGTGACAAGGTTGCATGATGATTCGATATCAAAAAGGGGTTTCCACATGAAAGTTGGGTCATATCTATTCGCATGTTTCTAAACATAGTTCTATCAAATATTCAGCATGCATATATCTTTAAAACAGTGAATCTACTTTATTTCAAAATACTGGGTGAGACATGATCAAGGGTGACGACTTGCCTTGCCAAGTTGGGTCTAAGAAATCTGCTGGATCTTCAAACGTTCCTTCCAAATCTTCCGCTCCTTGCTCTGCATTCGCACGAGAGCACACACAACACATACAATACATAAGCATCCAGAAAATAGGCTTTATACAAAACATAAGTAAAATATACACATGAATGCAAATGAGGGAGATTGGGCAGAAACAGAACAGCGGAGAAAAGGATTCTAGGGTTAGGTTCACTGGACAAGACTCGATTGCGACGAAAGCCAAGGGTTGGCATTCGGTTCGCGAACAGACAATGTCCGAGAAGGACACCAGGATGATTTAGGGCTTCTAGATGATCAAAACTGGTGCAAGAGGTGGCATCGTGTGTCAAATGCTGTGAGGGACCTAAATGACAAAGTGAACTTTTCATAAAAGCCCTTGAATTAACAAAAATTCACAGCAAAGCTCAGGACACAGGAAATCGAATGCCACTGCACAGCAGCGAACTAGGGCACATGCGTCTGGACGAATCACGCATGCATTGCTTCGCCAAACATGTCAGGGAGGTAGGCGGGATCAAGACAAGGTTGCTGGTGGAAGGAATTTCGCTGGGGTGGCTTATCGGCGACGAACGGCGAGGTTGAAATCTTCAGCCGCCTGAGACAAGAACGAGCCACGGTGACAGAGAACTGGGGTGGATTGAACCTGAAATTGGTTGAGGGGAAACACTCCTGGGGTGGTGTGGATTGTTCTGGAGAGAGGAATTGGGCAGTGGTTAAGCGTGCGAGCTCGTCGACGTTGTCACCGGAGTTGGAGAAGACGGTGAACGACGAACTGGCTCCACACAGCAATGCAGGTTATGAGCTCTGGACTACACCATCTAGGGGTTACAGGGAAGGTGTAGGTGGCTTCAGTTTGGGGGGAGCAGCAGCGAGGCACGCCGGCGACGTGAGACGTCCACGGTGGCGCGCGAAATTTGGGAAAACACACAGCACTGCATCAATTTGAAAATTGGCTGAATAGGCTTGCTAAGAAAGGGCTAAGGATCATTTGATTCTACTGGAGTGAGTGGTGAAAAGCACTGGGGCGAGTTTGATTTCTGGAACAGGGAGTTTCTGGTTTTCCGGCGATCACCTGCGATGAAGAGCACTAGGATGCAATTGCTTGCTTGGACACGGGAAGATGGGTGTGGGGATCTTACTGGTGAGCTTGGATTGGAGAGAGGGGCTGTGGTTTGCTCTGGCGACGATGGCCTCAAAATCGGCTCGTCGGGGAAGAAAGGGAAACAGTGAAAATCTGGGAAAATGGCTAAGTCCTGGAGTTGTGCTTCTTCACAGCACTGAGGGGGGTTTAAATAGGCGCTGAGGCGGAGCTTGCGAGGGGGAACGGCGAGAGAACTTGTGCCGGGGACGAGACCGGCCGGGTGCAGCTGCGACAGCGGTGACCGGCGATGTGATTGTGCACTGGCGGTGTAGCAGCTCTACAGGCTTTGTTGGTTGCATTGGAACTTCACCAGTGATGGCGCAGATGCGGAGGCAACAGCAAAGCTCCGGCAACGACACGTATGTGCATGCAATGCCACGGCAACGGTTGCGCGCGCGAAGACAGCACTGGAGTGCGGGCGTTTAACCGCTGGACATGGCGAGGTACTGGCTGCTGGCACGTGCGCATAGGGTGGCTCATTTGCTCACAAGCGCAGGCGACAAGAGGCGGTGGCTGGCGGCGAGCAACTGCGGCGGGAAAACGCAGCGCGGCTCCGGCGAAATGCACTGGTCGAGGGTACGACCAAGCGCTGGTCGAAAACAGCAGAAAAAGAATAGGAGGGCTGATTTGCAATTACTGATTCTTGATTCCAGGGACCAATCTGTAAATCTGGCATTTGGCTAAAGTAGAAAGAGTTTTGACTTTGCTAAATTAATCCACAAAGTCTAAGATATTGATCAGCAGCTAGGGATGACAAAATTTTGGAGATTTAGGCAAGTTTTGAGATGAACTAAAAACAGGGTAATTAGGGTAATCTGATTTTAGAAATTTGACAAGGCTGAAACTAGGGTTTCGGGCAAGATTTGGAAATTCTTCCAGAAGGGAAAAATGTCCAGAATAATGAAGGGTAGATGTTCACTGAATCAAATCAGGATTTGGAAATGATCTGTGACTTTTAGCCTTTTTGGGGTTCCTCAGATATCTGAAAAGGACTAATTTGTGAATCTTTTGGACTGATCTGCGAAAATGACTTGAATGAAGGGGTTTGGCTGCCAACTTTTTAGAGTAACACTCTGGCATTACCAAGATCTCATCCTGATATGCAGATAGTCAAGGCAGGCTAGGGTTGGGAAAAACAGGGGTGTTACAGTTTGCTTCATCCAAAGAAGTTGTGCACAACAGCTACCGGCCGAAACATATTCCGCCTTGGCGGTTGAGAGTGCAACCGAATTTTGTTTCTTTGAAGTCCAAGATACTAATGATCTTCCTAGAAGTTGACATCCACCGAAAGTACTTTTTCTATCAATTTTACAACCGGCATAATCAGAATCCGAATATCCTAGGAGATCAAAACTAGCGTTCTTAGGATACCAAAGTCCTATGTTTGGTGTATGTTTTAGATATCTAAAGATTCTTTTTACTGCAGTTAGGTGACACTCTCTAGGAGCAGCTTAAAACCTAGCACACATGCATACACTAAACATAATATCAGGCCTAGAAGCAGTAAGATATAATAAACTACCAATCATAGAATGATATAATTTGAGTTCTACCGGTTTACCTCCCTCGTCCAAGTCCAAATGCCCATTTGTAGCCATGGGAGTCTTGATTGATTTTGCATCATCCATACCGAATCTTTTGAGCAAATCCTTCACGTATTTGCTTTGACTCACAAATATCTCTTCTTTGATTTGCTTGATTTGAAGTCCGAGGAAAAAGCTCAATTCTCCTATCATAGACATCTCAAATTCCTTGGACATGGTTTCACTAAAAGCTTGACAAAGAGATTCGTTTGTGGAACCAAAAATTATATCATCGACATAGATTTGGCAAACAAAGAAGTCATCGTCTATGATTTTGGTAAAGAGAGTTGTATCAATTTTTCCAACTTTAAAACCTTGTGAAATTAGGAAATTTCGCAATCGTTCATACCAAGCCCTAGGGGCTTGCTTAAGACCATAAAGAGCTTTTCAGAGTTTATAGACATGATTTGGATATTTTGGATCTTCAAAACCCGGTGGTTGCTTTACAAATACAAGTTCCGAAATTTCACCATTTAAGAAAGCACTTTTAACATCCATTTGAAATAGTTTGATTTCAAAACATGATGCAAATGCAAGTAAGATGCGAATGGCCTCTAGTCTAGCTACGGGAGCAAAAGTTTCATCAAAATCTAATCCCTCAATTTAAGAATAACCTTGTGCTACCAATCTAACTTTATTTCTTACAACTATGCCATTTTCATCTTGCTTATTTTGAAAAACCCATTTTGTATCAATTATATTGTGATCAAGAGGTTGTTCTACAAGTTCCCAAACATTATTTCTAGTAAAGTTGTTTAACTCATCATGCATAGAATTTACCCAATCCGGGTCCGCTAATGCTTCATCAATGCATTTAGGCTCAATACTAGAAATGAAAGATGCATGTTCACAAAAAGATGCAATTCTAGAGCGAGTTTGAACACCTTTACCAACATCACCTATTATTTGGTTGACGGGATGATCCTTAGTGATGGTTTGATGAAGTCTTGGATTTTGCAATGTTTGATCTTCATTTTCCTTTATTTCCGAATCAAGATCAACTTGAGTAGGGGCCTCCGGAATCATAGAAGCTATTTCATTTTCTTGATCGGGTGACTTTGAATCTTCATCTTTGGGCTTGATGTCTCCAATCGTCATGTTCTTCATAGCTTCTCGTAATTCCTCATTTCCTACATTCTCAACATCTTCATACTCTTCTTGAGAGCCATTAGATTCATCAAACTCAACATTGCACGTTTCTTCAATGCATTCGGTTATGACGTTAAAAACACGATAAGCTTTACTAGTTGATGAATATCCAACAAGAAAGCCCTCATCAACACGTCTTTGAAATTTTCCAAGATGCATGCGTTTTTTAAGAATGTAACATTTGCAACCAAAAACTCGAAAATATGAAATGTTTGGTTTTCTTCTGATAATTAGCTCGTAAGGAGTTTTGTTTAACAATGGATGAGTATAAAGCCGATTTATGGCATAACAAGCAGTATTGACGGCCTCGGCCCAAAACCTAGTGGGAGTTTTATATTCATCCAACAAAGTTCGAGCCATTTCAATTAATGTTCGATTTTTCCTTTCCACAACACCGTTTTATTGAGGTGTATATGGTACAGAAAATTCGTGTTTAATTCCAGATTCATCACAAAGCTCAATAAAGTCCGAATTTTGAAACTCTCCACCATGATCACTTCGAAGTTTCTTGATGGAGAATTCAAATTCATTTTCAACACGTTTTGCAAATCTTTTAAACACACTTGGAGCATCGGATTTATGATTTAAAAAGAAAATCCAAGTAAATTGAGAGAAATCATCAACAATGACAAAGCAATAGTTACTACCACCAATACTTTGAGTTTCCGATGGACCAAACAAGTCCATATGTAAGAGCTCAAGTGGTCTAGATGTTGACAAAACGTTTTTAGCGGGATGAGTACTAGCAACTTGTTTTCCCGCTTGACAAGCACTACAAAGTTTATTCTTTTCAAACTTTACATTTTTCATACCTAAGATCAAATCTCTTTTTAACAGTTTGTTCAATTGATGCATCCCAACATGAGCCAAGCGACGATGCCAAAGCCATCCCAAAGAATTTTTAGCAACTAAACAAGTTGAAATGCAATAATCTTTTGACCCGAAATCCACCAAATACAAATCTCCATATCGAAAACCTTTGAAAATTAAAGACTTGTCTTCTGAGCTTTCAATGATAACACCATTTGGTTCAAAAATGCATCTAAGACCCAAATCACAAATTGTTGCAACCGAAAGCAAATTGAAATTCAAAGATTCAACAAGTAATACATTTGAGATGGAAAGGTTGTTTGTGATTGAAACTTTACCTAACCCAATTACCTTTCCTTTGCTATTATCACCAAATGTGATTTTATCAATGTCATTGCAACCATTCTCAAATGAGGAGAACCGACTTCCATCACCAGTCATGTGTTGGGTGCATCCGCTATCAAGCACCCAATGCCTCCCACCGGTTTTCTAGTTCACCTAAAAGAAGGGTTAGACGCTTTTAGGTACCCAAACTTGTTTGGGTCCTTGGAAGTTAGCAATAAGGGTTTTTGGAACCCAAATTATCTTTTTATGTTTATTTTGATAAGGTAAGCCAATGAATTTTGCAATTACTTTTATGTACTTTGTTTTCTTAAGCATGTAATGGGAGTGATACTCATTTTCTTTAGTTCTAGAAGTTGAGGGACAATTATCCGGCAAATGATCTACATTATGGCATTTGTGACAAAACATATTAGTGGCCTTTACAAAAGTCACTTTAGTACTCAACTTCTTTCTTTTGTTCGGTTCATATCCTAAACCTTCCTTTCTAAATGAACATCGCTGCTCACTAAGAAGTTTGTCTAAGATTTCTTTTCCTTTAAAGCATTTTGCTAGTCCTAGATTTAGCTTTTCCACTTGTGCCTTGAGTTCTAAATTTTCTAAAATCAAGTTTGAGTTGTTATCAACAATTTCATCACAAACATTTTCATGATTAGTTTCTAAAGCATTACAAGTGATTGATTTTGAATGAGAGACACTATGAGTTGATTCATCTAGAATATCACAAGTAATTCCTATTTCACTAGTTTGTTTAGAATCAATAATTTCATTAACTAGAAGTGCCTCATGCGAGTCATTTAGTTCTGCATATAACTCACTAAGTGTTGAATATTCTTTCTTAAGCATTTTGTTCTCCTTAGTTACTCTACCTAATGCCTCATTTAATTCCATAACCATATCAACAAGGTCCTCATAAGAAGGTTCAAGATCCGATACCTTAGTATCATCACTCGCCATAAGACACAATGATGACTTGTCTTCAAACGAAGTGGCCTCTCCGATAGCAATTCCCGCCATCTTTTTAGAATTTGATGGTACTTCATCCTCCGATTCGGATTCCTCCGATTCGGATTCCTCCGATCCGGAGTACCATTCACCAATATAGGCTTGGTCCTTGCTTCTATTGTTATAGAACTTTTTGAAGAGCTTCTTTTTACCTTTTGTCCCTTCACCGTCATCTTTCCTCTGATGTGATCTTTGATGATCACCCTTCTTATTTGGACATCTTGAGGCAAAGTGTCCCTTCTCATTACATTCATAGCATGTAATGTTCTTGAATCCGGTCTTCTTGTGCGGTCCTTGCCTTTTGTCAAACTCAAATCCCCTTTTGTTGATCTTGTTTAGGAGCTTGCGGGTTTTTCTCACAAGAAGAGCTAGATCACCATCGGAGCTTTCATCCGAACTATCCTCCTTGGCTTCCTCGACATTTTCCTTAAATGCCAAGTTTTTCTTCTTTGATCCGGATGCTTCCACAATCCATTTCTTTTCTTCTTTTTGCATTTCATGGGTAATAAGAGTACCCAAGAACTCAGTAGGAGTTGTGGAAGAGAGATCGCCATTGATAAGCACTATCACAATTGTATCAAAACTCGATGGTAAAATCATAAGCATTTTACGCACAATATCAATATCTTCAAATTTTGTACCTAAATCCTTGAGATCATTGATTAATAGATTGAGTCGAGTATACATGTCACTAACATTTTCAGATTCAAGCATGAAGAAGGAGTTGTATTCTCTAGTTAATTTAATTAGCTTAGCTTCTTTGACTTTAGATGTACCTTCATGAATTACTTCTAAGGTTTTCCACATTTCATAAGATGTATCAAGATTACTAATGCGATTGAACTCACTTAAGTCAAGACCATTGAATATGGCATTTTTTGCTTGAGCATTTGCTTGAAGGTTTTTCGCTTCTAGAGGTGTGAGATTTTCTAAATCAATTGGAGCCCTAAAACCATCTCTAGTGACCCTCCACACGTCAAGACTAATGGATTCTAGATAAACTGCCATCCTAATTTTCCAATAGCAATAGTTGTCACCCTTGAAGAAGGGGACCTTTCCATTATAGTTTTCTTTGATCGACGACATCCTCTCCCTAGACGGTTAAGCCTAAAATGAGAGACCTAGTGCTCTGATACCACGTGTTGATCGAAGGATGCCGACTAGAGGGGGGTGAATAGGCGGTTTTTAAAATTTTACTTTTAAACTAGTGTTTAACAATCTAAAATTGCAATAACAAACTTCTAAAGATGTGAATGACAATTCAAGATGAGTGTTGCAATTTCTAAACGATTAAGAGGAGCAATTCAATCTCTAAGAAAGTAAAGCAAGTAATAGAAATAACCAAAGAGATCGAATTTTTCCCGAGGTCTCGGAAATTTGCCGATTTCCACTAATCCTTGTTGAAGCGCTCTTCGCTAGAGCTTATGCTTCGATTTCACTATGGGTAGCCCTTCTCCTCTCCGGATAGGCGAGCTCCGAGCCTTTACAACCAATCGCCGGGCCTCTCCGACACACCGTCGATGGAGAGATCGCCGGACCTCCCGGATCGTCTAGGTGACGGCAATCACCAAGAGTAACAAGCCTAGCACCTTTCTTGATCAACCTCAAAGCTTGAAGAACAACAATGCAAATGCAAGGGCTTGAAATCGCCTTCACTCAACTAGCACTCAAGATTCACTCAAGTTTTGACTTCAATTGCTAGAGAATGGGTGTGAGAGAGTTTGTACACTGTTGCACAGGGGTTTAGAGATGTATTTCGTGTGTATGTGACATCTACAACAGTAGTCTATTTATACTCTCAGCAAAAACGGTCGTTTTCAAGAAAATTGGGCGAAAGTTGTACTGGCCGGACATTGTCCTGTCACTTCAGACATTGTCCGGTCAGTACAAAAAACTTGACCGTTATTCACATGAAATTCGAGTGTCAGTAGCCGTTTGAACCAAAATGTGAAGGCCTGACAAATGGATTTGTCCGGACAAAATGTCCGGACAGAGGCATTTATCTCTGTTAACACCCCTGTTCAATAAATCTTGTACACATCAGACAAATAGATTTGTCCGGAAAAAATGTCTGGACAGATGTATTTGTCTCTGTTGACACTCGAAATAAAACACTACAAATATTTGTATAGGCCGGACATATGGGATTTGTTCGGACAAAATGTCCGGACAAATACATATGTCTCTGTTAACACACGCATTTTCAATAGCCCAGACTTTGTATTGGCCGGACATTGTCCGGTCACTTCGGACAATGTCCGGTCACTTCAGACAAAACCTCCAGACAAATACATTTGTCTTAACTTAACGTGCCGTTAACATTTGTATTGACCGGACATTGTCCGGTCACTTCGGACAATGTCCGGCCTTCATCGGACAGATGCACCAGACAAATGTATATGTCTCTGTTGCACTTGTTTGCAATGTTCAGAAGTTGTTTGTATTCGCCGGACATTGTCCGGTCACTTCAGACACTGTCTGGCCAGTACAAAACGAAAACAGAACTCTGAATTTTTTACTCAATTTTGATTTAGGGCAAATGCAAATGCAAATATGCTTCTAAAAACTTCAAAGTTGATCAAGAGACTTGTGCTAAGACCCCTCTTAATAGTACGACCATCTAACCTAGAAATTTTCAAAACAAGAAGGCGCTAGGTTTAGGTATTTATACTCTTGTCGAGATTTTCTTCGTTTTCGCTTCATGGAGTCTTGATAGCCTTGCTTTGTTCTTCCTTGATGCTTTCTCCTCTGATTTACCTGAGTCTCACATACAGAGGTTAGTCGCAAATGTCACGGATGTCATTAATCACCAAAACCCTAATTAGGGCTCAAGATTCAACATAAGTACAAACGCATAAGTTAGATTTTGCAAATTGAGTATATTAACTGAGTTGTAAGCTAGAATGGCTAGGGTTTACCTCCTGTAGTCTAACACCCTTCTTGGGCCACTGTATGTACGAGCCCAATGCCTCGCCAATTGTCCGCATTTCGTCCGTTGGGACGGGCAACGGAAAAGAGCTGTTGCCCGGGAGGGCCATGTCCACCTGTACCTTTGCGAATCCAGGCTCCAGAGGTACGCAGTGGATCCGGACATCCTCCCAAGACTGGTATACGACCCCGTTTGCAACCGCAACAGGTTTGTCGCCTATGTTGATCAATAGGCTACAGCTCTCTGGCTTCTGCAATTTGTAACAATTATAACAGGTTAGCGAAACAATTCTAACGTAACGGGAGTGGCATCAACCGAACTGCATATATAGCTCAAGAGTTGCAATACCTCGATCAGGTCCACCGGATCCACGTGAACCTTCGAGCCGCAACTACTCGGCCTGGCAGCGTCGACCTCGGCAGCTGGATCTAAACCCTTGGACTGCACAACTCGGCTGAGGCGTTCATACTTCTCGTTCATTTGAGAGAACATGTCCGCGAATTGTGCAGTCACATCTGCCCGTATCTTCTGAGATAGCTCCACTTCCCTTTCCTTCCAGCTGCCAGCCTTCTTCGCCTTTTGCCCGGGCTCCGAGAAGCCTTCCTTCCATGGCACCACAGCCTCCATGGTTCACGTCCGCCCTGGATGCTCCTTGTTCCCTAGAGCCCGAGTAAGGATGTCGTTCTCCCTATGGGGAGTGAACAATCCCTCGGTCACCTCCTTCGAGCAAGAGATCTGTTACATTGAAAGCTCTCCATTGTGAGGAAGAAATATACACAAACTTGTGCGCACACTAGTGATCATAGTTTTTTCTATCACACTCTATGATTCCAACCAGGAAGTTAGCCAACTTACGAGTCGCTGCACGACCTCGACGTCCCTGGGGTTTGGGAACGCCACAGTTCTCATGGCCGACATAGTCCCTCTGGCCAGCCACCAGCGCTTGCATCGCTGATCGCGGATCTCGAAGAGTGGTAGGTCAGGGGAGTCGACGAAATTCGACACCTCATCTTCAGCCTTCTTCCACTGCTCCTCTTTCCCCGCATAGCCGCGAGAGCCGAGCCGGTGTGGGTGGTCGTTCCTCCTCTGGATTGCCTTGTTCTTCTCGCTGAGGGCCTTCGTACCAGAAACAAGAAAATTAATGCACCGCTGCTTACTGCACACATTGGTGTAACCAAGCAAAGGAACCATACATACCTTGAACTCAAGAGTCCCCTTCTGTTGGGCGAATTGCTCCCATACCTCCTCCGTTATGAAGGGGTACTTCTCGCATGGAGATTCGCCTTTAGCGAGGAAAGTACTGACGAGGACGCTCTTAAAGGTTTTCCACGTGTTGTTCATGTCCTTCAAGCAAGCTATCTTGGGACCATCGTCGGGGATGTTCCACTTGGCCTGTTTCAAATGGTGCATATAAGAAGGACTTACCTAATCTCTAGGATAAACCAAGGGAATGTGATTACTCAAGAGTTCAGTGATTTTGATTAATTTTACCTTCACTTTCGCCCACAGCCTATCCCTCTCGTCGGCCTTGACGTCCTTCCAGCTCTGGACAGTGATCTTCACCCTTTCCTTCGCCAACAAGCCAACATAGGCAGCATAGTGGCCGGCGTTCTTCCCGATCGGTCTCCCGAACTGGTTGAACTCACATGAAAGATCTGCGCGTTTGGCCAAACGACCCAACATCGTCGCGCCTCGCGCCTTCCTCTTGCGCTGGGATGAGGCAGCGCCATCTACGTTCGCCCTCGTCGAACCACTACTATCAGCCGAGGAAGATGCCGACATGGCTTTACCTGAAATTCCATGAACAAACCATCAATTGATATGAAGAAAGGTACATGCCAAAGTTCATAACTAAAATTGTTGTGCCCTACGCTAGTCTCTCTGCATGAACATAAAGTCTGTTGAAATTTAAATGAACCAAAATTTCAGATGAACATTAGAAAATGGGAAGTAATTAACAGAAAATTCAGATTAGCAGTGCAAACTATGACATACTCTATTTCCTATCGGTTTTCCAAGTAAAACCGATAGTAATCAAGTTTGTAATCAGGAAAATTTAAAACATTAGCAGTGCAAACTATGCTAGACTATCTGCAGGAACATAAAGTCTGTTAAAATTTAAACAAACCAAAATTTCAGATGAACATTAGAAAATGGGAAGTAATTAACAGAAAATTCAGATTAGCAGTGCAAACTAAGACATACTCTATTTCCTATCGGTTTTGAAAGGAAAATCGATAGTACTCAAGTTTGTATTCAGGAAAATTTAAAAGATTAGCAGTGCAAACTATGCTAATCTCTCTGCAGGAAAATAAAGTCTGTTAAAATTTAAATGAACCAAAATTTCAGATGAACATTAGAAAATGGGAAGTAATTAACAGAAAATTCAAATTAGCAGTGCAAACTATGATATACTCTATTTTCTATCGGTTTTCCAAGTCAAACCGATAGTAATCAAGTTTGTATTCAGTAAAATATCTAAGATTAGCAGTGCAAACTATGCTAGTCTCTCAGCAGGAACATAAAGTATGTTAAAATGTACATGAACCAAAATTTCAGATGAAAATTAGAAAATGGGAAATAATTAACAGAAAATTCAGTTTAAGGTATTTACTATCGGTTTTAAATCAGAAACCGATAGTGGACTACACTGTATGACAAATTGCTAGTGATTTTCATCAATTCTGTCATTCTCATAGCTATCAAGTTTGTAGTTCATGAATTTTACTCTAGTTTTATATTTGTAATCCATTGAACGGGATATGAACCATTGCATACAAACTTAAGCAATACACGCGAGCGATTTGGTCAAGAACACTTACAGTCGATCGTGGAGTGGCCGGAGGCGGTGGCGCAATGCAGTGCCGGAGGCGGTGGAGAACCAGATTCTGATCGGCAATGGTGGCGCAGAGGAGCGAAGAAGCGAACGTCGGGGACTCTAGGGTTTTCCGCGAGAGTATTTGGAAATTTGAATGTGATCAGTTGCACTGGAGGGAAAATCGTGCAAGGTTATAACCTAATGTATGAATATTTACTATCGGTTCATAACCACCAAACCGATAGTACAAACATGTAAGTTAGGGTTTTCAGTGTTGGCACTGTTCACTATCGGTTTTATTATACCAAACCGGTAGTAAACTAAGAACAGGGCCTTATAACACAGTATAAATCACTATCGGTTATGAACAATAAACCGATAGTATATTTTAATTACATATCGATTTCGCAGTTGAAACCGATAGTAAAATACAATGTTATTGACCCTACAGGATTTCCCTTAGAAGAATTACAGATGATCTCAGTACATCATTTTGCATTGTATTTTACTATCGGTTTTATGACAATAAACAGATAGTATATGTTAATTTCATATCGGTTTGGAAGTTGAAACCGATAGTAAAATACTGTTAAATTTATCTAAAGGGATTTCCTGAGAACAATTACAGATGGGTCTCAGTACATCATTTTGCACTTGTAAAGATACCTGAAATCCCATGCAAATGACTTCCAATAATTTTGAAATAAATTAACAGTAAAGACCAATCATGGAATGAAAATTTGCAGTTTTCATATTGATTTGTGAAAAGAATCAATTATTGCTCAAATCAAGTATATACTCCAATTGAAATGAAAATTTGCATAAATGATTCTCAATGCATCACGTATGTTTTCCCAAAGAATTTTTGAAAAATGATTTGAAGATTTCTTCGATTAGAGATCCAAGTAACATACGTCACTTACATATTGCAAATTAGTCAAGAATAGTTGTCCACCCATAATCCTTCTTTGTGGTCGTCTCGCAGGTAACTTGTTTCGTCAATATCTTCGGTAGGGACAGATTGAAAAATTTCATCTAAAAATGGAGGTAGTTCGTCGAACTGATCGTACTCTTCTTCATCCACAACGTCTTCGACCCCAACAATACGTCTCTTACTGTGAAGGACAACGTGCAACTTTGGGTTGGCCGGGTCAACGATGTAGAACACCTGTGTGGCTTGCTCAGCAAGTATAAATGGATCATCTTTGTGTGCGACTCTACTGAGATCAACGAGAGTAAACCCATAATTGTCGACTTTAACACCTCGAGGGATTTCGACCCATTGGCATCGAAACAGAGGAATCTTAAGTAATACATAATCGAGCTCCCATATTTCCTCAATAACACCGTAATATGAGTCGAGTGCCCTTACTGCCCTGGCATCCTCCGAAATAGCAAGTAGTGTCACTCCACTACATTGCATAGTACTCTTCTCGTCCTGAGTTCTTGTGTAAAATGAATAGCCGTTGATGTCATACCCCTGCCAAGTCCCTACAGTAAATCGAGGCCCTCTGGCCAACCATGTAACAACTTCATCTACGTCGCCCTCAGAAGCTTGCAGGACTCTATTTTCGATCCACCCAGCAAACTTCCTATTATGTTCTCTGGTGACCCAAATCTCTGGCTTCGAGGGATTCTGTTTCCGTAACATTTCCTTGTGCTCGTGTATGTATGGCTCCACTCCCGTCATGTGCTGTAAGACCCAAAAATGGGCTTTTGCATACAGATCACTAGAGGGGACGACTGCTTTAAATCCAATCGTTCCAATGCCCTGAAGCCTGCCCTCATGCCGGGACGTAGGAACGCCAATTGGGTCAACCCCGGCCATATAGTTGGTGCAAAATTCGATCACCTCCTCGGCGGCATAACCTTCAATGATACTGCCCTCAGGCCGATGTCGATTCCTTACATATCCCTTCAAGATACCCATATATCTCTCAAATGGATACATGTAGCGCAGGAACACGGGTCCACAAAACTTAATTTCTCTAACAAGGTGAACAATTAGATGGACCATAACATCAAAAAAGGATGGAGGGAAATACATCTCCAGCTGACAAAGAGTGGTAGTCACATCGCGTTGCAAATCGTCCAGTCCATCCATATCAATTCCTGCAAGGACACAGTTGCAGCTAATATTCAGATCCAAAAAATCTAACAAGTTCCACGAATGGAGCTAATTAACTTGCTAGGAGTACACGCTTACGTACCTTGCCAGATATTGTGTTGAAGAAATAACATAGCTTTGTAATTGTCTCTCTGACTTTGACTGGGAGAATGCCTCTGATAGCAATGGGAAGCATTTGTGACATCAGTACATGACAATCATGGGACTTCATACCAACCAGTTTCAAGTCTTTCATGGACACAAGTTTTTTCAAGTTCGCAGAATTCCCGCATGGAACTTTGACACCATGTAGGCACTGACAGAGTTTTGTTTTTTCTCTTTTTGACAAAGTATAGTAGGCCGGGGGGAGGTATGTCCGCTTTCCCTTCTCCAACAGTGCAAGCTCAGTCCTTATGCCCATGTCGAGCATGTCACGGCGAACGTTGATGCCATCTTTCGTCTTTCCTGGAATGTTCAACAACAAACCAGTCAAACTGTCACAAACATTTTTCTCTACGTGCATGACATCAATGCAATGTCGAACTTGTAAGTGCTCCCAATATGGCAAATCCCAAAGAATCCATCTCTTCTTCCAAACATTTTTTCCTGGAGGTTTAGAACATTTACCGAACTCAACTTTGATGTCCTTCACGCGCAAGTAAAGCTCCTTACCAGTCACAAACACTGGGGCTGATCCTTTCTCAGGCTTCCCATTGAATGACTTCCTCTTCTTACGGTAGGCGTGATGCATCGGAAGGAATCTGCGGTGACCCATGTACACTGTTTTTCTGCAGTTCGACCACATGCTTTCAGTTTCATCCAGGCAAATAGGACAAGCCTTGCCTCCTTTCGTACTATACCCCGACAAATTTCCATAGGCCGGGAAATCATTTATGGTGCAAAATATCATGGCCCGCAACATGAAATTGTCTCGCTTATGTGCATCCCACACCCGCACCCCTTCGCTCCACAATTTATGTAAGTCATCGACTAACGGTGATAGAAACACGTCAATATCATTCCCTGATTGTCTGGGTCCTGAAATTAGTAACGACATCATGATGTACTTGCGCTTCATACATAACCAAGGAGGAAGATTATAGATGCATAAAAGAACCGGCCAAGTGCTATGTCGACTGCTCATATTTTCGTGTGGATTCATACCATCCGAACTCAGCCCAAACCTTATATTCCTCACTTCGCCGCCAAACTCACTGAATGTTCTGTTAATGTTTCTCCATTGAATGGAATCAGCTGGATGTCTTAGTTTTCCGTCTTGTTTCCGACCTTCAACATGCCAACGCAAGTACTTCCCATCTTTCGGATTTGCAAACAGCCGTTTCAATCTGGGAATCACAGGCAAATACCACAGTTTTGGCCGGAGGCCCTTTCTTTACCTCATCACATCCATTGTGATAAATTCTGTCCCCATGCTTATACCGCGATGCACCGCATCTTGGACAAACATGCAAATCCTCGTACTCGTTACGGTACAGAACACAATCATTTGGGCATGCATGCATGTATTCTTTCGATTTTCATTCCCAACGGACACAATAGTTTTTTGGCCTGGTAAACCGATCTTGGCAACTCATTTCCCTCTGGAAGCATGTCCGCTAACAAATCCAATAGCACCGTGAAACTCTTATCGCTCCAACCGTTGCTTGCCTTCAAGTTATATAATCTCAACACATAAGACAACTTTGTAAATTTTGCACATCCGGGGAACAAAGGCTTCTCAGAATCAACAATTAATTTCTCAAATTTAGCTAAATCGTTTTCGCTGTAGTCTTCTTCTACATCACGTAATATTTCATCTAAATTGTCGTCATCTACATGGACTTCCGAATGAACATTACCAATGTTCTGATCATGATCATCATTACTGCAATCCACTTCCGGGTGCTGCTGAGTGGTAGCGGTGCTCGTTTCCTCAAGATCTTCACCATGCCATATCCAACGGGTATAGCGTGCGTTAAAACCACGACGAATCAAATGACTCCTAATCTGATCAGAGTTGCCGAACCTTTTTAAGTTCATACAATCTATACAAGGACAATGCATATCTTTCTCTCCCTTCTTCGCCTTTTCTTGCTCAGCAAATTTAATAAACCCATTCACACCCTCCAAATACTCAACAGTAGTACATTTTATTCCATACATCCAATATTCTCGGTCCATCTACAATTATTTCACAAAATTGACAAATTCAAATAAATAATTAATGACTCAGGGCATGCATATATGCATGAAACATAATTAGCTAAGCCATATGTGTGTACATGAGCTGCTTAATTACATTAAATGGATTTGTATATATGAAATCCTAATTAACTTGATGCATGCATTAAGTGGAAGAGCCAGCTAGCTAGCTGCTTAAATTCAGCAAGCTATAGCTAGCTAGCCAACCTAGCCTTCTAGCTAGTTTGGAGCTACATGTATCTAGTTTAATGAATTGCAAGTAGAGAGAGAGAGGGAGAGTGTGAAAGAGTGATCGAGAGAAAGAGAGAGGTGATGAGAAGATGACAATACCGAGGGGGATGGAAATATGATCAACCTCTCAGCTAGCTTCTCCAGATCACTCTAGCTTGGAGTCGTGCGCGGCTGAAATGATTCCAACATGCAGAGCGCAGAGCAGGGGTCGACCTAATTAAGTTGTACAATTTTACTATCAGTTCAAAAACACAAACCGATAGTAAAATAAGGTCCCCACTGTCATAACCATTAGTTTATATGAAGTCATTTTACTATCGGTTTGTTTTATATAACCGATAGTAAAATTTACTATATTGTATCGGTTAGTACAGTAAGAACCGATAGTAAAAAGTCAGTAATTTCACTATCAGTTACGCGAGAAAAACCGATAGTACTATTTAATATATTATATTGGTTGGTACAGTACGAACCGATAGTATAAAGAGTGTAATTTTACTATCAGTTAAAAATGGAAAACCAATAGTACTATTTAATATATTATATCGGTTGGTACAGTAATAACCGATACTATAAAGTGCATAAGTTTACTATCAGTTACAAATGGAAAACCGATAGTACTATTTAATATATTATATCAGTTTGTACAGTAATGACCGATAGTAAAAAATATTTGCATTTCACTAACGTTGGACTAGTGTGTAACCGATAGTAAAATGCCTCTTTTCCGCCGCTGTCGTCCTATTCTATCGGATTTTTCCCAGATTGCTTATAACCGTTAGAAAATATGGGTTAGTGGAATGCACTTCTATAGTAGTGAATACTCCTCTATTATTATATATTTTTTTTTTACTGATACCTGTAAATATACAATTTATAATATGCGAATGCATGCCTTAGGTTTTTATATGAAAGAAATGTACTTAACTTCATTTTATGTTATGACCATGTTCTCATAGCTCTCTCCCCCCCCCCCCCCCCTGAGATTTTAAGTAGTGAAGACGCAATACTACAATCTCAGGGAGAATATGGGTTTTTGACGATCAGAAATATCCAGTGAGTTCCTTATACGTTTAATAACGGTTTACAAAGAAATGTCTCAGCATAGATATGATCATCTGACCGTACCGACACTAATCACCCTATGACACTGGATCTTATTACAAACAAGCAGCCATCCAAATGGCCAGAAACATGCCAGTAAGTCTCGTGTGCGTTTAGAAACGGCTTATATAGGGATGTCTTATCTGGATGCGACCATGAGATCGGCCTGAGAAATCCGACCAAGTTATCATAGTGAGATGGTCACTGGCGATCAGCCCCCGAGCGTAGCTCGGTTATGGGTAGGATAAAAAAGAGAAAAAGGACGATATCATAACTTAAGGAGAAGTACACACAATTTTTAACAGATCATGCTAATTGAAAAGGATAAAAGAAATCAGGAACTTACACGTAGAATTTGCGTAATTGATCTATGTTTCAAGTATTGTTCAAGATTCTCCCATCCTCCATAGCTAATCGGGCCGACCCTGGTCGCGGTACCGATACTACAGTATAGGGGCCTTCTCACTGAGGAGAAAACTTGTTGCGGTTAGACTGGTTTTATATTTTTCGTAAAACCAGGTCGCCCACGTGAAGACTACGCGGCCGCACCCTTTTGTTGTAATATTTACGCAAGGCTTGTAAATATACTGCTGACTTGATCAGCGCCCGATCACATTTTTCTTCGAGGAGGGTTATATCTTGGGTACGCTGTTTGAGTTGATCAGCCTGATCAAATTGATCCACCCGGACAAAGCTAATACGAATTTCCATTGGTAATACGGCCTCAGCGCCATACACCAGTTAGAAAAGTGTCTCACCCGTTGCCTGACTACAATTAGTACGTAGTGCCCATAGGACAGACTAATATCCAGTGAGTTCCTTATGCCTTGTAATATCTGGCCGTTGGCGCGCTCAACAGCACCATTGCTCTGCGGATTGGCTACAGAAGCAAAGCATACTTTGGTTCCGATATCGTCGCAATAGTCCAAAAAGAGAGCACTAACAAATTGGGAACCATTGTCGGTAATGAGATGACTTGGAACACCAAATCGAGTGATGACATTCTTATGGAAGAACTTTGCTGAGGCAGCGGTAATGTTGCAGACTGGTTCAGCCTCAATCCATTTTGTAAACGTATCAATAGCTACGAACAGAAACTTGTATCCATTGACTGCTTGGGGCATAAGACCTATAATATGTATCCCCCAGACCACGAAGGGCCATGTCAGCGGGATAGTTTGTAAGGTATACGCGGGATGATGAACCTGTCTCGCATGAAACTAACACTGTGGGGGCACGCATGTTTTTACCAAATGCTTGGCATCATCGAGTGTCAAAGGCCAGTAAAAACCTTGTCGAAAAGCTTTCCCGACCAGTGTACGAAATGATGCGTGTGCACCACATACACCATCATGACTTTCTTTCAAGAGGGACTTGCCTTCCTCTTGAGATATGTAGCGCATGAATACTCCTTGAGTACCTTTTCTATACAAAACCCCCTTCTATGAGTTTATATAAGTGCGCTTTTCTAACTAACTGATCGCTTTCAGTTTCATCCTTGGGCAAGGTCCCATGTTCAAGATAGACCCTCAATGGTTGAGTCCAATCTCCTTCGTGTCCAAGGTTGGCGACGTAGGCTGTCACTGGGACGCACGTAGTTCCCCTGGAAGTTTGCGCAGAACTCGCGCTTGAGCTGCGCGAAGGACTTGATGGAGCCGGCCTTCAAATTGTAGAACCAAGAGCGGGCGATCCCGGTGAGGTAGAGGGGGAAGATGTTGCATTGCACCATATTGTCCCCCCCAGCCGCCGAGATGGCCGTGGAATACACCTGCACAAATTCATAGGGGTCGGCCTCACCGTTGTAGTGCTCGATGTGCGGCAGGCGGTAAGGCCGCAGCCATCAGAAGCATCGAAGTCTGCGGCATAGCGACTGATTAGCCCCCTGCACTTCCCAAGTGGAGTCCCGGTCGCTGTCTCCTTTGACAGGGGACGCGCCCTGGTTGTCGGAGTCAGGGAGTGGCCCAAGAGGTCCGTCGGCGTGGCGGTAACGACGCTTTTCTTCCGCGCCGGGGCTGAGTTCAAAGACGTCCGGGCTTTCCCCCGGAGAGGTTGGCTCTTCGGCAGGTCTCTTCCCCCGGCCGGTGCGGGAGCGAGGCTCCCCGCGTCCGTGACCCGGGGGAAGCTCTTCCCCGGACTTTGCCGTATGCATTCGCTCGACCTCCTCCCAGGAGAAACGAACCTAGTCCACCGGAGGCACCCTCGGGGGCGGCCCCGGGGGAGGAGGGAGCTCATGCGCTGTAGCTATTGGCCCGGCGCTACCGGGGCCGACAGGGGGGAGCCCCCTGCGGAGACCTCCGAAATTGGAAAGGGGGAAACCCCTGTATTATCCGGAACCGGGGAGGGGGCCACCGGGGTGTCGTTCGGAACCGGAAAGGGGGAAACCCCTGTATTATCCGGAACCGGAGAGGAGGGAGCTCCCGCAGCGACGACTGGAACCGGAAAGAGGGAAACCCCTGTATTATCCGGAACCGGCGAAGGGGGAACCCCAGTGGCTACGTTGCGGGGGGAGGTCCGCTGCTGCACGGGAGTTGCTCTGTCGACCGCCCCTGGTGCGGTAAACGCGACCTGGGGGGCGGGACTGGCTCCCGGTGCAGGGAAAACCCCCGGCATGTAATGGGCCCCCGTCCACAGGAATGGGCCCGGAACGGGGTATCCCCCCGGCGCCGCGAAGGGCCCGGGCATGAAGTAACCCCCCGGCACCGGGAAGGCTCCCGATGCCGGGAAGGGTCCGAACGTATGACCCACCGGGGGAGGGTACCCCCCGGTGGGGTCGTACGGGGCGGCAGGACCTCCGGAGACCGAAGGGGCCACCGGGTGACCCATAAACAGGGGCATAGCCCCCGGGTATGGGTACTGCGGGTATGTGGGGGCCGGTGGCCGCGCCAATAGGTGGAGCAGCTCATCCATAGAGCGCTGGGCGCGAAGCTGGCCCTCCACTAAAGCCTCAAGCAAGGCGTCCCGGGGAGCCGGGGGAGCCGTCGGGGGGAGACTGGTCCCGGCCGAGGCTACCGCGGTCACCGGGACTGACCCGGAGGTCGAACCACCGAAATTAAGAGGGAAGGTGGGAGGCGGTACCTGGGTCTGGCCGCCTCCGGGCGGAATCGCCGGGACGGTCGCGTCCCGGACGGGTGGCGCCAGGTCACCGGGACCGGCTTCACCGGGAAGGGCGCGGGCCCTCGTTCTTGGGGGAGCCATGGCATCTCGTCACGAGTCCCCACGGTCGGCGCCAACTGTCGTGGTGTTACGAACACCCCAGCATGTTTTGTGGACGATCCTAGCGAAGAAAATACGACGCGGGCTGACCGGGTGATCGGTCCTCCCCTGTCGGGCGAGCACAACAAATGACACGAGGGTTTATACAGGTTCGGGTCCCAGTGGAGGCCCTAGTCCTGTCGGCGTGCTCCCAACCGGAGTCGGCTGGGGGAGCTCTCTCGGGGAGAGATGCTCCAGAGCACACCTGTGAGTTTGTTTACTCCTAGTAATAATGAGCAATTGTCCCTTACATGAGGTGTTACAAGGGCTTATATAGCCCCAAAAGACGCAAAAAGACTAAACTACCCCGCCTACTACCGTTGGATCGAAGGGTAGCAACGTCCTTCTCCCGGTCAGGCACCTCGGATGCTTGACAGGAGTCCACCGGTTCCCGAGGCGCTCCTCGCGTGACCCGCACGTGACCCGGGACCGGAGACTTCCACCTCCAGAAGGACGACAATGCTCGGGACAAGGCACAGGGGGCCTTGTCCCCGGGCGCATGGCGAAAGGCGGCGCCCTGGACAGGCACCGGGGCCTTGTCCCTGGGCACGTGGCGCAGCTTCTTACCTGGACTTAGTCTTGTAGAGATTTCCCCCAACAGCGAGAAACATGTTGAAAACCCCTTTTTGTGAAATGAAATGTGAAATAGGAATTGGTAGTAAGGATGGTTTGAATGGTTGGGTGCTGTGTGCACCAGGGTTATGTGGATGTTCCTCACTATTGATTCATAAGGATGAGAACCTTGTGCTGTGTCTCTAAACGAATTGAAAATGTACAACCACTTGCTTGGAATGGGACAGGCGCAACTTAGTAGCTATCTTGGTATTAACAGTCCCCTGCAATGGTTTGTCACTCCAGTTTCTCGCGTGGAAACTGGTGGGCCACAGAGGGTCATGAGTGATGTGAGATCAGAAAAATAATGAGAGGTTATGGTGGATTGAAGGAAGTCGCCCTACGCCTAGATTAAGTCGTGCGCGGCTGTAATCGAGAGGCTATGTGTCTTGTGGGAACATAGGCCAAGGCTAGGATGTAAGGCAGTGGGGAGGACCCACAACGGTACTTGAGACTTGATTGTCTATTTACCGGGCAGGGACACTATTAAAACTAGACTGCAAAATCGTTGTGTGATCTCGACCTTGTCACATGTGTATAAGTCACATAGAGCTGATCCGACTTGAAAGTCGAGTGATCCAGTGGATTTAAAAAGAGGTACACCTTTGCAAAGCGTAAAAGAAGTATCAGATACTCTGTTCTCCCAGGTTCAGGAGTCTGTTCGTAGTGGATGTTATCCATGGGTTTCAGCACAAGTAATGTTTGAAATGCTTTCATAACATGGGTTAATAAAAGTATTGACTCATGGGAGACCACTACACACAACATTTTCTAAAAAAATTTAGTTTAAGATTTCAAAGCTTGTTTACAAAATCTAAGACATTTCTCAACCCGGTTTAAGAACCTATACTATCCTCAGGTACGAGGCAAAACAAAACCCCACTTGCTGAACACCCCTCATCTTGATATAAATGCATCAATTCCTAGAATGAGATTTGCTGAGCATTGTGTAAACGTGCTCACCCTTGCAATTATATTCAACCACAGAAGAGGGATTTGAGGATTCCGATTCCCTCGGTTTTAAGTACCATGTGGAAGAAGAAAGTGTCCCAGATGAACCACCTCTCTAGAAGGGTTACGTGCCAAGTTGAGCCAGATGTGAATGAAGCCCCTCCAGTCCCGCTGCCGATGGAAATCAAGATTCTTATTGCTGCTTTTTGTGCTTTTCTCTGAGTTCGGTACTTCGATGCCGACTCTTGTTTTGAGAAACTTGTTATTTTCTTAGCAACTTTAATTAGCGCCATCCTTGGCGTAATGGTAATGTAATATTGGTCCATGTGACCAAGTACCTGTTTAACTATGTTATCTTAATCCTGTTGTTGTGAGCTTATGATTGTAGTGTAATCCACCTGGGTGGTTGCCACTGAATTCCTCAAATGAGGGTCCCACATATTACTTCTATAAGGACAAGAACAAAGTGTTTGTTACTCGTAATGGTGTATTTCTTGAGAAAGAGTTTCACAAAAGAAATTAGTGGTAGTACAGTGCGACTTAAAGAAATTCAAGAACCATTGGAAAATGTTTCAGCTCCTACTGAGTTTCAAGAAGAACGACAAACTGTTTAAGAAACCGTTGTGGTACCACCAGCCTCGTGTAGGTTTGAAAGGGTCCATAATGTACCTAAGAGGTATATGTTCCTTACCACGGAACAACGAGATATATTATTGTAAGACAATGATGAACGCAAGACTTATGAGGAAGCAATGATGAGCCCAGACTCTGAGAAATGACATGACGCCATGAGATCCGAAATAGACTACATATATACTCATCAAGTTTGGAACTTCATTGATTTACCAGATGGTGTAAAACCGATCAAGTGTAAATGGGTCTTTAAGAAAAAAATTGACATGAATGGAAATGCTCACATTCATAAAGTACGATTGGTTGCGAAAGGTTTCAAACAAATGCAAGGAATTGATTATGATGAAACTTTCTCACCTGTCACCATGCTAAAGTCAATTTGGATCATCCGAACAATTGCAGCCTACCATGATTGTGAGATATGGCAAATGGATGTTAAAACAACTTTTCTAAATGGAAATCTGAGTGAGGCTGTGTACATGACACAACCCAAAGGTTTTACTTATCCACAAAATGCTGGGAAGTATGCAAGCTTCAGAAATTCATTTAAGGATTGAAGCAAGCATCTCATAGTTGAAATATTCGTTTTTGATGTGACGGTTGTCACGCCCCTATTTTTCCCAATCTTTCCCCAGTTTGAATCAGTATCTTAGGATCTTGATCCTAGATTTACCAGTGCCCTAATTCTAGAAGTTGATGGCAAAACTTCGTCGTCTTGCCCCTTTTCGCAAATCAGCTCAAATGTATCACGGTTTAGTCCTTTTTAGATTTCCCGAGAACCCTGAAAAGGCTAAACTCCACATCTCATCTCCAAACTTCAATATGATTCGAGGAGTATCTCCCGTTTACTATTCTGATCGAGTTTCCCTTCTGCAAGATTTCCGAAATCCCATCCGAGACCTCAGTTTCAGACCTCGCCTTTTTCCAAACCCTAATTACCGTGTTTACCCTAAATACCCCATTTTTTATTTTTGCCAAATTCACCAAATCTTGCCAAATCTTACCAAATTTCTTGCTAGATGAGTCCAAGGAACAAAGTAACACTCATTTGTAAAATTAGACACATCAAAGACCCTCTAAAACCCTGAAATGGCAAATCAGTCCCTGGAAACCAGTTTTGGTAATTACAGATTGTCCAAATCCCCGCAACCAGCCCCTGCCTTCTGATTTCGACCATGACCAGGTCCCTGCACTTCTCGACCACGACCAGGAGCGTTGCCTCGCCGTGGAACCCGCCGCCGTTGCTCCTCCGCCGCAGCCACCTACGCCAGCACCTCGCCGCCACGTGTGCACACGCCGTTGGCTACCGTGGAGCCACCTCAACCGCGCCAGCTCTGCGAGCTTCTCCCTCGCGCGCACGCCAGCAGCAGCAGCAAACCAGCGCCACGTCGCAGCCATGCCCGGGGCAGAAGTCCCCTCGCCGTCGCACTCGCCGTTGTGCCAGCACCGTCCAGCTGCAAAAGCTGCACCACCGCGGCGACCGTTGGCTCGCCATCACCACCCTGACTTGTTAGCTCGCCATCACTTCACCACTATCACACGCCAAAGTGTCGGCCCAATTGCCTCGCCCCCGTGCCTATATAAGAGCCCCAACACCTGCTGTGTCTTCACCCAGCACCGAAATCAGCTAAGTCCCCATCTCCACCTTCTTCTCCGGCGAGCACAGAAGAGGGAGCTCGGTGCCCGCTCGAATCTCTTCACCAAACTTCAAATTGAAGCTACCAGTAAGTCCCCCTCGTCCTTGTCTCTTTAGCATAGCACTTGATTGCATCCCCGCGAACCCTAGCGCCGGCGATCACCGGAATCCCCCTTTTCCCCTGTTCCTCTAATGCTGCATGAGATAGCCTGAATTGGCCTTCGTGCTAGTAGAGGTTTATGACCAGTAGCATCTATCTATCAGGCTCGTACACTTGGATTTCAAAATCAAGCTCTCTGTGGACCTTTCCCCATTCCCGAGCACCAACAGAAACATGGCGCACGTCGCCAGGCTTCACCAGTGACCCTCCGGTCAAATTGACCAGGCCAACAGCTTCCCCACACCTCCCTCTCACTCTCCAAGCAAAGAATCGAGTTCAAACTCACTGTATCGAAAACCCCCAAATCCAGAGTCGTCTTCTCCCGCCCCGGCGGCCGGATTTTGTTCCCAGCCGCTCCAGCCACCACCACCTTGTCCATTAGCTTGGCTTGACATCTAGATCTGCCCAGATTGAAAGATATGCCCTTTTCAAAATTCTGTCCAGAATAATGTCTGTGAGTGTCGCCACCGCGGTTCATCGCCGCCGTTCGTCGTCGTCCGTCCACCTCAACCCCTGAAACCACCACCATCATGTGCCTGGCATCCACACCTATCTCCTAGACATAGTTGGCGAAGTGTTTGAAGTCCAGAGCCAAATCCAGAGCTCTGCCCTAGCTTTTGACAATGTCAGTGCAGTGTCAGTGCATGTCAGTCACTGGCATTAGCCTTCTTTAACCCCTTCTGGTTGAGCAATTGAAATGCCACTTTGTCCACTAGATTCCTGGAGTTATGCTCTACATTTTTCTCTTCTGCCACATCTCCAGAAAGCCTACCTAAGACCAACTTAAGGCTATGCCTAGCCGTAAACCGAATGTCAACCCTTTGGCGTTCGACCTTTTTAACCCATCTCTTCGAGCAACGCTCAAGTGACCTTGTCGAGATCATTTCCCCTGCATGCATGATATATTTTACTTTCCATAGCAACTATTTTCTGTGTGCTTATATAGTGTATGTGTTGTATTATTGTATACACCGCAGAGCCAGAAGTTGAAGGAGTGTAACACCCTAGTTTTGGGGTGAAAAGTTTTTGCATAAAAATCATGCATGCATGTATCTCTATAAGTTTAGCCAGATCAGCTTAGCCCTAAACCCTAGAAATTCTCCAAATCAATTCTGCAAGTCCAGATTAAGATCTGACCATCTAGATTTGATATATCAGTTATCCTGAACATAAAAGTCTTCGGGACCTAACCCTAATTTTGTCGCCAAACCATCGATCTAATTGCCTCTTTCTATTTTCGAAAACAGAAACCCTAATTTACCCTAAGTACCCCAGTTTCCAGATAATCAAATCATCTTAATTAAACCCTATATAGACTCAAGTGTCTTTTGGAAAATGTTCCCAGATACAACACCAACTTACTCCAAAAAGTTGGGAGCCAAATTATTTCATCTAAGCACTTTTCGCAGTTTAGTCCAAATTCTACTGCGAATAAGTCCTTTTCTATTTACCCGAGAGCTTGAAAAAGCTAACATCCACAAATCAACTCCAAATTCAAATTTGATTCAGTGGTTATCTTCTAAACACTATTTGGAACAAGTTTCTCTTCTGCCAAAACTCCAAAATCTTGCTCTAAGACTAAGATCCCTAGCCTCGACAAGATTTAATCCTAATTTGCCCTAATCTCACTTTACCCCTTAATCCTGTTCAAATCCTATCAAATTTCCTCCAAATTTTAGTGAAATGAGTACTAGTAAAAATACTATACTCAACCATACCATCAAATTCCAAATTAATCATCTCTAAGCCCTTAATTGCAATTAAGTCCAAGGCCAAATCAAGAACCATCACAAATCAGTCCGTGGTTCGACTACGGGCTGATTTTCGCGACCAGAACCAATGCAACCGACCAGAGCTGGTTCCCTTCGACCGCAGCAGTAAAATCTGACCAAAGCCGTTTATCTCGACCACACCCTGTGTTTTCGACCCCGACTACTCCTGTTACTTCGACCACGGCTGCACCAATTGACCAAACCTATTGTCATCGACCATTGCTGTGTCTTCGACCACCTCTACTCCACTCGGCTGCAAGCTGTTGCCTCGACTACGACCTGCTGTTGTTTTCTTTCGACTTCGACCTGCCACAACTGCTACTATTTGCCTCGACCACCACCACTGTAGCTACCGATCGTTGCCACGTACCTGCTCGTGGATTGGTCACAGATACCAGCCTAGACCGTCTCGCAATAGAACGAAGATGATGCAGTAGGCGAGTATTCTATTGTTCTTTCCACAGGGACTAGAGAAGCAATGCGTGAAAAACTAAACTAAATCGAATGACAAAAGAAACTAAAATAAACGAAAGAGATAGAGAGAAGATGATAGAAGAAATAAAAGAGAGAAAGAGAGAGGTAATCACACCACGACCATAGTGTTAGATCTATACATATCGTCGTGAGTACAAGCGATAGAATCGTAATCGTTTAGTAGTCTCACAAGAGAAAGGCGAAAACAACTAAAACGACTGCGTTCATCGACGGTATCAACGAACATGCACATAAAGATAACACAGATCATCAATAGCGATCCCACTCCTTCAGCCACAACCATAATAAATTCAATCAATACAACACAACCACTAACTCAACAGCAAACACCATTGCAAATTATCAACTTCTACAAAGAGCCAAGCTGTTTAAGAAAACAAAAATTTATCCTCTGCACTATCTCAACTTGACATAACATTTCAATGCAAAAGATCACTGAGCGAACAGAAAGCTGTCCCAAAACCACACAGGTGACTCAAGAGATTGATTATAAGAGCTTAAACACCAGTATCAATTACAGAACTTCACAAAAGATACCAAGACTTAGTTCAACTTCAGATGCTCCAGAACTTCGCAATGAATTCAGATTATTACACAAAGGTAGTTCTATTGGAGCAGAGCAAAACATGAGACAAGCCGCAATTCAATTCAACACTGTGTCAGGAATACAATCAGGAGGATTGAACAGCACACAACATGATAAATCAAGTATCAGTAAAAAGAGAGTATCGATTAGTGCAACATAGGATTTTATCCAAGACAGCTAGAACTGGAGTTCAACATCTCAATACATCAATTTCATGCAACTGAATCATAACCCTTGTAATCACATAAAGATTGCATGACAACTATTATGCTTGCACTAAGCAGCCAAGGGGTTGCAAGATATAAACACTAGCTGGAGATAAGATCACTGGAACTGAAGCTCTCCTGGGACTCAATGCCTCCTGGTGTCTCACAGCACAAGCACAAACTCAAATAGCAATTCAATTTCAGAGTAGACCAACAGAACCAAGATAATTGTAGGTGATTCATTGCAAGTTATCTTCAGGAATAACTCACGCAGCAATCCAAGTAATAACCAGGTTTAACAATTGATTTGGAACAGTGCTAATTCATTGGTTACATACATCAGCTCATCACATACAACCAAATCAAGAACACACAAAGAGAAAAGAATTCATCACCGGTCTTGCTGTGGTCGAAGGAGATGGCCGCGGTCGAGGGAGATTACTCCTGGTTGTTGGAGAAGAAGTAGCCGCCGAGGATCGGTGGGGGAGTAGTTGCGGTGCGCCGGCGTTGTGGCGGCGAAAGGCGGAGCACAAGAGGAGCCGGCGCGGTGAAGGTCGGTGGTGCTCGGATCGGCGAGATCCGGCGGGAGATGGCAGATCCGGCGGCGCTCGGTGTGGGAGAGGGCGGCGGCTCGTCGGAGCAGATCCGGCGGCACGGTGGAGGCGGCGCGAGATCCGGTGCCAAATCGCGACGGCGGCGCGGAGGTCGGACGGATCCGAGAAGGCGGCGGCGAATCGGGAGCGCGAGGTCGGCTCCGCCGGCGAAGACGGGATCCCGCGGCGTGGAGGTTGGATGGTGCAGATCGAAGACGGGATCCGGCTGCGACGCGTGTTGGGGGGGGGGGGGGGGGGGGGGGGGGGCACTCCGGCGTGATCGGCGGCGATTCCGGCTCGGTGGCGGCTGCTTGGGTGTCGTGGCCGCGGGATCTAGTGGATGGAGGCCACGAGGGAGGCTTCGGGAGATGTAGTGGTGGCTCGGAATTGGAGCAGTGGAGGAGGAGGAGGAGGAGGAGAGGATAAGAGGAGTACTGGAGGAAGTGGTGAGGAACCAGGAAGAAGAAGAAAAGAAGAAAAAAAAGAAAGAGGAAGGGAGGAAGGAGGAAAAGAAAAGGGGAGCAGCCGACGGTGAGGACGAACGGGAGAGGAGGAGACGAGATGTGACGTGAGAGGATGAAGGGACAGAGCAGACCGGCGGCTCACCTGAGGGAGAGAAGAGGAAGAAAAGGGGAGATAGCAATGGGGAAGAAGATCGGCGGCTTTTTGTCGGCATGGATCTGGCCGGCGACAGTAAGTTCGTCGGAGTTGGGAGAGAAGAAGGGGATTTGTGGTATGTGTCAGGTCAAATTGCAACAGTGGTGGTTGAGGATTTTTTAGTAATTAAAAAGTCCCTTAGTGATTGTGGAAATAGCTATTTTATCCTTCCGAGTTAGGGTTTGGAGTTTCTGTGTCTTGGTCGATTTGCGATTAAAGGTTTGAGTTTTTATGGTATTGCATTTATGCCCTACGCTGTTAGGTTATGGCTTGAATCCGTAGTCAATCCTGTTGGTTCTAGTGTCCCGGAGACTCCGATTTTGACGCGATCAGGTCCTACGTGTCCGTAGCGACGCGTACTTCTGTACGAAATTGTCTGTTTGCTAGATCCAGTCGATGAAACTCATCCATTCAGCCATAAATTACCCGAATTGCGTCGACCTGCAATTAAAATAAACAAACCACACAGTCGAGATCGAACGACGGCCAATACAAATATATTTGAGTATTTGATGATCTTTATGACTAAAATGAACATGAATGAGGGAAGAATAACCAGAAAATATGCACAAATATGAGAATTATCTAGGCCTTGTGGAAATATGAAGAATAACCAGAATCACCAATTTTGCTGAAATATGAAAAACCCCAAATTTGTACTTCACTTGTAAACTAAGCTTGCTGTTTAAGCTTCTCTGTAGTTTCTCCAGCCAATCCAAGTTCACCAATAGCTTCTTGATACTCCAGAGACCATCCTCAAGCAAGGAATCGAGTTCATTTTCTTTAAAACAGAAATGCCCAATTTTGAGTTTTCTTCTTATGCGTCAGTCACCGGCCATCGATTCCGGCCATTCTAGCCTCAACCACTTTGCCATCTAGATGTTTTCCACCCTTCTGAGTATTTTTCTCTTCTAGCACGACTCCAAATTCGGCCTAGATTTGAAGATATGGCTTAGCCCTAATTCCTGTACTGCTGCTATTTCATGTGCTCCAGGCCAGCCGGCTTCTTTGCATATTTTCATCACTTTCCAGCCATTTCCAGCCCTAGATCCTGTTGAATGAAATGTTCCTGATACAAATGCCTAACGACCAGACAAAGTTTTCCATCATTTGGAGCCCTGGATCAAAAGTTATGGCTAACCCTAGTTTCTGGCCATGTCTAGTCCTTGCCAAACTATGTCAGCCAATGGCATAGAGCCATTTTACCACCTTCCAGCCATGAATTTTGAGTATAAATTTGTCCATTAGACTCCTGCTGTTGTGATCTACATTTGCTTCTACTGTCACAACTTGAGTTGAGCCCTCTATCACTCGTCAACCCTATGTTGATGCTTTAAAATGAATGTCAACCTAAAGACGTTCGTTGTTTTTGAGCAAACCAGTCGCAACATTGATATTATTCTGATATTTTGGGACATTTAAAGCTCAGTAAACCTTTGACAACTCTTAACACTTAACCCTAACCTTGACCATCTTCCAGAACACTCCAATCTTGTATCACTAGAGTACTTTCATCGAGCATTATCGCATGTAGTAGACTTGTAAAAGTAGGATTGGTTGTAATACCTGTTTGCTTGTTTGATCTTTGAACCAGAGCCAAAGCCTGAGTACGAGGACTCCACTGCAGACCCAGCTTCGACAACGACACCCTGCGAACCTGAAGGCAAGTCATACTTTGATCATCTTGAACCTATATTTTATAAATCGTTATGCTATGCCTTGAGTAGATATTTTATAATATCGCATGTGATGAAATCAGTGATGGCATGGCAGTATTAGGCTTGATGCCTGAGAAATGTGAACTTGTTAAATTAGCCAGCCATGAACTAGTAATTATATGTATATACTTTTATATTCATTAAATAAAATCTCTAGCCGTGACCAGGCCCTTGAATACATCATAATGGATTGATGGTATGATCAACACTGGATGTGTGTGAGTTGTGATATGATCTGGTCATTGGCATATAAGGTCCTAGAACCTTGTGTTGTACGTCAGTGGCATACTTAATGTGCCGACCGCAAGCCTGGAATGGGACAGGCCTGAACAAGTAGTCTGTGGATCACACATGAAAACCCCAATAAGACAAATACATGGTTGACACGGAGTGCGCTCCTACACAAGTCACTAAATGTGATGATGCACGCTGACCCTAAGAGCGAAGATGCCAATTAGTGGGGGCTATGTAACCTCGCCACAACTGTAGTTCTAGATAGAACTGCAGGGTGTGGGGTGAACTGTGTGTAAAGCAGGGCAAAAGTTCTTGTTATCTCCACCTTGTCAACTCACAGTGTGAAATGAGTTTTGGGTCTAATCATCTGATAGGATGGGCATGAAAGTGGATATACCTTGCGGGTAAATTGGTACCTCTCTGCAGAGATATTTAAAAGGTATTCGAATACTCCGAACTTCCAGGTCTACAGGTGTTTGTCGCGGTGGATTAAATCCACGGGGTGTAACACAAGTATTGTTTTATAAATTAAAATTTGGATAGATCAAGATTACCCAAGTGGCATGTGTTGTCACGATAAGGGGCGCTGTCGTGGGCTGTCATGTGTTGACGTGTCGCGGTAGTACCATAAATTAGCAAACATGAAAAAGTGAGGTGATTTGAGGATATATCGCCATATCTATGGGATACATTACCCACTGTATGATATACACTGCCATGAGTATGATCTAGAGTTAAGAAAGAAAGAAAATATCTTGAAAAACCCTTCACTCTTCTCCCCAATAGCATAGATTCATGTCATTTACACTATATGTATCTCTACCTCATCTATGACTTGCTGAGTACGTAAGTGCTCACCCTTGCATCAACTCATCAATAGAAGGAACATTCTACGACCTTGATGGATATGCCGAAGACGCTGCAGATCCAGAAGGTGGAGAGCAGATTCCTCCAGAACCTTGATGTGGTGCAGTCTTGCTGTCAACCTCTGTTTCCTGTGGGAATGCGCCTAACTTCCGCCGACTAGATGCTTTATTTTGTTGTACCATTGAGCCTTGTAAGGCACTGTACCCCTCTACTGTATTAAGGCCTGATGGCCATACAATTATGACTATTGTAATATTTTGCTGCTTTAATCTATTCCTGTGTTTGACTCATCCTGGGAAGTCAAAGTGGTATATAGGACCAGCTGCATCGAGCTGGGATCCTCACAGGAGATGCAACAAATAAAATTGGTATCAGAGCAACTCAGACCTTGACTGTAGGATGACACCCTTAGGGATTGGTATCGCCAAGACGGCGTAATTTATTTAAAAACTATTTCTCGAAAAACCCTTATTTTACAAAAGATTATTCTCACCTCCATAAAATTTTGATTTCAAAATCTTACATTTTAAAATTTCTTGGCAGGATGGCAAGCGCCTGATTCACCTACATAGAGCGTCTGGCAGGATGGGCACCCTGTTGTGGCACATGATGCATTTTCTGGGGATCGACAGCAGACCCATCTGCGAGACCAGTTGGGACTACCATGAGGGACGCCGCTTTGGGTTCTGTGCCAAGGTGGTAGTACACGCTTTGGACAGCTGGGAGGGCAGAGAGATCCGAGTGGAGGCCAGCCGAGCCAGTTGTCTTGATGCCATCCAAGACGCAGCGTGGGAGGCAGCGCATCGAGTTTGCCAGATATACTCGTGCCGACTTCAGGACTCTCCTTACTGCTTTGTATCTTCTGCACGGCCAGGGGCACCATCAGGACTATCTATAGCTCTGGAGGAGTACCCAGACCCTTGTCTGGCCAGCACGGCGGAGATTCTGCGCAGCCTCGACGCCAACTACTCCAAGCTTCTGAACGAGCATCAAGAACTCCAGAGGAGATTCGTGGAGCAGAAGAAGCGTGCCAGGTCTTCATTCCCATCGACTACCACAGAGCCAGCTGCCTAGCGAGTCCGTACAATATTTGAGGAGGTCGCTCCATCTGCCACATCACCAGCACGAGCTCCAGGACCCAGCTTGATTCCCCGGAGCGTTGCTACAGCAGCAGGGTACCGCCGTCTTTTCTCTACACCGAGCACCCACCAGGAGGAGGCCAGTAGAGCATCTACGCTACTGTTCAGAGAGTCAGGACTGCCGCCGGGATTCATTGCCCTCGAGGAGTCTGATGAGACCGAGCCGGAGGAGGTCGAGCCCAACGCGAGTAGTTAGACTACTGTTTGTAGACTCTCGGGACCCCAGGGTAGTTTCTGTTAAGGATGGTGATGCTTTTGGATGTATTTATCACCATTGTTGTCTTTTGTTAGTCTGTACTAAACTAAGGCGAATAGCCGCCTTGTGTTAACTATTTGTGCATTATGATAATCTTATTAGCTTTTGCATTAATTTATGCATCTCTGCCTAGTTTCTTTAGTTAGTTAGATCTATCTGCTATTCCTTCAGAAGAATCATCATGGTGAATACAAGGAGGAGATCGCAAGGAAGTCAGGAGGACCGAGGACAAACCTCACCCAGAGGAGACCCTTTGCCTCAGCACAGACCCCAAGAATCGAACCTTTCTCAGGAAAATGAGCCAGATCTACGAGAAATTCTCATCTCCATGGAGAAGAGTAGACAGGAGGCACAGGTCGCCCACACGCAGTTGTTGTCGCAACTAATCCAGAAGATGCCCGGAGGAACGTCGGAAGGAACGGCAGTCAGAATAAGGCTATCTGACTTCAGAAGACCCGACCACCAACGTTTGCCAGCACAATAGATCCAATAATCATTGACGATTGGCTACGCGATATCGAGAGAAAGCTAGACACGATTCACTGCAACGATCGAGACAAAGTTCTCTTTGGATCGCACCAACTCACCGGAGCAGCAGCCGCATGGTGGATGAACTATCAAGAAGCTCACCTCGATAAGTAGGACAGCATCACATGGACGGAGTTTATGGAATAGTTCCGAAAATTCCACATTCGTACTGGTGTCATGGCTGCTAAGCGTCGAGAGTTCCGAAATCTGGTACAAGGAAGTTGGACCGTTACAGAGTATCTGCACCAGTTCAACCATTTAGCTCGCTATGCACCAGGCGACATCGACACGGAAGACAAGAAGATTGAACGCTTCACGGAAGGACTCCAGCATTACCTCCAATACCAAATTACTTCCCACGAGTTCTCAGAGTTTCAGACACTGGTGAATAGGGTGCTGAAAATAGAAGAAAAACGAGGCATCGAAGAAGAGAGCCGGAAGAGGAAGATGATGCATCAAGCGCGGCTACTAGTCAGCCCATCTAGGGGAAGAGCCCCGACATCTCCAAACTTCCGACCAACTTACCAAGCACCAAGATCACCTGCCACTCCGACATGCCCAAACTGCAGAGGAGCACATTACCAAAGGGATTGCCCTCAGGCTAGGACTCAATGTTTTCATTGCGGACAGTTTGGACACCGCAAAGACAGTTGCCCTTGGATCCAACTCCCTACATCGATAGCAAGATCACAAGCTGGAACACAGACAATGGCTTCTAGAACTGCAACTTCACCGTCTTCACAAAACTCTAGAGGAAATCCATCCAACAGAGGAGGAAGAGGACGAGGAAGAGCACCAACTCCAGGTCGAGGAGGCCGCCTGAACTACACCTCTCTCCAGGAAGCCGAAAGCGCCACGGACATCTTGCTAGGTAGATTCTTGATCCAATCTGCCTCTGCATTAATATTGTTTAATCCTGGAGCAACAAATTCATTCATATCTGAAGATTTTGCATATAAAGTGGGAATGCATGTAGTACCCTTAGAGTACTCTATGGCTATTCAGACCCCCGGAGCCAGACTGCTTGTGCAATCAACTTGCTGGCATGTAACCTTCAGTATAGAGGGGATAGAGTTTGTGGCCAATCTTTTAGTACTAGAGTTGCAAGGCCTAGATATTATCCTGGGAATGGATTGGTTATCCCAGCATAAAGGTCTAGTAGACTGCAAGGGAAAAACCCTCAGCCTTGTCAGTAATTAATCAAGGAGAGAAAGTACTATTCCATGCAGAGAGATCGTCATACCAGAGGCCACAAGGATCCATGCAGGCACTCCAGAAAGTGTACTTGGAACAAGTGCCCATAGTACAGGAATACCCGGACGTATTTCCGGAGGAACTCCCAGGAATGCCACCTGATAGGGAGATAGAGTTCACCATTGAACTTAAACCGGGAGCGGCACCTATAGCCAAGAGACCATATAGGATGCCGGTAGCAAACTTAGAGGAATTGAAAAGCCAGTTGGGGGAATTGGAAAGCAAAGGATTCATCAGACCAAGTGCTTCGCCTTGGGGAGCCCCGGTCTTGTTTGTAAAGAAGAAGGATGGAGCCCTAAGGATGTGTGTGGATTATAGAGCATTGAATGAGGTAACCATCAAGAATAAGTATCCGTTGCCACGGATAGATGACTTATTCGATCAGCTACGAGGAGCTCGAGTATTCTCCAAGATAGACCTAAAGTCAGGCTATCATCAGTTAAAAATCCGAGAAGGGGATATACCCAAAACAGCCTTTACCACCAAGTACGGGCTATGTGAATTCACTGTAGTACCCTTTGGATTGACAAATGCTCCAGCAGCATTTATGAATGTCATGAACAGTACCTTTATGGACTTTCTAGACAAGTTTGTCATCGTGTTCATTGACGATATCCTGATTTACTCCAAGAGCCTAGAGGAACATGAGCAACACCTACATTTAGCCCTTGGAAGACTGAAGGAGCGCCAACTCTACGCCAAGTTCGATAAGTGCGAATTTTGGATGACCAAGATTTCATTCCTTGGACATGTGCTGACTAAAGAAGGAATTTTGATGGATTCAGCTAAGATTGCAGCAATTAAGGAGTGGAAACAGCCGACCACCGTACCAGAAATTAGAAGCTTTTTGGGATTGGTAGGCTACTACCGCAGATTTATCGAAGGATTCTCCCAGATAGCCAAGCCTCTTACCAACTTGTTGAAGAAGAACGTTGCTTTCGAGTGGACTTCCAAGTGTGAAGAGAGTTTCCAGACACTGAAGGAGAAATTAACCACAACACCAGTCCTTACATTGCCAGACAGCAAGAAAGATTTCGTAGTATTTTGCGATGCTTAGAAACAAGGACTAGGCTGCGTGTTAATGCAAGAAGGACAAGTCGTAGCTTATGCTGCGCGACAGCTACAGCCCCATGAAGAGAATTATCCTACGCATGATTTGGAATTGGCAGCAGTAGTGCATGCCCTGAAGATATGGCGACATTACTTTCTTGGGAACAAGTGTGAAATCTACACGGACCATAAGAGCCTCAAGTACATTTTCACACAAACAGAGCTTAATATGCGTCAGCGCCGATGGCTTGAATTAATCAAGGATTATGATCTCAGCATACTCTACCATCCAGGGAAAGCCAATGTAGTGGCAGATGCCTTGAGCAGGAAAGCTTACACTCTACAAGGAGTTACGCCCAAGAATCCGCGCTTGCAGCAAGAGCTTCAGAATCTTGGGATAGACATAGTGCCATCTGGAATGTTAGCCAGTTTGACTATAGAGTCTCCACTCCAAAAAACAGATTGAGGATGCTTAGAAAGAGGATAAGGAGATTTGCAGGACCAAGATCCGCATCAGGTTAGGGAAAACTCAAGATTTCACTAAGGATGACCAAGGAATTGTGTGGTATCGGGGAAGGATCTGTGTGCCTCAGGACACGGACCTTAAGGAGTTAATACTTTATGAGGCCCATAAAACCCCATACTCACTGCACCCAGGGAGCACTAAGATGTACAAAGACCTGAAAACCCAATTTTGGTGGGATGGTATGAAAAAGGACATCGCAGAATATGTCGCAAGATGCGATACTTGCCAGATGATCAAGGCCGATCATCAAAAAGTGGCTGGAAAACTTCAACCCCTACCAGTACCAACATGGAAATGGGAAGAGATTGGAATGGACTTCATCACAGGACTTCCCAGAACGCAAGGGGGATACGACTCCATATGGGTCATTGTTGACAGACTCACCAAAGTTGCCCACTTCATCCCTGTCAAGAAGACTTATACTGGTAACAAGTTGGTGGAACTGTACCTACAGCGGATAGTAACACTGCACGGCATTCTGAAGAAGATTGTCTTTGATCGAGGAACACAGTTCACATCCAAATTTTGGGACCAACTTCACGAAACCTTGGGAACCCAATTGCAATTCAGCACTGCATATCATCTACAGATAGGAGGGCAGACGGAGCATGTGAATCAAATCTTAGAGGACCTTCTTAGAGCTTGTATTTTGGATTATGGAACGTCATGGGAGAAGTGTCTACCATTTGCAGAATTCACTTATAATAATAGTTATCAAGCTAGTCTGCAAATGGCACCTTTTGAAGCTTTGTATGGATGAAGGTGCAGAACTCCATTACATTGGGACGAGCCAGGCGAATGACAAGTCATTGGACCTGAAATAGTTGAAGAGGCCAAAGCTCATGTCAGGCTCATCAGAGAACAATTAAAGGCAGCACAATCATGTCAGAAGAGTTGTGCCAATAATCAGAGAAGGGAATTGTCATTTGCACCAGGCGAATCAGTTTATCTAAAAGTCACACCATTGAAAGGTTTGAGAAGATTCCATCAGAAAGGGAAATTGTCTCCAAGGTACATTGGACCATTTAAAATTCTTAAGAGGAGAGGTGAGGTGTCTTACAAATTGGACCTACCAGCAGATCCTGGAGTACATGACGTGTTTCATGTCTCACAGCTCCGTAAGTGCCTCAAGGAACCAACGGACCAGATAGAACCCCAAGGGATACCGCTTCAGAAGAACCTCACGTATCTCATTCAACCAATTCGAATTCTAGCTAGCGACGAGCATCAACTTAGAAGAAGGAAGATCAAGCTGTGCAAGGTTCAATGGGAGAACCATTCAGAAGAAGAAGCAACTTGGGAGAAGGAAGATGATTTACAACAGGCTTATCCTCATCTTTTCCATAACCTAGGTAAATCTCGGGGTGAGATTTCTTTAAGGAGGGTAGGCTTGTAACACCCTAGTTTTGGGGGTGAAAAGTTTTTGTATAAAAATCATGCATGCATGTATCTCTGTAAGTTTAGCCAGATCAGCTTAGCCCTAAACCCTAGAAAATCTCCAAATCCATTCTGCAAGTCCAGATTAAGATCTGACCATCCAAATTTGATATATCAGTTACCCTGAACATAAAAGTCTTCGGGACATAACCCAAATTTTGTCTCTAAACCATCGATCTAATTGCCTCTTCCTGTTTTTGAAAATAGAAACCCTAATTTACCCTAAGTACCCCAGTTTCCAGATAATCAAACCATCTTGATTAAACCCTATACAGACTCAAGTGTCTTTTGGAATATGTTCCCAGATACAACACCAACTTACTCCAAAAAGTTGGAAGCCAAATTATTTCATCTAAGCCCTTTTCGCAGTTTAGTCCAATTCTACTGCGAATAAGTCCTTTTCTATTTACCCGAGAGCTTGAAAAAGCTAAAATCCACAAATCAACTCCAAATTCAAATTTGATTCAGTGGTTATCTTCTAAACACTATTTGGAACAAGTTTTTCTTCTGTGAAAACTCCAAAATCTTGCGCTAAGGCCAAGATCCCTAGCCTCGACAAAATTTAATCCTAATTTGCCCTAATCTCACTTTACCCCTTAATCCTGTTCAAATCCTATCAAATTTCCTCCAAATTTCAGTGAAATGAGTACTAGTAAAAATACTATACTCAACCATACCATCAGATCCCAAATTAATCATCTCTAAGCCCTTAATTGCAATTAAGTCCAAAGCTAAATCAAGAACCATCACAAATCAGTCCCTGGTTTGACCATAGGCTGAGTTTTGCCGACCAGAGCTGGTTCCCTTCGACCACAGAAGTAAAATCTGACCAGAGCTGTTTATCTCAACCACACCCTGTGTTTTCAACCCCGATCACTCCTGTTACTCCGACCACGGCTGCACCAATCGACCAAACCTACTGTCATCGACCACTGCTGTGTCTTCGACCACCTCTACTCCACTCGACCGCGAGCTATTGCCTCGGCTGCGACCTGTTGTTGTTTTTTTTCGACTTCGACCTGCCGCAGCTGCTACTATTTGCCTCGACCACCACCCACTATAACTACCGATCGTTGCCACGTAACTTCTCGTGGATTGGTCATTGTGGATCTTTCCTGGCGTGAGCCTCAACCACCAGATCTTCTCCCGTTTGCACGCCACCAGCAATGGCCGGTGCAGGAGCTTTAAGCCACGTGGAGGCCATGCCGAAACCAGCCATCAGCTCACCCCACATCACAGTAGTGCCAGAGGAAAAGCCTCCACACCAGCTGCAAGCCGTCACCTCGCCGGGATTTAGCCGTGTTGTCAAATCTGGCCAGCTTCAACTCCCTATGCACAACTAGCCGTTGAAGAACCTCCAACTTGCCTATTTATACCCCCTGGGACTTAGCCAACTTCACACCCACAGCAAATCAGCAGAAAAACTCCAACTTCACTGTGTCTTCTTGTTCTCCAGTGAGCAGCAAAGAGGGAGCCTGGTGCCAAGCTTCTCCACTGCACCATTCTTCGATCCAGCTGCACCAGTGAGTTCCCTACCTCCCCTAGATAGTTCTCGAGCTTGGGATTGAGTTCAAACCTCCTAAGTCACTAGCGATTGCCTTTTTATTCCAGCAGCTCCGACGAGCAATTAAACTCTAACCAAAGTGAATTAGCTCTTGAGCTAGTGATCAAGAATGATCCTTAGGCTATTCTCAACACATATAAGCAACCAAAATCGACAGATTTGCTAAAACTTGAAAAACCCCAATTTGCAACTTTGCATGTTCACTGTGCTTGCGGTTTAGCTTATCTGTTGAATGTTTAGGTAATCCAACTTCACCAGCTTGTTTCTTGTGCCCAAGGAATTGAGTTATTTTGCCCTAGAACAGAAATGCCCAATTTTGTTTTACTCTATTTTTCTCCTGTCGCCGGCCGTCGATTCCGGCCATTCCAGCCCCAGCCACTTTGCCATCTAGATGTTTTCCACCCTTTTGAGTATTTTTCTCTTCTAGCACGACTCCAAATTCGGCCTATATTTGAATATATGTCTTAGCCCTAATTCCTGTACTACTGTTATTTCATGTGCTCCAGGCCAGCAGGCTTCTTTGCATATTTTCATCACTTTCCAGCCATTTCCAGCCCTAGATCCTGTTGAATGAAATGTTCCTGATACAAATGCCTAACTACCAGACAAAGTTTTCCATCATTTGGAGCCCTGGATCAAAAGTTATGGCTAACCCTAGTTTCTGGCCATGTCTAGTCCATGCCAAACTATGTCAGCTAGTGGCATTGAGCCTTTTTACTACCTTCCAGCCATGAATTTTGAGTATAACTTTGTCCATTAGACTCCTGCTGTTGTGATATACATTTTCTTCTACTGTCACAACTTGAGTTGAGCCCTCTATCACCCGTCAAACCTATGTTGATGCTTTAAAATGAATGTCGACCTAAAGACGTTTGCCGTTTTTGAGCAAACCAGTCGCAACCTTGATATTATTCTGATATTTTGGGACATTTAAAGCTCAGTAAACCTTTGACAACTCTTAACACTTAACCCTAACCTTGACCATCTTCCAGAACACTCCAATCTTGTATCACCAGATTACTTTCACCGAGCATTATCGCATGTAGTAGACTAGTAAAAGTAGGATTGGTTGTAATACCTGCTTGCTTGTTTGATCTTTGAACCAGAGCCAGAGCCTGAGTACGAGGACTCCACTGTAGACCCAGCTTCGACAGTGACACCCTACGAACCTGAAGGCAAGTCATACTTTGATCATCTTGAACCTATATTTTATAAATTGTTATACTCTGCCTTGAGTAGATATTTTATAATATCGCATGTGATGAGATCAGTGATGACATGGCAGTATCAGGCTGGACGCCTGAGAAATGTGAATTTGTTAAATTAGCCAGCCATGAACTAGTAATTATATGTATATAATTTATATTCATAAAACAGAACTTCTAGCCGTGACCAGGCTTTTACATACATCATAATGGAATGATGGTATGATTAGCACTGGATGTGCATAAAATGTGATATGATCTGGTCACTGGCATATAAGGATCTAGAACGTTGTGTTGTGCATCTAGTGGCTTGCTTAACGTGCCGACCGCAAGTCTGGAATGGGACAGGCCTGAACAAGTAGTCTGTGGATCACACATGAAACCCCAATAGGACAAATACACGATCGACACGGAGTGCGCTCCTACACAAATCACCAAATGTGATGATGCACGCTGACCCTAAGAGGGAAGATGCCAATTAGTGGGGGCTGTGTAACCTCACCACAACTGTAGTTCTTGATAGAACTGTAGGGCCCGGGGTGAACTGTGTGTAAATCAGGGCAAAAGTTCTTGTTATCTCCACCTTGCCAGCTCACAGTGTGAAGTGAGTTTTGGGTCTAATCATTTGATAGGATGGGCATGAAAGTGGATATACCTTGCGGGTAAATTGGTACTTCTCTGCAGAGATATTTAAAAGGTATTCGAATACTCACTCCCGGGTCTACAGGAGTCTGCCACGGTGGATTAAATCCACGTGGTGTAACACAAGTATTGTTTTATAAATGAAAATTTGGATAGATCAAGATTACCCAATTGGCATGTGTTGTCACGATAAGGGGCGCTGCCGTGGGCTGTCATGTGTTGACGTGTCGCGGTAGTACCATAAATTAGCAAACATGGAAAAGTGAAGTGATATGAGAATATATCGTCATATCTATGGGATACATTACCCACAGTATGATATGCACCGCCATGAGTATGATCTAGAGTTAAGAAAGAAAGAAGGAAAATATCTTGAAAAACCCTTCACTCTTCTCCCCAATAGCATAGATTCATGTCATTTATACTATATGTATCTCTACCTCATCTATGACTTGCTGAGTATGTAAGTGCTCACCCTTGCATCAACTCATCAATAGATGGAGCATTCTACGACCTTGATGGATATGCCGAAGACGCTGCAAATCCAAAAGGAGGAGAGCAGATTCCTCCAGAACCTTGATGTGGTGCAGTCTTGCTATCAACCTCTGTTTCCTGTGGGAATGCGCCTAACTTCCGCCGACTAGATGCTTTATTTTGTTGTACCATTGAGCCTTGTAAGGCACTATACTCCTCTACTGTATTAAGGCCTGATGGCCATACAATTATGACTATTATACTATTTTGCTGCTTAATCTATTCCTGTGTTTGACTCATCCTGGGAAGTCAAAGTGGTATATAGGACCTGCTGCATCGAGTTGGGATCCTCACAGGAGATGTCACAGTCGTTGCGGGGGAAGATCTGCTGCAGCGTGGGAGCCCTCCTGTCGACCGCTGTGGGACCCTCATTTGAGGAATCCGGTGGCAACCGCCCAGGTGGGTTGCACTCAGAAAGGTATTTCACAAGCTCACAACAACAGGATTTACTTTAAACAATAAAGCTGGTAGATAAAACAAGTACAAAGTCACGATGACCACTATTACAATATTATAATACCAAGGATGGCATTAATTAAAGTTGATACAAAAGTAGAGAGTTTTCAAAATCAAGAATCGGTTTCAAGATATCGAACACAGAAAACAACACAAAAAGCAACCACAAAGGTCTTCATTTCCTTCTGCAGCGGCTCTGGAAGGGCTTCCACCACATCGGACTCAATTTGGCTCATGACCCTCCTAGAAACTCGAATCGCCTGGAGAGGTTCCTTCCTCTTCCTGGTGCTCAAGGCCAAGGGATCAGGATCCTCGAATCCTTTCTTCTGAATTTGTGTGCAAAGGCAAGGGTGAGCATGTTTTTACATGATGCTCAGCAAGTCTCGTTATGAGAATGCAGGTATATAGATGAGGGGTTCTCAAGGAATGAGGTCTTGGTTTTATATGTAAGAATAGAATATATATTTACTCTAAAGTTATAAAGAAAAGCTTTTAGTTTCAAAAGCAATACTTTGAAGTCTTAAGATATACTTTAGAAATTGTTATGTGTGATGGTCTCCCATGAGTCATCACTTTTATCAACCCATATTATGAAAACATTCCAAATATTACTTGTGCTGAACCACATGGATAAATCCACCGCAAATATACTCCATGACCTGGGAGTACAGAGTATCTGATACTTTTCTTACACTTTGCAAAGGTGTACCTCTTTTTAAATCCACTTCTTCACTCGGCTTTCAAGTCGGATCAGCTCCATGCGACTTTTACGCATGTGACAAGGTCGAGATCACACAATGCTTTTGCAGTCTAGTATTAACAGTATCCCCGCCCGGTAAATAGACAGTTAAGTCTCAAGTACCGTTGTGGGTCCTCCCCACTGCCTTACTTCCCAGCTTTGGTCTGTGTCCTCGCAAGACATATGACCTCTTGATTACAGCCGCGCACGACTTAATCTAGGCATAGGGCGACTTCCTTCTTTCCACCTTTTCCTCTCATAATTTTTCTGATCTCACACCACTCATGGACGAATTGCGCCCCACCAGTTTCCACACGAGAAACCAGAATGACATACCATGCAGGGAACTGTTAATACCAAAAAGCTACTAAGTTGTGCCTGTCCCATACCAGGCAAGTGGTTGGTACGTTTTTCATGCCGCATAGAGGCACAACACAAGGTTCTTGTCCTTATGAATTAATAGTGAGGAGACATTCACATACCCAATGCGCACACAGCAGCCAACCAATCAAACCATCCTCACTATCAATTCTAATTCACATTTTCTTTCACAAAAAGGGTTTTCAAACATGTTTCTCATATAAGAGACCATTTGATATTTAGCATAAGTCTTCAAGCATAAGCATAATCCTAAGCATATATCCTAGGGTGACAAGGGTGCATGGGTATTCAATCACAAGAGGGGCCTCACAATCATTTAGGTTATATCTAACCACATTATTTGAACATACTCTCATTTGAATTTAAGTCATGCATATACTTTGAAAACAACTAACATACTTCATTTCAAAATATTAGGCGAGACATGATCAAGGGGTTGAGACTTGCCTTGCAATTCTGGGTCTAGTTACTCGGGCAAAACTTCGAAGACTTCTTCCGCTCCTTCAACTTCGGGCTCTGCGGCGGACACAAGCAATACAACGCACACGCCATATAAGCATACAGAAAATAGTTGCAATAGAAAATAATAAGTAAATATATCATGCATGCAAGGGGAAATATTTGGACAAAGTCACTTGGGTGCTGGTCGAAGAGATGGGCTCAAAAGGAGTTGAATGTCGAAAGGCCGACATTCGGTCCACGGCTAGACATAACCTTAAGTTGGTCTTAGGTAGGTTTTCTGGAGAAGTGGCAGAAGAGAAAGATGTAGAGCACAACTCCAGGAATCTAATGGACAAAGTGGCATTTCAATTTCTCAAGTTTAACAGGTCTAAAGCATCCAATGCCACTGGTGGACATGCACTGACATAGTGCTGGACATGGCCAGAAACTAGGGCTTGACATAACTTTTGATCCAGGGCTCCAATTGATGCACCACTTTGTTTGGGAGTTAGACCTTGATAACAGGAACAAAATACTCAACAGACTCAAGGGCAGAAAGTGGCCGGAGGGCGGCCAAATCAGGCGAGTAAACACGGTGGCCTAGACATAAACTGAGCTACTGGACAGTGATCTTGGCATTGGAATATCTCTTGATTCAGGTCAATTCAGAGCTCAAGCTAGTGGACAATATTGCTCAGGGTACTGGAATCTATCTAAGGGACAAGGTGTCCGGAGCTAGATCGGCCGGAGAAGAATTCCGGAGACCGGCGCTGGAGAAGATGACACTGGACATTGGGGGTTTTCGATACAGAGGGTTTGAACTTGATTCCTTGCTCAGGGAGTGAGAGGGTGAAGTGTGGAAACTACTGGTGAAGTTAATTTGACCGGAGGATCGCCGGCGTGGCCTGGCGACGAGAGTCGACTCACTAGTGGCGCGCAAACTGGGGAAAGCTATGATCTTAGCTCAATTTCGAAATCCAGATTGGTAGGCTTGCTAAATGGAGTGTTCTGATCAATTTCTACTACTGGCACGAGGGCTGATTTGGATTGAATCGGGCAGCATTGGGGAAACAGGGGTTCTGGGCTTTTCCGATGATCACCGGCGTTAAGGTTCACCGGGGTGCAATTGGGTGCTATGACACAAACAGGGGGATGAGAGGAACTCATAGGTGAGCTTGGATTGGAGTGAGGGGCTGTGAATTTCTCTGGCGACAGTGGCCTCAAAAACAGCTCGCCGGAGAAGAAAGTGTTCACGGCGGTGCTCGGAAATTGGTTGTTTGCTGGTGCTGGGAGCTGAAACAATGCACTGAGGGGTATTTATAGATGCTGGAGCAATCTGCTGGTCGACAATTTGGGGAACAGCGGTGACGAATTCGATCGCGAAGCGACCGGACACAGCGGGGACTTGTGCCGGGATGATGGCGAGGCACTGGCGCGCGGCGGTGCAGGCTTTTGGCAGGGGCGATGCAGCTTTAGCAGTGGACGGTGCAGGCACAGGCGGTGTCGAGGTGACAAGGTGAGAGCTGGCCACGGCATGGCCGCAACGTGGCAATGGTTGGCTACAGCTGGAGCACGCGCGCGCGCGGAGAAATCGCGGCACAGGCGTGGCTGAGGTGGCTCCACGGTGGCGGCACGGGTGCGCACATGTGGTGGCTACGTGGCGGTGGTGGTGGCAGCGTGGGATCTTCGCCGGCGGTGAGCTCTGCGGCGAGGCGAGGTGGCGGGGCGCAGTCGAACGGTGCTTGGTCATGGTCGAAAATGGCACAGGGGCCTGGTTGCAAGATTTGGATTGATTCGTGAAGGTTTTGGACTGATCTGCAAGGAATTTGTTCGGGATCTTGGACCTATTTGCAAATCTGGAGATTTGGAGGGCTAATCTGAGATCTGATTTTACAGATGAGTGTTACTAAATCACTTGGACTCATCTAGCAAGAAAAATTGTAAGATCCGATAAGGTTTGGTGGTTTTGACAAAAATCGAAAACAAGGTAAACAGGGTAATTAGGGTTTTGGAAAATGGCGAGACTGAAAATTAGGGTTTAGGATAAGATTTGGAAATTCTTTCAGAAGGGAAAATTGTTCAGAATAGTGAATGGGAGATGTTCACCAAATTAGATCAAAGTTTGGAGATGGTCTGAGACTTTTAGTCTTTTTGGGCTTCTGACAAATCTTAAAAGGATTGATTTGTGATATTTTTGGGCTGATTTGCGAAAAAGATCTGAACGAAAGAATTTGACTGCCAACTTTTTGGGGTAAGATACTGGCACAACTGGGATCTCATCTTGAAATAGAGAGAGACAAGGCAAGCTAGGATTTGAGAAAAATAGGGGTGTTACAACCGCCCCCGTTGCGGTGAACGCGACCGGCGGGGCGGGACTGGCTCCCGGCGCAGGGAAAACCGCCCGGCCTAAAGTGGGCCCCCGGCGTCGGGAAGAGACCCGGCGTAGGGTGACCCCCCAGCCCAGTGAAGGATCCGAGCATGAGATAACACCCCGGTATCGGGAAGACTCCCGGCGTCGGGAAGCCTCCGGACAAGGGACCCGCCGGGGGAGCGTATCCTTCGGCGGGGTCATATGGAGCGACCGGGCCTCTGAGGCTCGGAGGGGCTACCGGGTGTCCCATAAATGGGGGCATAGCCCCCATGAATGGGAACTATGGTTGATTAATGGGGGCCGGCGGCCGTGCCAAGACGCGGAGCAGCTCATCCATAGAGCACTGGGAGCGGAGTTGGCCCTCGACCAATGCCTCAAGCAAGGTGTCCCGGGAAGCCGGGGATGCCGTCGGGGGGAGGCTGGTCCCCGTCGAGGCGACCGCGGTTACCGGGATTGACCCGGAGGTCTGACCACCACAATTAATGGGAACGATGGGAGGTGGTACCTGGGTCTGGCCGCCTCCGGGCAGGGGCATCGGGGCAGTCGTGTCTGGAAGGGGTGGCGTCGAGTCACCGGGACCGACGTCACCGGGGAGGGTGCCAGCCCTCGTTCTCGGGGGAGCCATGGCGATTCGTCACGAGTCCCCACGGTTGGCGCCAACTGTCGTGGTGTTGCGAATACCCCGGCAGGTTTTTGCAGTTGTTCTTAGCGTAGAAAAGATGACGCGAGCTGACCGCGTGACCGGTCCTCTCCTGTCAGGCAAGCACAAGAGATGGCACGAGGGTTTATATAGGTTCAGGTCTCAATGGAGACCCTAGTCCTGTCGACGTGCCCCCGACTTGAGTTTGCTGGGGGAGGTCTCTCGCGGGGAGAGCGCTCCTAGGCACGCCTATTTGTTTTTGTGTATTGATGTAAATGAATTGTCCTTAGTTATATGAGAAGGATACAAGGGCTTATATAGGCCCAAAAGAAGCAAAAATACTATACTGCCCCTAACGATGCGTCCATTCTTCCAACACCCGTTGTGCAAGGACCAATAACAAGGGCACGTGCACGTCAACTAAATCACCAGGTGAGCTTGTTTCTTAGTACACGAGAGAATATTGACAAGAGCGAGTTACTACCTAATAATATTGTGCTTGTGCTCAGGAATCATGGTGTTGATCAGCGAGGGTGTCACTTTGCGCCAAGACGGGTCGAGAATCAAGTCTACCGCGAGCTGGAGTCCGGGTCAGCCATGGCGGAGTAGATGCATACAAACTCCGTTTGGGGCGTTCAAGTACATTACGGAGAAATCCTCGACGAGACCTTTCCAACGGATCTAGTCCCACATCCAAAATCCTTCTGAGTCAATCACAATCGTCGAAAAAAGTGGAGACTAGATTCTATTGGGCCGTGCGGTGCTGCGTCACCTTTCTATTGGGCCTCGGCCCGTGTATCCCGCGTGGGGGGGTGCGCACCAAACCCTAGATGCCACCCCTCTCGCATATTAAAACCTCGTAGCCGTCATTGTTAGACTCGGGTTTTGCTTAGAATTTTTTGCCGTCGCAGTTCGACGTCTTTCGGTTTGTGGAACCCCAACACTTCGTGATCTTAATACATACTTGCAATTCGAGATTGCTTCTTCTGTGTTCTTGCACGTGTTCTTCGATTCGCTTGCAGGAACAGGCCTTCGTGGCTAGGTCAACCACGCCTCGGTATGGTTGATAACGAACGGAGCAGTGGTGTAGCGATTGCAGGCCTAGATCGGTTCTGGTCGAAAGTCGGATCGTCAACGTCGAGTCTTCACCAATCGAACTATCCCCGACCTGTTCGGAAGATCGGGACCCCGTTCCTCATCAAGTGGTATCAGAGCTCCGGTTGCCCGTCAGGTATCTCGTATCCCATCTGTTCATTGTTCATCGTTTTACCCATCGTTTAGAAAAAAAAGCCAAAAAAAAAATTAGGTCTTAGTCTTCCGCTGTCGAAACCACTTCGAGCCTTCGCAATCTTTGCTTTCAGTTAGCGTTGTTGAGTTTGTGTCCTTAGTTCGTCATCTGGTTGCTGGTTTAGATTGTGTTCGTAGTTCTGTCCATCACCTCCCCGTTGCATCGTCCGTCCTACCACCGCCAGACATCCAGAAAACCAAATCGAGTCCTACTCGGTTTGCCCCCGCTAGCCGCCTTGTGTTACTGTCCCGCTTCGCAAACCCTAGATAGGTCGCAAATTGCCTTGTGTCAAACGCCCTGCATCGCTAGCCTCCCCTTTGTTCATATCGCCAACCCACCGTCACGTTCCCTACTTGCGAAACCGAAAGTTCGCATTGCCCAGAAACCCTGATCCGGAGCACCTTCACTAAAACGGCCATAACTTTTTCATCCGAACTCCGTTTGAGCTCTACGACCACTCGTTTCGAAGCTAACGAAAAGTTACACTTGAATTTCACCAACAAAGTTGGTTTCGGCAAAATTTCAGAGGCCAAAATCCCTCTGGAAGATTGAGTATCCAGCCTCGGAAGTTTTAGCACAGTTTTCAGAGCAAGCACCAGAATTTATATCAGCCACCCCTTACCTCCAAATTGAGGGGAACCTGCTTTGTTTCCATATTTCTGTGTTGCTGAACTTGAAAAAATATCAGAAAAATCAAACAAAAATAAAAAAAAATTTATCAAAAAGAGGCAGCGCACAAAAAAGAGCCGCGCAGTGAAAAAAAAAATCCGGGGGTTCGTACTTGCCATACTTGCTATCTTTGAGATCAGAATTGCTTCAATATTGATTGTCCTTGCTATCATCTTGTTGTTTCCATTTGTTAACTTGTTGTCTTTGCTTGCTTGAACAGTTCTAGGGGCACATTTAGGCCAACAACACTAGTGGGTTCTTTGGACACTTATTCAACTTAGCATTCTGATTTCAATTATTGCTAACCTTTGCTACCATAACTGCCTTCCAAGCTCCACATACTTTCTATCAGAACAGGATTCAACCTTGCAATCGTTACACTTAAGCTCGTCACGATATCACGAACCAGCCACCGGTTGTACCTTCTGCAGCGTTGGTAAGAACCTTGCAAGAGCGTGGTAAGACGCTTGAGAGGGTGTGAATCCACTTGTCTGAACCTGGTAGTTTGTAGGGATAATACTTCTTGTGTTTCTTCTACTTTCTACTAATCATGGCAGGATTTGATAAAGAGGACAACGAGTGTGTCCTTCATGCTGAGCTGAAAACCATGATGGAAGAGATAACCAATGGTATTGAAAGATTGGAACAACGTGTTGCCCAGCTTGATGACAGGGTTCAGGTGATCGAGAACCACCCACCTGCTGTCCAACAACAGCAAAATGATGCAGCCCAGGAGCACGATGATGATGTAGAGGGACATGTGGCACCTCGCAATGAACCCGCTATGCGACGTGCGGCACATGACTTAGAGCGCTTCAACCGAAATCATCAAGGTATGAGAGGTAACAATGGTAATAATAACTATCGCAATGATGATCCATTTGCTAAAGTTAAGTTTACCATACCTTCTTTTTCTGGTACATATGATGCTGAGGTGTATTTAAATTGGGAAATGGAGATTGAACAAAAATTTAACTCCCATCTTGTTCCTGAAATTCATAGACACTACTATAGAAGTGCATTCCACTAACCCATATTTTCTAACGGTTATAAGCAATCTGGGAAAAATCCGATAGAATAGGACGACAGCGGCGGAAAAGAGGCATTTTACTATCGGTTACACACTAGTCCAACGTTAGTGAATGCAAATACTTTTTACTATCGGTCATTACTGTACAAACCGATATAATATATTAAATAGTACTATCGGTTTTCCATTTTTAACTGATAGTAAAATTGCGCACTTTATACTATCGGTTATTACTATACCAACCGATATAATATATTAAAATAGTACTATCGGTTTTTCGTTCGTAACAGATAGTAAAATTACTCACTTTATACTATCGGTTCGTACTGTACAAACCAATATAATATATTACATAGTACGATCGGTTTCTCTCGCGTAACTGATAGTGAAATTACTGACTTTTTACTATCGGTTATTACTGTACTAACCGATACAATATATTAAATAGTACTATCGGTTATATAAAACAAACCGATAGTAAAATGACTTCATATAAACTAATGGTTATGACAGTGGGGACCTTATTTTACTATCGGTTTGTGTTTTTGAACCGATAGTAAAATTGGACAACTTAATTAGGTCGACCCCTGCTCTGCGCTCTGCATGTTGGAATCATTTCAGCCGCGCACGACTCCAAGCTAGAGTGATCTGGAGAAGCTAGCTGAGAGGTTGATCATATTTCCATCCCCCTCGGTATTGTCATCTTCTCATCACCTCTCTCTCTCTCTCTCGATCACTCTTTCACATGCACTCTCCCTCTCTCTCTACTTGCAATTCATTAAACTAGATACATGTATCTCCAAACTAGCTAGAAGGCTAGGTTGGCTAGCTAGCTATAGCTTGCTGAATTTAAGCAGCTAGCTAGCTGGCTCTTCCAATTAATGCATGCATCAAGTTAATTAGGGTTTCATATATACAAATCCATTTAATGTAATTAAGCAGCTCATGTACACACATATGGCCTAGCTAATTATGTTTCATGCATATATGCATGCCCTGAGTCATTAATTATTTATTTGAATTTGTCAATTTTGTGAAATAATTGTAGATGGACCGAGAATATTGGATGTATGGAATAAAACGTACTACTGTTGAGTATTTGGAGGGTGTGAATGGGTTTATTAAATTTGCTGAGCAAGAAAAGGCGAAGAAGGGAGAGAAAGATATGCATTGTCCTTGTGTAGATTGTATGAACTTAAAAAGGTTCGGAAATTCTGATCAGATTAGGAGTCATTTGATTCGTCGTGGTTTTAACGCACGCTATACCCATTGGATATGGCATGGTGAAGATCTTGAGGAAACGAGCACTGCTACCACTCAGCAGCACCCGGAATTGGATTGCAGTAATGATGAGCATGATCAGAACATTGGTAATGTTCATTCGGAAGTCCATGGAGATGACGACAATTTAGATGAAATGTTACGTGATGTAGAAGAAGTCTACAGCGAAAACGATTTAGCTAAATTTGAGAAATTAATTGTTGATTCTGAGAAGTCTTTGTTCCCCGGATGTGCAAAATTTACAAAGTTGTCTTCTGTGTTGAGATTATATAACTTGAAGGCAAGCAACGGTTGGAGCGATAAGAGTTTCATGGCGCTATTGGATCTGTTAGCGGACATGGTTTCAGAGGGAAATGAGTTGCCAAGATTGGTTTACCAGGCCAAAAAACTATTGTGTCCGTTGGGAATGGAAATCGAAAGAATACATGCACGCCCAAATGATTGTGTTCTGTACCTTAACGAGTACGAGGATTTGCATGTTTGTCCAAGATGCGGCGCATCGCGGTATAAGCATGGGGATAGAATTTATCACAATGGATGTGATGAGGTAAAGAAAGGGCCTCCGGCCAAAACTGTGTGGTATTTGCCTGTGATTCCTAGATTAAAACGGCTGTTTGCAAATCCGAAAGATGCGAAGTACTTGCGTTGGCATGTTGAAGGTCGGAAAAAAGACGGAAAACTAAGACATCCAGCTGATTCCATTCAATGGAGAAACATTAACAGAACATTCGGTGAGTTTGGCGGCGAAGTGAGGAATATAAGGTTTGGGCTGAGTACGAATGGTATGAATCCACACAGAAATATGAGCAGTCGAAATAGCACTTGGCCGGTTCTTTTATGCATCTACAATCTTCCTCCTTGGTTATGTATGAAGCGCAAGTACATCATGATGTCGTTACTAATTTCAGGACCCAGACAACCCGGGAATGATATTGACGTGTTTCTATCACCATTAGTCGAGGACTTACATAAATTGTGGAGCGAAGGGGTGCGGGTGTGGGATGCACATAAGCGAGAGAATTTCATGTTGCGGGCCGTGATATTTTGCACCATAAATGATTTTCCGGCCTATGGAAATTTGTCGGGGTATAGTACGAAAGGAGGCAAGGCTTGTCCTATTTGCCTGGATGAAACTGAAAGCATGTGGTTATCGAACTGCAGAAAAACAGTGTACATGGGTCACCGCAGATTCCTTCCGATGCATCACGCCTACCGTAAGAAGAGGAAGTCATTCAATGGGAAGCCTGAGAAAGGATCAACCCCAGTTTTTGTGACTGGTAAGGAGCTTTACTTGCGCATGAAGGACATCAAAGTTGAGTTCGGTAAATGTTCTAAACCTCCGGGAAAAAATGTTTGGAAGAAGAGATCGATTCTTTGGATCTGCCATATTGGGAGCACTTACAAGTTCGACATTGCATTGATGTCATGCACGTAGAGAAAAATGTTTGTGACAGTTTGACTGGTTTGTTGTTGAACATTCCAGGAAAGACGAAATATGGCATCAACATTCGCCGTGACATGCTCGACATGGGCATAAGGACTGAGCTTGCACCGTTGGAGAAGGGAAAGCGGACATACCTCCCCCCGGCCTGCTATACTTTGTCAAAAAGAGAAAAAACATAACTCTGTCAGTGCCTACATGGTGTCAAAGTTCCATGCGGGTATTCTGCGAACTTGAAAAAACTTGTGTCCATGAAAGACTTGAAACTAGTTGGTATGAGTCCCATGATTGTCATGTACTGATGTCACAAATGCTTCCCATTGCTATCAGAGGCATTCTCCCAGTCAAAGTCAGAGAGACAATTACAAAGCTATGTTATTTCTTCAACACAATATCTATCAAGGTACGTAAGCGTGTACTCCTAGCAAGTTAATTAGCTCCATTCGTGGAACTTGTCAGATTTTTTGGATCTGAATATTTGCTGCAACTGTGTCCTTCCAGGTAATTGATATGGATGGATTGGACGATTTGCAACGCGATGTGACTACCACTCTTTGTCAGCTGGAGATGTACTTCCCTCCATCCTTTTTTGATGTTATGGTCCATCTAATTGTTCACCTTGTTAGAGAAATTAAGTTTTGTGGACCCGTGTTCCTGCGCTACATGTATCCATTTGAGAGATTTATGGGTATCTTGAAGGGATATGTAAGGAATCGACATCGGCCTGAGGGCAGTATCATTGAAGGTTATGCCGCCGAGGAGGTGATCGAATTTTGCACCAACTATATGGCCGGGGTTGACCCAATTGGCGTTCCTACGTCCCGGCATGAGTGCAGGCTTTAGGGCATCGGAACGATTGGATTTAAAACAGTCATCCCCTCTAGTGATCTGTATGCAAAAGCCCATTTGTGGGTCTTACAGCACATGACGGGGGTGGAGCCATACATACACGAGCACAAGGAAATGTTACGGAAACAGAATCCCTCGAAGCCAGAGATTTGGGTCACCAGAGAACATAATAGGAAGTTTGCTGGGTGGATCAAAAATAGAGTCCTGCAAGCTTCTGAGGGCGACGTAGATGAAGATGTTACATGGTTGGCCAGAGGGCCTAGATTTACTGTAGGGACTTGGCAGGGGTATGACATCAATGGCTATTCATTTTACACAAGAACTCAGGATGAGAAGACTACTATGCAATGTAGTGGAGTGACACTACTTGCTATTTCGGAGGATGCCAGGGCAATAAGGGCACTCGACTCATATTACGGTGTTATTGAGGAAATATGGGAGCTCGATTATGTATTACTTAAGATTCCTCTGTTTCGATGCCAATGGGTTTACTCTCGTCGATCTCAGTAGAGTCGCACACAAAGATGATCCATTTATACTTGCTGAGCAAGCCACATAGGTGTTCTACATCGTTGACCCGGCCAACCCAAAGTTGCACGTTGTCCTTCACAGTAAGAGACGTATTGTTGGGGTCGAAGACGTTGTGGATGAAGAAGAGTACGATCAGTTCGACGAACTAACTCCATTTTTAGATGGAATCCTTCAATCTGTCCCTACCAAAGATATTGACGAAACAAGTTACCTGCGAGACGACCACGAAGAAGGATTATGGGTGGACAACCATTCTTGACTAATTTGCAATATGTAAGTGACGTATATTACTTGGATCTTTAATCGAAGAATTCTTCAAATCATTTTTCAAAAATTCTTTGGGAAAACATACGTGATGCATTGAGAATCATTTATGCAAATTTTCATTTCAATTGGAGTATATACTTGATTTGAGCAATAATTGATTCTTTTCACAAATCAATATGAAAACTGCAAATTTTCATTCCATGATTGGTCTTTACTGTTAATTTATTTCAAAATTATTGGAAGTCATTTGCATGGGGTTTCAGGTGTCTTTACAAGTGCAAAATGATGTACTGAGACCCATCTGTAATTGTTCTTAGGAAATACCTTTAGATCAATTTAACAGTATTCTACTATCGGTTTCAACTTCCAAACCGATATGAAATTAACATATACTATCGGTTTATTGTCATAAAACCGATAGTAAAATACAATGCAAAATGATGTACTGAGATCATCTGTAATTCTTCTAAGGGAAATCCTTTAGGGTCAATAACATTGTATTTTACTATCGGTTTTAACTGTGAAACCGATATGAAATTAAACTATACTATCGGTTTATCGTTCATAACCGATAGTGATTTATACTGTGTTATGAGCCCCTGTTCTTAGTTTGCTATCGGTTTATTGTTTATAACCGATAGTGATTTATTCTGTGTTATGAGGCCCTGTTCTTAGTTTACTATCGGTTTGGTATAATAAAACCGATAGTGAAAATGCCCATATAGAAAACCCTAATTTACATGTTTTTACTATTGGTTTTGTGGTTATGAACCGATAGTAAATATTCATACATTAGGTTATAACCTTGCACGATTTTCCCTCCAGTGCAACTGATCACATTCCAATTTTCAAATACTCGCGCGGAAAACCCTAGATTCCCCGACGTTCGCTTCTTCGCTCCTCTGCGCCACCATTGCCGATCAGAATCTGGTTCTCCACAGCCTCCGGCCACTCCACGATCGACTGTAAGTGTTCTTGACCAAATCGCTCGCGTGTATTGCTTAAGTTTGTATGCAATGGTTCATATCCCGTTCAATGGGTTACAAATTTAAACCTAGAGTGAAATTCATGAACTACAAACTTGATAGCTATGAGAATGACAGAATTGATGAAAATCACTAGGAATTTTTCATACAGTGTAGTCCACTATCGGTTTCTTATTTAGAACCTATAGTAAATACCTTAAACTGAATTTTCTGTTAATTATTTCCCATTTTCTAATTTTCATCTGAAATTTTGGTTCATTTACATTTTAACATACTTTATGTTCCTACTGAGAGACTAGCATAGTTTGCATTGCTAATCTTTTAAATTTTCCTGAATACAAACTTGAGTACTATCGGTTTTCCTTTCAAAACCGATAGGAAATAGAGTATGTCTTAGTTTGCACTGCTAATCTGAATTTTCTGTTAATTACTTCCCATTTTCTAATGTTCATCTGAAATTTTGGTTCGTTTAAATTTTAACAGACTTTATGTTCCTGCAGAGAGTCTAGCATAGTTTGCACTACTAATCTTTTAAATTTTCCTGATTACAAACTTGATTACTATCGGTTTTACTTGGAAAACCGATAGGAAATAGAGTATGTCATAGTTTGCACTGCTAATCTGAATTTTTTGTTAATTACTTCCCATTTTGTAATGTTCATCTGAAATTTTGATTCATTTAAATTTCAACAGACTTTATGTTCATGCAGAGAGACTAGCGTAGGGCACAACAATTTTAGTTATGAACTTTGTCATATACCTTTCTTCATATCAATTGATGGTTTGTTCATGGAATTTTAGGTAAAGCCATGTCGGCATCTTCCTCGGCTGATAGTAGTGATTCGGCGAGGGCGAACGTAGATGGCGCTGCCTCATCCCAGCGCAAGAGGAAGGCGCGAGGCCCAACGATGTTGGGTCGTTTGGCCAAACGCGCGGATCTTTCATGTGAGTTCAACCAGTTCGGGAGACCGATTGGGAAGAACGCCGGCCACTATGCTGCCTATGTTGGCTTGTTGGCGAAGGAAAGGGTGAAGATCACCGTCTAGAGCTGGAAGGATGTCAAGGCCGACGAGAGGGATAGGCTGTGGGCGGAAGTGAAGGTAAAATTAATCAAAATCACTGAACTCTTGAGTAATCACATTCCCTTGGTTTATCCCAGAGATTAGGTAAGTCCTACTTATATGCACCATTTGAAACAGGCCAAGTGGAACATCCCCGACGATGGTCCCAAGATAGCTTGCTTGAAGGACATGAACAACACGTGGAAAACCTTCAAGAGCGTCCTCGTCAGTACCTTCCTCGCTAAAGGCGAATCTCCATGCGAGAAGTACCCCTTCATAACGGAGGAGGTATGGGAGCAATTCACCCAACAGAAGGGGACTCCTGAGTTCAAGGTATGTATGGTTCCTTTGCTTGGTTACACCATTGTATGCAGTAAGCAGCGGTGCATTAATTTTCTTGTTTCTGGTATGAAGGCCCTCAGCGAGAAGAACAAGGCAATCCAGAGGAGGAACGACCACCCACACCGGCTCGGCTCTCGCGGCTATGCGGGGAAGGATGAGCAGTGGAAGAAGGCTGAAGATGAGGCGTCGAATTTCGTCGACTCCCCTGACCTACCACTCTCCGAGATCCGTGATCAGCGATGCAAGCGCTGGTGGCTGGCCAGAGGGACCGTGTCAGCCACGGGGACTGTGGTGTTCCCAAACCCCAGGGACGTCGAGGTCGTGCAGCGACTCGTAAGTTGGCTAACTATGATCACTAGTGTGCGCACAAGTTTGTATATATTTCTTCCTCACAATGGAGAGCTTTCAATGTAACAGATCTCTTGCTCGAAGGAGGTGACCGAGGGATTGTTCAGTCCCCATAGGGAGAACGACATCCTTACCCGGGCTCTAGGGAACAAGGAGCATCCAGGGCGGACGCGAACCGTGGGGGCTGTGGTGCCTTGGAAGGAAGGCTTCTCGGAGCCTGGGCAAAAGGCCAAGAAGGTTGGCAGCTGGAAACAAAGGGAAGTGGAGCTATCTCAGATGATACGGGTAGATGTGACTGCACAATTCGCGGACATGTTCGCTCAAATGAACGAGAAGTATGAACGCCTCAGCCGAGTTGTGCAGTCCAAGGGTTTAGATCCAGCTGCCGAGGTCGATGCTGCCAGGCTGAGTAGTTGCGGCTCGAAGGTTCACGTGGATCCGGTGGACCTGATCGAGGTATTGCAACTCTTGAGCTATATATGCAGTTCGGCTAATGCCACTCCTGTTACGTTAGAATTGTTTCGCTAACCTATTATAATTGTTGCAAATTGCAGAAGCCGAAGAGCTGTAGCCTATTGATCAACATAGGTGACAAACCTGTTGCAGTTGCAAACGAGGTCGTATACCAGTCTTGGGAGGATGTCCGGATCCACTGCGTACCTCTGGAGCCTGGATTCGCAAAGGTACAGGTGGACATGGCCCTCCCGGGATACAGCTCTTTTCCATTGCCCGTCCCAACGGACGAAATGCGGACAATTGGCGAGGCATTGGGCTCGTACATACAGTGGCCCAAGAAGGGTGTTAGACTACAGGAGGTAAACCCTAGCCATTCTAGCTTACAACTCAGTTAATATACTCAATTTGCAAAATCTAACTTATGCGTTTGTACTTAAAGTGGACAATGGATACCAGCTCACTTCCTGAGGACACCACCCCCGCCACAACGCATGAGCGAACTCCTTCGGCCCCCATGCCTCCTCCGACGACCTCAAACCCTTCGCCATCAAATGAGGCCAGCGGCACCACACCCCAACCTTCGAAGGTATACACTCACTCCCCGCCCAAAGGCAAGGGCAAGGCCAAAGGCAAGGCCAAACAAAGCCAGCCGGGTACGTTCAAGAACGGGTCCCCACTCGTGTCGGAGTACCTTCTGCGCAATATGGATCAAATAACCAGAAGTCTCCACGAGTGGTACCTGACCCGGTCTAGGCGCCACATCAACTTCTTGGTTCACTTCAGGCCAGCCCATTTTCACCGTGAGCCCAGGAGCATATCGGTGGCCCACAAGGATTTGTTCGACCTCCTCAACTGGCGAGAGCTTGATATGTCCATAATACGGACTGGAGTCCTGTGAGTTTGCTGTTGTCTGAAGTTATCACAGTTCGTTTCATAAATCTAATCACTTTGTATGCACTACTTACTAATGTCTGCTTTGCATCCAGGTGCATGTATAGGCTGGCGTCGATGAGGGCATGTGACAAGGTGGGTTTCCTCGACCCAGAGAAAATAAGCCTCACGATGCTAGAGCACGACCAAGAACATGCCGAGGAATACATATCAAGGGCACTACTAGCGCAGCAGGACCGAGAGTTCATCCTTGCGCCGTACCACCAAAGGTTAGTGCATTTCCTACTAATTTAACTCATTCTTGTATGTTACGCCTAACATATGTATGAAACGGTTCGCTTATATATGCAATGTAGGGGCCACTGGGTCCTCGCCATCATTTGCCCATGGATGAATGAGGTCTATTACCTCGATTCGATGAGCGACAAGGTGGCGCATGTTTTCACCCTCACATGGCACATAGACGTGTAAGTAACATAGTTGTTTTAAATTTTTCTCTGACTAGCTAATTAATGATAACATATTAACCGGCAATGCTAAATTAAATACAGGGCTTTCAAAAATTATGCTAGTGCTGGAGGGAGGCATGACGCGTCGAAGGGCACAATAATTTCTTGGAAAGAATATGAGGTTATTAATACGGATGGAAGTACTCATGATGAGTCTTTTAATTTAAGCTTAATTAGTTCTTTCGAGTTAATGTGGGTTTATGTCTTTGCATATGCAATTTGTCCAGTGCCATCAGTAGCCACAATCGTGGGAATGTGGCTTCTATGTCATGAGATTCATGTATGACCTGATCAGGAGAAACTTTGCCAAATTCCCTAAGGTAACCATTTTTTCTGACTCAAAGTCGAACTTTAATTGGATGTGACGTACGATCCTAACTTCATACACGCATATATGCAGAGCGCCATGTTGAAAGAGCAATATGAGTTGCCTCAATTGAAGGAGCTGCGAACAATTTGGGCTCAATATGTCATGGAAGAAGTGGCTATCAATGATCGATAGTAACTGACTTGTGTTGATTGCTGTATTTGTGAATATATATTGAATGTGTTGATTGATGTATTTGTGAATAAACTCAATATGTGAATAGATTCATTGATGTATTTGTGAATAAACTCGATCAATATGTGCATAAATTCAATCTGTCCAATGCATGTGTATATTACAGTATTAGTGTATTTGTGAACAAATTCAATATGTGAATATTGGTGAATATTTGTAAATATTGGTGTATTTGTGAATGATCCAATGTATCTCTGTATAGCTGTATGTATATGTGCGTGATTCCAGTACTAACTGTGCCAGTACATAACTGATAGGAAAAACTAATATTACTATCGGTTATATACTACAACCGATAGAATAAATATTACAGTACTATCGGTTCATATGCAGAAACCGATAGAATAAAGTTTCCAGTACTAAACGTGTCTACAAAATACTATCGGTTATATAATATAACCGATAGAATAAATATTTCAGTACTATCAGTTCATATATAACAACCGATAGAATAAAGTTTCCAGTACTAACTGTGTCTACACAATACTATCGGTTTATATATAACAACCGATAGAATAAAGTTTCCAGTACTAACTGTGTTCACACAATACTATTGGCTTATATAAGAGCCGATAGAAAAAAATATTTAGATTACTATCGGTTTAGATCCTAGCCGATAGAAAAAACCTACACAATACTATCTGTTTATATACGAGCCGATAGAAAAAACGTATACAATACTATCGATTTAAATCAGAGCCGATAGAAGAAATAGTCGATAGCGATTAGTGAACGTTGGGAATGTAGATGTTTTACTAACGGTTTTTGAACCGATAGAAGTGTGCTGCCACTCTACTATCGTGCCGACCATTATCGGTAAGAGAACCGATAGTAGAGTGGATTTTTAACTGATAGTGAAAAGCATTTCTGTAGTAGTGAGAGTTAGACAAGCCACTAGTGAGTTCAAGGATTTTGCTATAATTTGGTGGAATGAACCAGTAAAGTCTAACGTACATCCTGGTACTTGGCATGATCTGAAGAGACAAATGCGCGCTAGATTTGTGCCTCCTTCCTTTAAACGTGATTTGCGTAAAAAATTGCAACGCTTAGATCAAGGTAACAAATCGGTAGAGGAGTACTACCAAGAGCTTCAAATAGGCATGTTGCGTTGTGAGGTAGAGGAAACCGAGGAGGATAAAATGGCTCATTTCTATGGAGGGTTAAGGCATGATATACAAAATATTATTGATTACAAGGACTATCATGATGTCAATAGATTGTTCCAGCTTGCTGTTTTGGCAGAAAAAGAATTGCAAGGACGACAACAGCGACCACGGAGCAACTTTGGTAGTACCTTCACCCCAAGACAGGCGTCAACCAAATCAGAGCCACCTCTTGCTGTTCAGTCTACTGCCCCCTCGACCAGTAGGGCGCGTTCAGTAGCACCGTTACCACTGCCACGTACACCCAAGGTAAGCAAAACTTCTAATGTGCAGGCACCAGCGAAGTCGTCTTCATCTGTTGCCTCCACGGGACGTACAACAGGTATCATATGCCACCGTTGCAAGGGGATGGACCATGTCATGAAGGACTGCCCAAGTCAGCGAGCTTACATTGCGACAGACGATGGTGGGTACGTTAGTGCTTCTGATGTTGAAGATGAATATGATCTTGCAGCTAACCTTACAGGTAATGTTGATGACAAATTCGAACATGATGATGATGGGGAAGCTTTGGGTACGGTAGCCACACAAGAATACCGGACCATCATTGTCCAGCGGGTCCTTAGTACTCAAATGAAGCAAGCCGAGCGAGCCCAACGCCACAACTTGTTTCAAATGTTCCTCGTCGTCAACGACCGGCGCGTCCGAACAATCATTGATGGTGGGAGCTACAACAATTTGGTGAGTTCTGATCTGGTCAAGAAGCTTGGCTTGACCACACAACCACATTCCCAACCATATCATGTTCAATGGTTCAACAACAGCGGTAAGGTTAAGGTAACGCATACCGCAAGAGTACCATTTTTCATTGGTTCATACCATGATGTTGCTGATTTTGATGTAGTACCTATGCAAGCATGTTCACTTTTATTAGGCCGACCTTGGGAATATGACACTAATGCAACTCATCATGGTAGAAATAATTGGTACACTTTCATGCACAAAGGAAAGAAAATAACCTTGCTTCCCATGACTCCATCTGAAATTGTGCATTTTGATAGGGAAAGACTTGAAAATGAGAAGAAAGAGAACACCACAGAATCTGAAAATCAGCAAGTAGCTAAAACTGTTTTTTCACATAAGAAAGATAAGAATGTACCTGCTTCTAAGACTGAGGGAATTAAATTGAAGGGTGGTGTTTTTCTTGCTACAAAATATGATCTTGCTGAACCGTCATGCTTTGCTTTGATATGTAAAGAGACCTTGTTTTCATTTGATGATATGCCTGTCTCTTTTCCACCTGCTGTTACTAACCTTTTGCAGGAGTATGACGATGTGTTCTCCGCTGAGGTGCCCCCGGGACTACCACCTATTTGAGGTATTGAGCATCAAATTGACTTGATCCCGGGAGCGACGTTGCCAAACCGTAATGCATATAGGACCAATCCAGAGGAGACTAAGGAAATTCAACGACAAGTCCAAGAGCTTTTGGACTGTGGGTACGTGCGACAAAGCCTTAGTCCTTGTGCTGTTCCTATTCTTTTAGTTCCTAAGAAAGACGGTAGTTGGCGCATGTGTGTGGATTGTAGAGCCATTAACAATATCACAATAAGGTATCGTCATCCTATTCCTAGGTTAGACGACATGCTTGATGAGTTAAGTGGTTCTATTATCTTCTCAAAAGTTGACTTGCGTAGTGGGTACCACCAATTCGAATGAAATTGGGAGACGAATGGAAAACTACTTTTAAGACCAAGTTCGGTTTATATGAGTGGTTAGTTATGCCTTTTGAATTGACTAATACACCTAATACTTTCATGCGCTTGATGAACGAGGTCTTACGTCCTTTCATTGGTAAATTTGTGGTGGTCTATTTTGATGATATCTTGATCTATAGCAAGTCACTTTCTGAACATCTCGAACATTTACGTGCTGTTTTTAATGCTTTGAGAGAGGCACGTTTGTTTGGTAACCTCGAGAAGTGCACTTTTTGCACCGATCGAGTCTCGTTTCTTGGCTATGTTGTGACTCCGCAGGGAATTGAGGTTGATGAAGCCAAGATCGAAGCTATCAAGAGTTGGCCGACTCCTAAAACGGTCACACAAGTGAGAAGCTTTCATGGACTTGCTGGTTTCTACCACCGTTTCGTGAAGGACTTCAGCACCATTGCTGCACCATTGAATGAATTGACAAAGAAGGGCGTTGCATTCCATTGGGGACAACCACAAGAGGATGCCTTCAACCTTTTGAAAGAAAAGCTAACAAATGCACCATTACTCCAACTTCCAGATTTTGGTAAGACTTTCGAACTTGAATGTGATGCTAGTGGAGTTGGAATTGGTGGTGTGCTCATGCAAGAAGGTAAGCCTGTTGCATATTTCAGCGAGAAATTAAGTGGGCCTGCTTTAAATTACTCCACGTATGATAAAGAGTTGTACGCTCTTGTGCAAACTTTAGAGACGTGGCAACATTATTTATGGCCTAAGGAATTTGTTATTCACTCTGATCATGAGTCGCTGAAACATATTCGCAGTCAAAACAAATTGAACCGTAGACATGCCAAGTGGGTAGAATTTATTGAATCTTTTCCTTACATCATTAAACACAAGAAAGGGAAAGATAATGTAATTGCTGATGCTTTGTCTCGGAGATATGCTATGTTGTCTCAACTTGACTGTCGAATTTTTGGACTTGAAACTATTAAAGAACAATATGCTCAAGATGCTGATTTCAAAGATGCTTTGCTTAATTGCAAGGATGGGAGGGCTTGGAATAAATTTGTACTCAATGATGGGTTCTTGTTTAGAGCTAATAGCCTATGCATTCCAGTTGGATCTATTCGTCTTTTGTTGTTGTAGGAAGCTCATGGAGGAGGCCTGATGGGACATTTTGGTGTCAAAAAGACGAAGGATGTTTTGGCCACGCACTTCTATTGGTCAAAGATGAGGCGTGATGTTGAGCGCTTCGTGGCACGCTGCACCACGTGTCAAAGGGCAAAGTCACGGTTAAATCCACACGGTTTGTATATGCCTCTTCCTACTCCTAGTGTCCCGTGGGAGGATATCTCGATGGCTTTTGTTCTAGGTTTGCCTAGGACAAAGAGGGGGAGGGATAGTATATTTGTTGTTGTGGATCGATTCTCCAAGATGGCACATTTTATTCCTTGCCACAAAAGTGATGATGCCACTCACATTGCCGACTTATTTTTCAAAGAAATTGTTCGTTTGCATGGTATGCCTTCCACTATTGTTTCAGATCGCGACACAAAATTTTTGGGTCATTTCTGGAGGACACTATGGAATAAATTGGGGACAAAGTTACTGTTTTCTACTACTTGTCATCCCCAAACTGATGGCTAAACGGAGGTGGTAAATCGCACCTTGTTCACAATGTTGCGAGCTGTTTTGAAGAAGAACTTAAAGATGTGGGAGGAGTGCCTTCCTCATGTGGAGTTTGCCTACAACCGTGCGCTACACTCGACTACCAAGGTAAGTCCTTTCCAGGTAGTGTATGGTTTCAACCCTCGTGTTCCTATTGACCTATTGCCTCTTCCATCATCTGAAAAGGTCAATCTTGATGCTAAAAAACGTGCTGAGTTTATTTTAAAACTTCATGAAACAACAAAAGAAAATATTGAGCGAATGAATGAAAAATATCGCATTGCTGGTAGTCATGGTAGAAAGGAATTGATATTTACTCCTGGAGATCTTGTATGGATACACTTACGTAAAGAGCGTTTTCTTGAGTTAAGAAAGTCAAAATTAATGCCTCGTGCGGATGGTCCATTTAAGGTGTTAAAGCGAATAAACGATAATACCTACAAACTTGAGTTGCCTGCAGATTTCGGGGTTAGCCCCACTTTTAACATTTCAGATTTGCGGCCATATTTGGGAGAAGAAGATGAGCTTGATTCGAGGACGACTCCAATTCAAGAGGGGGAGGATGATGAGGACATCACCCCTAACGATGCGTCCATTCTTCCAACACCCGTTGTGCAAGGACCAATAACAAGGGCACGTGCACGTCAACTAAATCACCAAGTGAGCTCGTTTCTTAGTACACGAGAGAATATTGACAAGAGCGAGTTACTACCTAATAATATTGTGCTTGTGCTCAGGAATCATGGTGTTGATCAGCGAGGGTGTCACTTTGCGCCAAGACAGGTCGGGAATCAAGTCTACCGCGAGCTGGAGTCCGGGTCGGCCACGGCGGAGCAGCCTGTCTTCAAATGGGCGTAGCAGATGCATACGAACTCCGTTTGGGGCATTCAAGTACATTAAGGAGAAGCCCTCGACGAGACCTTTCCAACGGATCTGGTCCCACATCCAAAATCCTTCTGAGTCAATCAAAATAGTCGAAGCAAGTGGAGACCAGCTTCTGTTGGGCCGTGCGGTGCTGCGTCACCTGTCTATTGGGCCTCGGCCCGTGTATCCCGCGTGGGGGGGTGCGCCCCAAACCCTAGACGCCACCCCTCTCGCATATTAAAACCTCGTAGCCATCATTGTTAGACTCAGGTTTTACTTAGAATTTTTTGCTGTCGTAGTTCGCCGTCTTTCGGTTTGTGGAACCCCAACACTTCGTGATCTTAATACATACTTGCAATTCGAGATTGCTTCTTCTGTGTTCTTGCACGTGTTCTTCGATTCGCTTGCAGGAATAGGCCTTCGTGACTAGGTCAACCGCGCCTCGGTACGGTTGATAATGAATGGAGCAGTGGTGTAGCGATTGCAGGCCTAGATCGGTTCTGGTCGAAAGTCGGATCGTCAACGTCGAGTCTTCACCAATCGAACTATCCCCTACCTGTCGGAAGATCGGGACCCCATTCCTCATCACTGGTCTAAGTTGGTCGTAGCCCAAGCAGAATCACTCCTCGAGTATCTTCCTGAAGATACTAGGCGGCAGCAGGAAGCAATCAGAACTAGAGTCCGATCAGCAACCTCCGCCATTCTCTGCCGGTTTCGTCTCCACCATGGCCCAGATCTGGATCTGAATCCACTGGTAGGAGAGGTAGAGATCGAGAGTGAAGACCAACTTGAGGTTGTCATGGAGGAAATCAGACCTCTCGTAGACAAACTCTTGATCGAGTTCAGGATTATGTAAACCTTGTACCTGTACAGATACAATTTACAGAATGCAATGCATGCAATTTTTTGGTTTTATTCCGAAAGAAAACACTTTTTGTTTTTTCATATTATAACCATATTCCCCTAGCCCCCACCTGTGATTATATATACTGGAGACTTAGTATTATAAGCACAGGAAAAATATGGGTGTAACGACCAGGGACATTCGACCAGGCCAGCAATTATACTCAATGCAATGCCTAACCTTGTTGCAAACTGACAGCCACTTAGGTGACCAAGGACATGCCAGAAAGCCCCGTGTGCGTTGAGAAATAGCTTATTGAGGAGTGTCTTGTCTGGAAGTGGTCATGAGATCGGCCAGCAAATCCGGTTAGGGCATTGTGGCGATATAATCACCGGTGACCAGCCCCCGAGCCAAATTCGTAACACGTGGGCATAAAAGAAAATATTCGACATACGAAACAACAAAAACGCGCTCGTTTTATTAAATCATGCTAATTGAAAAAGAAAAGGGATTTGGATACTTACACGTAGAACTTGCGTAGTTGATCGATGTTCCAGGTATTAGACAAGATTCGACCATCCTCCATCGCTAACCGAAACAACAGTATAGGGGCCTTCCCACTTCGGGGAGAATTTGTTGCGATTGGATTGGTCTTGTATTTTACGTAAAACCAGATCGCCCACGTGAAGACTACGTGGTCGCACCCTTTTGTTATGGTACTTGCGCAAAACTTGCAAATATACCGCGAACATGATCAAAGCGCGATCACGCTTTTCTTCCAGGAGGATGAGGTCTTGTGATCACTGCTCGGCCTAATCAACTCGCTCGAATTGATCTGTCCGAACAGATCCAATACTAACTTCCATAGGCAATACGGCCTCAGCCCCATAGACCAGATGGAAGGGCGTCTCACCAGTGGCTCGACTAGAAGAAGTAGTTCGTAGTGCCCATAGAATGGTGGAGAGCTCGTCTGCCCAAGCCCCCGAGCAAGTCTTAAGGTGATCGAAAACACGTTTCTTGATGCCTTGCAGTATCTGCCCGTTGGCACGTTCCACGGCACTATTGCTCTGTAGATGAGCCACAGAAGCAAAGCACACCTTGGTTCCAACCTGATCGCAGTAATCCAGAAAAAGACCACTAGCGAACTGAGAACCGTTATCCGTAATGAGACAATTTGGAACACCGAATCGAGCAACAATGTTCTTATGGAAGAACTTCTGTGCTGCAGCAGCGGTTACATTGTGTACCGGTTCGGCCTCAATCCACTTTGTAAACGTGTCAATAGCTATGAACAGGAACTTGTATCCATTGACCGCTTGTGGCATAGGACCGACAATATCCATTCCCCAAACCGCGAAAGGCCATGTAAGGGGAATGGTTTGCAATGCATAGGCAGGTGGTGAACCTGTCTCGCATGAAACTGACACTGAGGATACATCTTGACCATATTCTTGGCATCATCGAGTGCCGAAGGCCAGTAGAACCCTTGTCGAAAAGCTTTTCTGACCAGTGTATGATATGACGCGTGCACACCGCATACACCGTCATGTATTTCTCTCAAGAGGGATTTACCTTCCTCCTGAGATATGCAGCGCATGAATACTCCCTGAGTACCCTTTCTATAGAAAACTCCTTCTATAAGTTTGTATAGACGCGCTTTCTGAATTAACTGATCACTTTCGGTTTCGTCCTCGGGCAAGGTCCCATGTTCAAGATAGACTCCCAATGGATGAGTCCAATCCTGTTCCTGACCGGGGTTGGTAACGCAGTCTATTACCGGATCACCCTCGACCAAATTCATAATCGAAGGATGTTCCAAGTGTTCGACGAACACTCCTGCCGGAGCGGATGTGCGTGAGGACCCAATTTTGGATAATTGGTCTGCGAGAATGTTGTCCTTTCGCGGGATGTATTGGACTTCGAAATGACTGAAGTGTTTTTCTAATCTCCTCACTTCCCCCAGGTAATGAGCCATTGTCTCATCGGAGGTGTTGTACTCCTTATTTACCTGGTTTACGACCAGCTGTGAGTCTCCCGTCACCACTAATCGACGGACTCCGAGGAATTTTGCTGCCCGGAGCCCTGCAAGAAGACCTTCATACTCTGCTGCGTTATTGGTCGCAACAAAGTGTAGTTGAAAGACAAACTTAAACTGTTCGCCCTGAGGCGTAACTAAGACCATTCTAGCCCCCGAGTGTTGAAAACTACGAGAGCCGTCGAAGTACATTGTCCAGTGATCGGGGCATTCCAATTCCTCGGGTACCCGCACGGGTGGCTCAGGATTGGTCCATTCGACCACAAAGTCAGCCAAGACCTGAGACTTAACCGTAGTGCGGGGCGTGAAATGGATATCGAAGGCACCGAGCTCGACAGCCCATTTTGCCATCTGACCAGATTTCTCCGGATTGCGGACAATATCCCCCAATGGAAAAGATGAGGGTACTGTGATCTTATGTGCTTGAAAGTAATGTCGTAGCTAGCAGTGCGTAAAGTATCTTCTGGACCTCAGGGTATCTCTCCTTAGGACCATGAAGCACCTCGCTTACATAGTAGACGGGTCTATGTATTCCTTCTCTATCCGCGATTAGGACAGCGCTGACCGCGTGCGGTGTGGCCGCCAAATAGAGAAGTAATGGTTCTCCTTTGTCGGGAGACACCAAAACTGGTGGACTGGATAAATATGCCTTCACCTCCTGAAACACTTTTTCGGCCTCATTGGACCATGCGAAATTGTGATGTTTTCACAAGGCTTTGAAGAAAGGTAGTCCCCTCTCGCCTAGTCGCGATATGAACCGACTTAAGGCCGCCATGCGACCTGCCAGGAGTTGAACATCTTTCATGGTGGAGGGAGACCTCATCTGTTCAATAGCCCTGATTTTTTCATGATTGACTTCAATGCGTCTGGAACAAACAAGAAAACCCAGAAGTTTTCTTGAAGAAACCCCGAAAGAACATTTCTCCGGGTTCAATTTTATTCCAATGCGATTCAAATTACAGAAGGTTTCAGCGAGATCGTCCAAATGAGACAATATCTTAGTGCTTTTTACAACCAAGTCGTCTACATATGCTTCGAGATTACACCCTATCTGGGAAAGAAAGGTCTTTTGCATCAAACGCTGGTACGTGGAACTTGCGTTCTTGAGACCGAACGGCATTCTGACGTAGCAGTAGGTGCCAAACGGGGTGATGAAGGCAGTCTTCTCTTCTTCTTCTTCTGCCATGCTAATTTGATGATATCCCGAGTAAGCGTCCAGGAAAATCATCAGTTCGCAGCCCACGGTTGAGTCGACCAGCTTGTCAATGCGGGGAAGGGGAACGTCGTCCTTTGGACAGGCGCTGTTGAGGCTGGTGTAGTCGACGTACATGCGCCACTTACCATTTGACTTGTGGACCATGAACGGATTTGCAAGCCATTCCGGGTGATCGATCTCGCGAGTAAACCCGGCCTTTAGGAGCTTGTCCAACTCCTCTCGGATGGCCTCCTGCTGGTCAACAGCAAAACGTCGCTGTCCAGGTTGAATTGCTAACCTGTGCTCGATTACCTCCCTTGGGACACCGGGCATGTCTGATGGTTTCCACGCAAACACATCTGCGTTAGCCCGGAGGAAAGTAATGAGCTCGAGTTCCTATTTGTCATCCAGGCCTGATCCGACCCGAATTGTCTTGGATGGATCATCTGGGTATAAAGGAACTAGTTTGAGTTTCTCATTTGGTCGAGGAGCAGCCTTGATCGCATCAGCGGTCACTGTGGCGACCTGAGCGTCCCGGAGGGGAAGTTGGTCCACCATCTCCAAAGATAGCCGGTCACACATCAGTGCTACGTTGTGATTGCCTCGGATCGAGATGACACCTTTGGGGGCCAGGCAACTTGCCGCACTGATAAGCATAGTGCGTTGCCATCATGAACTTAGCAAGAGTTGTCCTGCCAAAGATTGTATTATAAGCTGAATCACAATCAATTACATCAAAAGTAACCAATTCTGTTTGAAAGTTATCTGGTTCTCCCAGTGTGACTGGGAGGACCACCTGTCCCAGCGGCATCATGGAGAGACCAAGAATTATCCCATAAAACGGATGAATTATGGGCTTAATTTTTGAACGAGGAATTTGCATCTCGTCGAGCGCCATGACCAATAGAATGTCCAAGGAGCTTCCTCCGTCGATCAGGACCCTTTCGACTCTCGCATTACTGATGATTGGGGTAATGACCAGAGGAAGCCTCAATGGTCAAGTAAGCCCCGCAGGACAATCAGAGTGATCAAACGTCAAAGGTGCATCCGACCAACGGGGGTACTGAGGTTCACCAAGGGATGTCTTCGTTTGGTTAACCTCTCGATAAAAGGCCTTAAATTGCCTTTTAGAAACAAAAGAGGAGGAACCTCCGAAAATGACATTAACATGATTATGAGGTACCTGGTAAGACATTTCTTCGTCCCTGTCGGCGTCTCTTAGCCCTCATGCTTGTTCCTTAGTAGGTAAGGTAAGCATCGGTCCAACCCCCTAGTAGAAGTCGTCTAACTGCTTCAACCAACTCCTGCAGTTCTTGAGGTCGTGGCCTGCAGAGTTGTGGAGTGGACACCATTTCTTGCCTTCCTGCGGGTTAGTCGACTTCTCTGGCTGGTCGGCACTACGACCACCAGAAGAAGTTTTATTTTTAAACAAAGGCTTGTTACCTTTGGTCGAAGGAGGCTTCTCTGCAACTGCAACCTCGTGGTACTGTCCAGAGCGATTCCTTTTCGTCTTCTTCGACTTCCCGCCTGATGAAGATTCCGGCTTCTTGCTTGAACCTCCTTCCTAGCGTCCTTGAGACCTGGTTGAGGCGGTAGGTTACCTTTATCGACCATCCGGTTCCATTCGACAGCCTCGGCTGCGTCGGAATATCGATCAGCCATATCAAAGAGATCGGCTACTGATCGAGGAGGATGGATGAGCAAGTCTTCGGTGAATCTCCGATATCGAACGACATGTTTAAATGCCCTAATAACGGAGCTATCAGATATGTTCGGGATGGTATTCCTCACCCTGACAAATCTCTTGACAAACTGACGAGGGGTTTTGGTCGAAGTTTGCCGTAGTCGATGGAGGTCGTCCTCTTTACCCGGCTTCTGATAACAATTTTGGAAATTATTGAGAATAGCATCACACAGCATTTCCCAGTTATAGATCAAACCTTCGGGTTGGTTAAACAACCAGGTTCTTGCCAGTCCTTCGAGAACTGTTGGCAGGTAGTTGGCCATGACCCGGTCATCGCCTCCTGCCGCTTGGATGGTAGTAATGTAGATTTGAAGGAACTCGGATGGATTCTGAGTTCCATCGAACCTCTCTATGGCCCCTGGTCTAAACTTGTCTGGCCAAACGACCACACGAAGGCCGGGCGAGAAAGCTTTACAACCAACATAGGGACCGTGAACTGTCCTGTGGCTTTCGATCGGATTGCGGGCGACCTCACGCAATGGAGAAGCCACTCGTGGTCCTAAACGAGAGTGGACAGGGACTCGATCCTGTCGACGATTCGGACTCAGGGTTCTCAGCCGAACTTATGCAGAATTTGTAATTGTGAGACCTTTCAAGATGACCCTCCGGGAAGGTATGCTGAACAATGGTGAACAGGAGCACAGAGAGTTTAGACAGGTTCGGGCCCTCGATGATGGGAGTAATAGCCCTACGTCCTGTTGAGATTTCACTAAGTGTGGTAAAAGGTTTACAAATGGAGGAAAAAGTCCTCACAGGCGAGGATTTTTCCTATAAGGGTGTACAAGGAGAAGCTATAGGAGACTTGTAAGTGTTGTCTAATCTAAGCCGTAGACTTGGCTGTTTGAATGATCGAGATATCTTGTATCTTGATTATTCTTTTGAGTTTGGTTCTTCCGAAAAAATGTCTTGGATTTCTTGATCTTCCGATCCCTCGGTTGATGTTTCGGATCATCCTTTTATACTGGTCGAAAAGGTGCCATATGAAGAAAACTGCATCAAACGGTTAGATGCGGTTGTTGGAGAACTGCTGTTAACTTCCACGGAGGTTATTAACACGTGTTAATCATGAATAACCGCATATAATAACCTCTGACGGTTGGTCTTCAACATGGAGGAATCCTCGGGATGCTTGGAATATCCTGACATCAGGATAATCGAATAAACCCCAAGCACCCTGGTCGAGAACGTTCTGACCGCGGAATGTAGGCTGACCGCACAACATCCCGGATATCCAGTCCGCGTATAGCATACGAACTTCTGACCGCACAAGGCTGTCGGTCTGATCGCACGAAACCCGTGACCTGATCGCGTAAAGCTTGCGACCTCATGGTGATGCCCCTCAGAATAGCTTGAGTTCGTATCGCCAGATACATTCTTGACTCGAACCTGCCTTTAACCAGAAGTCCAATAGAAGTGGTCCGGGTGTCAATCCTCGTCAGCTAGCCCCCAAATTCGAAAGAAACGAAGTGACGTGTTTATTTCGAATTTTAAGACCATGCATTGGATTTTTAACCCGGCCCTTTAACTTCTCCACTTAGTGGCGCACTAAGTGAAAACGGTTGGTTTTTCAAGACGGGTTCTGACATTACGTGACGGGCAATGATAGCGCCGTAGAATTGTTTTTATCTCGAGGTAAAATTGTAAATGCTTTGACGAAACCCGAGGCGCCTGGAATGCAAACCGTCACCCAGGCGGCTATAAATACCAGGTTCTTGGATTTGTAAAGCTTCACAATTTCCCTCCACACCTAAGTCCTTTTCTTGTTATCCTGCCTTCTTCCTTTTCACATACTCCTCCCAATGGCAGATCACGATATCATCGAGATTGAGAGTGATGAAGAGGAAGTTGTCGAACAAGGGTCTCAAACGAATGAAGTCCTGTCTCCCTTAAGGAAGAAACCCAAGGTTGACGAAGGATCTTCCAGTGGAACAAAGGTGAAGAACGTAGCGAGTTTCTTTCTTCCTTCAGTTCCTTTGATCCTCCCCGTTCATGACTCTCGGCAAGTTAGGCCTTTATCCTTAGAGAAAGATCCCATCACATCCAATTCTCCCATCCTTTTGGGTGATCAACATCCTGGTCGGCTAGCGGTGACTATCCCTCGATCAGATGATTGCCATATTGGGTTGGCGAAGCAATCTTCTGATGGGAAGGTTGCTCTTCCACCATCTGATGATCTTCCTCCCAAGATGGGTGTTTTAACGGGTTATGCATCGGGACAGGTAACAATTCTTCTCCCTTTTTGCTGATAATTTTAGTTAATATGACTAACTTTTGCAAAATGCAGGAGGTAGGAGGCTCCAGCGATCAGCCTTCTGCTGCTCCATCTCTTCCTTCCGGACAGACCCTTCTGGAAGAGAAGAATGCCCTGGAGAAGAAGACCGAGGAGATGGCCTCGAAGATTCTGCGTTTAGCAGAATGTCTTGATCGATCCCGAGAAGAGGCGCACCATTTCCGTCGAGAGAGGGACTTCGCTCAGCAACAGCGAGAACTCTCTGACTTGATTAGGGACAATAGTGCATCTGTTGTTAGGGACGATATAGATAGACTTAGGGTAGTTGCTAGTTCCCTGGGGGTTGTCAGTGTAGATCCTACTGACAACAACATGTCCCTAGGGGAAATTTGTAAACGTCTTTCGGAACAGGTCGATGCTTTTATCAACCGTATCCCTTTTGTATGTAAAGAATGTAATAAATAAAATTTCTTTTATTCATATGAACATTCTTCATACCTTCTGTGTGAAATTATGGCCAAAAGCTTAGTTCGCGACCATTCATACACAGGAAATTTCAGTTCTGCGATTAGAATCGCGCTTTAAAAGATCACCGTGACCTGCCCTGATGCCGCGATCAGACTTAAGGCCGTGGTTAGAACTGAATTGTGACTAAAGTCGAACGTTTGGTTAGTCCATTACTTCGATCAGAAACGAAGTTAAATAACATGGTTTTAACCAAACCATAACCCAGTTAAAATATATCCGTATGTCAAAATTTGAGTTACATGATATTTTTTACAAAAATGTTCAAGTAAAAAGAAAGGTAAATAACCCTCAAAAAGCCTTAGCAGACTTCTCGAGTTTTAGCCCTTTCAGCTTCCGAAATAAAGAAGTCTTTTTATTTCAGATCCGATACCCGAAACGCTTTAAAGGGTTTATCATAGAATATCCATTATGGGAAATGAATAAAATATTTAAGAGGACGCTTGAGTGGAACGTTACTCACAGAGGCGTGACTCCTCGAGTCTATAAAGGCAGTAGGTAGCTTCTTGAAGAAGCTATTCAGCCGCGAAAAACCCTTAGAGTTCCCGCCGCATAAAACCCTCATTTTCTTGCCTTCATCTTCCACAAAATCATCGACTTTTTTGACCAATCTTCCTCAAAAAATGGCATCTTGGAGCAGATCCAACCACCATTCTGAGGAGACCCTGGTGGCGTTGGAGAAAGAGGAGATCCTTCCATCGCGGCTGCTGATCAATTGGCGGCCTGCGGAGAAGGACCAAGAAACTCCAATCGTCCGAGAGGGCGAGTTGGTAATCTTCGAGGAGTATCTGCGCTGCGGGTTCCGATTCCCTGAGAGTCGGTTCCTAAAGGACATCCTTGAACATTATGGGTGGGAACTGATCAACCTCCACCCAAATGCGATGCTGATCCTGGCGGTGTTTCAGCATCTTTGCGAGGCCTTCGTCGGAGTATATCCTAACGTGGACCTCTTCCGACGGTTCTACTTCTCGGCATGGTCGAAGAGCACCAATGCCGCCGGATGCATCTACTTCCGGCTGAGGGACAAGAAGGAATATCCCTCCCCACCTCTGCGGGATTCGGTGCACGGGTGGCACCAGAGGTGGTTTTACTGCTCTCCGCCGTCCGAGAGTAGTTTATGGTTTGAGAACTCGCGGCCAGAGAAGTCAAGCGAGTTGGATGCTCCCCCGACGCTGGGCGTGGAGCACCTGAAGCACGCCGAGGTGATTCTTCACTTGGTGGGTCAAGGGTTGACAGCAAGGGATGTCATCCGAGACTTCGTGAAGAACCGAGTGAGCCCCCTGCGCGAAGGGCTCATCCTGCTTGGGAAATCAAGTCCATGGCGGATGGAACCCTGGACTACAATGAAGGTATTCGACCTTTTAGCACTGTGCTTTGTCATTTCTGAAATTTATGTTTTCTGACTTGAATTTGGGAACAGTTCTGCCCTCAGCCGAAATTGAGAGGCGAACTAATTCCCTCCTTAGGGCCTACAATGCTGATGTAGAGGGCCCTAAGGGATCATCTCGCCCGCAGAGCTTGATTCATGCCGGTGATGACCTCAGACAGGAGCGCCGAAAGGTAATTTCCTTGTCCGGCTTTGGTTCTGCAGGTCTTGTGTGTGTCCAGCGCTAATCCATTGTAATGGACTGTGAACCAGCTCCTAGGGAAGTTTGCTGATGCGACGTTCCCAAGCGAAAATGTCGGCTCTCTGCGGAAGCCGACGGCGAAGAATGTGAAGAAGGTCTCTCAGAGACCCAGGACAAAGAGTCCTGCCCCCAAGAAGACCAAGCTGAACCCTGGGGAGGGGTCTTCACGAAGCATTCCTCGTCCCGCTAGAAAGACTGCGGTAAGATATCGCATTCCTTCTACTTTTTCAGGCGCGACATGGAATCACTTCTTCGTCGTACAGGGAGAGGGGAGCGAGGAGGAAGAGGACGATGATGTGCCTCTAGTCATCAAAAGGAAGAGGACCGGGGAGTCCCCTGCTGGTGACGCCCCAAGCTGTTCCGTAGGGACCACAGCTACCGAAGAGGTGGCCATGGCTGACCCTGCGACCACCGAAGATCTTGTGGTCGCAGGTGACCTTCCAATTCCTGAAGCCCCCGAGGTTTCAGGGTCAATTATCTCTGCTTCCCTAGTCGAAGGGACGACCAAGGTAAGGAATCTTTTCGACCGTTCCTTCTATGACTTTCTGCACATTTGACAAGTTAATGTACATACAGGGAGGAGAGCTTCCCCCTGGGACCACTGGGAGTTCCAGGGAGGAAAATCCTCCTCCTCCGCGGACAGAGGAGGAGGTAGATGAACAAAGGCCGGCTGTGACGGTCCCAGCAACTCTGGAGTCTCCAAGGCCTGCGGATGTAGCCCCACCAGTTAGTCCGGTGGCCCAGGTAAAGACCTTTCTATGTGTTTTTACCTGTTCCCTAAGAATATGCTTATAACATGACATCTCCAGGGGGGTGCTACCTTATTTGCCATAAGGAAGGCAAGAACCGATGATGGTTCTTCTTCCCAAGGGGAACCTTCCCAGAAATCCCAGGAGCGAATGGGTTTTCAAATAAGGTAAGAACCTTAAATTTGGCAATAATCTTAAATAAAAACTGCTCAAATTGTCCTTCATGTCAGGCAAAGAAAGACGGCGCCCAGCTCTTCAATCGCCTCCGGGGAGGTTGAAGTCGCAGCTGGTGCAGGAGCTTCCAACGAAGAACGCTCCACCCCTGTGGTCCAGGAAGTCGTCCAGACCGCAGGGGAAAGAATAAATGTAGGGACCCAGTCACCACCGATGACTACTGGGGGTGGCGTCCGGCCGGCACTCCCACCAACTGTCCCTGTAGTGAGCGCTTCAGAGGCTCTAGCGAGGATTCCCGCTGAACTGAATGATGCTGTTTTACAAAAGTTTATGAAGGTATAATAAAACTCTGCTTTCGTGCCTGAATTGTACTTAGGACACCTTTGATCTTCTTTTTTGGCACCACAGGGATTATCCTGGCTAATAAGCCATTCGCATGTTGTGATGGCCAGTACAGAAGCCATTCAAAAAGAACGCGACAGCTTGCGCAGGTGAGTACCATTACCCTTTAGTTAGCATGGGTGCATCTTGGTTGTGACTGCCTTGATTTTGCTGCAGAGAGGTTACATTTTTGAAGAAAGAGGTGGCCGGTTCAGTCTCAATGTTTACGAAACAAGAAACTGAACTCAACAAACTTCGATCAGAGAATGCTGGTAAGCCGATTCCTGATTAGGAAGACTTGAATCCATAATATGCAAATAATCTCCTCTCTCTGTACAGCGCAAGCAGGTCGAATTACGCAGCTCAGTCGAGACAAGGGGATTCTTGAATCCTCGATTCGCCACACCAATCGAGCGATCAAAGAGCTGAGCCTCCTGGTCTTCGAAAAATTGAAGGCCGTGGCTGAGGTTGTCTTTCTTTGGTTCCACCACATCGGTTTTCAGAAGATCAGAGAATGCTGCTAAGCCGATTCCTGATTAGGAAGACTTGAATCCATAATATGCAAATAATCTCCTCTCTCTGTACAGCGCAAGCAGGTCGAATTACGCAGCTCAGTTGAGACAAGGGGATTCTTGAATCCTCGATTCGCCACACCAATCGGGCGATCAAAGAGCTGAGCCTCCTGGTCTTCGAAAAATTGAAGGCCGTGGCTGATCTTCTGAAAACCGATGTGGTGGAACCAAAGAAAGACAACCTCAGCGTAAGTGACTGGACATCGCTGCTCACTGCCCAGGCAGAATCACTGCTTGAGTATCTCCCTGGAGATGTACGGCGACGCGAAGAGGCGATCAGAACCAGGGTTCGATCAGCCGCAGCAGCCGTACTCAGCCGGGTTCGACTTCACCATGGCCCAGATGCAGATCTGAACTCATTGGTGGGTCCGGTTGAGGTCGAGAGTGAAGAGCTGCTCGATGCAGTCATAGAGGAAGTCAAGCCCCTAGTAGATAGACTCCTGACTGAGCTGGGGATCGAATGATCCTTATTTTTGTACTTAGAAACTTGTGTATAATGCAAATGTATGTAAAAAATTATTTTGGACAAGAAAATATATATTTCGTATTTTCGTAATATGAATTCCATATTATGAGCATATCCCCCCCCAGCCCCCGCCTCTGCTTATGAACACTAAAGCCTTGGTGTTATAAGCAGAGGAGAAAATATAATCGTTACGACCAGGGATAGGCATATTAAACCAACGACCAGGATCAATATAACATCTAATCTTATTGCGAACTGGTAGCCACTCGGATGATCAAGGACTTACCAGATAATCCCGTATGCGTTGAGAAACAGCTTATTTAGGAATGAATTATCTGTAAGTGATCATGAGATCGACCAGCGAATCCGATTAGATTGTTGTGATGATCTGACCGTCGGCGATCAGCCCCCAGGTCGAATGCATATGATACAGGCTTAAAGAGAAAAACTCATAATATGAAAGCAAAACATTTTTTGTTTTGGCAAAAGATGCTAATTGAACAGGAAAAAAGTGATTGGAATACTTACACGTAAAACTTGCGAAGTTGATCGATGTTCCAAGTATTGGACAAAATCCGACCATCCTCCACAGCTAACCGCGCCGATCCTGTCCGCGGCACTGAGACAACAGTATAAGGACCTTCCCATTTTGGGGAGAATTTGTTGCGATTAGACTGGTCTTGAATTTTTTGTAAAACCAAGTCGCCAACGTTGAGATCACGTGGTCGCACCTTTTTACTGTGATACTTGCGTAGAGCCTGCAAGTATGCCGCGGACTTGAGCAGGGCGCGATCACGCCGTTCTTCCAGGAGGATGAGATCTTGCGATCGCTGTTCGGATTGGTTGACCTGTTCGAATTGATTCGTGCGAACAGATCCAATACTAACTTCCATAGGCAACACAGCCTCGGCCCCATAGACCAAATGGAAGGGTGTCTCACCGGTGGCTCGACTAGAGGTAGTCCGTAGTGCCCATAGAACAGTATAAAGCTCGTCTGCCCAAGCCCCCGAGCGGGTCTTGAGGCGATCAAAAACACGTTTTTTTATGCCTTGCAATACTTGCCCATTGGCCCGTTCTACGACACCATTGCTTTGTGGATGTGCCACAGAAGCAAAGCACACCTTGGTCCCAATCTGATCGCAGTAGTCTAGGAAGAGACCGCTAGCGAACTGAGAACCGTTGTGTGTGATGAGACGGTTTGGAACACCAAATCGTGCCACAATGTTCTTGTGAAAGAACTTTTGTGCGGCTGATGCAGTAATATTTCGTACTGGTTCGGCCTCAATCCACTTTGTGAACGTGTCAATGGCTACGAACAGAAACTTGTACCCATTGACCGCTTGTGGCATAGGACCGACGATGTCCATTCCCCAGATTGCGAAGGGCCATGCGAGAGGAATAGTTTGCAATGCATAAGCAGGTTGATGAACCTGTCTTGCATGAAACTGACACTGTGGACACATCTTGACCATAAGCTTGGCATCATCGAGTGCCGAAGGCCAGTAAAATCCCTGTCGAAAAACTTTTCTGACCAGTGTTCGGTATGACGCGTGTGTACCGCATACACCGTCATGTATTTCTTTCAAGAGGGATTTTCCTTCCTCCTGAGATATGCAGCGCATGAATACTCCTTGAGTACCCTTTCTGTACATAACCCCATCTATGAGTTTGTACAGACGCGCCTTTCGAATTAACCGATCGCTTTTGGTTTCATCCTCGGGTAGGGTCCCATGTTCAAGATAGACCCTCAATGGATGAGTCCAATCTTGTTCCTGACCGAGGTTGGCAACGAAGGCTATTGCCGGATCATCCTCGACCGAAGTCATGATCGAAGGATGGTCCAAGTGTTCAATGAACACTCCTGCCGGAGCGGATGAGCGTGAGGATCCAATTTTGGATAATTGGTCTGCGAGAATATTGTCCTTTCGCGGGATGTATTGGACTTCGAAGTGACTGAAGTGTTTTTCCAATCTCCTCACTTCCCCCAGGTAATGAGCCATTGTCTCATCGGAGGTGCTGTACTCCTTGTTTACCTGGTTTACGACTAGCTGTGAGTCCCCCCTCACCACTAATCGACGGACTCCGAGGAATTTTGCTGCCCGGAGCCCTGCAAGAAGACCTTCATACTCTGCTGCGTTGTTGGTTGCAACAAAATGTAGTTGAATGACATACTTAAGCTGTTCGCCCTGGGGCGTAACTAAGACTATTCCAGCCCCCGAGTGTTGAAAACTACGGGAGCCGTCAAAGTACATTGTCCAATAATCGGGGCACTCCAGTTCCTTTGCCAACTGCACGGGTGGCTCAGGGTTGGTCCATTCGACCACAAAGTCGGCCAAAACCTGAGACTTAACCGCCGTGCGAGGGGCGAAATGGATCTCGAAGGCACCGAATTCAACCGCCCATTTAGCGATTCGACCAGATTTTTCTGGATTTCGGACAATATCCCCTAAAGGAAAAGAGGAGGGTACTGTGATCTTGTGTGCTTGAAAGTAATGTCGTAGCTTACGGGAAGCCATCAGTAGCGCGTAAAGTATCTTCTGGACCTCAGGGTAGCGCTCCTTAGGACCATGAAGTACTTCGCTCACATAGTAGACGGGTCTGTGTGCTCCTTCCCTTTCCGCGATCAGAACTGTGCTGACCGCGTGTGGGGTGGCCGCCAAATACAGAAGTAATGGTTCTTCCTTTTCAGGAGACACCAATACTAGCGGACTGGACAGATATGTTTTTACCTCCTGAAACGCTTTTTCGGCCTCGTCGGACCATGTGAAGTTATGATGTTTCCGCAAGGCTTTAAAGAAAGGTAGTCCCCTTTCACCTAATCGCGATATAAAGCGACTTAAAGCTGCCATGCGACCAGCCAGGCGTTGAACATCCTTCATGGTCGAGGGCGACCTCATTTGTTCAATAGCTCTGATTTTCTCAGGATTAACCTCAATGCCCCTGGAACACACAAGGAAACCAAGAAGCTTCCCTGAAGAAACCCCGAAAGAACATTTCTCCGGGTTCAATTTTATTCCAAAGCGATTCAAGTTACAGAAGGTTTCAGCAAGATCGTCCAAATGAGACAATCTTTTGGTGCTCTTTACAACCAAGTCGTCTACATATGCTTCGAGATTACGCCCTATCTGGGAAAGAAAGGTCTTTTGCATCAAACGCTGGTACGTGGAACCTGCGTTCTTGAGACCGAACGGCATTCTGACGTAGCAGCATGTGCCGAACGGGGTGATGAAGGCAGTTTTCTCTTCATCGTCTTCTGCCATGCTAATTTGATGATATCCTGAGTAGGCATCCAGAAAACTCATCAGTTCGCAACCCGCAGTGGAGTCAACTAGCTGGTCGATGCGGGGAAGGGGAAAGTCATCCTTCGGACAGGCACTGTTGAGGCTAGTGTAGTCGACGCACATGCGCCACTTGCCATTTGACTTGCGGACCATGACCGGATTGGCGAGCCAGTCCGGGTGATTCACTTCGCGGATAAACCCGGCTTGTAAGAGTTTGTCTAACTCTTCTCGGATGGCTTCCTGTCGGTCGGTGGAAAAACGCCTGAGCTTTTGCTTTATTGGTCGTTGTCCAGGTCGAATTGCTAACCTGTGCTCAATTACTTCCCTTGGGACACCGGGCATGTCGGACGGTTTCCACACAAACACGTCTGCGTTAGCCCGGAGGAAAGCAACAAGGTCGAGTTCCTATTTGTCATCCAGGGCTGACCCAACCCGAATTGTCTTGGATGGGTCATCTGGGTACAACGGAACTTGTTTGAGTTTCTCATCTGGTCGAGGAGCAGCCCTGATCGCATCGGTGGCAACGGTGGCGACCTGAGCGTCCCGGAGGGGAAGTTGATCGACCATCTCCAAAGATAGCCGGTCGCACGTGAGCGCCACGTTGCGACTACCTCGGACCGAAATGACACCTTTGGGGCCAGGCAATTTCCCGCACTGATAAGCATAGTGCGTTGCCATCATGAACTTAGCAAGAGTCGGCCTGCCAAAGATTGCATTATAAGCTGAATCACAATCGATTACATCGAAAGTAACCAATTCTGTTCGGAAGTTATCTGGTTCTCCCAGAGTGACCGGGAGGACCACTTGTCCCAATGGCATCATGGAGGGGCCCGGGATTATCCCATAAAACGGATGGATTATGGGCTTGATCTTCGAACGAGGAATTTGCATCTCGTCGAGTGTCTTGACCAATAAAAGATAAAGGGAACTTCCCCCATCAATCAGGACCCTTTCGACTCTCGCGTTACTGATGATTGGGGTAATAACCAGAGGTAGCCTCAATGGTCGAGTTAGCCCCACAGGACAGTCAGCGCGATCGAACGTCAAAGGCATATCCGACCAACGGGGATATTGAGGTTCGCCAAGAGATGTCTCCGTTTGGTTAACCTCTCGGCAAAAGGTTTTAAACTGCCTTTTGGAAACGAAAGAGGAGGAACCTCCGAAAATGACATTAACATGATTTTGAGGTACCTGGTAAGCCATTTCTTCGTCTCCGTCGACGTCTCTAATCCCGCACGCCGGCTCTTTAGGCGGTAAGGTTGGCATTGGCCCAGCTCCTTGGTAGAAATCATCCAGCTGTTTCAACCAACTCCTGCAGTTTTTGAGATCGTGGCCTGCGGAGTTGTGGAGTGGACACCACCTCTTGCCCTCCTGCGGATTAGTTGATTTTTCTGGCTGGTCGGAATCCCGGCCACCAGAAGCAGTTTTACTTTTAAAAGAAGACTTATTACCTTTGGTCGAAGGTGGTTTCTCCGCGACTGCGACCTCACGGTACTGTCCAGAGCGGTTCCTCTTCGACTTTTTTGACTTCCCACCCGGTGAAGACTCCGGCTTTTTGCTTGAATTTTCTTTCCTGGCGTCCTTGAAGCCTGGTTGGGGCGGTAGGTCCCCCTTGTCAACCATTCGGTTCCATTCGACTGCCTCGGCTGCATCGGAGTATCGATCAGCCATATCGAACAGATCGGCCACTGATCGAGGAGGGTGGATAAGCAAGTCTTCAGTGAATCTCCGGTATCGAATGGCATGCTTAAATGCCCTGATTACGGAGCCATCAGGTATGTTCGGGATGGTATTTCTTACCCCGACAAACCTCTTGACAAACTGCCGAAGTGTTTCGGTCGAAGTTTGCCGCAGTCTATGCAGGTCGTCCTCCTTACCCGGCTTTTGGTAACAGTTTTGGAAATTGCTGAGGATGGCATCGCATAGCATTTCCCAATTGTAGATGGAACCCTCAGGCTGATTAAACAACCAGGTTCTAGCCGGTCCTGCGAGGACTGTTGGCAGGTAGTTGGCCATGACCTTGTCATCGCCTCCTGCTGCTTGGATGGCAGTAATATAGATCTGAAGGAACTCGGATGGGTTCTGAGTTCCATCAAACCTCTCAATGGCCCCTGGTCGAAACTTATCGGGCCAAACGACTGCTCGTAGGCCAGGCGAGAAAGCTTTGCAACCAACGTAAGGACCGTGAACCGTCCTGCGACTTTCGGTTGGGTTTCGAGCAAACTCACGTAATGGCGGGGTTACTCGTGGTCCCAAACGAGAGTGAACGGGAACTCGATCCCTACTACGAGAGTCCTGCATCCGCCGGTATTTGTCCTGTCGGGACGGTACAGGTGGCGGGTAACTCCATCGGCCAGAGCCAAAATGAGGACCATCTCGTTCACGGGAATGTGTCACTGAGCGGGAAGAGGCTGTTGGGGTCGCCTCGGATGCGACCTCGTCCAGTCTTTCCGCCAGGATCCTAAAAAAGGCCGGTCTCTGCGCATCCGTGACCGTAGGAGGAAAATTGCGCATGACTTCCGCGATAGATCGCAGTCGACCATGGGTACTTCTCCTAGGGGCACCAGGTGTTATTGTTTCTTCGTCCACTGGGAAATGCTCCGGTGGTAAGGAAGGAGTCTGGTCACATCTACGACCACGCGACCGTCGAGAAGAACTCGGGGCAGCATCGTAACGAGCCTGCGCATCTTGAAGAGCCTCTAGGGCAGTTCTGCGTAGTTCGTTGTTCTGTTGCTCGAGATCTTGCTCCTCCTTCTGTTTGCGATCTTGTTCTTCCCTGGCAGCCTGTTGATCGGGAGTTTCTTCCGACAACGCAGCAAACTGCCTAGGGAGAGAGGTCGCCGATGGGGAGAACATCTCGGTTTGTTTTGAGTCGGACTCGAAATCAAAGAGACGGTGGAGGTTATCAGGATCGAACCTTCCTGGGCTAACTTCAGGGTCACCATCATATTTTCCCTCAGTGGGATCGTATGACGGGCCAGATTCATCACCTAGCACATTAAGAACCTCTGCGGGTTCTGACCTTGTGCCAGTTACCTCCTGGTCGATTAACATGACTTGGGGAGATGATTCAACCTGTGGAAGATTCTGGCCTTCGACCTCTTCCATCGGAACAGGATCGCTTGGAGAAGTCATTGGTATATGGGCATAATCCTCGAGATCAAAATCATTCTCGGAATCATATGCTTCAGCCATGTTTCGGCGAACCTCCGAATTTCAATTAGGACGCCTTGAGAAAGGCCCCACGGTGGGCGCCAGCTGTCGACGATTCGGACTCAGGGTCCTCAGCCGAACTTATGCAGAATTTGTAATTGTGAGACCTTTCAAGATGACCCTCCGGGAAGGTATGCTGAACAATGGTGAACAGGAGCACAGAGAGTTTAGACAGGTTCGGGCCCTCGATGATGGGAGTAATAGCCCTACGTCCTGTTGAGATTTCACTAAGTGTGGTAAAAGGTTTACAAATGGAGGAAAAAGTCCTCACAGGCGAGGATTTTTCCTATAAGGGTGTACAAGGAGAAGCTATAGGAGACTTGTAAGTGTTGTCTAATCTAAGCCGTAGACTTGGCTGTTTGAATGATCGAGATATCTTGTATCTTGATTATTCTTTTGAGTTTGGTTCTTCCAAAAAAATGTCTTGGATTTCTTGATCTTCCGATCCCTCGGTTGATGTTTCGGATCATCCTTTTATACTGGTCGAAAAGGTGCCATATGAAGAAAACTGCATCAAACGGTTAGATGCGGTTGTTGGAGAACTGCTGTTAACTTCCACGGAGGTTATTAACATGTGTTAATCATGAATAACCGCATATAATAACCTCTGACGGTTGGTCTTCAATGTGGAGGAATCCTCGGGATGCTTGGAATATCCTGACATCAGGATAATCGAATAAACCCCAAGCACCCTGGTCGAGAACGTTCTGACCACGGAATGTAGGCTGACCGCACAACATCCCGGATATCCAGTCCGCGTATAGCATACGAACTTCTGACCGCACAAGGCTGTCGGTCTGATCGCACGAAACCCGCGACCTGATCGCGTAAAGCTTGCGACCTCATGGTGATGCCCCTCAGAATAGTTTGAGTTCGTATCGCCAGATACATTCTTGACTCGAACCTGCCTTTAACCAGAAGTCCAATAGAAGTGGTCCGGGTGTCAATCCTCGTCAGATCCCTATCACGAGAATCCTGCGCCCGCCTGGACTTGTCCTGGTAAGATGGTACGGGTGGCGGGTGACTCTGTCATCCAGAACTAGAGTGAGAATGCTCTCGGTTGTGGGAACGTGTCACCAACCGGGAAGAAGCCGTAGGGGTCGCATCAGATGCGACCTCATCTAACCTCTCCACCAGGATTCTAGTGAAGGCCGGTTTTTGCGCATCCGTGACCATAGGAGGAAAGTTACGCATGACCTCTGCGATAGATCGAAGCCGGCCATGCGTACTTCTCCTAGGGGCACCAGGTGTCACCGTTTCTTCGTCCACTGGGAAACGCTCCGGAGGCAAAGAGAGTGTCTGGTCGCGTTTGCGACCATGTGATCGTCAGGAAGAACTCGAAGCAGCATCATAACGAGCCTGCGCATCTTGAAGAGCCTCTAGGGCAGTTCTGCGTAGTTCGTTGTCTTGTTGCTCGAGATCTTGATCCTCCTTTTGTTTGCGTTCCTGTTCGTCCCTAGCAGCCCGTTGATCAGGAGTTTCCTCCGATAAGGCAGTGAACTATCTAGGGAGAGAAGTCGCCGAGGGAGAAAGCATCTCGGTTTGTTCCAAGTCAGACTCGAAATCAATAATACGATGGAGGTTATCAGGATCAAACCTCCCCGGGCTGATTTCCTGGTCAACATCATCCTTCCCCTCAGTAGGGTCGTATGACGGACCGGATTCACCCTCTAACGCATTAAGAACCTCAGTTGGTTCTGACCTTGCGTTAGTCGCCTCCTGATCGATGGACATGACCTGGAGAGTTGATTCGACCTCTGGGAGATTCTTGCCTCCGATTTCCTCCATCGGGACAGGATCGCTAGGAGAAGGCATCGGAATGTGAGCATAATCCTCAAGATCAAAATCGTTCTTGGAATCATATGCTCCAGCAATGATTCAGCGAACCTCCGGATGAAAAGTAGGACACCTTGAGAAAGGCCCCATGGTGGGCGCCAGCTGTCGACGATTCGGACTCGGGGTCCTTAGTCGAACTTATGCAGAATTTGTAGGTTGTGAGACCTTTCAGGGTGTCCCTCCGGGAAGGTATGATGAATCAAAGGCAACTGGAGCACAGAGAGGTTTATATAGGTTCGGGCCCTCAATGGTGGGAGTAATAGCCCTACGTCCTGTTGGGATTTCACTATGTGTGGTAAAAAGAGTTACAAGGTTATGGAAAAGATCTTCACAGGCAAAGATTTTTCCTATGTGTTTGTACAAGACAATGCCTCAAAGGCTTGTGAAAGCTATCTAACTTAGACTACTGTCTTCTAGTTGCTTTGGCTTGATGATCTGATCATCTGGTTGTTTGATCGTTCGATTCGATCTCCCTTGTTTGATGCATTGGGCTATCCCTTTATACTGGTCGAAAAGGTGCCAAGTCATAATGGCATCGAACAGTTGCTTGGATGCAGTTTTGGTAACTGCCCCGAACTCCCACGCAGGTTTAACACGTGTTATTCATGGAATAACCGTACGTATTAACCTCATGACGGTTGTCTCCATACGTGGAAGAATCTTCGGGATACACGGGATATCCCCGTCATAGGGACAGAACAATCCCACGTCCCCTGTGTCGACGATTCAGACTCGGAGTCCTCAGCTGAACTTATACAGAATTTATAAATAGTGAGACCTTTCAGGGTGACCCTCCGGGAAGGTATGTAGAACTATGGAGAACTGGAGCACAGAGAAGTTTATACAGGTTCGGGCCCTCGATGGTGGGAGTAATAGCCCTACGTCCTGTTGGGATTTCACTATGCGTAATAAAGAGTGACAGAGTGACAGGAAAAGATCTTCACAGACGAAGATTTTCCCTATTTGAATGTACAAGAGGAAGCCTGGAATGCTTATGGAATCTATCTAATCTAGTCTAAGCCGTAGTCTTGGTTGTTTGATCTCTTGATCCTTTGATCCATCCCCCGTTTGATACACCATCCCGCCCTTTTATGCTGGTTGAAAGGGCGCCAAGTTGTAACGGCATCAAACGGTTACTTGGATGCGGTTTAGATAACCGCTCTTAAGCCCCACGCAGGTTTAACACGTGTTATTTGTGGATAACTGTATGTATTAACCTCCTGACGGTTGATACCTTACGTGGAAGAATCTTCGGGATATTTAGGATATTCCTGTTACAGGGACAGATAAATCCCATGTTCCCTGGTCGAAAGAGTTTTGACCTCGCGATGTTGGCTGACCGCGCAACATCTTTAGCCTTCTATCCGCACACAACATACGAACTCCTGACCGCGCACTAGCTGCGGTCTGATCACGTAAGGACTACGATCTGATCGCGTACAGTTCGCGACCTCGGGCTGATGCTTCTTAGAATGACTTGAGTCCGCACCGCCAGGCACGTGTCTGGCTCGAATCTATCCTGAACCAGTCGTGCACTTAATTTGAACTGACTCGGGTGTCAATCCTCGTCAGCTAGCCCCCAAATTCGAGAAAAACAAAGGGACATGTTTATTTCTGTCGTGGTATTGCGAATACCCCGGTAGGTTTTGAGAGTGATCCTAGCGAAGATTACGCGACGCGGGTTGACCGGATGACCGGTCCTCCCCCGCCGGACAAGCACAAAGAATGACACACGGGTTTATACAGGTTCGGGTCCCGGTGGGGGCCCTAGTCCTGTCGACGCGCTCCCGACCGGAGTCGGCTGGGGAGGCTCTCTCCGGGGGAGAGGCTTCCGGAGCACACCTGTGAGTTTAGCTATTCCAATAAATGAACTGATCCCTTACAACAGAGGGGTACAAGGGCTATTTATAGCCCCAAAAAGCAGCAAAAAACCTAAACTACCCCGGAAGCCACCGTCGGATTGAAGGGCAGGACCGTCCTTCTCCCGGTCAAACGCCTTGGATGCTTGACAGGTGGTCGCTAGTTCCCGAGACGCCCCTCGCGTGACCTGCACGTGACAAACAGTTCGAGACTTTACCTTCAGGAGGGTGATGAGGCCCGGGACGGCACCGGAGGCCACGTTCCCGGGTCAAAGGCGGCGCCCGGGGAGGCCCCGGAGGCCACGTCCCCGGGCCAAAGGCGGCGCCCGGGGAGGCCCCGGAGGCCACGTCCCCGGGCAAAAGGCGGCGCCCGGGGAAGCCCCGGAGGCCACGTCCCCGGGCAAATGGCGGCGCCCGGGAGGGCACCGGAGACCACGTCCCGGGAGCCAAAAGGCGGCGCCCGGGAGGGCACCGGAGGCCACGTCCCGGGGGCCAAAAGGCGGCGCCCGGGGAGGCCCCGGAGGCCACGTCCCCGGGCAAATGGCGGCGCCCGGGAGGGCACCGGAGGCCACGTCCCGGGAGCCAAAAGGCGGCGCCCAGGAGGGCACCGGAGGCCACGTCCCGGGGGCCAAAAGGCGGCACCCGGGGAGGCCCCGGAGGCCACGTCCCCGGGCAAATGGCGGCGCCCGGGAGGGCAGCGGAGGCCACGTCCCGGGAGCCAAAAGGCGGCGCCCGGGAGGGCACCGAAGGCCACGTCCCGGGGGCCAAAAGGCGGCGCCCGGGGAGGCCCCGGAGGCCACGTCCCCGGGCAAATGGCGGCGCCCGGGAGGGCACCGGAGGCCACGTCCCGGGAGCCAAAAGGCGGCGCCCAGGAGGGCACCGGAGGCCACGTCCCGGGGGCCAAAAGGCGGCGCCCGGGGAGGCCCCGGAGGCCACGTCCCGGGAGCCAAAAGGCGGCGCCCGGGAGGGCACCGGAGGCCACGTCCCCGGGTAATCGTGACACATCTTACCTGGACTTAGTCCCGCGGAGATTTCCCCCGACAATTTCGAATTTTAAGACATGCATCGGATTTTTAACCCGACGCTTCAAATTCCCCACTTAGTGGTGCACTAAGTGTGACGGTTGGTTCCCCGAGACGGGCTCTGGGTATTATGTGACGGGTAATGATGGCGCCGTTGAAACTTTTTTAACCCAAGGTGAAATTGTAAATACCTTTTAAAAACTCGAGGCGTTCGGAAGGCGAACCGTCACCTTGGTGGCTATAAATACTGAAGCCTTCGAGTTGTAAAGCTTCACAACTTCTCCTCTCGGCTAAGTTTCTTTTGAAGCTACCTTCATCTTTCTTCACATACACTTCCCGATGGCAGATCACAACATCATTGAGATTGAGAGTGATGAAGAGGAAGTTTTCGAACAAGGACCTCAGATGCCTGAAGATCCATCTCCTTCAAGGAAGAAACCCAAGGTTGACGAGGGATCCTCCAGCAGAGCAAAGGTAGAAGACGCAACATCGTTCTTTCTTCCTATCCATGCACCTGGGCAGGTTGGACTTTCATCTCCACCTTTGGAGGGACATTCTCCTCAGTCTTTTCCATTTCATCCCAATGCTCCCAATTTTTGTTTGGGTGATCGATTTTCTGGTCGGCAAGCGGTGACTATCCGACCAAAAAACCCTCAACTTGGATTGGGGAAGCAATCTTATGGTGGGAAGGTTGCACTTCCATCATCCAGCGATCATCCGGTTTTGTCGGGTGATCTACTTTCCAGGATGCATATACCAACCTGTCGCTTGCTAGGATTGGTAATTTACTTCTATCTCCCTTTGCTCGTTTGTTATAGTCAGTAGGACTAACTTTCACAAATGCAGGAGACGAAAATTGTTGGAGCTCCTAGCGACCAGCCTGCTAAGACTCCATCTCCTTCCCTCAGACAGACTCTTCAAGGGGAAAAAAAGGCCCTGGAGAAGAAGACCGAAGAGATGTCTTCGGCGATTCTGCACCTGGCAGAATGTTTTGAAAGATCCCGTGAAGAGGCGCACCAGTTCCGTCGAGAGAGGGACCACGCTCAGCAACAGCGAGGACTCTCCGATTTGATTAGGAACAATAGTGCATCTCTTATTAGGGATGATGCAGATAGACTTAGGTTAGTTGCTAGTTCTCTGGGGGTTGTCAGCGTAGATCCTACTGACAACAACATGTCCCTAGGAGAACTTTGCAAACTTCTTTCGGATCAGGTCGACGCTTTGGTCGCCGGTATCCCCTTTGTATGTAAAAAATGTAAGAAATGAAATTCTCTTTTTCTTCATATAAATATTCTTTACATCTTCTGTGCGAAAATATAGTCATAAGAAATGCCTTTACGACCAGTCATACACAGGCAAGCTTCAGTTCTGCGACCAGAATTGCGTTTTTATAGTAGTATCACGACCTGCACTGATATCGTGATCAGACTTAGAGCCGCGGTTAGAACCAAAGTTCGATCTGAAAGATTACCGTGGTCAGAACCGAAACTCGATCAGACCATCATCCCGATTGGAATCGGAGCTTAGCCGAAGACATGGTTCCGATCATACCGCAATCTGTTGGGATTTCACTATGTGTGGTAAAAAGAGTTACAAGGTTATGGAAAAGATCTTCACAGGCAAAGATTTTTCCTATGTGTTTGTACAAGACAATGCCTGAAAGGCTTGTGAAAGCTATCTAACTTAGACTACTGTCTTCTAGTTGCTTTGGTTTGATGATCTGATCATCTGGTTGTTCGATCGTTCGATTCGATCTCCCTTGTTTGATGCATTGGGCTTTCCCTTTATACTGGTCGAAAAGGTGCCAAGTCATAACGGCATCGAATAGTTGCTTGGATGCAGTTTCGGTAACTGCCCCCAACTCCCACGCAGGTTTAACACGTGTTATTCATGGAATAACCGTACGTATTAACCTCATGACGGTTGTCTCCATACATGGAAGAATCTTCGGGATACACGGGATATCCCCGTCATAGGGACAGAACAATCCCGCGTCCCCTGTGTCGACAATTCGGACTCGGAGTCCTCAGCCGAACTTATGCAGAATTTATAAATAGTGAGACCTTTCGGGGTGACCCTCCGGGAAGGTATGTAGAATTATGGAGAACTGGAGCACAGAGAAGTTTATACAGGTTCGGGCCCTCAATGGTGGGAGTAATAGCCCTACGTCCTGTTGGGATTTCACTATGCGTAGTAAAGAGTTACAGAGTGACGGGAAAAGATCTTCACAAACAAAGATTTTCCCTATTTGAATGTACAAGAGGAAGCCTGGAATGCTTATGGAATCTATCTAATCTAGTCTAAGCCGTAGTCTTGGCTGTTTGATCTCTTGATCCTTTGATCCATCCCCCGTTTGATACACCATCCCGCCCTTTTATACTGGTTGAAAGGGAGCCAAGTTGTAACGACATCAAACGGTTACTTGGATGCGGTTTAGATAACCGCTCTTAACCCCCACGCAGGTTTAACAGGTGTTATTTGTGGATAACTGTACGTATTAACCTCCTGACGGTTGATACCTTACGTGGAAGAATCTTCGGGATACTTAGGATATTCCTGTTACAGGGACAGATAAATCCATGTTCCCTGGTCGAAAGAGTTCTGACCTCGCGATATTGGCTGACCGCGCAACATCTTTAGCCTTCTGTCCGCGCACAACATACGGACTCCTGACCGTGCACTAGCTGCGGTCTGATCACGTAAGGACTGCGATCTGATCACGTACAATTCGCGACCTCGGGCTGATGCTTCTTAGAATGAATTGAGTCAGCACCGCCAGGCACGTGTCTGGCTCGAATCTATCCTGAACCAGTCGTGCACTTAATTTGAACTGACTCGGGTGTCAATCCTCCTCACCCTGGTTGAAGGTATTCTGACCGTGCGTTTGCTGACTGTGCACCATCTGCAGCCTTCTGTTCGTGTATGGCACACGAACTCCTGATCGCGCACTAGCTACGGTCTGATCGCGTAAAGCCTGCGACCACCTAATTGTGCTTCTCGGAGTAACTTGAGTTCGCATCACCAAGCGCTTGTCTGGTTCGAATCTGTCCTAAACCAGCCGTGCATTTATTTGAACTGGTTTGGGTATCAATGCTCGTCACCCTGGTCCCCGGGCCAAAGGCGGCGCTTGGGCCGAAGACCCCGGGAGCCTTAGCCACCGGGCAAGTGGCGGCACCCGGGACGGAGTCACCGGGGGCCCTTGCCACCGGGCAAATGGCGGCGCCTGGGACGGAGACCCCGGGAGCCTTTGCCATCGAGCAAAAGGCAGCGCCCGGGACGCACTCACCGGGGACCCTTGCCTCTGGGTAACTAGTGGTGCCTGGGACAAAGACACCGGGAACCTTTGCCACCGGGCAAGTGGCGGCGCCCGAGATGCTATCACCGGGGGCCCTTGCCTCCAGGCCAATGGCGGTGCCCGGGACGAAGTCACCGGGGCCCTTGCCACCGGGGGAGATTTCCCCCAACAAAACTAAATAAACAACATGCTAAATGGGTTGAATTCATAGAGTCATTTCTATATGTCATTAAACATAAGACGGGAAAAGAAAATGTTATTGCTGATGCTTTGTCTAGGCGTTATACCATGTTGTCACAACTAGATCACAAGATTTTTGGCCTAGAAATGATGAAAGAGTTATATGCCACTGATTTGGATTTTAAAGAAGCTTTTGAAAATTGTATGGAAGGGAGAACATGGAATAAATATGTGTTGAATGATGGATTGCTTTATCATGCTAACAAGCTGTGCGTTCCAGCTAGCTCCGTTCGCCTTTTATTTTTGCAGGAAGCACATGGAGGTGGTTTGATGGGTCATTTTGGAGTGAAAAAAACTGAAGATTTGCTGTCCACTCACTTCTTTTGGCCCAAGATGAGACACGACGTCGAACGCTACATGTCATGCTGCACTACTTGCAACAAAGCTAAGTCTCACTTAAATCCACATGGTCTTTATATGCCTATTCCTGTTCCTTGCACTCCTTGGGAGGACATTTCGGTGGACTTTGTTTTAGGATTGCCTAGGACCAAGAGGGGGAGAGATAGTATTTTTGTGGTTGTGGATCATTTTTTTTGAAATGGCACATTTCATACCTTGTCATAAGAGTGATGATGCTACACATATCGCTGAATTGTTTTTTTGTGAGATTGTACTCATACATGGAGTGCCAAACACTATTGTTTCAAATCGTGACGCGGAGTCATTTTTGGAGAAGCTTGTGGAATAAATTGGGTACAAAGCTACTGTTTTCTACTACATGTCATCCCCAAACAAATGGACAAACTGAGGTTGTTAACCGCACATTGTCCACCATGTTGCAGGCTGTTCTAAAGAAAAATTTGAAGATGTGGGAAGAGTGTTTACCACACATTGAGTTTGCTTATAACAGATCAGTACACTCCACCACCAAGGTAAGTCCTTTTCAGGTAGTGTATGGTTTTAACCCTCGTACTCCAATTGATCTTTTGCCTTTGCCTACATCTGAGAGAATGAATTTTGATGCTAAAAAGCACACTGAATTTGTACTCAAACTGCATGAAACAACTAAGAAAAACATAGAGCGAATGAATGAAAAGTATAGGATTGCGGACAGTCAAGGTAGGAAAGAAGTAAAACTTGAACCGGGTGATTTAGTTTAGTTACACTTGAGAAAAGATAGGTTTCCAGAACAACGAAAGTCTACACTAATGTCTCGAGCTGATGGTCCTTTTAAAATACTTGAGAAGATTAATGATAATGCATATAAGCTTGAGTTGCCTGTAGATTTTGGGATTAGTCCCACATTTAACATTTCAAATTTGAAGCCATACTTGGGAGAGGAAGATGAGCTTGAGCCGAGGACGGCTCCACTTCAAGAGGGGGAGGATGATGAGGACATCACTCCTTCGGATACACGCACCAACCATAATCCTCCACTTGTTACACAAGAACCAATAACGCGCAGCCGAGCCCTATTGTTGCATTGCCAGGTGAACTCGTTCCTAAGTTTATATATATATATATGGTTTTGAGAATAGTTTACTACCTATTGGTGATAATATTGTACTTAGGAACCATGGAGAGGACCAGCAAGGATGCGAGAACTAGCAAGGAGCCCAAGTCGAGTTGGAGTCCAAGATGGATTCGACTTGGAGTCCGGTTCGGCCATCCAAGAGCAGCCTGCCTTCAAACGACCATAACTCCCTCATACGAAGTCCAATTGGGACGTTCTTATAGTCCAAGGAGAATCCCACGACGAGATCTTTCCAATGGATCTAGCCCCACATCCAAAATTCATTCTAGATCGTCAGAAATTAACAAAATAAGTTTCGACTAGATTCTGATTCGGTCAAGTCGGTGCTGCGACACCTTGTTCCAGGCCTTCGGCCCATGTATTCCCTAGTAGGGCGTGAGAAACCCTAGCCACACCACCTCTTCATATACTTAGTAGCCGTCACTATTTAGATTTGGATTTTTCTTAGATTATTCTGCCATTGCAATTTCCCCAAACTCGGTTTGTGAAATCCCAACTCGTTAGCTTAATACAATTCGCAATTCAGTTGCTTCTTCTTCGTTCTTGCTTGTGTTCTCGATTTGCAGCAGGAATAAGCCTTCATGGCGAGGTCAATCCGTGCGTGCGCGTGGTTGATAACCAAAGGAGCCGTGGTGTAGTGGTTGCAGGTTTTGGATCGGTTCTAGATCGAAAGTCGGATCATCAACGTCGAGTTCTCCACCAATCGACTTACCATACCTGTCGGAAGGTCGGGCACCGTTTCCCATCAGCTTCATAGGCCTCAGGATTGGGAGTCTCCTCCGTGACTGCAAGATCTTCTACGGCCACGGGATCCTTTGCCGCTGTTTCCGCCCCCGCCATGGAGGACAAGACTTCGGCGATGATAGGAGGAGTTGACCTCTCTGGAATGCTGATCTCCAGAGAGTCTGTTGCTTTCCTTTTGCGACGGATGAGAGGAACTTTGTCTTCCTCATCCTCGCTCCCCTCACCCTGTATGACTAAGAAGTACAGGGGGCACAGAGAATCTTACCGTAGTATTTTTCGCGATTGTTGTTTTCTTCTTTGAAGAAGCCCCTCCTAGGATCTTCTTGGCCTTTTCAGGAGCCAGCTCCATCTTCTTCCTCGAAGAGGTTCTCTTTACCCTCTTCACCGCTGACCCCCCAGACGGTCCCGCGTCATCACCAGGATGTTTTGTCCCGGTGATTCGCCCCTTCAGCAGCTGTATCATTTCCAAAACGAGATTTGATGCTTAAAGTCAATAGGCGATTTCGAATGGGCACTATAAAAGAAGTCATACATGTTGACGTTCTTGTTTCAGATCATCACTGCTATTTATTAAGCTCTGAGGATGAGGTGATCCTTGAGCTCCTTCTGTTGCGGCATTACAAGACCGCAGAAGGCTGTTTGTCCACTTCTTGATCTCGGACAACGATAAAACCACGTCACAAAAATGCAAATTACTGAGTATAATATTTGTCATCGGTAAAATGCACATTTTGTAGGCCAGAGGACATAACTGTATTGTAATCCAGGGTACCATCTGCCATGGATTCTATTTCCCAAGCAGGGTGTTCCCTCTTCCGCAGGGGGCTCACCCTATTCTTCACAAAGTCGCGGATGATAGCTCGTGCTGTTAATCCTTGATGGACTAAGTGAAGAATTGCCTGGGCCTGCTTCTTTAGTTCCGAATCAAGAGCAGGAACGGTGTCCATTTCACCGCTTTTCTCTGGTCGATTGTTCGTGAACCAGAGGTTACTTTCCGATGGAGGGGTGCAGTAGAACCATTTGTGGCGCCACCAGTGCACCGAATCTCACAGAGGAAGAAAAGGGTACTCTTTCTTCTCCCTTATACGGAAATAGATGTAGCCCGTAGCATTGGTACTCTTTGACCATGCCGAGAAGTAGAAGCACCGGAAAAGATCCACGCTGGGCATCACTCCAACGAAAGCCTCACACAAGTGTTAGAAAATCGCCAGGATTAAAATAGCATTTGGATGGAGATTCACCAGCTCCAGTCCATAATGTGCAAGGATCTCTTGGAAGAATTTGCTCTCCGGGAGTCAAAACCCGCATCGCAAGAACTCCTCGAAGATTACCAGTTCGTTCTCGTGAACAACTGGGGTTTCTTCGTTCTTCTCCGCCGGCCGCCAATTGATTAGCAGTCGTGGAGGAAGGATCACCTCATTTTCAAGTGCTATCAGGCTCTACTCCTTGTGATGGATTGATCGGCTCCAGAACACCATTGCTAGTGGAATCTGTGGAAGGATGACGGCATTGGAGACGATGAGAGCAAGGTGTGCAAAGGAGGGTTTTTTTACAGCAAAAGTGGCTAAGGTACAAGGGGGTTTTTTGTTGTGAAGCTTCTTCAGTAAGCTACCTCTTCCTTTTATATGCCCGAGATGACTCTTCGACAGGTGCATTATTTTAATGATTTCCCATAACGGGTGTCTTTCCTGTTGGAACCCGTTATCATTGCCCTGTTGTGAATCTGAAGCAAAATGTATCTTTTCAAGTTACTAAAGATCATTTTATTTCACATTCGGGGCTATGGTATAGATAATTATATGAGAAATATTTTTTGGGAAATTAGTATCTCTAGCACTATCATAATCTCAAAAATGAAAATTCTTTTTTGAGCACAGTACCATGTGTGATCGCAATGTAATTCTGTAATATTGGTATTTTTTTATGAGCTCAATGCTAAGTATGGTCTCAAGGCTGTTTTGTGATTGCAATGTTCTTTGTGACCTCAAGTACGGAATTGGTTTTGGACAGAAAACTAATTACCTGTGTATGTTTTGATCGCAGAAGTATTTTTCTGTTATCATTTTTCACATAGAGAACATCATTTGGTGATTATCAGTCATACATAATCATTCAAAGAGCCAGATATGTAAGGAAAAGAAATTTCTTATTTCTTGCAATCTTTGCATACAAAAGGGATACAGGCGACCAAAGCATCGACCTGATCCGAAAGTAATTTACAAAGTTCTCCCAGGGATATGTTGGCATCAGTGGAATCTACACTAGCCACCCCAAGAGAACTAGCAATAGCTCTAAGCCTATCTACATCATCCCTTATTAAGGGAGTGCAGCTGTTCCTTATTGTATCGGAGAGTTCTTACTGCTGTCGAGCGTAATCTCTCTCCAACTGGAACCTGCGCGCCTCTTCGCGAGTTCCATCATAACATTCTACCAGGTGCAGAATGGCCGAAGACATCTTCTCATAACACTTCTCCAGCGTTTCTTTTTCTTCTTGGAGAGTTCTGCACAAGGCTGCTCTCTCACCAAAAAGAGCCTGAATCTCAGCAAGCTGATCGTTGGGGGCTCCAGAAGCCCTTACCTCCTGTACCTATTTGGATTAGTTTTGACAAGAAAACATGACAAAGCAGAGAAAATGGATGTGATTACCTGAGAAGCATAGGAGAAAGCCAAGCTTTGGAGTGGATTTGGACATGGAAGTGTGAGACTTCCCCTAGAAAGTTGATCACCCAACAAAAGCTAAGGACCACTTGGTCGCAGGGGTGTGAGACTTCCTCCAGAAGTAGGAGGGTTTGAAGGATTGTTATGGATCTCCAAAGGTGGAGATGAAGATGCAACTAGAGGGGTTGCAAGGGGCAATGTGGCAACACAGATGTTAGCACCCTTTAGAATCTTCGATGCAGCTCCACTGGAGGATCCTTCGTCATTTTTGAATCTCTTCTTTGGAGGGAGCATTTCCTCAAACACTTATAAATTTCAAAATGCACTTTCTTGGAAGTGATCAAGTTATAAAAGAAAGATCTGCATCAGAATTTCGGAGAGAGCTTACTTTCTAAAGATCCTGATCGGGTTCAGTCCTTATCTCTTCTTCTTCCTCATCACTCTCAATTTCGATGACCTTATTGGGATCTTGATTCACCATCAAGGTGGGAGTAAAGGAGGAAATATGAGACAAGGAGTTAGAAGCAGATTTCCTAAAAGACTTAGCCAAAAATTTGTAAGTATTAAGAACTGAGAGGCTTTGCTATTTATAGAACCAGGAGGTGACGGTTCGTATGCATGACTGCCTCGAGTTTTTAAAAGCGCACTAATGGTTTTCAAGGTCAGTAAATTCATGATTACCTGTCAAGAAAAACTCTCGGGAGATAAACCGCGACACGGCGGAACAGTACCAACTGAAGAAGTTGAAGCGTCAGGTTACATAATTCAATGCAAATTAAATTTGAAGTAAATAAGTCTTTTCATTTCTTCAAATTTGGGGGCTAGCTAACGAGGATTATCACTCGAGCTAGTCTGATTAACACATGTCGGGTTCAATTCAGGTTCGAATATGATGTGTCTATGTGTCTTAGTAGCCGCTATGGTCGCTGATGGACATAGGATTAGTTTATGGTCACAGGCCTTGCGCGATCATTAGGCCACAGACAGTGCGCAGTCAGAGGGTCACTGACTGTATGCGACCAAGATAACTCGGGGGTGTTTGAGTCTTTACCAAACACGTTCTCGGGATTAAGATAACTTCTCCCACGTGTAAAGACAACCACCGAGAGGTTAACATGTGCGGTTATACAAACTGCACCAAGACAACTGTCCCAAACCGCTTCGCATTTTACGTCCTTTCATTCAGTATAAAAGGATGGTCGATGCACGATGTAAAGGGCGGTTAGCGAGAAAGACAACGAGTCAACAAAGCTTGAAGACTTAGGCATAGTTAGATAGACAAAAATATAGAAGAGATCATCGCCTGTGATAATCTCTTCTCCCTGTAAACTGTTTTACTCATATAGTGAAATCACAATAGGACGTAGGGCTGTTATTCCCACCATCGAGGGCCCGAACCTGTATAAATCTTCGCGTCCTTATAGTCATTTCTTACCTTAACTTACCTGAGGGCACATTGAAAGGTCTCACATACAACTCACAAATCTGCGTAAGATCGACAGGGGATCCCGAGTCCAAATCGGCGACACCTTGACACATTGATAAGTGTAATGCGTCGCCGCCATGAACTTAGCAAGCGTTGGCCTACCAAAAATAGCATTACATGCTGAATCACAATCACTTACATCAAATGTAATCAATTCTGTTAGGAAATTGTCTGGTTCTCCCAATGCTACCGGTAATACAATTTGTCCAATCGGCATCATTGAGGGACCAGCAATTATACCATAAAACTGATAAGTTATGGGTTTGATCTTTGAGCGAGGAATTTGCCTCTCGTCAAGAGTCTTGACCAATAATAGATCCTGAGAGCTACCTCCATCAATCAATACCCTCTCGACCTTAGCATTGCTAATGATAGGGGTAATGACCAGAGGGAGTCGCAATGGTCGCGTTAGTCCTCTGGGACAATTGTCCCGGTCGAAAGTTAATGAAATTTCCGACCAACGGGGAAATTGAGGCTCTCCAACGGGAGCTTCAATTTTATTTACCTCATGGTAAAAAGATTTGAATTGCTTCTTAGAAGAATAAGAAGAAGAACCACCAAAAATTATATTTACATGACTTTGAGGTATCTGATAAGGCATGACTTCATCTCCATCAACGTCCCTAACTCCACAGGACTGTTCATGCTTTGGTATGGTCGGCATGGGTCCAGTTCCCTGATAGAAGTCTTCCAGGCGCTTCAACCAGTTGCGACAGTTCTTGAGGTCATGTCCAGAAGTATTGTGCAATGGACACCACTTCTTATTTCCCTGCAGGTTAGCTTGTTTTCCCGGATGGTCGTTGTCGTGACCACCAGGAGGAGGTTTTTTAGTTTTAAATAAAAACTTATTACCTTTTTCTAGGTAGTGATTTATCGGCAACCGCAACATCTCAGTATTGTCCAGCCCCATTCTTCTTGGGCTTCTTAGACTTTCTGCCAACTGATGATTCTGACTTTTTGTTAGAATCATCCTTCCTGTCATTCTTGAGACCTAGTTGAGGCAGCAAATTCCCTTTGTCCACCATTCTATTCCATTCCATGGGCCTCGGCCGCGTCAGAATAGCGATCCGCCATATCGAAGAGATCCGATACCGACCTTGGTGGATGGATACTCAAATCTTCAGTAAACCTTTGGTATCAAATAGCATGCTTGAAAGCCCTGATAACCGAAGTATCTGAGATGTTGGGGATGGTATTCCTCACCGCGACAAATCTCTTGACAAATTGTCGAAGGGTTTCAGTCAAAGTCTGGCGTAACCGATGAAGATCATCTTCCTTACCAGGCTTCTCATAACAATTCTAGAAATTGTTGAGGATTGAATCACACAACATTTCCCAATTGTAGATTGACCCCTCTGGTTGATTAAACAACCAGGTCCTTGCAGGTCCTTCAAGGACCGTCGGCAAATAGTTTGTCATGACCCGGTCGTCTGCTCCTACCGCTTGAATGGCAATAATGTAATCTGAAGAAATTCCAATGGATTCTGAGTTCCATCGAATATCTCAATCACACCAGGTTTAAACTCATCAAGCTAGACCACCGCGTGGAGGCCTGACGAGAAAGCTTTACAACCTACATAAGAAGCTTGGAAATGCCTATCACCGCGACCTTCCCTGTGGTCGCGAGGCGCACTACTTGGAGGAGACTCCCCTCGTTGACCTAGGTGAGAATGAATTGGCTAGCAGTTGTGATCACGGGAGCTCCCGATGCGCCTAACCTTATCTTGCCAAGGTGACATCGTCTGTATCTGATTGCATCTCCCATGGCTTGAATAGGAGTCATCTTGCTCACAGGAACGAATTATAAAGCGGGATGATGCTGTTGGAGTGGGTTCGGAAGCAACTTTGTCAAGTGTGTCTGCGAGGACTCTGGCGAATGTCACTCTATCCTCATTTTCCAACCCAGGAGGAGGGTTACATAGTGTATCTGCGATAACATGAAGTCGGTCTTGTGTACTCCTTCTGGGAGCCATAGGAGTTATTGTCGCCTCAACCACCGAGGAATACTCCGGAGCTAAAAAAGGCGTCTGGTCGCTCCTACGAGCATGTGGGTGGCATGAAGTTCCCGGATCAAGGTTGCGAACAACGGCATCTTTGACGAGATTGTGCAAGGCGTAAAGCTTCCTCAGTGGCTTTGCGAATCTCGTTTTCTCGCTGCTCACGTTCTTGTTCCTCCCTGGCAGCGCGCTGTTTAGGAGTTTCCTCTGAAAGCACAGCAAATTCCCAAGGAATCGAGGCCACAGACAAGGAAAACATCTCTCCTTGTTCCGAATCAAATTTGAAATCAAAAAGAAATTTGAGATTGTCCGGAGCAAACTTTCCAGGACTAAACTCAAGATTATCATCTTCCACATCTTCTGGGACGATGTGTTGTGGCACGTATTCAACCTCTGATGTGGTAGGACTCACATGAGGAGAACGCCCCATTTTCTCTGACTCTTGGTTGATAGACATGACCAAAGTTGGAGAAGATTCACCCTCGGGATGTGACTCGAGGATATCCTCATCGTCGACCTCTTCCATAGGAATGGGGTCATTAGACGAAGGCATCTAGATATGGGCATAGTCGTCAAGATCAAAATCATTCTCAGAATCATATGCTCCAGACATAACTTATCAGAACTCCTAATGAAAGAAACGTCTTGAGAAATGCCCCACGGTGGGCACTAACTGTCGACGATTGGGACTCGGGGTTCTTAGTCGATCTTATGCAGATGTATAATATATGAAGTGGAGACAATTCGAGATGTTCATCGAGTAAGTAAGGATAACTATGTACTAGAGACACAAAAGATTATACAAGTTTGGGCCCTCAAAGATTTGAGTAATAACCCTATGTCATGTGGAGTTTTCACTATATATGTAAGTGATTACAGATAGAAAGAGATTGTTGGAAAGGCTAATAATCTCTTTATACACTTGTATTTGTAAAACTCAAGTTTCTTTTTTCTCTACCCTTCCTCATTGCCTTTTATATTGATCGAAAGGGCGTCAACGTGAAGCAGTCCTGGGAAGTTTGACACTTGCTTAGATGTAGTTACAAAACTACATCTTTTTCTCTTCGTCGGTTACTTTATGCGTTTTAGGTAACTGCATATCTTAACTCCCTGGCGGTTGTCTTCACAAATAAGAAAAGGAGTTATTTTATCCTGGGACCGTGCTTGGAAAACTCAAACACTACTCAGGTTAAACATAACTCTCAAGCTAACATGGTCGCGCACATTCTGCAACCATGGGTCGATACTACACATGCGACCTTCTGGTTTACTGGAAAATACCTCTGCGACCATAACGTCTGCTAGTGTACATATCATATTTGAAATATCTTGAACATGAAATGTCTAATGAACAGATGACTAATTTGGGCAATAATCATCGTCATACATCTCATCTAACCCTAAAACCTATTTGTTCTAATGGTTAATAGTTGAACATCCATAAGAACATGTGCTTTCTTCTAACGGTTATACTCTCACAACTGTTAGAACAATACATGGCCATTCAATACAAATGAACACACATACTTCTGAACAAATAATTTCAAATCTCAAAAGAGGATCATGAGATCACTGAAACATATTATGTAAAAATACAAAAAAAAAACACATTCCTTTGTTCAGTATTGTCCAACAAATATGAAGTAAATATAAAAAAAACTCAAAAAATAGCAAACCCTAGTTTAAATCCTAAACAAGAGCAACAAAATCCTAGTGTAAATACTGAAAAGATCAAATTAAGGGGATCTTGGACTTAGAACCATGCACTAGGGATAGGACAGGTATACTGATATGCACACACCTCGCCTTAAGATGTGTGCATGAAGTTTGGTCCCGATCTTCCGTCGTAGGAGAATTCTGTGGATAAATGCGAGTTGTGACCTTGACGAAGGGGCGGCTAACCACAATCCAAGAACGCGATCAGCAACCTCACAATCGCTAAACCACTCCTCAATTGGTTATCAATCGAGCAAAACTAGATCGACCTGTTCACGAAGAACAACTCAAGAAAATCAATAAAGAAAAGCAAGAGCAACAGTGGAAGGATATCATCACTCAATAATCTGAATTATGAGTTGAACTATGTAACACCCTGAGTTAGGGGTGAAAATTTCCTTCTTCATAAATAGCAAGCATGCATGTATCTGTAGTAATAGCCAGATCAGTATCTATCCTGAACCCTAAAATCTCCAAATTTAACCTGTGACCTCAAATCAAGATCAGATTGTTCAGATGTGATCTATTAGTTATCCTGAATCTAAAAGCCTTCAGAACCTAGATCCAATTCTATCTCTAAATCCCAGATTTATCAACTCCATTCTGTTTTCGAAAACAGAATATCTTATATTACCCAATTACCCTAAGTTTCAGAAATCCAGATTTAATCCAAATCTTGGCCAAGTGCAGACCAAATTATTCTTGGATTATGATCAAGGGTATGCCAATACCTTAATCCAAAAAGTTGACAGCCAGATTTCATCATCTAGACCTTTTTCGCAAATTAGTCCAAGAGTTATTTCAAATTAGTCCTTATCTGATTTCTGAAGACCCAAAAAGACTAAAATCTCCAGATTAACTCCAAATTCAGAATTTCTTCGGCAAATCTTTTCTAGATGCTATTTGAAACAAGTTCTTCTTCTGCGCAGATTTCAAGATCTCATCCTAATTACTATAATTCGAAATCAATTGAAACTCAGATTCAATTACCCTAAGAACACCCTATTTTCAGTCTGTACCAAAGACTATTCAAATGTGCCAAATTTTATCAACTGTTCTTGCCAAATATTCTGTTGAATATAATCTACCAGATCAGTGCAATCAAATTCAGCTTAAACCTTCCAAAACCCCAGATTCGCATATCAGTCCTTTTTCCAGATTTTCTAAAAGCCAGAAAAGGCAAAATGTTGCAAATCATCTTCAAATTCAAATCTAATTCAGGGAACACCTTCCAAATGCTTTTCAACACAAATTCTTCTTATAGGAGTATCTCAAAATCAAACCCTAAATCCTAGAATTCGAGATCAATAAGATTCAGACTTATTTTACCCTAATCTACTTTGTTTTCAGTTCATATCAAAAGTCATCCAAATGTCTGAAACTTTATCTTCTTGCTGTGCCAAATCATCTATGGGATTAAGTATACCAAAACAGCAGAATCAATTCCAGATCAAACCTTCCAAATCTTCAGATTTACAATTCAGTCCAAATCAAGAAAATCAATTATTGCAAATCAGCCCTATTCGACCAGGACAGCAGCTGCTGTGCACGACCAGAGATCACCGTGGTTTCCTTGCGCCGTGTTTACTCGCCGCCGGTGAGGCTTCGCCGCACTCGTGACCGTGCATGCTTGTGTGTACGTGTCCTTTCTTCAGCCGTGCCATGGCAACGCCGTGGCAGCACCGTTGAACAACATGTGCTCCTGCGCGCGACCAGCAACAGGCTTTTGTCAGCAACACTGCGCCACGTTGCCAGCCCTTGTCGCCACTGCCTTGCACCGCCCAACAGCATTGCGTCCCGATGAAGCAATGGTTTGATCAGCAGTCACCTCACCAGTGCACAGTCGCGTCGCCGCTCGCCGTTGCTGCTTCTGCGCCCGGCAAATCTTGTTATCTGACACAAATTCAATGCTGTAAATCCTTGCAAGCTTCGCCCACTGCTCTATTTAAACCACCAGTGCCTTGTATCATCTCCTCTTCACCAGGACTTAGCCAATTTTGCAAATTCTCTCGCTGCAGTCGTCTTCTCCGGCGAGCCATCGAGGAGCTTCACGGTGGCAGCCTCAACCGCAGCATCTCCTGCCAAATTAACAGCACCAGTGAGTTCCCCTTATCTCTCTCATCGTGCTGTATCACTTAATTGGATTACCTTGCACCTTATCGCCGGCGATCACCGGAATTTACTGAAACTCGAAGATTGCCCTGTTCCGGCAATGCAGGCCAAATTACCTCGATTTAGCTCTCGATCCTGTGGAAGAAAATGATCAGTGACTCATTTCCAGCAAGCCTATGCATCAAGATCTCCCGATTGAGCTTCAACCGAAGCTTTCCCCAATTTTGAGCTTCTCCAGAAACCGGCGATCGTCGCCAGGCTTCTCCAGCCATCCTCTAACAAAATTGACCATCCTAGTAGCTCCCTTATACTCCACAGATACTCCATGAGCTTGGAATCGAGTTTATTCGGCCTAAATCGAAAACCCCCAAATGGCAGTGTCTTCTTCTCCGGCGTAGTTCACCGGAAACCTATTCCTGGCCGTTTCAGCTTCATCTACCTTGCCATTCAGGTGTGCCTCAACCTCCTAAACATTTTTGCCTTCTAGCTTGATCTCTGAAACTGCCCAGAATTCAAGTTATAGCCATGCCAAGATTGTTGTCCAGTGGCTTCACTGTGCCGTGTCGCCACCACACTTCTCCTTCGAATTTCATCACCTTCCAGCCATCTTCTGCCCTAGATCCTGTTGAATGATTTGTTCCTGTTATCATTGCCTACCTCCCAGACAAAGTGGTGCATCATTTGGAGCTCTAGATCAAAAGTTATGCCAAGCCCTAGTTTCTGGCCATGTCAAGATCAATGCCAGACTATGTCAGTCAGTGGCATTAGCCCTTTTTACCCCCTTCCAGATGTGCATTTTGGGCATAACTTTGTCTCTTAGACTTCTGAGGTTGTGATCTACATTTTCTTCTTCTATCACAACTTGATTTGAGCCCTTGAAATGCATGTTATGCTAAACCCTAGCTTTTGACACTATTCCAGTGCATGCCAGCCAATGGCATTGGCCTTGTTTACCCACTTCTGATTGTGCATTTTGAAAGCCACTTTGCCCACTGAATTTGTAGAGTTATAATCTACACTTTCCTCTACTGTCATAACTTGAGTTAAGCTCTCCAGCTTTCCTTAAAGCTATGTCAAAGTCTTGATCCGAATGTCAGTCTGCTGACATTCACTGTTTTGATTAAACCAACCACAAAACTGATGTTCTTATTGTAACCTTGAGATCCTAAGAGCATCTAACACCCATCCTTAGCCAAATCCTTGAAACCCTAGATCTCAACTCAGTTCAGCTTGTAATCTCAATTATCTCCAGTATCGTTCAGTCACTCTTGTAAAGCATATCTGCATATAGATCCTGAAACATCTTAATATATAAGTAATATTTGTGTGTATTGTTTGGTTTGTCGTCGAGCAGATCTAGAAGCTGAGATCGAGGACTTCGCTGTTGACCCGTCATCAACTGCTGTTTCTTACGACGCGGAAGGCAAGTCATATCCTTGGTCATCTTGAACCTATATTTTAAATGTTGCTATAATATAACCTTGAATATAGGCAATATTGCATGTGAAAGATTGAGAATGATTGATTTATGAATTGGCAGTACTAGACTGGTTATCTGTGAAATGTGAAATAAACAAGTTTTGAGCCATGAACTATTATATGTATTTATATACTTATATTCATGAAATAAAACCCCTAGCCGTGACCAGAAAATGGTATGGATGGCGGTAGCACTGGAGGTGCTAGACTGCAAAGGAATGCAGGCACTGAAGGTGCAGGGTTGTGGATGGTCTGGTCACTGGCATATAAGGACTAGAACCTTGTGTTGTGCGTCTAGTGGCATGAACAACGTGCTAACCGCAAGCCTGGTATGGGACAGGCCTGAACAAGTAATTATGTAAATCGCACATGACACCCCTGCTGGAATTGTGTAGTGATGCACGATAAACACGGAGTACGGCTCCCACACATATCACTGAAGGTGATCTCGCACGTTGATCCAGTAATGGAAACATATGTAGGGGTGGAGGTTTGGATACAACCTGCCACAACTGTGTCTCGCTGAGAGCCACAGGGTCAGGGGTGAATTGTGAGTGAGACATAACAAAAGTTCTTGTTATCTCCACCTTGCCACTCACACATGGTTGTGAAGAGGGGTCTAATCATTTTGTTATGATAGGATGGGCTTGAAAGTGGAATATCTTGCGGGTAAATTGGTACCTCTCTGCAGAGTTAAAAACGTATTCGAATACTCCGAGCTCCCGGGTTTATAGGAGTCTGCTACGGTGGATTAAATCTACGGGGTGTGACACAAGTACTATTTTCTAAATAAAATATGTTTAATCAAGATTACCCAAATGACATGTGTTGTCATGATAAGGAGTGCTGCCGTGGGCTGTCGTGTGTCGACGTGTCGCGGTAGTGCTATAATCTAGTGAACATGAATGATGATGTTATATTATGAAAAGTGCTGCCATAAGATGAGATGAGAAAGGAAAAGATTATTTTACAAATATCCATAATTCTTGACTAGCCTAGGTTCATATCATCACTACTATATGTATCTACTCTTACCTATGACTTGCTGAGTACGTAAGTGCTCACCCTTGCAACCTACAAATCAATAGACGGAGCGATCAACAATCAAGATGAAGGCGTGGAGAACTTCTTGGATCCAGAAGGAGGAGCATCAGTTCCGCCAGAGCCCTGATGTGTGTTGTTCTGCTGTCCACTTCTCTTTGTGGGTGGGTCACCTATCTTCTGCTGTGTAGATGTTATTTTGCTAAACCATGTATGCCGTGAAGGCATTGTAATCTTCTTATGTAATATCAAGACCAGCAGGCTACACTGTTTAACTATTTTGTAAGTTACTCTGTTGCAATGTGAATATACTCCTGTGCTTGACTTATCCTGGGAAGTCAAGGGTATGTGTATGCTATGCATATATGGGACTAGCTGCAGCGAGCTAAGTCTCTTCAGGAGTAGTCGTAGTCCCAGTTTCGGGGCACGACAAACTATGAGACTCCGAATTGTACAAGTTGGCAAAGGCACGAGAATACAATCTGTATATCAACGAAGTCTACCTAAAACTAAGACCATGCTTTCTTTTTTATAGAGGATGGTGACGAGGATTATCACCTGAGCTAGTTATATTAACACATGTCGATTTCAAGTCGAGTTCGGCTTCGATATGTGCCAATGTATAGCCACTATTGTCGCCTGTGGACGTAGTGCTAGTCTATGATCACAGCCTTTGCGCGATCATGAGGCCGCAGACGGTGCGCGGTCAGGAGGCCGCAGACAGTGCGCGGTCAAAAGGTCACTGACCACTTGCGACCAGGCTAATTCGAGGGTGTTTAAGTCTTTATCAAACACGTTCTCAGGATAACTTATCCCACGTTTGAAGGAAACTGCCAGAAGGTTAGCATGTGCGGTTACCTACTAACTGCACGTGTTAAACCTGTGTAAGAGAGGAGTGCGGATATACAAACTGCACCAGAGCAACCGTCCAGAACCGCTTCGTGTTGGTGCCCTTTTATTCAGTACAAAAGGATGATCAATGCATGATCTAAGGGGCGGTTAGACAACCAACAAGCACGAGTCAACAGAACTTGAAGACTTAGGCATAGCTTAGATAGAAAAAAGATATAGAAGAGATCATCGTCTGTGATAATCTCTTCTCCTTGTAAACACTTTTACCCTATATAGTGAAATCACAATAGGACGTAGGGCTATTACTCCTACCATCGAGGCCCGAACCTGTATAAACCTTCGCGTCCCTTACGACATTGCTTATCCTATCTTCCCTGAGGAATACCTTGAAAGGTCTCACATACAACTCACAAATCTGCATAAGATCAACAGGGGACCCCGAGTCCGAATCGTCGACAGCTGGTACCCACCGTAGGGCCTTTCTCAAGGTGTTCTTTTTTCATCAGGAGATTCGGTAAGCCATGTCTGGGGCGTACAATTCCGAGAACGATTTCGATCTCGATGATTACGCCCATATACAGATGCCCTCACCGAGCGATCTTGTTCCAATGGAGGAGGTGGATCACGAAGATGTTCCTCAGGAACATCATGAGGATGCGTCTTCTCCTACCCAGGTCATGTCCATCGAGCAGGGGACGGAGAGGATAGATCTACCAGGGGACGGAGAGGATAGATCACATGGATGATAGTAACCAAGGGCTTAGTCCTGTGAGGTTTGACCTTGATAACCTCCAATCTCTCTTTCATTTCGAATCTGATTCGGAACAAATAGAGATGTTTTCTCCTTCTGCGACCTCGCTTCCCCGAGAGTTTGTTGCTTTATCGGAGAAGACTCCTGAGCAGCGAGCGGCTAGGGAGGAACTGGAACGTAAGCAAAAGGAGGAACAGGAAATGAAGCAAAATGAAGACGAAGAACGTGAACGGCAAGATAACGAGCTCCGCAAGACTGCACTAGAAGCTCTGCAAAATGCGCAGTCTCGTTATGATGCCGCTTCGAGTTCTTCCCATCGTCCACATGGTCGTAGGCACGACCAGACACCTTCTTTAGCCCCGGACTATCCGCCCGTGGACGAAGGAACGGTGACGCCTGGCGCTCCCTGGAGGAGTACGCATGGGCAACTTCGCTCCATTGTAGAAGTCCTACGCAACTTTCCTCCTAATGTCGAAGACGCGCAAGGACCCGCTTTTGCTAGAATCCTGGCGGATAAGCTGGACGAGGTTGCATCCGATGGAACCCTGATAGCCTCATTCTGGTCTACGATTCACTCCCATGAAAGGGAGTATGCTTACTCCAATCAAGGCAGACGTAATCGATTACCACCAAGGTCATTTCGGCACAACAAGGCCCGCCGAGTTGGGAATTCCCGCGATCGAAATCACGTTCCTGTTCATTCTCATCTGGGACCGTGAGGTGTATCACCATGGCGTGAGGTCGCCTGCGATCATGTCGAAAGTCACAGAACTCTCCACAGTTCCTATGTCGGCTGCAAGGCTTTCTCGCCAGGCCTCTGCGCAGTGGTCTGGCCAGACAAGTTCAAACCCGGAACAATTGAAATATTTGATGGAACTCAAAATCCATCCGAATTCCTTCAGATCTACATCACCGCTCTTCAAGCGGCGGGTGGGGATGATCGCGTCATGGAAAATTACGTGCCGATGGTCCTCGAAGGACCAGCGAGAACCTGGTTGTTCAATTAGCCGGAGGGCTCAATTTATAACTGGGAGATGTTGTGTGACGCTATACTCAAAAACTTCCAGAATTGTTATCAGAAGCCTGGCAAAGAGGACGACCTCCATCGTCTTCGCCAGACTTCTACAGAGACCCTTCGGCAATTTGTCATAAGATTTGTCGGGATGAGGAATACCATCCTGAACATATTTGACAATTCCTTATTAGGGCACTTAAACATGCCGTCCAATATCGGAGATTTACCGAAGATCTACTTATCCACCCCCCTCGGTCGATAGCCGACCTCTTCGACATGGCTAATCGTTATTCCGATGCGATTAAAGCTGTGGAATGGAATAGGATGGTGGATAAAGGAAACTTACCACCTCAGCCAGGTCTAAAAGACGACAAGAAAGAGGATTCAAGCAAGAAGCCAGAATCATTAACAGGCGGGAAGTCCAAGAAGTCCAAGAAAAATCGATTCGGACAATACAGGGTGGTCCCAATTGCCGAGAAGCCGCCACTAGGAAAAGGTAACAAACCTCCATTTAAGAATAAAACTTCTTCTGGTGGCCGCGATAGCAACCAGCCAGGAAAACAAACCAATCCACAGGGAAGAAAGAAGTGGTGTCAGTTCCACAACTCTTTGGGACACGATCTCAAGAACTGCAGGAATTGGTTGAAGCAATTAGACGACTTCTACCAAGGGATTGGACCGATGCCAACTTTGCCTCCAAAAGAGCAGACCTGCGGGATCAAAGATGCGGACGGAGACAAAGAGATGTCCTACCAGGTACCGCAAAACCATGTTAATGTTATTTTTAGGGGTTCCTCCTCTTTTGTTTCTAAACGATAGTTTAAAACGTTTTACCGCGAGGTAAATCAAGCAGAGGCTCCCCTTGGAGAGCCTCAGTTCCCCCGTTGGTCGAAAACTCCTTTGACTTTCACTCGAGCAGATTGTCCTATTGGGCTTACGCGGCCATTGAGATTACCTTTGGTCATCACCCCAATTATCAGCAATGCTCGAGTCGAACGAGTTCTAATCGATGGAGGTAGCTCCTTGGACATTTTATTGGTCAAGGCGCTAGACGAGATGCAGATTCCTCGTTCAAAAATTAAGCTCATAATTCATCCTTTTATGGGATAATTCCTGGTCCCTCGATGATGCCGATGGGACAGGTCACTACTACAGAAATGCAATCCACTAACCCATATCTTCTAACGGTTATAAGCAATCTGGGAAAAATCCGATAGAACAACAACGGCGGAGAAGAGGCTTTTTACTATCGGTTATATACTGGTACACCATTAGTGAAATGCAAATATTTTTTACTATCGGTCATTACTGTACCAACCGATATAATAGATGAAATAGTACTATCGGTTTTTTTTTCGTAACTGATAGTGAAATTATGGACTTTATACTATCAGTTCGTACTGTACCAACCGATATAATAGATGAAATAGTACTATCGATTTTTCTTTCGTAACTGATAGTGAAATTACTGACTTTTTACTATCGGTTACTACTATACAAACCGATATAATAGAGTAAAGTTTACTATCGGTTATATAAAATAAACCGATAGTAAAATGACATCATATAAACTAATTGTTATGACAGTGGGGATCTTATTTTACTATCGGTTGTGTTTTTGAACCGATAGTAAAGTTGTACAACTTAGGTCGACCCCTGCTCTGCGCTCTGCATCCTCGATTCATTTCTACCGTATGTGCATCCATGCTCCAAGCTAGAGTGATCTGGAGAAGCTAGCTGAGAGGTTGATAATTCGATCCCCCTCGGTATTGTCATCTTCTCATCACCTCTCTCTCTCTCTCGACCACTCTTTCACACTCTCCCTCTCTCTCTACTTGCAATTCATTAAACTAGATACATGTAGCTCCAAACTAGCTAGAAGGCTAGGTTGGCTAGCTAGCTATGGCTTGCTGAAGTTAAGCAGCTAGCTAGCTGGCTCTTCCAATTAATGCATCAAGTTAATTAGGGTTTCATACATATCCATTTAATGTAATTAAGAAGCTGTACACAAATATGGCCTAGCTAATTGATGATGTTTCATGCATGCATGCCCTGAGTCATTAATTATTTATTTGAATTTGTCAATTTTGTGAAATAATTGTAGATGGACCGAGAATATTGGATGTATGGAATAAAACGTACTACTGTTGAGTATTTGGAGGGTGTGAATGGGTTTACTAAATTTGCTGAGCAAGAAAAGGCGAAGAAGGGAGAGAAAGATATGTATTGTCCTTGTATAGATTGTATGAACTTAAAAAGGTTTGACAACTCTGATCAAATTAGGAGTCATTTGATTCGTTGTGGTTTTAAAGCACGCCATACCCGTTGGATATGGTATGGTGAAGATCTTGAGGAAACGAGCACCGCTACCACTCAGCAGCACCCGGAAGTGGATTGCAGTAATGATGATCATGATCAGAACATTGGTAATGATCATTCGGAAGTCCATGTAGATGACGACAATTTAGATGAAATGTTACGTGATGTAGAAGAAGATTACAGTGAAAATGATTTAGCTAAATTTGATAAATTAATTGTTGATTCTGAGAAGCCTTTGTTCCCCGGATGTGCAAAATTTACAAAGTTGTCTTCTGTGTTGAGATTATATAACTTGAAGGCAAGCAACGGTTGGAGCGATAAGAGTTTCACGGTGCTATTGGATCTGTTAGCGGACATGCTTCCAGAGGGAAATGAGTTGCCAAGATCGGTTTACTAGGCCAAAAAACTATTGTGTCCGTTGGGAATGGAAATCGAAAGAATACATGCATACCCAAATGATTCTGTTCTGTACCGTAACGAGTACGAGGATTTGCATGTTTGTCCAAGATGCGGTGCATCGCGGTATAAGCATGGGGACAGAATTTATCACAATGGATGTGATGAGGTAAAGAAAGGGCCTTCAGCCAAAACTATGTGGTATTTGCCTGTGATTCCTAGATTGAAACGGCTGTTTGCAAATCCGAAGTACATTTTGGTTTGCAACTCTTGTACAGTGGATTAATTTACTATCGGTTAATAATCATAAAACCGATAGTGAAATACAATGCAAAATGATGTACTGAGATCATCTATAATTGTTCTCAGGGAAATCGTTTAGGGTCAATAACATTGTATTGTACTATCGGTTTCAATTTTCAAACCGATATGAAATTAAACTCTACTATCGGTTTATTGTTCATAACCGATAGTGATTTATATTGTGGTATGAGAACCTATTCTTAATTTACTATCGGTTAGTAATAATAAAACCGATAGTGAACAATGCCAACACTCCAAACCCTAACTTACATTGTATTTACTATAGGTTTGGTGGTTATGAACCGATAGTAAAGATTCATATATTAGGTTATAACCTCGCACGATTTTCTCTCCAGTGCAACTGATCATTCCAAATACTCGCGCACGGAAAACCCTAGCCTCCCCGACGTTCACTTTTTCGCTCCTTTGCGCCACCATTGCCGATCGCAATTGGGTTCTCCACCGCCTCCGGCCACTCCACGAACGACTGTAAGTGTTCTTGACCAAACCGCTCGCGTCAATTGCTTAAATTTATATGCAATAGTTCATATGTGGTTCAATGGATTACAAATATAAAACTATATGAAAATTCATGAACTACAAACTTGATAGCTATGAGAATTACAAACTTGATGAAAATCACTAGTAATTTGTCGTACAGTGCAGTCCACTATCGGTTTCTTATTTAGAACCGATAGTAAAGACCATAATCTGAATTAAGACTAACATAGTTAATTACTATCGGTTTTAATTGTCAAACCGATAGGAAATAGAGTATGTCATATCAGTTTGTTATTGTCAACCGATAGTACATTGAAAAGTCTGAATTTTGCAAAGTTCATATTTCATTTGTGAAAAGAATCAACTATTTCTCAAATCAAATACATTTGAAATGAAAATTTAAAGAAATGATTTTCATTGCATGAAATATATTTTTCTAATGAAATTGTCCAAATAGGATTAATTTTACAATCAAGAGTTATCAAATGATCTTTATGTTAAGCAAGAAGGTATCAGTTCGACAACCCTTAGCAAATTGAGTTTACAAATCCATTTTAAATCTATTTTGAAGACCATGTTGATAGGAATTGATGATTTTTGGCCTTTTGAATGAAAATTTGATATTTTAACAAAAAGAAGTGGTTCATCATTGCCATTCCATTTTAGTTATGAACTTTGTCATGTACCTTTCTTCATATCAATTGATGGTCTGTTCATGGAATTTTAGGTAAAGCCATGTCGGCATCTTTCTCGGCTAATAGTAGTGATTCGGCAAGGGCGAATGTAGATGACGCTGCCTCGTCCTAGCGCAAGAGGAAGGCGTGAGGCGCGACGATGTTGGGCTGTTTGGCCAAACGCGCGGATCTTTCATGTGAGTTCAACCAGTTCGGGAGACCGATCGGGAAGAACACCGGCCACTATGCTGCCTATGTTGGTTTGTTGGCGAAGGAAAGGGTGAAGATCACCGTCCAGAGCTGGAAGGACGTTAAGGCCAACGAGAGGGATAGGCTGTGGGCGGAAGTGAAGGTAAAATTAATCAAAATCACTGAACTCTTGAGTAATCGCATTCCCTTGGTTTATCCCACAGATTAGGTAAGTCCTGCTTATATGCACCATTTGAAACAGGCCAAGTGGAACATCCCCAACGATGGTCCCAAGATAGCTTGCTTGAAGGACATGAACAACACGTGGAAAACCTTCAAGAGCGTCCTCGTCAGTACCTTCCTCGCTAAAGATAAATCTCCAGGCGAGAAGTACCCCTTCATAACGGAGGAGGTATGGGAGCAATTCACCCAACAGAAGGGGACCCCTGAGTTCAAGGTATGTATGGTTCCTTTGCTTGGTTACACCATTGTTTGCAGTAACCAGCGGTGCATTAATTTTCTTGTTTCTGGTACGAAGGCCCTCAGCGAGAAGAACAAGGCAATCCAGAGGAGGAACGACCACCCACACCGGCTCGGCTCTCACGGCTATGCGGGGAAGGAGGAGCAGTGGAAGAAAGCTGAAGACGAGGCGTCGAATTTCGTCGACTCCCCTGACCTACAACTCTCCGAGATCCGCGATCCGTGATGCAAGCACTGGTGGCTGGCCAGAGGGACCGTGTCGACCACGGGGACTGTGGAGTTCCCAAACCCCAGGGACGTCGAGGTCGTGCAGCGACTCGTAAGTTGGCTAACTTCCTGGTTGGAATCATAGAGTGTGGTAGAAAAAACTATGATCACTAGTGTGCGCACAAGTTTGTATATATTTTTTCCTCACAATGGAGAGCTTTGAATGTAACAGATCTCTTGCTCGAAGGAGGCTACCAAGGGATTGTTCACTCCCCATAGGGAGAACGACATCCTTACTTGAGCTCTAGGGAACAAGGAGCATCCAGGGCGGACGTGAACCATGGGGGTTGTGGTGCCATGGAAGGAAGGCTTCTCGGAGCCCGGGCAAAAGGCGAAGAAGGCTCGCAGCTGGAAGGAAAGGGAATTGGAGCTGTCTCAGAAGATACGGTCAGATGTGACTGCACAATTCACGGACATGTTCGCTCAAATGAACGAGAAGTATGAACGCCTCAGCCGAGTTGTGCAGTCCAAGGGTTTAGATCCAGCTGCCGAGGTTGACGCTGCCAGGCCGAGTAGTTGCGACTCGAAGGTTCACGTGGATCCGGTGGACCTGATTGAGGTATTGCAACTCTTGAGCTATATATGCAGTTCGGTTGATGCCACTCCTGTTACGTTAGAACTGTTTCGCTAACCTGTTATAATTGTTGCAAATTGCAGAAGCCGGAGAGCTGTAGCCTATTGATCAACATAGGCGACAAACCTGTAGTGGTTGCAAACGGGGTCGTATATCAGTCTTGGGAGGATGTCCGGATCCACTACGTACCTCTGGAGCCTGGATTCGCAAAGGTACAGGTGGACATGGCCCTCCCGGGCTACAGCTCTTTTCCATTGCCCGTCCCAACGAACGAAATGCGGACAATTGGCGAGGCATTGGGCTCGTACATACAGTGGCCCAAGAAGGGTGTTAGACTACAGGAGGTAAACCCTAGCCATTCTAGCTTACAACTCAGTTAATATACTCAATTTGCAAAATCTAACTTATGCGTTCATACTTAAAGTGGACGATGGATACCAGCTCACTTCCTGAGGACACCACCCCCGGCACAACGCATGACTGAGCTCCTTCGGCCCCCCATGCCTCCTCCGATGGCCTCAAACCCTTCGCCATCAAATGAGGCCGGCGGCACCGCGCCCCAACCTTCGAAGGTATACACTCACTCCCCGCCCAAAGGCAAGGGCAAGGCCAAAGGCAAGGCTAAACAAAACCAGCCGGGTACGTTCAAGAATAGGTTCCCACTCGTATCGGAGTACCTTCTGCGCAATATGGATCAAATAACCAGAAGTCTCCATGAGTGGTACCTGACCCGGTCTAGGCGCCACATCAACTTCTTGGTTCACTTCAGGCCAGGTCATTTTCACCGTGAGGCCGGGAGCATAACGGTGGCCCATGAGGATTTGTTCAACCTCCTCAACTGGCGGGAGCTTGATATGTCCATCATACGGACTGGAGTCCTGTGAGTTTGCTGTTGTCTGAAGTTATCACAGTTCATTTCATAAATCTAATCACTTTGTATGCAGTACTTACTAATGTCTACTTTGCATCCAGGTGCATGTATAGGCTGGCGTCGATAAGGGCATGTGACAAGGTGGGTTTTCTCGACCCAGACAAAATAAGCCTCACGATGCTAGAGCACGACCAAGCACATACAGAGGAATACATATCAAGGGCACTACTAGCGCAGTAGGACCGAGAGTTCATCCTTGCGCCATACCACCAAAGGTTAGTGCATTTCCTACTAATTTAACTCATTCTTGTATGTTACGCCTAACATATGTATGAAACGCTTCGCTTATATATGCAATGTAGGGGCCACTGGGTCCTCGCCGTCATTTGCCCATGGATGAATGAGGTCTATTACCTCGATTCGATGAGCGACAGGGTGGCGCATGTTTTCACCCTCACGTGGCACATAGACGCATAAGTAACACAATTGTTTTAAATTTTTCTCTGACTAGCTAATTAATGATAACATATTAACCAGCAATGCTAAATTAAATACAGGGCTTTAAAAAATTATGTTAGTGCTGGAGCGAGGCATGACGCGTCGAAGGGCACAACAATTTCTTGGAAATAATATGAGGTAATTAATACGGATGGAAGTACTCATGATGAGTCTTTTAATTTAAGCTTAATTAGTTCTTTCGAGTTAATGTGGGTTTATGTCTTTGCATATGCAATTATCCCAGTGCCATCAGCAGCCACAATCATGGGAATGTGGCTTCTATGTCATGAGATTTATGTATGACCTGATCAGGAGAAACTTTGCCTAGTTCCCTAAGGTAACCATTTTTCCTGACTCAAAGTCGAATATTAATTGGATGTGACGTACGTTCCTAACTTCATACACGCATATATGCAGAGTGCCATGTTGAAAGACCAATATGAGTTGCCTCAATTGAAGGAGCTGCGAACAATTTGGGCTCAATATGTCATGGAAGAAGTGGCTATCAACGATCGATTGTAACTGACTTGTGTAATATATATTGAATGTGTTGATTGCTGTATTTGTGAATAAACTCAATATGTGAATAGATTCATTGATGTATTTGTGAATAAACTCGATCAATATGTGAATAAATTCAATCTGTCCAATGCATGTGTATATTACTGTATTAGTGTATTTGTGAACAAATTCAATATGTGAATATTGGTGTATTTGTAAATATTAGTGTATTTGTGAATGATCCAATGTATCTCTGTATTGCTGTATATATTTGTGAAAGATTCCAGTACTAACCGTGTCGAGTACATAACCGATAGGAAAAACTACACAGTACTATCGGTTATATACTACAACCGATAGAATAAATATTCTAGTACTATCGGTTCATACACTACAACCGATAGAATAAAGTTTCCAGTACTAACTGTGTCGAGTACCTAACTGATAGAAAAAACCAACACAATACTATCAGTTTAGATCCGAGCCGATAGAAGAAATAGTTGTTAGCGATTAGTGAACGTTGGGAATGTAGATGTTTTACTAACGGTTTTCAATCGATAGAAGTGTGCTACGTTTCTTCTATCGTGCCGATCACTATCGGTAAGAGAACCGATAGTAGAGTGGATTTTAAACCGATAGTGAAAAGCATTTCTGTAGTAGTGGGTGGTACTCCCAGTAACACTGGGGGAGCCAGATAATTTTCAAACAGAATTGGCTACCTTTGATGTAATTAATTGTGATTTAGCTTACAACACTATTTTTGGCTGGCCAACTCTCACTAAATTCATGATGACGACGCACTACGCCTATTAGTGCGGCAAGTTGCTGGGTCCCAAAGGCGTTATTTTGGTCTGAGGCAGCCGGAATGTGGCATTAACTTGTGATCGGTTATCACTGGAATTAGTGGATCAACTTCCCCTCCGGGACGTCAAGATTGCGACCACAGATTCAGATGCGATCAAAGTTGCCCCGCGACTTGACGTAAAGTTAAAACTAGTTCCATTGTACCCAGATGATCCATCTAGAACAATTCAGATTGAATTAGGCCTGGATGACAAATAGGAACTCGAGGTCGTTACTTTCCTCCGGGCAAATGCAGATGTGTTTGCGTGGAAACCATCCGACATGCCTGGAGTCCCAAGGGAGGTAATTGAGCATAGGTTAGCAATTCGACCAGGACAACGACCAATAAAGCAAAAGCTCAGAAGCTTTGCTGTTGATCGGCAAAAAGCCATCCGGCTGGAGTTGGATAAGCTCCAGAAGGCAGGATTTATTCGCGAAATCGATCATCTTGAGTGGCTCGCAAATCCGGTCATGGTCTGAAAGTCAAATGGTAAGTGGCGTATGTGCGTCGATTACACCAGCCTAAATAGTGCCTATCTGAAGGATGATTTTTCCCTTCCTCGCATGGATCAACTGGTCGACTCTGCAGTGGGTTGCGAATTGATGAGTTTCCTGGATGCTTACTTGGGGTGCCATCAAATCAGCATGGTAGAAGAAGATGAAGAGAAAACTGCCTTCATCACACCATTTGGCACCTACTGCTACGTCAAAATGCCATTTGGTCTCAAGAATGCCGGTTCCACGTACCAGCGCTTGATGCAAAAGACTTTTCTTTCCCAGATAGGGTGTAATCTTGAAGCTTACGTCGATGATTTGGTTGTAAAAAGCTTGAAAAGCTCGAATCATTTAGATGATCTCGTTGAAACCTTTTGTAATTTGAACAAGCATGGAATAAAATTAAACCCAGAGAAATGTTCCTTCGGAGTTGCTTCCGATAAACTTTTGGGTTTCCTTGTTTGTTCGAGAGGTATCGAGGTTAATCCCGAAAAGATCAGGGCCATAGAGCAAATGAGATCTCCTTCGACCATGAAGGACATCCAGAGTCTAATAGGTTGCATGGCCGCCCTTAGCCACTTCATATCGAGGCTAGGCGAGCGTGGTCTCCCGCTTTTTAAAGCTCTTCGTAACCACAATGGTTTTACCTGGTTGGATGAGGCCGAGAAAGCTTTTCAAGAGGTTAAGAAATATCTATCCAGTCTGCCAATATTAGTCCCTCCGAACTCAGGAGAGCCACTACTTCTTGACTTGGTGGCCACCCCTCACGCAGTCAGCGCGGTTTTGATCGCAGAAAGAGAGGGTGTTCAGCAACCAATCTATTATGTAAGCGAAGTACTTCATGGACCAAAGGAGCACTACCCTGAAGTCCAGAAAATACTTTATGCACTTCTAATGGTTTCTCGTAAGCTACGACATTACTTTCAAGTGCACAAAATTATTGTGCCCACGTCCTTCCCATTGGGAGATATAATCCGCAACCCAGATAAATCTGGTCGCATCGCAAAATGGACAGTGGAACTTGGTGCATTCGACATCAGTTTCACCACTCGCACTACAGTTAAATCTCAAATTCTTGTAGACTTTGTGGTCGAATGGACTAATCCTGACCCTCCCACGCAAGAATCCAAAGATTTACCTTGCACTAACCATTAGACGATGTATTTTGATGGCTCTCGTAGTTTTCAACACTCGGGGGATGGAGTGGTCTTAATTACGCCCCAGGGTGACTAACTCAAGTATGTCATTCAATTACACTTTGTTGTGACTAACGACGCGGCAGAGTATGAAGGTCTTATTGCAGGGCTCTGGGCAACTAAGTTCATCCGAGTCCGTCGGCTAGTGGTGAGGGGAGACTCACAGCTAGTCGTAAACCAGATAAACAAGGAGTACAGCACCTCCGATGAGACAATGGCTCATTACCTGGGGGAAGTGAGGAAATTGAAAAAACACTTCAGTCATTTCGAAGTCCGATATATCCCGCGAAAGGACAGTATTCTCGCAGACCAATTATCTAAAATTGGGTCCTCACACACATCTGCTCCGGTGGGAGTGTTTGTTGAACACTTAGAACATCCTTCGATCATGACTACGGTTGAAGATGACCTGGTGATAGTTTGCGTCACCAACCTTGGACATGAAGTAGATTGGACTCATCCATTGAGGGTCTATCTCGAACATGGGATCTTACCCAAGGATGAAACCGAAAGTGATCGGTTAGTTAGAAAAGCGCGCTTGTATAAACTCATAGAAGGGGTTTTGTACAGGAAGGGTACTCAAGCAGTATTCATGCGCTGCATATCTCAAGAGGAAGACAAGTCCCTCTTGAAAGAAATTCATGACGGTGTATGTGGTGCACACGCGTCATTTCATACACTGGTCGGAAAAGCTTTCCGACAAGGTTTTTACTGGCCTTCGGCACTCGATGATACCAAGCATTTGGTAAACACATGCCCATAGTGTCAGTTTCACGCGAGACAGGTTCATCAGCCCGTATATACCTTACAAACTATCCCGCTGACATGGCCCTTCACGGTCTGGGGGATAGATATTGTGGGTCCTATGCCCCAAGCAGTCAATGGGTACAAGTTTATGTTCGTAGCTATTGATATGTTTACAAAGTGGATTGAGGCTGAACCAGTCCACAACGTAATCACTGCCGTGGCCAAAAAGTTCTTCCATAAGAACATTGTCACCCGATTCGGTGTTCCAAGTCGTCTCATTACCGACAATGGTTCCCAATTCGTTAATGGTCTCTTTTTGGACTATTGCGACAATATTGGAACCAAAGTATGCTTTGCTTCTGAAGCCCATCCATAGAGCAATGGCGCCGTTGAACGTGCTAATGGGCAGATATTACAAGGCATAAAGAAACGTGTTTTTGATTGCCTTAAGATGTGCTTGGGACTTGGGTAGATGAACTATACTCCGTTCTATGGGCACTACGCACTACTTGTAGTCGGGCTACATGTGAGACACCTTTCCAACTGGTGTATGGTGCTGAGGCCATATTACCAATGGAAATTCGTATTGGCTCTGTCTGGGTGGATCAATTCGATCAGACTGATCAACTTGAACAGCGTACCCAAGACATAACCCTCCTCGAGGAAAAACATGATCGGGCATTGATTAAGTCAGCAGTATTGACGAGGATTGACACCCGGGTCACTTCTAATAAAATTCTGGTTCAAGACAGGTTCGGACCTGACATGCGTCTAGTGATGCGAACTCAAGCTATTCTGAGGGGCATCACCACGAGGTCGCAAGCTTTACGCGATCAGGTCGCAGCTTACGCGGTCAGACCATAAGCCATGCGCGGTCAGAAGTTCGTAGGCTATACGCGAACTACACATTCGGGATATTGCGCGGTCAGCCGATATCCCGCGGTCAGAACATCTGCCGATCAGGATACTTGGGATTCATCTATTCAGTTGCCTATACAACAGGATATTCTGAGTATCCCGAAGATTCCTACACGTGGAGAATCAACCGTCAAGAGGTTAACACGTACAGTTATCCATGAATAACACGTGTTCAACCTGCGTGGAGGTTAAGAGCAGTTCCAAAAACCGCATCCAACCGTCTGTGCAACCGATTGATGCAGTTTCCTTCACATGGCACCCTTTCAAACAGTATAAAAGGATGGCCTGAAGCATCAATCAAGGAGAGAGATCCATCCGAAACATCAACCGGGGGATCTAAGTTAGCCAAGTCTACGGCACATCTCATATAGCATTTTTATAAGTCTTCTTTAGCTTATCTTTGTACACTCTTATAGGAAAAATCCTCGCCTGTGAGGACTTTTTCCTCCACTTGTAAATCTTTTACCATACTTAGTGAAATCTCAACAGGACGTAGGGCTTTTACTCCCACCATCGAGGGCCCGAACCTGTCTAAATTCTCTGTGCTCCTGTTCACCATTGTTCAGCATACCTTCCCGAAGGGTCATCTTGAAAGGTCTCACCATTACAAATTCTGCATAAGTTCGGCTGAGGACTCCGAGTCCGAATCATCGACAGCTGGCGCCCACCGTGGGGCCTTTCTCAAGGCGTCCTAATTGAAATTCGGAGGTTTGCCGAAACATGGCTGGAGCATATGATTCCGAGAATGATTTCGATCTCGAGGATTATGCTCATATCCCAATGCCTTCTCCAAGTGATCCTGTTCCGATGGAAGAGGTCGAAGGCCAGAATCTTCCCCAGGCTGAATCATCTCCCCAAGTCATGTTAATCGACCAGGAGGTAACTGGCACAAGGTCAGAACCCACAGAGGTTCTTAATGTGCTAGGTGATGAGTCCGGCCCGTCATACGATCCCGCTGAGGGAAAATATGATGGTAACCCTGAAATTAGCCCAGGAAGATTCGACCCTGATAACCTTCACCGTCTCTTTGATTTCGAGTCCGACTCGGAACAAACCGAGATGTTCTCCCCATCGGCGACCTCACTCCCTAGGCAGTTTGCTGCGTTGTCGGAAGAAACTCCCGATCAACAGGCTGCCAGGGAAGAACAAGATCGCAAACAGAAGGAGGAGCAAGATCTCGTGCAACAAAACAACGAACTACGCAGAACTTGCCCTAGAGGCGCTTCAAGATGCGCAGGCTCGTTACGATGCTGCCCCGAGTTCTTCTCGACGGTCGCGTGGTCGTAGACGTGACCAGACTCCTTCCTTACCACCGGAGCATTTCCCAGTGGACGAAGAAACAGTAACACCTGGTGCCCCTAGGAGAAGTACCCATGGTCGACTGCGATCTATCGCGGAAGTCATGCGCAATTTTCCTCCTACGGTCACGGATGCGCAGAGACCGGCCTTTTTCAGGATCCTGGCGGAAAGATTGGATGAGGTCGCCTCCGAGGCGACCCCGACAGCCTCTTCCCGCTCAGTAACACATTCCCATGAACGAGATGTTCCTCATTCTGGCTCCGGCCGACGGAATTACCCGCCGCCTATACCGTCCCGACAGGACAAATATCGGCGAATGCAGGACTCTCGCGGTAGGGATCGAGTTCCCGTTCATTCCCGTTTGGGGCCCCGAGTAACCCCGCCATTAAGTGAGTTTGCTCGAAACCCGACCGAAAGTCGCAGGACGGTTCACGGTCCTTACGTTGGTTGCAAAGCTTTCTCGCCTGGCCTACGAGCAGTCGTTTGGCCCGATAAGTTTCGACCAGGGGCCATTGAGAGGTTTGATGGAACTCAGAACCCATCCGAGTTTCTTCAGATCTATATTACTGCCATCCAAGCAGCAGGAGGCGATGACAAGGTCATGGCTAACTACCTGCCAACAGTCCTCGCAGGACCGGCTAGAACCTGGTTGTTCAATCAGCCTGAGGGTTCTATCTATAATTGGGAAATGCTATGCTATGCCATCCTCAGCAACTTCCAAAACTGTTACCAAAAGCCGGGTAAGGAGGACGACTTGCATAGATTGCGGCAAACTTCGACCGAAACGCTTCGGCAGTTTGTCAAGAGGTTTGTCGGGGTAAGAAATACCATCCCGAACATATCTGATGGCTCCGTAATCAGGGCATTTAAGCATCGTTCGATATCGGAGATTCACAGAAGACCTGCTTATCCACCCTCCTCGATCAGTAGCCGATCTGTTCGATATGGCCGATCGATACTCCGATGCAGCCGAGGCAGTCGAATGGAACCGAATGGTTGACAAGGGGGACCTACCGCCCCAACCAGGCTTCAAGGACGCCAAGAAAGAAGACTCGAGCAAAAAGCCGGAGTCTTCACCGGGCGGGAAGTCAAAAAAGTCGAAGAGGAACCGCTCTGGACAGTACCGTGAGGTCGCGGTCGCGGAGAAACCACCTTCGACCAAAGGTAATAAGTCTTCTTTTAAAAATAAAACTGCTTCTGGTGGCCGGGATTCCGACCAGCCAGAAAAATCAACTAATCCGCAGGAGGGCAAAAGGTGGTGTCCACTCCACAATTCCGCAGGCCACGATCTCAAAAACTGCAGGAGTTGGTTGAAACAGCTGGACGATTTCTACCAAGGAGCTGGGCCAATGCCAACCTTACCGCCCAAAGAGCAGGCGTGCGGGGTTAGAGACGCCGATGGGGACGAAGAAATGGCTTACCAGGTACCTCAAAATCATGTTAATGTCATTTTCGGAGGTTCTTCCTCTTTCGTTTCCAAAAGGCAGTTTAAAACTTTTTGCCGAGAGGTTAACCAAACGAAGACATCCCTTGGTGAACCTCAATATCCCCGTTGGTCGGATATGCCTTTGACGTTCGATCGCGCTGACTGTCCTGCGGGGCTAACTCGACCATTGAGGCTACCTCTGGTTATTACCCCAATCATCAGTAACGCGAGAGTCGAAAGGGTCCTGATCGATGGGGGAAGTTCCCTTGATCTCTTATTGGTCAAGACACTCGACGAGATGCAAATTCCTCGTTCGAAGATCAAGCCCATAATCCATCCGTTTTATGGGATAATCCCAGGCCCCTCCATGATGCCATTGGGACAAGTGGTCCTCCCAGTCACTCTGGGAGAACCAGATAACTTTCGAACAGAATTGGTTACTTTCGATGTAATCGATTGTGATTCAGCTTATAATGCAATCTTTGGCAGGCCGACTCTTGCTAAGTTCATGATGGCAACGCACTATGCTTATCAGTGCGGGAAATTGCCTGGCCCCAAAGGTGTCATCTCGGTCCGAGGAAGTCGTAACGTGGCACTCACGTGCGACCGGCTATCTTTGGAGATGGTCGATCAACTTCCCCTCCGGGACGCTCAGGTCGCCACTGTCGCCACCGATGCGATCAGGGCTGCTCCTCGACCAGATGAGAAACTCAAACAAGTTCCTTTGTACCCAGATGACCCATCCAAGACAATCCGGGTTGGGTCAGCCCTGGATGACAAATAGGAACTCGACCTCGTTGCTTTCCTCTTGGCGAACGCAGACGTGTTTGCGTGGAAACCGTCCGACATGCCCGGTGTCCCAAGGGAAGTAATTGAGCACAGGTTAGCAATTCGACCTGGACAACGACCAATAAAGCAAAAGCTCAGGCGTTTTGCCACCGACCGACAGGAAGCCATTCGAGAAGAGTTAGACAAACTCTTACAAGCCGGGTTTATCCGCAAAGTGAATCACCCGGACTGGCTCGCCAATCCGGTCATGGTCCGCAAGTCAAATGGCAAGTGGCGCATGTGCGTCGACTACACTAGCCTCAACAGTGCCTGTCCGAAGGATGATTTTCCCCTTCCCCGCATCGATCAGCTGGTCGACTCCACTGCGGGTTGCGAACTGATGAGTTTTCTGGATGCCTACTCAGGATATCATCAAATCAGCATGGCAGAAGACGATGAAGAGAAAACTGCCTTCATCACCCCGTTCGGCACATACTGCTACGTCAGAATGCCGTTCGGTCTCAAGAACGCTGGTTCCACGTACCAGCGCTTGATGCAAAAGACCTTTCTTTCCCAGATAGGGCGTAATCTCGAAGCATATGTAGACGACTTGGTTGTAAAAAGTACAAAAAGATTGTCTCATTTGGACGATCTTGCTGAAACCTTCTGTAACTTGAATCGCTTTGGAATAAAGTTGAACCCGGAGAAATGTTCTTTCGGGGTTTCTTCAGGGAAGCTTCTTGGTTTCCTTGTGTGTTCCAGGGGCATTGAGGTTAATCCTGAGAAAATCTGAGCTATCGAACAAATGAGGTCGCCCTCGACCATGAAGGATGTTCAACGCCTGGCTGGTCGCATGGCGGCTTTAAGTCGTTTCATATCGCGATTAGGCGAAAGGGGACTACCTTTCTTTAAAGCCTTGCGGAAACATCATAACTTCACGTGGTCCGACGAGGCCGAAAAAGCATTTCAAGAGGTAAAAATATATCTGTCCAGTCCGCCAGTATTGGTGTCTCCTGAAAAAGGAGAGCCCTTACTTCTGTATTTGGCAGCCACCCCACACGCGGTCAGCGCAGTTCTGATCGCGGAAAGGGAAGGAGTGCACAGACCCGTCTACTATGTGAGCGAAGTACTTCATGGTCCTAAGGAGCGCTACCCTGAGGTCCAGAAGATACTTTACGCGCTACTGATGGCTTCCCGTAAGCTACGACATTACTTTCAAGCACACAAGATCACAGTACCCTCCTCTTTTCCTTTAGGGGATATTGTCCGAAATCCAGAAAAATCTGGTCGAATCGCCAAATGGGCGGTCGAATTCGGTGCCTTTGAGATCCATTTCACCCCTCGCACGGCGGTTAAGTCTCAGGTTTTGGCCGACTTTGTGGTCGAATGGACCAACCCTGAGCCACCCGTGCAGTTGGCAAAGGAACTGGAGTGCCCCGATTATTGGACAATGTACTTTGACGGCTCCCGTAGTTTTCAACACTCGGGGGCTGGAGTGGTCTTAGTTACGCCTCAGGGCGAACAGCTTAAGTATGTCATTCAACTACACTTTGTTGCAACCAACAATGCAGCAGAGTATGAAGGTCTTCTTGCAGGGCTCCGGGCAGCAAAATTCCTCGGAGTCCGTCGATTAGTGGTGAGGGGGGACTCACAGCTGGTCGTAAACCAGGTAAACAAGGAGTACAGCACCTCCGATGAGACAATGGCTCATTACCTGGGGGAAGTGAGGAGATTGGAAAAACACTTCAGTCACTTCGAAGTCCAATACATCCCGCGAAAGGACAACATTCTCGCAGACCAATTATCCAAAATTGGATCCTCACGCTCATCCGCTCCGGCAGGAGTGTTCATTGAACACTTGGGCCATCCTTCGATCATGACTTCGGTCGAGGATGATCCGGCAATAGCCTTCGTTGCCAACCTCGGTCAGGAACAAGATTGGACTCATCCATTGAGGGTCTATCTTGAACATGGGACCCTACCCGAGGACGAAACCAAAAGCGATCGGTTAATTCGAAAGGCGCGTCTGTACAAACTCATAGATGGGGTTATGTACAGAAAGGGTACTCAAGGAGTATTCATGCGCTGTATATCTCAGGAGGAAGGAAAATCCCTCCTGAAAGAAATACATGACGGTGTATGCGGTGCACACGCGTCATACCGAACACTGGTCGGAAAAGTTTTTCGACAGGGATTCTACTGGCCTTCGGCACTCGATGATGCCAGGCTTATGGTCAAGATTTGTCCACAGTGTCAGTTTCATGCAAGACAGGTTCATCAACCTGCTTATGCATTGCAAACTATTCCTCTCGCATGGCCTTTCGCGATCTGGGGAATGGACATCGTCGGTCCTATGCCACAAGCGGTCAATGGATACAAGTTTTTGTTCGTAGCCATTGACACGTTCACAAAGTGGATTGAGGCCGAACCAGTACGAAATATTACTGCATCAGCCGCACAAAAGTTCTTTCACAAGAACATTGTGGCACGATTTGGTGTTCCAAACCGTCTCATCACAGACAACGGTTCTCAATTCGCTAGCGGTCTTTTCCTAGACTACTGCGATCAGATTGGGACCAAGGTGTGCTTTGCTTCTGTGGCACATCCACAAAGCAATGGTGCCGTAGAACGGGCCAATGGGCAAGTATTGCAAGGCATCAAAAAGCGTATTTTTGATCGCCTCAAGACCCGATCGGGGGCTTGGGCAGACGAGCTCTATACTGTTCTATGGGCACTACGGACTACCTCTAGTCGAGCCACCGGTGAGACACCCTTCCATTTGGTCTATGGGGCCGAGGCTGTGTTGCCTATGGAAGTTAGTATTGGATCTGTTCGCACGAATCAATTCGAACAGGTCAATCAATCCGAACAGCGATCGCAAGATCTCATCCTCCTGGAAGAACGGCGTGATCACGCCCTGATTAAGTCCGCGGTATACTTGCAGGCTCTACGCAAGTATCACAGTAAAAAGGTGCGACCACGTGATCTCAACGTTGGCGACTTGGTTTTACGAAAAATTCAAGACCAGTCTAACCGCACTAAATTCTCCCCAAAATGGGAAGGACCATACACTGTCATCTCAGTGCCGCAGCCAGGATCTGCGCGGTTAGCCATGGAAGATGGTCGGATTTTGTCCAATACTTGGAACATCGATCAACTTCGCAAGTTTTACGTGTAAGTATTCCAATCACTTTTTTCCTGTTCAATTAGCATTTTTTTCAAAAGCATGTCTTGCTTTTATACAATGAGTGTTTTTCTTTAAGCCCAAATAATACAAATTCGACCTGGGGCTGATCGCCGGCGGTTAGGTTATTACAGCATTTTTCAACCGGATTCGCTGATCGATCCCATGATCACTTCCAGATAAGTCACCCCTAAATAAGCCGTTTCTCAACGCACACGGGACTATCTGGCTAGTCTTCGGTCATCTGGGTGGCTATCAGTTTGCAATAAGGTTAAAATGTTACTTTAATCTCGACCATCGGCTTGAAGCACATATTCCTGGTCATCATGCTTATGTTTTCCCCTCTGCTTAGAATACTAAGGCTCCAGTATTCATAAACAGAGGCGGGGGCTAGAGGGATATGCTTATAGTATGAAACATATGATGTGAATATGCACTTTCTCTTGAAAAAATAATTTTACATACATAGCACTATAATTACAATTGTTTGGTTACAAAAATAAGGATCACTCGATCCCCAGCTCAGCCAAGAGTTTGTCAACGAAGGGCTTAACTTCTTCAATAACGGCGTCAAGAAGTTCTTCACTCTCGACCTCAACCGGTCCCACCAGCGCGCTCAGATTCGCATCTGGGCCATGGTGAAGTCGAACCCGGCTGAGTACGGCAGAAGCAGCTGATCGGACTCTTGTCCTGATTGTCTCTTCACGTCGCCGTAAATCTCCAGGGAGATATTCGAGTAGTGATTCTGCTTGAGTTGTAAGCAGTGATACCCAATCGCTGACATTTGGGTCGTCCTTCCTCAACTCTACCACGTTGGTATTCAAAAGGCTGGCTATGGCCTTCAGTTTTTCGAAGACCAGTAGGCTCAACTCTTTGACCACTTGATCAGTATGGTTGAGCGAGGATTCGAGAAGCATCTTATCCTTGACAAGCTGTGTAATGTGACCTGCTTGCGCTGTACAGAGAAAAGAGGTTATTAAACAAGAAATGGCTCTAAGTCTTCTCAAATTGAGAATCGACTTACCAGCCTTCTCAGACTGAAGTTTATTTATTTCAGTCCGCAGTTTCTGGAACTCTGTAACTGAGTTCAGCCTTACCTTGGCTAACTCTTTCTTCAGAAATGTAACCTCTCTGCAGCAAAATCAGGTCAGTCACAATTAAAGCCTACTTATATTAACAGAAGAATGACGATACTCACTTGCGCAAGCCGTCACGATCTTTTTGAACAGCAGCCATGCTAGCCATTGCAGCATGCGACTGGCTCGTCACCCATGACAAGCCCTGTGACACAAAGCAAGAGAGTTAAATATACTTTAAAGGCGGTTCAAACGCCGAAACAGGGGTCATCATACCTTCATAAACTTATTTAAAGCAGCATCATCCATGCTAGCAGGAATCCTTGCTAGCGCGCCGGAAGTGCCTGCGACAGGGACAGTTGATGGGAGTGCCGGCCGGACGCCACCCCCAGAGGCCACTGGTGGTGACCTAGTCCCCGTGCTTGATTCACCTCCCGCGGTCCGGACGACTTCCTGAACCACGGGAGTAGAGCGCTCTTCATTAGAGGCTCCCTCATCAGCCCTAGCTTCAACCTCTCCAGTGGCGGTTGAAGGTATAGGCGCTGTCTTCTTTTGCCTAACAGGAAGAATGGGTCAGACAGTTTTTATATAAGATTACTGTCAAATAAGAGTTCTTACCTTATTCGGAATCCCATTCGTTCCTGGGACTTCTGGGACAATTCCCCTTGCGAAGGAGAGCCGTCTCCGGTTCTTGCCTTCCTTATGGTAAATAAGACAGCACCCCCCTGCAAATGTCACGTTACAGGCATGTTCCTAGGGAACAGGTAAAAACACATAAGTCTTTACCTGGACCACCGGGCTAATTGGTGGGGCTTCATCCGAAGGCCTTGACGATTCCTGAGTTGCTGGAACCGTCACAGCCGGCCTTCGTTCGTCTACCTCCTCCTCTGTCCGCAGAGGAGGAGGATTTTCCTCCCTGGAATCCCCAGTGGACCCAGGGGGAAGCTCTCCTTCCTGTATGTACATTAACTTGTCAAATACGCAGAAAGAGTCATGGAGGGAATGATCGAAAAGATCCTTTACCTTAGTCGTCCCTTCGACCAGGGAAGCAGAGATGACTGACCCTGAAACCCCGGGGGCTTCAGGAATTGGAAGGTCACCCGCGACCACCAGATCTTCGGTGGTCGCAGGGTCAGCCACGGCCACCTCTTCGGCAGCTGTGGTCTCTGCGGGGCAGCCTGGGACATTGCTGGATGGAAGATCCGCGATCTTCCTCCTTCGAAGGATCAGAGGAACGTCATCCTCTTCCTCCTCGCTCCCCTCTCCCTGTACGACGAAGAAGTGATTCCATGTCGCGCCTGAAAAAGTAGCAGGAATGCGATATCTTACCGCAGTCTTTCTTGCGGGACGAGGGACGCTTCGTGAAGACCCCTCCCCGGGGTTCAGCTTGGTCTTCTTAGGGGCAGGACTCTTTGTCCTGGGTCTCTGGGAGACCTTCTTCACGTTCTTCGCCGCCGGCTTCTTCAGAGAGCCGACATTCTCACTTGGGAATGTCGCATCCGCGAACCTCCCTAGGAGCTATTTTCATTCCAATGAAATTGATTAGTACTGGACATACATGAAACCTGCAAAACAGAGGCCAAGTGAAAAGTTTACCTTTCGGCGCTCCTGTTTAAGGTCCTCGCCAGCATGAATCAAGCTTTGGGGGCGAGGCGATCCCTTGGGGCCCTCTACCTCGGCGTTGTACGCCCTGAGGAGGTAGTTAGTCCGCCTCTCAATCTCAGCTGAGGGCAGGACTGTTCCCGGATACAAGTTAAATTGGTACATTTTAAAAATGACAAAAGGATTTCTATGTCAGAAATAAGTACCTTCATTATAGTCCAGGGTAGTGTCCGCCATGGACGTGATCTCCCAAGCCGGATGAGCCCTTTCACGTAGGGGGCTCACCCGATTCTTCACAAAGTCTCGGATGACGTCACGTGCCGTCAGCCCTTGTTCGACTAAGTGAAGGATCACCTCGGCATGCTTCATGAACTCCGCGTTCATCGCCGGGAGAGTATCCAACTCGCTTGTTTTCTCCGGCCGCGAATTCTCAAACCACAGCCCGCTCTCGGTCGGCGGGGTGCAGTAAAACCATTTCTGGTGCCACCCGTGCACTGAATCTCGCAGGGGTGGGGAGGGATACTCCTTTTTATCCCTCAGCCGGAAGTAGATGCATCCGGCGGCGTTGGTGCTCTTCGACCACGCCGAAAAGTAAAATCGTCGGAAAAGATCCACGCTGGGATATACTCCGACGAAGGCCTCACAGAGATGCTGGAATACTGCAAGAATCAGCATTGCGTTGGGGTGGAGGTTGATCAGTTCCCACCCGTAATGCTCAAAGATATCCTTAAGGAACCGACTCTCAGGGAATCGGAACCCGCAACGAAAATACTCCTCAAAAACCACCAACTCGCCTTCTTGGACGGTTGGGGTTTCTTGGTCCTTCTCCGCAGGTCGCCAGTTAATGAGCAGCCGCGGAGAAAGGATCTCCTCCTTCTCAAGCGCCATCAAGCTCTCCTCAGAATGATGAATGGACCTGCTCCAGGACGCCATCTATGGTGTAGAATCAAAGGGGAAGCTGGCGATTTGGGGAAGATGAAGGCTGAAGAAAGTGAGGGTTTTGAGCGGCGGGAATTCTAAGGGTTTTTTCGCGGTTGAGTGGCTTCCTCAAGAAGCTACCTACTGCTTTTTATAGACCCAAGGCGACGCATTAATGGGTAAACGGCTCGTTTCAAACGTTCCATTGAGTGCTTTATTCATTTCCCATAATGGATACTGTCTCTGATAGACCCGATAAAGTACTCAGGCGTCGGATCTGAAACAAAAAGGCTTCTTTGTTTTGGAAACTGAAAAGTGTAAAAAGACTGAAAAATTTCCAGTACCTTTCAGAGGACATTTTTCCTTTTTATACTTTGGACATTTTATTCGAAAAATCACTTAACCCAATTTTTAACGTACTGAAGTGTTTCTAATTGGGTTATGGTTTTATCGAAATCATGTTCTAGGCTAAAACTTCGTCTCTAATCGAAGTAATAGTCTAACCGGATGTTCAACTCTGGTCGCAATTCAGTTCTAACCGCGGCCTTAAGTCTGATCGCGGCATAAGGGCAGGTCATGGTGATCTTTTAAAGTGCGATTCTAATCGCAGAACTGAAATTTCCTGTGTATGAATGGTCGCGGACTAAGCTTTTAGCCATAATTTCGCACAGAAGGTATGAAGAATGTTCATATGAATAAAAGAAACTTTATTTATTACATTCTTTACATACAAAAGGGATACGGTCGATAAAAGCATCGACTTGTTCCGAAAGAAGTTTACAAAGTTCCCCAAGGGACATATTGTTGTCAGTAGGATCTACACTGACAACCCCCAAGGAACTAGCGACTACCCTAAGTCTATCTATATCGTCCCTAACAACAGACGCACTATTGTCCCTAATCAAGTCAGAGAGTTCTCACTGTTGCTGAGCGAAGTCCCTCTCTCGACGGAAATGGTGCGCCTCTTCTCGGGATCGATCAAGACATTCTGCTAAACGCAGAATCTTCGAGGCCATCTCCTCGGTCTTCTTCTCCAGGGCATTCTTCTCTTCCAGAAGAGTCTGTCCGGAAGGAAGAGATGGAGCAGCAGAAGGCTGATCGCTGGGGCCTCCTACCTCCTGCATTTTGCAAAAGTTAGTCATATTAACTAAAATTATCAGCAAAAAGGGAGAGGAATTGTTACCTGTCCCGGTGCATAACCCGTTGATACATCCATCTTGGGAGGAAGATCATCATATGGTGGAAGTGCAACCTTCCCAGAAGAAGATTGCTTCGCCAACCCAATATGGCAACTATCTGATCGAGGGATAGTCACCGTTTGCCGACCAGGATGTTGATCACCCAAAAGGATGGGGGAATTGGACGCAATGGGATCTTTCTCTAAGGATAAAGGCCTAACTTGCCGAGAGGCATGAACGGGAAGGATCAAAGGAACTGAAGGAAGAAAGAAACTCGATACGTTCTTCACCTTTGTTCCACTGGAAGATCCTTCGTCAACCTTGGGTTTCTTCCTTAAGGGAGACAGAACTTCATTCGTTTGAGACCCTTGATCGACAATTTCCTCTTCATCGCTCTCAATCTCGATGATTTCGTGATCTGCCATTGGGAGGAGTATGTGAAAAGGAAGGAGGCCAGGTAACAAGAAAAAGACTTAGGCGTGAGAGGGAAATTGTAAATCTTTACATGTCCAGGGGTCTGGTATTTATAGCCGCCAGGTCGACGGTTCGCCTCCCAGACACCTCGAGTTTCGTTAAGACATTTACAATTTTACCTCAAGATAAAAATCTCTACGGCGCCATCATTGCCCGTCACGTAATGTCAGAACCCGTCTTGAAAAACCAACCGTTTTCACTTAGTGCGCCACTAAGTGGAGAAGTTAAAGGGCCGGGTTAAAAATCCAATGCACGGTTTTTTAAATTCGAAATAAACACGTCTCTCCATTTTCTTCGAATTTGGGGGCTAGCTGACGAGGATTGACACCCGGGTCACTTCTAATAAAATTCTGGTTCAAGACAGGTTCGGACCTGACGTGCGTCTAGTGATGCGAACTCAAGCTATTCTGAGGGGCATCACCACGAGGTCGCAAGCTTTACGCGATCAGGTCGCAGCTTACGCGGTCAGACCGTAAGCCATGCGCGGTTAGAAGTTCGTAGGCTATACGCGAACTACACATTCGGGATATTGCGCGGTCAGCCGATATCCCGCGGTCAGAACATCTGCCGATCAGGATACTTGGGATTCATCTATTCAGTTGCCTATACAACAGGATATTCTGAGTATCCCGAAGATTCCTACACGTGGAGAATCAACCGTCAAGAGGTTAACACGTACAGTTATCCATGAATAACACGTGTTCAACCTGCGTGGAGGTTAAGAGCAGTTCCAAAAACCGCATCCAACCGTCCGTGCAACCGATTGATGCAGTTTCCTTCACATGGCACCCTTTCAAACAGTATAAAAGGATGGCCTGAAGCATCAATCAAGGAGAGAGATCCATCTGAAACATCAACCGAGGGATCTAAGTTAGCCAAGTCTACGGCACATCTCATATAGCATTTTTATAAGTCTTCTTTAGCTTATCTTTGTACACTCTTATAGGAAAAATCCTCGCCTGTGAGGACTTTTTCCTCCACTTGTAAATCTTTTACCATACTTAGTGAAATCTCAACAGGACGTAGGGCTTTTACTCCCACCATCGAGGGCCCGAACCTGTCTAAATTCTCTGTGCTCCTGTTCACCATTGTTCAGCATACCTTCCCGAAGGGTCATCTTGAAAGGTCTCACCATTACAAATTCTGCATAAGTTCGGCTGAGGACTCCGAGTCCGAATCGTCGACAAGTATATTTACAAGATTTACGTAAATAGCACAGTAAAAGGGTGCGGCCGCATAGTCTTCATGTGGGTGACCTGGTTTTACGAAAAATACAAAACCAATCTAACTGCAACAAGTTCTCTCCTCAGTGGGAAGGCCCTTATACTGTAGTGTCAGTACCACGGCCAAGATCGACCCGATTAGCTATGGAGGATGGGAGGATCTTGAACAATACTTGGAACATAAATCAATTACGCAAGTTCTACGTGTAAGTTCCTCATTTTCTTTTATCCTTTGCAATTAGCATGATTTGTTAAAAAAAAAACTATGTGTACTTCTCTTTGAATCATGTTATCGTCCTTTTTCTCTTTTTTTCCTACCCATAACCGAGCTACGCTCGGGGGCTAATCGCCGGTGACCATCTTACTATGATGACCTGGACAGATTCGCGAGCCGATCTCATGGTCGCATCCAGATAAGACATTCCTATATAAGCCGTTTCTAAACGCATACGGGACTTACTGGCATATTTCTGACCATTTGGGTGGCTGCCTATTCGCAATAAGATCAGGTGTCATAGGGAAATCAGTGTCGGTATGGTCGGATGATCATATCTATGCCAAGACATTTCTTTGTAAACATATAAGGAACTCTCTAGATATTTCTGATCGTCAAAAACCCATATTCTTCCTGAGATTGTAACACCGCATCTTCAATACTTATAATCTCAGGGGGGGGAGGCTATGGGAATATGGTCATAACATAAAAACGAAGTTAAGTACATTTCTTTCAAATGAAAACCTAAGGCATGCATTTGCATAGTATAAATTGTATATTTACAGGTATCAATAAAAAATGGAGTATTGTTGATTACAATAACTCAGGGTAAGCCTAATTCCTTCAAAAGGTTTTCGATTAGAGGTTTGATTTCTTCGGATATGGCTTTGAACTGATCATCACTTTCGAATTCGGCATCTCCCACCACTAACCCAAATTCAGATTTGGGCCATGGTGAAGTCTTAACTTGCACAGAATGCAGAGGCGACAGATCGTACGTTGGTCTTCATTGCCTCTTCTTTCCGCCTTGTGTCTTCAGAGAGATACTCGAGAAGTGATTCAGCCTGCACCGCGACCAAAGTAGCTAACTCGCTGAAGCTAGGGTTGTCCTTTTGGGATTCAACCACATCGGCTTTGAGCAAGGTAGCCACCATCTTTAGCCTTTCGAAGATACTCGATTGCGCACTGCTGCAAGATGACATTATTGCCTTTAGGACTTCGTTCTCTTCGCAGGCAGTGTCAATTTTTGAACTTTGACGCTCAACGGTCACTCGAAGATCATCTCTCTCTTTTGAAATAAGGCTTATTTGATCCTCTTGTGCTATATGAATGCAGTAATCGGTTTTACAGCAGTTCGTGTAATGAAGTAATCTCTTCTAGTCGGAGTTAAACTTACAGGAAAGCTTCGATTGCGCCACGCGAAGTTCCTTTTCTAAGGAAGAAAACCTCGCGGCTGCAGCCTCCTCCTGATTCTCCCATTCAGCCATGCTCTTGTTTAGAAGAGCGTTTTCCCTGCGACAGGGAAGACCATAGATGCATTTAGATGAGAATCCAAGTTGATATGAACAAGGAGCATTATACTTACTGTCGTAGCCGGCTGATCTCCCGTTGTGCGTCCTCCACGTGCAGTAGGAGATGACCCTTGTACTTGGTTGCCGCCCAGGTTAGATCCTAAAATACAGTAAGATATGATTCTTCAAACTTGGATATTCCTAAGATTAAGCAAATTCAGAAGTGGGAATAGAGTTTCACTCACTTATATGAAATTGTTAAAGGAACTATTCTCAGGTTCAGCAGAAGCCTGGGCCTCAAGGCTCGTTTTTTCCTAAGTCATAGGGGCAGCATGCGATTTCTCTTGCTGATCTACCCCAGTGGTCAGGGTTGCGGTTTCCATCCCCTGAGTTTGGATGTCGGCAATTATTTCCTCTACAATGGCCTGAGAGGATTCCTCAGCCATTGGAGGGGGACCTGTCTCACCCGTGACTTCGACGGCAGTTGATGTGTTGATGATTGCAGAGGTCATCGGGGCACTAAGAATAGGGTCCCTACGCCTGAGTATATCATTAGTTAGAATGCCTCTTGTTAGTGATACACAATTAACCAGGAATAATATGCTTACTTTATGTGAAACCCCATCCAAGGTTTGGGTTTCGACGATGAGCTCTGGGGAGAGAGAAGCCCACCGGGTGCCCCTTCTAAAGGTTCATCGACACTTGTCCGTGTTTTTCTTCTCTTGAACAGGGCAGTATATTCTTCTCCCTGCACGTTCATGATGTGATCGGTATATGCAGGAAAGGGAAAATTGAACAGACTATGAAGTCCTTACCACAGCAGCCCCTTCAATCATTGGAGGAGGGGTTATCAACCCTGGGGCTTCGCAAACCTCAGGGTTAGGAATCTCTTCTATGACTGCAAGACCTCCTGCGGCCACAGGATCTTGAGCCACTGTTTCAACCCCCATAACGAGGGATGAAATTTCGGCACAATGGGGAGAGGTGGACCTCTCTGGAATGCTTATCTCCAGAGGGTCTGTCGCCTTCCTCTTACGACGGATTAGAGGGACTTCGTCTTCCTCATCCTCTCTCCCCTCACCCTGTACCACCAAGAATTTATTTGTATCCGTACTTGGGGGTACATGGGGCACAGAAAATCTTACCGCGGTCTTCCTCGTGGTTGTGGTTTTCCTTTTCGGAGGAGCGCCTCTTGGGATCTTTTCAGATTTTTCAAGAGCCGGCTCCTTCATCTTCTTCTTTGAAGGGGTCCTCTTTGCCCTCTTCATCACTAACCCCCCAGAGGGTCCATCGTCATCACCAGGATGTTTTGTCCTGGTAGATCACCCTTTCAGCAGCTGCATCGTTTCAAAGATTTGATTTGATGCCCAAGAATCTAACAAGGTGATCTCGAACAAGTTTTACCAAAAGAAGTTATACCTTTTGACGCTCCTGTTTCAAATCGTCACTAGTGTTTATTAAGCTTTGAGGACGAGGTGTCCCCTTAGCTCCTTCTGTTGCGGCATTGTATGGCCGCAGAAGGTTGTTTGTCCATTTTTCAATCTCGGACAAAGACAGAACTGTGTCACAAACAAGCAATTTACTTGATACAACCTTTTTCATTAGTAAAGTTGTATATTTTGTGGACCATATGACATACCAGTGTTATAATCTAAGGTGTTGTCTGCCATGGACTCCACCTCCCAAGCCGGATGTGCCCTCTCGCTCAGAGGACTCATCCTGTTCTTCACGAAGTCGTGGACGATGTCGCGCGCAATTAAGCCCTGCTAGACTAAGTGAAGAATGGCTTGTGCTTGCTTCTTCAACTCTTGATCTAGGGTCGGAGCGGAGTCCATTTCATTGTCTTTCTCCGGTTGGGTGTTCTCGAACCAGAGTCCACTCTCTGACGGAGGGGTGCAGTAGAACCACTTCCAGTGCTACCAATGCACCGAATCCCGCAGAGGAATAAAGGGGTACTCTTTCTTCTCTCTTATGCGGGAATATATGCAACCAGCGGCATTGGTACTTTTCGACCATGCCGAATAGTAGAAACATCAAAAGAGATCCACACTGGGCATCACTTCGACGAACGCTTCGTACAAATGTTGGAAAATCACCAAAATCAATATGGCATTGAGGTGCAGATTCACCAACTCCAAATTATAGTGCGCTAGAACTTCTTGCAAGAACTTGCTCTCGGGGAATCGGAACCCGCAGCACAAGAAATCTTCAAAAATCACCAGCCCGTTCTCTTGTACGACTGGCGTTTCTTGGTCCTTCTCCGCTAGCCGCCAATTGATTAGCAGCCGTGAGGGGAGGATCTCCTCTTTCTCTAGCGCTATCAGGCTCTCTTCGTCGTGATGGATCGATCAGCTCTAGGACGCCATTGCTGATGAGATCACAAGAAAGGCGACGGCTTTTTGGAGGCGATCAGAGCAAGGAATGCAAGGAGGGTTTTGTGCGGCAAGGATGTCTAAGGCAAACAAAGAGTTTTGGCTGTGAAAATTCTCCAGTAAGCTACCACTTTCTTTTATATGCCCGAGACAACCCCTCGCCAGGCGCATTATTTTATTAATTCCCATAACGGGTGTCTTGCCTATTGGAACCCGTTATCTTTACCCTGTTATGAATTTGAAGCAAAATGTATCTGTTATACCATTAATAAAGGTCATCTTACTTCATATTCGGGGGCTACGGTATGGGAGAATTATTTTTATCACGATCTTAAAAGTGAAAATTCTTTTTCGATCATAATACCAGACATGATTGCAATGTCCTTCTGCGATTAGGGTATTATTTGACCTGCGAGTTAAGAACGATCTCAAGGTTGTCTTGTGACCGCAGCGTTCCACTGTGACCTTAGTGACTTGAGACCGAAGTCCGAATTCGGTTTCGGACAGAAGACATATTCTCTGTGTATGTTCTGATTGCAGACATATTTTCCTGTCATCTTTCACACAGTGAGTATTATTTTGATGATTATCAGTCATACATAATCATTCAAAAAGCCAGAAAAGTAAGGAAAAGAAATTTGTTATTTCTTACAATCCTTGCATACATAAGGGATACAGGTGACCAGAGCGTCGACCTGATCCGAGAGTAATTTACAAAGTTCTCTTAGGGACGTATTGGCATCAGTAGAAGCTACACTGGCTGCCCCAAGAGAACTAGCAATAGTTCTAAGCCTATCTACATCATCTCTCAACAAAGGAGTGCAGCTGTTCCTTATTGTATCAGAGAGTTCTCGCTACTGCCGAACGTAATCTCTCTTTGATTGGAACCTGCGTGCTTCTTCGCGAGAACTTTCATAACACTCTACCAAGTGCAGAATAGCAGAAGACATCTCCTCAGTACGGTTCTCCAGCGCATCTTTTTTTCTTGAAGAGTTCTGCGCAAGGCTACACTTCTCACTAAAAAAAGCCTGGACCTCAGCAAGTTGATCGCTGGGGGCTCCAGGGGTTTTCATCTCCTGCACATGCATGGGCTAGTTTTGGCAAGACATAACGACCAGCAAAGATGAAGATAATTACCAATCCTCGCAGTGAAGTTAGACGAGAGGATGAGGGACTTCCCCTGGAAAGTTGATCACCCGACAAAAGCCGAGGACCACCTGGTCGCAGTGGGGTGGGATTTCCTCCAGAAGGTTGATCATCCAATAAAAGCTAATGATCCAAAGAAGGTGTGAGACTTCCTCCAGAAGTGGAATGGTTAGAAGGATTGTTGCGGATCTCCAAAGGTGGGGATGAAGATGCAACTGGTGGGATTGCTAGGGGTAATGTGGCAACACAGGCTTTAGCACCCTCTAGAATCTTCGCTGCAGCTCCACTGGAGGATCCTTCATCAATCCTGCATCTCTTCTTTGGAGGAAGCATTTCCTCAAGAACCTGTGGATTTTGAAATAACTTCGATTTGAAATGATCAAGTTATAAAAGAAAGATCTGCATTGGAGTTTCAAAGAAAGCTTACTTTCTGAGAATCCTGATCGAGTTCCTGCTTCGTCTCTTCTTCATCACTCTCGATTTCAATAATCTCATTTGAATCTTGGCTCGCCATCAAGGTGGAAGTTAAGGAAGAAATAGAGCCAGGAAGTTGGAAGTAGATTTCCTAAAGACTTAGCCAAAAGTTTTTGATTCTTCAAAAACTGAGAAGCCTCGCTATTTATAGAACCGGAGGCGATGGTTCGTTTGCGCGGGTGCCTCGGGTTTTCAAAAGCGCACTACTGGTTCCAAAGGTCAATAAATTCATGATTACTGTCAAGAAAAACTCAGGGTTTTTCTTAGAAAATAAACCGCCACATGGCGGAACAGTGCCAGTTGAAGAAGTTGAAGCGTCGGGTTTCATAATTCGATGCAAAAATTAAATTTGAAGTAAATAAGTCTCTTCATTTCTTCAAATTTGGGGGTTAGCCGACGAGGATTATCACCCGAGCTAGTTGTATTAACACATGTCGAGTTCAAGTCGAGTTCGGATTCGATATGTGCCAATGTATAGCCACTATGGTCGCCTGTGGACGTAGTGCTAGTTTATGATCGCAGCCTTTGCACGATCATGAGACCGCAGACGGTGCATGGTCAGGAGGCCGTAGACAGTGCGCAGTCAGAAGGTCGCTAACCACCTGCCACCAGGCTAATTCGAGGGTGTTTAAGTCTTTATCAAACATGTTCTCAGGATAACTTCTCCCACATTTGAAGGCAACTGCCAGAAGGTTAGCATGTGTGGTTACCTACTAACTGCACGTGTTAAACCTGTGTAAGAGAGGAGTGCGGTTATACAAACTGCATCGGAGCAACCGTCCAGAACCGCTTCGTGTTTGCGCCTTTTTATTCAGTATAAAAGGATGATCAATGCACGATCTAAGAGGCGGTTAGACAACCAACAAGCATGAGTCAATAGAACTTGAAGACTTAGGCATAGGTTAGATAGAAAAAAGATACAAAAGAGATCATCGCCTGTGATAATCTCTTCTCCTTGTAAACACTTTTACCCTATATAGTAAAATCACAACAGGACGTAGAGCTATTACTCCTACCATCGAGGGCCCGAACCTGTATAAACCTTCGCGTCCCTTACGACATTGCTTATCCTATCTTCCCTAAGAAATACCCTGAAAAGTCTCACATACAACTCACAAATCTGCGTAAGATCGACAGGAGACCCCGATTCTGAATCGTCGATAGATGGTGTCTACAAAAGATAGAAGGTTTAAAACCGGAGTCCTAATCTTAATCTAATTTGAAACATAATAGAATCCTAACATACTATAAAAGATAAAAGAAATTCGGAACTATTTTTCACGGATTCGGACTAGACTCTTTCCTCTCATGCACTTGTCATTCTTTCAGGTCTCCTGGTTGCATACGACGTCAGAATTCAATGATTCTTGATGCGTTGGAAAGCTCTTTCGAATTCCTTTCCAACAAGTGCACAAACGACCGACTTGAACATCTGTACTAAAACTGGTGCTTGGTCATAGTCTCTGATCAAACAACTGATCGTCGCTTGGTCGGCAGGCTGTATGGTTCCTAGTCTGCGACCATGTGCTTCCGATTATGGGTTGCGACCTTGTGCTTCCCACCATGGGCTGCGACCTCGAGCCTTTATTGTCGAGTGCAGAGTTCTTCTAATTGATGTGGTCGAAGTGATCGTTGGTCGAAGTTGCCAGAAAAGTGTTCATTCTTCCTTGGCTAAGAGTTGGATCAGCAACTTCGTCCAGAACTCCCACACATGTGACAACAAGTAAAGAACAATCATTAGATAATATCATTTGTTCTATAATTAAATAATTAATTCACCCAAGAAACGAATTCACCTGTTGTCCAAGGCGACGCGCATGCACTCGTGTTAAAGCATGTGAGTGTGTGGTCGTGATGTCCTCATCATATACTTTACAGTAAAATGTGGTGGCCGGTGGTGGTGGAGAACGGAGCGGCCGCCGACGATGGCGCAATACAGTGCTCGGCGACGGTGGCGAACCGTAGTCCCGGCAGCGATGGTGGTCCAGTAGTGAGGAAGTGGTCGCCGACGAGGGTAGGACTTTTCGCGCTCAAGTAGAGAGAGAGAATTGGAATGGTTCGACAGGAGGGAAACTTCCTGAGCGGAGTTTATTAAGTGAGTTCTTATTCTAACGGTTCATCAAAACAAACCGTAAGTACAATTAACTTTCTTCTAACAGTTGCACAGAACGAATCGTTAGAAAAATTACTATGTTCTAACTGTTCTGTGTAATGAACCGTTAGAAAAGTATAATTTGTTTTAGGCCTGCATTTCTGTAGCAGTGCAGTGTACTAGAAAATGATTTTTCAAAATTAACTTTCAGGCATGTTTCAAGCCTGTAATGTTAGAACTCTGAATCTAGGGAAACCACTTGCAATCTCTAAGTCAGTGCATAATTTTTCACATTTATCAACAAGGCTACTTTGATAAACACATTTGCAATAGTATAGAAAATACCAACCTTGGGAATTGGGTATTGAAGAACTGATTCAACATCAACAACCATTGACTGGACTTGTGGTTAGCCTAAGATTTTTTCTTCAATTACAAAATAGTCAAGAATAGTTGTCAACCCATAATCCTTTTTTTGTGATCATCTCGTAAGTAATTTGTGTAGGATCAAGTATGTCGACTAAAGGGAAGTGAATAGGAGGTTTTAAAATATTTTCTAATAAAACAACTTTGCAAGATTAAAACCTAAAAGAGCCAAGTGCAAATAAAAACTGAATCAATTAAACAAATAGATTGCACAAATAAAATGAGAGGAAGAGAGACAAACAAAATAATGTATCCCGATGTCTCGGAGACTCGCATAGTCTTCTCTACTCGTTGAAGCACTCAAATTAATGAGTCTTGTTTTAATATCTATGAAAGATATTTCCACTAGGGTTATTCCTTCTCCACTCTGAAAAAGTGAGCACCAAACCTCTCACAAATACACCGAACCTCTATGACAAACTTCGTCAATGGAGAGAAACGGCCACGCCACCAAACCGTCTAGGCAAAGGCGATCACCAAGAGTAACAAATTGTGAGATCTTTTCTTGACCTCCAACGACCACCGAGAAACTCTAATGATGCAAATGATGCGAATGAATGCTTTTTGAGGCTCTCTCTTAATCACAAAGAACGATACTTGATCAACAGATCAAGATTTTAGTATTAAGAAACTTTGGCTCAAGTGTATATATGAATATGGCTCATCAATATGTACAAATCTACTCAAAAAATATTTTAAAAATACTGTTCGAAAATATATAGAAATCTGCTCAAAAGTGTTTTAAAAACATTGCTAAAAAATGTATAGAAATCTGCTCAAAAACTGTTTTAAAAACACTGCTCAAAACAATATAGAAATCTACTCAAAAACTGTTTTAAAAACACTGCTCGAAAATGAATAGAAATCTGCTCAAAAATAGTTTTAAAAAATACTCAAAACAGTATAAAAAAGATACTCAAAAGTGTATATGAGAATGTGGCTTGAAAATATATGAAACTACTACTCCAAGCACATATTTATATCCCAAACATTTCAGCTAGCTGTTATGGTTGATTAAAGAAGGAAATCAATACAGTTTGCAGTCAATTTCGACCTCTAACGGCTAGTAATTAGCTGTTAGAATATTTGGTCGAATAAACAGTGTCTAGTTGAATGAACAGTGCTCGGATGACCAGTTTCAATCCCTCTTTAAAATTCTCAGATTCGATCAAGATTGTAAATGAAAATGAATGCAACATATGACCTAAGAGTTTCTCAGTTTTTACTGGAATTAAAAAAGATTTCACAACCCCTCTTAATAGTACGATTAAACTAAAAAAATTTCTATAAAACCGATCCATACTACAAACACCGAGACCGGTACAATAAATAAGCACTTACCTTAAGTCTTTGCGGCTTCCTTGGCATCGTTATACTTGCGATCTTGGCTCGCGACATTGGACTACAACGACAATGTGACCTTGCGCTTGCGATCTTGGCTCACGACCTTGAACTGCCACGACATTTCAACCTTGCGCTTTTGACTTTGTAGATCCTCGCGGATCACTTATAGACTTTACAGAAATGACTCTTCGTACAAATAGTTAGTCCGAAACACTTAATGAAATTTTGACTCATTATCATCGAAACAAAAGAATCTTAAATAATACGTAATTGAAATGAAGTATTTGTTCCATCTTAGAACAAAAAGTTAGATTTTGATCCCGTATCTATGTGCAAAACTTATTTCTATGCACGCAGGCCCGTTCTCGGCGTGATTCAACGTTAGTTATACTTGCGAAAAATACTATTCGATCGAAAATAACTATCCATGACACCAACTGGTGCTAGCGAATACAGGGAGAGAAAAAAAAAAAAAGGTCCCTGACCGACAAATAGGAAATCTTGATTAAATAAAGCGCAGGAGCAGGCGATAATGCACACTATACATCATTCAGGCCAACACAGTAGTCAAAACACTATACATCATTCAGGCCAACAGTGGTCAAAACACAGTAGTGGTAACATCTGATTAGATTGGCTAGTTCGCTGCAGTCAGAACACACTCCGTTGTTTTCTTCAGGAAGATCATCCAAAGCATAATAACCTGCAACAGCCAACAGAAAGTTCAGCACCTACAGAACAAAGCTCTTTTCATTCAACTAGCAGAACATCGTAGCTTCCAAAAAGCACTTTAATTTACACCTAGTAACCCCATATGGTCAAGTATACTACAACACCAGCCTGGCAACACAAGAATACATGTGCACAGTATCATACAAATAAAATATGTGACATGGCTCAGTTAAAGCAAAGGGGCTTCCACTCAATCAAATAACTAGATTGGCATTATTATAGGAACATGTGCATCATTAATTGTGTTGTTGGGTCTAAGATGCAGTTTAGCTGTCCTCTTATTAGCTGTCCAATCTATACATAAACAATCAAAATTGAAGCCACCCAGTAGCACATAACCCACACCAATCATCTCCAAACATGGCTAGATTCTCACACCCACTCTACATAGATACCGCAGTCCATTCCAATCAGCTCAAAACAAAGCTAGGAACCAGTACTAATCTCCAATGACAACAGATTGAGGCCCTGAACTCCCAGATTAACATAATAACATCTCAAACAATAGAGCAAAGCCACAAGATCGACGCAAAATTAGACAATTTATACAAATGGTGTCAAAAGTCAGAGATGTAATTGGAACAGGCTAACAAACCTGATGTCGAGTTGAGCTCTAATAATTAATAGTCACACAAGAGATTGATCTAGAGGCTGACCTTGAAACTAGATGCATGGAGTAGGCGTACACAAGCAAGAGCTAGCAGCAGTGGAGTCAATGCTAAGAGGAGATTGATGAGCCACCACAAACACTATTTTCAACACAGTAAAACATTTTCCATCACTTAACCAAGCAGTAATATACATGTGAGAAACTACGAGTGAAGTTTCTTTTTCAATTACCTGGCTGTAAGGTATAATCATAGAAGCCTAAGCTCTTGTAGTTACTGCTGCATGATTTGACCAGCTTTGCGCGCAGATCGATACCAAATTCACAACCATCAAAGATGTTCTGCATTGAAAAATAGACCACATCTGGATCAAAAGGGTCCACGACTGGGCATTTTGGTACCTCTTTGGGTAGACCCTTTGAACAGTAGCTCTCATCCCCCCAAAGATCATCGAACTTTAATGTGCAATCCTTAGTCCATTCGCCATGATTCAAAGTCAACATTTCAACAGAAGATCCACAAGTCTTTAGCCGATGGAGCTGCACATATCTCAGGAGTCCATTGCTAAACCCAACACAGCAGTCTTTTTTTAACAATACAACTGCATTAGATTCAATCTGGCTGGTTTGTTGGATGCTTCTGTTTGGGAGCAGGGTGAAGTTAAGGGTAGGTTGCTCAGGGAGTGGATCACAATCACAAGAGAGGAGTCCACAACTCAGGTCCACCCACCAAAATTTACCACCACAAGAAAGCACCATATCAGTCATCCAATCCCAGTCCTTTAGCTCAGGAGGGAAATGTACCAGCCTATGCGTCCATTCATTTGAAGAGGTGGTAAAGGAAGATATGTATGGCTCCCTGCACACCACGGAATAGATGCTTTTAGGCCCCATAGCAGGCAACCTTATGAAGCTCATCTTTAGCGCAGCCACCACATAATAACCATCCCGATGATAGAGGCCAATTCCATTATCGGGCAGACGTCCAACCATAGGAAGACGACGGATAACTGGGGACTGGAGACCGTATTCAAACACAAAGTAATCCTTGAAGTGGCAACGATTGACTTTGTGTTCAGCACAGAGTAGAATTGCTTTGTTACTAGATGTGATAACGCTGATGGACAGGGTCTCATTGCACTTATAGTGAGGTTCGAAGACATCAATTGCAACCTCTGAATGGAGTAGCAAGCGGGAAATGGAAGGCGGTTCTTGGACATGTAAAGAGATTCCAAAGTATAGACCTTCAGTCGTTTCCGTGCCTATCTGGATTATGTCATCGTCATCGGCTGAAACTTCCGGATATGCAATGCGGTCAAGAAGGAAATAATCTGGTGTCAATTTCACCTAAGAATGCAGGTAAAGGATATTTAGTTAGCTGAATGAAAGTAATAGAAAAATATTTAGCACTAATAAAACCACACAATCATCTCTACAATTAGCACAAAGACCAGTAAGAGACAAACAAATTGGAACTAGAGCAAATTGTGATCAAGCTGACATGGGAAAATAACAAAACCATGTAGCACTGAAGCTTCAAAACAATTTTCATGGCGCCCATGTTTTGTTATACAGTTGTATGGCCAAACATTACAACTGAAACATTAAAATTTAAGACTATGCATCACCTGTGCTTTGATAAATATCCTTGTGTGGTCAAACCTTACAACTAAATCATTCAAATCAAAGGCTAAGCAGCAACCAAAAATGAACTAATCCTAGTCCATGCAGCTTACCTCATGGTTGATATGCATGACACTGTATGGTATACAACTAATAGAAAATGAATAGTAGTGCACGAAATAAATGTATCATCAAGATCATCTGTCTGCATATGCCTACAGGCTATGTTTGTTCTCCATTATATCTGCTCCAAGAGGCTGCCCAACTCTGTCTGAAAACTATTATTCATGTAGAACTAAATTAAATTTATGCCATGATACATGGCTTGAAGCAATTGCAGTCCTTCAATGATTGCAAGATCATGTATATCATTTCTTAGAAAAATCAGTTAAAAATGAACATGTAAATAATTACATGCATGATCATGTATGATTCACAGGAATACAGACAGTGAAGTAGACGGGTTAATTACCTTTGGTGACTCCTGCTCCTCTTCTTTCTCCCCATCATGCCTTCTCCTTTTTCCAGCAGCCTTTACTCTTTCCCTTGCTCTTTCCTACAATAGGACATTTGTAAGGATTGCGGTAATTATGCGGCATTTACAATTCCTAGACAAAATTCCTAATTAACTAGAAGCAGCATGTAAGAAGCTAAAAACAACCACCGAATATTGTTGGAAATCAAGATCTCAAAGAAAATGATATTGAATTAAATAGAAAGCACAAACCAAGTGAGGAAGGAGAGATAACCCGTTACATACCAAGTGCGATGAAGCCGAAGCTGATGGTGGCTGCTGTCCTGGCTGCATGGAAGGAGTCACAAGAGGTAAAGTTTTCCTAGGAGCTGTACCACATGGTTGGATTGCAGTAGGAGGACCAAATGCCGTCTGATACTGGAAAAAAAAAGTCACTCAAAACATAGTTAGTTATCCATACAAAGTTATAGCAATAGTTAGAAGAGTACAATTGCAAATAACAACTACAAGGAAAATAGAAAAACCTACCACATAAGCTGAAGATGGCATAGGCGCACCCGGATTGAGCAACTGATTAGTGGATAAAAAAAATGCTTTAGCTGCTTGAGCTGCTTGAGGTACCGCAGATGACAAGAGTTCATGTGGTGCCAAAGCTGCTTGAACTGAGGGCAGAACCTGACCAGGACGAGGCAAACACTGCATAGGGATGGAGGGATGTGATGTCACAGTTGGCAAGACAACATTATAACCTGGCATGGCTTGACCAACAGGTGTAAATTGTCCGGATGCTGGCTGCAAGAATTGGTGGGGTTGTTGCGGAGGAAGCATTGGCCCAAACTGCAATTGCAACCAAACAGAATAATTTTAGAGATACAGGATATACTTACCAACCAAGCACTTGAAACATAATCAAAATTACGGACATCACCTGCACAGGCATTGGACAGAACAAATTTTGGGGCAGAGCACTAGAAAGTGCTATAACAGGTGTCGGCAGCTGCTTTGAAGAAAATAAGAAATGTTATTTGCATAAAAAAGATTTTAACACCACAAATTATCCTAGTAAAAAAGGAAAGGAATGTTTAACAGCAATGAAAAAGGTTGCAATGGGACTGTGACCTACAAAAAAGAGAGGAACAAAAGATAATGAAAGTGTAAATTGTACAAAAATCAACTGAGAACTCTCTCTTTCTCTCTCTCTCTCTCGCACACACACACACACAAGAACCAAATAGGGTTGATACAAATGCGGGTTGATACTGGGAATGAAACACTCAGACATGGTCACTTATCCATAATCCATATGAAGTTGCAACTTTAGTTATAGAATTTTCAGATAACAACTACAAGGAAAAATACAAAGACCTACCACATAAGACATAGCAGGTATGTAGGGCAAGTGACCAGTGGGGAATGGAGCCTCCTCCTCCTCCTGCTGCTGCTGATGACAGGGCAGATGAAAACAAGAAATTGTTATTTGTATAAAAAAATATTTAAAACTAGGAATCATTCTAGCAAGAGAGGAAGAGTGTGTACCTGCAACCCGACATGTTGTGAATGCATCGCCATTACCTAAAAAAATAGTGGGGAAGAAAGATTGATGTAGATGTAGAGTGGACAGAAATCAACTAAGAACACACCCGTGCAGTAAAAAATAAAAATTGGTTCAGCTTTTGATGAATTTTGTTTAGGATACTCTATTTTCCGGACCTAATGTCACAAATTTCACTAATTAAGGTAAGTTAGGGTTTGTGCTTGAGAGAGAGAGAGAGAGAGGATCGAGTGACACTTACCAGAAGCGAGAGGAGGAGGAGGAGAAGCGAGAGGGCTCCCGGTGGGATGCGGGGGATGACCGGAGACGGATGGAGGTTGCGGCTGCGGGAATTGATGAATTGGGAAGGAATTTGCTGGCGATCTGGGAGAGAGGCGGCCCAAAGCCTATTTATAGCTTCGACCCAGATTTGTACCGTCATTGTATGTACATGTGTGTGTTACTGTGTTATATGCTCAGTCAAGAGAAGTGTGTGAGTTTAGGAATTTTTTTTACTAATAACCTATTAAAATTTTTTTCAAAAGAAGCATGAATTTTTTTAAAATATCAGAAATGACTTTCAATCGTGAGTTTTCGTTCACGACTAAACTTCAGTTGCGAGTCTAGTTCGCAACTGATTAGGTGGTTCGATTCATATGTACCGCTGGCCTAGGACCGCAGAACGTAGACTTTCAGTCGCTCACCTAGTTGACTACTGAAATGACCAGTTTCAATACTGATATGATCAGTTCTGTACAGATAAGACCATGACCAGGTTCAATACTGGTCATGGTCATATCAGTTGAAAACTAGTTGTTTCAGTCGCCAGTCGGATGCGCGACTGAAAGTCTACGTGACGCGGTTCTGGACCAGCGACGCATATGGGTCGTGCTACCTAATCAGTCGTGAACTGGGCCCACGACTAAAGTTCAGTAGCGACCAGGAACTCACGACTGAAGACCTTTTCTCATATTTTAAAAAATTTCAGGTTAGTGTGTGTTAGGTGCTGTGCATAAGTGCGTGCGCATTGTACTAGAGGGTGAAGGAAAGAGTTGCAATGTGTATGTGTAAGGCGTGTGTCTGCATATGTATTGGTTGAGGGGAGCAAAGAGGAGGGGCTATGAATCTAGGAGGACCCAAATGAAAGAATTGGAGAGAATGAGAAGGGATAATTTAGAAAGGATTTTTAGAAGGGACAAAAATGAAAAAGAGAGAAATAGAAAGGGTGGAAAATTTGGTCAAAACTGTTTGGAGGATTTTGAAAAGAATTCTTGAGGGGCTAATTTGTGATGAAATTTTTTAGGGGTAAGTTTTTTGAAGAAATTTGAAGAACCTAATTTTTAGGGTGTTACATAGTATATTGAAATCAAATCTCATCATTATTATGAACGTAGTATCATTTACCCAACCTGAAGCGCGATCTTTTTCATAAGCTCATTCTCTTGAAGGATAACAATGGATCTTGCTAAATTGCTTCGCGAAAGCTGTGAATCAAAATTGATAAAACTGCTTTTGTATCACTTTATCTGTGGTATTTTATTTGTAACATGAACATCATCGAGAGTTTTTTTTATGAATAACCCATTAAAAAAAGAATTTCAAAATTAACCTAAAATTTTTAAAAATATCATAAATAAACTTTAGTCGCTGGATTCAATTTACAACTGAACTTCAGTCGCGAACTGGGCCTGCAGCTAATTAGCATATGCATTGCTGGGCCAGAACCGCGCCACGTAGACTTTCAATCGTGAGTCGGGTACGTGACTGAAACCCGCAGGTGGTAACCACGACCAGGTCTAGTACTGATACGACCACGAACAATTTCAACTGATACGACCAGTTTTGTACACATATGACCACGACCAGATCTAGTATTGATACGACCAGTTTGTGTACTAGTCAGACATTATTCGGTAATCAAACGTTGCGGGTTTCAATTGCGTAGCCAGCTCGCGATTGAAGTTCAGTCGCGAATTAGGGGTCCAGCGACCGAAGTCTATTTATGATATTTTTAAAAATTTCGGGATTAATTTTGAAATTCTTTTTTTTAGTGGGTTATTCATAAAAAAAATTCTCGTATCGAGGATAATTGTGCCTTTAACTAACATAGCAGTAAGGAAATAGTATCATCAACATATCAACATGCATTTTGTCCCAAAAATCTCATAGAAAACTAAGTACGTGCAATTCGGCATTGTTTTGGATCTTTTGGTGGGTTCACTACTTGTTTTAAGTTCTACTCGGAGCCAAACACTTGAATGAAATCTAAACCAACTCATCAATCTAAACATTCCCATCTCCTCAATAACATCCTAGTCACTTCAAGATAACTACAGAAAGATCATAGGCAAAACAATAACACATGACAACATTAGAAAAAATGGAAAAGATCACGCCTTCAGCCAATTCTCTGAGGCATTCCGTCGACCAAAAGATGCCCATAGCATAACTTTGTGTTTCGTAAAGACAAGTCGCACGAACGAATCAAGAACCAACTCAATACCATGCCTAGATTTGAATAGCATAGCCGCTGGACCAGCGCCTCGCTCGCCCCTTTGCAGCACCAGGCCGCCGACCTCGCCCCTTTGCCTGCACTACGTTGCACACCACCAATGTGCCGCTGGGGCCAGAGGAGGGGAGGTTGCGGGGTTATCGATGGTGTAGCCGGGGCGTCGGCCCCAGCAACCCCAGTAGTGAATCTGCCCCTAAATATAATGGTCGAGATACATTTCAAGTATGTCGTGGTATAAACGATACCACCAGCAAGTTTTTCGGACGTGTTTGACACGAGAATAACGGCACGAGCTGACCAAGTGACCGGTCACCTCCCGCCGGGCAACACAGAGATTGAAACGGTGGTTTTTATACAGGTTTGAGTCCCGATGGGGCCTCTAATCCTGTCGGCACCCTCCGGACGTGAGTCCACTAGGGAGGTGCTCTCTCGGGGAGAGAGGTCTCCAAAGGATGCCTGTTGTTTATGTGTGTAAAAAATGAAATTTGGATCCGTTACAAATGGGATACAAGGGGGTATATATAGGCCTCAAAAGAAACAAAAGACCAAAAACCCCTAGCTACGGCCGTCGGATTGAGAGGCGTTAATTCCATTTCACCGGTCGAAGGGCTTGGATGATTGACATGTGTCCTTGCTAGTTCCTGAGGCGCTCCTCACATTACCCACACGTGACCTTGCACGGGAGACCTCCGTGGCTTTTCTTGGGAGGACTCCGTGACATTTCACGGGAGGTGTCCGGGGCCCGGAAAGGAGCCCACAGCCTTCTTTGGGAGGCCTCCGTGGCTTTTCTTGGGAAGCCTTTGTGACATTTCATGGGAGGCGTCCGGAGCTTGCCATAGGAGGCGTCCGGGGCTCAAAGAGGTGCCCGTAGTCTTCTACAAGAGGCCTCTGTGGCTTTTCCTAGGAGGCCTCCGCGACATTTCACGGGAGGCGTCCAGGGTTTGCCACGGAAGCCCTCCGAGACTTTCCACGGGAGGCATCCGTGGCTTTCCACGAGAGTCCTCCGGAACTTTCCATAGGAGGCGTTCGTGACAAATCCTGGGAAACGTTCAGGATTTCCCCCAACAGTAGCCCCCCAGACCCCCGAGGACACGGAGTGGCCCCGGAGGGTATGTGTAGGCCTTAGCCCTAGGCGACACTTTGCTTACCGGGACATGCCCCGGGCCACGCGCGACGTTTCGGCTTCCGGGCCATTTTCCCACGTGAAACCTCGGTTCACGCTCGCGCTATATGATGCTCCGATCTTCGTGTAACTCTTCAATATCCGTGTGATGGTTCGAATCAACATCCCAGATGGGCCTGGGGACACGTGGCACCCATCCAAGGCCCCCTCCGTCGCTTATAAATAGGAGGAGGGGGGCCCAACCTGGGACACAACTCCCAGCTTCAAACCCTCGCTCTCCCAGTAGCTTACTTTGCTCTCCCGGTAGCTTGATTTGCCAGTAGCTTCTTTTCCTTCTTAGTTCTTCCGAGCACTTCCACTTCCCAGTGATGGCACCGAAAAGCCGAAATAAGGCATCCGAACTAACCCCGGAGGAGGTCACCTCTGACTTTCTTGGGGCCACCGAGTTCTCCCCCCCGGACCTCGAGATCTTCCTCGACTGGAAGTTCTTTGCGACCGGGGACATCAGGCTTCACGGGCCGGAGGAGATGGTGCCGAGCCCCGGGAGGGAGAGGTGGTGGCCTTCGAGGCCTTCATGGAGGCCGGGCTCTGGCTCCCGATGCATCCGCTGCTCTGGGAGTTTCTTCGGGAGTACGGCCTCTCGCTCAACCACCTCACCCCGAACACTCTCGTCCGGATGGGGTTGTTCGTGTGGCTATGCGAGACAGTCATCGGGGAGAAGTCCACCCTCCGACTTCTCCGGTATTTCTACGAGCCCTCGGCGAGGGGCTCGTTCGTGACAAAGGGTGGTCCCAGGTCCGCCTTTGGCTCGGTCATGATTCAACTCATGCCTGGCTGGATAGACGAGTACCCGGACTAGGCCTCCCGGGACCACTGGGAGAACTGGCTCCGGAGGTGGTTCTACCTCCGGGTAAGCGACACGGAGGTGACCTACTCCCCGGAGCCATCGTCCTACTATCGGTCGACCGGCCCAGTGGCTCTGGAGTGGATCGAGCGGGAGATGGACCTCCTCACCTGGATGGCGGAGGTCCGGCTCTAGAGGTCCATGCGGGACCTCGCGGAGGAACTGGTGCTCCTCCGGGTGGCGTCGTTCAGCTTGCACCAGGAAACTGGAGTGAGTGTGGCTCACCGCCCGCCCCGGACGTGTAACACCCTGGTTTTATGGGTGAAAACTTCCTTTCATGAAAATCATGCATGCATGTATCTGGTAGTTGTAGCCAGATCTTTTAGCCTAAGCCTGGGCTAATCCCCAAAAATCTCAAAATCCACTTTGAAAATCCAATTCAAGATCAGATTGTTCAGATTCGACCTATCAGTTACTCTAAACATAAAAGCCTTCGGAAGCTAGATCAAATTCCAACTCTAACTCCCAGAATCTTCACCTATTTCCGTTTTTTAAAACAGAAATATTTTATATTACCCTAAATACTCTCAGTTTCAGTTAATCAATTTAACTTGATTTTAACCCTATCTAGTCTCAAGTGTCTTTTAAATTATGATCTCAGATACATCAGTACCTTAACCTAGAAAGTTGGCAGCCTGATTCCATCGTTTAAGCCTTTTTCACAAATCAGTCCAAATTGTATCGCAGTTTAGTCCTTTTCTGGTTTTCTAGGAGCCCGAAAAGACTAAAAACCACAGAATAGCTCCAAATCCAAATCTGATTTAGGGAACCCCTTCCAAATGCTATTTAATACAAAATCTCCTTTTATCAGAACTTCCAAATCTCACTCCAAATACCCAGAATTCGAAATCGACAAAACTAAGGTTTTAAATACCCTAAAATACCCTATTTTCGATTTATTCCAAAATCCATCAAAACATGCTTAATTTCGCCATAGTCTTTGCTGGATGAGTTCAGAGAATAAAGTTGTGCAAGTTTGTGAAATCAGAACCCAGATAAACCCTCCCAATCTCAAAAATTGCAATTAGGTCCAAGATTTAAACAAAATCATCACATTTCAGTCCCTGGCCGTTCGACCACGGCCAGGAGCAGCTGCATTCGACCGCGCTGATTTCGACCGCACCCACCCGCGTTGCCACGCTGTGGAGCTCGCCGCTAGTGGAGCCCCGCTGTTGCTACCACCTCCACTGTGTAGCGGACACGTGTGCGCACCTGTGCCTCCACCGTGGAGCTGCTGTGGCCGCGCCAGCGTCTTCAATTTTGCCCGCGCGCGCACGCCATCGCCACAGCCCGTTGCAGCAAGCTTCTGCCACGTCGCAGCCATGCCGGGAGGGCACTTCACCTCGCCGTCGCGTCGTAGTAGCACCAGCGGCGCACGCCAGCTGGGAAAAAGGCGTCAAGGCCGCTGCAGCCGTCGCTTCACCGTCGCCATTGCCGCCGGTCAATTCGCTGTAGCCTTCGCCACTGCAATACTCCAAATTGTCGGCCATTTGCCTCTCACCCGCGCCTATTTAAGCCCACCAGTGGCCGTTGCATCGTCACCCACCTCAGAAACCAGCTGAATCCTTAACCTCGCCGTGATCACCTTCTTCCCGGTGAGCCAGAAAAGGGAAGCACGGTGCCAGCTCGATCCAGGGCACCAATCTTCAAATTGAAACCACCAGTGAGTAGCCCTCATCTAATTACCTGTGTAGTAGCAACTAATTTCACTCCGGCGCTAGGTAGCGCCGGTGATCGCCGAAATCCTCGATCTGCCCTATTCCAGCAATGCTAATTGATTAGACCAAATTAACTCCTATTCCAGTAGATCAAAGTGACCAGTAGGACTCCCTTAGCAAGCCTGTGAACCTAGATTTTGAATTCGAGCTTGAATTAAGGCTTCCCCAAATCTTCGCGCCACCAGGGAAAGCGGCTCACGTCGCCAAGCCACGCTGGCGATCCTCCGGCCAAACTAACCTTGCTAGTAGCTTTCTGACATCCCCCTTCCACTCTCACAGCAACGAATTGAACTCCAACACCCTGTAGCGAAAATGCGCAAATTTCAGAGCTTCTTCTCCGGCGCCGATCACTGGAATCCGTTTCCGGCCGTTGCCGTCGACGCCACCTTGTCTACTGCGTTCGCCTTGACCCCTTGAGCATTTTTATCTGCTAGCTCAATCACTGGATCGGCACAGGTTGTGAGTTATGGCTTTGCCCAGTTTCTGTCCAGTACTTATGTCTTGCCGTGTCACCACCACAGTTCATCATCGTCGTTCGTGACCGTCTAGCCACCTTAATCCTTGAAACTACCACCACCGTGTTCCTGTTGTCTTCGCCTACCTCCCAGACATAGTTGGCGAGGCAGTTGAAGCTTTGAATCGAATTTGCTGCTATGCCCCAGTTTCTGACATTGTCAGCCCTATGTCAGTGCTTGTCAGCCAGTGGCATTGGCTCTGTTCTTACCCTTCTGCTTATGCAAATTGGAAACCACTTTGTCCACTAGATTTGCAGAGTTAGATCTATATTTTCCTCTACTGTCACAACTTGAGTTAAGCCCTCTAGAATTTGTTGAACCTATGTCAAAACTTTGAACCGAATGTCGACCTAAGACATTCGTCGTTTTTGAGCGAACCAGTCGCGAACCCAATGTCATCTCAATACCCTGGAATCTTACAGGTCTCTAATGTCCACCCTCAACCCTAAATTCTTAAGTTCAACCCTAACTAGCTTTCAAACCTATTTGTTCCGGAATCGCCAAGAACATTGTTCACCTTGCATATCGCATGTAGTGTAACTAAAGTATTTGTATTGGGTGATGATCCTTGTTTGTTGCTTGATCTTTGCTTAGAGCCGGAACCAGAGTACGAGGACTTCGCACCAGACCCGTCGACATCAGCAGTACCCTATGACCCAAAAGGCAAGTCATACTCTTGAACATCTTGAACCCATATTTTATGAATTGCTAAATATCACCTTGATTATAGAGTAATAATACATGTGATGAAAAATGAAAAGAATGTTTTGGTAGGACTAGGCTGGATGCCTGTTAAATGTGGAATGATATGGTAGTGAGCCATAACCATGTATATATGTATATATACTTTATATTCATGAAATAAAACCCCTAGTCGTGACCTAGATTTTGGTATGGAATGGTGGTACTAGCACAAGGTGTGCTTGAGAGCACTGGATGTGCATGGGCTGTGGTATGATCTAGTCACTGGCATATAAGGATTAGAACCTTGTGTTGTGCGTTTAGTGGCATGAAAAATGTGCTGACTGCAAGCCTGGTATGGGATAGGCCTGAACAAGTAGTATGCGGATCACGCATGAAACCCCAGCATGAGATGGAATGTGATGCACGATTGGCACGGAGTGCGGTTCCTACACATATCACTGGATGTGATGATGCACGCTGACCCAGTAATGGGAAGATGCAGTATGGGTGGGGGTATAGCCCGCCACAACTGTGGTTTGAGTGAAACCACAGGGCTTGGGGTGAATTGCATGTGAAACATGGCAAAAGTTCTTGTTATCTCCACCTTGCCACTCGCACATGGTTGTGAGGAAGGGTCTAATCATCTGATAGGATGGGCATGAAAATGGAATATCTTGCGGGTAAATTAGTACCTCTCTGCAGAGTTAAAAATGTATTTGAATACTCCGAGCTCCCGGGTTTTTAGGAGTCTGCTGCAGTGGATTAAATCCACGGGGTGTGACACAAGTATATTTTCTAAATAAAATATGATAAGTCAAGATTACCCAAATGACATGTGTTGCCATGATAAGGGGTGTTGCCGTGGGCTATCGTGTGTCGACGTGTCGCGGTAGTACCATAATTTGGTGAACAGTAATAGCAATGCTATTCTATGAAAAGTGTTGTCATGAACATGATCATGAGATGTGAAAGAAAGAAAGAAAAGTATTTCGAAAACCTTCCCTCTTTCCTCTTGTAGCATAGGTTCATATTATTACTACTATATGTATATCTGCTCTCCCTTATGACTTGCTGAGTACATAAGTGCTCACCCTTGCAACTTATCATCAAATAGATGGAGTATTCTATGATCAAGACCAGGCGCCAGAAGATTTCATGGATCTTGAAGGAGGAGAGCCAATCCCACCTGAGTCAGGACGTGTTGTCCTGTTGTCAACTTCTTTTGTGGGGGTTCACCTAGCTTCGCCGTGCAGTAGTCTTTATTTAATTACCCCCTTTTGTGCCCTGAAGGCCCTGTAAAACCTTGTCTTAAGGCCAGTTGGCCATACTTTTATGCTACCTTGTATTTTGTTGCTGCAAAAATTTAATCCCTGTGATTGACTCATCCTGGGAAGTCAATGTTGCGAATTTGGGTCCAGCTGCACCGAGCTGGGATCCCCACAGGGAGTAGTCGTGGTCCCCTGTCCGGGGCATCGCGACAGGACGACGGTGGATCAGCGTAAGTGCCCGGACTCGATCCCATGGGGAGGGAGTAGCTCTCGGGAGGTGGCGGTCAACCTCCTCAGGAGATATTACGCGGACGAGCACGAACGAGTCGTGCGCGTCATCGGGGAGGGCCCTCCCCACAACCTCGTGACAGAGGCCTTCGGCCTGCAACTCCCCATCTGGGTGCCCCTCCCCACCCCTGGCTCACACAAGAGGGGGAAGGAGGCAGCCGGGGAGCCTCCATAGCGCGCTTGCACGCAGAAGAGCCCCACGAAGGCCCAGGCGAAGGCCCCAGGCCCCTCGGCAGGGACTCCCATGAAGACGTCGGTGAGAGCACCGGCCGTGCCCCCGACGACGCTACCGGTGACCCCGGTGGTTGTGTCCCCGGATGCAGGTCCCTCCGGGCCATCTGGGGGTGTGGCAGCTGGGGAAAGCCAGGAGTCGTATTGGGAGATGTACGCTCCCACTCCATCTCCGACACCAGTGGCCCTGGAGTTCCACCCACCATCGCCGCGCGGGGGGGTCTCTATCCGTTTTAAGACATTGGGGGCACTCCCGATGGCCTCCTTCATGGCCCCTGAGGACTCTCCCCCAACGGCGTCAGCACCACCCCCGCCCGGGAAGGGCAAGGGCCTGTTCATCTGCCCGGGGGTCCCGGCCCCGCCGGTGGACCTTATGTCTGGCTCCTCCGACAGTGAGGCACTGGAGGACGGTGCGGTAGCGGGCAGAGAGGTCTCCCGAGGGAGCCACCCCCAGGACCCCTCGAGGGGAGGCTGTGAGGAGGTTATCTCCGCTTGGCTTCGGTTAAGCACCACTCACCAATGCCTTAAGCCTTGTACTTTGGTTTTTGTTTAACGCTTCTTTTTTTAGACCGTCACGTTGGTCCAAGAGTTTGAGGCATGGGTCTCCGAGTGTCTCCGGGCTGCTGAGGGGGCGCTAGCCTCCGAGTGCTCTGACAAGGAGAAGGCGCTCAGGGACCAGGCGACCGAGCGCTCCGAGAAGGACAAAGCGCTCGGAGAGTTGGCGGCGACCCGGGCGCGTTTGGCGGTTGTCGAAGACACCACCTCCCGGCTCCGGAAGGAGCTACACGAGGGGCGGGAGGCCCTTCAGGAGGCGGAGGCATCAGGCGCCCTCGCGGTCGTGACCGAGGGGAAGATAATCCACTCCGCCTTGGAGGAGCTCAGGCTCGAGCTTAAGGTAGAGGGTAGCTCCAACCCGGCCCCGTCATCGATTCAGGAGGCCACGTCATTTCATGATACGCAGGTCTCCCTGATCCCAGTGGTGGCCGACGTCAGGGCCCGGGGCCTTGCCGTTTCTGCGATTGCCCTTGTGGCCACTCTCGTCGAGCACTGCGGGGAAGGTGCCCAGGTCATCGGGGACCTACTCCCCTGGAGCTTCCTTGGCTAGTTCGAGGTGCAGCGAGGAGAGCTCGAGGAGCTGGCTGGGAGCCTCTTCAACCGGGTCTTCGGGGCATTGGAGCCGGAGAGTGCGCGCCCGGCCGAGGCGACAACGGCGGCTGAGGTTCCCCCAGGGGGGACAAAAACATGCAAGTATGAGCTCCCCCCTGGCCTTTAGATAGGTTTTTCCTTTGGCTAGTTTTTTTGTTTCCAGTAGCTTCTTTAGAAGAAGCCCCGAAAAAATGTAAGCTTTGATTGATTAATCAAATGAAACTTTTTTGCTGTCTTGTCCGATTGCGAGCAGGCGTCCTGTGAACTGACTCTCGAGAGGGAGTTCCCAAGCCCCGGGTGGCATAGCCCGGGGAGTGCCCAAGCGGCCTCTACCCTGCTGAGCCTCGCCACCGGGGGACGCGCAAGTTGCCTAGCCCCCGAGCTTCTTTTCGGAGGCCCGTTGGGGGGTGCTCTCCGGGAGCCGGTGCGGCTGTGGTGGCTCCAGGAGTGGCACTTGGACAATTTTGATAATTGTCATGCAGAGTTGTCTCCTCCGAAGCGGGGGTCCCGGAGGGTCCTGCCACTTTGGATACGCCCCCCAGCTGGCTACAAAAATTGGCCGGAGTAACTTCTCTAAAGGGCCTTTCGGAGGGTTAGGAGCTTGTACAAGGATCTCTCCCGAGAGCTCTCGAACGACCTCCGGGAATATTAGAGGTAGTTGCTCACTGCAGGGGGTTGTCCTCCGGTATAGTTTCCCGTGGGAGCCTAACTCCCCAAGTTGTATCTCGTTTGCACCCGGGCACTGTTGCCCCGGGGAAGCCTTAGCCCACCGGGGGGGGGGGGGGTTGTCCGCCAGTTTAATGTTCCATCAATAAAGATCTTTCCATTTGAATTTGAACTTGAGAATTATCCTTTGAAAAAAATTTCAAACATTATTATCTTTTGCCCGGATCCGAGTCATCGCCTCCCCCCCCCCCCACACAGCCGGGCACAGTTTAGCGCCGCGTGCTATGGGTAAGGAACGAAAGTCCTGGATGTCGATAAATGCCGGGGAGGCACATAGCCCCCGGTCAAAGAGGGATAAGGGTGGAAATTCCCCCGGTCACCGTGAAAACGGGAGCCAGTCAAAGATTCTGAGGCATGACCGTGGATTTTCCCGGCCGAAAAATTCTATGGCCCAGTCGAAAATTTCCCCCGATCATCGTGAAAAAGGGAGTCGGTCGAGAAATTTGACGTGGCCGTGGATTTTTCTGGCCGAAAAAATCTCGAGGTCCGGTAGAAAATTCCCCCAGTCGAGAATTTGCAGGTTGAAAAATTGACGAAACTCGCTAGAAAATTCCCCTGGTCGCCGTGAGAAACGGGGGGCCGGTTGAGAATTTCCCGGTCGAAAAATTCTGAGACCCGGTAGAAAATTCCCCCGGTCACCATGAGATCAGGGTGCTGGTTGAGAATTTGCCCGTCGAAAAATTCCGAAACCCGGAAGAAAATTCCCCCGGTCACCGTGAGAACGGGGAGCCGGTCGAGAGTTCCGAAACCGAGAATTCCATGACCCACAGAGGCGGAAGTTCTCCCCCGGAGGAGGATGAGCCCGATGACGGGTTTGAGTGTTTGAGGGGGGACTAGACTCTCAAATTGACTCGTTACTGTAGTTCATGAGAACTAGGTTGCCGCTTACCCCCTCAGTCCACGAGGGTTACTATAAGCCACCCTACGGGAGTGGGGCTCCAGTCATAGGGACTTTTAGGCTGCGGTAGCCTACGTCCTCACGGGGAGGGCATCCTCGCAGGGAGGGCATCCTCACGGAGAGGGCATTGCCTTAGAGGTGGTCAGTCAAGAATTTGCAAAAATTCTAGAGTATGAAGAAAAAACCATTTGTATTAACGAAGATAAATACAATGCCTCCCCCAGCGGAACCGCGGTGGGGGAGGGAATAGTGAGTGCAGCGCCTCCCCTGCGAAGTCGTGACGGTAGAGGGAGTAAGCCCGGAGGCTAGATGTAGAACTTGCGAAGCAAGTCTACGTTCCACGTGTGCTTTGGCTCCTGGTCTCCAAGGTTGGAGAGCTTATAAGCCCCCTATCCCAGGACCATACAGATCCTGTAGGTGCCTTCCCACTTGGGGGAAAGCTTGCCCTGTGCTTGGGGGTCAGCCATGCGCTTGAGGACAAGGTCCCCAAGGCGGAAAGCTCTTGCGAGGACGCGCTGGTTGTACGCGTGCGCCATTTCGCGCTCGTAGATGGCGTGGCGGAGGAGCGCTTGGTCGCACTCTTCCTCAACGAGGTTGACTTCCAGCTGTTGATTTGCTTCGTTGGTTTGGTACGTTGCGGCCGTAGCTCCGTCTAGAAGCTCAATCTGCAATGATCAAAAATCGATCTCCGACGGGAGGACTGCCTTAGCCCCGTACACGAGCGAAAAGGGGGTGCGCCCTGTTGCCCGACTCGGGGTCGTGCGCATGGAGCAGAGGATGCTCGGAAGCTCCTCCACCCATGCGCCTTGACTAGAGGCGCTCTGCTCGAGTCGCCGGCGTAATCCTTGTAGGATCACACCATTGACTCTCTCAACGGCTCCGTTGCTCTGCATATGAGCTACAGAGGTGAAGTGGAGGGTAGCCCCCAAGCCTTCGCAGATCTCCCGAAAGTATGCTCCCCCTCCCCCCTATGAAGAAGACGAGAGGGTCCATCCAAGACGTGGCCCGGATGATCTTTGAGACCTCCGGGTCGCGGGACTCTTGATCTGCGCCCGAAGGGGTTACCAAGGGCTTCACGATGACCTCTAAGAAGGCACCCTCGGGGAGAGGTTCCCGAGAGCTGGCCACCCAGGCCAAGGCATCGGCGAGGTCATTGTCCCTCCGGGGGATATGCTGGGCCTCCAGGCCCTCGAAGTGCGTTTCCATCTTGCACACCTCCCCCAAGTAGAGGCTCAGGTTCGCGTCATGGCATAAGTATGAGTTGTCCATTTGGAAAACCACGAGCTGGGAGTCCCCCTTGACCAGGAGGCAGCGAATCCCCAGGGAGCGCATGAGGCGCAGCCCCAGGAGTAAGGCCTCGTATTCGGTGACATTGTTCATAGCGAACAACTCGATCTCACTATGTACTCTAGCATCTTGCCCTCGGGGCTCTAGAGGACTACCCCTGTGCCGGCCTCGGCGAGACACAAGGAGCCATCGAACATGAGCATCCAGTGGTTGTTGTGCTGGGGCGGCTCGACGGGAGTCTCCCCCTCCATCCCAGAAGCGGGGGTCCATTCCGCCACAAAGTCAACGAGGACTTGTGATTTGATGGCAGAACGACCCATAAGGGACAGGGAGAAGGGAGCCAGCTTGGCTCCCCACTTCCCGATCCAGCCGATGGCCTTCTTGTTTCGCAGCACCTCCCCCAGAGGGAGGGAAGACGGGACTGTGATAGGGTGTCCCAGGAAGTAATGGCAAAGCTTTTGGGACGCCTTCAGGAGGGCGTAGTAGATCTTCTCCACCTCCGTGTACCGTGTCTTAGCCCCTTGGAGGGCTTCGGTCACGTAGTACACGGGGTGCTGTTGCCCGTCTTGCTTACCAACATCGCGCTTACAGCGACCTAGGTGGCCGCGAGGTAAAGGAGCAGGGGTTCTTCAAGTCGTCGAAGGCTGCTTGGGCCTCGGGAGTCCACTTGGACCCCTCGAGGCCTTGGAGGATTTTGAAGAAATGGAGGCCGCGTTCCCCCGACCGTGAGACGAAGCGGCTTAGTGTTGCCAGGCGGCTGGTAAGCCGTTGTACGTCTTTCCCGAGCATGGCGGGGGCATGTCCAGCAGGGCCCAGATTTTCTCGGGGTTGGCCTCTATGCCCCGCTGGGACACAAGGAAGCCAAGCAGCTTCCCCTCGTGCACGCCAAAGGCGCACTTTTCTGGGTTGAGTTTCAACCCGTACTTGCGGAGGTTGCGGAAGGTTTTTGCTAGGTCGTCGAGGTGAGCGACCGCGCGGAAGCTTTTTACGACTGCGTCATCAACGTAGACCTCTACGTTGTGGACGATCTGGTCCTTGAGGACCGGTGACATGAGGTGCTGGAAGGTTGCCCCAGCGTTCTTTAGCCCGAAGGGTATGTGGACATAGCAGAAGGTGCCGAGGGGAGTTATAAAACTCGTCTTTTCCTCGTCCTCCTTAGCCATTTAGACTTGGTGGTAGCCCGAATACACGTCCAGAAAGCTCATTAGCTCACACCCCGCGGTCGAATCCACCAGCTGGTCAATCCGCGGGCATGGGAAGTTGTCTTTTGGGCAAGCTTTGTTGAGGTCGGTGAAGCCACGTACATCCTCCACTTGCCGCTCGACTCTTCATGAGGACGGGGTTCACCAACCATTCGGGGTGCAAACCTCCCGAACGAACCTCACCTCTTGGAGCCTGGCTATTTCGGCCTTGATGGCCTCTTGGCGCTCGAGGGAGAGCTTCCTCAACTTTTGCTTCACCGGGGGAGCGGTAGGGCGTTACAGCGAGCTTGTGCTCGATAACGTCCCGGGCGACACCTCGCATGTCAGCGGGCTTCCTCGCAAAGACGTCGGAAAGGGAGAGAGCTTGAGCTCTCATTCTTGGGGGAGCCATGGTGATTCGTCACGAATTCCCCATAAACGGCGCCAACTGTTGTGGTATAAATGATACCACCAGCAGGTTTTTCAGCGTGTTTGACATGAGAACAATGGTGCGAGCTGACCGAGTGACCGGTCACCTCCTGCCGGGCAACACAGAGATTGACACACTAGTTTTTATATAGGTTTGGGTCCCGGTGGGGGCCCTAGTCTTGTTGGCACCCTCCAGACGTGAGTCCGCTAGGGCGGTGCTCTCTCGGGGAGAGAGGTCTCCAAAGGATGCCTATTGTTTATGTGTGTAAAAAATGAAATTTGGATCCGCTACAAATGGGATACAAGGGGGTATATATAGGCCCCAAAAGAAACAAAAGACCAAAAAGCTCTAGCTATGGCCGTCGGATTGAGGAGCATTGATGCCATTTCACTGACCGAAGGGCTTGGATGCTTGACATGTGTCCTTGCTAGTTCCCGAGGCTCTCCTCATGTCACCTGCACGTGACCTTGCACGGGAGACCTCTGTGGCTTTTCCCGGGAGGCCTCCGTGACATTTCACGGGAGGCGTCTGGGGCTTGGAGAGGAGCCCGCGGCCTTCTTTGGGAGGCCTCCGTGGCTTTTCCCGGGAGGCCTCCATGACATTTCATGGGAGGCGTCTGGGTCTCAGAGAGGTGCCCGTAGCCTTCTACAGGAGGCCTATGTGGCTTTTCTAGAGAGGCCTCTGCGACATTTCATGAGAGGCGTCTGGGGTTTGCGACGGGAGCCCTTCGGGACTTTCCACGGGAGGCGTCCATGGCTTTCCACGGGAGCCCTCCGTGACTTTTGTGGCTTTCTACCGGAGCCCTCTGGGACTTTCCACATGAGGTGTTCATGACAAATCCCAGGAAACGTCTGGGATTTCCCACAACAAAGTAGTTTCCAAAATAAAAACTTGCTTAATAAAGAGTATAATTGGATCATAAGCGTAGAAATTGAAGCAACTAAAAAAAATTTGTGTGAAATTCAGGAGCTCCACCGGGAAAAACCCTAGGAAACCATGATCCCTAGTGAGTATTGGCCAAGAATAAGATAGTCCTATGCAAGTGCAAAGCACAAACAAAATCTCAAGTCGGTAGGTGCTTCTCCATCGTTTTTTTAGCCTTTGCAACATTTGCTCTTTTGAATAGGAAAATATTAATCAACAGTGGAGAAAATAATTAATGGTCATTCTAATCTTCAAAGAAAATAGTAATTTTGTTTACTTAAAACAAATTGATCCTACAAAACCAAAGCCACTAAAAATGTTTATAGCACAAAAAAATTTGTTTTAAACGTAGCAACATTATTGGAAGAAATATAGCTTAGCAAACATACCAAATTGATCCAGAACGATTTTGAGTCAACAAAAGCATGGTCACTAGTCAGGCCAAGGTTGTTAGATCAACTAGACTATGCCATGATCTGGGAGGATCTCGGGTCGAATGCGTAAGAGGCTTGAACTCTATTTAGTCGGTTGTCGAGTCTGATATGTTTTCAAGCGATCGGACTATAAATACCATGTAATAGGGTAGATAAGTTAAGATTGAATCAGATATAGAACTCATAGACAAAGATCGACGGAGATCGAGTGCGATCAACGTTCGACGTGTACAAGTTCTTTTTAATAAAAGGTCTTGTTCCCTTTTTTTACTTCTATGTTTGAGCACTGGGTTTCAGCATTTTCGAGTAAGATCCCATTTTTCACATCTGATCGAGTATAGCCGAATCTGGTCTATTACTTAATCAGATCAAGTTGGTATCAGAGCACTATCCTATCCTATGGATGGTGAAGACTCGCCGGGATTACAAAAATCCGGCGAAATTCCGTAAAAAGAACATTTTACAACCAAAGGCAAAAGTTCGACGGCATCGACAGTCACGTCTCCGACCATGTCTGAAGAAAGCTTCGTTCAAGTTGACTTGGCCAAACAAGTGGCGAAACTCTCCGCCAATATGGATAATGTGCTTGCTTAGATCAAGCTGCAGGCCATAACCTTACCTCCTGAAGATGATGCTTCGAAGGGGAAGGCAACTGGTGTGAAGATTGAGAGCAGCTCGTGTAGGCTAGACGATGATGAAGACAAAGACGACTAGAAGGGTGTCAACCTCGCCAACACATCCTTGGCTGTCAGATCTTTTAAGGTCGAAGCTAAGGTTGACATACCCATATATGATGAGGTGATCAATGCTGAAAAGCTGGACTCATGGATCGACCAGCTTGAGACTTACTTCGACCTGCGAGGCTTCAGTAGTGCTCAAAAGATTAAGTTTGCCCCTTTGAAGATGAAGGACCAAGCCAAGACATGGTGGAAGGCCCTTGTCGCCAATGAGGAGGCAGATGACCTCATGTGGGGTCAGTTCAACCGACTCCTACAACGAGAGTTCTATCCGATGGGTTATCTCGGGGAGAGATGGGATCGGTGGCACCGGTTGTATCAACGGTGCGACCAGACCGTCCAGGATTACACGATGGAATTTCGGAGACTAGCGATGGTCATCAGCATCTCGCTGTTCGACCCTCAGGTGTTCTGGAAATACACATCTGGACTTCAGAAATCGATCAGTGCTGAGCTAAGTCTGTTCGGAGTACACGACATCACGACAGCAAGCACGACTGCTATGGCGATCGAGAAGTAGAATAAATCCTACAACGACAAGAATATGAAAGAGAGTTCGAGCCCGTCAAAAGGGAAGATGAGTTCAAAGAAAAACACGTCGAAATCGGGCACAGGGATCTCTTGTGAGCATTGTCAGATCATAGGACACACCAAAGACATGTGCTATAAGCTCCATCCTGAGCTTCGGCCTGAGAGATCGAGGAAGAACGGACCAGGTAAACGAACAGCAACGGCTACTACGGCTCCACCCAAGGATGAAGTTTTCCGAGTGAATTTGGTCGATAAGGCGGATATGACCTTGTCTTTGATGGCAATGCCAAAGGAGAGAGGTTCGGATTCCCCTGACGACCATCACCCGATGGAGGACTTGTTCACTATCAACATCCAAGTGAAGCACGAAGTGGTCGCAGCAATATTCGATCCTGGAAGTCAGAAGAATTTGGTCTCCACTGGACTGGTTCGATGACTTGGGTTGAAGACGACCACACACCCATGACCATATCCTCTGGGAGGGTTCACTTCTGACGTGAGCTAGCAGATTAATTACGAGTTAGTGTGTGTTGAAGTTTGCAATCTCTGCCTATTATATCAATGAGGTTCAAGGCGATCTTATTCCCATCGATATCTGCCAAGTGATCTTTGGGAGTTCATTCTTGTACGATCATGACGCCCATTACCACAGAAGCGCTGAAGAGTACGAACTCACAAAGAATGGGACGATGTTCATCATTAGCAAAAACAACCACATTGACACCACGAACTTGATGACAACAAATCATGTGAAATGGATTGTCAACGCATGCTCAAAGCGTGTGCTGAGTGTGATGCGTCCAGTTAATCAAGGGGATTGTGTTGCACTAACATCATCGAGCATGGAAAGTGGTGGTTGTTTGGCGAGCCTGCTTGAAGAAAACAACACACTGTTCGAAGAGGTACATGGTTGATCACCAAGACAACTAGTCAAAAATGACATGCAGTTCGTTTCTACGGCACCATTGTCCAACCTTTACAGCCCTCGATTCGTGGTCGGTGATGGTATTGACCTCGACAAGGTGAAGGCCATCCGCTAGTGGCCAAGACCACGATCCATGACAGAGGTGAAAAGCTCCATGAGCGCCTATCCGTACATTCGACCAAACGATTGTGGCATTGCTCATCGTGTGTCCGTTCCGAGGCTTCCATTCGTTCTCTACATTTTTAGTTATAAGTGTAGGATCGAGGATGCCGACTAGAGGGGTGAATAGGAGGCTTTACAATCTTTTGGACTAAAACAATTTTTGCAAGATATGAAGGAAAACTGAGTTTTCACAAAACGGTCTAAAACTATAAGATCAAGTTGCATTCAACAAGATAGAAAATTAAATACAATATGCAACAAGAGTAAGCGGAGGCAAATAAGTCAAGGCAAAGATAAAGTGTACAAGAGAGAACCAAATGACACAACAATTTTTACCGAGGTCCCCGAGACTCGCCTGGTCTCCCCTACTCCTCATTGAAGTGCTCACGCGTGAGCCTTGCTTCTTATATCTACGAAGGATATCTCCACTTGGGTTGCTCCTTCTCCACTCCAGATAGGCGAGCACCAATGCCTTTCACAAGTCTTTGACGGCCTCTCCGACAAACTCAACGGAGAGATCACGACTCTCCTCTACAACAGTCTAGGCGATGGCGATCGCAAAGAGTAATAAGTCGTACACCTTCACTTGAATAAATCAAGTGTCAGAAGCTCAAATGATGCAAATGAATGCCCACACTCTAGCACTAGCTTGCACAATGATGGGTGATGTGCACTAAGCACTCTTAGCCTCTCACAAATGCTCTAAGTCAAGAAATGAGGCTAATCTTTTTATGAATATCACTTGTATGCTCAAAGACACAATGATCTTACGAGAGATATGAAATGAGGTGCCAAAGATCTTCTCTTGACTACCAACAATCACCGAGAAAATCTAAAGATGCAAATGATTTTCCTCGGTGGATCTCTCTCAAACTCAAAAGATGCTTTTTGATCAAAAGATCAAGTCTTGGATGTAAGAATATTTAGGCTCAAATTCATATGAAATTCTATCCTAGAGAGATTCCAAAAACCTGCTCATAACACACATATATATAAACCACAACATTCAACTAGCCATTATGGTCGTGCAGGAAAAAAATTAGTACACGCTGACAGTCAGCATCAAAGATTGACAGTCAGCATCGACCTCTAATGGCTAGTTATGACATAGTCAGAAGCTGTTGGAATTTTTTGTCTGCACTTGTGCTGATAGTTAGCATTGTGATGCTGACATTCAGCATAAGTCAAAAACATTTTGGCTCAAAAACATGCGTCTCTGAAGAAATGTCCGCACACACGCTGACATTCATGTTGACTGTTCGCATAGATAAAACAATCATAACGTTTGATCTAGAGATCCGATCAAGATTTTTTTTAGCTTGTTGGAAAGATAACTCAAGGGGCTACAATTTTTTGAATAGTATCGAGACCTAGATCAACCTAGATGTTTCTAGAAAATTCAAACAACGTTCCTTCTACCTGCCGTGGTATTGCGAATACCCCGGCAGGTTTTTCAGTGGTTCCTAGTGAAGAAAATACTACATGAGCGGACCGCGTGACCGGTCCCCTCCCGTCGGGTAAGCACGAGAAATGACACGAGTGTTTATACAGGTTCAGGTCTTGGTGGAGACCCTAGTCCTGTTGACGTGCCCCCGACTTGAGTTGGCTGGGGGACGTCTCTCACGGGGAGAGCGCTCCTAGGGACGCCTGTTTGATTTGTTTATTGATGTAAATGAATTGTCCTTAGTTACATGAGAGGGATACAAGAGCTTATATAGGCCCAAAAGAAGCAAAAGACTAGACTACCCCAGCAACAGCCGTAGGATCAGGGGGCACCCTCGTCATTCCACTGGCTGAGGGGCTATGATGCTTGACACGTGTCCTCGTTGGTTCCCGAGGACCCTCGCATGCGAACCCCACGTGACCCCTCGGCCGGGACTGGGGCCATCGGGGCCCTGGTCCTCGGGCCAAAGGCGGCAACCGGGACTGGGGTCACTGGGGCCCTTGTCCTCGGGCCAAAGGCGACGCCCAGGACTGGGGTCACCGGGCCCTTGTCCCTGGGCCAAAGGCGGCACCTGGGACTGGGGTCACTGGGGCCCTTGTCCTTGGGCCAAAGGTGGCGCTTGGGATTGGGGTCACCGGAGCCCTTGTCACCGGGCAAATGGCGGCGCCTAGGACGAAGTCACCGGGAGCCTTTGCCACCGGGCAAAAGGCGGCGCCCGGGACGAAGTCACCGAGGCCCTTTGGCACCGAGCAAATGGCGGCACCCGGGATGAAGACCCCGGGAGCCTTTGCCACAGGGCAAGTGGTGACGCCCGGGACGAAGTCAACGGGAGCCTTTGCCACCAGGCAAAAGGCGGCACCCGGGACAAAGTCAACAGGAGCCTTTGCCACCGGGCAAAAGGCGGCACTCGGGACGAAGTCACCGGGACCCTTTGCCACCTGGCAAATGGCGGCGCCCGGGACGAAGACCCCAGGAGCCTTTGCCACCGGGCAAGTGGTGGCGCCCGGGACGGAGTCACCGGAGGCCCTTGCCTCCGGGCAAATGGCGGCGTCCGGGTCGAAGACCCCAGGAGCCTTTGTCACCGGGCAAGTGGCGGTGCTCGGGACGGAGTCATCGGGGGCCCTTGCCTCTGGGCAAATGGCGGCGCCCGGGCCGAAGGCCCCGGGAGCCTTTGCCACCGGGCAAAAGTCGGCACCCGGGATGGATTCACAGGGGCCCTTTGCCACCGGGCAAATGGCCGGGCCCGGTAGGAAATCACTGGGAGCCTTTGCCACCGGGCAAAAGGCGGCGCCTGGGACGAAGTCACTGGGGCCCTTGCCATCGGGGGGAGATTTCCCCCAACACTACCAAAATGTCCAACACAAATGTCTGCGTCCACGCGGACATGCATGCGGATAGTCGGCATAGTACAAAACATTTTTGGCTCAAAAACATGTCTCTCTGGACAAATATCAGCATTGAAGCTGACATTCAATGCTGACTATTAGTATCGACCACGACCAGATTTGAACGAACAAGTTGAAACCTCCGATTGGAAAACTCGTCAAAAGACTAGTGGTCAAAATGCTTCTTGTCGAATGGACATTGGTCGAATGAATAGTATTCAGATGAGTTTGGTCGAATGAACAATACTCGAATGGCTACTGGTCGAATGAACAATACTCAAACAGAATACTGGTCGAATGTACTCATTAGATCGGAGTACTGGTCGAATGGCTTTGTAAAGATATGACCACGACCAGTTTCAATACAAATGCGACCAGTCTGTGTACTAGATACGACTAGTACCAGGTCTACTACTGGTTTGACCACCACCAGTTCTAGTACTGATACGACCAGGTCTAGTTTTTAGATCTTAGCTCCAATTCAAACAATCTAGACTTGTTTCCTAGCAATGCAAGAGGTAAATGAGCACTAGTGCAATGTTGGGGGAAATCCGAGCGGGACGCCTCCCGTGGAAAATCCTGGGGGGCTCTCGTGGAAAGCCCCGGACGCCTCCCGTGGAAAGTCTTGGAGGGCTCCCGGGGAAAGTCCCGAAGGGCTCTCATGGAATGTCCCAGATGCCTCATGTGGAAAGCTACAGAGGGCTCCCATGAAAAAGTCCTGGACGCCTCCCGTGGAAAGTCCCAGAGGGCTCCCGTGGAAAGCCCTAGACACCTCCCGTGGGAAGCCATGGATGCCTCCCGTGGAAAGTCCAGGAGGGCTCCCGGCGAAAGTCCCCGAGGGCTCCCATGGATAGTCCCGGACACCTCCCGTGGAAAGTCCTGGAGGGCTCCCGTGTAAAGTTCCGGACGCATCCTGTGGAAAGCCACAAAGGCGTCCTGTGGAAAGCTACGGAGGGCTCCCGTGGAAAGCCACGGGCGCCTCTTGTGCAACGTCTCGGAGGTCTGCCGTGGAAAGTCACAGACGCCTCCTGTGGAAAGTCCCGGAGGGCTCCCGTGGAAAGCCCCGAACACCTGCCGTAGGAAGCCATGGATGCGTCCCGTGGGAAGCCACGGATGCCTCCTGTGGAAAGTCCTAGAGGGCTCCCGTGGAAAGCCACAGAGGGCTCCTAGGGAAAGCCACGGATGCCTCCCGTGGAAAGCCACGGGTGCCTCCCGTGGAAAGCCACGGGTGCCTCCAGTGGAAAAGTCCCGGACGCCTCCCGTGGAAAGCTATGGAGGGCTCCCATGGAAAGTCCCGGACTTCCATGGACGCCTCCCGGGAAAGGCCACAGGTGGGTGACGTCAAGGGCGCCTTGGGAACTAGCAAGGACACATGTCAAGCATCTAAACCCTTTACTTGATGAAAAGATAGCGGCGCCCCTCCATCCAGCGGTCGTAGCTAGGGCATTTTGGTCATTTTGCTTCTTTTGGGGCCTATATATACCCCCTTGTATCTCATTTGTAACCCAGACTCAATTCATTTTATACACTCAAAGCAATAGGCATCCCTTGGAGACCTCTCTCCTTGAGAGAGAATCTCCCCAGCGAACTTATGTTCGGAAGGGGTGCAACAGGACTAGGGCCCCCCCAGGACCCGAACCTGTATAAACTCTCCGTGTCAATCTCTGTGCTTGCCCGGCGGGGGGTGACCGGTCGCACAGTTAGCTCGCGTCGTTGTACACATGTTACGCACGCCCGAGAAACCTACTGGGGTATTTTTTATACCACGACAGTTGGCGCCGTTCATGGGGATACATGACGATTCGCCATGGCTCCCCCAAGAATGAGGGCTCGTGCTCTCTCCCTCTCCAGTGACGCCGGTCCCAGTGACCCGGTGCCACCCTCGCAAGATGTTGCCGTCGTGGTGTCACCATCGGGGGAGGCCCGGAGTGAGGCACCTCCTCCTCCTCCCGTCGTCCCCGGGGGGGACCCCCGCACCAAGCCCGGTGACCGTGACCGTGTTGGCGAGGACCAGCACCCCCCAAGCGACTATCCCGGTTCCCAGTGACCCATTGCTCAGGGCCTTGGTTGAGGACCAGCTCCGCACCCAGTGCACCTTGGAGGAGCTGTTGCGCGTCTTAGTGCGGCCCTCGACTCCCATTTATCTGCCCCTATTCCCTTTTATGGGGGCACCGCCACCGCTTTTCATGGGGCACCTGGCTGCCTTCCCTGCTGCGGGAGTGTTTCCAGCGCCGGGGGGCCCTCCGCCCAGAACTTTCCCCTTTCTGAGAGGTTACCACCGGTTGGTTCGCCTGTGCCAGCAAGCACTGTCGCGCCGGGAACACTCCCTGCGTCGGGAGCCCAACCCGCACAAGTGGTCACTCACACGCTTGGAGACATCCCTTGGTCAACGGCCGCCGTTGCGCCTGGGACCTTTCCGGTGCCAGGCCCAACCCCTGCCTCGGGCCCTCTCCCTGCATCGATCCCCATCGCCGCCTCGGACATATCCCCGTCGTCGGGCCTGGTTTGCATGCCAGTGACACCCTCCAGTCCAACGTCCCACACGCACTAGCTCCCTTCTCCCTCGGGACCGCCCCCAAGGGCTCCCCCGTTGGACTAGAGCCGCTTCACCTGGGAGGAGGTAGAGCGCATGCGTACGGTAGGCGCTGAGAAAACTCCCTCCTGTCGCCGCTTGGGGCCACCACCGCAGCAAAAGCCGCACTCGACCCACGCCTCTCGGGTGTACCGAGGAAAGAGGCCGGCTCAAGAGCCCACTGTTGCCTTAGGGGACCCTGAGATTCAAGCGGTCAGCTCGACAAACCCAAAGGAGAAGAGGCGCAACTGCCGGGCGGGTGGTCCCCTCAACTCTGACAACGAGTGCCCTTCCCCTGTCCAGGGAGATGATGATCGGGGGGCTTCCTTGGGAAGTTGAGGGGGCTAACCAACCGCTGTGTCGCTGCGTCCAGTGCATCTGGTGGCCGTGGCCGTACCGTCCGCCGCACATTCAGCACTACAACGAGGGCGATCCTCATGAATTTGTGCAGGTATACTCCACGGCCATCTCAGCGGTTGGGGGGATGAGACGATGCAATGCAATGTCTTCCCCCTCTACCTCATGGGGATCGCCCGGTCATGGTTTTATAACCTAAAGGCCAGGTCGATCAAGTCCTTTGCGCAACTCAAGCGTGAGTTTTGCGCAAACTTCCAGGGGAGCTACATACACCCCCTGGACTCGTCACAGCTCTACACCATCAGGCAGAAAACAGGGGAGACCATCCGGAGCTTTTTCAAGCGCTTAGCTCAGGTAAAGAGCAAGGTGGCTCACGTCCTCGACTCAACGGTCATCGAGGCCTGCAAGAGTACGCTCCTCCCCGGGGAGCTCCATCAGAGGCTCTCTCAGAGTTGCCCCAACTCAGCGGACGAGCTCTTCAACGTGCTTGAGAAATACGCTGGAGCCAAGGAGGACGACCTCTGGAAGAAAAATCAGGGGGTGCCTGCCTCCACCGAACAGGAGGCCAAGGACCTCTCTAACAAGCGCCCCAAGAGGGGCAATCGCAGCGAGCCATGGCCTCGAGACACTTTTGTCCTCGAGGGCAGAGGCAGCTTGCGCGAAACCAATAAGGGTAGTCGTCCCTTCTCCGGGCACCCGATCACAGTCCCCTCGTCTCTCCCCCTGGGGGAGGTGCTACGGAACAAAGAGGTCACCTGCCGAATAGGGAAGTGGGGAGCCAAGCTGGCCCCCTTCTCCCTCTCCCTCATGGGCCGTTCCGCCATCAAATCACAAGTCCTTGCTGACTTCGTGGCAGAATGGACCCCTGCCCCTGGGGCGGAGGGAGGCTCCCCCGTTGAACCGCCCCGGCATGACAACCATTGGATGCTCATGTTCGATGGCTCCCTGTGTCTCGTTGGAGCCGAGGCGGGGGTAGTCCTCTGGAGCCCCGAAGGGAGGACACTGGAGTACGCGGCAAGGCTCGAGTTCTCTTCCACGAACAATGTCACTGAGTACGAGGCCCTATTGCTGGGGCTGCACCTCATGCGCTCCCTAGGGATTCGTCGCCTCCTAGTTAAGGGGGACTCCCAGTTCATGGTTTTCCAAATGGACAAGTCATACTTGTGCCATGACACTTACCTTGGCCTCTACTTGGGGGAAGTGCGCAAGATGGAGAAATACTTCGAGGGCTTGGAGGCTCGGCATATCCCCCGGAGAGACAATGACCGTGCTGACGCCTTGGTGCAGGCAGCCAGCACCCGGGGACCCCTCCCCGGGGGTGCCTTCTTGGAGGTCATCACAAAGCCTTCGGTGAGCACCCCCGACTCGGACAGCGAGCCCCGTGACACGGTCTCTGAAGTCGCCCGAGTAGAGTCGTGGATGGATCCTCTTGTCTCCTTCATAACGGGGGAGGGGGAGCCCCCCGACGGTGTCATGGCCAAGCGCCTCTGTGCGAAGGCACGGGTGTACCTCTTGCTGGAGGGGAGACCCTACAAGCGGGGTGCTTCGGCCTTGCTCCGTTGCCTCCTGCGGGTGGAGGGGCTCCAACTTCTCGAGGACATACACTCGGGGAGTTGCGGCTCTCACCTAGCCCCTCGTGTGATCGCGGTGAAGGTCATCTGCCAAGGATTCTACTGGCCTACTATGGTCTGTGATGCACGAGACCTTGTCTCCGCATACGAGGCCTGTTCCAAACTACCCTCCGCAACGCTGCAGATCATCTCGATTACTTGGCCCTTCGTGCGTTGGGGGATGGATCTCCTTGGTCCCTTCCCCTTGGCACCGGGAGGCTACAAGTATGTGGTAGTCGCTGTGGATTACTTTTCCAAGTGGGTGGAGGTTGAGCCCTTGGCCAGCATCACCTCCTAGGTGGTACAACGGTTCTTTTGGAAGAATATCGTCTATCATTTCGGGTCCCCCGAGAAATCATAGTCGACAATGGGACTCAATTTGACTCAGGCATTTTCGAGAGTTCTGTGAAAATTTGGCATCACCCCCCACTTCGCCTCTGTAGCTCACCCCCAGAGCAACGGATCTTTCGAAAGAGTTAATGGCGTGATCTTATAGGGATTATGTCGGTGACTTGAGCAGGCTGCCTCCCGGCGAGGTGCATGGGTGGAGGAGCTTCCCAGTGTCCTTTGCTCCATGCGCACGACCCCAAATAGGGCAACTGGGTGTACCCCATTCTCGCTTGTATATGGGGTTGTGGATGTCCTCCCCTCGAAGATTGGTTTTCGATCGCTGCGAGTTGAGCTCCTGGACGGAGCTATGGCCACGGCCTACCAAGCCAACGAAGAAAATCAACAGATAGAAGTCGACCTCATCGAAGAAGAGTGCGACAAAGCACTCCTCCGTCATGCCATTTACGAGCGTAAAATGGCACGTGGTTACAATCAGCGCTTCGTCCGAGAGCTTTCTGCCTTGGAGACCTCATCCTCAAGTGCGTGACTGACCCCCAGGCCCAGGGCAAGCTCATCCCTAAGTGGGAAGGCCCATACAGGATCACTATGGTATTGGGCTCGGGGGCTTATAAGCTCTCCAACCTTGAAGATCAAGAGCTGAAGCACACTTGGAATATAGACTTGGTCTGCAAGTTCTACATCTAGCTTCTGGGCTCACTCCCTCCCCCATCGCAACTTCGCAGGGGGAGGCGTTGTACTCTCTGTTTCCTCCCTCGTGACAGTTCCGTGGGGGGAGGTGTTGTATTTACTTTCTTCAATACAAGTGGCTTTCTCATGCAGTTTTGGATTTCCTTTATGGATTTTCGTCTTACTACCATCAAGGCGATACCCTCTCCATGAGGATGCCCTCCCGGTGAGGACGTAGACTATGGCATCCTAAAAGTCCCTTCAACGGGAGCCCTGTTCCCCTAGGGAGGCTTACAGTAACCCCTCGTGGACTGAAGGGGGTAAGCGGCAATCCAGTTCCGATGAACTGCAGTAATGAGTCAATTTGAGAGACTAGTCCCCCCTCAAACACTCAGAGCCTGTCATAGCGCTCGCCCTCCTCCGGGAGCAAATTTTGGGATTCGGAATTTTTCGATTGGGAAAATTTTCGTCCGCTCCCATTTCACGGCAACCGGGGGAAATTTCTGACCAGGCCCTCGGAATTTTTCGATTAGGAAAATTTTCATCCAGCTCCCGTCTTACGGCGACCAGGCGAAATTTTAGACCGGGTTTTGGAATTTTTCGACCGGGAAAAGTTTCGTCCGGTTCTCGTTTCACGGCGACCGGTGGAAAATTTTCGACCAGGTTTCGGAAACATTTGATCGAAAAAAGTTTTGTCCGACTCCAATTTCATGGCGACCGGGGGAAGTTTTCGATCGGGTTTTAGAATTTTTTGACTAGGAAAATTTCCGTCCGGCTACCATTTCACGGCGACTGGGGGAAATTTTTGACCAGGCCTCGGAAGTTTTCACCCGGGAAAATGTTCTCTCGGCCCCCGTTCCACGGCGACCGGGAGAAATTTTCGACCGAGGAAAATATTGACTGGGGAAATTCTTGGAAATTATCGACCAGAGAAATTCTAGGAGTTTGACCCTCTGGTTTTTTCCTCTCACTGGAGGCTTTCCCGTTCCTCACCCACAGCGCGTAATACTAAACTACCCCCCGTTGGGGGGGGGGGGACTACGCCAGACCCGGTACATGTTCAGCAAAATCGACAAAAACAATAGAAGGAAAATCCTTTTTAGTTTGACATTGAACCGGGGGACAACCCCCCCGGTGGGCTAAGACTCGGGGAGTTAAGCTCCCATGAGAGACTACCTCAGAGGATAGCCCCCTCTGGTGAGCAACTATACCTAATACTCTCGAAGGCCTTCCGACAGCTCCCGGGAGATGTCCTTGTGCAAGCTCCTTATTCGCCAGAAGGCCCTTCGAAGGAGATCCTGTTAGGGAAAAATCCCGGACGCTTCCCAGGAGAAGTCCCAGAGGCCTTCCGTGGGAACTCCTGGAGGCCTTCCATGGAAAACACTGGAGGGCTACTGGGCAAAACCCCGAAGGGCTACCAGGCAAAGTCCTAGAGGCCTTCCGTGGAAAACCTTGGAGGGCTACCGGGCAAAGTCCCAGATGCCTCCCAGGAAGAACCATGGAGGCCTCTTGCAAAACACCACAGGCATCTCTCCGAGCCCCCGGACGCCTCCCGTGGCAAACCCCGGACACCTCCCGTGAAATATCACGGAGGCCACCCGGGAAAAGCCACAGGGGTCTCCCGTAGAAGACCGCAAGGAATCCCGGACGTCTACCAAGAAATGTCCCAAGGACTACCGGGGAAAGTCTTGGACGACCTCCGTGGAAAATCTCGGATGTCTACCGGGAAAAGTCCTGGAGGGCTGCCAGGGAAAGTCCCGGACGACCTCCGTGAGAAATCCCGGATGTTCACCGGGAAAAGTCACGGAGGCCTCTTGTGTGAGGTCACGTGCGGGTGACGTCAAGAGTGCCTCGGGAACTTGCGAGGACACTTGTCAAGCATCCAAGCCATTCGGTCGGTGAAATGGCGCCAACGCCCCTAAATCCGACGGCCGTAGTTAGGGCTCTTTAGTCTTTTTGCATGTTTTGGGGCCTATATATACCAACTTGTACCTCATTTGTGCAGGATTCCAATTCATTTTTTAACACACTGAAACAACAGGCTCCCTTGGAGACCTCTCTCCCCGAGAGAGCACCTCCCCAGCGGACTCGTGTCCGGGGGGTGCCGACAGGACTAGGGCCCCCATCGGGACCTGAACTTGTATAAAAATCACCATGTCAATTGCTGTGTTGCCCAGTGGGAAGTGACCAGTCATTCAGTAAGTTCGCATCGTCGTTCCCGTCTTCATTACTTCCGTGAAACCTGCTGGTGGTATCTTTTATACCACGACAGTTGGCGCCGTCCGTGGGGACTTATGACGAATCGCCATGGCTCCCCCAAGAATGAGGGCAATGGCCCTCTCCCTTTTCGGTGGTGTCGGCCCCAGTGACCTAGCGCTGCCTCCACAAGAAGATGCTGCTGCAACGACCTTACCTCCTGGAGACACCCGGAGAGAGGTACACCTCCTCCCCCTAAAATCTCTGGTGTAGGTGTTCCCGTTCCCAACCCGGCGACCGCGACTGTGCCAGTGGGGCCCAGTGGCCCCCAACTGGTAGTAATGGTCCCCAGAGACCCCATGCTTGGGGCTTTGGTCGAAGGCCAACTCCGTGTTCAACACACTTTGGAGGAGTTATTGTGGGTCTTGGCGCGACCTCCGGCTCCCTTATGCCCACCTCCATACCTGTTTATGGGGGCGCCTCCTCCGTTCTTCATGGGGCACCCAGCAGCCTTCCCCACTCCGGGAACATTTCCCGTGCACTGGGGCTTGCCCCCGCCCGGAGCCTTCCTTGTGCCGGGGATGTTTCCCGCGCCGGGAAGCCGGCCCATGCCCGGAACCTTCCCCATCCCTGGAGGCTATACGGCACTGGGCTCAGAACCTCCGCAGGAGGCTTCCCCCACGCCGGAAGCCTTCCCTGCATCTGCTGTTGCTCATGTGTCTGGCGGCCTCCTCGGGTCAATGACCGGGGATGCTTCGGTGCCTGTGCTGGCGGTCGCTCCGGGGACTCTCCCCGCACCCGCTACCGTTGCCGCCCCGAACGCTCACCTGGCACCGGTGGCTTCCTCCGGGCCGGCGACCGTCGTGCATCAGCTCGCTCCTCCCCCGGGGCCGCCCCTGAGAGCTCGCCCAGCGGATGAGACCCGCTTCACTCGGGAGGAGGTCGAGCGAATGCGTACCATGAAATCTGGGGAGGCTCCCTCCCGCTATCGATCGGAGCTCCCCCCAGCTCGTGGTGGTAGTGAGCCGCGCCCCCGACCTGACCGGGGGAAGAGATCGACCGAGGAAGTGACTGCCACCTCCGGGGGGTACCCGGACATCCAGGAGGTTAGCTCGACTAACCCCGAGGAGAAGAGATGCTATCATCACGCCGGCAGACAGCTAGGACCCCTCCCCGACTCCGAAAATGAACATGCGTCACTCGTTAAAGGGAACAGTGATCGGGACTCTCCCTGGGAGGTTGAGGGGGCCAACCAGCCACTGTGCCGCCGCCTCTGGTGCATCCGCTGGCCGCGGCCCTGCCCGCCACACATTGAACAATACAATGGTGAGGCTGACCCTTACGAGTTTGTGCAGGTGTATTCCACAGCCATCTCGGCGGCCGGGGGGGACGAGATGGTGCAGTGCAACGTCTTCCCCCTCTACCTCACCGGAATCGCTCGCTCATGGTTTTACAACCTGAGGGCCGGTTCCATCAAGTCCTTCGTGTAGCTCAAGTGCCAGTTTTGTGCAAACTTCCAGGGGAACTACGTGCGTCCCTGGACTCATTCCAGCTTTACATCATCCGACAAAGGACAGGGGTGACCATCTGCAGCTTCTTCAAGCGCTTCGCTCAAGTCAAGAGCAAAGTGGCCCATGTCCCTGACTCCACAGTCATCGAGGTATGCAAGAGTGGGATCCACTCCCAGAGTTGTCCCTCCTCCGCCGATGAGCTCTTCACTGTGCTCAAGAAGTATGCTCAAGCAGAGGAGGATGACTTTTGCAAGAAGAACCACGGGGCCCCTGCCCCCACTGACTAGGAAGCCAGCGACCCCCCCAACAAGCACCCGAAGAGGGGCAACCGCAGCGAGCCACAGCCTCAGGACACCTTTGTCCTTGAGGGCGGAGGCAGCTCGCGCGATTGCCACAAGGGCAACCACCCCTTTCCCAAGCCAAAAGGCCATGGAGGAGGATAGTCATCCCGTGGCCGGGAAGGCCCTGCGACGGGGGGCAAGGAGGGCACAATCAGCTTATGGTGTGCCTTCCACAAGTCCAACACCCATGCTACTCGGGAATGCCATCAGCTTCTGCAGCACTTCGCCGCATTCCTCGACTAGTATGGGCAGGGGGGAGGGAGCCCTGCCTCCTTGCCCCCTCCGCCGGCCTTGCTGGCTCTCCCTGCTCCCTCGGGGGAACAACAGAGGCAAATGCGGGAAGGGGGCTCAGCTGAAAAACTCCCCTTCCAAACTTCCCAAAGACGTGTAAACGTCATAACGGGGGGATCCTCCTTGGGGTGGGACTCCAAGCGCCAGCGTAAGGAGTACGCGCGGGAAGTGAAAGTTGTGGGGGTGCTACGTCCTGGCCACCAAAGTGGTCGGACGTCCCCCTCACCTTTACAGTGGAAGACACGCGCGGGGTTCGCTTCCCCCATGATGGCACGCTCATCATCTCCACTACCGTCTACAACTGCCAGCTGGCGCGTATCCTCGTCGATGGCGGAAGCTCTACCAACATCATGTACCTTAAGGCATTCAGGTAAATGCAGATCGACGAAAAGCTGCTGCAGTCCGCATCCGGCCCCTTGCAAGGCTTCGTCCCATGGAAGACCATCTACTCGGTGGGGAAGTTCGATCTCCCCATGACCTTCGGCGCCCCCAACAACTACCGGACGGAGATGGTCCAATTCGGCGTAGTAGACCTCCCGTCTTCGTACAACGCGATTATGGGGAGGACCACGATCAACCGTCTGGGGGTGGCGATCCACCAGAGCTACCTCTGCGTGAAGATCCCTAGGCCTCACAGCATGATGACCGCCCGAGGTGACTAGAACGTAGCCCGCGCTCTCTACGAGTGTGCCACTGCAACGATCGGGAGCGTCAACTTGATCAAGGCACTTGGGGGGGGGGGGAGCCCTCCCCCAGTGCCTGACACCCCGGCCATCCCTTCCGGGAGGTCTCCCCCCAAACCACGCCCGAAGGGGGACCTCCGAAAGGTCCCGTAGTTTCCGGAGGATGGGGCCAGGACCGTCAAGATCGGGGCGGATCTCTCTGAGGAGCACGCGGAGTAGCTCGCGGCTTTCCTCCGCAAAAACTCAGACATCTTTGCGTGGAAGCCCGCAGACATGCGAGGCGTCGCCCGGGATGTTATCGAGCACAAGCTCACTGTGATGCCCGGCCGCCCCCTAGTCATGCAGAAGATGAGGAAGCTCTCCCTTGAGCGCCAAGAGGCCATCAAGGCCGAAATCGCCCGGCTCCGAGAGGCGGGGTTCGTTCGGGAGGTCTTGCACCCCAAGTGGCTAGTGAACCCTGTCCTCGTGAAGAAGTCGAGCGACAAGTGGAGGATGTGTGTAGACTTCATCGAACTTAACAAGGCTTGCCCAAAAGACAACTTCCCACTCCCACGGATCGACTAGCTGGTTGATTCGACCGTGGGGTGCGAGCTGATGAGCTTCCTCGATGCGTATTCGGGCTATCGTCAAGTCCGGATGGCTAAGGAGGACGAGGAAAAGATGAGTTTTATAACTCCCCTCGGTACCTTCTGCTACGTCCACATGCCCTTCGGGCGGAAGAACGCTGGAGCAACCTTCCAGCGCCTCATGTCGCTGGTCCTCAAGGATCAGATTGGCAGCAACGTAGAGGTCTACGTTGATGACGCGGTTGTTAAAAGCCTCCGCACGGCCGCTCACATCAACGACTTAGCGGAGACCTTACACAACCTCCGTGAGTACAGGTTAAAACTCAACCCGGAAAAGTGCACCTTCGGCGTATGTGGGGGGAAGCTGCTTGGCTTCCTCGTGTCCAAGTAGGGCATAGAGGCCAGCCCCTAGAAAATTCGGGCCTTGCTTGAGATCATCATGAAGCCCTCGGTGACCCCTCCGGGTGCGAACTCTGAGTCCGGTGCCCCGGAGGTCTCCAAGAACACCCGGGCCGCGTTTTGGATGGACCCCCTCATCTCCTTCATTAGGGGCGAGCGGGAGCCCTTTGACAACACTGAGGCGAGGTGCCTCCGTGTCTGGGCACGGGCGTATCTCCTGCTGGAGGGGAAGCATACAAGTGGGGGGCTTCCGCCCTGCTCCGCTGCCTCCCATGGGCAGAAGGACTCCGGCTCCCCAAAGACATTCACTCGGGGAGCTGCGGGTCTCACCTAGCCCCATGCGTAGTCGCGGCAAAGGTTCTTCACCAGGGCTTTAATTGGCCTACTATGGGCCGCGATGCGAGAGACCTCGTCTCCGCATGCGAGGCCTGCCAGAAAATGGCTAAGGGATTCAACCTGCCCTCCGCGGTGCTGCAGACCGTTCCCATCACTTGGCCCTTCACGCAGTAGTTGCAGTGGATTATTTCTCCAAGTGGGTGGAGGCTGAGCCCTTGGCCAGCATCACCTCCCGTGCGGTGCAACGTTTCTTTTGGAAGAACATCATGTGTCGCTTTAGGGTCCCCCAAGAAATGATTGTCGACAACGGGACCCAAATTCGACTTGGTATACTTCCGGGAATTCTATGAAGGCTTGGGGGCTACCCTCCACTTTGTCTCTGTAGCTCAACCCCAGAGCAATGGAGCCGTCGAAAGGGTCAGTGATGTAATCTTGCAGGGGTTACGCCTGCGACTCGAGTAGGCCGCCTCCAGGCGGGGTGCATGGGCAGAGGAGCTTTTGAGCATCCTCTGTTCCATGCACACGACCTCAAGCCGGGCGACAGGGCGCACGCACTTTTCACTCGTGTACGGGGCTGAAGCGGTCCTCCCCTCAGAGATCGGTTTTCGGTCGCTGTGGGTCGAGCTCTTTGACGGAGCTACAATTGTAGCATACTGTCGACGATTCGGACTCGGAGTCCTCAGCCGAACTTATGCAAAATTTGTAATAGTGAGACCTTTCAAGATGATCCTCTGGGAAGGTATGTAGAACAATGGTGAACAGGAGCACAGAGAGATTTATACAGGTTCGGGCCCTCGATGGTGGGAGTAATGGCCCTACGTCCTGTTAGGATTTCACTATAGGTGTTAAAGGGTTACAAAGTGGTAGAAAAACTCCTTCACAGGCGAAGGGTTTTTCCTATGTAAATGTACAGGATAAAGCCAGGAAGGCTTGTGAGAACTATCTAATTTAGGCCGTAGACTTGGCTGTTTTTGGTGGTTGAGATGCGTTGTGTCTCACTTGTATCAGAAGTCTTGTTCTTCCAAATGGATCGGATCCTCCTGTTTGATGTATTTCGCCACCCTTTTATACTGGTCGAAAGGATGCCATGTCGTAACTGCATCAAACAGTTGTTTGGACAGTTGGATGCGGTTTATTGAACCGCTCTTAACTTCCAAATAGGTTAAGCACGTGTTATTCGTGAAATAACTGCTTGTATCAACCTCTTGGCGGTTAGTCTTCTACGTGGAGGAATCTTCGGGATACTTGGAATATTCCCACTATAGGGATAACCAGTCAGATAAATTCCAAGTACCTTGGTCGAGAATGTTCTGACCGCGGGGTGTTGGCTGACCGCGCAACATCTTCAACATTCTGTTCGCGTATAACATACGAACTTCTGACCGCGCAAAGCCTGTGGTCTGATCGCATGAGGCTTGCGACCTGATCGTGCAAAGCCTGCGACCTTAGGCTGATGCTTCTCAGAATGACTTGAGTTCACACCGCCGGGCACATGTCTGACTCGAACCTGTCTTGAGCCAACAGTGCATTTATTTGAACTGACTCGGGTGTCAATCCTCGTCACATACCAAACCAACGAAGCAAACTAGCGGCTGGAAGTCGACCTCGTCGAGGAAGAGCGCAACCGAGCGCTCCTCCGCCACACCATCTACGAGCGCGAAATGTCCCGTGCGTACAACCAGCGTGTCCGCAAGAGAGCTTTTCGCCTTGGGGACCTAGTCCAATAGTGCGTGACTGACCCCCAGGCCCAGGGCAAACTTCCCCCAAGCGGGAAGGCCCATATAGGATCTCCACGATCCTAGGCTTGGGGGCTTATAAGCTCTCCAACCTTGAAGACCATGAGTTGAAGCATACTTGGAACGTGGCCTTTCTCTGCAAGTTCTACATCTAGCCCCCGGGGCTACTCCCTCCCTCGTTGCGACTTCGCAGGGGGAGGCGTTGTCCTCATCATTCCCTCCCCCGCCGCGGTTCCGCGGGGGGATGCGTTGTATTCACTGTTCCCTCCCCCGTCGCATTTCCACGGGGGAAGGTGATGTATTTCATCTCCATTAATAGAAATGGCTTTTCGTTCAACCCTGGAATTTTTGCAGATTCTTATCTTTCCGTCTCTAAGGCGATGCCCTCTCTATGAGGATGCCCTCTTTGCAAGAATGCCCTCCCCGTGAGGATGTAGGCTACCACAGTCTAAAAGTCCATACGATGGGAGCCCCGCTCTCTTAGTGCAGCTTATAGTAACCCCTCGTGCTGAGGGGGTAAGCGGCAACCCAGTTCTCATGAACTGTGGTAGCGTGTCACTTTGAGAGACTAGTCCCCCCTCAAATACTCTACACTTGCTCCCGGGTCACGGAACCCTCCTTCGAGAGTGAGTTTCCCCCTCTGTGGGTCTTGGAGTTCTCGATTATCTCCAGAATTTTTTCGACCGAGAATTTCTCGACTGGCTCCTGTTCTCACACCGACCAGTGGAAATTCTTACCGGCCCTCGGAAATTTTCAATCGGGAATTTCTCGACCGGCTCCCCGTTCTCACGGCGACCGGGGGAATCCTCACCAGCCCTCAGAAATTTTTGACCGAGAATTTCTCGACTCCCTGCTCTCACGACGGCCAGGGGAAATTCTTACCGGCCCTCAAAAATTTTCGGTTGGGAATTTCTCGACCGGCTCTCCATTCTTACTGCGACCAGAGGAAATTCTTACCGGCCCTTAGAAATTTCGATCGGGAATTTCTCGACTGGCTCCCCGTTCTCACGGCTACCGGGGGAAATTAATGCCGGCCCTCAGAAATTTTTGACCAGAAAGTTCTCGACTAGCTCCCCATTCCCGCGGCGACTGGGGGAATTTCTCGACCAGCTCCCCGTTCTCACGGCGACCGGGGTAATTCTTACCAGTCTTGGGATTTTTTCGCCCAGGAGTTTCTCGACCAGCTCCCCGTTCTCACGGCGACCGGGGGAAATTCTTTCCGGCATTCGGCCTTTGGAAATTTTTTGTAACACCCTGAGTTTAGGGGTGAAAACTTCCTTTTTCATGAACAGCATGCATGCATATATCTGTAGTAGTAGCCAGATCATTATCTTTATCAAGTCCTAAAATTTCTAAATTTATTCCATAGACTCAAATCAAGATCAGATTGCTCAGATGTGATTTATTAGTTACTCTAAACCTAAAAGTCTTCAGAAGCCAGATTCAATTCCATCTCTAAATCCTAGATTTGTCAAAACTTCTGTTTTCGAAAACAGAATTAAGTTAATTACCCTAAATACTCTGAACTCAGATTTAGCCAAATCTTGATCTAATTCAGAGCATATTATTCTTAAATTATGATCATGGGTTTGCTAATACCTAAAACCAGAAAGTTGGCAGCCAGATTTCGTCATCTAGACTCTTTTCACAAATCAGTCCAAGAGATATTGCAAATTAGTCCTTTATCTGATATCTGGAAACCCAAAAAGGTTAAAATCTTCAGATTAACTCCAAATTCAGAATTTTTTCAGCAAATCTCTTCCAAATGCTATTTGAAACAATTTCCCCTTCTGTCCAGATTTCAAAATCTCATCCTAAATGCCAGAATTCAAAATTGATCAAAACTCAGATTTCAATTACCCTAAAATACCCTATTTTCAGTTTATATCAAAAACTATTCAAATGTGCCAGATTTTATCAAATATCTTTACCAAATATTTTGTTGAATATAGTTTGCCAGATCAGTGCAATCAATTTCAGTTTAAATCTTCCAAATCTCCAGATTTACAGATCAGTCCAAAGCTCAAAATCTGAAATTGCAACTCAGTCCAATTCGACCAGAACTGTAGTTCACGACCAGAACTTGCGTTCGTTTGATCTCGCCGTTTTTTACCCGTTCATCAGCTGCACCGTGCCACTGCAACCTTCATTGCCGGTGAGATTTCATCTGCGCTTGTGGCCGTGCATGTTTGTGTGTACGTGTCCTCGCTGCAGCCCTCACCGTGGCAACGTCGAAGAACAGCCACCGCCCCCATGCGCGACCAGCAGCAGCAACCATAACTTTTTGTCAGTAACTTTTGTGCCGCGCCAGTTGTTGTCGCCACCGCTTGCTTCAGCTAACGCTAAGTCCCGATGAAGCGACAATGTGATCAGCTGCAGAACCGTTGCCACCGTCGCATCACCGTTCATCGCTGTTTCTTTACCGCTGTTACTTTTGCGCCCAACCAGTCAAATCCTTGGCGCCAATCTCTTCGCTATCCCCTCTTCGTAAGCTTTGCCATGCCTATTTAAGCACCCCTGTACCCAGCAGCTTCTCCACACTTCACCGAAAATCAGCTAAATCCCAGATCTTTCTGTTTTCATTTTCTTCTCCGGCGAGCTGTCGAGGAGGCTCACGGTGCCAGCACGCCCTGCTGCATCAATCTTCAAATTGAAGCCATCAGTGAGTTCCCCTTATCCTTCTATCTGTGTGATAGCATTTAATTGCTCACCAGTGACCTCTAACGTCGGCGATCACCGGAATTTCTGATTTGCCCTGTTCCAGCAATGTAGCTTGATTTATCCCAAATTAGCCTTCAAATCTGTAGAGTAAATTGATCAGTGAACTGAGTATAGCAAGCCTGTAAGCTCAGAATCCTCAATTGAACTCAAATTGAAGCTTTTCCCGATTTTGAGCTTCACCAGTAATTGGCTCACGTCGCCAGGCCACACCGGCGATCCTCTAGTCAAATTGACGTCGCCAGTAGCTTCCTCGTACCCCTCTATCACCCTCCAAGCAAAGAATTGAGTTCAATTGACTTGTATCAAAAATGCCCAATTCCAGTGCCTTCTTCTCCGGCGCCGGCCACCGGAAAGTTATTTCCAGCCGTTTCAGCTCTAACCACTTTGTCCAGTGTGTGTGCCTTGAACTCCTGAGTATTTTTGTCTTCTATCTCGACACCTAGATCGTTCTAGATTGAAAGTTATAGCTTTGCCAAGATCTGTGTCCAGAACTATTTAAGTGCAGTGAGATCACCGCAGTTCATCACCGGATTTCTTGCCGTCCGGCCATCTTCAGCCGTGGATCCTGTTATGTCTTTTGTTCCTGTTACTTAAGCCTACCTCCTAGACAAATTTAGCACACCAGTTGAGCCCTTGAACAGCATTTCATGCTTAGCCCTAGATTTTGACATTGTCAGCCTTATGCCAGAGCTTGTCAGCCAGTGGCGTTAGCTCTTTTCACCTCTTTCCAGTTGTGCAAATTGAAAATAACCTTGTCCCTTAGACTTGTGGAGTTGTGATCTACATTTTATTCTACTGCCACAAGTTGAGATAATCCCTCTATCATCCATCGACCCTATGTTGATGCCTTGAACCAAATGTCGACCTAAAGACGTTTGCTGTTTTTGAGCGAACTAGTCGCAACCTTAATATCATTCTAATATTTTGAGACATTTGCAGCCTTGAAACCTTAAGAACATCTAACACCTACCCTTAGCCCAGATTCCTTGAAACCCTAGAATCTCGACTCAGTTCAGCTTGTAATCCAAATTATCTCCAGTATCATTCAGTTATTTTTGTTGAGCATATCTGCATATAAGTCATAAAACATTTTAATATAATAAGTAATCATTGTGTGTTTGTTTGTCGTCGAGCAGATCCAGAAGCTGACTTTGAGGATTTTGTTGTTGACCCGTCATCAACTGCTATATCTTACGACGCAGAAGGCAAGTCATATTCTTGGACATCTTGAACCTATATTTTAAGAGTTTCTATAATATAACCTTGAATATAGATAATATTGCATGTGAAAGATTGAGAATGGTTGAATTATGAATTGGCAGTACTAGACTGGTTATCTGTGAAATGTGAAATGAACAAGTTTTGAGCCATGAACTATTATATATGTATTTATATACTTATATTCATGAAATAAAACCCCTAGCCGTGACCAGAATTTTAGTATGGATGGCTGTAGCACTGGAGGTGCTAAACTACAAAGGATAGCAGGCACGGAAGGTGCAAGGTTGTGGATGATCTGGTCACTAGCATATAAAGACTAGAACCTTGTGTTGTGCGTCTAGTGGCATGAACAATGTGCTAACTGCAAGCCTGGTATGGGACAGGCCTGAACAAGTACTTATGTGGATCGCACATGAAACCCCTGCATGAGATGTGTTGTGATGCACGGTTTACACGGAGTACAGCTCCCACACATATCACTGAAAGTGATCTTGCACGCTGACCCAGTAATGGGAATATGCAAAGGGGTGGAGGTTTGGGTACAACCTACCACAAACTGTGGTTCGTGAGAGACCACAGGGCCAGGGGTGAATTGTAAGTGAAACATAACAAAAGTTCTTGTTATCTCCACCTTGCCACTCACAGTATGAAGTGAGCCAAGGGTCCAATCATTTTGATAGGAAGGGCATGAAAGTGGAATATCTTGCGGGTAAATTGGTACCTCTCTGCAGAGTTAAAAATGTATTCGTATACTCCGAGCTCCCGGGTTTATAGTAGTCTGCTGCGGTGGATTAAATCCACGGGGTGTAGCACAAGTATATTTTCTAAATAAAATTTGTTAAATCAAGATTACCCAAATGACATGTGTTGTTATGATAAGGAGTGCTGCCATGGGCTGTCATGTGTCAACGTGTCGTTGTAGTGCTATAATCTAGTGAACATGAATAGTAATGCTATGTTATGAAAAGTGCTGCCATAAGATAAGATAAGGGAAGATATGAAACAAAAAGGTTATTTTACAAACATCCATAATTCTTGACTAGTCTAGATTCATATCATCACTACTATATGTATCTACTCTTACCTATGACTTGCTGAGTACGTAAGTGTCGACGATTCGGACTCGGGATCCTTAGCCGAACTTATGCAAAATTTATAATAGCGAGACCTTTCAAGATGACCCTCCGGGAAGGTATGTAGAGATATGGAGAACATGAGCACAGAGAGGTTTATACAGGTTCGGGCCCTCGATGGTGGGAGTAATAGCCCTACGTCCTATTGGGATTTCACTATACGTAATAAAGATTTACAAGATGGCGGGAAAAAACCTTCACAGGCGAAGGGTTTTTCCTATGTAAGTGTACAGAAAGAAGCCAGGGAGGCTTGTAAAAACTATCTAATCTAGACCGTAGACTTGGCTGTTTGAGCGGTTGAGATGTTGTATCTCGCTGGTATCAGAGATGTTTTTCCCTCTTTTTGCTTGATGCATCTTGCCACCCTTTTATATTAGTCGAAAGAGTGCCATGTCGTAACTGCATCAGACAGTTGCTTGGATGAGGTTTAGAGAACCGCTCTTAACCCCCACGCAGGTTTAACATGTGTTATTCATGGATAACTGCACGTATTAACCTCCTGACGGTTGGTCTTCCACGTGGAAGAATCTTCGGGATGCTTGGGATATTCCCGCTATAGGGACAGGTGAACCCCAAGTATCTTGGTCGAAAGTGCTCCGACCGCGGGATGTTGGCTGACCGCGCAACATCTCCAACATTCTGTTCGCGTATAGCACACGAATTCCTGACCGCGGACTAGCTGCGGTCTGATCGCGCAAAGCCTGCGACTTCGGGCTGATGCTTCTCAGAATGACTTGAGTTCGCACCGCCAGGCACATGTCTGACTCGAATCTGTCTTGAACCAATAGTGCATTTATTTGAACTGACTCGGGTGTCAATCCTCGTCAGCTAGCCCCCAAATTCGAAGAAAACGAAGAGACGTGTTATTTTCGAATTTTTAAAGACATGCATCGGATTTTTAACCCGACTCTTCAAATCCCCCGCTTAGTGGCGCACTAATTGGGACGGTTGGTTCCCGAGATGGGCTCTGGGTATTACGTGACAGGTAATGATGGCGCTGTTGAAATGTTTTTTTAACCCGAGGTGAAATTTTAAATGCTTTTAAAAATCCGAGGCGCTTAGAATGTGAACCGTCACCTTGGCGGTTATAAATACCGAGACCTTTGGATTTGTAAAGCTCCACAATTTCTTCTCACAGTTAAGTTCTTTCTAAAGTCACTTTCATTCTTCTCTTCATACACCTCCCGATGGCAGATCACAACATCATCGAGATTGAAAGTGATGAAGAGGAAGTTCTCAAGCAGGAGCCTCAAATGCCTGAAGATCCATCTCCTTCAAGGAAGAAACCCAAAGTTGACGAAGGATCTTCCAGCAGAGCAAAGGTAGAAGACGTACCATCGCTCTTTCTTCCTTCAGTTTTTTACTCCAGCACTCCCTGCTTTTGTTCGGGTGATCAATTTTCTGGTCGGCAAGCAGTGACTATTCGACCAGAAGATTCTCAACTTGTGTTGGGGAAGCAATCTTATGGTGGGAAGGTTGCACTTCCACCATCTGGTGATCATCTGCTTTTGTCGGATGATCTACTTTCCAGGATGGATATATCAACCTGTCATGAGCAGGGACAGGTAATGATCCTCATCTCCTTTTGCTGATAGTTACAGTTAGCACAACTAACTTTTGCAAATGTAGGATATTGGAGGCCCTAGTGATCAGCCTTCTACTACTCCGCCTCTTCCCATCGGACAGATTCTTCCAGAGGAGAAGAATGCTCTGGAGAAGAAGACCGAAGAGATGTCTTCGGCGATTCTGCATCTGGCAGAATGTTTTGAACGATCCCGTGAAGAGGCGCACCAGTTCCGTCGAGAGAGGGACCATGCTCAGCAACAGCGAGAACTCTCCGATTTGATTAGGAACAGTAGTGTATCTCTCATTAGGGATGATGTAGATAGGCTTAGATTAGTGCTAGTTCTCTGGGGGTTGTCAGTGTAGATCCTACTGACAGCAATATGTCCCTAGGAGAACTCTTCAAACTTCTTTCGGATCAGGTCGACGCTCTGGTCGCCGGTATCCCTTTTGTATGTAAAGAATGCAAGAAATAAAATTTTCTTCTTTATATGAATATTCCTTACATCTTCTGTGCGAAAACATGGCCATAAGCAATGTCTTTACGACCATTCAAACATAGGTAAACTTCAGTCCTGCGACCAGAATCGCATTTTCATAAAATTACCGTGACCAGCACTGATACTGCGATCAGATTTGACGCCGCGGTTAGAACCGAAGTTCAACTCTGAAAGATTACTGCGACCAAAACCGAAACTCGATCAGACCGTTACTTCGATTAGAATCGGAGCCTAATCGAGGACATGGTTCCGACCATACCGCAATCTGATCAAACATATCCGTACGTCCAAAAACTTGGCCATAGGGTATTTTCGTGAAAATTTGCAGGGCACATGAAGGAAGATGTCCTTCGAAAACCCTTGAAAACTTCTCAAGATTTTGTATCTCCAAATCTCGAAATAAAAAAGTCCTTTTTATTTCAAATCCAATACTAGGAACACTTTAACGGGTCCGCCAGAGATAGTATCCATTATGGGAAATGAATAAAATACTCGGTGGAACGTTTGAATGGAACGTTACTCACATTAGTGCATCTCCTCGGGTCTATAAAAGGAGCAGGTAGCTTCTTGAGGAAGCCACACAACCAAAAACCCTTAATATTTCTGCCGCACAAAACCCTCGTTCTTCTCAGCCTCCATCTTCCCCAAAGTCGTCAACTTTTCCTCCGATTCCTCACAAGAAATGGCGTCTTGGAGCAGATCGATCCACCATTCTGAGGAGAGCCTGCTAGCATTGGAGAAGGAGGAGATCCTTCCTCCGCGGCTGCTAATTAACTGGCGGCCCGCGGAGAAGGACCAAGAAACCCCAATCGTCGGAGAGGGCGAGTTGGTGGTTTTTGAGGAATATCTGCGCTGCGGGTTCCGATTCCCTGAGAGTCGGTTCTTGAAGGACGTCCTCGAGCATTATGGGTTGGAATTGATCAATCTCCACCCAAATGCAATGCTGATCCTGGCGGTGTTTCAGCATTTGTGCGAGGCGTACGTCAGAGTGTATCCCACCGTGGATCTTTTCCGGCGTTTTTATTACTCGGCATGGTCGAAGAGCGCCAACGCTGCCGGATGCATCTACTTTCGGCTAAGGGAGAAAAAGGAGTATCCCTTCTCGCCCCTGCGAGACTCGGTGCACGGGTGGCATCAGAAGTGGTTCTACTGCACCCCGCCGTCTGAGAGCGGGTTGTGGTTCGAGAACTCGCGGCCGGAGAAACCGAGCGAGTTGGACTCTCTCCCGGCGATGAACGCGGAGTTCATGAAGCACACCGAGGTCATTCTTCACCTAGTCCAAGAGGGACTAACAGCTCGCGACGTCATTCGCGATTTTGTGAAGAATCGGGTGAGCCCCCTGCGTGAAAGGGCTCATCCGGCTTGGGAGATCAAGTCCATGGCGGACAGTACCTTGGACTACAATGAAGGTACCCATTTCTGGCACTGAAATCTTTTTATTTTTGAAATGCACTAGTTAACTCGCATTTTGGAACAGTCCTGTGGGACCCTCATTTGAGGAATCCGGTGGCAACCGCCCAGGTGGGTTGCACTCAGAAAAGGTACATTGCAGCTCACAACAACAAGATGCAGTATATAAAAATGCGAGTAATTAAAAACAAGTGCTGATCACAAGGACCAACATTACAATAACTTAGCGCCAAAATGACGCATTTAAATGTTGATACAAATTAAGGAGTTTTCGACACAAAGGTCGGCACAAAATGAAACAACAATAATAAGCAAAAGGACTTCATCAGTCTTCTTCTTCTGCAGCAGCGGTGTACGGGCCTTCTCCACATCTGACTCCACCTTGGTACATAACCCTTTAACAAGTTTGGTCTTTAGTTTCTTCTTCTTGTTCCACATTGGGTTCAAGACCGTAAAATTCAGGGTCGATGAATCCTTCTTCTAAATTTGTTTGTAAAAGCAAGGGTGAGCACATTGTCCACATGGTGCTCAACAAGTCCCAAATAAGAATGCAAGTATATATAGATGAGGGGGAAATTCTCAAAGAATAGCTCTTTGGCTTTGTATATGTATATATGATAGATTTTCACACTTGGTTTTGAAGAAAAGATTTTTATTTCCGAAAGCGGCGCTTTTGAAACCCTAAGCTAAATTCTCAGAAAATGTTGTGTGTGGCGGTCTCTCATGAGTCACCACTTTATTCAGATTTTGTGAAAACTTTCCAAAAGCTACTTGTGCTGCATCGACGTGAATAGAATCCACAGCGCGCAGACTCCATAACCTGGGAGCTCAGAGTATCCGATACTTTTTAAACTTTGCAAAGGTGTACCACCTTAATCCACCGATCATTCGGCTTTCAAGTCGGTACCTCTCCATGCGACTCTTACGCATGTGACAAGGCCGAGATGACACAACAGTTTACAGTCCTAGCATTAACTATTCCCTGCCCGGTAAATAGACAGTCAAGTCTCAAGTACCGTTGTGGGTCCTCCCCACTGCCTTACTTCCTAGCCTGGGTCTATGTTCTCGCAAGACACATAGCCTCTCTTGATTACAGTCGCGCACGACTTAATCTGGCATAGGGCGTCTTCCTTCTTTCCACCTTTTCCTCTCATGATTTTTCTGAACTCACATCACTCATGGCCTTCTGCAGCCCACCAGTTCTTGCAAGACACTGGATCGACAACCATTGCAGGGAAAGCTAACACTAAAGAAAGCTACTAAGTTGCGCCCGTCCCATAAACATGCAAGTGGTTGGTACGTTTTTCATGCCGCATAGAAGCACAACACAAGATTCTAGTCCTTATGAATCTTTAGTGAGGAGTCTTTCACATTCCCAGTGCGCACACAGCACCATCCAATCAAACCATCCTCACCATCGATTCCAATCACATTTTCTTTCACAAAAGGGGTTTTGAACATGCTTTTCTCATATGTGACCATTCAACATTTATCATATAATCTTTAAGCATAGCATAGCCTAAGCATGATATTCTAGGGTAACAAGGGTGCAGGGATATTCAATGTCAAAAGGGGCTTTACAATCTTTTAGGTCATATCTAATCACTTTATTGAAACATAATTCTTATTTGAATTTAAGGCATGCATATACTTGAAAACAGTTAACATACTTCATTTCAAAATAGTAGGCTAGACATGATCAAGGGTTTGAGACTTGCCTTGCAGTGATGGGTCTAGCTGCTCAGATGAATCCTCGAAGATCTCCTCTGTTCCTTCAACGTCTGGTTCCACGGCGGATACAAACAACATATACACACTATATAAGCATACAAGCACTAGAAAATATTATGTAAACATATCATGCATGCAGGGAAAGGGATTGGACAAGGTCAGTTGACATTGGTCGAAGAGATGGGCTCAAAAGGACTTGAATGTCGAAAGGCTGACATTCGGCTCATGGCTTGACATAGCCCTAAATTGGTTCTAGGTCTGTTTTCTGGAGATGTGGCAATAGGGAATATTGTAGAGCATGGTTCAAAAGGCTTAGTGGACAAAGTGGCATTTCAATTGCTCAAAAGTAACAAGTCTAAATCATCTAATGCCACTGGTGGACATGCACTGACATAGTGCTAGACATGGCCAGAAACTAGGGCATTGGATAACTTTTGACTCAGGACTCCAATTGGTGCACAACTTTGTCTGGGGTTTAGGCCATGATAACAGCTACAAAACTCTCAACAGGCTCAAGGGCAGAAAGTGGCCGGAGGGTGGCCAAATCCGGTGAGCAAACACGGTGGTCTGGACATGAACTGAACCACTGGACAGCAATCTTGGCATGATCATAACTTTTGATCTAGGCTGATTCCGGGTTCGAGCCAGTGGAGTAAATTGCTCAGGGGGTTGAGGCCTAGCTAGATGACAAAGTTTCATCAGCTGGTTTGGCCGGGAAACGAACTCTGGCGATCGGGGCCGAAGACGAAGGCACCGATTTGGGCGTTTTCGCTCCAGGGCGTTTGAACTTAATTCCACGCTCAGGAAACATCTAGGGGCTGTCACGAAGCTATTGGCACACTCAATTTTGCCAGAGAATGGCTGGAGAAGCACGGCGGCGTTCTCCGGCGAACTGCCGAGGCTTGAACATGGAAATTCAACGCTCGGGGCAAAATTGGTGATTCTAAGCTTGCAGGCTCGTTCCTCCTAGCTCACTGGTCATTATTCCCTACTGGCACGAGGATCAATTTGGCTTGAATCACTCGGCATTACGGGAACAGGGGATTACAGCTTTTCCGGTGATTGCCGGCGTTGAGGTTCGCCGGGGGTCAATTAACGGCTATGAAACACACAGAGGGATGAGGGGACCTTACTGGTGGTGTCGGTTTGGAGGGGGAAGCTGCGGGCGAAGCTGGCGCCATGAGCTTCAAAGGTTGCTCGCCGAGGAAGAAGGCCTTCGCGGCGGCGCTGATGAACTGGATTACTCTCTGGTGGAAGAAGCTAAGGCTTGAAGTTGCGGAATGGTGTGAAGAGATGCTGGGTGAAGGGGGGCTTTATATAGCTACGGCATTGAGCTCTCGGGAGTTGCAGCAATCGCCGGTGAGATTTCTTCTGGCGCTGGAGCGGTCAACGAGGCACGTCGGGACATGGCGGGGCTCTGCTAGAGGCGGAGCATCGCGCGAAATCGGGATTTCGTCAGGACGGCGAGATGATGATCTCCAGGATGGCAGCCATGTGGCGTGAAGCTCCTGACAACAGCAGGCACGCGCGCGTGCGGGGAAGAACACGGCACAACGCGGGTGAACTGCTTCCTCGGTGGCGATACAGTTGTGCGCAGGTGGAGGCTACGTGGCTGCGAAGGTGGCAGCGCGGGGAACTTTGCCGGCGGTGAGTTCAACGGCGAGGCAAAACGGCGGGGCGCTGGTCGAACGAACGCTGGTCGTGATCGAAAACGGTACAGGGACCTGGTTGCAAGCTTTGGACTGATTTGCGAAGATTTGGACTAAACTGCGAGGGTTTTGGCTCGGGAATTTGGGCCTATTTGCAATTCTGAAGATTTGAAGGGTTGATTTGGATTTCGACTTTGCAGATGAGTGTTACTAAATGTCTTAGACTCATCCAGCAGGAAAAATGGTAAAATCCGATAAGATCTGGTGGTTTTGACAAAAATCGAAACAGGGTAATTAGGGTAAACAGGGTAATTAGGGTTTGAAACTTTTGTCGAGGCTGAAACTAGGGTTTCGGTTAAGATTCTGGAACTCTTCCAGAAGGGAAAAATGTTCAGAAAAATGAAAGAAAGGTAATCACTTGATCAGATTTGAATTTGGAGATGATCTGGGACTTTTAGCTTTTTCGGGCTTTTTGAAAATTCTGAAAGGACTAAATTAAAGCACTTTTGGACTGAAATGTGAAAATGATCTGGGGGATGAAGTTTAGCTGCCAGCTTTTTAGGTTAAGGTAGTGGCATACCTAAGATCAAGATAGGGTTGAGACATCAGGGATTCCAAAGAATATATGCTGACTCGCAAGCAGAAAAGATAGCGAAAACAGGGATGTTACAGTCCTGCCCTCATCCGAGATCGAGAGGCGGACTAACTACCTCCTCAGGGCTTACAACGCCGAGGTAGAGGGCCCCAAGGGATCGCCTCGCCCCCAGAGCTTGATTCACGCCGGCGATGACCTTAAACAGGAGTGTCGAAAGGTACGTTTTCACTTGGCCTCTGTTTTGCAGGTCTTATGTATGTCCAGCACTAACGATTCCATTGGAATGAGAACAGCTCTTAGGGAGGTTCGCCGAGGCGACGTTCCCAAGTGAGAACGTCGGTTCCCTGGGGAAACCGACGATGAAACACGTGAAGAAGGTTTCTTCGAAACCCAGGACAAGGAATCCGACCCCCAAGAAAACTAGGCTAAATCTCGGGAAAGGGTCTTCACGAAACGTCCCTCCTACCGCAAGGAAAACTGCGGTAAGATATCACGTTCCTCCTATCTTTCTAGGTGCGGACTGGAATTACTTCTTCGTCGTACAGGGAGAGGGGAGCGAGGAGGAGGAAGATGATGATGTCCCCCTAGTTCGCCGGAGGAGGAAGATTGCGGGCTCTCCATCCGGTGACGCTCCAACTCGCCCCGCAGAAACAACTGCTACCGCAAAGGCGACCGTAGCAGACTCCGAGGCCACCGAAAGCCCCGTAGTCGCGGAGTACACCCCTGCTCCTGAAGCCCCCGAGGCTTCAGGGCCAGTTGCCTCTACTTCCCTGGTCGAAGGGACGACCATGGTAAGATTCTTTCACAGTCTTGTTTTCTTCAATTTCCCCGGTATATTCATTAAATTGATGCTTATCCAGGGAAAAGATCTTCCCCCTGCGACTCCTGTGAGTCCCAGGGAGGAAAATCCTCCTCCCCCGCGGACAGGAGTGGAGGTAGTCGAACAAGACCCTGTGGCGGTTGCAAATGAGGTGCCGGCCCCAGAAGTCCAGGAGCCATCCAGGCCTTCGGATGCAACCCCGCCAACCGGACCGGTTGCCCAGGTAAAAATTCTTATCATTTGTCTTTATCTTCCCTTAGAAATGTGCTTACAGAGGAACACACCTAGGGGGGAATGCCTTGTTCACCAAGAGGAAGACCAGGACAGACGACAGTTGTCCCCTTTCTCGAGGAGAGCCTTCCCTGAAATCTCAAAAGTTGATGGGATTTCAAATAAGGTAAGAACCTTTATCTTGGTTGTATTAAAATAAGTCGTGATGATCATGAATTGTGATTGCTTGGTTCATCTTTTCTTTGTCAGGCGAAAAGAGACAACATCCAGCCCTTCAACCGCTCCAGGGAGGGTTGAAGTTGCTGCTAGTGCAGGAGCCTCCAGTGAGGAGCGCTCCGCCCCCTCGGTCCAGGAAGCAGTCCGGGCCGTGAGGGGAGAAGCAGGCGCGGAGACCCAGTTGCAAGCAACAGCGACTGGGGGTAGTGCCCAGCAGGCACTCCCACTGGCTGCCTTTGTTGTGGCCGCAACGGGGCCTTCAACGAGTCTTCCCGTTACCCCGGAAGACGTTTCCTTACGGGAATTCATAAAGGTATGATGAACTTCTCTTTTGGTTCCTGGATTGTACATAGGACACCTTTAACTTCTTTTTGCATCATAGGAGCTATCCCAGATGACGGCCAAGTCGTGTGCTATGATAGCGAGCATTGAGGCCATACAAAAGGAATGAGACAACTTGCGCAGGTAAGGATCATTACTCTTCAACTTGTATAGATACAAATTGGTTATGACCATTCCTTCTGTTCTACTACAGAGAGGTGGCATTCTTGAAAACAGAAGTGGCCACGGTCAAGCTTCATTCGATCTCAGTGACTGCACACCAAGGGATCGAAAACAACAAGCTGCGGTCACAACTCTCTTGTAAGTCGATTCCTGATTAGGAAGACTTAACTTCATAACAAGTAAGTAATCCTTTCTCTTACTGCAGCGCAAGCGGGTCAGATAAGACAACTCAGTCAGGACAAGGTGATCCTCCAGGGCTCTATTCAAACCTCCGAAAGGGCGAACAGGGAGCTGAGCCGTTCGATCTTCGAAAAACTGAAGGCGGTGGCTCGTCTCCTGAGGGCTGATGTGGTCGAAACCACAAGAGACAACCTCAGCCTAAATGACTGGTCTACGCTAGTCATTGCCCAGGCGGAGTCACTTCTCGAGTATCTTCCTGAGGATACACGGCGACGAGAAGAGGCGATCAGAACCAGGGTTTGGTCAGCCGCTTCCGCCATTCTCAGCCGGGTTCGACTTCACCATGGCCCAGATGCAGATCTGAATCCATTGGTGGGACCGGTTGAGGTCGAGAGTGAGGAACAATTAGAGGCCGTCATGGAGGAGATCAGACCTCTTGTAAATAAACTCCTGACTGAGCTAGGGATCGAATGATCCCTACATTTGTATAGAAACAGTTATATGCAATGCGATGTATGTTGAAATTCATTTTTTGAAAATGAATATACTTTCAAATATATTCTTGTTTTATGTCGTTTCATATTATAAACATATCCCCCTAGCCCCCACCTGTGATTGTAGATACTGAAGACTTAGTATTACAAACGTAGGAGAGAAGTGAATATAACGACCAGGGATGTGTGATTGAACCAACAATTATGATCAGTGTAACGCCTAGCCTTGTTTGCAAACCAGCAGCCACTCAGATAACTGAGGTCTTGCCAGAAAGCCCCGTGTGCGTTGAGAAACGGCTTATTTAGGAGTGACTTGTCTGGAAGCGGTCATGAGATCGGCCAGCGAATCTGATTAGAACGTTGTCATGATCTAACCGCCGGCGACCAGCCCCCAAGCCGAATTCGCAACACATGGGCATAAAGGGAAATACTCATCGTATGAAACCAAAACATTTTTTGTTTTATGAAAAAATGCTAATTGAAAAGGAAAAGAAGTTGAGAACTTACACGTAGAACTTGCGAAGTTGATCGATGTTCCAAGTATTGGACAAAATTCGACCATCCTCCATGGCTAACCGTGCGGATCCTGGTCGCAGCACTGAGACAACAGTATAAGGGCCTTCCCACTTCGGGGAGAATTTGTTGCGATTAGACTGGTCTTGAATTTTTCGTAACACCAAGTCGCCCACGTTAAGACTATGTGGTCGCACCCTTTTGCTGTGATACTTGCGCAAAGCTTGCAAGTATGCCGCGGAATTGATCAAAGCGCAATCACGTCTCTCTTCTAAGAGGATGAGATCTTGTGATCGCTGTTCGAACTGATCAACTTGTTCAAATTGTTCAGTCCGAACAGACCCAATACTAACTTCCATAGGCAACACAGCCTCGGCCCCATAGACCAGATGGAAGGGCGTCTCACCGGTGGCTCGACTAGAGGTAGTTCGTAGTGCCCAGAGAACGGTATAGAGCTCGTCTGTCCAAGCCCCCGAGCGAGTCTTAAGGCGATCAAAAACACGCTTTTTGATGCCTTGCAGTATCTGCCCATTGGCCCGCTCTACAGCACCATTGCTTTGCGGACGTGCCACAGAAGCAAAGCACACCTTAGTTCCGATCTGATCGCAGTAGTCTAGGAAAAGACCACTGGCGAACTGAGAACCATTGTCGGTGATAAGACGGTTTGGAACACCAAATCGAGCAACGATGTTCTTATGAAAGAACTTTTGTGCTACTGACGCGGTAATATTTCGTACCGGTTCGGCCTCAATCCACTTTGTAAACATGTCAATGGTTACGAACAGAAACTTGTAGCCGTTGACCGCTTGTGGCATAGGCCCGACAATATCCATCCCCCAGACCACGAAAGGCCATGCGAGGGGAATGGTTTGTAACACATAGGTAGGTTGATGAACCTGTCTCGCGTGGAACTGACACAGAGGACACATCTTGACCATATGCTTGGCATCATCGAGTGCCGAAGGCCAGTAGAATCATTGTCGAAAAGCTTTCCCGACCAGTGTCCGATATGACGCGTGCGCACCGCATACACCGTCATGTATTTCCTTCAAGAGGGATTTTCCTTCCTCCTGAGATATGCAGTGCATGAACACTCCTTGAGTACCCTTTCTGTACAAAACCCCATCTATGAGTTTGTACAGGCGCGCTTTTCGAATTAACCGATCGCTTTCGGTTTCGTCCTCGGGTAGGGTCCCATGTTCAAGATAAACTCTCAATGGATGAGTCCAATCCTGTTCCTGACCGAGGTTGGTAACGCAGGCTATTACCGGATCATCCTCGACCGAAGTCATGATCGAAGGACGGTCCAAGTGTTCAATGAACACTCCTGTCGGAGCGGATGTGCGTGAGGACCCAATTTTGGATAATTGGTCTGCGAGAATGTTGTCCTTTCGCGGGATGTATTGGACTTCGAAATGACTGAAGTGTTTTTCCAATCTCCTCACTTCCCCCAGGTAATGAGCCATTGTCTCATCGGAGGTGCTGTACTCCTTGTTTACCTGGCTTACGACCAGCTGTGAGTCTCCCCTCACCACTAATCGACGGACTCCGATGAATTTTGCTGCCCGGAGCCCTGCAAGAAGACCTTCATATTCTGCCGCGTTGTTGGTCGCAACAAAGTGTAGTTGGATGATATACTTAAGCTGTTTGCCCTGAGGCGTAACTAAGACCACTCCAGCCCCCGAGTGTTGAAAACTACGGGAGCCGTCAAAGTACATTGTCCAAAGATCGGGGCATTCCAATTCCTCCGGTCCCTGCACGGGTGGCTCAGGGTTGGTCCATTCGACCACAAAGTCGGCCAAAACCTGAGACTTAACCGCCATGCGGGGAGTGAAATAGATATCAAAGGCACTGAGTTCGACCGCCCATTTAGCGATTCGACCAGATTTTTCTGGATTTCGGACAATATCCCCCAAAGGAAAAGAGGAGGGTACTGTGATCTTGTGAGCTTGGAAGTAGTGTCGTAGCTTACGGGAAGCCATCAGTAGCGCGTAAAGTATCTTCTGGACCTCAGGGTAATGCTCCTTAGGACCATGAAGCACCTCGCTCACATGGTAGACGGGTCTGTGTATTCCTTCCCTTTCCGCGATCAGGACGACGCTGACCGCATGTGGTGTAGCCGCCAGATAAAGAAGCAATGGTTCTCCTTTGTCGGGAGACACCAGTACTGGTGGACTGGATAGATATGTCTTTACCTCCTGAAACGCTTTCTCGGCCTCATCGGACCATGTGAAATTGTGATGCTTCCGCAAGGCTTTGAAGAAAGGCAATCCCCTTTCACCTAGTCGCGATATGAAGCGACTTAAGGCCGCCATGTGACCAGCCAGGCGTTGAACATCTTTCATGGTCGAGGGCGACCTCATTTGTTCAATGGCCCTGATTTTCTCAGGATTAACTTCAATGCCCCTGGAACAAACAAGGAAACCAAGAAGTTTTCCTGAAGAAACCCCGAAAGAACATTTGTCCGGGTTTAAAATTATTCCAAAGCGATTTAAATTACAGAAGGTTTCAGCGAGATCGTCCAAATGAGACAATCTTTTGGTACTTTTTACAACCAAGTCGTCTACATATGCTTCGAGATTACGCCCTATCTGGGAAAGAAAGGTCTTTTGCATCAAGCGCTGGTACGTGGAACCTGCGTTCTTGAGACCGAACAGCATTCTGACGTAGCAGTAGGTGCCGAACGGGGTGATGAAGGCAGTTTTCTCTTCATCTTCTTCTGCCATGCTAATTTGATGATATCCTGAGTAACCGTCCAGGAAACTCATCGGTTCGCAACCCGCAGTTGAGTCGACCAGCTGGTCGATGCGGGGAAGGGGAAAGTCGTCCTTCGGACAGGCACTGTTGAGGCTAGTGTAGTTGACGCACATGCGCCACTTGCCGTTTGACTTGCGGACCATGACCGGATTGGCGAGCCATTCGGGTGATCGACCTCGCGAATAAACCTGGCTTTTAGGAGTTTGTTCAACTCTTCTCGGATGACTTCCTGTCGGTCAACAGCAAAACGCCTGAGCTTTTGTTTTATTGGTCGTTGTCCAGGTCGAATTGCTAATCTGTGCTCGATTACTTCCCTTGGGACACCGGGCATGTCGGACGGTTTCCACGCAAACACATCTGCGTTAGCCCGGAGGAAAGTAATGAGCTCGAGTTCCTATTTGTCATCCAGACCTGATCCAACCCGAATTGTCTTGGATGGATCATCTGGGTACAATGGAACCAGTTTGAGTTTCTCATCTGGTTGAGGAGCAGCCTTGATCGCGTCGGTGGCGACGGTGGCGACCTGGACGTCCCGGAGGGGAAGTTGATCGACCATCTCCAAAGATAGCCGGTCGCACGTGAGTGCCACGTTGTGACTGCCTCGGACTGAGATGACACCTTTGGGGCCAGGCAATTTGCCGCACTGGTAAGCATAGTGCGTTGCCATCATGAATTTAGCAAGAGTTGGCCTGCCAAAGATTGCATTACAAGCTAAATCACAATCGATTACGTCAAAGGTAACCAATTCTGTTCGGAAGTTGTCTGGTTCTCCCAGTGTGACCGGGAGGACCACTTGTCCCAACGGCATCATGGAGGGGCCTGGGATTATTCCATAAAACGGATGGATTATGGGCTTAATCTTCGAACGAGGAATTTGCATCTCGTCGAGTGCCTTGACCAATAAAATGTCAAGGGAGCTCCCTCCGTCGATCAGGACCCTTTCGACTCTCGCGTTGCTGATGATCGGGGTAATGACTAGAGGGAGCCTCAATGGCCGAGTAAGCCCCGCGGGACAATCAGAGCGATCGAATGTCAAAGGTGTATCTAACCAATGGGGGTATTGAGGTTCACCAAGAGATGTCTCCGTTTGGTTAACCTCTCGGTAGAAGGCTTTAAACTGTCTTTTGGAAACGAAAGAGGAAGAACCCCGAAAATAACATTAACATGATTTTGAGGTACCTGGTAGGACATTTCCTCGTCTCCGTCGGCGTCTCTAAGTTCGCATGCCTGTTCTTTAGCCGGTAAGTTCGGCATTGGCCCAACTCCTTGGTAGAAGTCATCCAATTGCTTCAACCAACTCCTGCAGTTCTTGAGGTCGTGGCCTGCGGAGTTGTGGAGTGGACACCACTTCTTGCCTTCCTGCGGATTAGTTGACTTTTCTGGCTGGTCGGCACTACGACCACCAGAAGCAGTTTTATTCTTAAATGAAGGCTTGTTACCTTTGGTCGAAGGCGGCTTCTCTGCGACTGCGACCTCGCGGTACTGTCCAGAGCGGTTCGTCTTTTGACTTTTTTGACTTCCCACCCGACGAAGATTCTGGCTTCTTGCTTGAATCTTCTTTCCTGGCGTCTTTGAAACCTGGTTGAGGTGGTAGGTCACCCTTGTCGACCATCTGGTTCCATTCGACCGCTTTGGCTGCGTCAGAATATCGATCGGCCATGTCGAACAGATCGGCCACTGATCGAGGAGGGTGGATAAGCAAGTCTTCGGTGAATCTCTAGTATCGAACGGCATGTTTAAATGCCCTGATAACGGAGCCATCAGATATGTTCGGATGGTATTCCTCACCCCGACAAACCTCTTGACAAACTCCCGAAGAGTTTCGGTCAAAGTTTATCGTAGCCGATGAAGATCGTCCTCTTTACCCGGCTTTTGATAATAGTTTTGGAAATTGCTGAGGATGGCGTCGCACAGCATTTCCCAATTGTAGATGGAACCTTCGGGCTGGTTAAACAGCCAGGTTCTAGCCGGTCCCTCAAGGACTGTAGGCAGGTAGTTGGCCATGACCCGGTCATCGCCTCCCGTCGCTTGGATGGCAGTGATATAGATTTGAAGGAACTCGGATGGGTTCTGAGTTCCGTCGAACCTTTCAATGGCCCCTGGTCGAAATTTGTCAGGCCAAACGACCGCACGTAGGCCGGGCGAGAAAGCTTTACAACCGACGTAGGGACCGTGAACGGCCCTGTGACTCTCGACCGGGTCATGGGCGACTTCACGCAACGGTGAAGTTATCTGCGGTCCCAAACGAGAGTGGACAGGGACCCGATCCCTACCACGAGAATCCTGCGTTCGCCTGTACTTGTCCTGTCGGGATGGCACAGGCGGTGGGTAACTTCGCCCACCGGAACCAGAGTGTGGACACTCTCGTTCGCGGGAACGTGTTACCGACCGAGAAGAGGCCGTTGGGGTCGCCTCCGATGCGACCTCATCCAGTCTCTCTGCCAGGATCCTGGTGAAGGCCAGTTTCTGCTCATCCGTGACCGTAGGAGGGAAGTTACGCATGACTTCCGCGATAGATCGCAGTCGACCATGGGTACTTCTCCTAGGGGCACCAGGTGTTACCGTTTCTTCATCCACGGGAAACGCTCCGGAGGCAAAGAAGGGGTCTGGTCGCATCTGTGACCACTTGACCATCGAGAAGAACTCAGAGCAGCATCATAACGAGCCTGCGCATCTTGAAGAGCCTCTAGGGCAGTTCTGCGCAGTTCGTTGTTTTGTTGCTCGAGATCTTGATCCTCCTTCTGTTTGCGATCCCGTTCTTCCCTAGCAGCCTGTTGATTGGGAGTCTCCTCCGACAAGGCAGCGAACTGTCTAGGGAGAAAGGTTGTCGATGGGGAAAACATCTCGGTTTGTTCCGAGTCAGACTCGAAATCAAAGAGACGGTGAAGGTTATCAGGGTCGAATCTCCCCGGGCTGATTCCAAGTCGGTATCATGCTTCCCCTCAGCAGGGTCGTATGACGGACCGGATTCACCCTCTAGCTCATTAAGAACCTCGGTGGGTTCTGACCTTGCGCTAGTCGCTCCCTGGTCGATGGACATGACCTGGAGAGATGATTCAACCTCTGGAAGATTCTGGCCTTCAACCACCTCCATCAGAACAGGATCGCTTGGAGAAGGCATTGGAATGTGAGTATAATCCTCGAGATCAAAATCGTTCTCGGAATCATACACTCCAGCCATATTTTAGCAAACCTCCGGATGAAAATTAGGACGCCTTGAGAAAGGCCCCACAGTGGGCGCCAGCTGTCGACAATTCGGACTCGGGATCCTTAGCCGAACTTATGCAAAATTTATAATAGCGAGACCTTTCAAGATGACCCTCCGGGAAGGTATGTAGAGATATGGAGAACAGGAGCACAGAGAGGTTTATACAGGTTCGGGCCCTCGATGGTGGGAGTAATAGCCCTACGTCCTGTTGGGATTTCACTATACGTAATAAAGATTTACAAGATGGCGGGAAAAAACCTTCATAGGCGAAGGGTTTTTCCTATGTAAGTGTACAGAAAGAAGCCAGGGGGCTTGTAAAAACTATCTAATCTAGGCCGTAGACTTGGCTGTTTGAGCGGTTGAGATGTTGTATCTAGCTGGTATCAAAGATGTTTTTCCCTCTTTTTGCTTGATGCATCTTGCCACCCTTTTATATTAGTCGAAAGAGTGCCATGTCGTAACTGCATCAGACAGTTGCTTGGATGCGGTTTAGAGAACCACTCTTAACCCCCACGCAGGTTTAACACGTGTTATTCATGGATAACTGCACGTATTAACCTCTTGACGGTTGCATGGATAACTTTGTGGATCCAGAAGGAGGAGAGTCAGTTCCGCCAGAGCCCTGATGTGTGTTGTTCTACCGTCAACTTCTTTTGTGGGAGGGTCACCTATCTTCTGCTGTGTAGTTATTATTTTGCTAAACCTTGAATGCCGTGAAGGCATTGTAATCTCTTTATGTAATATTAAGGCCAGCAGGCCACACTGCTTAAATATTTTGTAAGTTACTTGTTGCAATGTAATATACTCCTGTGCTTGACTTATCCTGGGAAGTCAAAGGTATGCATATATGGGACTAGCTGCAGCAAGCTAGGTCTCCACGGGAGTAGTCGTAGTCCCAGTTTTGGGGCGCGACATTTTTGGCCGGGAATTTTTCGACCGGCTCCCCGTTCTCACGGCCACCGGGGGAATTCTTACCGGCCCTTGGAAATTTTCGAACGGGAATTTCTCGATCGGCTCCCCGTTCTCACGGCGACCGACCGGGGGAAATTCTTATTTGCCCTCAGAAATTTTCGACTGGGAATTTCTCAGCCGGCTCCCCATTCTCATGGCGACTGGGGGAAATTCTTACCGGTCCTCAGAAATTTTCGGTCGAGAATTTCTCGACCGGCTCCCCATTCTCACAGCGACCGTGGGAAATTCTTACCGAAAATTTTTCGGTTGGGAGAATTCATGGTCGTGCTTCGGAACTTTCGACCAGGGGCTATGTGACCCCGGTAGTTATCGACGTCTAGGCCTGTTCGTCCCTTACCCACAGCGCGCGGAGCCAAGTTGCACCCCGCTGTAGTGGGGGGGATAGCCCGGGCCCAGACAGAACGTAATAACTTTCAAAGAATTTCGAAGACATCACAAAGAAACAAGTTCAAACTTTATTGATACAACATCAGACCGGGGGACAACCCCCCTTGTGGGTTAAGGTGCTCCTGGGCAGCAATGCCTGGACACGTACAAGATACAATCCGGGGAGTTAAGCTCCCGCAGGAAACTACCTCGAAGGACAACCCCCTCTGGTGGGCAACTACACCTAGTAATACCAGAGGCCTTCCTTGAGCTCTCGGGAAAGATCCTTATACAGGCACCTAACCCTCCGGTAGGCGCTCCGGAGAAGTTCCTCCGGCCAGTACTCATAGATAGCTAGAGGGTGTATCTGAAGCGGCGGGACCCTTCGGGACCCCGCTTCGGAGGAGACAGCTCGGCGCGACAGTTGTCAAAATTGTCCAAGTGCCACTCTGGGAGCCACTACAGTCAAATCAGCTCCCGGGGAGCACTCTCCGGCACTCTCCCAAAGGAAGGTTCAGGGGCTAGGCAATCGGCGCCCCCCCCCGGCAGTGAGGCCCAATGGGGTTAGGGCCACTTGGGCCTCCCCTGGGGTACACCACCCAGAGCTCGAAAGCTCCTCTTCTGGAGGGAACTCCCGGGCCACCGAGAAGCCCCCCGGGCCGCACCACTCGGGGCTCCAAAACTCCCTCTCGGGAGTGAGCCCCCGGGATGCCTACTTACAATGAGACAAAAGACTTAGTAAAAAACATAGAAAACAAAAATCCTAACTAAAAGGTCGGGGGGAGCTCATACTTGCCCGTTTTTGTCTCCCTCGGGGGAATTGTGGGACCCTCATTTGAGGAATCCGGTGGCAACCGCCCAGGTGGGTTGTACTCAGCAAGGTACAATCATAAGCTCACAACAACAGGATTAGGATAAACATAATTAAACAGGTACTTGGTCACATGGACCAATATTACATTACCATTACGCCAAGAATGGTTCTAATTAAAGTTGCTAAGAAAATAACAAGTTTCTCGAAACAAGAGTTGGCATCGAAATACCGAACACAGAGAAAAGCACAAAAAACAGCAATAAGGATCTTGATTTCCATCGACAGCGGGACTGGAGGGGCTTCAGCATATCTGGCTCAACTTGGTGCGCAACCCTTCTAGAGGGGTGGTTCATCTGGGATGCTTTCTTCTTCCGCATGGTACTCAAAACCAAGGGAACCGGGATCCTCAAATCCCTCTTCTGTGGTTGAATACAATTGCAAGGGTGAGCATGTTTTCACACAATGCTCAGCAAATCTCATTTTAGGAATTAATGCAGTTATATCAAGATGAGGGGTGTTCAACAGGTGGGGTTTTGTTTTGCCTTATACTTAAGGATAATATAGATTCTTAAACCGGGTTGAGAAAGTATCTTTGATTTTGAAAACAAGCTTTGAAGTCCTAAATTATACTTTAGAAAATGTTGTGTGTAGTGGTCTCCCATGAGTCACTACTTTTATTAACCCATGTTATGAAAACATCTCAAATATTACTTGTGCTGAAACCCATGGATAACATCCACTACGAACAGACTCCTGGACCTGGGAGTACAGAGTATCTGATACTTCTTTTACACTTTGCAAAGGTGTACCTCTTTTTAAATCCACTGGATCACTCGACTTTCAAGTCGGATTAGCTCCATGTGACTTATACACATGTGACAAGGTCGAGATCACACAACGGTTTTGCAGTCTAGTGTTAACAGTATCCCGCCCGGTAAATAGACAATCAAGTCTCAAGTACTGTTGTGGGTGCTCCCCACTGGCTTACTTCCTAGCCTTGGCCTATGCTCCCGCAGGACACATAGCCTCTCGATTGCAGCAGCGCACGACTTAATCTAGGCGTAGGGCGACTTCTTCTATTCACCATAACCTCTCATTATTTTTCTGATCTCACATCACTCATGGCCCTCTGTGGCCCACCAGTTTCCACGTGAGAAATCGGACTGACAAACCATTGCAGGGGACTGTTAACACCAAGATAGCTACTAAGTTGCGCCTATCCCATTCCAGGCAAGTGGTTGGTACGTTTTCAATTCGTTTAGAGACACAGCACAAGGTTCTCGTCCTTATGAATGAATAGTGAGGAACATCCACATACCCCTGGAGCACACAGCACCCAACCATTCAAACCATCCTCACCACCAATTCCTATTTGACATTTCATTTCACAAAAGGGGTTTTTTTGACGAAACACAAAAAGGGGTTTTCAACATGTTTCTCATATAATCGACCATTTGACATTTAACATATGTATTCAAGCATAAGCATAATCCTAAGCACATATCCTAGGGTGAAAAGAATACATGGATATTCAAGGGGGTTGAGACTTGCCTTGCAATGAGGGGTCTAGTTGCTTAGACGATTCTTCAAAGATCTCTTCCGCGCCTTCAATCTTTGGCTCTGCGGCGGACACAAACAATACACACATACACTATATAAGCACATAGAACATAATTTCTATAGGAAATAATACGTAAAATATATCATGCATGCAGGGGAAATGATCTGGACAAGGTCACTTGAGCACTGGTCGAAGAGACGGGCTCAAGGAGGTCGAACGCCAAAGGGTCGACATTCGGTTCATGGCTAGACATAGCCTTAGGATAGCTTTAGGTAGGTTTTCTAGAGACGTGACAGAAGAGAAAGTTGTAGAGAACAACTCTAGGAATCTAGTGGACAAGGTGGCATTTCAATTGCTCAAACAGAAGAGGTCGAAAATGGCTAATGCCACTGGCTGACATGCACTGGTATAGTGCAAACATAGCCAAAAACTAGGGTTTGGTATAACTTCTGATCTAGGACTTCATTTGCTGCACCACTTTCTCTGGGAGGTAGGCTTGGGTAACAGGAGCAAAAGATACTACAGGCTCCATGTGTGGAGATGGCCGGACGGTGAAGAAATCCAGCGAAGAACACGGTGGCTGAAATCACATACAATAATGACTGGACAGAAACTTGGCAAAACCATATCTCACATTCTGGGCAGATTCAGTGGTCGAGCTAGTGGACAAAGTTGCCCAAGGGGGTGAGACACGTCTAAGGGACACAGTGGCTGGGGCTGCATCGGCCGGGAACGGACTTCGGTGGCCGGCGCCGGAGAAGAAGATCACAGTTTGGGCAATTTTGATTTAAAGCATTTGAACTCGTTTCCTTGCTCGAGGAGTAGCTGAGGGGTGAGAGGAAGGTACTGGAGGGGTCAACTTCACCAGAAAAGCCTGGCGGCGAGGTCCAGTGGCCGGAGGAAAATCCAAATTAGGGATTCTTCGATCTGGGCACAATTGAAGCTTCTGATCTTACAGGGCTGCTGGATTTAGATCACTGATCATTTTCATTCACTGGATCGAGGGCTGAGAGGGTTTGGAAAGAGCTGAATTCCTCACTGGAGGTTTTTGGGAAAACCGACGATCACCGGCGACAGAGGGCAAAAGAACTCGATCCCAAGCTTGGATACACTCAAGAGAGGATGGGGAACTTACTGGTGAACCTGGATTGGAGAGGGAGGCAGTGGCTTGAGCTGGCGACGAGAGCTCTCCAGGTAGCTCGTCGGGGAAGAAGATGAATGCGGGGGAGGTGGCTGAGACTTGGCCATTTTCGGGTGTGGAGGCAAGCAGTGAATCGAGGGGGTTTAAATAGGTGTGGAGGAGTGACAAATGGGCCGACAAATTGGAGTGTTGCAGTGGAGGAGAAGACAGCGAGGCGATTGGACAGTGGTGACAACGGCGTGGTGGTGATGGCGAGGCAACGGTCGCACGGTGGTGTAGCCTTTGCAGTGGACGGTGCAGGCATAGGCGACAACGAGACGGTGAGGTGAGAGCTAGCCAAGGCATGGCTGCGACGTGGTGCCGGTTTGCTGATGTGCTGCTACTGCGCGCGGGAGAAACGCGGCACGGGCGCGGCTGAGATGGTTTCACAGTGGCCGGAGGCGTGCGCACATGTGGCAGCGAGGTGCTGGCGCAAGCGCCACGGCGGCTCGGTATGACTGGTCGCGGTCGTGGGCACTGCTGCTCCTGGTCGTGGTCGAAATCAGGAGGTAGGGACCTGGTTGCAAGGTTTGGACTGATTTGCGAAAGGTTTTGGATTGGGTTTTGGACCTGTTTGCAAATCTGGAGATTTAGAGGGCTGATCTGAGTTTTGATTTCATAGATGGGTGCTACTAAATTGTTAGGACTCATCTGCCAGGAGATCCGATGAAATTCAGCAAGATTTAATGGTTTTCACAGATGGAAATACGTGGCCTCTTGGGCCGACCATGGCACCAGGTCGGGGTTGCTCCCCGTTCCAAGCTCGACCTCGAGCCCCTCAAGGGTCGAGCGGATCATCCTCCCGCCGGTGGTCACCGTGGCAGCGCCCGCGGCCTCCGCCTCCCGGAGAACTTGCCTCTCCGTGCGCAACTCCCTCCGAAGTCGGGAGGTGGCGTCTTTGACGGCGGCAAGCTACGCCCGGGTCGCCTCCAGCTCCCCAAGCGCCTAGTCCTTCTCGGACCGCTCGGTGAGCGCGGGCTCCTTGGCCGCCGCCAAGTCCCTGAGCGCCTTCTCCTTTTCGGAGTGCTCGGAGGATAGGGCCTCCTTGGCCGCTCGGAGGCGCTCGGAGACCTGGGCCTGGAACTCCCGGACCGACGTGACGGCCTAAAACGAAGGAAGGCTTAGGCAATCTATAAAGACCAAGTGAAGAGCCTGCACGGGCGGTACTTACCTGGAGTCCGGAGGAGAGGATCTCCTCGTAGCCTCCCCCCGGTGTGTCCCGGGGAGACCCCCCGCTGGGGAACGTCCTCGCCCGTCACCCCGACGTCCTCCGAGTCCCCGTTGCAGGAGGAGTTGGACGACAGGTCCATCGTGGGGCCCAGGACTCCGGGGCAGATGAAGAGCCCCTTGCCCTTCCCGGGTGGGAGGGGTGCTGAAACCTCCGGGGGAGGGACCTCCAGGGCGGTGAAGGACACCATCGGGAGGGCCCCCTCGGGGTCTTGAATTGGACAGAGACCCCCTTTCACGGCGGTTGCGGGTGGGTCTCTGGAGATGTGAGCGGGAGAGAAGGGGTCGGAGCGTACATCTCTGAGTCTGACCCGTGTCCTTCCCTGGCCACGACTTTCCTGGGACGGTCGGTGCCCTGGGAGATGGGACAGGATGGTGATGAAGCCGGGCCGCCAGTTGGCCTGGAAGGTCCCCCCTTTGGAGACACCGCCGCTGGAGGCACCGGAGGCGTTGCCGAGGAAGTGGCCGGCACCCTCACCGGCGTCTTTGCCGGTGTCTTGGTGGAAGTCCCCATCGGGGATCTCGGGTCCTGCGCCCGGGCCTTCGCGGAGCTCTTCACGCGAGCGCGCTTCGAAGGCCCCCTGGCTGCCTCCTTCCCCCTCTTGTGCGAGCTAGGGGTGGGGAGGGGCACCCGGATGGGAAGCTAAAGCTCGAAGGCCTCCGTTAAGAGATTCCGGGGAGGACCCTCCTCGATGACACGCACGATCCGCTCATGCTCGTCCTCATAGTATCTCCTAAGGAGGAGGACCGCCACCTCCCGGGAGCGGTCATTGGACTAGACTGCAAAAGGAAAGCAAGAGGTTAGCCGAGATTCTCCCTTTGGGGATTGAGCCCGAAAACGTACGTTGTGGCACCGTCGTCCGGGGCAGATGGTGAGTGGCGTCGAATCTTGTCCCCGGCGTAGGCTGAAGGGCTCCACCAGGAGGAGCGCTAGCTCCTCCGCAAGGTCCCTCATGGACCTTCGAAGCCGGGCCTCTGCCATCCAGGTAAGGAGGTCCATCTCCTCCTCAGACCACTTAGGGGCCACCGGACCACCCTCCCGGCTATAGGTCGATGGCTCCGGGGAGTAGGTGACCTCCGGGTCATCTACCCGGGGGTAGAACCACCTCCGGAGCCAATCCCCCCAGTGGTCCCGGGAGGCTTGCACCAGGTACTCATCCGCGCGGCCCGGCAGGAGCTGCATCATCACCGAGCCAAAGGCGGACTTGGGGCCACCCTTCATCACCAGCGGGCCACTCGCCGATGGTCGTAGAAGTACCGGAGGAGTCGAAGAGTCGCCTTCTCCCCGGTGACTGTCTCGCATAGCCATATGAACAACCCCATCCGGACGAGGGTGTTCGGGGTGAGGTGGTTGAGGGAGAGATGGTACTCCCGGAGAAACTCCCAGAGCAATGGATGCACCGGGAGCCGGAGGCCCGCCGCCACAAAGGCCTCAAAGGCCACCACCTCCCCCTCTCGGGGACTCGGGGCTTGCTGCTCCGGCCCGGGGATCAGGATGTCCCCGATGGTGAAGTATTTCCGCTCCAGCAGGCCCTCGAGGTCCTGCGCGGAGAACTCGGTCATGCCGAGGAAGTCTGGGGTCACCTCCTCCGTAGTCAGCTATGACGCTTTGGCTCGACCCTTCAGTGCCATTGTAGTGTGATGGAAGCTTCCAGGGAAATCAAGCTTCCGGGATAGCAAAAGTGCACTTCCGGAAGAGCAAGTGTCTGGAGTTAGAAAAATGAGTGTCCAGACTGGGGCCCCTCCTTCCTATTTATAAGCGACGGAGAGGGCCTTGAATGGATGCCACGCGTCCCCAAATCCATCTGGGCCGTCGATTCAAACCGTCCTGTGGATACCGAAGGGCCGCACGGGGATCGAGGCACCGTACGGCGTGCGCGCGTGAATCGAGGGCGCGCGAGTAATTTGCCCGGGAGCCGAAGCGTCGCATGTGGCTCTAGGTGTGTCCTGGGAGGCGAAGCATCACCCGGGGCCGAGTTCTACGCATACCCTCCAGGGGCATTACGTGTCCCCGGGGGTCTCAGGAGATGTTGTTGGGGGAAAATCCCGAACGCTCCCCTGGGGAAGTCCCAGAGGGCTTCCGTGGAAAACCCCGGAGGGCTACTGGGCAATGTCCCAGAGGGCTACCGGGCAAAACCTCGGAGGGCTACCGGGAAAAGTCCCGGAGGCCTTCCGTGGAAAACCCTGGAGGGCTACCGGGCTAGGTCCCGGAGGCCTTCCGTGGAAAACCCCGGAGGGCTACCGGGCAAAACCCCAGAGGGCTACCGGTCAAAGTCCCGGAGGCCTTCCGTGGAAAACCCCGGAGGGCTACCGCGCAAGGTCTCGGAGGGCTACCGGGCAAAGTCTCGGAGGCCTTCCGTGCAAAACCCTGGAGGGCTACTGGGCAAAGTCCCAGATGCCTCCCGCGAAAAGCCGTGGAGGCCTCTTGCAGAAGACCGCGGGCATCTCTCCGAGCCCCCAGACGCCTCCCATGGCAAACCCCAGACGCCTCCCGTGAAATATCACAAAGGCCTCCTGGGAAAAGCCACGAGGGTCTCCTGTAGAACACAGCAAGGAATCCCGGACGTCTACCGGGAAAAGTCCCGGAGGACTAGCAGGGAAAGTCCCAGACGTCTACCAGGAAAAGTCCAGGAGGGCTACCGGGGAAACTCCCAGACGACCTCCGTGAGAAATCCTGGACATTTGTAACACCCTGGGTTTGGGGTGAAAATTCTTTTCTTAAAAAGTCATGCATGCATATGTCTCTCCAAGATCAGTCAAATCAACCCAGACTCATTCTATCCTAAGCCCCAAAAATCTCAAAATTTTCCCTGTGTACCCAAATCAAGATTTGACTTTCCAGATATAACCTACTACTTATCCTGAGAATAAAAGCCTTCAGAAGCCAGATCAAATTCAATCCCTAACTCTCATAATTGTCAATCCCTTTCTATTTTTGAAAACAAAAATTAACTAAGTACCCTAATTACCCTAAATACTCTGAACTCCGATTTAATCAAATCCTGACATGATCCAAACCAAATTATTCTTAGGATTATGATCAAGGGTATGCCAATACCTTAACCCAAAAAGTTGGCAGCCAGATGTGACACCCTGGTTTTGGGGTGAAAACTTCATTTTTCATGAAAAATCATGCATGCATATGTCTCTTTAGGAGTAGCAAGATCAATTCAAATCTATTTTATCCTGAAGCCCACAAATCTTAAAATCAATGCCTTAAGCCGAACTTGTTGCACCAACTAGAAATCTTCTAAACCACGCCTATGCCATTCTTTGACATTGTCAGGCCACGAGCCGAATGTCAATTGGCTGACATTCGCTATGTTTGAGCAAACCAGCCGCGAACCCAATGTCCAAAACTTATGCCTTGAAACCCTAAGAGCCTCTAACATCCAATCTTAGTCCAAATCCTATAGATTCCATCATTTCAACCCAGCTTTGACATATAGATACATTCGATCCTTGTATCGCCAATCCTTCTCTAAAGCAAGCATGCATGTAGGTCATAAAGCACTTAATATAGCTAGTGATCATTGTGTGTTTGATTTATTGCTGAGTAGATCCAAAGTTAGAGTTCAAGAACTTCATTGCCGACCCGACACTGGCAGCTGATTCTTATGACGCGGAAGGCAAGTCATATTCTTGAACATCTTGAACCTATATTTTATGAATTGTTAAGATATTGCCTTGACTATAAGAATATTGCATGTGATGTGGCAGTACTAGGCTGTATGCCGATGAAATATGAGGAGATTCTTTATAAAATGATCAAACTGTGAGCCATAACTAATATGTATGTATATATGTATATTCATGAAATAAAACCCTAGCCGTGACCAGATTTGGTATGGAATGGTAGTATGGCACTGTTGAGTGCAGGGTTGTGGAATGTACTAGTCACAGGCATATAAGGACTAGAACCTTGTGTTGTACTTCTATGTGGCATGAAAAACGTATTAACCACTTGCCCGGTATGGGACGGGCGCAACATAGTAGTTTTTCCGGTATTAGCTTTTCCCTGCAATTGTTGTCAGTCCGGTTTCTCCAGAGGAAACTGGTGGGCCACAGAGGGCCACGAGTGGTGTGAGTTAATGAGTGAATTAGGTGTTAGAAGGAAGGCGCCCTACGCCTGGATTCCGAGTCGTGCGCAGCTGAATCCACAGGCTATGTGTCTCGTGGGACCATAGACCAAGGCTAGGTAGAATTGGCTATGGGGAGTACCCACAACGGTAATAGGGACTAGATTGTCTATTTACCGACAGGGAATTGTTAATGCTAGGATTGCAAACGGTTGTATGATCTCAGCCTTGTCACATGCGTAAAAGTCCCGTGGAGAGGTCCTGACTTGAAAGCTGAGTGATCGGTGGATTAAAGTGGTACACCTCTTTAGAGTTAAAAACGTATTCGAATACTCCGAACTCCTGGGTCTATAGGAGCCTGCGCGTGGTGGATTCTATCCATGTCGGTGTGACACAAGTATGTTTTCCAAATAAAATTGGTTAGACTTAGCTCATATGTGCTTGACATGTGTTTTCATGAAATGAGGTGCTGACATGGGCAGACATGTGTTGTCGTGCTATGGTAGTACTTCTAAGAGTTTATAAAAGATATTGATGATAAGTTATGATAAGAACTGCCATCATAAGTTGTGAGGAGAAAAAGTATTTTGCAGCCTTCCCCCTTTCCTTACTAGCATAGGTTCATGTCATCACTATTATATGTATATACTCTTATATACTATGACTTGCTGAGTACGTAAGTGCTCACCCTTGCAATGCACTATCCAATAGATGGAATGTTTCGTGATCAAGATGAATGCCCGGAGAACTTTTTGGATTCACCAAGGAGAAGAGCCAGCTCCGCTGAGCCGTGAACACTAGTACAGAAATGCAGTCTACTAACCCCTATATTCTATCGATTATTAGCGATTTAGTAGAAAACCGATAGAAAATGTGCCTCGCAGTCATAAAAGGCCAACATGTGTAATTTTCCTATCGGTTTGTAAGAAACCTACCGATAGAAGAAGCAGAATGATTTACTCTAGCGGTGATGAACATATTTGCCGTTAGAAGAGATGCATAAGTACTGACGGGAGAATGTTGTGCGCCGATAGGACTGATCAACTTCTACAACTAGACTTATTCTATCGGCACTGTATGAGTCTACCGACAGAATATCTCACAAATTCCTATCGGCAATATGTAGTGTGCCGATAGAACCGTTCGCCTTCTACAAATATTTTGATTCTATCGGTAATGTATTCTTGTACCGTTAGAATATATCAAAAATTTCTTAGAACTGTTCGTCTTCAAATAGTTTTATTCTATTGGTAATGAATGTTTATACCGTTAGAATATAGCGAAAATATTTTAGAACTGTTGGCCTTCTACAAATATTTTTATTCTATCGGCAATGTACGTTTATACCGGCAGAGTATATACAAAAATTCCTATCGGTAATATGTATTGTGCCAATAGAGCCATTCACCTTCTACAGATGTTTTTATTCTATCGGTAATTGATTTTTGTACCGTTAGAAGATATATAAAATGACTAACGGTATGCGGTTTTTGTACCGATAGAACTTATCTAGTACTATAATACACGGATATGTCTCTTTCATTCTCACAGTTCATCTGGGGCTCGTAGTCCTAACCCGTAAGCTCCATGGACGGCCGGCGCACCTCTACAGGTGACCGCTGCACCTCCGCACCTCCATCGACGCCCTCTAGACTTCGGCATCCCAACCAAGGTACATAAAATTTTGGCAATATTGTTAGATTATTCTAATCCGATTATGGCAATTATTCTGCTTTTTTTGTTTCCTTCATTTTGATGTGTCTTCTTTTCAATATGATTATGATCTGTGCAGGTCCTTGGATGATGCTCATGAGGGGCAATGTATTTCACGGTTCTTCATCACAGTACGCTGCCTACGTTGGCTTGTTGGCGAAAGAAACGGTGAAGATCACCATTGAGAGCTGGAAGGACGTGAAGGGCGAGATCTTGGTTGGCTCGGTCGAGAAGATCCTTAAGCCCGGCGTGTTTCTCAAATCAGGACCTATAGAAAGCATCTTACATTTTTTTGCATGCACCAGCTTGTGGCCAGATGCTTACCTGTTTGGAGAAGAAGAATTGTTGTCATTTGCACAGCCATTCTACACCATCACTACACAGAACAACATCTTGGAAGGTCAGTTCACTACTACAGAATTCATCATCACAGTCTGGTCAAAACAGACATCACAGACGGTTCTTACCCGTCAGTGATATTCGAGTCAGTGATAATCATGTACTATCACAGACGGTTTTTGATGTTTTTAACCGTCTGTGATCTCTCCATTCACAGACTGTTAAAAGATCAGAACCGTCTGTGATCTCTCCATTCACAGACTGTTATAAGATCAGAACTGTCTGTGATACTCATACTTCACAGACTGTTATAAGATCAGAACCGTCTGTGATCTCTCCATTCACAGACTGTTATAAGATCAGAACCGTCTGTGATACTCACTCTTCACAGACTGTTATAAGATCAGAACCGTCTGTGATACTCATACTTCAGAGACTGTTCTAACATCAGAACCGTCTCTGATACTCATACTACCACAGACGGTTTTAATCTCAAAACCGTCTCTGATAATTTGAGTTTCGCAGACGGTTCTGATGTCACAACCATCTGGGATCCTCACATTACAGAGACGGTTTTGAGATAACAACCGTCTGTGATACTCAAATTATCAGAGACGGTTTTGAGATCAGAACCGTCTGTGATACTCAGATAACCAGAGACGGTTTTGATATCAGAACCGTCTGTGTTATGACATCAAAGCCGTCTAAGACACTCATACTAACATAGACGGTTTTGATCTCAGAACCGTCAGTAATAATATAAGTATCGCAGACGGTTCTGATGTCAAAACCGTCCGTGATACTCATATAATCAGAGACGGTTATGATCTCAGAACGGTCTGTGTATTTAGAGAATCACAGACGGCTGTGAGGTCAAAACCATCTGTAATAGTGAACATCGCAGACGGTTTTTAGGTTAGAACCGTCTGTGATAGTGTGATAACACAGACGGTGTGATATCACAGACGGTTTTTAGGTCAAAACCATCTGTGATAGTGTCATTATTTCTTGACTGTTATAATCTCAGATGGTTTGTAAGATCAAAACCGTCTGTGCATATTATGCACAGACGGTTTTGTTCTTACAAATCGTCTGAGATTTAACAGTCACCGATGTCCTCTGTACAAATTGCATTTCATATATACAGTTCATGAATTTCATACATGCACAGTACTCAAATATATACAGTCTCATATATACATAACTTAGAAACATGTACAAATAGCATTTCATATGAACAAATAAATGTACAAATTGAACAAATAAATGTACAATTGAACTCAGAAATATGTACAATTGAACAAATAAATGTAATCGACAATTAAAGTCAGTGTGTTAGATGTACAAATAAATGTAAGGCCGCACTAATACGAACCTTACGGGTCCCTAAACTTCCCCTTGTTTGATATGACCTCCGAAAGGAAAAACTCAGCGAGCATCCCTCGGACAATACCAATCTGTCGAGGGTCAAGGCTTTCTGGAGGGAAGTCGACCCCCTGTAGCAAGAGTTAGTACATAAAAAATTAGCTGCAGTTGTAAATTCTGTCGAATCGATACAAAGGGGAGCAGTTGTATACCTCAGGGAAATCTGGCCGGTGAGGGGTGATGATCAGGTCATACATGTGGTGCATCACGTAGAACCCACATGTATTGTCATCTGGCTGCTGATGGCACTGCCTATTTACAGACCGAGAGTTAGGTGGGGACAAGTTATAAAGTAAAACAGATGCCAGTTGAAATTTGTACCGAAAATTGTAACCACTAAAACTTATCGGCTCGCCGGTCGTGTTGTCTCCCTACCTCGGCAAAGTACTTCGTGAAAGCCCTGCAGATAGTCAAAATTGACAGTTTGAGGATAGCCGAAATTGACAATTTGAGGACAGTAAATCTAGATGCATGCAAGACAGGTCCACATCACCTTTCGAATACATCTCGTGCGCCACAATACGAGTACCCTTTCCTCTGCAATGAGTCAAGATAGAACACCTTGTTGCTTTTCGGAATAAGTAGCAGCAGGATCCAGTGGTAGCTACATAATACATGTAAAGAATTAAAAATTTAATCTAAATTTGGGGGTGTGCACATGGAGACACTAATCTACGGGTAAAGTACTGATGAAAGCACTCACCTCTGGTTGTAGGGTACAAGTATATACTCCTTGTCGACCTGAGCAAGCAATCCTCTTTTGATGTAGTCGACAACGAAGTCTGCGTCGGTCCTAAACATCACCTCGGCGACCATCTGGGGGTCCAAGAAACCAACAGGTATGCCCTTAGATTTGGCATAGTTGGTCATGTAGCTGCACGGAAGTAACCAATTAATAAATGACATATATCCGTATATGCACGGATAGTAGGATACTTACAGCACCCAAGACCGTAGGATTGACAAGTCGAGCGCATCTTTGTTCAGTAAATTGTGCAGGTCTTCGAAGGTCACCGAGTAGGTCCCAATGTCGTTATGGAACTCTACCACGGTGTACTTGACCATGATGTGCGTCGGACGCTGCTTCCTGGTCTGGTTTGTCCTCTTCATGTACCATGCATGCAGGCTCTGGCATGCTAACCCCATGGTCGAAATTGCGGTATCGGAGGCCATGGGCATCCCCAGAGCGAACGGTATGAGAGCTGGCGCACTCTTCTCGCTCTCCTTCGCTGGGCTCTTCTTTGCTTTTCCCCTACAAGCCAGCTTCTTGAATGGTTGCTTCTTAGTCGGAGTCAGCTTCGTCATCGGAGGGGTATGCTGGCTAGTAGGCCGTGTGTCGGTCTGTGATGTCTGTGATGTAAGAACCTACGTATTAGAACACTAACTCTGAGGGCTATTATTACAGTACAAATTATGAAACTGGTGGGGGAATTACCTCATACAGGACGATGTCTTTCTTGGGCCATTGCACGAACGTGTGCACCGCATCCCCTAGAATGGTAATCTCGTCGTTCGGCGGCTTCTCCAACGGAAAACCTTTGCAATGGTCAAAGACACTGTCCACCTGGACCCGTGCAAAACCCTCACATAGAGGGGCACCATGGATTGTGGCCCCCGCCGTGCATGGTTGTGCCATCCCACGGGCAGCCTCGATCGGGAAGAGACCGGCCAGCACCATAAGCTTGCAGGAGGCGGGTTCCTACAAACAGTGCGCATTAACATGTTGAATTTCACCGCTTTTCACTTTCGAATGAATTAACATAGACAAACGGTCATTACCTGCAGAAAGTCCACCGGATACTTTGGAGAGGGCTCCGTCTGCGAAGACCCCGGCTAATGGGAACGGGGATGCCCGAACTTCCGTCAGGTGGAGGATAAGTCGATTAGGCGGCGCGAGACACACACGATCCGGCTTCTTGATCGGCACGATCAAAACCCCTGCAATCGCAGCACCACGCGTCCTCTGGTTATCAACCGTGCGCTGCCCGGTTGACCTCGCCACGAAGGCTAATCCCTGCCAGTGAATCGAGAACACAAGCAAGAACAAGAAAGATGCAACTGAATTTGCAATTGAGGATGAAGCTCACGAGTTGGGGTCTCACAAACCGATGAACGGTGACACTGTTCAAAGACAGAATTGATCTAAGCAAAACCCGACTCAACCCTAGCAGCGGCTACTGAATATAAGGTCTAAGGGACGTCCTAGAGACCCTAGACGCGTCCGTGATGGGCTCCAACATGATACATGGGCCAACGGCCCAACTTGGTGACGCAGCACCCTGGGACAGATTCTGTCCTCCAACTTACAACATGAATTCCCGTCGACTCCGAAGTCCAAATGACCTGAAACCGGTGCCATTGGAAGGGTTATCTCCTTAGCTTTCCAGGCATATGTGGATCATCGAAATCTAAGCCCGTTTGTGGCCTGGGCAACGATTTTAGTGAACACTGCTCCTGGTGGCCGAGGTAGTCGACTCCGAGATGAATTGGCCTCCAACTTGACTTGGACGCCCTCCTTGCCTCCCTCCTGGCCCTTGCTGGTTCCCAAGACCTTCATGATCCTCTCCAAAGTTCCTAAGTACAATATAATCAATAATATCATTAGGTAGCATACCACCTCACAAGTATATGCACGGGCACTTAGGAACGAGCTCACCTGTTGATTCAATTGCCGTGCTCGTGCTCTTGTGATGGGTCCTTGCATCACAACTGGAGGAGTCTCGGGCGTATGCATAGGAGTGATGTCCTCATCACCGGCGCAGACCGCAGCTACTACGGTGGCCAAGAATGGGGGTCGGTACTTCCACTGCTAGAAGGGGGGTGCCCTGGGTCGCCTTTCTTAGCTCTTCATACATGGACCGCATCTCCGAAACTGCTGCAGGAGTGCTTTGTCCCGAACAGTGAACTCTGATCGCATCTCCTCCTTGAGCCGTTCATCGCGGGCTTGGTGGGATCTCTTTCTCCTCTTAGCCACCTCCTCATCATCAGGGAAACCATGCCTCCAAGGCACAGTGGCACCGAGGCCGCGCACGCGGCCTGGATGCTCCTTGTTTCCTAGCGCCGCTGTGAGGATATCCCTGTCCCTCCTTGGGTTGAACTCTCCGGATGCCGCCTGCGCACTCAGCGTCACCTGCAACAGGAGAACTTAGCAATACAGCCCATTGCATGCGTGTTACGAGGATAGTACGTGATCGGACAATCTTACCAGCCGGTCGATCACTTCCCTGTCCGCAGGGTTACTCACAGAGACGCTTCCGGAGGAGTTCATCGTCAATCTTGCTCGGCACCAATTGCGGGCGCGCACGTCCGTTATGCCCCCATAAGGACTGCCGGCCGAAGACTGGGAAGCCTCCTCGTCCTGCTTCCTCCACAACGCCTTCTTCCCCACATACCCACCACTGCCTAGTCTGTGTGGGTGGGTATTCTTGGCCTGGTTAGCCTGGCCCTTCGCACTAAGCTCCTGGAACTCTGGCTTGGCCTTCATCTCGACGAACTGCTGCCATGCCTTGGGAGTCACGAAAGGGAAGTCATCGAAGGGGGTCTTCCACTCCTTCACATAGAGCCTGACAAGGTGGCTCTTGAAGTTCCTCCACGCCTTGTTTATTGACATCAGTGTCCTCCGGCGGATGGTGAAGTGGCGATCCTCGGGAATGTGAAACGCCGCCTGCATTTCTTCCCACAGCGCATCCTTGCACTCTGGGGGCACTTGACCCCAGTCGGAGGTGGTGATGGGCACCCGCTCCCTTGCCACTTTGCCGCATAGTGAGCGGTACTGACTGACAAGTTTTTCCGGAGCTTCCGGCACACCATTGTCGTCGAACTGGACGTGCTGCTTTTCCCGCTTGTCCAGACGCTCGCATGTCGTCCGGCCTCGCCCCTTTCTCTTCTTCTGCGGGCTCATGGTGGACGAGGCGACCTCCGGCCCAGGCGTCTCATCGCCAGCGAGGTCACACTGACTCCCCGAGTGGTGCATTTCGTCACCAGACATAGTTCCTAACATAAGTGAAAGAGAGAACAGTTTAAGTAAATCTGCAACTAATAATTCTATAAAAAAACCCATATACTTATAATTAACCAAGAATGACAGAAACGGTGGGGAGGCGATGGAGGTGATCACCTCGGAGGCGTGAGGGCGATAGAGGTGATCGCGACGAACGGGGCGAGGGCAGAGAGAGCTAGGGCAAACAGTTGCGAAGACTGGAATGAGCGGGACAAACCCTGCCTTGAACTATTAACCGCGACGATATTATCACAGTCGGTCCACGCTCACAACCGTCTGTGATAATATCATCACAGTCGGTTCTCGCATCAGAACCGTCTGCAATAATTGACATAGTGATAGTATCAAGAGACATTATCACAGACGGTTTTGAGATGAAAGCCTACTGTGACTCTGATTATCACAGACGGTTTGGAATTGAGAACCGACGGTGCACGTCAAGAACTCGAAGCGTCGGACACTGTTGAAAATATCACAGCCGGTTCTCAAGTCGCAACCGTCTGTGATAATATTATCACAGTCGGTTCTCAAATAAAAACCGTCAGAGTTGAGAACCGACTGTGACTGAGATTATCACAGACGGTTGCGACTTGAGAACCGACCGTGCACTTGTACACTTGAAGAGTCGTAGACGCTGTTGGGAATATCACAGTCGGTTCTATATTCATACCCGTCTGTAAATTGGTTACATTGTACGTAGATCCGATAATTGGTTACAATGTGGAGCATGCTCAAATAAATTTAACATACAATGTACGTGGAGCATGCTCAAGTTAATGTTACATACAAATGGGAACTTTCACCGACAATTTCCGCGTACACAGCCATGTTATCCTCAACTTTCCACTTGCCGCGGCCCTGCAAAGACGAGAATTACAGGAGATATAAGCGATACCGATGGAAACAGAGAGATAAGGACGTACAGTTGATTACCTTTAAAGTATAACCCTTCCTGTTGATCCATACGCACGTAACTGGTTTCGTCGGTGTCTTCATTATCGACCTGTACGTCATCTCCAAATGGAGGAATCTCATCAAATTGATTGTATTCCTCCTCGTCTACGACATTTTCAACTCCAACAATCCTTCTCTTGCCATGAAGGACGACGTGCCACTTCTTATTGGCCGGGTCAGTGATATAAATGACCTGAATGGCTCGATTTGCAAGTATGAATGGCTCATCTTTATAAGCAACGCGATCGAGATCCACAGAAGTGAAACCGTAACTGTCAACCTTCACACCCTGTGGGATTTGGACCCATCGGCATCGAAACAGGGGAATCTTGAACAGTACGTAATCGAGCTCCCAAATTTCTTCAATGAACCCGTAGTACGAGTTCAATCCACGTACTACCCTTGTTGGGCCTGTCTTGGTGAACCCCTCATGGAAAGCTTCTACGCTCACTCCACTATTTTGAACAGTGTTCTTCCGATCTTGAGCTTTCGTGTAAAATGTGTACCCATTGATGTCGTATCCCTGCCATGTCTGTACAGTAAACGTGGGCCCTTTTGCCAACCATTTAAGGTTCTCACTTGAGGACTCTCCGGTGATTCGTACCTTCATCCACGCGTTGAATCGACTGTTATGTTGTCCCGTGATCCAAACCTCGGATCGGCGAGGATTGTCTTGTCGTAGCATCTCCTTGTGCTCGTCGATGTACGGAGACACCTCCATCATGTGTTGCAAGACCCAAAAATGAGCTTTCGAGTACATATCGAAATCAGGAGTGATGGCTCTCCGTCCAATAGTGCCAACACCATCAAGCCTCCCCTCGTGACGAGACGCAGGAACACCTATTGCTTCTACCTCGGCCATGTAATCGACGCAGAACTCAACAACCTCTTCCGCTGCATAACCTTCGACAATGCTACCCTTGGGCCGGGACCGATTTCTCACGTAGGCCTTAAGTACACCCATGTACCTCTCGAATGGATACATATAACGTAGGAACACGGGTCCACATATCTTGATTTCTCTGACAAGGTGGACGGTGAGATGGACCATGATATCAAAAAACGATGGAGAAAATACATCTCAAGCTGACAGAGAGTTCGAACCACCTCGCTCTGCAGAGAATCCAGTCCATCGGGATCAATGACCTTGAAAGAAATTGCATTGAAGAAAAAACATAGCCTCGTGATCGTCTCTCTGACCTTATGCGACAGAATACTCCGGATGGCAGCAGGAAGCATTTGTGTCATCAACATGTGACAATCATGAGACTTCATACCCAGCAATTTCAAATCGCCCATGGACACAAGCTTTTTCATATTTGCGGAGTAACCCGATGGAACTTTAACACCACAGAGACACTTACAGAGTTCTGTCCTCTCAGCCTTGCACAAAGTGTAGCATGCAGGGGGGAGGTATATACGGCCTTTATCGTCCTCTCTCGGTGCTAGCTCGGGCCTGATTCTCATTTCGATCATGTCACGCTGCACATTGACGCCATCCTTTGTCTTCCCTGGAATGATCAGCAATAGGCCGATTAAACTGTCACGAACATTCTTCTCTACATGCATGACATCAATGCAATGACGAACCTCTAAATGCTCCCAATACGGTAAGTCCCAAAATATCGATCTCTTCTTCCAAGTGTTCTTCGTGCGGGGTTTCAATTTACCACCCTTTCCAAACACAACGTCTATATCCTTCACCCGTGAGTAAACATCTTTCCCGCGTGTAGGCTTCAGGGCTGAACCATCTTCCTTGTGGCCGTCAAATTCCCTCTTCCTCTTACGATCCGCGTCATTCTTCGGAAGAAACCTACGGTGACGCATGTTGTCGTGGTATTGCGAATACCCCGGCAGGTTTTGAGAGTGATCCTAGCGAAGATTACGCGGCGCGGGTTGACCGGATGACCGGTCCTCCCCCGCCGGACAAGCACGAAGAATGACACACGGGTTTATACGGGTTCGGGTCCCGGTGGGGGCCCTAGTCCTGTCGACGCGCTCCCGACCGGAGTCGACTGGGGAGGCTCTCTCCGGGGGAGAGGCTTCCGGAGCACACCTGTGAGTTTAGCTATTCCAATAAATGAACCGATCCCTTACAACAGAGGGCTACAAGGGCTATTTATAGCCCCAAAAAGCAGCAAAAAACCTAAACTACCCCGGAAGCCATCGTCGGATTGAAGGGCAGGACCGTCCTTCTCCCGGTCAAATGCCTTGGATGCTTGACAGGTGGACGCCAGTTCCCGAGGCGCTCCTCGCGTGACCTGCACGTGACAAACAGTTCGAGACTTTACCTTCAGGAGGCCACGTCCCCGGTTCAAAGGCGGCGCCCGGGGAGGCCCCGGAGGCCACGTCCCCGGGCAAACGGCGGCGCCCGGGGAGGCCCCGGAGGCCACATCCCGGGAGCCAAATGGCGGCGCCCGGGGAGGCCCCGGAGGCCACGTCCCCGGGCAAATGGCGGCGCCCGGGAGGGCACCGGAGGCCACGTCCCCGCGCAAATGGCGGCGCCCGGGAGGGCACCGGAGGCCACGTCCCGGGAGCCAAAAGGCGGCGCCCGGGGAGGCCCCAGAGGCCACGTCCCCGCGCAAATGGCGGCGCCCGGGAGGGCACCTGAGGCCACGTCCCGGGAGCCAAAAGGCGGCGCCCGGGGAGGCCCCGGAGGCCACGTTCCCGGGCAAATGGCGGCGCCCGGGAGGGCACCGGAGGCCACGTCCTGGGAGCCAAAAGGCGGCGCCCGGGGAGGTCCTGGAGGACACGTCCCCGGGTAATCGTGATACATCTTACCTGGACTTAGTCCCGCGGAGATTTCCCCCGACAGCAGCCCCCCATGCCCGCCGGGGACGATGCTCGAGTCCCCGATGGGTATGGTTCAGGTCACCGGGAAGATCTCCGGGCCAAGTTACCGGAGCCGCGATGCTTCGGTTTCCGTGCCCCATGCTTAAAGCCGCGCCGTTTCGCCATAAATGCGCGCGCGGTTCAAACCGGTGCCTCGATCCACGCGCCCGTCCCTTCGTTTCCCGCGCACGGTTTGAACTTCTATGGTCCAGATTGATCTGCGGGTGCCACGTGGCGTGCATCTAGACCACGCCCTGCCCCACCCCTATAAATAGGACCTTGGGGGGCCCGGAAGCTCATTCCAAATTTTCGGCCTCAACAGTTTTCGCTCTCCCGGTAGCCCTCTCCCGGTAACTCTTTCCGGTAGCCCTTTCTGGTAGCCCTTTCCGGTAGCCCTTTCCGGTAGCAGGCGTCCGGGAGTTTTTAGTAGTAGCCTCCTGCAAAGTTAGCCACCAAAAGAGAAGACTAACCTCATGGCACCCAAGGGTCGAGCGAAGACCACGGAGGTGCCCCCGGAGGAAATCCCCTCGGATTTCCTCTGGGCGTCGGAGTTCACGGCCGAGGACGCCGAGTCCTTGGCCGAAAGAGGCATTGTTGCGGACGGGGACATCCGAGTCCCCGTGAAGAAGGACGGGGCCCCCCGCCCTAGGCCCGGAGAGGTCGTGGCCTTCGAGGCCTTCCTCGAGGCGGGGCTCCGGCTCCCGGTGCATCCCATGCTCCGGGAGTTCCTCAAGGAGTACGGGGTGGCTCTCAACCACCTCACCCCGAACGCGCTTGTCCGGATGGGCCTCTTCATTTGGCTCTTCGAGACAGCGACCGGGCGGGAGCCCAACCTTCGCGCCTTCCGGTACTTCTACGAACCGGCGGCGCGGACATCCCATCTGGTGAAGGGGGGCCCCAAGTCCCCCTTCGGTTCGGTGATGGTCCAGATGTTGCCGGCCCGGGTAATCGACTACCCGGCGGCGGCCTCCCGGGACCACTGGGGGGATTGGGTCCGGAGGTGGTTCTACCTCCGGGTCCGAGACGACGCGGTGGTGTACGCCCCGGAGGCCTCCACCTACAGCCGGTCGTCCGCACCAAAGCCGCCGGTGTGGACGGACGAGGAGTACGAGCTCCTCGGCAAGGTGATCCTCTCCAAGAAGACCCGCTCGATGCGGGACGCGGCTGAGGAGATGGCTCTCCTCCGGATCTCCCCCTTCACCGGCGGGAAGAGGGGGATCGGCATGGGCCCCGAGCAGCGGCCTCCGGCGAAGCCGGTGACGCGACGTAAGCCCCGGGAGCCCGCTGCATTGTACTTACAAATTTTTAAGAAATTGACTAACTCTTTACCTCTTGCAGTCTGGCCGTACCCGGCGGCACGGGAGAAGGCGGAGAACCTCTTGGGGACGTACTTCGCCGATGAGCATGAGCGCGTCGTGCGCGCTGTGGGCGAGGGCCCCCCCAAGAACTTGGTAGCGGCGGCCTTCGGGCTAAAGCTGCCGGAGAGGAAGCCTCTCCCCACCCCTGGGTCGCACAAACGGGGGAAGGAGGCGGCCGGGGGCTCGGAGCCCAAGAAGGCCCGGGTTCAAAAGACCCCCGGCCCATCGACGACGTTGGCGGCGACACCGGCGAAGCCCTGGGACGAGACCCCCGGGAGCGAGCGTGCCCGGGCACCGTCCCGGAAGGAAGCAACACCTCCTCCCCCGAAGGGCCCCGTCGAGGTGCGGGGGAAGGAGGCGACCGCGGGCGGGGTGGCGTCCGACTCGGCGAACTACGCCCCGTTGCCGCTCACGGTGGAGCTCCTCCCACCCCTTCCGGCCTCTTTGGAGCCGGAGAGGCTGGAGGTGAGATTCGCGGGGGCCTCGCCCCTGCGGGTCTGGCCGGTGGACGAGGGGGGGAGCCCCTCGGTCTATGATGTTCCTCCGGAGGAGGGGGCCCCGAGGACCTTCCTGCCCGGGGCAGGGAAAGGCCTGATGGTCCCCCCCCGGGCGGAGGCTCCCGCCGAGAGCTCCTCGGCCACGTCTTCGGGGGACACTACCTCGTCGACGAAGACGCCGGCCGCGTTACCGGACCTTGAGGTCCGGGGACCCCCCGCCGGCCGCGCCGGCGGCTCCGAGCGGGAGACCCCTTTGCTCCCCGCGAGGGAGGTCGCCCGCTACTCGGAGGGCCTGCATACCCGAAAGGTGCAGGCCTTCGTCGCGGGAGGGACGCTCCATGAGCGTTTCGAGGGGCTTCAGTCCCTCGGGGCCCAGGTAACCCGAGTCGATAACGCCTTCGCTCATCCCCTGCACTTTGAAATTTTTCTAACTCTTATGTATTTTGTAGGTGGCAGCTGTTACCTGGGGCCTTGAGCAGCGGGTCGCCCGGCTGCTTAAGGAGGCGGAGGGCCGGGCCGCGGCCTCCGTAGGGCAGCGCGAGGAGGCCCTCCGGGAACGTGATGAAGCCCTCGAGGAATTGACCCGGGTACGGGCCCAGGTCCATCTTTCCGAGGTCGTCAACGCCCGCCTCCGGGAGGAGGCCAAGGCGAGGGAGGAGGCGCTCCGGGAGCTCGAGAGCTCGAGCGTCCGGGCGGTGGCGGACGCGGGCCGCTCCGTCCGGTCGGCCCTCGAGGGCCTTGGCGTAAGCCTCGGCTCCGGGAGCAGGGAGGTGCCGCCGGCGACCCTCGCGGAGGCTGTGCGTTTTCTCAACACACAGGTCTCCGCCATCCCGGAGGCTGCAGACGTTCGAGCACGGGGTCGGGCGATCCCCGTCGTCGCGGCCGCTGCGGGGCTCGTCGAGTTCCGGGGGGTCGGCGCCAGGGCGATCGGGGGCCACATTCCCGAAGCTTCCCGGACTCCTTCGAGCCTTCACACCGGGAGGTCGAGCAGCTCGCTGGAGGGTTCTGCGACCGGATCATCCGGGCGTGGTTCCCGGCTCCGGCGCTTCCAGCGGGAGACGCCCCAGGCCCGGCCTTGGAGGAAGCCCCCCGGGGGGAGGACGCCAATGAACATGTATGAGCCTCCCCCCGGGTCTTAGCTAGGGCCCTTTTTTGTTTTAGGACTTTTTGATTCCGGTAGCTTCTTAGAAGAAGCCCCGGGCACTTGTACATAAACATTTTGAATGCAATGAAGTTAGAATTTTTTTCTAAGTCTTTGAATTGAATTTACTATTACCAGGGTTCCCGGGAGGTTGCTCCCGGGCGAAGGTCCGGGAGGGGGTCCCCGGGGGAAGCCCAAGCGGCTTTGATTTTGCTAAGCCTTCTCTCCGGGAATCGCGGCGAGGATAGTGCCCAGGAGCCGATCCGGTTGAGGTGGCGTCCGGAGTGGCACTTGGACAACTTCGATAATCATCGTGCCGAATTGTCCCCTCCGCGACCGGGGCTCCAGATGATCCCTCCCCTCCGGATACTTCCACCGGCGGGATACGAGTTTTGGCCTGAAGATGTGCTCCGGGACGCTCGGCGCCGCGTACGGGCGCTGTACCGGGACTTGACCCGGGAGCTAGCGGAGAGCCTCCGGGAGTATTAGGCGTAGGAGCCTTAGGGCGTAGAGAATCCCCTAGGTTAGAACCCGGGTTGTATCATTTCCGAAGCCCACCGGAGGGGGAAGATGTCCTCCGGGTTTGAGAATCAATAAAGCTGTTGTCGTTTTATTTCATTGCCTCTTTATTTTCTTCTTCTTGGATGGTCTGGACGACTCATCTTGACAAGGATGAGTTAAGTTTCCTCGTGGGCGGTGTGGTCGACACCCGGGGGTTCCTTATCCCCCCCGCCCACAGCGGGCCGGAGAATAGCTCCGCGCGCTGTGGGGGTAACAAGGCCCCCGGGATAGAAGTCACCTGTAGGATAGGAAATTTTCTAAGTTAGAAAACTTTAAAACGAGGTTTTCAAGGAGAAGACCTTCCGGGAGACAGTCGCCCGATCGCCGTGAGAACGGGGAGCCGGGAAAAAGGCCTCATGTGGAGGAAACATCCAAGAAAACCCGACGAGATTTCCGGAGGCGATCTTCCTAGGAGACATTCGTCCGGTTGCCGTGAGGACGGGGGACCGGGAATAGGGTCTTCGGGGAAGAAAACGCCCGAGAAATCCGTGACTTCTCCGAGAGACAATCGTCCAGTCGCCATGAGAATGTGGAGCCGGGAATAGGGTCTCCGGGAGGCATTCATCCGGTCGCCGTGAGAACGGGGAGCTGGGAATAGGGTCGCTGGGGACCAATCGTCCGGTCGCCGTGAAAACGGGGAGCCGGGAATATCGTCGACCCCCGGAGGAGGAAGATAGATCCAATCAAGCCGCAAGGGGCCGATCTTCCGGTCGCCGTGAAAACGGGGAGCCGGGAATAACGTCGACTCCCAGAGGAGGAAGATAGATCCAATCAAGCCGCAAGGGGCCGATCTTCCGGTCGCCGTGAAAACGCGGAGCTGGGAATAACGTCGACTCCCGGAGGAGGAAGATAGATCCAATCAAGCCGCAAGGGGCCGATCTTCCGATCGCCGTGAAAACGGGGAGCCGGGAATATCGTCGACTCCCGGAGGAGGAAGATAGATCCAATCAAGCCGCAAGGGGCCGATCTTCCGGTCGCCGTGAAAACGGGGAGCCGGGAATAACGTCGACTCCCGGAGGAGGAAGTGCCCGAAGACGGGGCTTGAGTGTTTGGGCAGGGGACTAGTCTCCCAAAGTGACTCGTTACCACGGCCACTGTGACCGGGTTGCCGCTTACACCCTCAGTCCACGAGGGCTGATCGTAAGCCGCCCTATGGGAGTGAGGACTCCCGCTATAGGGACTTGTTGGGGCTGGCCCACTTCCTCGCGGGGAGGGCATCCTCGCGGGGAGGGCATCGCCGCTAGGGGCGGTAATGAGAGAGACTTGCAATGAGACAGTTTGAAAAGCAAGACCTATGTATTGCTAATAAAATTAAGTACAAGGCCTCCCCCTGCGAAGCCGCGAAAGGGGAGGAAAATACAGCGTCCCTCCTTCCCCTCCGGCGTGAATGCTCCGGGGGAGGGGACAGTGTGAGACCCCCATTTGAGGATCACCTTGGTAACTGCCCAGGTAGGTTACACACAGCAGGATGTCACAAGAGCTCCAAACCACACAAGCATAGTAATATCATTAAACAAGTATCAGGCCAACATGGCCAATATTACATAGCCAAAGCACCGAAAATGGCGCTAAGTAGAGTTGCTAGGAAAATAACCAGTTTATCAGAACCAGAATCGGTATCCAAGTACCGAACACACAACATAAAGCACAAAGCAACGACAAACAGCTTGACTTCCATTCGCAGCGGGGTTGGAGGGGCTTCTCCCACATCTGACTTGACTTGGTGCGCAATCCTTCTAGAACGTGGGCTCGTCCGGGGCACTCCCATCTTCGGCTGAGTACTCATAACTGAAGGAATCGGGATCCTCGAATCCCTCTTCTACAGTTGGATATAAATGCAAGGGTGAGCACTTGGTGCTCAGCAATACTCATTCCGGGGATTAATGCAATTGTACTTACATGAGGGTGAAACATATGATTCCGGGGTTTTAGTTTCATATGTATAGAGATATATAGATTTCCAAGGCATTTGTTCAGTAAAATAGTACTCTTGTCATGAAAATGATACTTTAAACATTAAACAGGTTTTCAATAAAACATTAGATGTAGTGGTCTCCCATGAGTCACTACTTCGTTAACCGCATTATGAAAACATTCCAAAACATTACTTGTGCTATAACCCATGGATAACATCCACTACGAAAAGACTCCTGAACCTGGGAGTACAGAGTATCTGATACTTCTTTTACACTTTGCAAAGGTGTACCTCTTTTTAAATCCACTGGTTCACTCGGCTTTCAAGTCGGATCAGCTCCATGTGACTTATACACATGTGACAAGGCTGAGATCACACAACGCTTTTGCAGTTCAGTATTAACAGTATCCCCGCCCAGTAAATAGACAATTAAGTCTCAAGTACTGTTGTGGGTCCTCCCCACTGCCTTACTTCCTAGCCTCTGGCTTATGTTCCCGCAAGACACATAGCCTTGGTCTGTGTCCACGCAAGACATATGACCATTCAAGATTACAACCGCGCACGGCTTAATCTGAGGCGTAGGGCGCCTTCCTTCTTTCCACCTTTACCTCTCATTATTTTTCTGAACTCACATCACTCATGGCCGAACTGCGGCCCACCAGTTTCCATGCGAGAAACCAGACCGACAAACCATGCAGGGAACTGCTAATACCAAAAAGCTACTAAGTTGTGCCTGTCCCATACCAGGCAAGTGGTTGGTACGTTTACAATTCGCATAGAGACACAGCACAAGGTTCTCGTCCTTATGAAGCAATAGTGAGGAGCATTCACATTCCCTGGTGCGCACCGCACCCTCTCCATACAATCCAATCCTCACTACTGATCCTTTTTATCAGTTTTCTTGACAAAACGGTTTTCATTATAACTTCTCATGTATTTGACCATTTCAAGTTTAATGTGGATATTCAGTATATGAGTCCTAGGGTGACAAAAGCATATATAAGAAGGTTCGATAACAAAAGGGGTTTCATGATTCTTTAGGTAATATCTACTCATGTCATTCAAACATAATTTGTATCTCAAATAAGCATGCATAGTAAGAAACAGTGAATGTACTCCATATGAAAATATTGGGCGAGACATGATCAAAGGAATGAGGCTTGCCTTGCAATGTTGGGTCTAAGTACTCAGACGGATCTTCGAAGACTTCCTCCGCTCCTTCAACTTCTGACTCTGCGGCAATCAACCAACACACAAACACATACCATAAGCATACAGAAAATAGTTTCCATAGAAATTATTAAGTAAATTAGTCATGCATGCAGGGGAAAAGGTTAGGGCAAGGTCACAAGGGCTCTGGTCGAAGAAACGGCTAAAAAGGATTGAACGTCGAAGGGTCGACATTCAGTTCATGGCTTTGGCATGGCTTCAAACTAGTCTTAGGATGGTTTTCTGGAGAAGTGATAGAAGGGAAAGATGTAGAACATAACTCCAGGAATCTAGGGGACAAAGTGACATTTCCATTGCTCAACCAGAAGGGGTCAAACAAGGCTAATGCCAGTGGCTGACATGCACTGACATAGTGCTGGACATGGCCAGAAACTAGGGCATGGCCAGAAACTAGGGCATGGCTTAACTTTTGATTCAGGGCTCCAATTGATGCAACACTTTGTCTGGGAGGTAGGCATTACTAACAGGAACAAAATACTCAACAGGGACAAGAGCTGAAAGTGGCTGGAGGGTAGCCAAATCCGGCGATGAACTGTGGTGGCGACACGGCACAGACATTGATCTGGACAAGAGCTTGACAAAGGCATAACTCACAATCTAGGCAGATCCAGGTGTCGAGCTAGTGGAATAAAATGCTCAGGGAGGTGAGGCGAAGCTAAGGGACAAAGTGGTGTCGGCTGAATCGGCCGGGAACGAATTCCGGCGACCGGCGCTGGAGAAGATGACACTGGAGCTCGGGGATTTTTGATACGGGGCGAATGAGCTTAATTCCAAGCTTGGGGATGATCTCTAGGGCACAACAAGGCTACTGGAGGGGTTAATTTCATTGGAGATCGGCCGGAGGGGCTCGGCGACGAGGTCCGGCGAACGGCTGAGGTTCCAGTTTGGGATTTCTTCGATTTGAGCGCAATTGGGGATCCTGATTCAACAGGCTTGCTCTACTAAGCTCACTGATCAAGTTCTTCTATAGAATCGAGAGCTAATTCGGGCTGAATGGGATAGCATTGAGGGAACAGGGGTTTTCTGGTTTTCCGGCGATCACCGGCGATGGGGATCGATCTGGTGCAATTGGTTGCTTGGGCACGGGAAGATGGGTGTGGGGAACTTACTGGTGAACCTGGATTGGAGAGATGGGCTACGGTTTGCTCTGGCGACGGTGGCTCCAGAAACAGCTCGCCGGAGAAGAAAGGGGAACAGTGAAAAACTGGGAATTTGGCTAAGTCTTGAAGTTGTGCTTCTTCACAGCACTTAGGGGGGTTTAAATAGGCACGGGGACGGAGCTTGCGAGGGAAAACACGACAGCGGTTGCTTGCGCCGGGGAGAAGCTTGTCGGGCGCAGGCGCAACGACGGCGACGGCGATGTGATCGCGCTCAGGCGGTGCTGCAGCTTTGCCAGTTGCATTGGGACTTCGTCCGGGACGGCGCAGATGCGGAGGCGACCACGTAGCTCCGGCAACGACACGTAGCGCCATGCAATTGCCACGGCAACGGGAGCGCGCGCGCGAAACGCTACTGGAGCGCGGTCGTTTAACCGTTGGGCAAGGCGACGCACTGTGCTGGCACGTGCGCACGGGGTGGCACAGCAGCTCACGGGCACAAGCGACAAGATGCGGTGGCCGGCGGCGAGCAAATGCGGTGAAAACACGGCGAACGGGGCGCGCGCGAACGGCACAGGGGCTAAAAAGAAGGTCCGGGCTAATTTGCAATTTCAAATCTTGCTCCAGGGACTGATTTGCGAGGAAAAGTTGAATAGGAAATGGACTTGATTGCAAATCTGAAGATCTAAGGGTCCGATCTGAAATCTGATTTCGCAGATAAGTTGCAAAAGATTAGTAGAACTTATCCGGCCAAGGTTTGGTAAGATCGGGTAAGATCTGAAGGGTTTCAACACAATTTGGGGAAAAACAGTTTAGGGTAAAATTAGGGTAATTAGGGTTCTGAGACGGCAAGGGTCGAAACTCAGTTTTAGGATGGGATTTTGGAGATGATCCAGAAGGGAAAAATGTTCTGAGCAACATTTAGAAGGGAATGGCTGAAGCAGATTAGGGTTTGGGGTCAAGATGTGGATTTTGGCTATTTTAGGGTTTTGGCAAAAACAGGGGTGTTACAGACAGGCCCGTAAGGCTAAACATAGAACTTGCGAAGTAAACGCAAGTTCCACGTGTGCTTCAGCTCCTGCTTTTGGAGGTTGGAGAGCTTGTAGGCCCCCGAGCCTAGGACCGCGGAGATCCTGTAGGGGCCCTCCCACTTGGGGGAGAGCTTTCCCTGGGCCTGGGGGTCCGTCACGCGCTTGAGGACAAGGTCCCCAAGGCGGAAAGCTCTCTCGCGCACGCGCTGATTGTACGCGCGTGCCATTTCTTGCTCGTAGATGGCGTGGCGGAGGAGCGCTCGGTCGCGTTCCTCCTCCACGAGGTCGATCTCCAGACGCTGGTTGGCCTCGTTGGCCTGGTACGCTGAGGGCGTAGCTCCCTCCAGGAGCTCAACCCGCAGTGACCGGAAGCCGATCTCCGGGGGGAGGACTGCCTCTGCCCCGTAGACCAGGGAGAAGGGAGTGCGCCCCGTTGCCCGGGACGGGGTCGTGCGCATGGAGCAGAGGATGCTAGGGAGCTCCTCCGCCCATGCACCCCGCTTAGAAGCGGTTTGCTCGAGTCTCCGGCGCAACCCCTGTAGGATCACGCCGTTGACCCTCTCGACCGCCCCATTGCTCCGGGGATGGGCCACCGAGGCGAAGTGGATGACGAGCCCCAGGCCTTCGCAGAATTCCCGGAAATAAGCCGAGTCGAATTGGGTCCCGTTGTCCACGGTGATTTCCCGGGGGACACCAAAACGACATACGACGTTTTTCCAGAAAAACCGCTGAACGGCCCGGGACGTGATGCTGGCCAAAGGCTCCGCCTCAACCCACTTTGTAAAATAGTCGACTGCGACTACCGCATACTTGTATCCCCCGGGCGCTGGGGGGAAGGGCCCTAAGAGGTCCATCCCCCAGCGCATGAAGGGCCAAGTGATGGGGATCGTCTGCAGTGCTATAGGGGGGAGGTTCGAGCCCTTGGCCATCTTCTGGCATGCCTCGCACGCGGAGACAGGGTCTCACGCGTCGCGCATGACCGTGGGCCAGTAAAAGCCCTGCCGGAGGGCCTTGGCCGCGATAGCACGCGGGGCCAGGTGAGAACCACAGCTCCCCGCGTGGATGTCTTTGAGAAGTTGAAGTCCCTCTGGCCGGGGGAGGCAGCGCAGGAGGGCGGAAGCCCCCCGCTTGTAGAGCCTCCCCTCCAGCAGGAGATACGCCCGGGCTTTAGCCCGGAGGCATTTAGGCTCGGTCTCACTAGGAGGGTCCCCCTCCCCCTTGATGAAGGAGATGAGGGGGTCCATCCAAGATGGAGTCCGGGCGATCTCGGCGACCTCCGGGACATGAGGCTCGTCGCCCGTGTCCGGGGAGGCCACCGAGGGCTTCGTGATGATCTCCAGGAAGGCCCCCTTGGGGAGCGATTCCCGGGCGCTTGCCGCTCGGGCCAAGGCGTCGGCCCGGTCATTGTCCCTACGTGGGATATGCCGGGCCTCGAGGCCATCGAAATGCCTCTCCATCTTTCGCACTTCCTGCAAATAAAGACTTAAGTTTGCGTCATGGCACAGGTAAGACTTGTCCATTTGGCAAACTACGAGCTGAGAATCTCCCTTGACTAGGAGGCGCCGGATCCCCAGGGAGCGCGCGAGGCGCAGCCCGAGGAGCAAAGCCTCGTCCCCTTCCGCCATCCGGACTTGATGGTAGCCCGAGTAGGCGTCTAGGAAGCTCATGAGCTCGCACCCCACAGTGGAGTCGACGAGCTGATCAATCCGCGGGAGCGGGAAGTTGTCTTTGGGGCAGGCGCGGTTAAGGTCGGTGAAGTCCACGCACATCCGCCACCTGTCGGTTGATTTCTTGACGAGGACGGGGTTCGCTAGCCACTCGGGGTGCAGGACCTCCCGAATGAACCCCACCTCTCGGAGCCGGGTGATCTCCGCCTTGATTGCCTCTTGGCGCTCGAGGGAGAGTTTCCGTAGCTTCTGTTTGACCGGGGGGTGACCGGGGGCCACTGCAAGCTTGTGCTCAATGACCTCCCGGGCGATGCCCCGCATGTCCGAAGGCTTCCACGCAAAAACATCGGAGTTTTCCCGCAGAAAAGCCGCAAGTTGCGCTGCATGCTCCTCGGGGAGCTCCGCCCCGATCTGGACGGTTTTGTCTTCGTTGCCCGGGGACAGCAGGACCTTCCGGAGGCCCCCTTCCGGACGCGGCTTGAGGAGGGGCCTCCCGGGCGGTGGCGCAGCAGCATCTAGTTCCGGGGGAGAAGCCTCCCCCCCGGGCGTCTTTATGAGGTTGACGCTTCCGATCGTGGCCGCAGCGCGCTCGTATAGAGCACGGACCATGTCTTGGTCTCCTCGGACTTTGATCACACCATGCGGCCCGGGGATCTTCATGCAGAGATAGTTTTGATGGGTGGCAGCCCCCAGCCGGTTGATTGTCGTCCTCCCCATAATCGCGTTGTAGGAGGAGGGGAGGTCTACTACGTCGAAGCGGACCAGCTCGGTCCGTTAGTTCTCCGGGGTGCCGAAGGTCATTGGAAGATCTACCTTGCCCACGGGGTGGATCGCCTTCCCCGGGACAAAACCTTGCAGGGGCCCGGCAGTGGGCTGCAGGAGCTTCTCATCCACCTGCATTTCTTTGAAGGCCTTCAGGAATAAGACATCGGCGGAGCTCCCGCCGTCCACCAGGATCCGGGCCAGATAGCAGTTGTAGATGGTCGCGGAGACAATGAGCGCGTCGTCGTGGGGGAAGCGAACCCCCCGCGCGTCTTCTGCCGTGAAGGTGAGGGGGACGTCCGACCACTTCGGTGGCGAGGACGCGTGTAGCACCCCCACAACCTTGACCTCGCGCGCGTACTCCTTACGCTGGCGCTTAGAGTCCCGCCCAGAGGCAGATCCTCCCACGATGACGTTGATGTGCCGCTGCGAAGTTTGAAAGGGGAGAGCTTCTGAAGGCTCCCCCTCTTGCGTCTGCTGGCCCCCCGTGGGAGCGGGAAGAGCCGGAACAGCTGGCCGAGGGAGCGAGGAGGCCGGAGTCCCCCCCTACCCGCGCTGGTCGAGGAAGTCTGCGAAGTGCTGCAGCAGCTGGCTACAATCTCGGGTAGCGTGGGTATTGGACCTGTGGAGGCTGCACCACGGTCCTTCCCGCCTTCTCCCCGCGGGGCCTTCCCGGCCGTGCGAAGACTGTCCTCCCCCATGGCCCTTCGGTTTGGGGAAGGGGCGGTTGGCCCTCGGGGGATCGCGCGAGCCGCCTCCGCCCTCGAGGACAAAGGTGTCCCGAGGCCGTGGCTCGCTACGCCCCCCCTGCCTGGAGCGTTTGGGGGGATCCCTGGCCCCCCGGTCGACGGGGGCGGGAGCCCCCTGGATCTTCTTCCAGATATCGTCTTCCTCCACCCGAGCGTACTTTTTGAGCACGTTGAAGAGCTCGTCGGCGGAAGAGGGGCAACTCCGGGAGAGCCTTCGGTGGAGCTCCCCCGGGAGGATGCCGCTTTTGCAGGTTTCGATGACCGTAGAGTCGGGGACGTGGGCCACTTTGCTCTTCACTTGAGCAAAGCGCTTGAAGAAGCTTCTGATGGTTTCCCCAGTCCTCTGCCGGACAGTGTATAGTTGCGAGGAGTCCAGGGGACGCACATAGTTCCCTTGGAAGTTGGCACAGAACTCCCGCTTGAGCTGCGAGAAAGAGTTGATGGAGCCGGCCTTCAGGTTGTAGAACCAGGAGCGGGCAATGCCGGAGAGGTAGAGGGGGAAGACGTTGCACTGTACTGTCTCGTCCCCCCCGGCCGCGGAGATGGCAGTGGAGTAGACCTGCACGAACTCGTAAGGGTCCGCCTCACCGTTATAGTGTTCGATGTGTGGCGGGCGGTAGGGCCGCGGCCACCGGATGCTGCGAAGTCTTCGGTACAGGGGCTGGTTGGCCCCCTGCACTTCCCGGGGAGAGCCCCGGTCGCTGTCTTCTTTCACGGGACCTTCGTTGTCCGAGTCTGGAAGCGGTCCGAGGGGTCTGCCAGAATGGCGGTGGCGACGCTTTTCCTCCGGACAGGGACTGATATCCCGGACGTCCGGGCTCTCCGCCGGAGAGGTTGGCTCTTTAGCGGGTCTCTTCCCCCGGCCGGTGCGAGAGCGAGGCTCCCCGCGCCCGCGGTCGGGGGGAAGTTCTTCCCCGCGCTCTGGTGAACGCATTCGCTCGACCTCCCCCGGGACGAAACGGACCTGTCCCGCCGAGGGAGGGAGCTCGTGCGCTGTACCTTCTAGAGCCGGTTGGGGCGAGCCCCCTGCGACGACCCCCAGGACCAGAAAGGGGGAAGCCCCTGTATCATCCGGAACCAAGGAGGGGGCGCCCGCGGCGACGTCTGGAATCGAAGTGGAGGGGGCCCCAGTGGCCACGACCGGAACCGGGAAGGGGGCAGGCCCTGTAACACCCGGAACCGGCGAGGGGGGAGCCCCCGTGGCGGCGTCTGGAACCGGGGAGCCCATGCGGGGGGAAGTCCGCTGCAGCACGGGGGTTGCTCTGTCAACCGCCCCTGGTGCGGTAAACGCGACGCGGGGGGCGGGACTGGCTCCCGGCGCAGGGTAAACCCCCGGCAAGAGGTGGGCTCCCGGCCCCGAGAACAAGCCGGGGACGGGGTACCCCCTGGTGCCGGGAAGGGTCCGGACGTATATCCCGCAGGGGGAGGGAACCCCCCGGCAGGATCATACGGGGCGGACAACCCCCCGGAGACCGGAGGGGCCGCCGGGTAACCCATAAACGGGGGCATGTTCCCCGGATACGGGTGTGACGCGAATGTGGGGGCCGGAGGCCGCGCCAGCACGCTAAGGAGCTCGTCCATAGAGCGCTGAGCGCGGAGCTGGCCTTCCACGAGAGCTTCGAGCAGGGCGTCCCGGGGAGCCGGGGGAGCCGTCGGGGGGACGCTTGTCCCGGCCGAGGTCCCCACGGTCACCGGGAACGACCTGGAGGTGGAAGCACCTAAGTTAAGAGGAAAGGAGGGAGGCGGTACCTGGGCCAGGTCGCCTCCGGAAGGGACCGCCGGGACAGCAGTGTCCCGGGCGGACGGCGCCGGGTCTCCGAGACCGGGATCACCGGGAAGGGTGCGAGCCCTTGTTCTTGGGGGAGCCATGGCGTCTTGTCACGAGTCCCCACGGACGGCGCCAACTGTCGTGGTATTGCGAATACCCCGGCAGGTTTTGAGAGTGATCCTAGCGAAGATTACGCGGCGCGGGTTGACCGGATGACCGGTCCTCCCCCGCCGGACAAGCACGAAGAATGACACACGGGTTTATACAGGTTCGGGTCCCGGTGGGGGCCCTAGTCCTGTCGACGCGCTCCCGACCGGAGTCGACTGGGGAGGCTCTCTCCGGGGGAGAGGCTTCCGGAGCACGCCTGTGAGTTTAGCTATTCCAATAAATGAACCGATCCCTTACAACAGAGGGGTACAAGGGCTATTTATAGCCCCAAAAAGCAGCAAAAAACCTAAACTACCCCGGAAGCCACCGTCGGATTGAAGGGCAGGACCGTCCTTCTCCCGGTCAAATGCCTTGGATGCTTGACAGGTGGACGCCAGTTCCCGAGGCGCTCCTCGCGTGACCTGCACGTGACAAACAGTTCGAGACTTTACCTTCAGGAGGGCGATGAGGCCCGGGACGGCGCCGGAGGCCACGTCCCCGAGTCAAAGGCGGCGCCCGGGGAGGCCCCGGAGGCCACGTCCCCGGGCAAACGGCGGCGCGCCCGGGAGGGCACCGGAGGCCACGTCCTGGGAGCCAAAAGGCGGCGTCCGGGGAGGCCCCGGAGGCCACGTCCCCGGGCAAATGGCAGCGCCCGGGAGGGCACCGGAGGCCACGTCCCGGGAGCCAAAAGGTGGCGCCCGGGGAGGCCCCGGAGGCCACGTTCCCGGGCAAATGGCGGCGCCCGGGAGGGCAGCGGAGGCCACGTCCCGGGAGCCAAAAGGCGGCGCCCGGGGAGGTCCCGGAGGACACGTCCCCGGGTAATCGTGATACATCTTACCTGGACTTAGTCCCGCGGAGATTTCCCCCGACACATGTACACTGTTTTCCTTTAATTCTTCAGCCACACGCTCTCAGTCTCATCTTCGCAGTGGGGGCAGGCTTTGGCTCCTTTCGTAGTATGGCCCGACAAATTTCCAAGGGCAGGGAAATCGTTGATGGTGCAGAATATCATAGCACGTAGGATGAAGTTCTCTCGTTTGTATGCGTGCCATACCTGCACCCCTTCATTCCACATTTTTAGGAGATCCTCTATCAATGGTGCTAGGTACACATCAATATCGTTTCCGGGTTGTTTTGGTCCTGAGATAAGTAGAGACATCATGATGTACTTGCGCTTCATACACAACCAAGGAGGAAGGTTGTAGATACACAAAAGAACCGGCCAAGTGCTATGCCGACTGCTCATGTTACCAAAAGGATTAATTCCATCGGTACTCAACCCGAACCTTATATTCCTCAATTCTGCTCCGAAGTTAACAAATTCCCTGTCGATGTTTCTCCACTGCGAAGAATCAGCGGGGTGTCTCAGCTTTCCATCCTTCTTCCGGTCTTCCGAGTGCCAACGCAGTAATTTTGCCTCTTTACGGTTTGCAAACAAACGCTGCAAGCGGGGAATGACTGGCAAATACCACAACAACTTAGCAGGAGGTCCTTGCTTTATCTCAGCGTAGTCGTCGTCGTCTGTTCGGTCCTTAGTACGCTTATAGCGGGATGTGCCGCACACGGACAAACATGCATATCCTTGTAGTCGTTACGGTAAAGGATGCAATCATTAGGGCATGCGTGTATCCTTTCTACTTCCATTCCCAAAGGACACAACAGCTTTTTGGCTTGGTAGGTGTTTTTTGGCAACTCGTTTCCTTCCGGGAGCATGTCCGCCAAAAGATCTAACAGTGCTGTGAAACTCTTGTCGGTCCAGCTGTTGCTTGCCTTCAATTTTAACAGTTCAAGCACAGAGGCCAACTTTGTGTACTTCGACTTGCAACCAGGGAACAACGGCTTTTCTGAGTCCTCAATCAAGCGCTTGAATTTGCCAAACTCCCTTTCACTGTAATTTCCTTCCACATCACGCAACATGTCATCTAAATGGTCATCCTCTGTCATATCCTCGTCGAAGTCGTTGTTCGGATCAGACATGTCCTGTTCCTCAACCTGAGTGGCACTTATTTCTGCAGTTGGCTCTTCTCCATGGTGGACCCAACACGTGTACCCCTTTTTGAAACCACGTCGGATCAAGTGGGCGACAATTTGAGATGAGTTGGTGAACATCTTAATATTCTGGCAGTCTACACAAGAATAGCACATATATGGTAAACCCTTCTTCGCCATGTCTTGCTCAGCAACCTTTTGGAAATCAAAAACACCTTTCATGTATTCCTCACCCACTCGGTTGTCATTATACATCCAGTCTCGGACCATCTGCAATTAATCAAATTCATACACATGCTAATTAGTAAATCAATGGAGATCGATATTGATGATGAAATCAAGTAATGTGTATGCCTTGGGAGCAAGTACCAACCTTGGTTCGATCCTCAAATTTTTGCCCCCAAATGCTCCCCCGGCCTTTCGAGATTTCACTCTTCCTTGCCCCAAATCTCTTCGAACTGGACAGTGTAGGTCGAGCAAGAGAGAACAACTAGCTAAAAACATCCGCCAAAAGACCTTTTATACCAGGTTCAATACAGACGGTTCTATATAATACCGTCAGTAATATCAGTGCATTTTTGAAGAACAGAATATCACTGACGGGTTTCACTCTATTAACCGTCGGTAATATCGGCGCATTTTGTGATACTATGACAGAAATATCACAGACTGTTATGAACTCCAAACCGTCCGTGATAATTACAATATCACAGACGGTTCCTAGGTCAAAACCGTCCGCTTTACTATCACAGTCGGTTTTTACTTTAGAACCGTCTGTGATTATCACTACCGGATTTTACATCAGAACCGTACGTGATTATTGCAGTCGGTTTTTACCTCAGAACCGTTTGTGTTAATTATAAAATCAACAATTTGCAAGATTATCACAGACGGTTTTAAGGTCCGAACTGTCTATAATATCCCGGATTGTTTGTTTGCATTCGACTACTGGTCATCAGTTGTTCCACTTATTTTTCATATTTGGTTCTATCTTATTTCAATGTTAGTATTTAAAAAAATGAACGTTCAGACTATTTGGTTTTATCTTGTTTTTCATATTTGTTGTATATATGTCTGTGGATCTTCAAAGAATTTTGAGACTATTACAGTCGGTCCTGAAATTAAAACCGTCTGTAATCTTACAATCAAAGACGGTTTTGAGTTAAAAACCGTCTTGTTCGCAGCAGTATTTTCTTGTTAACATTTTCACACAGAACATCATTTGGTGATTATCAGTTACATAATCAATCGAAAAGCCAGATATGTAAGGAAAAGAAATTTCTTATTTCTTACAATCTTTGCATACATAAGAGATACAATTAAGCGACCAATTAATTAGCGCAGACCTGTTCCGAAAGTAACTTACAAAGTTCTCCTATGGACGTATTGGCATCAGTAGGATCTACACTGGCCGCCCCAGGAGAACTACCAATGGCTCTAAGACTATCAACATCATCTCTCAGCAAAGGAGTGGATTTGGCATCAGTAGGATCAACCAAGAAATTAAAGTTGATACAACAAAGGTGGAGATGAAGCTGCAACTCAAAGAACTCTGCCAAGTGCAGAATGGCAAAAGACATCCCCTCAGAATGCTTCTCTAGCGCCTCTTTTTTTTTTGGAGAGTTCTACACAAGGCAGCTTTCTCCTCCTGCACATATGCTTCTCCAGCTTCTCCTAGGGACGTATGTTGGGAGGGTGAAGATGATTGCCAAGCTTCGGAGTGTATTTGGACATGGAAGTGTTCTCCTTACCCCAGAAAGTTGATCATCCAAGAAAAGCTGATGATACAAAGGTGTTGAAGAGGGGATATTGAAAGGATTATTGTGGATCTCCAAAGGTGGAGTCGATGCAACTGGAGGGGTTGCAAGGGGCAATGTGGCAACACAGGCCTCAGCACCCTCTAGAGTCTTCGCTGCAGCTCCACTGGAGGATCTGTCATTATTTCTAAGTCTCTTCTTTGGAGGGAGCATTTCCTCAGGCACCTGTGGATTTCGAAATGCATTTGTTTCGAGGTAATCAAGTCATAAAAGAAAGATCTGCATTAGAGTTTCAGAGAGGACTTACTTTCTGAAGATCCTGATCGAGTTCATTCCTTATCTCTTCCTCATCACTCTCAATTTCAATAACCTCATTGGAATCTCGGCTCACCATCAAGGTGGGAGTTGTGGAGGGAATAAAGACAGGGATTTAAGAGCCTCGCTATTTATAGAAACAGAAGGTGACGGTTCATATGCGCGGGTGCCTCGAGTTTTAAAAAGCGCACTACTGGTTTTCAAGGTCAATAAATTCATGATAACTTCTTGGGAGATAAACTGCAACACGAAAAAGGGAGTTGAAGAGTCAGATTAGATAATTCGATGCAAATTAAATTTGAAGTAAATAATTAAGTCTCTTCATCTGCTCAGTTATTATGTGCGGTTATCAACAATTGCATGTAGATAATTCGAAGGGTGGGCACTGTTGGGACTATCACAGACGATTGGGATATCAAACCTGGAAAAGACACAACACACTGTTGAGAATTTGAAGTGGAGCGCACTACTTTCTTTTCAAGATCAATACCGTCATGATAAATATTCTCGGGAGATAAACTGGAACACGGCAAAACAGTAGTGCCCACTTTGGAAGTTGAAGCGTCAAATTACATAATTCGATGCAAATTAAATTTGAAGTAAATAAATATGTCTCTTCATCTGCGCTATTAATTATTATGTGCGGTTATCAACAATTGCATGTAGAGAATTGCACTGTTGGGACTATCACAGACGGTTGGGAGATCAAAACCGTCTGCGTTAATATTACAGACGGTTCTGATGTCCGAACCGTCTTTAATATGTCTGTTGAATATTGAACTGTTCGACTTCTACAAATACTTGTTCCCTCCCTGGAGTTTTGCTTCCAGTTGAACCGCTGAGAATTTGAAAGAAGTTGAGAATTTGAAGCGTCGATAACTGTTCGACAATCACAGTCGGTCCTTACATAAAATCCGTCTGTAATATTACTATCAGAGACGGTTTGGAGTTAAAAACCGTCTGTGATATTGATAGAAGTTGAGAATTCGAGGCGGCGGACACTGTTGGGATTATCACAGTCAGGCCTTACATAAAAACCGTCTCTAATGTGACTATCACAGACGTTTTTTTACCTCAGAGCCGTTTGTGATATTCAAAGCACGTTGATATATAATTTCTATATTCTTTTTATATTATTTGCATGGGACCTGTGACTTCTATATTGTTTCTATATTATTTGAAGAGCTCCGATGGACTGCCCTCACAAGCCAAAGATCGCGATAGTCGTTCCTTGATCGCACACATTGTACATACCTTTGTATGGTCGAATGTTCGACAAAAGCTAAAGAAAGATAAAGAAAGAGGGAAGATTGCATGCAGTCCAAGAATGTGCTGGAAAATTGGAAAGTTGACATAAGAACAAAGTTTTCAATAATTTTTTTCATCACTTACAAAAAAAAGTAAAAATACAGAATGCTAGGTCAAGGAGTGGTCTTAGCCCTGACTGCATCTAGAATAAAGTCAGTTTGACTTGCAGCCAGGACGCAGGACTCCTCCAGCGACAAGTTGTCCTTCTCAGGATCAACTACTACAGCGTCGAGAAGGCCTGCGACCTCCCTCAGCTTCGCGATGGTATCCTTCATTGTCAAACCGCAACCAGCGATGGTCATATCCGCGGCTTTCTTCTCCTCGCGAAGATGCCTCGTCCTCGCCCTAGCATTGTCACCATCCGTCTTCATGCGCTGAATGCGCTGGAAGAGATCGTCAAGGTCAAGCCGTAGCCGAGTGTACTTCTCCGTGAGGAGCTTGTGCTCCTCCTGGAGGGCCCTCAGCTCGGCCTTGACTTTGCCAGTGTCTTCCACGGCTCCCCTTCCCTGTGCAAATCAACAGGTCAAGAATGTATTGAACAGGGATTAACAATACAGGGGTAAGTCCAAAAGATTGAGAGTTCTTACCGGGGAGGGCGAGGCTGACGATGCCATTGAGGATGCCATTGGCGCAGAGAAGCTAAGGAGTCAAACAGTCTGAGAACTACAAAAACTTGTAAAGTAAATGACAATTTTTCCCCTGCCAATTTATAGAACTTCCAAAGCGATGCTTCGTGTTCTCCTAGGCGCCGCGCGCGAAGATCGGAGACAGAATGATCACAGTTGAGAATTCGAAGCGGCAGTACTTTTCCAGTCGGTTCAGACATTAGAACCGTCTGTGATAAGTATACTATCACAGACGCTTCGTAGTTCACAACCGACTGTATAAATCACAGTCGGTTCTGAGTTACAAACCGTCTGTGATAGTCTACTTATCACAGACGGTTCTCAGCTGTGAACCGATTGTATATATCACAGTCGGGTTTTAAGTTAGAACCGTCTGTGATAAGTAGACCATTACAGACGGTTCTTAGCTGGGAACCGATTGTATCTATCACAGTCGGGTTTTAAGTTAGAGCCGTCTGTGATAAGTAGACTGTCACAGACAGTTTTGTGTTCAGAACTGTCTGGTTTAATGTCACAGTTGTTTTTGACATCAGAACCGTCTGTGATATCTGAACATATTTTCCAGACAGGCCTTCGCAGACGGTTTTCTATTGAACAGTTCATACCCGTCTGTGATGTGCCGTCCAGGATGTCTGTTTCTGTGGTAGTGGTTCTTTTTGTTAATGGAGTTGAGTTGATCGAGTTTGAGTCCGAGGAAATCACCAATACGTACAAATGTAAGTCGACGGCAGTTCCAGCTCCTCGGGCGTCTTCGAACTGAACTCCTATGGTTATGTCCAATGTGGTTCAGACATTTGCTGTTTTGGATGAATGGATTTGTGATGTATCAGGTCTAACTTGTAGTCGGTAGTTGCATTGTCGCAACCTGCAAAGGTTCTCTTTTATGTAAAATGTACGGGCCACTGGGTCCTCGTCGTGATCTGTTGTTAATTTCAGACGTGGCTTTTCTAATATACATCGAATGTGTGAATTGATGTATTTGTATATTGTTGTATATTTGTGTATCATGTATTGCTAATTGGGACATGAACTTGAATGTGTAGGGAGTATTTGTATATTTAATTGTATTGGTAGGTAGGTGTGTATTTGTACTGCTGTTTCAGACATGGACCTGAATTTGTATTGGTGAACTGGCATGTGTATGTTTGTACCTGAATTTGTGAACTGGCATGTGTAATTTCTTTGGCAAGATGAAGTCCCAAGTACCTAAGAAAAGTATTTTTGTGTCTCCTAGTTAATCCACAAATTAGCATTTCTTGAAATATTGCTTTATCTTCTAGTTAAGATCTGTTTGATGTAAGATATGTTTGATGTTACATTGATATGATTCCTTGGATGTGAGAACTGGTGTCATGTGTGTTTGGTACAAGTACTTCCTCTAACGGTAAATACACATATTTACCGATAGAAAACACATATATTTACTCAGTCATGCATCATCTAACGGTAAATACACATATTTACCGATAGAAAAACTCATGTTCGTGTGTCATGCATCATCTAACAGTTAATACACATATTTACCGATAGAAAAACTCATGTACGTGCTGTGTCATGCATCATCTAACGGTCAATGCACATATTTACCGATAGAAAACACATATATTTGCTCAGTCATGCATCATCTAACGGTAAATACACACATTTACCGATAGAATAAGGCCTGTACTTGCTCAATAATGTACATTCTCTAACGGTATATGTGTGTTTTTACCAATAGAATATGTGAGAGGCAAATAACCTTAGTCTAACGGTTATTTCATCTATTTACTGTTAGAAAAAGCTCCATTATAAGGAAAACCCCACTCGACCATTCCTGAGCTGCTCTTTAATTTGTTCTGTTGCACTCTGTGTCCCTCTGTTTGTGATGAAAGTTCCACGCTCGCAGCTACACTTCTAGGGTGATCAGCGCAAGCTGGAGGGAAGTTGATTGCACCCCTCTTTAAGGTATGATTAATTGTCGACAATTATCTCTCTCTCCCTCTAGATCTCCCTCCCTCTCTACTTGCAAGCTAGTTGTATTGTGTAGTTCCAAGTTTGTAGCTGTAAGCTTGGGAGCTAGGTAGCTGGAAATGCGTCATGTTTTAGGAGCTAACTAGCTTGTATTGTGTAGTTAGCTAGGTTAATTAGTGTTAATTTCGTCAGGCTAGGGTTCAACACATCTGTTGTAAGAGGCTGTACATGTACATATACATAACTTAATCGGGCAGGTTTCATGCATGCATGACTGACTCGTTAAATTTTGCTAATTGTAGATGGACAGGAAATATTGGATGTATGGAATAAAACGTACTACTCTTGAATATTTGGATGGTGTGAATGAGTTTATTAAATTTGCTGAGCAACAAAAGGAGAGGAAGGGAGAGAAAAATATGCTCTGTCCTTGTACAGATTGTATGAACTTGAAGAGGTTTAGCAACTCTGATCAAATTAAGAGTCATTTGATTCGTCGTGGTTTTAACGCGCGATACACCCGTTGGATATGGCATGGCGAAGATCTTGAGGAAACAAGCACCACTACTACCAATCAGCACGACTCGGATGTGGATTGCAATAATATCGATGATCATCCGAATTGTGATAATGTTCATTCCGATGTGCACGTAGATGATGATGATGATGACAATCTAGATGAGATGTTACGTGATGTAGAGGAAAATTACAACGAAAACGACTTCTGTGAATTTGAGAAACTGATTGCTGACTCTGAGAAGCCTCTGTTCCCTGGATGTGCAACATTTACAAAACTGTCTTCTGTGCTAAGATTATATAACTTGAAGGCAGGCAACGGTTGGAGTGATAAGAGTTTCATGGCACTATTAGATCTTCTAGCGGACATGCTTCTAGAGGGAAATGAGTTGCCAAGATCTACTTACCAAGCCAAAAAACTGTTGTGTCCGTTGGGAATGGAAATCGAAAGAATACACGCATGCCCAAATGATTGTGTGTTGTACCGTAACGAGTACTCCAGTTTGCATGTTTGTCCAAGGTGTGGTACTTGCCTGTGATACCTAGATTGAAGTGACTGTTTGCAAATCCGAAAGTCGTGAAGCACTTGCGTTGGCATGTTGAAGCCCGGAAACAAGACGGAAAACTGAGACACCCAGCTGATTCTATTCAATGGAGAAACATCAACAGAACATTTGCTGAGTTCGGCGGCGAACTTAGGAATATAAGGTTCTGGGCTGAGTACAGATGGTATGAACCCACATGGTAATATGAGCAGTTGGCACAGCACTTGGCCGGTTCTTTTATGCATTTACAATCTTCCTCCTTGGTTATGCATGAAGCGCAAGTACATCATGATGGCGTTACTAATCTCAGGACCCAGACAACCCAGAAATGATATTGACGTGTTTCTAGCACCTTTAATCGAGGACTTACAGAAATTGTGGAGCGAGGGGATGCAGGTGTGGGATGCATACAAGAAAGAGAATTTCATCTTGTGGGCCCTGATATTTTGCACCATAAATGATTTTCCGGCCTATAGAAATTTGTCGGGGTATAGTACGAAAGGAGCCAAGGCTTTCCCTATTTGCCTAGATGAAACTGAGAGCATGTGGATGTGAAACTGCCGGAAAACAGTGTACATGGGTCACCGCAGGTTTCTTCCGGTGCATCACACGTACCGTAAGAAGAGGAAATCATTTAACCGGAAGCCTGAGAAGGGATCAGCTCCAGTGTTTCTAACTGGTAAGGAGATTTACTCGCGAGTGAAGGAAATCAAAGCTGAGTTCGGTAAGCATTCTAAACCTCGAGAAAAAAATGTTTGTAAGAAGAGATCATTTCTCTGGGATCTACCGTACTGGGAGCACTTACAAGTTCGACATTGCATTGACGTCATGCATGTAGAGAAAAATGTCTGTGACAGTTTGGTTTGTTGTTGAACATTCCGGGAAAGACAAAGGATGGTGTGAAAGCTCGTCGTGACATGGTGGAAATGGGGATAAGGACTGAGCTGGCACCTTTAGAGAATGGAAAGCGTACATACCTCCCCCCGGCCTGCTATACGTTGTCCAAAAGCGAAAAAACCGAACTCTGTCGGTGCCTGCACGGTGTTAAAGTTCCATGTGGGTACTCCGCGAACTTGAAAAAACTTGTGTCCATGAAGGACCTAAGACTGGTTGGCACGAAGTCCCACGATTGTCATGTCTTGATGTCACAAATGCTTCCCATTGCTATCAGAGGCATTCTCCCAGTTAAAGTCAGAGAGACAATCACAAACCTATGTTATTTCTTCAACGCAATATCTTGCAAGGTAAGTACGTGCACTCGTACTATAAGTTCATTACCTCCATTTGTGGAGCTTAATTAGAAGATTTTTCTGTTATGAATATTTGGCGCAACTGTGTCCTCGTAGGTAATTGATTCGGATGGACTGGACGCTTTGCAACGCGACGTGGTTACAACTCTTTGTCAGCTCGAAATGTATTTCCCTCCATCCTTTTTTGATGTTATGGTCCATCTGATTGTTCACCTTATCAGAGAAATTAAGTTTTGTGGACCCATGTGCCTGCGCTACATGTATCCATTTGAGAGATTTATGGGTGTTCTGAAGGGATACGTAAGGACTCGTCGTCGACCCAAGGGGAGTATCATGGAAGGTTATGCCGCCGAGGAGGTGATTGAATTTTGCACAGATTATATGGCCGGGGTTGACCCAATTGGCGTTCCTAGGTCCTGACACGAGGGTAGGCTTCAGGGCATCGAAACGATTGGATTCAAAGCTATCGTCCCCACTCGTGATGTGTACGCAAAATCACATTTTTGGGTCTTACAACACATGGCGGAGGTCGAGCCATACATACACGAGCACAAGGTAATGTTACGGTCACAGAATCCTTCGAAGTCAGACATTTGGGTCACCAGAGAAAATAACAGGAAATTTGTTGGCTGGATCCAAGAAAGAGTCACGCGAGCTGCCGAGGGCTCCGTAAGTGAAACTGTGACATGGTTGGCTAAAGGCCCAAGATTCACTGTAGGGACTTGGCAGGGATACGACATCAATGGGTATTCATTTTACACAAAAGCTCAAGACGCCAAGAGTAGCACGCAATGTAGCGGAGTGATACTGTTTGCTATTTCCGAGGATGCCAGGTCAGTAAGGGCGCTGAACTCATATTACGGTGCTATTGACGAAATATGGGAGCTCGATTACGGATTACTTAAGATTCCCCTGTTTCGATGCCAATGGGTCGAAATACCTCGAGGTGTTCAAGTTGACAGTTACGGGTTTACTCTCGTCGATCTTGGTAGAGTCGGACACCAAGACGATCCATTCATACTTGCAAAGCAAGCTACACAGGTATTCTACATCGTTGACCCGGCCAATCCAAACTTGCATGTTGTCCTCCACAGCTAGAGACGTATTGTTCGGGTCGAAGATGTTGTCGACGAAGAGGAGTATAACCAATTCGATGAAATACCTCCATTTTTAGAGGACATTCAATCTATCCCTACTGAAGATATCGACGAAACAACGTATCTGCGAGATGACCACGAAGAAGGATTATGGGTTGAGAACCATTGATGATTAATTTCTATTTCAGGGATAAATGCCAAGCAAACAGCCCACAAGTTCTGCAGCAAGATGAGGAACTTATCATTAATACATCAGGCAGTACATTTTTCTTTAGAACTTAATGATAAGCTAGTTCACAGCATTAATATATCTCAATTTTACTCCACAGCATGAGTTCTAACATGTACAGTACCTTTATCCTGTAAGTACTTAATTCTTCCCTTCAAATAGCACTTGCAAAAATCTCATTGCAGCCTCTTGCTTCTTCAAATTAAGCTCTCCAAAAATCAATTTTTCTAACGGTATTTTGTTATTTCTACCGATAGAAAAGGACATCCACTACTTTAATGTGTCTCAAGCACTTCAAAAGTTTCGCTGCGAAAGATTTACTTATTCTATCGGTATTATTATATTTTACAGTTAGAATAAATTCGTTAGTTCACGGTATTTTGTTGTTTGTACCGATAGAAAAATACTCTGGCGCTTTGAATTCTCAACTTTGTCGCCATACGTCGCCTTGGAAATTCTACAAGTATCTCGCCATGCGTCGCGGTATTTTGTTGTTTTTCTAATTCTCGAACGCTTCGACTCCTCATCTTCTCTTTCACAATGGCAACCTCCATGGGATCGTCAGCCACGCCCTCCCCGGTAAGAACTCTAAATCTCTTGGGTTTACCCCTGTATTGTTAATCCATGTTCAGTACATTCTTGACCTGTTGATTTGCACAGGGAATGGGAGCCGTGGAAGACACTACCAAAGTGAAGGCCGACCTGAGGGCCCTCCAGGAGGAGCACAAGCTCCTTACGGACAAGCACACTCAGCTACGGCTTGAACTGGACGATCTCCTCCGGCGCATTCAGCACATGAAGATGGCTGGTGACAATTCCAGGGCAACGACGAGGCATCTTCGCGAGGAGAAGCAAGCCACAGATATTACCATCGCTGGCTGCGATTTGACTATGAAGGATACCATAGCGAAGCTGAGGGAGGTCGCAGGCCTTCTCGACGCGGTAGTAGTTGATCCTAGGGACAACTTGTCGCTAGAGGAGTCCTGCGTCCTGGCTGCAAGTCAAACTGACTCCATTCTACATGCAGCCAGGGCTAAGACCACCCCTTGACCTAGCATTTTGGGTTTTTTTTTTTATAAGTGATAAAACAACAATGAATGAACAATTTCTTTTTATGTCAATTTTCCAATTTTCCAGCTATCTTCCCTCTTTCTTTATCATTCTGTAGCTTTCAAGCACGGTCTGTTTGATGTTAAATTGTGTGTACCTTTTCATTTTCTGACGGTATTTTGTTGTTTTTACCGATAGAAAAATGGCACACAATACTATAATCTCAAGCACTTAATTAAAAAAATTTTCTGGGGAAAATTGGTCTCACGGGATTTTATTGTTTATACCGATAGAAAAAGGCATCCACTACTTCAAATATTATTCCGGGAAATTTACTTTTTCTATCGGTAGTATTTCGCTGTACCGATAGAAACTTACGTAATTCTATCGGTATTATTTTGTTTTACCGATAGAAAAGGTCATCCGCTACTTTATTACTCGTTCACGGCCCTTGAGTTTCCCTCCAGTCGAACAGTTCCAACTTAGAGCATTGCGTCTCTTCGAGAGTGAAGAAAACCACAACCTCTGCCGTGACCACTCACTTCCTCTCTCCCACACGACGATCGCCGGCTGGACACTGGTTCGCCACTGCCACCGGTTCTTATTTTCGTCCTTCGCCGGCCGCCGCTGCGTTCTACACCGCCTCTCCATCACCACAACTGATCGCCGTAAATACCCTAATTCGTCGTTCTATTTCCAGCATCTTCCTTATTTGATCCTAGTGTTTTGCACGTACTAATTCTTTGAGTTTTGCAATTACACTAGGGTTCCCTATTGTGTTGGATTATGTACCTTCCGCTGGCAATGTTGATTTAAATTAGGGTTGACATAATATGTTCCAGTGCTGTAATGAACCTATTTTGAGATTTTAACTTATCTATACTGCTGTATGTGTGATCAATTGTATCCAACTGCCATGTAATGCACATTATATGTTGGAGGTGTTCTTACACATATTGTATCGGTATCTCCTGTATTTGCCGATAGAAACAATTTGTCTTCTCTATCGGCAGCTCATGTATTTACCGATAGAAAAAATTTCTGAACAAGTATTTAAACTTTGGATCTGGAAGGACATGAGCCATGCAATGTACTAGTTTGGTTGGGAATTTTTACTCACTTGGTATGAATATATGGCAATGTGGATGGGTCTTCGATGTATATGTTTGAAATGCATATACACGACTTTTCCCAAACTAATAGATGTGATGAAGTCCTGATGACTTGCATAGAGTTAATGCTAAAGATAACCAAGAGTGGGTGCTATAAACCATATTATTCCTTTTTTGGTTGTGACCTACTTTCTGTGCTACTTCAATATCTTTATATTCCATTAGCATTAGATTTGTCAGATTATGCACAGTGGCACTTAGATGCTTGTGTGCATATTTACGTGTGAAATAATATAATGCTGGCCCATGAATATTAGTATAGCAAATCATGGAGAATGTTATGTGATGACAGTGAATGGTGGCTTATCAACAAAATTCCATGTATAGAGAACATTGTTATGTTCTATCGGTATCTCACGTGTTTGCCGATAGAAAAATTGTTATGTTCTACCGGTAGCTCATGTGTTTACCGATAGAAAACATTGTTATGTGTGAAATAATAATGCTGGCCCATTAATATTAGTTTAGAAAATCATGGAGAATGTTGACTTAAACCAAGATTATGTGATGCCAGTGAATGGCGGCTTATCAACAATATTCCAGAACAATATGTTATATCGGTATCTCGTATCTTTGCCGATGGAAAACATTGCTATGGTCTATCGGCAGCTCACGTGTTTACCGATAGAAAATATTTCTGAATAGTTCAGGAAGTAATTTATGCATGTATTTCTTTTAGTATTATTTTCTTCGGACATCCCTTTTGCAGCCCTAATTAGTCTCTAGTCTTGGGCTGAGTTATGGAACTCCAAGAAGAATTAATTACCATATGTTGCCTGCTTCCTATATGAAAATGTAGACGAAAATGCTGAGAAATAGAATCTTAATTATCTTGTATTGCATGGTAGCTTTTGTGTTTACCGATGGAAAAAATATTTAAAATAGGTCCTTTTGCTTTGTAAAATGATTTGGTTTGTGTTTCCATTAAATTTTTGATGGTTTTGTAGGGAAAGCCATGTCGTCGTCTTCATCGGATGGTATTAGTGGTTCGACTAGGGCCAACCCCAACGTAACTGAAGATGCAGGTGCTACATCCCAGCGAAAGAGGGTGGGGCGAGGCGCGACGACGTTGGGCCATTTGGCCAAACGCACGGATCTTTCTTGTGAGTTCAACCAATTTGGGAGGCCAATTGGAAAGAATGTTGGGAAGTACGCGGCCTACGTTGGGCTGTTGGCGAAAGAAAGGGTGAAGATCACCGTCCAGAGCTAGAATGACGTGACGGCGGACGAGAGGGATAGGTTGTGGGCGGAAGTGAAGGTTAAATTAACTGAAATCGCTGAACTCTTTCGTAATCACGTTCTCTTGGCTTATACTAAAGTTTAACTAACTCGTGATTAATTGTATGCATTTTTTGAAAACAGGCTAAGTGGAACATCCCCGACTACACCTAGGACGGCCTACTTGAAGGACATGAACGGAACATGGAAAACCTTTAAGAGATGGCTCGTCAGTAACTTCCTCGCTGCGGGGAAATCTCCTTGCGAGAAGTACCCCTTCATATCGGAGGAGGTATGGGAGGAATTCACCAAGCAGAAGGGGACTGAGGAGTTTAAGGCCCTTAGCGAGAAGAATAGGGCGATCCAGAAGAGGAACGACCACACGCATCGGCTCGGATCCCGGGGCTATGCGGGGAAGGAGGGGCAGTGGAAGAAGGAAGACGAGCAAAATCCTGTCATCGACACCCCTGAGTTTCCGCTCTCTGAGATCCGGGATGAGAGGTGCAAGCGATGGTGGAGGGGGAGGGGGTCCGTGTCGTCCACGGGGTTTGTGCAGTTCGCAACCCCTGGGGACGTCGACGTTGTGAGGTGAATGGTAAGTTGGCTAACCTCGTAAACTATGTGCGCACAAGTGTATATAAGGCAATTTGTCTCACAAGGTACCTTTAAATGTAACAGATCTCTTTTGAGGAGGCAGTGGAGGGATTGTTTACCCCACAGAGGGAGAATGACATCCTCACCCGGGCTCTAGGAAATAAGGAGCATCCCAGGCGGACATGGGCCGTGGGAGCCATTGTGTCGTGGAAGGCCGGTTTGGTAGATCCGGCTCCACCGAGGAAGAAGGCCCGCTCCTGGAAGGAAAAGGAAGCGGAGCCCTCCGATAAGATACGGGCTGAGGTACAGGCGGAGCTCTCCGATAAGATACAGGCTGAGGTGCAGTCTGAGGTCGCACAAATGAGGGAAGAGTTTGTACGGTTGAGAGATGCATTGCTGGCCAAGAGTGCAGATGCGGATCCCCAGGGCGACGGTACCCCGCGGGGTCGGATAAGCAGTTGCGCTTCGAAGGTCCTCGCGGATCCAGTGTATCTACTTGAGGTACTAGAAGCCTTCATCTGTGCACTTAAGTTGATGCCACTCCCATTCTGTTAGAGTTGTTTCGCTAACCTGCTTTAATATTTACAAATTTGCAGAAGCCGGAGGGTTGCATCCTACTGAATCACCTAGGCAACAGGCAGGAAGTGGTTGGACACGGCTTCATATATCCGTCTGGGCCGGATGTCCGGGTCCATTGCGTACCTCTGCGGTTGGGGTTTGCAAAGGTACAGGTGGACATGGCCATGCCGGGCTACAACGATTCTCTGTTGGCAGTCCCAACAGAGGAACTGCAGACACTTGCTGAGGCAGTGGGCTCCTACGTATAGTGGCCCAAGAAGTGTCTTCTAATACAACCGGTAAATCCTACACATTTTAGATTACATCCTACGCAGTACACTCCACTTGCAAAATCTAACATACGTGCTCATTAATTGAAGAGGCCTGCCGCCGGGCTACCAGGGGACTGCGCCCCCAGCTCGGGGCATGAGGCCCGATCTCGTGCGACCCTGGACACATCAAAGACGGCCTCGACCCCACCCAGCGCATCCACGCCTTCACCTCGGAAAAAAGCCGCCATCACCTCGCCCTTGCCTTCGAAGGTACGCGCTCAATCCCCGGCAAAAGGCAAGGGCAAAGGCAAGGGAAAAGGGCGACAGGGACAACCGGAGAGGTTCAGGAACGGGTTCCCACTCATGTCGGAGGCAGCTTTGTGCAAATTGGATCGATCAACCAGAGACCTCCACGAGTGGTACCTACACCGAGCTCGGCGCAATCTGAACTTCTTAGTTCCCTACAGGCCTGGGCAGTTCCACTGTGAGCCCGGGAGTATATCGGTGGCACACGAGGATCTGTTCGACCTCTACAACTGGTGGGAGCTCGATATGTCCATCATACGGACTGGAGTCCTGTGAGTTTGCTGATGCTATGTATTGCTGTTTTCTAACTCTGTTTGCTAACTCTGCATTGTTGTAGTTCATTTGAAATGTAGTAACTTTCTGTGCAATACTAATGTCATCCTTTGCATGAAGGTGCATGTATAGGCTAGCATCAGAGACTGCGTGTGACAAGGTGGGTTTCCTTGACCCAGAGAAAATAAGCCTCACGATGCTAAAGCACGACGCCGCGCACGCTGAGCAGTACATATCCAAGGCGCTGATGGCACAGCAGGACAGGGAGTTCATTCTGGTGCTGTACCACCAAAGGTTAGTGCATTTCGTACTAATTTAAGTCAATCTTGTATGTTACACCTGAGGTATACTTTGAGCTAGTGGTCCTCTTTTACGTACAATGCAGGGGCCACTGGATCCTCATTGTGATCTGTCCGCCGAGGAACGAGGTGTACTACCTCGATTCGATGCGTGACAGATTATCGCTCGAATATGTGGTCAAGGGGAATATGGAGGCGTAAGTAACTTATATGTTTGATTTAAATTTTGACCTCTCTAGCTAATGATAATACATTAACCAGCAATACTAACTGAAATGCAGGGCTTTTGATAAATATGTGTCCACTGGAGGGAGGCATGCCGCACCGCAGGGCTCCCTACTAGCTTGGAAAGAATATGAGGTACTCACGAGACTTTTTGTTTATGCTTAATTAGTTTATGGAAACAATAGCTAACATGTCTTCGGATATGCAATTATCTCAGTGCCATTAGCAGCCGCAATCGTGGAAATGTGGGTTTTATGTGCTGCGCTACATGTACGACCTAGTGCAGGCAAACTTTGCCCAATTCCCCCAGGTAAGCATCGATAGCTAACTCAAATTTGAAAATTGGGTGTCACGTTCTAAATTAGGAAGTTAGTTACTCAGTATTCACACATGCTTGCAGATCGCCATGTCGAAAGACCAATACGAAAATGCAAAGATTAGAGATCTTTGACAAATCTGGGCTCAATATGTCATGGAGGAAGTTGCGCCGAACCATCCGCCATGACAATTTTCTCTTTTTCGTGTACTCTGTGCATAGACTGTTTATATACATGTGAATAAATATATATGTGAATAAATGTCCACATTGGATTGCAATTTGTATTTGTCCATATATATGTGAATAAATGTGAATAACTGTCTAATGTGTCAATCTGTTCTGTGAATTTACCCTTCTTTGCATCTGTACTGTATTGTGTATCCAATCTGTACTGTATTGCATCTGTACTGTATATGTGAATGTACTGTATTGTGAATGTAAATAACGTACTGTATATGTGAATGTTCTATCGGTAAATTCATTCACAACCGAAAGACTACTACCACTTTTCTATCGGTAAACTCATCCACAACCGAGAGACTACAACTTTTTCTATCGGTAAACTCATTTCCAACGGAGAGAGTACTAAGCTTTTTTCTATTGGTAAACTAGAAATTAACCGTCAGAATAGTGTGACTTTTCCTGCCGGTGAACTCATCCACAACCGAGAGACTACTGTTGTTTTTTCTATCTGTACACTCGAAATTAACCGTTAGAAGAGTGTGATTTTTCCTGCCGGTAAACTCATTTACACCCGAGAGAGTACAATAGTTTTTTCTATCGGTAAACTGATTTCCAACCGAGAGAGTACTAAGATTTTTTCTGTCGGTAAACTTGTAAGTAACCGTTAGAGTAGTGGTACTTTCCCTGCCGCTAAACGTCAGACTACGACGGGTTTTCTATCGGTACACTCCTAATATGCCGATAGAATAGTGAAGTTCTTCTATTGGTTATTTACCGATAGAAAATGTTCTGGCTTGTTCTATCGTGTCTATCTCTATCGGTAGAAAAACCGATAGTAAAAAGGTGTTTTTTACCGATAGAAGAAAGCTTTTCTGTACTAGTGGAAGAGTGTTGCTTTGCTTTCAACTTCTTACTATGGAGGTTCACTTAGCTTCTGACGAGTAGTAGATGTTTTGCTGCAACCAGACTTACTTATGCCATGACGGCTTTGTAATTTATTATGTTAAGGCCAACAGGCCACACTGCTCAAAGTAATGTATGTTAAACTACTGCAATATACTCCTGTGCTTGACTCATCCTGGGAAGTCAAATGGTATGGGATCAGCCCTAGCGAGCTGGGTCCCCATGGGAGTGATCGTGGTTCCCAAGGCGGGGCGCGACACCAGATTCCATCATCTAGACCATTTTCACAAATCAGTCCAAGGAGTATTGCAGTTCAGTCATTTTTCTGATTTTCCAGAAGCTTGGAAAGGTTAATGTTGCAAATCAACTCCAAATCCTAATCTGATTCAGGGAACATCTCCCAAATGCTATTCAATACAAAATCTTCGTCTATGAGGATGTCAAAATCCTATCCTAAATCCCATAATTTCAGTTTTGGCAAAGTTCAGACCTCAATTACCCTATTGTCGTTTTCATTCAAAAACTGTTCAAATGTTCCAAATTTTATCTTGTCTCTTTGCCAAATCATCTGTTGAATAAAGTTTGCCAGATCTGCGAAGCCAATTTCAGCCCTAACTATCTAATCCTCTGAAATTGCAATTCAGTCTAGATATTTTCCAAAATTGCATTTCAGTTCAGATTTCAATTGTCTTCAGCCGGCACGCTATTGCTCCGAGCGCGCCGCAATTTCTTCGCCGCCGGCCAAGCTCCGCCTTCGCCTGTGCTCGTGTTTGCTTGTGCTTGCATGCGCGCACGTGTCCGCGCCAGAGCCATCGCCATGGCAATCGTTCATGAGACCAGTAGCGACCGTGCTCCAGCAGCAGCTTCGTCAAAAGTTTCGTGCCACGTCCCCACACCGTGCTAGCCATGTCACCTCTACCTTGCACCGGCTAGGAACAAATTCCAAAGTGTTAACCAAACGCAGTTGCAGAGTCGCTATCGCCGTCTCGTCGTTGCTGCCATTGCTTCGACAAGATGCTTCACCGGCACAAGTTCCACAGTCTCCAACCTCGCTAAATCCATCTTGTGCCTATTTAAGCTCACCCATGACTAGCTTTATCTTCACCATTGTTCTCTAGAGCTCACTTAGCTATTAAGTCATCGTCTTCTCCGTTTCTTCTTCTTCTTCGGCGAGCCGTCAAGGAGGAGAACGACGCCAGAGCAATCCACATTACCAAACTTCAAATTGACTTCACTGGTATATTCCTAGTGTCCATCTTCTCGCACCATAGCAATCAATTTGTCTCCAGTGAACCTCATCGCCGACGATCGCCGGGATTTGATTATGCCCTGCTCCGGCTATCGCACCCCCTTGCAGCCAAAATTGGCCTCCCCTTCTGTAGAATAAAATGATCACTACAGCTCATTGAACAAGCCTGTTCAATCCAAATATGAAATTAGCCCATGATTGAAGTTTCTCGATTCTTAGCGCGCCGCCGTGAACACCTCACGTCACCGGCCCACACCATCTCTCCTTTGACCAAATTAGCGACACCAATAGCTTTCCCTTGCATCCCTCTTGCTCCCACTGCAATGAATCGAACCCCAAGGACCCACAGCGGAAAAGCCCAATTTCTTCTTCTTCTCCGACCGCATCGTTGAACTCCTCGCCGGCGCCGCCCCAATCCGATTCCCCTTAACCTCACCAACTGGACCAACTTGGGAACCTAACCGTGCTCTTGATTTTGAGATTAAACCATCCAATTTCCCTATCACCGTCGAGGCAGTTTTCTTCTCCGGCGTAGCTCGCCGCCGCTCGTCGTCGACCAGCCTCTGACCTAGTCTAGTGCACCAGATTGTGGCTAACAGCTCTAGTTAGCCTCAGGCACTTCAATCTCCAGAGTCGTAGCTCGAAAACACGATTTGGGTATTTTACCCCTTGTTGCCGTGCCGCCAGCGTGCCGTCCGGTCGCCACCAGCCACTCCCATCATCATCACTTTGTCTTGTAGATTCGCCTTAACCTCCTGAGCATATCACTCCATTGCATCGCCTTTCAATTCTGTGCAAAATCACGAGTTGTCCCTATGCAAAGATCTTGTCTAGTAGCTGTACCTTGCTATGTCGCCATCGTGTTTCTTCGCTGTTGTTTGCCGCCGTCCGTCCACTCCAGTGATCGAAACCACCTCCATTGTGTTCATGTTGTTTTCACCTACCTTCTAGACATAATTGGCGAAGCAATCAAAGCCCTAAAGCACTCCAACAGCTATGCCCTTGTTTCAGTTCATGTCAGCCTTTGTCAGCTCCATGTCAGCCAGTGACATTAGCTCAGTTTGACCACTTTTGTATGTGCAAATTGAGATATACTTTGTCTACCAAGTTTGTAGAAGCATGTTCTACATTTTCTTCAACTGCCATATCTTGAGAAAAGCTCTCTAAGGCCAACCAAAGCCATGTCAGGCCGTGAACCGAATGTCGACCTGCTGACATTCACTGTTTTTGAGCAAACCAGCCGTGAACTGAATGTCAAATCTTAGGTCTTGAAACCTTGATAACCTCCAGTACTCAATCTTAGCCAGATTCCTTGAAACCCTAGAGTTTCGACTCAGTTCAGCCTGCAGTCTCAATCAGCTTCAGCATCGTTCAGTTATTCTTTTAAAGCATATCTGCATATAGATCATAAAATATTTTAAAATAGTTAGTAATTATTCTGTGTTTGATTGTTGCTGAGTAGATCCAAAGGCATAATTCAAGGACTGCACTGTCGACTGAATACCAACTGCTGATTTTTACGATGCGGAAGGCAAGTCATATTCTTGAACATTTTGAACCTATATTTTATGAGTTGCTATGATATAACCTTGAATATAAGTAGTATTGCATGTGAAAGAATGGTTGAGATATGAATTGGCAATACTAGGCTGGATGCCAATGAAATGTGAGATGATCTAGTAGTGAGCCATAAACTAATATATATATATGTATATATGTATATTCATGAAATAAAACCCCTAGCCGTGACCAGAGTTTGGTATGTGAGGGTGGTGGCACTGGATGTGCAGGCACTGGATGTGCGTGGCTATGGATGGTTGGGTCACTGGCATATAAGGACTAAAACCTTGTGTTGTGAGTCTAGTGGCATGAAAAATGTGCTAACCGCAAGCCTGGTATGGGACAGACCTGAACAAGTAAGTATGCAGATTGCACATGAAACCCCTACATGAGATGGGAAGTGATGTATGATTTGGCATGGAGTGCGGCTCCTACACATATCACTGGATGTGATTGCACGCTGACCCAGTAATGGGAAGAGGCATTCGGGGTGGGGGTATAGCCTGCCACAACTGTGGAAGGTCTAGTAGTCCGACCATAGGGTCAGGGGTGAATTGTGAGTAAAACAAAACAAAAGTTCTTATTATCTCCACCTTGCCACTCACAGTATGCAGTGAGGAACACTAGTACAGAAATGCAGTCTACTAACCCCTATCTTCTATCGGTTATTAGCGATTTAGTTGAAAACCGATAGAAAATGTGCCTCGCGGTCATAAAAGGGCGACGGGTGTATTTTTCCTATCGGTTTATAAGAAACTTACCGATAGAATAAATAGTATGATTTACTCTAGCGGTGATGAACATATTTGCCGTTAGAAGAGATGCATAAGTAGATGGGAGAATGTTGTGCGCCGATAGGACTGGTCGACTTCTACAACTAGACTTATTCTATCGGTACTGTATGAATATACCGACAGAGTATATTAAAAATTCCTATCGGCAATATGTAGTGCGCCGATAGAATAGTTGGCCTTCTACAAATATTTTTATTCTATCGGTAACGGATTCTTTTACCGTTAGAATATATAGAAAATTGCTTAGAACTGTTCGTCTTCAAATAGTTTTATTCTATCGGTAATGAATTTTTATACCGGTAGAATATTGGAAAAAATATTTTAGAACTGTTGGCCTTCTACAACTAGTAATATTCTATCGGCAATGTACGTACACACCGATAGAGTATGTACAAAAATTCCTATCGGTAATTTTTATTGTGCCGATAGAACCGTTCGCCTTCTACAGATGTTTTTATTACTAACGGTATTCTGTTTTCGTACCGATAGAAAATATATATTTGTATAAATACACGGGTATGTCTCTTTCATTCTCACAGTTCATCTGGGGCTCGTAGTCCTAACCCGTAAGCTCCATGGACGGCCGGCGCACCTCTACAGGGGACCGCTGCACCTCCGCACCTCCATCGACGCCCTCTAGACGTCGGCATCCCAAGGAAGGTATGTAAAATTTCTGCAATAGTGTTAGATTATTCTAATCCGATTATGGCAATAATTCTGCTTTTTTTGTATCCTTCATTTTGATGTGTCTTCTTTTCAATATGATTATGATCTGTTCAGGTCCTTGGATGATGCTCATGAGGGGCAACGTATTTCACGGTTCTTCATCGCAGTACCCTGCCTACGTTGGCTTGTTGGCGAAAGAAATGGTGAAGATCACCGTCGAGAGCTGGAAGGACGTGAAGGGCGACATCTTGGTTGGCTCGGTCGAGAAGATGCTTAAGCCCGGCGTGTTTCTCAAATCAGGACCTATAGAAAGCATCTTACATTTTTTTGCATGCACCAGCTTGTGGCCAGATGCTTACCTGCTTGGAGAGGAAGAATTGTTGTTATTTGCACAGCCATTCTACACCATCACTACACAGAACAACATCTTGGAAGGTAGGTTCTTTTTGTTAATGGAATTGAGTTGAGTTGAGTTGATCGAGTTTGAGTCCGAGGAAATCACCAATACGTACAAATGTATGTCGACGGCAGTTCCAGCTCCTCGAGCGTCTTCGAACTGAACTCCTATGGTTAAGTCCAATGTGGTTCAGACATTTGTTGTTTTGGATGAATGGATTTGTGATGTATCAGGTCTAACTTGTAGTTGGTAGTTGCATTGTGGCAACCTGCAAAGGTTCTCTTTTATGTAAAATGCATGTATGGGCCACTGGGTCCTCGTCGTGATCTGTTGTTAATTTCAGACGTGGCTTTTCTAATATACATCGAATGTGTGAATTGTTGTATTTGTATATTGTTGTATATTTGTGTATCATGTATTGCTAATTAGGACATGAACTTGAATGTGCAGGGAGTATTTGTGTATTTAATTGTATTGGTAGGTAGGTGTGTATTTGTACTGCTGTTTCAGACATGCACTTGAATTTGTGAACTGGCATGTGTATGTTTGTACCTGAATTTGTATTGGTGAACTGGCATGTGTATGTTTGTACCTGAATTTGTGAACTGGCATGTGTAATTTCTTTGGCAAGATGAAGTCCCAAGTACCTAAGAAAAGTATTTTTGTGTCTCCTAGTTAATCCACAAATTAGCATTTCTTGAAATATATTGCTTTATCTTCTAGTTAAGATCCGTTTGATGTAAGATCTGTTTGATGTTACATTGATATGATTCCTTGAATGTGAGAAATGGCATGTGCATGTTTGTCCCAGTTTGGTACCAGTACCTCCTCTAACGGTAAGTACACATAGTTACCGATAGGAAAACACATATATTTGCTCAGTCATGCATATTCTAACGGTAAATACACATATTTACCGATAGAAAAACTCTTGCTCGTGTGTCATGCATCATCTAACGGTTTGTACACATATCTACCGATAGAAAAACTCATGTGCGTGCTGTGTCATGCATGATCTAACGGTCAATACACATATTTACCGAAAGAAGAAGTCCTGTACTTGCTCGGTAATGCACATTCTCTAACGGTATGTGTGTGTTTTTACCGATAGAATATGTGAGCGGCAAATTACCTAAGTTAGTCTAACGGTTATTTCATGTATTTACCGTTAGAAAAATGTCCATTATAAGGAAAACCCCACTCGTGCATTGCTGTGCTGCTCTTTAATTTGTTCTGTTGCACTCTGTGTCCCTCTGTTTGTGACGAAAGTTCCAGCTACACTGCTAGGGTGATCAACGCAGGCTGGAGGGAAGTTGATTGCGCCCCTCTCTTTAAGGTACGCTTAATCGTCGACACTTATCTCTCTCTCCCTCTAGATCTCCCTTCCTCTCTACTTGCAAGCTAGCTGTATTGTGTAGTTCCAAGTTTGTAGCTCTAAGCTTGGGAGCTTGGTAGCTGGAAATGCGTCATGTTTTAGGAGCTAACTAGCTTGTATTGTGTAGTTAGCTAGGTTAATTAGTGTTAATTTCGTCAGGCTAGGGTTCAACACATGTATCTGTTGTAAGAGGCTGTACATGTACATATACATAACTTAATCGGGCAGGTTTCATGCATGGCTTACTAGTTAAATTTTGTTAATTGTAGATGGACAGGAAATATTTGATGTATGGAATAAAACGTACTACTCTTGAATATTTGGATGGTGTGAATGAGTTTATTAAATTTGCTGAGCAGCAAAAGGAGAGGAAGGGAGAGAAAAATATGCTCTGTCCTTGTACAGATTGTATGAACTTGAAGTGGTTTAGCAACTCTGATCAAATTAAGAGTCATTTGATTCGTCGTGGTTTTAACGCGCAATACACCCGTTGGATATGGCATGGCGAAGATCTTGAGGAAACAAGCACCACTACTACCAATCAGCACGACTCGGATGTGGATTGCAATAATATCGATGATCATCCCAATTTTGGTAATGTTCATTCCGATGTGCACGTAGATGATGATGATGACAATCTAGATGAGATGTTACGTGATGTAGAGGAAGATTACAACGAAAATGACTTCTATGAATTTGAGAAACTGATTGCTGACTCTGAGAAGCCTCTGTTCCCTGGATGTGCAACATTTACAAAACTGTCTTCTGTGCTGAGATTATATAAGTTGAGGGTAGGAAACGGTTGGAGTGATAAGAGTTTCACGGCACTATTAGATCTTCTAGCGGACATGCTTCCAGAGGGAAATGAGTTGCCAAGATCTACTTACCAAGCCAAAAACTGTTGTGTCCGTTAGGAATGGAAATCGAAAGAATACATGCATGCCCAAATGATTGTGTGTTGTACCGTAACGAGTACTCCAGTTTGCATGTTTGTCCAAGATGCGGCGCATCGAGGTATACGCGTAGGGACCGGATTGACAGTGAACGTCACGAGGTAAGAAAAGGACCCCCGGCAAAAACTTTGTGGTACTTGCCTGTGATACCTAGATTGAAGCGGTTGTTTGCAAATCCAAAAGTCGCGAAGCACTTGCGTTGGCATGCTGAAGCCCGGAAACAAGACGGAAAACTGAGACACCCAGCTGATTCTATTCAATGGAGAAACATCAACAGAACATTTGCTGAGTTTGGCGGCGAACTTAGGAATGTAAGGTCCGGGCTGACTACAGATGGTATGAACCCACATGGTAATATGAGCAGCCGGCACAGCACTTGGCCGGTTCTTTTATGCATCTACAATCTTCCTCCTTGGTTATGCATGAAGCGCAAGTACATCATGATGGCGTTACTAATCTCAGGACCCAGACAACCCGGAAATGATATTGACGTGTTTCTAGCGCCTTTAATCGAGGACTTACAGAAATTGTGGAGCGAGGGTGTGCAGGTGTGGGATTCATACAAGAAAGAGAATTTCATCTTGCGGGCCCTGATATTTTGCACCATAAATGATTTTTCGGCCTACGGCAATTTGTCGGGGTATAGTACGAAAGGAGCCAAGGCTTGCCCTATTTTCCTAGATGAAACTGAGAGCATGTGGCTGCGAAACTGCCGGAAAACAGTGTACATGGGTCACCGCAGGTTTCTTCCGGTGCATCACACGTACCGTAAGAAGAGGAAATCATTTAACGGGAAGCCTGAGAAGGGATCAGCTCCAGTGTTTCTGACCGGTAAGGAGATTTACTCGCGCGTGAACGACATCAAAGTTGAGTTCGGTAAGCATTCTAAACCTCGAGAAAAAAATGCTTGGAAGAAGAGATCGATTCTCTGGGATCTACCGTACTGGGAACACTTACAAGTTTGACATTGCATTGACGTCATGCATGTAGAGAAAAATGTCTGTGACAGTTTGATTGGTTTGTTGTTGAACATTCTGGGAAAGACAAAGGATGGTGTGAAAGCTCGTCATGACATGGTGGAAATGGGGATAAGGACTGAGTTTGCACCTTTAGAGAATGGAAAGAGTACATACCTCCCCCCGGCCTGCTATACGTTGTCCAAGAGCGAAAAAACAGAACTCTGTCGGTGCCTGCACGGTGTTAAAGTTCCATGTGGGTACTCCGCGAACTTGAAAAAACTTGTGTCTATGAAGGACCTAAGATTGGTTGGCATGAAGTCCCACGACTGTCATGTCTTGATGTCACAGATGCTTCCCATTACTATCAGAGGCATTCTGCCAGTTAAAGTCAGAGAGACAATCACAAACCTATGTTATTTCTTCAACGCAATATCTTGCAAGGTAAATACGTGCACTCGTACTATAAGTTCATTACCTCCATTTGTGGAGCTTAATTAGAAGATTTTCTGATATGAATATTTGGCGCAACTGTGTCCTCGTAGGTAATTGATCCCGATGGACTGGACGCTTTGCAACGCGACGTGGTTACAACTCTTTGTCAGCTCGAGATGTATTTCCCTCCATCTTTTTTTGATGTTATGGTCCATCTGATTGTTCGCCTTATCATAGAAATTAAGTTTTGTGGACCCGTGTGCCTGCGCTACATCTATCCATTTGAGAGATTTATGGGTGTATTGAAGCGATACGTAAGGACTCGTCGTCGACCCGAGGGGAGTATCATGGAAGGTTATGCCGCCGAGGAGGTGATTGAATTTTGCACAGATTATATGACCGGGGTTCACCCAATTGGCGTTCCTAGGTCCCGACACGAGGGTAGGCTTCAGGGAATCGGAACGATTGGATTCAAAGCTATTGTCCCCGCTCGTGATGTGTACGCGAAATCACATTTTTGGGTCTTACAACACATGACGGAGGTCGAGCCATACATACACGAGCACAAGGTAATGTTACGGTCACAGAATCCTTCGAAGTCAGACGTTTGGGTCAGCAGAGAACATAACAGGAAATTTGCTGAGTGGATCCAAGAAAGAGTCACGCGAGCTGCCGAGGGCTCCGTAAGTGAAACTGTGACATGGTTGGCTAGAGGCCCAAGATTCACTGTAGGGACTTGGCAGGGGTACGACATAAATGGGTATTCATTTTACACAAGAGCTCAAGACGCCAAGAGTAGCACGCAATGTAGCGGAGTGACACTGTTTGTTATTTCCGAGGATGCCAGGTCAGTAAGGGCGCTGAACTCATATTACGGTGCTATTGACGAAATCTGGGAGCTCGATTACGGATTACTTAAGATTCCCCTGTTTCGATGCCAATGGGTCGAAATCCCTCGAGGTGTTCAAGTTGACAGTTACGGGTTTACTCTCGTCGATCTTGGTAGAGTCGGACACCAAGACGATCCATTCATACTTGCAAAGCAAGCCACACAGGTATTCTACATCGTTGACCCGGCCAATCCAAACTTGCATGTTGTCCTCCACAGCAAGAGACGTATTGTTGGAGTCGAAGATGTTGTCGACGAAGACGAGTATAACCAATTCGATGAAATACCTCCATTTTTAGAGGACATTCAATCTATCCGTACTGAAGATATCAACGAAACAACGTATCTGCGAGATGACCACGAAGAAGGATTATGGGTTGAGAACCATTGATGATTAATTTCTATTTCAGGGATAAATGCCAAGCAAACAGCCCACAAGTTCTGCAGCAAGGTGAGGAACTTATCATTAATACATCAGGCAGTACATTTTTCTTTAGAACTTAATGATGATAAGCTAGTTCACAGCATTAATACATCTCAATTTTACTCCACAGCATGAGTTCTAACATGTACAGTACCTTTATCCTGTAAATACTTAATTCTTCCCTTCAAATTGCACTTTCAAAAATCTCATCGCAGCCTCTTGCTTCTTCAAATTAAGTTCTACAAAAATCCCTTTTTTCTGACGGTATTTTTTTATTTATACCGATAGAAAAGGACATCCGCTACTTTCATGTCTCAGGCACTTCTCTCAGGCACTTCAAAACGTTTTCTATCGGTATTGTTCTATTTTACCGTTAGAATAAATTCGTTAGTCTCACGGTATTTTTTGTCTGACAGTTTTTTCCTGTTTTTACCGATAGAAGAATACTCTGCCGCTTTGAATTCTCAACCGTGTCGCCATGCGTCGCCTTGGAAACTCTATAAGTACCTCGCCATGCGTCGCGGTATTTTGTTGTTTTTCTAATTCTCGAACGGTTCGACTCCTCATCTTCTCTTTCACAATGGCAACCTCCATGGGATCGTCAGCCACGCCCTCCCCGGTAAGAACTCTAAATCTCCTCGGTTTACCCCTGTATTGTTAATCCATGTTCAGTTCATTCTTGACCTGTTGATTTGCACAGGGAATGGTAGCCGTGGAAGACACTGCCAAAGTGAAGGCCGACCTGAGGGCCCTCTAGGAGGAGCACAAGCTCCTTACAGACAAGCACACTCAGCTACGGCTTGACCTTGACGATCTCTTCCAGCGCATTAAGCGCATGAAGACGGATGGTGACAATGCTAGGGCGAGGACGAGGCGTCTTCGCGAGGAGAAGAAAGCCGCGGATATGACCATCGCTGGCTGCGGTTTGACTATGAAGGATACCATAGTGAAGCTGAGGGAGGTCGCAGGCCTTCTCGACGCGGTAGTAGTTGATCCTAGGGACAACTTGTTGCTAGAGGAGTCCTGCATCCTGGCTGCAAGTCTAATTGACTCTATTCTACATGCAGCCAGGGCTAAGACCACCCCTTGACCTAGCATTTTGGGTTTTATTTTTTTTTCTAAGTGATAAAACAACAATGAATGAACAATTTCTTTTTATGTCAATTTTCTAATTTTCTGGCTATCTTCCCTCTTTCTTTATCATCCTGCAGCTTTCAACCACGATCTGTTTGATGTTAAATTATGTGTACATTTTCATTACTCTGACGGTATTTTGTTGTTTTTACCGATAGAAAAAGGGCACCCAATACTATAATCTCAAGCACTCAATTAAAAAATTTTTCTGGGGAAAATTGGTCTCACGGGATTTTATTGTTTATACCGATAGAAAAAGGCATCCACTACTTCAAATATTTTTCCGGGAAATTTACTTTTTCTATCGGTACTATTTTGTTGTACCGATAGAAAAGTACATAATTCTATCGGTATCATTTTGTTGTACCGATAGAAAAGTTCCTCCACTACTTTATTACTCGTACACGGCCCTTTAGTTTCCCTCCACTCGAACAGTTCCACCTTAGAGCACTGCGTCTCTTCGAGAGCGAAGAAAACCACAACCTCCGCTGGGACCACTCACTTCCTCTCTCCCACACGACGATCGCCGGCTGGACACTGGTTCGCCACTGCCACCGGTTCTTATTTTCGTCCTTCGCCGGCCGCCGCTGCGTTCTACACCACCTCTCCATCACCAGAACTGATCGCCGCCGTAAATACTCTAATTCGTCGTTCTATTTCCAGCATCTTCCTTATTTGATCCTAGTGTTTTGCACGTACTAATTCTTCGAGTTTTGCAATTACACTAGGGTTCCCTATTGTGTTGGATTATGTACATTCCGCAGGCAATGTTGATTTAAATTAGGGTTTACATAATATGTTCCAGTGCTGTAATGAACCTGTTTTGAGATTTTAACTTATCTATACTGCTGTATGTGTGATCAATTGTATCCAACTGCCATGTAATGCACATTATATGTTGGAGGTGTTCTTACACATATTCTATCGGCATCTCATGTGTTTACCGATAGAAAATATTTCTGCACAAGTAGTAAAACTTAATTTGGATCTGGACGGACATGAGCCATGCAATGTACTAGTTTGGTTGGGAATTTTTACTCACTTCGTATGAATATATGGCAATGTGGATGGGTCTTCGATGTATATGTTTCAAATGCCTATACATGACTTTTCCCAACCTAATAGATGTGAAGTCCTGATGACTCACATACCGGCTAGGCTAAAGATTATGCACAGTGGCACTTAGATGCTTGTGTGCATATTTACGTGTGAAATAATAATGCTGGCCCATGAATATTAGTATAGCAAATCATCGAGAATGTTATGTGATGACAGTGAATGGTGGCTTGTCAACAAAATTCCATATGTAGAGAACATTGTTATGTTCTATCGGTATCTCACGGGTTTGCCGATAGAAAAATTGTCTTCTGTGGAGGTTATGGTCTATCGGCAACTCATGTGTTTACCGATAGAAAATATTTCTGAAGAGTTCAGGAAGTAATTTATGTATGTCTTTCCTTTTGTATTATTTTCCCTTTTGCCGCCCTAGTTAGTCTCCAGTCCTGGGCTGAGTTATGGAACTCCAAGGCGAATTAATTGCCATATATATGGTTTGTTGAATGTTTTGTAGGGGAAGACATGTCGTCGTCTTCATCGGATGGTACTAGTGGTTCGACTAGGGGCAACCCCATCGTAACTACTGAAGATGCAGCTGTTACATCCCAGCGCAAGAGGGTGGGGCGAGCCGTGACGACGTTGGGGCGTTTGGCCAAACGCACGGATCTTTCCTGTGAGTTCAACCAATTTGGGAGGCCGATTGGAAAGAATGCTGGGAGGTACGCGGCCTACGTTGGGCTGTTGGCGAAAGAAAGGGTGAAGATCACCGTCCAGAGCTGGAAGGACGTGACGGCGGACGAGAGGGATAGGTTGTGGGCGGAAGTGAAGGTTAAATTAACTGAAATCGCTGAACTCTTTCGTAATCACGTTCTCTTGGCTTATACTAAAGTTTAACTAACTCGTGATTAATTGTATGCATTTTTCGGAAACAGGCTAAGTGGAACATCCCCGATGATACACCTAGGACTTCCTGCTTGAAGGACATGAACGGAACATGGAAAACCTTTAAGAGCTGGCTCGTCAGTAACTTCCTCGCTGCGGGGAAATCTCCTTGCGAGAAGTACCCCTTCATATCGGAGGAGGTATGGGAGGAATTCACCAAGCAGAAGGGGACTGAGGAGTTCAAGGCCCTTAGCGAGAAGTATAGGGTGATCCAGAAGAGGAACGACCACCCGCATCGGCTCGGATCCCGGGGCTATGCGGGGAAGGAGGAGCAGTGGAAGAAGGAAGACGAGCAAAATCCTGTCATTGACACCCCTGAGTTGCCGCTCTCCGAGATCCGAGATGAGAGGTGCAAGCGATGGTGGAGGGGGAGGGGGTCCGTGTCGTCCACGGGGTCTGTGCAGTTCGCAACCCCTGGGGACGCCGACGTTGTGAGGCGAATGGTAAGTTGGCTAACCTCGTAAACTGTGTGCGCACAAGTGTATATAAGGCAATTTGTCTCACAAGGTACCTTTAAATGTAACAGATCTCTTTTGAGAAGGAGGCAGCGGAGGGATTGTTTACCCCGCAGAGGGAGAACGACATCCTCACCTGGGCTCTAGGAAATAAGGAGCATCCCGGGCGGACACGGGCCGTGGGAGCCATTGTGTCGTGGAAGGCCGGTTTCGTAGATCCGGCTCCACCGAGGAAGAAGGCCCGCTCCTGGAAGGAAAAGGAAGCTGACCTCTCCGATAAGATACGGGCTGAGGTACGGGAGGAGATAAGGGCGGAGATGCGGGCTGAGATACGGGCTGAGGTACAGTCTGAGGTGCAGTCCGAGGTCGCACAAATGAGGGAAGAGTTTGCACGGTTGAGAGAAGCATTGCTGGCCAAGCGTGCAGATGCGGATCCCCAGGACGACGGTACCCCGCGGGGTCGGATAAGCAGTTGCGCTTCGAAGGTACTCGCGGATCCAGTGGATCTACTTGAGGTACTGCAAGCCTTCATCTGTGCACTTAAGTTGATGCCACTCCCATTCTGTTAGAGTTGTTTCGCTAACCTATTTTAATTGTCACAAATTTGCAGTGGCCGGAGGGCTGCATCCTACAGAATCACGTAGGCGCCGGGCAGGAAGTGGTTGGACACGGCTTCGTATATCCGTCTGGGCCGTATGTCCGGGTCCACTGTGTACCTCTGCGGTTGGGTTTCGCAAAGGTACAGGTGGACATGGCCATGCCGGGCTACAACGATTCTCCGTTGCCAGTCCCAACAGAGGAACTGTAGACACTTGCTGAGGCAGTGGGCTCCTACGTACAGTGGCCCAAGAAGTGTCTTGTAATACAACCGGTAAATCCTACACATTTTAGATTACATCCTACTCAGTACACTCAACTTGCATAATCTAACATACGTGCTCATTAATTGAAGTGGCCTGCCGCTGGGCTACCAGGGGACTGCGCCCCCAGCGCGGGGCATGAGACCCGATCTCGTGCGACCCTGGACACATCAAAGACGGCCTCGACCCCACCCAGCGCATCCACGCCTTCACCTCGGAAGAAAGCTGCCATCACCTCGCCCTTGCCTTCGAAGGTATGCACTCAGTCCCCGGCAAAAGGCAAGGGCAAAGGCAAGGGAAAAGGGCGACAGGGACAGCCGGAGAGGTTCAAGAACGGGTTCCCACTCATGTCGGAGGCAGCTTTGCGCAAATTGGATCGATCAACCAGAGACCTCCACGAGTGGTACCTACACCGAGCTCGGCGCAATCTGAACTTCTTAGTTCCCTACAGGCCTGGGCAGTTCCACCGTGAGCCCGGGAGTATATCCGTGGCACACGAGGATCTGTTCGACCTCTACAACTGGCGGGAGCTCGATATGTCCATCATACGGACTGGAGTCCTGTGAGTTTGCTGATGCTATGTATTGCTGTTTTCTAACTCTGGTTGCTAACTCTGCATTATTGTAGTTCATTTGAAATTTAGTAACTTTGTGTGCAATACTAATGTCGTCCTTTGCATGCAGGTGCATGTACAGGCTAGCATCGGAGGCTGTGTGTGACAAGGTGGGTTTCCTCGACCCAGAGAAAATAAGCCTCACGATGCTAGAGCACGACGCCGCGCACGCTGAGCTGTACATATCCAAGGCGCTGATGGCGCAGCAGGACTGGGAGTTCATTCTGGTGCCGTACCATCAAAGGTTAGTGCATTTCGTACTAATTTAACTCGATCTTGTATGTTACACCTGAGATATACTTTGAGCTAGTGGTCCTCTTTTACGTACAATGCAGGGGCCACTGGATCCTCATCGTGATCTGTCCGCCGAGGAACGAGGTGTACTACCTCGATTCGATGCGTGACAGATTATCGATCGAATATGTGGTCAAGGGGAATATGGAGGCGTAAGTAACTTATATGTTTGATTTAAATTTTCACCTCACTAGCTAATGATAATACATTAACGGGCAATACTAACTAAAATGCAGGGCTTTTGATAAATATGCGTCCGCTGGAGGGAGGCATGCCGCACCGCAGGGCTCCCTACTAACTTGGAAAGAATATGAGGTACTCACGAGACTTTTTGTTTATGCTTAATTAGTTTATGGAAACAATAGCTTACATGTCTTCGCATATGCAATTATCTCAGTGCCATCAGCGGCCGCAATCGTGGGAATGCGGGTTTTATGTGTTGCGCTACATGTACGACCTAGTGCAGACAAACTTTGCCCAATTCCCCCAGGTAAGCATCGATAGCTAACTCAAATTTAAAAATTGGGTGTCACGTTCTAAATTAGGAAGTTAGTTACTAAGTATTCACACATGCTTGCAGATCGCCATGTCAAAAGACTCATACGAAAATGCAAAGATTAGAGATCTTCGACAAATCTGGGCTCAATATGTCATGGAGGAAGTTGCGCCCAACCATCCGCCATGATAATTTTCTCTTTTTCGTGTACTCTGTGCATAGACTGTTTATATACATGTGAATAAATATATATGTCAATAAATGTCCACATTGGATTGCAATTTGTATTTGTCCATATATATGTGAATAAATGTGAATAACTGTCTAATGTGTCAATCTGTTCTGTGAATTTACCATTCTTTGCATCTATACTGTATTGTGTATCCAATCTATAATGTATTGCATCTGTACTGTATATGTGAATGTACTGTATTGTGAATGAAAATAATGTACTGTATATGTGAATGTTCTATCGGTAAATTCATTCACAGCCGACAGACCACTACAAATTTTCTATCGGTAAACTCATCCACAACCGAGAGACTACTACCCATTTTTCTATCGGTAAACTTGAAATTAACCGTCAGAATAGTGTGACTTTTCCTGCCGGTGAACTCATCCACAACCGAGAGACTACTGTGGTTTTTTCTATCGGTAAACTCATCCACAACCTAGAGACTACTACCCATTTTTCTATCGGTAAACTTGAAATTAACCGTCAGAATAGAGTGACTTTTCCTGCCGGTGAACTCATCCACAACCGAGAGACTACTGTGGTTTTTTCTATTGGTAAACGTATAATTAACCGTTAGAAGAGTGTGATTTTTCCTGCCGGTGAACTCATACACAACCGACAGAGTACTAAGATTTTTTCTATCGATAATGTCATTTCCAACCGAGAGAGTGCTACACTTTTTTCTGTCGGTAAACTTATAATTAACCGTTAGAATATGGGTATTTTTCCCAACGCTAAACGTCAAACGACGACGGGTTTTCTATCGGTACAATCATAAGGTGCCGATAGAATAGTAATATTTTCCTGTCGGTAATCATGTAATTAACCGTTAGAATAGTGGTACTTTTCCCACCGTTAATCGTCAGACTACGACGGGTTTTCTATCGGTACACTCCTAATATGCCGATAGAATTGTTAATTTCTTCTGTCAGTTATTTACCGATAGAAAATGTTCTGTCTTGTTCTATCGTGTCTATCTCTATCGGTACGAAAACCGATAGTAGAAGGGTTTTTTTTACCGATAGAAGAAAGCTTTTCTGTACTAGTGGAAGGGTCTAATCATATTGACAGGATAGGCATGAAAGTGGAATATCTTGCGGGTAAATTGGTACCTCTCTGCAGAGTTAAAAACATATTTGAATACTCTGAGCTCCCGGGTTTATAGGAGTCTGCTGTGGTGGATTAAATCCACAGGATGTGGCACAAGTACATTTTCTAAATAAAATTTGATAAGTCAAGATTACCCAAATGACATGTGTTGTCATGATAAGGGGTGCTGCCGTGGGCTGCCATGTGTCGACGTGTCGCGGTAGTACTATAAATAGTGATAACATGAATAGCGATGCTATGCTATGAAAAGTGCTGCCATGAGATGACATATAAAGGAAAAGACTATTTTACAACCATCCACACTTCTTTACTAGCATAGGTTCATATCATCACTACTATTTGTATATACTCTTACCTATGACTTGCTGAGTACGTAAGTACTCACCCTTGCAACATTTCATCAAAAAGATGGAGTGTTCCATGATCAAGATGAGGGCATGGAGAACTTCTTGGATCCAGAAGGAGGAAAGCTAGTTCCACCGAAGCCCTGATGAGTGTTGTTCTGCCGTCAACTTCTTGCTGTGGGGGTTCACTTAGCTTCCGCCGAGTAGTTGTTATTTTGCTTTAAGTAAACCATTTGTAATCCTTTATGTTGTACTAAGGCCAGCAGGCCATACTACTCAAAATATTTTGTAAGTTACTTTGCTGCAATGAACTCCTATGCTTGACTTATCCTGGGAAGTCAATGGTATGTATGTATGGGACCAGCTGCAGTGAATTGGGGCCCCATAGGAGTAGTCATAATCCCCAAGGTGGGGCGTGACAACGTTCACCGAGAAAAGTCATGGAGGCCACTCGTGTGAGGTCATGCGAGGTCATGTGCGGGTGACGTTAAGAGCGCCTCAGGAACTAGCGAGGGCACCTGTCAAGCATCCAAGCCCTTCGGTCGGTGAAATAGCGCCAACGCCCCTCAATCCGATGGCCGTAGCTAGGGCTCTTTAGTCTTTTTGCATGTTTTAGGGCCTATATAAACCCCCTTGTACCTCATTTGTGAAAGATTCCAATTCATTTTTTAACACACTCAAACAACAGGCTCCCTCGGAGACCTCTCTCCCCGAGAGAGCACCTCCCCAGTGGACTCGTGCCCGGGGGGTGCCGACAGGACTAGGGCCCCCACCGGGACCCGAACCTGGATAGAAATCACCGTGTCAATTGCTGTGTTGCCCGGTGGGAAGTGACCAGTCATTTGGTCAATTTGCACCGTCGTTCCCATCTTCATGACTTCCGTGAAACCTGCCGGTGGTATATTTTATACCACGACAGATCCTATAGCCAGTACTCGTAACCGGCTGGGGGTCGTATCTGAAGTGGCGGGACCCTCCGGGACCCGGCTTTGAAGGAGACAGTTCGGCACGCCAATTGTCAAAATTGTCTAAATGCCACTCCGGGAGCCACCGTAGCCGGATTGGCTCCCAAAGGGTACCCCCCGCCGCAGAGACACCGAAAATAAGCCCGGGGGCTGGGCCATCAGCTGTTCCCCCAGCGGTGAGGCTCAACAAGGTAGAGGCCGCTTGGGCACTACCTGCGCTATGCCACCCGGGGCTTGGAAACTCCCCAGGACCAAGTTCTAGGGACTCCTGCTTGCAATTTGACAAAGCTTAGCAAAAAGTCTTTTCCATTGCATTGACAAAGCATTGACATTTTTTTTGAGGCCTCTTCTAAAGAAGCTACCAGGAGCAAAAAAAACCCTAAGAAAAGCAAAGCCTATCTAGGAACCGGGGGGGCACACTTGCTCATCTTTGTCCCCCCGGGCGGACCTCCGCCGCCATCGCCGCCTCCTGCACCGGCCGCACGCCCTCTGGCTCCATCGCTCCGGTGATCCTGTCAAAGAGCGTCTCGGCAAGCTCCTCGAGTCCCTCTCACCGGGCCTTGAAGTAGCCAGGAAAACTCTGCAGGAGCAACTCCCCGATCACCTAGGCGCCCACCCCGCGGTGCTCCACGAGAGCCGCCGCCAGGGCTATGACCGGGACGACGAGGTCCCGTGCCCGAACGTCCGCCGCCACCGAGATAAGGGAGATCTGCGTATCGTGAAAATACGTGGCCTCCTTAATCGAAGACGGAGCCAGGTCGGAGTCACCCCTGGCCAAAGCTCGATCCCAAGCTCCTCCAGGGTGGAATGGATCATTTTCCCCCCGGAGACAACTACGAGGGTGCTCAAGGCTTCCGCCTCCCAGACGACGCCCCGCTCCGCCTGCAGCTCCTTCCAGAGCCGAGAGGAGGTGTCCTCAATAGCCGCAAGCCGAGTTCGGACTGCGGCAAGCTCCCTGAGCGCCCTTTCCTTCTCGGTGCGCTCGAAGACCACGACCTCCTCAGCGGCAACTAAGTCCTCGAGCGTTTTCTCCTTCCCGGAGCGCTCGGTGGCTATCACCTCCTCAGTGGCGGCTAAGTCCCCGAGCACTTTCCCTTCCTGGAGGGCTCGGAGGCTATCACCTCCTCGGCGGCCTGGAGGCGCACGGTGAATCAAGCCTGAAGGCCCCGGAACGCCACCGTCTGGAGGGAAAACATTCAAAAAGTGAAAGTGCAGAGAAACAAAAATGAGCCTTGGCAAGTGACACTTACCTGGAGCCCAGAGGAGACCACCTCCTCGTAGCCCTCCATGTCGTCCCCAAGGTGGCTCCCCCGGGAGACCTCTCCGCCCACCACAGCATCGTCCCCTGGGGTCCCACCATTGGAAGAGCTGGACGTCAAATCCATCGGTGGGGCCGGGACCCCGGGACGGATAAAGTGGCCAGTGCCCTTCCCGGGCGGAGGGGGAGCCGACACCATCGCCCAGTCCTCCACCAGGGGGACCTGCCTCCGGGGCCAAGAACGAGGCCATCGGAAGAGCCCCCGACATCTTGAACTGGATGGAGACCGCGACTCACAACGGTTGTGGCCGGACCTCCACTGGAGCTGGTGTCGGGCAAGGGCTCGGGGTGTACAGCTCCAAGTCAGAGCACTAACCCTCCCCAACCATCGCACCCTCGTGGCTGCCCGGCTCATCCGGGGTGGCGAGCTGGGTCACTAGTTCCGCTGTACCTCTAGAGGGTCCGGAGGGACCCGCCCCTGAGGGCATACACAACTCGTGGGGGGTGACCGGCGGCCTTGCCAGGGCGAGAACTGGTGCTTTCATCAGTGTGATGATAGAGGCCCCCGTGGGCGAAGTTGGGGGCTGTGCCCGGGCCTTCACGGGGCTTCTCTGCACCCGGGACTTCATGGGGCTTCTTTGTGCCCGAGCGCTCTTCGAAGGCCCCCGACTACCTCCTTCCCTTTCTTGTGCTCGTCCCTGTAGTATCTCCCAAGGAGATTGACCGCTATCTCCCAGGATTGGTTGTAGGAACGAACTGCAAAAAGAGAGGAGGTTAGGAAAGACTCCCCCTCGAAAGATCTGGTCAAGGGCCTTACAGTCCACCACCGTCATCGAGGGTGGGCGATGCGCCGCAGTCACCCTGCTCCCCCGGCGGGTGCTAAAGGGCGCTACCCGGAGGAGCACCATCTCTTCCGCAAGATCCAGCATGGATCTCTAGAGTCGGGCCTCTGCCATCTAGGTGAGGAGGTCCATCTCCCTCTCGGTCCACTCGGGGGCTACCGGGCTGATCGACCGGAAGTTGGACGAGGGCTCCGGGGAGTATGTCACCTCCGGGTCACCCACCCGAAGGTACAACCACCTCCGAAGACAATCTCCCTAGTGGTCCCAGGAGGCTTGAACTAGGTATTCATCGGTGCGGCCGAGCATCAACTGGATCATGATCGAGCTGAAGGCTGACTTGGGCTCGCCTTTCATGACTAGCAGGCCCCTAGCCGAAGGCTCGTAGAAGTAGCGGAGGAGCTGGAGAGTGGGCGCCTCCTCGATGGCTGTCTCGCACAGCCACATGAACAGCCCCATCTGAACGAGGGTGTTCGGGGTGAGGTGGTTGAGCGAGAGCTGGTACTCCCGGAGGAAGTCCCAGAGCAGAGCGTGCACTGGGAGTCAAAAACCCGCTTCGACAAAAGCTTCGAAGGCAATGACCTCCCCCTCTCGGGGGCTGGGTGCTAGCTCCCCTGGCCTGGGGATCCAAATGTCCTCGTTCGTGAAAGCTCTCTGGTGTAGGAGAACCTCGAGCTCCTGGGAGGAAAACTCGATGGGCTCGAGAAATTGCGAAGTCACCTCCTCTGGGGGCAGCTCGGACACTTTACCGCAACCTTTAGGCGCCATTGCCGGGGGCTTGAAGTGTCTGGAGAGAAAGAAAAGGGGAGGCGGCTAACTCGGAAACCGTATCCGGAAGAGCAATGTGGCTATCGGGCGAGGGAAGTTTTGTTAGGCTGGAAGTGACAAGTATCCCGGGCCGAAGCGCTCCCCATCTATTTATAAGCGACGGAAGGGGCCTGGATGAGAACGACGTGTCCTTGGGCTCATCTGAGCTGTGAATTCGAAATGTCGCACGGAGACCGAGGAGATTACTATCCGCTGCATTCAACTCCTTCGCGTCATTTGTATGCTTGTTTGTTTGCTTGGATTTTTTTCTTATCTCATTGCTTGAGGATAAGCAAAGATTTAAGCTTGTGGGTGTTGATAATTGTCATTTCTATGCATATTTTCCATATGTTTAACCCCCCGATCATGCACATTTAGTCATATACATTTATATCATCAAATCGACCGTATTACTTGTGTTGTGATTTTATTGCAGGTCGATGCGATTTGGGTGGATTTTGACTGATGGAATGTGTCTCTTTGGCTTTACTTGACTCTTAGTCGATTCTAGATAGAAGCGCGTGTTTCTACGGATGTGTAGGAACTGACCGCACTGAAATCAGAGTCTCCGAGGGCCCGAAATCTCAAATCCTACCAGCCAAGGACCTTCTTGTAATTTCCTAAAACCTCAAACACCCATTTGCAAAATAGCCAAGACTCATAAATCTAAACCCTAACTTGGAGAGGACCTTTTTGTTATTTCTAAAACCCTGAGGACCTTTTTGCAAAAATGCCTCTCCTTCTCTGAACCGAGCCGCCAGCCACAGTTCTTCCTCGAGCCTGGTTTTTTGTATCTTACCTTCTTCTGCCTTTACCTCTAGCTTCCACACCTCCTACCACCACGTCGGCGCCCGCCAGGCCGTAGACCGCTAGTGCCCTCCTCGGTGCCCTCATCTTTGCACCTCCTTCTTCTTCCTCCTCCTCCCTTTCTTCTTCTTCTCCCTTTTCTTCTCATCTTTCCTTATTTTCTCTTTCTTGCCGCCACTACTTCTTCTTTTTCTCCGGCACCGTTCTCCGCCGTTGTGACAACGGTGGTGGACGGCTGCCATCTCCTCCTCTTTTACTCACCCGAGCTTCTTTTCTGCCTCCCTCCAAAGCGATCCACACCTCCGTCTACCCCCGGCCCTAGCTGGTTTCTTATTCCTCTCCTCTTTCTCTGCTTCCTGGCTTCTTCTTCCTCTCTGCTCTAGCCCCGTGCTCCGCCTCCTTTTAGCGTCTCCCTCGCCTAGCCACCGCTCCACCGCATTGGGCTGCCGCCATCGCCGCTCTCTTTCTTCTCTTTCTTCCTTATTTTTCCTCCTGGTTCTTCTCCTTGTTCTTCCTCCCTTCTTCTTCTTCTCTATTTCTTCCTCTCTTCCTTCCTCCACCGCACCGCTCCTTCGTCACCTTGCCAAGCACCCCGTGCTTCCAGTACGGATCTCGCCGGATCTGTACGATCCACCGCGCCGTGCCGCCATTGACTACTTTGGCATCTCCTTCGACTACGGCCGCAGTGTCATCCTCACTAACTCCCGATGATGTCGACCACTTCATCGACCCCAACTACGACCACATCAGGCTTCGACCAGCACCTCAACTGCTTCACCCTCCATGGGCCCAGTGACCAGTCTCTACAGTACAAATGGGTGATCAATTTCTCTACTCTCTTGTTCTCTAGTACTATACAAGTGATGCAATTCCTGTGATGTATCAAATGAACATTGTAATGTAAATGATCAAATTTGGCCCCAACTTCTAGTCTCTAAAATGAATCAAATGAACTTGAGTTAATGATTTCTCTTTGATGCTTGTCTCTTGCTCTTATTATCCTAATAGTTTGATCTCTGTTGTATGTGTTGATGCTTCAATTCTTTTGTTTGGGTCTTATGGGATGAACAACACTTGTATTTGATGATCAGCAACTCAAAAGCTTTGAGTTTTGATTGATGTGTGTTGCGACTTGCTTTCTGTTTATCTGTTCTGAAATGAACTTGCTGTTGAAATGAGTGGTTTGAACTTTTGTCTTGTGATGGTTGATTTGACTCTAGAATTCAATTTGGATTGGCAATTGTCCCAGTTGTTCTTGTGTTGTTCTTGAACCTGACATGAAAAGCATAGATGATCTGTTCTGAAGGGCTAATCTTTGTCCAATTTTCTTTGACTTGTTTTACTATGTTATGCATGTTTTTCTGATCAAGCCCCAGTTAGAAAATTGAGATGATTGATTTCAATTCTGAATCAGCTGAGTTGTTTGTGCTCTATGTTAATTCACTGTTGGGAGTGGTCTGTGTTATTTCTCTATATGTTCGTTCATTGATACCGTCGATAAGTGTGTTTGTTCAGTCGTTTTCACCTCCTCTCACGAGATCACTGAATGTTAATGACGCTATCGCTTGTACTCACGACGACATGTATAGACCTAACACTATGCTCTCAATGTGTTCACCTATCTCTCTTTCTATTTATTCCTTTTGACATTTTCCCTCTTTCTTTCTTCTATTTTATTTTTATCCTGATTTAGTTTAGTTATACACAATTCATTTTCTCTAGTCCCTGTGGAAAGAATGATATAGAATACTCACCTTACTACTCCGATCTCGTTCTCTTGCGATACGGTCTAGGTCGGTATCATTGGGCCACTGTATGTACGAGCCCAATGACTCAGCAATTGTCTGCATTTCATCCATTGGGGCGGGCAACGGAAATGCGCTATAGCTCGGGAAGGCATGTCCACCTGTACCTTTGCAAACCCAGGCTTCAGAGGTACGCAGTGGATCTGGACATCCTCCCAAGACGGATATACGACCCCGTGTGTGACCACTACAGGGTCGTCGCCTATGTAGATCAGTAGGCTAGAGCTCTCCAGCTTCTACAAATTTGTAACAATTAAAATAGGTTAGCGAAACGATTCTAATGGAATGGGAGTGACATCAACTTAAGTGCATATATAGTTCAAGGTGTAGGATCAAGGATGCCGACTAGAGGGGGCGTGAATAGGAGGCTTCAAAACTTTTCGACTAAAAACAATTTTTGCAAGGAAAAGACTAAGAGCAAATAAACTGAAACAATTTAATAATATTTTGCACTTAAGAAAGAGTACGAGAATCAAACACGATGATTTATTCCGAGGTCTCGGAGACTCACCCAGTCTCCCCTACTCCCCGTTGAAGCACTCAAATGAATGAGTCTTGCTTCAATATCGATGAAGGATATTTTTCACTAAGGATACTCCTTCTCCACTCTGGATAGGCGAGCACCGATGCCTTTCAATATGCCGAGCCTCTCCAACAACCTCCGTTAATGGAGAGGTCAACAGCCACGCCTCCAAACCATCTAGGTGAGGGCGTTCACCAAGAGTAACAAGTTGCGAGATCTCTTGATCTCCAACAAACTCCGAGAAACTCTAAGAATGCAAATGAATAACTCTCGGTGGATCTTTTCTCAACACAAAACTCAAGACTTGATCAAAAGATCAAGATTTTTTCTCTAGGAACTAAGGCTCAAATGTATATCAGAATGTAGCACTTGGTTGTGTATGAAACACTTTCTCAATGCCTCTATTTATAGCCCAAACAACTAAACTAGACGTTGTGCTTGAGCAGAAAAAAAAACACATGCTGACAGTCAGCCTTGGACGCTGACAGTCAGCATCGACAGCAAACGGCTTGACGAGATACGAGGAGAAAACTTCACTAGCCGTTGTGGTCGAATATGGAAATAAATTTGCACATGCTAACAGTCAGCATCTAATGCTGACAGTCAGTATCGACCTCGAACAGTTAAAAACAAATCATGGAGAAAACTTAGCTAGCCATTGTGGTCGCAAAAGGAAAGAAAACAACTCATTGTAATAATTAGCATCACATGCTGACAGTCAGTATCGACCACAAAACGACCAATAAAACAAACTCAGAAAGCAAATAATTTTTGGTTGAAACTTATGTTGACAGTTAGCATAGGAAAAAAAATAATTTGGCTCAAAAAAACACAACTCTTAGGACAAATGGCAGCATTGAAGCCAACATTCATGCTGATAGTCAGTGTCACATGCGGACAGTCTGCATGGATCTGTGTAGTAGACAATAAAACATGCATAACTTCTGAGCCAGATATTCGATTGAAATGATTTTTGGCTTGTTGAAAAGATAACTCAAAGGGGTACAATTTTGTCAACTGGATAAAGACCTAGATCAGCCTAGACCTTTCTAGAAAATGCAAAAACATTTCTACTACCAAAAAATCCAACAGAAATATCATACTGACTGTCATCATTGAAACTGACATTCATGCTGACTGTCAGCAAAGAACAAAAATTTTGGTCTCAAAAACATACCTCTCTAGACAAATGTCAGCATTGAAACTGACATTCAATGCTGACTGTCAGTATCGACCACGACCAGCTGGTCGATAAAAACTAGAATTTTGATAAGCAAAACTGGTCAAAAACATTTGGTCAAAAGCTTCTGGTCGAATGGCAGCATGAGAGGCTGACTGTCAGCATCCACTGCCAATTTTAAAAATCATATTTTAAGATAAGTTTCAAACCCTTTTTGAAATCTATATTTTTCTCAGATTTGACCAAGATTAAGAATGAATGCGAATGCGACATATGACCTAAAAGTTTCTCAGTTTTTGCCGGAACTAAAAGAGATTTCGCAACCCCTCTTAATAGTACAGCTAAACTAAAAATAATTCCTATAAATCAGTCAAACTCCAAACACTGAGACCGGTACAAAATAAAAACTCATTTTACCTTAGATCCTTTGCATCTTCAATCTTGTGACTTCCGTTTTGGCAACCTTGCACTTGCGACCTTGACTCCCAACCTTGAACTGTGACCACAGCCAACATTGCGACCTTGCTCTTGCGACTTTGGACTCGTGACCTACAGATCTTCCCAAATCACTTGCAGACTTTATAGAAATCACTCTGCATAGAAATAGCTCAAAGACAAGGTTAATGCAAAACACTTAATGTCATCAATAATCAAAATCAACCTAAAAAGGGCATAGATGCAACACAAGGCTTGCAATACCTCAAGCAGGTCCACCGAATCCACGTTAACCTTCGAGGCACAACTGCTCGGCTTAACAGTGTCGACCTTGGCAACTGGATCTATACCCTTGGACTGCACAATTTGGCTGAGGCATTCGTACTTCTCATTCATTTGAGTGAACATGGCCACAATTTGTGCAGTCACATCTGACCGTATCTTCTCGGCCAGCTCCGATTTCTTTTCCTTCCAGTTGCGGACCTTCTTCCTCTGTGGCCCGCGCTCCTCGAAGCCGTCCTTCCACGGCACTACAGCCCCACGGTCCGTGTCCGCCCGGAATGCTCCTTATTCCCTAGAGCTCGGGTTAGGATGTCGTTCTCTCTCTGGGGAGTAAATAATCTCTGGCTCCCTCCTTCGAGCAAGAGATCTGTTACATTCAAAGCTACATTCACTACTACAGAAATACTTTTCACTATCAGTTAAAAATCCACTCTACTATCGGTTCTCTTACCGATAGTGGTCGGCATGATAGTAGAGGGGCAGCACACTTCTATCGGTTCAAAAACCGTTAGTAAAACATCTACATTCCCAACGTTCACTAATCGCTATCGACTATTTCTTCTATCAGCTTGAATTTAAACCGATAGTATTGTATACGTTTTTTCTATCGGCTCGTATATAAACTGATAGTATTGTGTAGGTTTTTTCTATCGGCTAGGATCTAAACCGATAGTAATATAAATATTTTTTTCTATCGGCTCTTATATAAATCGATAGTATTGTGTGGACACAGTTAGTACTGAAAACTTTATTCTATCGGTTGTTATATATAAACCGATAGTATTGTGTAGATACAGTTAGTACTGGAAACTTTATTCTATCGGTTGTTATATATGAACCGATAGTACTGAAATATTTATTCTATCGGTTATATTATATAACCGATAGTATTTTGTAGACACGTTTAGTACTGGAAACTTTATTCTATCGGTTTCTGCATATGAACCGATAGTACTGTAATATTTATTCTATCGGTTGTAGTATATAACCGATAGTAATATTAGTTTTTCCTATCGATTATGTAGTGGCACGGTTAGTGCTGGAATCATGCACATATACATACAGCAATATAGAGATACATTGGATCATTCACAAATACACCAATATTTACAAATATTCACCAATATTCACATATTGAATTTGTTCACAAATACACTAATACAGTAATATACACATGCATTGGACAGATTGAATTTATGCACATATTGATCGAGTTTATTCACAAATACATCAATGAATCTATTCACATATTGAGTTTATTCACAAATACAGCAATCAACACATTCAATATATATTCACAAATACAGCAATCAACACAAGTCAGTTACTATCGATCGTTGATAGCCACTTCTTCCATGACATATTGAGCCCAAATTGTTCGCAGCTCCTTCAATTGGCCCAACTCATATTGCTCTTTGAACATGGCGCTCTGCATATATGCGTGTATGAAGTTAGGATCGTACGTCACATCCAATTAAAGTTCGACTTTGAGTCAGAAAAAATGGTTACCTTAGGGAATTGGGCAAAGTTTCTCCTGATCAGGTCATACATGAATCTCATGACATAGAAGCCACATTCCCACGATTGTGGCTGCTGATGGCACTGGAAAAATTGCATATGCAAAGACATAAACCCACATTAACTCGAAAGAACTAATTAAGCTTAAATTAAAAGACTCATCATGAGTACTTCCATCCGTATTAATTACCTCATATTCTTTCCAAGAAATTGTTGTGCCCTTCGACGCGTCATGCCTCCCTCCAGCACTAGCATAATTTTTGAAAGCCCTGTATTTAATTTAGCATTGCCGGTTAATATGTTATCATTAATTAGCTAGTCAGAGAAAAATTTAAAACAACTATGTTACTTACGCTTCTATGTGCCATGTGAGGGTGAAAACATGCGCCACCTTGTCGCTCATCGAATCGAGGTAATAGACCTCATTCATCCATGGGCAAATGACGGCGAGGACCCAGTGGCCCCTACATTGCATATATAAGCGAACCGTTTCATACATATGTTAGGCGTAACATACAAGAATGAGTTAAATTAGTAGGAAATGCACTAACCTTTGGTGGTATGGCGCAAGGATGAACTCTCAGTCCTGCTGCGCTAGTAGTGCCCTTGATATGTATTCCTCCGCATGTGCTTGGTCGTGCTCTAGCATCGTGAGGCTTATTTTCTCTGGGTCGAGGAAACCCACCTTGTCACATGCCCTCATCGATGCCAGCCTATACATGCACCTGGATGCAAAGTAGACATTAGTAAGTAGTGCATACAAAGTGATTAGATTTATGAAACGAACTGTGATAACTTCAGACAACAGCAAACTCACAGGACTCCAGTCCGTATGATGGACATATCAAGCTCCCGCCAGTTGAGGAGGTCGAACAAATCCTCGTGGGCCACCGATATACTCCCGGGTTCACGATGAAAATGGGCTGGCCTGAAGTGAACCAAGAAGTTGATGTGGCGCCTAGACCGGGTCAGGTACCACTCGTGGAGACTTCTGGTTATTTGATCCATATTGCACATAAGGTATTCCGACACGAGTGGGGACCCGTTCTTGAACATACCCGGCTGGCTTTGTTTGGCCTTGCCTTTGGCCTTGCCCTTGCCTTTGGGCGGGGAGCGAGTGTATACCTTCGAAGGTTGGGGTGTGGTGCCGCCGGCCTCATTTGATGGCGAAGGGTTTGAGGCCGTCGGAGGAGGCATGGGGGCCGAAGGAGTTCGCTCATGCGTTGTGGAGCGGTGGTGTCCTCAGGAAGTGAGCTGGTACCCATCATCCACTTTAAGTACAAACGTACGCATAAGTTAGATTTTGCAAATTGAGTATATTAACTAAGTTGTAAGCTAGAATGGCTAGGGTTTACCTCCTGTAGTCTAACACCCTTCTCGGGCCACTGTATGTACGAGCCCAATGCCTCGCCAATTGTCCACATTTCGTCCATTGGGATGGGCAATGGAAAAGAGCTGTAGCCCGGGAGGGCCATGTCCACCTGTACCTTTGCGAATCCAGACTCCAGAGGTACGCAGTGGATCCGGACATCCTCCCAAGACTGGTATACGACCCTGTTTGCAACCACAACAGGTTTGTCGCCTATGTTGACCAATAGGCTACAGCTCTCCGGCTTCTGCAATTTGCAACAATTATAATAGGTTAGCGAAACAATTCTAACGTAACGGGAGTGGCATCAGCCGAACTGCATATATAGCTCAAGAGTTGCAATACCTCGATTTGGTCCACCGGATCCACGTGAACCTTCGAGCCAACACTACTCGGCCTGGCAGCGTCGACCTCGGTAGCTGGATCTAAACCCTTGGACTGCACAACTCGGCTGAGGCGTTCATACTTCTCGTTCATTTGAGCGAACATGTCCGCGAATTGTGCTGTCACATCTGCCCGTATCTTCTGAGATAGCTCCACTTCCTTTTCCTTCCAACTGCCAGCCTTCTTCGCCTTTTGCCCGGGCTCCGAGAAGCCTTCCTTCCATGGCACCACAGCCCCCACGGTTCGCGTCCGCCCTGGATGCTCCTTGTTCCCTAGAGCCCGGGTAAGGATGTCGTTCTCCCTATGGGGACTGAACAATCCCTCGGTCGCCTCCTTCGAGCAAGAGATCTGTTACATTGAAAGCTCTCCATTGTGAGGAAGAAATATATACAAACTTGTGCACACACTAGTGATCATAGTTAGCCAACTTACGAGTCGCTACACGACCTCGACGTCCCTGGGGTTTGGGAACGCCACAGTCCCCGTGGCCGACACGGTCCCTCTGGCCAGCCACCAGCGCTTGCATCGCTGATCGCAGATCTCGGAGAGTGGTAGGTCAAGGGAGTCAACGAAATTCGACGCCTCGTCTTCAGCCTTCTTCCACTGCTCCTCCTTCCCCGCATAGCCGCGAGAGCTGAACCGGTGTGGGTGGTCGTTCCTCCTCTAGATTGCCTTGTTCTTCTCGCTGAGGGCCTTCGTACTAGAAACAAGAAAATTAATGCACCACTGCTTACTGCATACAATGGTGTTACCAAGCAAAGGAACCATACATACCTTGAACTCAGGAGTCCCCTTCTGTTGGGCGAATTGCTCCCATACCACCTCCGTTATGAAGGGGTACTTCTCGCATGGAGATTCGCCTTTAGCGAGGAAGGTATTGACGAGGACGCTCTTGAAGGTTTTCCACGTGTTGTTCATGTCCTTCAAGCAAGCTATCTTGGGACCATCGTCGGGGATGCTCCACTTGGCCTGTTTCAAATGGTGCATATAAGTAGGACTTACCTAATCTCTGGGATAAACCAAGGGACTGTGATTACTCAAGAGTTCAATGATTTTGATTAATTTTACCTTCACTTCCGCCCACAGCCTATCCCTCTCGTCGGCCTTGACGTCCTTCCAGCTCTGGACGGTGATCTTCACCCTTTCCTTCGCCAACAAGCCAACATAGGCAGCATAGTGGCCGGCGTTCTTCCCGATCGGTCTCCCGAACTGGTTGAACTCACATGAAAGATCCGCGCGTTTGGCCAAACGACCCAACATCGACGGGCCTCGCACCTTCCTCTTGCGCTGGGACGAGGCAGCGCCATCTACGTTCGCCCTCGCGGAATCACTACTATCAGCCGAGGAAGATGCCGACATGGCTTTACCTAAAATTCCATGAACAAACCATCGATTGATATGAAGAAAGGTACATGACAAAGTTCATAACTAAAATTGTTGTGCCCTACGCTAGTCTCTCTGCATGAACATAAAGTCTGTTGAAATTTAAATGAACCAAAATTTCAGATGAACATTAGAAAATGGGAAGTAATTAACAGAAAATTCAGATTAGCAGTGCAAACTAAGACATACTCTATTTCCTATCGGTTTTGAAAGAAAAACCGATAGTACTAAGGTTTGTATTCAGGAAAATTTAAAAGATTAGCAGTGCAAACTATGCTAATCTCTCTGCAGGAAAATAAAGTCTGTTAAAAATTAAATGAACCTAAATTTCAGATGAACATTAAAAAATGGGAAGTAATTCACAGAAAATTCAAATTAGCAGTGCAAACTATGATATACTCCTATCGGTTTTCCAAGTCAAACCGATAGTAATCAAGTTTGTATTCAGTAAAATCTATAAGATTAGCAGTGCAAACTATGCTAGTCTCTCAGCAGGAACATAAAGTATGTTAAAATGTAAATGAACCAAAATTTCAGATGAAAATTAAAAAATGGGAAATAATTAACAGAAAATTTAGTTTAAGGTATTTACTATCGGTTCTAAATAAGAAACCGATAGTGGACTACACTGTATGACAAATTACTAGTGATTTTCATCAATTATGTCATTCTCATAGCTATCAAGTTTGTAGTTCATGAATTTTACTCTAGGTTTATATTTGTAATCCATTGAACGGGATATGAACCATTGCATACAAACTTAAGCAATACACGCGAGCGATTTGGTCAAGAACACTTACAGTCGATCGTGGAGTGGCCGGAGGCAGTGGCGCAATGCAGTGCCGGAGGTGGTGGAGAACCAGATTCTGATCGGCAATGGTGGCGCAGAGGAGCGAAGAAGTGAACGTCGGGGAATCTAAGGTTTTCCGCGCGAGTATTTGGAAATTGGAATGTGATCAGTTGCACTGGAGGGAAAATCGTGTAAGGTTATAACCTAATGTATGAATATTTACTATCGGTTCATAACCACCAAACCGATAGTACAAACATGTAAGTTAGGGTTTTCAGTATGGGCACTTTTCACTATCGGTTTTATTATACCAAACCGATAGTACACTAAGAACAGGGGCTCATAACACAGTATAAATCACTATCGGTTATAAACAATAAACCGATAGTAAAAACATGTAAGGGTTTTCAGTGTTGGCACTGTTCACTGTCGGTTTTATTATACCAAACCGATAGTAAACTAAGAACAGGGGCTCGTAACACAGTATAAATCACTATCGGTTATGAACGATAAACCGATAGTATAATTTAATTTCATATCGGTTTCACAGTTAAAACCGATAGTAAAATACAATGTTATTGACCCTAAAGGATTTCCCTTAGAAGAATTACAGATGATCTCAGTACATCATTTTGCATTGTATTTTACTATCGGTTTTATGACAATAAACCGATAGTATATGTTAATTTCATATCGGTTTGGAAGTTGAAACCGATAGTAGAATACTGTTAAATTGATCTAAAGGTATTTCCTGAGAACAATTACAGATGGGTCTCAGTACATCATTTTGCACTTGTAAAGACACCTGAAACCCCATGCAAATGAGTTCCAATAATTTTGAAATAAATTAACAGTAAAGACCAATCATGGAATAAAAATTTGCAGTTTTCATATTGATTTGTGAAAAGAATCAATTATTGCTCAAATCAAGTATATACTCCAATTGAAATGAAAATTTGCATAAATGATTCTCAATGCATCACGTATGTTTTCCCAAAGAATTTTTGAAAAATGATTTGAAGAATTCTTCGATTAAAGATCCAAGTAATATACGTCACTTACATATTGCAAATTAGTCAAGAATGGTTGTCCACCCATAATCCTTCTTCGTGGTCGTCTCGTAGGTAACTTGTTTCATCAATATCTTCGGTAGGGACAGATTGAAGGATTCCATCTAAAAATGGAGGTAGTTCGTCGAACTGATCGTACTCTTCTTCATCCACAACGTCTTCGACCCCAACAATACGTCTCTTACTGTGAAGGACAACGTGCAACTTTGGGTTGGCCGGGTCAACGATGTAGAACACCTGTGTGGCTTGCTCAGCAAGTATAAATGGATCATCTTTGTGTGCGACTCTACTGAGATCGACGAGAGTAAACCCATAATTGTCGACTTTAACACCTCGAGGGATTTCGACCCATTGGCATCGAAACAGAGGAATCTTAAGTAATACATAATCGAGCTCCCATATTTCCTCAATAACACCGTAATATGAGTCGAGTGCCCTTACTGCCCTGGCATCCTCCGAAATAGCAAGTAGTGTCACTCCACTACATTGCATAGTACTCTTCTCGTCCTGAGTTCTTGTGTAAAATGAATAGCCGTTGATGTCATACCCCTGCCAAGTCCCTACAGTAAATCTAGGCCCTCTGGCCAACCATGTAACATCTTCATCTACGTCGCCCTCGGAAGCTTGCAGGACTCTATTTTTGATCCACCCAGCAAACTTCCTATTATGTTCTTTGGTGACCCAAATCTCTGGCTTCGAGGGATTCTATTTCCGTAACATTTCCTTGTGCTCGTGTATGTATGGCTCCATCCCCGTCATGTGCTGTAAGACCCAAAAATGGGCTTTTGCATACAGATCACTAGAGGGGACGACTGCTTTAACTCCAATCATTCCAATGCCCTGAAGCCTGCCCTCATGCCGGGACGTAGGAACGCCAATTGGGTCAACCCCAGCCATATAGTTGGTGCAAAATTCGATCACCTCCTCGGCGGCATAACCTTCAATGATACTGCCCTCAAGCCGATGTCGATTCCTTACATATCTCTTCAAGATACCCATAAATCTCTCAAATGGATACATGTAGCGCAGGAACACGGGTCCACAAAACTTAATTTCTCTGACAAGGTGAACAATTAGATGGACCATAACATCAAAAAAGGATGGAGGGAAATACATCTCCAGCTGACAGAGTGGTAGTCACATCGCGTTGCAAATCGTCCAGTCCATCCATATCAATTACCTGCAAGGACACAGTTGCAGCAAATATTCAGATCCAAAAAATCTGACAAGTTCCACGAATGGAGCTAATTAACTTGCTAGGAGTACACGCTTACGTACCTTCCCAGATATTGTGATGAAGAAATAACATAGTTTTATAATTGTCTCTCTGACTTTGACTGGGAGAATGCCTCTGATAGCAATGGGAAGCATTTGTGACATCAGTACATGACAATCATGGGATTTCATACCAACCAGTTTCAAGTCTTTCATGGACACAAGTTTTTTCAAGTTCGCAGAATACCCGCATGGAACTTTGACACCATGTAGGCACTGACAGAGTTCTGTTTTTTCTCTTTTTGACAAAGTATAGCAGGCCGGGGGGAGGTATGTCCGCTTTCCCTTCTCCAACGGTGAAAGCTCAGTCCTTATGCCCATGTCGAGCATGTCACGGCGAACGTTGATGCCATCTTTCGTCTTTCCTGGAATGTTCAACAACAAACCAGTCAAACTGTCACAAACATTTTTCTCTACGTGCATGACATCAATGCAATGTCGAACTTGTAAGTGCTCCCAATATGGCAGATCCCAAAGAATCTATCTCTTCTTCCAAACATTTTTTCCTGGAGGTTTAGAACATTTACCGAACTCAACTTTGATGTCCTTCACGCGCAAGTAAAGCTCCTTACCAGTCACAAACACTGGGGTTGATCCTTTCTCAGGCTTCCCATTGAATGACTTCCTCTTCTTACGGTAGGCGTGATGCATTGGAAGGAATCTGCGATGACCCATGTACACTGTTTTTCTGCAGTTCGATAACCACATGCTTTCAGTTTCATCCAGACAAATAGGACAAGGCTTGCCTCCTTTCGTACTATACCCCGACAAATTTCCATAGGCCGGGAAATCATTTATGGTGCAAAATATCATGGCCCGCAACATGAAATTCTCTCGCTTATGTGCATCCCACACCCGCACCCCTTCGCTCCACAATTTATGTAAGTCCTCGACTAACGGTAATAGAAACACGTCAATATCATTCCCGGGTTGTCTGGGTCCTGAAATTAGTAACGACATCATGATGTACTTGCACTTCATACATAACCAAGGAGGAAGATTGTAGATGCATAAAAGAACCGGCCAAGTGCTATGTCGACTGCTCATATTTCCGTGTGGATTCATACCATCCGTACTCAGCCCAAACCTTATATTCCTCACTTCGTCGCCAAAATCACCGAATGTTCTGTTAATGTTTCTCCATTGAATGGAATCAGCTGGATGTCTTAGTTTTCCGTCTTGTTTCCGACCTTCAACATGCCAACGAAAGTACTTCGCATCTTTCGGATTTGCAAATAGCCGTTTCAATCTGGGAATCACAGGCAAATACCACACAGTTTTGGCCGGAGGCCCTTTCTTTACCTCATCACATCCATTGTGATAAATTCTGTCCCTATACTTATACCGCGATGCACCGCATCTTGGACAAACATACAAATCCTCGTACTCGTTACGGTACAGAACACAATCATTTGGGCATGCATGTATTCTTTCGATTTCCATTCCCAACGGACACAATAGTTTTTTGGCCTGGTAAACCAATCTTGGCAACTCATTTCCCTCTGAAAGCATGTCCGCTAACAGATCCAATAGCGCCATGAAACTCTTATCGCTCCAACCGTTGCTTGCCTTCAAGTTATATAATCTCAACACAGAAGACAACTTTGTAAATTTTGCACATCCGGGGAACAAAGGCTTCTCAGAATCAACAATTAATTTCTCAAATTTAGCTAAATCATTTTTGCTATAGTCTTCTTCTACATCACGTAACATTTCATCTAAATTGTCGTCATCTACATGGACTTCTGAATGAACATTACCAATGTTCTGATCATGATCATCATTACTGCAATCCACTTCCGGGTGCTACTAAGTGGTAGCGGTGCTCGTTTCCTCAAGATCTTCACCATGCTATATCCAACGGGTATAGCGTGCGTTAAAACCATGACGAATCAAATGACTCCTAATCTGATCAGAGTTGCCGAACCTTTTTAAGTTCATACAATCTATACAAGGACAATGCATATCTTTCTCTCCCTTCTTCGCCTTTTCTTGCTCAGCAAATTTAATAAACCCATTCACACCCTCCAAATACTCAACAGTAGTACGTTTTATTCCATACATCCAATATTCTCGGTCCATCTACAATTATTTCACAAAATTGACAAATTCAAATAAATAATTAATGACTCAGGGCATGCATATATGCATGAAACATAATTAGCTAGGCCATATGTGTGTACATGAGCTGCTTAATTACATTAAATGGATTTGTATATGAAACCCTAATTAACTTGATGCATGCATTAATTGGAAGAGCCAGCTAGCTAGCTACTTAAATTCAGCAAGCTATAGCTAGCTAGCCAACCTAGCCTTCTAGCTAGTTTGGCGATACATGTATCTAGTTTAATGAATTGCAAGTAGAGAGAGAGAGGGAGAGTGCATGTGAAAGAGTGATCGAGAGAGAGAGAGAGAGGTGATGAGACGATGACAATACCGAGGGGGATGGAAATATGATCAACCTCTCAGCTAGCTTCTCTAGATCACTCTAGCTTGGAGTTGTGCGCGGCTGAAATGATTCCAACATGCAGAGCGCAGAGCAGAGGTCGACCTAATTAAGTTCTCCAATTTTACTATCGGTTCAAAAACACAAACCGATAGTAAAATAAGGTCCCCACTGTCATAACCCTTAGTTTATATGAAGTCATTTTACTATCGGTTTGTTTTATATAACCGGTAGTACTATTTAATATATTGTATCGGTTAGTACAGTAAGAACCGATGGTAAAAAGTAAGTAATTTCACTATCAGTTACGCAAGAAAAACCGATAGTACTATATAATATATTATATCGGTTGGTACAGTACGAACCGATAGTATAAAGTGAGTAATTTACTATCTGTTACGAACGAAAAACGATAGTATTGTTTTAATATATTATATCGGTTGGTACAGTAATAACCGATAGTATAAAGTGCGCAATTTTACTATCAGTTAAAGGTGGAAAACCGATAGTACTATTTAATATATTATATCGGTTTGTACAGTAATGACCGATAGTAAAAAGTATTTGCATTTTACTAACGTTAGACTAGTGTGTAACCGATAGTAAAATGCCTCTTTTCCGCCGCTGTCGTCCTATTCTATCGGATTTTTCTCAGATTGCTTATAACCGTTAGAAAATATGGGTTAGTGGAATGCACTTCTGTAGTAGTGATTGTGAGAAAAATATATATATAAACTTGTGCACACACGATTGATCATTGTTTTTTCTACCACAAATAATCTATGCAGCTTCAACTTCTCTTGGCCAATGAAATTTTAGGATTTATGGTTAAAGAAGAAAAAGAAGAACACAAGGAAGTTAGCCAACTTACGATTCGTTGCATGACCTCAGCATCCTTAGGGTTTGGGAACCCCACAGACCCCGTGGACGACATGGTCCCTCTGGCCAGCCACCACCGCTTGCATCACAGATCGTGGATCTCGAATATCGGCAGGTCAGGGGAGTCGACGAAGGTCGACTCCTCGTCTTCGGCCTTCTTCCACTGCTCCTCCTTCCCTGCATAGCCATGAGATCCAAGCCGGTGCGGGTGGTCATTCCTCCTCTGGATTGCCTTGTTCTTCTCACTAAGGGCCTTCGTAGAAGAAACAAGAAAATTAATGCACTGTTGGTTACTCCAAACAATGGTGTGACCAAGCAAAGGAAGTATATGAATTGTTCCCATACCTCCTTCCTTATGAAGGGGTACTTCTCGCACGGATATTTGCCTTCAGTGAGGAAGGCACTGACGAGGAAGCTCTTGAAGGTTTTCCATGTGTTCTTCATGTCCTTCAAGCAAGCTGTCTTGGGTCCATTGTCAGGAATGTTCTACTTGGCCTATTTTCAAACGGTGCATATCAGAGGAACTTAGTTAATCTTAAGGATAAGCCAAGGGAATGTGATTACGAAAGGGTTCAGGGATTTTGATTAATTTTACCTTTACTTCCACCCATAGCCTATCCCTCTCGTTGGCCTTCACGTCCTTCCAGCTCTGGACGGTGATCTTCACCCTTTCCTTCGCCAACAAACCAACATAGGCAGCGTACTACCCAGTATTCTTTTTGTCTTTTGATCGGTCTCCCAAACAGGTTGAACTCATAGGAAAGATTTGTGCGTTTGGCCAAATGGCACAACATCGTTGCGCCTCACGCCTTCCTCTTGTGCTGGGACGAAGTAGCATTAGCTATTGCTCACAATTTTATGAAAATCTTAGTCAATTTCAAATTTACGAATAGTTAATGTTGATTTTCTGAACTATGCTCATCAGTTGTGCTAGTCTAGGTCAATTTACGAACAGTTTCGGGATATTGATATGATATTTGTTTTGGATTTAGTTATACATGTTTAGTAGTTTCAAATTTAGTTATAGAATTATTAGTTTCAGATTTACTTACACTGTTCTCTCTTTCACTTATGTTAGTAACTGATATGTTCGGTGACAAAATGAACCGGTTGGGGAGTCAAAGTGACCTCTCTGGCGATGAGACGCCTAGGCCAGAGGTCGCCCCGTCCACCGTGGCCCAGCCGCAGAAGAGAAAGGGGCGAGGTCAAACGACAAGCGCGCATCTTGATAGGCGGAAAAAGCAGCACATACAGTTCGACGACAACGGGGTCCTGGAAGCTCCAAAGAAACTAGTTGGTCAGTACCGCTCACTATGCAGCAAAGTGCGAAAGAGCGGGTGCCATCACCACCTCCGAGTGGGGTCAAGTGCCTCGAGAGTGCAAGGATGAGCTGTGGGAAGAAGTGCTGGCGGCGTTTCACATTCTCGAGGATCGCCAGTTCACCATCCACCAGATGACACTGATGTCAATAAACAAGATGTGGAGGAACTTCAAGAGCCATCTTGTCAAGTACTATATGAAGGAGTGGAAGAACCCCTTCAATGACTACCCTTTCGTGACTCCTGAGGGATGGCAGCAGTTGTGGAGATGAAGGGCACGCCTGAGTTCTAGGCACTTAGTGAGAAGGGAAAGGCTAACTAGGCCAAGAATACCCACCCACACAGACTAGGCACCAGTGGGTATGTGGGGAAGAAGGCATTGTGGAGGAAGCAGGACGAGGAGGCTTCCCAGTCTTTGGCCTCTGCTCCTTATGCAGGCATAACGGACGTGCGCGCCCGTAATTGGTGCCGAGCAAGATCGAAGATGTCCTCCAGAAGCATCTCGGTGAATAACCCTGCGGACAGGGAAGTGATCGACCGGCTGGTAAGATCTCTAACTTTGTAGGATCACTTACTATCCTCGTAACACGCATGCAATGGGTTGTATTGCTAAGTTCTCCTGTTGCAGGCGGCGCTGAGTGCGCAGGAGGCATCCAGAGAGTTCAACCCTAGTAGGGACAGGGATATCCTAACAACGGCGCTAGGAAATAAGGAGCATCTGGGCCGCATGTGCGGCCTCGGTGCCACTGTGCCTTGGAGGGCAGGTTTCCCTGATGATGAGGAGGTGGCTAAGCAGAGAAAGGGATCCCAGAAAGCCCGTAACGAATGGATCGAGGAGGAGATGCGATTAGAGTTTTTCCATCGGGACGCAGAACTCAGGCAGGAGTTGGAGGAGATGTGGGCAATGTATCATGAGCTAAGACAATCGACCAAGGGCATCCCCCGCAACAGCGGATTGACCGAGCCCCGTTCTTGGCCGTCGTAGCAACTACGCATCCGTGCCAGGGTCTTCACATCTGAAGCCCTCTCGATCGTATCGGTGGACTTTCTACAGGTAATGACTGCTTTTCTTTGTTAATTCATTCAAAAGTGAAATTCAATACGTACCCTGATTTCATCTTAATGCGCACTGTTTGTAGGAACCCGCCTCCTGCAAGCTTATGGTGCTGGTCGGTCTCTTCCCGACCGAGGCTGGCCGTGGGATGGCGCAACCATGCACGGCGGAGACGACGATCCACGATGTCCCTCTATCTGTGGATTTTTCACGGCTCCAGGTGGACAGTGTCTGTGACCATTGCAAGGGATTTCCGTTGGACAAGCCGCCAAACGACGAGATTACCACTCTCAGGGCTGCGGTGCACACGTTCGTGCAATGGCCCAAGAAGGACATCGTCCTAGATGACGTAATTCCCCCATCGGTTTCATAATTTCGTACTATAATAATAGCACTCGGAGTTAGTGACCATTAATATACGTAGGTTCTTACCCCTACGGACACCGACACTCGGCCTACTAGCCAGCTGACCCCTCCGACAAGCCAACCAATGAGTCTGACAACGAAGTTAACGCCATCTAGGAGGCAAGGCATCAAGAAGCTGGCTTCCAGGGGAAAAGCAGAGAAGAGCACGGCGAAGGAGAGTGAGAAGAGCACGCCGTCAACTCCCATGCCATTCGCTTTGGGGATGCCTGTGGGGAACCACTGCCCCGTACCGAACACCACGATACGAAACAGCTCCCCCCCTGTCGCAACTTCCCAGGATTCAGTTGTGAGCCAGAAATGAGTACGACAACCAGCAAGATACATAAATAGTTCACAAACATTACAAGTTCACAATCGACAATGCCATTAGCGCCTTACATAATTTAGCAGCAAACAAGTACAAAATAACCTTTCAATGTTTTAGCAAATCACGGAAGGAGCGGAACTCTAATCTTCTCCCATAGTCGCTCGACCGGGGTATGCGACGCCTAGAAACTTGGATCATACTTGAAGTCTTCAAAGAACTCAAGCTCACACTCATGAGAGCCCAAGTCACTTGGCTCTTTAACCTCTGATGGAGTAATTCAGTCACGGGTGAGTACAGGGTACTCAACAAATCACCAGTTAACAAATGCAAGTATATATAACATGACAGGGAATTCAAAGAAGGTATTTGAGGTTCTTTTCCAAACCTTATTCACAACCTAATAGTTGATTAACACGAAAAGCATTCAAAACATTCTTTGGAGCTAGTCATTTGTTTAATATATCGTGTTCAAGATATTTTTTGGATGTGATATATGAGCTTGTGTCCTAACAGCAACTATGGTCACAGACGGATAGCTTCCTGTGCACCAGAAGGTCGCGGACACAGAGTCAGTTTATGATCGTAGTACTTGCACGATCATGAGGTCGTAGGCTATGCGCGATCAGAAGGTCGCTGGCTATGTGCGAGCAAGATACCCGGGAGTGTTTGAGCCTTTGCCGGACACGTCCTCAGGGTCAAGATATCTTCTCCCACGTGTGAAGACAACCGTCAAGGAGTTAAGATGTGCGGTCATCTATAACTGCATATGTTAACCGACGAAGAGATAGGTGTAGTTACACAAACTGCACTATGGAAACCGTCCAAAACTGCCTCACACTGGCATCCTTTCATTCAGTACAAAAGGATGGCTGATGTACGATACAAGAGGACGGAATCTGGCACTGAAGACACTAGGATCATAGATATAAGACTTAAGCATTAGACAGAAGTACATAGAGAGATTGATTAGTGTAACACCCTGGCTCTAGGGGTGAAAATTTCTTTTCATGAAAATCATGCATGCATGTATCTGTTAGTTGTAGCCCAATCTTTCAGTTTAAGCCTCAACTAAATCCCCAAAACCCCCAAAATCCACTATGAAGATCGAATTTAAAATCAGATTGTTCAGATGCGACCTATTAGTTACTCTGAACATAAAAGCCTTCGGAACCCAGACCAGATTCCAACCCTAACTCCCCAAATCTTGACCTCCTTCCATTTTCGAAAACAGGAATATATTATTTTACCATATTTACTTTGAGTTCCAGTAACTAGTTAATTTGATTTATACCCTATACAGACTCAAGTGTATTTTGAATTATGATTCCATATACATCAGTACCTTAACCAAAAAAGTTTGTAGCCTGATCTCATCACTTAAGCCTTTTTCACATATCAGTCCAAATTGTATCGCGAATCAGTCCTTTCTTGATATCTGAAAACCCAAAAAGGCTAAAAGCCACATATCAACTCCAAATTCAGAACTTCTTCAAAGATCTGGTTCCAAATGCTATTTGATACAAAATCCCCTTTTGTCAGAACTTCCAAATCTCACCCCAGATGCCAGAATTCGAAATCGACAAAATCCAGATTTAAAATACCCTAAATTACCCTATTTTCGATTTATACTGAAATTCTTCAAATCTTGCCAAATTTCACCCAATTTTCTGCTGGATGTGTATAAGAAATTAAGTTATACTCAGCTGTGAAATCAGATTTCACTCAAACCCTCTCCAAGCCAGAAATTGCGAGTAGGTCTAGATTTCAGACAAAGATCTTCACACTTTAGTCCCTGGTTTGACCAGCAGCACCGTTTGACCACGACCAAGCCGCAGCCCATGACCGCGACCACGCTGCCTCGCCGCACTGATGAAGTTCACCGTTGCCGCTGCCACCTCAGTGCCCCTGCCACATGTGCGCACGCCTGTGGCCACTGTGGAGCAGCCGCCACCGCGCCAGTGCCATCAATTCTTGCTCGCGCACGCACGACACCGCCACCAGAACAGCAGCAACTGCAGCAAGTTACCGCCATGTAGCAGCCATGTCGGGGGAAAGCCTCACATCGCCGTCGCATCACCGTTGCGCAGGCGCCGACCATCTGCAAAGCCTGCACGGCCGCTGTCGCCGTCGCATCGCCGCAGTAGCCACCGTCTAGTCAAGTCGCCGTCTGCAATTCTCCAGAATTGGTTGACCATTCACGCGCGCCCATGCCTATTTAAGCCCTCCATCTCCCTGCAAAAACTCCACACCAATCGAAATCAGCTAAGTCCTTACCTCCGCCGTGATTGCCTTCTTCTCCGGCGAGCCCAGTTCGGGGAGCACGGTGATAGCTTCAACCAAAGCCTCTTCACCCAAATTAACAGCACCAGTAAGATCCTCTCATCTCTCTTATCGTGCTATAGCTTGGAATTGAGTTCATATGCACCTCATCGCCGGCGATCGCCGGAATCCCCAATTTTCCTGTTTCAGCAATGCATATTGATTTAGCTCGAATTAACCCTCGAACCTGTAGGATAAAATGATCAGAAAGCTAAGTAGGGTATGCCTGTGAACCTGGAATCCCCAATTGAGCTTGAATTAAAGCTTTCCCCACATTTGAGCTCAACCAGCCGCTGGCTCACGTCGCCAGGCTTCTCCGGTAAAGCTCTGGCCAAATTGATTGTGCCAGTAGCTTCCTTATACCTCTCTTCTACTCTAAAAGCAAGTAATTGAGTTCAAATCGCCTAGATCAAAATCGCCCAAATTGGTGTCTTCTTCTCCGGCATCGGCCACCGGAAAGCTGTTCCCGGCCGATCCAGCCCTAGCCACCTTGTCTAGTAGATGTGTCTTGATCTCTTGAGCATCTTTGTCTTCTAGCCCGATCACTGAATCTGGACAGATCAAAAGTTATGACTATGCCAAGGATTTGTCCAGTAACTGATGTTGTGCCGTGTCGCCACCGTGTTCTTCGCCAGAGTTCGTCGCCGTCCGTCCATACTAGGTCTCGAAACTACCTTCATTGTGTTCTTGTTACTCATGCCTATCTCCTAGACATAGTTAGCACAGAAAATGAAGCCTTGAATTGCATTTGCAGCTAAACCCTAGTTTTTGGCATTGTCAGCCTTATGCCAGAGCATGTCAGCCAGTGGCATTGGCTCTCTTCTTGCTCTTCTGGCTGCGCATTTCAAAAACAACTTTGTCCACTAGATTTGTAGAGTTGTAATCTACCTTTCATTCTACTGTCACAACTTGAGATGAGCCCTCTAACTTATGTTGAACCTATGTCGATGCCTTGAACCGAATGTCGACCTTAAGATGTTCGCCGTTTTTGAGCAAATCAGCAGCAGATCTAATGCCATTTTGATACCGTGGAATCTTGTAAGTCTTTATCACCTACCCTCAGCCCTAATTTCATCAGATTAAACCTAATCAGCTTTCAAACCTATTTATTCAGTATCTTTGAAGCATTTTCTCCCTTGCATATCGCATGTAGGTTACTTAAAGTACTTGTAAGGGTTGTGATCCTTGTTTGTCTGTTTGATCCTTGCTCAGAGCCAGAACCAGAGTACGAGGACTTCGCTCCAGACCCGTCAGCGTCAGCAGTACCCTACGAACTAGAAGGCAAGTCATACCCTTGAACATCTTGAACCTATATTTTATGAAATTACTAGATATCACCTTGCTTATAGAGTAATATTACATGTGATGAATAGTGAAAAGAATGTTTTGGCAGCACTAGACTGGATGCCTGTTAAATGTGGAATGATATGGTAGTGAGCCATAACTAATATATGCATGTATATATTTTATATTCATGAAATAAAACCCCTAGCCGTGACCAGTATTTTGGTATGGAATGGTGGTAGCACTGGATGTGCTTGGTTGCACTAGATGTGCAAGCACTGAAAGTGTGTGGATTGTGGTATGATATAGTCACTGGCATATAAGGACTAGAACCTTGTGTTGTGCGTCTAGTGGCATGAACAACATGCTAACCGCAAGTATGGTATGAGACAGACCTCAACAAGTACTTATGAGGATCTCGCATGAAACCCCTGCATGAGATGAGAAGTGATGCACATTTACACGGAGTGCGGCTCCAACACATATCACTGGATGTGATTACACGCTGACCCAGTAATGGGAAGAGGCTTTCGGGGTGGGGGTTTGGGTACAACCCACCACAACTGTGGTTTGCGTGAGAATCACAGGGTCAGGGGTGAATTGTGTATGAAGCATAACAAAAGTTCTTGTTATCTCCACCTTGCCACTCACAGTATGAAGTGAGTTTTGGGTCTAATCATTTGATAGGATGGGCATGAAAGTGGAATATCTTGCGGGTAAATTGGTACCTCTCTGTAGACTTAAAAATGTATTCGAATACTCTGAGCTCCCGGGAGTTTTAGGAGTCTGCTGCGGTGGATTAAATCCACGGGGTGTGACACAAGTATATTTTCTAAACTAAAATCTGATAAGTCAAGATTACCCAAATGATATGTGTTGTCATGATAAGGGGTGCCGCCGTGGGCTGTCGTGTGTCGACGTGTCGCGGTAGTACCATAATTTAGTGAACATGAATAGCGGTGCTATTCTATGAAAAGTGCTGTCATGAACATGATCATGAGTTAAGCAAGGAAGAAAGAAAGAAAAGTATTTTGAAAACCTTCCCTCTTTCCTCTTATAGTATAGGTCCATATCATTGCTACTATATATATTTATATCTACTCTCACCTATGACTTGCTGAGTACGTAAGTACTCACCTTTGCAACCTATCATCAATAGATGGAGTGTTCTATGATCAAGACGAAGCTCCAGAAGACTTCTTAGATCCAGAAGGAGGAGAGCCAATCCCGCCTGAACCCTGATGTGTTGTTCTGTTGTCAACTTCTTTTGTGGGGGTTCACCTAGCTTCGCCGTGCAGTAGTCTTTTGCTTAATTACCCCTTTTGTGCCGTGAAGGCCATGTAATATTTTGTACTAAGGCCAGCTGGTCGTACACCTATGCTACTTGAAATGTTATGCTGCTAAGTTTAAATTCCTGTGATTGAGTCATCCTGGGAAGTCAATGTTGTGTATGAGGTCAGCCGCATCGAGCTGGATCTCCACAGGAGTAATCGTGATACCCTCCTCGGGCATTGCGACAGTTAGCCTCTGTAACAATCTCTCCTCCCTGCAAACTCTTTTATACATAGTGAAATCACCACATGACATAGGGCTATTACTCAATCTACTGAGGGCCCGAACTTGTATAAATCCTCGTGTCCCTGACTTGTACTTGTTTTAACTTATCTGAGGGCACCCTGAAAGGTCTCACATATAACTCACAAATCTGTGTAAGATCGACTAAGGACCACGAGTCCGAATAGTCGACAGCTGGCACCCAACGTGGGGCCTTTCTCAAGGTGTGTTCTTTCATCAGGAGTTCTGATAAGTCATGTCTGGGGCATATGATTTCGAGAACGATTTGGATCTCAACGATTATGCCCATGTTCGAATGCCCTCACCTAGCGATCCCGTTCCAATGGAAGAGGTTGATCACGAGGATGTTCTCAAGGAACTTCCTGAGGATGCATCTTCTCCAACTCAGGTCATGTCTATCGACCAAGAGACAGAGAAGATAGACCAAACTCCTCATGTGAGTTCTGCCACATTGGAGGCTCAATATGTACGACAACACATCGCTTCTGAGGATGTGGATGATGGTAACATAAAGCTTAGTCCTGGGAGGTTTGACCCTGATAACCTGCAGTCTCTCTTTGATTTCGAATCCGATTTAGAACAGACAGAGATGTTTTCTCCTTCCGTGACCTCCGTCCCCCGAGAATTTGCTGCTTTATCGAAGGAGACTCCTGAGCAGTGAATTGCTAGGGAGGAACAGGAACGCAAGCAAAAGGAAGAATAGGAGCAAAAGCAAAAGGAGGATCAGCATCGCGAGCAATGAGAAAACGAGATTTGCAGGGTTGCGAAAGAAGCTTTGCAACTTGCACAATCCTGTTACGATGCCGCTCCTAGTTCCTCCCGTCATATGTGTGGTCGCATGACGCCTTCTTTAGCCCTGGGTTATCCACCAACGGTTAAAGAAACGGTGACACCTAGTGCGCCTAGGAGGAGTACACAAGATCGTCTTCATGTTATCGCAGATGCCCTATGTAATCCTCCTCCTAATACTGAGGATGCAAACAAGCCGACTTTCACCAGAATCCTGGCGGATATGCTTGATGAAGTTGCATCTAATGCAACTCCAACAGTGTCATCCCGGTCTACAATTCTCTCTCATGAGAGAGATTATTCTCACTCTAGTCATGGTAGGCATAATCGATTATGACCAAGACCAGTTCAGCACGACAAGGCCAGGCGAGTTGGAAGTTCCTGTGATCGAGATCGCGTGCCTGTCCATTCTCGCCTGGTACCGCGAGGTGTATCTCCTCAAGGTGAGGTTGCTCGCGACCAAGTCGAAACTCGCAGATTCCTCCGTAGTTCCTATGTTGGTTGTAAAGCTTTCTCGCTAGGCCTTCGTGCTGTGGTCTGACCGGACAAGTTCAAACCAGGAATGATCGAGAGATTTGATGGAACTCAGAACCCATCCGAGTTTCTTCAAATCTATATCACTACCATTCAAGCGACAGGCGGAGATGACCGCGTCATGGCAAATTATTTGCCAATGGTCCTCCAAGGACTAGCAAGAACCTGGTTGTTTAATCAGCCAAAGGGATCGATCTACAATTGGGAAATGTTGTGTGATGCAATACTCAACAATTTCCAGAATTGTTACCAGAAGCCCGGCAAGGAGGATGATCTTCATCGCTTACGCCAGACTTCTACAGAAACTCTTCGACAATTCATCAAGAGATTTGTTGGAGTGAGAAATACCATTCCAAACATATCTGACAACTCCGTTATTAGGCATTCAAACATGTTGTGTGATATCGGAGGTTTACCGAAGATTTACTTATCCATCCACCTCGGTCAGTGGCCGATCTCTTCGACATGGCTGACCGCTATTCTGATGCGGCCGAGGCCGTGGAATGGAATAGGATGGTGGGTAAGGGAAATTTGCCACCTCAACCAGGTCTCAAGGATGATAGGAAGGATGATTCTGGCAAGAAACTTGAATCATCAGGTGGAAAATCAAAGAAGTACAAGAAGAATCGGACCGGACAGTACTGGGACGTAGCCAAAAAACCACCACCAAGGAACGGTAACAAGTTTTCATTTAAAAGTAAAACTCCTTCTGGTGGCCACGATAGCGACCATTCGGGAAAACAAACTAACCCACAGGGAAACAAGAAGTGGTGTCTATTCCACAATTTCGCGGGACATGATCTCAAGAATTGTTGCAATTGGTTGAAGCAATTGGATGACTTCTACCAAGGAATCGGACCTATGCCGACCATACCACAAAAAGATCAAGCCTGTGGGGTTAGAGACAGTGACGAAGACGAAGAAATGTCTTACCAGTTACCCCAAATTCATGTTAATATTATATTTGGTGGTTCCTCTTCTTTTGCTTCTAAGCGTCAATTCAAAACTTTTTACTGCGAGGTAAATAAGGTTGAGACTCCCCTTGGAGATCCTCAATATCCTCGTTGGTCGGAAACTCCTTTGACCTTTGATTGGGCTGATTGTCCTGTTGGGCTCATGCGACCATTGAGACTACCTTTGGTCATTACCCCAATCATTAGCAATACTCGAGTCGAAAGAGTTCTGATCTATGGGGGCAGTTCCTTGGACCTGTTATTGGTTAGGGCACTGGACAAGATGCAAATTCCTCGTTCAAAAATTAAACCCATAATTCATCCATTTTATGGGTAATCCCTGGTCCCTCAATGATGCCAATGGGACAGATTGTATTACCGGTAACATTGGGAGAGCCAGATAACTTCTGAACAAAATTGATTACCTTTGATGTAATTGATTGAGATTCGGCATATAACGCTATTTTTGGCAGGCCAACTCTTGCTAAGTTCATGGTGGCAACGCATTATGCTTATGAATGTGCCAAGTTGCTGGGCCCCAAAGGTGTTATTTTGATCCGAGGCAGTCGGAACACGGCCTTACTTGTGATCGGCTATCTCTGGAGTTGGTGGACTAGCTTCCCCTTTGGGATGTTAAGACTGTGACCACGGCCTCTGATACAATCAAAGTTGCCCCCGCAACCAGATGAGAAGCTAAAGCTAGTTCCATTGTACCCAGATGATCCATCCAGAACCATTCGGATTGGATCAGGCCTGGACGACAAATAGAAACTCAAGCTCGTTACTTTCCTCCGGGCTAATGCAGATGTGTTTGCGTGGAAACCATCCGACATGCCTGGAGTCCCAAGGGAGGTAATTGAGCACAGGCTAGCAATTCGGCCTGGACAGCGACCAATAAAGCAAAAGCTCAGACGCTTTGCTGTTGACCGGCAAGAAGCCATCCGTTCGGAGTTAGACAAACTCTAGAAAGTAGGATTTATTCGCGAAGTCGATCATCCTAAGCAGTTTGCAAACCCGGTCATGGTCCTAAAGTCAAATGGTAAGTGGCGCATGTGCGTCGATTACACCAGCCTAAACAGTGCCTGTCCAAAGAATGATTTTCCCCTTCCCCACATCGGTCAGTTGGTCGCTTCTATAGCGGGTTGCGAACTGATGAGCTTCCTGGAAGCTTACGCAGGGTACCATCAAATTAGCATGGCAGAAAAAGATGAAGAAAAAACTGCCTTCATCACACCATTTGGCACCTATTGCTACCTCAGAATGCCATTTGTCTCAAGAACGCCGGTTCCACGTACCAGCGCTTGATGCAAAAGACCTTTCTTTCCTAGTACTGGTCTCTCCAAATTTAGGGGAGCCACTACTCCTTTACTTGGTGGCCACCCCTTACGCGGTCAGTGTAGTTCTAGTCGTGGAGAGAGAGGGTGTACAACAACCAGTCTATTACATAAGTGAAGTGCTTCATGGTCCAAAGCAGCATTACCCTGAGGTCCAGAAGATACTTTACGCACTTCTGATAGCTTCCTGTAAGCTAAGACATTACTTTCAAGCGCACAAGATTACTGTGCCTTCGTCCTTCCCATTGGGAGATATTATCCGGAACCCGGAGAAATCTGGTCGCATCGCAAAGTGGACAGTGGAACTTGGAGCATTTGACATCCATTTCACCCCTCGCGTAGCAGTTAAATCTTAAATTCTTGCAAATTTTGTGGTCGAATGGACTAACCCTAACCCTCCAGTGCAAGAATCTAAAGATTTACAATGCATCGACCATTGGACGATGTATTTTGATGGTTCTCACAGTTTTCAACACTCGGGGGGCTGGAGTGGTCTTAATCACGCCTCAGGTCGACCAACTCAAGTATGTCATTCAATTACACTTTGTTGCAACAAACAACGCAGCAAAGTATCAAGGTCTTATTGTAGGGCTCTGGGTAGCCAGATTCTTTGGAGTCTGTCAGTTAGTGGTGAGGGGAGACACACAGCTAGTGTCACATCCCTGTTTTCCCAAATCCTACCCCAATCTTAATCTGTCTCAGAATCTTGATCCTAGATTTTCCAGTGTCTCCCCTCACTGTTTAGAAGTATTTTGAAAAACCCTTCCCTCTTACCCTCAATAGCATAGATCTATGTCATGTATACTATATGTATCTCTACCTCATCTATGACTTGCTGAGTATGTAAGTACTCACCCTTGCAACAACTCATAAATAGATGGAGCATTCTACGACCTTGATGGATATCCCGAAGACGCTACAGATCCAGAAGGAAGAGAGCAGATTCCTCCCGAGCCCTGATGTGGTGCAGTCTTGCTGTCAACCTCTGTTTCCCGTGGGAATGCGCCTAACTTCCGCTGACTAGATGCTTTATTTTGTTGTACCGTTGTGCCTTGTAAGGTACTGTACCCCTCTACTATACTAAAGGCCTGATGGCCATACAATTATGACTATTGTATTATTTTGCTTCTTAAATCTATTCCTGTGTTTGACTCATCCTGGGAAGTCAAAGTGGTATATGGGACCAGCTGCATCGAGCTGGGATCCTCACAGGAGATGTCACACTATGGCCATGAATGCCAATTTAAACCATCCATGGAACGGGCAAATGCTTTTCAGGGTATGCAACAACGGCAGGGTAATACTTTTCCTAACTCATATAACTCTGGATGGCACAACAATCAAACTTTTGCATGGCCAGGACAAAATCAGCAACCACAACGCCAACAAGAAAGTTTTCAACAGCAGCAACAACATCAACAAAATCCCCAATTTCAAGCTCAAAATTCGCCGTTCCAACTGCAAAATTAGCAACCTTATCGACTGCCTAATCAAGGACAACCCGAGCAATCGAACATGGAGCACATGGTAGAGAACTTTCTAGCAAATCAAGATAAAGAGAAGGCATCCATGAGCCAAAAGATAAACTCCATATCAACTCACGTCTGCATGCTTGAGACTCAAATCGCACAATTGGCGAATCTTGCACCGAAAAATGATAACCCTCTTCCTTCTCAACCTATTAATCCTCACAATTCTGAGCAAATTAATTCCATAGCTTGTTCTAACCTTCTCGTCATAATGCAGTGATCTTAAGGAGTGGGACAAAGCTACCGGAATGAACCACATCAACTGAACCTGGGCAAGAAAATGAAATTGAAGAAGTACCATCACAGCCGGCAAAGGATGATGGCATGGTCGTCGAACCACAAGAATAAGTAATTCAAAAATTTTGTAGAGATCTTGAAAAAGCTTATTGTGATTGTACCTATGACTGATCTGGTAACTCAAATGCCTTCTTATTGAAAATTCTTGGAAGACATTCTTACTAAAAAGAGGGATTTGAGTGAATTTCAAATTGCTGCTTTGACCAAAAATTGTAGTGCTATGATTGAGAATAGGATGCTGGCAAAACTACGGGATCAAGGGAGCTTCTTCATCCCTTGCAACATAGGTACGGTACACATTAATCAATCTCTTTGCGACCGAGGTGCAAGCGTTAGTTGTTGGGGGAAATCTCCGCCCTCTCGGTCTCGGCGCTTAGCACCAGAGGCCGCCCCTGGCCCGGAGGCAAGGGCCCCGGTCACCCCGTCCTGGGCGCCGCCTTTGTCCTGGGGACAAGGCTCCCGGTGACCCCAGTCCCGGGCACCGCCTTTGGCCCAGAGACAAGGGCTCTGGTGACCCCAGTCCCGGGCGCTGCCTTTGGCCTAGAGACAAGGGCTCCAGTGACCCCATCCCGGCCACCGCCTTTGGCCCGGGGACGAGGGCCCCGGTGACCCCGTCATGGGCGCCGCCTTTGGCCCGGGGCCGAGGGCCCCGGTGACCCACGTCCTGGGCAACGCCTTGGGCCCGGGGACGAGGGCCCCGGTAACCCATGTCCTGGGCAACGCCTTGGGCCCAGGGACGAGGGCCCCGGTGACCCACGTCCTGGGCAACGCCTTGGGCCTGGGGACGAGGGCCCCGGTAACCCACATCCTGGGCACCGCCTTTGGCCCAGGGACGAGGGCCCCGGTAACCCCAGTCCCGGGCACCGCCTTTGGCCCGGGGACGAGGGCCCCAGTGACCCACGTCCTGGGCGATGCCTTGGGCCCGGGGACGAGGGCCCCGGTGACCCCAGTCCCGAGCACCGCCTTTGGCCTGGGGAAGGGGCCCTGGTGCCCCCGTCCCGGTCGCCGCCTTTGACCGGGGACCAAGGCCTCGGTGCCCCCGCCTCGGGCAAAGGGTCACGTGGAGGTCACGTGACAGGGTCCTCGGGAACCGACGAGGACACTTGTCAAGCATCAAAGCCTCTTCAGCCGCTGGAATGATGATGGTACCCTCCGATCCAATGGTTGTGTCCGGGGTAGTCTAGTCTTTTTGCTTCTTTTGGGCCTATATATGCCCTTGTATCATTTTCTTGTAACCAAGGAAAATTCATTTGCATCAATACACAAAAATGAATAGGCGTGCTTAGGAGCACTCTCCCCACGAGAGAGTCCCCCCAGCCGGCTCAAGTCGGGAGCACATCGAAAGGACTAGGGTCTCCACTGAGACCTGAACCTGTATAAATCCTCGTGTCATTTCTTGTGCTTGCCCAACGGGAGAGGACCGGTCACGCGGTCAGCTCGCATCGTCTTTTCTTTGCTAGGAACCACCGTAAAACCTGCCGAGGTATTCGTAATACCACCACAGTTGGCGCCATCCGTGGGGATTTCGTGACAAATCGCCATGGCTCCCCCAAGAATGAGGGCTGGCGCCCTACCCGGTGATGCCGGTCCCAGTAACTCGGCGCCACCTCTCTGAGACACGACCGCCCAGGTGCTTCTGGCCAGACACGGCCAGTCCCAGGTACCACCTCTCACCCTTCCGGTTACCTCCGGTGGACAGACTTCTGGGCCCAGCCCGGTGACCGCGGACGCTCCGGCAGGGACTAGTTCCCCCCCAATGCACCCTCAGCCTCCCGGGACACCTTGCTCGAAGCTCTTGTGGAGGGCCAACTCTGTGCCCAGCGCTCCATGGATGAGCTGCTCCGCGTTCTGGCGCGGCCGCCGGCACCCGCCTATACCCCACAGTTCCCGTACATGGGGGCCTTCCCTCCATTTATGGGGTACCCGGTGGTCCCTTCGGCACCCAGAGGTCCAGCTGTCACCGGGATCCTCGACTCCGCTGGGGGCTATGTCCCCCCGGCGGGCCCGTCATCACAAGTGCTCCCCGCGCCGGGTGCTTTCCCCGTGCCGGGTGCCTTCCCCGCGCCGGGAGCCTTCCCCACACTGGGGGCATTCCCCGTACCAGGGGCCAGCCCCATCCTATGGACTTACCCAATGCCTGGAGCCTTCCCAGCGCCGGGGGCTTACCTTGCGCCGGGATCCTCCCTGGGTTCGAGGCCATGCCTCGCACTGACAACCTTCCCCGCACCGATCACGTCCATCGCGCCAGAGGTGGCCCCCGGGCGGATGGGACCCGCCGCGCCCGGAGCGTCCTCTACGCCACCGGGGCATCTCCCCCGTGAGAGAATCCCCTCACTGGTCCCAGGAGTCACGCCCGGGGACTGTCCAGCGGCGGATCCCGCCCATGTCCCGGTGACACCTTCCGGGCCAGCAGTCGTCGCGCAGGAGCTCCCTCCTCCCCCGGGGCCACCCCAGAGGGCACCCCCAGCGGATCACGTCCGCTTTACCCAGGAGGAGGTTGAGCGAATGCGTACCATGAAATCCGAGGAGCTCCCCGCGGATCGCGGTAGCGGGGAGGCACGCCCCCGCCCCAATCGGGGGAAGAGGCCCGCTGAAGAAGATACTGCCACCTCCGGGGGGCACCCGGATGTGCAGGGGTTTAGTTCGACCAACCTAGAGGAGAAGAGGCGCTACCGTCGCACTGGCGGACCGCTTGGACCCCTCCCCGACTCTGACAATGAGCGCGTGTCCCCCGTTAAAGGGGACAGCGATCGAGACTCCCCCCGGGAGGTGGAGGGGGCCAATCAACCGCTGTGCCGCCGACTCCGGTACATCCGCTGGCCAAGACCCTACCGCCCACCACACATCGAGCATTACAATAGTGAGGCCAATCCTTACAAGTTTATGCAGGTGTACTCCACGGCCATCTCAGTGGCTGGGGGGGATGAGACGGTGCAGTTCAACATTTTTCCCTTGTACCTCATCGGAATTGCCCTCTCGTGGTTCTACAACCTGAAGGCTGGCTCCATCAAGTCTTTCATGCAGCTCAAGCGCGAATTATGGATGAACTTACAGGGGAACTATGTGCTTCCCCTGGACTCATCCCAGCTCTACACCGTCTGGTAGAGGACGGGGGAGACCATCCGTGGCTTCTTCAAGCGTTTTGCTCAGGTTAATAGCAAAGTCACTCACGTCCCCGACTCCACAGTCATCGAGGCGTGCAAAAGCGGGATCCACCCCGGGGAGATCCATCGGAGACTCTCCTGGAGCTGCCCCTCCTCCGCCGACGAGCTCTTCACCGTGCTCGAGAAATACGCTCGGGCGGAGGAGGATGACCTCTGGAAGAAGAACTAGGGGGCTCCTGCCCCCGCTGATCGGGAGGCTAGGGACCCCCCCAAGCACCTCAAGAGGGGCGATAGCAGCGAGCCACGGCCTCGGGACATCTTTGTCCTCGAGGGCGGAGGTGGCTCGCGCGACGCCCCCAGAAGCAACCACCCCTTCCCCAAGCCGAAAGGCCGTGGGGGGGGGGGCAAACGTCCCGCGGCCGGGAAGGCCCCACGACGGGAGGCAAGGAGAGCGCAACCGGCTTGTGGTGCACCTTCCACAAGTCTAATACCCACGCTACCCGGGAATGCCACCAACTTCTCCAGCACTTTGCCGCATTCCTCGACCAACGTAGGCAGGGGGAGGGAGCTCTGTCTCCTTGCCCCCTCAGCCAACTTTGCCAGCCCTTCTTGCCCCCTCGGGGGAGCAGCAAGGATAGACACGAGAAGGGGGTCAACTGACGAGCTCCCCTTCCAAACCTCCTAGAGGCCCATAAACGTCATCATGGGGGGATTCGCCTCAGGGTGAGACTCCAAGCGCCAACGCAAGGAATATGCGCGGGAAGTAAAGATTGTGGGGGTGCTACACACGTCTCGGCCGCTGAAATGGTTGGACATCCCCCTCACCTTTACAGTGCAAGACACGTGCGGGGTTTGCTACCCCATGATGACGCGCTCATCGTCTCTGCCACCGTCTACAATTGCCAGCTGGCGCGTATCCTTGTTGACGGCGGAAGCTCCGTCGACGTCCTATACCTGAAGGCGTTTAGGGAAATGCAGGTCGATGAAAAGCTGCTGCAACCCGCGGTCGGACCCTTCCAAGGTTTCGTCCCCGGGAAGACAATCCACCCGGTGAGGAAGGTCGATCTCCCCATGACCTTCGGCTCCCTGGACAACTACCAGACTAAGCTGGTCCGGTTCGACGTGGTGGACCTTCCCTCTTCATACAACGCCATCATGGGGAGGACCACCATCAACCGTCTGGGGGTCGCGATCCACCAAAACTACCTCTGCGCGAAGATCCCCGGGCCCCATGGCGTGATCACCGCCCGGGGCGATCAGGATGTGGCCCGCACTCTTTACGAGCGCGCCACCATGGCGATCGGGAGCGTCAACGTGATCAAGGTCTTGGGAGGGGAGGACTTCCCCCAACGCCGGACACCACAGCTGTCCCCTCCAGGAGGTCTCCCCCCAAGCCGCATCCGGAGGGGGACCACTGGAAGGTACCGTTGTCCTTGGATGACGGGGACAGGACCGTCAAGATCAGGGCGGACCTCTCCGACGGGCATGTGGAGCAACTCGCGGCCTTCTTGCGCAAAAACTCCGACGTCTTTGCATGGAGGCTCGCCGACATGCGGGGCGTCGCCCGGGAGGTCATTGAGCACAAGCTCGCTGTGACCCTCGGTCACCCCCCAATCAAACAGAAGTCAAGGAAGCTCCCCTTGAACGCCAAGAGGCTATCAAGGCTAAGATCACCAAGCTCTAAGAGGCAGGGTGTCACGTCTGCCACGACAGTGACATCACCTGTGAGGAGCCCAGCTCGGTGCAGCTGGTCCCTTAAACCACTTGACTTCCCAGGATAAGTCAATCACAGGGATATTTTGAAGCAGCAAAAAAAATAATACAGTAGTCATAATTGTATGGCCATCAGGCCTTAGTACAAAACGAGGTACAGTGCCTTACAAGGCACAGGGGTCTAACAAAATAACACATCTAGTCGGCGGAAGCTAGGCCCAAAAGCAATCCACAGGAAACAGAGGTTGACAGCAAGACAGCACCACATCAGGGCTCCGGAGGGAACTGTTCATCATCTCCTGGGTCCGCAGCATCTTCAGGGTATCCTCCAAGGTCGTAGAACGCTCCATCTATTGAGGAGTTGTTGCAAGGGTGAGTACTTATGTACTCAGCAAGTCATAGGGGAGGTAGAGATATAGTTACAGTATAAATCACATGAGCCTATGCTATTGGGGAAAGAGTGAAGGGTTTTTCCCAAAATACATTTCTTTCTCAATTCTTACTCAACTTCTGATCATACCCATGGCAGTAAATAAATCATATTGATGGTGATACCAATATCCCATATCCAAGGCGATATAACCTCATATCACATTATTTTTATTCAAGCCTTTCAATCTCGTACTCATAACAGTATTTCGTATACTTTAGGGCATAAATCCACATGCCTCTTAGTTATCACATGCTTACTAGATTATGGTATTACCGCGATACGTCAACACATGATAGTCCACGGCAACGCCCCTTATCGTGACAACACATGCCACTTGGGTAATCTTGAACTAACAAATTTTAGTTTATAAAACAATACTTGTGTCACACCCCGTGGATTCAATCCACCGCGGCATACTCCTAAAACTCGGGAGCACGAAGTATTCGAATACATTTTTAAACTCTGCAGAGATGTACCTCTTTTTAAATCCACTTTTTCACTCGACTTCCAAGTCGGGCCAACTCCATACGACTTATACGCATGTGACAAGGCCGAGATCACACAACGTTTTTGCAGTCTAGTATTAACAGTATCCCTGCCCGGTAAATGGACAATACCATCCCAAGTACCGTTGTGGGTCCTCCCCACTGCCTTACTTCCTAGCCTGGGTCTATGTTCCCGCAGGACACATAACCTCTTTTGATTACAGTCGCGCACGACTTAATCTGGCGTAGGGCGTCTTCCTTCTTTACACCTTATCCTCTCATAATTTTTCTGATCTCACATCACTCATGGACGAACTGCGTCCCACCAGTTTCCACGCGAGAAACCGGATCGACAAGCCATGCAGGGAACTGATAATACTAAGAAAGCTACTAGGTTGCGCCTGTCCCATACCAGGTAAGTGGTTGGTACGTTTTTCATGCCACTAGACGCATAACACAAGGTTCTAGTCCTTACATGCCAGTGACCAGATCATACCACAACCATGCACCTTCAGTGCCTACACATTCAGTGCAGCCAAGCACCTCCAGTGCTACCACCATTCCATACCAAAATACTGGTCACGGCTAGGGGTTCTATTTCATGAATATAAATGTACATGTTTATACTTTTATTAGTTCGTGGCTTACTATCTTATCAAGTTCACATTCTTCAAGTATTCAATCTATCACTGCCATAATATCATTGATCTCAACATATGCAATGTTAATGAGATACCTATTCATGGAATAGCATAGCAATTCATAAAATATGGGTTTCAATATGATCAAAGTATGACTTGCCTTCCGCGTCGTAAGTATCAGCAGTCGATGACGGTTCAACGACAAGATCTTCAACCCCGGACTCTTGCTCTGAACAAGATCAAACAAGCAAACAGGCATTACAATCAATCCTATTCTTACTAATCTACTACATGCAAAGATGCAAGGAGAAAACACTCTGGTGATACAAGGTTTTGAAGCGATTTGAGTTAACTACGATAACTAGTGTTAAGATTAGTTGTTAAGGTTTACAAGGTTCCAAAATATCAGGGTGATATCAAGGTTGTGACTGGTTCGCCTAAAAACAGCGAATGCCTTTAGGTTGGCATTTGGTTCAAGGCATCGACATAAGGTCGATGGGTGATAGAGGGCTCAACTCAAGTTGTGACAGTAGAGAAAAGTGTAGATCACAACATCAGGAGTCTAAGGGACAAAGTTATTTTCAAAGTGCATGGCTGGAAGTGGGTGAAAAGGCTCAATGCCACTGGCTGACATAGGCTGACAGTGCTCTGGAATGGCATTGACATGGTTTGAGCAATTTCCAGTGGTCAAAGTAGGTTTTGATTTAAGCATAAGGTGAACAAGGTAGTGAGGCAGCTATTTGACAAAGTGATTTCTGTTTTACATGACCAGAGGTGGGTGAACAGGGATAATGCCACTGGCTGACATAGCCTGGCATAGGGTTGACACGGCCAGAAACTAGGGTTAGCCATATCTTTTGACTCAGGGCTCCAAATGATGCACCACTTTGTCTGGTGGTTAGGCATTTGTAACAGGAACAAATGTCTCAACAGGACCTAGGGTAGGAGATGGCCGGAAAGTGATGAAAACCGGCGAAGAACACGGTGGCCGAGCTGTTCTCAACAATTTCTGGACCAAACTTTGGCATGGCGATAACTCTTCATCTGGGCCGATCTAGGTGTCGAGCTAGAAGGCAAAAATACTCCTGGGGTCGAGGCACATCTACTAGACAAGGTGGTTGAGGTTGAAACGGCCGGGAACAAAATCCGGCGACCGGAGCTAGGGAAGAAGACACCAAAATTGGGCATTTCCGTTCTAGGGAAAACGAACTCGAATCCTTGCTTGAGGAGGGTCTCTGGGGCATAAGAATGCTACTGGTGAAGTTAGATTGGCTGGAGGTGCACCAGAGAAGCTTAACAGCGAGCCCCAGTTCACATGCAAGGTGCAAAGTTGGGGTTTTTCATATTTTAGCGAAATTGGTGATTCTGGTTGCTTAGATGTGTTCTAAACAGTTCACTGATCATGTTTGATTACAGGCTCGAGAGCTAATTCACTCTGGTTAGAGTTTAATTGCTCGTCGGAGCTGCTGGAGAGAAAAGGAAATTGCCGGCGACTGGAGAGGTTTGAAGTCAATTACATGCTCGAGTATGATGAGGGAGGTAAGAGGAGCTTACTGAAGTAGCTGGAATCGAGGAAGAAGCAGTGTAGAGGCTTGGCACCGTGAGCCTCTTCTCGAGCTCGCCGAAGAAGATGAAGACGACGGCGAGGTTAAGAATTGAGTGGTTCTGGCGTGTGAGTGTGTTTGAGCTGGGCTGGGGTGGCTTTTATAGGCGCAGCCAGGGCTTGCAACGGCTGGAATTGCACGGGGAAGTGAAGCTCGAATCGATGGCGAATTGACTGGCCGGGCGGGACAGCAGCGAGGTGACGCGCTCCAGCGGCCGTGCCGGCTTTGCAGGCTGGCGCGCGCTGTCCCGGGTGATGCAACGGCGAACTGACGGGCTCCTCCGGCATGCTTGCAACGTGGCACAGAGCTTCTGCAGTGGCTGCAGCGATGGCGTGCGCGCGCGGGCAAAATTGGAGATGCTGGTGCGGCCGCGGTGGCTCCACGGTGGCGAACGACGTGCGCACATGTGGCAGGAACGCGGTGGCAGGGGTGGCGACCACAGGGCTTCACCGGCGACGAAGCTCCTGGCGTGGCAGCGCGGTGGTCGCGGTCGTGCACAGCTGCTGGTCGTGCACAGTGTCTCTGGTCGAACCAGGGACCAAATTGCAAGGATTCTTATTTGAAATCTGGACTGATTTGCAATTTCTGTCTTAGAGATGGTTAATTTGAGATTTGATTTCATGGCTGAGTATAATATTTCTATTAATACCCATCTAGCTCAAATTTGGAGAAAATTTGATAAGATTTGAGGGATTTCACCTATTTTCGAAAATAGGGTAAAATTAGGGTAAACAAATTCTGGTAGTTGGGGTGAGGTTTTGAAGTCTGGACAGAAGGGAAATCTGTATCAAATCGCATTTGGGAGGTGTTCCCTGAAGAAATTCTGGGGTTGGATTTGGTTCGTGGATTTTACCCTTTTCAGGCTTCCAGGTAACAGAAAAGGACTTATTCGCAGTAAAATTTGGACTAAACTGCGAAAAGTGTTTAGATGAATTAATCTGGCTCCCAACTTTTTGGAGTGAGTTGAGGATGAACCTAGGAACATATTCCAGGGGTTACTTGAGTCTGGATAAGGTTAAATCGAGATAACTCAATTATCTGGAAACTGGGGTACTTAGGGTAAATCTGAGTTTTCCTGTTTTCGAAAACAGAGAGAGGCTTAGGTACTGGGAGTTAGGGTCAGAATTTGATCTGGCTCCTGAAGACTTTTATCTTCAGGGTAACTGGTAGGTTAAATCTGAATGGTCAGATCTTGATCTGGATCTAGAGAATAGATTTGGAGATTTTTAGGGTTTGGGAGAGATTAGAGTTCAGCTGATCTGTCTACTACTACAGAGATACATGCATGCAGGGTTTTTATGCAAAACTTTTCACCCCCAAAACTAGGGTGTTACAAGCCTACCCTCCTTAAAGAAATCTCGCCCCGAGATTTACCTAGAGAAGGGAAGACGTAGGGATAAGCCTGCCGCAGATCATCCTCTTTCTCCCAAGTCGCTTCTTCCTTTGAATGATCTTCCCATTGAACCTTGCAAAGCTTGATTTTCTTTCTTCTGAGTTGACGCTCATCGCTAGCCAGTATTTGCAATGGTTGAGTGAGGTAGGTGAGATTCTTCTGAAACGGAATTCCCTGGTGTTCTATCTGATCCGTTGGTTCCTTGAGGCACTTACGGAGTTGCGAGACATGAACCACGTCATGAATTTCTCCAAGATCTGATGGTAAATCCAGTTTGTAAGATACCTCTCCTTTCCTCTTAAGGACTTTGAATGGCCCAATGTACCTTGGGGACAGTTTTCCTCTCTGATGGAATCTTCTCATCCCTTTTAACGGTGTAACCTTGAGATAAACTGATTCGCCTGGTGCAAACGACAATTCCCTTCTTCGGTTGTCGGCATAGCTCTTCTGGCGTGACTGTGCTGCCTTTAATCGTTCTCTGATGAGCTTGACGTGTGCTTCAGCTTCTTCGATTAGTTTGGGTCCAATGACTTGCCTTTCTCCTGGCTCGTCCCAATGTAGTGGAGTTCTGCACTTGCGCCCATACAAAGCTTCAAAGGGTGCCATTTGCAGACTAGCTTGGTAACTGTTATTATAAGTAAACTCCGCAAATGGTAAGCACTTTTCCCAAGAGGTTCCATAATCTAAGATGCAAGCTCTGAGAAGGTCTTCCAAGATTTGATTTACACGTTCAGTCTGACCCCCTGTCTGTGGATGATATGCAGTGCTAAACTGCAATTGGGTTCCCAAAGCTTCGTGGAGTCGGTTCCAGAATTTGGATGTGAATTGTGTTCCTCGATCTGAAACGATCTTTTTCGGGATACCATGCAGTGTCACTATTCACTGCAGGTATAGCTCCGCTAATTTGTTGCCATTATACGTTTTCTTGACGGGTATAAAATGAGCAACTTTCGTGAGTCTGTCCACAATGACCCATATGGAATCATATCCCCCTTGTGTCTTGGGAAGTCCTGTGATAAAATCCATACCAATCTCTTCCCATTTCCAAGTTGGCACTGGTAAGGGTTGCAGCTTTCCGGCTATCTTCTGATGATCGGCCTTAATCCTTTGGCAAGTGTCACATCTTGCGACATATTCCGCGATTTCCCTCTTCATTCCATTCCACCAGAATTGCGTCTTCAGATCCTTGTACATCTTGGTGTTTCCAGGGTGTAGTGAATATGGGGTTTTATGAGCTTCGAAAAGAATCAATTCCTTAAGGTCTGTATTTCGGGGCACACAAATCCTTCCCCGATACCATACAATTCCTTGATGATCTTCAATGAAATCCTGGGTTTTTCCTGATCTGATGTGGCTCTTGATCTTATGTATCTCCTCATCTTCTTTCTGAGCATCCTCAATCTGCTTTTGGAGTTGAGACTCCACAGTCAATGTAGCTAATATCCCAGATGGCACTATGGTTACTTCAAGATTCTGAAATTCCTGCCGTAAGCACGGGTTCTTAGGTATAGCTCCTTGTAGGGTATAAGCCTTTCTGCTCAAGGCATCTACCACTACGTTGGCTTTCCCTGGATGGTAGAGTATGCTGAGGTCGTAGTCCTTGATCAGCTCGAGCCATCGGCGCTGACGCATATTGAGCTCCATCTGTGTGAAGATATACTTGAGGCTTTTATGATCTGTAAAGATCTCACACTTATGTCCAATGAGATAATGCCGCCATATCTTTAAAGCATGCACCACTGCTGCTAACTCCAAATCATGAGTCGGATAATTTTCCTCATGTGGTCTCCATTGACGTGAAGCATAAGCCACTACTCGACCTTGCTGCATTAACACACAGCCTATTCCTTGCTTTGAAGCATCACAGTAAACTACAAAATCTTCTTTGCTGTTTGGTAATGTGAGGACCGGTGTTGTTGTCAATTTCTGCTTCAGCTTCTGAAAACTTTCTTCACACTTGATGGTCCATTCAAATGCAACATCCTTCTTTAGCAGGTTCGTAAGAGGTTTGACTATCTGGGAAAATCCTTCAATGAATCTCCTATAATATCCTGCTAATCCCAAGAAACTTCTAATCTCTGAAACTGAGGTAGGTTGCTTCCACTCCTTGATTGCAGAGATTTTAGCTGAATCCACTGAAATTCCTTCTGCTGTCAACACATGTCCAAGAAATGAAATTCTTGACATCCAAAATTCACATTTGTCAAACTTGGCATAAAATTGCCTCTCTCGTAGCCTTCCCAAGACTAGGTGCAAATGTTGCTCATGTTCTTCCGTACTCTTGGAATATATCAGAATGTCATCTATGAATACTATGACAAACTTGTCAAGATAATCCATAAATGTACTGTTCATGATATTCATGAAAGCTGCCGGAGCATTGGTCAATCCAAAGGGCACTACTGTGAATTCATATAGCCCGTATCTTGTAGTGAAAGCAGTCTTCGGTATATCTTCTTTCTTGATCTTCAGCTGATGATATCCAGATTTTAAATCTATCTTGGAAAATACTTTGGCTCCTCGAAGTTGGTCGAACAAGTCATCAATTCTTGGTAATGGGTACTTGTTCTTAATAGTGACTTCATTCAAAGCTCGGTAATCTACACACATCCGTAAAGTTCCGTCTTTCTTCCTTACAAACAAAACTGGAGCTCCCCAAGGTGAAGCACTGGGTCGGATAAATCCTTTACTCTCCAGTTCCTCTAACTGATTTTTCAACTCTTCTAAATCCGTTACCGGCATCCTATATGGTCTCTTGGCTATAGGTGCCGCTCCTGGTTTAAGCTCAATGGTAAACTCTATCTCCCTGTCAGGTGGCATCCCTGGGAGTTCTTCTGGGAATACATCCGGGTATTCTTGTACTGTGGGCACTTGATCCAAGCATACTTCCTGAAGTGCATGGACTGATCCTTGCAATTTTTTGACCGATGATCTTTCCGCATGGAATAGGACTTCCTTCCCTTGATTACTAACAAGGCTTAGAGTTTTCTTCTCACAATCCACTAGTCCTTTATGCTGAGATAACCAATCCATTCCTATTATAATGTCTAGGCCTTGCAGTTCTAGGACTAATAGATTAGCCAAGAACTCTACCCCTTCTAATTCGAAGGTTATATGACGACAAGCTGAATATACAGGCAACTTAGCTCCTGGGGTCTGTATAGCCATAGAGTACTCTAGAGGTACCATAGGTATTCCCACTTTAAGTGCAAAATCTTCTGATATGAATGAGTTTGTAGCTCCAGGATCAAACAATATTAAAGCAGATGCAAATTGGATCAAGAATCTACCTAGGAGAATGTCAGAGGCATTGTCTGCTTCTTGAAGGGAGGTGAAGTTCAGTCGGCCTCCTCGGCCTGCCATTTGTCTTCCTCCTCGCCCTCGTCCTCGGCCTGCTACATTTCCCCCTCTGTTGGGCAAACCTCCTCTGGGGCTCTGCAATGGTGGTGAAGCTGTGGTTCTAGGTGCCATCGCTTGTGTTCCAGCTTGCGATCTTGCTATCGCCATTGGGAGTTGAATCCACGGGCAACTGTCTTTGCGGTGTCCCATCTGTCCGCAATGATAGCATTGAGTCCTTGTCTGAGGGCAATCCCGTTGATAGTGTGCTCCTCTGCAGTTGGGGCATGTCGGCGTGAATGGTGGTCTTGACGCCGGGTAGGGCGGACGAAAATTTGGAGATGCTGGGGCCCTTCCCCTAGATGAGCTGGCTGGCGGTCGCGACTGTTGCATCATCTTCCTTTTCAGATTTTCTTCTCCGAGGCCTCGCTTTTCTTCTATCTTTAATACCCGATTCACCAGAGTCTGGAATTCTGTGAACTCATGGGAGGCAATCTGATACTGCAAATAGTGCTGAAGTCCCTCGGTGAAGCGTTCAATCTTCTTATCTTTCGTGTCGATGTCGTTGGACGCATACCGAGCTAGATGGTGGAATTGGTGCAGGTACTCAGTGACAGTCCGGTTCCCTTGAGTCAAGTTCCGGAATTCTCGGCGTTTGGCTGCCATGACGCCTGTAGGGATATGGAATTTTCGGAACTGATCCTTAAATTCCGTCCAAGTGATGTTGTCTTTGTCCATGTGTGCTTCTTGATAATTCATCCACCAAGCAGCTGCTGCTCCAGTGAGTTGGTGTGATCCGAATAACACCTTCTCTCGATCATTGCAACGAACAGTGTCCAGTTTCCTTTCGATGTCCCGCAGCCAGTCGTCTGCGACGATTGGGTCGGTCGCGCTTGCGAAGGTTGGCGGTCGCGTCTTCTGGAAGTCTGAGAGTCGAGTTCCGACGGCAGTACCTTCAGCAGTCCCTGGCATTTTCTGAATGACTTGAGCTAGCAACTGGGTATGCGCAGCCTGGGCTTCTTGGCGGCTCCTCTCCATTGAAAGAAGAATTTCCTGGAGACTTGGTGAGTCTTCTTGTGGTGGTAGTGAGCTCTGCGATCCTGGATGAGGTGTGGTTCCTCTTCGTGGTGTAAGTGGGTCTTGGCCCTCTTGGTCATCTTGGGTCCTTCTCCTTGTGTGAACCATTCTGATCTTCTGAAGAGAGAAGCAGACAGGTCTAACTAAATAGAGAGAGATAGGGTACTAATGCAGAAATTAATGCGAAGCTGATTCATTAATGCACAAGTAGTTGATACAAAAGCGGCTAAACGCCTTAGTCTGATACAATCAAAATACAAGTAATGGCGATGATAACAACCCAAAAGCATCACCAATCCTAGAAGATCTACCCTGGCCTGAGGATCTAAAAGAACAGGCAACTAACTGCTCCCACAGGGCTCAACCTCCTCTGGCTCCATCTCGTCGTCAGACTCCTCCAGAGTGACAAACCCGGGTGGTCCTGACTCATGGAACAGTAGCGCTGACCCACTGCCCTCTGCCCGGCGGGTGCTAGGGGTAGAGAATGAGCGTCGGTACCCAGCTGCATTAGCAACCCTCCGAGGAATCAAGCTAGGTCCCGCACTGGGTCCAAAGGTACGAGCTGGGGAGACAACTGTCGGAGCAACCTCCTCAACTGTGCGGCGTCTCTGAGCTGCAGGCTGAGAAGTCAACGACGGGGAAGCGGTTCAGCCACGTTTCTTCTACTCCTCCAACTCCTTGCGGAGCTCCTGATGCTCAGCAAGCAAAGTAGAGTAGCGCGAGTCGAGGGTCCTCAACAGACCTACGGTGCCTGCCAGACACGGGTCCGGGTACTCCACGATGGGTGACAACTCAGAGGGAGATGAAGGCACGTGACGGAAAGGTGACTCCTGGAGCCGGCATGAGTACACCTGGCGTACCCGATGCACCGCCTCTCGAGCTGCGTCCTGGATAGCATCCAATCGGCTTGCCCTGCTGGCCTCCACCCTGATCACCTGTCCCTCACGACTATCGAGAGCGTGCACCAGCACTTTGGCCTTGAAGCCATAGCGACGCCCCTCATAATAGTCCCAAATAGTCTCGCAGATCGGGCGCTCATCAATCCCTAGGAATTGAGCAATATGCCACAGCAATGTGGCCCATCCACCGAGACGCTCGATGTAGCTGAAACGCTCCTTGGCCATCCTTCCGAGAAATTTTGGAAGCAAAATAAGATTTTGAAATCAACATTTTTATAAGAGCAAGAACATCCTTTGCAAAATAAAATTTTTCAGAAATAATTTTTTTAATAATTTACGAGGTCCTGGCGCTACCAAGCCCTAAGGGTACCGTCCTACAGTCAAGCTCTGTGCTGCTGTGATACCACTATTTTATGTCACGTCTGCCACGACAGTGACATCACCTGTGAGGAGCCCAGCTCGGTGCAGCTGGTCCCTTAAACCACTTGACTTCCCAGGATAAGTCAATCACAGGGATATTTTGAAGCAGCAAAAAAAATAATACAGTAGTCATAATTGTATGGCCATCAGGCCTTAGTACAAAACGAGGTACAGTGCCATACAAGGCACAAGGGTCTAACAAAATAACACATCTAGTCGGCGGAAGCTAGGCCCAAAAGCAATCCACAGGAAACAGAGGTTGACAGCAAGACAGCACCACATCAGGGCTCCGGAGGAAACTGCTCATCATCTCCAGGGTCCGCAGCATCTTCAGGGTATCCTCCAAGGTCGTAGAACGCTCCATCTATTGAGGAGTTGTTGCAAGGGTGAGTACTTATGTACTCAGCAAGTCATAGGGGAGGTAGAGATATAGTTACAGTATAAATGACATGAGCCTATGCTATTGGGGAAAGAGTGAAGGGTTTTTCCCAAAATACATTTCTTTCTCAATTCTTACTCAACTTCTGATCATACCCATGGCAGTAAATAAATCATATTGATGGTGATACCTATATCCCATATCCAAGGCGATATAACCTCATATCACATTATTTTTATTCAAGCCTTTCAATCTCGTACTCATAACAGTATTTTGTATACTTTAGGGCATAAATCCACATGCCTCTTAGTTATCACATGCTTACTAGATTATGGTATTACCGCGATACGTCAACACATGACAGTCCACGGCAACGCCCCTTATCGTGACAACACATGCCACTTGGGTAATCTTGAACTAACAAATTTTAGTTTATAAAACAATACTTGTGTCACACCCCGTGGATTCAATCCACCGCGGCATACTCCTAAAACTCGGGAGCACGAAGTATTCGAATACATTTTTAAACTCTGCAGAGATGTACCTCTTTTTAAATCCACTTTTTCACTCGACTTCCAAGTCGGGCCAACTCCATGCGACTTATACGCATGTGACAAGGTCTAGATCACACAACGTTTTTGCAGTCTAGTATTAACAGTATCCCTGCCCGGTAAATGGACAATACCATCCCAAGTACCGTTGTGGGTCCTCCCCACTGCCTTACTTCCTAGCCTGGGTCTATGTTCCCGCAGGACACATAACCTCTTTTGATTACAGTCGCGCACGACTTAATCTGGCGTAGGGCGTCTTCCTTCTTTACACCTTATCCTCTCATAATTTTTCTGATCTCACATCACTCATGGACGAACTGCGTCCCACCAGTTTCCACGCGAGAAACCGGATCGACAAGCCATGCAGGGAACTAATAATACTAAGAAAGCTACTAGGTTGCGCCTGTCCCATACCAGGTAAGTGGTTGGTACGTTTTTCATGCCACTAGACGCATAACACAAGGTTCTAGTCCTTACATGCCAGTGACCAGATCATACCACAACCATGCACCTTCAGTGCCTACACATTCAGTGCAGCCAAGCACCTCCAGTGCTACCACCATTCCATACCAAAATACTGGTCACGGCTAGGGGTTCTATTTCATGAATATAAATGTACATGTTTATACTTTTATTAGTTCGTGGCATACTATCTTATCAAGTTCACATTCTTCAAGTATTCAATCTATCACTGCCATAATATCATTGATCTCAACATATGCAATATTAATGAGATACCTATTCATGGAATAGCATAGCAATTCATAAAATATGGGTTTCAATATGATCAAAGTATGACTTGCCTTCCGCGTCGTAAGTATCAGCAGTCGATGACGGTTCAGCGACAAGATCTTCAACCCCGGACTCTTGCTCTGAACAAGATCAAACAAGCAAACAGGCATTACAATCAATCATATTCTTACTAATCTACTACATGCAAAGATGCAAGGAAAAAACACTCTGGTGATACAAGGTTTTGAAGCGATTTGAGTTAACTACGGTAACTAGGGTTAAGATTTGTTGTTAAGGTTTACAAGGTTCCAAAATATCAGGGTGATATCAAGGTTGTGACTGGTTCGCCTAAAAACAGCGAATGCCTTTAGGTTGGCATTTGGTTCAAGGCATCGACATAAGGTCGATGGGTGAGAGAGGGCTCAACTCAAGTTGTGACAGTAGAGAAAAGTATAGATCACAACATCAGGAGTCTAAGGGACAAAGTTATTTTCAAAGTGTATGGCTGGAAGTGGGTGAAAAGGCTCAATGCCACTGGCTGACATAGGCTGACAGTGCTCTGGAATGGCATTGACATGGTTTGAGCAATTTCCAGTGGTCAAAGTAGGTTTTGATTTAAGCATAAGGTGAACAAGGTAGTGAGGCAGCTATTTGACAAAGTGATTTCAGTTTTACATGACCAGAGGTGGGTGAACAGGGCTAATGCCACTGGCTGACATAGCCTGGCATAGGGTTGACACGGCCAGAAACTAGGGTTAGCCATATCTTTTGACTCAGGGCTCCAAATGATGCACCACTTTGTCTGGTGGTTAGGCATTTGTAACAGGAACAAATGTCTCAACAGGACCTAGGGTAGGAGATGGCCGGAAAGTGATGAAAACCGGCGAAGAACACGGTGGCCGAGCTGTTCTCAACAGTTTCTGGACCAAACTTTGGCATGGAGATACCTCTTCATCTGGGCCGATCTAGGTGTCGAGCTAGAAGGCAAAAATACTCCTGGGGTCGAGACACATCTACTAGACAAGGTGGTTGAGGTTGAAACGGCCGGGAACAAAATCCGGCGACCGGAGCTAGGGAAGAAGACACCAAAATTGGGCATTTCCGTTCTAGGGCAAACGAACTCGAATCCTTGCTTGAGGAGGGTCTCTGGGGCATAAGAATGCTACTGGTGAAGTTAGATTGGCTGGAGGTGCACCAGAGAAGCTTAACAGCGAGCCCCAGTTCACATGCAAGGTGCAAAGTTGGGGTTTTTCATATTTTAGCGAAATTGGTGATTCTGGTTGCTTAGATGTGTTCTAAACAGTTCACTGATCATGTTTGATTACAGGCTCGAGAGCTAATTCACTCTGGTTAGAGTTTAATTGCTCGTCGGAGCTGCTGGAGAGAAAAGGAAATTGCCGGCGACTGGAGAGGTTTGAAGTCAATTAGATGCTCGAGTATGATGAGGGAGGTAAGAGGAGCTTACTGAAGTAGCTGGAATCGAGGAGGAAGCAGTGTAGAGGCTTGGCACCGTGAGCCTCTTCTCGAGCTCGCCGAAGAAGATGAAGACGACGGCGTGGTTAAGAATTGAGTGGTTCTGGCGTGTGAGTGTGTTTGAGCTGGGCTGGGGTGGCTTTTATAGGCGCAGCCAGGGCTTGCAACGGCTGGAATTGCACGGGGAAGTGAAGCTCGAATCGATGGCGAATTGACTGGCCGGGCGGGACAGCAGCGAGGTGACGCGCTCCAGCGGCCGTGCCGGCTTTGCAGGCTGGCGCGCGCTGTCCCGGGTGATGCAACGGCGAACTGACGGGCTCCTCCGGCATGCTTGCAACATGGCACAGAGCTTCTGCAGTGGCTGCAGCGATGGCGTGCGCATGCGGGCAAAATTGGAGATGCTGGTGTGGCCGCGGTGGCTCCACGGTGGCGAACGACGTGCGCACACGTGGCAGGAACGCAGTGGCAGGGGTGGCGACCACGGGGCTTCACCGGCGACGAAGCTCCTGGCGTGGCAGCGCGGTGGTCGCGGTCGTGCACAGCTGCTAGTCGTGCACAGTGTCTCTGGTCGAACCAGGGACCAAATTGCAAGGATTCTTATTTGAAATCTGGACTGATTTGCAATTTCTGTCTTAGAGATGGTTAATTTGAGATTTGATTTCATGGCTGAGTATAATATTTCTATTAATACCCATCTAGCTCAAGTTTGGAGAAAATTTGATAAGATTTGAGGGATTTCACCTATTTTCGAAAATAGGGTAAAATTAGGGTAAACAAATTCTGGAATTTGTCGATCTCAAATTCTGGTAGTTGGGGTGAGGTTTTGAAGTCTGGACAGAAGGGAAATCTGTATCAAATCACATTTGGGAGGTGTTCCCTGAAGAAATTCTGGGGTTGGATTTGGTTCATGGATTTTAGCCTTTTCATGCTTCCAGGTAACAGAAAAGGACTTATTCGCAGTAAAATTTGGACTAAACTGCGAAAAGTGTTTAGATGAATTAATCTGGCTCCCAACTTTTTGGAGTGAGTTGAGGATGAACCTAGGAACATATTCCAGGGGTTACTTGAGTCTGGATAAGGTTAAATCGAGATAACTCAATTATCTGGAAACTGGGATACTTAGGGTAAATATGAGTTTTCCTGTTTTCGAAAACAGAGAGAGGCTTAGGTACTGGGAGTTAGGGTCAGAATTTGATCTGGCTCCTGAAGACTTTTATCTTCAGGGTAACTGGTAGGTTAAATCTGAATGGTCAGATCTTGATCTGGATCTAGAGAATAGATTTGGAGATTTTTAGGGTTTGGGAGAGATTAGAGTTCAGCTGATCTGTCTACTACTACAGAGATACATGCATGCAGGGTTTTTATGCAAAACTTTTCACCCCCAAAACTAGGGTGTTACACAGGGTTCATTCGGGAGGTCTTGCACCCCGAGTGGCTGGCAAACCCCGTCCTCGTGAAGAAGTCGAACGGCGAGTGGCGAATGTGCGTGGACTTCACCGATCTCAACCGCGCTTGCCCAAAAGGCAACTTTCCACTCCTGCGGATCGACCAGCTGGTCGACTCCACCGTGGGGTGCGAGCTTATGAGCTTTTTGGACGCCTATTCGAGCTACCATCAAGTCCGGATAGCGGAAGGGGACGAGGAAAAGACGAGTTTCATAACTCCCCTTGGGAACTTCTGCTACGTCCATACGCCCTTCGGGCTGAAAAACACTGGAGCGACATTCTAGCGACTCATGTCCATGGTCCTTCGAGACCAGATCGGCCGCAACGTCGAAGTCTACGTCGACGACGCGGTCGTCAAAAGTCTCTGCGCAACCGCTCACCTTGACCACTTGGCGGAGACCTTCCACAACCTCTGCAAATACGGAGAAGTGCGCCTTCGGTGTATGCGGGGGGAAGCTGCTTGGCTTCCTCATGTCCCAGTGGGGCATAGAGGCCAACCACGAAAAGATTCGGGCCCACTAGACATGCCCCCACTGCACTCCATCAAGGATGTACAGCGGCAGACCAGCCATATGGCCGCGCTAAGCCGCTTCGTCTCGCGGTTAGGGGAACGCGGCCATCAATTCTTCAAGCTCCTTTGAGGCCTCGAGGGGTTCCGCTGGACCTCCAAGGCCCAGGCAGCCTTCGATGACTTCAAGAAGTACCTCACGAGCCCCCCAATGCTCGTGAGCCCATCTCCAGGGGAACCTCTGCTTCTTTACCTCGCTGCGACCCCGGTCGCTGTGAGCGCGGTACTAGTAAAGGAGCAAGACGGGCAGCAGCGCCCCGTGTACTACGTGAGCGAGGCCCTTGGGGGGGCCAAAACTCGGTACAAGGAGATGGAGAAGATTTTCTACGCCCTCCTCATGGCGTCCCAGAAGCTCCATCACTACTTCCTGGGACACCCAATCACGGTCCCGTCGTCCCTCCCTTTGGGGGAGGTGCTGCGGAACAAAGAAGCGACCGGCCGGATCAGAAAGTGGGGGACAGAGCTTGCTCCCTTCTTCCTCTCCCTCATGGGCCGTTCCGCCATCAAGTCACAAGTCCTCGCTGACTTCGTGGCAGAGTGGACCCCTGCCTCCGGGACGGAGGGGGAGAGTCCCCCCGAACCGCCCGACACGACGACCATTGGACGCTCTTATTCGATGGCTCCTTGTGTCTCGCTAGGGCCGGCGCGGGGGTGGTCCTACAAAGCCCCGAGGGAAGGATGCTCTAGTACGCAGCGAGACTCGAGTTCCCCGCCACGAACAACGTCGCTGAGTAGGAGGCCCTGCTCCTTGGGCTGCGCCTTGCGCGCTCCCTGGGGATTCGTCGCCTCCTCGTCAAAGGATATTCCCAGCTTGTTGTTTGCCAAATGGACAAGTCTTACTTGTGCCACGACACAAACCTGAGCCTGTATTTGGGGGAGGTGTGCAAGATGGAGAAGCACTTCGAGGGATTGGAGGCCCAGCACATCCCCCGGAGAGACAATGACCGGGCCGACGCCTTGGCCTGAGCGGCCAATGCCCGGGAACCTCTCCCCAGGGGTGCCTTCCTAGAAATCATCGTGAAGCCCTCTGTGACCCCTCCAGACATGGACCGCGAGTCCCGCACCCCAGAGGTCACCGAGATCACCCGAGCAGCATCCTGGATGGACCCCATCATCTCCTTCATAAGGGGGGAGGGGGACGCTCCTAGCGACACTGAGGCAAAACGCCTCCGTGCCAAGGCACGTGCATATCTCCTTGAGGGGAAGCTCTACAAACGAGGGGCCTCCGCCCTGCTTCACTACCTCCCACAGTTGGAAGGACTTCAGCTCCTCGAGGACATCCACTCGGGGAGCTGTGGGTCTCACCTGGTTCTGCGCTCAATCGTGGCCAAAGTTATCCGCCAGGGCTTTTATTGGCCCACAGTGGTCCACGACGCGCGAGACCTCGTCTTTGCATGCGAGGCCTGCCAGAAGATGGCGAATGGTTTCAACCTACCCTCCGCAGTGCTGAAAACCATCCTCATTACTTGGCCGTTCGTGTGTTGAAGGATGGACCTCCTATGTCCCTTTCCCCCGGCGCCTGGGGGCTACAAGTATGCGGTGGTTACAGTGGATTATTTCTCCAAGTGGGTAGAGGCTGAGCCTTTGGCCAGTATCACCTCCCGAGCGGTGCAGCGGCTTTTCTGGAAGAACATCGTGTGTCGCTTTGGGGTCCCCCGGGAAATCACTGTTGACAACGGGACCCAATTCGACTCCGCATACTTCCGGGAATTCTATAAAGGCTTGGGAGCTACCCTTCGTTTCGCCTATGTAGCTCATCCCTAGAGCAACGGAGCCGTCGAAAGGGTCAACGGTGTGATCCTACAAGAATTACGCCGGCGACTCGAGCAGGCCACCTCTAGATGAGGTGCATGGGCAGAGGAGCTTCCAAGCATCCTCTGTTCCATGCGGACGACCCCGAGCCGGGCGATGGGGCGCTCACCCTTCTCGCTCGTGTACGGGGCTGAAGCAGTCCTCCCCTCAGAGATTGGCTTCTGGTCACTGTGGGTCGAGCTCTTAGACGGAGCTACGACCGCAGCGTACCAGGCCAACAAAGCAAATCAATGGCTGGAAGTCGACCTCGTCGAGGAAGAGCGCGATCGAGCGCTCCTTCGTCACGCCATCTACGAGCGCAAAATGGTGCGCGCGTACAACCAGCGCGTCCGCGCGAGAGCTTTCCGCCTTGGGGACCTTGTCCTCAAGCGCGTGACCGACCCCCAAGCCCAGGGCAAACTCTCCCCCAAGTGGGAAGGCCCCTGCAGGGTCTCTATAGTCCTGGGCTCGGGGGCTTATGAGCTCTCCAACCTCCAAGACCAAGAGCTGAAGCATACATGGAATGTAGGCTTGCTTCGCAAGTTCTACATCTAGCCTCCGGGCATACTCCCTCCCCCATCGCTACTTCGCAGGGGGAGGCGTTGTATCCCCCACCGCGGTTACACGGGGGGAGACTTTGTATTCACTCTTCCCTCCCCCACCGCGGCTTCGCGGGGGGAGGAATTGTATCTTAGTCTTTATTAATGCAAATGGTCTTTTCCCCGATTTGAACTTATTGCAGATCTAGCTTCACCGTCTCGTAAGACGATGCCCTCCTAGTGAGGATTGTAGGATCGAGGATGCCGACTAGAGGGGGGGTGAATAGGAGGCTTTTAAAAACTTCAAATAAAAACAACTTCTAGTAAATACAGAAATTAAGAACAAATAACAATAATATGAGAAAGAGGAATAGAAGACGAACACAACGATTTTTTACCGAGGTCTCGGAGACTCGCCCAGTCTCCCCTAATCCTCGTTGAAGCACTCAAGTGAATGAGTCTTGCTTCAATATCCACGAAGGATATTTCTCACTAATGATTGCTCCTTGTCCACTCCAGAAAGGCGAGCACCGATGCCTTTTACAAACTTGCCGAGCCTCTCCGACATTCTCCGAACGGAAGAGGTCAACGGCCACGCCACCAAACCGTCTAGGTGAGGGCATTCACCAAGAGTAATGAGCAGCAAGGTCTTCTCTAGACCTCCAAACATGCACCGAGAAACTCTAAGTATGCAGAGATGATGCGAACTGAAAACTCGGCAGATCTCAAAAGCTCACGACTTGATCAAAAGATCAAGATTTTAAAACTCTAAAAGAATGCTCAAGTGTATATGAGAGGAGAGGACTGCTTGTTGTGTGAAACAATAGCTCAAAGCCTCTATTTATAGCCTCAACACTCAAAAGAACCATTGGAGCTCGAGCTGAAAATCAGCAGTGCAAACTGATAATTAGGCAAACTGACAGTTAGTTTGGGTCATGACCAGAAAGAAGTAAAATCCGGAGAAAACACAACTAGCCATTTGAGGTTGAAAAAGAAAACAAATCAGCACAAACTGATAGTCAGTATAGCGCACTGACAGTCTGTCTCATACTCAACGGCTGACAAAATTTACGGATAAAACTTTGCTGGTCGTATATGGAAACTGATATCACATACTGACAGTCAGTATCATAGACTGACAGTCAGTATCGACCACAAAATCGACCAAATAAGAACACAAACTCAACCAGAATAGCTCGTGGTCGAAATACAAACTGACAGTCAGTATAGGTCAAAAACTTTCGGCTCAAAAAACACACTCTCTGGACAACTGTCAGTTAACACAAACTGATATTCAAACTGATAGTCAGCATAGCACACTGATAGTTAGTAAGGATAAAAACACTTATAACGTTTGATCCAGAGATTCGATTTAAGTGTTTGATAGCTCGTTTGAAAGATAATTTAAAGGGCTATATTTTTGTCAACAGAAGAAAAAGCCAGATCTGTCTAGATCTTTCTAGAAAATGCAAACACTCTTCTGATGTAAAAAATGCAACTGAAAATCCAAATCTTTCAAAACCAAATCCAACCAAAATGATGCAATGCAGTGACTTAGGTTTCTCGGTTTATACTGGAAATGTAGAGAGGAACTTTGCAACCCATCTTTATAGTACGGTTAAATCTAAAAACAAATTTTCCTAAACCGATCAATCTCGAAACACCGAGATCGGTAAAAATCAGAACTCATATTACCTCAGGACCTTTACATTTCTCAATTTTCTGCTCATCTTTGTGCTTTGCTACTTGTGCTTTGATCCATTTTACGTCGGGTTTATCTTGATCATTTTGCGTGTCTTCCCGAATAGACTCTGTATCAAATATCTCAGAAGCACTGTTAGTCTAAATACTTTGTTTTCATTAATCATCAAAATTAGGTGAAGCATAACGGCCTAGATGTAACAATCTCCCCCTTTTTGATGATTGATGACAACAAGTATTCGATACAAAATAATAAGTGAATAACTCCCCCTGAGTGTATGCACAAGATCATAATCCTCCCCTTGATTATCAGAATATTCCATACAGCAGTATACCAAAGAACAATATATAACATGGGTATCAATCAAAGAAATATCAGAGCATATCAGAGTATCAAAAACATATCCATGGTGTATAACAAAATATCATCATTATTAATGAAGACCAAATCATATATATCATATATCAAAGGATCAATATGGTTCAATCATCCATAAATCATAACCCTCACAAAAACTCATCCAACATATCCATATATCCAAAACCTGTCCCCGGGGCACCGCTCACCGAGACCGTGGTCACTGGGTGGCGGCGCCCAGGATGAGGGAACACCTGTCGCTGGGCCGCCGATTGCCAGGACCGTGGTCACCGGCTGGTGGCGTGTGACGTCGTCCCACGCCCTACAAAGGGGAGAGGCAATGACACTTCCTGTGGGGACCTCAGCTCGGTGCAGCTGGACCCATTTATGCAACATTGACTTCCTAGGATCTGTCAATCACAGGAACTTATATTTAGCAGCATAATAATACAAGGTAGCATAAGTGTACGGCCAACTGGCCTCAATACAAGATATTACATGGCCTTCTTGGCACAAATGGTTAATTAAACAAAAGACTACTGTGTGGTGAAGCTAGGTGAACCCCCACATCAAGAAGTTAACTGCAGAACAACACACATCAAAGCTCTGGTGGAATCGGCTCTCCTCCTTCTGGATCCATCAATTCTTCCAGGGCTTCCTCTTGATCATAAAGCACTCCATCTATTTGATGATAGGTTGCAAGGGTGAGTACTTACGCACTCAGCAAGTCATAGGTAAGAGTAGACGATGAGGACATCCTTCGCATCAGTGATCGACCAGAAGAACTTTGCTCTCGATCAGAAGAACTCTGTCGTCGATCAGAAAGGCTCGAGGTCACAGCATCCCTCAAGGTCGCATCCCAGGATCAGAAGCATATGGTCGCAACCTAGGGACCATACAACCTACCGATCAAGTGACGATCGGACGTTTGTTCAGAGAATTCGATCAAGTGCTAATTTCAGCACAGATGTTCGAATCAGTCATATCAGTACTTTCTGGAAAGGTATTTGAAAGAAATTTCCAACGCATCAAGAATCATCAAAATCGGACGTCGTATGCAACCAGGAGCCCCGAAAGAATGTCAAGTGCACGAGAGGAAAGAGTCCTGTTCGGATCCGTGAGAAACAGAAACTTCAACCAAGCACCATTCTCAGAACAGATGTCCAATTGGATTGCATGAGTACTTGTTGGAAAGGTATTGAAAATAGCTTTCCAACAAGTCAAGAATCATTAAATTCCAACATTGTATGCAACCAGGAGACCCAAAAGAGTAATGACTGCATAGAAGGAAAAAGTCCAGTCCGAGTCCGAATCCGAATCCGAATCCGAGAAGATTAATTCCGGACTTATTTTATTTTTATAGTATGTTAGGATTTTTATTCCGTTTTTGAATTAGATTCAGCTTGAAAGTCTAGTTTAAACCTTATATCTTTTGTAAATACCACCCTCTATAAAAGAGAGGCATGGTCATAGTTTTGAGACAACCACGAATTGAATACACAAATATTTTCAGAGAAGCTTTTGCTTTTGTTCTGAGGTTTGTGCTCAGAAGCCGCCGCCTAGATTTGGGACTTATTCTCTTTACCAGTGCTCTTGTAATTTCTTCGTTGATTGCAGGAATAGTGCGTCTACTTTTGCGTGGTCAAGTAGACAACGATCAAAGCGTGTGGTTGGGCGAATTCTTTTGTCGCAGGTTGCTGTATTGACAGTGGTTGGCGCCATCGGTTCGTCAGGTTACACGAATCAACGAATTATCAACGATCCTACGTCGTGAAGATCGGGCACCCCTTTCACCTTAGATTCAATCTGAAATTTTTGTGAGTTTTGTTAGGTCTTAGTCCATTAAAGTCTTTGTTTAGTTGGCTGATCCAGACTTCTTTGAGTATCTTTTGTTTTCGTTGAGTTCAAAAAAAAATTCAAATCACGTATATCTTTTAACAGCTAATCTATCCTTTGCGAAAACTTTGAACCTACATAAGACTAGCTGTTGAGAATTGTATTTGGGCTGTGCACATTTGAATTAATATTTTGAGAGTGATTGAACAGTAGGGTATCTTGTGCCCATGCTTGTGTGCTGATCCTAAAAAAAATTATAAAAAAAAAAGTTACCAGTTTTTGTTTTGGTCAGCATCATTTTGAAAGATTAAAAAAAAGAGTTGTGTTCGATCAAAATTGTGTTCTTGCTTCGTTGTGTGCAAATCCATAGGCCAATTTCGTATTGTGCAATCTAGCTAGCGTCTTTCTATAACTTGTGCAACACGAGCTGTTTGTTTTATCACTCATTTTTTTTGTTAGCTCGTTCTTTTGGTTGCATCAAGTTGCGTCATCTTTGTGTGTGAGTTGCTTTGTCTTTCACTTATATCTTGAGATCAGCACCTAGGCAATGGATCTAGTTTGGATTGTTACCTAACTTTACAATATCAAGAATTTTGGATTGATTAGGATAACACTTAACCTTCCCAGCTCCACATACAAGCCATTGTTGTTACAGTACTTGGACAGTGAATTCGCTTGATCCATCACCTTTGATCGTCTACTGCCACCAGAGTGCGTACAACACCTCAATCTAGTGAAGAAAAACATAAGAACTTTGGTTGGTAAGGACAGTGTGAGGTTGAGTGATACCACAAAAAAAATATCCATATTTCTTGTTGTTTCTGTTTGTACTCACCATGGCAGGACAAGAAGAAGAGGAACCGACACCCTATATGATCTAGACAAGATGACCCATGTTTTCAATGTACAATTGAATGAGAACATGAGCATCTTGCGAAGGGAGATCGCTTCAGAGATGGCTAGTGAATTGAATAAGAAATTGGAGGAGCTACGTCGAGAACGAACACCAGGTGATGTTAGTGTTCATGGAGGAGGATTAGACCATGATGAGATTGACGAGGAGATCCTTGCTCGTTTGGCACGTGAGGTCCAAGTGGGGAGAGATCAAGCCACTGCCAACGCGGTTTGACCACCACCTCCAGGGCATGGAGGAGGAGGCCGTGGTCCTGCCCATGGTCTAGGGAGAGGCCGTGGACGAGATGACATCGACAACAACTACATGCTGCACCGCGATGATGACTATCAACGCCGTGGTCGCCGCCATGATGATCATCCTGAAGAGAAGTTTGGCAAACTCAAGTTCAACATCCCAAAATTTGAAGGCAACTCTGATCCTGATGCCTATCTCACTTGGGAGCTCAAGGTAGAGAAGATATTTCGAATGCATAACTATTCGGAAGCAAAGAAGCTACACATGGCCTCACTTGAGTTTGATGGCTATGCGCTGATTTGGTGGGAACAAGTGCTGAACCAAAGATACGAGAACGGGGAGCCTCCAATTGCTTCGTGGGCTGAGATGAAGCGAGAGATGAGAGCACGTTTTGTCCCTGGACATTATAAACGTGATCTCTTCGATCGATTGCAGAATTTGAGACAGGGAGGCCGTTTGGTGGAGGAATACTACAAGGAGATGGAGCAAGCTATGATTAGGGCCCGAGTGCATGAAGATGAAGAGCAAACCATTGCGCGTTTTCTGTTTGGCCTAAACCAAAACATTAAACGCGTTGTGGTATATCATCCCTACAACACCGTTGTGGATTACTGCGACACGTTGACACACGACAGCCCACAGCAGCACCCCTTATCATGACAACACATGTCATTTGGGTAATCTTGATTTATCAAATTTTATTTAGAAAATATACTTGTGTCACACCCCGCAGATTTAATCCACCACAGCAGACTCCTATAAACCCGGGAGCTCAGAGTATTCGAATACGTTTTTAACTTTGCAGAGAAGTACCAATTTACTCGCAAGATATTCCACTTTCGTGCCCATCCTATTAGATGATTAGACCCTTCCTCACAATCGTGTGCGAGTGGCAAGGTGGAGATAACAAGAACTTTTGTTATATTTCACATACAATTAATTCACCCCAGACCCTATGGTTTCACTCAAACCATAGTTGTGGCGGGCTATACCCCCACCCCATACTGCATCTTCCCATTACTGGGTCAGCGTGCATCATCACATCCAGTGATATGTGTAGGAGCCGCACTCCGTGCCAATCGTGCATCACATTCCATCTCATGCTGGGGTTTCATGCGTGATCCACATACTACTTGTTCAGGCCTGTCCCATACCAAGCTTGCGGTTTGTACGTATTTCATGCCACTAGACGCACAACACAAGGTTCTAGTCCTTATATGCCAGTGACCAGATCATACCACAGCCCATGCACATCCAGTGCTCCCAAGCACACCTTGTGCTAGTACCACCATTCCATACCCAAAATCCTAGTCATGGCTAGGGGTTTTATTTCATGAATATAAAAAATATATATACATATATACATAGTTATGGCTCACTACCATATCATTCCACATTTAACAGGCATCCAGCCTAGTACTGCCAAAACATTCTTTTCACCTTTCATCACATGCATTATTATTCTATAGTCAAGGTAATATCTTAGCAATTCATAAAATATGGGTTCAATATGTTCAAGAATATGACTTGTCTTCTGGGTCGTAGGGTATTTCTGATGCTGACGGGTCTGGAGTGAAGTCCTCATACTCAGGTTCCGGCTCTAAACAAAGATCAAACAACAAACAGGAATCACAAACTAGTCCAAATACTTTAATTATTCTACATGCGATATGCAAAGGAGAAAATGTTTCAGTGATACTGGAACAAATAGATTCAAAAGCTGGTTAGGGTTAAACTTATGAGATTAGGGCTGAGGATGAGTGCTAAAGACTTCTAGGGTTCCAGGGTATTGAAATGACATTGGGTCCTTGGCTGGTTCGCTTAAAAACGATGAACGTCTTTAGGTCGACATTCGGTTCAAGGCTTCGACAAACTCTAGAGGGCTTATCTCAAGTTGTGATAGTTGAAGAAAATGTAGATCATGACACTACAAATTCATTGGACAAAGTGGTTTTCAAATTGCACAACCAGAAGTGGGTGAACAGGGCTAATGCCACTGGCTGACATGCATTGACACAGGGCTGACAATGTCAAAAACTAGGGCTCTGATGCTTTAATCGATTTAGGGCTTGATTGCTTCGCCAACTATGTCTAGGAGGTAGGCGAAGATGACAGGAATCAAATGGTAGTGGTTTCAGGAGCTGATATAGCCGGACGGCGATGAACGGCGGTGAAGAAGGACGGTGGCGACACGGCAAGACACAGGCACTGGACAAAACTTTGGCATGGAGATAACAGGTGGTTTTGTGCAGAACTAAAAGTCGAAGAAGTGGAGTAAAGTGTTCAGGTAGCTAAGGCAAGGCGGTAGGATAAAGTGGCGACGACGGCGGTGAACGGTGGCGACGGGGCGGCACAATGGCGGCACGGCACAATGGCGGCACGGCACAAGAGGGGTAAAACACCCAAATCTGGTTTTAGTGCTGTGCTACTGGAAATCAAAGCTGCTGGAGCTAGCTGGGGCTATTTGGTACATTTTGAAGCACTGGAATCGACTGGAGGTTGAACGGCGGCGAGTGGCGGCGACCTGCGCCGGAGAGGAATCTGCTTCAACGGCGACAAGGTGACTGGGTGGTTCAATCTCTAAATTGAAGGCACAGGTAGGTTCCTGGTTTGCTACAGATGGTGAGGAGAAGGGGGATTCGGCTAAGGCGGCGCCGGTGGAGAGTTCGTCGACACGGCCGAAGAAGAAGACTAAAATGGGCGTTTATGATGTAGAGCTTCAAAGACCGATTCCTTACTGTGAGAGCAATAGGTCGATGAGGGGGGTCGTCTGGTAAGGCTAATTTGGCCAGAGGTGGGGTGGCACGGGCCGGCGACGTGAGCTATTCACGGCGGCACGCGAAAATTGGGGAAACCTTAATCCAAGCTCCAATTTTAAATCTAACAGGACAGGCATGCTAGAAGGGGTTTACTGATCACATAGTTCTACTAATACAAGAGCTAATTCAGGCTAAATCGATTGGCATTGCCGAAACAGGGAAAATTCAATCTTCGGCGATCGCCGACGTTAGAGATCACCGGAGTGCAATTAAATGGTACTGAACAGAGAGGGAGGAGGGGTGTACTCACTGGTGGCTTTAATTTGAAGGTTGGTGCAAAGAATTGGGCTGGCACCGTGCTCCCTCTTCTGAGCTCGCCGGAGAAGAAGACGAAGACGGCGAAGTTCAAGAATTGGCTGGCTTTAGTGGGTGTGAAGTTGAAACAGGCAATGGGGATGCTTAAATAGCAGTGGCCGAAGCCCTCGAGAGTTGAAGCAGCCGATTTGACAAGGAATTGACTGAACAAGCACGGCAGTGGCGACGCGACGGTGCACGGCGGTTTCTTCGGCTTTGTCAGCTGGCGTGCAACTTGCTCTTGCTGGTGCGAAGGCGAGAAGACTTGCAACTCCGGCATGGCGGCAATGTGGCGCAAAAGGTCTGACACAGCAGCAGGCGGTGGCATGCGCGCGCGGGGCAACGGGACGGCGCTGGTGCTGCTGCAGCGTTGCCAAGGTGGCCGCTCCGGCGCGGGCACGTGTTGGCAAGGTAATGGCGGGGGCTTCGCCGGCGGCGGTGAATCAAGGCGAAACGAGCACGCCTGGACGTGGTCGAACGGCATGGCTCTGGTCGAAGGCCCCAGGGACTGAAATGCAATGATTTTAGTTTGAAATTTGGACCTGATTCTAAAATCTGGAATTTGAATGGCTTAGATGGGTTCTGATTTCACAGATCTGCATAACTTTATTCCACCAACTGGTTTAGCAAAGCAATTGGCAAAATTCAGCACATTTGAATAGATTTTGGATAAAACGAAAATAGGGTACTTTAGGGTAATTCAAATTCGAATTTGTCGAATTCGAAAACTGGGCATTTGGGGTGGGATTTGGAAGTTCCATCAAAAGGAGATTTTGTGTCATACTATTTGGGAGATGATTTCTGAATCAGATTGAAATTTGGAGCTAATTTGTGGTTTTTAGTCTTTCAAGCTTCTGGAAAATCAAAAAGAACAAATTCGCGATACAATTTGGACTGATTTGCGAAAAAAGCTTAAACGATGGAATCAGGCTACCAAATTTTTAGGTTAAGGTACTGATGTACCTTGAATCATAATTCAAAAGACACTTGAGTCTGGATAGGGTTAAAATCAAGTTAGGTGGGTTTGTCGAGACTCAGAGTACTTAAGTAATTTCAAATTACCGTTTTCGAGAACAGGAATGGGGTGGAAATTCTGGGAGTTAGGGTAGGAATTTGATCTGGCTTCCGAAGGCTTTTATGTTCAGAGTAGCTGATAGGTCGAAACTGAACAATCTAATCTTGAATTGAATCTTCAGAGTGGGTTTTGAGATTTTTGGGGATTAGCCCAGGCTTAGACTGGAAGATTTGGCTACAACTACCAAATACATGCATGCATGATTTCCCCGGGGACGAGGGCACGCCTATCCCCGAGGCGCCGATCACTGGGATCGTGGTCACCGGGTGGCAGTGTCCAGGACGCAGGGACACCTGTCCCCATGGCACGGATGGCTCGGACCATGGTCACCGGGTGGCAGCGTCAGGGATGAGGGAACGCCTATCCCCGGGGCGCCGATCATGGGGACCGTGGTCACCGGGTGGTGGCGCCCGGGACGCGGGGACGCCTGTCCCAGGGGCACCTCTCACCGGGACCGTGGTCACCGGGTGGCGGCGTCCGGGACGAGAGGGATTCCTGTCCCGAGGCCGTCTATCATCGCAACGCGAGTAGGTGGAGATTTCCCTTAACAGCAGCCCCCCATGCCCCCCGAGGACATGCGCTACGTCCCCAGGGGGGATGGTTTAGACAACCGGGAACATCTCCCCCGGGGGGACTTCCCTATCATAGGGACGCCTCGGCTCCCATGCACCGCATTAATGCTGGCGCCGTCAATCATCATGGCCCCGCGCACATCGATTTTTGGCGCCGCCGGTCATTATGGCTTCGCATACAGCCATCGGACGGGAGTCGACGCTCCGGTTGCTCCGGTACTTCTACGTGATCAAGGGAGGGCCGAAGTCCGCCTTCGGCTCTGTCATGCTGTAGCTGCTACCGGCCCGGGTAGACGAATATGCGGTGGTGGCCTCCCAAGACCATTGGGGGACTGGCTCCGGAGATGGTTCTATCTCCGGGTCTAGGACTCTGGGGTGACCTATTCCCCAGAGCCCCCCTCCTACTGCCGGTCATACGCCCCAAAAGCGCCGGTTTGGGCCGCCGAGGAGTTGGGGCTCCTCGGCAAGATGGTGGACGTCCGGACACGAAGGTCGATGAGGGACCTTGCGGAGGAGTTGGCACTCCTCCGGGTCACCCCCTTCATGCACGAGCGAAGGGGGATTGGGATGTGCCTGTCACACCAGCCTCCGCAGATGCCGGTGGCTGACGTAAGTGCCCGATGACTCGTGTCCCAGTCTTGGTTATTTGGTTAACACTTTTTGTCTTTTGCAGTCCAGGCATACCCGGCCTCCCAGGAGAAAACGGAGAACCTCCTCGGGAGGTACTATGGCGATGAGCATGAATGCATTGTGCGAATCATGGGGGGGGGGGGGCGTAACTTGGTGATGGAGGCCTTCATGCTGACGTTACCGGAGAGGGAGCCTCTCCCCACCCCCTGCTCGCATAAGCAGGGGAAAGAGGCCGCAGGGGGCTCGGAGCCAAAATGCCCGAAGGCGCGGAAAGCCCCGGGCCTGGTCACGACACTAGGCTCCACGACCACGAAGGCTCTGGCCCCGCCGGCTGGGGCGGACACTCCTTCCTCGGCCCGAGAGGTAGCTCCTGGGCTGGGGCACGCACGAGCTACCCCGGCGGTCGAGGCGAATCAGCCCCCCGGAGGGGGAACTCTCCACCAATCGGGGGATGACGGCGGAGTTTATGCGCCTCCTTGAAGCTCCCGCCAAGTCAGGCGAGAAGGGAGGGCACCTGGTGACGGAGGGGAGTCTGACTCGGTGGACTACGCCCCATCGCCTTCTCCGGTGGCCACGCCTCCGGTGGTTCCATACCCGGTGAGCCCAGACCGCCCAGCGGTGTGGTTCCCGGTGGTGTCCGCACCGCGCTTCGAGTGGCTGGTGGATGAGGGAGTGAGTCCCTCGGCTAGGCCGCTCCCAGTGGTCTCGGCGGTCCCGCAGCTCAGGAAGGGGAAGGGACTTTTTGTCCCCCCCAAGGGCCACATTCCCCCGGAGGAACTGATGTCCGATTCATAGGGACGATGAGTGCCCGGTGGTGGGGGTTGCGACCGGGACCGAGCAGGTCCACATCACCCCCGGGGACAGATGGAGGGGGCCCACCAGTGGGGACGGGTCTGATGCCGTCGGGAGGGAGACTCCCCTGCTATCCCCGGGCGAGTCTCCGAGATTTGCGGTGGGCCTCCAAACCTTGAAGGTCCGAACCTATGTCCGGTTGGGGACTCTCAGCGAGCATTGCTCGGAGCTGATTTCCCTCAACCTTCAGGTGCGTTCACCCCCGTAGTGTTCGGCGACTTTCTCTAGAAAGTTCACCTTGTACACCGTGCACGTCTAACTCTCGAGTCCACAGGGGGTGGCCATCGCCCGGGGCGTCGAAGAGCGTTTCGAGGAGGAGCTGAAGGAGACCAAGGACAAGGTCACCACCTTCTGCGTCTGGAGGGACGAGGCCCTCTGGGAGTTGGAAAAGGTCCGGGCTCAGCTCCTCACCTTGGAGGACGCCAATGCCCTCCTCCGGATTGAGGCAAATGCAAAGGAGAGTGCCTACCGGGAGCTCGAGAACTCTAGCTCCTGGGCGGTCACCGAGTTGGGACGCTCCGTTCGCTTAGCCCCTCGAAGGGCTCGGGATCGATTTCGGGCCGGGGGTAGGCTTCGGCTCAGCGTTGGCCTCACTCGCGGAGGCTATGCGCTTTCTCAACGCGCAAGTGTCCAAAGTGTGTGCCTTCAAGGGGGGAGCATCCCCAGGACCCAGTGGGATCAGGGGGCACAGCCCGGGTAGTACTAGGGCCGCTCTCGCTTTGTGAAGGTTTGCAGCCGAGCCAACACCTGTGCTAGCTCTCGGGGCCTCGACGGCGGGTGATACCTCCCGGGAGCCAATCCGGTTGCAATGGCTCTCGGAGTGGCATTTAAACAACTTTGACAATTGTGGCGCCGAGTTGTCCCCTTTGAGACCGGGGTCTCGGAGGGTGCCACCGCTTCGGATATGTCCCCCGGCTGGCTACGAGTACTGGCCTGAGGACCTCCTTTGAAGGGCCCAAAGGCGCATAAGGGGCTTGTACAAGGACCTCTCCCGGGAGCTATTGGAAGGTCTCCGGGAATATTAGATGTAGGTGCCCACCAGAGGGGGTTGTCCTCCGGGGCAATATTCCGCGGGAGCCTTTACTCCACGGGTTGTATCCTGTATGTGCCCAGGGCTTGCTGTCCTGGGGGCACCTTAGACCACCGGGGGGGGGGGGGGTGGTTGTCCCCCAGTCCAATGTTGTATTAATAAAGCTGAGTTTGCTTGAGGTTGCTTGAACATTGTCTTCAAAATTTTTCGAAAATTATTCTCCTGTCTGGGCCCGGGTTATCCCCCCCCACCACAGCGGGGTGCAGCTTGGCACCGCGTGTCGACGATTTGGACTCGGGGTCCCCTGTCGATCTTACGCAGATTTGTGAGTTGTATGTGAGACCTTTCAATGTGCCCTCAGGTAAGTTTAGGTAAGCAATGACTATAAGGACGCGAAGATTTATTATAGGGACGCGAAGATTTATACAGGTTTGGGCCCTCGATGGTGGGAGTAACAGCCCTACGTCCTGTTGTGATTTCACTATATGAGTAAAATAGTTTACAAGGAGAGGAGATTATCACAGGCGATGATCTCTTCTATATTTTTGTCTATCTAACTATGCCTAAATCTTCAAGCTTTGTTGACTTGTTGTCTTGCTTGTTAACCGCCTTTTTACATCGTTCATCGACCATCCTTTTATACTGAATGAAAGGACGTGAAATGCGAAGCTATTCGGGACGGTTGTCCTGGTGCAGTTTGTATAACCGCACCCATCTCCGTCGCCAGTTAAGCACGTGCATTCGTGGATAGCAGCACATGTTAACCTCCCGGCGGTTGTCTTTACACGTGGGAGAAGTTACTTCGTTCCTGAGAACGTGTCCAGTAGAGACTTGAACACCCCCAGGTTACCTTGGTCGCGTATAGTCAGTGACCCTCTGACCACGCACTGTCTGGGGCCTTATGATCACGCAAGGGTTACGATCATAAACTAACTCTGTGTCCATCGGCGACCATAGCTGCTACTAAGACACATAGACACACATCATATTCGAACCTGAATTGAACCCGACATGTGTTAATCAGACTAGCTTGGGCGATAATCCTCGTCAGCTTGCCCCCAAATTTGGAGAAATGAAAAGACTTATTTACTTCAAATTTAATTTGCATCGAATTATGTAACCTAACACTTCAACTTCTTCAATTGGTACTGTTCCGCCGTGTGGCGGTTTATCTCTCGAGAAAAACTCTAAGTTTTTCTTGACAGGTATTCATGAATTTATTGACCTTGAAAACCATTACTGGACTTTTAAAACTTGAGGCACCCGCGCATACGAACCGTCACCTCCTGGTTCTATAAATAGCAAAGCCTCTCAGTTCTTAAGACTTACAAATTTTTTGCCTAAGTCTTTTAGGAAATCTGCTTCTAACTCCCTGTCTCATATTTCCTCCTTTACTCCCACCTTGATGGTGAATCAAGATCCCAATAAGGTCATCAAAATTTAGAGTGATGAGGAAAAAGAAGAGATAAGGACTAAACCCGATCAGGATCTTCAGAAAGTAAGCTCTCTCTGAAATTTTGATGTAGATCTTTCTTTTATAACTTGATCACTTCCAAGAAAGTGCATTTTGAAATTTACAGGTGTCCGAGGAAATGCTCCCTCCAAAGAAGAGATTCAGAAATGTCGAAGGATCCTCCAGTGGAGCTACATCGAAGATTCTAAAGGGTGTTGACATCTGTGTTGCCACATTGCCCCTTGCAACCCCTCTAGTTGCATCTTCATCTCCACCTTTGGAGATCCATAACAATCCTTCAAACTATCCCACTTCTGGAGGAAGTCTCACACCCCTACAATCAGGTGGTCCTTAGCTTTTGTTGGGTGATCAACTTTCTAGGGGAAGTCTCACGGTTCCACGTCCAAATCCACTCCAAAGCTTGGCTTTCTCCCTGCTTCTTAGGTAATCACCTCCATTTTCTCTGCTGGTCATGTTTTCTTGTCAAAACTAACCCAAATAGGTACAGGAGGTAAGGGCTTCTGGAGCCCACAGCGATCAGCTTGCTGAGATCCAGGCTCCTTTTGGTGAGAGAGCAGTCTTGTGCAGAACTCTCCAAGAAGAAAAATAAATGCTGGAGAAGCGTTCTGAGGAGATGTCTTCGGCCATTCTGCACCTTGCAGAATGTTATGATGGAACTCGTGAAGAGGCGCGCAGGTTTTGGTTGGAGAGAGATTACGCTCGATAGTAGAGAGAACTCTCCGATACAATAAGGAACAGTTGCACTCTCTTAATAAGGGATGATGTAGATAGGCTTAGAGTTGTTGCTAGTTCTCTTGGGGCAGCCAGTGTAGATCCCACTGATGCCAACATGTCCCTGGGAGAACTTTGCATATTACTTTCGGATCAGGTCGATGCTTTGGTCTCCTGTATCCCTTTTGTATGCAAAGATTGCAAGAAATAAGTAATTTCTTTTCCTTACATATTTGGCTATTTGAATGATTATGTATGACTAATAATCACCAAATGATGTTCTCTGTGTGAAAAATGATAACAGGAAAATACTTCTGCAATCAAAACATACACAAGTAATTGGTTTTCTGTCCTAAACCAATTCTGGACTTGAGCTCGAAAGAACAATGCGATCATAGAAAAGCCTTGAGACCATACTTACCACTGAGGTCATAAAAAATACCAAGATTACAGAATTACATTGCGATCATGCATGGTACTGTGATAAAAAAGAATTGTTATTTTTGAGATTGTGATAGTGCTAGAGATACTAATGTACCATAGCCCCCGAATGTGAAATAAAATGATCTTTAGTAATTTGAAAAAGATACATTTTGCTTCAGATTCACAATAGGGTAATGATAACAGGTTCCAACAGGAAAAACACCCGTTATGGGAAATCATTAAAATAATGCGCCTGTCGAAGAGTCGTCTCAGGCATATAAAAGGAAGAGGTAGTTTACTGGAGAACTTCACAGCAAAAAACCCCCTTGTGCCTTAGCCACTTTTGCCGCAAAGAACCCTCCTTTTGCGCACTTTGCTCTCATCATCTCCAAAGCCGTCGTCTTTCCACAGATTCCACTAGCAATGGCGTTCTGCAGCCGATCAATCCATCACAAGGAGGAGAGCCTGATAGAGCTTAAAAAAGAGGAGATCTTTCCTCCACGGCTGCTAATCAATTGGTGGTCGGTGGAGAAGAACGAAAAAACCCCAGTCGTTCACGAGAACGAACTGGTAATCTTCGAGGAGTTCTTGCGATGCGGGTTTTGACTCCCGGAGAGCAAATTCTTCCAAGAGATCCTTGCACATTACGACTGGAGCTAGCGAATCTCCATCCAAATGCCATTTTAATCCTAGCGATTTTCCAGCACTTGTGCGAGGCTTTTGCCAGAGTGATGCCCAGCGTGGATCTTTTCCTGCGCTTCTACTTCTCGGCATGGTCAAAGAGTACCAATGCCGCGGGTTGCATCTACTTCCGCAAAAGTGAGAAGAAAGAGTACCCTTTTCTTCCTCTGTGGGATTCAGTGCACTGGTGGCACCACAAATGGTTCTACTACACACCTCCGTCGGATAGTAACCTCTGGTTCGCGAACAATCGACCAAAGAAAAGCAACGAAATGGACATCGTTCCTGCTCTTGATCCAGAACTGAAGAAGCAGGCCCAGGCAATTCTTCACTTAGTCCATCAAGGATTAACGGCACGCGATATCATCCGCGACTTTGTGAAGAATAGGGTGAGCCCCCTGCAGAAGAGGGAACACCCTGCTTGGGAAATAGAATCCATGGCAAATGGTACGAAATGTGCATTTTCACCGATGAAAAACATTATACTCTGTAATTTGCATTTTTGTGACGCAGTTTTATTGTTGTCCGAGATTGAGAAGTAGACAAACAACCTTCTGCGTTCTTATAATGCCACAACAAAAGGAGCTCAAGGATCACCTCGTCCTTAGAGCTTAATAAATATCAGCGATGATCTAAAACAAGAACGTCAAAAGGTATGGCCTTTCTTTTAGAACTTGTTTGAAACCGCGTATTGATTTGGATTGCCAAGTAAAGTATTTTATGATACAACTGCTGAAGGGGCGAATTTTCGGGACAAAACATCCTGGTGATGACGCTGGACCCTCTTGGGGGTCAGCGGTGAATAGGGTAAAGAGAACCTCTTCGAAGAAGAAGATGAAGGAGCCGGCTCCTGAAAAGTCTAAGAAGATCCTAGGAGGGGCTTCTTCAAAGAAGAAAACAACAACCGCGAAAAATGCTACGGTAAGATTCTCTATGCCCCCTGTACTCCTAGGTGCAAATAGGAATTACTTCTTAGTCGTACATGGTGAGGGGAGCGAGGATGAGGAAGACAAAGTTCCTCTCATCTGTCGCAAAAGGAAAGCAACAGACTCTCTAGAGATCAGCATTCCAGAGAGGTCAACTCCTCCTATCATCGTTGAAGTCTTGTCCTCCATGGCGGGGGCGGAAACGGCGGCAAAGGATCCCGTGGCCGCAAAAGATCTTGTAGTCACGGAGGAGACTCCCAATCCTGAGGCCTGTGAAGCCCCAGGGTTGGTAACCCCTCTGATGAACGAAGGGACTGCTGTGGTAAGAACTTCACAGTCTTTAAATTTTCTCTTCCCTGCATATACCAATCATATTGCGAATCGTGCAGGGAGAAGAAGACACTGTCCTGTTCAAAAAAAGGAAAACAAGGACCAATGTTGATGACACTTCAGCAGGGGCACCTAGTGGGCTTCTTTCTCCCCAGAGCTCATCTTTGAAACCCAAACCTTGGATAGGGTTTTGTATAAAGTAAGAATATCATCTCTTGTCAATTCTATGTTATTAACAAGAGATATTCTAAGTTGTGATACTTAGGCGTAGGGACCCTATACTTAGTGCAGTTCATTCAGTGATTTTGTAGAGGTAAGTAAAACTCTCTTATCGTTTCTGAAAAATTCCCCAGTCGAAAAATTCCAGAGACCAGTAAGAAATTCCCCCGGTCGCTGTGAGAACGGGGAGTCGGTCAAAATTCCAAAGATCGGTCAGAAATTTCCCTAGTCGCCGTGAGAAAATGGGGAGCCAGGCGGGAATTTCCCGGCGAGAGAATTCCGACGATAAGCGAGAATTCCGAGAACCGAGAATCCCATGACCCACATAGGGGGAAAACTCCTGGAGTAGGATGAACCGATGGCCGGTAAAGGGATAAAGCTGCACCCGGAGGAGGGTTCCATGACCCGGCAGCCGGTGTAGAGTATTTGAGGGGGGACTAGTCTCTCAAAGTGACTCGGTATCACAGTTTGTGAGAACTGGGTTGCCGCTTACCCCCTCAATCCACGAGGGGTTACTGTAAGCTTCCCTACGGGAGCGGGGCTCCCGTCGTAGGGACTTCTAGGGTGTGACAACCTACATCCTCACGGAGAGGGCATCCTCATAGAGGGGGCATCACCTCGAAGGCGGAGAGATAAAAATTTGCAAAAATTCCAGAGTTGAACAAAAAACTATTTGTATTAATGAAGATGAAATAAAACACCTCCCCCCACGGAATCGCGATGGGGGAGGGAACAGTGAGTACGGCACCTCCCCCTGCGAAATCGCGATGGGGGAGGGAGTGAGCCCGAAGGCTAGATGTAGAACTTGCAGAGCAAGTGTACGTTCCAAGTATGCTTCAACTCCTGGTCTTCAAGGTTAGAAAGCTTATAAACCCTCGAGCCCAAGACCGTAGAGATCCTGTACGGGCCTTCCCACTTGGGGGAAGTTTGCCTTGGGCTTGGGGGTCAGTCACGCGCTTGAGCACAAGGTCCCCAAGGCGGAAAGCTGTCGTGCAGACGCATTGGTTGTATGTGCGCGCCATTTCGAACTCGTAGCTAGTGTGGCGGAGGAGCGCTCGATCGCGCTCTTCCTCGACGAGGTCGACTTCCAGTCGTTGGTTCGCTTTGTTGGTTCGGTGTGCTACGGCCGTAGCTCCGTCTAGGATCTCCGAGGGGAGGACTGCCTCAGCCCCATACACGAGCGAAAGGGGAGTGCACCCTATTGCTCGGCTCGGGGTCGTGCTCATGGAGTAGAGGATGCTCGGGAGCTCCTCCGCCCACTTGCCCCGTCTAGAGGTGGTCTACTTGAGTCACCGGCATAATCCATGCAAGATCACACCGTTGACCCTTTCAACAGCTCCGTTGCTCTAGGGATGAGCTACAAAGGCGAAGTGGAGGGTAGACCCTAAGCCTTCGCAGAACTCCTGGAAGTATGCCGAGTCGAATTGGGTCCCATTGTCAACGGTGATCTCTCGAGGGACCCTAAAGCGACATATGATATTCTTCTAGAAAAACCGCTGTACTGCTTGGGAGGTGATGCTGGCCAAGGGATCAGCCTCCACCCATTTGGAGAAATAGTCCACTGTGACCACTGCACACTTGTAGACCCCGGGCGCTGGGGGGAAATGACCAAGGAGGTGCATCCCCCGGCAAGCGAAGGGCCAAATGTTGGGGATGGCCTACAGCGTTGCGGAGGGCAGTTTGAAGCCCTTTGCCATTTTCTAGCAGGCATCGCATGCGGAGACAAGGTCTCGTGCATCGCTGTAACATCCTGAGTTTTGGGGTGAAAAGTTTCTTTCTTAAAAAGTCATGCATGCATATGTCTCTTCTAGATCAACCAAATCAGCCTCAGCTTTATTCTGTTCTAGCCCTAAACCTCCAAATCCATCCTGTGACCCCAAGTCAAGATCTGACTTGCCAGGTTTGATCTATCAGTTATCCTAAACCTAAAAGCCTTCATAACCTGGATTCAATTCTATCCCTAACTTCCAGAATTTTCAACTCTTTCCTGTTTTCGAAAACAGAATATCTGTTATTACCTTTTACCCTAAGTTTCAGCATTTCAGATATAATCAAATCTTAGCCAAGATCAGACCAGATTGTTCTTGGATTATGATCAAGGGTATGCCAATACCTTAATCCAAAAAGTTGGCAGCCAGATTTCACCATCTAGACTCTTTTCGCAAATCAGTCCAAGAGTATCGCAGATAAGACCTTTTCCAGATTTTCCAGAAGCCTAAAAAGGCAAAATGTTGCAAATCACCTCCAAACTTTGATCTGATTCAGTGAATATCTCGCATTCACTATTCTGAACATTTTTCCCTTCTGGAAGAATTTCCAAATCCTGCCCTAAACCTAAGTTTCGACCCTCGCCGTTTTTGAAACCCTAATTACCCTGTTTTACCCTAAAGTCGTTTTCCCCACTTTTGTCGAAACCCTTCAGATCTTGCCCGATCTTGTCAAACTTTGGCTAGATGAGTTCCATTAATCTTATGCAACTCATTCCTGAAATCAGATTTCAGATCAGCCCTCCAGATCTCCAGATTTGCAATCAGATCCTTTTCCTATTCAAACTTTTCCTCGCAGATTAGTCCCTGGAGCAAGTTTCAATATTGCAAATCAGCCCGAGCCTTCTTTTCCAGTCCCTGTTCGACCAGTTGCGCACGACCAGAGAACCCCTGTGCGCGACCTCGACCAGCTGCCGTGCTCACTCCGCCGTGGCAGTCGCCTGTGCCCCTGCCGCCATGTGTGCCCTCGCCGTTCGCCACCGTGGAAGCCACCTCGACCGCGCAATCGCTGCCAGTTTTCCCCGCGCACAGCGCGCGCGCTAGCTGCAGCAGCGCAGCACCGCAGAGAACGCTCAACACGTCGCAGCCATGCTCAAGCTAGATGTCTCCTCGCCGTCGCCTTCGTCGCCTGCACCTGCACCGTCCAGCTGCAAAGCTGCAGCGCCGTGCCGTCAGTCGCCTCGCCATCACCACCCCGTCCCGTCGCTTCAAGGTCATCTCGTGGCAGCAACACTCCAAATTGTCGGCCCTCTTGCCTCGCCCGTGCCTATATAAAGCCTCCTGTAGCCGTTGCATCTTCACCCAGCGCCAGAAACCACCGAAGCTCGCAGCTCCGCGGTGAAATCTTCTTCCCCGGCGAGCCATTTTTGGAGCTCTCGGTGCCAGCCTCACCCGTTGCTCCCCTCAGCAATCCAAGCCTCCCAGTAAGTTCCCCATCCCCTCTTGAGTGTATCTAAGCTTGGAATCGAGTTCTCTTGCCTTCTGTCGCCGGTGATCGCCGGTTTCCCCAAAAACCTCCAGTGAGCAATTAAACTCTAACCAAGCCCTTTTAGCTCTCGAGCCAGTGATCAAATAGGATCAGTAAACCTAGCTTAACACATCTAAGCAACCAGAATCACCAATTTTGCTAAAACTTGGAAAACCCCAAATTTACACCGTGCATGCAAACTGGGACTCACCGTTAAGCTTCTGTGGTGATTTTCCAGTTAAATTGACTTCATACCTAGCTTTGTTATGCCCCAGAGACTCTCCTCAAGCAAAGACTCGAGTTCATTTGCCCTAGAACAGAAATACCCAAATCAGGATTTAGTTCATCCTTCCTCCAGCCAATATCTTCTAAATTCAGCCACTCCAACTCAAACCACCTTGCCATCTAGATGTTTTGGACCATTTTGAGCAACTTTGTCTTCTACCACGACCCCTAATTCGGCCTAGAACAGGAGTTATGGCTATGCCCTAGTTGCTGCACTGTTTGTGCTGCAGGTACTCCAGGCCAGTCAACTTCTTCGCTGGTTTTCATCATTTTCCAGCCATTTTCAGCCTTGGATCCTGTTGAATGAATTGTTCCTGTTATCAATGCCTACCTCCCAGACAAAGTGGTGCATCATTTGGAGCTCTAGATCAAAAGATATGGCAAGCCCTAGTTTCTGGCCATGTCAAGATCAATGCCAGAGCATGTCAGCCAGTGGCATTAGCTCTTTTCACCTCTTTTCAGTTGTGCAAACTGGAAATAACCTTGTCCCTTAGACTTGTGGAGTTGTGCTCTATATTTTATTCTACTTCCACAAGTTGAGATAACCCCTCTATCATCCATCGACCCTATGTCGATGCCTTGAACCGAATGTCGACCTAAAGACGTTCGCTGTTTTTGAGCGAACCAGTCGCAACCTTGATACCATTCTGATATTTTGAGACATTTGGAACCTTGTAAACCTTCAACAACTAACCTAATCCTAATCATTTCAGAATCATCAAGACTTCATCTTTGCATTATTGCATATAGTATAATAATGTATTGAAAAGATTGTGATTATTGGTTATTTGTTTGATTGGAGAGCAGATCAAGAGCCCCAGTTCGAGGACTTCACTGTTGACCCGACATCAGCTGCTGTATTTTACGACGCGGAAGGCAAGTCATATTCTTGGTCACCTCGAACCTATATTTTAAGAGTTGCTATAACATAACCTTGAATATAGATAATATTGCATGAGAAAGATTGGAAATGATTGATTTATGAATTGGCAGTACTGGACTGGTTATCTGTGAAATGTGAAATAAACAAGTTTTGAGCCATGAACTATTATATATATATTTATATACTTATATTCATGAAATAAAACCCCTAGCCGTGACCAGGAAATGGTATGGAATGGTGGTAGCACTGGAGGTGCTAGACTGCAAAGGATGTGCAGGCACTGAAGGTGCAGGGTTGTGGATGGTCTGGTCACTGGCATATAAGGACTAGAACCTTGTGTTGTGCGTCTAGTGGCATGAACAAACGTACTAACCGCAAGCCTGGTATGGGACAGGCCTGAACAAGTACTTATGTGAATCGTACATGAAACCCCTGCATGAGATGGAAAGTAATACACTAAACTCACGGGGTTCAGCTCCTCCACGTATCACTGAATGTGATTTGATCAAGCACGTTGACCCAGTAATGGGAAGAGGCTTATGGGTGGGGGTATAGCCCGCCACAACTGCGGTTTGTGTGAAGAAAACTGCAGGGTCAGGGGTGAATTGTAAGTGAAACATAACAAAAGTTCCTGTTATCTCCACCTTGCCGCTCACAGTATGAAGTGAGTCAGGGGTCTAATCATTCTGATAGGATGGGCTTGAAAGTGGAATATCTTGCGGGTAAATTGGTACCTCTCTGCAGAGTTAGAAATGTATTCGAATACTTCGTGCTCCCGAGTTTTAGGAGTCTGCTGCGGTGGATTAAATCCACGGGGTGTGACACAAGTATTATTTTCTAAATAAAATATATTAAATCAAGATTACCCAAATGACATGTGTTGTCATGATAAGGAGTGCTGCCGTGGGCGGTCATGTGTTGACGTGTCGCGGTAGTGCTATAATTTAGTGAACATGAATGACGATATTATATTATAGAAAGGTGCTGCCATGAGTTGAGCCAGGAAAGAGAAAGATTATTTTACAAATATCCATAATTCTTGACTAGTCTAGGTTCATATCATCTCTACTATATGTATCTACTCTTACCTATGACTTGCTGAGTACGAAAGTGCTCACTCTTGCAACTTACAATTCAGTAGATGGAGCGTTCTACAACCAAGACGAAAGCATGGAGTACTTCGTGGATCCAGAAGGAGGAGCGTCAGTCCCGTCGTTTCCCTGATGTGTGTTGTTCTGCCGTCCACTTCTCTTTGTGGGTGGGTCACCTACCTTCTGCTGTGTAGATGTTATTTTGCTAAACCTGTATGCCGCGAAGGCATTGTAACCTCCTTATGTAATATTAAGGCCAGCAGGCCACACTGCTTAAATATTTTGTAAGTGACTCTGTTGCAATGTGATATACTCCTATGCTTGACTTATCCTGGGAAGTCAAGGGTACGTGTATGCTATGCATATATGGGACTAGCTGCAGCGAGCTAGGTCTCTACAGGAGTAGTCGTTGTCCCAGTTTCGGGGCGCGACAATCGCGGACCACAGTAGGCCAATAAAAACCCTGGCGGAGAACCTTCACCACGACTGCGCGCTGGGCCAGGTGAGACCCACAACTCCCCGAGTGAATTTCCTTGAGGAGCCGGAGTCCTTCTGCCCACAGGAGGCAGTGGAGCAGGGCGGAAGCCCCCCGCTTGTAGAGCTTCCCCTCCAGCAGGAGATACACCCGTGCCTTGGCACGGAGGCGTTTCACCTCGGTGTTTCCAGGAGGCTCCCCCTCCCCCCTTATGAAGGAGACGAGGGGATCCATCCAGGACATGGCCCAGACGATCTCGGAGACCTCCGACTCACGGGACTCGGGGTCCGCGCCCGGGGAGGTCACTGAGGGCTTTGCGATGATCTCAAGGAAGGGACCCCCAGGAAGAGGTTCTCGGGCACTAGCCGCCTGGGCCAGGGCCTCGGTGCAGTCATTATCCCTCCAGGGGATATGCCGGGCCTCCAGACCCTTGAAGTACTTTTCCATCTTACGCACCTCCCCCAAGTAGAGGCTCAGGTTCGCATCATGGCACAAGTAGGACTTGTCCATTTGGCAAACCACGAGCTGGGAGTCTCCTTTGACTAGGAGGCGACGGATCCCAAGGGAGCACACGAGGCGCAGCCCTAGGAGCAAGGCCTCGTACTCGGCGATGTTGTTCATAGCAGAAAACTCGAGCCTTGCTGCGTACTCCAGCACCCTCCCCTTGGGGCTCCAGAGGACTACCCCCGCGCCGGCCCCGGCGAGAAACAAGGAGCCATTGAACATGAGCGTCCAATGGTTGTTGCGCCGAGGCGGCACAGCAAGAGTCTCCCCCTCCGTCCCAGAGGCGGGGATCCATTCTGCAACGAAGTCAGCGAGGACTTGTGATTTGATGGCGGAATGGCCAGGGAGGGAGAGGGAGAAGAGAGCGAGCTCGGCTCCCCACTTCCCAATCTGGCCGGCGGCCTCTTTGTTTCGCAGCACCTCCCCTAGGGGGCGAGATGATGGAACCATGATCGGGTGTCCCAGGAAGTAGTGGCGGAGTTTCCGGGACGCCATGAGCAGGGCATAGCAGATCTTCTGTACCTCCGTGTAGCGCGTCTTAGCCCCTTGGAGAGCTTCGCTCACGTAGTACATGGGGTGTTGCTGCCCGTCCTGCTCCTTCACCTGCACCGCGCTCACAGCGACCGGGGTAGTGGTGAGGTAAAGGAGTAGGGGTTATTCCGGAGATAGGCTCATGAGCATCAGAGGGCTCGTGAGGTATTTCTTCATGCTGACGAAGGCCACCTGGGCCTTGGGGGTCCAGTTGAACCCCTCGAGGCCCTAGAGGATCTTGAAGAACTGGAGGCTGCACTCCCACGATCGCGAGACGAAGCGGCTTAGCACGGCCAAGCGGCTGGTAAGCCGCTGTACGTCTTTCACGGAGCACGGTGGGGGCATGTCCAGTAGGGCCTAAATTTTTTCGAGGTTGGTCTCTATGCCCCGCTGGGACACGAGGAAGCCAAGCAGCTTCCCCCCGCGTACGCCGAAGGCGCACTTTTATGAGTTCAGCTTCAACCCATACTTGCGGAGGTTGCGGAAGGTCTATGCTAGGTCGTCGATGTCGGCAGGCTTCCACACAAAGATGTCAGAGTTTTTGTGGAGGAAGGCCGCGAGTTGCTTCGCGTGCTCTTCGGAGAGGTCCGCTTCGATCTTGACGATCCTTTCCCCGTCCTCTGGGGACAATTGGACTTCCCAGAGGTCCCCCTCCGAGCGCGGTTTTGGGACAGACTTCCCAGAGGGGATGGCCAGGGTGTCCAAGACCGGGGGAGAGCTCTCTTCCCCCGGGGCCTTGATTAGGTTGACACTCCCGATCGTCACAGCGGCGCGCTCGTAGAGAGCACGGGCCACATCCTGGTCGTGTCACGCCCCTGTTTTTCCTGATCTTTCCCCAACCTGAATTCGTATCTCAGAACCTTGATCCTAGATTTTCCTGTGCTCTAATTCCAGAAGTTGATGGCAAAACTTTGTCATCTTGCCCCTTTTCGCAATTCAGCCCAAAAGTGTCGCGATTTAGTCCTTTTCAGATTTTCTGAGAGCCCTAAAAAGGCCAAAAGCCGCATCACATCTCCAAACTTCGTTCTGATTCAAGGAGTATCTCCTCTTCACTTTTCTAATCAAGTTCCCCTTCTGTGAAAACTCCAAAATCTCACCCGAGGCCTCAGTTTCGAGCCTCGTCATTTTTGAAACCCTAATTACCCTGTTTTACCCTAAGTACCCGTTTTCGGATTTTTGTCGAAACCCTCAATTCTTATTCAAATTTATCAAACTTCCCGCCAGATGAGTCCCAGAATTTTAGTGTCACTCATCTGCGAAATAGGAATTCAATTTGGACCCACAAATCTCCAGATTTGCAAACAGGTCCAAAGCTGTAGCAAAGATCCTCGCAAAATAGCCCAAATCTTCGCAGATCTACCTGACGAGGATTGACACCCGAGTCTGTTCAATAAATGCACTGTTGGTTCAGGATAGATTCGAGCCAGACACATGCCCGGCGGTGCGAACTCAAATCATTCTGAGAAGCATTAGCCCAAGGTCGCAGGCTTTGCTCGATCAGACCGCAGCTGGTGCGCGGTCAAGAGTTCGTATGCTATACGCGAACATAATGGCAGGGATGTTGCGCGGTCAGCCAACATCCCGCAGTCAGAGTACTTTCGACCACGGTACAAGGGATTCACCTGTCTTTGTAACAGGAATATCCCGGGGATCCCAAAGATTCTTCCACGTGGGGAACAACCATCGGGAGGTTAATACGTGCAGTTTTCCATGAATAACACATGTTAAACCTGAGTGGAAGTTAAGAGTGGTTCTCTAAACCGCATCCAAGTAACTGTTTGGTGCAGTTACAACATGGCGCCCTTTCAAATAGTATAAAACTGCGGCCTGATGTATCAAACAGGGAAGGAGATCGATCAAGAGATCAAGACACAACTCAAACAGCCAAGGCTACGGCTTAGACTAGATAGTTTCCATAAGCCTTTTAGATTTTATTTTGTACATTCGTATAGGGAAAACCTTCGCCTGTGAAGGCCTTTTTCCGGCATTTTGTAACCCTTTATTACCTATAGTGCAATCCCAACAGGACGTAGGGCTTTTACTCTCGCCATCGAGGGCTTGAACCTGTATAAATTTCTCTGTGCTCCAATTCGCCATAGTTCTACATACCTTCCCGGAGGGTCACCTTGAAGGGTCTCACTATTTATAAATTTTGCATAAGTTCGACTAAGGACCCCGAGTCCGAATCGTCGACAGCTAGCGCCCACCGTGGGGCCTTTCTCAAGGCGTCCTAATTTTCATCTGGAGGTTTGCTGAGATATGGCTGGAGTATATGATTCCGAGAACGATTTTGATCTCAAGGATTATGCTCACATTCAAATGCCTTCTCCAAGCGATCCTGTTCCGATGGAAGAAGTTGAAGGCGGAAACCTTCCAGAAGTTGAATCCCCTCTCCAGGTCATGTCCATTGATCAGGGAGCAGTCAGCGCAAGGTCAGAACCAACCGAGGTTCTTAATGCGCTAGAGGGTGAATCCGGTCCATCATACAACCCCGTCGAGGGGAAGGATGATGTCGACCAAGAAATCAACCCGGGGAGATTCGACCCTGATAACCTCCACCGTCTCTTTGATTTCGAGTCCGACTCGGAACAAATCGAGATGTTTTCTCCATCGGCGACTTCCCTCCCTAGACAGTTTGCTGCATTATCGGAGGACATTCCTATTCAACAGGCTGCTAGGGAAGAATGGGAACGTAAACAGGAGGAGGATCAAAATCTCGAGCGACAAAACAACGAACTACGCAGAACTGCCCTAGAGGCTCTTCAAGATGCGCAGGCTCGTTACGATGCCGCTCCGAGTTCTTCCCGACGATCACGTGGTCACAGGCGTGACCATACCCCTTCTTTGCCCCCGGAACGTCGTCCGGTGGACGAAGAAATTGTAACACCTGGTGCCCCTAGGAGAAGTACGCACGGACGACTGCGATCCATCGCAGAAGTCATGCGCAACTTCCCTCCTACGGTCACGGATGCGCAGAAACCGGCCTTCACCAGAATCTTGGCGGAGAGGTTGGATGAGGTCGCATCTAAAGCGACCCCTACGGCTTCTTCCCGATCGGTAACGCGTTCCCACAACCGAGAGCGTTCTCACTCTGGTTCTGGTCGACGAAGTTACCAGTCACCTGTACCATCTGGTCAGGACAAGTATAGGCAGACACAGGATTCTCGTGGTAGGGACCGAGTCCCTGTCCACTCCCGTTTGGGACCACGGATTTCACCGTTGCGTGAAGTCGCTCGTGACCCGGTCGAGAGTCACAGGGCAATCCACGGTCCCTACGTTGGTTGTAAAGCTTTCTCGCCTGGCCTTCATGTGGTCGTTTGGCCTGATAAGTTTCGACCAGGGGCTATAAAAAGGTTCGACGGAACTCAGAACCCATCCGAGTTCCTTCAAATTTATATTACTGCCATTCAAGCGGCAGGAGACGATGACCGGGTCATGGCCAACTACCTGCCTACAGTCCTCGAAGGACCGGCTAGAACCTGGCTGTTTAATTAGCCCGAGGGTTCTATCTACAATTGGGAAATGCTATGCGATGCCATCCTCAGCAATTTCCAAAACTGTTATAAAAAACCGGGTAAAGAGGACGATCTTCATCGACTACGGCAAACTTCGACCGAAACCCTTCGGCAGTTTGTCAAGAGATTTGTCGGGGTGAGGAACACCATCCCGAACCTATCTGACGGCTCCGTAATCAGGGCATTTAAACATGCCGTTCGATACCGGAGATTCACCGAAGACTTGCTCATCCACCCTCCTCGATCAGTGGCCGATCTTTTCGACATGGCTGATTGATACTCCGACGCAGCCGAAGTAGTCGAATGGAACCGGATGGTCGATAAGGGTGACCTACCACCTCAGCCAGGTTTCAAAGACGCCAGGAAAGAAGATTCAAGCAAGAAACCGGAATCTTCGTCGGGTGGGAAGTCCAAAAAGTCGAAGAGAAACCGCTCTGGACAATGCCACGAGGTCGCAGTTGCATAGAAGCCGCCTTCGACCAAAGGTAACAAGCCTTCATTTAAGAATAAAACTGCTTCTGGCGGTCGTGGTGCCGACTAGCCAGAAAAGTCGACTAATCCACAGGAAGGCAAGAAGAGGTGTCCACTCCACAACTCCGCAGGCCACGACCTCAAAAACTGCAGGAGTTGGTTGAAGCAATTGGACGACTTCTACCAGGGGGTTGGACCGATGGCGACCTTATCGGCTAAAGAACAAGCATGCGGACTTAGAGACGCCGACGGAGACGAAGAGATGTCTTACCAGGTACCTCAAAATCACATTAATGTTATTTTCGGGGGTTCTTCCTTTTTTGTTTCCAAAAGGCAGTTTAAGGCCTTCTATCGAGAGGTTAACCAAACGGAGACATCCCTTGGTGAACCACAATACCCCCGTTGGTCGGATATACCTTTAACATTCGATCGCTCTGATTGTCCAGCGGGGCTCACTCGGCCATTGAGGCTTCCTCTGGTCATTACCCCAATTATCAGTAACGCGAGAGTGGAAAGGGTCCTGATCGACGGGGGGAGTTCCCTTGACATTTTATTGGTCAAGGCACTCGACGAGATGCAAATCCCTCATTCGAAGATTAAGCCCATAATCCATCCGTTTTATGGGATAATCCCTGGTCCCTCCATGATGCCGTTGGGATAGGTGGTCCTCCCGGTCACACTGGGGGAATCGGATAATTTTCGAACAGAATTGGTTACTTTCGACGTAATTGATTGTGATTCGGCTTACAATGCAATCTTTGGCAGGCCAACTCTTGCTAAGTTCATGATGGCAACGCACTATGCTTATCAGTGCGGTAAGTTGCCTAGCCCCAAAGGTGTCATCTCGGTCCGAGAAAGTCGCAACGTGGCACTAACGTGCGACCGGCTATCTCTGGAGATGGTCGACCAGCTTCCCCTCTGGGACGCTCAGGTCGCCACTGTAGCCACCGACACACTCAAGGCTGCCCGTAGACCAGATGAGAAACTCAAACTGGTTCCATTGTACCCAGCTGATCCATCCAAGACTATTCGGGTCGGATCAGGCCTGGATGACAAATAGGAACTCGAGCTCATTACTTTTCTCCGGGCTAACGCAAATGTGTTTGCGTGGAAACTGTTCGACATGCCCGGTGTCCCAAGGGAAGAAATCGAGCACAGGTTAGCGATTCCACCTGGACAGCGACCAATAAAGCAAAAGCTCAGGCGTTTTGCTGTTGACCGACAGGAAGCTATCCGAGAGGAGTTGGACAAACTCCTAAAAGCCGAGTTCATTCGCGAGGTCGATCACCCGGAATGGCTCGCTAATCCGATCATGGTCCGCAAGTCAAATGGCAAGTGGCGCATGTGCGTCGACTACACTAGCCTCAACAGTGCTTGTCCGAAGGATGACTTTCCCCTTCCCCGCATCGACCAGCTGGTCGACTCAACCGCAGGCTGCGAACTGATGAGCTTCCTGGACGCTTACTCAGGATATCATCAAATTAGCATGGCAGAAGAAGATGAAGAGAAGACTGCCTTCATCACCCCATTTGGCACCTACTGCCACGTCAGAATGCCGTTCGGTCTCAAGAATGCAGGTTCCATGTACCAGCGCTTGATGCAAAAGACCTTTCTTTCCCAGATAGGGCGTAATCTCGAAGCATATGTAGACGATTTGGTTGTAAAAAGTGCCAAGAGATTGTCACATTTGGACGATCTCACCGAAACTTTCTGTAATTTGAATCGCTTTGGAATAAAGTTGAATCCAGAAAAATGCTCTTTTGGGGTTTCTTCAGGAAAACTTCTTGGTTTCCTTATTTGTTCTAGAGGCATTGAGATCAATCCTGAGAAAATCAGGGCCATCGAACAAATGAGATCACCCTCGACTATGAAAGATGTTCAACGCCTGGCTGGTCGCATGGCGGCTTTAAGTCACTTCATATCGCGACTAGGTGAAAGGGGGTTACCTTTCTTCAAAGCCTTGCGGAAGCATCACAATTTCACATGGTCCGATGAGGCCGAGAAAGCGTTTCAGGAGGTAAAGGCCTATCTATCCAGTCCGCCAGTGTTGGTGTCTCCCGACAAAGGAGAACCATTGCTCCTCTACTTGGCGGCCACCCCACACGCGGTCAGCGCTGTGTTGATCACGGATAGGGAAGGAATACACAAACCCGTCTACTATGTAAGCGAGGTACTTCACGGACCTAAGGAGCGATACTCTGAGGTCTAGAAGATACTTTATGCACTACTAATGGCTTCCCGTAAGCTACGACATTACTTCCAAGCTCATGAGATCACAGTACCCTCCTCTTTTCCTTTGGGAGATATTGTCCGAAATCCAGAGAAATCTGGTTGAATCGCTAAATGGGCGGTCGAACTCGGTGCTTTTGATATCCATTTCACGCCCCGCACGGCGGTTAAGTCTCAGGTTTTGGCCGATTTTGTTGTCGAATGGACCAACCCTGAGCCACCCGTGCATGCGCCAGAGGAATTGGAATGCCCCGATCACTGGACAATGTACTTTGATGGTTCCCGCAGTTTTCAACACTCGGGGGCTGGAGTGGTCTTAGTTACGCCTCAAGGCGAACAGCTTAAGTATGTCATCCAACTACACTTTGTTGCAACCAACAACGTAGCGGAGTATGAAGGTCTTCTTGTAGGGCTTCGGGCAGCAAAATTCCTCGGCGTCCGTCGATTAGTGGTGAGGGGAGACTCACAGCTGGTCGTAAACCAGATAAACAAGGAGTACAACACCTCCGATGAGACAATGGCTCATTACCTGGGGGAAGTGAGGAGATTGGAAAAACACTTCAGTCATTTCGAAGTCCAATACATCCCACGAAAGGACAACATTCTCGCAGACCAATTATCTAAAATTGGGTCCTCACGCACATCCGCTCCGGCAGGAGTGTTCATTGAACACTTGGGCTGTCCTTCGATCATGACTTCGGTCGAGGATGATCCGGTAACAGCCTGCGTTACCAACCTCGGTCAGGAACAGGATTGGACTCATCCATTGAGAGTCTATCTTGAACATGGGACCCTACCCGAGGACGAAACCGAAAGCGATCGGTTAATTCGAAAAGCGCGTTTGTACAAACTCATAGATGGGGTTTTGTATAGAAAGGGTACTCAAGGAGTATTCATGCGCTGCATATCTCAGGAGGAAGGTAAATCCCTCTTGAAAGAAATACATGACAGTGTATGCGGTGCGCATGCGTCATATCGAACACTAGTCGGAAAAGCTTTTCGACAAGGATTCTACTGGCCTTCGGCACTTGATGATGCCAAGTACATGGTCAAGATGTGTCCTCAGTGTCAATTCCATGCGAGACAGGTTCATCAACCTGCCTATGCGTTACAGACCATTCCCCTCGCATGGCCTTTTGCTGTCTGGGGGATGGATATTGTTGGTCCTATGCCACAAGCAGTCAATGGATACAAGATTCTATTCGTAGCCATTGATACGTTCACAAAGTGGATTGAGGCCGAACCGGTATGAAATATTACTGCCTCAGCAGCACAAAAGTTCTTTCATAAGAACATTGTTGCTCGGTTCGGTGTTCCAAACCGTCTCATCACAGACAATGGTTCTCAGTTCGCTAGTGGTCTTTTTCTGGACTACTGCGATCAGATCAGAACCAAGGTGTGCTTTGCTTCTGTGGCGCATCCACAGAGCAATGGTGCTGTGGAACGGGCCAACGGGCAGATACTGCAAGGCATCAAGAAGCGTGTTTTTGATCGCCTTAAGACTCGCTCGGGGGCTTGGATAGACGAGCTCTACACCTTTCTATAGGCACTGTGAACTACTTCTAGTCAAGCCATCGGTGAGACGCCCTTCCATCTGGTCTATGGGGCTGAGGCCGTGTTGCCGATGGAAGTTACTATTGGGTCTGTTCGGACAGAACAATTTGAACAAGTTGATCAGTCCGAACAACGATCACAGGATCTCATCCTCTTAGAAGAAAGGCGAGATCGTGCTTTGATCAAGTCCGCGGCATACTTGCAAGCTCTACGCAAGTATCATAGGAAAAGGGTATGACCACGTAGTCTTAACGTCGGTGACCTGGTTTTACGAAAAATTCAAGACCAGTCTAATCGCAACAAATTCTCCCCCAAGTGGGAAGGCCCTTATACTGTTGTCTCACTACCACGACCAGGATCAGCGCGATTAGCCATAGAGGATGGTCAAATTATGTCCAATACTTGGAACATCAATCAACTTCGCAAGTTCTACATGTAAGTACTCAATCCCTTTTCCTGTTCAATTAGCATTTTTTTCATAAAACAAAAAATGTTTTGGTTTCATACGATGAATATTTCCCTTCATGCCCATGTACTGCGAATTCGACTCGGGGGTTGGTTGCCGGCGGTTAGATCATTACAACGTTCTAGTCGGATTCGCTGGCCAATCTCATGACCGCTTCCAGACAAGTCACTCCTAAATAAGCCGTTTCTCAACGCATACGGGGCTTTCTGGCAAGTCCTCAGTCATCTGAGTGGCTGCTGGTTTGCAAACAAGGCTAGGCGTTACATTGATCATAATTGCTGGCTCGATCACATATCCCTGGTCGTTATATTCACTTCTCTCCTGTGTTTATAATACTAAGTCTTCAGTATCTACAATCACAGGCGGGGCTAGAGGGATATGTTTATAATATGAAACAACATAAAACAAGAATATATTTTAGAGTATATTCATTTTCAAAAATGAGTTTGAACATACATTGCACTATACATAACTGTTTCTATACAGATGTAGGGATCACTCGAACCCAAGCTCAGTCAGGAGCTTATTTACAAGGGGTCTGACCTCCTCCATGACGGCCTCTAATTGTTCCTTACTCTCGACCTTGACCGGTCCCACCAATGGATTCAGATCTGTATCTAGGCCATGGTGAAGGCGAAACCGGCTGAGAATGGCGGAAGCGGCTGATCGAACCCTCTTCTGATCGCCTCTTCTCGTCGCCGTGTATCTTCAGGAAGATACTCGAGAAGTGATTCCGCTTGGGCAATGACTAGCGTAGACCAGTCATTTTGGCTGAGTTATCCTTCGTGGTTTCGACCACATCAGCCCTCAGGAGACGAGCCACCGTCTTCAGCTTTTCAAAGATCGACCGGCTCAGTTCTCTGTTTGCCTTCTCGGAGGTTTGAATAGAGCCCTGGAGGATCGCCTTGTCCTGACTAAGTTGTCTTATTTGACCTGCTTGCGCTGCAGTAAGAGGAAGGGTTACTCACATGTTATGAAGTTGAGTCTTCCTAATCAGGAATCGACTTACCAGAGAGTTGTGACCGCAGCTTGTTGATCTCGATCCCTTGGTTTGAAGCCACGGAGATCGAATGCAGCTTAACCGTCGCCATTTCTTTCTTCAGAAATGCCACCTCTCTGTGACAGAACAAAAGAAGTGGTCATAACAAATTTGTATCTATACAAGTTGAAAAGTAATGATCCTTACCTGCGCAAGTTGTCTCGCTCTTTCTGTATGGCCTCAACGCTCGCTACCATAGCAAGCGACCTGGCCGTCATCCGGGATAGCTCCTGCGATACAAAGAGAAGTTAAAGGTGCCCTATGTACAATTCAGGCACCAAAAAAGAGGTTCATCATACCTTTGTGAACTCCCGAAATGAAACGTCCTCCAGGATTATAAGAGGTCTCGTCGAAGGACCCGTTGCGGCCATGACGGAGGCAGCCGGTAGATGTGCCTGCTGGGCATTATCCCTAGTCACTGTTGTTCGCAACTGGGTTCCCGCACCTGTTTCTCCCCTCACGGCCCGGACTACTTCCTGGACCAAGGGGGCGGAGTGCTCCTCACTGGAGGCTCCGGCACTAGCAGCCACTTCAACCCTCCCCGGAGCGGTTGAAGGGCTAGGTGCTGCTTCTTTTCGCCTGCCAAGAGGAAAGATAAACCAAACAATCACAAAATTGGTAATCATCGCAACTTATTCTAGTACAACCAAGATAGGGTTCTTACCTTATCTGAAATCCCATCAGCTTTTGGGATTTCAGGGAAGGCTCTCCTCGAGAAAGGGGACAGTCGTCATCTATCCTGGTCATCCTCTTGGTAAACAAGACCTTTTCCCCCTAGGTGTGTTCCTCTGTAAGCACATTTCTAAGGGAAGGTAAAAATGAATGGTAAAAGTTCTTACCTGAGCAACCTCTCCGGTTGGCGGGGTTGCGTCCGAAGGCTTGGATGGCTCCTGGACTTCTGGGGCCGGCACCTCGTCCGCAATTACCATGGGGCCTTATTCAGTTACCTCCACTCCTGTCCGCGGGAGTGGAGGATTTTCCTCCCTGGGACTCACAGGAGTCGTAGGGGGAAGCTCTTCTCCTTGAATAAGCGTTAACTTAACGAATGAGTATACAGAGGGAATTGCAGAAAACAAGACCATGAAAGAATCTTACCATGGTCACCCCTTCAGTCGGGGAGGCAGAGGCAACTGACCCTGAAGCCTCGGGGGCTTCGGGAGCAGGGATGTCGCCCGCGACCACGGGACTTTCGGTGGCCGCGGAGTCCGCTGCAGATGCTTCTGCGAAAGTTGTTATTTCTGCAGGACAAGCTGGAGCATCGCCGGATGGAGAGCCCGCTATCTTCCTCCTCCGGTGGATTAGGGGGACATCATCTTCCTCCTCCTCCTCGCTCCTCTCCCCCTGTACGACGAAGAAGTGATTCCAGTCTGCACCTAGAAAAACAGAAGGAGCGTGATATCTTACCGCAGTCTTCCTTGCGGTAGGGGGAATGCTCCGTGAAGATCCTTCCCCAAGAGCTTGCTTGGGTCTCTTGGGGGCAGGATTCCTCGTCCTGGGCTTCGAGGAGATCTTCTTCACGTTCTTCATCATCGGCTTTCCCAGGGAACCGACATTCTCGCTCAGGAACGTCGCCTCGGCAAACCTCCCCAAGAGCTGTTTTCATCCCAATGGAATCGTTAGTGCTGGACATACATAAGACCTGCAAACATAAGCTAAGAGAAGGATGACATACCTTTCGGCGCTCTTGTTTTAGGTCGTCATTGGCGTGAACCAGGCTCTGGGGACGAGGTGATCCTTTGGGGCCCCTACCTCGGCGTTATAAGCCCTGAGGAGGTAGTTAGTCCGCCTCTCGATCTCGGATGAGGGCAGGACTGTTTCAGAATGCAAGTTAGCTGATGCATTTTAAAAATGAAAAAATATCAGTGCCCGAGATGGGTACCTTCATTGTAGTCCAAGGTGCTGTCCGCCATGGATTTAATCTCCCAAGCTGGATGAGCCCTTTCACGTAGGGGGCTCACCCGGTTCTTCACAAAGTCTCGGATGACATCGCGTGCTGTCAACCCTTGTCCGACTAAGTGAAGGATCACCTCGGCATGCTTCATGAACTCTGAGTTCATCGCCGGGAGGGAGTCCAACTCGCTCGGCTTCTCCGGCCGCAAGTTCTCGAACCACAGTTCGCTCTCGGTTGGCGGGCTACAGTAGAACCATTTCTGGTGCCACCCGTGCACTGAGTCACGCAGGGGTGGAAAGGGATAGTCTTTCTTCTCCCTTATCCGGAAGTAAATGCATCCGGCGGCGTTGGCACTCTTTGACGACGCCGAGAAGTAGAACCATCGAAAGAGTTCCACCCTAGGATACACTCCGACGTATGCCTCGCACAGGTGTTGGAATACTGCGAGGATTAGAACTGCATTTGGGTGGAGGTTGATCAACTCCAACCCATAATGCTCAAGAACGTTCTTCAGGAACCGACTCTCAGGGAATCGGAACCCGCACCGCAGATACTCCTCAAAAACCACCAGTTCGCCCTCTCGGACGACTGGGGTTTCTTGGTCCTTCTCCACTGGCTGCTAGTTGATTAGCAGCCGCGGAGGAAGGATCTCCTCCTTCTCTAGTGCCAACAGGCTCTCCTCGGAATGATGGATTGATCGGCTCCAAGACGCCATTTTTTGGTGAGGAATTGGGGGAAGAGTTGGCGGCTTTGAGAAGATGGAGGCTGGAAAGAACGAGGGTTTTGTGCGGCGGAAATCGCGAGGGTTTTGGTAGTGTGGCTTCCTCAAGAAGCTACCTGCTCCTTTTATAGACCCAAGGAGGTGCGCTAATGTGAGTAATGTTCTGCTCAAACGTTCCACTTAATATTTTATTCATTTCCCATAATGGATACTATCTCTGGCGGACCCGTTAAAGACCTGTTAAAGTGTTCTTGGTATCGGATCTAAAACAAAAGGACTTCTTTGTTTCGAAGTTTGAAAGTAGAAAAACATGAAAAGTTTTTCAGGGGTTTTCGAAGGACTTTTTCCTTCATGTGCCTTGTAAATTTTCATGAAAATATCCTATGGCCAAGTTTTTGGACGTACGGATATGTTTGATCAGATTGCGCTATGGTCAGAACCATGTCCTCGGCTAAGCTCCGATTCTAATCGAAGTGACGGTCTGATCGAATTTCGGTTCTGATCACAGTAAACTTTCAAGTCAAACTTCGGTTCTAACCGCGGCTTTAAGTCTGATCGCGGCATCAGTGCTGGTCGCGATATTACTATAAATACGCGATTCTGGTCGCAGAACTAAAGTTTGCCTGTGTATGACTGGTCGTGAAGACATTTCTTATGACTATATTTTCGCACAGAAGATGTAAAGAATATTTATATGAAGAACAAGAGAATTTTATTTCTTACATTCTTTACATACAAAGGGGATACCGGCGACCAAAGCGTCGACCTGATCCGAAAGAAGTTTGCAAAGTTCTCCTAAGGACATGTTGTTGTCTGTAGGATCTACGCTAACAACCCCCAGAGAACTAGCAACTAACCTAAGTCTATCTACATCATCCCTAACAAGAGATACACTATTGTTCCTAATTAAATCGGAGAGTTCTCGCTGTTCCTGAGCGTGGTCCCTCTCTCGACGGAACTGGTGCGCCTCTTCACGGGATCTTTCAAAACATTCTGCCAGGTGCAGAATCGCCGAAGACATTTCTTCGGTCTTCTTCTCCAGGGCCTTCTTCTCCTCTGGAAGATCTGTCCGTGGGGAAGAGGCAGAATAGTAGTAGGCTGATCACTAGGGCCTCCAATCTCCTACATTTGCAAAAGTTAGTTGTACTAACTATAACTATCAGCAAAAGGAGATGAGGATCATTACCTGTCCCTGCTCGTGATAGGTTGATATAGGCATCCTGGAAAGTAGATCATCCGATAAAAGCGGATGATCACCAGATGATGGAAGTGCAACCTTCCCACCAGGTGATTGCTTCTCCAACACAAGTTGAGGATCTTCTGGTCGGGTAGTCACCGCTTGCCGACCAGAAAATCGATCATCCAAACAAAAGCAGGGAGTGTTGGAATGAAGAACAGAAGGAAGAAAGAATGTTTATATATCTTCTACCTTTGCTCTGCTGGAGGATCCTTCGTCAACCTTGGGATTCTTCCTTGAAGGAGACAAATCTTCGGGCATCTGAGGCTCCTGTTTGAAAACTTCCTCCTCATCACTTTCAATCTCAATGATGTTATGATCTGCTATCGGGGAATATGTGAAGAGAAGAATGAAGGTAATTTTGAAGAGGAACTTAGCCGTGAGAAGAAGTTGTGAAGCTTTACAACTTAAAGGTTTCGGTATTTATAGCTCCCAAGGTGAGGATTCACCTTCCGAAACACCTCGAGTTTTTAACAGGCACTTACAATTTCACCTCGGGTTAAAAAACATTTCAACAGCGTCATTATTACCTGTCACGTAATGCCCAGAATCCATCTCGGAGAACCAACCGTCCTACTTAGTGCGCCACTAAATGGGGGATTTGAAGAGTCGGGTTAAAAATCCGATGCATGTCTTTAAAAAATTCGAAATAAACACGTCTCTTCGTTTTCTTCGAATTTGGGGGCTAGCTGATGAGGATTGACACCCGAGTAGTTCAATAAATGCACTGTTGGTTCAGGATAGATTCGAGCCAGACACATGCCCGGTGGTGCGAACTCAAATCATTTTGAGAAGCATTAGCCCAAGGTCGCAGGCTTTGCGCCATCAGACCGCAGCTGGTGCGCGGTCAGGAGTTCGTATGCTATACGCGAACATAATGGCGGGGATGTTGCGCGGTCAGCCAACATCCCGCGGTCAGAGTACTTTCGACCAAGGTACAAGGGATTCACCTGTCTTTGTAATAGGAATATCCCGGGGATCCCAAAGATTCTTCCATGTGGGGAACAACCGTCGGGAGGTTAATACGTGCAGTTATCCACGAATAACACATGTTAAACCTGCGTGGAAGTTAAGAGCGGTTCTCTAAACCGCATCCAAGCAATTGTTTGGTGCAGTTACAACTTGGCGCCCTTTCAAACAGTATAAAAGGGTGGCCTGATGTATCAAACAGGGAAGGAGATCGATCAAGAGATCAAGACACGACTCAAACAGCCAAGGCTACGGCTTAGACTAGATAGTTTCCATAAGCCTTTTAGATTTTATTTTGTACATTCGTATAGGGAAAACCTTCGCCTGTGAAGGCCTTTTTCTGGTATTTTGCAACCCTTTATTACCTATAGTGCAATCCCAACAAGACGTAGGGCTTTTACTGCCACCATCGAGGGCCCGAACCTGTATAAATTTTTCTGTGCTCCAATTCGCCATAGTTCTACATACCTTCCCGGAGGGTCACCTTGAAGGGTCTCACTATTTATAAATTTTGCATAAGTTCGACTGAGGACCCCGAGTCCGAATTGTCGACACTACCACCTGCTGTTTTTGACCAAGGCCGTGCCCTTTTCGACCTCGACCAAGCCGCGCCACCACGCCGTGGTCGTCGCCACCATTGCTCCCCTACTGTAGCCCCCGTGCCAGCACCTAGCCGCCAGCGCACGCACGCCACTGGCCACTATGGACCAGCCGCGGCCGTGCCAACGACCGAGCCTTCCCCGCACGCACACGCCAGCAGCAACAACACAGCACCACAGAGAACACTCGCCACGTCACAGCCATGCTCAGGTTAGATGTCTCCTCGCCGTTGCCTTCGCCGCCTGCGCCAGCACTGTCCAGCTGCAAAGCTGCCACCGCCGTGCCTTGCCATCACCACCCCATCCCGTCTCTTCACGGTCACCTCACAGTAGCAACCCTCCAATCTGTAGGCCAAGTTGCACCCTTCACGTGCCTATATAAACCCCCAGTGCCCTTCTTACCTCCAGACCCATAACGGCTAAGTCCCGGAGCTCCTCACCGTGAGCCCTCTTCTCCGATGAGCCAGCGAGGGAGCTCTCGTCGCCAGCCCGTTCGTTCTGTTGTGCCTCCTTCCAATCCAAGCTCATCAGTAAGTCCCTCTCACCCTCCTCTCTGTGTTGTAGCACCTGATTGCACCCCGGTGAAGCCTAACGCCGGTGATCACCGTGAAAGACCAGAAAGCGTATCTTAGCTGTATCTCCCAGTCTAGCCCAAATTAGCCTTCGTACTAGTGGAATAAAATGATCAGTGCATCAATCTTAACCTCCACAAGCCATGAATCTAGTTCATTCGCCCTGTTTACAAAACCCCCAAATCTGGAGCCTTCTTCACCGGCGCCGACCACCGGACTTTGTTCCCGGCCGACAGCACCTTGTCCATCAGGCGTGCCTCGACCTCCTGAGCACTTTTATCTTCTAGCCCGACCTCTGAATTTGCCCAGAATGTGAGATATGGCTTTGCCAAAGTTCCTATCCAGTCGTTATCACATGTGATTAGGTCACCGTGGTTCTTCACCGGATTTGATCGCCATCCGGCCATCTCCAGCCGTGGAGCCTGTTACATCTTTTGTTCCTGTCACCCAGGCCTACCTCCTAGACTAATCAAATGGAGCCCTAGATCAAAAGTTATGCCAAACCCTAGTTTCTAACAATGTCTACACTATGCCAGTGCATGCCAGCCAGTGGCATTAGCCATTTTTGACCCCTTCTGCTTGAGCAATTGAAATGCCACTTTGTCCACTAGACTCCTGGAGTTGTCCTCTACAGCTTTCTCTACTGCCACTTCTCCAGAAAACCTACCTAGAGTTGACCTAAGCTACATCTAGCCATGAACCGAATGTCGACCCTTCGGCATTCGATCTTTTTAATCCATTTCTTCAAGCAGCGCTCGAGTAACTTTGTCCAGAGCATCTCCCCTGCATGCATGATGTATTTTACGTATTATTTCCTATAGAAACTATCTTCTGTATGCTTATATAGTGTATGTGTGTATTGTTTGTATTCGCCGCAGAGCCAGAGGCTGAAGGAGAGGAAGAGATCTTCGAAGAATCGTCTGAGCAACTAGACCCCTCGTTGCAAGGAAAGTCTCAACCCCCTTAACCATGTCTATCCCAATATTTTGGAGTAAAGTAGGTTTAACTGTTTTCAAGTATATGCATGCTTTACATTTAAATGAAAGTTATGTCTAAAGAATGTGAGTAGATATAACCTAAGTAATTGTGAAGCCCCTTTTGTGACTGAATATCCCTGCATTCTTGTCACCCTAGAACATATGCTTAGGTTTATGCTTACACTCAATTACTTATGTTAAATGTCAAATGGCCGGTTATATGAGAAACATGTTGAAAACCCCTTTTGTGAAATAAAATGTGAAATAGGAATTTGTACTGAGGATGGTTTGAATGGTTGGGTGCTGTGTGCGCCATGGATATGTGGATATTCCTCACTATTGATTCATAAGGATGAGAACCTTGTGCTGTGTCTCTAAACGAATTGAAAATGTACCAACCACTTCCCTGGAATGGGACAGGCGCAACCTAGTAGCTATCTTGGTGTTAACAGTCCCCAGCAATGGTTGTCGATCCAGTTTCTCGCGTGGAAACTGGTGGGCCACAGAGGCCCATGAGTGATGTGAGATCAGAAAAATAATGAGAGGTTTGGTGGATGGAAGGAAGACGCCCTACGCCTAGATTAAGTCGTGCGCGACTGTAATCGAGAGGCTATGTGTCCTGCGGGAACATACACCAAGGCTAGGAAGTATGGCAGTGGGGAGGACCCACAACAGTACTTGAGACTTGATTGTCTATTTACCGGGCGGGGACACTGTTAGCACTAGACTACAAAAGCGTTGTGTGATCTTGACCTTGTCACATGTGTATAAGTCAGATGGAGCTGATCCGACTTGAAAGTCGAGTGATCCAGTGGATTTAAAATGAGGTACACCTTTGCAAAGCGTAAAAGAAGTATCAGATACTCTGTACTCCCAGGTTCAAGAGTTTGTTTATAGTAATGTTATCCATGGGTTTCAGCACAAGTAACTTTTGAAATGCTTTCATAATATGGGTTAATATAAGTATTGACTCATGGGAGACCACTGCACACAACATTTTCTAAAAGTATAAGTTAAGATTTCAAATCTCTTTTACAAAATCAAAGATACTTTCTACAATTGTCTGCAAATCTATACTATCCTCAAGTATGAGGCAAAATGAGACACTTACCAGTTGAACACCCCTCATCTTGATATAACTGCATTAATTCCTAAAATGAGATTTGCTGAGAAATTTGTGAAAACATGCTCACCCTTGCAATTTAATTCAACCACAGAAGAGGGATTCGAGGGTCCTGATTCCCTTGGTTATGAGTACCATGCGGAAGAAGAAAGTGTCCCAGATGAACCACTCTAGAAGGGTTGCGTACCAAGTTGAGCCAGATGTGTATGAAGCCCCTCCAGTCCTGCTGCCGATGGAAGTCAAGATCCTTGTTATTGCTTTTTGTGCTTTGTTTGTGTTCGGTACTTCGATGCCGATTCTTGCCTCGAGAAACTGACTATTTTCCCAGCAACTTTAATTAGCTCCATTCTTGGCATGATGGTAATGTAATATCAGTCCTTTCGACCAGGTACCTGTTTAATTATGTTTGTCTTAATTTGTTGTTGTGAGCTTATGATTGTACCTTGCTGAGTGCAACCCACCTGGGCGGTTGCCACCGGATTCCTAAAATGAGGGTCCCACAGCGGATGGTATAAGAGCATAAGACTCGACTGTAGGTCGTGACCTCTAGATAGAAATTGGCGTCCCTGAAGTAGGAAACCGTTAGATTATCTGTTAAAATCTAATTTTGAAAACCTATTTTGTTTAAGTAAAATGTACTAGGCAACCTATTTGAAAAGTTCTCAAAACATTCTTTCAACTTATAAGTGTCTAGTCTTCTCAGATGGCCTCCAGCAAGAAGCTTATCCACGGAGACGAGATCGGATTGTGGGCGTTCATGCTATGGATGATACTACAGTTCCTTGGAGCCTTAAACAGCCAGAGGCCAGTTTACTGTGTTCAATGAGAAGAAGTAGATGGTAGACCTTATGGCTTTCGAGCCTCGGTCATAGTGTATGAGATTCCAGAGCTTGGAAGAGGTTCAGTAAGGAAAGAAGCCCGCAGAGAAGAGGAAGAAGATGCCATCCTAGATGCTGCCTGACGTGCCGTGTCGTAGGTACCATTCGGCAGTTGTACGATGACTTCCTCGTAGATTCCCCTTTCTGCTTTGTGCCCTACTGAGTTCCCGGATTGGAGCATTGAATTGTTCACCCCTCCAGCAATCAGAGAGATGCTATCCTGACCAAGACTAGGGATGTTGTTCAAGCCTTGGAGTCGGGTTACACTCGGTTATTGCGTGAACATGAGAGCGCTCAGGATGATCGCCATTATCTAGAGAGTGTACTTGCAAAGACCCGTGCGGACCTCCAAGAGAAAGAAAAATGGATTCAAGAACTGGCAGAACCAAGCAGAGGATGAAACCTTGAAGCCGAAGAATCAGTGAACAAGAGGAATCGCCCCAAGACAAGGATGACTGCCCGCAAGAGTGTGGGAAGGCCTAGGGATTACCTTGGCTATTTTGCACCCACATCGCGAGGAATTGTGATCAATTCTCAAGCACCGGATTGCCGCATTGCTGCAGGAAGGAAGGAGATCACATAAGGCAAAGGAAAAGAGGTCATTGCTTGCGACGCTGACACTGCATCAGAGGATGAAGAAGATGATGATATGGAGCTAGATCCAATGGATGCAGACGAAGATCAAGAGGAAGAAGACCCTGAAGAGGTAGACCCTGTAGTTCTTCCCAGACCGGCGAGAGATCTTAGTTTCTCCTTAGCCTGACCTTTTGCTTTAACCCCTGTAATCATCAGATCCCTTAGAGTGGTGGTTGCTTTGTTTTGTTTCATGATTGCCTTGGCTTGTATTGTTTGTTGGAAACTCCTATGAGCCGTGAAGGCAGAAACTATGTATCTTGTAAGAAATTATTCCATGAAAATGCATTTTGCATTCCAATCCCTATCTCTCAGATCGATCTCAGTTTTCAACTTGTGTCTTATCTGTGCTTTCCCCTGAGTCAGTAGTTTTCTCCTTGTTTCCCTGTCAAGAGCAGAATGGTTAATACCAGAGGTAGATCCCAAGGAAGAGAACCAGAAGAAGATAGCCAGGATATGAGAAGCCCGTCCACGAGAAGGAGTCGTAACCAACCTGACCAGCCTGGATCGTCAACACCCTTACCTCCAGGACGAAACATCAACGAAGTACTAATATGGATGGAGCAAAACAGACAACAGTCCATGGCCGTACAAAATCAAATTTTGGAGCAATTGATGCAAAACTCATCTTCTTGGCGAGATGAAGGATCAGCCATCGGAGCGCGATTAACTGACTTTTAGAAAATGCGCCCTCCGACCTTCGCTAGCACTGAAGACCCCATAGTGGCCGATGATTGGTTGAGAGATCTGAAGAGAAAGCTGGATACTGTCAAGTGTAGCGACGAAGAGAAACTGCTGTATGGACCGCACTAGCTATCAGGACCTGTCGCAGCCTGGTGGGAAAACTACAAGACTATGCACCCTAACAGAGATTCCATCACCTGGGAAGAGTTTAAAGAACAGTTTTGCAAGTACCACGTCCTGAAGGGAGTCGTGCAAGCAAAACGAAGGGAGTTCCTGAGCTTGAAACAAGGGAATAGAACTGTCAAGCAATACTTTCAAGAGTTTATCCAACTAGCTAGATATGCACCCGAAGACATCACGACAGAGGAAAGGAAGTGACGAGGATTGACACCTGAGTCAGTTCAAATAAATGCACTGTTGGTTCAAGACAGATTCGAACCAGACACGTGTCTAGCGGTGCGAACTCAAGTTATTCTGAGAAGCATCGGCTCAAAGTCGCAGGCTTTGCGCGATCGGGTCGCAGGCTTTGCGCGGTCAGGAGTTCATATGCTATACACGAACAGAATGACCGAGATGTTGCGCGGTCAGCCAACATCCCGCGGTCAGAGCATTCTCGACCACGGTGCTTGGAATTCATCTGTCCGGCTATCCCTATAGCGGGAATATTCTGAGTATCCCGAAGATTCCTCCACGTGGAGAATCAACCGTCAGGAGGTTAATACGTGCAGTTATCCATGAATAACACGTGTTTTAACCTGCGTGGAGGTTAAGAGCGGTTCTCTAAAAACCGCATCAAAACCGTCCAAGCAACTGCTTAATACAGTTTACCACATGGCACCCTTTCGACCAATATAAAAGGGTGGTGTGGGGTATCAAGCAGGGGATCGAGATATCAAAAGATCGAGAGATCAACATCTCTGAAGCAGGCGAGATACAACGCATCTCAACCACTCAAACAGCCAAGTCTACGGCCTAGATTAGATAGTTCTTCCAAGCCTTCCTGGCTTTTATTCTGTACATTTACATAGGAAAAACCCTTCGCTTGTGAAGGTGTTTTTCTACCATCTTGTAACCTTTTATCACCTATAGTGAAATCCCAATAGGACGTAGGGCTATTACTCCCACCATCGAGGGCCCGAACCTGTATAAATCTCTCTGTGGTCCTGTTCTCCATTCTTCTACATACCTTCCCGGAGGGTCATCTTGAAAGGTCTCACTAATATAAATTCTGCATAAGTTCGACTGAGGACTCCGAGTTTGAATCGTCGACAGTTGGCGCCCACCGTGGGGCCTTTCTCAAGGCGTCCTAATTTGAATCCGGAGGTTCGCTGAAGCATGGCTGGAGTATATGATTCCGAGAACGATTTTGATCTCGAGGATTATGCTCACACTCCAATGCCTTCCCCAAGCGATCCTGTCCCGATGGAGGAAGTTGAGGGCCAGAATCTCCCAGAGGTGGAATCATCTCTCCAGGTCATGTCCATCGACCAGGGGGAGACTAGCGCAAGGTCAGAACCCACATAGGTTCTCAATGCGCTAGAGGATGAATCCGGTCCGTCATACTACCCCGCCGGGGGGAAGGATGATATCGACCTGGAAATCAGCCCGGGGAGATTCGACCCTAATAACCTTCACCGTCTCTTTGATTTCGAGTCCGACTCGGAACAAACGGAGATGTTTTCCCCATCGACAACCTCACTCCCTAGACAGTTCGCTGCCTTATCGGAGGAAACTCCCGACCAGCAGGCTGCAAGGGAAGAACGGGATCGCAAACAGAAGGAGGATCAAGATCTCGAGCAACAAAACAACGAATTACGCAGAACTGCCCTAGAGGCTCTTCAAGATGCGCAGGCTCGTTACGATGCTGCTCCCAGTTCTTCTAAGCAGTCTCGTGGTCGCAAGCGCGACCAGACCCCTTCTTTGCCACCGGAGCATTTCCCGGTGGACGAAGAAACAGTAACGCTTGGTGCCCCTAGGAGAAGCACCCATGGTTGACTGCGATCTATTGCGGAAGTCATGCGTAACTTTCCTCCTACGGTCACGGATGCGCAGAAACCGGCCTTTTTTAGGATCCTGGCGGAAAGACTGGATGAGGTCGCATCTGAGGCGACCCCAACGGCCTCTTCCGGCTCAGTAACATGTTCCCACGAACGAGAGTGTCTCCACTCTGGTTCTGGCAGGCGGAGTTACCCACCACCCGTACCGTCCCGACGGGACAAGTACCAGCGAACGCAGGATTCTCGTAGCAGGGATCAGGTTCCTGTCCACTCTCGTTTGGGACCGCGAGTAACTTCACCGTTGCGTGAGGTTGCCCGTAACCCGGTCGAGAGTCACAGGGCAGTTCACGGTCCCTACGTCGGTTGTAAAGCTTTCTCGCTTGGCCTACGAGCGGTCGTTTGGCCCGATAAGTTTCGACCGGGGGCCATTGAGAGGTTTGATGGAACTCAGAACCCATCCGAATTCCTTCAAATCTATATCACTGCCATCCAAGCGGCAGGAGGCGATGACCGCGTCATGGCCAACTACCTGCCCATAGTCCTCGAAGGACCGGCCAGAACCTGGCTGTTTAACCAGCCCGAAGGTTCCATCTATAATTGGGAAATGCTGTGCGACGCTATCCTCAGTAATTTCCAAAACTGTTACCAAAAGCCGGGTAGAGAGGACGACCTTCATCGGCTACAACAAACTTCAACCGAGACTCTGCGGCAGTTTGTCAAGAGATTTGTTGGGGTGAGGAATACCATCCCTAACATATCTGATGGCTCCGTTATCAGGGCATTTAAACATGCCGTTTGGTACCGGAGATTCACCGAAGACTTGCTTATTCACCCTCCTCGATCAGTGGCTGATCTGTTCGACATGGCCGATCGATACTCTGACGTAGCCGAAGCGGTCGAATGGAACTGGATGGTCGACAAAGGTGACCTACCACCTCAACCAGGTTTCAAGGACTCCAGGAAAGAAGATTCAAGTAAAAAGCTGGAATCTTCGTCAGGTGGGAAGTCAAAAAAGTCGAAGAGGAACCGCTCTGGACAGTACCGCGAGGTCGCAGTCGCAGAGAAGCCGCCTTCGACCAAAGGTAACAAGCCTTCATTTAAAAATAAAACTGCCTCTGGTGGTCGTAGTGTCGACCAGCCAGAAAAGTCAACTAATCCGCAGGAAGGCAAGAAATGGTGTCCACTCCACAACTCCGCAGGCCACGACCTCAAGAACTGTAGGAGTTGGTTGAAGCAATTGGATGATTTCTACCAAGGAGTCGGGCCAATGCCAACCTTACCGCCTAAAGAACAGGCGTGCGGACTTAGAGACGTCGACGGAGACGAGGAAATGTCCTACCAGGTACCTCAAAATCATATTAGTGTTATTTTCGGAGTTCTTCTTCTTTCGTTTCCAAAAGGCAGTTTAAGACCTTTTACCGAGAGGTTAACCAAACGGAGACATCCCTTGGTGAACCTCAATACCCCCGTTGGTCAAATACACCTTTGACATTTGATCGCACTGATTGTCCAGCGGGGCTAACGCGACCATTGAGGCTCCCTCTGGTCATTACCCCGATCATCAGTAACGCGAGAGTTGAAAAGGTCCTGATCGATGGAGGGAGTTCCCTTGATATTTTGTTGGTCAAGGCGCTCGACAAGATGCAAATTCCTCGTTCGAAGATCAAGCCCATAATCCATCCGTTTTATGGGATAATCGCAGGCCCCTCCATGATGCCATTGGGACAAGTGGTCCTCCCGGTCACACTGGGAGAACCAGATAACTTCCGAACAGAGTTGGTTACTTTCGACGTAATCGATTGTGATTCGGCTTATAATGCAATCTTTGGCAGGCTAACTCTTGCTAAGTTCATGATGGCAACGCACTATGCTTATCAGTGCGGAAAATTGCCTAGCCCCAAAGGTGTCATCTCGGTCCGAGGCAGTCGCAACGTGGCACTCACATGCGACCAACTATCTTTGGAGATGGTCGATCAACTTCCCCTCCGGGACGCCCAGGTCGCCACCGTCACCATCGACGCGATCAAGGCTGCTCCTCGACCAGATGAGAAACTCAAACTGGTTCCTTTGTACCCAGATGATCCATCCAAGACAATTCGGGTCGAATCAGCCCTGGATGACAAATAGGAACTCGAGCTCATTGCTTTCCTCCGGGCTAATGCAGATGTGTTTGCGTGGAAACCATCCGACATGCCCGGTGTCCCAAGGGAAGTAACCGAGCACAGGTTAGCAATTCGACCTGGACAACGACCAATAAAGCAAAAACTCAGGCGTTTTGCTGTTGACCGACAGGAAGCCATACGAGAGGAGTTGGACAAACTCCTACAGGCTGGGTTCATCCGTGAAGTCGATCACCCGGAATGGCTCGCCAATCCGGTCATGGTCCGCAAGTCAAATGGCAAGTGGCACATGTGCGTCGACTACACAAGCCTCAACGCTGCCTGTCCGAAGGATGACTTTCCCCTTCCCCGCATCGACCAGTTGGTCGACTCAACTGCGGGTTGCGAACTGATGAGTTTCCTGGACGCTTACTCAGGATATCATCAAATTAGCATGGCAGAAGAAGATGAAGAGAAAACTGCCTTCATCACCCCGTTCGGCACCTACTGCTACGTCAGAATGCCGTTTGGTCTCAAGAACGCAGGTTCCACGTACCAGCGCTTGATGCAAAAGACCTTTCTTTCCCAGATAGGGCGTAATCTCGAAGCATATGTAGACGACTTGGTTGTAACGAGTACCAAGAGATTGTCCCATTTGGACGATCTCGCAGAAACCCTCTGTAATTTGAATCGCTTTGGAATAAAATTAAACCCGGAGAAATGTTCTTTCGGGGTTTCTTCAGGAAAACTCCTTGGTTTCCTTGTGTGTTCCAGGGGCATTTAAGTTAATCCTGAGAAAATCAAGGCCATTGAACAAATGAGATCGCCCTCGACCATGAAGGATGTTCAACGCCTGGCTGGTCGCATAGCGGCCTTAAGTCGCTTCATATCGCGACTAGGCGAAAGGGGATTGCCTTTCTTCAAAGCCCTGCGGAAGCATCACAATTTTACATGGTCGGATGAGGCCAAAAAGCGTTTCAGGAGGTAAAGACGTATCTATCTAGTCCGCCAGTGTTGGTATCTCCCGACAAAGGAGAACCATTGCTTCTTTATCGGGCGGCCACACCGCACGCGGTCAGCGCCGTTCTGATCGTGGCTAGGGAAGGAATACACAGACCCGTCTACTATGTGAGCGAAATACTTCATGGCCCAAAGGAGCGTTACCCTGAGGTCTAGAAGATATTTTACGCGCTACTGATGGCTTCCCGTAAGCTACGACATTACTTCCAAGCTCACAAGATCACAGTACCTTCCTCCTTTCCTTTGGGGGATATTGTCCGAAATCCAGAGAAATCTGGTCGAATCGCTAAATGGGCGGTCGAACTTGGTGCTTTCGAAATTCATTTCACGCCACGCACGGCGGTTACGTCTCAGGTTTTGGCCGACTTCGTGGTCGAATGGACCAACCCTGAGCCACCCGTGCAGGTGCCCGATGAATTGGAATGCCCTGATTACTGGACAATGTACTTTGACGGCTCCCGTAGTTTTCAACACTCGGGGGCTGGAGTGGTCTTAGTTACGCCTCAGGGCGAACAGCTTAAGTATGTCATCCAACTACACTTTGTTGCGACCAACAACGCAGCAGAGTATGAAGGTCTTCTTGCAGGGCTCCGAGCAGCAAAATTCCTCGGAGTTGTCGATTAGTGGTGAGGGGAGACTCACAACTGGTCGTAAACCAGGTAAACAAGGAGTACAGCACCTCCGATGAGACAATGGCTCATTACCTGGGAGAAGTGAGGAAATTGGAAAAACACTTCAGTCATTTCGAAGTCCAATATATCCTGCGAAAGGACAACATTCTCACAGACCAATTATCTAAAATTGGGTCCTCACGCACATCCGCTCTGGCAGGAGTGTTCATTGAACACTTGGACTGTCCTTCGATCATGACTTCGGTCGAGGATGATCCGGTAATAGCCTCCGTTACCAACCTCGGTCAGGAACAGGATTGGACTCATCCATTGAGAGTCTATCTTGAACATGGGACCCTACCCGAGGATGAAACCGAAAGCGATCGGTTAATTCGAAAAGCGCGTCTGTACAAGCTCATAGATGGGGTTCTGTACAGAAAGGGTACTCAAGGAGTATTCATGCGTTGCATATCTCAAGAGGAAGGAAAATCCCTCTTGAAAGAAATACATGACGGTGTATGCGATGCGCACGCGTCATATCAGACACTGGTCGGAAAAGTCTTTCGACAAGGGTTCTACTGGCCTTCGGCACTTGATGATGCCAAGCATATGGTCAAGATGTGTCCTCAGTGTCAGTTCCACGCAAGACAGGTTCATCAACCTGCCTATGCGTTACAAACCATTCCCCTTGCATGGCCTTTCGCGGTCTGGGAATGATATTGTTGGTCCTATGCCACAAGCGGTCAACGGATACAAGTTTCTGTTCGTAGCCATTGACACGTTTACAAAGTGGATCGAGGCTGAACCGGTGCGAAATATTACCGCATCAGCAGCACAAAAGTTCTTTCATAAGAACATTGTTGCTCGATTCGGTGTTCCAAACCGTCTTATCACCGACAATGGTTCTCAGTTCGCTAGTGGTCTCTTCCTAGACTACTGCGACCAGATTGGAACTAAGGTGTGCTTTGCTTCTGTGGCACACCCACAAAGCAATGGTGCGGTAGAACGGGCCAATGGGCAGATACTGCAAGGCATCAAAAAGCGTGTTTTCGATCGCCTTAAGACTCGCTCAGGGGCTTGGGCAGACGAGCTTTATACCGTTCTATGGGCACTACGAACTACTTCTAGTCGAGCCACCGGTGAGACGCCCTTCCATCTGGTCTATGGGGCTGAGGCTGTATTGCCTATGGAAGTTAGTGTTGGATCTGTTCGGACAGAACAATTCGAACAGGTTGATCAGTCCGAACAGCGGTCGCAAGACCTCATCCTCCTAGAAGAAAGGCGTGATCGCGCTTTGATCGAGTCCGCAGCATACTTGCAAGCCTTGCGCAAGTATCACAATAAAAGGGTGCGACCACGTAGTCTTCACGTGGGCGACCTGGTCTTACGAAAAATCCAAGATCAGTCTAACCGCAACAAATTCTCCCAGAAGTGGGAAGGCCCTTACACTGTTGTCTCGATGCCGTGACCAAGATCCGCGTGGTTAGCCATGGAAGATGGTCGAATTTTGTCCAATACTTGGAACATCGATCAACTTCGCAAGTTCTACGTGTAAGTACTCAACCCCTTTTCCTGTTCAATTAGCATCTTTTTCATAAAACAAAGAATGTTTTGATTTCATACGATGAATATTTCCCTTTTGGCCTATTTACTACGAATTCGACTCAGGGGCTGGTCGCCCGCGGTTAGATCATTATAACGTTCTAGTCGGATTCGCTGGCCGATCTCACAACCACTTCCAGACAAGTCACTCCTAAATAAGCCGTTTCTCAACGCACATGGGGCTTTCTGGCAAGTCCTTGGTTATCTGAGTGGCTGCCGGTTTGCAAACAAGGCTAGGCGTTATTTTGATCATAATTGTTGGTTCGATCACACATCCCTGGTCGTTATATTCACTTCTCTCCTGCGTTTGTAATACTAAGTCTTCAGTATTAACAATCACAGGCGGGGTCTAGGGGGATATATTTACAATATGAAATGAACACAAAAACAAGAATATATATAGGCAAATCAGAATATATATTCATTTTCAAAAATGAATTTCCATATACATTGCATTGTATACAACTGTTTCTTTACAGGTATTGGGATCATTCGATCGCAAGCTCAGTCAGGAGCTTATCTACAAGGGGACTAACCTCCTCCATGACGGCCTCTAGCTGTTCCTCACTCTCGACCTCAACCGGTCCCACCAATGGATTCAGATCTGCATCTGGACCATGGTGAAAATGAACCCGGCTGAGGATGGCGGAAGCGGCTGACCGAACTCTGGTTCTGATCGTTTCCTCTCGTCGCTGTGTATCCTCAGGGAGATACTCGAGAAGTGACTCCGCTTGGGCCATGACTAGCGCATACCAGTCATCTTGGCTGAGATTATCTCTTGTGGTTTCGACCACATCAGCCTTCAGAAGATGAGCCACTGTCTTCAGTTTTTCGAAGACTGAACGGCTCAGCTTTCCAATCGCCTTTTTAGAGGTTTGGATAGAGTCCTGAAGGAGTTTATTGTCCTGACTGAGTTGCTTTATTTGACCAGCTTGCGCTGCAACAAGAGAAAATATTACTCACAGGTTATGAGGACAAGTCTTCCTAATCAGGAATCGACTTACCAGCAAGTTGTGGCCGCAGTTTGTTGTTCTCTATCTCTTGGTTTCTCGCCACCGAGATCGAATGAAGCCTGACTGTGGCCACTTCTTTATCCAGCAATGTCACCTTTCTGCAGTAAAATAGAAGGAATGGTCATAACCAACTTGTATCTTTACAAGTTGAAGAGTAATGATCCTTACCTGCGCAAGCTGTCCCGCTCTCTTTGTATGGCCACCATGCTCGTCGCCGTAGCACGCGATTGGGCCATCATCCGGGATAGTTCCTGTGATGCAAAAAAGGGAGTTAAAGGTGTTCTATGTACAATTCAAGACACCCAGAGAGGGATTCATCATACCTTCATGAACTTCTGTAAATAAGCATCCTCCGGACTAATGGGAAGGTTTGTCGAAGGCCCGGAGGTGCCTACAGCAGGGGCAGTTGGAGGAAGTGCCTGCTGGGCACTGCTTCCAGTCGCCGTTAACTGCAACTGGGTCCTCGCACTTGCTTCTCCCCCCACGGCCCAGATGACTTCCTGGACCGAGGGGGTGGAGCGCTCCTCACTGGAGGCTCCTGCACCAGCAGTGACTTCAACCCTTCCCGAAGTGGTTGAAGGACTGGGCGCTGTTTCTTTTCGCCTGACAAAGGAAAAGAAGAATCAAATGATCACGATTCGTGACCATCGTTTCTAATACAACCGGGATAAAGGTTCTTACTTTATTTGAAATCCCATTAGCTTTTGGGATTTCAGGGAAGGTTCTCCTCGAGCAACGGGACAATTATCGTCCACCCTGGTTTTCCTCTTGGAAAACAAGGCCGCTCCTCCCTGTGTGTGTTCCCCTATGAACATTTTTTCAAGGGAAAGATAAAGGCTAACGAGAAGAATCTTTACCTGGGCAGTCGATCCCGTTGGCGGCGTCGCACCCGAAGACCTCGATGTCTCCTGGGTTTCCGGGGCTGGCACCTCATGTGCAACCGCCACAGGATCTTGCGCAACCACCTCCACTCCAGTCTGCGGAGGAGGAGGATTTTCCTCCCTGGGACTCGCAGGAGTCACAGGGGGAAGCTCTTCTCCCTGCATAAGCACTAGCTCATCAAATGCACAGGGGGAATTGAAGAAAACAAGACTCTGAGAGGATCTTACCACGGTCGTCCCTTCGACCAGGGAAGTGGAGGCGACTGGCCTTGAAGCCTCGAGGGCTTCAGGAGCCAGGGGATCATCCGCGACCACAGGGCTTTCGGGGGTCGCGGGGTCTGCTACAGCCGCCTCTGCGGTAGCAGTTGTCCCTGCGGAATGAGTTGGAGCATCACCGGATGGAGAGCCCGCGATCTTCCTCCTCCGGAGAACTAGAGGGACATCATCGTCCTCCTCCTCCTCGCTCCCCTCCCCCTGTACGACGAAGAAGTAATTCCAGTTTGCACCTGGAAAGATCGGAGGGATCTGATATCTTACCGCAGTTCTTCGGGCTGTAGGAGGAGTGCTTCGTGAAGACCCTTCCCAAAGATTTAGCCTGACTTTCTTAGGGGTGGGATTCCTCGTCCTGGGTCTCGAGGAAATCTTCTTCACGTTCTTGGTCGTCGGCTTTCCCAGGGAACCGACGTTCTCGCTGGGAAACGTTGCCTCAGCAAACCTCCCAAGAAGCTGTTCACATGGGATTAGTGCTGGACAGACATAAGACCTGCAAAACAGAGGCCAAGTGGAGAATGTACCTTTCGGCGCTCCTGATTGAGGTCGTCGCCGGCGTGAATTAAGCTTTGGGGGCGAGGCGACCCCTTGGCACCCTCTACCTTGGCGTTGTACGCCCGGAGGAGGTAGTTAGTCCGCCTCTCAATTTCGGCTGAGGATAGGACTGTTACCAAACACAAGTTAAAATGAATGCATTTCAAGAAAGACATGAAGGTTTTCGGTGCCAGAAACAAATACCTTCGTTATAGTCCAGGGTGCCGTCTGCCATGGACTTAATCTCCCAAGCTGGATGAGCCCTTTCACGCAGGGGGCTCACCCGGTTCTTCACAAAGTCTCGGATGACGTCGCGTGCCGTCAGCTCTTCTTCGACTAAGTGAAGAATCACCTCGGCGTGCTTCATGAACTCTGCGTTCATCGCCGGGAGGGTGTCCAACTCGCTTGGCTTCTCCGGCCGCGAGTTTTCAAACCACAACCCGCTCTCTTTCGGCGGGGTGCAATAAAACCACTTCTGATGCCACTCGTGCACTGAATCTCGCAGGGGTGGAAAGGGATACTCCTTCTTATCCCTCAGCCGGAAGTAAATGCATCCTGTGGCGTTGGCGCTCTTCGACCACGTCGAGAAGTAAAATCGCCGAAAGAGATCCACGCTAGGATACACTCCGACGAACGCCTCGCACAGATGTTGAAATACTGCCAATATCAACACCGCGTTGGGGTGGAGATTGATTAACTCCAACCCGTAGTGCTCAAGGATGTCTTTCAGGAACCGACTCTCAGGGAATCGGAACCCGCAGCGCAAGTACTCCTCGAAAACTACCAACTCGCCCTCTCGGACGGTCGGGGTTTCTTGATCCTTCTCCGCAGGCCGCCAGTTGATTAGCAGCCGTGGAGGAAGGATCTCCTCCTTCTCCAACAACATCAAACTCTCCTCGGAATGATGGATGGATCGGCTCCAGGACGCCATTGTTCGGTGGAGAGTTGAAGGAAAAGTTGGTGACTTTTGGGGAAGACGAAGGCTAAGAGGAATGAGGGTTTGTGCGGCGGAAATGTTGAGGGTTTTTGGCTGAGTGGCTTCTTCAGGAAGACATCTGCTCCTTTTATAGACCCGAGGAGGCGCATTAATGTGAGTAACGTTCCATTCAAACGTTCCACCGAGTACTTTATTCATTTATTTCCCATAATGGATACTGTCTCTGGCGGACCCGTTAAAGTGTTCAGGCATCGGATCTGAGACAAAAAGACTTCTTTGTTTCAGAAACTGAAAGTGCAAAAAGGACTGAAAAGTTTTCAGTGCTTTTCAGAGGACGTTTTTTCTTTATATGCTTTGGACATTTTCATGAAAAAATCATACGACTCAATTTTTGGACGTATGATGTATTTTGACCGGGTTGCGGTATGATCGAGACCATGCTTTTGATTAAGCTCCAATTCTAATCGAAGTGACGGTCTGATCGAGCCTCAATTCTGGTCGCAGTATATTTCAGTTCTAACCGCGGCTTTAAGTCTGATCGCGGTATCAGAGCTGGTCGCAGTACTTTTATAAAAGTATGATTCTGATCGCAGAACTGAAATTTCCCTGTGTATGAATGGTCGCGAAAGCATTACTCATGGCCATATATTCACACAGAAGATGTAAAGAATATTTATATGAAGAAAGAAAATTTTATTTCTTGCATTCTTTACATGCAAAAGGGATACCGGCGACCAGAGTGTCGAACTGATCCGAAAGAAGTTTACAGAGTTCTCCTAGGGACATGTTGTTGTCAGTAGGATCTACACTGACAACCCCTAGAGAACTTGCGACTAACCTAAGCCTATCTACATCATCCCTAACAAGAGGTATACTACTGTTCCTAATTAAATCGGAGAGTTCTTGCTGTTGCTGAGCGTGGTCCCTCTCTCGACGGAACTGGTGCGCCTCTTCACGGGATCGTTCAAAACAATCTGCCAGATGCAGAATCGCCGAAGACATCTCTTCGGTCTTCTTCTCCAGGGAATTCTTCTCCTCTAGAAGGATCTGTCCGGGAGGAAGAGACGGAGTAGCAGAAGGCTGATCACTGGGGCCTCCAACCTCTGTATTTTCAAAAGTTAGTTGTGCTAACTATAATTGTAAGCAAAAGGAGAGAAGGATTATTACCTGTCCCTGTTCATGGCACGTTGATATAGCCATCCTGGGAAGTTGATCATCCGATAAAACCGGACGATCACCAGATGGAGGAAGTACAACCTTCCCACCAGAAGATGGCCTCCCCAACACAAGTTGAGGATTTTCTGGCCGAATAGTCACCGCTTGCTGGCCAGAAAATTGATCACCCAAACAAAAGCAAGGAGTGCTAAAGAAGAAAGCTGAAGGAAGAAAAGACAATGACTCATCTTCTACCTTTGCTCTGCTGGAAGATCCTTCGTCAACCTTGGGCTTCTTCTTTGAAGGAGATGGATCTTCAGGCATTTCAGGCTCCTGCTTGAGAACTTCCTCTTCATCACTCTCAATCTCGATGATGTTGTGATATGCCATCGGGAAGTGTATGAAGAGAAGAATGAAGGTGTCTTTAGAAAGGACTTAGCCGTGAGAAGAAATTGTGAAGCTTTACAGATTCAAAGACCCGGTATTTATAGCCATCAGGGTGACGGTTCACATACTAAGTGCCTCGGGTTCTTAAAAGCATTTACAATTTTACCTCGGGTTAAAAAACTTTTTCAACAGCACCATCATTACCCGTCACATAATACCCAGAGCATGTCTCGGGGAACCAACCGTCCCACTTAGTGCGTCACTAAGCGAGGGATTTGAAGAGTCGGGTTAATAATCCGATGCATTTCTTTAAATTTAAAGTGAACATGTCCCTTCGTTTTCTTTAAATTTGGGGGCTAGCTGACGAGGATTGACACCTGAGTCAGTTCAAATAAATGCACTGTTGGTTCAAGACAGATTCGAACCAGACACGTGTCTAGCGGTGCGAACTCAAGTTATTCTGAGAAGCATCAGCTCAAGGTCGCAGGCTTTGCGCGATCAGGTCGCAGGCTTTGCGCGGTCAGGAGTTCATATGCTATACGCGAACAGAATGACCGAGATGTTGCGCGGTCAGCCAACATCCCGCGGTCAGAGCATTCTCAACCATGGTGCTTGGAATTCATCTGTCCGGCTATCCCTATAGCGGGAATATTCCGAGTATCCCGAAGATTCCTCCACGTGGAGAATCAACTGTCAGGAGGTTAATACGTGCAGTTATCCATGAATAACACGTGTTTTAACCTGCGTGGAGGTTAAAACCGCATCAAAACCGTCCAAGCAACTGCTTAATACAGTTTACCACATGGCACCCTTTCGACCAATATAAAAGGGCGGTGTGGGGTATCAAGCAGGGGATCGAGAAATTGAAAGATCGAGAGATCAACATCTCTGAAGCAGGCGAGATACAACGCATCTCAACCACTCAAACAGCCAAGTCTACGGCCTAGATTAGATAGTTCTTCCAAGCCTTCCTGGCTTTTATTCTGTACATTTACATAGGAAAAACCCTTCGCTTGTGAAGGTGTTTTTCTACCATCTTGTAACCTTTTATCACCTATAGTGAAATCCCAACAGGACGTAGTGCTATTACTCCCACCATCAAGGGCCCGAACCTGTATAAATCTCTCTGTGGTCCTGTTCTCCATTCTTCTACATACCTTCCCGGAGGGTCATCTTGAAAGGTCTCACTAATATAAATTCTGCATAAGTTCGGCTGAGGACTCCGAGTCCGAATCGTCGACAGGAACATAGATCGATTCTCTGAAGGTCTATAGAGTTCCTTATAGTACCAATTGTCATCTCATGAGTTCACAGACTCCATGTCTTGGTGAATCGACTGCTGAAGATGGAGGAGAGAAGAGGAGTGGCCGAGGAAGATCGCAAGAGGAAGGTCCTAACATACTCCCATCAAGGAAGCCCGAACAGAGGAAGGCCAACACCGAATTTCAGACCAGTCTTCAGGACACCTCCAAGACCCCAGAGGCCAGCAACGCCTTCAACGCCAGTATGTACCAGATGTAGAGGAAACCATCTTTACAAAGATTGCACGCTGAAGAATGTCGAGTGTTACCATTGCGGAAGACGAGGCCACCGCAAGGACACCTGTCCACTTCATCACCTACCATCTAGGGCTGCACGAGCCCAAGCTGCAAGATCCCCTGCACCTGCCCAGAACTTCACCAGAGGTACCCATCACCCAGAGGAGGAAGAACTCAAGGCAGCAAAGGAAGAGGAACGTCACCAACAGCAAGAGGCCGACTCAACTTTGCATCTACAGTAGAAGCAGGAGAGGCATCCGACGTCATAATCGGTAGAATCCTGATCTCATCTCAGCTTTCAGTTGTTCTGTTTGACCCTTGTGCGACACACACGTTTGTGTCAAAATCTTTTGTGATGGGAAATGATTTGCTTGTGTCTGCTTTGGAGTGCCCTATCCTTATCCAGTCCCCTGGTGCTAGGATGTCTGTTAATTCTATCTGTAGAAATGTCGCCTTTTGCATCAGCAAATTAGGATTCCTGGCAGATATGCTGGTCTTAGATCTTCAAGGGTTAGATGTCATTCTCGAAATGGATTGGCTGGCGAAGCACAAAGGTCAGATGGACTGTGAGAAGAAGACGATCACCCTGACAAATGTTGAAGGAGAGCAGGTCACGTCCTTTGCAGAGAGAACTCTAGTGTGTGGCCACATGAAGAGTCTGAACAACATCGAGAAGGTTGAAATTGGAAAAGTGCCTATAGTCAGTGAATACCCAGAAGTCTTTCCCGAAGAACTCCCATGAATGCCCCCAGATCGAGACATGGAGTTCACTATCGAGCTAAAACCCGGATCAGCGCCTTACGAAAGGAAGCTAGCCCGAATGAAAAGTCAAGAACAGGAAGAGTTGAGGAAGCAGATAGAGGAGCTAGAAGAGAAAGGATTCATCAGAACAAGCTCATCACCCTGGGGAGCCCCAGTACTGTTTGCTAAGAAGAAAGACAGTGGTCTACGACTTTGCATTGACTACCGAAGATTAAATGACATGACCATCAAGAATAAGTACCATTTGCCTAGAATAGATGATCTCTTTGACCAGCTTAGAGGAGCGAAGGTGTTTTCAAGGATTGATTTAAGGTCTGGATACCACCAACTGAAGATTCGGAAGCAGGATATCCCCAAGACCGCCTTTGTGACAAGATACGGGTTGCATGAATTTACAGTGATGCCCTTTGGATTGACAAATGCACCCGCAGTGTTTATGAACTTGATGAACAAAGTCCTTATGGAATTCTTGGATAAGTTTATCATCGTATTTTTGGATGATATTCTTATTTTATCTAAGACAGAAGGAGAACACGCACGTCAACTCATATTAGTGCTGGAAAAGTTGGCAGACCATCAGCTTTATGCCAAGTTTGATACGTGTGCCTTTTGGTTGAAAGAAATCTCTTTTCTAGGCCACATTATCTCCGGAGAAGGAATATTTATGGATCTGTCAAAAATTCAAGTTGTTACAGAGTGGAAACAACCGAAAACAGTAACAGAGATATGAAGCTTTCTAGGTTTGGCGGGATACTACCGCAGATTTGTTGAAGGATTCTCAAAAATCACCAAACCGCTGACTCAGTTGCTGAAGAAAAACGCCCCTTTCGAATGGACCAAGGAGTGCGAAGACAGTTTTGAGGAATATAAGAAGAGGTTGACAACGGCGCCTATCCTCATACTACCAGATGTTAAGAAGGATTTCCAAGTGTACTGTGATGCGTCCAAGCAAGGACTAGGTTGTGTGCTTATGCAAGAAGGAAAGGTGGTAGCCTATGCATCAAGACAGTTGCGTCCCCACGAGGAAAATTACCCAACACATGACCTGGAGTTAGCTGCCGTCGTCCATGCACTGAAGATATGGCGACACTACTTATTGGGTAACAAGTGCGAGATCTACACGGATGACAAGAGCCTGAAGTATATCTTCACCCAGCAGGATCTGAACATGAGGCAAAGAAGATGGTTGGAGCTCATTAAGGATTATGAAGTAGCTGACGCCTTGAGCAGAAAGTCCTACTGCAATCAAGTGGAGCAGTTAATACTACCAACCCAGCTGATTAGAGACTTCGAGAAATTGCAATTGGAGATTGTAGAACAAGGAACCCTTGCCACCTTAAAAGTGGAATGCGAGCTGAAGGACCAGATTCAGAAAGCTCAAGCCACAGATTCAAATATACATAAAATGAAAGAGCAAATGAGGAGTGGAAGTGCAACTAATCTCCGAGAGGATGAACAAGGAATTTTGTGGCACCATGGCCGCATCTGCATCCCAGACTGCAAAGAGATTAAGGAGCTGATAATGCATGAAGCCCATCATACACCTTACAGAAATGAAGTCTACTAACCCCTATCTTTTATCGGTTATTAGCGATTTAGTAGAAAACCGTTAGAAAATGTGCCTCGCGGTCATAAAAGGCCAATGGGAAGTATTTTTTCCTATCGGTTTGTAAGAAACTTACCGTTAGAAGAAGTAGTATGATTTACTCTAGCGGTGAGGAACATATTTGCCGTTAGAAGAGATGTATAAGTACTGACGGGAGAATGTTGTGCGCCGATAGGACTGGTCGACTTCTACAACTAGTCTTATTCTATCGGTACTGTATGTATATACTGACAGAATATGTACAAAAATTCCTATCAGCAATATGTAGTGTGCCGATAGAACCGTTCGCTTTCTACAAATATTTTTATTCTATCGGTAATGGATGCTTGTACCGTTAGAATATATCGAAAGTTGCTTAGAACTGTTCATCTTCAAATAGTTTTATTCTATCGGTAATGTATGTTTATACCGTTAGAATATAGCGCAAATATCTTAGAACTGTTCGCCTTCTACAACTAGTCTTATTCTATCGGCAATGTATGTATATACCGACAGAGAATGTACAAAAATTCCTATCGGCAATATGTAGTGTGCCATAGAACCGTTCGCCTTCTACAAATATTTTTATTCTATCGGTAATTTATGTTTGTACCGTTAGAAGATATATCAAATTACTAACAGTATGAGGTTGTGTACCGATAGAACTTATCTGATGAGACCATGTACATCATGGTTATGACCAAGACGACATCAACATGGTGGTCATCAAGATGTCATCGTCCGCCACCTTGGCCAGGATGCGAAAGCTGGCAGCACGTACGTCGTCTGGATTTTGTGCTGTCGCCGCCACAAGTTCGGCCTCCACCTTGGCCACCTCCCCAAACACAGGACGTGCTCAAGAAAGGCGCCTCTACACCTCTAAGGTCGCACAAGCCACGTCGCTCCAAGGCCAGCCCACAAGTGAGCTCAATTCATCCGCGAGTCTGGTTCGGCCATCTGCGCGTAGTCCAACTTCAAACGGACGTACAAGCCACATACGAAGTCCGTTTTCGATGTTCTTGGACTCTACGGACAAGAGAACGACGAGAGCTTTCGAACGGATCTAGTCCCATGTCCAAGTTCCTTACGGATCAACAGGAATCATCAAAACAAGATTACAACCAGAATCTGACGTGCGCTGCGACGCTCCACTTTGGGCCCAAGGCCCATGTACCCCTAGGGTTTCCTCCTCCACCTCATGGCCGCCCCATACAGTATATATATGGCCGCCATGGCTGCCATTTAGACTTGGGTTTTGCTTAGATCAATTCTGTCTTTGAACAGTGTCGCCGTTCATCGGTTTGTGAGACCCCAACTCGTGAGTTTCATCCTCAATTGCAAATTCAGTTGCATCTTTCTTGTTCTTGCTTGTGTTCTCGATTCACTGGCAGGGATTAGCCTTCGTGGCGAGGTCAACCGGGCAGCGCACGGTTGATAACCAGAGGACGCGTGGTGCTGCGATTGCAGGGGTTTTGATCGTGCCGATCAAGAAGCCGGATCGTGTGTGTCTCGCGCCGCCTAATCGACTTATCCTCCACCTGATGGAAGTTCGGGCATCCCCGTTCCCATTAAGTGGTATCAGAGCCTCGGTTGCCCGTCAGGTATACTTGTATCCCCTTTGGTCATTATTCATCTTTCACCTAGAGTCCAGAAAATTGCCCCACAAAAATATTTGAGTTCGCCGTCATATCCATCGTCCAAGCCACTTTGTGCCCTTCGCGATTTCGTTTTCAGTTTCGCGTTGTTGAATTTGTATCCATCGTCATCGTCTTGTTGCTGGTTTAGATTAAGTTCTTGATCTAGTTTGAGTCTTGCATCTTGACGTCGAGTCTAACGCCATCACGTCGTCATCGCCGCCGCGTCCAAATCGGGTGTCAATCTGTCAAGTTTGGTATTTTGCTTTTATCTCCTTCGTCTGAACACCAAATTGGACAAATTCAGAGTCTAAATTGTAGCTCCGAAAATTCTCTACAACTTTGTCCATTGTGAGAAGTTCCCAAAATCGCGTTGAAAGTGAATCTGTTTGATTTCGGATTTCCTACACAGACTGTATTGCGGGGCCCATATCGCCTAGATCCGTTATCCAAAATTGGTGTTCCATATATGCAAATTGATCAACACGAAACGATCTACAACTTTTCTGTTATACGTTTTAGCGTTTGAGGCCTTCAAAAATCCGAAAACAGCATAGGAAGTTTCTGCATAGTAGATCTGTTTTTCCAGCGAGAGAAAATTGAGTGTTTGTGTATATATCTTGTAATCTCTCGTATGCGGCACTATTGATATTTAAAAAAAAAAGTGAAAAAGGCAAGTGCAAAAAAAAAGAAGCCGCACAAAGATAAAAAAAAATAAATAAAAAATAAAAAAAAAGCAAGGAAAAAAAAAATCAAAAGTGCTTGTATCCTTTGTATCGACAGTGTTACGTCATTCGTTTTGCTTGCTTGAGCTAGGTCTGAGAACGAGTTTAGGCCAGCAACTTTGCCAAGTATTTTGGATATTTATTCAGCTTTGCTATTCTGATTTCGATGATTGCATATTCCTTGCTACTAAATATTGCATATCCAAGCTCTACATCCTTCTAATCAGCACAGGTTATTGACCCTTGCAATCGCTTCATCACGCCCTCACGGTGTCACGAACCAGCCACCGGTTGCACCGTCCCTCGCTGTGTTGGTAAGAACCGGGTAAGAACTTGGTAAGATTGCTTGAGAGCACGAGATCCCACCTAGTAGTTCATAGGGCTCATAATACTTGTGCTTGTTTTCCTTCTGTCCTTTTTCTGTGCTAACCATGGCAGGTGGCAAGAAGGGCAGGAACGAGGATGATGTTACCATCGAAGACTGTGTCCTTCATTTAGAGTTGTCGACCATGCTGGATGAGATAAAAACGATGTTCAAGGAGCATGCCACGACGACGAACAAGACCCTTGAGAGCATCGATCGACGCTCGCTGTGTTGGTAAGAACCGGGTAAGAACTTGGTAAGATTGCTTGAGAGCGCGAGATCCCACCTAGTAGTTCATAGGGCTCATAATACTTGTGCTTGTTTTCCTTCTGTCCTTTTTCTGTGCTAACCATGGCAGGTGGCAAGAAGGGCAGGAACGAGGATGATGTTACCATCGAAGACTGTGTCCTTCATTCAGAGTTGTTGACCATGCTGGATGAGATAAAAACGATGTTCAAGGAGCATGCCACGACGACGAACAAGACCCTTGAGAGCATCGATCGACGAGTTTCCACCCTCACCGAGAGGATGGATGCCGTCGAAAAACGCCCTCCCGCGACCATTGAGGGAGATGCCTCCGTCAACAGCGGCGCCAACCACAGCAACAACGACCACGATGAGGATGGTGATTTTGAGGAAGATGAAGATGAGCAGCAATGTGCCGCCAGGGAACGTGCTGCTCAACGAGACGGCCGTCTGCATGACCGTCTCCGCCGCAACTAGCACGGTATGGGAGGTAATAACCAGAACCGCAATGATGATCCTTTCGCTAAGGTAAAATTCACCATCCCTTCCTTTTCTGGAGCTTATGATGCTGATGCTTACTTAGATTGGGAGATGACAGTCGAGCAGAAATTTAATTCCCATCTAGTTCCCGAGATTCATAGAGTTAGACAAGCCACTAGTGAATTTAAAGATTTTGCTATAATCTGGTGGAATGAACTAGTAAATGCCCGCTTACAACCTGATTCTTGGGCGAGATTAAAAGATGCTATGCGTAATAGATTTGTTCCTCCTTCCTACCAACGTGATATGCACAAAAGATTGCAACGATTAGATCAAGGTAGTATGACTGTTCAGGAATATTACCAAGAGCTTCAAAAGGGTATGTTACGTTGTGGGGTAGTAGAGGAACCTGAGGATAAAATTGCTCGTTTTTACGGTGGTTTGCGTCCAGAAATTCAGGATATTGTTGATTACAAAGAATATACAACTGTCAATCGCTTGTTTCAACTTGCTATGTTAGCAGAGAAGGAGTTGCAGGGACACCATTTTAAGAGCAGGAGCAACACCGGCAGCACCTTCACGCCCCGAATGACTACGGGACAAGCGAAGACAGTGCCTTCTTCCACCTTCCGACCAGCTGCACCGCCACCTTCGACGAGCACACGACCGGCATCGACGGCACCGCCTGCCCGTGCCGCGGACAGCAGCAAGTCGACCCCGCCAACACCGGCCAAGAGCTCCTCCTCCGTCGCTTCCATGGGCCGTACATCGAAGGCTAATAAACATGTTATTCACATTGACAGTGAAGAAGGTGAGCTTAAATTAATGTCTTCTTTAAATACTTTGGGTTACATAGAATTTGATGTTTTTTGTGATCTAAGTAGTTCAGAGGAGATACTTTTTACGCATGCTGATTTACCATGGTTATCACGAAATACTTTTCATGTTATGGGAAAACATACTGATAGTGGAGAGCATATGGTGCAACGAATTTATATTTGTACTAATCTGAAACCATCATTTGATATGAAACCTGGCGTTCATTTGGAAAATGAACATGCCACTAATCATGTCTTGCCATGTCACTCTAATTCAATTTTCAAGGTATATGATAGTTTTCAAGAAAGGGAGTATATAAATGTTAATGGTTCTGTGTCTAATGATTTGATTATCAAAGATATGCATATTGCTGTGCTCTCTGTTGGTGCTAACATTTTGCAGAAAAACACAATGGAGTCGAGGACGACTCCACATCAAGAAAGGGAGAATGATGAGACCATGTACATCATGGTTATGACCAAGACGACATCAACATGGTGGTCATCAAGATGTCATCGTCCGCCACCTTGGCCAGGACGCGAAAGCTGGCAGCATGTACGTCGTCTGGATTTTGTGCTGTCGCCGCCACAAGTTCGGCCTCCACCTTGGCCACCTCCCCAAACACAGGACGTGCTCAAGAAAGGCGCCTCTACACCTCTAAGGTCGCACAAGCCACGTCGCTCCAAGGCCAGCCCACAAGTGAGCTCAATTCATCCGCGAGTCCGGTTCGGCCATCTGCGCATAGTCTAACTTCAAACGGACGTACAGGCCACATACGAAGTCCGTTTTCGATGTTCTTGGACTCTACGGACAAGAGAATGACGAGAGCTTTCCAACGGATCTAGTCCCATGTCCAAATTCCTTACGGACCAACAGGAATCATCAAAACAAGATTACGACCAGAATCTGACGTGCGCTACGACGCTCCACTTTGGGCCCAAGGCCCATATACCCCTAGGGTTTCCTCCTCCACCCCATGGCCGCCCCATACAGTATATATATGGCCGCCATGGCTGCCGTTTAGACTTGGGTTTTGCTTAGATCAATTCTGTCTTTGAACAGTGTCGCCGTTCATCGGTTTGTGAGACCCCAACTCGTGAGTTTCATCCTCAATTGCAAATTCAGTTGCATCTTTCTTGTTCTTGCTTGTGTTCTCGATTCACTGGCAGGGATTAGCCTTCGTGGCGAGGTCAACCGGGCAGCGCACAGTTGATAACCAGAGGACGCGTGGTGCTGCGATTGCAGGGGTTTTGATCGTGCCGATCAAGAAGCCGGATCGTGTGTGTCTCGCGCCGCCTAATCGACTTATCCTCCACCTGACGGAAGTTCGGGCATCCCCGTTCCCATTATTATCTAGTACTATAAATACCCGGGTATGTCTCTTTCATTCTCACAATTCATCTGGCGCTCGTAGTCCTAACCCGTAAGCTCCATGGACGGCCGGCGCACCTCTACCGGTGACTGCTGCACCTCCGCACCTCCATCGACGCCCTCTAGATTTCGGCATCGCAAGCAAGGCACGTAAAATTTCGGCAATATTGTTAGATTATTCTAATCTGATTATGGCAATTATTCTGCAATTTTTGTATCCTTTATTTTGATGTGTCTTCTTTTCAATGTGATTATGATCCTTTATTTTGTGGAGCTTAATTAGAAGATTTTTCTAATATGAATATTTGGCCCAACTGTGTCCTCGTAGGTAATTGATCCGGAGGGACTGGACGCTTTGCAACGCGACATGGTTACAACTCTTTGTCAGCTCGAGATGTATTTCCCTCCATCCTTTTTTGATGTTATGGTCCATCTGATTGTTCACCTTATCAGAGAAATTAAGTTTTGTGGACCCGTGTGCCTGCGCTACATGTATCCATTTGAGAGATTTATGGGTGTATTGAAGGGATACGTAAGGACTCGTCGTCGACCCGAGGGGAGTATCATGGAAGGTTATGCAGCCGAGGAGGTGATTGAATTTTGCACAGATTATATGGTCGGGGTTGACCCAATTGGCGTTCTTAGGTCCCGACACGAGGGTAGGCTTCAGGGCATCGGAACGATTGGATTCAAAGCTATCGTCCCCGCTCGTGATGTGTACGCAAAATCACATTTTTGGGTCTTACAACACATGACGGAGGTCGAACCATACATACACGAGCACAAGGTAATGTTACGGTCACAGAATCCTTTGAAGTCAGACATTTGGGTCACCAGAGAACATAACAGGAAATTTGCTTGGTGGATTCAAGAAAAAGTCACGCGAGCTGCCGAGGGTTCCGTAAGTGAAACTGTGACATGGTTGGCTAGAGGCCCAAGATTCACTGTAGGGACTTGGCAGGGGTGCGACATCAATGGGTATTCATTTTACACAAGAGCTCAAGACGCCAAGAGTAGCACGCAATGTAGCGGAGTGATACTATTTGCTATTTCTGATGATGCCAGGTCAGTAAGGGCGCTGAACTCATATTACGGTGCTATTGATGAAATATGGGAGCTCGATTACGGATTACTTAAGATTCCCCTGTTTCGATGCCAATGGGTCGAAATCCCTCGAGGTGTTCAAGTTGACAGTTATGGGTTTACTCTCGTCGATCTTGATAGAGTCGGACACCAAGACGATCCATTCATACTTGCAAAGCAAGCCACACAGGTATTCTACATCGTTGACCGACCAATCCAAAGTTGCATGTTGTCCTCCACAGCAAGAGACGTATTGTTGGGGTCGAAGACGTTGTCGACGAAGAGGAGTATAACCAATTCGATGAAATACCTCCATTTTTAGAGGACATTCAATCTATCCTTACTGAAGATATCGACGAAACAACGTATCTGCGAGATGATCACGAAGAAGGATAATGGGTTGAGAACCATTGATGATTATTTTCTATTTTAGGGATAAATGCCAAGCAAACAGCCCACAAGTTCTGCATCAAGGTGAGGAACTTATCATTAATACATCAGGCAATACATTTTTCTTTAGAACTTAATGATAAGCTAGTTCACAGCATTAATATATCTCAATTTTACTCCACAGCATGAGTTCTGACATGTACAGTACCTTTATCCTGTAAGTACCTAATTCTTCCCTTCAAATTTTCTTGCAAAAATCTCATTGCAGCCTCTTGCTTCTTCAAATTAAGCTCTCCAAAAATCCATTTGTCTGACGGTATTTTGTAATTTGTACCGATAGAAAAGGGCATCCACTACTTTAATGTGTCTCAGACACTTCAAAAATTTTCCTACGGAAAATTTACTTATTCTATCGGTATTATTATGTTTTACCGTTAGAATAAATTCGTTAGTCTCACGGTATTTTGTTGTTCGTACCGATAGCAAAAATTAATTTGTCTGACGGTATTTTGTTGTTTGTACCGATAGAACAATACTCTGGCGCTTTGAATTCACAGCTGTGTCGCCATGCGTCGCCTTGGAAATTCTATAAGTACCTCGTCATGCGTCACGGTATTTTGTTGTTTTTCTAATTCTCAAACTCTTCGACTCCTTATCTTCTCTTTCACAATGGCAACCTCAATGGGATCGTCAGCCACACCCTCCCCGGTAAGAACTCTAAATCTCCTGGGTTTACCCCTGTATTGTTAATCCATGTTCAGTACATTCTTGACCTGTTGATTTGCACAGGGAATGGAAGCCGTGGAAGACACTGGCAAAGTCAAGGCCGAGCTGAGGGCCCTCCAGGAGGAGCACAAGCTCCTTACGAACAAGCACAGTCAGCTATGGCTTGAACTGGATGATCTCCTCCGGCGCATTCAGCGCATGAAGACGGCTGGTGACAATTCCAGGGCGAGGACGAGGCTTCTTCACGAGGAGAAGCAAGCCGCAGATATTACCATCGCTGGCTGTGGTTTGACTATGAAGGATACCATAGTGAAGCTGAGGGAGGTCGCAGGCCTTCTCGACGCGGTAGTAGTTGATCCTAAGGACAACTTGTCGCTAAAGGAGTTCTGCGTCCTGGCTGCAAGTCAAACTGACTCTATTCTACATGCAGCCAGGGCTAAGACCACCCCTTGACCTAGTATTTTGGATTTTTATTTTTTTTATAAGTGATAAAACGGCAATGAATGAACAATTTATTTTTATGTCAATTTTCTAATTTTCCGGCTATCTTCCCTCTTTCTTTATCATTTTGCAGCTTTCAAGCACGGTCTGTTTGATGTTACATTGTGTGTTCATATGATTGTTTGAAGGTGAGACTAACGAATTTACTTATTCTATCGGTATTATTATGTTCTATCGTTAGAATAAATTCATTAGTCTGAAGGTATTTTGTTGTTTTTACCGATAGAAAAAGGGCATCTAATACTATAATCTCAGGCACTTAAAAAATTTTTCTGGGGAAAATTGGTCTCACGGTATTTTATTGTTTATACCGATAGAAAAAGGCATCCACTACTTCAAATATTGTTCTGGGAAAAATTTACTTGTTCTATCGGTATTATTTTGTTGTACCGATAGAAAAAGGCATCCACTACTTTATTACTCGTACATGGCCCTTGAGTTTCCCTCCAGTCGAACAGTTCCAACTTATAGCACTGCGTCTCTTCCAGAGCGAAGAAAACCATAACCTCCGCAGTGACCACTCACTTCCTCTCTCCCACACGGCGATCGCCGGCTGGATACTAGTTCGCCACTGCCACCGGTTCATATTTTCGTCCTTCGCCGGCTGCCGCTGCGTTCTACACCGCCTCTCCATCACCACAACTGATCGCCGTAAATACCCTAATTCTTCGTTCTTTTTTCAGCATCTTCCTTATTTGATCTTTGTGTTTTGTATGTACTAATTCTTTGAGTTTTGTAATTACACTAGGGTTCCTTATTGTGTTGGATTATGAACATTTCGCAGGCAATGTTTATTTAAATTAGGGTTGACATAACATGTTCCAGTGCTGTAATGAACCTATTTTGAGATTTTAACTTATATGTACTGCTGTATGTGTGATCAATTGTATCCAACTGCCATGTAATGCACATTATACGTTGGAGATGTTCTTACACATATTCTATCGGTATCTCCTGTATTTACCGATAGAAAACATTGCTATGTTCTATCGGCTGCTCATGTGTTTACCGATAGAAAACATTGTTATGTGTGAAATAATAATGCTGGCCCATGAATATTAGTATAGAAAATCATGGAGAATGTTGACTTAAACCAAGACTATGTGATGCCAGTGAATGGTGGCTTATCAACAATATTCCAGAACAATATGTTATATCGGTATCTCGTATCTTTGCCAATGAAAAACATTGTTATGGTCTATCGGCAGCTCATGTGTTTACTGATAGAAAAGATTTCTGAACAGTTCAGGAAGTAATTTTTGCATGTCTTTCTTTTAGTATTATTTTCTTCGGACATCCCTTTTGTAGCCCTAATTAGTCTCCAGTCTTGGGCTCAGCTATGGAACTCCAAGAAGAATTAATTGCCATATGTTGCCTGCTTCCCATATGAAAATGTATAGACGAAAATGCTAAGAAATAGAATCTTATCTTCTATTGGTAGCTTCTGTGTTTACCGATAGAAAAAATATTTAAAATAGGTCCTTTTGCTTTGTAAAATGATTTGGTTTGTATTTCCATTAAATTTTTGATGGTTTGTTGATGGTTTTGTAGGGAAAGACATGTCGTCGTCTTCATCGGATGGTACTAGTGGTTCGACTAGGGCCAACCCCAACGTAACTGAAGATGCAGCTGGTTCATCCTAGTGCAAGAGGGTGGGACGAGGCGCAACGACGTTGGGCCGTTTGGCCAAACGCACGGATCTTTCTTGTGAGTTCAACCAATTTGGGAGGCCGATCGGAAAGAATGCTGGGAAGTACGCGGCCTACGTTGGGCTGTTGGCAAAAGAAAGGGTGAAGATCACCGTCCAGAGCTGGAAGGACGTGACGGTGGACGAGAGGGATAGGTTGTGGGCTGAAGTGAAGGTTAAATTAACTGAAATCGCTGAACTCTTTCGTAATCAAGTTCTCTTGGCTTATACTAAAGTTTAACTAACTCGTGATTAATTGTATGCATTTTTTGAAAACAAGCTAAGTGGAACATCCCTGACGATACACCTAGGACGGCCTGCTTGAAGGACATGAACGGAACATGGAAAACCTTTAAGAGCTGGCTCGTCAGTAACTTCCTCGCTACGGGGAAATCTCCTTGCGAGAAGTACCCCTTCATATCGGAGGAGTTATGGGAGGAATTCACCAAGCAGAAGGGGACCGAGGAGTTCAAGGCCCTTAGCGAGAAGAATAAGGCGATCCAGAAGAGGAACGACCACCCGCATCGGCTCGGATCCCGGGGCTATGCGGGGAAGGAGGAGCAGTGGAAGAAGGAAGATGAGCAAAATCCTGTCATCGACTCCCCTGAGTTGGCGCTTTCCAAGATCCGGGATGAGAGGTGCAAGCGATGGTAGAGGGGGAGGGGGTCCGTGTCATCCACGGGGTCTGTGCAGTTTGTAACCCCTGGGGACGCCGATGTTGTGAGGCGAACGGTAAGTTGGCTAACCTCGTAAACTGTGTGCGCACAAGTGTATATAAGGAAATTTGTCTCACAAGGTACCTTTAAATGTAACAAATCTCTTTTGAGAAGGAGGCAGCGGAGGGATTGTTTACCCCGCAGAGGGAGAACGACATTCTCACCCGGGCTCTAGGAAATAAGGAGCATCCCGGGCGGACACGGGCCGTGGGAGCCATTGTGTCGTGGAAGGCCAGTTTCGTAGATCCGGCTCCACCGAGGAAGAAGGCCCACTCCTGGAAGGAAAAGGAAGCGGAGCTCTCCGATAAGATACGGGCTGAGGTATGGGCGGAGATACGGGATGAGATACAGGCTGAGGTGCAGTCTAAGGTGTAGTCTGAGGTCGCACAAATGAGGGAAGAGTTTGCACGGTTGAGAGAAGCATTGTTGGCCAAGAGTGCAGATGCGGATCCCCAGGGCGACGGTACCCCGCGGGGTCGGATAAGCAGTTGCGCTTCGAAGATCCTCGCGGATCCAGTGGATCTACTTGACGTACTGCAAGCCTTCATCTGTGCACTTAAGTTGATGCCACTCCCATTCTGTTAGAGTTGTTTCGCTAACCTGTTTTAATTGTTACAAATTTGCAGAAGCCGGAGGGCTGCATCCTACATAATCACCTAGGCGCCGGGCAGGAAGTGGTTGGACACGGCTTCGTATATCCGTCTGGGCCGGATGTCCGGGTCCATTGCGTACCTCTGCGGTTGGGGTTCACAAAGGTACAGGTGGACATGGCCATGCCGGCCTACAACGATTCTCCATTGCCAGTCCGAACAGAGGAACTGCAGACACTTGCTGAGGCAGTGGGCTCCTACGTACAGTGGCCAAAGAAGTGTCTTCTAATACAACCGGTAAATCCTACACATTTTAGATTACATCCTACTCAGTACACTCAACTTGCAAAATCTAACATACGTGCTCATTAATTGAAGTATCCTGCCGGCGGGCTACCAGGGGACTGCGCCCCCAGCTCGGGGCATGAGGCCCGATCTCGTGCGAACTTGGACACATCAAAGACGGCCTCGACCCCACCCAGCGCATCCACGCCTTCACCTCGGAAGAAAGCCGCCATCACCTCGCCCTTGCCTTTGAAGGTACGTGCTCAGTCCCCGGCAAAAGGCAAGGGCAAAGGGCGACAGGGACAGCTGGAGAGGTTCAGGAACGGATTCCCACTAGTGTCGGAGGCAGGTTTGCGCAAATTGGATCGATCAACCAGAGACCTCCACTAGTGGTACCTACACCGAGCTCGGTGCAATCTGAACTTCTTAGTTCCCTACAGGCCTGGGCAGTTCCACCGTGAGCCCGGGAGTATATCTGTGGCACACGAGGATCTGTTCGACCTCTACAACTGCGGCAGCTCGATATGTCCATCATACAGACTGGAGTCCTGTGAGTTTGCTGATGCTATGTATTGCTATTTTCTAACTCTGTATGCTAACTCTGCATTGTTGTAGTTCATTTGAAATGTAGTAACTTTCTGTGCAATACTAATGTCGTCCTTTGCATGCAGGTGCATGTACAGGCTAGCATCGGAGGCTGCGTGTGACAAGGTGGGTTTCCTCGACCCAGAGAAAATAAGCCTCACGATGCTAGAGCACGACGCCACGCACGCTGAGCAGTACATATCCAAGGCGCTGATGGCGCAGCAAGACAGGGAGTTCATTCTGGTGTCGTACCACCAAAGGTTAGTGCATTTCGTACTAATTAACTCAATCTTGTATGTTACACCTGAGATATACTTTGAGCTAGCGGTCCTCTTTTACGTACAATGCAGGGGCCACTGGATCCTCATCGTGATCTGTCCGTCGAGGAACGAGGTGTACTACCTCGATTCGATGCGTGACAAATTATCGATCGAATATGTGGTCAAGGGGAATATGGAGGCGTAAGTAACTTATATGTTTGATTTAAATTTTGACCTCACTAGCTAATGATAATACATTAACCGACAATACTAACTAAAATGTAGGGCTTTCGATAAATATGTGTCCGCTGGAGGGAGGCATGCCGCACCGCAGGGCTCCTTACTAGCTTGGAAAGAATATGAGGTACTCACGAGACTTTTTGTTTATACTTAATTAGTTTATGGAAATAGTAGCTAACATGTCTTCGCATATGCAATTATCTCAGTGCCATCAGCAGCCGCAATCGTGGGAATGCGGGTTTTATGTGCTGCGCTACATGTACAACCTAGTGCAGACAAACTTTGCCCAATTCCCCCAGGTAAGCATCGATAACTAACTCAAATTTGAAAATTGGGTGTCACGTTCAAAATTAGGAAGTTAGTTACTCATTATTCACACATGCTTGCAGATTGCCATGTCGAAAGACCAATACGAAAATGCAAAGATTAGAGATCTTCGACAAATCTGGGCTCCATTGTCATGGAGGAAGTTGCGCCCAACCATCCGCCATGACAATTTTCTCTTTTTCGTGTACTCTGTGCATAGACTATTTATATACATGTGAATAAATATATATGTGAATAAATGTCCACATTGGATTCCAATTTGTATTTGTCCATATATATGTGAATAAATGTGAATAACTGTCTAATGTGTCAATCTGTTCAATGTATATGTGCATTTACCCTTCTTTGCATTTGTACTGTATTGTGTATCCAATCTATACTGTATTGCATTTGTACTTATATGTGAATGTACTGTATTGTGAATGTAAAGAATGTACTGTATATGTGAATGTACTGTATACGTGAATGTTCTATCGGTAAATTCATTCACAACCGAGAGACTACGATCATTTTTCTATCGGTAAACTCATCCACAACCGAGAGACTACTATCGTTTTTTCTATCGGTACACTAGTAATTAACCGTTAGAAGAGTGTGACTTTTCCTGCCGGTGAACTCATACACAACCAAGAGAGTACTATATTTTATTCTATTGGTACACACGTAATTCACCGTTAGAAGAGTTTAACTTTTCCTGCCAGCAAACTCATACACAACCGAGAGAGAATAAGCATTTTTTCTATCGGTAAATTCATTTCCAACCGAGAGAGTACTAAGGTTTTTTCTGTCGGTAAACTCGTAATTAACCGTTAGAAGAGTGGTACTTTTCCTGCCGTTAAACTCATTCACAACTGAGAGAGTAACATATTTTTTCTATCGGTAAACTCTTTCACAAACATTAGACTACGACGGGTTTTCTACTGGTGTTCTCCTAAGATGCCATTAGAATAGTGAAGTTCTTCTATCGGTTATTTACCGATAGAAAATGACTTGTCTTGTTCTATCGTGTCGATCTCTATCGGTACAAAAACCGATAGTAGAAGGGTGTTTTTTACCGATAGAAGAATGCTTTTCTGTACTAGTGAGCTTACTCTATACACCCTGGTAGTACCAAGATGTACAAGGATTTGAAGAACCACTTTTGGTGGAGTGGAATGAAGAGGGAAATTGCTGAGTTTATAGTAGCCTGCGACACCTGCCAGAGGGTGAAAGCAGAACACCAGAAGCCAACAGGTCAATTACAACCCTTACCAACCCCCGAGTGGAAGTGGGATGAAATTGGAATGGACTTCATCACAGGATTGCCCAAGACTAGGAAAGGTTTTGATTCTATACTAGCCATAGTGGACAGGCTAACGAAAGTCGCTCATTTTCTACCTGTGAAAACCCACTATACAGCAAAAGACTTGGCTGAGTTGTACCTCAACAGAATAGTTGTTCTTCATGGAGTGCCAAAAGTAATCGTTTCTGATAGAGGAGCACAGTTCGTATCAAGATTTTGGCAAGAATTACAAGAAGCTTTGGGTACAAAATTGAAGTTCAGCACAGCTTACCACCCACAGACAGGAGGACAAAGGAAAGAGTGAACCAAATCCTAGAAGATATGTTAAGAGCATGTGCCTTGGACTATGGAAACCCTTGGGAGCTATTCCTACCTTATGCCGAGTTTACCTATAATAATAGCTACCAAGCGAGTCTATAGATGGCACCTTATGAAGCACTGTATGGAAGAAAGTGGCGCTCACCCCTGTACTGGACGGAGATAGGTCAAAAGCAATTCCTAGGACCTCAACTGGTAGAAGAAGCGGCAGCTCATGTGAAGATCATACAGGAGAGATTGAAAACAACCCAATCTAGGCAAAAGAGCTACGCCGACAACAGAAGAAGGGAATCGACCTTTGAGAGAGGCGATTATGTCTACCTGAAGGTGACACCGTACAAGGGAATTCGCAGATTTCAGATCAAAGGGAAATTAAGCCTAAGGTATGTTGGACCATACCAAATCTTGGAAAGGCAAGGAGAGGTGGCATACAAGCTGGAATTGCCACCAGAGTTAGCTGGAGTTCACGATGTCTTCCATGTGTCTCAGCTGAGAAATGCATGAAGAAACCCTCTGAGCAGATATTTTCCTACAGAGACTGAGATTCAGCCTGATCTATCATGCCAAGAGTATCCTGTCAAGATACTAGAGATCAGTGAAACGAGGCTGAAGTCAAGGACTATCCAATTCTGCAGAGTGCAATGGAACAATCACTCAGAAGATGAATCAACCTGGGAGAGGGAAGAAGAGCTTCGCCGAGATTTCCCCTATCTGTTTTCAGACCTGCTTGAATCTCGAGGACGAGATTGTCTCTAAGGAGGGTAGGTTGTCATGCCCCTGTTTTTCCTGATCTTCCCCAACCTGAATTCGTATCTCAGAACCTTGATCCTTGATTTTCCTGTGCCCTAATTCCAGAAGTTGATGGAAAAACTTCGTCATCTTGGCCCTTTTCGTAATTCAGCCCAAAAGTGTCGCGGTTTAGTCCTTTTCAGATTTTCCGAGAGCCCTAAAAAGGCTAAAAGCCGCATCTCATCTCCAAACTTCGTTCTGATTCAAGGAGTATCTCCTCTTCGCTTTTCTAATCAAGTTCCCCTTCTGCAAAAACTCCAAAATCTCACCCGAGGCCTCAGTTTCAAGCCTCACCATTTCAAAACCCTAATTACCCTATTTTACCCTAAGTACCCGTTTTCGGATTTTTGTCGAAACCCTCGATTCTTGTTCAAATTTATCAAACTTCCTACTAGATGAGTCCCAGCATTTTAGTGTCACTCATCTGTGAAATCAGAATTCAATTTGGACCCACAAATCTCCAGATTTGCAAACAGGTCCAAAGCCCTATCAAAGATCCTCGCAAAACAGCCCAAATCTTCGCAGATCTACCACCTGCTGTTTTCGACCAGGGCCGTGCCCTTTTCGACCTCGACCAGGCCGCGCCACCACGCCGTGGTCGTCGCCACCGTTGCTCCCGCGCCGTAGCCCTCGCGCCAGCACCTAGCCGCCACGCGCACGCACGCCACTGGCCACCGTGGACCAGCCGCGGCCGTGCCAGCGCCCCAGCCTTGCCCGCGCGCGCACGCCAGCTGCAACAGCGCAGCACCACAGAGAACACTCGCCATGTCGCAGCCATGCTCGGGTTAGATGTCTCCTCGCCGTCGCCAGCACCGTCCAGCTGCAAAGCTGCCACCGCCGTGCCTTGCCATCACCACCCTGTCCCGTCGCTTCACGGTCACCTCACAGCAGCAACCCTCGAATTTGTCGGCCAAGTTGCACCCTTCCCGTGCCTATATAAACCCCCAGTGCCCTGCTTACCTCCACACCCATAACGGCTAAGTCCCGCAGCTCCTCACCGTGAGCCTTCTTCTTCTCCGGCGAGCTAGCGAGGGAGCTCTCGTCGCCAGCCCGTTCTGTTGTGCCTCTTCCAATCCAAGCTCATCAGTAAGTCCCTCTCACCCTCCTCTCTGTGTTGTAGCACCTGATTGCACTCCGGCGAAGCCTAACGCCGGTGATCACCTTGAAAGACTAGAAAGCCTATCTTAGCTGTATCTCCCAGTCTAGCCCAAATTAGCCTTCGTGCTAGTGGAATAAAATGATCAGTTCATCACTCTTAACCTCCAAAATCAAGGAATCGAGTTCATTAGCCCTGTTTACAAAACCCCCAAATCTGGAGCCTTCTTCACCGGCGCTGGCCACCGGACTTCGTTCCCGGCCGTTCCAGCCGACACCACCTTGTCTATTAGGCGTGCCTTGACCTTCTGAGAACTTTTCTCTACTAGCCTGACCTCTGAATCTGCCTAGAATGTGAGATATGGCTATGCCAAAGTTCCTATCCAGTTGTTATCACATGTGATTAGGTCACCGTGGTTCTTCACCGGATTTGGTCGCCGTCCGGCAATCTCCAGCCGTGGAGCTTGTTACATCTTTTGTTCCTGTCATCCCGGCCTACCTCCCAGACAAATTGGTGCATCAAATGGAGGCCTAGATCAAAAGTTATGCCAAACCCTAGTTTCTGACAATGTCTGCACTGTGCCAGTGCGTGCCATCCAGTGGCATTAGCCATTTTTGACCCCTTCGTCCACTAGACTCCTGGAGTTGTCCTCTACAACTTTCTCTACTGCCACTTCTCCAGAAAACTACCTAGAGTTGACCTAAGGCTACGTCTAGCCGTGAACCGAATGTCGACCCTTCGGCGTTCGATCTTTTTAATCCATTTCTTCGAGCAGCGCTCGAGTAACTTTGTCCAGAGCATCTCCCCTGCATGCATAATGTATTTTACATATTATTTCCTATAGAAACTATCTTCTGTATGCTTATATAGTGTATGTGTGTATTGTTTGTATTCGCCGCAGAGCCAGAGGCTGAAGGAGAGGAAGAGATCTTCGAAGAATCGTCTGAGCAACTAGACCCCTCGTTGCAAGGAAAGTCTCAACCCCCTTAACCATGTCTATCCCAATATTTTGGAGTAAAGTAGGTTTAACTGTTTTCAAGTATATGCATGCTTTACATTTAAATGAAAGTTATGTCTGAAGAATGTGAGTAGATATAACCTAAGTAATTGTGAAGCCCCTTTTATGATTGAATATCCCTGCATTCTTGTCACCCTAGAACATATGCTTAGGTTTTTGCGTACGCTCAATTACTTATGTTAAATGTCAAATGGTCGGTTATATGAGAAACATGTTGAAAACCCCTTTTGTGAAATAAAATGTGAAATAGGAATTTGTACTGAGGATGGTTTGAATGGTTGGGTGCTGTGTGCGCCATGGATATGTGAATGTTCCTCACTATTGATTCATAAGGACGAGAACCTTGTGCTGTGTCTCTAAACGAATTAAAAATGTACCAACCACTTGCCTGGAATGGAACAGGCGCAACCTAGTAGCTATCTTGGTGTTAACAGTCCCCAGCAATGGTTGTCGATCCAGTTTCTCGCGTGGAAACTGGTGGGCCACAGAGGCCCATGAGTGATGTGAGATCAGAAAAATAATGAGAGGCTACGGTGGATGGAAGGAAGACGTCCTACGCCTAGATTAAGTCGTGCACGACTGTAATCGAGAGGCTATGTGTCCTGCGGGAACATACACCAAGGCTAGGAAGTACGGCAGCGGGGAGGACCCACAACAGTACTTGAGACTTGATTGTCTATTTACCGGGCGGGGACATTGTTAACACTAGACTACAAAAGCGTTGTGTGATCTTGACCTTGTCACATGTGTATAAGTCAGATGGAGCTGATCCGACTTGAAAGTCGAGTGATCCAGTGGATTTAAAATGAGGTACACCTTTGCAAAGCGTAAAAGAAGTATCAGATACTCTGTACTCCCAGGTTCAAGAGTCTGTTTATAGTGGATGTTATCCATGGGTTTCACACAAGTAACTTTCGAAATGCATTCATAATATGGGTTAATAAAAGTAGTGACTCATGGGAGACTACTACACACAACATTTTCTAAAAGTATAAGTTAAGATTTCAAAGCTCTTTTACAAAATCAAAGATACTTTCTACAACTGTCTGCAAATCTATACTATCCTCAAGTATGAGGCAAAACGAGACCCTTACCAGTTCAACACCCCTCATCTTGATAGAATTGCATTCATTCCTAAAATGAGATTTGCTGAGCATTGTGTGAAAACATGCTCACCCTTGCAATTTAATTCAACCACACAAAAGGGATTCGGGATCCCGATTCCCTTGGTTATGAGTACCATGCGGAAGAGGAAAGTGTCCCAGATGAACCACCTCTCTAGAAGGGTTGCGTACCAAGTTGAGTCAGATGTGGATGAAGCCCCTCCAGTCCCATTGCCGATGGAAGTCAAGATCCTTGTTGTTGATTTTTGTGCCTTGCTTTGTGTTCGGTACTTCGATGCCGATTCTTGCCTCGAGAAACTTACTATTTTCCTAGCAACTTTAATTAGCGCCATTCTTGGCGTGATGGTAATGAAATATCGGTCCTTTCGACTAGGTACCTGTTGAATTATGTTTAACTTAATTTGTTGTTGTGAGCTTATGATTATACCTTGTTGAGTGCAACTCACCTGGGCGGTTGCCACCAGATTCCTCAAATGAGGGTCCCACAGGTCACCTCGGGTGGTGATCATGCCGCGAGGCCCAGGGATCTTCACACGGAGATAACTCTGGTGGATTGCTGCCCCCAAACGGTTAATCATGGTCCTCCCCATCATCGCGTTGTACGAAGATTGGAGGTCCACTACGTCAAACCGGACCATCTCCGTCCGGTAGTTGTCCGGGGCGCAGAAGGTCATGGGGAGTTTGACCTTCCCCACGGGTAGATGGTCTTCCCCGGGACGAAGCCCTGTAAGGGCCTGGCTGCTGGCTACAGCAGCTTTTCATCGACCTGCATTTCCTTGAATGCCTTCAGGTACAGGATGTCAGTGGAGCTTCCGCCATCGATGAGGATACGCGCCAGCTGGCAGTTCTATACGGTGGCGGAGACGATGAGCGCGTCGTCGTGGGGGAAGCGAACCCCTCACGCGTCTTCCACTGTGAAGGTGAGGCGGACGTCTGACCAGTTCGGTGGCTGGGATGTGTGTAGCACCCCCACCACCTTTACCTCCTGTGCGTACTCCTTACGCTGGCGCTTGGTCTCACCCGGAGGCGGATCCCCCCATGATGACGTTTACACATCTCTGTGAGGCTTGGAAGGGGAGCTCTTCGGCTGAGCCCTATTCTTGTTCCTATCGCTGCTGCTCCCCCGAAGGAGTAGGGAGAGCCGGCAAAGCTGGCGGAGGGGGCAAGGAGGCAGGCACTAGTACAGAAATGCAGTCTACTAACCCCTATCTTCTATCGGTTATTAGAGATACAGCAGAAAACCGATAGAAAACGTGCCTCGCGGTCATAAAAGCCCGACGGATGTATTTTCCCTATCGGTTTATAAGAAACTTACCAATAGAATAAATAGTATGATTTACTCTAGCGGTGATGAACATATTTGCCGTTAGAAGAGATGCATAAGTACTGACGGAAGAATGTTGTGCGCCGATAGGTCTGGTCGACTTCAACAACTAGACTTATTCTATCGCTACTGTATGAATATACCGACAGAGTATATTAAAAATTCCTATCGGCAATATGTAGTGCGCCGATAGAATAGTTGGCCTTCTACAAATATTTTTATTCTATCGGTAATGGATTCTTTTACCGTTAGAATATATAGAAAATTGCTTGGAACTGTTCATCTTCAAATAGTTTTATTCTATCGGTAATGAATGTTTATACCGGTAGAATATTGCAAAAAATATCTTAGAACTGTTGGCCTTCTACAACTAGTAATATTCTATCGGCAATGTACGTACACTCCGATAGAATATGTACAAAAATTCCTATCGGTAATATTTATTGTGCCGATAGAACCATTCGCCTTCTACAGATGTTTTTATTACTAACGGTATTCTGTTTTCGTACCGATAGAAAATATATATTTGTATAAATACACGGGTATGTCTCTTTCATTCTCACAGTTCATCTGGGGCTCGTAGTCCTAACCCGTAAGCTCCATGGACGGCCGGCGCACCTCTACAGGGGACCGCTGCACCTCCGCACCTCCATCGACGCCCTCTAGACGTCGGCATCCCAAGGAAGGTACGTAAAATTTCTGCAATATTGTTAGATTATTCTAATCCGATTATGGCAATAATTCTGTTTTTTTTGTATCCTTCATTTTGATGTGTCTTCTTTTCAATATGATTATGATCTGTTCAGGTCCTTGGATGATGCTCATGAGGGGCAACGTATTTCACGGTTCTTCATCGCAGTACGCTGCCTACATTGGATTGTTGGCGAAAGAAATGGTGAAGATCACCGTCGAGAGCTGGAAGGACGTGAAGGGCGAGGTCTTGGTTGGCTCGGTCGAGAAGATGCTTAAGCCCGGCGTGTTTCTCAAATCAGGACCTATAGAAAGCATCTTACATTTTTTTGCATGCACCAGCTTGTGGCCAGATGCTTACCTGCTTGGAGAAGAAGAATTGTTGTTATTTGCACAGCCATTCTACACCATCACTACACAGAACAACATCTTGGAAGGTAGGTTCTTTTTGTTAATGAAGTTGAGTTGAGTTGAGTTGAGTTGATCGAGTTTGAGTCCGAGGAAATCACCAATACGTATAAATGTATGTCGACGGCAGTTCCAGCTCCTCGGGCGTCTTCGAACTGAACTCCTATGGTTAAGTCCAATGTGGTTCAGACATTTGCTGTTTTGGATGAATGGATTTGTGATGTATCAGGTCTAACTTGTAGTCGGTAGTTGCATTGTGGCAACCTGCATAGGTTCCCTTTTATGTAAAATGCATGTATGGGCCACTGGGTCCTCGTCGTGATCTGTTGTTAATTTCAGACGTGGCTTTTGTAATATACATCGAATGTGTGAATTGTTGTATTTGTATATTGTTGTATATTTGTGTATCATGTATTGCTAATTGGGACATGAACTTGAATGTGCAGGGAGTATTTGTGTATTTAATTGTATTGGTAGGTAGGTGTGTATTTGTACTGCTGTTTCAGACATGCACTTCAATTTGTGAACTGGCATGTGTATGTTTGTACCTGAATTTGTATTGGTGAACTGGCATGTGTATGTTTGTACCTGAATTTGTGAACTGGCATCTGTAATTTCTTTGGCAAGATGAAGTCCCAAGTACCTACGAAAAGAATTTTTGTGTCTCCTAGTTAATCCACAAATTAGCATTTCTTGAAATATATTGCTTTATCTTCTAGTTAAGATCCGTTTGATGTAAGATATGTTTGATGTTACATTGATATGATTCCTTGAATGTGAGAAATGGCATGTGCATGTTTGTCCCAGTTTGGTATCAGTACCTCCTCTAACGGTAAGTACACATATTTACCGATAGGAAAACACATATATTTGCTCAGTTATGCATATTCTAACGGTAAATACACATATTTACCGATAGGAAAACACATATATTTGCTCAGTCATGCATATTCTAACGGTAAATACACATATTTACCGTTAGAAGAATCATACTCGAGTGTCATGCATCATCTAACGGTTCATACACATATCTACCGATAGAAACACTCATGTGCGTGCTGTGTCATGCATGATCTAACGGTAAGTACACATATTTACCGATAGGAAAACACATATATTTGCTCAGTCATGCATATTCTAACGGTAAATATACATATTTACCGATAGAAAAACTCATGCTCGAGTGTCATGCATCATCTAACGGTTCGTACACATATCTACCGATAGAAAAACTCATGTGCGTGTTGTGTCATGCATGATCTAACGGTCAATACACATTTTTACCGAAAGAAGAAGTCCTGTACTTGCTCGGTAATGCACATTATCTAACGGTATGTGTGTGTTTTTACCGATAGAATATGTGAGCGGCAAATTACCTAAGTTAGTCTGACGGTTATTTCATGTATTTACCGTTAGAAAAATGTCCATTATAAGGAAAATCCCACTCGACCATTACTGAGCTGCTGTTTAATTTGTTCTGTTGCACTCTGTGTCCCTCTGTTTGTGACGAAAGTTCCAGCTACACTGCTAGGGTGATCAGCGCAGGCTGGAGGGAAGTTGATTGCGCCCCTCTCCTTAAGGTACGCTTAATCGTCGACACTTATCTCTCTCTCCCTCTAGATCTCCCTTCCTCTCTACTTGCAAGCTAGCCGTATTGTGTAGTTCCAAGTTTGTAGCTCTAAGCTTGGGAGCTTGGTAGCTGGAACTGCGTCATGTTTTAGGAGCTAACTAGCTTGTATTGTGTAGTTAGCTAGGTTAATTAGTGTTAATTTCGTCAGGCTAGGGTTCAACACATGTATCTGTTGTAAGGGGCTGTACATGTACATATACATAACTTAATCGGGCAGGTTTCATGCATGGCTTACTCGTTAAATTTTGTTAATTATAGATGGACAAGAAATATTGGATGCATGGAATAAAACGTACTACTCTTGAATATTTGGATGGTGTGAATGAGTTTATTAAATTTGCTGAGCAACAAAAGGAGAGGAAGGGAGAGAAAAATATGCTCTGTCCTTGTACAGATTGTATGAACTTGAAGAGGTTTAGCAACTCTGATCAAATTAAGAGTCATTTGATTCGTCGTGGTTTTAACGCGCGATACACCCGTTGGATATGGCATGGCGAAGATCTTGAGGAAACAAGCACCACTACTACCAATCAGCATGACTCGGATGTGGATTGCAATAATATCGATGATCATCCCAATTTTGGTAATGTTCATTCCGATGTGCACGTAGATGATGATGATGATAATCTAGATGAGATGTTACGTGATGTAGAGGAAGATTACAACGAAAATGACTTCTGTGAATTTGAGAAACTGATTGCTGACTCTGAGAAGCCTCTGTTCCCTGGATGTGCAACATTTACAAAACTGTCTTCTGTGCTGAGATTATATAACTTGAAGGCAGAAAACGGTTGGAGTGATAAGAGTTTCACGGCACTATTAGATCTTCTAGCGGACATGCTTCCAGAGGGAAATGAGTTGCCAAGATCTACTTACCAAGCCAAAAAACTGTTGTGTCTGTTGGGAATGGAAATCGAAAGAATACACGCATGCCCAAATGATTGTGTGTTGTACCGTAACGAGTATTCCAGTTTGCATGTTTGTCCAAGATGCGGCGCATCGAGGTATACGCGTAGGGACCGGATTGACAGTGAACGTCACGAGGTAAGGAAAGGGCCCCCGGAAAAAACTGTGTGGTACTTGCCTGTGATACCTAGATTGAAGCAGCTGTTTGCAAATCCGAAAGTCGCGAAGCACTTGCGTTGGCATGCTGAAGCCCGGAAACAAGACGAAAAACTGAGACACCCAGCTGATTCTATTCAATGGAGAAACATCAACAGAACATTTGCTGAGTTTGGCGGCGAACTTAGGAATGTAAGGTTCGGGCTGAGTACAGATGGTATGAACCCACATGGTAATATGAGCAGCCGGCACAGCACTTGGCCGGTTCTTTTATGCATCTACAATCTTCCTCCTTGGTTATGCATGAAGCGCAAGTACATCATGATGGCGTTACTAATCTCAGGACCCAGACAACCCGGAAATGATATTGACGTGTTTCTAGCGCCTTTAATCGAGGACTTACAGAAATTGTGGAGCGAGGGTGTGCAGGTGTGGGATGCATACAAGAAAGAGAATTTCATCTTACGGGCCCTGATATTTTGCACCATAAATGATTTTCCGGCCTACGGCAATTTGTCGGGGTATAGTACGAAAGGAGCCAAGGCTTGCCCTATTTGCCTAGATGAAACTGAGAGCATGTGGCTGCGAAACTGCCGGAAAACAGTGTACATGGGTCACCGCAGGTTTCTTCCGGTGCATCACACGTACCGTAAGAAGAGGAAATCATTTAACGGGAAGCCTGAGAAGGGATCAGCTCCGATGTTTCTGACCGGTAAGGAGATTTACTCGCGCGTGAACGACATCAAAGTTGAGTTCGGTAAGCATTCTAAATCTCGAGAAAAAAATGTTTGGAAGAAGAGATCGATTCTCTGGGATCTACCGTACTGGGAGCACTTACAAGTTCGACATTGCATTGACGTCATGCATGTAGAGAAAAATGTCTGTGACAGTTTGATTGGTTTGTTGTTGAACATTCCGGGAAAGACAAAGGATGGTGTGAAAGCTCGTCGTGACATGGTGGAAATGGGGATAAGGACTGAGCTTGCACCTTTAGAGAATGGAAAGCGTACATACCTCCCCCCGGCCTGCTATACGTTGTCCAAGAGCGAAAAAACAGAACTCTGTCGGTGCCTGCACGGTGTTAAAGTTCCATGTGGGTACTCCGCGAACTTGAAAAAACTTGTGTCTATGAAGGACCTAAGACTGGTTGGCATGAAGTCCCACGACTGTCATGTCTTGATGTCACAGATGCTTCCCATTGCTATCAGAGGCATTCTCCCAGTTAAAGTCAGAGAGACAATCACTACCTCCATTTGTGGAGCTTAATTAGAAGATTTTTCTGATATGAATATTTGGCGCAACTGTGTCCTCGTAGGTAATTGATCCCATGGACTGGACGCTTTGCAACGCGACGTGGTTACAACTCTTTGTCAGCTCGAGATGTATTTCCCTCCATCTTTTTTTGATGTTATGGTCCATCTGATTGTTCACCTTATCAGAGAAATTAAGTTTTGTGGACCCGTGTGCCTGCGCTACATGTATCCATTTGAGAGATTTATGGGTGTATTGAAGGGATACGTAAGGACTCGTCGTCGACCCGAGGGGAGTATCATGGAAGGTTATGCCGCCGAGGAGGTGATTGAATTTTGCACATATTATATGGCCGGGGTTGACCCAATTGGTGTTCCTAGGTCCCGACACGAGGGTAGGCTTGAGGGAATCGGAACGATTGGATTCAAAGCTATCGTCCCCGCTCGTGATGTGTACGTAAAATCACATTTTTGGGTCTTACAACACATGACGAAGGTCGAGCCATACATACACGAGCACAAGGTAATGTTACGGTCACAGAATCCTTCGAAGTCAGACGTTTGGGTCAGCAGAGAACATAACAGGAAATTTGCTGAGTGGATCCAAGAAAGAGTCATGCGAGCTGCCGAGGGCTCCGTAAGTGAAACTGTGACATGGTTGGTGATCCGTTTGAGACCTAGTCTTGGTTTTCGCACTAGGGTCGCCCAGATTCTAATATGCGGAATAACGGGATCTTACTCGGAAATACCGAAACCCAAAGTAATTGCACAACTCTTTATTTCAAAGAGGGCTTTGCACGTCGAACGTTAGACACACTTGTCTACGTCGAAGGAACTATAAGTGTCTAAAACTCAAATAAGTTCTATGACTCTTCGATGATCTAAACTAGACCTATTACAAGGTATTTATAGTCCAATCGTATGAGTACGTATCAGACTTAGAGACCTAAACGTATTAGACTTATATAACTAATCCTAAACAGATAAGCTTAGTTATACACATTCGGATCGGATTACAATTCCGAACAGGGAACGAATTCCTTTTCCTGGTCGCGGACCAATCCATGGTCGCGGACCCATATGCGATCAGGACTTGGTCGCGAAGCCGTATGCGATTAGGACTTGGTCGCGAAGCCGTATGCGATTAGGACTTGGTCGCGAAGCCGTATGCGATCAGGACTTGGAGATCCTCCCGGATCATGACTCCCTTGTTGAGAAGGAGCCAACCCTTGTTGCGACCTCTCGATTGAACTGGAGATGTGGAAATTGGGCTTGTCCATCTTCTTTGGTGTACCACTTTGCCGCACGTGCTCGTTGATCTTTCCGACCGATTCGAAAAGTCTCCTTGGTGCCACTGTGGGTGGTAGTTACCTTCTTCTCCAGAATCACATCTTCACGTAGAGGTTCGTCTCGTTGATAGACCAAGTCTTCAACAGATGGTACTATAGTATCTGGCTCATCATCCAGCATTGAAGGCTCAAACAGTTTGAGGTGCTCAACATTAACAACCGAGTAAATATCCATGTATGGAGGTAACTCGAGCTGACAAGCATTATTACCCACTTTCCGCAAAATCCGAAAAGGACCATAACGAATGGGTTTGAGCTTCTTACCTTCACCTTTAAGTCTCTCCTTACTCAGATGTAACCATACCATATCACCTTCTTGAAATTGCGCATCAACTCGGTGCCGATCATGTCGTGCCTTGTACTTGAGTTGAGCTTTCAGCAAGTTCTGTTCAACCTCACGATGGAGTCGTTGAATACCTTCCAGGAACTTTTGTGCTCGATCCTGATCAGATGCTTCCTTGCTGTTCTGTGCTGAGGTAGGGATCACAAACTCCATGTCGAATGGACTCTGTGGTAGAAATCCTAAACAAACCTCAAACGGTGACTTTCCAGTCGAACCATGCACTGCTCGATTAAAAGCAAACTGCAGGTACGGTATGCTTCCATCCCAGGTCTTCGGGTGCTTCGAGTTATATCCTCTCAAAAGATGAACAACTGTGCGATTAACCACCTCGGTTTGACCATCAGTTTGCGGATGAAAAGCAGTACTCCTCTTCAGCTTGGTGTCCATCATCGTCCAGAGCGATCGCCAAAAGTGACTAAGGAACCGGGTATCGCGATCAGACACAATAGAAGTCGGCAGTCCGAAGTGTGTCCAAACGTGTTGAAAGAATACCCGAGCTGCCTCTTCTCCCGTGATAGTCTTCTGACAAGGTATAAGAATAATCATTTTGGAGAACCGATCAACGACCACGAATAGATAGTCGTTGCCACGTCGGGTCTTAGGCAATCCTCCCAAGAAATCCATAGATATGCTTTCCCATGGTCGCGATGGAACTGGCAAAGGAGTGTACAAACCTATTTTTCGGTTTGCCGGTTTTGAGATGCTGCAGAGACCACAGCCTCGAACAAAGCTAGCCACATCTTGCTGCATACGCGGCCAAAACACATGTCGGTGAAGATTTTGCAACGTCTTTGTAACCCCAAAGTGACCAGCTACCTTCGATGTATGCGCTTCTCGCAACCATTGAATTCGAGGTGCTCCACGAGGTATACAAAGTAAATTGCCCTTGTACAAAAGTCCTTCTCGACGAACGAACTCCGTAGGTTTCCCTGTTTTGAGCTCAGTCAGTACTGTTTGAAAATCAGGGTCTTCACTGTACATAGTGGCATAGTCATCATTACATGAGGGCTCGATCTGCATGAAAGCTGATAAACAGAGGGTCGTAACTGGTGGTCGCGACAACATGTCCGCCAATTTGTTGTGTACGCCCTTTTTGTACTTAATCACCAGATTGAACTGCTGCAGATACGACATCCACTTCATGTGTCGAGCTTGCTGTAGCTTGGACTGAGTCTGCAAATATTGCAATGGTTGATGGTCGGTGTGGACAACCGTCTCTTTCCCCAAGAGATAACACCGCCAATGTTTCACGGCCTGATGCAGTGCGCATAACTCCTTATCATAAGTCGGGTAGTTCTTCTGAGCTCCCTGGAATAACTCAGAGTGATATGCCACTGGTCGACCTTCTTGCATGAGCACTGCGCCCATTGCATAACCTGAGGCATCGGTTTCTAGCTCGAACGGTTTCTGGAGATTCGGCAAAGCTAACACAGGCGCCTCGCTGATCTTTCTTTTCAGCAAGAGAAACGTGTCCTCATGTTTCCCTGTCCACTCGAACTTCTGATCGATCCTGGTTAATGCATGCAACGGAGAAGCCATAATCGAGAAGTGTCGGATGAACTTCCGAAGGTATTGGCATGCTCCCACAAAACTACGCACATCCGTAACTGTTCGTGGTCGCGGCCACTCACGAATCACTTTTACCTTATCTGGGTCGATTTGCAACGTACCGTTGCCGACCAGGAATCCAAGGTAAAGTAGCGTTTGCTGGCCGAACTCGCACTTCTTACGGTTGAGGCGAAGTCGATGTTGCCGAAGCTGATCGAACACCTTTTCGACATAAATGAGGTGCTCATCCCACGATTGACTATATACTAGTATGTCGTCGAGGTAAACGATGACAAAGTCGTCGATGAACGGTCTCAAAACGTCATTCATAAGACGCATGAAAGTTGCAGGGGCGTTGCAGAGACCAAACGGCATGACCAGCCATTCGAACAGACCTTGTCGTGTTTTGAACGCGGTCTTCCACGTATCCTCCTCTCGGATGCTGACTTGATGATATCCTGACTTAAGATCCAATTTGGAGAAGACAATAGCATGCTTCAATTGGTCTAACAGGTCGTCAATACGGGGAAGGGGGTACCGGTTCTTGATGGTGATCTTGTTCAGTGCTCGATAGTCGATGCACATACGCCAAGTCCCATTTTTCTTTGGTACTAACACCACAGGAGATCCATAAGGTGAACTACTTGGTTGAATAACACCATCGTTCAGCAACTCACCAAGTTGTCTTTTGATCTCTTCATTCTCCAATACTGAGTTGCGATACATACTCAGATTGGGCAGTGTCGCATCGGACACAAGCTGAATTTCGTGCTCGACTGGACGTTTCGGTGCACAACCCTGGGTAGTCTCGAACAGATCACTGTATTTCTCCAGTAGTCCCGACAAACGACCAGAATCTTCTTGGCACGCCAACGACAATGCTGGTCGAGTACCCTCACTTTGTCCAATGGGTCGAATCATGACAAGCACATACTTGTGACATGCATTAACAATCCGTTTGGCTTGATTTGCGGTAATCAAGTTCGAAGTGTTGATGTGGACGTCTCTACTGATTACGAACTTAACCCCGTCTTTGGTGAGGTCGTACTCTTGCGCTCGCCGATGGAAATGAGCGTCTCGATCATACAGATACGGACTCCCAAAGATCACCTGACAGATATCGATAGGGACAACATCGCATTGCACTTCATCGATATACCGTGCAGAGATCGCAAATTTCAACACACACTGACTCGTAATCTGTTGGTTCACGTCGGATGTAAACCAACCCAGCGGATATGGTCGCGGGTGTGTGGTTGTCTTCAAACCAAGGCGCCGAACCAGTCCAGCGGAGACCAAATTCTTTTGACTTCCTGGATCGAATATCGCTGCGACCACTTCGTGCTTCACCTGGATGTTGATGGTGAACAAGTCCTCCGTCGGGTGATGGTCGTTCGGTGGATCCGAACCCTTCTCCTTCGGCATTGCCATCAGAGACAAGGTCGTATCCGCCTCATTAACCGAATTCACTCGGACAACTTCTTCGTCGGGTGAAGTCGCAGTAGCCGTGGTTGTTCTTTTCCCTGGTCCGTTTTTCTTTGGTCGAAGCTCAGGATAAAGCTTGTAGCATTTGTCCTTCGTATGTCCCGCAACTTGACAATGTTCGCAGAAAGCACCCGTGCCCGATTTCTTCTTCGGACTCGGCTTTTTCTTTGTCGAGGTCGCACTTTCCTTCGTGCTTTTGTCGCTGCGGGATTTGTTCTTCTTCTCGATCGCCATAGCAGTTGTGCTCGCGGTCGCGATATCTTGGACGCCGAACAGACTTAGCTCAGTACTGATCGATTTCTGAAGTCCAGATGTGTACTTCCGAAATACTTGAGGGTCGGATAGTGAGATGCCAATGACCATTGCTTGTCGTCGAAACTCTGTCGTATAGTCTTGGACGGTCTGGTCGCGCCGTTGGTACAATCTGTGCCAACGCTCCCATCTCTCCTCAAGGTAACCCATCGGATAGAATTCTTGTCGCAGAAGTCGCTTGAATTGACCCCACGCAAGGTCGTCAGCTTCACCACTGGCGACAAGGGCCTTCCACCATGTCTTGGCGTGGTCCTTCATCTTCAAAGGTGCAAACTTCACCTTTTGAGCGCTACTGAACCCTTTTAGGTCAAAGTAGGTCTCAAGTTGATCGATCCAAGAATCCAGCTTTTCGGCATCGATCACCCCATCATATATGGGTATATCAATCTTAGCGTCGACTTTAAAAGATCCGACAGCTAAGGAGGTGTTGGCGAGGTCGTCGGTTTTGTGGTCGCCTTCGTCTTCATCTTCGTCTGCCCTACGCAAGTCTTCACCACTCTTCTCACCCGTAACCTTCCCTACTTCAGGAGGTACAATCATGGCCTGCTGCTTAATCCAAGCAAGCACGGTTTCCATGTCGGTGGAGAGCTTAGCCACTTGTTCGGCTAGGTTAGCTTGAACGGAGGTATCGTCAGACATTGTCGAAGACGCGGCTGTAGGAACCGTCAATTGATCGCCTGGAGTTTCGCCGGAAGTTTTGTAACCCTGGCGAGTCTTCACCATCCACAGGATAGGAAAGTTGCTCTGATACCAACTTGATCCGTTTGAGACCTAGTCTTGGTTTTCGCACTAGGCTCCCCCAGATTCTAATATGCGGAATAACGGGATCTTACTCGGAAATACCGAAACCCAAAGTAATTGCACAACTCTTTATTTCAAAGAGGGCTTTACACGTCGAACGTTAGACACACTTGTCTACGTCGAAGGAACTATAAGTGTCTAAAACTCAAATAAGTTCTATGACTCTTCGATGATCTAAACTAGACCTATTACAAGGTATTTATAGTCCAATCGTATGAGTACGTATCAGACTTAGAGACCTAAACGTATTAGACTTATATAACTAATCCTAAACAGATAAGCTTAGTTATACACATTCGGATCGGATTACAATTCCGAACAGGGAACGAATTCCTTTTCCTGGTCGCGGACCAATCCATGGTCGCGGACCCATATGCGATTAGGACTTGGTCGCGAAGCCGTATGCGATTAGGACTTGGTCGCGAAGCCGTATGCGATCAGGACTTGGAGATCCTCCTGGATCAGTTGGCTAGAGGCCCAAGATTCACAGTAGGGACTTGGCAGGGGTACGACATCAATGGGTATTCATTTTACACAAGAGCTCAAGACGCCAAGAGTAGCACGCAATGTAGCGGAGTGACACTGTTTGCTATTTCCGAGGATGCCAGGTCAGTAAGGGCGTTGAACTCATATTACGGTGTTATTGACGAAATATGGGAGCTCGATTACGGATTACTTAAGATTCCCCTGTTTCGATGCCAATGGGTCGAAATCCCTCGAGGTGTTCAAGTTGACAGTTACGGGTTTACTCTCGTCGATCTTGGTAGAGTCGGACACCAAGACAATCCATTCATACTTGCAAAGCAAGCCACACAGGTATTCTACATCATTGACCCGGCCAATCCAAACTTGCATGTTGTCCTCCACAGCAAGAGACGTATTGTTGGGGTCGAAGATGTTGTCGACGAAGAGGAGTATAACCAATTCGATAAAATACCTCCATTTTTAGAGGACATTCAATCTATCCGTACTGAAGATATCGACGAAACAACGTATCTGCGAGATGACCACGAAGAAGGATTATGGGTTGAGAACCATTGATGATTAATTTCTATTTTAGGGATAAATGCCAAGCAAACAGCCCACAAGTTCTGCAGCAAGGTGAGGAACTTATCATTAATACATCAGGCAGTACATTTTTCTTTAGAATTTAATGATAAGCTAGTTCACAGCATTAATACATCTCAATTTTACTCCACAGCATGAGGTCTAACATGTACAGTACCTTTATCCTGTAAATACTTAATTCTTCCCTTCAAATAGCACTTGCAAAAATCTCATCGCAGCCTCTTGCTTCTTCAAATTAAGTTCTGCAAAAATCCCTTTTTCTGATGGTATTTTGTTATTTATACCGATAGAAAAGGACATCTTCTCTCAGGCACTTCAAAACATTTTCTATCGGTATTGTTCTATTTTACCGTTAGAATAAATTCGTTCGTCTCACGGTATTTGTTGTCTGACGGTTTTTTCCTGTTTTTACCGATAGAAGAATACTCTGCCGCTTTGAATTCTCAACTGTGTCGCCATGCGTCGCCTTGGAAACTCTATAAGTACCTCGCCATGCGTCGCGGTATTTTGTTGTTTTTCTAATTCTCGAACGGTTCGACTCCTCATCTTCTCTTTCACAATGGCAACCTCCATGGGATCGTCATCCACGCCCTCCCTGGTAAGAACTCTAAATCTCCTCGGTTTACCCCTGTATTGTTAATCCATGTTCAGTTCATTCTTGACCTGTTGATTTGCACAGGGAATGGTAGCCGTGGAAGACACTGCCAAAGTGAAGGCCGACCTAAGGGCCCTCCAGGAGGAGCACAAGCTCCTTACAGACAAGCACACTCAGCTACGGCTTGACCTTGACGATCTCTTCCAGCGCATTAAGCACATGAAGACGGATGGTGACAATGCTAGGGCGAGGACGAGGCGTCTTCGCGAGGAGAAGAAAGCCGCGGATATGACCATCGCTGGCTGCGGTTTGACTATGAAGGATACCATAGCGAAGCTGAGGGAGGTCGCAGGCCTTCTTGATGCGGTAGTAGTTGATCCTAGGGACAACTTGTCGCTAGAGGAGTCCTGCGTCCTGGCTGCAAGTCTAACTGACTCTATTCTACATGCAGCCAGGGCTAAGACCACCCCTTGACCTAGCATTTTGGGTTTTATTTTTTTTTGTAAGTGATAAAACAACAATGAATGAACAATTTCTTTTTATGTCAATTTTCCAATTTTCCGGCTATCTTCCCTCTTTCTTTATCATTCTGCAGCTTTCAACCACGGTCTGTTTGATGTTAAATTGTGTGTACCTTTTCATTACTCTGACGGTATTTTGTTGTTTTTACCGATAGAAAAAGGGCACACAATACTATAATCTCAAGCACTTAATCAAAAAAAATTTCTGGGGAAAATTGGTCTCACGGGATTTTATTGTTTATACCGATACGAAAAGGCACCTTTTCATTACTCTGACTGTATTTTGTTGTTTTTACCGATAGAAACTATTATCTCAAGCACTTTAAAAAAATTTTCTGGGGAAAATTGGTCTAACGGGATTTTATTTTTTATATCGATAGAAAAGGGCACCTTTTTATTACTCTCACGGTATTTTGTTGTTTTTACCGATAGAAAAATGGCACCCAATACTATAATCTCAAGCACTTTAAAAAAATTTTCTGTGGAAAATTGGTCTCACGGGATTTTATTGTTTATACCGATAGAAAAAGGCATCCACTACTTCAAATATTTTTCCGGGAAATTTACTTGTTCTATCGGTATTATTTTGTTGTACCGATAGGAAAGTACATAAGTCTATCGGTATCATTTTGTTATACCGATAGAAAAGTTCCTCCACTACTTTATTACTCGTACACGGCCCTTTAGTTTCCCTCCACTGGAACAGTTCCACCTTAGAGCACTGCGTCTCTTTGAGAGCGAAGAAAACCACAACCTCCGCCGTGACCACTCACTTCCTCTCTCCCACACGACGATCGCCGGCTGGACACTAGTTCGCCACTGCCACCGGTTCTTATTTTCGTCCTTCGCCGGCCGCCGCTGCTTTCTACACCGCCTCTCCATCACCAGAACTGATCGCCGCCGTAAATACCCTAATTCGTCGTTCTATTTCCAGCATCTTCTTTATTTGATCCTAGTGTTTTGCACATACTAATTCTTCGAGTTTTGCAATTACATTAGGGTTCCCTATTGTGTTGGCTTATGTACATTCCGCAGGCAATGTTGATTTAAATTAGGGTTTACATAATATGTTCCAGTGCTGTAATGAACCTGTTTTGAGATTTTAACTTATCTATACTGCTGTATGTGTGATCAATTGTATCCAAGTGCCATGTAATGCAGATTATATGTTGGAGGTGTTCTTACACATATTCTATCGGCAGCTCATGTGTTTACCGATAGAAAATATTTCTGCACAAGTAGTAAAACTTAGTTTGGATCTGGAAGGATATGAGCCATGCAATGTACTAGTTTGGTTGGGAATTTTTACTCGCTTCGTATGAATATATGGCAATGTGGATGGGTCTTCGATGTATATGTTTCAAATGCCTATACATGACTTTTCCCAACCTAATAGATGTGAAGTCCTGATGACTCACATACAGGCTAGGCTAAAGATTATGCACAGTGGCACTTAGATGCTTGTGTGCATATTTACGTGTGAAATAATAATGCTGGCCCATGAATATTAGTATAGCAAATCATCGAGAATGTTATGCGATGACAGTAAATGGTGGCTTGTCAACAAAATTCCATATGTAGAGAACATTGTTATGTTCTATCGGTATCTCACGGGTTTGCCGATAGAAAAATTGTCTTCTGTGGAGGTAATTGTTATGGTCTATCGGCAGCTCATGTGTTTACCGATAGAAAATATTTCTGAACAGTTCAGGAAGTAATTTATGCATGTCTTTCTTTTTGTATTATTTTCCCTTTTGCCGCCCTAGTTAGTCTCCAGTCCTGGGCTGAGTTATGGAACTCCAAGGCGAATTAATTGCCATATATATGGTTTGTTGAAGGTTTTGTAGGGGAAGACATGTCGTCGTCTTCATCGGATGGTACTAGTGGTTCGACTAGGGCCAACCCCATCGTAACTACTGAAGATGCAGCTGTTACATCCCAGCGCAAGAGGGTGGGGCGACGCGCGACGATGTTGGGGCGTTTGGCCAAACGCACGGATCTTTCTTGTGAGTTCAACCAATTTGGGAGGCCGATTGGAAAGAATGCTAGGAGGTACGCGGCCTACGTTGGGCTGTTGGCGAAAGAAAGGGTGAAGATCACCGTCCAGAGCTGGAAGGACGTGACGGCGGACGAGAGGGATAGGTTGTGGGCGGAAGTGAAGGTTAAATGAACTGAAATCGCTGAACTCTTTCGTAATCACGTTCTCTTGGCTTATACTAAAGTTTAACTAACTCGTGATTAATTGTATGCATTTTTCGGAAACAGGCTAAGTGGAACATCCCCGACGATACACCTAGGACTGCCTGCTTGAAGGACATGAACGGAACATGGAAAACCTTTAAGAGCTGGCTCGTCAGTAACTTCCTCGCTGCGGGCAAATCTCCTTGCGAGAAGTACCCCTTCATATCGAAGGAGGTATGGGAGGAATTCACCAAGCAGAAGGGGACTGAGGAGTTCAAGGCCCTTAGCGAGAAGAATAGGGCGATCCAGAAGAGGAACAACCACCCGCATCGGCTCGGATCCCTGGCTATGCGGGGAAGGAGGAGCAGTGGAAGAAGGAAGACGAGCAAAATCCTGTCATCGACACCCCTGAGTTGCCGCTCTCCGAGATCCGGGATGAGAGGTGCAAGCGATGGTGGAGGGGGAGGGGGTCCGTGTCGTCCACGGGGTCTGTGCAGTTCGCAACCCCTGGGGACGCCGACGTTGTGAGGCGAATGGTAAGTTGGCTAACCTCGTAAACTGTGTGCGCACAAATGTATATAAGGTAATTTGTCTCACAAGGTACCTTTAAATGTAATAGATCTCTTTTGAGAAGGAGGCAGCGGAGGGATGTTTACCCCGCAGAGGGAGAACGACATCCTCACCCGGGCTCTAGGAAATAAGGAGCATCCCGGGCAGACACAGGCCGTGGGATCCATTGTGTCGTGGAAGGCCGGTTTCGTAGATCCGGCTCCACCGAGGAAGAAGGCCCGCTCCTGGAAGGAAAAGGAAGCTGACCTCTCCGATAAGATACGGGCTGAGGTGCGGGAGGAGATACGGGCGGAGATGCGGGCTGAGATACGGGCTGAGGTACAGTCTGAGGTGCAGACCGAGGTCGCACAAATGAGGGAAGAGTTTGCACGGTTGAGAGAAGCATTGCTGGCCAAGAGTGCAGATGCGGATCCCCAGGATGACGGTACCCCGCGGGGTCGGATAAGCAGTTGCGCTTCGAAGGTACTCGCGGATCCAGTGGATCTACTTGAGGTACTGTAGGCCTTCATCTGTGCACTTAAGTTGATGCCACTCCCATTCTGTTAGAGTTGTTTCGCTAACCTATTTTAATTGTTACAAATTTGCAGGCGCCGGAGGGCTGCATCCTACAGAATCACGTAGGCGCCGGGCAGGAAGTGGTTGGACACGGCTTCGTATATCCGTCTGGGCCGGATGTCCGGGTCCACTGTGTACCTCTGCGGTTGGGTTTCGCAAAGGTACAGGTGGACATGGCCATGCCGGGCTACAACGATTCTCCGTTGCCAGTCCCAACAGAGGAACTGCAGACACTTGCTGAGGCAGTGGGCTCCTACGTACAGTGGCCCAAGAAGTGTCTTGTATTACAACCGGTAAATCCTACACATTTTAGATTACATCCTACTCAGTACACTCAACTTGCATAATCTAACATACGTGCTCATTAATTGAAGTGGCCTGCCGCTGGGCTACCAGGGGACTGCGCCCCCAGCTCGGGGCATGAGGCCCGATCTCATGCGACCCTGGACACATCAAAGACGGCCTCCACCCCACCCAGCGCATCCACGCCTTCACCTCAGAAGAAAGCTGCCATCACCTCGCCCTTGCCTTCGAAGGTACGCGCTCAGTCCCCGGCAAAAGGCAAGGGCAAAGGCAAGGGAAAAGGGCGACAGGGACAGCCGGAGAGATTCACGAACGGGTTCCCACTCATGTCGGAGGCAGCTTTGCGCAAATTGGATCGATCAACCAGAGACCTCCATGCGTGGTACCTACACCGAGCTCGGCGCAATCTGAACTTCTTAGTTCCCTACAGGCCTGGACAGTTCCACCGTGAGCCCGGGAGTATATCCGTGGCACACGAGGATCTGTTCGACCTCTACAACTGGCGGGAGCTCGATATGTCCATCATACGGACTGGAGTCCTGTGAGTTTGCTGATGCTATGTATTGCTGTTTTCTAACTCTGTTTGCTAACTCTGCATTGTTGTAGTTCATTTGAAATGTAGTAACTTTCTGTGCAATACTAATGTCGTCCTTTGCATGCAGGTGCATGTACAGGCTAGCATCGGGGGCTGCGTGTGACAAGGTGGGTTTCCTCGACCCAGAGAAAATAAGCCTCACGATGCTAGAGCACGACGCCGCGCACGCTGAGCAGTACATATCCAAGGCGCTGATGGCGCAGCAGGACAGGGAGTTCATTCTGGTGCCGTACCACCAAAGGTTAGTGCATTTCGTACTAATTTAACTCGATCTTGTATGTTACACCTGAGATATACTTTGAGCACGCGGTCCTCTTTTACATACAATGCAGGGGCCACTGGATCCTCATCGTGATCTGTCCACCGAGGAACGAGGTGTACTACCTCGATTCGATGCGTGACAAATTATCAATGGAATATGTGGTCAAGGGGAATATGGAGGCGTAAGTAACTTATATGTTTGATTTAAATTTTCACCTCACTAGCTCATGATAATACATTAACGGGCAACACTAACTGAAATGCAGGGCTTTTGATAAATATGCGTCCGCTGGAGGGAGGCATGCCGCACCGCAGGGATCCCTACTAGCTTGGAAAAAATATGAGGTACTCACGAGACTTTTTGTTTATGCTTAACTAGTTTATGGAAACAATAGCTAACATGTCTTCGCATATGCAATTATCTCAGTGCCATCAGCAGCCGCAATCATGGGAATGCGGGTTTTATGTGTTGCGCTACATGTACGACCTAGTGCAGAAAAACTTTGCCCAATTCCCCCAGATAAGCATCGATAGCTAACTCAAATTTGAAAATTGGGTGTCACGTTCTAAATTAGGAAGTTAATTACTAAGTATTCACACATGCTTGCAGATCGCCATGTCGAAAGACTCATACGAAAATGCAAAGATTAGAGATCTTCGACAAATCTGGGCTCAATATGTCATGGAGGAAGTTGCGCCCAACCATCCGCCATGATAATTTTCTCTTTTTCGTGTACTCTGTGCATAGACTGTTTATATACATGTGAATAAATATATATGTCAATAAATGTCCACATTGGATTGCAATTTGTATTTGTCGATATATATGTGAATAAATGTGAATAACTGTCTAATGTGTCAATCTGTACTGTATTGTGTATCCAATCTATAATGTATTGCATCTGTACTGTATATGTGAATGTACTGTATTGTGAATGCAAATAATGTACTGTATATGTGAATGTTCTATCGGCAAATTCATTCACAGCCAACAGACCACTACAAATTTCCTATCGGTAAACTCATCCACAACCGAGAGACTATTGTACTTTTTTCTATCGGTAAACTTGAAATTAACCGTCAGAATAGTGTGACTTTTCCTGCCGGTGAACTCATCCACAACCGAGAGACTACTGTGGTTTTTTCTATCGGTAAACTCATCCACAACCGAGAGACTACTACCCATTTTTCTATCGGTAAACTTGAAATTAACCGTCAGAATAGAGTGACTTTTCCTGCCGGTGAACTCATCCACAACCGAGAGACTACTGTGATTTTTTCTATCGATAATGTCATTTCCAACCGAGAGAGTGCTACACTTTTTTCTGTCGGTAAACTTATAATTAACCGTTAGAATATGGGTATTTTTCCCAACGCTAAACGTTAGACGACGACGGGTTTTCTATCGGTACAATCATAAGGTGCCGATAGAATAGTAATATTTTCCTGTCGGTAATCATGTAATTAACCGTTAGAATAGTGGTACTTTTCCTACCGTTAATCGTCAGACTACGACGGGTTTGCTATCGGTACACTCCTAAGATGCCGATAGAATTGTTAATTTCTTCTGTCGGTTATTTACCGATAGAAAATGTTCTGTCTTGTTCTATCGTGTCTATCTCTATCGGTACGAAAACCGATAGTAGAAGGGTTTTTTTTACCGATAGAAGAAAGCTTTTCTGTACTAGTGAGGGCTCCCTCTCCCCTGCCCATGCTGGTCGAGGAACATGGCGAAGTGCTACAGAAGCTGGTGGCATTCCCAACTAGTGTGGGTATTGGACTTGTGGAAGACACACCACACTTGGGCTTGGGGAAGGGGCGGTTGCCCTTGCTGCCATCGTGCGAGCTGCCTCCGCCCTCGAGGACAAAGGTGTCCCGAGGTTGTGGCTCTCTGCGGTTGCCCCTCTTGGGACGCTTGCTGGGGGGTGGAGGGGTCACTAGCCTCCCGATTGGCGGGGGCAGGAGTCCCCTGGTTCTTCTTCTAGAGGTCATCCTTCTCTGCACGAGTGTACTTCTCGAGCACGGTGAAGAGCTCATCGGCAGAGGAGGGACAACTCCGGGAAAGTCTTCGATGGAGCTCCCCGGGGAGGATCCCACCACTACCACAGAAACAGACATCCAGGACGGCACATCACAGACGGTTATGAACTGTTCAATGGAAAACCGTCTGCGAAGGCCTGTCGGGAGAATATATTCAGTTATCACAGTCGGTTCTAATGTCAAAAACAACTATGATAGTAAACCAGACGGTTCTGAACACAAAACCGTCTGTAATAGTCTACTTATCACAGACGGTTCTAACCTAAAACCCGACTGTGATAGATACAATCGGTTCCCAGCTGAGAACCGTCTGTAATAGTCTACTTATCACAGACGGTTCTAACCTAAAACCCGACTGTGATAGATAAAATCGGTTCCCAGCTGAGAACCGTCTGTAATAGTCTACTTATCACAGACAATTCTAACCTAAAACCCGACTGTGATAGATACAATCGGTTCCCAGCTGAGAACTGTCTGTGATAACTAGAATATCACAGACGGTTTGAAACTCAGAACCGACTGTGATACATACAGTCGGTTGTGAACTAAGAACCGACTGTGATAGTGTAGTTATCACAAACGGTTCTGAGGTCTAAACCGACTGAAAAAGTGCCGGCGCTTCGAATTCTCAACTGTGATCATTTCTGTCTCCGATCTTTGCGCATGACGCCTAGGAGAATACGAAGCATCGCTTTGGAAGTTCTATAAATTGACAGTGGAAAAATTTTCATTTACTTTACAAGTTTTTATAATTCTCAGACTGTTTGACTCAGCTTCTCTGTGCCAATGGCATCCTCGATGGCATTGTCAGCCTCGCCCTCCCTGGTAAGAACTCTCAATCTTTTGGACTTACCCCTGTATTGTTAATCCCTGTTCAATACATTCTTGACCTATTGATTTGCACAGGAAAGGGAGCCGTGGAAGACACTGGCAAAGTCAAGGCCGAGCTGAGGGCCTTCCAGGAGGAGCACAAGCTCCTCACAGAGAAGCACACTCGGCTACGGCTTGACCTTGACGATCTCTTCCTGCGCATTCAGCGCATGAAGACGGATGGTGACAATGCTAGGGCGAGGACGAGGCATCTTCGCAAGGAGAAGAAAGCCACGGATATGACCATCACTGACTGCGGTTTGACTATGAAGGATACCATCGCGAAGCTGAGGGAGGTCGCAGGCCATCTCGACACGGTAGTAGTTGATCCTAAGAAGGACAACTTGTCGCTGGAGGAGTCCTGCGTCCTGGCTGCAAGTCAAACTGACTTTATTCTAGATGCAGCCAGGGCTAAGACCACTCTTTGACCTAGCATTCTGTATTTTTACTTTTTTTTGTAAGTGATGAAAAAAATTATTGAAAACTTTGTTCTTATGTCAACTTTCCAATTTTCCAGCACATTCTTGGACTGCATGCTATCTTCCCTCTTTCTTTATCTTTCTTTAGCTTTTGTCGAACATTCGACCATACAAAGGTATGTGCACTGTGTGCGATCAAGGAACGACTATCGCGATCTTTGGCTTGTGAGGGCAGTCCATCGGAGCCCTTCAAATAATATAGAAACAATATAGAAGTCGCAGGTCCCATGCAAATAATATAAAAAGAATATAGAAGTTAGGCTTATTTGGCTGGATGGCATTGTGGCATGCCAAACGCCTTGAGTTATATATCAACGTGCTTTGAATATCACAAACGGTTCTGAGGTAAAAAACGTCTGTGATAGTCACATTACAGACGGTTTTTATGTAAGGCTCGACTGTGATTGTCCCAACAGTGTCTGCCGCCTCGAATTCTCAACTTCTTTCAATATCACATACAGTTTTTAACTCCAAACCATCTGTGATAGTAATATTATAGACGATTTTTATGTAAGGACCAACTGTGATAGTCCCAACAGTGATCGACGCTTCAAATTCTCAACTTCTTTCAAATTCTCAGCGGTTCAACTGGAAGCAAAACTCCAGGGAGGGAACAAGTATTTGTAGAAGTCGAACAGTTCAATATTCCACAGGCATATTAAAGACGGTTCGGACATCAGAACCGTCTGTAATATTAAAGCAGACAGTTTTGATCTCCCAACCGTCTGTGATAGTCCCAACAGTGCAATTCTCTACATGCAATTGTTGATAACTACACATAATAACTGCGCAGATGAAGAGATTTATTTATTTACTTCAAATTTAATTTGCATCGAATTATGTAATCTGACGCTTCAACTTCCTTACTGTTTTGCCGTGTTCCAGTTTATCTCCCGAGAAGTTATCATGACGGTATTGATCTTGAAAACAAGTAGTGCGCTCCACTTCAAATTCTCAACAGTGTGTTGTGTCTTTTCCATTTCTGATGTTTGCGCGGCGCACTAGCCTGGGAACACGAAGCGTCGACTTGGAAATTGTTTTTCATTAATGATGAAAAAATTAACTAAAAATTTGTTCTTATGTAAATTTTACAATTTTCCCGCACGTTCTTGGAGAAAGAGAAGTGGAGCGGTTCGACTGGAAGCAAAACTCCAGGGAGGGAACAAGTATTTGTAGAAGTCGAACAGTTCAATATTCTAGGCATAGTAAAGACGGTTCGGACATCAGATGCGTCTGTAATAGTCATATTACAGACAGTTTGGACATGAGAACCGTCTGTAATATTAAAGGAGACGGTTTGATATCCCAACCGTCTGTGATAATCCCAACAGTGCCCACGCATTGAATTCTCTACATGCAATCGTTGATAACCGCACATAATAACTGCGCAGATGAAGAGACTTAATTATTTACTTCAAATTTAATTTGCATCGAATTATGTAATCTGATTCTTCAACTTCCTTTGCCGTGTTGCAGTTTATCTCCCGAGAAGTTATCATGAATTTATTGACCTTGAAAACCAGTAGTGCGCTTTTTAAAACTCGAGGCACCAGCGCATATGAACCGTCACCTTCTGGTTCTATAAATAGCGAGGCTCCTAAATCCATGTCTTTATTCCCTCCTCAACTCCCACCTTGAGGGTGAGCCGAGATTCCAATAAGGTTATTGAAATTGAGAGTGATGAGGATCATTCTTCTAATGAGGTGTGACGTTAGGGAGACACGTAACCAGTCCATTGCTTAGTTTTATAATGGCTTGAATAGAGACGTCCAGAGGATTGTCAATTATCAGCAGTATCAGAATCTCGAGCAACTTGTCCATATATCAAGAAAGGCAGAAAGGCAATTAGCTGAAGACAAGATGTATTCGCGAATAGCTAAATCACTACGTGGCGTCGACCAAGCAATAATGCTTCAACCTCGACTCCTCTAACGGGTCGACCAAACAACAATTCTTCGACCAAGTCCAATCCGTCATCTACACTGCTTCGACCAAATGACAATGTTTCAAGCAAGTCGAATTTGTCCTCTTCAACGTTTTGACCAAACAACTATTCTTTGACCAACGAGAAGAAGTCTACAGCCAGTACCTCATCCGTTGGTTCTTCTGCTCGATCAAGCCAAATTATATGCTTTAGATGCCAAGAGTGAAGACATGTGATGTCTCAGTGTCCTAACCAGTGAGATATGATTGTGCAAGAATATGGACAATATGATTCTCAAAGTGACAAAGATATTATCGAAGACGCCGTAGAAGAAGTTGAAGTACATGGAGGTTTTTCTTTTGAGCAAGGTCAAACTCTTGTGGTCGAGACTGTGCTCAGTGTTCAAATGATGAAAGCAGAACAAGGATAGCGACATAATCTTTTTCAAACTCGATGTAAGGTCCAAGACAAGATATGCAAGCTCATCATTGATGAGGTAGTTGTCATAATCTTGTTTGTAAGGAAATAGTGGACAAACTTGGACTTAAAGTGCTCAAACATCCTCATCCATACTGCATTATTTGGCTTTAACTCTTTTGGTGAGATCAAAATTACCTCCATAGTGAAGGTTCAGTTTACCATTAAAGGGTATACTGATGTTGTCATATGTGACGTGGTTCCTATGCAAGTTTGCCACTTACTATTGGGATGACCATGGCAATATGATCGAGGTTCACAACATTGTGGTCGGACTAATAAATGCTTCTTCAAGTTCAAGGGCAATGACATCACTCTTCTTCCTATCACTTCTGAGCAAATCATATCAGAAGAGATGCAAACACTTTCTCACAGTAAGGTTGATAGTATGAGTGAACATAAGAGTGAGCACCACATATCGGTGAGTGAGAGCCACAAACTGAATATGAGTGAGAAAAAGAAAAGAGAGAAAGATAGCTTAGCTTTAATAGCTACAAAATCAGGTTTGAGAGTTGTGAGCAACCTATTGCCGGATTGTTTTATACTCTTGTACAAGGATCCTTGATTTCTACTAATGACTTAACCGCTCTTCCTAGTGTTGCTACCGCTGTTTTGCAAGAATATAAGGTCGTATTTCTAGCAGAGGTACCATCCAGACTTCCTCCTTTACGAGGAATCGAGCATCAAATTGATCTAATACCTGGAGCAGCACTGCCAAATCGACCAGCATACCGCACCAATCCTGTAGAGATTAAGGAAATACAAAGGTAGATTGAGGTCGTCAACCATACATTGTCGACCATGCAAAGGACGATGATCAAGAAGAACTTGAAAGAGTGGGAAGAATGTTTGCCGCACATGGAGTTTGCATACAACAGGGTGCTACATTCGACCACTAATATGTGTCCTTTTGAAATTGTTTATGGCTGTAAACCTATTGCTTCTATTGATTTATTGCCTTTGCCTATGCTAGAACGAATAAACATGGATGCATCTAAGCGTACTGAATATGTGAAGAACCTCCATGCAAAGATGAAGGAACATATTGAGAAGATGACACAACAATATGCGACCAAGGCGAAGAAAAAGAAGAGGACGATGGTGTTTTCACCAAGTGATCTTGCATGACTACACTTGCGAAAAAGGATCGATTTCCTGTACAGCACAAATCAAACTCATTCCAAGTGGAGATGTACCTTTCAAAGTTTTAGAGAAGATCAATGACAATGCCTACAAGATAGAGCTACCAGGGGAATATGGGGTCAGTGCTACATTCAACATTTCGGACCTTTCTCCGTTCTTCAATTCTATGCTATTAGACTAGAGGACGAGTCCTTTTCAAGAGGGGGAGAATGATGAGGACATCACTAGCACAAGTAGCACTAGCGATTGACCCAAGGAATATACAGGACCAATCACTCGAGCGAAGGTCAAACAACTAAATCAACATGTGACTTTGTTCCTTAAAGAATTAAATTATGATGAGAATATATTGCTACCTAATAGCTCTTGTTTAACATTTATTAGAATAAAGAGGGAGGGCATAACAGGAAGAACATAGCCACATATGAGCTAAAGAACTTCATCGAATCTAGTCGTACACCTACTGAGTGGAAAGAAGATTTCCTAAACTTTCCAGTGAGTCCAAGATCACTCAATTCTGTCAAGAATTACAACCGCTACAACCAAAAGAACTCTGCTCGGCATGCAGTCTACCGATCAAGTGATAATCCGACGTTCGACCAGCAATTTCAAACAAGCGCCATTCCCAGCACAGATGTCCAAGTTGGTCATGTGAGTACTTGTTGGAAAGGAATTCAAAAGAGCTTTCCAATAAATCAAGCACCATTAAATTCTGACGTCGTATTGAACTAGGAGACCCAAAAGAGTAACGACTGCACGGAAGGAAAAAGTCCAGTCCGAATCCGAGAGGATTGATTCGGGACTTCTTTCATCTTTAATAATATGTTAGGATTTTTATTCCGTTTTGAATTAGATTCATATTGAAATTCTAGTTTAAGCCTTCTATCTTTTATAAATACCACCCTCTATAAAAAAGAGACATGGTCATAGTTTTTAGAACAAGACATGAACATTGATATTGATATTTTCATATTGAAGTCTTAGTTTTAGTTGAGAGTTGAATCTTTTCATCCTTTGTTATTGTGATTTCCTCCGGAATTGCTTGAATGATCTTCGTGATCACCCTATCTGTGCGCCAACTCCGTGTGTGGCCATGTGGATAGGTAATTTAGAGTATGGTTGGGCCAATTCATTGATCCGGGAGGATCTTCAAGTCAAGTCGTATAAGGCTTCGCGACCTTAACCAAGTTCAGAAAGGCTTCGCGACCATGATTGGTTTGCGACCTTGGGAAGGATTCATTCTCTGGTCGGAATTGTAGTCCGATCCAGATACGTGTAACTAAGTCCTATCTGTTAGGTTTAGTTAAGTCTGAGTCTAATACGTTTAATCTGATACGTATTCATACGATTGGACTATAAATACCTTGTAATAGGTTAGAGAGGAGGATTCAGGATCTACCTGGTTATCTACCTTGATATAGATCAGATCGAGTCTAGTTCATCGACGTAGGCGAGTGCGTTCTAACGTTCGATGTGTAAAGCTCTCTTTGAAATAAAGAGTTGTGCAATTACTCTGAGCTATGTTTTCGATCATCTTGGGTTTCGGTAATTCTGAGTAAGATCTCGTTATTCTGTATATTAGAATCTGGGTGAGCCTAGTGCGAAAACCAAGGCTAAGTCTCAAACGGATCATTCATTGATACACAAGTCCTTGTTCTACAAGTAGTTGGCTATCTCATTTCATCAGGTCATGCTAGTTATCCAGGTATCTTAGATACTAGTTATCCAAATTTTACGTCATGAAGATCGGGTCACCCTCTGTGAACGCATCCTTCACCGGCGTGTTCATATCAAAAGGACTCCAGAACTCCACTAAATTCTTGCTAAGACTCAACTGTTACGTCTGTTGCCAGAACAAGAATTTAGGATTTAGAAGAAGAAAACGTAAGAAACTAACTATAAAACTTGAAATCGAGACCAAGGAGAAATTACGCCTTCCAGATTAGGTCATCCCTAACCATAGAAGTGAATTACTCACAAAAATCAAAAAAATACAAAAATAATAAGAAATAAATGAAAACTTACTTGATTGCATCAAAGAATTAGGTCTGTCATCTTTGCAGGCTTACAAATGCGAAAACTAGAATAAAAATAAAGAAGAGGGTTCTTCTAACCTAACTTCTAAAATCTGAAACTAAACTAAGAAAAGCACACTAAATTGAGTCAAAAGTTTCTCTATTTATAATTCAATAAGTTAACGTGTCCAAATACAACTCTCAGCATGCAGGTGACAGAATCCGACTTCAAACGACACACGAAACAAATAAAATGGACTCAAAACAATCAAAAACACTTGGGACCAAACCTAGGCATTGGCCATGCCCTAGGCCGAGTACTGGTCGTGCCAGGGGTCGTGCCCAGCTCAACCAGAGTTCCCCTAGGCTGTTTTTCATCCAATTTTCATGTTTTTCATCGAAACTACTTCAAACAAACTCAAAACACTCTCAAATTTTGTAGGCATGATTCCTAGAAAATAACGAACACAACCGTGAAAATAGATTGTAAAAATGATAAAAAAATTATATAAAATGTCACATCAAAAAAATTTTCAGCACATATTTACTAGCAAACCTAGAGTAGAAGCACTACCAATTAAGCACTTACCAAACTGGCTCACCAGAGATTATTCATCATGACTTCCATTCGAGGAGTTTCAACAGCGATACCCAAAGTTTCAACTCAAGGATGAGTTGCTTTCAAAGGAGGAGAGAAATGTTACAGACTTCTTATGGGGTCAGGGTTACACCTGAAAGGGTCCTAGGACCTTATTAGGATTCTTGGTCACTATAGGTTAGGAATTGATCTCTTTTATCTGTATTAGATTTGGATTTGATCTATTATCCTTAAGGATACTTAGGTGTATTCGATTAGTTTTATCTCTTAAGACTAGCTATGTAATGGATGGAATTAGGATGTAACAGTGAGCAATGAAGTATTCCCCCTGTTAATTGGTAGTTCACCATGGCGCGATCAGAAACGCGCTGAGCGAACAGGGACCAAGGCTCCTTCTTCCTATTTCTCACCCCTGCAACCTTCAATCTACCTCTAACCATAACAGATAGTTCCCTAACTACCTATGTTTTGCAAAAAGAATGTTCTCTAATCTCTATCCGTACAATTATTCATCAATCAGATTGCTAGTGCAAAACTGGACCAGACATGATGTATAGAAAAGAACCATAAATTTTATAGACATGTGCTTCTATCAAGAACAGTGTAGCTCATTAAAAACTGAACCATGCGTAACGAAAATGTATACCGTTTGCTGTAGCTATACGAAAATACTTCAATATTCACAACTTTAAGAGTCAAGAGAGAAAATGTGATCCCAGCTGCATGTAGACATGGATATGATATCAACCAGGAATAGGGGTAATGAAAGCAAAGTCTTCCTCCCATAGCAATCAATGCAGTGGAAAAATTGTTAGAATCAAAATTGGACAAGGCACAGAAGACCAAATCATTCAATAGAAACATCATAAAAAAGAAACAATTTTGCCGAATACAGACATGTGCTTATTGTAGAAAATAATTTAAAAATGAGCCAAGAAAATGACAATGAGAAAAGAACATAACTACAAAAATTTCTTCTTTTTTGTTTTCTCTCTAGCTGCACATGGAACAGACCAACCATGCAGAAGAGTGCAAAGAAACATCAGAAAGAGCACAAGCAACTGGAATAAATGATATATCGTTAAGTTAGAATTCGTTCGTCAGACCAAAACGACAATCGCAGAACAAGGGAGAAAAGCACAGTTAAAATATAGGCTTGAGTTTGGACTGCTTCCTGACACCCTCTATCTCAGCTAATTAACTTTGGCTACGAGAGACAAAGCGTATATCTAAAGAACCCAACAACAGTAATAATAATGACAAAATATGGGTAAAAGTTCTTACAAGATTTCATCAAAACCTCTTTCTAAATCATCTCAAGTGAACCGTCGTCTCAGCAGACAGCGCTTTCCGACCACCGTGCCCAAACTTGGAATCTCTGAGATTCCTGTGCTTTGTTTTCATAGCTCGGTTTGCCAAACCACCAGACCTATCGCCAGCTCAAATCTGGCTCGCCGTCCTTCCCCTTGGCAAATGCACCTTGTTGCCTCTGCTTTCCTCCACTTCTTGACCGACTCCATCTGCTCTTTCTTCTGCTTTGCCCTCTTATTCGCCTCCCGCGCCTTCTTCCTCGATCTTCTTCTTCTCCGACAAGAGCCTCGCTTTAATCCTGTAAATGTGAGCATCGGTCTTCACCATCTCGGCGTTGTAATCTGCCGGCCTGGGGAACCGGGCCTTCGCAGACTGCAATTTCTCAACTAGGCCCTCCCTGTTGTATATAGCTTTCTTTGAAGGCTCAGCTTGTGCTTCTTCTTCTTCTTCCCCTGAATCTTGTTCTGACCCCGATTCTTTTATCATCAATCATAATTTCATCATGAGTCAAGGCATCTCTACATGCAAGTGGTGCAATCTTTACTGTACCAAAGAAACCAACATAGAACATTAGTCCAACAGAGCCAAATGGCACGCACGGATCCTACAGACGCTACGGAGACAAGTAAAGAGCAAACATAAGCAACAGCCTTGCATCGTCGAATCCTCCTCAACAGCATGCACACCACATTACGAAAGACGTATTGTAACAAGGCAACAATCAAAGTCAGTTTTCGTGTTAGGACACCATTGGATTGGAGTTCCTGACTAGAATTCGCGGCAGAATTTAGATTTCATTCAATAAAATTTCACTTAAAGAAGAAACCTATGAGTACCCCTTATTCTCTTATTGTTCAAGAAGATTTAATCTCAAGAAACATGTAGGATGACTGATGTCATGCCAAGCTGAAACAGATGAACCTATTTCACAGCCAAGATCCTAAGAATGGACGCATTAAACTCAGCCAAGATTTCCTTCATTAATTTTTTTTTCATAAAAACAACCGACAATGACCCCATGTCTTATAGATCAAGAAGATTTGATCTCAGGAAAACATGTAAGATGGATGACGGTGCTAGTAGCGAAGACTCAATGAATCAAATTTTTTTTTTTGACGAAAAGCAAGGACACTGCGTTTTATTTATAACAAAGGAGGATAGAATCTACAATTATTACACAAAGTTCATCAACTAACTGTATCAGTGTTTTAACAACGGTGCCCTAATGATTCTCGACGTGAATAATTTCCTGTCTTGCGCTCTTCTGGTCCCACTGCGCCTTGGTTTATTATTCGACTAGCTGAGCAGCGCCTGTAGTTTGGTTACTCCTGCCTCCATTCAGGACTTTGTTTCTGATAAGATGTCTTCAAACAGTTCCTGCGTACTATGCCCTTGTTGTCTAAAGATCCTGGTATTTCTTTGGTTCCAAATTTTCCACCACACTAGTATTACCAATGAGTTCCATCCTTTACGTCGGTCCTTGCTTAAGAGTATCTGCCACCTTGTACCACCCTTCTTCTTCTAGGTTGTGTGTATTTGACATCGCCGGTAATAAATGTTGTATTCCAATTTTCGACATGACACTGCCCCAGATTCTTTGTGTATATGAATATCTCACAAGCTAATGGAGTCCCGTTTCAATGAATCAATTGATCTCGCAACCAAGATCCTAGGCATGGCAGCATTAAACTCAACAAATAGCTAGCAATTAGATCAAACCAATCTGTTGTAGAGATTGGATTAGATTGCTCAAGAAGTAGATTAGATTGGAGGAAAGTGAGATCAATGAATCAAGAATTGACGTACCAAGAGCCCCAGTTGACAGCGGCCGCTTGGAGACTGAAGTAGGATCGGATATTTATCAAATCACATTCGCATCCATATTTTTAAATCAGATTTGGATTCAAATTTGGATATAGTCAAATTCTGATTCGTATCAAATCAATATCGAATACGGATTCAATTCAGATTATTCTTAATTCAATCAGATTTCAAAATCTATCAAATATTACTAATTTCTTTATTTCATAATTACTCATTTTAAATCATTGAATAACACACTTTGAATGAATGTATACTATATTTGTACCATTCATGAAAGAATTTGATTAAAAATTTGACATATTACAAATTTAGACAATTATTTCATATATAAATAACTTTCAAATTTGAATTCAATTGTAACAGGTATGTCATTTTTTCGGATTCAAATACGAATTTGGATATTTTTGTGTCAGATTTGGATCCAAATTTGGATAGAGAAAAATATTATTCAGATGCTAAATTTTTTACCATATCCACATGTTGTCAAATTCAATAATCAGATAATTCGGATAATCCATATCCATTTTACACTCTTAGACTGGAGATAGGGAGAGGGGAATCAAAATTATGCGAATGTGTTGTCCTACGACTGCAAACTAAAATATGGGTGCACGGATTGGTGAGTGTTTAGAGTTTTCCAAGGTTCAAAGGAGCAGACAAAACCTTTTTTGGAAAATAGCAATAGAGCCTCATCTACTATCATCTTTTGTGTAGCCAGTCTCCTCTACTTAAAATTAGAGCAAATAAACACTTATATTATTCTAATAGGAGCAAATATGCCACTCAATCAATTTCTCCATTAATTTAGTCTTACTGACGTATGGAACCAATTTATGAGAATTGACATGTAGGATCCATATGTTAGTAACTATTATTTTAATATAATTAATGGAGAAATGGGTGGAGAGGCCTAATTGGTCCTATTTAAATAGTGGAAGGCCTACTTGCTTCAATTTTGAGTAGAAGAGTTTGATTGTACAAATGTAATGTTTGGTTCAGAATCATAATTATAATCATAATAGTTTTTAGATACATTAGATTCGGGGTGAAATGAGTAAACAAAAAATATGTTGGTTTAAGTGAGTAATGGAATGAGATAAGATGATTTTGAAATACATTCATATGAGATGTATTTAAAAAATGTACTAAAATATATTTTGAATACATGTATTGTAATTATAGAGTGGTCTAATCAAACAACTGATAACACATTCTTATTACACATAGTCAGAATACGGAGCAAAATTTATGAATCAAATACCATCAAAGTGTGATAATAGAGGGCCTCTACTGCTATTTTTCCAAACCTTTATTATGAGAAATTTTGATGGTAGTGACATAGAAGAACAGCTAATATGAGAAAAATGACGTTTCAAAACTTCAATATTGGTGTATGATACCGCTGTCCAAAAATAGTTGCAAAATGACACTGTCGTATACAACCACCCATGTTTCTGTAGAAAACATCTAACGTTATTATTTGTTTCATTATTGTAATTAGGCATGCTAGATTTTGTTTAGTAACTTTGGAGCATTTGCCGCATATTTTTGACTAAATTGTAGTGTCTTAAATAAGTATTATATTGTTAGACATATTTTTACCACACTTAATCTTAAACAAGATCACATACTAAATAACTTTAACTTGCCGTCACCTACGGAGTGTAGCTCTGCTAAAAGTGTGCGATGCACCTAAGCCAATATGTCATGATTTCTAATGACACACTAAACATGCTCTAATTCTACAATACTGTTGTAATCTTAAAAACAAGAAATTCTTTAGGCCCGTTTGGAACACAATAAACAAAAAAAAAAAATAGGAATTGAGTACGATATGAAATGAATCCATAGGAATTCTGTATTACAGAAATTGGTCAAAAGAAGTATTTGGATGCTATAAAGAAAAAAATACTGGAATTTGGAAGAAATACGGGTGTAACTTGATTTGCGTTACCATGAGGTTGGACCTTATTTTTTATTTCCCCCAAAATTCCTATAAAATAAAGTTATTTCAAAGGAATTTTATAGAAATTTTATGTGGTCACTCCTTTATTTCAAACACCTCATACAAAAATTTCCATAGTATTTGAATTCTTGAAATTCCTTTATTTTTCCTGCATTCTAAATACACACTACAATGTGGATTTTGGTATAAGAAAGCTCTTTTAGGCTCCCTTGCTTTTGTTAATTTTTTTTTTAAGTTTTCTTGAGACCGTGTTGAAGTATGAATAATTTGATTGGTTTTTTTCAGCAGTTCAAACTTTTCAATGAAATGATTAATGCATGAAACTCAACTTAGTATGAAAACTCAAAAGTCTTGAGTTATAGATCAAATTGTTATAATATTTATGAGAAAAATAATTGAAGAGCTCAATAGTAAAACCAAAAAAATCTCAAAGGTAATTCAAGTGTGTAAGTTGAATCCACATTGTAGACCCAATAGAGATTAGACGTGAGGAGAATTATTGAAGTATGAGTAAATTGACTGTTTGTTCTTGACTGCTTAAATTTTTAGGTGAACCGATTAATACATGAAACTCAATGGTGTATAAATTTTTTTTCTTATTTTATATATACTTTTTTCTACCATTAAATTAAAATCCTTCTCTATAGAATAACTTACCCCTTTTTAATATCACCAATAATAATGTCGACAAGACAATGAAGGCACTGTCGACAATTCGGACTCGGAGTCCTTAGCCGAACTTATGCAGAATTTGTAGGTTGTGAGACCTTTCAGGGTGTCCCTCCCGGAAGGTATGATGAATCAAAGGCAACTGGAGCACATAGAGGTTTATACAGGTTTGGGCCCTCGATGGTGGGAGTAATAGCCCTATGTCCTATTGGGATTTCACTATGTGTGGTAAAAAGAGTTACAGAATTATGGAAAAGATCTTCACAGGCGAAGATTTTTCCTATGTGTTTGTACAAGACAATGCCTGGAAGGCTTGTGAAAGCTATCTAACTTAGACTACTGTCTTCTGGTTGCTTTGATTTGATGATCTGATCATCTGGTTGTTCGATCGTTTGATTCGATCTGTCCTCTTTGTTTGATGCATTGGGCTATCCCTTTATACTAGTCGAAAGGGTGCCAAGTCATAACGGCATCGAACAGTTGCTTGGATGCAGTTTTGGGAACTGCCTCTAACCTCCACGCAGGTTTAACACGTGTTATTCATAGATAACCGCACGTATTAACCTCCTGACGGTTGTCCCCATACGTGGAAGAATCTTGGGATACTCAGGATATCCTTGTCGTAGGGACAGAATAATCCCGCATTCCCTGGTCGAAGGTGTTCTGACCACGCGTTGTTTGTTGACCGCGCACCATCTGCAGTCTTCTATTCGTGTATGGCATACGAACTCCTGACCGCGCACTAGCTACGGTCTAATCGCGTAAAGCCTGCGACCACCTGATTGTGCTTCTCGGAGTAACTTGAGTTCGCATCACCAGGCGCTTGTCTAGTTCGAATCTATCCTGAACCAGCCGTGCATTTATTTGAACTGGCTCACGTATCAATTCTCGTCAGCTAGCCCCCAAATTTGAAGAGAACGAAGGGACGTATTTGCTTCAAATTTCAAGACTTACATCGGACATTTAACCCGACGCTTCAAGTCCTCCACTTAGTGGCGCCCTAAATGTGGCGGTTGGTTCCCCGAGACGGTCTCTGGGTAATACATGACGGGTAATGATGGCACCGTTGAAACGTTATTTAACTCGAAGTAAAATTGTAAATGCTTTAAAAACCCGAGGCATTTGGAAACTGAACCATCACCCCGGCGGCTATAAATATCGAAGCCTCTAGACTTCAAAGCTCCACAATTCATCTTCCCGGCTAAGTTTCTTCCAAAGCCATCTTCTCTTCCTTTCATACACTTCTCGATGGCAGACCACAACATCATCGATATTGAGAGTGGTGAAGAAGAAGTTTTCGAGCAGGACTTACAGATGTCCAAAGATTTGTCTCCTTCAAGGAAGAAATCCAAGGTTGACGAGGGATCCTCCAGGAGAACAAAGGTGAAAGATACATCATTGTTCTTTCTTCCTTCAGTTCCTGTAGTTCTTCCTGTCCATGCACCTCGGCAGGTCTAACCTTCATCTCCACCTTTGGAGGGATGTTCTTCTCAGCTTTCTCCATTTCATCCCAATGATCCCCATTTTTGTTCGGGCGATCAATTTTCTGGTTGGCAAGCTGCTCCTCCTCGACCAGATGGTCCTCAACTTGTGTTGGGGAAGCAATCTTATGGTGGGAAGGTTGCACTTCCACCATATGATGATCCTCGAACTTTATCGGGTGATCTACTTTCTGGGGGAACTATATCAACCTGTCACTTGCGAGGACAGGTAATTATTTCTATCTCCCTTTGCTCATTGTTACAATTAGTGCAACTAACATTTGCAAATGTAGGAGATCGGAGCCCCCAGCGATCAGCCTGCTGAGATCCTGCTTCCCCCCTCGTACAGACTCTCCAAGGGGAAAAAAAGACTCTGGAGAAGAAGACCGAAGAGATGTCTTCGGCGATTCTGCATCTGGCAGAATGTTTTGAAAGATCCCGTGAAGAGGCGCGCCAATTCCGTCGGGAGAGAGACCACGCTCAACAACAGCGAGAACTCTTCGATTTGATTAGGAATAATAGCGCATCTCTTGTTAGGGATGATATAGATAGACTTAGAGTAGTTGCTAGTTCCCTGGGGGTCGCCAATGTAGATCCTACTGACGACAACATGTCCCTAAGAGAACTTTGTAAACTCCTCTCGGATCAGGTCAACGCTCTGGTCGCCGGTATCCCTTTTGTATGTAAAGATTGTCAGAAATAAAGATTTCTTTTACCTTACATATCATATGGATATTCTTTACAACTTCTGTGTGAAAACATCGCCACAAACAATGTCTTTATGACCACTCATACACAGGTAAATTCCAGTACTACGACCAGAAACACATTTTAAATGTCACACCGCGAGTAGCGTTAATACTACGATCAGACTCAAAACCGCGGTTAGAACCGAAGTTCGATCTGGCAGATTACCGTGGTCAGAACCGAAATTCGATCAGACTATCACTTCGACTAGAATCAGAGCCAATCAGAGACATAGTTTTGATAACACAGCAATCTGATCAAAAAACATCCGTACGTCCAACAATTGGACCATAGAATATCTTTATGATCGATTCGTGAAGGTTTACAAGAAACATGAAGGAAAATGTCCTCCGAAAACCTTTGCAGAACTTTTCACGTTTTTGTACCCATTTTTAATCCTCAAATTCGAAACAAAGAAAGCCTTGCATTTCGGATTCGGTGCAGGAAGCACATAACGGGTTTACCAGAGAAAACATCCCGTAACACCCTAGTTTTGGGGGTGAAAAGTTTTGCATAAAAACCCTGCATGCATGTATCTCTGTAGTAGTAGCCAAATCAGCTGAACTCTAATCCCTCCCAAACCCTAAAAATCTCCAAATCTATTCTCTAGATCCAGATCAAGATCTGACCATCCAGATTTAACCTACCAGTTATTCTGGAGATAAAAGTCTTCAGGAGCCAGATTGAATTCTAACCCTAACTCCCAGTATCTAAGTCTCTTTCTGTTTTCGAAAACAGGAAATCCAGATTTACCCTAAGTACCCCAGTTTCCAGATAATTGAGTTATCTTGATTTAACCCTATCCAGACTCAAGTATCTCTTGGAATATGTTCCATGATACATTCTCAACTTACCTCAAAAAGTTGGGAACCAGATTGTTTCACCTAAACACTTTTCGCGGATAAGTCCAAATTTTACTGCGAATAGATCCTTTTCTGTTTACTGGAGGCCTGAAAAGGCTAAAATCCACGAATCAACTCAAACTCCAGAATTTCTACAGGGAACACCTCCCAAATGCTATTTGATACAGATCTCCCTTTTTATCAGACTTCAAAATCTCTCTCCAATCACCAGAATTCAAGATCGACAAAATCCAGATCTATTTTACCCTATTTTTACCCTATTTTCGAAAATAGGTGAAATCCCTCAAATCTTATCAAACTTTCTCCAAATTTGAGCTAAATGAGTATTAATAGAAATATTATACTCAGCTATGGAATCAAATTCCAAATTGAACCTCTCAAAGACCGGATTTGCAATTTAGTCGAAAGCCAAATCAAAAATCATCGCAAATCAGTCCCTGGTTCGACTACGGGCTACTGTGCACGACCAGGCCGTTCAATTGACCACGAGCGGGCGTTTTGGTTGTCGCCGTTGCAGCTGCTGCAGCTTCGTCGCCGGCGATCTCCAGCGTTGCCACCTCAGCCACTGTTTCGTTGCCGCGTGTATACCTCGTATTCGCCACCGTGGAACCACTTCACCCCTCCAGCAGCGCCTTCGCTCTCCCGCGCGCGCGCCCGACAACGGCAGCCCAGCTGCGCCACGTTGCAAGCATGCCTGGGGGAAGCATCAACTCGCCGTTGCATCAACCAGGACTGCGCGCCAGGCTGCAAAAGCCAGCACGGCCGCTGGAGCGCGTTACTTCGCTGCTGTCCCGCCCGGCCGGTCAATTCGCCGTCGATTCACAAGCTTCAATTCTCCAGGCAATTCCAGCCGTTGCAAGCTTCTAGCTGTGCCTATAAAAGCCATCCCAGCCCAGCTCAAAGACACACACACCAAAACCACACGTCTCTAACCTTGTCATCCTCTTCGTCTTCTTCGGCGAGCTCGAAGAGAGGCTCACGGTGCCAGGCCAACCTACTGCACCGAACTCCAAATTGAAGCTACCAGTAAGTAACTCTCATCCACTTACCTGTGTAGTAGCAGCCAATTGAACTCTATCGCACCTCATCGCCGGGAATTGCTGATTTTCCCCGATAGCTCCGGCGAGCAATTAAACCCTAATTAAACCGATTTAGCTCTCGAGCCTGTAATCAATCATGATCAGTGGACTGTGTGGAACACATCTAAGCAACCAGAATCATCAATTTTGCTAAAATCTGAAAAACCCCAACTTTGCACCTTGCATGTGAACTGGAGCTCGCTGTTAAGCTTCTCTGGTGTTTCCCCAGCCAATCTAGCTTCACACCTAGCTTTCTTATGCCCCAGAGACCATCCTCAAGCAAGGATTTGAGTTCATTTGTCTTAGAACAGAAATGCCCAATTTTTGTGGCTTCTTCCCTAGCTCCGGTCGCCGGATTTTGTTCCCGGCCGTTTCAACCCCAACCACCTTGTCTAGTAGATGTGCCTCGACCCCATGAGTATTTTTGTCTTCTAGCTCGACACCTGGATCGGCCCAGATGAAGAGGTATCGCCATGCCAAAGTTTTGTCCAGAGACTGTTGAGAACAGTTCGGCCACCGTGTTCTTCGATCGCCGGTTTTGATCACTTTCCGGCCATCTCCTGCCCTAGATCCTGTTGAGACATTTGTTCCTGTTACAAATGCCTAACTACCAGACAAAGTGATGCATCATTTGGAGCTTTGAGTCAAAATATATGGCTAACCCTAGTTTCTGGCCATGTCAACCCTATGCCAGGCTGTGTCAGCCAGTGGCATTAGCCCTGTTCACCCACCTTTGGTCATGAAAAACAGAAATTACTTTGTCAAATAGCTGCCTCACTACCTTGTGCACCATATGCTTGAATCAAAACCTACTTTGGCCACTGGAAACTGTTCAAACCATGTCAATGCCATTCTAGAGCACTGTCAGCCTATGTCAGCCAGTGGCATTGAGCCTTTTCACCCACTTCCAGCCATGAACTTTGGAAATAACCTTGTCCCTTAGACTCCTGACGTTGTGATCTACACTTTTCCCTACTGTTGTAACTTGAGTTGAGCCCTCTATCACCCATTGACCTCATGTCGATGCCTTGAACCAAATGCCAACCTAAAGACATTCGCTGTTTTTGGGCAAACCAGTCACCACCTTGATATTACCCTGATATTTTGGAACCTTGTAAATCTTAACAACTAATCTTAACCCTGATTACCATAGTTAAACTCAAATCGCTTCCAAATCTTGTATCACCAGAGTGTTTTCTCCTTACATCATTGCATGTAGTGGATTAGTAAGAGTAGAATTGATTGTAATGCCTGTTTTCTTGTTTGAACTTGTTCAGAGCAAGAGCCCGAGGTTGAAGACCTTGTCACGAAACCGTCATCAATTGCTGATACTTACGACGCGGAAGGCAAGTCATACTTTGATCATATTGAACCTATATTTTATGAATTGCTATGCTATTCCATGGGTAGATATCTCATTAATATTGCATGTGTTGAGATCAATGATATTATGGCAGTGATAGATTGAATACTTGAGGAATGTGAACTTGTTAAGATAGCAAGCCATGAATTAATAAAAGTATATACATATACATTTATATTCATGAAATAGAACCCCTAGCCGTGACCAGTGTTTTGGTATGGAATGATGGTAGCACTGGAGGTGCTTGGCTGCACTGGATGTGCAGGCACTGAAGGTGCATGATTTGTGGTATGATCTGGTCACTGGCATATAAGGACTAGAACCTTGTGTTGTGCGTCTAGTGGCATGAAAAACGTACCAACCACTTACCTCGTATGGGACAGGCGCAATCTAGTAGCTTTCTTGGTATTAGCAGTTCCCTGCATGGCTTGTCGATCCGGTTTCTCGCGTGGAAACTGGTGGGACGCAGTTCGTCCATGAGTGATGTGAGATCAGAAAAATTATGAGAGGATAAGGTGTAAAGAAGGAAGACGCCCTACGCCAGATTAAGTCGTGCGCGACTGTAATCAAAAGAGGCTATGTGTCCTGCGGGAACATAGACCCAGGCTAGGAAGTAAGGCAGTGGGGAGGACCCACAACGGTACTTGGGACTGGATTGTCCATTTACCGGGCAGGGATACTGTTAATACTAGACTGCAAAACGTTGTGTGATCTCGGCCTTGTCACATGCGTATAAGTCGCATGGAGTTGGCCCGACTTGGAAGTCGAGTGAAAAAGTGGATTTAAAAAGAGGTACACCTCTGCAGAGTTAAAATGTATTTAAATACTTCGTACTCCCGAGTTTTAGGAGTATGCCGCGGTGGATTAAATCCACGGGGTGTGACACAAGTATTGTTTTATAAACTAAAATTTGTTAGTTCAAGATTACCCAAGTGGCATGTGTTGTCACGATAAGGGGCGTTGCCGTGGGCTGTCATGTGTTGACGTGTCGCGGTAATACCATAATCTAGTAAACATGTGTTAGCTAAGAGGCATGTGGATTTTTCCTTAAGCATATGATAAATAAGAGTCATGTGGTTTTTGCCCTAAAGTATATGAGATACTGATATGAGTATAAGATTGAAAGGCTTGAATAAAAGTAATGTGATGTGAGGATATATCGCCTTGGATATGGGATATATGCATATTGACATCAGTATGATTTATTTACTGCCATGAGTATGATTGGAAGTTGTATAAGAAATGAGAAAGAAATGTATTTTGAGAAACCCTTCACTCTTTCCCCAATAGCATAGGTTCATGTCATTTATACTATATGTATCTTTACCTTCGCTATGACTTGCTAAGTACGTAAGTACTCACCCTTGCAACAACTCATCAATAGATGGAGCGTTCTACGACCTTGGAGGATATCCTGAAGATGCTGCGGACCCAGGAGATGATGAGCAGTTTCCTCCGGAGCCCTGATGTGGTGCTGTCTTGCTGTCAACCTCTGTTTCCTGTGGATTGCTTTTGGGCCTAGCTTCCGTCGACTAGATGTGTTATTTTGTTGTACCCCTGTGCCTTGTAAGGCACTGTATTCCGTATTGTACTAAGGCCTGATGGCCATACAATTATGACTACTGTAATATTTCGCTGCTTCAATATATTCCTGTGTTGACTCATCCTGGGAAGTCAAGTGGATTATGGGACCAGCTGCACCGAGCTGGGCTCCTCACAGGTGATGTCACAGTCGTGGCAGTCACGACAAAAAGTGGTATCAGAGCAGCACAGACCTTGACTGTAGGACGGTACCCTTAGGGCTTGGTAGCGCCAGGACCTCGTAAATTATTTAAAAATTATTTCTGAAAAATTTTATTTTGCAAAGGATGTTCTTGCTCCTATAAAAATGTTGATTTCAAAATCTTATTTTGCTTCCAAAATTTCTCGGCAGGATGGCCAAGGAGCGTTTCAGCTACATCGAGCGTCTCGGTGGATGGGCCACATTGCTATGGCATATCGCTCAATTCCTAGGGATTGATGAGCGCCCGATCTGCGAGACTATTTGGGACTGTTATGAGGGGCGTCGCTATGGCTTCAAGGCCAAGGTGCTGGTGCACGCTCTCGATAGTCGTGAGGGCCAGGTGATCAGGGTGGAGGCCAGCAGGGCAAGCCGACTGGATGCTATCCAGGACGCAGCTCGAGAGGCTGTGCATCGGGTACGCCAGGTGTACTCATGTCGGCTCCAGGAGTCACCTTTCCACTACGTGCCTTCATCTCCCTCTGGGTTGTCACCTATTGAGGAGTACCCGGACCCGTGTCTGGCGGGCACCGTAGGTCTATTGAGGACCCTCGACTCGCGCTACTCTACCTTGCTTGCTGAGCATTAGGAGCTCCGCAAGGAGTTTGAGGAGCAGAAGAAACGTGGCCGAACCGCTTCCGCGTCGTTGACCTCTCAGCCTGCAGCTCAGAGACTCCGCACTGTTGAGAAGGTTGCTCCGACAGTTGTCTCCCCAGCCCGTATCATTGGACCCAGTGCCGGACCTAGCTTGATTCCTCGGAGGGTTGCTAATGCAGCGGGATATCGACGCTCATTCTCTATTCCGAGCACCCACCAGGCGGAGGGCAGTGGATCAGCTCTGTTGTTCCATGAGTCTGGACCACCACCCGGGGTTGTCACCCTGGAGGAGTCCGACGGCGAGACAGAACCAGAGGAGGTCGAGCCCTGTAAGAGTAGTTAGTTTCCTGTCCATCTAGATCCTCAGGCCAGGGTAGATCTTCTAGGATTGGTGATGCTTTTGGTTGTTATCATCACCATTACTTGTATTTTGGTTGTATCAGACTAAGGCGTTTAGCCGCTTTTGTATCAACTACTTGTGCATTAATGATTCAGCTCTGCATTAATTTCTGCATTAGTACCCTAGTTCTCTCTTAGTTAGTTAGACCTATATGCTTCTCTCTTCAGAAGATCAGAATGGTTCACACAAGGAGAAGGACCCAAGATGACCAAGAGGGCCAAGACCCAGTTACGCCACGAAGAGGATCCACATCTCATCCAGGATCACAGAGCTCTCTACCACTACAAGAAGACTCACCAAGTCTCCAGGAAATTCTTCTTTCAATGGAGAGGAGCCGCCAAGAAGCCCAAGCTGCACATACCCAGTTGCTAGCTCAAGTCATTCAGAAAATGCCAGGGACTGCTGAAGGTACCGCCGTCGGAACTCGACTCTCGGACTTCCAGAAGACTCGACCGCCAACTTTCGCAAGCGCGACCGACCCAATCGTCGCAGACGACTGGCTGCGGGACATCGAAAGGAAACTGGACACTGTTCGTTGCAATGATCGAGAGAAGGTGCTATTCGGATCACACCAACTCACTGGAGCAGCAGCTGCCTGGTGGATGAATTATCAAGAAGCACACTTGGATAAAGACAATATCACTTGGACGGAATTTAAGGATTAGTTCCGAAAATTCCATATCCCTACAGGCGTCATGGCAGCTAAACGCCGAGAATTCCGGAACTTGACTCAAGGGAACTGGACTGTCACTGAGTATCTGCACCAATTCCACCATCTAGCTCGGTATGCGTCCAGCGACATCGACACGGAAGATAAGAAGATTGAACGCTTCACCGAGGGACTTTAGCACTATTTGCAGTATCAGATTGCCTCCCATGAGTTCACCGAATTCCAGACCCTGGTGAATCGGGTATTGAAGATAGAGGAAAAACGAGGCATCGGAGAGGAAAGCCGGAAGAGGAGGATGATACAACAGTCGCGACTGCCAGCCAGCTCACCTAGGGGAAGAGCCCCGACATCTCCAAACTTTCGTCCAACCTACCCGGCACCAAGACCACCATTCACGCCGACATGCCCCAACTGCAGAGGAGCACATTATCAACGGGATTGCCCTCAGACAAGGACTCAGTGCTACCATTGCGGACAAATTGGACACCGCAAAGAAAATTGCCCGTGGATGCAACTCCCTATGGCAATAGCAAGATCACAAGCTGGAACACAAACAATGGCACCCAGAACCACAGCTTCACCACCATTGCAGAGCCCCAGAGGAGGTTTGCCCAACAGAGGGGGAATTGTAGCAGGCCGAGGACGAGGGCAAAGAAGAAGACAAATGGCAGGCCGAGGAGGCCGATTAAACTTCACCTCCCTTCAAGAAGCAGACAATGCTACCGACATTCTCCTAGGTAGATTCTTGATCCAGTCTGCATCTGCTTTAATACTGTTTGATCCTGGAGCTACAAACTCATTTATATCAGAAGATTTTGCATTTAAAGTGGGAATACCTATGGTACCTCTAGAGTACTCTATGGCTATACAGACCCCAGGAGCTAAGCTGCCTGTATATTCAGCTTGTCGTCATATAACCTTCAGGATAGACGGGGTAGAGTTCTTGGCTAACCTATTAGTCCTAGAACTGCAAGGCCTAGACATTATAATAGGAATGGATTGGTTATCTCAGCATAAAGGTCTAGTGGATTGTGAGAAGAAAACTCTAAGCCTTGTTAGTAACCAAGGGAAGGAAGTCCTATTCCATGCAGAAAGATCATCGGTCGAAAAACTGCAAGGATCAGTCCATGCACTTCAGGAAGTATGCTTGGATCAAGTGCCCACAGTACAGGAATACTCGGACGTATTCCCAGAAGAACTCCCAGGGATGCCACCTGATAGGGAGATAGAGTTTACCATCGAGCTTAAACCAGGAGCGACACCCATAGCTAAGAGACCATATAGGATGCCGGTAACAGACTTAGAAGAGTTGAAGAGTCAGTTAGAGGAACTGGAGGGTAAAGGATTTATCCAACCCAGTGCTTCACCTTGGGGAGCTCCGGTTTTGTTCGTAAGGAAGAAGGATAGAACCTTAAGGATGTGTGCGGATTACCGAGCATTGAATGACGTAACCATCAAGAATAAGTATCCATTGCCGCGGATAGATGACTTATTCGACCAACTACGAGGAGCTCGAGTATTTTCCAAAATAGACCTGAAGTCAGGCTATCATCAGCTGAAGATCCGAGAAGGGGACATACAAAAAACAGCCTTTACCACAAGATACGGGCTATATGAATTCACTGTAGTACCTTTTGGATTAGCCAATGCTCCAGCAGCATTTATGAACATCATGAACAACACCTTCATGGATTTCTTAGACAAGTTTGTCATCGTGTTCATTGACGATATCTTGATTTACTCGAAGAGCCCTGAGGAACATGAGCAACACCTACACTTAGTCCTCGGAAGACTAAGAGAGCGTCAGTTCTACTTGATAAATGCGAATTTTGGATGACCAAGATTTCATTCCTTGGGCATGTGCTAACCAAAGAAGGAATCTCGGTGGATTCAGCTAAGATTGTGGCAATCAGAGAGTGGAAGCAGCCGACCACTGTACCAGAAATTAGAAGCTTCTTGGGATTGGCAGGCTATTACTGGAGATTTATTGAGGGATTCTCTCAGATAGCCAAACCTCTCACCAATTTGTTGAAAAAGGATGTTGTTTTCGAATGGACTCCCAAGTGTGAGGAGAGCTTCCAAACACTAAAGGAGAAGTTGACCACAACACCAGTTCTTACACTACCAGACAGCAAGAAAGATTTCGTAGTATTTGCGATGCTTCGAAGCAAGGATTAGGGTGTGTGATAATGCAAGAGGGGCAAGTTGTAGCCTATGCCTCGCGACAACTACGGCCACATGAAGAAAATTATCCCACGCATGATTTGGAATTAGCAGCAGTGGTGGATGCCCTGAAGATATGGAGACATTACTTGCTTGGGAATAAGTGTGAAATCTACACGGACCATAAAAGTCTCAAGTATATCTTCACACAGACTGAGCTCAATATGCGTCAGCGCCGATGGCTTGAGCTAATTAAAGATTATGACCTCAGCATACTCTACCATCCAGGGAAAGCCAATGTAGTGGCAGATGCCTTGAGTAGGAAAGCTTATACATTACAAGGAGCTACACCCAAGAACCCGCACTTGCGGCAGGAATTTCAGAATCTTGAAGTGACCATAGTGACATCTGGGATACTAGCCACATTGACAGTAGAGTCTCAACTCCAAAGGCAGATTGAAGGTGCTCAGAAAGAAGATGAGGAGATTCACAAGATCAAGAGCCGCATCAGATCAGGGAAAACCCAGGATTTCACTAAAGATCATCAAGGAATCGTATGGTATCGGGGAAGGATTTGTGTACCCCAAAACACAGACCTTAAAGAGTTAATTCTTTTTGAGATTCCTTCTGGTGCTGAAGCCTCCGGTGAAGAAAGCTCTGTCCCTCCGGTCCAGAAAGTCGTCCGGGCCATTAGGGACGAGTTGGATGCGGAGGCCCAATCGCAGGCATTGAGATCTGCAACCGAGGCTCAGCAGGGACATTCATCTGTTGCTCCCGCCGGGGATGAGGCGAGCCCATCGACTCGGCCTCCCACTATCCCGAAGGACAAGTTGCTTCGGGAATACACTGAGGTATGTTGAACATCCCTCACAGTATCTGAGTTTTGCATAGAGCACTCAGATTTTGCAACTAACTTCCCTTTATGCCATAGGAACTGACCCGTATGGCGACCAGATCGATGGCTATGGCAAATAGCATCGAGGCCATACAGGAGGAAAAGAATCGCTTGCAGGAGTAAGAAAAAAGTGCTTTAGTTTGCCTGAATACAAACTTGTTATGACCACCATGGGGCCTTTCTCATGGAGTTCTAATTTTCATCCGGAGGTTCGCTGAATCGTCGCTGGAGCATATGATTCTGAGAACGATTTTGATCTCGAGAATTATGCTCATATTCTGATGCCTTCTCCGAGCGATCCTGTCCCGATGGAGGAAACCGGAGGCGAGAATCTCCCAGAGGTTGAATCAACTCTCCAGGTCATGTCCATCGATCAGGAGGCGACTAATGCAAGGTCAGAACCAACTGAGGTTCTTAATGCGTTAGAGGGTGAATCTTGTCCGTCATACGACCCTGCTGAGGGGAAGGATGATGTTGACCAGGAAATCAGCTCGGGGAGGTTTGATCCTGATAACCTCCATCGTCTCTTTGATTTCGAGTCTGACTCGGAACGAACCGAGATGTTTTCTCCCTCGATGACCTCTCTCCCTAGACAGTTCGCTGCCTTATCGGAGGAAACTCCTGATCAACGGGCTGCTAGGGAAGAACAGGAACGCAAAAAAAAGGAGGATCAAGATCTCGAGCAACAAGATAACGAACTACGTAGAACTGCCCTAGAGGCTCTTCAAGATGCGCAGGCTCGTTACGATGCTGCTCTGAGTTCTTCCCGACGATTACGTGGTCGCAAACGCGACCAGACACCCTCTTTGCCTCCGGAGCATTTCCCGATGGACGAAGAAACGGTGACTCTTGGTGCCCCTAGGAGAAGTACGCATGGCCGGCTTCGATCTATCATGGAGGTCATGCGTAACTTTCCTCCTATGGTCACGGATGCACAGAAATCGGCCTTCACCAGAATCCTGGCGGAGAGGTTAGATGAGGTCGCATCTGAGGCGACCCCAACGGCCTCTTCCCGGTCGGTGACACGTTCCCACAACCGAGAGCATTCTCAGTCTGGTTCTGGTCGACGGAGTCACCCGCGGCCTCTACCATCCCGCCAGGACAAGTCCAGGCGGGTGCAAGATTCTCGTGATAGGGATCGAGTCCCTGTCCACTCTCGTTTAGGACCACGAGTGGCTTCTCCATTGCGTGAGGTCGCCCGCGATCCGATCGAAAGCCATAGGACAGTTCACGGTCCCTACGTTGGTTGTAAAGCTTTCTCTCTCGGCCTTCGTGCGGTCGTTTGGCCAGACAAGTTTAGACCAGGGGCCATAGAGAAGTTCGATGGAACTCAGAATCCATCCGAGTTCCTTCAAATCTACATTACTGCCATCCAAGCGGCAGGAGGCGATGACCGGGTCATGGCCAACTATCTGCTAACAGTCCTTGAAGGACCGGCAAGAACCTGGTTGTTTAACCAACCCGAAGGTTCGATCTATAACTGGGAAATGCTGTGTGATGCTATCCTCAGCAATTTCCAAAATTGTTATCAGAAGCCGGGTAAAGAGGATGACCTTCATCGACTACGGCAAACTTTGACCGAAACCCTTCGTCAGTTTGTTAAGAGATTTGTCGGGTGAGGAATACCATCCCGAACATATCTGATAGCTCCGTTATTAGGGCATTTAAACATGCCGTTCGATACCGGAGATTCACTGAAGACTTGCTCATCCATCCTCCTCGATCAGTAGCCGATCTCTTTGATATGGCTGATCAATATTCCGACGCAGCCGAGGCTGTCGAATGGAACCGGATGGTCGATAAAGGTAACCTATCACCTGAACCAGGTCTCAAGGACACTAGGAAGGAAGATTCAAGCAAGAAGCCAGAATATTCATCGGGCGGGAAGTCAAAAAGGAATTGCTCCAGACAGTACCGGGAGGTCGCAGTTGCACAGAAGCCTCCTTCGACCAAAGTTAACAAGTCTTCATTTAAAAATAAAACTGCTTTTGGTGGTCGTAGTGCCGACCAACCAGAGAAGTCGACTAACCCGCAGGAAGGCAAGAAATGGTGTCCACTCCACAACTCCGTAGGCCACGACCTCAAGAACTGCAGGAGTTGGTTGAAGCAGTTAGACGACTTCTACCAGGGGGTTGGACCGATGCCGACCTTACCGACTAAGGAACAAGCATGCGGGCTAAGAGACGCCGACGGGGAAGAAGAGATGTCTTACTAGGTACCTCATAATCATGTTAATGTTATTTTCGAAGGTTCCTCCTCTTTTGCTTCCAAAAGGCAATTTAAGGCCTTTTATCGAGAGGTTAACTAAACGGAGACATCCCTTGGTGAACCTCAATACCCCCGTTGGTCGGATACACCTTTGACATTTGATCACTCTGATTGTCCTGCGGGGCTTACTCGACCATTGAGGCTTCCTCTGGTCATTACCCCAATCATCAGTAATGCAAGAGTCGAAAGGGTCCTGATCGACGGAGGAAGCTCCTTGGACATTCTATTGGTCAAGGCACTCGACGAGATGCAAATTCCTCATTCAAAAATTAAGCCCATAATCCATCCGTTTTATGGGATAATTCCTGGCCCCTCAATGATGCCGTTGGGACAGGTGGTCCTCCCAGTCACACTAGGAGAACTGGATAACTTCCGAACAGAATTGGTTAATTTTGATGTAATTGATTGTGATTCGGCTTACAATGCAATTTTTGGCAGGCCAACTCTTGCTAAGTTCATGATGGCAACGCACTATGCTTACCAGTGCGAAAAGTTGCCTGGCCCCAAAGGTCTCATCTCAATCCGAGGCAGTCGCAACGTAGCACTGACGTGTGACCGGCTATCTTTGGAGATGGTGGACCAACTTCCCCTCCGGGACGCTCAGGTCGCCACAGTCGCTGCTGACGCGATCAAGGCTGCTCCTCGGCCAGATGAGAAACTCAAACTAGTTCCTTTGTACCCAAATGATCCATCCAAGACAATTCGGGTCGGATCAGGCCTGGATGACAAATAGGAACTCGAGCTTGTTACTTTCCTCCGAGCTAACGCAGATGTGTTTGCATGGAAACCATCCGACATGCCCGGTGTCCCAAGGGTGGTAATCGAGCACAGGTTAGCAATTCGACCTGGACAGCTACCAATAAAGCAAAAGCTCAGGCGTTTTGCTGTTGACCGACAGGAGGCCATTCGAGAGGAGTTGGACAAGTTCCTAAAGGCCGGGTTTATTCGCGAGGTCAATCACCCGGAATGGCTTGCAAATCCGGTCATGGTCCACAAGTCAAATGGTAAGTGGCGCATGTGCGTCGACTACACCAGCCTCAACAGTGCCTGTCCGAAGGATGACTTTCCCCTTCCCCGCATCGACTAGCTGGTCAACTCAACCGCGGGCTGCGAACTGATGAGTTTCCTGGACGCTTACTCAGGATATCATCAAATTAGCATGGCAGAAGAAGATGAAGAGAAGACTGCCTTCATCACCCCGTTCGGCACCTACTGCTATGTCAGAATGCTGTTCGGTCTCAAGAACGCAGGTTCCACGTACCAGCGCTTGATGCAAAAGACCTTTCTTTCCCAGATAGGGCGTAATCTCGAAGCATATGTAGACGACTAGGTTGTAAAAAGCACTAAGAGATTGTCTCATTTGGACGATCTCGCTGAAACCTTCTGTAATTTGAATCGCTTTGGAATAAAATTGAACCCAGAGAAATGTTCTTTCGGGGTTTCTTCAGGAAAACTTCTGGGTTTTCTTGTTTGTTCCAGAGACATTGAAGTCAATCCTGAAAAAATCAGGGCTATCGAACAGATGAGGTCTCCCTCGACCATGAAAGATGTTCAACGCCTGGCAGGTCGCATGGCGGCCTTAAGTCGGTTCATATCGCGACTAGGCGAGAGGGGACTACCTTTCTTCAAAGCCTTGCGAAAACATCACAATTTCGCATGGTCCGATGAGGCCGAAAAAGCGTTTCAGGAGGTGAAGGCATATTTATCCAGTCCACCAGTCTTGGTGTCTCCCGATAAAGGAGAACCATTACTCCTCTATTTGGCGGCCACGCCGCACGCAGTCAACACTGTCCTGATCGCGGATAGAGAAGGAATACACAGACCTGTCTACTATGTAAGCGAGGTACTTCATGGTCCTAAGGAGCGATACCCTGAGGTCCAGAAGATACTTTACACACTACTGATGGCTTCCCGTAAGCTATGACATTACTTTCAAGCACATAAGATCACAGTACCCTCATCTTTTCCATTGGGGGATATTGTCCGCAATCCGGAGAAATCTGGTCGGATCGCAAAATGGGCTATCGAGCTCGGTGCCTTCGATATCCATTTCATGCCCTGCACTGCGGTTATGTCTCAGGTCTTGGCCGACTTTGTGGTCGAATGGACCAATCCTGAGCCTCCCGTGCGGGTACCCGAGGAATTGCAATGCCCCGATCACTGGACAATGTACTTTGACGGCTCTTGTAGTTTTCAACACTCGGGGGCTGGAGTGGTCTTAGTTACGCCTTAGGGCGAACAGCTTAATTTTGTCTTTCAACTACACTTTGTTGTGACCAATAACGCAGCAGAGTATAAAGGTCTTCTTGCAGGGCTCCGGGCAGCAAAATTCCTCGGAGTCCGTCGATTAGTGGTGAGGGGAGACTCACAGCTGGTCGTAAACCAGGTAAACAAGGAGTACAGCACCTCCGATGAGACAATGGCTCATTACCTGGGGGAAGTGAGGAGATTAGAAAAACACTTCAGTCATTTCGAAGTCCAATACATCCCGCGAAAGGACAACATTCTCGCAGACCAATTATCCAAAATTGGGTCCTCACGCACATCCGCTCCGGCAGGAGTGTTCGTCGAACACTTGGAACATCCTTCAATTACGACTTCGGTCGAGGATGATCTGGTAACAGTCTGCGTTACCAACCTCGGTCAGGAACAGGATTGGACTCATCCATTGAGAGTCTATCTTGAACATAGGACCTTGCCCGAGGACGAAACCGAAAGTGATCAGTTGATTCGAAAAGCGCGTTTATACAAACTCATAGAAGGAGTTTTGCATAGAAAGGGTACTCAGGGAGTATTCATGCGCTGCATGTCTCAGGAGGAAGGTAAATCCCTCTTGAGAGAGATACATGACGGTGTATGCGGTGCGCACGCGTCATATCGTACACTGGTCGGAAAAGCTTTTCGACAAGGATTCTACTGGCCTTCGGCACTCGATGATGCCAAGAATATGGTCAAGATGTGTCCTCAGTGTCAGTTTCATGCGAGACAGGTTCACCAACCTGTCTATGCGTTGCAAACCATTCCCCTTGCATGGCCTTTCGCGGTTTGGGGAATGGATATTGTCGGTCCTATGCCACAAGCAGTCAATGGATACAAGTTCCTGTTCGTAGCTATTGACACGTTTACAAAGTGGATTGAGGCCGAACCGGTACGCAATGTAACCACTACTACAGCACAGAAGTTCTTCCATAAGAACATTGTTGCTCGATTCGGTGTTCCAAATCGTCTCATTACGGATAACGGTTCTCAGTTCGCTAGTGATCTTTTTCTGGATTACTGGGATCAGGTTGGAACCAAGGTGTGCTTTCCTTCTGTGGCTCATCCACAGAGCAATGGTGCCATGGAACGTGCCAACGGGCAGATACTGCAAGGCATCAAGAAACGTATTTTCAATCGCCTTAAGACTCGCTTGGGGGCTTGGGCAGACGAGCTCTACATCGTTCTATGGGCACTACAAACTACTTCTAGTCGAGCCACTGGTGAGACGCCCTTCCATCTAGTCTATAGGGCTGAGGCCGTATTGCCTATGGAAGTTAGTATTGGATCTGTTCGGATAGATCAATTCGAACGAGTTGATCAGGCCAAACAGCGATCACAAGACCTCATCCTCCTGGAAGAAAAGCGTGATCGCGCTTTGATCAAGTCCGCGGTATACTTGCAAACTTTGCGCAAGTACCATAACAAAAGGGTGCGACCACGTAGTCTTCACGTGGGCGATCTGGTTTTACATAAAATACAAGACCAATCCAATCGCAACAAATTCTCCTCGAAGTGGGAAGGCCCCTATACTGTTGTTTCGATGCTGCGACCAGGATTAGCTCGGTTAGCGATGGAGGATGGTCGAATCTTGTCCAATACCTGGAACATCAATCAACTACGCAAGTTCTACGTGTAAGTATCCAAATCTCTTTTCCTTTTCAATTAGCATGATTTAATAAAATGAGCGCGTTTTTTTTGTTTCATATGTCGAATATTTCCTTTTATGCCCACGTGTTACGAATTTGGCTCGGGGGCTGGTCGCCAGTGATTATATCACCACAATGCCCTAACCAGATTCGCTGGCCAATCTCATGACCACTTCCAGACAAGACACTCCTCAATAAGTCATTTCTCAACACACACGGGGCTTGCGGGCATGTCCTTGGTCACCTGAGTGGCTGTCAGTTTGCAACAAGGTTAGGCATTGCATCGGGTATAATTGCTGGCCTGGTCGAATGTCCCTGGTCGTTACACCCATATTTTTCCTGTGCTTATAATACTAAGTCTCCAGTATATATAATCACAGGCGGGGGCTAGGGGAATATGGCTATAATATGAAACAACAAAAAGTGCTTTCTTTTGGAATAAAACCAAAAAATTGCATGCATTGCATTCTAGAAATTGTATCTGTACAAGTACAAGGTTTACATAATCCCGAGCTCGATCAAGAGTTTGTCTACGAGAGGTCTAATTTCCTCCATGATAGCCTCAAGTTGGTCTTCACTCTCGATCTCTACCTCTCCTACCAGTGGGTTTAGATCTAGATCTGGGCCATGGTGGAGACGAAACCGGCAAAGAATGGCGAAGGCTGCTGATCGGACTCTGGTTCTGATCGCCTCTTGTTGTCGCCTAGTATCTTTAGGAAGATACTCGAGGAGTGATTCCGCTTAGGCTACGACCAATCTGGACCAGTCACTGGGGCTAAGGTCGTCTATTGTGGTTTCAATCACATCAGCCCTTAGAAGACCGGCTACCATCTTTAGATTTTCGAAGATGGATATGCTCAAGTCTATGTTCTCCTTGCGGACTGAGTCGATGGTCATCTGGAGGTCTACCTTCTCTTGACCAAGCTGGTTTATTCGATCTGCTTGCGCTGCAGTAAGGAGGTCGTTATAAACAGTCCAAGCGATAAAGTTAATTTGTTCTGGTCGGAAGTTGACTTACATGAGAGTTGCGATCGCCGTTCTTTGAGCTCGGCCTCTAGATGTGAAATTATGGAGGCCGCCCTGAGCTCATCATTTTCCCAATCGACAAGGCTCTTCTTTAGGAAGGCGTTCTCCCTGCAACAAAAAAAGACGATTGTCATAACAAGTTTGTATTCAGGCAAACTAAAGCACTTTTTTCTTACTCCTGCAAGCAATTCTTTTCCTCCTGTATGGCCTCGATGCTATTTGCCATAGCCATCGATCTGGTCACCATACAGGTCAGTTCCTATGGCATAGAGGGAAGTTAGTTGCAAAATCTGAGTGCTCTATGCAAAACTCAGATACTGTGAGGGGTGTTCGACATACCTCAGTGTATTCCCGAAGCAACTTGTCCTTCGGGACAGTGGGACGCCGGGTCGATGGGCTCGCCTCATCCCCGGCGGGAGCAGCAGATGAATGTCCCTGCTGAGCCTCGGTCGCAAATCTCAATGCCTGCGATTGGGCCTCCGCATCCAACTCGTCCCTAAAGGCCCGGACGACTTCCTGGACCGGAGGGACAGAGCTTTCTTCACCGGAGGCTTCAGCACCAGAAGGAATCTCAACCCTCGCCGAGGTTGTTGGAGGGTTTGGCGCTGAATCTCTACACCTAAGCTGGAAAAGAAACCGTCAGTTTCACGGATGGTTGCCCCAACCTGATCCGGTGTAAATAGAAGGGAATTCTTACCGTAATTGAAATCCCATCAGCTTCTGGGATTTCGAAGATGGTTCCCCTAGGGAAAGAGGACAATCGTTGTTTGTCCTAGTCTTTCTCTTTGTGAACAAGACCTTCTCCTTTTCTCCCTATGTATATCAGCCTGTAAGCATATACATGAGGAACGATGAAGATCTGAAGGGTAAGAGTTCTTACCGGGGTAATCTACTCGGTTAGCAGGGATACGCCCGATGGTCTGGGTGTCTCCTGAACCACTGGTGCTGGCATTTCATCAGCGACCCTGAGGTTGGAAGTGGTTGCGGGATCTTGCTCCATTATTTTTGCACCTGTCGCCAGGAGCGGAGTACTCGTCCCCCTAGGACTCACAAGAGTCGTAGGAGAAAGTTCTTCTCCCTGTACAAGCGTGGCTCGGTAAACACGCATATAGATGAAATTGTAAATTCAAGATCGTGAGGAATCTTACCGCGGTCGTCCCCTCGACCAAGGAGGGAGAAGTTACAGACCCTGAAGCCTCTCGGGCTTCAGGAGTAGAGGTCTCACCCGTGACCACAAGGTTCTTAGTGGCCGCGGGGTCTGTAGTAGTTATCTCTGCGGGCAGAGGCAACTCTTCGCCGGATTGAGGAGTGATCACCGTCCTCTTCCGGCGAATCAGAGGAACGTCGTCTTCCTCCTCCTCGCTTCCTTCACCCTGAACGAGGAAGGAGTAATTCCAGTTCGCACCTGGGGTAACAGGAGGCACATGATATCTTACCGCAGTCTTCTTCATGGTAGGGGGCGTCTTATGCGAGGAGTCTTCCCCGAGAAGTTTCTTGGATTTCTTGGGGGCAGGATCCCTCACTCTAGGCCTGGAAGAGACCTTCTTCACTCTCTTCCTTGTCAGCTTTCCCAGGAAACCGACACTTTCGCCTGGACAGGTCGACTCGGCAAATTTCCCCAGAAGCTATGCCGTTCCAGTAACCTTGTTAGTACAAGACATACATATGACTTACAGACAGAACATAACGAGAGATGACATACCTTTCAACGTTCCTGTCTAAGTTCGTCGCCTTCATGGATTAAGCTTTGAGGGCGAGGCGATCCCCTGGTTCCCTCCATTTCGGCACTATATGTCTTGAGGAGGTAGTTCATCCGCTTCTCGACTTCGGATGAGGGCCAAACTGCGTCACCAGCAGACCAGTTAGCAAATTATGACAGAAAAGTGTAAGACTTCGTTGGCTAAGTCACATACCATTATTATAGTCCAAGGTGCTGTCTGCCATGGACTGTATCTCCCAAGTCGGATGAGCCCTTTCGCGCAGGGGGCTCACCCGATTTTTCACGAAGTCGCAAATGATATCGCGAGCTATTAGTCCCTGCTGGACTAATTGAAGAATCACCTTGGCTTGTTTCTTTTGCTCTGCGTTTAGAGCAAGGAGGGAATCTAGCTCGCTGGGCTTCTCTGGCCGCGAGTTCACAAACCACAATCCGCTCTTGGATGGAGGAGGGCAGTAAAACCATTTCTGGTACCACCCGTGAACGGAGTCTCGCGGGGGTGGGAAGGGATACTCTTTCTTCTCCTTTATCCGAAAGTAAATGCATCTGGCGGCGTTGGCGCTCTTCGACCACGCCGCGTAGTAGAAGCGTCGGAAGAGATCCACGCTGGGATACACTCCGACGAAGGCTTCGCACAGGTGCTGGAAGATCGCCAGAATCAAGACCGCATTTGGGTGGAGATTCACTAACTCCAGCCCGTAATGCTCCAAGATCCCCTTTAGGAACCGATTCTCAAGAAATCGGAACCCATACCTCAAGTATTTTTCGAAAACCACCAACTCGCCCTCTTTGATGATTGGGGTTTCTTGATCCTTCCCCGCGGGTCGCCAGTTGATCAGCAATCTTGGGGGAAGAATCTCTTCCTTCTCCAGTGCTATCAAGCTCTCCTCCGTGTGATGGACCGATCGGCTCCAGGATGTCATTGTTGGAAAAGATTGTGGGGGAAAGCTGGCGGCTTTGGAGGCAATGGAAGACGAGGAATGAGGGTTTTTGTGCGGCGGAAGTCCTAAGGCTGGGGGTTGGGTGCGTGGCTTCCTCAAGGAGCTACCTGCTCCTTTTATAGGCCCGAGGAGATGCACCACTGAGGGTAACGCTCCATTGAATATTCTATTCATTTCCCATAATGGATATTTTCTCTGGTAAACCCGTTATGCGCTTCCTGCACCGAATCCGAAACGAAAGGCTTTCTTTGTTTCGAATTTGAGGATTAAAAATGGGTACAAAAACGTGAAAAGTTCTGCAAAGGTTTTCGGAGGACATTTTCCTTCATGTTTCTTGTAAACCTTCATGAATCGATCATAAAGATATTCTATGGTCCAATTGTTGGACGTACGGATGTTTTTTGATCAGATTGTTGTGTTATCAGAACTATGTCTCTGACTAGGCTCCGATTCTAGTCGAAGTGATAGTCTGATCGAATTTCGGTTCTGACCACGGTAATCTTCCAAATCGAACTTCGGTTCTACCCGCTGTTTTGAGTCTGATCGCAGTATTAACGCTACTCGCGATGTGACATTTAAAATATGTTTCTAGTCGCAGTACTGGAATTTACATCTGTATGAGTGGTCATAAAGACATTGTTTGTGGCCATGTTTTCACACAGAAGTGGTAAAGAATATCCATATGATATGTAAGGTAAAAGAAATCTTTATTTCTAACAATCTTTACAGACAAAAGGGATATCGGCGACCAGAGCGTCCACCTGATCCGAGAGGAGTTTACAAAGTTCTCCTAGGGACATGTTGTCATCAGTAGGATCTACATAGGTGACCTCCAGGGAACTAGCAACTACTCTAAGTCTATCTAAATCATCCCTAATAAGAGATGCGCTATTATTCCTAATCAAATCGGATAGTTCTCGCTGTTGTTGAGCGTGGTCCCTCTCCCGACGGAATTGGCGCGCCTATTCACGGGATCTTTCAAAACATTCTGCCAGATGCAGAATCGCCAAAGACATCTCTTCGGTCTTTTTCTCCAGAGCCTCTTTTTCCCCTTGGAGAGTCTGTCCGAGGGGGGGAAGCAGGATCTCAGCAGGCTGATCGCTGGGAGCTCCGATCTCCTACATTTGCAAATGTTAGTTGCACTAATTGTAACAATGAGCAAAGGGAGATAGAAATAATTACCTGTCCTCGCAAGTGATAGGTTGATATAGTTCCCCCAGAAAGTAGATACCCGATAAAGTTCGAGGATCATCATATGGTGGAAGTGCAACCTTCTCACCATAAGATTGTTTCCCCAACACGAGTTGAGGACCATCTGGTCGAGGAGGAGCAGCTTGCCAACCAGAAAATTGATCGCCCGAACAAAAATGGGGATCATTGGGATGAAATGGAGAAAGCTGAGAAGAACATCCCTCCAAAGGTGGATATGAAGGTTCGACCTGCCGAGGTGCATGGATAGGAAGAACTACATGAACTGAAGGAAGAAAGAACAATGATGCGTCTTTCACCTTTGTTCTGCTGGAGGATCCCTCGTCAACCTTGGGTTTCTTCCTTGAAGGAGACAAATCTTTGGACATCCATAAGTCCTGCTCGAAAACTTCTTCTTCATCACTCTCAATCTCGATGATGTTGTGGTCTGCCATCGAGAAGTGTATGAAAGGAAGGGAAGATGGCTTTGGAAGAAACTTAGCCGAGAAGATGAATTGTGGAGCCTTGAAGTCTAGAGGCTTCAGTATTTATAGCCGCCGGGGTGACGGTTCAGTTTCCAAACGCCTCAGGTTTTTAAAGCATTTACAATTTTACCTCAGGTTAAATAACGTTTCAACGGCGCCATCATTACCCGTCACGTATTACCCAGAGACCGTCTCGGGGAACCAACCGCCACACTTAGTGCACCACTAAGTGAAGGACTTGAAGCGTCGAGTTAAATGTCTGATGTAAGTCTTGAAATTTGAAGCAAACACGTCGCTTCGTTCTCTTCAAATTTGGGGGCTAGCTGATGAGGATTGATACCCGAGCCAGTTGAAATAAATGCACGGCTGGTTCAGGACAGATTCAAACCAGACAAGCGTCTGGTGATGCGAACTTAAGTTACTCCGAGAAGCACAATCAGGTGGTCGCAGGCTTTACGCGATCAGACCGTAGCTAGTGCGCGGTCAGGAGTTTGTATTCCATACAAGAATAGAAGACTGCAGATGGTGCGCGGTCAGCAAACAAAGTGCGGTCAGAACACCTTCGACCAGGGAACGCGGGATTATTCTGTCCCTACGACAAGGATATCCCGAGTATCCCAAAGATTCTTCCACGTATGGGGACAACCGTCAGGAGGTTAATACGTGCGGTTATCCATGAATAACACGTGTTAAACCTGCGTGGAGGTTAGAGGCAGTTCCCAAAACTGCATCCAAGCAATTGTTCGATGCCGTTATGACTTGGCACCCTTTCGACCAGTATAAAGGGATAGCCCAATGCATCAAACAAAGAGGACAGATTGAATCGAACGATTGAACAACCAGATGATCAGATCATCAAATCAAAGCAACCAGAAGACAGTAGTCTAAGTTAAATAGCTTTCACAAGCCTTCCAGGCATTGTCTTGTACAAACATATAGGAAAAATCTTCGCTTGTGAAGATCTTTTCCATAATTCTATAACTCTTTTTATCACATATAATGAAATTCCAACAGGACGTAGGGCTATTACTCCCACCATCGAGGGCCCGAACCTGTATAAACCTCTCTTTGCTCCAGTTGCCTTTGATTCATCATACCTTCCCGAAGGGACACCCTGAAAGGTCTCACAACCTACAAATTATGCATAAGTTCGGCTAAGGACCCCGAGTCCGAATCATCGACAGTTTTACTGCGATCAGGTTGGAACCATGGTGTGCTTTGCTTCTGTGGCTCATCCACAGAGCAATGGTGCCGTGGAACGTGCCAACGGGCAGATACTGCAAGGCATCAAGAAACATATTTTCGATCGCCTTAAGACTCACTCGGGGGCTTCGGCAGACGAGCTCTACACCGTTCTATGGGCACTACAAACTACTTCTAGTCGAGCCACTGGTGAGACACCCTTCCATCTGGTCTATGGGGTTGAGGCCGTATTGCCTATGGAAGTTAGTATTGGATCTGTTCGGACAGATCAATTCGAACGAGTTGATCAGGCCGAACAGCGATCACAAGACCTCATCCTCCTGGAAGAAAAGCGTGATCGCGCTTTGATCAAGTCCGCGGTATACTTGCAAACTTTGCACGAGTACCATAACAAAAGGGTGCGACCACGTAGTCTTCACGTGGGCGATCTGGTTTTAGTAAAATACAAGGTCAATCCAATCGCAACAAATTCTCCCCGAAGTGGGAAGGCCCCTATACTGTTGTTTCGGTGCCGCGACCAGGATCAGCTCGGTTAGCGATGGAGGATGGTCGAATCTTGTCCAATACCTGGAACATCGATCAACTACGCAAGTTCTACGTGTAAGTACCCAAATCCCTTTTCCTTTTCAATTAGCATGATATAATAAAACGAGCGCATTTTTGTTGTTTCGTATGTCGAATATTTACCTTTATGCCCACGTGTTACGAATTTGGCTCAGGATACCGGTGACCAAGTTACACGTAGAACACCATGAAAGGTCTCACTACCTACAAATCCAAGCGACAAAGTTAATTCGTTCCGGTCGGAAGTTGACTTAGATGAGAGCTGCGATCGCAATTCTTTGAGCTCGGCCTCTAGATGTGAAATTATGGTGGCCGCCCTGAGCTCATCATTTTCCCGATCGACAAGGTTCTTCTTCAGGAAGGCGTTCTCCCTGCAACAAAAAGACGATTGTCATAACAAGTTTGTATTCAGGCAAACTAAAGCACTTTTTTCTTACTCCTGCAAGCGATTCTTTTCCTCCTGTATGGCCTCGATGCTATTTGCCATAGCCATCGATCTAGTCACCATACGGGTCAATTCCTATGGCATAGAGGGAAGTTAGTTGCAAAATCTGAGTGCTCTATGCAAAACTCAGATGCTGTGAGGGGTGTTCGACATACCTCAGTGTATTCCCGAAGCAACTTCTCCTTCGGGATAGTGGGAGGCCGAGTCGATGGGCTCGCCTCATCCCCGGCGGGAGCAGCAGATGAATGTCCCTGCTGAGCCTCGGTCGCAGATCTCAATGCTTGTGATTGGGCCTCCGCATCCAACTTGTCCCTAACAGCCCGAACGACTTCCTGGACAGGAGGGACAGAGCTTTCTTCACTGGAGGCTTAAAGCACCAGAAGGAATCTCAACCCTCGCCGAGGTTGTTGGAGGGTTTGGTGCTGAATCTCTACGCCTAAGCAGGAAAAGAAACCGTCAGTTTCACGGATGGTTGCCACAACCCTCCAACTGTCGACGATTCGGACTCAGGGTCCTTAGCCGAACTTATGCAGAATTTGTAGGTTGTGAGACCTTTCAGGGTGTCCCTCCGGGAAGGTATGATGAATCAAAGGCAACTGGAGCACAGAGAGGTTTATACAGGTTCGGGCCCTCGATGGTGGGAGTAATAGCCCTACGTCCTGTTGGGATTTCACTATGTGTGGTAAAAAGAGTTATAGAATTATGGAAAAGATCTTCACAGGTGAAGATTTTTCCTATGTGTTTGTACAAGACAATGCCTGGAAGGCTTGTGAAAGCTATCTAACTTAGACTACTGTCTTCTGGTTGCTTTGATTTGTTGATCTGATCATCTGGTTGTTCGATCGTTCGATTCAATCTGTGCTCTTTTTTTGATGCATTGGGCTATCCCTTTATACTGGTTGAAAAGGTGCCAAGTCATAACGGCATCGAACAATTGCTTGGATGCAGTTTTGGGAACTGCCTCTAACCTCCACGCAAGTTTAACACGTGTTATTCATGGATAACCGCACGTATTAACCTCCTGATGGTTGTCCCCATACGTGGAAGAATCTTCGGGATACTCGGGATATCCTTGTCGTAGGGACAGAATAATCCCGCGTTCCCTGGTCGAAGGTGTTCTGACAGCAAGTTGTTTGCTGACCGCGCACCATCTGCATTCTTCTATTCGCGTATGGCATACGAACTCCTGACCGCGCACTAGTTACGGTCTGATCGCGTAAAGCCTGCGACCACCTGATTGTGCTTCTCGGAGTATGATCCGGGAGGATCTCCAAGTCCTGATCGCATATGGCTTCGCGACCAAGTCCTGATCGCATACGGCTTCGCGACCTTAACCGTGTTCGGATAGGATTCGCGACCATGGATGAGTCCACGACCATGGATTGGTTTGCGTCCAAGAAAAGGAATTCGTTCCCTGTTCGGAATTGTAATCCGATCCGAATGTGTATAACTAAGGTTATCTGCTTAGGATTAGTTATATGAGTCTAATACGTTTAGGTTGTTGAGTCTGATACGTACTCATACGATTGGTCTATAAATACCTTGTAATAGGTCTAGTTTAGATTATCGAATACAATCGAAGAGTCATAGAACTTATTTGAGTTTTAGACACTTATAGTTCCTTCGACGTAGGTAAGTGTGCCTAACGTTCGACGTGTAAAAGCCCTCTTTGAAATAAAGAGTTGTGCAATTACTTTGAGTTGTGTTTTCGATCAAACTTTGTGTTTCGGTATTTCCGAGTAAGATCCCGTTATTCCGCATATTAGAATCTGGGCGAGCCTAGTGCGAAAACTAAGGCTAGGTCCCAAACAGATCAGAGTAACTTGAGTTCGCATCACCAGGCGCTTGTCTAGTTCGAATCTGTCCTGAACCAGTCGTGCATTTATTTGAACTAGCTCGGGTATCAATCCTCATCAGAACCCGTTCTTGAACGTACCCGGCTGGCTTTGTTTCACCTTGCCTTTGGCCTTGCCCTTGCCTTTGGGCGGGGAGCGAGTGTATACCTTCGAAGGTTGGGGCGCGATGCCACCGGCCTCATTTGATGGCAAAGGGTTTGAGGCCGTCGGAGGAGGCATGGGGGCCGAAGGAGCTCACTTATGCGTTGGGCTGGGGGTGGTGTCCTCAGCAAGTGAGCTGGCATCCATCGTCCACTTTAAGTTATGAACGCATAAGTTAGATTTTGCAAATTGAGTATATTAACTGAGTTGTAAGCTAGAATGGCTAGGGTTTACCTCCTGTAGTCTAACACCCTTCTTGGGCCACTGTATGTATGAGCCCAATGCCTCGCCAATTGTCTGCATTTCATCTGTTGGGACGGGCAACGGAAAAGAGATATAGCCCGGGAGGGCCATGTCCACCCATACCTTTGCGAATCCAGGCTCCAGAGGTACGCAGTGGATCCGAACATCCTCCCAAGACTGATATACGACCCCGTTTGCAACCACTACAGGTTTGTCGCCTATGTTGATCAATAGGCTATAGCTCTCCAGCTTCTGCAATTTGCAACAATTATAACAGGTTAGCAAAACAGTTCTAACGTAACGGGAGTGGCATCAACCGAACTGCATATATAGCTCAAGAGTTGCAATACCTCAATCAGGTCCACCGGATCCACATGAACCTTCGAGCCGCAACTACTCGGCCTGGCACCGTCGACCTCGGCAGCTGGATCTAAACCCTCGGACTGCACAACTCGGCTGAGGCGTTCATACTTCTCGTTCATTTGAGCGAACATGTCCGCGAATTGTGCAGTCACATCTGACCGTATCTTCTGAGACAACTCCGATTCCCTTTCCTTCTAGCTGCGAGCCTTCTTCGCCTTCTGCCCGGGCTCAGAGAAGCCTTCCTTCCATGGCACCACACCCCCCACGGTTCGCATCCGGCCTGGATGCTCCTTGTTCCCTAGAGCCCGGGTAAGGATGTCGTTCTCCCTATGGGGAGTGAACAATCCCTCGGTCGCCTCCTTCGAGCAAGAGATCTGTTACATTCAAAGCTCTCTATTGTGAGAAAAAAATATATACAAACTTGTGCATACACTAGTGATCATAGTTTTTTCTACCACACTATGATTCCAACCAGGAAGTTAGCCAACTTATGAGTCGTTGCACGACCTCGACGTCCCTGGGGTTTGGGAACTCCACAGTCCCCATGGACGACACGGTCCCTCTGGCCAGCCACCAGCGCTTGCATCGCGGATCTCGGAGAGCAGTAGGTCAGGGGAGTCGATGAAATTCGACGCCTCGTCTTCAGCCTTCTTCCACTGCTCCTCCTTTCCCGCATAGCCGCGAGAGCCGAGCCGGTGCGGGTGGTCATTCCTCCTCTGGATTGCCTTGTTCTTCTCGCTAAGGGCCTTCGTACCAGAAACAAGAAAATTAATGCACCGCTGGTTACTGCATACAATGGTGTAACCAAGCAAAGGAACCATACATACCTTGAACTCAAGGGTCCCCTTCTGTTGGGTGAATTGCTCCCATACCTCCTCTGTTATGAAGGGGTACTTCTCGCATGGAGATTTGCCTTTAGCAAGGAAGGTACTGACGAGGACGCTCTTGAAGGTTTTCCACGTGTTGTTCATGTCCTTCAAGCAAGCTATCTTGGGACCATCGTCGGGGATGTTCCACTTGGCCTGTTTCAAATGGTGCATATAAGCAGGACTTACCTAATCTCTGGGATAAACCAAGGAATGTGATTACTCAAGAGTTCAGTGATTTTTATTAATTTTACCTTCACTTCCGCCAAAAGCCTATCCCTCTCGTTGGCTTTAACGTCTTTCCAGCTCTGGACGGTGATCTTCACCTTTTCCTTCGCCAACAAACCAACATAGGCAGCGTACTGGCCAGCGTTCTTCCCGATCGGTCTCACGAACTGGTTGAACTCACATGAAAGATCCGCGCGTTTGGCCAAACGGCACAACATCGTCGCGCCTCGCGCCTTCCTCTTGTGCTGGGACGAGGTAGCGTCATCTATGTTCGCCCTTGCCGAATCACTACTATCAGCTGAGGAAAATGCCGACATGGCTTTACCTAAAATTCCATGAACGGACCATCAATTGATATGAAGAAAGGTAATGACAAAGTTCATAACTAAAATGGAATGGCAATGATGAACCACCTCTTTTGTTAAAATGTCAAATTTTCATTCAAAAGGCCAAAAATCATCAATTCCTATCAACATGGTCTTCAAAATAGATTTAAAATGGATTTGTAAACTCAATTTGCAAAGGGTTGTTGAACTTCAACCTTCTTGCTTAATATAAAGATCATTTGATAACTCTTGATTGTAAAATTAATCCTATTTGGAAAATCTTTTCAGAAAAATATATTTCATGCAATGAAAATCGTTTCTATAAATTTTCATTTCAAATGTATTTGATTTGAGCAATAGTTGATCTTTTCACAAATGAAATATAAGCTCTGCAAAATTCAGACTTTTCAATGTACTATCGGTTGACAATAACAAACCGATATGACATACTATATTTCCTATCGGTTTGCCAATTAAAACCAATATTACTCAAGTTTGTATTCAAGAAAATATATAAGATTAGCAGTGCAAACTATGCTAGTCTCTCTGTAGGAACATAAAGAATCATGGCTTTGTGATAAAAATTTAAATGAACCAAAATTTCAGATGAAAATTAGAAAATGGGAAATAATTAACAGAAAATTCAGATTAGCAGTGCAAACTATGACATACTCTATTTCCTATCGGTTTGACAATAAAAACCGATAGTACTCAAGTTTGTATTCAGGAAAATATATAAGATTCTAAATAAGAAACCGATAGTGGATGACACTGTACTTCAAATTGCTAGTGATTTTTATCAAGTCTATAATTCTCATAGCTATCAAGTTTGTAATTCATGCACTTTTCATCTAGTTTTATATTTGTAATCCATTGAACTACATATGAACTATTGCATATAAATTTAAGAAATTGACGCGAGCGGTTTGGTCAGGAACACTTACAGTCGTTTGTGGAGTGGCCTACGATGGCGCGATGCAGTGGCCGGAGGCGGTGGAGAACCCAATTGCGATCAGCAATGGTGGCGCAGAGGAACGAAAAAGCTAACGTCAGGGAGGCTAGGGTTTTCCGCTGGCGAGTATTTGGAATGTGATTAGTTGCACTGGAGGGAAAATCATGCGAGGTTAACCTAATATATGAATCATTACTATCGGTTCATAATCATCAAACCGATAGTAAATACAATGGAAGTTAGGGTTTGGAGTGTTGGCATAGTTCGCTATCGGTTTTATGATTATTAACCGATAGTAAATTAAGAACATGGTCTCATAACACAATATGAATTGCTATCGGTTATGAACAATAAACCGATAGTAGATCTTAATTTCATATCGGTTTGGAAATTGAAACCGATAGTAGAAGACAATGTTATTGATCCTAAAGGGTTTTCTGAGAACAATTACATATGGATCTCAGTACATCATTTTGCACTTGTAAAGACAGCTGAAACCCCATGCAAATGACTTCCGATAACTTTGAAATAAATTAACAGTAAAGACCAATCATGGAATGAAAATTTGCAGTTTTCATATTGATTTGTGAAAAGAATTAATTATTGCTCGAATCAACTCCAATTGAAATGAAAATTTGCAGAAATAGTTCTCAATGCATCACGTATGTTTTCCCAAAGAATTTTTGAAAAATGATTTGAAGAATTCTTCGATTAAAGATCCAAGTAATATACGTCACTTATATATTGCAAATTAGTCAAGAATGGTTGTCCACCAATAATCCTTCTTCGTGGTCGTCTCGCAGGTAACTTGTTTCGTCAATATCTTCGGTAGGGACAGATTGAAGAATTCCATCTAAAAATGGAGGTAGTTCGTCGAACTGATCATACTCTTCTTCATCCACAACGTCTTCGACCCCAACAATACGTCTCTTACTGTGAAGGACAACGTGCAACTTTGGGTTGGTCGGGTCAACGATATAGAACACCTGTGTGGCTTGCTCAGCAAGTATAAATGGATCATCTTGGTGTGCGACTCTACTGAGATCGACGAGAGTAAACCCATAATTGTTGACTTTAACACCTCGAGAGATTTCGACCCATTGGCATCGAAACAGAGGAATCTTAAGTAATACATAATCGAGCTCCCATATTTCCTCAATAACACCGTAATATGAGTTGAGTGCCCTTATTGCCCTGGCATCCTCCGAAATAGCAAGTAGTGTCACTCCACTACATTGCATAGTACTCTTCTCGTCCTGAGTTCTTGTGTAAAATGAATAGCCGTTGATGTCATACCCCTGCCAAGTCCCTACAGTAAATCTAGGCCCTCTGGCCAACCATGTAAAAACTTCATCTACGTTGCCCTCAAAAGCTTGCATGACTCTATTTTCGATCCACCCAGCAAACTTCCTGTTATGTTCTCTGGTGACCCAAATCTCTGGCTTCGAAGGATTCTATTTCCGTAACATTTCCTTGTGCTCGTGTATGTATGGCACCACCCCCGTCATGTGCTGTAAGACCCAAAAATGGGCTTTTGCATACAGATCACTAGAGGGGACGACTGCTTTAAATCCAATTGTTCCAATGCCCTGAAGCCTGCCCTCATGCCGGGACGTAGGAACGCCAATTGGGTCAACCCCGGCCATATAGTTGGTGCAAAATTTGATCACCCCCTCGGCGGCATAACCTTCAATGATACTGCCCTCAGGCCGATGTCGATTCCTTACATATCCCTTCAAGATACCCATAAATCTCTCAAATGGATACATGTAGCGCAGGAACACATGTCCACAAAACTTAATTTCTCTGACAATGTGAACAATTAGATGGATCATAACATCAAAAAAAGATGGAGGGAAATACATCTCCAGTTGACAAAGAGTTGTAGTCACATCGCGTTGCAAATCGTCCAGTCCATCCAGATCAATTACCTGCAAGGACACAGTTGCAGCAAATATTCAGATCCAAAAAATCTGACAAGTTCCACAAATGGAGCTAATTAACTTGCTAGGAGTACACGTTTACCTTGCCAGATATTGTGTTGAAGAAATAACATAGCTTTGTAATTGTCTCTCTGACTTTGACTAGGAGAATGCCTCTGATAGCAATGGGAAGCATTTGTGACATCAGTACATGACAATCATGGGACTTCATACCAACCAATTTCAAGTCTTTCATGGGCATAAGTTTTTTCAAGTTCGCAGAATACCCGCATGGAACTTTGACACCATATAGGCACTGACAGAGTTATGTTTTTTCTCTTTTTGACAAAGTATAGCAGGCCGGGGGGAGGTATGTCCGCTTTCCCTTCTCCAACGGTGCAAGTTCAGTCCTTATGCCCATGTCGAACATGTCACGGCGAACGTTGATGCCATCTTTCGTCTTTCCTGGAATGTTCAACAACAAACCAATCAAACTGTCACAAACATTTTTCTCTACGTGCATGACATCAATGCAATGTCGAACTTGTAAGTGCTCCCAATATGGCAGATCCCAAAGAATCGATCTCTTCTTCCAAACATTTTTTGCTGGAGGTTTAGAACATTTACCGAACTCAACTTTGATGTCCTTCATGCGCAAGTAAAACTTCTTACCAGTCACAAACAGTGGGGCTGATCCCTTCTCAGGCTTCCCATTGAATGACTTCCTCTTCTTACGGTAGGCGTGATGCATTGGAAGGAATCTGCGGTGACCCATTTACACTGTTTTTCTGCAGTTCGATAACCACATGCTTTCAGTTTCGTCCAGGCAAATAGGACAAGCCTTGCCTCCTTTCGTACTATACCCCGACAAATTTCCATAGGCCGGGAAATCATTTATGGTGCAAAATATCATGGCCCGCAACATGAAATTCTCTCGCTTATGTGCATCCCACACCCACACCCCTTCGCTCCACAATTTATGTAAGTCCTCAACTAACGGTGATAGAAACACGTCAATATCATTCCCAGGTTGTCTGGGTCCTGAAATTAGTAACGACATCATGATGTACTTGCGCTTCATACATAACCAAGGAGGAAGATTGTAGATGCATAAAAGAACCGACCAAGTGCTGTGTCGACTGCTCATATTTCCGTGTGGATTCATACCATCCGTACTCAACCCAAACCTTATATTCCTCACTTCGCCGCCAAACTCACCGAATGTTCTGTTAATGTTTCTCCATTGAATAGAATCAGCTGGATGTCTTAGTTTTTTGTCTTGTTTCCGACCTTCAACATACCAACGCAAGTACTTCGCATCTTTCGGATTTGCAAACAGCCGTTTCAATCTAGGAATCACAGGCAAATACCACACAGTTTTGGCCGGAGGCCCTTTCTTTACCTAATCACATCCATTGTGATAAATTTTGTCCCCATGCTTATACTGCGATGCATCGCATCTTGGACAAACATGTAAATCCTCGTACTCGTTACGGTACAGAACACAATCATTTGGGCATGCATGTATTCTTTCGATTTCCATTCCCAACGGACACAATAGTTTTTTGGCCTGGTAAACCATTCTTGGCGACTCATTTCCCTCTGGAAGCATGTCCGCTAACAGATCCAATAGCGCCGTGAAACTCTTATCGCTCCAACCGTTGCTTGCCTTCAAGTTATATAATCTCAACACAGAAGACAACTTTTTAAATTTTACACATCCGGGGAACAAAGGCTTCTCAGAATCAACACTTAATTTCTCAAATTTAGCTAAATCGTTTTCGCTGTAATCTTCTTCTACATCACGTAACATTTCATCTAAATTGTCGTCATCTACATGGACTTCCGAATGAACATTACCAATGTTCTGATCATGATCATCATTACTGCAATCCACTTCCGGGTGCTGCTGAGTGGTAGCGGTGCTCGTTTCCTCAAGATCTTCACCATGCCATATCCAACGGGTATAGCGTGCGTTAAAACCACGACGAATCAAATGACTCCTAATCTGATCAGAGTTGTCGAACCTTTTTAAGTTCATACAATCTATACAAGGACAATGCATATCTTTCTCTCCCTTCTTTGCCTTTTGTTGCTTAGCAAATTTAATAAACCCATTCACACCCTCCAAATACTCAACAGTAGTACGTTTTATTCCATACATCCAATATTCTCGGTCCATCTACAATTATTTCACAAAATTGACAAATTGAAATAAATAATTAATGACTCAGGGCATGCATATTTGCATGAAACATCATCAATTAGCTAGGCCATATGTGTGTACAGCTGCTTAATTACATTAAATGGATATGTATGAAACCCTAATTAACTTGATGCATTAATTGGAAGAGCCAGCTAGCTAGCTGCTTAACTTCAGCAAGCTATAGCTAGCTAGCCAACCTAGCCTTCTAGCTAGTTTGGAGCTATATGTATCTAATTTAATGAATTGCAAGTAGAAAGAGAGAGGGAGAGTGTGAAAGAGTGATCGAGAGAGAGAGAGAGAGGTGATGAGAAGATGACAATACCGAGGGGGATCGAATTATCAATCTCTCAGCTAGCTTCTCTAGATCACTCTAGCTTGGAGCGTGGATGCACGTACGGTAGAAATGAATCGATGATGCAGAGTGCAGAGCAGGGGTCGACCTAAGTTGTACAATTTTACTATCGGTTCAAAAACACAAACCGATAGTAAACTAAGGTCCCCACTGTCATAACCATTAGTTTATATGACATAATTTTACTATCGGTTTTTTATATAACCGATAGTAAACTTTACTCTATTATATCGGTTGGTACAGTACGAACCGATAGTAAAAAGTCCATAATTTCACTATCAGTTACGAAAGAAAAACCGATAGTACTATTTCATCTATTATATCGGTTGGTACAGTACGAACCGATAGTACAAATTCCGTAATTTTACTATCAGTTACGAAAGAAAAACCGATAGTACTATTTCATATATTATATCGGTTAGTACAGTAATGACTGATAGTAAAAAATGTTTGCATTTCACTAACGGTGTACCCGTATATAACCGCACTAGTACAGAAATGTAGTCTACTAACCCCTATATTCTATCGGTTATTAGCGCTTTAGTAGAAAACCGATAGAAAATGTGCCTCGCGGCCAAAAAAGGCCAACGGGTGAAATTTTCCTATCGGTTTGTAAGAAAATTACCGATAGAAGAAGCAATATGATTTACTCTAGCGGTGATGAACATATTTGCCGTTAGAAGATATGCATAAGTACTGATGGGACAATGTTGTGTGCCGATAGGACTGGTCGACTTCTTCAACTAGACTTATTCTATCGGTAATTTATTAGTATACCGACAGAATATCTCAAAAATTCCTATCGGCAATATGTAGTGTGCCAATAAAACCGTTCGCCTTCTACAAATATTTTTATTCTATTGGTAATGTATTCTTTTACCGTTAGAATATATCAAAAATTGCTTAGAACTGTTCGTCTTCAAATAGTTTTATTCTATCGGTAATTAATGTTTATACCGTTAGAATATAGAAAAAATATTTTAGAACTGTTCGCCTTCTACAATTAGTATTATTCTATCGGCAATATACGTATATACCGACAGAGTGTGGACAAAAATTCCTATCGGTAATTTGTATTACACCGATAGAGCCATTCACTTCTACAGTTGTTTTGTTTCTATCGGTAATTGATTTTTACTGTTAGAATATATATAAAATGACTAACGGTATGCGGTGTTTGTACCGATAGAATTTATCTAGTACTATAAATACAGGGGTATGTCTCTTCATTCTCACAGTTCATCTGGGGCTCGTAGTCCTAACCCGTAAGCTCCATGGACGGCCGGCGCACCTCTACAGGCGACCGCTGCACCTCCGCACCTCCATCGACGCCCTCTAGACTTCCGCATCCCAAGCAAGGTACGTAAATCATTCTAATCCGATTATGGCAATCATTCTGCTTTTTTTGTATCCTTCATTTTGATGTGTCTTCTTTTCAATATGATTATGATCTTTGCAGGTCCTTGGATGATGCTCATGAGGGGCAACGTATTTCACGGTTCTTCATCGCAGTACGCTGCCTATGTTGGCTTGTTGGTGAAAGAAACGGTGAAGATCACCGTCGAGAGCTGGAAGGACGTGAAATGCGAGATCTTGGTTGGCTCGGTCGAGAAGATCCTTAAGCCCTGCGTGTTTCTCAAATCAGGACCTATAGAAAGCATCTTACATTTTTTTGCATGCACCAGCTTGTGGCCAGATGCTTACCTGCTTGGAGAAGAAGAATTGTTGTTATTTCCACAGCCATTCTACACCATCACTACACAGAACAACATCTTGGAAGGTCGGTTCTTTTTGTTAATGGAGTTGAGTTGAGTTGATCGAGTTTGAGTCCGAGGAAATCACCAATACGTACAAATGTAAGTCGACGGCAGTTCCAGCTCCTCGGGCGTCTTCGAATTGAACTCCTATGGTTAAGTCCAATGTGGTTCAGACATTTGTTGTTTTGGATGAATGGATTTGTTATGTATCAGGTCTAACTTGTAGTCGCTAGTTGCATTGTCGCAACCTGCAAAGGTTCTCTTTTATGTAAAATGTATGGCCACTGGGTCCTCGTCGTGATCTGTTGTTAATTTCAGACGTGGCTTTTCTAATATACATTGAATGTGTGAATTAATTGTTGTATTTGTATGTTGTTGTATATTTGTGTATCATGTATTGCTAATTGGGACATGAACTTGAATGTGTAGGGAGTATTTGTGTATTTAATTGTATTGGTTGTTGGTGTGTATTTGTACTGCTGTTTCAGAAATGTACCTGAATTTGTATTGGTGAACTGGTTTGTGTATGTTTGTACCTGAATTTGTGAACTGGCATGTGTAATTTCTTTGGCAAGATGAAGTCCCGAGTACCTAAGAAAAGTATTTTTGTGTCTCCAAGTTAATCCACAAATTAGCATTTCTTGAAATATTGCTTTATCTTGTAGTTAAGATCTGTTTGATGTTACATTGTTATGATTCCTTGGATGTGAGAACTGGTGTCATGTGCGTTACAAGTACCTCCTCTAACGGTAAATACACATATTTACCGATAGAAAACACATATATTTTCTCAGGCATGCATCATCTAACGGTAAATACACAAATCTACCGATTGAAAAACTCATGTTCGTGTCTCATGCATCATCTAACGGTTAATACGCATATTTACTGATAGAACAAAAACTGTGCTTATTCAGTAATGTACATTCTCTAACGGTATATGTGTGCTTTTACTGATAGAATATGTGAGAGGCAAATTACCTTAGTTAGTCTAACAGTTATTTCATCTATTTACCGTTAGAAAAAGCTCCATTACAAGGAAAACCCCACTCGACCATTGCGGAGCTGCTCTGTAATTTGTTCTGTTGCACTCTCTGTCCCTCTGTTTGTGATGAAAGTTCCACGCTCGCAGCTACACTGCTAGGGTGATCAGCGCAAGCTGGAGGGAAGTTGATTGCGCCCCTCTCTTTAAGGTATGATTAATTGTCGACAGTTATCTCTCTCTCCCTCTAGATCTCCCTCCCTCTCTACTTGCAAGCTAGCTGTATTGTGTAGTTCCAATTAAGTTTGTAGCTATAAGCTTGGGAGCTAGGTAGCTGGAAATGCGTCATGTTTTAAGAGCTAACTAGCTTGTATTGTGTAGTTAGCTAGGTTAATTAGTGTTAATTTCGTCAGGCTAGGGTTCAACACATCTGTTGTAAGAGGCTGTACATGTACATATACATAACTTAATCGGGCAGGTTTCATGCATGCATGGTTGACTCGTTAAATTTTGTTAATTGTAGATGGAAAGGAAATATTGGATGTATGGAATAAAACGTACTACTTTTGACTATTTGGATGGTGTGAATGAGTTTATTAAATTTGCTGAGCAACAAAAGGAGAGGAAGGGAGAGAAAAATATGCTCTGTCCTTGTACAGATTGTATGAACTTGAAGAGGTTTAGCAACTCTGATCAAATTAAGAGTCATTTGATTCGTGATGTAGAGGAAGATTACAACGAAAACGACTTCTGTGAATTTGAGAAACTGATTGCTGACTCTGAGAAGCCTCTGTTCCCTGGATGTGTAACATTTACAAAACTGTCTTCTGTGCTGAGATTATATAACTTGAAGGCAGGCAACGGTTGGAGTGATAAGAGTTTCACGGCACTATTAGATCTTCTAGCGGACATGCTTCCAGAGGGAAATGAGTTCCCAAGATCTACTTTCCAAGCCAAAAAACTGTTGTGTACGTTGGGAATGGAAATCGAAAGAATACACGCATGCCCAAATGATTGTGTGTTGTACCATAACGAGTACTCCAGTTTGCATGTTTGTCCAAGATGCGGCGCATCGAGGTATACGCGTAGGGACCTGATTGACAGTGAACGTCACGAGGTAAAGAAAGGACCTCCGGCGAAAACAGTGTGGTACTTGCCTGTGATACCTAGATTGAAGCGGCTGTTTGCAAATCCGAAAGTCGCGAAGCACTTGCGTTGGCATGCTGAAGCCCGGAAACAAGACGGAAAACTGAGACACCCAGCTGATTCTATTCAATGGAGAAACATCAACAGAACATTTGCTGAGTTCGGCGGTGAACTTAGGAATATAAGGTTCGGGCTGAGTACAGATGGTATGAACCCACATGGTAATATGAGCAGTCGGCACAGCACTTGGCCGGTTCTTTTATGCATCTACAATCTTCCTCCTTGGTTATGCATGAAGCGCAAGTACATAATGATGGCGTTACTAATCTCAGGACCCAGACAACTCGGAAATGATATTGACGTGTTTCTAGCGCCTTTAATCAAGGACTTACAGAAATTGTGGAGCGAGGGGGTGCAAGTGTGGGATGCATACAAGAAAGAGAATTTCATCTTGCGGGCCCTGATATTTTTCACCATAAATGATTTTCCGGCCTACAGCAATTTGTCGGGGTATAATACGAAAGGAGCCAAGGCTTGCCCTATTTGCCTAGATGAAACTGAGAGCATGTGGATGCGAAACTGCCGGAAAACAGTGTACATGGGTCACCGCAGGTTTCTTCCGGTGCATCACACGTACCGTAAGAAGAGGAAATCATTTAACGGGCAGCCTGAGAAGGGATCAGCTCCAGTGTTTCTGACCGGTAAGGAGATTTACTCGCGCGTGAAGGACATCAAAGCTGAGTTCGGTAAGCATTCTAAACCTCGAGAAAAAAATGTTTGGAAGAAGAGATCGATTCTCTGGGATCTACCGTACTAGGAGCACTTACAAGTTCGACATTGCATTGACGTCATGCATGTAGAGAAAAATGTCTGTGACAGTTTGATTGGTTTGTTGTTGAACATTCCAGGAAAGACAAAGGATGGTGTGAAAGCTCGTCGTGACATGGTGGAAATGGGGATAAGGTCTGAGCTTGCACCTTTAGAGAATGGAAAGCGTACATACCTCCCTCCGGCCTGCTATACGTTGTCCAAGAGTGAAAAAACAGAACTCTGTCGGTGCCTGCACGGTGATAAAGTTCCATGTGGGTACTCCACGAACTTGAAAAAACTTGTGTCCATGAAGGACCTAAGACTAGTTGGCACGAAGTCCCACGACTGTCATGTCCTGATGTCACAAATGCTTCCCATTGCTATCAGAGGCATTCTCCCAGTTAAAGTCAGAGAGACAATCACAAACCTATGTTATTTCTTCAACGCAATATCTTGCAAGGTAAGTACGTGCACTCGTACTATAAGTTCATTACCTCCATCTGTGGAGCTTAATTAGAAGATTTTTCTGATATGAATATTTGGCGCAACTGTGTCCTCGTAGGTAATTGATCCGGATGGATTGGACGCTTTGCAACGCGACGTGGTTACAACTCTTTGTCAGCTCGAGACTTATTTCCCTCCATCCTTTTTTGATGTTATGGTCCATCTGATTGTTCACCTTATTAGAGAAATTAAGTTTTGTGGACCCGTGTGCCTGTGCTACATGTATCCATTTGAGAGATTTATGGGTGTATTGAAGGGATACGTAAGGACTCATCGTCGACCCGAGGGGAGTATCATGGAAGGTTATGCCGCCGAGGAGGTGATTGAATTTTGCACAGATTATATGGCCGGGGTTGACCCAATTGGCGTTCCTAGATCCCGACACGAGGGTAGGCTTCAGGGAATCGGAACGATTGGATTCAAAGCTATCGTCCCCGCTCGTGATGTGTACGCAAAATCACATTTTTGGGTCTTACAACACATGACGGAGGTCGAGCCATACATACACGAGCACAAGGTAATGTTACGGTCACAGAATCCTTCGAAGTCAGACGTTTGGGTCAGCAGAGAACATAACAGGAAATTTGCTGAGTGGATCCAAGAAAGAGTCACGCGAGCTGCCGAGGGCTCCGTAAGTGAAACTGTGACATGGTTGGCTAGAGGCCCAAGATTCACTGTAGGGACTTGGCAGGGGTACGACATCAATGGGTATTCATTTTACACAAGAGCTCAAGACGCCAAGAGTAGCACGCAATGTAGCGGAGTGACACTGTTTGCTATTTCCAAGGATGCCAGGTCAGTAAGGGCGCTGAACTCATATTACGGTGCTATTGACGAAATATAGGAGCTCGATTACGGATTACTTAAGATTCCCCTGTTTGAATGCCAATGGGTCGAAATCCCTCGAGGTGTTCAAGTTGACAGTTACGGGTTTACTCTCGTCGATCTTGGTAGAGTCGGACACCAAGACGATCCATTCATACTTGCAAAGCAAGCCACATAGGTATTCTACATCGTTGACCCGGCCAATCTAAACTTGCATGTTGTCCTCCACAGCAAGAGACGTATTGTTGGGGTCGAAGATGTTGTCGACGAAGAGGAGTATAACCAATTCGATGAAATACCTCCATTTTTAGAGGACATTCAATCTATCCGTACTGAAGATATCGACGACACAACGTATCTGCGAGATGACCACGAAGAAGGATTATGGGTTGAGAACCAGTGATGATTAATTTCTATTTCAGGGATAAATGCCAAGCAAACAGCCCACAAGTTCTGCAGCAAGGTGAGGAACTTATCATTAATACATCAGGCAGTACATTTTTCTTTAGAACTTAATGATAAGCTAGTTCACAGCATTAATATATCTCAATTTTACTCCACAGCATGAGTTCTAACATGTACAGTACCTTTATCCTGTAAATACTTAATTCTTCCCTTCAAATAGCACTTGCAAAAATATCATCGCAGCCTCTTGCTTCTTCAAATTAAGCTCTCCAAAAATCAATTTTTCTGACGGTATTTTGTTATTTGTACCGATACAAAAGGACATCCGCTACTTTAATGTGTCTCAGGCACTTCGAAAGTTTCGCTGCGAAAGGTGTACTTATTCTATCGGTATTATTATATTGTACCGTTAGAATAAATTCGTTAGTCTCACGGTATTTGTTGTCTGACGGTTTTTTTTCTGTTTGTACCGATAGAAAAATACTCTGGCGCTTTGAATTCTCAACCGTATCGCCATGTGTCGCCTTGGAAATTCTATAAGTACCTCGCCATGTGTCGCGGTATTTTTTTGTTTTTCTAATCCTCGAACGCTTCGACTCCTCATCTTCTCTTTCACAATGGCAACCTCCATGGGATCGTCATCCACGCCCTCCCCGGTAAGAACTCTAAATCTTCTGGGTTTACCCCTGTATTGTTAATCCATGTTCACTACATTCTTGACCTGTTGCTTTGCACAGGGAATGGGAGCCATGGAAGACACTGGCAAAGTGAAGGCTGAACTGAGGGCCCTCCAGGAGGAGCACAAGCTCCTTACGGACAAGCACACTCAGCTACGGCTTGACCTTGACGATCTCTTCCAGCGTATTCAGCGCATGAAGATGGATGGTGACAATGCTAGGGCGAGGACGAGACATCTTCGCGAGGAGAAGAAAGCCGCGGATATGACCATCGCTGGCTGCGGTTTGACTATGAAGGATACCATAGCGCAGCTGAGGGAGGTTGCAGGCCTTCTCGACGCGGTAGTAGTTGATCCTAGGGACAACTTGTCGCTAGAGGAGTCCTGTGTCCTGGCTGCAAGTCAAACTGACTCTATTCTACATGCAGCTAGGGCTAAGACCACCCCTTGACCTAGCATTTTGGGTTTTAATTTTTTTTTAAGTGACAAAACAATAATGAATGAACAATTTCTTTTGATGTCAATTTTCCAATTTTCCGGCTATCTTCCCACTTTCTTTATCATTCTGCAGCTTTCAAGCACGGTCTGTTTGATGTTAAATTATGTTTACCTTTTCATTTTCTGATGGTATTTTGTTGTTTTTACCGATAGAAAAATGGAACACAATACTATAATCTCGTAAACTTAATTAAAAAAATTTTCTGGGGAAAATTGGTCTCAGGGGAATTTATTGTTTATACCGATAGAAAAAAGGAATCCACTAATTCAAACATTTTTCTGGGAAATTTACTTTTTCTATCGGTATTATTTTGTTGTACCGATAGAAACGGACATAATTCTATCGGTATTATTTTTTTTTACCGATAGAAAAGATCATACACTACTTTATTACTCGTACACGGCCCTTGAGTTTCCCTCCAGTCGAACAGTTCCAACCTAGAGCACTGCGTCTCTTCGAGAGAGAAGAAAACCACAACCTCGCCGTGACCACTCACTTCCTCTCTCCCACACGATGATCGCCGGCTGGACACTGGTTCGCCATTGCCACCGGTTCTTATTTTCATCCTTCGCCGGCCGCCGCTGTGTTCTACACCCCCTCTCCATCACCAGCACTGATCACCGTAAATACCCTAAGTCGTCGTTCTATTTCGAGCATCTTCCTTATTTGATCCTAGTGTTTTGTACGTACTAATTCTTCGAGTTTTGCAATTACACTAGGGTTCCCTATTGTGTTGGATTATGTACATTCCGCGGGCAATGTTGATTTAAATTAGGGTTGACATAATATGTTCCAGTGCTGTAATGAACCTATTTTGAGATTTTAACTTATCTATACTGCTGTATGTGTGATCAATTGTATGCAACTGCCATGTAATGCACATTATATGTTGGAGTTGTTCGTACACATATTCTATCGGTATCTCCTGTATTTGCCGATAGAAACAATTTATCTGCTCTATCGGCAGCTCTTGTGTTTACCGATAGAAAATATTTCTGAACAACGTACTATTAAAACTTTGTATCTGGAAGGACATGAGGCATGCAATGTACGTACTAGTTTGGTTGGGAATTTTTACTCACTTGGTATGAATATATGGCAATGTGGATGGGTCTTCGATGTATATGTTTCAAATGCATATCTCTTGGTTATCTTTTGCATTACCTGTATGTCATATATGACTTTTCCCAAACTAATAGATGTGATGAAGTCCTGATGACTTGCATACAGGTAATGCAAAAGATAACCAAGAGAGGGTGCTATAGAACATATTCTTCCTTTTTTGGTTGTGACCTACTTTCTGTGCTACTTCAATATATTTATATTCCATTAGCATTAGGTTTGTCAGATTATGCACAGTGGCACTTAGATGCTTGTGTGCATATTTACGTGTGAAATAATAATGCTGGCCCATGAATATTAGTATAGAAAATCATTGAGAATGTTATGTGATGACAGTGAGTAGTGGCTTATCAACAAAATTTATTCATGTATTTCTGAACAGTTCAAGAAGTAATTTATTCATGTATTTCTTTTAGTATTATTTTGTTCGGACATCCCTTTTGCAGCCCTAATTAGATTCCAGTCCTGGGCTGAGTTATGGAACTCCAAGAAGAATTAATTGTCATATGTTGCCTGCTTTCTATATTAAAATGTGTAGACGAAAACGCTGAGAAATAGAATCTTATCTTGTATTAATTGCATGGTAGCTTTTGTGTTTACCGATGGAAAAAATATTTAAAATAGGTTCTTTTCTTTGTAAAATGATTTGGTTTGTGTTTCCATTAAATTTTTGATGGTTTGTTGATGGTTTTGTAGGGAAAGACATGTCGTCGTCTTCATCGGATGGTACTAGTGGTTCGACTAGGGCCAACCCCAACGTAACTGAAGATGCAGCTGTTACATCCCGCCGCAAGAGGGTGGGATGAGGCGCGATGACGTTGGGCCATTTGGCCAAACGCATAGATCTTTCTTGTGAGTTCAACCAATTTGGGAGGCCGGTTGGAAAGAATGCTGGGAAGTACGCGGCCTACGTTGGACTGTTGGCGAAAGAAAGGGTGAAGATCACCATGCAGAGCTGGAAGGACGTGACGGCGGACGAGAGGGATAGGTTGTGGGCGGAAGTGAAGGTTAAATTAACTGAAATTGCTGAACTATTTCATAATCACATTCTCTTGGCTTATACTAAAGTTTAACTAACTCGTGATTAATTGTATGCATTTTTTGAAAACAGGCTAAGTGGAACATCCCCGACGATACACCTAGGACGGCCTGCTTGAAGGACATGAACGGAACATGGAAAACCTTTAAGAGCTGGCTCGTTAGTAACTTCCTCGCTGCGGGGAAATCTCCTTGCGAGAAGTACCCCTTCATATCGGAGGAGGTATGGGAGGAATTCACCAAGCAGAAGGGGACTGAGGAGTTCAAGGCCCTTAGCGAGAAGAATAGGGCGATCCAGAAGAGGAACGACCACCCGCATCGGCTCGGATCCCTAGGCTATGCGGGGAAGGAGGAGCAGTGGAAGAAGGAAGATGAGCAAAATCCTGTCATCGACACCCCTGAGTTGCCGCTCTCCGAGATCCGGGATGAGAGGTGCAAGCGATGGTGGAGGGGGAGGGGGTCCGTGTCATCCACCGGGTCTGTGCAGTTCGCAACCCCTGGGGATGTCGACGTTGTGAGGCGAATGGTAAGTTGGCTAACCTCGTAAACTATGTGCGCACAAGTGTATATAAGGCAATTTGTCTCACAAGGTACCTTTAAATGTAACAGATCTCTTTAGAGAAGGAGGCAGTGGAGGGATTCTTTACCCCACAGAGGGAGAACGACATCCTCACCCGGGCTCTAGGAAATAAGGAGCATCCCGGGCGGACACGGGCCGTGGGAGCCATTGTGTCGTGGAAGGCCGGTTTCGCAGATCCGGCTCCACCGAGGAAGAAGGCCCGCTCCTAGAAGGAAAAGGAAGCGGAGCTCTCCGATAAGATACGGGCTGAGGTACAGGCGGAGATACGGGCTGAGGTGCAGTCTGAGGTGCAGTCTGAGGTCACACAAATGAGGGAAGAGTTTGCACGGTTGAGAGATGCATTACTGAGCAAAAGTGCAGATGCGGAACCCCAGGGCGACGGTACCCCACGGGGTCGGATAAGCAGTTGCGCTTCGAAGGTCCTCGCGGATCCAGTGGATCTACTTGAGGTACTGCAAGCCTTCATCTGTGCACTTAAGTTGATGCCACTCCCATTCTGTTAGAGTTGTTTCGCTAACCTGTTTTAATATTTACAAATTTGCAGAAGCCGGAGGGTTGCATCCTACTGAATCACCTAGGCGACAGGCAGGAAGTGGTTGGACACGGCTTCGTATATCCGTCTGGGCCGGATGTCCGTGTCCATTGCGTACCTCTGCGGTTGGGGTTTGCAAAGGTACAGGTGGACATGGCCATGCCGGGCTACAACGATTCTCCGTTGGCAGTCCCAACAGAGGAACTGCAGACACTTGCTGAGGCAGTGGGCTCCTACGTACAGTGGCCCAAGAAGTGTCTTCTAATACAACCGGTAAATCCTACACATTTGAGATTACATCCTACTCAGTACACTCAACTTGCATAATCTAACATACGTGCTTATTAATTGAAGTGGCCTGCCGCTGGGCTACCAGGGGACTGCGCCCCCAGCTCGGGGCATGAGGCCCGATCTTGTGCGACCCTGGACACATCAAAGACGGCCTCGACCCCACCCAGCGGATCCATGCCTTCACCTCGGAAGAAAGCCGCCATCACCTCACCCTTGCCTTCGAAGGTACGTGCTCAGTCCCCGGCAAAAGGCAAGGGCAAAGGCAAGGGAAAAGGGTGACAGGGACAGCCGGAGAGGTTCAAGAACGGGTTCCCACTCATGTCGGAGGCAGCTTTGCGCAAATTGGATCGATCAACCAGAGACCTCCACGAGTGCTACCTACACCGAGCTCAGCGCAGTCTGAACTTCTTAGTTCCCTACAGGCTTGGGCAGTTCCACCGTGAGCCCGGGAGTATATCCGTGGCACACGAGGATCTGTTCGACCTCTACAACTGGCGGGAGTTGGATATGTCCATCATACGGACTAGAGTCCTGTGGGTTTGCTGATGCTATGTATTGCTGTTTTCTAACTCTGTTTGCTAACTCTGCATTGTTGTTGTTCATTTGAAATGTAGTAACTTTTTGTGCAATACTAATGTCGTCCTTTGCATGCAGGTGCATGTACAGGCTAGCATCGGAGGCTGCGTGTGACAAGGTGGGTTTCCTTGACCCAGAGAAAATAAGCCTCACGATGCTAGAGCACGACGCCGCGCACGCTGAGCAGTACATATCCAAGGCGCTGATGGCACAGCAGGACAGGGAGTTCATTCTGGTGCCGTACCACCAAAGGTTAGTGCATTTCGTACTAATTTAACTCGATCTTGTATGTTACACCTGAGATATACTTTGAGCTAGCGGTCCTCTTTTATGTACAATGCAGGGTCACTGGATCCTCAGCGTGATCTGTCCACCGAGGAACGAGGTGTACTACCTCGATTCGATGCGTGATAGATTATCGATCGAATATGTGGTCAAGGGGAATATGGAGGCGTAAGTAACTTATATGTTTGATTTAAATTTTCACCTCACTAGTGTCGTGGTATTGCGAATACCCCGGCAGGTTTTGAGAGTGATCCTAGCGAAGATTACGCAGCGCGGGTTGACCGGATGACCGGTCCTCCCCCGCCAGACAAGCACAAAGAATGACACACGGGTTTATACAGGTTCGGGTCCCGGTGGGGGCCCTAGTCCTGTCGACGCGCTCCCGACCGGAGTCGGCTGGGGAGGCTCTCTCCGAGGGAGAGGCTTCCGGAGCACGTCTGTGAGTTTAGCTATTCCAATAAAAATGAACCGATCCTTTACAACAGAGGGGTACAAGGGCTATTAATAGCCCCAAAAAGCAGCAAAAAACCTAAACTACCCCGGAAGCCACCGTCGGATTGAAGGGCAGGACCGTCCTTCTCCCGATCAAACGCCTTGGATGCTTGACAGGTGGTCGCTAGTTCCCGAGGCGCTCCTCGCGTGACCTGCACGTGATAAACAGTTCGAGACTTTACCTTTAGGAGGGCGATGAGGCCCGGGAGGGCACCGGAGGCCGCGTCCCGGGAGCCAAAAGGCGGCGCCCGGGGAGGCCCCAGAGGCCACGTCCCCGGGCAAATGGCGGCGCCCGGGAGGGCACCGGAGGCCCCGTCTCGGGAGCCAAAAGGCGGGGCCCGGGGAGACCCCGGAGGCCAAGTCCCCGGACCAAAGGCGGCGCCCGGGAGGGCACCGGAGGCCACGTCCCGGGAGCCAAAAGGCGGCGCCCGGGGAGGCCCCGGAGGCCACGTCCCCGGGCAAAAGGCGGCGCCCAGGAGGGCACCGGAGGCCACGTCCCCGGGCAAAAGGCGGCGCCCGGGAGGGCACCGGAGGCCACGTCCCCGGGAGCCAAAAGGCGGCGCCCGGGGAGACCGCGGAGGCCAAGTCCCCGGGAAAAAGGCGGCGCCCGGGAGGGCACCGGAAGCCATGTCCCGGGAGCCAAAAGGCGGCGCGCGGGGAGGCCCCGGAGGCCACGTCCCCTGGCAAAAGACGGCGCCCGGGAGGGCACCGGAGGCCACGTCCCCGGGCAAAAGGCGGCGCCCGGGAGGGCACCGGAGGCCACGTCCCGGGAGCCAAAAGGCGGCGCCTGGGGAGGCCCCGGAGGCCACGTCCCTGGGGAAAAGGCGGCGCCCGGGAGGGCACCGGAGGGCACGTCCCGGGAGCCAAAAGGCGGCGCCCGGGGAGGCCCCGGAGGCCACGTCCCTGGGCAACCGGCGGCGCCCGGGAGGGCGCCGGAGGCCTCGTCCCGGGAGCCAAAAGGCGGCGCCCGGGGAGGCCCCGGAGGCCACGTCCCCGGGCAACCTTGACACAACTTACCTGGACTTAGTCCCGCGGAGATTTCCCCCGACAACTAGCTAATGATAATACATTAACTGGCAATACTAACTGAAATGCAGGGCTTTTGATAAATATGTGTCCGCTGGAGGGAGGCATGCCGCACCTCAGGGCTCCCTACTAGCTTGGAAGAATATGAGGTACTCACGAGACTTTTTGTTTATGCTTAATTAGTTTATGGAAACAATAGCTAACATGTCTTCGCATATGCAATTATCTCAGTGCCATCAGCTGCCGCAATCGTGGGAATGCGGGTTTTATGTGTTGCGCTACATGTACGACCTAGTGCAGACAAACTTTGCCCAATTCCCCCAGGTAAGCATCCATAGCTAACTCAAATTTGAAAATTGGGTGTCACGTTCTAAATTAGGAAGTTAGTTACTAATTATTCACACATGCTTGCAGATCGCCATGTCGAAAGACTCATACGAAAATGAAAAGATTAGAGATCTTCGACAAATCTGGGCTCAATATGTCATGGAGGAAGTTGCGCCCAACCATCCGCCATGATAATTTTCTCTTTTTCGTGTACTCTATCTGTGCATAGGCTGTTTATATACATGTGAATAAATATATATGTCAATAAATGTCCACATTGGATTGCAATTTGTATTTGTCCATATATATGTGAATAAATGTGAATAACTGTCTAATGTGTCAATCTGTTTTGTGAATTTACCCTTCTTTGGATCTGTACTGTATTGTGTATCCAATCTATAATGTATTGCATCTGTACTGTATATGTGAATGTAAATAACGTACTGTATATGTGAATGTTCTATCGGTAAATTCATTCACAACCGACAGACTACCACCACTTTTTCTATCGGTAAACTAGAAATTAACCGTCAGAATAGTGTGCCTTTTCATGCCGGTGAACTCATCCACAACCGAGAGACTACTGTCGTTTTTTCTATCGGTAAACTTGAAATTAACCGTTAGAAGAGTATGATTTTTCCTGCCGGTGAACTCATACACAACCGAGAGAGTACTAAGATTTTTTCTATCGGTTATCTCATTTCCAACCGAGAGAGTACTAAGATTTTTTTTGTTGGTAAACTTGTAATTAACTGTTAGAATAGTGGTATTTTTCCCACCACTACACGTCAGACTACGACGGGATTTCTATCGGTACACTCATAAGGTGCTGATAGAATAGTAAGCTTTTTGCTGTCGGTAATCTTGTAATTAACTGTTAGAATAGTGGTACTTTTCCCACTGCTAAACGTCAGACTACGACGGGTTTTCTATCGGTACATTCCTAATATGCCGATAGAATTGTGAAGTTCTTCTGTCGGTTATTTACTGATAGAAAATATTCTGTCTTGTTCTATCGTGTCTATCTCTATCGGTACGAAAACCGATAGTAGAAGGGTGTTTTTTACCGATAGAAGAAAGCTTTTCTGTACTAGTGCCGATAGTAAAAAGCCTCTTCTCTGCCACTGTCGTCCTATTCTATCGGATTTTTCTCAGATTGCTTATAACCGTTAGAAGATATGGGTTAGTGGATTGCATTTCTATAGTAGTGAAAGCCGCCCTAAGCCTAGATTAAGTCGTGCGCGGCTGTAATCGAGAGGCTATGTGTCTTGCGGGAACATAGGCCAAGGCTAGGAAGTAAGGCAGTGGGGACGACCCACAACGGTACTTGAGACTGGACTGTCTATTTATTGGGCGGGGACACTATTAACACTGGACTGCGAAACCGTTGTGTGATCTTGACCTTGTCACATGCGTATAAGTGGCATGGAGTTGTACCGACTTGAAAGTCGAGTAAACTAGTGGATTTAAAAAGAGATACACCTTTGCAAAGTGTAAAAGAAGTATCAGATACTCTGTACTCCCAGGTTCAAGAGTCTGTTTGTAGTGGATGTTATCCATGGGTTTCAGCACAAGTAACTTTAGGAATGTTTTCATAATATGGGTTAATAAAAGTAGTGACTCATGGGAGACCACTACACACAACATTTTCTAAAAGTATAACTTAAGATTTCAAAGTGTCGCCTTCAAAGCTAAAAGCTCTTTTCCTCAACCCTGTTTGAGAATCTATGTTATCCTTACATATATGAGACAAAACCCTCATCCATTGAGAATCCCTCATCTATATATTCATGCATTTGTTAAGTGGTGAGCCTGAGCCCTTTGAAGATCCAAGCTTCTAGGTGTCTCGTGCCCCCGTCGAGCAGCTGTGGGAGAAGATTAGAGTTCCGCTCCTTCCGCGCTTTGCTAAAACTTGAAAGGTTATTTTGTACTCTGTTGTGCTACTTATGTAAGGCCCTAGTGCCATTGTTTGTGAACCTGTAATGTTTTGTGAATTATTTATGTATTCAGCTGGTTGTTGGTATGTCATTTCCTGGTCGCAACTGCATCCTGGGAAGTTGCGACAGGGGAGCGCTGCTCCGTATCGTGGTGTTCAGTACGGGGTAGCGGGTCCTCTCAGGGAGGGGTCCCAGCGGCCTGCCGGGGCTACAATAGCATCTCTTCTCCTCGGGGTTAGTCGAGCTAACCTCGTGGATATCCGGGTATCCCCCGGAGGTGGCAGTGGCTTCTATGACCGGTCACTTCCCCCAGTTGGGCCGAGAGTGTGGCTCAATGCGGCCACGAGCCGAGGGGAGTTCCAGTCGGTAGTAGGAGGGAGCCTCCCCAGATTTCGTGGTACGCATTCGCTCGACCTCCTCCCAGGTGAAGCGAGTTTGGTCCACCGTTGGATCCCTTAGGGGCAGCCCTGGGGGAGGAGGGAGCTGATGCACATTGGTCGCCGATCCGGAGGGCGACACCGGCGCCCGGGGCTGGCCCGGTGCGGGGTGAGCGTATGGGGCAGTGACGGGCGCTGATGGGGGGACAATCCTCGGAGCAACCGCCGGCTCTGGCTCCGGAGCATCCCAGGCCATTGCCCGGGGAGATCATCGGACACATGGGCGACCGCGGGCGCAGGGAAGGCTCTCGACGCGGGGGGAACCCTCGGCGTAGGGAGGGTTCCTGGCGTGACAGCAGCCACTTGCGGAGGTTCCGGGATAGGTGCCGGGTGGCCCCCTTGGAGGAGGAAGGTTCCGGGCATGGGCCGGCCTCCCGGCGCGGGGAAGGCCCCGGGCGGAGGCAAGCCCCCCGGCGCAGGAAACATTCCCGGCGCAAGCAAGGCTGCCGAGTGCTCCATGAAGAACGGAGGCGATGCCCCCATAAACGGGTATGGGGGAGGGTAAGCAGGAGCCAGGGGCCGTGCTAAGATGCGCAATAACTCCTCCAGGGCATGCTGGACACAGAGTTGGCCCTCGACCAATGCCCCAAGCAAGGGGTCTCCGGAGACTGGGACGGCTGGTTGGGGGCACTAGGCCCCGCAGGCACGGTCGCAGTAGCCGGACTGGCAGCAGGAACTCCTCCACCGGGAACTTCAAGAGAAGGAGGTGGTGCCTCTCTCCGAGTGCTCCCAGACGGTAGGGTCGTTACAACAGCATCTTCTTGTGGAGGCGGCGCCAGGTCACTGGGATCGGCACCACTAGAAAGGGAGAGGGCTTTAGCTCTCTTTCTTGGGGGAGCCATGGCGATTCGTCACGAGTCCCCACGGACGGCGCAACTGTCGTGGTATTACGAATACCCCGGCAAGTTTTACGACAGTTCCTAGCAAATGAACAACGACGCGAGATGACAGCACGGTCGATCACCTCCCGTCGGGCAAACACAGAGATTGACACAAGGATTTATACAGGTTCAGGCCCCAGTGGAGACCCTAGTCCTGTCAGCCCCCCCCCCCCCCCGGATTTGAGTCCGCTGGGAAGATTCTCTCATGGGGAGAGGTCTCCAAGGGATGCCTATTGCTTTGTTTGTATTGAGTAAGAATGAGTCAATCACCTTTACAAGAAGGGTGTACAAGGGTATATATAGACCCCAAAAAATACAAATTACTAAACTACCCTATATGCCGCCGTCGGATCAAAGGGCACTAACGTCAATTCACCAGCCGAAGAGCCCGGATGTTTGACAAGTGTCCTCGCCAGTTCCCAAGGGAAACTTTCCCCCGGAACCCCGCTTGTGGGACCCTCATTTGAGGAATCCGGTGGCAACCGCCTAGGTGGATTGCACTCAGCAAGGCACAATCATAAGCTCACAATGATAGAAATAAGGTAAACATAATTAAACAGGTACCCGGTCGCAAGGACCAATATTACATTACCATTACGCCAAGAATGGCGCTAATTAAAGTTCCTAAAAAAATAACAAGTTTCTCGAAGCAAGAGTCAGCATCGAAGTACCGAACACAAAGAAAAGCACAAAAAGCAGCAAAAAGAATCTTGACTTCCATCGGTAGCAGGACTGGAGGGGCTTCATCCACATCTGGCTCAACTTGGCGCGTAACCCTTCTAGGGAGGAGGTTCATCTGGGCCACTTCCTTCTTCCGCATGGTACTCAAAACCGAGGGAATCGGGATCCTCAAATCCCTCTTCTATGGTTGCATATAATTGCAAGGGTGAGCATGTTTTCACACAATGCTCAGCAAATCTCATTTTAGGAATTAATGCAGTTATATCAAGATGAGGGGTGTTCAATAGGTGGGGATCTCGTTTTGCCTCATACTTGAGGATAGTATAGATTTTCAAGCCAGGTTGTGGAAAGTATCTTTGATTTTGTAAGAGAGCTTTGAAATCTTAAATTATACTTTTAGAAAATGTTATGTTTAGTGGTCTCCCATGAGTCACTACCTTTATTAACCCATGTTATGAAAACATTTCAAACATTACTTGTGCTGAAACCCATGGATAACATCCACTATGAAAAGACTCTTGAACCTGGGAGTACAGAGTATCTAATACTTCTTTTATGCTTTGCAAAGGTGTACCTCTTTTTAAATCCACTTCTTCACTCGACTTTCAAGTCGGATCAGCTCCATGTGACTTATACACATGTGACAAGGTCGAGATCACACAACGCTTTTACAGTCTAGTGTTAACAGTGTCCCCGCCCGGTAAATAGAAAATCAAGTCTCAAGTACCATTGTGGGTCCTCCCCACTGCCATACTTCCTAGCCTTGGCCTATGTTCCCGCAGGATACATAGCCTCTCGATTACAACCATGCATGACTTAATCTAGGCGTAGGGCGTCTTCCTTCCATCCACCATAACCTCTCATTATTTTTCTGATCTCACATCACTCATGGCCCTCTATGGCCCACCAGTTTCCAGGTGAGAAACCGAGCGACAAACCATGCAGGGGGACTGTTAACACCAAGATAGCTACTAAGTTGCGTCTGTCCCATTCCAGGCAAGTGGATGGTACATTTCCAATTAGTTTAGAGACACAGCACAAGGTTCTCGTCCTTATGAATCAATAGTGAGGGACATCCACATAACCTTGGCGCACACAGCACCCAACCATTCAAACCATCCTCACTACCAATTCCTATTTCACAAAAGGGGTTTTCCAACATGTTTCTCATATAATCGACATTTGACATTTAACACATGTATTTAAGCATAGGCACAATCCTAAGCATATATTCTAGGGTGACAAGGGTGCATGAGGATTCAATCACAAATGGGGCTTCACAATTATCTAGGTCATAACTATCCACATTATTCAAACATATACCTCTTTTGAATGTAAAGCGTGCATATTCTTGAAAACAACTAACATACTTCATTTCAAAATATTAGGCGAGACATGATCAAGGGGGTTGAGACTTTCCTTGCAATCAGGGGTCTAGTTGTTCAGACGACTCTTCAAAAATTTCTTCCGCTCCTTCAACCTCTAGCTCTGCGGCGGACACAAACAACACACATACACTATATAAGCATACAGAAGATAGTTTCTATAGGAAATAATACGTAAAATACATTATGAATGTAGGGGAAATGATCTGGACAAGGTCACTCGAGCGCTGCTCGAAGAGATGGGTTGAAAAGATCGAACGCCGAAGGATCGACATTCTGTTTACGGCTAGACATAGCCTTAAGTTGGTCTTTGGTAGGTTTTTTGAAGATGTGACAGTAGAGAAAGTTGTAGAGAATGGCTCCAGGAACTTAGTGGACAAAGTGGCATTTCAATTGCTCAACCAGAAGGGGTTAAACAAGGCTAATGCCAGTGGCTGACTTGCACTGACATAGTGCAGACATTGTAAAAATCTAGGGTTTAGCAACAAATGCAAATTTGGGCCTCATCTGCTTTGCTAACTTTGTGTAGGAGGTAGGCGGGGGTGCCAGGAAAACAATGCAGGTGGTTTCGAGGCAAGGGATGGCCGGACGGTGGAGAACTCCGGCGAGGAACACGGCGGCCGCAGCACATGTGATAACAGCTGGATAGAGATTAGGACATGGCTTTATCTTCTGATCTGGGCCGAACTAGGCATTGAGCTAGAAGACAAAAGTGCTCAGGAGGTCGAGGCACGCTTGAGGGACAAGGTGGTGTCGGTTGGAACGGCCGGGAACGAAATCCGGTGGCCGACACCGGAGAAGAAGGCTCTGGATTTGGGGGTTTTGTTTATAGGGCGATTGAACTCAATTCCTTGCTTGTGGAGGCCAAGGGTGATGCACTGATCATTTTACTCTACTAGCACGAAGGCTAATTCGAGCTAGGTTAGCTGGTAAATGAGGATTAGGGTTTTCTGGTCTTCACGGCGATCATCGACGTCAGGCTTCGCCGAGGTGCAATCTGGTGCTAGGACACAGAGAGGAGGATTAGGGGAACTCACCGGTGTGATCTGATTGGAGAATGGGGCAGTAGCCTGAGCTGGCGAGGAGAGCTCCCTAGGTAGCTCACCGAGGAAGAAGGTGAGTGCGGCGGCGCAGGGGACTTAGTTGGTTCTGGCACTAGGTGAAGACACAACGGCCACAGGCACTAGTACAAAAATGCAGTCTACTAACCCCAATCTTCTATCGGTTATTAGCGATTTAGTAGAAAACTGATAGAAAATGTGCCTCGCGGTCATAAAATGCCAATGGGTGTATTTTTCCTATCGGTTTGTAAGAAACTTACCGTTAGAAGAAGCAGTATGATTTACTCTAGCAGTGATGAACATATTTGCCGTTAGAAGAGATGCATAGGTACTGACGGGAGAATGTTGTGCGCCGATAGGACTGGTCGACTTCTACAACTAGTCTTATTGTATCGGTACTATATGCGTATACCGACAGAATATGTACAAAAATTCCTATCGGCAATATGTAGTGTGCCGATAGAACCGTTTGCCTTCTACAAATATTTTTATTCTATCGGTAATGGATGCTTGTACCGTTAGAATATATCAAAAATTGTTTAGAACTGTTCGTCTTCAAATAGTTTTATTCTATCGGTAATGTATGTTTATACTGTTAGAATATAGCGAAAATATTTTAGAAATGTTCTCCTTCTACAACTAGTATTATTCTATCGGCAATGTACGTATATACCGATAGAGTATGTACAAAAATTCTTATCGGCAATATGTATTGTGCCAATAGAACCATTCGCCTTCTACAAATACTTTTATTCTGTCGGTAATTTATTTTTATACCGTTAGACTATATATAAAATTACTAACGGTATGAGGTTGTGTTCCGATAGAAATTATCTAGTACTATAAATATCCGGGTATGTCTCTTTCATTCTCACAGTTCATCTGGCGCTCGTAGTCCTAACCCGTAAGCTCCATGGACGGCCGGCGCACCTCTACCGGCGACCGCTGCACCTCCGCACCTCCATCAACGCCCTCTAGATTTCGGCATCCCAAGCAAGGTACGTAAAATGTCGGCAATATTGTTAGATTATTCTAATCCGATTATGGCAATTATTTTGCAATTTTTGTATCCTTCATTTTGATGTGTCTTCTTTTCAATATGATTATGATCTGTGCAGGTCCTTGGATGATGCTCATGAGGGGCAACGTATTTCACGGTTCTTCATCGCAGTACACTGCCTACGTTGGCTTGTTGGCGAAATAAACGGTGAAGATTACCGTCGAGAGCTGGAAGGACATGAAGGGTGAGATCTTGGTTGGCTCGGTCGAGAAGATCCTTAAGCCCGGCGTGTTTCTCAAATCAAGACTATAGAAAGTATCTTACATTTTTTTGCATGCACCAGCTTGTGGCCAGATGCTTACCTGCTTGGAGAAGAAGAATTGTTGTCATTTGCACAGCCATTCTACACCATCACTAGACAGAACAACGTCTTGAAAGGTAGGTTATTTTTGTTAATGGAGTTGAGTTGAGTTGAGTTGAGTTGATCGAGTTTGAGTCCGAGGAAATCACCAATACAAATGTAACTCGACGGCAGTTCCAGCTCCTTGGGCGTCTTTGAACTGAACTCCTATGGTTAAATCCAATGTGGTTCAGACATTTGCTGTTTTGGGTGAATGGATTTGTGATGTATCAAGTCTAACTTGTAGTCGGTAGTTGCATTGTCGCAACCTGCAAAGGTTCTCTTTTTTGTAAAATGTATGGGCCACTAGGTCCTCGTCATGATCTGTTGTTAATTTCAGACGTGGCTTTTCTAATATACATCGAATGTGTGAATTGTTGTATTTGTATGTTGTTGTATATTTGTGTATCATGTATTGTTATTTGGGACATGAACTTGAATGTGTAGGGAGTATTTGTGTATTTAATTGTATTGGTAGGTAGGTGTGTATTTGTACTGCTGTTTCAGACATGCACTTGAATTTGTGAACTGGCATGTGTATGTTTGTACCTGAATTTGTGAACTGGCATGTGTAATTTCTTTGGCAAGATGAAGTACCAAGTACCTAAGAAAAGTATTTTTGTGTCTCCTAGTTAATCCACAAATTAGCATTTCTTGAAATATTGCTTTATCTTCTAGTTAAGATCTGTTTGATGTAAGATCTGTTTGATGTTACATGTGTTTAGATATGATTCTTTGGATGTGAGAACTGGTGTCATGTGTGTCATGCAATACCCAGTTTGGTACCAGTACCTCCTCTAACGGTAAATAGACATATTTACCGATAGAACAACACATGTTTTTGCTCAGTCATGCATCATCTAACGGTAAGTACACATATTTACTGATAGAAAAACACATTTATTTGCTGTGTTATGCATCATCTAACGGTCAATACACATATTTACCGATAGAAAAACTCATGTACTTGCTGTGTCATGCATCATCTAACGGTCAATACACATATTTACCAATAGAACAAGACCTATACCTGCTCAGCAATGTACATTCTCTAACAGTATACGTGTGTTTTTACCGATAGAATATGTGAGCGGCAAATTACCTTAGTTAGTCTAACGGTTATTTCATGTATTTACCATTAGAAAAAGGTCCATTATAAGGAAAACCTCACTCTACCATTGCTGAGCTGCTCTTTTGTTCTGTTGCCCTCTGTGTCCCTCTGTTTGTGATGAAAGTTCCACGCTCGCAGCTACACTGCTAGGGTGATCAGGGCAAGCTGGAGGGAAGTTGATTGCACCCCTCTCTTTAAGGTATGCTTAATTGTCGACACTTATCTCTCTCTCCCTCTAGATCTCCCTCCCTCTCTACTTGCAAGCTAGTTGTATTGTGTAGTTCCAAGTTTGTAGCTCTAAGCTTGGGAGCTAGCTAGCTGGAAATGCGTCATGTTTTAGGAGCTAACTAGCTTGTATTGTGTAGTTAGCTAGGTTAATTAGTGTTTATTTTGTCAGGCTAGGGTTTAACACATCTGTTGTAAGAGGCTGTACATGTACATGTACATATATATAACTTAATCGGGCAGGTTTCATGCATGGCTGACTCGTTAAATTTTGTTAATTGTAGATGGACGGGAAATATTAGATGTATGAAATAAAACGTACTAGTCTTGAATATTTGGATGGTGTGAATGAGTTTATTAAATTTGCTGAGCAACAAAAGGAGAGGAACGGAGAGAAAAATATGCTTTGTCCTTGTACAGATTGTATGAACTTGAAGAGGTTTAGCAACTCTGATCAAATTAAGAGTCATTTGATTTGTCGTGGTTTTAACGCGCGATACACCCGTTGGATATGGCATGGCGAAGATCTTGATGAAACAAGCACCACTACTACCAATCAGCAGGACTCGGATGTGGATTGCAATAATATCGATGATCATTTGAATTTTGATAATGTTCATTCCGATGTGCACGTAGATGATGATGATGACAATCTAGATGAGATGTTACGTGATGTAAAGGAAGATTACAATGAAAACGACTTCTGTGAATTAGAGAAACTGATTGCTGACTCTGAGAAGCCTCTGTTCCCTGGATGTGCAACATTTACAAAACTGTCTTCTGTGCTGAGATTATATAACTTGAAGGCAGGCAACGGCTGGAGTGATAAGAGTTTCACGGCACTATTAGATCTTCTAGCGGACATGCTTCCAGAGGGAAATGAGTTTCCAAGATCTACTTACCAAGCCAAAAAACTATTGTGTCCGTTGGGAATGGAAATCGAAAGAATACACGCATGCCCAAATGATTGTGTGTTGTACCGTAACGAGTACTCCAGTTTGCATGTTTGTCCAAGATGCAGCGCATCGAGGTGTACGCGTAGGGACAGGATTGACAGTGAACGTCACGAGGTAAAGAAAGGACCTTCGGCGAAAACTGTGTGGTACTTGCTGTGATACCTAGATTGAAGCGGCTGTTTGCAAATCCGAAAGTCGCGAAGCACTTGCATTGGCATGCTGAAGCCCGGAAACAAAACGGAAAATTGAAACACCCAGCTGATTCTATTCATTGGAGAAACATCAACAGAACATTTGCTGAGTTCGGCAGTGAACTTAGGAATATAAGATTCGGGCTGAGTACAAATGGTATGAACCCACATGGTAATATGAGCAGTCAGCATAGCACTTGGCCGGTTCTTTTATGCATCTACAATCTCCCTCCTTGGTTATGCATGAAGCGCAAGTACATCATGATGGCGTTACTAATCTCAGGACCCAGACAACCCGGAAATGATATTGATGTGTTTCTAGCGCCTTTAATCAATGACTTACAGAAATTGTGGAGCGAGGGGGTGCAGGTGTGGGATGCATACAAGAAAGAGAATTTCATCTTGCGGGCCCTGATATTTTTCACCATAAATGATTTTCCGGCCTACGGCAATTTGTCGTGGTATAGTACGAAAGGAGCCAAGGCTTGCCTTATTTGCCTAGATGAAACTGAGAGTATGTGGCTGCAAAACTGCAGGAAAACAGTGTACATGGGTCACCGCAGGTTTCTTTCGGTGCATCACACGTACCGTAAGAAGAGGAAATCATTTAACGGGAAGCCTGAGAAGGGATCAACTCCAGTGTTTCTGATCGGTAAGGAGATTTACTCACGCGTGAAGGACATCAAAGCTGAGTTCGGTAAGTATTCTAAACCTCGAGAAAAAAATGTTTGGAAGAAGAGATCGATTCTTTGGGATCTACCGTACTGGGAGCACTTACAAGTTCGACATTGCATTGACGTCATGCATGTAGAAAAAAATGTCTGTGACAGTTTGATTGGTTTGTTGTTAAACATTCCGGGAAAGACAAAGGATGGTGTGAAAGCTCAGCGTGACATGGTGGAAATGGGGATAAGGACTGAGCTTGCACCTTTAGAGAATGGAAAGCGTACATACCTCCCCCGGCCTGGTATACGTTGTCCAAGAGCGAAAAAACAGAACTCTGTCGGTGCCTGCACGGTGTTAAAGTTCCATGTGGGTACTCCGCGAACTGGAAAAAACTTGTGTCCATGAAGGACCTAAGACTGGTTGGCACGAAGTCCCACGACTGTCATGTGTTGATGTCACAAATGCTTCCCATTGCTATCAGAGGCATTCTCCCAGTTAAAGTCAGAGAGACAATCACAAACCTATGTTATTTCTTCAACGCAATATCTTGCAAGGTAAGTACGTGCACTCGTACTATAAGTTCATTACCTCCATTTGTGGAGCTTAATTAGAAGATTTTTCTGATATGAATATTTGGCGCAACTGTGTCCTCATAGGTAATTGATCCAGATGGACTGGACGCTTTGCAACGCGACGTGGTTACAACTCTTTGTCAGCTCAAGATGTATTTCCCTCCATCCTTTTTTGATGTTATGGTCCATCTGATTGTTCACCTTATCAGAGAAATTAAGTTTTGTGGACCCGTGTGCCTGCGCTACATGTATCCATTTGAGAGATTTATGGGTGTATTGAAGGGGTACGTAAGGAGTCGTCGTCGACCCGAGGGGAGTATCATGGAAGGTTATGCCGCCGAGGAGGTGATTGAATTTTGCACAGATTATATGGCCGGGGTTGACCCAATTGACGTTCCTAGGTCTCGATACGAGGGTAGGCTTCAGGGCATCAGAACGATTGGATTCAAAGCTATCGTCCCCGCTCGTGATGTGTACGCAAAATCACATTTTTAGGTCTTACAACACATGACGGAGGTCGAGCCATACATACACGAGCACAAGGTAATGTTACGGTCACAGAATCATTCGAAGTCAGACATTTGGGTCACCAGAGAACATAACAGGAAATTTGCTGGGTGGATCCAAGAAAGAGTCACGCGAGCTGCCGAGGGCTCCGTAAGTGAAACTGTGACATGGTTGGCTAGAGGCCCAAGATTCACTGTAGGGACTTGGCAGGGGTACGACATCAATGGATATTCATTTTACATAAGAGCTCAAGACGCCAAGAGTAGCACGCAATGTAGCGGAGTGACACTGTTTGCTATTTCCGAGGATGCCAGGTCAGTAAGGGCGCTGAACTCATATTACGGTGCTATTGACGAAATATGGGAGGTCGATTACGGATTACTTAAGATTCCCCTGTTTCGATGCCAATGGGTCGAAATCCCTCGAGGTGTTCAAGTTGACAGTTACGGGTTTACTCTCGTCGATCTTGATAGAGTCAGACACCAAGACGATCCATTCGTACTTGCAAAGCAAGCCACACAGGTATTCTACATCGTTGACTCGACCAATCCAAACTTGCATGTTGTCCTCCACAGCAAGAGACGTATTGTTGGGGTCGAAGACGTTGTCGACGAAGAGGAGTATAACCAATTCGATGAAATAACTCCATTTTTAGAGGACATTCAATCTATCCCTACTGAAGATATCGACGAAACAACGTATCTGCGAGATGATCACGAAGAAGGATTATGGGTTGAGAACCATTGATGATTATTTTCTATTTCAGGGATAAATGCCAAGCAAACAGCCCACAAGTTCTACAGCAAGGTGAGGAACTTATCATTAATACATCAGGCAGTACATTTTTCTTTAGAACTTAATGATAAGCTAGTTCACAGCATTAATATATCTTAATTTTACTCCACAGCATGAGTTCTAACATGTACAGTACCTTTATCCTGTAAGTACTTAATTCTTCCCTTCAAATTTTCTTGCAAAAATCTCATTGCAGCCTCTTGCTTCTTCAAATTAAGCTCTCCAAAAATCCATTTTTCTGACGGTATTTTGTTATTTGTACCGATAGAAAAGGTCATCCACTACTTTAATGTGTCTCAGGCACTTCAAAAGTTTCGCTGCGAAAAATTTACTTATTCTATCGGTATTATTATGTTTTACCGTTAGAATAAATTCGTTAGTCTCACGGTATTTTGTTGTCTGACGGTTTTTTGTTGTTTGTACTGATCGAATAATACTCTGGCGCTTTGAATTCTCAACTGTGTCGCCATGCGTCGCCTTGGAAATTCTATAAGTACCTCGCCATGCGTCACAGTAATTTGTTGTTTTTCTAATTCTCAAACGTTTCGACTCCTTATCTTCTCTTTCACAATGGCAACCTCAATGGGATCGTCAGCCACGCCCTCCCCGGTAAGAACTCTAAATCTCCTGGGTTTACCCCTGTCACTACCACAGAAACAGACATCCTGGACGGCACATCACAGACGGGTATGAACTGTTCAATGGAAAACCGTCTGCGAAGGCCTGTCGGGAGAATATGTTCAGATATCACAGACGGTTCTGATGTCAAAAACAACTGTGACAGTAAACCAGACGGTTCTGAACACAAAACCGTCTGTGATAGTTTACTTATCACAGACGGCTCTAACTTAAAACCCGACTGTGATAGATACAATCGGTTCCCAGCTGAGAACCGTCTGTAATAGTCTACTTATCACAGACGGTTCTAACCTAAAACCCGACTGTGATATATACAATCGGTTCCCATCTGAGAACCGTTTGTGATAAGTAGAATATCACAGATGGTTCGGAACTCAGAACCGACTGTGATTTATACAGTCGGTTGTGAACTAAGAAGCGGCTGTGATAGTGTAGTTATCACAGACGGTTCTGAGGTCTGAACCGACTGGAAAAGTACCGGCGCTTCGAATTCTCAACTGTGATCATTTCTTTCTCCGATCTTCGCGTGTGGCGCCTAGGAGAACACGAAGCATCGCTTTGGAAGTTCTATAAATTGACAGTGGAAAATTTGTCATTTACTTTACAAGTTTTATAGTTCTCAGACTATTTGACTCCTTAGCTTCTCTGCGCCAATGGCATCCTCGATGGCATCGTCAGCCTCGCCCTCCCCGGTAAGAACTCTCAATCTTTTGGACTTACCCCTGTATTGTTAATCCCTGTTCAATACATTCTTGACCTGTTGATTTGCACAGGGAAGGGGAGCCGTGGAAAACACTGGCAAAGTCAAGGCCGAGCTGAGGGCCCTCCAGGAGGAGCACAAGCTCCTCACGGAGAAGCACACTCGGCTACGGCTTGACCTTGACTATCTCTTCCAGCGCATTCAGTGCATGAAGACGGATGGTGACAATGCTAGGGCGAGGACGAGGCATCTTCGCGAGGAGAAGAAAGCTGCGGATATGACCATCGCTGGTTGCGGTTTGACAATGAAGGATACCATCGCAAAGCTGAGGGAGGTCGCAGGCCTTCTCGACGTGGTAGTAGTTGATCCTAAAAAGGACAACTTGTCGCTGGAGGAGTCCTGCGTCCTGGCTGCAAGTCAAACTGACTTTATTCTAGATGCAGCCAGGGCTAAGACCACTCCTTGACCTAGCATTCTGTATTTTTACTTTTTTTTGTAAGTGATGAAAAAAATTATTGAAAACTTTGTTCTTATGTCAACTTTCCAATTTTCCAGCACATTCTTGGACTGCATGCAATCTTCCCTCTTTCTTTATCTTTCTTTAGCTTTTGTCGAACATTCGACCATACAAAGGTATGTGCACTGTGTGCGATCAAGGAACGACTATCACGATCTTTGCCTTGTGAGGGCAGTCCATCGGAGCCCTTCAAATAATATAGAAACAATATAGAAGTCGCAGGTCCCATGCAAATAATATAAAAAGAATATATAAGTTATATATCAACGTGCTTTGAATATCACAAACGGCTCTGAGGTAAAAAAACGTCTGTGATAGTCACATTAGAGACGGTTTTTATGTAAGGCCCGACTGTGATAGTCCCAACAGTGTCCGCCGCCTCGAATTCTCAACTTCTTTCAATATCACAGACGGTTTTTAACTCCAAACCGTCTATGATAGTAATATTACAGACGGATTTTATGTAAGGACCGACTGTGATAGTCGAACAGTGATCGACGCTTCAAATTCTCAACTTCTGTCAAATTCTCAGCGGTTCAACTGGAAGCAAAACTCCAGGGAGGGAACAAGTATTTGTAGAAGTCGAACAGTTCAATATTCAACAGACATATTAAAGACGGTTCGGACATCAGAACCGTCTGTAATATTAACGCAGACGGTTTTGATTCCCAACCGTCTGTGATAGTCCCAACAGTGCAATTCTCTACATGCAATTGTTGATAACCGCACATAATAACTGCGCAGATGAAGAGACTTATTTATTTACTTCAAATTTAATTTGCATCAAATTATGTAATCTGACGCTTCAACTTCCAAAGTGGGCACTACTGTTTTGCCGTGTTCCAGTTTATCTTCCGAGAATATTTATCATGACGGTATTGATCTTGAAAAGAAAGTAGTGCGCTCCACTTCAAATTCTCAACAGTGTGTTGTGTCTTTTCCATTTCTGATGTTTGCGCGGCGCACTAACCTGGGAAAACGAAGCGTCGACTTGGAAATTGTTTTTCATTAATGTTGAAAAAATGAACTAAAAATTTGTTCTTATGTAAATTTTGCAATTTTCCCTCATTTCTTGGAGAAAGAGAAGTGGAGCGGTTCGAATGGAAGCAAAACACTCCAGGGAGGGAACAAGTATTTGAAGAAGTCGAACAGTTCAATATTCCAGGCATAGTAAAGATGGTTCGGATATCAGAACCGTCTGTAATAGTCCTATTACAGACGGTTTGGACATGAGAACCGTCTGTAATATTAAAGCAGACGGTTTGATATCCCAACCGTCTGTGATAGTCCCAACAGTGCCCACCCTTCGAATTATCTACATGCAATTGTTGATAACCGCACATAATAACTGAGCAGATGAAGAGACTTAATTATTTACTTCAAATTTAATTTGCATCGAATTATCTAATCTGACTCTTCAACTTCCTTTTCCGTGTTGCAGTTTATCTCCCGAGAAGTTATCATGAATTTATTGACCTTGAAAACCAGTAGTGCGCTTTCTAAAACTTGAGGCACCCGCGCATATGAACCGTCACCTTCTGTTTCTATAAATAGCGAGGCTCCTAAATCCCTGTCTTTATTCCCTCCTCAACTCCCACCTTGATGGCGAGCCAAGATTCCAATGAGGTTATTGAAATTGAGAGTGATGAGGAAGAGATAAGGAATGAACTCGATCAGGATCTTCAGAAAGTAAGTCCTCTCTGAAACTCTAATGCAGATCTTTCTTTTATGACTTGATTACCTCGAAACAAATGCATTTCAAAATCCACAGGTGCCTGAGGAAATGCTCCCTCCAAAGAAGAGACTCAGAAATGATGAAAGATCCTCCAGTGGAGCTGCAGCGAAGACTCTAGAGGGTGCTGAGGCCTGTGTTGCCACATTGCCCCTTGCAACCCCTCCAGTTGCATTGACTCCACCTTTGGAGATCCACAACAATCCTTCCAATATCCCCTCTTCAACACCTTTGTATCATCAGCTTTTCTTGGATGATCAACTTTCTGGGGTAAGGCTCACACTTCCACGTCCAAATCCACTCCGAAGCTTGGCAATCATCTTCACCCTCCCAGCATACGTCCCTAGGAGAAGCTCGAGAAGCATATGTGCAGGAGGAGAAAGCTGCCTTGTGCAGAACTCTCCAAAAAAAAAAGAGGCGCTGGAGAAGCATTCTGAGGGGATGTCTTTTGCCATTCTGCACTTGGCAGAGTGCTTTGAGTTGCAGCTTCATCTCCACCTTTGTTGTATCAACTTTAATTTCTTGGATGATTCTACTGATGCCAAATCCACTCCTTTGCTGAGAGATGATGTTGATAGTCTTAGAGCCATTGGTAGTTCTCCTGGGGCGGCCAGTGTAGATCCTACTGATGCCAATACGTCCCTAGGAGAACTTTGTAAGTTACTTTCGGATTGATTATGTAACTGATAATCACCAAATGATGTTCTGTGTGAAAATGTTAACTGTCGCGCCCCGAAACTGGGACAACGACTACTCCTGTAGAGACCTAGCTCGCTGCAGCTAGTCCCAAACCACAAACCTTTGACTTCCCAGGATGAGTCAAACACAGGAGTATATTACATTGCAACAGAGTACTCACAAAATATTAAGCAGTGTGGCCTGCTGGCCTTAATATTACATAAAGGATTACAATGCCTACAAGGCATTCAGGGTTTAGCAAAATATTTAACTACGCAGCAGAAGATAGGTGACCCTCCCACAAAAGAAGTTGATGGCAGAACAACACACTTCAGGGCTCTGGCGGAACTAATTCTCCTCCTTCTGGATCCACGAAGTACTCCGTGCCATCATCTTGATCAAAGTAGGCTCCATCTATTGAGTTGAATGTTGCAAGAGTGAGCACTTACGTACTCAGCAAGTCATAGGTAAGAGTAGATACATATAGTAGTGATGATATGAACCTAGACTAGTCAAGAATTATGGATATTTGTAAAATAATCTTTTCCTTTCTCATCTCATCTTATGGCAGCACTTTTCATAATATAACATCATCATTCATGTTCACTAGATTATAGCACTACCGCGACACATCGACACACGACAGCCCACGGCAGCACTCCTTATCATGACAACACATGTCATTTGGGTAATCTTGATTTAAACATATTTTCTTTAGAAAATAGTACTTGTGTCACACCCCGTGGATTTAATCCACCGCAGCAGACTCCTATAAACCCGGGAGCTCGGAGTATTCGAATACGTTTTTAACTCTGCAGAGAGGTACCAATTTACCCGCAAGATATTCCACTTTCAAACATTTCCTATCATAACAAAATGATTGGACCCTTGACTCACTTCATACTGTGAGCGGCAAGGTGGAAATAACAAGAACTTTTGTTATGTTTTACTCACAATTCACCCCGACCCTGTGGCTCTTAGCGAGGCACAGTTGTGGCAGGTTGTATCCAAACCTCCACCCCTTTGCTTATTCCCATTACTGGGTCAGCGTGCTTGATCACCTTCAGTGATATGTGTGGGAGCCGCGCTCCGTGTTTATTGTGCATCACTACACATCTCATGCAGGGGTTTCATGTGCGATCCACATAATTACTTGTTCAGGCCTGTCCCATACCAGGCTTGCGGTTATCACGTTGTTCATGCCACTAGACGCACAACACAAGGTTCTAGTCCTTATGTGCCAGTGACCAGACCATCCACAACCCTGCACCTTCAGTGCCTGCATTCCTTTGTAGTCTAGCACCTCCAGTACTATAGCCATCCATACCCTTTTTCTGGTCACGGCTAGGGGTTTTATTTCATGAATATAAGTATATAGATACATATAATAGTTCATGGCTCAAAACTTGTTTATTTCACATTTCACAGATAACCAGTCTAGTACTGCCAATTCATAAATCAATCATTCTCAATCTTTCACATGCAATATTGCTTATATTCAAGGTTATGTTTTAGCAACATTTAAAATATAGGTTCAAAATGACCAAGGATATGACTTGCCTTCCGCGTCGTACAATATAGCAGTCGATGACGGTTCAACAGCAAAATCTTCAAAGTCAGCTTCTGAATCTGCTCAACGACAAACAAACACACAATAATTACTTATAATATTAAAATGTTTTATGACTTATATGCAAAAATGCTCAACAAGAATGATTGAACTATACTGGAGATAATTTGAACTGCAACTGAACTGAGATTCTAGGGTTTCAAGGAATTTGGGCTAACGATGGTGATTAGATAATCTTAGGGTTTCAGGATTTCAATAGGGATAACAATTTTGTGGCGGGTTTAATCAAAACAGCGAATGTCAACAGATCGACATTCGGATCAAAGCTTGGACATAGCTTTAAGAAAAGCTAGGGTGCTTATCTCAAGTTGTGGTAGTAGAAGAAAATGTAGATCACAACTCTACAAATTCAGTGGACAAAGTGGATTTCAAATTACACAACCAGAAGTGGGTAAAAAAGGTCAATGCCACTGGCTGACAAGCTCTGGCATAGAGCTGACAATGCCAAAAACTAGGGCTTAGCATAAATTTTGATCTGGAGCTCCAAATGATGCACCACTTTGTCTGGGAGGTAGGCTTGAGTAACAGGAACAATTAAGTCAACAGGATCTAGGGCAAGAAATGGCTGGAAAGTAAGAAATTTGATGATGAACTGAGATGAACTGGCTGCACTGGAGCAGTTCTGGACACAAACTTGGCAAAGCTATATCTTTTGATCTAGGCTGATTTAGGTGTCGGGCTAGAAGACAAAAATGCTCAAGAGGCTAGGGCACATCTAAAAGACAAGGTGATTTGGGCTGAAACGGCCGGGAACACTTTTCCGGTCATCGGCGCCGGAGAAGAAGCACTGCCAGTTGGGGGTTTCTGCTGCAGGCAACAAGAACTTAATTCCTTGCTTGGAGAGCGTCTAGGAGGTATAAGAAAGCTTCTGGTACAATTAGATGGGCCGGAGGATCACTGGAGAAGCCTGGCAACGATCGCCGGTTTTCTAGTGAAGCTCGGTTTAGGGAAAAGGTTCGATTCTTGCTTAATTGGGAAATCTAACTTCACAGGCTTGCTTGATTTGGCTTACTGATAAATTTTGATTACAGATACGAAAGCTAATTTGGAGTAATTCGAGCTACATTGCCGGAACAGGGCATTCTTCGAAGTTTAGCAATTTCCGGTGATCGCCGGCGTTAGAGGTCACCGGGGAGTAATTAGACAGTACTACACAGAGAGGATAAGTAGGGAAACTCACTGGTGTTGTTAATTTGGCAGGAGATGATCTGTAGAGTGCTGGCACCGTGAAGCCTCTTGCTGGACTCGCCGGAGAAGACGACGACAGTGAAGAAGTTTGAGAATTTGGTTAAGTCCTAAAGAAGAGGAGATGATACAACGCACTGGTGGCTTAAATAGACCAGAGGGCGAAGCTTGCAAGGAAGTAATAGCAGTAAATTGGCGCCAGTGATTTGATTTGCCGGGCGCAGAAACAACAACGGCGAGCGGTGAAGCGACGGTGCTCAGGCGAGGTGACTACTGCTCAGCTTGTCGGCTCTTTGGAACTCCACATTGTCGGGCGGTGCAAAGCGGTGGCGACAACGGCTGGCAAGGCAAGCGACGTGGCAAGAAGATGCTAACAACAGTCACTGCTAGTCGCGCGGGGAAGCAGGCGCTGGTCGTCGACGTTGCAGCGACGCTGCCAAGGTGACGGCTGAGGCGAGGACACGTGCGCAACAGCATGCACGATCAAGTTGCAGGCGAAGCTTGGCCGGCGGCAAACGTGCACGGCGCAAACGCACGGCGAGCTTCTGGTCGTGCACTGGCTGCTTCCCTGGTCGAATTAGGGGCCTGATTGCAATATTTGATTTTCACATTTGGACCAATCTGTAATTCTGGAGATTTGGAAGGTTAGAGTTGAATTTGATTTCACTAATCTGGTAGATTATTTTCAACAGGATATTTGGCAAAGGTAATTGATAAGATTTGACACATTTGAATAGTTTTCGATACAAACTGAAAATAGGGTAATTTAGGGTAAAATAAGATTTAAGTTTTGTCGATTTCGAATTCTGGCATTTAGGGTTCGATTTTGATATCTGCACAGAAGAGATTTGGGGCAAGGAAGAGCGAAATCTCGAAAGGCTGGGGGAGCAATTGGGGGCAAAAATTTGAGGATCGAACAAAGGTTGGTACTTGCTCCCAAGGCATACACATTACTTGATTTCATCATCAATATCGATCTCCATTGATTTACTAATTAGCATGTGTATGAATTTGATTATTTGCAGATGGTCCGAGACTGGATGTATAATGACAACCGAGTGGGTGAGGAATACATGAAAGGTGTTTTTGATTTCGAAAAGGTTGCTGAGCAAGACATGGCGAAGAAGGGTTTACCATATATGTATTGTCCTTGTGTGGACTGCCAGAATATTAAGATGTTCACCAACTCATCTCAAATTGTCGCCCACTTGATCTGACGTGGTTTCAAAAAGGGGTACACGTGTTGGGTCCACCATGGAGAAGAGCCAACTGCAGAAACAAGTGCCACTCAGGTTGAGGAACAGGACATGTCGGATCCGAACAACGACTTCGACGAGGATATGCCAGAGGATGACCATTTAGATGACATGTTGCATGATGTGGAGGGAAATTACAGTGAAAGGGAGTTTGGCAAATTCAAGCGCTTAATTGAGGACTCAGAAAAGCCATTGTTCCCTGGTTGCAAGTCGAAGTACACAAAGTTGGCCTCTGTGCTTGAACTGTTAAAATTGAAGACAAGCAACAGCTGGACCGACAAGAGTTTCACAGCACTGTTAGATCTTTTGGCGGACATGCTCCCGGAAGGAAATGAGTTGCCAAAAAATACCTACCAAGCGAAAAAGCTGTTGTGTCCTTTGGGAATGGAAGTAGAAAGGATACACGCATGCCCTAATGATTGCATCCTTTACCGTAACGACTACAAGGATATGCATGTTTGTCTGGTGTGCGGCGCATCCCGCTATAAGCGTGCTAAGGACCGAACAGACGATGGCGACTGCGCTGAGATAAAGCAAGGACCTCCTGCTAAGGTGTTTTGGTATTTGCCAGTCATTCCCCACTTGCAGCGTTTGTTTGCAAACCGTAAAGAGGCAAAATTACTGCGTTGGCACTCGGAAGACCGGAAGAAGGATGGAAAGCTGAGACACCCCGCTGATTCTTCGCAGTGGAGAAACATCGACAGGGAATTTGTTAACTTCGGAGCAGAATTGAGGAATATAAGGTTCGGGTTGAGTACCGATGGAATTAATCCTTTTGGTAACATGAGCAGTCGGCATAGCACTTGGCCAATTCTTTTGTGTATCTACAACCTCCCTCCTTGGTTGTGTATGAAGCGTAAGTACATCATGATGTCTCTACTTATCTCAGGACCAAAACAACTCGGAAACGATATTGATGTGTACCTAGCACCATTGATAGAGGATCTCCTAACAATGTGGAACGAAGGGGTGCAGGTATGGGATGCATACAAACGAGAGAACTTCATCCTACGTGCTATGATATTCTGCACCATCAACGATTTCCCTGCGCTTGGAAATTTGTCGGGCTGTAGTACGAAAGGAGCCAAAGCCTGCCCCCACTGCGAAGATGAGACTGAGAGCGTGTGGCTGAAGAATTGCAGGAAAACAGTGTACATGCGTCACCATAGGTTTCTTCCGAAGAATGACGCGTATCGTAAGAGGAAGAGGGAATTTGACGGCCACAAGGAAGATGGTTCAACCCCGAAGCCTATGCGCGGGAACGATGTTTACTCACGGGTGAAGGACATAGACGTTGTGTTTGGAAAGGGTGGTAAATTGAAACCCCGCACGAAGAACACTTGGAAGAAGAGATCGATATTTTGGGACTTACTGTATTGGGAGCATTTAGAGGTTCGTCACTGCATTGATGTCATGCATGTAGAGAAGAATGTTTGCGACAGTTTAATCGGCCTATTGCTGAACATTCCAGGGAAGACAAAGGATGGCGTCAATGTGCGGCGTGACATGATCGAAATGAGAATCAGGCCCGAGCTAGCACCGAGAGAGGACGATAAAGGCCGTATATACCTCCCCCCTGCATGCTACACTTTGTGCAAGGCTGAGAGGACAGAACTCTGTAAGTGTCTCTGTGGTGTTAAAGTTCCATCGGGTTACTCCGCAAATATGAAAATGCTTGTGTCCATGGGCGATTTGAAATTGCTGGGTATGAAGTCTCATGATTGTCACGTGTTGATGACACAAATGCTTCCTGTAGCCATCTGGAGTATTCTGCCGCATAAGGTCAGAAAGACGATCACGAGGCTATGTTTTTTCTTCAATGTAATTGCTTGCAAGGTCATTGATCCCGATGGACTGGATTCTCTGCAGAGCGAGGTGGTTCGAACTCTTTGTCAGCTTGAGATGTATTTTCCTCCATCATTTTTTGATATCATGGTCCATCTCACCGTCCACCTTGTCAGAGAAATCAAGATATGTGGACCCGTGTTCCTACGTTATATGTATCCATTCGAGAGGTACATGGGTGTACTTAAGGCCTACGTGAGGATCGGTCCCGGCCTGAGGGTAGCATTGTCGAAGGTTATGCAGCGGAAGAGGTTGTTGAGTTCTGCGTCGATTACATGGCCGAGGTAGAAGCAATAGGAGTTCCTGTGTCTCGTCACGAGGGGAGGCTTGATGGTGTTGGCACTATTGGACGGAGAGCCATCACTCCTGATTTCGATATGTACTCGAAAGCTCATTTTTGGGTCTTGCAACACATGACGGAGGTGTCTCCGTACATCGACGAGCACAAGGAGATGCTACGACAAGACAATCCTCGCCGATCCGAGGTTTGGATCACGGGACAACATAACAGTCGATTCAACGCGTGGATGAAAGTGCGAATCACCGGAGAGTCCGCAAGTGAGAACCTTAAATGGTTGGCAAAAGGGCCCACCTTTACTGTACAGACATGGCAGGGATACGACATCAATGGGTACACATTTTACACGAAAGCTCAAGATCGAAAGAGCACTGTGCAAAATAGTGGAGTGAGCGTAGAAGCTTTCCATGAGGGGTTCACCAAGACAGGCCCAACAAGGGTAGTATGTGGATTGAACTCGTACTACGGGTTCATTGAAGAAATTTGGGAGCTCGATTACGTACTGTTCAAGATTCCCCTGTTTCGATGCCGATGGGTCCAAATCCCACAGGGTGTGAAGGTTGACAGTTACGGTTTCACTTCTGTGGATCTCGATCGCATTGCTTATAAAGATGAGCCATTCATACTTGCAAATCAAGTCATTCAGGTCATTTATGTCACTGACCCGGCCAATAAGAAGTGGCACGTCGTCCTTCATGGCAAGAGAAGGATTGTTGGAGTTGAAAATGTCGTAGACGAGGAGGACTACAATCAATTTGATGAGATTCCTCCATTTGGAGATGGCGTACAGGTCAATACTGAAGACACCGACGAAACCAGTTACGTGCGTATGGATCACCAGGAAGGTTTATACTTTAAAGGTAATCAACTGTACGTCCTTATCTCTCTGTTTCCATCGGTATAGCTTATATCTCCTGTAATTCTCGTCTTGGCAGGGCCGCGGCAAGTGGAAAGTTGAGGATAACATGGCTGTGTACATGGAAATTGTCGGTGAAAGTTCCCATTTGTATGTAACATTAACTTGAGCATGCTCCACGTACATTGTATGTTAAATTTATTTGAGCATGCTCCACATTGTAACCAATTATCGGATCTACGTACACTGTAACCAATTTACAGAGCATTTGGACTACATTTGAAATATCTGAGTGTTCATTTAAAACAAGTTTTCGAGCATTCAGAGTTGAAAGCTACAGCTCAGTTTCAAGTTGTAAAACTAACGTTCAATAGAGAGATTATCACGGACGGTTTTGACCTATCACAGATGGGTATGAATATAGAACCGACTGTGATATTCCCAACAGCGTCTTCGACTCTTCAAGTGTACACGTGCACAGTCGGTTCTCAAGTCGCAACCGTCTGTGATAATCTCAGTCACAGTCGGTTCTCAACTCACAACCGTCTGTGATAATCTCTCACTATGTAGATTATCACAGACGGTTTTTATTTGAGAACCGACTGTGATAATATTATCACAGACGGTTATAGATATAGAACCGACTGTGATATTTTCAACAGTGTCCGACGCTTCGAGTTCTTGACGTGCACCGTCGGTTCTCAATTCCAAACCGTCTGTAATAATCAGAGTCACAGTCGGCTCTCAACTCAAAACCGTCTGTGATAATCTCTCTGGTGATTATCGCTATGTCGATTATTGCAGACGGTTCTGATGAGAGAACCGACTGCGATAATATTATCACAGACGGTTGTGAGAGTTGGACCGACTGTGATAATCTCGTCACGGTTAATAGTTCAAGGCGGGCTTTGTCCCGCTCATTTCCAAACTTCGCAACTGTTTTCCCTAGCTCTCTCTGCCCTCGCACCGTCCATCGCTATCACCTCCATCGCCTCCCACCTTCTCCTCCTCTCCGTCCGTCGCGATCACCTGCATCGCCTTTCCACCGTTAGGCGCGATCACCTCCATCGCCCTCCCGCCTCCGACGCGATCACCTCCATCGCCTCCCCACCGTTTCTGTCATTCTTGGTTACTTAAACTGTTCTCTCTTTCACTTATGTTAGGAACTATGTCTGGTGACGAAATGCACCACTCGGGGAGTCAGGGTGACCTCGCTGGCGATGAGACGCCTGGGCCGGAGGTCGCCTCGTCCGCTGTGACCCCGCAGCAGAAGAGAAAGGGGAGAGGCCGGACGACATGCGCGCGTCTGGACAAGCGGGAAAAGCAGCACGTCCAGTTCGACGACAATGGTGTGCCGGAAGCTCTGGACAAACTTGTCGGTCCGTACCGCTCACTATGGGGCAAAGTGGCAAGGGAGCGGGTGCCCATCACCACCTCCAACTGGGGTCAAGTGCCCCCAGAGTGCAAGGATGCGCTGTGGGAAGAAATGCAGGTGGCGTTTCACATTCCCGAGGATCGCCACTTCACCATCCGCCGGAGGACACTGATGTCAATAAACAAGGCATGGAGGAACTTCAAGAGCTACCTTGTCAGGCTCTATGTGAAGGAGTCGAAGACCCCCTTCGATGACTTCCCTTTCGTGACTCCCGAGGCATGGCAGCAGTTTGTCGAGATGAAGGCCAAGCCAGAGTTCCAGGAGCTTAGTGCGAAGGGCCAGGCTAACCAGGCCAAGAATACCCACCCACACAGACTAGACAGTGGTGGGTATGTGGGGAAGAAGGCGTTGTGGAGGAAGCAGGACGAGAAGGCTTCCCAGTCTTCGGCCGACAGTCCTTATGCCGGCATAACGGACGTGCGCGCCCGCAATTGGTGCCGAGCAAGATCAACGATGACCTCCTCCGGAAGCGTCTCTGTGAATAACCCTGCGGACAGGGAAGTGATCGACCGGCTGGTAAGATTGTCCGATCACGTACTATCCTCGTAACACGCATGCAATGGGTTGTATTGCTAAGTTCTCCTGTTGCAGGTGATGCTGAGTGCGCAGGCGGCATCTGGAGAGTTCAACCGGAGGAGGGACAGGGATATCCTCACAGCGGCGCTAGGAAACAAGGAGCATCCAGGCCGCGTGCGCGGCCTCAGTTCCACTGTGCCTTGGAGGCATGGTTTCCCTGATGATGAGGAGGCGGCTAAGAGGAGAAAGAGATCCCACCAAGCCCGCGATGAACGGCTCAAGGAGGAGATGCGATCGGAGTTCGCTGTTCGGGACGAAGCACTCCTGCAGCAGTTGTCGGAGATGCGGTCCATGTATGAAGAGCTAAGAAAGGCGACCTAGGGCACCCCCTTCTAGCAGCGGAAGTACCGACCCCCATTCTTGGCCACTGTAGTAGCTACGCGTCTGCGCCGGGGTCTTCGCAGACGGAGCCCTCTCCAAAGTATCCGGTGGACTTTCTACAAGTAATGATCGTTTGTCTATGTTAATTCATTCGAAAGTGAAAAGCGGTGAAATTCAATATGTTAATGCGCACTGTTTGTAGGAACCCGCCTCCTGCAAGCTTATGGTGTTGGCCGGTCTCTTCCTGATCGAAGCTGGCCATGGGATGGCGCAACCATGCACGGCGGGGGCCACAATCCACGATGCCCCTCTATGTGAGGGTTTTGCACGGGTCCAGGTGGACAATGTCTTTGACCATTGTAAGGGTTTTCCATTGGAGAAGCCGCCGAACAACAAGATTACCACTCTCGGGGATGCGGTGCACACGTTCATGCAATGGCCCAAGAAAGACATCGTCCTGTATGAGGTAATTCCCCCACCAGTTTCATAATTCGTACTGTAATAATAGCCCTCAGAGTTAGTGTCCTAATACGTAGGTTCTTACATCACAGACATCACAGACCTACATACGGCCTACTAGCCAGCATACCCCTCCGATGACGAAGCTGACTCCGACTAAGAGGCAACCATTCAAGAAGCTGGCTGGTAGGGGAAAAGCAAAGAAGAGCCCGGCGAAGGAGAGCGAGAAGAGTGCGCCAGCTCTCATACCGTTCGCTCTGGGGATGCCCATGGCCTCCGATACCGTAATTTCGAGCATGGGGTTAGCATGCCAGAGCCTGCATGCATGGTACATGAGGAGGACAAACCAGACCAGGACGCAGCGTCCAACGCACATCATGGTGAAGTACACCGTGGCAGAGTTCCATAACGACATTGGGACCTACTCGGTGACCTTCGAAGACCTGCACAATTTACTGAACAAAGATGCGCTCGACTTGTCAATCCTACGGTCTTGGGTGCTGTAAGTATCCTACTATCCATGCATATATGGATATATGTCATTTATTAATTGGTTACTTCCGTGCAGCTGCATGACTAACTATGCCAAATCTAAGGGCATACCTGTTGGTTTCTTGGACCCCCAGATGGTCGCCGAGGTGATGTTTAGGACCGACGCAGACTTCGTTGTCGACTACATCAAAAGAGGGTTGCTTGCTCAGGTCGACAAAGAGTATATACTTGTACCCTACAACCAGAGGTGAGTGCTTTCATCAGTACTTGTCGCGCCCCGAGACTGGGACTACGACTACTCCTGTAGAGACCTAGCTCGCTGCAGCTAGTCTCATATATGCATAGCATACTCATACCCTTGACGTCCCAGGATAAGTCAAGCACAGGAGTATATCACATTGCAACAGAGTAACTTACAAAATAGTTAAGCAGTGTGGCCTGCTGGCCTTGATATTACATAAGGAGATTACAATGCCTTCACGGCATACATGGTTTAGCAAAATAACATCTACACAGCAGAAGATAGGTGACCCACCCACAAAAGAGAAGTGGACGGCAGAACAACACACATCAGGGAAATGACGGGACTGACGCTCCTCCTTCTGGATCCAATAAGTTCTCCACGCCTTCATCTTGATTGTTGATCGCTCCGTCTATTGATTTGTAGGTTGCAAGAGTGAGCACTTACGTACTCAGCAAGTCGTAGGTAAGAGTAGATACATATAGTAGTGATGACATGAACCTAGACTAGTCAAGAATTATGGATGTTTATAAAATAATCTTTTTCTTTCATACCTCATCTCATGGCAGCACCTTTCATAATATAACATCATCATTCATGTTCACTAGATTATAGCACTACCGCGACACGTCGACACACGACAGCCCACGGCAGCGCTCCTTATCATGACAACACATGTCATTTGGGTAATCTTGATTAAAACATATTTTATTTAGAAAATAATACTTGTGTCACACCCCGTGGATTTAATCCACCGCAGCAGACTCCTATAAAACCTGGGAGCTCGGAGTATTCGAATACGTTTTTAACTCTGCAGAGAGGTACCAATTTACCCGCAAGATATTCCACTTTCAAGCCCATCCTATCATAACAAAATGATTAGACCCCTCCTCACAACCATGTGTGAGTGGCAAGGTGGAGATAACAAGAACTTTTGTTATGCATCACTTACAATTCACCCCCGACCCTGTGGCTCTCAGCGAAACACAGTTGTGGTAGGCTGTATCATAACCTCCACCCCACCTCATTTTCCCATTACTGGGTCAAATATCAGATCACCTTCAGTGATAGTAGGAGTCAGCCTCCAAGTCAATCATCACAACACAACTCATGCAGGGGTTTCATGTACGATCCACATAAGTACTTGTTCAGGCCTGTCCCATACCAGGCTTGCGGTTAGCACGTTGTTCATGCCACTAGACGCACAACACAAGGTTCTAGTCCTTATATGCCAATGACCAGACCATCCACAACCCTGCACCTTCAGTGCCTGCATTCCTTTGCAGTCTAGCACCTCCAGTGCTACAGCCATCCATACCATTTTCTGGTCACGGCTAGGGGTTTTATTTCATGAATATAAGTATATAAATACATATAATAGTTCATGGCTCAAAACTTGTTTATTTCACATTTCACAGATAACCAGTCTAGTACTGCCAATTCATAAATCAACCATTCTCAATCTTTCACATGCAATATTGCCTATATTCAAGGTTATATTATAGCAACATTTAAAATATAGGTTCAAAATGACCAAGGATATGACTTGCCTTCCGCGTCGTAAGAAACAGCAGTTGATAACGGGTCAACAGCGAAGTCCTCGAACTTGATTTCTGGATCTGCTCGGCAACAAACAAACAATACACACAAATATTACTTATATATTAAAATGATTTAGGATCTATATGCAGATATGCTTAACAAGGATAACTGAACGATACTGGAGATAATTGAGATTGTAAGCTGAACTGAGTTGAGATCTAGGGTTTCAAGGAATTGGCTAAGGATGGGTGTTAGATGCTCTTAGGATCTCAAGGTTACAATAAGAACATCAGTTTTGTGGCTGGTTTGATCAAAACAGCGAATGTCAACAGATTGACATTCGGATCAAGAATCTGACATAACTTCAAGGAAAACTAGAGAGCTTATCTCAAGTTATGATAGTAGAAGAAAGTGTAGGTCATAACTCTACAAATTCAGTGGACAAAGTGGCTTTCAAAATGCACAATCAGAAATGAGTAAACAAGGCAATGCCATTGGCTGGCATGCACCAGAATAGTGTCAAAAATTAGGGTTTAGCGGCAAATATAATTCAAGGGCTCAAATCAAGTTGTGATAGAAGAAGAAAATGTTGATCACAACCTCAGGAGTCTAAGGGACAAAGTTATGCCCAAAATGCACATCTGGAAGGAAGTGAAAAGGGCTAATGCCACTGACTGACATAGTCTAGCATTGATCTTGACATGGCCAGAAACTAGGGCTTGGCATAACTTTTGATCTAGAGCTTCAAATGATACACCACTTTGTCTGGGAGGTAGGCAATGATAACAGGAACAAATCATTCAACAGGATCTAGGGCAGAAGATGGCTAGAAAGTGATGAAATTCAGTGATGAACTGAGGTGAACTAGTTGCACTGGAGCAGTTCTGGACAAGATTTTGGCATGGCTATAACTTGGATTCTGGGCAGTTTCAGAGATCAAGCTAGAAGACAAATATGTTCAGGAGGTTGAAGCACACCTGAATGACAAAGTGGATGAAACTGAAACGGCCAGGAATAGGTTTTCCGGTGATCGACGCCGGAGAAGAAACACTGCCATTTGGGGCTTTTTGATACAGGTCGAATGAACTCGATTCCAAGCTTGGAGAGTGAAAGAGAGATAAGAGGAAGCTACCTGCACGATCAATTTGGCCGGAGGATGGCCGGAGAAGCCTGGCGACGATCGCCGGTTTCTGGAGAAGCTCAAAATTGGGGAAAGCTTCGATTGAAGCTCAATCGGGAGATCTTGATGCATAGGCTTGCTGGAAATGGCGCACTGATCAACTTCTTCCACAAGATCGAAAGCTAATTCGGGCTGAATTAAGCTACATTGCAGGAACAGGGTAATCGGCAATTCCGGTGATCACCGGCGTTAGAGGTCACCGGTGAGCAATTAAATGGTACAGCATGATGAGTGAGATGAGAGGAACTCACTGGTGCTGTTAATTTGGCAGGAGATGCTGCGGTTGAGGCTGTCACCGTGAAGCCTCGAGCTGGTCTCGCCGGAGAAGAAGACGACAGCGAGAGAATTTGCAAAATTGGCTAAGTCCTGATGAAGAGAAGATGATACAAGGCACTGGTAGTTTAAATAGAGCAGTGGGCGTAGCTTGCAAGGATTTACAGCATTGAATTTGTGCCAGATGACAAGATTTGCCGGGCGCAGCTGCAACAACGGCGAGCGGTGAAGCGACGGTGCACTGGCAAGGCGAAGCTGTGCTACATTGGGACTCAACCATGTCGGGCGGTGCAAGGTGGTGGCGACAACGGCTGGCAAGGCAAGCTACGTGGCAAGAAGATGCTGACAACAGTCACTGCTGGTCGCGCACAGGGCAAGCTTTAGTCGTCGACGCCGCCACGGTGTTGCCACGGCGATGGCTGAGACACTGACGCGTGCGCAACAGGAAGAGCAAGCATGCACGAGCACAAATGCAAGCGGAACTTGGCCGGCGGCGAGCGTGCACGGCGCATGGCAACCACGGCAATCTCTGGTCATGCGCACAGTAGCTAGCCTGGTCGAAAATGGACTGAACTGCAGTTTCAATTCTTTGAGTTTTGGACTGAAATGTAAATCTGGAATTTTGGGAGGTTTAAACTGAAATTGATTCTGCTGTTTTGGTATACTTAATTCCATAGATGATTTGGCACAGCTAGAAGATAAAGTTTGAGACATTTGGATGACTTTTGATATGAACTGAAAACAGAGTAGATTAGGGTAAAATAAGTCTGAATCTTATTGATCTCGAATTCTGGGATTTAGGGTTTGATTTTGAGATACTCATAAAAGAAGAATTTGTATTGAAAAGCATTTGGGAGGTGTTCCCTGAATCAGATTTGAATTTGGAGATGATTTGCAACATTTTGCCTTTCTGGCTTTTAGAAAAATCTGGAAAAAGGACTGATCTGCGATACTCTTGGACTGATTTGTGAAAAAGGTTCAGATGGTGAAATCTGGCTGCCAACTTTTTGGATTAAGGTATTGGCATACCCTTGATCATAATCCAGGAATAATCTGGTCTGAACTTGGCTAAGATTTTGATTAAATCTGAATTTCTGAAACTTAAGGTAAAAGGTAATAACAGATATTCTGTTTTCGAAAACAGAAAAGAGTTGATAATTCTGGAAGTTAGAGATAGAATTGAATCTGGGTTCTGAAGGCTTTTAGATTTAGGATAACTGATAGATCAAATCTGGCAAGTCAGATCTTGACTTGGGGTCACAGGATAGATTTGGAGATTTTAGGGCTAGAACAGAATAAAGCTGAGGCTGATTTGGTTGATCTAGAAGAGACATATGCATGCATGATTTTTAAGAAAGAAACTTTTCACCCCAAAACTCAGGATGTTACAGATCTACCCTCCTTAAAGAAATCTCGCCCCGAGATTTACCTAAAGCAAGGAAAGATAAGAATAGAGATAGGTTTGCTGAAAATTCTCTTCCTTCTTCCAAGTAGTTCCTTGTTCTGAATGATTTCCCACTGAACTTTTATAATCTGACATGGAATATTCTAAAGATACTTGCTTTATATGCATTTCAACTTGAGATGTAATTGCTCTTAACATGAACTTGCAGTACCAGAATCAAATAGTATTAAGGCAGATGCAAACTTAGTCAAAAATCTACCTCGAAGGATGTCGGTGGTGTTTCCTGTTTCTTGGGTGGAAGTGTAGTTTAGCTTTCCTCCTAGCATTGCTGTTGGTGTTCCATCTCTTCCTCCTCCTCGGTTGGCCATGCTTCCTCCTCTTCCTGGTGGAGTTCCTCTAGAATTCTGTGGTTGTGATACTGGTACTCTAGGTGCTTCTGGTTGTGTCCTTGCCTGTATCCTGGCAATAGATGATGGAAGTTGAATCCAAGGACAAAATTCTCTACGATGTCCACGCTGCCAACAGTGATAGCATTGAATGTTCATGTAAGGGTTTCCTTTGCTTCTAGTAAACATGGCTCCTCTTCTTTGTAAATTTCTCTTGGGATTCTGCAGTGGTGATGTTCTAGGTTCTACTAACTGCATCTTTGCTTGAGATATGGCTATGGGTCTAGGGAATTGAATCCAGGGACAGAATTCTTTGCGATGCCCATGCTGTTTGCAATGAAAACATTTGACACTCGCGTGAGGACAGTTCTTTTGAAGGTGATTTCCTTTGCAATTGGGGCACGTCATTCTTATTGGTCTGGGAGTTTGGTATGATGGTTGAAAACTAGAGTTGGTAGGGATTCGCCTTCTAGTTGAGTTTAGTTGTGGTTGCAGTTGTTGAGGCATTCTTCTCTTCTGATCTTCTCCCTCTATATTTTCCTTCTGTGGAGGATTGGAACTCTGACGTTCTTGCTGAAACAAGGGGTTTCTTGTCATAATATCTTCTTCCTGAGGAGTCTGTTCCCCGTCTTCTCCACTGCTTCGAGATCTTCCTCTTGTATCAACCATGGTAGCTCTGAAAAAGAAGTTTGGGCTGATCTAACTATCTAGGGCCAACTAAGACAACAATGCAGAAAATAATGCAAACTACTTTAGTGCATGAAATACTTAGGCTACTAGCCATAATACACAAGTTAACCATTGCAAAAGCAACAGCGAATCACAAACTATCAAGAGCATCACTAGCTCTATCTATACCAACCCCTAAGACACTCTAAAAAAAAAAAAAAAACAGAACGCACTCTCACAATCTTACCGAATTTTAGAAAATAAAATTTTGAAATAAAAGTTTTCAAGAACTACAAAGCTCATTGTTTTTATCAAAATACAATTTTCATCAAATAGTTTTCTAAATAAATTACGTCTTCCTGGCACGGCCAATACCTAAAGGTGTCGTCCTACCGTCAAGTTCTCATGTTGCTCTGATACCAACTTTTCTGTCGCGCCCCGAGACTGGGACTACGACTACTCCTGTAGAGACCTAGCTCGCTGCAGCTAGTCCCATATATGCATCGTTAGCTGCGGTTTGACTATGAAGGATACCATAGCGAAGTTGAGGAGGTCGCAGGCCTTCTCGACGTGGTAGTAGTTGATCCTAGGGACAACTTGTCGCTAGAGGAGTCCTGCGTCTTGGCAAACTGACTCTATTCTACATGCAGCCAGGGCTAAGACCATCCCTTGACCTAGCATTTTGGATTTTTATTTTTTTTATAAGTGATAAATAACAAGGAATGAACAATTTGTTTTTATGTCAATTTTCCAATTTTTTGGCTATCTTCCCTCTTTCTTTATCATTCTGCAGCTTTCAAGCACGGTCTGTTTGATGTTACATTGTGTGTACATACGATTGTTTGAAGGTGAGACTAACAAATTTACTTATTCTATCGGTATTATTATGTTCTACCGTTAGAATAAATTCATTACTCTGATGGTATTTTGTTGTTTTTACCGATAGAAAAAGGGCACACAACACTATAATCTCAGGCACTTAAAAAAATTTTCTGGGGAAAATTGTTCTCACGGGATTTTATTGTTTATACCGATAAAAAAAGGCATCCACTACTTCAAATATTGTTCTGGGAAAAATTTACTGTTTCTATCGGTATTATTTTGTTGTACATATAGAAAAGGACATAATTCTATCGGTATTATTTTGTTGTACCGATAGAAAAGGTCATCCACCACTTTATTACTCGTACACGGCTCTTGAGTTTCCCTCCAGTTGAACAGTTCTAACTTATAGCATTGCGTCTCTTCTAGAGCGAAGAAAACCACAACCTCCGCAGTGACCACTCACTTCCTCTCTCCCACACGACGATCGCCGGCTGGATACTGGTTCACCACTGCCACCTGTTCTTATTTTCGTCCTTCGCCGGCTGCCGCTGCGTTCTACACCGCCTCTCCATCACCACAACTGATCGCCGTAAATACCCTAATTCGTCGTTCTTTTTCCAGCATCTTCCTTATTTGATCTTTGTGTTTTGTACGTACTAATGCTTCGAGTTTTGTAATTACACTAGGGTTCCCTATTGTGTTGAATTATGAACATTCCACAGGCAATGTTGATTTAAATTAGGTTGACATAATATGTTCCAATGCTGTAATGAACCTATTTTGAGATTTTAACTTATATGTACTGTTGTATGTGTGATCAATTGTATCCAACTGCCATGTAATGCACATTATACGTTGGAGATGTTCTTACACATATTCTATCGGTATCTCCTGTATTTACCAATAGAAAACATGGCTATGTTGTATCGGCAGCGCATGTGTTTACCGGTAGAGAACATTGTTGTGTGTGAAATAATAATGCGGGCCCATGAATATTAGTATAGAAAATCATGGAGAATGTTGACTTAAACCAAGACTATGTGATACCAGTGAATGGCGGCTTATCAACAATATTCCAGAACAATATGTTATATCGGTATCTCGTATCTTTGCCGATGGAAAACATTGTTATGGTCTATCGGCAGCTCATGTGTTTACCGATAGAAAATATTTCTGAACAGTTCAGGAAGTAATTTATGTATGTCTTTATTTTAGTATTATTTTCTTTGGACATCCCTTTTGCAGCCCTAATTAGTCTCCAGTCTTTGGCTGAGTTATGGAACTCCAAGAAGAATTAATTGCCATATGTTGCCTGCTTCCTATATGAAAATGTGTAGATGAAAATGCTGAGAAATAGAATCTTATCTTCTACTGGTAGCTTCTGTGTTTACCGATGGAAAAAATATTTAAAATAGGTCTTTTTGCTTTGTAAAATGATTTGGTTTGTGTTTCCATTAAATTTTTGATGGTTTGTTGATGGTTTTGTAGGGAAAGACATGTCGTCGTCTTCATCGGATGGTACTAGTGGTTCGACTAGGGCCAACCCCAACATAACTGAAGATGCAGCTGGTTCATCCCAGCACAAGAGGGTGGGGCAAGGCGCGACGACGTTGGGCCGTTTGGCCAAACGCACGGATCTTTCTTGTGAGTTCAACCAATTTGGGAGGCCGACCGGAAAGAATGTTGGGAGGTACGCGGCCTACGTTGGGCTGTTGGCAAAAGAAAGGGTGAAGATCACCGTCCAAAGCTGGAAGGACGTGACGGCGGACGAGAGGGATAGGTTGTGGGCGGAAGTGAAGGTTAAATTAATTGAAATCGCTAAACTCTTTTGTAATCATGTTCTCTTGGCTTATACTAAAGTTTAACTAACTCGTGATTAATTGTATGCATTTTTTGAAAACAGGCTTAGTGGAACATCCCCGACGATACACCTAGGACGGCCTGCTTGAAGGACATGAATGGAACATGGAAAACCTTTAAGAGCTGGCTCGTCAGTAACTTCCTCACTGCGGGGAAATCTCCTTGCGAGAAGTACCCCTTCATATCGGAGGAGGTATGGGAGGAATTCACCAAGCAGAAGGGGACCGAGGAGTTCAAGGCCCTTAGCGAGAAGAATAGGGCGATCCAGAAGAGGAATGACCACTCGCATCGGCTCGGATCCCGGGGCTATGCGGGGAAGGAGGAGCAGTGGAAGTAGGACGACGAGCAAAATCCTGTCATCGACTCCCCTGAGTTGGCGCTCTCCGAGATCTGGGATGAGAGGTGCAAGCGATGGTGGAGGGGGAGGGGGTCCGTGTCGTCCACAGGGTCTGTGCAGTTCGCAACCCCTGGGGACGCCGACGTTGTGAGGCGAATGGTAAGTTGGCTAACCTCATAAATTGTGTGCGCACAAGTGTATATAAGGCAATTTGTCTCACAAGGTACCTTTAAATGTAACAGCTCTCTTTTGAGAAGGAGGCAGTGGAGGGATTGTTTACCCCGCAGAGGGAGAACGATATCCTCACCCGGGCTCTAGGAAATAAGGAGCATCCCGGGCGGACACGGGCCGTGGAAGCCATTTTGTCGTCGAAGGCCGGTTTCGCAGATCCGGCTCCACCGAGGAAGAAGGCCCGCTCCTGGAAGGAAAAGGAAGCGGAGCTCTCCGATAAGATACGGGCTGAGGTACGGGCGGAGAAACGGGCTGAGGTGCAGGCTGAGGTCGCACAAATGAGGGAAGAGTTTGCATGGTTGAGAGAAGCATTGCTGGCCAACAATGTAGATGCGGATCCCCAGGGCGACGGTACCGCGCGGGGTCGGATAAGCAGTTGCGCTTCGAAGATCCTCGCGGATCCAGTGGATCTACTTGACGTACTGCAAGCCTTCATCTGTGCACTTAAGTTGATGCCACTCCCATTCTGTTAGAGTTGTTTCGCTAACCTGTTTTAATTGTTACAAATTTGCAGAAGCCGGAGGGCTGCATCCTACAGAATCACCTAGGCGCCGGGCAGGAAGTGGTTGAACACGGCTTCGTATATCTGCCTGGGCCGGATGTCCGGGTCCACTGAGTACCTTTGCGGTTGGGGTTCGCAAAGGTACAGGTGGACATGGCCATGCCGGCCTACAATGATTCTCCGTTGCCAGTCCCAACAGAGGAACTGCAGACACTTGCTGAGGCAGTGAGCTCCTACGTACAGTGGCCCAAGAAGTGTCTTCTAATACAACCGGTAAATCCTACACATTTTAGATTACATCCTACTCAGTACACTCAACTTGCAAAATCTAAGTGGCCTGCCGGCGGGCTACCAGGGGACTGCGCCCCCAGCTCAGGGCATGAGGCCCGATCTCGTGCGAACCTGGACACATCAAAGACGGCCTCGAACCCACCCAGCGCATCCACGCCTTCACCTCGGAAGAAAGCCTCCATCACCTTGCCCTTGCCTTCGAAGGTACACGCTCAGTCCCCGGCAAAAGGCAAGGGCAAAGGGCGACAGGGACAGCTGGAGAGGTTCAGGAACGGGTTCCCACTCGTGTTGGAGGCAGGTTTGCACAAATTGGATCGATCAACCAGAGACCTCCACGAGTGGTACCTACACCGAGCTCGGCGCAATCTGAACTTCTTAGTTCCCTACAGGCCTAGCCAGTTCCACCGTGAGCTCGGGAGTATATCCGTGGCACACGAGGATCTGTTCGACCTCTACAACTGGCGAGAGCTCAATATGTCCATCATACGGACTGGAGTCCTGTGAGTTTGCTGATGCTATGTATTGCTGTTTTTTAACTCTGTTTGCTAACTCTGCATTGTTGTAGTTCATTTGAAATGTAGTAACTTTCTGTGCAATACTAATGTCGTCCTCTGCATGCAGGTGCATGTACAGGCTAGCATCGGAGGCTGCGTGTGACAAGGTGGGTTTCCTCGACCCAGAGAAAATAAGCCTCACGATGCTAGAGCACGACGCCGCTCACGCTGCGTAGTACATATCCAAGGTGCTGATGGCGCAGCAGGACAGGGAGTTCATTCTGGTGCCGTACCACCAAAGGTTAGTGCATTTCGTACTAATTTAACTCAATCTTGTATGTTACACCTGATATATACTTTGAGCTAGCGGTCCTCTTTTACGTACAATGCAGGGGCCACTGGATCCTCATCGTGATCTGTCCGCCGAAGAACGAGGTGTACTACCTCGATTTGATGCGTGACAGATTATCGATCGAATATATGGTCAAGGGGAATATGGAGGCGTAAGTAACTTACATGTTTGATTTAAATTTTGACCTCACTAGCTAATGATAATACATTAACCGGCAATACTAACTGAAATGCAGGGCTTTTGATAAATATGTGTCCGCTGGAGGGAGGCATGCCGCACCGTAGGGCTCCCTACTAGCTTGGAAAGAATATGAGGTATTCACGAGACTTTTTGTTTATGCTTAATTAGTTTATGGAAACAGTAGCTAACATGTCTTCGCATATGCAATTATCTCAGTGCCATTAGCAGCCGCAATCGTGGGAATGCTGGTTTTATGTGCTGTGCTACATGTACGACCTAGTGCAGACAAACTTTGCCCAATTCCCCCAGGTAAGCATCGATAGCTAACTCAAATTTGAAAATTGGGTGTCACGTTCAAAATTAGGAAGTTAGTTACTCAGTATTCACACATGCTTGCAGATCGCCATGTCAAAAGACCAATACGAAAATACAAAGATTAGATATCTTCGACAAATCTGGGCTCAATATGTCATGAAGGAAGTTGCGCCCAACCATCCGCCATGACAATTTTCTCTTTTTCGTGTACTCTGTGCATAGACTGTTTATATACATGTGAAGAAATATATATGTGAATAAATGTCCACATTGGATTGCTATTTGTATTTGTCCATATATATATGTGAATAAATGTGAATAACTGTCTAATGTGTCAATCTGTTCTGTGAATTTACCCTTCTTTGCATCTGTACTGTATTGTGTATCCAATCTATACTATATTGCATCTATATTGTATATGTGAATGTATTGTATTGTGAATGTAAATAATGTACTGTATATGTGATGTTCTATCGGTAAATTCATTCATAACCGAGAGACTACTATCACTTTTTCTATCGGTAAACTCATCCACAACCGAGAGACTACTATCATTTTTTCTATCGGTACACTCGTAATTACCGTTAGAAGAGTGGACTTTTCCTGCCAGTGAACTCATACACAACTGAGAGACTACTATCACTTTTTCTATCGGTAAATTCATCCACAACCGAGAGACTACTATCATTTTTTCTATCGGTACACTCGTAATTAACCGTTAGAAGAGTGTGACTTTTCCTGCCGGTGAACTCATACACAACCGAGAGAGTACAATTGTTTTTTCTATCGCTAAACTCATTTCCAACCGAGAGAGTACTAAGGTTTTTTCTGTCGGTAAACTTGTAATTAACCGTTAGAAGAGTGGTACTTTTCCTGCCACTAAACTCATTCACAATCGAGAGAGTACTATATTTTTTCTATCGGTAAACTCTTTCACAAATGTCAGACTACGACGGGTTTTCTACCGGTGTTCTCCTAAGATGCCGTTAGAATAGTGAAGTTTTTCTATCGGTTATTTACCGATAGAAAATGACCTGTCTTGTTCTATCGTGTCTATCTCTATCGGTACAAAAACCGATAGTAGAAGGGTGTTTTTTACCGATAGAAGAAAACTTTTCTATACTAGTGAGGGCCTTATATAGGCATGGGAGCGAGGCAATTGGGCTGACAACTCGGCGTGTTGCAGCAGCGAGGCGACAGTGAAGCGACTGGACAGCGGTGACAACGGTGCGGTGGTGATGGCGATGCAACTTTAGCAGTGGACGGTGCAGGCGCAGCCGGCGACGAGACGGCAAGTTGAAAGTTCTCCACAGCATGGCTGCGATGTGGCACTGGTTAACTGCTACTGCTGGCGTGCGTGCGTGGGAGATTCGCAGCACTGGGGCGGTTGAGATGGCTACACGGTGGCCGGAGGCGTGCGCACACGTGGCGGCAACGTGCTGGTGCAGGGGCTATCACGGAGGAGCAACGACGGCAAAGTTCGCGGTGGGGTGGCGCTCCTGGTCGCGGTCGAGAATGGCACGGGGCCTGGTCGTGGTCGCAAAGGGCTTAGCCCTGGTCGTGGTCGAAAAGGAGGCCAGGGACTGATCTGTAATGATTTTGTTATGGAATTTGGACCGTTTGCAAATCTGGAGATTTAGAGGGCTGATCTGAGTTCTGATTTCACGGATGAGTACATGCTACTAAATCACCTGGACTCATCTAGCAAGAAAAAGGGTAAGATCTGGTAAGATTTGACGATTTTGGCACAAACTGAAAATAGTGTAATTAGGGTTTCAAAAATGGTGAGGCTCGAAACTGAGGTTTCGGATGAGATTCTGGAATTCTGGCAGAAGGGGAACTTGATTAGAATAGTGAATAGGAGATACTCCTCAAATCAGATTGAAGTTTGGAGATGAGATGCGGATTTTAGCCTTTTTAGGGTTCTCGGAAAAATCTGAAAAGGACTACTTTTGGGCTAATTTGCGAAATGGGGCAAGATGATGAAGTTTGGCCATCAACTTCTGGAATTAGGGTACAGGCAGAACTAGGATCAAGGTTCTGAGATACGGATTCAGGTTGGGGAAAGATTTGGAAAAACAGGGGCGTGACACCGCTCACCGGGACCGTGGTCACCGGGCGGCGGCACCCGGGACGAGGGGGATGCCCGTCCCCGGGGCTCCACTCACCAGGACCGTGGTCACCAGGTGGCGGCACCCAGGACAAGGGGGACGCCCGTCCCCGGGGCTCCGCTCACCGAGATCGTGGTCACCGGGTGGCGACGGCCAGGAGAGGGGGCGCCTGTCCCCGAGGCTCCGCTCACCGGGAGCGTGGTCACCGGGTGGCGGCGCCCCAGGCGAGGGGGACGCCTGTTACCGGGGATCCGCTCATCGGGACCGTGGTCACCAAGTGGTGGCGTCCAGGACGAGGGGGACGCCAGTCCCAGGGGCTCCGCTCACCGGGATCGTGGTTACCGGATGGGGCGCCCGGGATGAGGGGGACGCCCGTCCTGGGACTCCGCTCACTGGGAGGATGGTCACTGGGTGACGGCGCTCGGGGCGAGGGTGTTGCATCTAGGCCTTCATGCCTAACCCTAATTTTGATGATTAATGAAAACAAAGTGTTCTGGACTAATAGTGCTTCTGAGATTGTTGATACAGAGTTTGTTCGGGAAGAATTACGAGATGATCAAGATGAACCTGACATGAAGTGAAGCACGAGGTGCAGAAGATCAGAGATAAGACGCAAATCATGAAGATGCGAAAGACCTAAGGTATTATGAGTTTTTATTTTTACCGATCTCGGCGTTTGGAGATGATCGGTTAGGAAAATTGTTTTTAGTTTTAACCATACTATAAAGAGGGGTGGCGAAAGTCCTCTCTTTATCTCCAACATAAACTGAGAAATTTAGGTCATTGCATTGCATCTTTTTGGTTGGATTTGGTTTGAACTTAATTTGAAAAATCTGGTCTTTCAGTTCAGTTTTTGACAGCAGAAGAGTTTTTCGATTTTCTAAAAAGATCTAGGCAGATATGGTTTTTGCTTCTGTTGACAAAAATGTAGTCCTTGAAATTATCTTTCAAACGAACTATTAAACATCTCTTTTGGATTTCTGGATTTAAAGTTATCTCTGTTTTTGTTCAGGCTGACTGTCAGTTTGCTAAACTGACTGTTAGGTTGAATGTCAGTTCGTGTTAACTGACAATTGTCCAGAGAGGGTGTATTTTGGGCTCAAATTTTTTGTACTAAACTGACTGTCAGTTTGTCCATACTGACTGTCAGTTGGGGTTTCGACCACAGAGTTTTTAACTGAGTTTCTATTTGTTTTTGGTCGAGACTGTGGTCGAACTGACTGTCAGTTTGCATAACTGACTGTCAGTTGTGGGTTTCAAGTTTGCTTAAACGACCACGAACGGCTAGCAAAGTTTCATCCGTAAATTTTGTCAGCCGTTGTGCACTAAACTGACTGTCAGTTAGGCAAACTGACTATCAGTTTGAGTTGCTGATTTTCAGCCCTAGCTCCAACGGTTCACTTGATTCTTGAGGCTATAAATAGGGGCTTTTGGGCATGTATTTGTAACAAGAAGCAGTAGCATTTCTTATACACTCTTGAGCTTTAGTTTTCTTCTTAAAATCTTGATCTTTTGATCAAGTCGAGTGTTTTTCCGATCCACCGAGAGTTTCAGTTCTTTTGCATTTGCATTCACTTAGCTTCTCGGTGCGTGTTTGGAGGTCAAGAGAAGACCTCGCTTCCTGTTACTCTGGATGAACGCCCTCACCTAGACGGTTCGGAGGCGTGGCCATTGACCTCTCCAGAACGGAGATTGTTGGAGAGGCTCGGCAAGCTTGTACAAGGCATCGGTGCTCGCCTTTCCAGAGTGGACAAGGAGCAACCTTAGTAGATAATACTCTCGTGAGTATTGAGGCAAAACTCAAGTGGCTTGAGTGCTTCAACGAGGACTAGTGGAGACTGGGCGAGTCTCTGATACCTCGGTAAAAACAGCTGTGTTCGTTCTCTATCTTCTCTCTTTAATATATTAAATTGCATTTTGTTCTTCTTGGTATAAAAACTTGTTTTTATTTGAAGTTTTTAAAAGCCTCCTATTCACCCCCCCTCTAGTCGGCATCCTTGATCCAACACGTGGTATCAGAGCTTGGTCTCTCGAATCATTAGGCTTTACCGCCTAGAGAGAGGATGTCGTCAAGTGGAGATTTCCTTCTTTGTCATACCGGTCGTGCGCCTATCTTTGATGGGACAAACTATCCTTATTGGAAAGTGCGCATGTCGGTATTCCTAGAAGCTATGGGGCTTGATGTATGGGATATTGTTAAACTTGGTTTTACTTCTCCGGATGATCCGGCAAGTCAGTCTGAGGACGACAGGAGAAAACTACATTTAAACGTCCGTGCGAAAAATGCACTCTTTGCCGGTTTATCCTTGAATGAGTTCAACCGTGTGAGCAATCTCACGATTGCTCATAAGGTTTGGACCACCCTCGAAGAAATTTACGAGGGCACAACAAAGGTTAAAGAGGCAAAGTTGCTAATGGTGAGGCAAAAATATGAGACATTCACCATGTCATCAACTGAATCCATGGACTCCATGTTCACTCGGTTGAATAACATTGTGAATGAACTCAAGGGGCTTGGTGTCATTTTTACTGATCTTGAAATTGTGAGAAAGATGCTTAGAGCTTTACCTGAAAGCTTCGACACTCTTGTGACGGTTCTCACAAACTCCGACTTGTCAACCACAACACCAACCGATCTTTATGGGAACCTCATCACCCATGAGATGCACAAGAAGGAGAAGAAGGAAGCAGCCGAACCCTCAGAAACGAAGAAGAAAGCTTTGGCTTTCAAAGACAACGTAAGGAACGATTCAAGCGATGGCTCATCCGATGAAGACCTCGCACTCATGGTAAAAAATACTCAAAAACTCCTTCACAGGTTGCATAAGAAGGGTGTCAACATTGACACACGACCAAAGGGACAAAAGCAAAACAACTTCAAGGACATCATTTGCTATGGATGTCATGAGAAGGGACACATAGCTTCAAGATGTCCAAACAAGAACAAGGGATGGAACAAAAAGAAGAAATTCTTCAAGAAGAAGAATGAAGAAACCAAAGAAGCATGCTTTGGAGAATGGATGTTCGGAGGCAAGAGCTCCGACTCCGACTCCGACAACGAAAGAAGTTGCTCCAAGAAGATGGCCGGATTAGCTCTCGGCAACATCAACACTTCAACTAGCTCATCCATTTGCCTTATGGCCAAAGGCGATGAAAAGGTACACTCTAACGATCCATCATATGATGATTTAGTTGAAATGATAACCGAATTAAATGAAGTTTTTGGAAAAACTAAAAAGAAGTATAAGGCGCTTAAGGAAGAACATTCTTCCCTAAGCGCTCAATACTCCGAGCTTAAAGATTCTTATGAAAGCATGCTCATAAAAGATGTTAGAAATATCTCATCTAAGGTAGATGCTTCAACTTCATGTAACTTGGATGATTCTCCCTCTAGTAGTCATCACATTCCATGTGCTTCTAATGATAATATTTTAAATGAAAACAATGAACTTAAGGCACAAGTTGAAAAACTTGGAAAAGACTTAGAAAATTGCTAGAAAGGCAAAATATCTCTTGATCTAATCCTCAGTAAACAAAAATGTTCTTTTAGAAAAGAAGAATTAGGATATTTTCAAAAGAAAGGGAAGAAACCAAACTCTAAAACTATATTTGTTAAAGCATGCAATACATTTTGTCATAAATGCCATGAAACTGGTCATTCACATAAAGCATGTCCCTTAATGACTCCAAATTATTTTGATACTTGCTACATGCTTCAAAAGTCGAGGAAAGGTTATGCTATAGCAAAGTATGTTGGTGCACCCATGTTAAATAAAAAGAAGAAATCTATTTGGGTGCCCAAAGCTTTGATTGCTAACATTGAAAGACCCAAAAAGGTTTGGGTACCTAAAAGGACTTAATTCTTTTTATGCAGGTGAACTACAAGAACGGTGGGAGGCATTGGGTGCTAGATAGCGGATGCTCCGAACACATGACCGGCAACAAGAAGTTGTTCACCTCACTCAAAGACAACTGAAGCGAGAACCAAAAGATTACCTTTGGCGACAATCGTCAAGGAAATGTGGTAGGCTTGGGTAAAATCGCAATCTCTAATGATCTATCTATTTCGAATGTTTTGTTGGTCGAATCTCTGAATTTCAATTTACTTTCCGTTGCACAAATTTGCGATTTTGGTTTTAGTTGCACATTTTTCCCAAAAGAAGTTTTGGTTGAAAGTTTAAAAGATAAAACCTTGATCTTTAAAGGCTTTCGTTTTGGAAATCTTTATTTGGTTGATTTTCACTCAAAAGATGCATCTCTTTCAACATGTCTTGTCTCTCAAACCTCAAAAGGTTGGCTATGGCATAGACGACTTGCACATGTTGGAATGCATCAATTGAGAAAACTTTTAAAACGTGATTTGGTTGTTGGCTTAAAGGATGTGAATTTTGAAAAGGACAAACCTTGTAGCGCTTGTCAAGTTGGCAAGCAAGTAGCTACTTCAAATCCAACTAAGCGCATTCTTTCTACTTGTAAACCTTTGGAACTCCTTCATATGGATTTATTTGGACCTTCCGAGTTCCAAAGTATCGGGGGCAGCAACTATGGTTTTGTGATTGTTGACGATTTTACTCGCTATATTTGGGTTTTCTTTATTTCCCAAAAATCTGAAACCCCTGATGTTTTCAAAAGTTTTGCAAAACGTGTTTCTACTGAATTCGAATTATCCATCAAGAAAATCCGTAGTGATCATGGTGGAGAGTTCGTTAATTCAACTTTATTTGATTTTTGTGACTCTCTTGGAATCAAACACGAATTTTCCACATCCTACACTCCACAGCAAAATGGAGTTGTTGAAAGGAAAAATCGAACACTTATAGAAATGGCAAGGACTATACTGAGTGAGTATGATACTCCTACTCGCTTCTGGGCTGAAGCCGTGCATACCACTTGCTATTCTATAAATCGGCTTTATTTGCATCCCATTCTAAATTTGACTCCTTATGAACTTCTTATTGGGCGTAAGCCAAATATTTCTTATTTTCGAGTTTTTGGATGCAAATGCTATATTCTTAAGAAAAGAAATTTTGGTGGTAAATTTCAAAGAAGAGTAGATGAAGGCTTTCTAGTCGGATACTCCACCACTAGTAAAGCTTATTGTGTTTTCAATAAAAATACAAGTTGCATTGAAGAATCTGGTGATGTCGAATTTGATGAAACTAACGGCTCGCAAAAGGAGCAAGTCTCTCATGAAGTTTCAGGTGAAGATCTTCAAGAAGCCATGAAGAACATAACCATTGGAGACATCAAGCCAACAGATGAAGATCAAGAAGATGATGTTAACATTGAGAATGTTGATCAAGATGTATCATCATCTCATGTTGATCCTCCAGAACAAGATCAAGATGAAGCAGTACAAGATGAAGCACCTAGGCAACATCAAACGATCACCAAGGATCACCCTCTAGACCAAATATTGGGTGACATCAGTAAGGGTGTTCAAACTCGATCTCGTATTGCTGCTTTTTGTGAACATCATTCTTTTGTATCTTCTTTAGAACCCAAACATGTTAATGAAGCTTTAAATGATCCTGATTGGGTTAATGCCATGCATGAGGAACTTAATAACTTTGCTAGAAATGAAGTTTGGACTTTAGTAGAAAGACCCAAGGATCATAATGTAATTGGAACAAAATGGGTTTTCAGAAATAAGCAAGATGAAAATGGTGTTGTAATTAGGAACAAAGCTCGTCTTGTTGCTCAAGGTTTCACTCAAGTCGAAGGCTTAGACTTTGGTGAAACTTTTGCACCTGTAGCAAGACTTGAAGCTATTCACATTCTTCTTGCTTATGCATCATGCTTTAATATCAAACTTTTTCAAATGGATGTAAAAAGTGCTTTCTTAAATGGTGAAATTTCTGAACTTGTGTTTGTTGAACAACCTCCCGGCTTCGAAGATTCAAAACTTCCTAACCATGTGTTTAAATTGTCCAAAGCTCTCTATGGTCTCAAACAAGCTCCTCGAGCTTGGTATGAGCGACTTAGAGACTTTCTGATGCCATCTTATCCTCCTCATCCTCAACTACCTCACAACGCAACATGCCTATTTGTAGCTCTTGGTAGTACTCCTCAACAGATTTATTATTTTGATTTAAGCGTTGCAAATTCTTGCGCATATCACGTTTATAAGAAGGAGGAACAAATCTTCTACGCATAGCTTGTTTTAATCTATCCCATGTATCAGGTGCTAATCCAGCATTTACTATCTCATTCCACCAAATGATAGCAAAATCTTTAAACTCACTAGTAGCTTGTCTAACTCTATGTATCTCAGGAACAAGATGGGAATTAAATTTTTGTTCAACTGTCATTTCCCAATCTAAGTAAACTTCAGCATCATAAGTACCAGAAAAAGATGGTATGGTAAATTTAACCCTAGCAAAAGAATCATCATGTCCACGACCATTACGAGGATTAAAATTGTTACCTCCCATACCTTGACGGTTGTTATTCAGGCGTTGTTGTTGTCGCACATCCTGTGCAGCGGCGCGAGCGGCAAAGTCATCATGGCCCTCTCCATCCACTTCATCTCCAGCGACAGACTCTTCTTGATCTTCCACTCTGCGAGCTCCATTGGGAGGCGGCTGTCTCTCAAAATTTTCCAACCTGGTAAGAAGATTGGCGATGCTTCGCTCTATCCTCTCCAATCTTTGGTCGTTATCTTGGCTGATCCTTGTGATGTTTGCGTTGATGTCATTGAGCGCGTTGTTAAGCTCGTTCCGTGTAACACACTCATCTTCCTCATTACCTGCCATTGTTAGTTGAAAGAAAGACAAAAGAAACAAAAACAACCGGTGGTATAATCCCTATCAACTACTTTGGCGGCAGAAGGTGGTTTCACTCACTCTCAAGCGTCTTACCACGCTCTTACAAGTGTTCTTACCAATGCAACAGGTGGTACAACCGGCGGCTGGTTCGTGATACCGTGACAAGCTTGAGTGTAGCGATTGCCGAATTGAACCTGAACTGATCAGAAGAAAGGTGGAGCTTGGAAGGCAAAGTATAGTAGCAAGGATTAGCAAATTTCGAAAACAGTTAGCAAAGCTGAATAAAGATTCAAAGTTCTTGTCACAGTTGCTGGCCTAAGCGTGCTCCTAGAACTAGTTCAACCTAGCAAGGGATATATCACAGCACAAAGGACTCAAAGGATGCAAGCAATTCTGATTTTCTACTTCTCTTTCTCTTCTCTCTGTTTTTTTTTTTTTTCACTTCTTTTTTTTTTTTTCTAACACAAATATATACCTCTTAACTCAGAGGAGAAACAAAAATCTCACAATTTGAAGCAACAAACGACAGGAAACCGATGCCCGAAAGAATTGACAAAACAGGACAGCAAACTTCCGGGCGTCGAAACTCGGTCTTAGAAGCTTTTTTGAGGGTCAAAAAAAATGCACAGGTCTAAAGACTTGTGGAATTTTCAGATGCGCGTCGTCGTCCCCTTCGAAACAAAAAAAAGTAGACCCAAATCGGAGTTCGTATGCAAAAGTTATGCCAGTTTTAGTGAACACTGCACAATCTGGAATTGCTCGCGAATTCAGATCTTTCTCCCGGTTAGGCTAGAATACGATTAGGTTTGCGGGTGAAAAAGGATGGCCAGCGGTGCAGGGCAATTGACACAAGGCGGCTCGCGACCTCAAACCAGCAACAAGACGATGACTATGGATCAATACTCAACAATACGATACTGAAAACGAAATTGCAAAGCTCAAAGGGTTGTAGGACAGCGGAATTGATGATGAACCTTTTTTGTGGGGCAAATTTTCTGGACTCTAGGACGATGGCAAAACAAAACTAAAGGGGATACAATGATACCTGACGGGAAACCGAGGCTCTGATACCACTTGATGCGCACGGTGGCCCGATCTTCCGACAGGTAGAGGTAAGTCGATTGGTGGAGACTCGACGTTGACGATCCGGCTTCCGATCAGAACCGATCCGAACCCAGCAATCGCTACACCACGGCTCCGTTGGTTATCAACCATGCACAAACACGATTGACCTCGCCAAGAAGGCTTATCCCTGCATGCGAATCGAGAACACAAGCAAGAACGAGAAAGATGCAACTGAATTTGCAATTGAGGATGAAGCTCACGAGTTGGGGTCTCACAAACCGATGAACGGCGATACTGTTCAAAGACAGAATTGATCTAAGCAAAACCCAAACCAAACCCTAGCGGCGGCTACTGAATATAAGGGCTAAGGGACGTCCTAGAAACCCTAGACGTGTCCGTGATGGACTCCAACACGATACATGGGCCAAAGGCCCAAATTGGTGACGCAGCACCCTGGGACAGATTCTGTCCGCCAACTTGTAACTCGAATTACCGTCGACTCAGCAGTCCAATTGACCTGAAACTGGTGCCATTGGAAAGGTTATCTCCTTAGCTTTCGATACATATGTGGATCATTGAAATCGGAGTCCGTTTGTGGCCTGGGCGACGATTTTAGTGAACACTGCTCCTGGTGGCCGAGGTAGTCGACTCCGAGATGAATTGGGACTCCGACTCCGAGATGAATTGGGACTCCAACTTGACTTGGACGCCCTCCTTGCCTCCCTCCTGGCCCTTGCTGGTTCCCAAGGCCTTCATGATCCTCTCCAAAGTTCCTAAGTACAATATAATCAATAATATCATTAGGTAGCATACTATCCTCACAAGTATATACACGGGCACTTAGGAACGAGCTCACCTGTCGATTCAATTGCCATGCTCGTGCTCTTGTGATGGGTCCTTGCATCACAACTGGAGGAGTCTCGGGCGTATGCATAGGAGTGATGTCCTCATCACTTTCTTTTATCAAAAGGTTTTAAAATTGGGAAGGTTGATACAACTCTCTTTACAAAGAAAATTGAAAAGGATTTGTTCATTTGTCAGATTTATGTTGATGACATTATCTTTGGATCTACTAATGAACATTTCTGTCATGAGTTTGGAGAGATGATATCTAGGGAGTTCGAGATGTCCATGATTGGTGAGCTGAGCTTCTTCCTCGGACTTCAAATCAAGCAACTCAAGAACGGTACGTTCGTGAGTCAAACAAAGTACGTAAAGGACCTGCTCAAGCGCTTTGGGATGGAAGACGCTAAGGCAATCAAAACTCCCATGGCGACCAATGGACATCTAGACATGGACAAAAGTGGCAAATTGGTCGATTCTAAACTGTATAGGTCTATGATTGGTAGTCTTTTATATCTTACTGCATCTAGGCCTGATATCATGTTTAGTGTGTGCTTATGTGCTAGATTTCAGTCAGATCCTAAGGAATGTCATTTAATTGCTCTTAAAAGAATCCTTAGGTATTTAAAATGCTATCCCAGTTTAGGCCTTTGGTATCCTAAAGATGCAATTTTGAATTAATTGGGTATTTTGATTCTGATTATGCTGGGTGCAAAATTGATCGTAAAACCACATCTGGTAGCTGTCAGCTGTTGGGGAGATCCTTAGTATCATGGTCATCTAGAAAACAAAATTCTGTAGCCCTCTCCACAGCTGAAGCTGAATATGTGTCTGCAGGCAGTTGTTGTGCTCAATTATTATGGATGAAGCAGACATTTTTGGATTATGGGATTATCTTTGATAAAGTGCCACTCATGTGTGCTAATGAAAGTGCCATTAAAATTGCTAATAATCCTGTTCAACATTCTAGAACTAAGCATATTGAAATACGGCACCATTTTATTAGAGATCATGTGGCAAAAAGCGATATTGATGTGAATTATGTTAGAACTGATATGCAACTAGCTGATATCTTCACTAAACCCCTAGATGAATCAAGATTTTGCTTTTTAAGGGGTGAACTGAACATTATTGATATATCAAATGCTAGTTGATATGTTAAATGTGATTGTTTGTATAAAATAATATTATTTTATTCCCTCTCTAGCCTTAGACTGCTTCTGGTCGAATTTGACCAAACTAACAGTCAGTTCCTATAACTGACAGTCAGCTTAGTGCTTAGGAGCCTGGTCTTAGTCTCTGGTCGAAGTCATTGTCCTAACTGACAGTCAGTTACGTGCAGTTGACTTTGGTCGTAGCTCCTGGTCGAGTTCGAGTCTCAAACTGACTGTCAGTCTCATACACTGACTGTCAGTGTGGCACAGTGAATGTCAGTTCTATGTTTCTGAGTTTGGAACTGACTGTCAGTTGCGGGATCCAGAACCCTAAATCCCTCGTTATTTTTCTTGTCTTCTCGGCTTCTCCCCATTCGCCGTTGCCTTTTCTTGCTCCCCTTCGCCGTCGCATTTTGTGCACCTACCTCGCCGTGCCTCGCCGCTGCCTCCTTGCGCCACCTCTCGTCGCCGGTGATCTTCTCACCGCCGGCGCCACCATCCTCGCTGGTCTCGACCTCGTTGGCTTTGGCTCCTCTGTTCCCCGTTTTTTCTCCTCGGCACCACACCCTTTCGTCGTGTGCTTTGATCGTGGACCTCCTTGTCGTGCTGAGCTTCGTCCCTGTGGTCGTTTTGGCCGTCTTCTTAGCATCGGCCTCCTCGACCACTTCAGTTCGTTCTCAGCCTCCTCAGTTCAGGTCTTTGTTTTTCTCTTCTTCGTTTTCAGTCATTTCTTTGTCATGTCTGATCAGCAGGGTCCTTCTCGACGTGTGGCCCGACGAAAGAACGCAGCTAACAGCCAGTGTTCATCGGGTCAGACGTCTGAGAACCGGCCTTCGCCTCCACTTGAGCGCGTGCCCGTGGATTATTCCCGGTGGCACGCGAGCCGCCTTCGCACGCTCCGCTCCACAAACCCTTATCTCTCGCCGCGTCCCACTGGTCGCGACGCGTGCGACGTCCTCACCTGTTTCACAAACCTCCACCTAGACCTGTTCACCAGCGTCTATAGCCGCGCACCCATCTTCGCCCACCGCTCTCTGTCGTGGGGGACGATCGCCTCTCGCACAGGCATCGCCACCCTCGCAGACCTGTTCGGCCCAGTAGGGATCCGCGACCTAGTTGCCGATTCCTCTCTGCATTGGGCTGAGGGGCCCATACGCCAGTTCTATTCCACCATTTTCATCTCCCCTCAGTGCGACTTCATGACCTTCATGATGGGCCTCCAGGTCTACACTGTCACGAAGGAGCAGTTGGAGTCCGCGCTTGGACTGGTGCGCCCTCCTTCTGGCCGCCAGCTTCACACTCTCCCAGATCTGGAGCATCGGGAGGTGGCCATGCTTTATTCTGGCCCCTTTCAGCTCCATCACATCGCGGGTCTGCGCCGCGATGTTGATCTGGCTCTGCGGATCCTCCGTCTCACATTAGTCCCCATGAGCGGAGACAGAGCCAGGGTCACCTATTTGGGTCTTCATGTGCTCATCTCTATCTTTCAGGAGGAGCCGTTCGACGTCGCTGATCTCATCATTAGTGAGATTCAGCACGTCCTTCTTTCCCCGCACCGTCAGCTGATATACGCTCTGTATATCATGGCGGTGCTTCTTCACATCCATGCTGTCGATTCTGAGCTACCACGGCCCCATCATCCTTTGCTCTTCTATCCTCCGGGCCAGGCTGATCGCCGTCTTGGTGCCCGGCCTGCGACTGTTGTGGACCCTGGTTCTCCCGCATCAGATGATGATGCTGCGGGGGAGTCAGAGGATGAGGCTCCTGCTCAGGAGACTGCTCCAGCTCCAGCTGCGGGGACAGGCACCGGATCGACATCTTCCTCGCGGCTTGATCAGGTGATCTAGGTGCAGCAGCAGATCCTCAGCACCCAGGCGGAGCATCATCAGCTATTGCTCCATCTGCTTGCTCAGCAGGAGGAGATTCTGCGGCGTCTACCTTCTTCATCTTCTCCTGCCCCTCGCAAGAGGGCCCGCCAGGCTTCGTCTTCACCGAGCACAGCTTCAGGACCAGCTGATCCAGCTCCTGCAGTACCAGCTCCGGCTCCAGTTGCTCCTGCTCCAGCCGCTACTCCGCCCCTGTCTCCTGTGGGCGACGCATCTGGATCTCCAGCAGACTCCGAGGATACAGATGTTCTAGGAGTTTCTTCAGATGATGAGCCTTAGGCTCTGATTTGTATTTTTGCCTCCCTTTTTGTGCTTGATGCCAAAGGGGGAGAAGTATTTTGGATTTTGGAGATATTGGTTCATATGTTTTTATATTTTGGATGTCTTTTGCAGTTATGTCATGGATGATTGGATATGGGTTTATTTGGTTTATGATATATCTGTGTATCTTTGGATATGATGATTTGACTTTGTGATGTTGAATGCTCTGATATATATGATGTCTTGTTTTTGAGATCTGACTTTGTGATGTTGAATGCTCTGATATATATAATGTCTTGTTTTTGAGATTTGTATGCTCTGGTATGACTTGGTGATATATGTATATCTGTGAGTGTTTGTATGTATGAGATGCTCTGATGTATATGTGATGGTTTATGCTCTGATATGATGAGATGCATATACTCAGGGGGAGTAATTTCTTTTTGAACACTTGTTGTCATCAATCATCAAAAAGGGGAGATTGTTGCATCTAGGCCTTCATGTCTAACCCTAATTTTGATGATTAATGAAAACAAAGTGTTCTGGACTAATAGTGCTTCTGAGATTGTTGATACAGAGTTTGTTCGGGAAGAATTACGAGATGATCAAGATGAACCCGACATGAAGTGAAGCACGAGGTACAGAAGATCAGAGACAAGACGCAAATCATGAAGATGCGAAAGACCTAAGGATTATGAGTTTTTATTTTTACCGATCTCGGCATTTGGAGATGATCGGTTAGGAAAATTGTTTTTAGTTTTAACCGTACTATAAAGAGGGGTGGCGAAAGTCCTCTCTTTATCTCCAACATAAACAGAGAAACTTAGGTCATTGCATTGCATTTTTTTGGTTGGATTTGGTTTGAACTTAATTTGAAAAATCTGGATTTTCAGTTCAGTTTTTGACAGTAGAAGAGTGTTTTGATTTTCTAAAAAGATCTAGGCAGATCTGGTTTTTTCTTCTGTTGACAAAAATGTAGCCCTTGAAATTATCTTTCAAACGAACTATTAAACACCTCTTTTGGATTTCTGGATTTAAAGTTATCTCTGTTTTTGTTCAGGCTGACTGTCAGTTTGCTAAACTGACTGTCAGTTTGAATGTCAGTTCGTGTTAACTGACAATTGTTCAGAGAGGGTGTAGTTTGGGCTCAAATTTTTTGTACTAAACTGACTGTCAGTTTGTCCATACTGACTGTCAGTTGGGGTTTCAACCACAGAGTTTTTAACTGAGTTTCTATTTGTTTTTGGTCGAGACTGTGGTCGAACTGACTGTCAGTTTGCATAACTGACTGTCAGTTGTGGGTTTCAAGTTTCCTTAAACGACCACGAACGGCTAGCAAAGTTTCATCCGTAAATTTTGTCGGCCGTTGTGCACTAAACTGACTGTCAGTTAGGCAAACTGACTGTCAGTTTGAGTTGCTGATTTTCAGCCCTAGCTCCAACGGTTCATTTGATTCTTGAGGCTATAAATAGGGGCTTTTGGGCATGTATTTGCAACAAGAAGCAGTAGCATTTCTTATATACTCTTGAGCTTTAGTTTTCTTCTTAAAATCTTGATCTTTTGATCAAGTCAAGTGTTTTTCCGATCCACCGAGAGTTTAAGTTCTTTTGCATTTGCATTCACTTAGCTTCTCGGTGCGTGTTTGGAGGTCAAGAGAAGACCTCGCTGCCTGTTACTCTAGGTGAGCGCCCTCACCTAGACGGTTCGGAGGCGTGGCCGTTGACCTCTCCAGAACGGAGATTGTTGGAGAGGCTCGGCAAGCTTGTACAAGGCATCGGTGCTCGCCTTTCCGGAGTGGACAAGGAGCAACCTTAGTAGATAATACTCTTCGTGAGTATTGAGGCAAAACTCAAGTGGCTTGAGTGCTTCAACGAGGACTAGTGGAGACTGGGCGAGTCTCCGATACCTCGGTAAAAACAGCTGTGTTCGTTCTCTATCTTCTCTCTTTAATATATTAAATTGCATTTGGTTCTTCTTGGTATAAAAACTTGTCTGTCCTTGTCCCCCCTGTTTCATATAGACCTTCATGCCTAACCCTAATTTTGATAATTAATGAAAACTAAGTGTTTCAGACTGACTGTGTTTTTGAGATTGTTTGATACAGAGCTCTGTTGGGAAGATAGTCAAGATGAACAAGACGAACCCAACACAAAAGAAGTAAAAGTACAAGTCGCAAGGAATGAAGTCGAGACGCAAATCGCAAAAGAGCAAAAAGACCTAAGGTAATATTGTCTTTATTTTTACTGATCTCGGTGTTTGGAGTTGATCGGTTTAGGAAAGTTGTTTTTAGTCTTTAACCGTACTATAAAGAGGGGTGGCAAAAGTCCTCTCTACATCTCCAACATAAACCGAGAAACTTAGGTCATTGCATTACATCTTTTTGGTTGGATTTGATCTATTTTTTTTTGTTTGAAAGATTTGGATTTTCAGTTGAGTTTTTGACAGCAGAAGAGTTTTTCAAATTTCTAGAAAGATCTAGGCAGATCTGATTTTTTTCTTCTGTTGACAAAAATGTAGCCCTTAAAATTATCCTTCCAACGAGCTATTAAACACTTCATTTGGACTTCTGGATTTAAAGTTATCACTGTTTTTGTTCATGCTGACTGTCAGTTTGAATGTCAGTTTATGTTAACTGACAAATGTCTAGAGAGTGTGTTTTTCGGGCTCAAAATTTTTGTACTAAACTGACTGTCAGTTTGTCCATACTGACTGTCAGTTGGGGTTTTGTCCACAGTGGTTTTTATCTGAGTTTCTTTTTGTTTTGGTCGAGATCTTGGTCGAACTGACTGTCAGTTTGCATAACTGACTGTCAGTTTGCATAACTGACTGTCAGTTTGCATAACTGACTGTCAGTTGGGGATTTTAAGTTTCCTTAAACGACCACAAATGGTTAGCTATTTTTTATCCGTAAATTTTGTCGGCCGTTGTACATGTAACTGACTGTCAGTTAGTGCTACTGATTTTCAGCCCTAGCTCCAACGGTTCTTTTGATCCTTGAGGCTATCAATAGGGGCTTTGGGCATGTGTTTCATACAACAAGCAGCCTCCTCTCATACACATTCTTGAGCTTTAGTTTCTTATATAAAATCTTGATCTTTTGATCAAGTCAAGTGATTTTCAGATCCACCGAGTGCTTTTGTTCAGTACATTTTGCATCCTATTAGTTTTTCGGTGATTGTTTGGAGGTCTAGAGAAGAACTTGCTGCCTATTACTCTTGGTGAGCGCCCTCACCTAGACGGTTCGGAGGCGTGGCCATAGATCTCTCCAGATCGGAGATTGTCGGAGAGACTCGGTGCATTTGTACAAGGCATCGGTGCTCGCCTTTCCGGAGTGGAAAAGGAGCAACCATTAGTGGATAATATCCTTTGTGGATATTAGAGCAAGACTCAATTTATTTGAGTGCTTCAACGAGGATTAGGGGAGACTGGGCGAGTCTCCGAGACCTCGGTAAAAATTGTTGTGTTAGTTCTCTCTGTCTCTTTATTTCAATATATTAAATTGCTTTTGGTTCTTATCTTTGCACCATTTGTTTTTAATTGAAAAGTTTTAAAGCCTCCTATTCACCCCCCTCTAGTCGGCATCCTTGATCCTACACATGATATCAGAGCAAGGTCTCTCGATTCCTTAGGCTTTACCGCCTAGAGAGAGGATGTCGTCTACTGATGGAAGAACCGTGCGGTGAACCGTGCCCGGAGGCCCTGGGCCAGTGCCATCGTCTGGATGGAAGAATGGTCAAAAAATGAAAGCAGAGGCAAACAAAGAAGTATTGGCAACACTTACCTGGAGTTTGGAGGAGATCACCTCCTCGCAGTCCTCCACATCGTCCCCCGGGTCGCTCCCCTTGGAGAGCTCTCCGCCCACCAGGGCACCGTCCTACGGGGTCCCGCCGTCGGAGGAGTTGGACGTCAGGTCCATTGGCAGGGCCAGGACCCCAGGGCGAATGAAGAGGCCCTTGCCCCTCCCCGGTGGAACGGGAGCCGCCACCATCGTTCGCGCCACCAAGGGGCCTGCCTCTGGTGCCAAGATCGAGGCCATCGGCAGGGCCCCCGGCATCTTGAACCGGAAGGAGACCGCGCCCGGTGAGGGTTGCGGTCGGATCCCTGCGGAAGTAGGGTGAGGGGAAGGACTCAGAGCGTATGATAAGTCTTAATTTGGTAGAATTTTACCCTAGGTTTACTATTGAAAATGTGTAAAAATGATACTTAAAATTCCTTTGACACGTCATTTTATATGACTTTGTGTAACATTTTTACAATCCGCTTTCACAAGTGTGTTCGTCATGTTTCCAGGAATAAACGTACCAAATTTGGAGTTATTTAGACATCGTTTGGATAGGAAACGAAGTGGAGAAAGAAGATGCTGAAAATCTTTAAAAAAAAAAAAAACAATCCGACCCGACCCGAAACCCAAATTCCGAATCCAAAACAGACCCGTTAGTCAATTTAAAGTTCAAATCTGAGACAATTTCCTTCCTAAATAAGTCTTGAGTTATAATTGGTTAATTCTAGGACTTATGTACTATAAATAGAGAAGCTTTTGGCTCAATTAGACATGTCTTTTTACATGTTAGCTAGTAGGGTTTAGTTTAGTTTTAATTTAGTAAAACCCCCTTCTCTATTTTATGGCTTTTGTAAGCCGGCAAGAAACTCAACTTCAATTCTCAAGCAATCAAGTTTTTTATTTATTTCTTATTATTATTTCTGCATTATTATGGCTTTTTGCGAGTAGATCCCTTCTAGGATTAGGGATGACCTAATCCGGAAGGCATGATTCTACCTTGGTTTTGATCTCAAGTTTTGGAGTTATTTTCTAATATTTTCTTCCTCGAAACCCTAAATTCTCGTTTCAGCAACAGACGTAACAGTTGAGCCTTAACTAGAATTTAGGGGAGTTTTTGAGTCCTTAGCACTTTGACACGGGACCCTAAACAAGAGAGAGGCTCTCGTCAAACGTGACAGTGGAAGCGATCTTCTGACTGTTGACCCAGCGCCCCGAACTGGAAACTTAATTTGTCTTGAAAAACAATGGAAATTAACTCACAATCCATGGACCTTGGATAGAATTACGCCGGATGGTTATGGAATTCTCGAAGTCCTAGGTTTTAATTCCTGCTTTATAAATCCAGATTTCATACCTACAATTTACTGCTTTAAAACCCTAGATTGATAGCTTTAGTAGTATAATTAGTTATAGAAAAACAACCCACAACTCATTTAAACTTAATCAGTGATCCATTAACCTAGAAAGACGAATACACTTGTTCCTCGTGGAATTCGACCCTCAAGTGCTCAATGTTCAACCGTCCACTTGCGGTATTACAAAATCACACCGTTTAAGGTGCGATCAAATTTTTGGCGCCATTGCCGGGGAACAACGGTAATTCATCTTTTTAGATTAATTTTCGCTGATATAAGTCAACCTCACTTCTCAATCTTGCTTCTATTTTTCTTTTGCTTTTTCTTTTCTTTGCACCACTAACCTTTCAGGGATAGTAGTGCAAAGCTGGATAGCTCAAATGAACCTGTCAAAACCATGTGCCAACTTTGGTACGAGGCAAGACAGGTAAGATCGGAGGAAAACTCACAGCTTTTCGAAGACATCGAACAAAAACCAACAATGGAGGACCAAAAAAGACTCTCACTCAGCATGGGATTGCAATCAGGTATTCTTAGACCACCGATTGAATCAAACAATTTTGAGGTAAAACCTGCACTTTTGAATTTGGTTCAACAAAACCAATTCAGTGGTCTTCCCACTGAAGATCCATCACTACATTTACATATGTTTCTTGAGCATTGTGATACTTTCAAGATTCATAGAGTAACACAGGATGCACTTCATTTGAGGCTCTTTCCTGTCTCACTTCGCGAGAAAGCGAGGGCATGGCTATACACTCTTCCTCCTGTGTCAATCACTACTTGGGACGAACTCTCACAAGTTTTTCTTGGTAAGTTTTTCCCTCCTGCTAAAACTGTTCAAATTCGCAACTAGATTGCATCTTTTTCTCAGCAGGTTGGTGAATCACTTTATGGCGCTTGGGAACTGTACAAGGATTTGCTGATCAAATGTCTACCTCACAGACTAGAGAAGTGGCTTGTAGTTCAAACGTTCTATAGTGGATTGAACTACAATGCACGGATGGCCGTAGATGCTGCAGCTGGCGGTGCACTAATGAACAAAAGTGTAGATGAAGCATACAACCTCATCGAAGGAATCACTCAAAACTACACTCAATGGTGGGCCGAATGAGCTGCTCAACAAGCTCCGACCAACAACATGGAGGTAAGTGTAATGTCGCAATTAGCCGAGCAGGTAGCACTCTTGACCGATAAATTATCAATTCTTGAATCTTGTACACTTCTGTTAATGCACTTACACCTATATATGAACTGTGCGGCATACAGGGCCACTATGGCCATGAATGCCAATTTAACCCATCCATGGAGCAGGCAAACACTTTTCAGGGTATGCAACAACGGCAAGGTAATACTTTTCCTAATTCGTATAACTCTAGATGGCGCAACAATCAAAATTTTGCATGGTCAGGACAAAATCAGCAACCTCAACGCCAACAACCAAATTTTGGACAGCAGCAAATACATCAACAAAATCCCCAATTTCAAGCTCAAAGGCGACCGTTTCAACCACAAAATCAGCAACCTTATCGACCTCCAAACCAACGACAACCCGAGCAATCGAACATGGAGCGCATGCTAGAGAACTTTCTAGCAAATCAAGAGAAAGAGAAGACGTCCATGAACCAAAAGATCGACTCCATATCGACTCACGTCCGCATGCTCGAGACTCAAATCACACAATTGGCGAATCCTGCACCGAAAAACGATAATCCACTTCCTTCTCAACCTATTAATCCTCGCAATTCTGAGTATATCAATTCCATAGTTTGTTCTAAATCTCTTGCTTCTAATGCAGTGATCTTAAGGAGTGGAACAAAGGTACCGGAACGAACACCACCAACTGAACCTGCGCCGGCAAGCGAAATTGAAGAAGTACCATCACAGCCGGCAAAGGATGATGACAAGGTCGCTGAACCACAAGAAAAGGAAAGTGGAGAAAATTAGGTAACACGTATTTATAATCCAACTCCACCTTTTTTGGGAAGGTACGTAAAAGCAAAACTCGATAAACAATTTGAAAAATTTGTTGAGATCTTGAAAAAGCTTAATGTGACTGTGCCTTTCACTGATTTAGTAACTCAAATGCCTTCTTATGAAAAATTCTTGAAAGATATACTTACTAAAAAGAGGGATTTGAGTGAATTTCAAAGTGTTTCTTTAACCAAAAATTGTAGTGCTTAATTCAGAACAGTATGCCGGCAAAGCTACGGGATCGAGGGAGCTTCTCCATCCCTTGTAACATAGGTATGGTACATATCAATCAAGCTCTTTGTGACCTTGGTGCGAAATTTTCGTACAGAAAACACTCATTAAAATAATAATTTCACAAAAAACACAGAAGAAATGAAAATTGCAAAAATGACCACAGTCGCCAACCCGAGTGGCAACTGTATGTGGGAAGACCTAAGTCGCCAGCCCGGCTGGCGACTTATGGCCACGTCATCAGTTACCACTGTAAGTCGCCATCCGGGATGGCGACTTAGGGTTGCTCACCTTTTTTGTTGTTTTAGCCGTTTTGCGGATAAATTTATTTGTAAAATAACCTTTTTTGTTTTGTGTTGTTTCTAAAATAACCAGTGTGGTTTTCATTGTTTCAAAAATAACCTGTTTGGTTTTTGTTGTTTCTAAAACAGCTACAAGGGTTTGTTTTATGTATGACTAAACCAAATAAAAAGAATAATTGCAGGTAAAACATAGAAAGACATGTTGAACCACCCCAGCCCGCCCAGTAAGGGAGAAAAAGAGCCGTGTCGTGGTATTGCAAATACCCCGGCAGGTTTTAAGAATGATCCTAGAGAAGATTACGCGGCGCGGGTTGACCGGATGACCGGTCCTCCCCCGCCAGACAAGCACAAGAAATGACACACGGATTTATACAGGTTCGGGTCCCGGTGGGGGCCCTAGTCTTGTCGACGCGCTCCCGACCGGAGTCGGCTGGGGAGGCTCTCTCCGGGGGAGAGGCTTCCGGAGCACGCCTGTGAGTTTAGCTATTCCAATAAAAGTGATCCGATCCTTTACAACAGAGGGGTACAAGGGCTATTTATAGCCCCAAAAAGAAGCAAAAAACCTAAACTACCCCGGAAGCCACCGTCGGATTGAAGGGTAGGACCGTCCTTCTCCCGGTCAAACGCCTTAGATGCTTGACAGGTGGTCGCTAGTTCCCGAGGCGCTCCTTGCGTGACCTGCACGTGACAAACAATTCGAGACTTTACCTTTAGAAGGGCGATGAGGCTTGGGACGGCGCCGGAGGCCAGGTCCAGGGGGCCAAAAGGCGGCGCCCGGGGAGGGGCCGGGGGCCACGTCCCCGGGCCAATGGCGGCGCCTGGGACGGCGCCGGAGGCCAGGTCCCGAGGGCCAAAAGGCGGCGCCCGGGGAGGCCCCGGAGGCCAAGTCCTGGGGGCCAAAATGCGGCGCCCGGGGAGGGGCCGGAGGCCACGTCCCCGGGCCAATGGCAGCGCCCAAGACGGCGCCGGAGGCCAGGTCCCGGGGGCCAAAAGGCGGCGCCCGGGGAGGGGCCGGAGGCCACGTCCCCGGGCCAATGGCGACGCCCGGGACGGCGCCGGAGGCCAGGTCCCGGGGGCCAAAAGGCGGCGCCCGGGGAGGCCCCGGAGGCCAGGTCCCCGGGCAAATGGTGGCGCCCGGGACGGCGCCGGAGGCCAGGTCCCGGGGGCCAAAAGGCGGCGCCCGGGGAGGCCCTGGAGGCCAGGTCCCCGGGCAAATGGCGGCGCCCGGGACGGCGCCGGAGGCCAGGTCCCGGGGACCAAAAGGCGGCGCCCAGGGAGGGGCCGGAGGCCACGTCCCCGGGCCAATGGCGGCGCCCGGGATGGCGCCGGAGGCCAGGTCCTGGGGGCCAAAAGGCGGCGCCCGGGGAGGCCCCGCAGGCCAGGTCCCCGGGCAAATGGCGGCGCTCGGGACGGCGCCGGAGGCCAGGTCCCGGGGGCCAAAAGGCGGCGCCCGTGGAGGGGCCAGAGGCCACGTCCCCGGGCCAATGGCGGCGCCCGGGACGGCGCCGGAGGCCAGGTCCCGGGGTCCAAATGGCAGCCCCCTGGGAGGCCCCAGAGGCCACGTCCCCGGGCAAATGGCGGCGCCCGGGGAGGCCCCGGGGGCCAGGTCCCCGGGCAATCGTGACGCAACTTACCTGGAGTTAGTCCCGCGGAGATTTCCCCCGACAGCAGCCCCCCATGCACGCCGGGGATGATGCTCGAGTCCCCGGTGGGTATGGTACACGTCCCCGGGAAAATCTCCGGGCCAAGTCACCGGAGCTGCGGCTCTTTGATTTTGGTGCCCCGCGCTGAAGGCCGCGCCGTTTCGCCATATATGCGCGCGCGGTTCGAACCGGCGCCTCGATTCACGCACTCGTTCCTTCGTTTCCCGCACACTGTTTGAACTTCTACGGTCCAGATTGCTCCGCGGGTGCCACGTGGCGTGCATCTAGACCACGTCCCGCCCCTATAAATAGGGTCTTGGGGGGCCCGGAAGATCATTCCAAACTTTCAGCCTTAGCGATTTTTGCTCTCCCGGTAGCCCTCTCCCGGTAGTTAGCTCCCGGTAGCAGACGTCCGGAAGTTTTAGTAGTAGCCTCCTGAAAGGTTAGCCACCGAAGAAAAAAGAAGAGACTAACCTCATGGCACCCAAGGGTCGAGCAAAGACCACGGAGGTGCCCCCGGAGGAAATCTCTCCGGATTTCCTCTGGGCGTCTGAGTTCACGGCCAAGGACGCCGAGTCCTTGGTCGAACGCTGCGTCGTTGCGGACGGGGACATCCGAGTCCCCGTGAAGAAAGACGGAGCCCCCCGCCCCAGGCCCGGAGAGGTCGTGGCCTTCGAGGCCTTCCTGGAGGCGGGGCTCCGGCTCCCGGTGCATCCCATGCTCGGGAGTGAGAGTACGGGGTGGCACTCAACCACCTCACCCCGAACGCGCTCGTCCGGATGGGCCTCTTCATTTGGCTCTACGAGACAGCGACCGGGCGGGAGCCCACCCTTCGGGCCTTCCGGTACTTCTACGAACCGGCGGCGCGGAGCTCCCACCTGGTGAAGGGGGGCCCCAAGTCCCCCTTCGGTTCGGTGATGGTGCAAATGCTGTCGTCCCGGGTGGCGGATTACCCGGCGGCGGCCTCCCGGGACCACTGGGGCGACTAGGTCCGGAGGTGGTTTTACCTCTGGGTCCGGGACGAGGCGGTGGTGTACGCCCCGGAGCCCCCCACCTACAGCCGATCGTCCGCGCCGAAGCCTCCGGTGTGGACGAACAAGGAGTTCGAGCTCCTCGGGAGGGTGGTCCTCTCCAAGAAGACCCGCTCAATGCGGGACACCGCCGAGGAGATGGCTCTCCTCCGGATCTCCCCTTTCACAGGCGGGAAGAGGGGGATCGGCATGGGTCCCGAGCAGCGGCCCCCAGTGAAGCCGGTGACGCGACGTAAGCTCTGGGAACCTGCTGCATTATACTTACAATTTTTTGAAAATTTGACTAACTCTTTACCTCTTACAGTCCGGCCGTACCCGGCGGCGCGGGAGAAGGCGGAGAACCTCCTGGGGAGGTACTTTGCCGACGAGCACGAGCGCGTCGTGCGCCTCGTGGGGGAGGGCCCTCCCCGGAACTTGGTAGCGGCGGCCTACGGGCTAAAGCTGCCGGAGAGGAAGCCTCTCCCCACCCCCGGGTCGCACAAACGGGGGAAGGAGGCGGCCGGGGGCAAGAAGCCCAAGAAGGATAGGGTCCAAAAGACCCCCGGCCCGTCGACGACGCCGGCGGCGACACCGGCGAAGGCCCGAGGTGAGACCCCCGGGATCGAGCGTGCCCGGGCACCAGCCCAGAAGGGAGCAACACCTCCTCCCCCGAAGAGCCCCGTCGAGGCCCGGGGGAAGGAGGCGGCCGCGGGCGGGGCGGCGTCCGACTCGGCGAACTACGCCCCGTCGCCACTCTCGGTGGAGCTTCTCCTGCCCCTTCCGGCTTCTTTGGAGCCGGAGAGGCTGGAGGTGAGATTCGCGGAGGCCTCGCCTCCGCGGGTTTGGCCGGTGGACAAGGGGGGGAGCCCCTCGGTCTACGAGGTTCCTCCGGAGGAGGAGGCCCCGAGGACCTTTCGGCCCGGGGCAGGGAAAGGTCTGATGATCCCCCCCGGGCAGGGACCCCAGCCCAAAGCTCCTCGGCCACGTCTTCGGAGGAGACCTCGGCCACGAAGACGCCGGTGACGCCGGCCACGTTACCGGACTCACAGGTCCGGGGAGCCCCCACCGGCAGCGACGCCGGCGCCGGGCGAGAGCCCCCTCTACTTCCCGCGGGCGAAGTCGCCCGCTACGCGGAGGGCCTGCACACCCGGAAGGTGCAGGCCTTCGTCGCGGAGGGAACGCTCCATGAGCGTTTCCAGGGGCTTCAGTCCCTCGGGGCCCAGGTAACCCGAGTCGATGACATCTTCATTTATTTCCTGCACTTGAGATTTTTCTAACTCTATATATTTCGTAGGTGGCAGCTGTTACCTGGGGCCTTGAGCAGCGGGTCGCCCGGCTGCTTAAGGAAGCGGAGGGCCGGGCCGCGGCCTCCGTAGGGCAGCGCGAGGAGGCCCTCCGGGAACGCAACGAAGCCCTCGCGGAACTGAACCGGGTCCGGGCCCAGGTTCACATTTCCGAGGCCGTCAACGGCCGCCTCCGGGAGGAGGCCAAAGCGAGGGAGGAGGCGCTCCGGGAGCTCGAGGCCACCAGCGTCCGGGCGGTGGCGGACGCGGGCCGCTTCATCCGTTCGGCCCTCGAGAGCCTTGGCGTAAGCCTAGGCTCCGGGAGCAAGGAGCTGCCGCCGGCGACCCTCGCGGAGGCTGTGCGTTTTCTCAACGAACAGGTCTCCGCCATCCCCGAGGCGGCCGACGGTCGGGCGCGGGGCAGGGCGATCCCCATCATCGCGGCCGCTGCGGGACTCGTCGAGTTCCGGGGGGTCGGCGCTGGGGCGATCGGGGGCCGCATCCCCCGAAGCTTCCCGGACTCCTTCAAGCCCTCGTGCCTGGAGGTCGAGCAGCTTGCCGGAGGGTTCTACGACCGGATCATCCGGGCGTGGTTCCCGGCTCCGGCGCCTCCGGCGGGAGACGTCCCAGCCCCGGCCTTGGAAGAAGCCCCCCGGGGGGAGGACGCCAACGAACATGTATGAGCCTCCCCCCGGGTCTTAGCTAGGGCCCTTTTTTGTTTTCTTAGGATTTTGATCCCGGTAGCTTCTTAGAAGAAGCCCCGGACACTTGTACAAAAACATTTTGAATGCAATGAAGTTAGAATTTTTTTCTAAGTCTTTGAATTGAATGTTGTTACCAGGATTCCCGGGAGGTTGCTCCCGAGCGAAGGTCCGGGAGGGGCTCCCCGGGGGACGCCCAAGCGACTTTAATCTTGCTAAGCCTTGTCTCCGGGAATCGCAGCGGGGATAGCGTCCAGGAGCCGATCCGATTGAGGTGGCGTCCGGAGTGGCACTTGGACAACTTTGACAATCATCGCGCCGAATTGTCCCCTTCGCGACCGGGGTTCCGGATGATACCTCCCCTCCGGATACTTCCACCGGCGGGATACGAGTTTTGGCCCGAAGATGTGCTCCGGGACGCTCGGCGCCGCGTGCGAGCATTGTACCGGGACTTGACCCGGGAGCTAGCGGAGAGCCTCCGAGAGTATTAGGCGTAAGGGCCTTAGGGCGTGGAGAATCCCCCGGGTTAGAACCCGGGTTGTATCGTTTCTGAAGCCCACCGGAGGGGGAAGATGTCCTCCGGGTTTGACAATCAATAAAGCTGTGTTGTTGCTTCTTCTTTCGTTGTCTTTTTATTTTCTTCTTGGATGGTCCGGACGACTCATCTTAACGCGGATAAGCTAAGTTTGCTAGTGGGCGGTACGGTCGACACCCGGGGGTTCCTTATCCCCCGCCCACCCCCCCCCCCCCCCCCCCGCCCACAGCGGGCCGGAGGGTAGCTCCGGGCGCTGTGGGGGTAACAAGGCCCCCGGGATGGAGAGTCACCTGTAACATAGGGATTTTTCTAAGTTAGAAAATTTTAAAACGAGGTTTTCAAGGAGAAGACCTTCCGGGAGACAATCGTCCGGTCGCCGTGAGAACGGGGAGCCGGGAATAAGGCCTCATGTGGAAGAAACGTCCAAGAAAACCCAATGAGATTTCGGGAGGCGAGCTTCCTAGGAGACAATCATCCGGTCGCCGTGAGAACGGGGAGCCGGGAATAGGGTCTTCGGGGAAGAACATGCCCAAGAAATCCGTGACTTCTCCGGGAGACAATCGTTCGGTCACCATGAGAACGGGGAGCCGGGAATAGGGTCTCCAGGAGGCATTCATCCTGTCGCCGTGAGAATGGGGAGCCGGGAATAAGGTCGCCGGGGACCAATCGTCCGGTCGCCGTGAGAACGGGGAGCCGGGAATAACGTCGACTCCCGGAGGAGGAAGATAGATCCAAGAAGGCCATTAGACGTCCCACTGGGGAGAGCGTCTACTCCCGGAGGAGGAATTGCCCGAAGACGGGTCTTGAGTGTTTGGGCAGGGGACTAGTCTCCCAAAGCGACTCGTTACCGCGGCCACTGTGACCGGGTTGCCGCTTACACCCTCAGTCCACGAGGGCTGATCGTAAGCCGCCCTACAGGAAGGACTTGCTGGGCCTGGCCCACTTCCTCGGGGAGAGGGCATCCTCGAGGGGAGGGCTTCCTCGCGGGGAGGGCATCACCGCTAGGGGCGGTAATGAGAAAGACCTGCAATGAGACAGTTTGAAAAGCAAGACCTATGTATTGATAATAAAATGAAGTACAGGGCCTCCCCCTGTGAAGTCGCGAAAGGGGAGGAAAAATACAGCGTCCCTCCTCCCCCTCCAGCGTGAACGCTCCGGGGGAGGGGACAGGCCCGTAAGGCTAAACGTAGAACTTGCGAAGTAAACGCAAGTTCCACGTGTGCTTCAACTCTTGCTCTTGAAGGTTGGAGAGCTTGTAGGCCCCGAGCCCAGGACCGCGGAGATCCTGTAGGGGCCCTCCCACTTGGGGGAGAGCTTACCCTGGGCCAGGGGGTCCGTCACACGCTTGAGGACAAGGTCCCCAAGGCGGAAAGCCCTCTCGCGCACGCGCTGATTGTACGCGCGCGCCATCTCTTGCTCGTAGATGGCGTGGCGGAGGAGCGCTCGGTCGCGTTCCTCCTCCACGAGGTCGATCTCCAGGCACTGGTTGGCCTCGTTGGCCTGGTACGCTGCGGGCGTGGCTCCCTCCAGGAGCTCGACCCGCAGTGATCGGAAACTGATCTCCGGGGGGAGGACTGCCTCCACCCCGTAGACCAGGGAGAAGGGAGTACGCCTCGTCGCCCGGGACGGGGTCGTGCGCATGGAGTAGAGGATGCTAGGGAGCTCCTCTGCCCATGCACCCCGCTTAGAAGCGGCTTGATCGAGTCTGCGGCGCAACCCCTGTAGGATCACGCCGTTGACCCTCTCGACAGCCCCATTGCTCCGGGGATGGGCCACTGAGGCGAAGTGGATGACGAGCCCCAGGCCTTCGCAGAATTCCCGGAAATAAGCCGAGTCGAATTGGGTCCCATTGTCCACGGTGATTTCCCGGGGGACACCAAAACGACATACGACGTTTTTCCAGAAAAACCGCTGAACGTCCCGGGACGTGATGCTGGCCAAAGGCTCCGCCTCAACCCACTTTGTAAAATAGTCGACTGCGACTACCGCATACTTGTATCCCTTGGGAGCTGGGGGGAAGGGCCCTAAGAGGTCCATCCCCCAGCGCACGAAGGGCCAAGTGATGGGGATTGTCTGCAGCGCTATAGGGGGGAGGTTCGAGCCCTTGGCCATCTTCTGGCATGCCTCGCACGCGGAGACAAGGTCTCGCGCGTCGCGCATGACCGTGGGCCAGTAGAAGCCCTGCCGGAGGGCCTTGACCGCGATGGCAAGCGGGGCTAGGTGAGAACTACAGCTCCCCGCGTGGATGTCTTCGAGAAGTTGAAGTCCCTCGGGCCGGGGGAGGCAGCGCAGGAGGGCGGAAGCCCCCCACTTGTAGAGCCTCCCCTCCAGCAGGAGATATACCCGGGCTTTAGCCCGGAGGCGTTTAGCCTCGGTCTCACTAGGAGGGTCCCCCTCCCCCTTAATGAAGGAGATGAGGGGGTCCATCCAAGACGGAGTCCGGGTGATCTCGGTGACCTCCGGGACATGAGGCTCGTCGCCCATGTCCGGGGAGGCCACCGAGGGCTTCGTGATGATTTCCAAGAAAGCCCCCTTGGGGAGCGATTCTCGGGCGCTTGCCGCCCGGGCCAAGGCGTCGGCCCAGTCATTGTCCCTCCGCGGGATATGCCGGGCCTCGAGGCCGTCGAAATGCCTCTCCATCTTTCGCACTTCCTGCAAATAAAGACTTAAGTTTGCGTCATGGCACAGGTAAGACTTGTCCATTTGGCAAACTACGAGCTGAGAATCTCCCTTGACTAGGAGGCGCCGAATCCCCAGGGAGCGCACGAGGCGCATCCCGAGGAGCAAAGCCACGTATTCGGCGACGTTGTTGGTTGCGGGGAACTCGAGCCACGCGGCGTACTCGATTTCCTTCCCCTCGAGGCTCCAGAGGACTACTCCCGCACCAGCCCCGGCGAGACACAGCGACCCATCGAACATGAGGGTCCAATGATCACTGCGTCGGGGCGGCATAGGGAGATCTTCGTCCCTGGACCCAGAGGCGGGAGTCCACTCTGCGACGAAGTCGGCGAGGACCTGCGACTTGATGGCGGAGCGGCCGGTAAGGGACAGGGAGAAGGGGGCGAGCTCGACCCCCCACTTCCCGATCCGGCCGATGGCTTCCTTGTTCCGCAGTACCTCCCCGAGGGGGAGGGACGACGGGACGGTGATGGGGTGCCCCAGGAAGTAATGCCGAAGCTTCCGGGACGCCATGAGGAGGGCGTAGCAGATTTTCTCCATCTCCGTGTACCGAGTTTTGGCCCCTTGGAGGGCCTCACTCACGTAGTACACGGGACGCTGCTGCCCCCCTTGCTCCTTCACCAAGACCGCGCTGACGGCGACGGGGGTCGCGGCGAGGTAGAGGAGCAAGGGCTCTTCCAGAGACGGACTCACGAGCATTGGAGGGCTCGTGATGTACTTCTTGAGGTTGTCGAACGCCTCCTGGGCCTCGGGGGTCCAGCGGAACCCCTCGAGCCCTCGGAGGATCTTGAAGAACTGGAGGCCCCACTCCCCCGACCGGGAGACGAAGCGGCTGAGTGCGGCTAGGCGGCCGGAGAGCCGCTGGACGTCCTTGACGGAGCGCGGCGGGGCCATGTCTAGGAATGCCCGGATCTTCTCGGGGTTTGCCTCTATGCCCCGCTGGGACACGAGGAAACCTAGGAGCTTCCCCCGCGCACCCCGAAGGCGCACTTCTCCGGGTTGAGTTTGAGCCCGAACGCGCGGAGGTTGCGGAAGGTTTCAGCCAGGTCGTCGATGTGGGAGGCTGGGCGGGGACTCTTGTCGACCGCGTCGTCTACGTAGACTTCGACGTTGCAGCCAACTTGATCTTTGAAAACCAGCGTCATGAGGCGCTGGAAGGTCGCCCCCGCGTTCTTGAGCCCGAAGGGCATATGGACGTAACAGAAAGTTCCGAGGGGAGTTATGAAACTCGTCTTTTCCTCATCCCTTTCCGCCATCTGGACTTGATGGTAGCCCGAGTAGGCGTCTAGGAAGCTCATGAGCTCGCACCCCGCAGTGGAGTCGACGAGCTGATCAATCCGCGAGAGCGGGAAGTTGTCTTTGGGGCAGGTGCGGTTAAGATCAGTGAAGTCCACGCACATCCGCCACCTGCCGGTTGATTTCTTGACGAGGACGGGGTTCGCGAGCCACTCGGGGTGCAGGACCTCCCGAATGAACCCCGCCTCTCGGAGCCGGGTGATCTCCGCCTTGATTGCCTCTTGGCGCTCGAGGGAGAGTTTCCGCAGCTTCTGTTTGACCGGGGGGTGACCGGGGGCCACTGCGAGCTTGTGCTCAATGACCTCCCGGGCGACGCCCCGCATGTCCGAAGGCTTCCACGCAAAAACATCAGAGTTTTCGCGCAGAAAGGCCGCAAGTTGCGCTGCGTGCTCCTCGGGGAGCTCCGCCCTGACCCGGACGGTTTTGTCTTCATTGCCCACGGACAGCAGGACCTTCCGAAGGCCCCCTTACGGACGCGGATTGAGGAGGGGCCTCCCGGGCGGTGGCGCAGCGGCGTCTAGTTCCGGGGGAGAAGCCTCCCCCCTGGGCGTCTTTATGAGGTTGACGCTTCCGATTGTAGCCGCAGCGCGCTCGTATAGAGCGCGGGCCATGTCTTGGTCTCCCCGGACGTTGATCACACCATGCGGCCCGGGGATCTTCATGCAGAGATAATTTTGATGAGTGGCAGCCCCCAGCCGGTTGATTGTGGTCCTCCCCATTATTGCATTGTAGGAGGAGGGGAGGTCCACTACGTCGAAGCGGACCAGCTCGGTCCGGTAGTTCTCCGGTGTGCCGAAGGTCACTGGGAGATCTACCTTGCCCACGGGGTGGATCGCCTTCCCCGGGACACACCCTTGCAGGGGCCCTGCCGCGGGCTGCAGTAGCTTTTCATCCACCTGCATCTCTCTGAAGGCCTTTAGGAATAGGACATCGGCGGAGCTCCCGCCGTCCACCAAGATACGGGCCAGATGGCAGTTGTAGATGGTCGCGGAGACAATGAGCGCGTCGTCGTGGGGGAAGCGAACCCCTCGCGCGTCTTTCGCCGTGAAGGTGAGGGGGACGTCCGACCACTTAGGTGGCGGGGACGCGTGTAGCACCCCCACAACCTTGACCTCGCGCGCGTACTCCTTACGCTGGCGCTTAGAGTCCCGCCCGGAGGCAGATCCTCCTACGATGACGTTGATGCGGCGCTGAGAGGTCTGGAAGGGGAGAGCTTCTGAAGGCTCCCCCTCTTGCGTCTGCTGCCCCCCTGCGGGAGTGGGAAGGGCCGGAACAGCTGGCCGAGGGGGCAAGGAGGCCGGAGTCCCCCCCCCCCCGCCCGCGCTGGTCGAAGAACGCCGCGAAGTGTTGTAGCAGCTGATGGCAATCTCGGGTAGCGTGGGTACTGGACCCGTGGAAGCTGCACCACGGTCCTTCCCGGCTCCTCCCCACGGGGCCTTCCCGGCGGCGCGAAGATTTTCCTCCCCCGTGACCTTTCGTCCTGGGAAAGGGGCGGCTGGCCCTCGGGGGGTCGCGCGAGCCGCCTCTGCCCTCGAGGACAAAGGTGTCATGAGGCCGTGGCTCGCTACGCCCCCCCTGTCTAGGGCGTTTGGGGGGATCCCTGGCCCCCCGGTCGACGGGGGCGGGAGCCCCCTGGGTCTTCTTCCAGATGTCGTCTTCCTCCGCCCGAGCGTACTTTTCGAGTATGTTGAAGAGCTCGTCGGTGGAAGAGGGGCAGCTCCGGGAGAGTCTTCGGTGGAGCTCCCCCGGGAGGATGCCGCTTTTGCAGGCTTCGATGACTGTGGAGTCGGGGACGTGGGCCACTTTGCTCTTCACCTGAGCAAAGCGCTTGAAGAAGCTTCTGATGGTTTCCCCAGTCCTCTGCCGGACAGTGTACAGCTGCGAGGAGTCCAGGGGACGCACGTAGTTCCCCTGGAAGTTGGCACAGAACTGCCGCTTAAGCTGCAAGAAAGACTTGATGGAGCCCGTCTTCAGGTTGTAGAACCAGGAGCGGGCAATGCCGGAGAGGTAGAGGGGGAAGATGTTGCACTGTACCGTCTCATCCCCCCCGGCCGCGGAGATGGCTGTGGAGTAGACCTGCACAAACTCGTAAGGGTCTGCCTCACCGTTATAGTGCTCGATGTGCGGGGGGCGGTAGGGCCGCGGCCACCGAATGCTGCAAAGTCTTTGGCACAGGGGCTGGTTAGCCCCCTGCACCTCCCGGGGAGAGTCCCGGTCGCCGTCTTCCTTCACGGGACCTTCGTTGTCTGAGTCTGGAAGCGGTCCGAGAGGCCCGCCAGAATGGCGGTGGCGACGCTGTTCCTCCGGACCGGGACTGAGTTCCCGGACGTCCGGGCTCTCCGCCGGGGAGGTTGGCTCTTCAGCGGGTCTCTTCCCCCGGCCGGTGCGAGAGCGAGGCTCCCCGCGCCCGCGGCCGGGGGGAAGTTCTTCCCCGCGCTCTGGTGAATGCATTCGCTCGACCTCCCCTCGGGCGAAACGGACCTGTCCCGCCGAGGGAGGGAGCTCATGCACTGTAGCTACCAGCCCGGAGGCTTCCGGGGCCGGTTGGGGGGAGCCCCCTGCGACGACCCCCGGGACCGGAAAGGGGGAAGCCCCTGTATTATCCGGAACCGGGGAGGGGGCGCCCACGGCAACGCTTGGAACCGAAGTGGAGGGGGCCCCAGTGGCCATGACCGGACCCGGGAAGGGGGGAGCCCCTGTAACACACGGAACCGGCGAGGGGGGAGCCCCCGCGGCGGCGTCTGGAGCCGGGAGCCCATGCGGGGGGAAGTCCGCTGCGGCACGGGAGTTGCTCTGTCAACCGCCCCCGGTGCGGTAAACGCGACGCGGGGGGCGGGACTGGCTCCCGGCGTAGGGTAAACCCCCGGCATGAAGTGGCCTCCCGGCCCCGGGAATAGGCCAGGGACGAGGTACCCCCCTGGTGCCACGAAGGGCCCCGGCATGAATTAACCTCCCGGCACCGGGACAGGCCCGGGTGCTGGGAAGGGTCCGGACGTATATCCCGCAGGTGGAGGGTGTTGGATCAAGGATGCCGACTAGAGGGGGGGTGAATAGGAGGCTTTTAAAAACTTTAAAACTTAAAGCAAATAAGGAACAAATAATATAAGCAAAGGGAAAAGAGAACGAACACAATGATTTTTACCGAGGTATCGGAGACTCGCCCAGTCTCCACTAATCCTCGTTGAAGCACTCAAATCACTTGAGTCTCGCTTCAATATCCACAAAGGATATTATCACTAATGGTTGCTCCTTCTCCACTCCGGAAAGGCGAGCACCGATGCCTTTTACACACTTGCCGAGCCTCTCCGACAATCTCCGAACGGAGAGATCAACGGCCACGCCTCCGAACCGTCTAGGTGAGGGCGCTCACCAAGAGTAAAAGGCAGTGAGGTCTTCTCTAGACCTCCAAACACGCACCGAGAAGCTAAGTGTATGCAAATGCAAAAGAAACGAAACTCTCGGTGGATCGGAAAACACTCGACTTGATCAAAAGATCAAGATTTAATATAGAAAACTAATGCTCAAGAGTGTATAAGAGAGGAGGCTGCTTGTTGTGAGAAACACATGCCCAAAACCCCTATTTATAGCCTCTAGGATCAAATGAACCGTTGGAGCTAGAGCTGAAAATCAGCAACTCAAACTGACAGTCAGTTACATGCACAACGGCCGACAAAATTTACGGATAAAAAATAGCTAGCTGTTTGCAGTCAAAACAGGAAAGCTGGAACCCACAACTGACAGTCAGTTACACAAACTGACAGTCAGTTTGTGTACTAGCTCGACCAGAATCAAATAGAAACACAGTAAAACATTCTCTGGTCGAAACCCCAACTGACAGTCAGTATGGACAAACTGACAGTCAGTTTAGTACAAAAAATTTGAGACCAAAAAACACCCTCTCTGGACAATTGTCAGTTACACCTAACTGACATTCAAACTGACAGTCAGTTATGCAAACTGACAGTCAGCATGAACAAAAACTGCTATAACTTTAAATCCAGAAATCCAAAAGAAGTGTTTAATAGCTCGTTGGAAAGATAATTTCAAGGGATACATTTTTGTCAACAGAAGCAAAAACTAGATCTACCTAGATCTTTCTGAAAAAAGCAAATACTCTTCTGCTATCAAAAACTGAACTGAAAATCCAGATTTTCAAATAAGACCAAAAGCCAAATCCATCCAGAAATGATGCAATGCAATGACCTAGTTTTCTCGGTTTGCGTTGGAGATAAAGAGAGGACTTTCGCCACCCCTCTTTATAGTACGGTTAAAGCTAGAAAAGAATTTTCCTAACCGATCATCTCCAAACGCCAAGATCGGTAAAAATAAAAACTCTCAATACCTGAGGTCTCTCGCATCTTCATGATTTGCGACTTGTCTTTTGCTCTTTGCTACTTGTGCTTTTATTTTACGTCGGGTTCTTCTTGTATTCCGTGCATATCTTCCCTACGCAACTCTGTATCAAATAAACTCAATAGCACAATTAGTCTGGAACACTTTGTTTTCATTAATCATCAAAATTAGGGTTAGGCATGAAGGCCTAGATGCAACAATCTCCCCCTTTTTGATGATTGATGACAACAAGTGTTCAAAAATAAAATAAATGAAATAGCTCCCCCTGAGTATATGCATCTCATCATACAAGATCATAAACTAATACATATACATCAAGGCATCTAATACATAAGCAAGTCACAGATGTGCAAATATCCACAAGTCATATCAGAGCATACACATGCACATCAAGACATCATATATATCAATGTATCAGAGCTATAATCACATATCAGAGCTTAAGAGCATCATCTCAAGAAACCAATGACATCATATATATCAGAGCTAAACACAAGTCATCATATGTATCAGAGCTAAAAAGATCTAAAGAGATGACACACAGACATATATGATAACCAAAAGCATCTCCATATATAAAAAAAATCATTTGTTTAATACATCAAAAGACATAAACAGACATAAACAGACTCTAAAAACCACTATACTATCCAAAATACTTCTCCCCCTTTGGCATCAAGCACAAAAAGGGAGGCAAACAACAAACAAATCAGAGCCTAAGGCTCATCATCGGAAGAAAATCCTATGATGTCTGTATCTCCGGAGCCAGCTGGAGATGCAGACGGGTCGACGGCTGGAGATGCCGGAGGAGTCGCAGCTGCAATAGGAGCAGGAGCTGCAGACACTGGAGCCGGAGCAGGTGCAACAGGAGCTGGATCAGCAGCAACTGAAGCTGAGCTCGGAGACGATGCAGCCTGGCGGGCCCTCTTGCGAGGGACCGAAGATCCGGAGGCAGGCAGGCGACCCAGAATCTCCTCCTGCTAAGCAATCAAACGGAGCAACATCTGATGATGCTCCGCCTGGGTGCTGAGGATCTGCTGCTGCACCTGGAGGACCTCCTGAAGCTGGGAAGAAGATGAGGCAGAAACGGTGCCAGTCCCTGCAGCTGGAGCTGGAGAAGACTCCTGGACAGGGGCCTCGTCCTCTAACTCCCCCGCAGCATCATCATCTGATGCGGGAGAACCAGGGCCAGCAGCTGCAGCAGGGCGAGCACCGAGCCAGCGATCAGCCTAGCCCGGAGGATAGAAGAGAAGAGGATGATGGGGCCTGGGCAGCTCAGTGTCCACGGCTCGGATATGAAGAAGCACCGCCATGATATACGGAGCGTATATCAGCTGACGGCGCGGGGAAAGAAGGACGTGCTGAATCTCACTGATGATGAGATCAGCAACGTCGAAGGGCTCCTCCTGGAAGATGGAGATCAAAACGTGGAGCCCTAGATAAGTGACCCTAGCCCTATCTCCGCTCATGGGGACCAGAGTGAGACGGAGAATCCTCAGGGCTAGGTCAACATCGCGGCGCAGGCCGGCAATGTGACGGAGCTGGAAGGGGCCGGAATAGAGCATGGCCACCTCCCGATGCTCGAGGTCAGGGAGAGTGTGGAGCTGGCGGCCAGAAGGAGGGCGCACCAGTCCGAGTGCGGACTCCAACTGATCCTTCGTGACGGTGTGGACCTGGAGGCCCGTCATGAAGGTCATGAAGTCGCGCTGAGGGGATACAAAGACGGTGGAATAAAATTGGCGAATGGGCCCCTCAGCCCAGTGCAAAGAGGAATCCGCGACTAAGTCGCGAATCCCTACAGTGCCAAAAAGATCTGCGAGGGTGGCGATGCCTGTGTGAGAGGCGATCGTACCCCACGACAGAGAGCGGTGGGCGAAGATGGGAGCGCGGCTGTAGACGCTGGTAAACAGGTCTAGGTGGAGGTTTGTGTAGCAGGTGAGCACCGCGCACCCGTCGCGACCAGTGGGTCGCGGCGACAGGTACGGGTTCACACAGCGGAGCGTGCGCAGGCGGCTCGCGTGCCAACGTGAATAATCCACGGGCACGCGCTCAGGCGGAGGCGAGGGTCGGTTCTTGGACATCTGGCCCGATGAACGCTGGCTGTTTGCCGCATTCTTACGTCGGGCCCCACGACGAGAGGGACCGGCCTGATCAGACATGGTTATGAAACAGAGAAGAAAAGGGAATCGACCTGAACAGAGAAGGCAGAGACTGAACTGAAGAGGTCGTCGAAGCCAATGCGGAGCAGACGACCAAATCAGTTGTAGAACACGACGAGGAGGTCCACGATCACTGCACACGACGAACGGGAGAGGTGTCGAGAAGAAGAAGCCGTGAACAGAGGAGCCAAAACGACGGGGTCGAGAACGGTCGAGGACGGTGGCGCCGGCGGTGAGGAGCTCACCGGCGACGAGGGGAGGCGCAAAGGAGGCGGCGGCGAGGCACGGCGAGGTGGTGGAGCAAACGGCGAAGACACGGGGGTGCAAGAAACAACGGCGGCGAGAAGAAGAAGGTGAGGAGACGCGAGACAGAATGGGGATTTAGGGTTCTCGATCCCGCAACTGACAGTCAGTTTGATAAACTGACAGTCTGTTCCAAACTCAGAAACATGGAACTGACAGTCAGTGTACCATACTGACAGTCAGTTCACAGAACTGAGTTTTGAAACTGACAGTCAGTGTATGAAACTGACAGTCAGTAGGGGACTCGAACACGATCAGGAGCTACGACCAAAATCAAATGCACGTAACTGACTGTCAGTTTGAGAAACTGACTGTCAGTTATGACAATGACTTCGACCAGAAACTGAGACCAGGCTCCTAAGCACTAAACTGACTGTCAGTTAGAGGAACTGACTGTCAGTTTGGTCAATTTCGACCAGAGGCAATCTAAGACCGGAGAGGGAATAAAATAGTAATATTTTATACAAACAACTCATTTAGCACATCAACTAGCATTTGCTATATCAATAATGTTCAGTTCACCCCTTAAAAAGCAAAATCTTGTTTCATCTAGGGGTTTAGTGAAAATATCTGCTAGTTGGATATCAGTTCTGACACAATTTACTTCAATATCTCCTTTTGCCACATGATCTCTAATAAAATGGTGTCTTATTTCAATGAGCTTAGTTCTAGAGTGTTGAACAGGATTATTAGCAATTTTAATGGCACTTTCATTATCACACAATAGTGGTACTTTATCAAATATAATCCCATAATCCAAAAATGTCTGCTTCATCCACAATATTTGAGCACAACAACTGCCTGCAGACACATATTCAGCTTCAGCTGTGGAGAGAGCTACAGAATTTTGCTTCCTAGATGACCATGATACTAATGATCTCCCCAACAGCTGACAGCTACCAGATGTGCTTTTTCGATCAATCTTACACCCAGCATAATCAGAATCAGAGTACCCAATTAAATCAAAGTTTGCATCTTTAGGGTACCAAAGTCCTAAACTGGGATAACATTTTAAATACCTAAGGATTCTTTTAAGAGCAGTTAAATGGCATTCCTTAGGATCAAACTAAAATCTAGCACATAAGCACACACTAAACATGATATCAGGCCTAGATGCAGTAAGATATAAAAGACTACCAATCATAGACCTATACAGTTTAGAATCGACCGATTTTCCGCTTTTGTCCATGTCCAGATGTCCATTGGTCGCCATGGGAGTTTTGATTGCCTTGGCGTCTTCCATCCCAAAACGCTTGAGCAGGTCCTTCACGTACTTTGTTTGACTCACGAACGTACCGTTCTTGAGTTGCTTGATTTGAAGTCCAAGGAAGAAGCTCAGCTCACCAATCATGGACATCTCGAACTCCCTAGACATCATCTCTCCATACTCATGACAGAAATATTCATTAGTAGATCCAAATATAATATCATCAACATAAATCTGACAAATGAACAATTCCTTTTCAATTTTCTTTGTAAAGAGAGTTGTATCAACCTTCCCAATTTTAAAACCTTTTGATAATAGAAAGTCTCTAAGTCGCTCATACCAAGCCCGAGGAGCTTGTTTGAGACCATAGAGAGCTTTTGACAATTTAAATACATGGTTTGGAAATTTAGAATCTTCAAAACCGGGAGGTTGTTCAACAAAAACAAGTTCAGAAATTTCACCATTTAAGAAAGCACTTTTTACATCCATTTGAAAAAGTTTGATATTAAAACATGATGCATAGGCAAGAAGAATGCGAATAGCTTCAAGTCTTGCTACAGGTGCAAAAGTTTCACCAAAGTCTAAACCTTCGACTTGAGTGAAGCCTTGAGCAACAAGACGAGCTTTGTTTCTAATTACAATACCATTTTCATCTTGCTTATTTCTGAAAACCCATTTTGTTCCAATAACATTATGATCTTTGGGTCTTTCAACTAGAGTCCAAACTTCATTTCTAGCAAAGTTATTAAGTTCTTCATGCATGGCATTAACCCAATCAGGATCATTTAAAGCTTCATTTACATGTTTGGGTTCTAAAGAAGACACAAAAGAATGATGTTCACAAAAAGCAGCAATACGAGATCGAGTTTGAACACCCTTACTGACGTCACCCAATATTTGGTCTAGAGGGTGATCCTTGGTGATGGTTTGGTGTTGCCTTGGTTCTTCATCTTGTACTGCTTCATCTTGACTTTGTTCTGGAGGATCAACATGGGATGATGATTCGTCTTGATCAACATTTCCAACGTTGACATCATCTTCTTGATCTTCCTCTGTTGGCTTGATGTCTCCAATGGTTATGTTCTTCATTGCTTCTTGAAGATCTTCACCTGAAACTTCATGAGATACTTGCTCCTTTTGTGAGCCATTAGTTTCATCAAATTCGACATCACCCGATTCTTCAATACAACTTGTATTTTTATTAAAAACACGATAAGCTTTACTAGTGGTGGAGTATCCGACTAGAAAGCCTTCATCTACTCTTCTTTGAAATTTACCACCAAAATTTCTTTTCTTAAGAATGTAACATTTGCAACCAAACACTCAAAAATAAGAAATATTTGGCTTGCGCCCAACAAGAAGCTCATAAGGAGTCAAGTTTAGAAGAGGATGCAAATAAAGCCGATTTATAGAATAGCAAGCGGTATGCACGGCTTCAGTCCAGAAGCGAGTAGGAGTATCGTACTCACTTAGCATAGTTCTTGTCGTTTCCATAAGTGTTCGATTTTTCCTTTCAACAACTCCATTTTGCTGTGGAGTGTAGGTGTGGAAAATTCGTGTTTGATTCCAAGAGTCACAAAAATCGAAAAGAGTTGAATTAACGAACTCTCCACCATGATCACTACGGATTTTCTTGATGGATAATTCGAATTCAGTAGAAACACGTTTTGCAAAACTTTTGAAAACATCGGGGGTTTCAGATTTTTGGGAAATAAAGAAAACCCAAGTATAGCGAGTAAAATCGTCAACAATCACAAAACCATAATTGCTACCCCCGATACTTTGGAACTCAGAAGGTCCAAATAAATCCATATGAAGGAGTTCCAAAGGTTTGCAAGTCGAAAGAATGCGCTTAGTTGGATGTGAAGTAGCTACTTGCTTGCCCGCTTGACAAGCGCTACAAGGTTTGTCCTTTTTAAAATTCACATCTTTTAAGCCAACAACCAAATCACGTTTTAGAAATTTTCTCAATTGATGCATTCCAACATGTGCAAGTCGTCTATGCCAAAGCCAACCTTTTGAGGTTTGAGAGACAAGACATGTTGACAAAGATGCATCTTTCGAGTGAAAATCAACCAAATAAAGATTTCCAAAACGAAAGCCTTTGAAGATCAAAGATTTATCTTTTAAACTTTCAACCAAAACTTCTTTTGGGAAAAATGTGCAACTAAAACCAAAATCGCAAATTTGTGCAACGGAAAGCAAATTGAAATTCAGAGATTCGACCAATAAAACATTTGAAATAGATAGATCATTTGAGATTGCGATTTTACCCAAGCCTACAACATTTTCTTGACGATTGTCGCCAAAGGTAATCTTTTGGTTCTCGCTTGAGTTGTCTTCTATTGAGGTGAACAACTTCTTGTAACCGGTCATGTGTTCGGAGCATCTGCTATCTAGCACCCAATGCCTCCCACCGGTCTTGTAGTTCGCCTGCATAAAAAGAATTAAGTTCTTTTAGGTACCCAAACCTTTTTGGGTCCTTCAATGTTAGCAATCAAAGCTTTGGGCACCCAAATAGATTTCTTTCTTTTATTTAACATGGGTGCACCAACATACTTTGCTATAGCATAACCTTTTCTCGACTTTTGAAGCATGTAGCAAGTATCAAAATAATTAGGAGTCATTAAGGGACATGCTTCATGTGAATGACCGGTTTCATGGCATTTATGACAAAATGTGTTGCATGCTTTAACAAATATAGTTTTAGAATTTTGGTTTCTTCCTTTCTTTTGAAAATATCCTAATCCTTCTTTTCTAAAAGAACATTTTTGTTTACTAAGGATTAGATCAAGAGATATTTTACCTTTATAACAATTTTCTAAGCCTTTTCCAAGTTTTTCAATTTGTGCCTTAAGTTCATTATTTTCATTTAAGATGTTATCATTTGAAGCACATGGAATGTGATGACTACTAGAGGGAGATTCATTTAAGTTACATGAAGTTGAAGCATCAATCTTAGATGAAGTATTTGTAACATCTTTTATGAGCATGCTTTCATATGAATCTTTAAGCTCGGAGTATTGAGCGCGTAGGGAAGAATGTTCTTCCTTAAGCGCCTTATACTTGTTTTTAGTTTTTCCAAAAACTTCATTTAATTCAGTTATCATTTCAACTAAGTCATCATATGATGGATCATTGGAGTGTACCTTTTCATCGCCTTTGGCCATAAGGCACATGGATGAACTAGTTGAAGTGTTGTTGCCGAGAGCTAGTCCGGCCATCTTCTTGGAGCAACTTTGTTCGTTGTCGGAGTCAGAGTCGGAGCTCTCTCCGCCGGACATCCATTCTCCGAAACAGGCTTCTTTGATTTCTTCATTCTTCTTCTTGAAGAACTTCTTCTTCTTGTTCCACGCCTTGTTCTTGTTTGGACATCTTGATGCTATGTGTCCCTTCTCATGACATCCATAGCAAATGATGTCCTTGAAGTTGTTTTGCTTTTGCCCCTTTGATCGTGTGTCAATGTTGACACCTTTCTTATGTAACCTGCGAAGAAGTTTTTGAGTGTTCTTTACCATAAGTGCGAGGTCTTCATCGGAGGAGCCTTCGCTTGAATCGTTCCTTGCATTAGCTTTGAAGGCCAAAGCTTTCTTCTTCGTCTCCATGGGTTCGGCCGCTTCCTTCTTTTCCTTCTTGTGCATCTCATGGGTAATGAGGTTCCCATAGAGATCGGTTGGTGTTGTGGTTGATAGGTCGGAGTTTGTGAGAACCGTGACCAAAGTGTCGAAGCTTTCCGGCAAGGCCCTAAGCATCTTTCTCACAAGCTCAAGGTCAGTAAACACAACACCAAGACCCTTGAGTTCATTCACAATGTTATTTAACCGAGTAAACATGGAATCCATGGACTCGGTTGATGACATGGTGAATGTCTCATATTTTTGCCTCACCATTAGCAATTTTGCCTCTTTAACCTTTGTTGTTCCCTCGTAAATTTCTTCGAGGGTAGTCCATACCTTATGAGTAGTCGTGAGATTGCTCACACGGTTGAACTCGTTTAAGGATAAACCGGCAAAGAGAGCATTTTTTGCACGGGCATTTAAATGCAACTTTCTCCTATTATCCTCAGACTGACTTACCGGATCAACCGGAGGAGTAAAGCCGAGTTTAACAATATCCCATACGTCAAGCCCCATGGCTTCTAGGAATACCGACATGCGCACTTTCCAATAAGGATAATTTGTTCCATCAAAGATGGGCGAACGACCGGTATGTCCAAGAAGAAAATCCCCGCTTGACGACATCCTCTCTCTAGGCGGTAAAGCCTAATGAATCGAGAGACCTTGCTCTGATACCACGTGTTGGATCAAGGATGCCGACTAGAGGGGGGGGTGAATAGGAGGCTTTTAAAAACTTTAAAACTTAAAGCAAATAAGGAACAAATAATATAAGCAAAGGGAAAAGAGAACGAACACAATGATTTTTACCGAGGTATCGGAGACTCGCCCAGTCTCCACTAATCCTCATTGAAGCACTCAAATCACTTGAGTCTCGCTTCAATATCCACAAAGGATATTATCACTAATGGTTGCTCCTTCTCCACTCCGGAAAGGCGAGCACCGATGCCTTTTACACACTTGCCGAGCCTCTCCGACAATCTCCGAACGGAGAGATCAACGGCCACGCCTCCGAACCGTCTAGGTGAGGGCGCTCACCAAGAGTAAAAGGCAGTGAGGTCTTCTCTAGACCTCCAAACACGCACCGAGAAGCTAAGTGTATGCAAATGCAAAAGAAACGAAACTCTCGGTGGATCGGAAAACACTCGACTTGATCAAAAGATCAAGATTTAATATAGAAAACTAATGCTCAAGAGTGTATCAGAGAGGAGGCTGCTTGTTGTGAGAAACACATGCCCAAAGCCCCTATTTATAGCCTCTAGGATCAAATGAACCGTTGGAGCTAGAGCTGAAAATCAGCAACTCAAACTGACAGTCAGTTCACCAAACTGACAGTCAGTTACATGCACAACGGCCGACAAAATTTACGGATAAAAAATAGCTAGCCGTTTGCAGTCAAAACAGGAAAGCTGGAACCCACAACTGACAGTCAGTTACACAAACTGACAGTCAGTTTGTGTACTAGCTCGACCAGAATCAAATAGAAACACAGTAAAACATTCTCTAGTCGAAACCCCAACTGACAGTCAGTATGGACAAACTGACAGTCAGTTTAGTACAAAAAATTTGAGACCAAAAAACACCCTCTCTGGACAATTGTCAGTTACACCTAACTGACATTCAAACTGACAGTCAGTTATGCAAACTGACAGTCAGTATGAACAAAAACTGCTATAACTTTAAATCCAGAAATCCAAAAGAGGTGTTTAATAGCTCGTTGGAAAGATAATTTCAAGGGCTACATTTTTGTCAACAGAAGCAAAAACCAGATCTACCTAGATCTTTCTGAAAAAAGCAAATACTCTTCTGCTGTCAAAAACTGAACTGAAAATCCAGATTTTCAAATAAGACCAAAAGCCAAATCCATCCAGAAATGATGCAATGCAATGATCTAGTTTTCTCGGTTTGTGTTGGAGATAAAGAGAGGACTTTCGCCACCCCTCTTTATAGTACGGTTAAAGCTAGAAAAGAATTTTCCTAACCGATCATCTCCAAACGCCAAGATCGGTAAAAATAAAAACTCTCAATACCTGAGGTCTCTCGCATCTTCATGATTTGCGACTTGTCTTTTGCTCTTTGCTACTTGTGCTTTTATTTTACGTCGGGTTCTTCTTGTATTCCATGCATATCTTCCCTACGCAACTCTGTATCAAATAAACTCAATAGCACAATTAGTCCGGAACACTTTGTTTTCATTAATCATCAAAATTAGGGTTAGGCATGAAGGCCTAGATGCAACAGAGGGAACCCCCCGGCAGGATCATACGGGGCGGACAAACCCCCGGAGGCCGGAGGGGCCGCCGGGTAACCCATAAACGGGGGGGGGGGGGGGCATAGTCCCCGAGTACGATTGCGACGCAAATGTGGGGGCCGAAGGCCGCGCCAGCACGCTAAGGAGTTCGTCCATAGAGCACTGAGCGCGGAGCTGGCCTTCCACGAGAGCTTCGAGCAGGGCGTCCCGGGGGGCCGGGGGAGCCGTCGGGGGGAGACTGGTCCCGGCCAAGGTCCCCGCGGTCACTGGGAACGACCTGGAGGAGGAAGCACCTAAGTTAAGAGGGTAGGAGGGAGGCGGTACCTGGGCTAGGCCGCCTCAGGGCGGAAGCGCCGAGACAGCAGTGTCCTGGACGGGCGGCGCCGGGTCTCCGAGACCCGGGTCACCGGGAAGGGTGCGAGCCCTTGTTCTTGGGGGAGCCATGGCATCTTGTCACGAGTCCCCACGGACGGCACCAACTGTCGTGGTATTGCGAATACCCCGGCAGGTTTTGAGAATGATCCTAGCGAAGATTACGCGGCGCGGGTTGACCGGATGACCGGTCCTCCCCCGCCGGACAAGCACAAGAAATGACACACGGATTTATACAGGTTCGGGTCCCGGTGGGGGCCCTAGTCCTGTCGACGCGCTCCCGACCGGAGTCGGCTGGGAGGCTCTCTCCGGGGGAGAGGCTTCCGGAGCACGCCTGTGAGTTTAGCTATTCCAATAAAAGTGATCCGATCCTTTACAACAGAGGGGTACAAGGGCTATTTATAGCCCCAAAAAGAAGCAAAAAACCTAAACTACCCCGGAAGCCACCGTCGGATTGAAGGGTAGGACCGTCCTTCTCCCGGTCAAACGCCTTAGATGCTTGACAGGTGGTCGCTAGTTCCCGAGGCGCTCCTTGCGTGACCTGCACGTGACAAACAATTCGAGACTTTACCTTTAGAAGGGCGATGAGGCCCAGGACGGCGCCGGAGGCCAGGTCCCGGGGGCCAAAAGGCGGCGCCCGGGGAGGGGCCGGGGGCCACATCCCCGGGTCAATGGCGGCGCCCGGGACGGCGCCGGAGGCCAGGTCCCGAGGGCCAAAAGGCGGCGCCCGGGGAGGGGCCGGAGGCCACGTCCCGGGGGCCAAAAGGCGGCGCCTGGGGAGGCCCCGGAGGCCAGGTCCCGGGGGCCAAAAGGCGGCGCCCGGGGAGGCCCCGGTGGCCAGGTCCCCGGGAAAATGGCAGCGCCCGGGGAGGCCCCGGGGGCCAAGTCCCAGGGCAATCGTGACGCAACTTACCTGGACTTAGTCCTGCGGAGATTTCCCCCGACAAGCCGTGATGGGTTTGGTTGATTGATTCGCATGTTTCGTGGTTGATTTAATTTGTCGGGTTATGAAACGTGAGAACTGAACGTCAAAAAGACTGAAAAGTAGAAAGGCTGAATCGTAGAAAAACCATGTTTCATACATACATGCAGACAAAAATCATGTTTCATTCAGAGAGTAAGAAATTTGAAAAAAAAACTAATGTCGCCCCCTCTTCGGACGACGAGGCCGGTCCCGCTGAAACAGTGAGGGTGAGACGGTGGTGCATCCCTGCACCATCCTCTATGACGGCTGTCGACAGGGTGGTGGTTGGGCGCTCGCCCGATCCAAGCCTGTATCAGGAGGGTCCTGCGACGGTGGAGGAGCATCACCAAGTTGTGCGGACGCCAACTGATGTTGGCTCTGGTGGGTGTCGTCTCCCCTTTGCAAAGTATTGGGTAGTCCGCGTACGCAAGGTCGAGGACCACGTCCGGGTCGACATGGACGGACTGAGACGGAATGCAGGGCGGGCACCTACTGGACGGTGCGGATGGAGCAAACGAGGACGTACCAACATGCTTGTGCAACGTAAGCTGCGACGTGGTGACGTACTTGTCGTCCAGGTCGAACATGATGTCGAACCCCAGGCTGGAATCAGAGCTCGAAGGTTGCGCAGGGTACCCTCAGAGATCCGTACACCACCACGCGACGCCACGCCCACGTGAGGTGGAACACCTAAACAGTAAGAGTGGGTGGGGGTGCTTTGAGATAAATCGGGGTGTCGATGGCCGTACCTAAGGGTCCGGCTGTGTCGGGCGGATGAGCGGCTAGCTGCGACAGCGTCTGAATGGGAGGGGCCCTTGGCGGAGGAGGTGCAGCAAATGTCGAGGAAGTGGCAGAACTCTCCTACAGCAGCTAGGATGCGACTCGGTGAATGAAGGTGATGACCTTCTTGTACTCGTCAGGCGTGATAGGTGGATGTGCTTCCTCTTGATGGAGTAGCGGCTGCGTGGTGGAGATAATCGCATGGAGGCCGTCAGCCTGCAATACCACAACACAATGGTAGGCGGAAATAACAATAACAAGCAGGAAATGGAGTATTTGTGCATAACTGGCCGTGCACACGGGATGCGTGGTGTGGATCGTACGTCTACTGCACACTCGGAGCAGGGACCTCGGCAGGCATTGGAGCTGGTGGAGCAATGCGAGCAACGGTGTGAGGGATGTACCATCGGAGGTAGTCGCCGTATGTCCTCGGATCGTATGGCCTCTCCTCGCGTACTAGATCTATCCCTGCTGTCTACTCCCAGCAGCCAGTGTACGGAGCCTACCGGTCCTCCCAAGTGAAAGCCTTCTTGCCCTTACGGGTTTTCCTGTAGGAAAAACAAAAGTGTTAAGTATTTTCGTGGAGGCGAAGCACTATGCGTGGAGATGGTCGCGAGCTTACTCGTGCTGGGCGTGTGACAACTTTTGACTGTAGACAAGAGGGACCGGCTGGAACAAGCCGAACTGTCGCATCACCCTCCATGGAGCGTATACCTCCAACATATGACTGTAGACAAGAACACATCGGGTGAGCCATAAGTCCCAATCCCCCGTACATGCCGACGAGATCCCGCCTGCAGTTGTGCTCTCAACGTAGGTGGCCATCCAGGCCCTCCAAACAACACGCGAGGGATGGAGCTGTACCCCTCTCGTGGAAGTATTTAGCGGTGCGATGCCATGTAAATTCCACAATTCCGATGAGCGGAAGACCTCGCACCCCCCTCAACACAAAGTTGTACACCTCCGCCATATTGGTTGTCATTATTCTGTATCTAGCTCCTCCCTCATCGTGCGGTAGTGACCATTTCTCTGGAGCTTTGTCATCGATCCATTCACTAAATTTCTTTGTTCTTGATCTCCGGCTACGACGTATCGGCCCATCTGAAGTTCCCACGACATTTTCTTCATCCTCCGCCTGTTGCGAACTACTTGCCTCGGATCTTTGAGCTTTAGCTAGGTCCAAGGTATCTTTCTCTAACACGTCCCAAATTCGTTGGAACTTATGACCCTGGTTCTGATCACACAACCGCTTGAACTTCTTCATCAGGCCGACGCTTCTGTAATGAGTGAAAAAGTTCGCCGCAAGATGTTGTTTGCACCACCGGCTCTTCAAGTCATTCCATCTGTATTGCGGGTCCTCTGTGCACAATATGAACTCAATGGCAGTCAACAGGCCCTTGTGTCTAACATGGATGACGCACACATTTCGTCTATCCTTCACAACAGCTTGTTTCAGATTTGTAAGGAACCACACCCAGCTGTCTATGCTCTCACCTTCTACGAAGGCATACGCCATTGGAAGTAGCTGAATGTTTGCATCTGCGCCAACAACTATCATTAAAGTTCCCTTGTACTTTCCAGTTAGAAATGTGCCATCCACACAAAGTACTGGCCGCATGTACTTGAATGCAGAGATTGCCTACCTGAATGACCAGAATATACACTGCATGTACTCCGCTCCATGCACTGTGTCACCGTTTGTGCCCACAACTGGCCTATGAACCATGTCCATTACAGTACCAGGGTTGGTGTCAACGATTTGCTATATCAATCTGGGCACGTAGCTATATGAATCGTAGAAAGATCCAAATAATATCTCAAGGCCAAGTTGTTTCGCTCCCATGCCTTGCCGTACTTAATGCTGTATCCGAATGTGTCGGCGATTTGAGAGACAATTTCTTTCTGTGCCATGTCCAGATTTGCATGAAGGTTCACCGAAATCACATTTGCCACAAAAGTGGATGATACATTCTTGTGGCCCCGTGAAGCTTCTGTAACCAAACAGTCATGTTCGGTGATTCTCGAAACAACAAAGTGCTCACTGTCCTTGTACCGGGCAACACGAACATAAAATCTACATCCCTCCACCATGCACTTCACTGCGTACAGACGCGGATTTGTTCTATCCACCTTGAAAGAGCGACATAGTGCAATGGACCACATCGCCACGCCTTGCTTGGCCTCCTCCTTGCTTTGGAAATGTTGCCCTAAAATTAATCTCTGCTCATCCGATGCCAAGTCCGACCTGTGATCATTGTGGATTCGTGCGTGATCAAAACCACTTGGATCTAACCATTGTTGCGAAGGTCCCATCCCACGATAATCTTCTTCGCTAGACGAATCCGCATAGGCTGTGTCCACATCCGAACCTTCGCTACCCGAGTTTTCCATACCCTCGTCTTCACCTTGGTCGGCATAAGCCTTGTCCCCAGGCCAGAAATGCCCACTCACGAATCCTGTGTTCGGGACACCCACAGAATCCTGTGCCATTGTTGGATCAATGAATGGCTCGGGTACCTCTTCCGCCGGTTCGATGTTTCGTACCGTTACATACAGTACACAGTCATTTGGGCCATGAATGGGATTTAACACTCTCCTAACCAGAGAACCCCAAGACTGATCGCCTTTAAGTTTACACAATTTCCAACTACCTGTTTCACCAACAGGCACCAACACTTCTATGACAATTTCGTGTAAAGATGTGTCAATATTTAGTATGTCCATGACTCGGGTCTTAAGGTCCTCAAAATTAACTGCACTGAGATCATTCAATTCCATGTCTACACGGTGATAGCTACATAGGTCATCCCCATGTGGTCCGTTTCTGATTACTTGTTCCCCGTGAAAAACATACACTATTCTTGTTTCTGACATTATCTACGACAAAAAAAAATTAATCTTTGCTTTCTTTTTTAAATAATCTAATTTGTTATGGGTACAATTTAATACACAACTCCTCCATAATATTATATATACATCATATTTATAAATGTACAACATTATACAACAGATCTAAATTAATTTACGTACACATCAGATCTAAGTTAGTTTCGCACAACATATCTAGGTTATCCACAAATTTTTGACAGCACATTCATATTTCCTAAATTATCGGTTCGCTACTTATTAATCTAATTCATTGTCTAAATATATATCACATATAAATAACAGATCTACGCTTGCATAGCACATGTACCTTAGATCTACGTATTCTACAATATATCTAAATCATTAACACATTTTTCACGAATTTCTAAAGCAGATCTACATTGTAAACTAAATTTCTAAAGCAGATATGTATTTAAAACTAATTTCTAAAGCATATCTATATTTTAAATTTAATTTCTAAAGCAGATATGTATTTAAAACTAATTTCTAAAGCAGATCTATACTTTAATTTTAATTTGTAAAGCAGATATGTATTTAAAACTAATTTCTAAAACAGATCTAATTAGAAGTTCAAAAAAATTTACCTGTTTTTTCTTCTCTTCTTCTTCCTTTTCTCTTCTCTTCTTCTTCCCTTTCTTCCTTTTCTCCTTCTCTCCTCTTCTCTTTTCCTCCCCCTCTCTCTCTTCTTCCTTTAACTGAATGAATTTTTTTTTTGTCCAGCCCTCTCAGTCGCCACCTCTGTTTCTTATATAGAGCCTAAGTCACCAGCTGGGCTGGCGACAGAGGCCGCACTCATAAGTCACCAACCGGTCTGGCGCAGTGGGTTAAATCATCTGAGTCACCACTCGGGTTGGCGACTGTGGTCATTTTTGTTATTTTTGTTTCTTCTGTGTTTTTTGTGAAATTATTGTTTTAATGAGTGTTTTCCATACAAAAAATTCCCTTGGCGCAAGCGTTAGTGTGATGCCTCTTACCATGGCACAACGTTTGAGCATGGATGAGATTAAGCCTACACGCATGGTTCTGCAACTCGCCAATTGTTCGGTAAAGCATCCAAAAGGAATCCTGGAAGATGTGCCTCTTCAAGTCGGTAAATTTTATCTTCCGGTTGATTTTGTCGTACTTGATATGGATGAAGATGCTGCTATACCTATTATATTGGGACGACCCATGCTCCGGATAGCAGGTGCCCTCATTATTGATGTTCATGAATGACGAATTACTTTTTGCATAGGGGAGGAGAAACTTTTATTTAAAATGTCTAAACTTGTTGACTGTCCTATGTATGAAAACAAAATTTGTAGCGTGGATGCTCTAGAAGAAGTGTTGGAAGAGGAATCTCCACTTCGACTCACTTCTGGTGAAGGAATGGATGAACTATTCGACAATGAAAAAACGGACAGCAGCGAAGAAAACAAACAAAACGAAGACGAACCAACAAAAGAACCATCCAAAAAGGACATCTTGTATTCCAACGTCATAGGTAAGGAAAAGGTAAGTAAACCTACACTCAAAACTCTTCCTTCCTCGCTGAAATATATGTTTTTGGATGATGATGAGATGCAACCTGTCATTGTTAATGCAAACTTGACCAATTCGCAACTAGAAAAATTGATTTCTTTACTTCGTGTGCATCGCAATGCTCTTGGTTATTCTATTGATGATATCAAAGGGATTAGCCCTAAAATTTGCATGCATAGGATCTCTTGTTGGGAGAAATCTCCGCGGTGCTAAGTCCAGGTAAGTCGTGTCACATTGGCCCGGGGACGTGGCCTCCGGCCTCTCCCCGGGCGCCGCCATTTGGCCCCCAGGACCTGGCCGCCGGTGCCGTCCCGAGCGCCGCCATTTGCCCGGGGACCTGGCCCCCGGGACTTCGCCTCCGGCGCCGTCCCGGGCGCCGCCATTTGGCCCCCGGGACCTGGCCGCCGGCGCCGTCCCGGGCGCCGCCGTTTGCCCGGGGACCTGGCCCCCGGGACTTGGCCTCCGGCGCCGCCATTGGCCCGGGGACGTGGCCTCCGGCCTCCCCAGGCGCCACCATTTGGTCCCCGGGACCTGGCCTCCGGCGCCATCCCGGGCGCCTCCATTTGCCCGGGGACCTGGCCCCCAGGACTTGGCCTCCGGCGCCGTCCCGGGCGCCGCCATTGGCCCGGGGACGTGGCCTCCGGCCTCTCCCCGGGCGCCTCCATTTGGCTCCCGGGACCTGGCCTCCGGCGCCGTCCCGGGCGCCGCCATTTGCCCGGGGAGCTGGCCCCCGGGACCTGGCCTCCGGCGCCATCCCGGGCGCCGCCATTTGCCCGGGGAGCTGGCCCCCGGGACCTGGCCTCCGGCGCCATCCCGGGTGCCGCCATTTGCCCGGGGACCTGGCCCCCAAGACTTGGCCTCCAGCGCCGTCCCGGGCGCCGCCTTTTGGCTCCCGGGACCTGGCCTCTGGCACGTGCCCCGGGCCTCATCGCCTTTCTAAAGGTAAAATCTCGAGTTGTTTGTCACGTGCAGGACACGCGAGGAGCGCCTCGGGAATCAGCGACCACCTGTCAAGCATCCAAGGCGTTTGACCAGGAGAAGGACGGTCCTACCCTTCAATCCGACGGTGGCTTCCGGGGTAGTTTATGCTTTTTGCTTCTTTTTTGGGGCTATAAATAGCCCTTGTACCCCTCTGTTGTAAGGGACTGATTCACTTTTATTGGAATAGCTACACTCACAGACGTGCTCCGGAAGCCTCTCCCCCGGAGAGAGCCTCCCCAGCCGACTCCGGTCGGGAGCGCGTCGACAGGACTAGGGCCCCCACCGAGACCCGAACCTGTATAAATCCTCGTGTCATTTCTTGTGCTTGTCCGGCGGGGGAGAACCGGTCATCCGGTCAAAACCTGCCGGGGTATTCGCAATACCACGACATCTCTCTAGTTGATGAAACTAAAACATCCGTTGAGCGTCAACATAGATTAAACCCAAACTTGAAGGAAACTGTAAAAGCTCAAATTTCTAAACTATTAGATGCAGGTATCATTTATCCTATTTCTGATAGTAATTGGGTTAGCCCTGTTCATGTGGTTCCAAAGAAAGGAGGTATGACTGTGGTCAACAATGCTAATAATGAATTGATCCCTACTAGACTTGTTACTAGATGGCGCATGTGCATTGATTATCGTAAATTAAATAGCCTCACTAGGAAGGATCACTTTCCATTACCTTTCATTGATCAAATGTTGGAAAGATTAGCCAAACATGCATACTTTTGTTTTCTTGACGGGTATTCGGGGTTCTTTCAAATCCCAATTCATCCCGATGATTAAGATAAGACGACGTTCACATGTCCCTTCAGTACTTTTGCCTATAGGCGCATGCCGTTTGGATTATGTAACGCACCTACAACCTTTCAACGATGTATGATGGCTATCTTTTCAGATTTAATCGAAGAAATAATGGAATTCTTTATGGATGATTTTAGCGTTTATGGTTCCTCTTTCGATGCTTGTCTCCAAAATCTTTCTCAAGTCTTAAGTAGGTGCGAAGAAGTCAACCTTGTGCTAAACTGGGAAAAGTGCCAATTCATGGTTCAAGAAGGCGTGGTGCTTGGCCACGTAATTTCTAAACGAGGGATTGAAGTCGACAAGGCCAAAATCGAAGTCATAGTAAGTCTTCCACCACCAACCAACATGAAGGGCATACGCAGTTTCTTGGGACATGCAGGTTTTTACCTTCGTTTCATTAAGGATTTTTTCCAAAACTGCTAAACCTCTCACTCATTTGCTTGGTAAAGATGTGCCTTTTGATTTTGATGAAAAATGCCTTAATGCCTTTAATCAACTGAAAAATGCATTAACTACTGCTCCCATCATACAACCTCCAAATTGGAAAGAACCTTTTGAATTGATGTGTGATTCTAGTGATTATGCAATTGGTGCTGTTCTAGGGTAAAGAACACATAAGGTCTTACATGCTATATACTACGTAAGAAAAACTTTGGTTGATGCTCAAAATAATTACACTACAACCAAAAAAGAATTGCCTGATGTAGTCTATGCCCTAGATAAATTCCGTCCATATTTGATTGGTTCATAAGTAATTGTGCATACTGATCATGCTGCTCTTAAGTATCTTTTGACCAAGACAGAAACAAAGCCACATCTTGCACGATGGATCTTACTACTGCAGGAATTTGATTTGGAGATCAAAGATAAGAAAGGTGCTGAGAACATTGTCACCGATCATCTCTCGCGACTCTTGACCGATACCGCCAACATTCACATTAATGACGCTTTACCCGATGATCACCTTTACTTGATTCAACAAGAATCATGGTATGCTGATATTGCAAATTATTTATTTAACCATGAACTTCCTCCGGGGTTGACAAGTAGACAACGAAAGCGCTTCCTCCACGACATCCGACGCTACTACTGGGACGATCCGAATCTTTTCAAAAAGGGAGTTGACAATATATTTCGAAGATGCGTGCCCAACCACGACATCCAAAGCGTTCTTGAACATTGTCATTCATCTCCATGTGGTGGACACACCGGAGCTTCAAAAACAACGGCTAAGGTATTGCAATCAGGTTTGTTTTGGCCTTCTTTATTTAAAGATGCTTATGACTTCATGAAAAAATGCTATCCTTGCCAACGTTCGGGAAATTTAAGTCAAAGACATGAAATGCCCTTAACAAGTATTCTTGAAATTGAACTCTTTGATGTATGGGGGGTAGATTATATGGGACCTTTTCCATCTTCTATGGGTAACTCCTACATCTTAGTTGCGGTTGATTATGTTTCAAAGTTGGTAGAGGCTGTTGCTACGCCAACAAATGAGTCAAAACATGTGATAAAGCTTTTCAAAATGGTCATCTTTCCCTGATTTGGTATACCGCGAGCAGTAATTAGTGATGGCGGTTCACATTTCACTAATTACCAATTTCAAAAATTGTTGATGAAATATGGGGTAATTCATAAAGTTGCTCTTGCATATCACCCTCAGACAAGTAGACAAGTTGAAGTCTCAAACAGGGAAATCAAGTCGATCTTGCAGAAGGTAGTGGCACCATCTCGTATGGATTGGGCACTCAAACTTCCAGATGTCCTTTGGGCATATCACACTGCATTCAAGACTCCGCTAGGTATGACACCTTACAAACTTGTATTTGGTAAAAACTGCCATTTGCCTGTTGAACTATCACACAGGGCGTTATGGGTGTTAAAAGAACTCAATTGGGACTTTGACAAAGCGGGGCGAAGGTGAATCCTTGAATTGCATGAGCTAGAAGAGCTTCGGAACGACTCCTATGAGAGTGCCTTGATCTATAAAGACAACACGAAAAAGTGGCATGACAAATGGATCCTCAACCGTGAATTTAAACCAAGTGATTTGATTCTATTGTTCAATTCTCGGTTGAAATTGTTCCCAGGGAAATTGAAATCACGATGGACTAGGCCATACACGATAGAAAAGGTCTTTCCGTATGGTGCCGTCGAACTTCGAGCACAAAACGGCACCACTTTCAAGGTAAACATGCACCGTATCAAGCTATACAATGCGGGAGACTAGGTAAGTACACTAAACTCGGTCGATTCTTTTGATTCTATATATTTTTGAACGGTCGAGGACATTCCGTCAAGCGGGACGTTAAACCAGCGCTAGCCGGGAGGCAACCCGGTTACCCAAACTCCGATGGTCGATCCACACGGTGCGCAAGTTTTTCTTTCATTTATTTATTTATTTATTTTCATTTTTTTTAGGTTTTCACTTGCGACGCCTTGGACTGCACCATTGGAGCTACATGGACCACAACATCTTCTTCCACTACATCATCATCCACAACATCCACCAACTTGAACCACAATCGCAAACGGTAATCTGTATCTATCTCCATACATTGAGGACAATATCTGATTTAGTTTGGGGGGTGTTCACTTAACCGTTTGCTTAGTCTGATTTAACTTGGGGGATGTTCACTTCACCGATTATTTAGTCTTCAAAAAATCATCATTCCACCACATTCCATCATAAATTGAAAAATAAAAAGAGATTTATCACTTGGAATGCCTGGTTTTGAAGATAATCTTTAATCAATTAGATGATTATTCTATCACATCTTTGCATATGATCCATTGAACTTAGATTTTTTAAAGATTTTCATTGCCTATGTTTAGTTTTATCTTAAAGTAACCATTAAAATTTGAACTTATCCATTAAATTGCACTCGACTTCTTCCAAATTGAAGATTTCTAATAGAACCATTTTTTGGAATTAACTCTCTTGTGTTACTCTTTATGCCTATATTGCTAATTGCCCTTCTCTTTAAAAATAAAAAAATGTGTAAAAGTAAGTATAATCGGCCCACTGGGGGGGAGGCGGTGGTGAATCATCGACCAGCTGGGGAAGGGAAGATTTACTTAACTTATGCATACAAAAAAAAGTTATAGTTTCAATAAAACGGTTGCTTAAGCTGCGGCTTTGTCTAATCTCGTGTAACGAATATGCGACCCGCTGGGGGGAGGCGGTGGTGAATCGTCGACCACCTGGTGAAAGGAAGGTATACAAGCATTGAGGTTGCTTACAGGGGCTCGGGAAACCGACAAAGCTGCCTTTCTGTAAGTGCACTTAAGTAAGCGTCTTCAGCTGTGTCTCTTCTCGCCACGATGGAATGATCCAGTAAAAACATTCTGGCCAAGAGCACGAAAAAGTTGAAGAATTAAAAAAAGAGGCAAACAAACAAACAACAAAAGAAACAAAATAAGTGTTTTTCTTTAGAAGAGGACAATTTAGCAACTTTGTATAAATCATAGCATAACGAGTGTTTTCTTGACATGGTTTATTTCAAATCCTATATGAAAGAAGATTGTTAAGACAATTTAATTGATTAAGCTCTCTCTTTTTTAAGGTTGAAATTTGATAATCTTAATATATGCATTTGGAAATTTTAATTTGCTAAGATCAATTGCCTCATATGCATAGATCTGTTGTGAATCTTCGAAAGATTGTTTATAGAAAATCTAATTTACCAAGGCATCTCAATTTTGGAAAACTATTCATATTCTTTGCTTGTGGACAAGCAAAATGCTAGCTTGGGGGAATTTGATAAGTCTTAGTTTGGTAGAATTTTACCCTAAATTTAGTATTGAAAATGTGCAAAAATGTTACTTAAAATTTCTTTGACACGTCATTTTATGTGACTTTTTGTAACATTTTTACAATCCGCTTTCAATAGTGTGTTCGTCATGTTTCAGGGAACAAATGTACCAAATTTGGAGTTATTTCAACATCGTTTGGATAGGAAATGAAGTGGAGAAAGAAGATGCTGAAAATCTGAAAGAAACCAGCAATCCGACCCGACCCGAAACCCGAATTCCAAATCCCCGAATCCAAAACAGACCCGTTAGTCGGTTTAAAGTCCGAATCTGAGACAATTTCATTCCTAAATAATTCTTGAGTTGTAATTGGTTAATTCTAGAACTTATGTACTATAAATAGAGAAGCTTTTGACTCAATTAGACATGCCCATTAGGGTTTAGTTTAGTTTTAATTTAGTAGAGCCCCCTTATCTATTTTATTACTTTTGTAAGTCGGTAAGGACGGTAACTTCAATTCTCAAGCAATCAAGTAAGTTTTTATTTATTTCTTATTATTATTTCTGCATTATTATAGTTTGTTGCGAGTAGATCCCTTCTAGAATTAGGGATGACCTAATCCGGAAGGCATGATTCTTTCTTGGTTTTGATCTCAAGTTTTGGAATTATTTTCTAATGTTTTCTCCTTTAAACCCTAAATTCTCGTTTTGGCAACAGACGTAATAGTTGAGCCTTAGCTAGAATTTAGGGGAGTTCTTGAGTCCTTAGCACTTTGACGCGGAACCCTAAACAAAAGAGAGGCTCTCGCCAAATGTGACAGTGGAAGCGATCCTCTGATTGCTGACCCAGCGCCCCGAATTGGAAACTTAATTTGTCTTGGAAAACAATAGAAATTAACTCACAATCCTTGGACCTTGGATAGAATTACGTCGAATGGTTATGAAATTCTCGAAGCCCTAGGTTTTAATTCTTGCTTTATAAATCCAGATTTCATACCTACAATTTACTGGTTTAAAACCCTAGATTGATAGCTTTAGTAGTAGAATTAGTTATAGAAAAAAACCACAACTCGTTTAAACTTAATCAGTGATCCATTAACCTAGAAAGACGAATACGATTGTTCCTCGTGGAATTCGACCCTCAAGTGCTCAACGTTCAACCGTCCACTTGCGGTATTATAAAATCACACCGTTTAAGATGCGATCAGCATACATCTCCGAGTCAGAGCCCTGGCCCTCCCCGACCATCGGACTCCCAACGCGGCCCATCCCGTCAGGGGTGCCGAGCAGGGTCGCTGGTTCAGCTACGCCACTAGAGGGCCTGGAGGGACCCACCCTCGACTGTCTACCCACCTAGTGGGGAGTGACTGGCGGCCTCGCCGGGGCAACAACCGGTGTACTCACCGGCGTCGTGACGGGAGTCTCCGTGGGCGAGGCTAAAGACGATGCCCGAGCCCCTACGGGTCTCCCCTGCGCCCGAGCCTTCAAGGGGCTCAATTGCGCCTGAGGCTTCGCGGGGCTTTTTTTGAGCCCGGGGGCGCTTGGAAGGCCCCCTGGCCGCTTCCTTCCCCCTCTTATGTGAGGCGGGAGTGGGTTGAGGCACCCGGGTGGGGAGCCTCAACCCGAACGCCTCCGCCACAACATTACGAGCAGGGCCCTCCCCGACGACGCACACAACCCAGTCGTGCTCGTCGCCGTAGTATCTCCCGAGGTGAATCACCGCAATCTCCCAGGACCGGTCATAGGACCGGACTGCAAAAAAAAAGGGGGTTAGAAAAATGCCTTCCCTCGAAAGAACAAGTCTGGGGACTTACGTTCCACCACCGCCATCTGAGGCGGCCGGTGTAACACCCTAGTTTTGGGGGTGAAAATTCCCTTTTCATGAAAAATCATGCAAGCATGTATCTTGGTAGTAGTAGCCAAGTCACCCAGATCGGATCCCCAAAAATCTCAAAATCTATCTTGTAGATCCAATTCAAGATCAGATTGTCCAGATATGGCCTATCAGTTATTCTGAACATAAAAGCCTCCAGAAGCCAGATTCAATTCCATCTCTAATTCCTAGAATTATCAACTCTTCCTGTTTTCGAAAACAGTAATTTGAAATTACCTTAAGTACTCTGAATCTCGGCAAACCCACCTAACTTGATTTTAACCCTATCCAGACTCAAGTGTATTTTGAAATATGATCCAAGATGCATCAGTACCTTAACCTAACAAGTTGGCAGCTAAACTCCCTCATTTAACCTCTTTTCGCAAATCAGTCCAATTGTATAGCAAGTTAGTCCTTTTCTGATTTCCCAGAGCCTGAAAAAGGCTAAAAGACACAAATCAACTCCAAATCCAAATCTGATTCAGTGAACATCCTCCAAATGCTATTTGATACAAAATCCCCTATTGTCAAAACATCAAAATCTCACTCTAAGCCCCAGAAATTCAGAATTGACAAAATCTAGATTATTAGTACCCTAATTACCCTGTTTTCGATTTATTCAAAATCTATTCAAATGTGCTGAATTTTGCCAATTTTCTTGTTGACCCAGTTGGTGGAATAAAGTTATGCAAATCTATGAAACAGAACCCATCTAAGCCATCCAAATTCCAGATTTTGCAAACAGGTCCAAACTTCAAACAAGAATCATTGCAAATATGCCCCTGCTGCCGTTTTCGACCACGACCAGGAGAGGCGCCGTTCGACCGCGACCAGGGCCACTGCCGGGCCGCGTTCCACATCGCCGGTGCAGCTCTGCCGCAGCCACCTTCGCCGTAGCCTCGCCGCCACGTGTGCGCATCCGGTTGGCCACCGTGGAGCCGCTGCAACTGCACCAGCACGCCAAATTTTTCCCTTGCGCGCGCACGGCATTGCGACTGCCTGCTGCCGTGTCAGAAAAGAGCTTTTTCGCCACGTCGCAGCCATGCCGGAGCCGCCAGTCTCTGCGGCACTGCCATCGCCAGAACACGCTCGCCTGCTCCGATAAAGCCGTCGAGGCCACCGTGTGCCGTCGTGTCTTCACCACTGTCACCACCGCCCGGTCACTTCAGCCGCTCCAATTCTCTAGATTTCCAGCCGTTGCAGTTCGCTCATGTCTATATAAGCATGCCCGTAGCTAGCAGTAGCTTCACGCCCACCAGAACTCACTGAATCGCCACATCCACTATCTTCATCTTCTTCTCCGGCAAGCCAGCAAAGAGGAGCTCGGTGCTAGCTCAACCTGCTGCATCCTTCTCCCATCTAACTTCACCAGTGAGTTTCCCTTATCCACCTCGTTGTTCTGTATCATTTAATTGTATTCCAGCGGACCATAGCGCCGATGATCGCTGGAACTTCCGATTGCCCTGTTCCGGCAATGCTGTTGGATTTAGACCAAATTAGCTCTTGTATTAGTAGAGTTATGTGATCAGTAGACTCCTTCTAGCATGCCTGTGCTGTTAGATTCCAAATTGGTGCTTGGATTAGAGTTTTCCCCAATTTCCGCCGCCGCCGTGAATGGCTAACATCGCCGGCCCGTGCCACCGCACCTCCGGCCAAATTAGCCTTACCAGAGGACTTCCCCCATCGTCCTAGTGCTCCAACAGCGAGGAATTAGTCTCTGAAGCCCTGTAACGAAAATGCCTAATTTTCGTCGTCTTCTCCAGCCGCGTCACCGAAGTTCTCGCCGGCGCCGCCTCAGCCGAATCTCCCTTCACCTCACTACCTGTGCCCTCAATTTAGAGATTGAGCCACCCAGTCGCCTTGTCGTCATTGAAGCAGATTCTTCCCCGGCGCAGTTTGTCGCCGCTCGCCGCCGTTCATCCTCCGGCCAAGGACAATGCATCAGAAGGTGTCTCATAGCCCCTATAAGCTCCAGTAGCTTCGACTCTCAGTAGCACAGCACTGAAACCCGATTTGAGTATTTTACCCTCCAATGCCGTGCCGCCGGTGTGCCGCCCCATCGCCGCCGTTCACTGCCGTCGTCGCCACCTTGTCTTTCAGCCTTGCCTTAGCCACCTAAACATTTCACTCCACTACTTCGATCCTCAGTTCTGCACAGAATCTCCAGTTACAGTTATGCCCAAGTTGTGTCCAGTATTTCTTATCATCTTCGCCTAGCTCCTAGACATAATTGGCGAGGAAATCAAGCCTTAAATCGATCAAGTCACCTCAGCCCTAGAAGTTGACACTGCACTGACATTTAGCTCACTGTGTCCAGGGATGTCTTTGCAAATTCCTTGACTTCTGGACCTTTTCTGTGAAAACCACTTTGTCAATTAGCTACATCATGGCAATATGCACCCAATGCTTGAAACAGAACCCATTTTACTCACTGGAAATCTCCAGAACCAAGCACATGCCATTCCTTGACAATGTCAACTCATGTCAGCCTATGTCAGCCAGTGGCATTGGGCCAATTTGACCATTTCTGGTGGTGCAAATCAAAAACCACTTTGTCCACTGAACTTGTAGAATGATGTTCTACATTTCATTCAACTGCCACATGTTGAGATAAGCCTTCTAGCTTCCTCTGAAGTTATGTCAAGCCCTGACCCGAATGTCGATCAATTGACATTCGTCATTTTTGAGCAAACCAGCCGCAAACTTGATGTCCATATTGCAGCCTTGAAACCCTAAGAGCCTTTAACACTTATCTTTAGCCCAGACTCTACAGATTTGAGAGTTTAACTCAAATCCAGCTCTCAGACCTACCTGCTCCAGTAATCGCTGAGAGTATCTCCTTTGCATGTTGCACATAGATTAATAATGTACTTAAATGGATTGTGATTACTGTTTGCTTGCTTGATCCTTGATCAGAGCCAGAGCCAGAGCATGAGTACGTGGAATTCACCACAGACCCGACATCGACTGCAGTACCTTACGACACGGAAGGCAAGCAAGATATTACCTTGACTATAGAATATTCTTAGACATCTTGAGCCGATATTTTATGAATTGCTATGATATTACCTTGACTATAGAATAATAATGCATGTGATGAAAAGAGAAAAGTATGAATTGGCAGTATTAGGCTGGATGCCTAAGAAAATGTGGAATGATATGGTAGTAAGCCATAACTAGTATATATGTATATACTTTATATTCATGAAATAAAACCTCTAGCCGTGACCAGTATTTTGGTATGGAATGGTGGTACTAGAGCAAGATGTGCTTGGTAGCACTGGATGTGCATGGGCTGTGGTATGATCTAGTCACTGGCATATAAGGACTAGAACCTTGTATTGTGTATCTAGTGGCATGATAAACGTGTTGACCGCAAGTCTGGTATGGGACAGACTTGAACAAGTAGTATGCGGATCACGCATGAAACCCCAGTATGAGATGAAATGTGATGCACGATTGACACGGAGTGCGGCTCCTACACATATCACTGGATGTGATGATGCACGCCGACCCAGTAATGGGAATATGCAGTATGGGTGGGGGTATAGCCTGCCACTACTGTGGTTTGAGTGAAACCACAAGGTCTGGGTAAATTGTATGTGAAGCATGGCAAAAGTTCTTGTTATCTCTACCTTGCCACTCGCACATGGTTGTGAGGAAGGGTCTAATCATCTAATAGGATGGGCACGAAAGTGGGATATCTTGCGGGTAAATTAGTATCTCTCTGCAGAGTTAAAAATGTATTCGAATACTCTGAACTCCCAGGTTTATAGAAGGCTGCTGCGGTGGATTAAATCCGTAGGATGTGACACAAGTATATTTTCTAAATAAAATTTGATAAGTCAACATTACCCAAATGACATATGTTTTCATGATAAGGGGTGCTGTTGTGGGCTGTCGTGTGTTGACGTGTCGCGATAGTACCATAATTTAGGGAATATGAATAGCGATGCTATTCTGTGAAAAGTGCTGCCATTAACATAAGTATGAGCATGAGATGTGAAAGCAAGAAAGAAAAGTGTTTTGAAAACCTTCCCTCTTTTCCCTAATAGCATAGGTTCATGACATCTATACTATATGTACTTCTATTTTTACCTATGACTTGCTAAGTACGAAAGTTGATCCGTTTGAGACCTAGTCTTGGTTTTCGCACTAGGCTCGCCCAGATTTTAATATGCAAAATAACGGGATCTTACTCGGAAATACTGAAACCCAAAGTAATTACACAACTCTTTATTTCAAAGAGGGCTTTACACGTCGAACGTTAGGCACACTTGCCTACGTCGAAGGAACTATAAGTGTCTAAAACTCAAATAAGTTCTATAACTCTTCGATTGAGTTCGATGATCTAAACTAGACCTATTACAAGGTATTTATAGTCCAATCGTATGAGTACGTATCAGACTTAGTAACCTAAACGTATTAGACTCATATAACTAATCCTAAACAGATAAGCTTAGTTATACACATTCGGATCTGATTACAATTCCGAACAGGGAACAAATTCCTTTTCCTGGTCGCGGACCAATCCATGGTCGTGAATCCTTTCCGAACACGGTTAAGGTCGCGAAGCCGTATGCGATCAGGATTTGGTCGCGAAGCCGCATGTGATCAGGACTTCATCGCGAATCCGTATGCGATCAGGACTTGGAGATCCTCCCGGATCATGACTCCCTTGTTGAGAAGGAGCCAACCCCTGTTGCGACCTCTCGATCAAACTGGAGATGTGGAAATTGGGCTTGTCCATCTTCTTTTGTGTACCACTTTGCCGCACGTGCTCGTTGATCTTTCCGACCGATTCGAAAAGTCTCCTTTGTGCCACTGCGGGTGATAGTCACCTTCCTCTCCAGAATCACATCGTCACGTAAAGGTTCACCTCGTTGATAGACCAAGTCTTCAACAGATAGTACTATGGTATCTGGCTCATCATCCAACATTGAAGCCTCGAAGAGTTTGAGGTGCTCAACATTGACAACCGAGTAAATATCCATGTATGGAGGTAACTCAAGCTGACAAGCATTATTACCCACTTTCCGCAAAATCCGAAAAGGACCATAACGAATGGGTTTGAGCTTCTTACCTTCACCTTTAAGTCTCTCCTTACTCAAATGTAACCATACCATATCACCTTCTTGAAATTGCGCATCAACTCGGTGCCGATCATGTCGCGCCTTATACTTGAGTTGAGCTTTCAGCAAGTTCTGTTCAACCTCACGATGGAGTCGTTGAATACCTCCAGGAACTTTTGTGCTCGATCCTGATCAGATGCTTCCTTGCTGTTCTGTGCTGAGGTAGGGATCACAAACTCCATATCGAATGGACTCTGTGGTAGAAATCCTAAACAGACCTCAAACGGTGACTTTCCAGTCAAACCATGCACTGCTCAATTAAAAGCAAACTGTAGGTACGGTATGCTTTCATCCCAGGTCTTCGGGTGCTTCGAGTTATATCCTCTCAAGAGATGAACGACTGTGCGATTAACCACCTCGGTTTGACCATCAGTTTGCGGATGAAAAGCAGTATTCCTCTTTAGCTTGGTGTCCATCATCGTCCAGAGCGATCGCCAAAAGTGACTAAGGAACCGGGTATCGCGATCAGACACAATAGAAGTCGGCAGTCCGAAGTGTGTTCAAACGTGTTGAAAGAATACCCGAGCTGCCTCTTCTCTCATGATAATCTTCCGACAAGGTATAAGAACAATCATTTTGGAGAACCGATCAACGACCACGTATAGATAGTCGTTGCCACGTCGGGTCTTAGGCAATCCTCCCAAGAAATCCATGGATATGCTCTCCCATGGTCGTGATGGAACTGGCAAAGGAGTGTACAAACCTAATTTTCGGTTTGCCAGTTTCGAGATGCTGCAGATACGACATCCACTTCATGTGCCGAGCTTGCTGTAGCTTGGACTGAGTTTACAAATATTACAATGGTTGATGGTCGGTGTGGACAACTGTCTCTTTCCCCAAGAGATAACACCGCCAATGTTTCACGGCCTGATGCAGTGCGCATAACTCCTTATCATAAGTCGGGTAGTTCTTCTGAGCTCCCTGGAATAACTCGGAGTGATATGCCACTGGTCGACCTTCTTGCATGAGCACTGTGCCCATCGCATAACCTGAGGCATCGGTTTCTAGCTCGAACGGTTTCTGGAGATTCGGCAAAGCTAACACAGGCGCCTCGCTGATCTTCCTTTTCAGCAAGAGAAACGTGCCCTCATGTTTCCCTGTCCACTCGAACTTCTGATTGATTCTGGTTAATGCATGCAACGGAGAAGCCATAATCGAGAAGTGCCGGATGAACTTCCGAAGGTATTGGCATGCTCCCACAAAACTACGCACATCCGTAACTGTTCGCGGTCGCGGCCATTCGCGAATCACTTTAACCTTATCCGGGTTGATTTGCAACGTACCGTTGCCGATTATGAATCCGAGATAAAGTAGAGTTTACTGACCGAACTAGCACTTCTTACGGTTGAGGCGAAGTCGATGTTGCCAAAGCTGTTCGAACACCTTTTCGACATGAATGAGGTGCTCATCCCACGAACGACTATAAACCAATATGTCGTCGAGATACACGATCACAAAGTCGCGAATGAACGGTCGCAATACGTCATTCATAAGACGCATGAAAGTTGCCGGGGCGTTGCAGAGACCAAACGGCATGACCATCCATTCAAACAGACCTTGCCGTGTTTTGAACGCGGTCTTCCATGTATCCTCCTCTCGGATGCTGACTTGATGATATCCTGACTTAAGATCCAATTTGGAGAAGACAACAACATACTTCAATTGGTCTAGCAGGTCATCAATACGAGGAGGGGGGTACCGGTTCTTGATGATGATCTTGTTCAATGCTCGATAGTCGATGCACATACGCCAAGTTCCATCTTTCTTTGGTACTAACACCACAGGAGATCCACAAGGTGAACTACTCGGTTGAATGACACCATTGTTCAGCAACTCACCAAGTTGTCTCTTGATCTCTTTATTCTCCAATACTGAGTTGCGATACATACTCAGATTGGGCAGTGTCGCATCGGACACAAGCTGAATTTCGTGCTCGACTGGACGTTTCGGCGGACGACCCTGGGTAGTCTCGAACAGATAACTGTATTTCTCCAGCAGTCCCGACAAACGACCAGAATCCTCTCGGCACACCAGCGACAATGCTGGTCGAGTACCCTCACCTTGATCAATGGGTCGAATCATGACAAGCACATACTTGTGACATGCATTAACAATTCGTTTGGCTTGATTTGCGGTAATCAAGTTCGAAGTGTTGACCTGGATGTCTCTACTGATCACGAACTTAACTCCGTCTTTGGTGAGGTCGTACTCTTGCGCTCGCTGATGGAAGTGAGCGTCTCGATCATACAGATATGGACTCCCAAAGATCACCTGACAGATATCGATAGGGACAATATCGCATTGCACCTCATCGATATATCGTGCAGAGATCGCAAACTTCAACACACACTGACTCGTAATCTGTTGGTTCACGTCGGATGTAAACCAACCCAGCGGATATGGTCGCGGGTGTGTTGTTGTCTTCAAACCAAGTCGCCGAACCAGTCCAGCGGAGACCAGATTCTTCTGACTTCCTGGATCGAATATCGCTGCGACCATTTTGTGCTTCACCTGGATGTTGATGGTGAACAAGTCCTCCGTTGGGTGATGGTCGTTCGGTGGATCGAAACCCTTCTCCTTCGGCATTGCCATCAGAGACAAGGTCGTATCCGCCTCATTAACCGAATTCACTCGGACAACTTCTTCGTCGGGTGAAGTCGCAGTAGCCGTGGCTATTCTTTTCCCTGGTCCGTTTTTCTTTGGTCGAAGTTCAGGATGAAGCTTGTAACATTTGTCCTTGGTATGCCCCGCGACTTGACAATTTTCGCAAAAGGCACCCGTGCCCGATTTTGAAGCGTTCTTCTTCGGACTCGGCTTTTTCTTTGTCGAGGTCGCATTTTCCTTTGTGCTTTTGTCGCTGCGGGATTTATTCTTCTTCTCGATCGCCATAGCAGTTGTGCTCGCGGTCGCAATGTCTTGGACACCGAACAGACTTAGCTCAGTACTGATCGATTTCTGAAGTCCAGATGTGTACTTCCGAAATACCTGAGGGTCGAATAGTGAGATGCCAATGACCATTGCTTGTCGCCGAAACTCTGTCGTATAGTCTTGGACAGTCTGGTCGCGCCGTTGGTACAAGCTGTGCCAACGCTCCCATCTCTCCTCAAGGTAACCCATCGGATAGAATTTTTGTCGCAGAAGTCGTTTGAATTGACCCCATGCAAGGTCGTCAGCTTCACCACTGGCGACAAGGGCCTTCCACCATGTCTTGGCGTGGTCCTTCATCTTTAAAGGTGCAAATTTGACCTTTTGAGCGCTACTAAACCCTTTCAGGTCAAAGTAGGTCTCAAGTTGGTCGATCCAAGAATCCAGCTTCTCGGCATCGATCACCCCATCATATATGGGTATATCAATCTTAGCGTCGACTTTAAAAGATCCGACAGCTAAGGAGGTGTTGGCGAGGTCGTCGGTCTTGTGGTCGCCTTCGTCTTCATCTTCGTCTACCCTGCGCAAGTCTTCACCAGTCTTCTCACCCATAACCTTCCCTACTTCGGGAGGTACAATCATGGCCTGCTACTTAATCCAAGGAAGCACTGTTTCCATGTCGGTGGAGAGCTTAGCCACTTTTTCGGCTAGGTTAGCTTGAACGGGGGTATCGTCAGACATTGTCGGAGACGCGGCTGTAGGAACCGTCAATTGATCGCCTGGAATTTCGCCGGAGGTTTTGTAACCCTGGCGAGTCTTCACCATCCACAGGATAGGAAAGTTGCTCTGATACCAACTTGATCCGTTTGAAACCTAGTCTTGGTTTTCGCACTAGGCTCGCCCAGATTCTAATATGCGGAATAACGGGATCTTACTCGAAAATACCGAAACCCAAAGTAATTGCACAACTCTTTATTTCAAAGAGGGCTTTACACGTCGAACGTTAGGCACACTTGCCTACGTCGAAGGAACTACAAGAGTGTAAAACTAAAATAAGTTCTATAACTCTTCGATTGAGTTCGATGATCTAAACAAGACCTATTACAAGGTATTTATAGTCCAATCGTATGAGTACGTATCAGACTTAGTAACCTAAACATATTAGACTCATATAACTAATCCTAAACAGATAAGCTTAGTGACGAGGATTGACACCCGGGTCACTTCTAATAAACTTTTGGTTCAAGACAGGTTCGAGCCAGACATGTATCTGGCGATGCGAACTCAAGCTATTCTGAGGGGCATCACCGTGAGGTCGCAAGCTTTACGCGATCAGGTCGCGGGCTTCGTGCGATCAGGCCGACAGCCTTGTGCGGTCAGAAGTTCGTATGCTATACGCGGACTGGATATCCGGGATGTTGCGCGGTCAGCCCACATTCCGCGGTCAGAACGTTCTCGACCAGGGTGCTTGGAGTTTATTCGGTTATCCTTATATCAGGATATTCCAAGCATCCCGAGAATTTCTCCACGTTGAAGACCAACCGTCAGAGGTTAATATATGCGGTTATTCATGATTAAAACGTGTTAATAACCTCCGTGGAAGTTAATAGCGGTTCTTCAGGAACCGCATCCAACCGTTTGATGCAATTTTCTTCATATAGCACCCTTTCGACCAATATAAAAAGGTGGCAAAGTACATCAAACGGAGGATCCAAGACATTTGGAAGAACAAGACCCCTGAGATAAGTGAGATATAAGATATCTCGACCACTCAAACAGCCAAGTCTACGGCTAAGATTAGACAATACTTACAAGTCTCCTGTAGTTTCTTTTTGTATATTTACATAAGGAAAACTTTCGCCTGTGAAGGTTTTCTCCCTGCTAGTTTGTAAAGCTTTATCTCATATAGTGAAATCCTAACAGGACGTAGGGCTTTTACTCCCACCATCGAGGGCCCGAACCTGTATAAATCTCTCTGTGTTCCTGTTCACCATTGTTCTGCATACCTTCCCGGAGGGTCATCTTGAAAGGTCTCACAATTACAAATTTCGCATAAGTTCGGCTGAGGACCCCGTGTCCGAATCGTCGACAGCTGGCGCCCATCGTGGGGCCTTTCTCAAAGCGTCCTAATTGGAATCCGGAGGTTCATTGAAACATGGCTGGAGCATATGATTCCGAGAATGACTTCGATCTCGAGGATTATGCCCATATACCAATGCCTTCTCCAAGCGATCCTGTTCCGATGGAAGAGGTCGAAGGCCAGAATCTTCCACAGGTTGAATCATCTCTCCAAGTCATGCCAATCGACCAGGAGGTAACTGGCGCAAGGTCAGAACCCACAGAGGTTCTTAATGTGCTAGGTGATGAATCCGGCCCGTCATACGACCCCGCTGAGGGAAAATATGATGATGACCCAGAAATTAGCCCAGGAAGGTTCGACCCTGATAACCTTCACCGTCTCTTTGATTTCGAGTCCGACTCGAAAAAAACCGAGATGTTTTCCCCATTGGCAACCTCTCTCCCTAGGCAGTTTGCTGCGCTGTCGGAAGAAACTCCCGACCAACAGGTTGCCAGGGAAGAACAAGATCGCAAACAGAAGGAGGATCAAGATCTCGAGCAACAGAACAACGAACTACGCAGAACTGCCCTAGAGGCTCTTCAAGATGCGTAGGCTCGTTACGATGCTGCCCCGAGTTCTTCTCGACGGTCGCGTGGTCGTAGACGTGACCAGACTCCTTCTTTACCACCGGAGCGTTTCCCAGTGGACGAAGAAACGATAACACCTGGTGCCCCTAGGAGAAGTACCCATGGTCGACTGCGATCTATCGCGGAAGTCATGCGCAATTTTCCTCCTACGGTCACGGATGCGCAGAAACCCGCCTTTTTCAGGATCCTGGCGGAAAGACTGGACGAGGTCGCATCCGAGGCGACCCCAACAGCCTCTTCCCGCTCGGTAACACATTCCCGTGAACAGGATGGTCCTCATTCTGGCTCTGGCCGGCGGAGTTACCCGCCGCCTGTACCGTCTCGACAGGACAAATACCGGCAAATGCAGGATTCTCGTAGTAGGGATCGAGTTCATGTTCACTCTCGTTTGGGACCGCGAGTAACCTCGCCATTGCGTGAGGTTCCTCGAAACCCAACCGAGAGTCACAGGACGGTTCACGGTCCTTACATTGGTTGCAAAGCTTTTTCGCCTGGCCTACGAGCAGTCGTTTGGCCCGATAAGTTTCGACCAGGGGCCATTGAGAGGTTTGATGGAACTCAGTACCCATCCAAGTTCCTTCAGATCTATATTACTGCCATCCAAGCAGCGGGAGGCGATGACAAGGTCATGGCCAACTACCTGCCAACAGTCCTCGCAGGACCGGCTAGAACCTGGTTGTTTAATCAGCCTGAGGGTTCCATCTACAATTGGGAAATGCTATGCGATGCCATCCTCAGCAATTTCCAAAATTGTTACCAAAAGCCGGGTAAGGAGGACGACCCGCATAGGCTGCGGCAAACTTCGACCGAAACACTTCGGCAGTTTGTCAAGAGGTTTGTCGGGGTGAGGAATACCATCCCAAACATATCTGATGGCTCCGTAATCAGGGCATTTAAGCATGCCGTTCGATACCGGAGATTCACTGAAGACTTGCTTATCCACCCTCCTCGATCAGTGGCCGATCTGTTCGATATGGCTGATCGATATTCCGATGCAGCCGAAGCAGTCGAATGGAACCGAATGGTCGACAAAGGGGACCTACCACCCCAACCAGGATTCAAGGACGCCAGGAAAGAAGATTCAAGTAAAAAGCCGGAGTCTTCACCGGGTGGGAAATCAAAGAAGTCGAAGAGGAACCGCTCTGGACAGTACCGTGAGATCGCAGTCGCAGAGAAACCACCTTCGACCAAAGGTAATAAGTATTCATTTAAAAGTAAAACTGCTTTTGGTGGTCGGGATTCCGACCAGCCAGAAAAATCAACTAATCCGCAGGAGAGCAAGAAGTGGTGTCCACTCCACAACTCCGCAGGCCACGACCTCAAAAACTGCAGGAGTTGGCTGAAACAACTGGACGATTTCTACCAAGGAGTCGGGCCAATGTCAACCATACCGCCTAAAGAGCAGGCGTACGGGATTAGAGACGTCGACGGAGACGAAGAAATGGCTTACCAGGTACCTCAAAATCATGTTAATGTCATTGTCGGAGGTTCTTCCTCTTTCGTTTCCAAAAGGCAGTTTAAAACCTTCTGCCGAGAGGTTAACCAAACAGAGACATCCCTTGGTGAACCTCAATACCCCCGTTGGTCGGATATCCCTTTGACGTTCGATCGCGCTGACTGTTCTATGGGGCTAACCCGACCATTGAGGCTACCTCTGGTCATTACCCCAATCATCAGTAACGCGAGAGTCGAAAGGGTCCTGATTGACGGGGGAAGTTCCCTTGATCTTTTATTGGTCAAGACACTCGACGAGATGCAAATTCCTCGTTCGAAGATCAAGCCCATAATCCATCCGTTTTATGGGATAATCCCAGGCCCCTCTATGATGCCATTGGGACAAGTGGTCCTCCCGGTCACTCTGGGAGAACCAGACAACTTCCGAACAGAATTGGTTACTTTCGATGTAATCGATAGTGATTCAGCTTATAATGCAATCTTTGGCAGGCCGACTCTTGCTAAGTTCATGATGGCAACGCACTATGCTTATCAGTGCGGGAAATTGCCTGGCCCCAAAGGTGTCATTTCGGTCCGAGGTAGTCGCAACGTGGCACTCACGTGCGACCGGCTATCTTTGGAGATGGTCGATCAACTTTCCCTCCGGGACGCTCTGGTCGCCACCGTTGCCACCGATGCAATCAAGGCTGCTCCTCGACCAGATGAGAAACTCAAACAAGTTCCTTTGTACCCAGATGACCCATCCAAGACAATTCGGGTTGGATCAGCCCTGGATGACAAATAGGAACTCGACCTCGTTGCTTTCCTCCGGGCTAACGCAGATGTGTTTGCGTGGAAACCGTCCGACATGCCAGGTGTCCCAAGGGAAGTAATTGAGCACAGGTTAGCAATTCGACCTGGACAACGACCAATAAAGCAAAAGCTCAGGCGTTTTGCCACTGACCGACAGGAAGCCATCCGAGAAGAGTTAGACAAACTCTTACAAGCCGGGTTTATCCGCGAAGTGGATCACCCGGACTGGCTCGCCAATCCGGTCATGGTCCGCAAGTCAAATGGCAAGTGGCGCATGTGTGTCGATTACACTAGCCTCAACGCTGCCTGTCCGAAGGATGACTTTCCCCTTCCCCGCATTGACCAACTGGTCGACTCCACCGCGGGTTGCGAACTGATGAGTTTTCTGGACGCCTACTCAGGATACCATCAAATTAGCATGGCAGAAGACGATGAAGAGAAAACTGCCTTCATCACCCCATTCGGCACATACTGCTACGTCAGAATGCCGTTCGGTCTCAAGAACGCAGGTTCCACGTACCAGCGCTTGATGCAAAAGACCTTTCTTTCCCAGATAGGGCGTAATCTCGAAGCATATGTAGAAGTTTTGGTTGTAAAAAGTACCAAGAGATTGTCTCATTTGGACGATCTCGCTGAAACCTTCTGTAATTTGAATCGCTTTGGAATAAAATTAAACCCGGAGAAATGCTCTTTCGGGGTTTCTTCAGGAAAACTCCTTGGTTTCCTTGTGTGTTCCAGGGGCATTGAAGTTAATCCTGAGAAAATCAGGGCTATTGAACAAATGAGGTCGCCCTCGACCATGAAGGATGTTCAACGCCTGGCTGGTCGCATGGCGACTTTAAGTCGCTTTATATCGCGATTAGGCGAAAGGGGATTACCTTTCTTCAAAGCCTTGCGGAAGCATCATAACTTTACATGGTCGGATGAGGCCGAAAAAGCATTCCAGGAGGTAAAAACATATCTATCCAGGCCGCCAGTATTGGTGTCTCCCGACAAAGGAGAACCGTTGCTTCTTTACCTAGCGGCCACACCACACGCGGTCAGCGCCGTTCTGATCGCGGATAGGGGAGGAATACATAGACCCGTCTACTATGTGAGCGAAGTACTTCATGGTCCTAAGGAGCGCTACCCTGAGGTCCAGAAGATACTTTACGCGCTACTGATGGCTTCCCGTAAGCTACGACATTACTTTCAAGCACACAAGATCACAGTACCCTCCTCTTTTCCTTTAGGGGATATTGTCCGAAATCCAGAGAAATCTGGTCGAATCGCCAAATGGGCGGTCGAACTCGGTGCCTTAGAGATCCATTTCACCCCTCGCACGGCAGTTAAGTCTCAGGTTTTGGCCGACTTTGTGGTCGAATGGACCAACCCTGAGCCACCCGTGCAGTTGGCAGAGGAACTGGAGTGCCCCGATTATTGGACAATGTACTTTGACGGCTCCCGTAGTTTTCAACACTCGGGGGCTGGAGTGGTCTTAGTTACGCCCCAGGGCGAACAGCTTAAGTATGTCATTCAACTACACTTTGTTGCAACCAACAATGTAGCAGAGTATGAAGGTCTTCTTGCAGGGCTCCGAGCAGCAAAATCCCTCGGAGTCCGTCGATTAGTGGTGAGGGGAGACTCACAACTGGTCGTAAACCAGGTAAACAAGGAGTACAGCACCTCTGATGAGATAATGGCTCATTACCTGGGGGAAGTGAGGAGATTGGAAAAACACTTCAGTCATTTCGAAGTCCAATACATCCCGCGAAAGGACAACATTCTCGCAGACCAATTATCCAAAATTGGGTCCTCACGCTCATCCGCTCCGGCAGGAGTGTTCATTGAACACTTGGACCATCCTTCGATCATGACTTCGGTCGAGGATGATCCGGTAATAGCCTGCGTTACCAACCTCGGTCAGGAACAAGATTGGGCTCATCCATTGAGGGTCTATCTTGAACATGAGACCCTACCCGAGGACGAAACCGAAAGTGATCGGTTAATTTGAAAAGCGCGTCTGTACAAACTCATAGATGGGATTTTCTACAGAAAGGGTACTCAAGGAGTATTCATGCGTTGTATATCTCAGGAGGAAGGAAAGTCCCTCTTGAGAGAAATACATGACGGTGTATGCGGTGCGCACTCGTCATATCGTACACTGGTCGGAAAGACTTTTCGACAAGGATTCTACTGGCCTTCGGCACTTGATGATGCCAAACATATGGTCAAGACGTGTCCCCAGTGTCAGTTCCACGCAAGGCAAGTTCATCAACCTGCCTATGCGTTGCAAACCATTCCTCTCGCATGGCCATTCGCGGTCTGGGGGATGGATATCGTCGGTCCTATGCCACAAGCGGTCAATGGGTACAAGTTTCTGTTCGTAGCCATTGACACATTTACAAAGTGGATTGAGGCCGAACCGGTACGAAATATTACTGCATCAGCCGCACAAAAGTTCTTCCATAAGAACATTGTGGCACAATTTGGTGTTCCAAACCGTCTCATCACAGACAATGGTTCTCAGTTCGCCAGCGGTCTTTTCCTGGACTACTGCGATCAGGTTGGGACCAAGGTGTGCTTTGCTTCTGTGGCCCATCCACAAAGCAATGGTGCCGTAGAACGAGCCAATGGGCAAATACTGCAAGGCATTAAAAAGCGCGTTTTTGATCGCCTTAGGACCCACTCGGGGGCTTGGGCAGATGAGCTCTATACCGTTCTATGGGCATTACGAACTACTTCTAGTCGCGCCACCGGTGAGACGCCCTTCCATTTGGTCTATTGTGAGACCCCCATTTGAGGATCACCTTGGTAACCGCCCAGGTAGGTTACACACAGCATGATGCCACATGAGCTCAAACCACACAAGCATAGTAATATCATTAAACAAGTATCAGGCCAACATGGCCAATATTACATAGCCAAAGCACCGAAAATGGCGCTAAGTAGAGTTGCTAAGAAAATAACCAGTTTATCAGAACCAGAATCGGTATCCAAGTACCGAACACACAACATAAAGCACAAAGCAACGACAAACAGCTTGACTTCAATCAGCAGCGGAGTTGGAGAGGCTTCTCCCACATCTGACTTGACTTGGTGCATAATCCTTCTAGAACGTGGGCTCATCCGGGGCACTTCCATCTTCTGCTGAGTACTCATAACTGAAGGAATCGGGATCCTCGAATCCCTCTTCTACAGTGGGATATAAATGCAAGGGTGAGCACTTGGTGCTCAGCAACACTCATTCCAGGGATTAATGCAATTGTACTTACATGAGGGTGAATCAGATGATTCCGGGGTTTTAGTTTCATATGGATAGAGATATATAGATTTCCAAGTCATTTGTTTAGTAAAACAGTACTTTTGTCATGAAAATGATACTTTAAACATTAAACAGGTTTTCAATAAAACATTAGATGTAGTGGTCTCCCATGAGTCACTACTTTGTTAACCGCATTATGAAAACATTCCAAAACATTACTTGTGCTATAACCCATGGATAACATCCACTACGAAAAGAGTCCTGAACCTGGGAGTACAGAGTATCTGATACTTCTTTTACACTTTGCAAAGGTGTACCTCTTTTTAAATCCACTGGTTCACTCGGCTTTCAAGTCGGATCAGCTCCATGTGACTTATACACATGTGACAAGGCCGAGATCACACAACGCTTTTACAGTTCAGTATTAACAGTATCCCCGCCCAGTAAATAGACAATTAAGTCTCAAGTACTGTTGTGGGTCCTCCCCACTGCCTTACTTCCTAGCCTCTGGCTTATGTTCCCGCAAGACACATAGCCTTGGTCTGTGTCCACGCAAGACATATGACCATTCAAGATTACAACCGCGCACGGCTTAATCTGAGGCGTAGGGCGCCTTCCTTCTTTCCACCTTTACCTCTCATTATTTTTCTGAACTCACATCACTCATGGCCGAACTGCGGCCCACCAGTTTCCACGCGAGAAACCAGACCGACAAACCATGCAGGGAACTGCTAATACCAAAAAGCTACTAAGTTGTGCCTGTCCCATACCAGGCAAGTGGTTGGTACGTTTACAATTCGCTTAGAGACACAGCACAAGGTTCTTGTCCTTATGAACCAATAGTGAGGAACATTCACATTCCCTGGTGCGCACCGCACCCTCTCCATACAATCCAATCCTCACTACTGATCCCTTTTATCAGTTTTCTTAGCAAAACGGTTTTCATTATAACTTCTCATGTATTTGACCATTTCAAGTTTAATGTGGACATTCAGTATACGAGTCCTAGGGTGACAAAAGCATATATATAAAGGTTCAATAACAAAAGGGGTTTCATGATTCATTGGGTCATATCTACTCATGTCATTCAAATATAACTTGTATCTCAATTAAGCATGCATAGTAAGAAACAGTGAATATACTTCATATGAAAATATTGGGTGAGACATGATCAAAGGAATGAGGCTTGCCTTGCAATGCTGGGTCTAAATACTCAGACGGATCTTCAAAGACTTCTTCCGCTCCTTCCGCTTCTGACTCTGCGGCAATCAAGCAACACACAAACACATACCATAAGCATACAGAAAATAGTTTCCATAGAAATTATTAAGTAAATAAGTCATGCATGCAGGGGAAAGGGTTAGGGCAAGGTCACAAGGGCTCTGGTCGAAGAAACGGCTAAAAAGGATTGAACGTCGAAGGGTCGACATTCGGTTCATGGCTTTGGCATAGCTTCAAACTGATCTTAGGATGGTTTTCTGGAAAATTGATAGAAGGGAAAGATGTAGAACACAACTCCAGGAATCTAGGGGACAAAGTTCCCCAAGGGACATGTTGTTGTCAATAGAATTTACACTGGCAACCCCCAGGGAACTAGCAACTACCCTAAGTCTATCTACATCGTCCCTAACAACAGACGCGCTATTGTCCCTAATCAAGTCAGAGAGTTCTCGCTGTTGCTGAGCGAAGTCCCTCTCTCGACGGAAATGGTGCGCCTCTTCTCGGGATCAATCAAGACATTCTGCTAGACGTAGAATCTTCGAGGCCATCTCCTCGATCTTCTTCTCCAGGGCATTCTTCTCTTCCAGAAGAGTCTGTCCGGAAGGAAGAGATGGAGCAGCAGAAGGCTGATCGCTGGAGCCTCCTACCTCCTGCATTTTGCAAAAGTTAGTCATACTAACTAAAATTATCAGCAAAAGGGGAGAAGAATTGTTACCTGTCCCGGTGCATAACCCGTTAATACACCCATCTTGGGAGGAAGATCATCATATGGTGGAAGAGCAATCTTCCCATCAGAAGATTGCTTCGCCAACCCAATATGGCAATCATCTGATCGAGGGATAGTCACCGCTTGCCGACCAGGATGTTGATCACCCAAAAGAATGGGAGAATTGGATGTGATGGGATCTTTCTCTAAGGATAAAGGCCTAACTTGCCGAGAGGCATGAACGGGCAGGGTCAAAGGAACTGAAGGAAGAAAGAAACTTGCTACATTCTTCACCTTTGTTCCACTGGAAGATCCTTCGTCGACCTTGGGTTTCTTCCTTAAGGGAGACAGGACTTCAATCGTTTGAGGCCTTTGTTCGACAATTTCCCCTTCATCACTCTCAATCTCTATGATATCGTGATCTACCATTGGGAGGAGTATGTGAAAAGGAATGAGGCAGGATAACAAGAAAAGGACTTAGGCGTGGAGGGAAATTGTGGAGTTTTACAAATCCAAGAGCCTGGTATTTATAGCCGCCTGGGTGACGGTTTGCATTCCAGGCGCCTCGGGTTTCGTCAAAGCATTTACAATTTTACCTCGAGATAAAAACAATTCTACGGCGCTATCATTGCCCGTCACATAATGTCAGAACCCGTCTTGGGAAACCAACCGTTTTCACTTAGTGCGCCACTAAGTGGGAAAAAATTGAAGAGCCAGGTTAAAAATCCAATGCACGGTTTTTAAATTCGAAATAAACACGTCTCTTCGTTTTTTTTCGAATTTGGGGGCTAGCTGACGAGGATTGACACCCGGGTCACTTCTAATAAACTTTTGGTTCAAGACAGGTTCGAGCCAGACATGTATCTGGCGATGCGAACTCAAGCTATTCTGAGGGGCATCACCGTGAGGTCACAAGTTTTACGCGATCAGGTCGCGGGTTTCGTGCGATCAGGCCGACAGCCTTGTGCGGTCAGAAGTTCGTATGCTATACGCGGACTGGATATCCGGGATGTTGCGCGGTCAGCCCACATTCCGCGGTCAAAACGTTCTCGACCAGGGTGCTTGGAGTTTATTCGGTTATCCTTATATCAGGATATTCCAAGCATCCCGAGAATTTCTCCACGTTGAAGACCAACCGTCAGAGGTTAATATATGCGGTTATTCATGATTAAAACGTGTTAATAACCTCTGTGGAAGTTAATAGCGGTTCTTCAGGAACCGCATCCAACCGTTTGATGCAGTTTTCTTCATATGGCACCCTTTCGACCAATATAAAAAGGTGGCAAAGTACATCAAACGGAGGATCCAAGACATTTGGAAGAACAAGACCCCTGAGATAAGTGAGATATAAGATATCTCGACCACTCAAACAGCCAAGTCTACGGCTAAGATTAGACAATACTTACAAGTCTCCTGTAGTTTCTTTTTGTATATTTACATAAGGAAAACTTTCGCCTGTGAAGGTTTTCTCCCTGCTAGTTTGTAAAGCTTTATCTCATATAGTGAAATCCTAACAGGACGTAGGGCTTTTACTCCCACCATCGAGGGCCCGAACCTGTATAAATCTCTCTGTATTCCTGTTCACCATTGTTCTGCATACCTTCCCGGAGGGTCATCTTGAAAGGTCTCACAATTACAAATTTCGCATAAGTTCGGCTGAGGACCCCGAGTCTGAATCGTTGACACTTAGTTATACACATTCGGATCTGATTACAATTCCGAACAGGGAACAAATTCCTTTTCCTGGTCGCGGACCAATCCATGGTCGCGAATCCTTTCCGAACACGGTTAAGGTCGCGAAGCCGTATGCGATCAGGATTTGGTCGCGAAGCCGCATGCGATCAGGACTTGGTCGCGAATCCGTATGCGATCAGGACTTGGAGATCCTCTCGGATCAAAAGTACTCACCCCTTGCAATCTATGTTCACATAGATGGTGGGCAATATGAACAAGAGGAAGCCCTGGAAGAATTCATGGATCCAGAAGGAGGAGAGCCGATTCCACCAGAGCCTTGATGCGTGTGTTGTTCTCTAGTTCACTTCTTGTTGTGGGAGTTCACCTAGTTTCTGTCGGGCAGTAGTCCTTTTGTTTAATTAACCATTTGTGTCGAGAAGGCCATGTAATACCTTGTACTGAGGCCAGCTGGACGTACACTTATGTTACCTTGTAATATTTTGCTGCTAACTTTAAGTTCCTGTGATTGACTCATCCTGGGAAGTCAATGTTGTGCAAATGGGTCCAGCTGCACCGAGCTGAGGACCCCACAGGAAGTGTCGTTGTCTCTCCCCTTTGTAGGGTGTGGGACGACGTCACAGTCGGTGCGTTGTGGATACCCCCCTTCCTCGGCGGGGGTTGAAGGGCGCCACCCGAAAGAGTGCCATCTCCTCCGCGAGATCTCGCATGGATCTCCAGAACCAGGCTTCCGCCATAAAGGTGAGGAGGTCCATCTCCCCCTCGGTCCACTCGGGGGTCAGTGGCCTGGTGGACCGGCAGTACGACGAGGGCTCCAGGGAGTACGTTACCTCTGGGTCGCTCACCCGGAGGTAGAACCACTACCGGAGCCAATCCTCCCAGTGGTCCTAGGAGGCTTGCACCAGGTACTCGTCGGTGCGATTGGGCATGAGTTGGATCATGATCGAGCCAAATGCCGATTTGGGCCCGCCCTTCATGACTAGTGGCCCCTTGCGGAGGGCTCGTAGAAGTAGAGGAGTCGGAGGGTGGGCTCCTCCCTGATGCCCGTCTCGCATAGCCACACGAACAACCCCATTTGGACAAAGGTGTTCAGGGTGAGTTGGGTTGAGCGAGAGCTGGTACAACTGTAGAAACTCCTGAAGGAATGGGTGGACCGGGAGCCGGAGGCCCACAAAGGCCTCAAAGGCCACCACCTCCCCCTCCCAAGGGTTTGGTACCAGCTCCTCCGGCCCGGGGACCCTGATGTCCCCGGACGCAAAGAATTTCCAATCCAGGAAGACTTCTAGGTCCCGGGGGCAACTCGGACGCTTCGGTGCGGCTCTTAGGCGCCATCACCAAAGAATTGAAGCGTCCGAAAGAGGCAATAAGGAAAGGAAGCTACCGGAGGGGCAACGCGCACTACCGGAGGGGGCCTCGGATGGGTGCCACGTGTCCCAAGGCCCATCTGGGAAGTTGATTCAAACCGTCGCACGGGTATCGAAGAGTTGCACGAAGATCGGGGCGCCATATGGCGCGCACGTGAAATGAGGTTTTGCGCGGGAAAATGGCCCAAGAGCCGAAGCATCACACGCGGCCCGAGGCATGTCCCGAAAGGCGAAGCGTCATCCGGGGCAAGTCCTACGCATACCCTCCGGGGCCACTCCGTGCCCCCGGGGGTCTAGGGGGATGCTGTTGGGGGAAAATCCTGGACGTTTCCCAGAGTGTGCCACAGACACCTCGCGGGGAAAGTCCCGGACGCCTCCTGAGGAAAGCCATGAATGCCTCCTGTGGGGAATCCTGGAGGGCTACCGGGGAAAGTCCCGGATGCCTCCCATGGAAAGTCCTGGAGGGCTCCCGTGAAAGTCCCGCACACCTCCCGTGGAAAGTCCTAGAGGGCTCCCGTGGGAAGCCACGGACACCTCCTGTGGGAAATCCCAGAGGACTCCCGGGGAAAGTCTCGGAGGGCTCCCGTGAAAAGCCATAGACGCCTCCTGTGGGAAATCCCGGAGGGCTACCGGGGAAAGTCCCGGATGCCTCCCATAGAAAGTCCCGGAGGCCTCCCGTGGCAAACCCTGGATGTCTCCCGTGAAACATCACGGAAGCCTCCAGGGAAAAGCCACGGAGGCCCCCCATAGAAGGCCACAGGCACCTCTCTAAGCCCCAGTAGCCTCCCGTGGCAAACCCTAGACGCTTCCCGTGAAATGTCATGGAGGCCTCCCAGGAAAACCCACGGAGGTCTCCCGTGCAAGGTCACATGTGGTGACGTCAAGAGTGCCTGGGAACTCGTGAGGACACTTGTCAAGCATCCAAGCCCTTCGGCCGGTAGAATGGCGTCAATGCCCCTCGATCCGACAGCCGTAGCTAGGGTTTTCTAGTCTTTTTGCGTTTTTTGGGGTCTATATATACCCCCTTGTATCCCATTTGTAAGAAGATCCAAATTCATTTTTACACACACAAACAACAGGCATCCTTTGAAGACCTCTCTCCCTAAGAAAGAGCTAAATGATGAAGAAAGGATATTGAGCAAAGAGGCAAAGGTACGGAATATGACTCTTTTCTTTTTATCGATCTAAGGTGATTAGAGAAGGATTTTGACCGGATTATAGGATAGTCGCCGTACTATTAAGAGGAACATGTGGTGTATCATTAAATAGTTCATCTCTGTGCCACAAGTCATAAAAACCACTTGCATTGCATACTAGAAGGTTATATCTTTTGAAAATGCTTTTATCCACTCAAATCAGCCAAGTTCAGTCTTTGTCGGTCTGACCGTGTTAGCCGGTCTGACCACAGAAACGGTTTGACCGAGAGTTGTTTCGGACTGACCGACAGTTATGGTGAAGTGTTTTTAATTCCTAAAATGGTCGATCTGTCCGTGGTTAAACATTGGGTCAGACTCCTGGAGCTTCATGATCATATTTTGTGAAACTTAGTGTGCTAGTCGGTCTGACCGTCAGTTAGTCCGGTCTGACCGCTAAACCGGTCTGACCGAGATTTTGTACTGCGGTCTAACTGTGTAGCCGGTCTGTCCATCAATTAGTCCTTGAAATTTAGAGTGTGAAATTAAGATCTTATAGTGTATTGTATTTAGTTCACTAAGTCAATCTTGTGGCACTAGAAGAGCATTAAGTGATCATCACCGGCTTGTTACTCTTGGAGCTTGCCGGCTCCTAAGATGGCTAGGTGGAAGGTTTTGGAGAGCTCTTCAAGGAAGATTGTGAAAAAGCCTCAAAACAACTTGTGAAGGGGTTGAGCACGCCTTACCGGAGCGGTAAAGTGCATCACTAGTGGAATCGAGGTTTGGATAACTCATCATACTAATCCGGCTCGAGATCTAGGTCACTTCTTGAGAGGAAGTCGACTAGATAGAGGAGCGGTTAGAGATTTGAGTTTTTCCTCAACGTGGATTAGGGGTGATCGGCAAATCACCGAGACCACGGGTTAGTTCCTTGTGTCAAGTTGCTTGATATTCATCTTGTTTTTAGCTATTTGCTCTTAATTGTTGTTAATTGCTTGATTAGTTGTAGAATTTCTAAAATCGCCTATTCACCCCCTCTAGTCGATATCCTAGATCCTTTTCAATTGGTATCAGAGCTTGGACTCTATATTTAGAGGATTTAACCATCCCGGAGTAGGATAAAGATGGCTAGTGAGGGTCGGATTAATATTGGCAAACCACCACTCTTTGATGGATCAAACTATACCTATTGGAAAACTAGAATGATGGTCTATTTTAAAGTCATGGGTGGAAAAATTTGGAAAGTGGTGGATGAGGGTTTCACAATTCTAGATGATGAAGACTTGACTAACCTAGATAGAGAAAATGCTCTAGCAAATGCTCAAGCCATGAATGTTCTTTATAGTGGTCTAAATCTAGGTGAATTTAACAGGATTTGTAAACTTGAAACGGCTCATGATATTTGGAGAAACCTTATGGATATTCATGAAGGAATCTCAATGGTCAAGGATGCTAAATTATTCATCCATAAGGGACAATTTGAAAATTTTGCTATGTTACCCAATGAGGATGTCTCGGAGATGTTCAACCGATTAAATAATATAGTAAATGAGCTAAACGGGCTTGGTATGGATGTCACAAATGTTGAGTTTTGTAATAAATTTCTTAGAGCTTTACCTTCAAAATATGACACTATTGTGACCTTACTTGTGCGATCTAATTTGAAGAGTGTGACTCCTTTGGAGGTCTTGAGTGAAATTCTCACTCATGACATATTTAAGAAATCACAAGAGGAGGTGCAAGATGAGGCTTCCGACTCCAAGAAGAAGAATATAGCACTCAAAGCTCAAGCCTCCAAGAGGGAAGATAATGAAGAAGAAAGCGGTGAGAGAGACACCGATGAGGAAATGGCTCTCTTCGTTAGAAGGTTCAAGCGGTTCATGAAAAAGAAATATCAAGGAAAATTCTTCAAGGACAATCGTCGAAAAGGAACCCATTTGAAGAAAGAAGATGCTTTGATTGCGGTGAAAAGGGACATATCTCCGCACAATGCAAAAACAAGGAAGAAGAAAAATCGGTGAAAAAGAAGAAGTACGAAAAGGAAGGAGAAAGCAAGAAGAAGGTTTTCAAGAAATATTACAAAAAGAAGAAGGACGGACAAGCTTGCTTCATTGAATGGGATTCGGATGCTTCAAGTTTCGATTCCGAAGATGAAGATGAAGCATCTCATAAAGGACTTGCCGGAGTGGCTATCAAGGAAGCTCCATCTCTATTTTCCACTCCTCATTGCCTCATGGCTAAAGGAGAATCTAAGATATCATGTGACGAAGATGAATACTCTTATGATGACTTAGTTGAGATGATCACCGATTTTGATGACTATATGAGCAAAGAAAAGGAAAAATTCAAGGAATTGAAGAAGATATACAAAACTCTTCAAAATTCCTATGAGGAGCTAAAAACATCTCATGAGAGTCTCAAAGAAACTCATGAGATGCTTAAGGAAGCTCATGACTCATTAATTGCTCATAAAGCCAACAAAACGGGTAATAACATAGGCATTACTTGCAATATTTTAAATGACTTGCCTATGATATCTACATCTTGTGAGGATTTAATAGAATTACCTTCTAACCCAAAAGTTGATGATCATGTGCTTAGTCTTGAGAACAATGAACTTAGGGACAAAATTGAAAAACTAACAAATGATCTAACTAAATGTTATGTAGGAGAATCAAAATTAAGACATCTACTAGATAGTCAAAAGTTCTCATTAAGGAAAGAAGGACTAGATTATATACCTAAAAGGGGCAAACATGCATTTCTTCCAACTAAAACCATATTTATAAAAGAAAAGGGTATTGCAACAAATGCAAAAGTTTAGGTCATATTGAGAAAAATTGTCATATTAGCAAAAATAGCTCATCTCTTATATTCAACTCTTGCTATGTTTTGAAGAAAATGAATAATGGTGATGTTAAAGCCAAATTTATTGGAACCCCTATAATTGGTGCCAAAAAGAAAACTATCTGGGTTCCAAATTCTTGGTAACTAACCTCCAAGGACCCAAAAAGATTTGGGTACCTAAAAGGACTTAACTTTGTTTTGTAGATAAACTACAAGGCCGGAGGACAACATTGGGTGCTCGATAGTGGATGCACTCAACATATGACCGGTAATCACAACATGTTCTCCTCTCTCAATAACGGAGGTGCGGAATATGATAAGATTACATTTGGAGATAATAGCAAAGGAAAGGTAAAAGGTTTAGGTAAAATTGCCATCTCAAACGACTTCTCCATCTCTAAAGTATTACTTGTTGAATCTCTTAATTTTAATCTCTTATCCGTAGCTCAACTTTGTGATCTAGGATTTATATGTGCGTTTTCTCCAAAAGATGTGATTATCACTAGTATAGATGAAAATAAGTTGATCTTCAAAGGTTTTAGACATGGCAACCTCTATTTAGTTGATTTCAATTCAAATGATGCAAATCTTGGTACATGTTTGTTCTCTAAAATATCTAAAGGTTGGCTATAGCATAGAAAGCTTGGACATGTTGGAATGAAACAACTAAATAGATTAGTTAAACATGATTTAGTTGTTGGCTTAAAAGATGTAAAGTTTGAAAAAGATAAATTATGTAATGCTTGCCAAGCCGGAAAACAAGTTACAAATTCACATCCAACTAAAAGCACAATGTCAACTTCTAGTCCACTCGAGTTATTGCATATGGATTTAATTGGTCCAACTACTTATGTTAGCATTTGTGGCAATAGTTACTGTCTTGTCATTGTAGATGACTTTTCTAGATTCACATGGATATTCTTTTTACATGAAAAGTCAATTGTATTTAACACTTTCAAAAGTTTTGCACAAAGGGCCGAAAATGAATTTGAATTCAAGATCAAGAAACTGAGAAGTGACAATGGCTCCGAATTCAAGAATACCAAGGTTGAAAACTGGTGTGACGATAAGGGCATCAAACACGAGTTTTCGGCCAAATATACACCAGAGCAAAATAGGTTAGTCGAACGAAAGAACCGAATATTGATAGATATGGCAAGATTCATGTTGTCGGAGTACAATGTTTCGGACACCTTTTGGGCCGAAGCAATCAACACCGTTTGCCATGCATCTAATCGACTTTATTGTCATCGGCTATTAAAGAAAACTCCATACGAGCTTCTCATCGGAAGGAAACCAAACATTTCCTACTTCCGAGTGTTTGGATGTAAGTGCTACATTTTACGAAAAGGTACATGTTTATCTAAATTTCAAAGTAAATGTGATGTAGGATTTTTATTAGGATATTCATCAAATAGCAAAGCATATCGTGTCTACAACCGAAACTCCGGTTTGATTGAAGAGACGCATGACGTAGAATTTGATGAGACTAACGGCTCTCAAGAGGAGCAAGACAACTTGGATGATGTAGGCAATGAAGGTTCAAAGGTGGAGATGAAGAACATGACCTTTGGGGATATCAAGCCAAAAGAAGATAGTGATCAAGATGAAGATCCATCCACTCAAGCTATCTCCTCCTCTTCAACACCTCAACATGAAGATCAAATAGTTGAAGTGGTTAATGTGTAAGATTCGCCTCAACAACAACCGAAAGCAACGTCTACCTCTACTTCACAAGACCCGGTTGATCATCCAAGAATTCATCACTCAATTATTAAAGATCACCCCGTCGATCAAATTGTTGGTGACTTGCGTAAGGGTGTTCAAACTCGCTCTCGTCTTGCTTCATTTTGCGAAAATTTCTCTTTTGTTTCCTCTTTTGAGCCCACTCATGTAGATGAAGCTCTGAAAGATCCAGATTTGGGTGAATGCTATGCACGAAGAATTAAACAACTTCACCCGCAACAATGTTTGGGAATTGGTCGAAGAACCAAATCCGGATGAACACAACATCATCAGAACCAAATGGATTTTTAAAAACAAACAAGATGAAAACGGAGTGGTAGTAAGGAACAAAGCAAGATTGGTCGCTTAAGGATATACTCAAGTCGAAGGTTTGGACTTCAGTGAAACCTTTGCTCCCGTAGCTAGACTTGAAGCTATTCAAATTTTGCTTGCTTTTGCTTCATCTCATAATATTAGACTTTATCAAATGGATGTCAAAAATACATTTTTAAATGGTAAAATTAATGAATTAGTATTTGTCAAACAACCGCCTGGTTTTGAAGATCCTACAAAACCAAACCATGTTTATAAACTCTCCAAGGCGCTTTATGGTCTTAAACAAGCACCTCGTGCTTGGTATGAAAGACTTAGAGATTTCTTAATTTCAAAAGGATTTAAAATTGGGAAAGTTGATACTATCTTATTCACTAAAAAAATTGGAAATGATTTCTTTGTATGTCAAATTTTTGTTGATGACATCATATTTGGATATACTAACCAAAACTTTTGCGAGGAATATGGTAACATGATGTCCAGGGAATTTGAGATGTTCTTGATAGGTGAACTAAATTTCTTCCTCGGACTACAAGTTAAACAACTCAAGGAAGGAACTTTCATCAGTCAAAGCAAATATGTGAAGGACTTGCTCAAGAAATTCGGACTTAAATAAGCGAAGCCAATCAAGACGCCAATGGCGACAAACGGTCATCTTAATTCTGACGAAGGAGGTAAACCGGTAGACTCAAAGCTTTATAGATCTATGATTGGTAGTCTACTGTATCTTACTGCTTCTAGGCCGGATATCATGTTTAGTGTATGTATGTGTGCAAGATTTCAAGCCTCTCCTAAAGAAGGTCATTTAATGGTCGTTAAGTGCATTTTGAGGTATCTAAAATATTCATCTAGTATAGAGTTGTGGTATCCAAAAGGTGGTAAATTTGAATTAATTGGATATTCTGATTCCGACTATGCGGGTTGTAAAGTGGATAGAAAAAGCACCTCAGGCAGTTGTCAACTATTAGGAAGATCTTTAGTCTCTTGGTCCTCCAAGAAACAAAACTCAGTAGCTCTATCAACCGCCGAAGCGGAATATGTTTCCGCGGGTAGTTGTTGTGCACAATTATTTTGGATGAGGCAAACCTTGTTGGATTATGGAATCAAATTTGAAAAGTGCCTCTTTTGTGTGATAATGAGAGTGCGGTGAAAATAGCCACAAATCCAGTTCAACACTTTCAAACCAAGCATATAGATATCCGACACCACTTCCTTAGAGATCATGTTAGTAAAAGTGATGTGTTAGTGGACAATGTAAGGACCGAAGATTAATTAGCGGATATATTCACTAAGCCCTTAGATGAAAACCGCTTTTGTAAACTTCAAAATGAGCTTAACATCATTGATATATCAAATGTGGCTTGAAATGTTGAACTCATATTGGTTGTGCTTAAATTGTCACTTGATTGCTTGAACTTCTCTTTTAGGGCTTTTTAGGTTCTTTTATCAGCAATTGAGTGAAATTAGCTAAATACATGTTGATTTGCAATATGGATACTTCCCCTTGGAAATATTGTCTATATCATACTTATATTTATCTTATATATCTCTATACCTTATACTAGAATCTCAATTGAGCATCGATCAAATAAATTTTTCTCAATTTTTAGCCCTTCCAGCGGTCTGACCGAAATACATTTGCCGTCTGACCGAATTTATCTCCAGAGAGTGTTTAAAAATCCCTTCTTCCAGCAGTCTGACCGGTCTCTTTCCTGTGGTCTGACCGCATATACTCGACCAAAGAATTTAAATCCCGAATCTCTATCACTTTCACTCTCTCACCTCACTCCTGTCTCTCTCACGTGCGCCCTAACTTTTTTGGAGTTTTCCTCTCTGGCCAAACCAAAGCAAAGCACAGACAAGCTGACGGTCAAGAACTCCTCCAAATCATTTCTTCTAGGTATCCTTCTCGGATTCTTCTCCTTTTTCTCAAAAGTTTCCTCTTTATTTCGGGATTCCGGGAAAATTTGGTGAATCTAGTATAAATCTGTTCATAACCTCAAATTGATACCTTTTCTTGATGCTTTGAATGCTTACCCTTGTTTATCAATTCACATTGCGCCCTAGATTCAACTAAATCCCAGAAATTTCCTCAAACCCTAACTCTACGGCTGCGACCGGTCTGACCGACCCCAGTTCTGGTCTGACCGCCAGCAACAGCAGAGCTAGGGCTTGCTGATTCTCTTGATTCAATTCATGCCGTCAATTCTCTTGGTATCTTATATGTTTTATATCTTGCCCATCTTCTAGCGGTCGAGGCTTTCAAGGGAATGTCTTCGTTCGGACTCATAAGAAGAAGTTGGCGAAGCGGCCCAAAAGGGCTCAAACGTCGAGTAGTAGCGACACTCAAGATGCAGATTGGGTACCCTCGCCTGGAGATTCAGAAACAGAACAATCCTCTCATCTTGGTGGCTCCGAACACGTGGCTATGGACATTGAGAGTGAGGACGATGAGATAAACGTCCACGCGTACTAAGGACCCAAGAAGAACTGGACGTCAAATGACTACACTAAGGCTAGGACCACCTATGCCTATAACCATGAGAACGACGCCACTACTCCTCATTTCCACACGATGATCCAGCAAGATGCGTTCTACGGTCATCTGATTAACAAGAACATTTTTGAGCACAAGTGGATTGAGTGGGCTTACGTCGTGCACCAGCCCATCATGGCTCCTCTTGTTCAGATCTTCAAAGAGATTGGGCTATATGACTTTGTGGAGCATAAGTGCCCATGGAACGCCACTACCATTCGTCAGTTCTATGCTACCATCGAGATTATTTGGGCGGAACAGAGGATAGTTTGGATGACTGGCACTAGGAGATATGAGCCTACCTTCGTGGAATTTGCTGTGGCTAATAAGATCAATTATGAAGAAATGAAAGAAGGCATCAATATGGAAGACGAAGACTATCTGCACGAGGATGATTGGCTCCAGTTCTATGAACAGCCGGGAGGTGCCCAGAGGATCGTACCTGGCACGGTTACAGGCCTTAAAGTCCTCCCATCTGTGGTCTGTAGGATCAAGGATGCCGACTAGAGGGGGGTGAATAGGAGGCTTTTAAAACTTAAAAACTAAAACAAATTTTTGCAAATCAAGAACAAATAATAAAAAGAGAAAGAAGAGAAGAGAACGAACACAGTGATTTTTACCGAGGTATCGGAGACTCGCCCAGTCTCCACTAATCCTCGTTGAAGCACCCAAGTCACTTGAGTTTTGCCTCAATACTCACGAAGAGTAACGAAGAGTATTATCAACTAGTGGTTGCTCCTTGTCCACTCCGGAAAGGCGAGCATCGATGCCTTGTACACTTTTGCCGAGCCTCTCCGACAATCTCTGAACTGGAAAGGTCAACGACCACGCCTCCGAACCGTCTATGTGAGGGCGCTCACCAAGAGTAATAGGCAGCGAGGTCTTTCTAGACCTCCAAACACGCACCGAGAAACTAAGAGTATGCAAATGCAAATGAACTGAAACTCTCGGTGGATCAGAAAACACTCGACTTGATCAATAGATCAAAATTTTGTGTAGAAAACTAAAGCTCAAGAGTATATAAGAGAATGCTGCTGCTTGTTGTATAAAACTTATGCCCAAAGCCCCTATTTATAGCCTCAAGAATCAAAGGAACTGTTGGAGCTAGGGCTGAAAATCAGCAACACTAACTGACAGTCAGTTTTGTGTACAACGGCCGACAAAATTTACGGATAAAAAATTCCTAGCCGTTTTTGGTCGTTTATGTAAACTTGAAACCCACAACTGATAGTTAGTTATGCAAACTGACAGTCAGTTCGACCATAAACTCGACCAAATCAAATAAAAACTCAGAAGAAAACAGCTGTGGTCGAATCCCCAACTGACAGTCAGTTTAGTACAAAAATTTTGAGCCCAAAATACACCCTCTCTGGACAATTGTCAGTTTAACTAAACTGACATTCAAACTGACAGTCAGTTTAGCAAACTGATAGTCAACATGAACAAAAATGGTGATAACTTTAAATCCAGAAATCCAAAAGAGGTATTTAATAGCTCGTTTGAAATATAATTTTAAGGGCTACAATTTTGTCAACAGAAGAAAAAACCAGATCTGCCTAGATCTTCCTAGAAAAATGAAAAACTCTTCTGCTGTCAAAAATTCAACTGAAAATCCAAATCTTTCAAACCAAATTCAAATCAAATCCAACCAAAAAGATGCAATGCAATGACCTAATTTTCTCGGTTTATGTTGGAGATGAAGAGAGGACTTTTGCCACCCCTCTTTATAGTACGCTTAAAATCTAAGCAACAAAGTCCTTAATCGATCTATCTCCGAACTTTGAGATCGGAAGAAAATGAAATTGCAGATTACCTTAGGTCCTTTGCATCTTCACGTTTGCGTCTTGTCTTTGCTCTTCTGCACCTTGTGCTTTACTTCATGTCGAGTTCATCTTGATCATCTCGTATTTCTTCCCGAACAAACTCTGTATCAAAAATCTCAGAAGCACAGTTAGTCTAAAACACTTTGTTTTCATTAATCATCAAAATTAGGGTTAGGCATGAAAGCCTAGCTAGATGCAGCAATCTCCCCCTTTTTGATGATTGATGACAACAAGTGTTCGAAACAAAATATAAATGAAATAACTCCCCTTGAGTATATGCATCTCATCGTATAAGCAAAAATCAGAGCATAAACCAACACATATACATCAGAGCATCACAAAATATCATCAAGTATCAGAGCTACATAGAACAGAAATCACAAAACAGGAATCACAATATCCATATCCAGAAACTCAAAAAGGAATCACAGAGACACATAAACCAGAAGAGACATATATATAAACCAATATCCAATATCCATACAAACATGTCTCCAAAACATAAAGCATATACTATCCAAAATACTTCTCCCCCTTTGGCATCAAGCACAAAAAGGGAGGCAATACATAAAAGTAGAGCCTAATGCTCATCATCAGAAGAAAATCCTAGAACGGCTGTATCTTCGGAGCCTGCTGGAGATGCAGTCGGGTCAATGGCTGGAGATGCCGGAGGAGTAGCAGCTGCAGCTGCAGCCGGAGCAAGTACCGCAGGAGCTGGATCAGCAGGTCCTGAAGTTGTGCTCAGAGAAGACGAAGCTAACGGGGCCCTCTTGCGAGGAACTGGAGAGCCTGATGCAGGTAGCCGAGCCAGAATCTACTCCTGCTGGTCGAGAAGACGAAGCAGGATCCAGTGATGCTCCGCCTGGGTGCGCAAGATCTCCTACTGAGTCTGCATCACCTGGTGGAGCTGAGAAAGTGAGGCTGAAGACGATCCGGCGCCTGGGTCTGTAGGTGGTGCTGGGTCAGACTCCTGAACTGGAGCCTCATCTGCTGACTCCCTTACAGCATCATCATCAGATGCGGGAGAATCAGGGCCAGCAGCAGCCGCAAGCCGGGCACCAAGACGATGATCGGCCTGACCGGGAGGGTAAAAGAGAAGCGGATGATGGGGTCGTGGGAGCTCAGAATCCACAGCCCGGATATGAAGGAGCACTGCCATGATATACGGAGCATACATCAACTGACGGCGCTGAGAGAGAAGGAAGTGCTGAATCTCACTGATGATGAGATCAGCAACGTCGAATGGCTCCTCCTGGAAGATGAAAATCAGGACATGGAGCCCAAGATAGGTGACTCTGACCCTATCTCCGGTCATGGGGACCAAGGTGAGCCGGAGGATCCGTAGGGCCAGATCAACATCGCGGCGCAGGCCAGCGATGTGACGGAGCTGAAAGGGGTCGGAATAAAGCATGGCCACCTCCCGACACTCGAGGTCTGGAAGGGTATGGAGCTGGCGGCCAGAAGGAGGGCGCACTAGTCCAAACGCTGACTCGAGCTGCTCCTCCGTGACGGTGTAGACCTGGAGGCCCGTCATGAAGGTCATCAAGTCGCGCTGAGGGGAAATGAAGACGGTGGAATAAAACTGGCGAATGGGCCCCTCAGCCTAGTGCAGAGAGGAATCAGCGACAAGATCGCGGATCCCTACGGAGCCAAAGAGGTCTGTGAGGGTGGCGATGCCTGTGCGAGAGCCAATCGTACCCCACGACAAAGAGCGGTGAGCGAAGATGGGTACGCGACTGTACACACTATTGAATAGATCAAGGTGCAAGTTGTTATCGCAGATAACAACATTGCACGAGTCGCGACCAGTGGGACTCGGTAGCAGGTAGGGGTTTGTGGAGCGGAGTGTGCGAAGGCGGCTAGCGTGCCACCGGGAGTAATCCACGGGGACACGCTTAGGCGGAGGCGAAGGCGGGTTCTCAGACGTCTGACCCGATGAACGCTGGCTGTTTGCCGCATTCTTTCGTCGGGCCACACGACGAGAAGGACCCGGCTGATCAGACATGATGACACAAAAAGAAGACAGAGAAAGAAAACAGAGGACCTGATCAGGGAGACCGAAACTGAACTGAAGTGGTCGATGAAGCCGATGCGGAGCTGACGACCAGATCAGCCACAGAGAAGAAGCACAGGACGGTCTTCTAACGCCGGCGAGCTGTCCACGGCCGAGCTATGGCACGGCGAGGAGAGGACAAACGACGGCGGCGATATGCGGCTGAAGGACGGCGAGAAACGGCGAAAAAATAGCGCCGGCGGTGAGGAGTCACTGGCGACGAGGTGCGGTGGCGCGGGGCACAAGGGAGCGGTGAGGAGGCGCACGGGGAAGCAACGGCGGCGAGGAGGAGGTGAAGAGACGAAGAAGACAAGAAAAAGAATGAAGGATTTAGGGTTCGGGATCCCGCAACTGACAGTCAGTTTAATAAACTGACAGTCAGTTCCAAACTCAGAAACATAGAACTGACAATCAGTGTACCACACTGACAGTCAGTTCACAGAACTGAGTTTTGAAACTGACAGTCAGTTTGAGATTCGAACAAAAACAGGAGCTACGACCAAAATCAATTGTACATAACTGATAGTCAGTTTGGTCAACGACTTCGACCAGAAACTAAGAACAGACTCATAAGCACTAAACTGACTGTCAGTTAGATGAACTGACTGTCAGTTTGGTCAATTTCGACCAGAATCAGTTTAAGACCAGAGAGAGAATAAAATAATATTATTTTATATAAATAGCACATTTAGCACATCAACTAGCATTTGATATATCAATAATGTTTAGTTCACCCCTTAAAAAGTAAAATCTTGATTCATCTAAGGGTTTGGTGAAAATATCTACTAGTTGCATATCTGTTCTGACATAATTTACATCAATATCTCCTTTTGCCACATGATCTCTAATAAAATGGTGTTGTATTTCAATATGCTTGGTTCTAGAGTGTTGAACATGATTATTTGTAATTTTAATGGCACTTTCATTATCACACAAGAGTGGTACTTTATCAAATATGATTTCATAATCAAAAAATGTCTGCTTCATCCATAATAATTGAGCACAACAACTGCCTGTAGACACATATTCAGCTTCAGCTGTGGAGAGAGCTATAGAATTTTGTTTCCTAGATGACCATGATACTAATGATCTCCTCAACAGCTAACAGCTACCAGATGTACTTTTACGATCAATCTAGCACCCAGCATAATCAGAATCTGAATACCCAATTAATTCAAAATTTGCATCTTTCGGATACCAAAGACCTAAACTGAGATAGCATTTTAAATACCTAGGGATTCTTTTAAGAGCAGTTAAATGAAATTCAGACTGAAATCTAGCACATAAGCATACACTGAACATGATATCAGGCCTAGATGCAGTAAGATACAAAAGACTACCAATCATAGACCTATAAAGTTTAGAGTCGACCGATTTGCCGCTTTTGTCCACGTCCAGATGTCCATTTGTTGCCATGGGAGTTTTGATTGCCTTAGCGTCTTCCATCCCAAAGCGCTTGAGCAGGTCCTTCACGTACTTTATTTGACTCACGAAAGTACCGTTCTTGAGTTTCTTGATTTGCAGTCCGAGGAAGAAGCTCAGCTCACCAATCATGGACATCTCAACTCCCTAGACATCATCTCTCCAAACTCATGACAGAAATGTTCATTAGTAGATCCAAAGATAATATCATCAACATATATCTGACAAATGAACAAATTTTTTTCAATTTTCTTTGTAAATAGAGTTGTATCAACCTTCCCAATTTTAAAACCTTTTGATAAAAGAAAGTCTCTAAGTCGTTCATACCAAGCTCGAGGAGCTTGTTTGAGACCATAGAGAGCTTTAGACAATTTAAACACATGGTTTGGAAATTTTGAATCTTCAAATCCAGGAAGTTGTTCAACAAAAACAAGTTCAGAAATTTCACCATTTAAGAAAGCACTTTTAACATCCATTTGAAAAAGTTTGATATTGAAACATGATGCATAAGTAAGAAGAATACGAATAGCTTCAAGTCTTGCTACTGGTACAAAAGTTTCACCAAAGTCTAAACCTTCGACTTGAGTGAAATCTTGAGCAACAAGACGAGCTTTGTTTCTAATTACTACACCATTTTCATCTTGCTTATTTCTAAAAACCCATTTTGTTCCAATCACATTATGATCCTTGGGTCTTTCTACTAAATTCCAAACTTCATTTCTAGAAAAGTTATTAAGTTCCTCATGCACGGCATTTACCCAATCAGGATCATTTAAAGCTTCATTAACATGTTTAGGTTCTAAAGAAGACACAAATGAATGATGTTCACAAAAAGCAGCAATACGAGAGCGAGTTTGAACACCCTTACTGACGTCACCCAATATTTGATATAGAGGGTGATCCTTGGTGATCGTTTGATGCTGTCTTGGTGCTTCATCTTGTGCTTCGTCTTCTTGACTTTGTTCTGGAGGATCAATGTGAGGTGGTGGTACACTTTGATCCTCTGCACCTTGTGCTTTACTTCATGTCGAGTTCATCTTGATCATCTCGTATTTCTTCCCGAACAAACTTTGTATCAAAAATCTCAGAAGCACAGTTAGTCTAAAACACTTTGTTTTCATTAATCATCAAAATTAGGGTTAGGCATGAAGGCCTAGATGCAGCATGGTCAACAAGATTGTAAGAGCCACGATCCATCCAAAGAGTGGAAATCGAGAAGCTGTTAGAGACTATTACTGGAATTTCATAGATCACATCCTCAAGCGACATCGGATCAGCATTGTCACATTCATCTTGAAAACGATTGAGGATGTCTCGGGAACCGCTCTTCCAAATCTGTATTTTGCTCCATATATTATGACTTTGCTGCTCCAGAAGACAAAGTTTCCTCGCGGATCTTGCGATATCAGGCATCTCGGCTATAAGCCGTTCAGTGTCAATCCGCGCATCTTAGCTCGAGGCCATGGAGCACAGCCACATCAGCAGCAGCAGCAGCAGGCTCAGGACATGCCTCCTCCACCTCAGCCACAGGCTCAGCAGCCAGCGCAGCAGAGCCAAGCCCCCGCCTGGTTTGCTCAGTTCCAGCAACAGTTCCATCAACCGATGATGGATCAGGTTGCTACACTTCTCCAGGGGCTTGAGCTCACACGATTTGACTTGGCAGCTCTCAACGATCAATTCCAGACTTTTTCTTCGTGCCAAGATCAGTTCGAGCAGCGCTTCGATGCCTTCTCCACTCACTTCTACTCTCGATTCCCCCAGACTCCTCCATTCAACCCTCCATCTCAAGACGATGATGCTCCCACCGATTCTTAGCTTTTCTGGCAATTGATGCCAAAGGGGGAGAAGAACTTTAGATGAGTGTTTTTGTTGTATGAGTGAATGACTTTTGTGATGTAGTGATGTTTTGAATGCCTTATGACTTTTGTGATACTTCATGTTATATGATGTGCTTTATGTTATTTTAACATGACTAAGCTCTGATAATGTTTGTTGAATGTTTAACTCTGATAATGTTTGTTGAATGAATTGACAATGCTTTAATAACTATGCAATACGTGGTATGCTCTTATATACATGCTTGAACTCCACCAAAAGGCCAAAATTCTCATATACATCTATTTAGGGGGAGTTTTCTCTACTATGCTCATTGAAAATCCTTTTAATGCTCAAAATTCAATCATCTACTCTTAATGTTGTCATCAATTACCAAAAAGGGGGAGATTGTAGCTTCTAGGCCCCTAAAGAGTGTTTTGGTAATTAATGACAATTACAAATGTTGAACTAACGATACCTGTTAAGTTGTGTGAAGAACAAAATCAAAATACAGGATAATAAAAGGCAAAGAAAGAGCTAAATGACGAAGAAAGGATATTGAGTAAAGATGCAAAGGTACGGAATAGGACTCTTTTCTTTTTACCGGTCTAAGGTGATTAGAGAAGGATTTTGACCGGATTATAGGATAGTCGTCCTACTATTAAGAGGAGCATGTGGTGTATCATTAAATAGTTCATCTCTGTGCCACAAGTCATAAAAACCACTTACATTGCATACTAGAAGGTTATATCTTTTGAAAATGCTTTTATCCACTCAAATCAGCCAAGTTCAGTCTCTGTCAGTCTGACCGTGTTAGCCAGTCTGACCGCAGAAACGGTCTGACCGAGAGTTTTTTCGGACTGACCGACAGTTATGGTGAAGTGTTTTTAATTCCTGAAATGGTCGGCCTGTCCGTGGTTAAACATTGGGTCAGACTCCTGGAGTTTCATGATCATATTTTGTGAAACTTAGTGTGCTAGTCGGTCTGACCATCAGTTAGTCCGGTCTGACCGCTAAACCGGTCTGACCGAGATTTTGTACTGCGGTCTGACCGTGTAGCTGGTCTGTCCGAAGTTTTCGACCTGACTGTAAATTGTGTCCAGAAACGATGTTGTCTCTGGATAGGTTCACAGTCTGACCGTGAGAGTGCCCGACACGGGTAGGTGAGGATTTATTGCGTCTGTTTAATGCCGTTGTAAATGTGGCGGTCTGACCGGGCTTATACCTGCGGTCTGACCGCCAAGTGATCTTTTTCCTCCAACGGCTTGTAACGGCTATATTTATTGAGGGGAGTATATATACTCCCATGCATGGTCCTGTTTGACACCTTTTGCATATGTATGAACATTGACTTCATTCTTGAGAGTCTAAACACGTTTCATACACTCTAGTGTTGAATTTCTTGAAATTTAGAGTGTGAAATTAAAATCTTCTAGTGCATTGCATTTAGTTTACTAAATCAATCTTGTGGCACTAGAAGATCATTAAGTGATCATCACCGGCTTGTTACTCTTGGAGCTTGCCGGCTCCTAGACGGCTAGGTGGAAGATTTTGGAGAGCTCTTCAAGAAAGATTGTGAAGAAGCCTCAAAACAACTTGTGAAGGGGTTGAGCACGTCTTGACGGAGCGGTAAAGTGCATCACTAGTGGAATCGAGGTTTGGATAACTCATCATACTAATCCGGCTCGAGATCTAGGTCACTTCTTGAGAGGAAGTCGACTAGATAAAGGAGCGGTTAGAGATTTGAGTTTTTCCTCAACGTGGATTAGGGGTGATCGGCAAATCACCGAGACCACGGGTTATATCTTTGTGTCAAGTTGCTTGATATTCATCTTGTTTTTAGCTATTTGCTCTTAATTGTTGTTAATTGCTTGATTAGTTGTAGAATTTCTAAAATCGCCTATTCACCCTCCTCTAGTCGATATCCTAGATCCTTTTCACCATGTCAATCTCTATGTTGTCCGACGGGAGGTGACTGGTCACTTGGTCAACTCGCACCGCTGTTCTCGTGTCAAACATGTCTGAAAACCTGCCGGTGGTATATTTTATACCACAACAAATGGATTATTCGTAAAAAAAAAACTCTATATCTTTGTTCCATCTTAGAAGAGAAAGGTAGATTTTGATCCCGTATCTATGGGCAAAACTTATTTCTATGCACGCAGGGCAGTTCTCGACGTGATTCAACGTTAGTTATACTTGCGAAAAATACTATTCAATCGAAAATAACTATCCATGGCACCAACTGGTACAAGCGAATACAGGGAGAGAAAAAAAAAAAAAGGTCCCTGACTGACAAATAGGCATTCTTGATTAAATAAAGCGCAGGAGCAGGCGATACTGCACACTATACATCATTCAGGCCAACACAGTAGTCAAAACACTATACATCATTCAGGCCAACACAGTAGTCAAAACACTATACATCATTCAGGCCAACACAGTAGTCAAAACACAGTAGTGGTAACATCTGATTAGTTTGGCTAGTTGGCTGAAGTCAGAACACACTCCGTTGTTTTCTTCAGGAAGATCATCCAAAGCATAATAAATAACCTGCAACAGCCAACAGAAAGTTAAGCACCTACAGAACAAAGCTCTTTTCATTCAACTAGTAGAACATCGTAGCTTCCAAAAAGCACTTTAATTTAGACCTAGTAACCCCATATGGTCAAGTATACTACAACACCAGCCTGGCAACACAAGAATACATGTGTGCACAGTATCATACAAATAAAATATGTGACATGGCTCAGTTAAAGCAAAGGGTCTTCCACTCAATCAAATAACTAGATTGGCATTATTATAGGAGCACTTGCATCATTACTTGTGTTGTTGGGTCCAAGATGCAGTTTAGCTGTCCTCTTATTAGCTGTCCAATCTATCCATAAACAATCAAAATTGAAGCCACCCAGTAGCACATAACCCACACCAATCATCTCCAAACATGGCTAGATTCTCACACCCACTCTACATAGATACCGCAGTCCATTCCAATCAGCTCAAAACAAAGCTAGGAACCAGTACTAATCTCCAATGACAACAAATTGAGGCACTGAACTCCCAGATTAACATAATAACATCTCAAACAATAGAGCAAAGCCACAAGATCGACGCAAAATTAGACAATTTATACAAATGGTGTCAAAAGTCAGAGATGTACTTGGAACAGGCTAACAAACCTGATGTCGAGCTGAGCTCTAACAATTAATAGTCACACGAGAGATTGATCTAGAGGCTGACCTTGAAACTAGATGCATGGAGTAGGCGTACACAAGCAAGAGCTAGCAGTCGTGGAGTCAATGCTAACAGGAGATTGATGAGCCACCACAAACACTATTTTCAACACAGTAAAACATTTTCCATCACTTAACCAAGCAGTAATATACATGTGAGAAACTACGAGTGAAGTTTCTTTTTCAATTACCTGGCCGTAAGGTAGAATCATCGAAGCCTAAGCTCTTGTAGTTATTGCTGCATGATTTGACCAGCTTTGCGCGTAGATCGATACCAAATTCACAACCATCAAAGATGTTCTCCTGCATTGAAAAATAGACCACATCTGGATCAAAAGGGTCCACGACTGGGTATTTTGGTACCTCTTTGGGTAGACCCTTTGACGAGTAGCTCTCATCCCCCCAAAGTTCATCGAACTTTAATGTGCAATCCTTAGTCCATTCACCATGATTCAAAGTCCACATGTCAACAAAAGATTCACAAGTCTTTAGCCGATGGATCTGCACATATCTCAGGAGTCCATTGCTAAACTCAACACAGCAGTCTTTTTTTAACAATACAACTGCATTAGATTCAATCTCGCTGGTTTGTTGGATGCTTCTGTTTGGGAGCAGGGTGAAGTTAAGGGTAGGTTCCTCAGGGAGTGGATCACAATCACAAGAGAGGAGTCCACAACTCAGGTCCACCCACCAAAATTTACCACCACAAGAAAGCACCATATCAGTCATCCAATTCCAGTCCTTTAGCTCAGGAGGGAAATGTACCAGCCTATGCGTCCATTCATTTGAAGAGGTGGTAAAGGAAGATATGTATGGCTCCCTGCACACCACGGAATAGATGCTTTTAGGCTCCATAGCAGGCAACCTTATGAAGCTCATCTTTAGCACAGCCACCACATAATAACCATCTCGATGATAGAGGCCAATTCCATTATCGAGCAGAGGTCGAACAATAGGAAGACGACGAATGACTGGGGACTGGAGACCGTATTCAAACACAAAGTAGTCCTCGAAGTGGTAACGATTGACTTTGTGTTCAGCACAGAGTAGAATTGCTTTGTTACTAGATGTGATAACGCTGATGGACAGGGTCTCATTGCAATTATACTGAGGTTTGAAGACATCACTTGCAACCTCTGAATGGATTAGCAAGCGAGAAATGGAAGGCGGTTCTTGGACGTGTAAAGAGATTCCAAAGTATAGACCTTCAGTCGTTTCCGTGTCTATCTGGATTATGTCATCGTCATCGGCTGACACTTCCGGATATGCAATGCGGTCAAGAAGGAAATAATCTGGTGTCAATTTCACCTAAGAATGCAGGTAAAGAATATTTAGTTAGCTGAATGAAAGTAATAGAAAAATATTTAGCACTAATAAAACCACACAATCATCTCTATAATTAGCACAAAGACCAGTAAGAGACAAACAATTGGAACTAGAGAAAATTGTGATCAAGCTGACATGGGAAAATAACGAAACCATGTAGCACTGAAGCTTCAAAGCAATTTTCATGGCGCCCATGTTTTGTTGTACATAATACACTTGTGTGGCCAAACATTACAACTGAAACATTAAAATTTAAGACTATGCATCACCTGTGCTTTGATAAATATCCTTGTGTGGTCAAACCTTACAACTAAATCATTCAAATCAAGGACAAAGCAGCAACCAAAAATGAACTAATCCTAGTCCATGCAGCTTACCTCATGGTTGATATGCATGACAGTGTATGGTATACAACTAATAGAAAATGAAAAGTAGTGCACGAAATAAATGTATCATCAAGATCATCTATCTGCATATGCCTACAGGCTATGTTTGTTCACCATTATATCTGCTCCAAGAGGCTGCCCAACTCTGCCTGAAAACTATTATTCATGTAGAACTAAATTAAATTTATGCCATGATACATGGCTTGAAGCAATTGTAGTCCTTCAATGATTGCAAGATCATGTATATCATTTCTTAGAAAAATCAGTTAAAAATGAACATGTAAATAATTACATGCATGATCATGTATGATTCACAGGAATACAGACAGTGAAGTAGACGGGTTAAGTACCTTTGGTGACTCCTTCTGCTCCTCTTCTTTCTCCCCATCATGTCTTCTCCTTTTTCCAGCAGCCTTTGCTCTTTCCCTTCCTCTTTCCTACAGTAGGACATTTGTAAGGATTGCGGTAATTATGCGGCATTTACAATTCCTAGACAAAACTCCTAATTAACTAGAAGCAGAATGTAAGAAGCTAAGAACAACCACCAAATATTGTTGGAAATCAAGATCTCAAAGAAAATGATATTGAATTAAATAGAAAGCGCAAACCAAGTGAGGAAGGAGAGATACCCCATTACATACCAAGTGCGATGAAGCCGAAGCTGATGGTGGCTGCTGTCCTGGCTGCATGGAAGGAGTCACAAGAGGTAAAGTTTTCCTAGGAGCTGTACCACATGGTTGGATTGCAGTAGGAGGACTAAATGCCGTCTGATACTGGAAAAAAAAAGTCACTCAAAACATAGTTAGTTATCCATACAAAGTTATAGCAATAGTTAGAAGAGTACAATTGCAAATAACAACTACAAGGAAAAGAGAAAAACCTACCACATAAGCTGAAGATGGCGTAGGCACACCCGGATTGAGCAACTGATTAGTGGATAAAAAAAATGCTTTAGCTGCTTGACCTGCTTGAGGTACCGCAGATGACAAGGGTTCATATGGCGCCAAAGCTGCTTGAGCTGAGGGCAGAACCTGACCAGGACGAGGCAAACAGTGCATAGGGATGGAGGGATGTGATGTCACAGTTGGTAAGACAACATTATAACCTGGCATGGCTTGACCAACAGGTGTAAATTGTCCGGATGCTGGCTGCAAGAATTGGTGGGATTGTTGCGGAGGAAGCATTGGCCCAAACTGCAATTGCAACCAAACGGAATAATTGTAGAGATACAGGATATACTTACCAACCAAGCACTTGAAACATAATCAAAATTGCGGACATCACCTGCACAGGCATTGGATAGAACAAATTTTGGGGCAGAGCACTAGAAAGTGCTATAACAGGTGTCGGCAGCTGCTTTGAAGAAAATAAGAAATGTTATTTGCATAAAAATGATTTTAACACCACAAATTATCCTAGTAAAAAAGGAAAGGAATGTTTAACAGCAATGAAAAAGGTTGCAAAAGGACTATGACCTACAAAAAAGAGAGCAACAAAAGATAATGAAAGTGTAAATTGTACAAAAATCAACTGAGAACTCTCTCTTTCTCTCTCTCTCGCGCGCACACACACACACACACAAGAACCAAATAGGGCTGGAATGCAGTAGTCTAAACAAATGCGGGTTGATACTTGGAATGAAACACTCAGACATGGTCACTTTAGTTATAGAATTTTCAGATAACTACTACAAGGAAAAATACAAAGACCCACCACATAAGACATAGCAGGTATGTAGGGCAAGTGACCAGTGGGGAATGGAGCCTCCTCCTGCTGCTGCTGCTGCTGATGATGACAGGGCAGATGAAAACAAGAAATTGTCATTTGTATAAAAAATATTTAAAACTAGGAATCATCCTAGCAAGAGAAGAGTGTGTACCTGCAACCCAACATGTTGTGAATGCATCGCCATTACCTAAAAAAATAGTGGGGAAGAAAGATTGATGTAGATGTAGAATGGACAGAAATCAACTAAGAACACACCCGTGCAGTAAAAAATAAAAATTGGTTCAGCTTTTGATGAATTTTGTTTAGGATACTCTATTTTCCGGACCTAATGTCACAAATTTCACTAATTAAGGTAAGTTAGGGTTCGTGCTTGAGAGAGAGAGAGAGAGAGGATCGAGTGACACTTACCAGAAGCGAGAGGAGGAGGAGAAGCGAGAGGGGTCGCGGTGGGATGCGGGGGATGACCGGAGACGGATGGAGGTTGCGGCTGCGGGAATTGATGAATTGGGAAGGAATTGGCTGGAGATCTGGGACAGAGCCACGAGGCGGCTCAAAGCCTATTTATAGCTTCGGCCCAGATGTGTACCGTCATTGTATGTACGTGTGTGTGTGTTACTGTGTTATATTCTCAGTTAGCAGAATTGTGTGAGTTTAGTAATTTTTTTTTTACGAATAACCCATTAAATTTTTTTTCAAAAGTAGTCTGAAACTTCTTAAAATATCAGAAATAAATTTCAATCACGAGCTCCCGTTCGCGAATGATTAGGTGATTCGACCCATTTGCACTGTTAGCCTAGGACCGCAATATGTAGACTTTGAGTCGCCCACCCGACTACTGAAATGATCAGTTTCAATACTTTTTTTTTGAAGAAAAGTTTCAATACTGATACGACCAATTCTATACAGATAAGACCACGACCAGGTTTAATACTGGTAGTGGTGACCAATATTAAACCTGGTCGTGGTCGTATCAGTTGAAAACTGGTTGTTTCAGTCGCCAGTTGGATGCGCGACTAAAATTCTACGTGGCGCGGTTCTGGGCCGACGACGTAATGGATTGTGTCACCTAATCAGTCGTGAACTGGGCTCATAATTGAAGTTCAATAGTGACCAAGAGCTTGCGACTAAAGGTTATTTCTGATATTTTAAAAAATTTTAAGTTAGTTTTGAAATTATTTTTTAATGGGTTATTCATAAAAAAAAAACTCTTAGTTTAGGTGTATGCGTGTTACGTGCTATGCATAAGTGTGTGCGCATTGTACTGGAGGGTGAAGGAAAGAGGTGCAATGTGTATGTGTAAGGCGTGTGTCTGCATATGTATTGGTTGAGGGGGAGAAAAGAGGAGGGGCTATGAATTGAGGAGGACCCAAATGAAAGAATTGGAGAGAATGAGAAGGGATAATTTAGAAAGGATTTTCAGAAGGGACAAAAATGAAAAAGAGAGAAATAGAAAGGGTGGAAAATTTGGTCAAAACTGTTTGGAGGATTTTGAAAAGAATTCTTGAGGGGCTAATTTGTGATGAAATTTTTTGGGGTAAGTTTTTTGAAGAAATTTTAAGAACCTAATTTTTAGGGTGTGACATAGTATATTGAAATCAAATCGCATCATTGTTATGAACGTAGTATCATTTACACAACCTGAACGCCACCTTTTTCATGAGCTCATTCTCTTGAAGGATAACAAAGGGATCTTGCTAGATTGCTTCGCGAAAGCTATGAATCAAAATTGATAAACTGCTTCTGTATCACTTTATCTGTCGCATTTTATTTGTAGCACGAACATCATCGGATCGAGAGTTTTTTTATGAATAACTCATTAAAAAGGAATTTTAAAATTAATCTAAAATTTTTAAAAATATTATAAATAGACTTCAGTCGCTGGACCCAATTCACGACTGAACTTTAGTCGCGAACTAGGCCCACGACTGTTGTGGTGTTAAAAATACCCTGGCAGGTTTTTGGACGTGCGTAACATGTGTACAACGATGTGAGTTGACTGTACGACTAGTCACCTCCCGTCGGGTAAGCACAGAGATTGACACGAAAAATTTATACAGGTTCAGGTCCCAGTGGGGACTCTAGTTCTGTTGGCACTCCGAGCGTAAGTCCACTGGGGAGGTTCTCTCGCGGAGAGAGGTCTCCAAAGGATGCATATTGTTGTGATTGTGCTGAGTGAGAATGAATGAATTAGGTTACAAGAGGGGGATTCAATAGTATATATAGACTCCAAAAGATGCAAATTACTAAATTATCCTAGCTGTAGCCGTCGGATCGAGAGCGTTGTGGCCACCTCAACTTCAGTACCCCCTATCTCGAACACGTGGCCACCTCAACTTCAGTACCCCCTATCTCGGACACGTGGCCACCTCAACTTCAGTACCCCCTATCTCGGGCTTGGAGGACTAGAGGAGGGGGGCTCCTATCCTGGGCCCAGAAGAGGGGAGGCCCTATCTAGGACCCAAGGATTGGACCCGAGATTCCGAGATGGGAGACCCTTGTCCGGGACCCGAGGGCGGGAGGCCCTTGTCTGGACCCTGGGACAGGAGGTCCTTGTCCGGGACCCGCAAACGGGGTTTGGGACCTATGGATGGGAGGCGCTTGTCCCGGACCCGGGAAACAGGAACAGGTGGCCCTTGTTTGGGGCCCAAGGATGGTAGGCCCGTGTCCAGGACCCGGGGACGAAAGGCCCGATCTGGGACCCGGAGACAGAGGGTCCCTGTCTAGGACCCAGGGATGAGAGTTCCAGACTCGAAGACGAGGGTCCTGTCCTTGTGGAACATTTGGAGGAAGGAGACTTCCACCGACGGCTACTATTTTTCCCCAACAATAACTAATTAGCATATGCATCACTGGGTCAAGACCATGCCATGTAAACTTTCAATTGCAAGCTGGGTACCCGACTAAAACCCGCAGGTGACAGCCACGACCAAATCTAGTACTGATACGATCAGTTTTGAACTGATACGACCACGACCAGTTTCGATACTGATACGGCCAGTTTTGTACACATATGACCACGACCAGATCTAGTATTGATACAACCAGTTTGTGTACTAGCCAGACATTATTCGGTAATCAAACATTGTGGGTTTCAGTCGCGTAGCCAGCTCACAATTGAAGTTCAGTCGCGAAATGGGTCCAACGACTGAAGTATATTTTTGATATTTTTAAAAGTTTCGGGGTTAGTTTTGAAATTCTTTTTTTTAATGGGTTATTCATAAAAAAAAATCTCATATCGAGGATGATTGTGCCTTTAACTAACATAGCAGTAAGGAGATGGTATCATCAACATATCAACATACATTTTGTCTGAAAAATCTCATAGAAAACTAAGTACGTGCAATTCGGCATTGTTTTGGATCTTTTGGTGGGTTCACTACTTGTTTTAAGTTCTACTCAGAGCCAAACACTTGAATGAAATCTAAACCAACTCATCAATCTAAACATTCCCATCTCCTCAATAACATCCTAGTCACTTCAAGATAACTACAGAAATATCATAGGCAAAACAATAACACATGAAATCATTAGAAAAAATGGAAAAGATCACGCCTTTAGCCAATTCTCTGAGGCATTCCGTCGACCAAAAGATGCCCATAGCATTACTTTGTGTTTCGTAAAGACAAGTTGCAGGAACGAATCAAGAACCAATTCAATCCCATGCCTAGATTTGAATAGCACAGCTGCTGGAGCAGCGCCTTGCTCGCCCCTCTACAACACCAGGCCGCCAGCCTCGCCCCTTTGCCTGCACTACGCCGCACACCACCAAGGCGCCGCTGGGGCCAGAGGAAGGGGGGTTGCGGGGTTTTCGACGATGTAGCCGGGGTGTCGGCCCCAGTAACCCCAGTAGTGAATCTGCCCCTGAATATAATGGTCGAGATACATTTCAAGTAGTTTTCAAAATAAAAACTTGCTTAATAAAGAGTATAATTGGATCATAAGCGTAGAAACTGAAGCAAATAAAAAAAACTTGTGCGAAATTCAGGAGCTCCACCAGGAAAATCCCTAGGAAACCATGATCCCTAGTGAGTACTGGCCAATAATAAGATAGTCTTATGCAAGTGCAAAACACAAACAAAATCTCAAGTAGGTAGGTGCTTCTCCACCATCTTTTTTTTAGCCTTTGCAACATTTGCTCTTTTGAATAGGAAAATATTAATCAACAGTGGAGAAAATAATTAATGGTCATTCTAATCTTCAAAGAAAATAGTAATTTTGTTTACTTAAAACAAATTGATCCTACAAAACCAAAGCCACTAAAAATGTTTAGAGCACAAAAAAAATTGTTTGTGCAACATTATTGGAAGAAATACAGCTTAGCATATGTACCAAATTGATCCGAAACAATTTCGGGTCAACAAAAACATGGTCACTGGTCGGGCCAAGGTTGCTGGATCGACCAGACTATGCCATGATCCAGGAGGATCTCGGGATGAATGCGTAACAGACTTGAACTCTATTTAGTCGGTTATTGAGTATGATATGTTTTCAAGCAATCGGACTATAAATACTATGTAATAGGGTACATAAGTTAAGATCGAATCAGATGTAGAACTTATAGACAAAGATCGACGGAGATCGAGTGCGATCAACGTCCGACCTGTACAAGTTCTTTTTAATAAAAGGTCTTGTTCCTTTTTTTTTACTTCTATGTTCGAGCACTGCGTTTTAGTGTTTTCGAGTAAGATCCCACTTTTCACATCTGATCGAGTATAGCCGAATCTGGTTTATTACTTAATCAGATCAAGTTGGTATCAGAGCACTATCCTGTCGTATGTATGGTAAAGACTCGCCGGGATTACAAAAAATCCAGCGAAATTCCTCAAAAAGAACCTTTTACAACCGAAGGCAAAAGTTCGACTGCACCGACAGTCACGTCTCCGACCATGTCAGAAGAAATCTTCGTTCAAGCTGACTTGGCTGAACAAATGGCCAAACTCTCCGCCAACATGGATATCGTGCTTGCTTAGATCAAGCAGCAGGCCATAACCTTACCTCCTGAAGATGATGCTTCGAAGGGGAAGGCAACTGGTGTGAAGATTGGGAGCAGCTCGCGTAGGCCAGATGACGATGACGATGAAGACGAAGACGACTAGAAGGGCGGCGACCTCGCCAACACATCCTTAGCTGTCGGATATTTTAAGGTCGAAGCTAAGGTTGACATACCCATATATGATGGGGTGATCAATGCTAAATAGCCGGACTCATGAATCGACCAGCTTGGGACTTACTTCGACCTGCGAGGCTTCAGTAGCGCTCAAAAGGTTAAGTTTGCCCCTTTGAAAATGAAGGACCAAGCCAAGATATGGTGGAAGGCCCTTGTCGCCAGTGAGGAGGCAGATGACCTCATGAGGGGTCAGTTCAAGTGACTCCTACGACGAGAGTTCGAGCCCGTCAAAAGGGAAGATGAGTTCGAAGAAAAAGAGTTCAAAATCGGGCACCGGGATCTCTTGCGAGCATTGTCAGATCATAGGAAACACCAAAGACAGGTGCTATAAGCTCCATCCTGAGCTTCGACCTGAGAGATCGAGGAAGAACAGACCAGGTAAACGAACAGCAACGGCTACTACGGCTCCACCCGTGGAAGAAGTTGTCCGAGTGAATTTGGTCGATAAGGCGGATACAACCTTGTCTCTGATGGCAATGCCGAAGGAGATAGGTTCGAATTCCCCTGACGACCATCACTTGACGGAGGACTTGTTCACTATCAACATCCAGGTGAAGCATGAAGTGGCCACAGCAAAATCGATCCTAGAAGTCAGAACAATCTGGTCTCCGCTGGACTGGTTCGACGACTTGGGTTGACGACCACACACGCATGACCATATCCTCTGGGATGGTTCACTTCCGACATGAGCCAGCAGATTATGAGTTAGTGTGTTGAAGTTTGCAATCTCCGCCTGTTATATCGATGAGATTCAATGCGATGTTATTCTCATCGATATCTGCCAAGTGATCTTTGGGAGTCCGTTCTTGTACGATCATGACGCCCATTACCACCGAAGAGCTCAAGAGTACGAACTCACAAAGAATGGGACGATGTTCATCATCAGTAGAAACGACCACATCGACACCACGAACCTGATGACAACAAATCAGGTGAAACAGATTGTCAACGCATGCTCAAAGTGTGTGCTGAGTGTGATGCGTCCGGTTAACCAAGGGGATTGTGTTTCACTAACACCATCGAGCATGGAAAGTGGTACTCGTTTGGCGAGCCTGCTTGAAGAAAACAACGCGCTGTTCGAAGAGATACATGGTCGATCACCAAGACGACCAGTCAAAAACGACATGCAGTTCATTTCTACAGCACATTTGTCCAACCTTCACAACCCTAGATTCGAGGTCGGTGATGGTATCGACCTCGACAAGGTAAAGGCCATCCACGAGTGGCCAAGACCACGATCCATGACGGAGGTGCAAAGCTCCATGAGCGATTGTCCGTACATTCGACCAGACGATTGTGGCATTGCTCATCGTGTGTCCATTTCGAGGCTTCCATTCATTCTTTACATTTTCAGTTATAAGTGTAGGATCAAGAATGCGACTAGAGGAATGGTGGATAGTGTTGGATCTAGGTAGATCTTAGTATCTAGCTTTTGATGATTAATGACGATTTGGATAAATCCATTGTGATTAAAGTTAATCTGAAGATGTCAGTTTTTGATGATCAAATGACAAATTAGATAAATCCTGATTTAGCACAAGTGAATTGAATTGATTATCGGTAAACCCTGAATTGAATGTTTCCTCAGTTACGGGTTTGATATTGATGCATACGTAGAGGGGGAGCTTAGTGGTTGCATCAAGTTTGTGCAAATTGATTGATCAAGATGTTATATGACAAACCTTGAGACCGATGACTCCAGTTGTGAATTTTATATCGATGCACAGGTTGAGGGGGGGCTCATCACTTTGGTCATCTAGGTTGATTTATATCTTGACATGAGTAGTATAGATCGTGTATGTATGTGTTTATCATCTACGATCTATATGATTGTATTCTATCTCATACTCATTTGCTACTCGTTGAATATGGTTGCGTTATTTCACTGGAAAGAGAAACTGTCAAGCTAACTCCTGTGTGGAGTAGTTTCTCTGGTGGTGATTAATGACGACCTATATTTGAGACTAATATTGTGTATTGAGTCTATGTATTGTAGTCTCAGTTTGATTGCAGGATAAAAGTGAGCAAGGACGTGAGGAGGATGAAGACGATATGAGACATCCCGAGCAAGGTCAAGCTTAGCAAGGACGGGCTTTGCGATGACAAGCGTCGAGCGATCGAGCTTCACGAGGTCAAACTCCACCTAAGGTAAAATCCAAGATTAAGGATTATTTTCTTAGGGTTTTACCGGTCTCGGTGTTTGGAGACAGATCGGATTAATAGGTTTCTTTTTACTAGTTTGACCGTACTATTAAGAAGGGTCGGAAACTAGTAGCTTGAATCTATCTAGTGCGGAAGCTCAGATGCATTCATATCATCTTGCACTAGTGTCTTGCATTGCTAGTGAGTCTAAGTGTAGTTCATGTGCATTAGATTAAATGTTTTGAAAACTGCACTTAGTCGTGATCGCCAGCTGTTTAAATTGGTTTATTTTTCTAGAGTTGGTCGTGGTCGTATTTGCATATTCTGATCGTATCAGTGTTGATACGTGGTCGTGGTCGTGTCGCTTGTTTGGCGGCTTTCTGTTTAGGGTTTGGGCGTGGTCGTAGGAGTTCGGACTGGTCGTACCAGTCTTCGGCTCGCTTGCGTACGCTCGACCAAACCCTATCGACCACCTGTTTTTGATCAGATGTCAGACTTGTGTAGTCGTGATCATTGCTGAGTGACAGCAATCACATCCGCGAGAAAACGGCAAAATCCGTATGTGCAAATACCCCAAATTGCATTTGAAATGATTTTTGGATTGAACATTTTGACAGCAGGAAAGTTTCTGAGTTTTCTAGAAGTTTCTAGATCTTTTTAGGTCTTGCTCCTGTTGACAAAATTGTAGAGCTCTAAGTTATCTTTCCAACAAGACAAAAATCACCTCAATCCGATCTCTGGATCAAAAGTTATGCTTGTTTTATTGTCATTGTGTAGTGGGCCGGACTTTGTCCGAAATGGCTGGACATTGTCCGGCCTGTACAAATTTTTTCAGCCTTTTTGCTGAGTGTAAACTGAGACATATCCATCCGTTCGGGGCTATCCGAAGTGGCCAGACATTGTTCGATATGGCCGGACAATGTCCGTCCTGTACAAATTTTTTAAGCCCAGAAATGAAACAGAGACAAATGCATCCGTCTGGGGCATTTGTCCGTCATGGGCGGACTTTGTCCGAAATGGCCGGACAATGTCCGACCTTTACAGAAAAATCGCCCAACGGTAACTGATACATTGCAACGGCTGTTTTCGTTGAACTGGGCAGACACTGTCTGAAGTGGCCGGACAATGTTCGGCCTGTACAACTTTTGGCCTGGTGTTTGCAATTGCTATTTTGCATCTAGAGGCTAGATTTGAGCCCAAAATCCTTAATGGATTCGAGAGAAAACTTGAGGGAGAGTTAGTGAGTGTTTAGTGCACTTCATCTCCATTAGATTGCTAGTGCTAGAGTGTTGAGCATCTCATTTGCATCATTGAGCTTCTAGCACGTGGTTGGTTCAAATGAAAGCACATCCGGCTTGTTACTCTTGGCGATCGCCTTCACCTAGATGGTGCCAGAGGAGAGCTGAGATCTCTCCAATTGAAGTTTGTCGGAGAGGCCGGCAAAAGATTGTGAAAGGTGTGGTGCTCGCCTATCCGGTATGAAGAAGGAGCAAACCTAGTGAGATATTCTTCGTGGATATAGAAGCGAAACTCTGAGTGAGCACTTCAACGAGGAGTAGGGGAGACCGGGCGAGTCTCCGAGACCTCGGTAAAAATATTGTGTCAATTGCGTAATTCTTATTTGCTTTGTATTCATCTTGACACAATTGCTTATATCACTATTGTTGCATGTATTGTTAAATGTTTTATATGGTTGAATGCAACTAGTCGATTAAATTGTTTTAAGCATCATTGTATAATCTAGCTTAAACAATTACCTTGTTGAAATTGCTTAGTGGGGAAGAAAATTTAAAAGCCTCCTAATCACCCCCCCTCTAGTCGGCATCCTGGATCTTACAATTGGTATCAGAGCAAGGTCTCTCATTTATCGGCTTAACCGCTAGAGAGAAATGATGAATTCGCTAGAGAAATTTGGATTGATTGCTCATCAATTTGATGGATCAAATTATACACGTTGGAAAATTATGATGAGTACTCATCTTGAGGCATTAAACTTGAAATTATGGAGATTAGTGCAAAAGCGTATGGATAACTCATTATCTTCGGATAAACATACTCTTCTATTATATACAAAAGCTAAAAATGTGCTTCTTGATTCACTTAGTCATGATGTGCTCGAACTAGTGAGTGAGTGTTCGACCGCTCACGATGCTTGGATCACTCTTGAGTCCTTATTTGTGGGCACATCTAGCTTTGCACATGCTAAGATGTGCTTATTATTGCGGGACTATGAGGCATTTGTGATGATGGAGCATGATACACTCTCCACCACATATGATCGCTTGATCAACATCACAAATGTGCTCAAAGCCCTTGGTGCTAATATTTCCAATCTAGACATTTGCAGGAAATTACTCCAGGTGTTGCCGGAGGATCACTATAATGACTTCACTACTACTCTTGCGATCGGTGATCTTTCCAACACTTCACCGAGAGAGCTCATTGACATGCTTATGTCAAATGAGGCAATGTCCAAAGAAAATGACATGTGTTCCACCTCCGAGCATATCAAGGACGACAATTTCAATGCGGAGGATTGGGAGCTTTCGAGCGAGCTCAAGGACGTAAACGATGAGGTTTGCCTAAGCAAGACCAAGGCTAAACCTTGCAAGAAGAGCTCAAGGAAAGCTGAAAAGAAAGCGTCGAAGTCAAAGTCTTCATCTCAAGACAATTCTTTATGCCCTACGGCATGTGACTCGACCGTATCAAACTCTAACCTCTCTAAGAATGAGCTAATGGACATAATTGTAGAGTTAAAATATTTGCTTGGCAATTTGACTCAAAACTTTAGCACTTTAAAAAATAATTACTCATCTTTGAAAGTGGAACATCAAGAATTGAAAAATTCTTATGGTTCTTTGCTTGCCAAGAATACTATTAGCTCAACATGTATATTAGATGTTAGAGTTGCTTGTGACTCCTATATTGATCCATCTTTAGAGTCACACACTTCTACTCCACATGCTAGTGATAATTCAATTGTTAATTCGTGGTTAGATTCAAATGCTAGCTTTGTAGATACTAGTACTTCATGTAATAACATGTCAAATGATTTAATTATTGATTCACATATTGTATGGATGATACTAGTAACTCATACCATGATTCGTCTAATAATTATCTATATGCCATGGTGTTAGTTCTAGTAGCTCCTCATTTAATATGCCTAACTCATCTAGTGATTTTTGTGCTATGCCCTCGAGTACATTTACTTGTGATGACATGCCGTCTTGTTCTTATTCATATATTAATACGGGATCATATCAAACATCTAAAACTCAAAATGATGAACTTAGGAGTAAAGTAAATAGATTGAGTAAAAATCTTACTAGAAATCGTTTTGAGTTGTGCCATGCTTGCAAAACCCCCTTTAGATCATAAAAAATCGTTTAGAAAGAGAAAATTAAATCATGCATACTCAACTAGTAAGTGGTATCAAATTCCTCATTACACTCTTACAAACTCTTTTAAAAAGTCCTCTCGAACTTCATGTTCTTCATATCATGTGAAAGGAAAACATTCGTATGAGTATGCATCTAGCTCTTTTAGAAATGTATCTTTTGGCTTTTATTTAATTTCTTGCTCTAAAAAGTGTTTATTTGCAAAACCTATTCATTTTCATTTTCAAAAACCTAAAGATAGAGCTATTTGGGTACCAAAAGACCTATACGACAAGGTTAGAGGGCCTCGTATGATTTGGGTACCGAAAAGAGCTTAAATTTTTTTGATGTGTTAAACTAAAACATTTGCATTGCATATTCTCATCTTATTCTTGGTTATTTTAAATCCATATGCCTAATTTTTCAAAAGTATGAAAATTTAAATCTTATGTGTTGCATCATTTGGGGGTTATAATTTAAAATGCTTCCGGTGTCTATTGCACCCCATATGTAAGACTTTTTAAAATTGCAAGCATATATTTTCAAAAGTGAGCTTAATTGGTCAAAATGGCAAATTTCCATTCAAAAGGCCCAAAATCGTCATTTTCTATCTAAATGGTCTTCAAAACGTATTTAAAAGGTTTTTAGAGGCTTTGGATGAAGAAATGATGTTAAAAAGTATTTCTATTGAAAATTAGCCTTAAATGGATCTTCGAGTATCTTGTTTTTCAACAAAATCGTTTTCGAACATAAATCAAAATCTATTTGGTTTTTGCCAAAACTTGCTTTACAAAACTCCTAGATACTCTTAATCCGAAGAAGTTTGAAATTGAAAACTTTCTCAAAAGAGTTCTCATTGAAAGTTATGAGTATTTGAATCTCAACGAAAAACTTGCTTTGACCCAAAATACCTTAAATATGCAAAACATGAGTTTGATCATTTCTATGGTCTTTATTTGTGAATTTCGGCTCAAAATGACTTGAGCAACTCATGTAAGCCCTTTCATGTCAAAAATCCAATGAAAATCAAATTTGAACTCAATTTGCAAAAATTTGTCGATTTTCAACCTTCTTGCTTAATACAAGGTTCATTTGACCATAACTTTTGTTTGAAAAATCCTTTTTGGAAAATTCTTTTTGGAAAATGTACTTGATGCATTGAAAATCATATCTGCAAATTTTCATCTCATTTGGACTTGATTTGAGCAAAATTGACTCTTTTCACAAATTAAAAATGAAATCTGCAAAATTCAGTTTTCTCGTGGTTTTGGGCTGATCTGTCTTTTTCATATCTCTTTATTGGTTGACTATTTGAAGAAAGTTTATATATGACATTTTATCCTCTATGATTTGTCTTTCTTGATAATTTATTTCAAAATTATTGGAAGTCATTTGCATAGATTTCCAGGTGCGTTTAAAAGTGTAAGATGAATCTCTGAAAACCAGAAATCTGAAACTTTAAACCTGACCAACATTTGTCTTTTTCATATATCTTTATTGGTTGACTATTTGAAGAAAGTTTTTATATGACATTTTATCCTCTATGATTGATATTTCTTGATAATTTATTTCAAAATTATTGGAAGTCATTTGCATAGATTTTCAGGTGTGTTTAAAAGTGTAAAATGAATTTCTGAAACCTGAAATCAGAATCTTTAGATATGATCAACATTTGTCTTTTTCATATCTCATTGTTGGATCATATTTTGGCTTCACTATAAAAGGAAATCTTGTTCCTCATTACAGTATCTATCTCCAAAATTTATTTTGGAATTTTTTGAACTTTTATGCATATATTTTTGTAAAAAGGGTCATTTTCGAGCAAAAAGATAAAAAGAGCACAAAACTTTCAAAATGTTCAAAATTACCACAAAACCTTCACAAATACATTTCAAATATGTTTTCATAGGTTTTTAAGGTGAAACAAAAGGTTTTCGAGCAAAAATGCAAAATTTCGACAAAATTGAAGTCTTCGGGATCTTGTTTTAGCCCAAAATGATTTATTTCCATAAAACAAGATGGGTTGAAATTTGATAAAAATTTTCTACATGAAACATTTAGAACTCACTCACCCAAAGATAGCTCGTATTGAACTTATTCTCAAAAGGCCTATGGTTTTCAAATTATCATATATCCTAGGTCACCCGAAAACGGCTATCGACCCAAAAATACCCAAAAGTGTATTTTTGGGATTTTGGCTATTTGGACTAAACTTTCTTCCATGTCTTGGTTTGAAATAGTATTTCAAACTCATCTAAGTCCAAAACTTCAGAAAAATTCGAGTTTCTTCAAGAATTGAAGTTTTTCGAGAAAATTACTTTTGTTTTACCCTTTTACCCAAAAATCACTTTTTGAGAACTGATTGCATGATCTCCTTCAAATAAAATCCATTCTATTGGTATTCAACTAAGTTCCTATCTTGATATTCAAATCTATTATGAAACTTGAATCAATTTTTGAAGCAAAATTACAAAAATCACAAATTTCAGAAGTTTCAGCAGTTTTAACTGAACTGTCCGGACATTGTCCGCCCAGAGCCAGACTCTGTCCGTCCATTTCGGACTTTGTCCGGCCCTAGCAGACTTTGTCCGAACTGTGTGAAGTTGGATGATTTCTAACTTTTTTTTTCAGCTGATTCTTTTGCCTCTTGGTTTTGTTACATCCTTGCTCTAATTTCTTCCCATTTCTTCACATTTGATCATGTTCCATATGATGGGTTTTGAGATGCTTTAAATATTGCCTTTGCATATAAAGTAAGATTATTTTCATGAATTTGGAGCATAATTTACATGAATTTGAAATTTGAGTATCTCTTTTGGACTTTTGAACCTCACTAGGTCATATGCTTTTCCCTCAATCTTGTGACCTAAACATATTTCGACAAATCTCCTTTTGGCATATATCTCATTTATATATGTTTTTATCTTAAATGCTAAAAGAAGTGAACTTTTGAGGATTAAATCCATTGTTTCCAATTAGGATTGGTTTAAAAGCTCAAAATCTTTTCTCATATCAAATGCTTTCCAAAATTGAAAGACTGACACAACATCATCAACCAATCAATCAAGACATTATATTCTTGTGTGTCAAATACATATTGATGACATGACTTTTGATTATACTAATGAATCCCTCTATCAAGAATTTTTGTGAGATGATGTTTAGGGAAAGCGAGATAATTCAAGAGCTATGTCACTTCCATGCACGACAAAACAAGCAACTCAAGAACACGATGTTCAAGAGTAAATTCAAGCATGTGAAGCAACCGCTCAAAAGCTTCGAGATGCAAGATGATGAAGCTATTACAACTCTCAAACCTACAAATGAACATCTCGACATGGACGAACACGAAAAAGCGGTCCATTCTAAACTCTATCGATCCTTGATTGATAGTTTTGCTTTCTTTTACCGCATTTAGACTCGTCATCATATTTAGTGATTGCAAATATGCTAGAATTCGATTATCTCCTAAGAAATGTGATATCATTTCCATTAAATGCATTCTTAGGTAATTGAAATGCAATCCTAGATAGATCTTTGATATCCAAAATATAAATTTTGAATTACTTGATTATTTGGATTTGGATCTTACGACTTGAAGGATAGATCGAAAGAATACATCCGATGGTTGTTGTACTTAAATTCTTATAGATGAAAACAAAACATTGAATTATCTAATTGCTTTCGAATAGATGCCACTCTTATGAAATATTGAAAGTGTCGTAAAAATGTTGAGTAATTTGATTCAAAACTCTCGGTTAAAGTATATTGATATACGATACCATTGTATACAAGAGTTGGTGGCATGAAGAGGTTTAGAGTTGGATCTTGATATGGCACATATGCATCTAGTGAATATGTTCACATCAAATTAGATGCATCTAGACTTTGAATGATTGAAAATGGATCAAATGCCATAGATATAAATGTCATCGATATATTCACTATATGTTAATTGTTTTGATATCATCACCATATTTTGAATGTGATTTTCAAAATCCCTTGAAACAAACTGTCTTAAAATCATGCTTTTGCATAAAAACCATTTCATATAAAATCTCATGCCCTAGAAAATATCGTTTCTCAAAATTTAAGTTCTCAACCCTTCCTTTTTGTGCTTGATGACAAAGGGGGAGAGATAGTATTTGAGAGAGAATGTTTTAGAGATAAGCTTTAGAGAAAGCTTTAGGGGAAGAGATTTAAGAAGAGATTTAGAGAGAATTTGGGAGACATTAGAGTTAGTTGAGTTAATTGACAAAGGGGGAGAGATAGATATCAAATGGGTACAAATTGGTGATTTGATATTGATATATGAGAAAGATGATAGGAGAAAATTGGGATTAATAATGATATTTGGGGAGAGATATTATTTGATATCATTAACATTAATCTTTAGAAGAGATATTTGAGTTTGAGAAAATTGAGAAAGTTGATAGTTTTGAAAGATGACTTGATTGAACTTGTGCAATTGTCATGTATATCTCTTAACTCATAAGATTAGATGTTGTGTTCAGTTCTGATATATTTTTGCATATATTGAGAGGGAGCTGAAAATTCTGTTTTGGATTTATTAAGCTTATAAATGGTGTTGTCATCAATCATCAAAAAGGGGGAGATTGTTGGATCTAGGTATATCTTAGTATCTAGTTTTTGATGATTAATGACGATTTGGATAAATCCATTGTGATTAAAGTTAATATGAAGATGTCAGTTTTTGATGATCAAATAACAAATTAGATAAATACTGATTTAGCACAAGTGAATTGAATTGATTATCGGTAAACCCTGAATTGAATGTTTCCTCAGTTACGAGTTTGATATTGATGCATACGTAGAGGGGGAGCTCGGTGGTTGCATCAAGTTTGTGCAAATTGATTGATTAAGATGTTATATGACAAACCTTGAGACCGATGACTCCAGTTGTGAATTTTATGTCGATGCACAGGTTGAGGCGGAACTCATCACTTTGGTCATCTAGGTTGATTGATATCTTGACATGAGTAGTATAGATCGTGTGCGTATGTGTTTATCATCTACGATCTATATGATTGTATTCTATCTCATACTCATTTACTACTCGTTGAATATGGTTGCGTTATTTCACTGGAAAGAGAAACTGTCGAGCTAACTCCTGTGTGGAGTAGTTTCTTTAGTGGTGATTAATGACGACCTATATTTGAGACTAATATTGTGTATTGAGTGTACGTATTGTAGTCTCAGTTTGATTGCAGGATAAAAGTGAGCAAGGACGTGAGGAGGATGAAGACGATATGAGACATCCCGAGCAAGGTCAAGCTTAGTAAGGACGAGCTTTGCGATGACAAGCGTTAAGCGATCGAGCTTCACGAGGTCAAACTCCACCTAAGGTAAAATCTAAGATTAAGGATTGTTTTCTTAGGGTTTTACCGATCTCGGTGTTTGGAGACAGACCGGATTAATAAGTTTCTTTTTACTAGTTTGACCGTACTATTAAGAGGGGTCGGAAACTAGTAGCTTGAATCTATCTAGTGCGGAAGCTCAGATGCATTCATATCATCTTGCACTAGTGTCTTGCATTGCTAGTGAGTCTAAGTGTAGTTCATGTGCATTAGATTAAATGTTTTGAAAACTGCACTTAGTCGTGATCGCCAGCTGTTTAAATTGGTTTATTTATCTAGAGCTGGTCGTGGTCGTATTTGCATATTCTGATCGTATCAGTGTTGATACGTGGTCGTGGTCGTGTCGCTTGTTTGGCGGCTTTCTGTTTAGGGTTTGGGCGTGATCGTAGGAGTTCGGACTGGTCATACCAGTCTTCGGCTCGCTTGCGTACGCTCGACCAAACCCTATCGACCACCTGTTTTCGATCGGATGTCAGACCTGTGTGGTCGTGGTCGTTGCTGAGTGACAGCAATCACATCCGCGAGAAAATGGCACAATCCGTATGTGCAAATACCCCAAATTGCATTTGAGATGATTTTTGGATTGAACAGTTTGACAGCAGGAAAGTTTCTGAGTTTTCTAGAAGTTTCTAGACCTTTCTAGGTCTTGCTCCTGTTGACAAAATTGTAGAGCTCTAAGTTATCTTTCCAACAAGCCAAAAATGACCTCAATCCAATCTCTAGATCAAATGTTATGCTTGTTTTATTATCAGTATGCAGTGGGCCAGACTTTGTCCGAAATGGCCGGACAATGTCCGGCCAGTACAAATTTTTTCAGCCTTTTGCTGAGTGTAAACTGAGACATATCTATCCGTCCGGGGCTATCTGTCCGAAGTGGCCGGACATTGTCCGATATGGCCAGACAATGTCCGGCCTGTACAAATTTTTTAAGCCCAGAAATGAAACAGAGACAAATGCATCCGTCCGGGGCATTTGTCCGTCATGGGCGGACTTTATCCGAAATGGCCGGACAATGTCCGGCCTTTACAGAAAAATCGCCCAACGGTAACTGACACATTGCAACGGCTGTTTTCGTTGAACTGGGCAGACACTGTCTGAAGTGGCCGGACAATGTCCGGCCTGTACAACTTTTGGCCCGGTTTTTTGCAAACGGCTAGTTTTTCGTTGAGGCTAATATACTTCGTGTTTGGCTTCATTTTTGGGTGCTCAAGGAGTTCATTATTCAGCTGATAAGCTAGCCAAGTGTTTGCAATTGCTATTTTGCATCTAGAGGCTAGATTTGAGCCCAAAATCCTTAGTGGATTCGAGAGAAAACTTGAGGGAGAGTTAGTGAGTGTTTAGTGCACTTCATCTCCATTAGATTGCTAGTGCTAGCGTGTTGAGTATCTCATTTGCATCATTGAGCTTCTAGCACGTAGTTGGTTCAAGTGAAAGCGCATCCAGCTTGTTACTCTTGGCGATCGCCTTCGCCTAGATGGTGCCGGAGGAGAGCCGAGATCTCTCCAATTGAAGTTTGTCGGAGAGGTCGGCAAAAGATTGTGAAAGGTGTGGTGCTCGCCTATCCGGTGTGGAGAAGGAGCAACCCTAGTGAGATATCCTTCGTGGATATAAAAGCGAAGCTCCGAGTGAGCGCTTCAACGAGGAGTAGGGGAGACTGGGCGAGTCTCCGATACCTCGGTAAAAATATTGTGTCAATTGCGTAATTCTTATTTTCTTTGTATTCATCTTAGCACAATTGCTTATATCACTATTGTTGCATGTATTGTTAAATGTTTTATATGGTTGAATGCAACTAGTCGATTAAATTGTTTTAAGCATCATTGTATAATCTAACTTAAACAATTACCTTGTTGAAATTGCTTAGTGGGGAAGAAAATTTAAAAGCCTCCTAATCACCCCCCCTCTAGTCGGCATCCTCGATCTTACAGATAGGAGGCTTTAAAATCTTTTCGACTAAAATAATTTTTGTAAGATATGAAAGAAAACTGAGTTTTCACAAAATGGTCTAAAATTATCTAAGATCAAGTTGCATTCATGATCCGGGAGGATTGTCAGGTCGCAGCGTCACTATGATCGCAGCGCTACCTGATATCGCCATCCGAGGTCGCAGCCTGGGATGCATGGTCAAGTGCGTAGTGGATTTGATCTCTGTGTCATGGTTGGATTGTATTGCATCCATAAACATATAACTGAGTCTTATCTGTTTAGGATTAGTTAGTTGTTTGAATCTAACACGTATTATTGAGTCTGATACGTATTCATACGATTAGACTATAAATGCTTTGTAATAGGTCTAGTTCAAATCATCGAAAAGTCATAGAAGTAATACACTTGAGTGGCCAAACATTACAACTGAAACATTAAAATTTAAGACTATGCGTCACCTGTGCTTTGATAAATCTCCTTGTGTGGTCAAACCTTACAACTAAATCATTCAAATCAAAGACTAAGCAGCAACCAAAAATGAACTAGTCCTAGTTCATGCAGCTTACCTCATGGTTGATATGCATGACACTGTATGGTATACAACTAGTAGAAAGTGAAAAGTAGTGCACGAAATAAATGTATCATCAAGATCATCTATCTGCATATGCCAACAGGTTATGTTTGTTCACCATTATATCTGCTCCAAGTGGCTGCCCAACTCTGCCTGAAAACTATTATTCATGTAGAACTAAATTAAATTTATGCCATGATACATGGCTTGAAGCAATTGCAGTCCAATGATTGCAAGATCATGTATATCATTTCCTAGAAAAATCAGTTAAAAATGAACATGTAAATAATTACATGCATGATCATGTATGATTCACAGGAATACAGACAGTGAAGTAGACGGGTTAATTACCTTTGGTGACTCCTTCTGCTCCTCTTCTTTCTCCCCATCATGTCTTCTCCTTTTTCCAGCAGGATATACTTACCAGAACATGTAAAAAATCAGTTAAAATTGCAATTGCAACCAAACGGAATAATTTTAGAGATACAGGATATACTTACCAACCAAGCACTTGAAACGTAATCAAAATTGCGGCCATCACCTGCACAAGCATTGGACAGAACAAATTTTGGGGCAGAGCACTAGAAAGTGCTATAACAGGTGTCGGCAGCACCTTTGAAGAAAATAAGAAATGTTATTTGCATAAAAAAGATTTTAACACCACAAATTATCCTAGCAAAAAAAGGAAAGGAATGTTTAACAGCAATGAAAAAGGTTGCAATGGGACTGTGACCTACAAAAAAGAGAGGAACAAAAGATAATGAAAGTGTAAATTGTACAAAAATCAACTGAGAACTCTCTCTTTCTCTCTCTCTCTCTCGCGCACACACACACACAAGAACCAAATAGGGCTGGAATGCAGTAGTCGAAACAAATGCGGGTTGATACTGGGAATGAAACACTCAGACATGGTCACTTTAGTTATAGAATTTTCAAATAACAACTACAAGGAAAAATACAAAGACCCACCACATAAGACATAGCAGGTATGTAGGGCAAGTGACCAGTGGGGAATGGAGCCTCCTCCTCCTGCTGCTGATGACAGGGCAGATGAAAACAAGAAATTGTCATTTGTATAAAAAATATTTAAAACTAGGAATCATCCTAGCAAGAGAGGAAGAGTGTGTACCTGCAACCCAACATGTTGTGAATGCACGCCATTACCTAAAAAATTAGTGGGGAAGAAAGATTGATGTAGATGTAGAGTGGACAGAAATCAACAAAGAACACACCCGTGCAGTAAAAAATAAAAATTGGTTCAGCTTTTGATGAATTTTGTTTAGGATACTCTATTTTCCGGACCTAATGTCACAAATTTCACTTATTAAGGTAAGTTAGGGTTCGTGCTTGAGAGAGAGAGAGAGAGAGAGAGAGAGAGAGAGGATCGAGCGACACTTACCAGAAGCGAGAGGGGTCGCGGTGGGATGCGGGGGATGACTGGAGACGGATGGAGGTTGGGGCTGCGGGAATTGATGAATTGGGAAGGAATTGGCTGGAGATCTGGGACAGAGCCACAGAGGCGGCCCAAGGCCTATTTATAGCTTCGGCCCAGATTTGTTCCGTCATTGTATGTACGTGTGTTACTGTGTTACATGCTCAGTTAGGAGAAGTGTAAGAGTTTAGCAATTTTTTTTACGAATAATCCATTAAATTTTTTTTCAAAAATAGCCTGAAACTTTTTAAAAAATCAGAAATGATTTTCAGTCGCGAACTCCTGTTCGCGACTGATTAGGTGGTTTGGGCCATTTGCACTGTTGACCTAGGACCGCAACAAGTAGACTTTGAGTCGCCCACCCGACTACTGAAATGACCAGTTTCAATACTGAAACGACCAGTTCTATACAGATAAGACTACGACCATGTTCAATACTGGTCATACCAGTTTTGAACCTAGTCATGGTCGTATCATTTGAAAACTGGTTGTTTCAGTCGCCAGCTGGGTGCACGACTGAAATTCTACGTGGCGTGGTTTTGAACCAGTGACGTATATGGATCATGCCACCTAATCAGTCATGAACTAGACTCACGATTGAAGTTCAACAGTGATCAGGAGCTCGCGACTGAAGGTTATTTATGATATTTTAAAAAGTTTTAAGTTAGTTTTGAAATTATTTTTTTAATGGGTTATTTGTAAAAAAAACTCTTGTTACGTGCTATGCATAAGTGTGTGCGCATTGTACTGGAGGGTGAAGGAAAGAGGTGCAATGTGTATGTGTAAGGTGTGTGTCTGCATATGTATTGGTTGAGGGGAGAAAAGAGAAGAGGGGCTATGAATCTAGAGGACCTAAACGAAAGAATTGGAGAGAATGAGAAGGGTTAATTTAGAAAGGATTTTCAGAAGGGACAAAAATGAAAAGAAGAGAAATAGAAAGGGTGGAAAATTTTGTCAAAACTGTTTGGAGGATTTTGAAAAGAATTCTTGAGGGGCTAATTTGTGATGAAATTTTTTAGGGGTAAGTTTTTTGAAGAATTTTAAAACCTAACTTTTAGGGTGTTACATAGTATATTGAAATCAAATCGCATCATTGTTATGAACGTTGTATCATTTACACAACCTGAAGCGCGACTTTTTTCGAAATTTTTTTATTAATAACCCAAAGTAAAAAAATAATTTGAAAAACAACCCACACTTTACCAAAATTGTGAAACTACACCGCCACCTCATCTAATCGCGCCTCACGACGGCGACAATAAGCCATCGACAACTTCTCGCGCCCGACGACCGCGACGTGTGCCAGAGGCCACTTCTCGCGGACCACGACCGCAACAACATTTTATTTCCGAGCCCGTGCGCGACAAAAGCTGGCCAGTGGTCTTTTCCCTCTCCTATCCGCGAAAGCTGGTCATTTTTTGTCGCATCTCTCATGCACGACAGTAAGTTCTGTCCCATTTTCTCGTGAGTTTTCGTGTTTTCGGCCAGCTTTTAACCCCCTTTGGTCACTCTCTCTCTCTCTCTCTCATTCATTTTACTCTCTCCCCCACACTTGCTCTACTTCAAAATTTGTCTGTTTGAACCAAATTTTCTTCAAATTTGGTCATTGTTTGAAGTCAGTGCAGTTGAGAAAGTTGTAGCTCGAAGAAAGATCTTCCAAACGTGGTAAGTTTCATTGAAATGCAATTATTTTGTTGCTAATTTATGTGCTAACTATGTGATTAGTAACTAAGTTGATGTTAAAAGTTAATGTTAGCTGTTATATTTATGTTAGATGTTAATTAAGTAGATGTTAACTAAATAGATGTTAAAAGTTTATGTTTAAAACATCTCTTCTATGTTTATTTAAGTATTTACAGTAGTTTAGTCACAGTTTTCTTCTGCTTTCTAAATCTTTCTTATGTTAAAGTCTTAGCATGAGGTGGAAAGTTAATTGATGAAAATTGGCTAGCAGGTGAATGTGGGTATTTGGTCATTATACTGTAGCATTAGTAATTTTCTCAGGTTTAAAATGGTAATCTTACACTAATAAAGTCCAAACTACATGTAAGGCCCTATTTTTAATTTTTCAAAATTGTGTGCTGCAGTGAAAAGTGGAGTTTTGTGTAAAAGGGTATTTTGGTCAATTTACTATTCATTTAGTAAAATTTTAAGAGTATTTTAGTAATGGTCTAAGCATATAATCATGTATTTATTATTTAATTCCAAAATTTTAATTATTTTTTTGGACTACTTTGTAAAGGGTATTTTTATAAATATTTCCTTCAGTTCAGTTCAGGGGTCATTTAGTAATAAAATTTATAAGGTTTTTCACTGTGCGGGCCTCCTTGCAATTTAATTCTTTTATTTTTATTTCATCAGGGCTTTTCTTTTATATTAATAATTGGTTAAGAGACTTAATTGTGATTATTCTTTTTCACAATTAGATTCCTAAATTGGTAAAACATTAGTAATTAGATTTAGTTCAATTTTCCATGATTTTTAGAAATTTTTCTTGTACACTGTTTAATTTTATGTTTTGAGTTTTATTTTATCATTTTATGTGACTCAAATTCTTTTGACCTAATTCTAAATACAAGGGTTTACTTGAAATTTTTTCGGGATTTCATTCAGAATTTGTACCTTTTCTATATATCCCCAGAAAATAGAGAGCTTTTGTAAAGTGAAAAGGAATCAAAGGGAAAGAATTTTGATCAAATTACTGTTCATTTAGTGTATTTTTAAAGGTATTTTAGTAATATTCTAGCATACAAACATTAAATTCTAAAAGTTTAATTATTTTTGAGGGCTTTCTTGAAAAGGGGTCTTTTATAAATAATCTCTTCAGATACATGGTCATTTTTGTAATAAAAATTATAATGTTTTTCGCCACATGGGTCTCCTTGTAATTTGATTCTCTTTTTTTCAATAAGGCTTCTCTTTTTATGATGCAATTAATTAAGGGGCTAAATTGTGATTATTCCTTTTGCAATTAAATCCTAAATTGGTGAAACATTAGTAATTAGGTTTATTTCAATTTTCCATAATTTTTAGAAGTTTCTCTTGTGCATAACTTAGTTTTAGGTTTAGGGTTTGTTGTATCATTTATGTGACTCAATTCTTTTAAACTAATTTTAAATAAATGCAGTGTTTGTTTGAATTTATCCAAATTGCTCTACTTCCTCACATTATAGGTTTCTATATGATCATGCAAAATGCAAAAGAATTTGAAATTTAAAAGCTTTTTAAAACATTAAGAAATTTGGGGCATGACAAGGGACCAGTTTGAGTCCAACTCAGCCAAAACCAACCAAAATAGGATCCAACTCGACCAATTCGACCAGTTCTGAGTCCAACTCACTCAAACCGACCAAATCCGAGTACAATTCGACCACATCCGAACACAAACGACCAATTTTCACTACTACAGAATACATTATCACAGTCAGGTCAAAACAGTCATCACAGACATTTCTGAACCGTCAGTGATATTCGAGTCACTGATATTCGAGTAGTATCATTGACGGTTCTGAACCGTCTGTGATTTTTCCCATCAGAGACGGTTTTGACCTCCAAACCGTCTGTGATACTCATACTACACAGACTGTTATAAGATCAAAACCGTCTGTGATACTAATACTATCCTAGATGGTGTTGATCTTATAACCATCTGTGATAAGTAGAATATCACAGACGGTTTTAAGGTCAAAACCATCTGGGATAGTGTCCTTATCACATACAGTTATAATATCTCAACCGTCTATAATAGTGTCCTTATCACAGATGGTTATAATCTCAGAACCGTCTGTGATTAGTTTCCTTATCACAGACGATTTTGAGGTCAAAATCATCTGGGATAGTATCATTATCGGAGACAGTTATAAGATCAAAATCGTCAGTGATAGTATGAGTATCGCAAACAGTTTTGAAGTCAAAACCATCTGAGATAGTGTCGTTATCGCAGACGGTTATGAGATTATAACCGTCTGTGGTAATATGAGTATCACAGAGGGTGTTGAGCTTATTACCGTCTGTGATACTCTGTGATACATACATAGATCGATTTATCACAGACTGTTTTTATCTCAAAACCGTCTGTGCATATTAATATTTTTTAAAATAATTTTCTTATTTTTGTGGGTAGCCTCAGGAATCATGCTAGCCATGCCCTCTGTACAATAGCATTTCATATATACAGTTCATTTCATACATGCACAGTCTCAGAAATATATACAGTTCATCTCATACATGCACAGAACTTAGAAACATGTACAATAGCATGCATTTCATATATATAGCTCAAAATCGATCAAATTGTAAGTTTCATGCAACATTTCAGAAATATGTACAATTGAGATTGAACAAATAAATGTAATCGACAATTAAAGTCAGTATATTAGATGTTTATTACTATACTATATGTACATATTTTTCAGTTAGATGCCCTGCAGATAGTCACAGTTAGTAAGGCCGCACTAATACGAAACTTGCGGGTCTCTAAACTTCCACTTGGTTGATATGACCTCCGTAAGGAAAAACTCAGTGAGCATCCCTCGGACTAAACCAATATGCAAAGGGTCAAAGCTTTCTGAAGGGAAGTCGACCCCTTGCAGCAAGAGTTGGTACAGAAAAATTGGCTCAATGCAGCTGTAAATTTTGCCAAATCGATACAAAGGGCAGCAGTTGTATACCTCGGGGAAATTTGGCCGGTGAGGGGTGATGAGGTCGTACATGTGGTGCATCACGTAAAACCCACATGTGTTGTCGTCCGGCTGCTGATGGCACTGCCAATGTATAGACTGAGAGTTAGCTGGGGACACATTATAAAGTAAAACAGATGCCGGTTGAAATTTGTACCGAAAATTGTAACCACTGAAACTTATCGACTCGCCGCTCGTGCTGTTGCCCTCCCTTGGCAAAGTAGTTCATGAAAGCCCTGCAGATAGTCGAAATTGACAATTTGAGGACAGTAAATCTAGATGCAAGACAGGTCCACATGAATATCATAAAACATGTTAAACTTTCGAATACATCTCGTGTGCCGCAATACTCATACCCTTTCCTCTGCAATGAATAAAGGTAGAACACCTTGTTCCTTTTCAGAATAAGCACTAGCAGGATCCAGTGGTAGCTACATGTTATGCATAAAGAATTAATAATTTAATGTAAGTCTGGGGTGTGCATATGGAGACACTAATCTACGGGTGGTGAACTGATGAAAGCACTCACCTCTGGTTGTAGGGTACAAGTATGTACTCCTTGTCAACCTGAGCAAGCAACCCTCTTTTGATGTAGTCGACAACGAAGTCCGTGTCGGTCCTAAACATCACCTTGGTGACCATCTGGGGGTCCTAAACATTACCTTGGCATATCCGGTCATGTAGCTGCATGGAACTAACCAATTAATAAATGAAATATATCCGTATATGCACGAACAGGCATAATATAGTAGGATACTTACAGCACCCAAGACTGTAGGATTGACACGTCGAGCACGTCTTTGTTGAGTAAATTGTGCAGGTCTTCGAAGTTTACCGGATAGCTCCCGTTGTGTTTGAACTCTGCCACGGTGTACTTGACCATGATGTGCGTCGAACGCTATGTCCTGATCTTGTTTGTCCTCTTCATGTACCATCTATGCAGGCTCTGGCATGCGAACCCCATGCTAGAAATTGCGGCATCAGAGGCCATAGGCATCCCCAGAGCGAATGGCATGAGAGCTGATGGTGTGCTCTTCTCACTCTCCTTCGTCGTGCTCTTCTTTGCTTTTCCCCTACTAGCTAGCTTCTTGATTGGTTGCCTCCTAGTCGGAGTCAGCTTCGTCATTGGACCTGTTGGTTGGCTTGTCGAAGGGGTCGGCTAGCTAGTAGGCTGAGTGTCGGTGTCCGTCTGTGATGTAAGAACCTACGTATAGTAATGGTCACTAACTCCGAGGGCTATTATTACAGTACGAATTATGAAACTGGTGGGGGAATTACCTCATCCAGGACGATGTCCTTCTGGGGCCATTGCACGAACGTGTGCACCGCATCCTCGAGAGTGGTAATCTCGTCGTTCAGTGGCTTGTCCAACGGAAATCCCTTGCAATGGTCGGGGACACTGTCCACTTGGACCCGTGCAAAACCCTCAGATAGAGTAACACTGTGGATTGTGGGCCCCGCCGTGCATGGTTGGGCCATCCCACGACCAGCCTTGATCGGGAAGAGACCGGTCAACACTATAAGTTTGCAGGAGGCGGGTTCCTACAAACAGTGCGCATTAACATATTGAATTTCACCTCTTTTCACTTTCGAATGAATTAACATAGAAAAGTAGTCATTACCTGCAGAAAGTCCACCAGATACTGTCGAGAGGGCTCCGGCTACGAAGACCTCGGCGCGGACGCGCAGCTACTATGGTGGCCAAGATTGGGGCTCTGGTAATTCCGCTGTTGCAAGGGGGTGCCCTGGGTCGCCTGTTTTAGCTCTTCATACATGGCCCGCATCTCCGACAACTACTGCAAGAGTGCTTTGTCCTGAGCAGCGAACTCCAATCGCATCTCCTCCTTGAGCCGTTTGTCGCAGGCTTTGTGGGATCTCTTTCTCCTCTTAGCCGCCTCCTCATCATCAGTGAAACCATCCCTCCAGGAACAATGGCACCGAGGCCGCGCACACGGCCCGGATGCTCCTTGTTTCCTAGCGCCATCATGAGGATATCCCTGTCCCTCCTAGGGTTGAACTCTCCAGATGCCGCCTGTGCACTTAGCGTCGCCTGCAATAGGAGAGCTTAGCAATACAACCCATTGCATGCGCGTTATGAGGATAGTAAGTGATCCTACAAAGTTAGAGATCTTACCAGCCGGTCGATCACTTCCTTGTCCGTAGGGTTTTCATAGAGATGCTTATGGAGGAGGTCATCGTCGATCTTGCTCGGCACCAATTGCGGGCGCGCACGTCCGTTATGTCCTCATAAGGAGCGGCGGTCGAAGACTGGGAAGCCTCCTTGTCCTGCTTCCTCTACAACCCCTTCTTCCCTACATACCCACCGGTGCCTAGTCTGTGTGGGTGGGTATTCTTGGCCTGGTTAGTCTTGCCGTTCACACTAAGCTCCTAGAACTTAGGCGTGCCCTTCATCTCCACAAACTGCTGCCATGCCTCGAGAGTCACGAAAGGGTAGTCATTGAAAGGGGTCTTCGACTCCTTCACATAGTGCCTGACAAGATGGCTCTTGAAGTTCCTCCACGCCTTGTTTATTGACATCAGTGTCATCCGATGGATGGTGAACTGGCGATTCTCGGGAATGTGAAACGCCGCCTGCACTTCTTCCCACAGCGCATCCTTGCAGTCTCGGGGCACTTGACCCTAGTCGGAGGTGGTGATGGGCACCCGCTCCCTTGCCACTTTGCCGCATAGTGAGCGGTACTGACCGACAAGTTTGTCCAGAGCTTCTGGCACACCATTGTCGTCGAACTATACGTGCTGCTTTTCCCACTTGTTGAGACGTGTGCATGTCGTCCGGCCTCATCCCTTTCTCTTCTGCGACTAGGTCACGGTGGATGAGGCGACCTTCGGCCCAGGTGTCTCATCGCTAGAGAGGTCACTCTCACTCTCTGACCGGTTCATTTCGTTACCGGACATATCAGTTCCTAACATAAGTGAAAGAGAGAACAGTGTAAGTAAATCTGAAACTAATAATTCTATAACTAAACCCATATACTTATAGTTGACCAAGAATGGCAGAAACGGTGGGGAGGCAACGGAGGTGATCCCGCCAGAAGGTGGGAGGGCGATGGAGGTGATCGCGCCGGACGGTGGGGAGGTGATGGAGGTGATCGTGCCAAACAGTGCGAGGGCCTAGGGCAAGTGAATAGTCGCGAAGTGTGGAAATGAGCGGGACAAAGCCCACCTTGAACTATGTACCATGTAGAGAGATTATCACAGACGATTTAGAGTTCACAACCGTCTGTGATATATTAACATCACAGACGGTTTTGAGACAGTTTTGATTTCAGAATCGTCTGACGATCTATCACAAACGGTTCTGAAATCAAAACAGTCTGTGATGTTAATATATCACAAACGGTTGTGAACTCTGAACCGTCTGTGAACTCTGAACTCTGAACCTCTTCTACGCAATGATGTAGGGCTTTACAATCAGAAACTTTGTAACTCTGAATACTGAAATTTCACTGTTCAAAAAGCCTCAAATCTATGCAAATAATGTTCAAATGCTCGAAAACTTGTTTTAAATGAAACCTTAAGAGACACTCAAATATTTCAAATGGAGTCCAAATGCTCCGAAAATAGGTTACAATGTGGAGCATGCTTAAATAAATTTAACATACAATGTGGAGCATGTTCAAATAAATGTTACATACAAATGGGGACTTTGACCGACAATTTCCACATACACACCCATGTTATCCTCAACTTTCCACTTGCCGCGGCCCTGCAAAGACGAGAATTAGAGGATATATAAGCTATACCGATGGAAATAGAGAGATAAGGACGGTTGATTACTTTTAAAGTATAACCCTTCCTGGTGATCCATACGCACGTAACTGGTTTCGTTGGTGTCTTCAGTATCGACCTGTACGCCATTTCCAAATGGAGGCATCTCATCAAATTGATTGTATTCTTCCTCGTCTACGACATTTTCAACTCCAATAATCCTTCTCTTTCCATGAAAGACGACATGTCACTTCTTATTGGCCGGGTCAGTGATATAAATGACCTGAATGGCTTGCTTTGCAAGTATGAATGGCTCATCTTTATAAGCAACTCGATCGAGATCCATAGAAGTGAAACCGTAACTATCAACCTTCACACCCTGTGGGATTTGGACCCATCGGCATAAAAATAGGGGAATATTGAACAGTACATAATCGAGCTCCCAAATTTCTTCTATGAACCCGTAGTACGAGTTCAATCCACATACCACCCTTGTTGGGTCTGTCTCGCTGAACTCCTCATGAAAAGCTTGTACGCTCACTCCACTATTTTGCACAGTGCTCTTTCGATCTTGAGCTTTCATGTATAATGTGTACCCCTTGATGTCGTATCCTTACTATGTCTGTACAGTAAACGTGGGCCCTTTTGCCAACCATTTAAGGTTCTCACTTGCGGCCTCCCCGGTGATTCGCACTTTCATCCACGTGTTGAATCGACTGTTATGTTCTCTATTGATCCAAACCTCGGATCGGCCAGGATTGCCTTGTTGTAGCATCTCCTTGTGCTCGTCAATGTACGGAGACACCTCCGTCATGTGTTGCAAGACCCAAAAATGAGCTTTCAAGTACATATCAAAATCAAAAGTGATTGCTCTCCATCCAATAGTCCCAATGCCATCAAGCCTCCCCTTGTGACGAGACACAGGAACTCCTATTATTTCTACCTCGGCCATGTAATCGACGCAGAACTCAACAACCTCTTCCGCTGCATAACCTTCGACAATGATACCCTCGGGCCGAGAGCAATTCCTCACGTAGGCCTTAAGTACACCCATGTACCTCTCGAATGGATACATATAACGTAAGAATACGGGTCCACATATCTTGATTTCTGACAAGGTGGACAGTGAGATGGACCATGATATCAAAAAACGACGGAGGAAAATACATCTCAAGCTGACAGAGAGTTCGAACCACCTCGCTTTGCAGAGAATCTAGTCTCTCGGGATCAATGACCTTGCAAGAAATTGCATTGAAGAAATAACACAGCCTCGTGATCGTCTCTCTAACCTTATGCGGCAGAATACTCCAGATGGCAACAGGAAGTATTTGTGTCATCAACATGTGACAATCGTGAGACTTCATACCAAGCAATTTCAAATCGCCCATAGACACAAGCTTTTTCATATTTGCGGAGTAACCCGATGGAACTTTAACACCATAGAGACACTTACAGAGTTCTATCCTCTCAGTCTTGCACAAAGTGTAGCATGCAGGGGGAGGTATATACGGCCTTTCTCGTCCTCTCTCGGTGCTAGCTCGGGCCTGATTTTCATTTCGATCATGTCACGCCGCACATTGACGCCATCCTTTGTCTTCCCCGGAATGTTCAGCAATAGGCCGATTAAACTGTCGCAAACATTCTTCTCTACATGTATGACATTAATGAAACGACGAACTTCTAAATGCTCCCAATACAGTTTGTTCCAAAATATCGATCTCTTCTTCCAAGTGTTCTTCATGCGGGGTTTCAATTTACGACCCTTTTCAAACGCAACGTCTATTTCCTTCACCCGTTCATAGGGTTCAGGGCTAAACCATCTTCCTTGTGGCCATCAAATTCCCTCTTCGTCTTACGATACGCGTCATTCTTCGAAAGAAATCTACGGTGACGCATGTACACTGTTTTCCTGCAATTCTTCAGCCATAAGCTCTCAGTCTCATCTTCGCAATGGGGACAAGCTTTGGCTCCATTCGTACTACGGCCCGACAAATTTTCAAGGGCAGGGAAATCGTTGATGGTGCAGAATATCATAGCACATAGGATGAAGGTCTCTTGTTTGTATGCGTCCCATATCTGCACCCCTTCGTTCCACATTGTTAGCAGATCCTCTATCAATGGTGCTAGGTACACATCAATATCGTTTCCAGGGTGTTTCGGTCCTGAGATAAGTAGAGACATCATGATGTACTTGCGCTTCATACACAACCAAGGAGGAAGGTTGTAGATACACAATAGAACCGGTCAAGTGCTATGCCGACTGCTCATGTTACCAAAAGGATTAATTCCATCGGTACTCAATCCGAACCTTATATATTCCTCAATTCCGCTCTGATTTTAACAAATTCCCTGTCGATGTTTCTCCATTGTTAAGAATCAGCGGGGTGTCTCAGCTTTCCATCCTTCTTCCGGTCTTCCGAGTGCCAACGCAATAATTTTGCCTCTTTACGGTTTGCAAACAAATGTTGCAAGCGAGGAATGACAGGCAAATATCACAACACCTTAGTAGGAGGTCCTTGCTTTATCTCAGCGCAGTCACCGTTGTTGGTTCGGTCCTTACACTTATAGCGAGATGCACTGCACACCGGACAAACATGCATATCCTTGTAGTCATTACGGTAAAGGATGCAATCATTTGGGCATGCGTGTATCATTTCTTCTTCCATTCCCAAAGGACACAACAGCTTTTTCGCTTGGTAGGTGTTTTTTGGCAACTCGTTTCCTTCCGGAAGCATGTTCGGCAAAAGATCTAAAGTGCCGTGAAACTCTTGTCAGTCCAGCTGTTACTTTCCTTCAATTTTAATAGTTCAAACATGGAGGCCAACTTTGTGTACTTCGACTTGCAACCAGGGAACAATGACTTTTCTGAGTCCTTAATCAAGCACTTGAATTTACCAAACTCCCTTTCACTGTAATTTCCTTCCACATCACGCAGCATGTCATCTAAATTGTCATCCTCTGGCATATCCTCATCGAAGTCGTTGTTGGGATCTGACATGTCCTGTTCCTTAACCTGAGTGGCACTTGTTTCTGCAGTTGGCTCTTCTCTATGGTGGACCCAACAAGTGTACCCCTTTTTGAAACCACGTCGGATCAAGTGGGCGACAATTTGAGATGAGTTGGTGAACATCTTAAGATTCTAGTAGTCTATGCAAGGATAGTACATATATGGTAAACCTTTCTTCGCCATGTCTTGCTCAGCAACTTTTTGGAAATCTAAAACACCTTTCATGTATTCTTCACTCACTCAGTTGTCATTATACATCTAGTCTCGATGGACCATCTGCAATTAAATTCATACACATGCTAAGTAATACTCTAAGTACAGTCAACACGCAATAAATTATAAATCTAGCTAGCTAGTGTTTGATGTAGAGTTTGCAGTATAAATTGTTAACCACTACGTGAACTGCAAGCAATTAGTTAGTAACTAATTGGGGGCGTGGATAACACACATCTTAAAGCAATAAAATAGCTACAAGTCGAAAAATGAGTTACAACTAGGATTTGCTACTCTACCTTCCCCTCCCTCTCCCCCTAATTTGATCAATTAATGGAGATCGATATTGATGATGAAAGTAATGTGTATGCCTTAGGAGCAAGTACCAACATTGGATCTTCAAATTTGTTGCCCCCAAATGCTCCCCTTTTGAGATATTGCTCTTCCTTGCCCCAGATCTCTTCCAATTGGATAGTATGTCGAGCAAGAGTGTACGACTAGCTGGAAACATCCGCCAAAAGACCTTTTATACTAGGTTCAATACAGACGGTTCTACATAATACCGTTTGTAATAGTAAAATATCACTGACAGTTTTCACTTTAAAACTGTCGATAATATCAGTGCATTTGTGTAGAACTATGATAAAATATCACAGATGGTTTTGATATATGAACCGTCGGTGATAATTAGAATATCACAGAAACTATCATTGACGGTTTTCACTTGAAAACGGTCGGTAATATCAGTGCATTTGTGTAGAACTATGATAGAATATCACAGACGGTTTTGATATATGAACCGTCGGTGATAATTAGAATATCACAGAAACTATCACTGACGGTTTTCACTTTAAAACCATCGGTAATATAGGTGCATTTGTGTAGAACTATGACAGAAATATCACAGACGGTTTTGAGATATGAACTGTCGGTGATAATTAGAATATCACAGAAGGTTGTAAGGTCCGAACCATCTGTAATATGCCTGGAATTTTGCTTTTAGTCGAACCGTTCGACTTCTACAAATACTTCCCTCCGTAGAGTTTTGCTTCCAGTCAAATTGTTCCACTTCATTTTCTCCTTGGGCACGACAAGCCCTAACCCGTAACCTCCATTGATGGCCACCGCACCTCCATCGACGGCCACTAGTTTCTCCGGTGAATCAAGTTCAACATCGATCGTAGCTTCAACTCCCTCGGCTAGATTTCGGCATTGCAAGCAAGGCAAGTAAAATTTCAGCATTGTTGGATTATCCTAATCCTATGATGGCAATTATCCTGCGATTTTTGTATCTTCCATTTTTATATTTCTTCTTTTCAACATGATTCTATGCAGGTCCTTGGACGATGTTCACGAGGGGTAACGTAGTTCACGGTTTGTTGTCGTAGTACGCTGCCTATGTTGGCGAAATAAAAGGTGAAGATCACCGTCGAGAGCTGGATGGATGTGAAGGTCCTCAAGCCCGGCATGTTTCTCAAATCAGGACCTATAGAAAGCATCTTTCATTTGTCTTGGTGATTTCCTCTGACTTTCTCAACTCAACTCAACTCAACGCAACTCAACTCTTGCATTGATGAGTTGAGTTGAGATGAGAAAGCCAGAAGAGATCACTAAGACAAATGTAACTCAACGCCAATTCTAGCTCCTCGGGCGTCTCTGAACTGAACTCCTATGGTTAAGTCAAACGTGGTTCATATATTTGCTATTTCAGATGAATGGATTTGTGATGTATCAGGTCTAACTTGTAGTCGATAGTTACATTTGTTGTTTGATTGCAAAGGTTCTCTTTCAGATGTGACTTTTGTAATACATCGACTGTGTGAATTGGTGTATTTGTATTGGTGTTATGGTGTATATGTGTGTATTTGTATTGCTATTTAGAATTGGGACATGTACTTGAATGTGTGAATTGGTGTATTTGTGTATTTATATTGGTGTATATTTGTGTATTTGTATTGCTGTTTTAGACATGTACTTGAATGTGCGAACTGGCTTATTTGTGTAGAACTATCGCAGAAATATCACAGACGATTTTTAAATCAGAACCATCTGACTTCAAACAGTGATATAACAGACGGTGTTTACCTCAAAACTGTTTGTGATATAACTTATATCACAAACCGTCTGTAATAAATCGATTGTGTGAATTGGTGTATTTGTATTGGTGTACGTTGTGGTGTATATGTGTGTATTTGTATTGCTATTTAGAATTGGGACATGTACTTGAACGTGTGAATTGGTGTATTTGTGTATTTGTATTGCTGTTTCAGACATGTACTTGAATGGGCGAACTGACTTATTTGTGTAGAACTATCGCAGAAATATCATAGAAGGTTTTTAATTCAGAACCGTTTGTGATATTCAAAGAACGTTGAGAATTCGAAGCGTCGGACACTGTTGGGACTATTACAATCTGTCATGACATCAAAACCGTCTGTAATGTGACTATCACAGACAGTTTTGATCTCAGAACCGACTATGATATGTTCTCCCTCCCACCAAACTCCCTCACGCCAAAGATTGCCGCTTCTATGTATATGATCGCGATAGTCGTTCCGTGATTGCACACAGTGCACATACCTTTGTATGGTCAAATGTTCGCCAAAAGATAAAGAAAGATAAAGAAAGAGGGAAGATAGCAGTCCAAGAACGTGCTGGAAAATTGGAAAATTGACATAAGAACAAATTTTTCATTAATTGTTTTTCATCACTTACAAAAAAAAGTAAAAATATAAAATGCTAGGTCATGGAGTGGTCTTAGCCCTGGCTGCATCTAGAATAAAGTCAATTTGACTTGCAGCCAGGATGCAGGACTCCTCCAGCGACAAGTTGTCCTTCTTAGGATCAATTACTACCGCGTCGAGAAGGCCTGCGACCTCCCTCAGCTTCGCGATGGTATCCTTCATAGTCAAACTGCAGCCAACTATAGTCATATCCGCGGCTTGCTTCTCCTCGCGAAGACACCTCGTCCTCGCCCTAGCATTGTCACCATTCATCTTCATGCGCTGAATGCGCTGGAAGAGGTTGTCCAGGTCAAGTCGTAGTCGAGTGTGCTTCTCTGTAAGAAGCTTATACTCCTCCTGGAGGGCCCTCATCTCGGCCTTCACCTTGCCCCAGTCTTCCACTACTCCCCTTCCCTGTGCAAATCAACAGGTCAAGAATGTAATGAATAGGGATTAACAATTAATACAGGGGTAAGTCCAAAAGATTGAGAGTTCTTACCAGGGAGGGCGAGGCTGACGATGCCATTAAGGATGCCATTGGCATAGAGAAGCTAATTAAGGAGTCGAAGAGTTTGAGAATTAGAAACACTTGTAAAGTAGTTGGTAATTATTCCACTGTCAAGCTATTTATAGAATTCCAAGGCGACGCTTTGTGTTCGCTTAGGGCGCCGCGCCGCGTGAAGATCGGAGACCAAAATGAACACACCGTTGAGAATTCGAAGCGCCGACACTATTTGGACTATCACAGTTGGTTCAAAACTCAGAACCGTCTGTGATAGTCACAGACTGTTTTGACCACAGAACAGTCTGTGATATTCTAGTTATCACATATGGTTCTCAGTTGAGAACTGATTGTAACTATCACAGTCGGTTTTGAGTTTAAAACCGTCTATGATAAGTAGACTATCATAGACGGTTTTGTGGTCAAAACCGTTTGGTTGACTATCATAGTTTGTTTTGACATTAGAACCGACTGTGATAACTTAACATATTCTCCCGACAGGCCTTCGCAGACGGTGTTCCATTGAAAAGTTCATAACCGTCTATGATGTGCCGTCCTGGATGTCTATTTCTGTGGTAGTGTTTGTGCCTCCGAAACTGACTCGAGCTCGAGCATGACACGTGGCACCATGTGAACTGTCCAAAAAATCAATCAAACGACCGAAAACTAGGTCGTGCCCAAATAGGGCTACTTTTCTACCGCGGGCGCGTTTTGTGTTCGAATGAAGGCCCTTTTCGACCGTGAGCGTGTTTTGTGTTCGAATGACGTCCCTTTTCGACCGCGGGCGCCGATTTTGCCGCGAAAAAGGTCACGACCAGGACTAAGCTCGTGTAGTAGTCGACCAGGAGTGTTTTTCTTGTCCCTTTAGTTTTCTTGGTCGTTGGTGGGTCAAAAGTGGTCAAATTGAGCTCAAATTTGGTAGGATTGTTCCCTGAAACATGGTGAATACAACTGTGGAAGCAACTTGTGAAAATAATCAAATTTTACACATAAAATGTCGCATCAAGGGAGTTTTGAGCATGAAATTTGCATGTTTTAATACTAAACTTAATTGTCGAAGCATGTAATCATGTCTTTATTATTTAATTCCAAAATTTTAATTATTTTGTAGGACTTCTGTGTAAAGGGTATTTTTTATAAATATTTCCTTTAGTTCATGGGTCATTTTGGTTTTTTACTGTACGAGCCTCCTTGCATTGTAATTCTTTCATTTTTATTTCATCGAGGCTTTTCTTTTATATTAATAATTGGCTAAGAGACTCAATTGTGAATATTCTTTTCACAATTATATTCTTAAATTGGTAATTGGATTTATTCAATTTTCCATGATTTTTAGATATTTTTCTTGTACATAGTTGAAATTTAGGTTTTGAGCTTTATTTTATCATTTTATGTGACTCAAATTCGTTTGACCTAATTCTAAATAAATACTAGGGTTTACTTGAAATTTATTCAGGATTTCATTCAAAATTTCTACGTTTCTTATATATTCCCAGAACATAGAAAGCTTTTGTAAAGCAAAAAGAATCAAAGAGTATTCCAAAGAAACATACGTTTTTTTCAAGAATATCGTCATGCCTGTTTTGATTTTTGAAAACCGGCATTATCCATAAAATAAATGCTAAAAGTTACAGACGAAGGAGAATGGAGAAACCCAGAAATTACCTATAAATATATTGATTATGTTAACTATGTGATTTAAAAATCATAATATGTTTACTTATAATTGTTGCGTAAATATGTTCCATAGGGAATGGAGCAACCCAAAATTTTTTGCATATTTTATGGCGACGGTTTGATTCGTGATGGGCCAAACGGTGTAGATATGAGTCATTGCAAATATGTCATGGCCAATTTGAACATACATAACACATCTTTCACGGATCTTAAGTTATGGATACTTAGTTTGTTCGGCAAGAGTGTAGAACATGAGACAATTCAAGTAGAGGGGCTCATTGTGAAGGAGACAGCAAACGGCCAATACTGGGTGTTGCGCAAACTGAAAGGAAACAACTCGTGTGGGTCGTTTGTGAGGAGAGTGAAGGACCCTTATGGTGGTTTGGGTGGCCGGTTTTTTGTTTATGTCCAGTTCTGCGACCTAGAACTGCCGGAGGGTGACGTTGGAGCTGGCCCTAGTAGCGGCGCATGGGCGGGAGAAATGAATGCACCGATTCTACCAACATTCAAGGCTAGTGACTGGTCAGAAGCTTTTTGCCACACACGTGTTGATGTGTGTGAGTTCTTGGAGGGTCTTGGAATTGTGTCTGACGAAGATGACGAAGATGACTTGACAGACTCCAAAGCATCTGAAGACTCCGACGAAGATCATTTCAGGACTCCCCAACAATGGATTGATGAATCTAGATTTAGTTTGGCAGTGCTGCCGACGGACCAAAACTGAAGATGGTTTTTTGAGCAAAGTAGCATCCAGCTCAAGCAAGAGTTTCGAACGAAAGAAGATGTGCAAAATGTCGTGGCTAGATGGTCTCTTGCACTCAATTGACAGTACAAAGTGGTGAAGTCTACCCCCAGGTTATATGATGTCACATGTCTTACACTAGGCTGCGCATGGAGAGTTTGTGCCATGCAACCAAAGGATGACATTGGTTTTTTGGTCACGAGAGTTAACGCCCACACATGTGAGCTTACTGAGGCATTGGACAACCATAGAAACATGACTGCGGCATATGTAAGCAACATCATCCAGCCCGCAGTGCGGGAGAACATATCGATAATGCCAAGAGAGATCATTAAGCAAGTGGCAGATCGATGTGGTTATCGTATCAGCTACAACAAGGCATGGAGAGCAAAGCAGAAAACAATTGAGGACATGTACGACACATACGAGGATGCATACAACACAGTGGTGCGGTTGCTTCGAAACATCGCACTAACGAACCCAGACACATTTGTGGATATGCTCGATCAGACAGTTGTTGCCCCGGATGGCAATACCATAGAGAACACAAGAGGTTTGCACCATTTTTTCTGGGCATACCCATATTTCATAGAGGCATTCACATGGTGCCGGCCGGTGTTATGTGTGGATGGCACAGTTTTGACTGGAAGGTACAAAGGGACACTACTGATTGCGGTTGCTACAGATGCTAATAATCAATTTCTTCCATTAGCATATGTAGTTGTAGAAGCCGAGAGCACGGAAAGTTGGTTGTGGTTCTTGGTGCACTAGTACAGAAATGTAGTCTACTAACCCCTTTCTTCTAACAGTTATTAGCGATTTAGACTACACTACTACAGAAATGCTTTTCACTATCGGTTAAAAATCCACTCTACTATCGGTTCTCTTACCGATAGTGGTCGGCACGATAGTAGAGGGCAGCACACTTCTATCGGTTCAAAAACCGTTAGTAAAACATCTACAATCCCAACGTTCACTAATCGCTATCGACTATTTCTTCTATCGGCTCGGTTTTAAACCGATAGTATTGTATAAGTTTTTTCTATCGGCTCATATAAAAACCGATAGTATTGTTTAGGCCTTTTGTATCGGCTAGGATCTAAACCGATAGTAATCTAAACATTTTTTTCTATCGGCTCTCATATAAACCGATAGTATTGTTTAGGCCTTTTGTATCGGCTAGGATCTAAACCGATAGTAATCTAAACGTTTTTTTATCGGCTCTTATATAAACCGATAGTATTTTGTGGACACAGTTAGTACTGGAAACTTTATTCTATCGGTTGCAGTATATAACCGATAGTACTGAAAAATTTATTCTATCGGTTATATTATATAACCGATAGTATTTTGTAGACTCGTTTAGTTAGTACAGGAAACTTTATTCTATCGGTTTCTGAATATGAACCGATAGTATTGTGTGGACACAGTTATTACTGGAAACTTTATTCTATCGGTTGTAGTATATAACCGATAGTAATATTAGTTTTTCCCATCGGTTATGTAGTGGCACGGTTAGTACTAAATATTTACAAATATACATACAGCAATACAGAGATACATACAGCAATATACATACAGCAATACAGAGATACATTGGATCATTCACAAATACACCAATATTTACAAATATTCACCAATATTCACATATTGAATTTGTTCACAAATACACTAATACAGTAATATACACATGCATTGGACAGACTAAATTTATGCACATATTGATCGAGTTTATTCACAAATACATCAATGAATCTATTCACATATATTCACATATATTCACAAATCAATGAATCAACACATTCAATATATATTCACAAATACAACAATCAACACAAGTCAGTTACTATCGATCGTTGATAGCCACTTCTTCGATGACATATTGAGCCCAAATTGTTCGCAGCTCCTTCAATTGAGGCAACTCATATTGCTCTTTCAACATGGTGCTCTGCATATATGCGTGTATGAAGTTAGGATCGTACGTCACATCCAATTAAAGTTCGACTTTGAGTCAGGAAAAATAGTTACCTTAGGGAATTGGGCAAAGTTTCTCCTGATCAGGTCATACATGAATCTCATGACATAGAAGCCACATTCCCACGATTGTGGCTGCTGATGGCACTGGAAAAATTGCATATGCAAAGACATAAACCCACATTAACTCGAAAGAACTAATTAAGCTTAAATTAAAAGACTCATCATGAGTACTTCCATCCGTATTAATTACCTCATATTCTTTCCAAGAAATTGTTGTGCCCTTCGACGCGTCATGCCTCCCTCCAGCACTAGCATAATTTTTGAAAGCCCTATATTTAATTTAGCATTGTCGATTAATATCTTATCATTAATTAGCTAGTCAGAGAAAAATTTAAGACAACTATGTTACTTACGCGTCTATGTGCCATGTGAGGGTGAAAACATGCGCCACCTTGTCGCTCATCGAATCGAGGTAATAGACCTCATTCATCCATGGGCAAATGACGGCGAGGACCCAGTGGCCCCTACATTGCATATATAAGCGAACCGTTTTATACATATGTTAGGCGTAACATACAAGAATGAGTTAAATTAGTAGGAAATGCACTAACCTTTGGTGGTACGGCGCAAGGATGAACTCTCGGTCCTGCTGCGCTAGTAGTGCCCTTGATATGTATTCCTCCGCATGTGCTTGGTTGTGCTCTAGCATCGTGAGGCTTATTTTCTCTGGGTCGAGGAAACCCACCTTGTCACATGCCCTCATCGACGCCAGCCTATACATGCACCTGGATGCAAAGTAGACATTAGTAAGTAGTGCATACAAAAAGTGATTGGATTTATGAAACGAACTGTGATAACTTCAGACAACAGCACACTCACAGGACTCCAGTCCGTATGATGGACATATCAAGCTCCCGCCAGTTGAGGAGGTCGAACAAATCCTCGTGGGCCACCGATATGCTCCCGGGCTCACGGTGAAAATGGGCTGGCCTGAAGTGAACCAAGAAGTTGATGTGGCGCCTAGACCGGGTCAGGTACCACTCGTGGAGACTTCTGGTTATTTGATCCATATTGCGCAGAAGGTACTCCGACACGAGTGGGGACCCGTTCTTGAACGTACCCGGGTGGCTTTGTTTGGCCTTGCCTTTGGCCTTGCCCTTGACTTTGGCCTTGCCCTTGCCTTTGGGCGGGGAGCAAGTGTATACCTTCGAAGGTTGGGGTGTGGTGCCGTCGGCCTCATTTGATGGCGAAGGGTTTGAGGCCGTCGGAGGAGGCATGGGGGCCGAAGGAGTTCGCTCATGCGTTGTGGCGGGGCTGGTGTCCTCAGGAAGTGTGCTGGTATCCATCGTCCACTTTAAGTACAAACGCTTAAATTAGATTTTGAAAATTAAGTATATTAACTGAGTTGTAAGCTAGAATGGCCAGGGTTTACCTCCTATAGTCTAACACCCTTCTTGGGCCACTGTATGTACGAGCCCAATGCCTCGCCAATTGTCCGCATTTCGTCCGTTGGGACGGGCAACGGAAAAGAGCTGTAGCCCGGGAGGGCCATGTCCACCTGTACCTTTGCGAATCCAGGCTCAAGAGGTACGCAGTGGATCCGGACATCCTCCCAAGACTGGTATACGACCCCGTTTGCAACCGCAACAGGTTTGTCGCCTATGTTGATCAATAGGGTACAGCTCTCCGGCTTCTGCAATTTGCAACAATTATAACAAGTTAGCGAAACAATTCTAACGTAACGGGAGTGGCATCAGCCGAACTGCATATATAGCTCAAGAGTTGCAATACCTCGATCAGGTCCACCGGATCCACGTGAACCTTCGAGTCAACACTACTCGGCCTGGCAGCGTCGACCTCGGCAGCTGGATCTAAACCCTTGGACTGCACAACTCGGCTTAGGCGTTCATATTTCTCGTTCATTTGAGCGAACATGTCCGCGAATTGTGCAGTCACATCTGCCCGTATCTTCTGAGATAGCTCCTCTTCCCTTTCCTTCCAGCTGCCAGGCTTCTTCGCCTTTTGCCCGGGGTCCGTGAAGCCTTCCTTCCATGGCACCACAGCCCCCACGGTTCGCGTCCGCCTTGGATGCTCCTTGTTCCCTAGAGCCCGGGTAAGGATGTCGTTCTCCCTATGGGGACTGAACAATCCCTCGGTCGCCTCCTTCGAGCAAGAGATCTGTTACATTGAAAGCTCTCCATTGTGAGGAAGAAATATATACAAAGTTGTGTGCACACTAGTGATCATAGTTAGCCAACTTACGAGTCGCTGCACGACCTCGACGTCCCTGGGGTTTGGGAACGCCACAGTCCCCGTGGTCGACACGGTCCCTCTGGCCAGCCACCAGCGCTTGCATCGCTGATCGCGGATCTCGGAGAGTGGTAGGTCAGGGGAGTCGACGAAATGCGACGCCTCGTCTTCACCCTTCTTCCACTGCTCCTCCTTCCCCGCATAGCCGCGAGAACCGAGCCGGTGTGGGTGGTCGTTCCTCCTCTGGATTGCCCTGTTCTTCTCGCTGAGGGCCTTCGTACCAGAAACAAGAAAATTAATGCACCACTGCTTACTGCATACAATGGTGTAACCAAGCAAAGGAACCATTCATACCTTGAACTCAGGAGTCCCCTTCTGTTGGGTGAATTGCTCCCATACCTCCTCCGTTATGAAGGGGTACTTCTCGCATGGAGATTCGCCTTTAGCGAGGAAGGTACTGACGAGGACGCTCTTGAAGGTTTTCCACGTGTTGTTCATGTCCTTCAAGCAAGCTATCTTGGGACCATCGTCCGGGATGTTCCACTTGGCCTGTTTCAAATGGTGCATATAAGTAGGACTTACCTAATCTCTAGGATAAACCAAGGGAATGTGATTACTCAAGAGTTCAGTGATTTTGATTAATTTTACCTTCACTTCCGCCCACAGCCTATCCCTCTCGTCGGCCTTGACGTCCTTCCAGCTCTGGACGGTGATCTTCACCCTTTCCTTCGCCAACAAGCCAACATAGGCAGCATAGTGCCTGGCGTTCTTCCCGATCGGTCTCCCGAACTGGTTGAATTCACAGGAAAGATCCGCGCGTTTGGCCAAATGACCCAACATCGTCGCGCCTCGCGCCTTCCTCTTGCGCTGGGACGAGGCAGCGCCATCTACGTTCGCCCTCGCCGAATCACTAGTATCAGCCGAGGAAGATGCCGACATGGCTTTACCTAAAATACCATAAACAAACCATCCAATTGATATGAAGAAAGGTACATGACAAAGTAATTCACAGAATATTCAGATGAGCAGTGCAAACTAACAAATACTATATTTCCTATCGGTTTTAAAAGGAAAACCGATAGTACTAAGATCTATATTCAGGAAAATTTAAAAGATTAGCAGTGGAAACTATGCTAATCTCTCTGCTGGAAAATAAAGTCTGTTAAAATTTAAATGAACCTAAATTTGAGATGAAAATTAGAAAATGGGAAGTAATTCACAGAAAATTCAAATTAGCTGTGCAAACTATGATGGCACTACTAGTTACTATCGGTTTTCCAAGTCAAACCGATAGTAATCAAGTCAGCATTAGGAAAAATTTCAAAAATTGCTCAGCAGGAACATAAAGTAATTGCTCAGCAGGAACATAAGGTATGTTAAAAAATAAATGAACCTAAATTTGAGATGAAAATTAGAAAATGGGAAGTAATTCACAGAAAATTCATATTAGCTGTGCAAACTACGATGGCACTACTATTTACTATCGGTTTTCCAAGTCAAACCGATAATAATCAAGTCTGAATTAGAAAAAATTTCCAAAATTGCTCAGCAGGAACATAAAGTAATTGCTCAGCAGGAACATAAGGTATGTTAAAATATAAATGAACCAAAATTACAGATGAAAATTAGAAATGGGATATAATTAACAGAAAAATCAGTTTATGGTATTTACTATCGGTTCTGAGTAAGAAACCGATAGTGAATTACACTGTATGACATATTGCTATGATTTTCATCAATTCTGTCATTCTCATAGCTATCAAGTTTGTAGTTCATGAATTTTACTCTAGGTTTCTATTTGTAATCCATGGAACGGGATATGAACCATTGCATACAAAATTAAGCAATACACGCGAGCGATTTGGTCAAGAACACTTACAGTGGATCGTGGAGTGGCCGGAGGCGGTGGCGCAATGCAATGCCGGAGGCGGTGGAGAACCAGTGGCGCAGAGGAGCGAAGAAGCGAACGTCGGCGATTCTAGGGTTTTCCGCGCGAGTATTTTTCGATTTGGAATGTGATCAGTTGCACTGGAGGGAAAATCGTGCAAGTTATAACCTAATAAATGAATATTTACTATCGGTTCATAACCACAAAACCGATAGTAAAAACATGTAAGTTAGGGTTTCGTAACACAGTGTAAATCATTATCGGTTGTGAACAGTAAACCGATAGTAAACTAAGTACATGGGATCATAACACAGTGTAAATCACTATCGGTTGTGAACAGTAAACCGATAGTAAACTAAGAACAGGGGATCATAACACAGTGTAAATCACTATCGGTTTTGAACGATAAACCGAAAGTATAGTTTAATTTCATATCGGTTTCACAGTTATAACCGATAGTAAAATACAATGCTATTGACCCTAAAGGATTTCCCTTAGAATAATTACAGAGGATCTCAGTACATCATTTTGTATTGTATTTACTATCGGTTATAACAATAAACCGATAGTATATGTTAATTTCATATCGGTTTGGAGGTTGAAACCGATAGTATAATACTGTTAAATTGATCTAAAGGTATTTCCTGAGAATAAATACAGATGGGTCTCAGTACATCATTTTGCACTTGTAAAGACACCTGAAACCCCATGCAAATGGCTTGCAATAATTTTGAAATAAAATAACAATAAAGACCAATCATGGAATGAAAATTTGCAGTTTTCATATATATTTGTGAAAAGAATCAATTATTGCTCAAATCAAGTATATACTCCAATTGAAATGAAAATTTGCAGAAATGATTCTCAATGCATCACGTATGTTTTCCCAAAGAATTTTTGAAAATTGATTTGAACATTCTTCGATCCAAGTAATATACGTCACTTACATATTGCAAATTAGTCAAGAATGGTTGTCCACCTATAATCCTTCTTCGTGGTCGTCTCGCAGGTAACTTGTTTCGTCAATATCTTCGGTAGGGACAGATTGAAGGATTCCATCTAAAAATGGAGGTAGTTCGTCGAACTGATCGTACTCTTCTTCATCCACAACGTCTTCGACCCCAACAATACGTCTCTTACTGTGAAGGACAACGTGCAACTTTGGGTTGGCCGGGTCAACGATGTAGAACACCTGTGTGGCTTGCTCAGCAAGTATAAATGGATCATCTTTGTGTGCGACTCTACTGAGATCGACTAGAGTAAACCCATAATTGTCGACTTTAACACCTCGAGGGATTTCGACCCATTGGCATCGAAACAGAGGAATCTTAAGTAATACATAATCGAGCTCCCATATTTCCTCAATAACACCGTAATATGAGTCGAGTGCTCTTACTGCCCTGGCATCCTCCGAAATAGCAAGTAGTGTCACTCCACTACATTGCATAGCACTCTTCTCGTCCTGAGTTTTTGTGTAAAATGAATAGCCGTTGATGTCATACCCCTGCCAAGTCCCTACAGTAAATCTAGGCCCTCTGGCCAACCATGTAACATCTTCATCTACATCGCCCTCAGAAGCTTGCAGGACTCTATTTTCGATCCACCCAGCAAACTTCCTATTATGTTCTCTGGTGACCCAAATCTCTGGCTTCGAGGGATTCTGTTTCCGTAACATTTCCTTGTGCTCGTGTATGTATGGCTCCACCCCCGTCATGTGCTGTAAGACCCAAAAATGGGCTTTTGCATACAGATCACTAGAGGGGATGACTGCTTTAAATCCAATCGTTCCAATGCCCTGAAGCCTGCCCTCATGCCGAGACGTAGGAACGCCAATTGGGTCAACCCCGGACATATAGTTGGTGCAAAATTCGATCACCTCCTCCGCGGCATAACCTTCAATAATACTGCCCTCAGGCCGATATCGATTCCTTACATATCCCTTCAAGATACCCATAAATCTCTCAAATGGATACATGTAGCGCAGGAACACGGGTCCACAAAACTTAATTTCTCTGACAAGGTGAACAATTAGATGGACCATAACATCAAAAAAGGATGGAGGGAAATACATCTCCAGCTGACAAAGAGTGGTAGTCACATCGCGTTGCAAATCGTCCAATCCATCCATATCAATTACCTGCAAGGACACAGTTGCAGCAAATATTCAGATCCAAAAAATCTGACAAGTTCCACGAATGGAGCTAATTAACTTGCTAGGAGTACACGCTTACGTACCTTGCCAGATATTGTGTTGAAGAAATAACATAGCTTTGTAATTGTCTCTCTGACTTTGACTGGGAGAATGCCTCTGATAGCAATGGGAAGCATTTGTGACATCAGTACATGACAATCATGGGACTTCATACCAACCAGTTTCAAGTCTTTCATGGACACAAGTTTTTTCAAGTTCGCAGAATACCCGCATGGAACTTTGACACCATGTAGGCACTTACAGAGTTCTGTTTTTTCTCTTTTTGACAAAGTATAGCAGGCCGGGGGGAGGTATGTCTGCTTTCCCTTCTCCAACGGTGCAAGCTCAGTCCTTATGCCCATGTCGAGCATGTCACGGCGAACGTTGATGCCATCTTTCGTCTTTCCTAGAATGTTCAACAACAAACCAATCAAACTGTCACAAACATTTTTCTCTACGTGCATGACATCAATGCAATGTCGAACTTGTAAGTGCTCCCAATATGGCAGATCCCAAAGAATCGATCTCTTCTTCCAAACATTTTTTCCTGGAGGTTTAGAACATTTACCGAACTCAACTTTGATGTCCTTCACGCGCAAGTAAAGCTCCTTACCAGTCACAAACACTGGGGCTGATCCTTTCTCAGGCTTCCCATTGAATGACTTCCTCTTCTTACGGTAGGCGTGATGCATCGGAAGGAATCTGCGGTGACCCATGTACACTGTTTTTCTGCAGTTCGATAACCACATGCTTTCAGTTTCATCCAGGCAAATAGGACAAGCCTTGACTCCTTTCGTACTATACCCTGACAAATTTCCATAGGCCGAGAAATCATTTATGGTACAAAATATCATGGCCCGCAACATGAAATTCTCTCGCTTATGTGCATCCCACACCCGCACCCCTTCGCTCCACAATTTTTGTAAGTCCTCGACTAACGGTGATAGAAACACGTCAATATCATTCCCGGGTTGTCTGGGTCCTGAAATTAGTAACGACATCATGATGTACTTCCGCTTCATACTTAACCAAGGAGGAAGATTGTAGATGCATAAAAGAACCGGCCAAGTGCTATGTCGACTGCTCATATTTCCGTGTGGATTCATACCATCCGTACTCAGCCCAAACCTTATATTCCTCACTTCGCCGCCAAACTCACCGAATGTTCTGTTAATGTTTCTCCATTGAATGGAATCAGCTGGATGTCTTAGTTTTCCGTCTTGTTTCCGACCTTCAACATGCCAACGCAAGTACTTCGCATCTTTCGGATTTGCAAACAGCCGTTTCAATCTGGGAATCACAGGCAAATACCACACAGTTTTGGCCGGAGGCCCTTTCTTTACCTCATCACATCCATTGTGATAAATTTTGTCCCCATGCTTATACCGCGATGCACCGCATCTTGGACAAACATGCAAATCCTCGTACTCGTTACGGTACAGAACACAATCATTTGGGCATGCATGTATTCTTTCGATTTCCATTCCCAACGGACACAATAGTTTTTTGGCCTGGTAAACCGATCTTGGCAACTCATTTCCCTCTGGAAGCATGTCCGCTAACAGATCCAATAGCGCCGTGAAACTCTTATCGCTCCAACCGTTGCTTGCCTTCAAGTTATATAATCTCAACACAGAAGACAACTTTGTAAATGTTTCACATCCGGTGAACAAAGGCTTCTCAGAATCAACAATTAATTTCTGAAATTTAGCTAAATCGTTTTCGCTGTAGTCCTCTTCTACATCACGTAACATTTCATCTAAATTGTCGTCATCTACATGGACTTCCGAATGAACATTATCAATGTTTTGATCATGATCATCATTACTGCAATCCACTTCCGGGTGCTGCTGAGTGGTAGCGGTAGTGCTCGTTTCCTCAAGATCTTCACCATGCCATATCCAACGGGTATAGCGTGCGTTAAAACCACGACGAATCAAATGACTCCTAATCTGATCAGAGTTGCCGAACCTTTTTAAGTTCATACAATCTATACAAGGACAATGCATATCTTTCTCTCCCTTCTTCGCCTTCTCTTGCTCAGCAAATTTAATAAATCCATTCACACCCTCCAAATACTCAACAGTAGTATGTTTTATTCCATACATTCAATATTCTCGGTCCATCTACAATTATTTCACAAAATTGACAAATCAAATAAATAATTAATGACTCAGGGCATGCATATATGAATGAAACATAATTAGCTAGGCCATATGTGTGTACATGCATGAGCTGTTTAATTACATTAAATGGATTTGTATATATGAAACCCTAATTAACTTGATGCATGCATTAATTGGAAGAGCCAGCTAGCTAGCTGCTTAAATTCAGCAAGCTATAGCTAGCTAGCCAACCCAGCCTTCTAGCTAGCTTGGAGATACATGTATCTAGTTTAATGAATTGCAAGTAGAGAGAGAGAGGGAGAGTGTGAAAGAGTGATCGAGAGAGAGAGAGGTGATGAGAAGATGACAATACCGAGGGGGATGGAAATATGATCAACCTCTCAGCTAGCTTCTCCAGATCACTCTAGCTTGGAGTTGTGCGCGGCTGAAATGATTCCAACATGTAGAGCGCAGAGTAGGGGTCGACCTAATTAAGCTGTCCAATTTTACTATCGGTTCAACAACATTAACCGATAGTAAAATAAGGTCCCCACTGTCATAACCATTAGTGTATATGAAGTCATTTTACTATCGGTTTGTGTTGTTGAACCGATAGTAATATGTAGTATATTGTATCGGTTAGTACAGTGATAACCGATAGTAAAAAGTCAGTAATTTCACTATCAGTTACCCGAGAAAAACCGATAGTACTATTCAATATATTATATCGGTTAATACAGTACCAACCGATAGTATAAAGTGAGTAATTTTACTATCTGTTACGAACGAAAAACCGATAGTACTATGGTAATATATTATATCGGTTGGTACAGTAATAACCGATAGTAAAAAGTCAGTAATTTCACTATCAGTTAAAAATGGAAAACCGATAGTACTATTTAATATATTATATCGGTTTGTACAGTAATAACCGATAGTAAAAAGTATTTGCATTTCACTAACGTTGGATTAGTGTATAACTAATAGTAAAATGATGGTTTTCCGCCGCTGTCGTCCTATTCTATCGGATTTTTCCAAGATTGCTTACAACCATTAGAAAATAAGGGTTAGTGGAATGCACTTCTGTAGTAGTGCTACAACCATTAGAAAAGATGTTTCACAGTCGCAAAAGGCATGTGGGAGGTATTTTTACTATCGGTTTCTATGAAAAGTACTGTTAGAAGAAGCTGTTCGGGTTTTTCTAACAGTAACGAGTATATATACCATTAGAAGAGGAACACATTTACTAATGGTAGTTGACGAAGATTGATACCTGAGCCAGTTCAAATAAATGCATGGTTGGTTAAGGACAGACTCGAACCAGACAAGCGCCTGGTGGTGCGAACTCAAGTCATTCCAAGAAGCACAGGCATGAGGTCGCAGGCTTTACGCGATCAGACCATAGCTAGTGCACGGTCAGGAGTTCGTGTGCCATAAGCGAACAGAAGATCGTAGATGGTGCGAGGTCAGTGAACAGCGCGCGGTCAGAACACCTTCGACCAGAGGACGCGGGATTGATCTGCCCTTATAATGGGGATATCCCGTGTATCTCGAATATTCTTCCACGTACGGAGACAAGTATCAGGAGATTAATACGTGCAGTTATCTATAAATAACACGTGTTAAACCTGCGTGGGAGTTAGGAGCCGTTGCCAAAACTGCACCCAAGCAACTGTTTGATGCCGTTACAACTTGGCGCCGTTTCGACCAGTATAAAGGAATAGCCCAATGCATCAAACAGGGGCATCGGGTCGAACGATCGAACAACCATAAGACAGTAGTCTAAGTTAGATAGCTTTCATAAGCCTTCCAGGCATTGTCTTGTACAAACACATAGGAAAAATCTTTGCCTGTGAAGATCTTTTCTGCAACTCTGTAACTCTTTTTACCGTACATAGTGAAATCCCAATAGGACGTAGGGCTATTACTCCCACCATCGAGGGCCCGAACTTGTATAAACCTCTCTGTGCTCTAGTTCTCTTTAATTCATCATACCTTCCCGGAGGGACACCCTGAAAGGTCTCACAACCTACAAATTTTGCATAAGTTCTGCTAAGGATCCCGAGTCCGAATCATCGATAGTAGTATTATTTATACCGTTAGAAAAAGCAGAATGATTTATTCTAGCGTTGCTGAACATATTTACCGTTAGAAGAGATAAAGAAGTGCTGACGTTAGTCTGTTGGGTACCGTTAGAACCGTTCGACTTCTAGAAATAGTTTTATTCTAACGGTAAAGAATATATACACCGTTAGAAGAGGAACACAATTACTAACGGAACTGAATGTTTATACTATTTGAAAAAGTAGAGTGATTTACTAACGAACTGAAGATTGATACCGTTAGAAGAGATCGCTAATTGCTAACGGGTAGGCTGTTGTGTTCTGTTAGAACTGTTCGACTTCTACAAATACCCGGGTATGTCTCTTCCATTCGAACAGTTCCTCGGGCGCGACTAGCCCTAAACCGTAACCTCCATGGACGGCTACCGCACCTCCACCGACGACCGCCGCACCTCCATCGACGGCCACTTTGACTGGATTTCGGCATGGCAAGCAAGGCAAGTAAAATTTCGGCAATATTAGATTATTCTAAACCTAAAATGGCAATTATCCTGCAATTTTTTTGTCCTTCATTTTAATTGATGTGTCTTCTTTTCAATATGATTGTGTACGTTGTCTTGTTCTTTTTTTTTTTTTACTAAAACAACTAAATAATATCATTGTGGGGCAGATAATGTTCAATTATTTGAAGTTCAAATGAAGAAAATGATCATGATACTTGTAAGACAAACACTAACTAGCTAACTTGAAAAAAATGCCAATAAGAGTAGAAATGTAATATCTTGATCTCTCAGTAGGTTGCAGGTTGCTCAATGCCAACTTGGACTTACAAACAATTGAAATTGAAAGATCATGAGATATAGTAGCTAGTGTAATATCTTGATCATGAAATTGAAATTGAAAGATAATGAAATTGAAATTGAAATTGAAAGATAATGAAATTGAAATTGAAATTAAAGTTGAAATTGAAAGATCTTGCAATTGAAATTGAAATATGCAGTTTACAAGTATCATGAGATACACAAATATCTCATGAAATTGAAAGATCATGACATTGAAATTGAAAGATCATTGATCAAGATATTTACAAATATCATGAGATAGACAAATATCTTGATCTGTCAGTAGGTTGCTCAATGCCAATAACATAGTCAAATGCCAACTAGCTTGCTCAATGATCAAGATATTTATAAAAAGTTCATTAAATAATTAATGTATATTGGGAAGGTAATTTCTTCTGATGAAATAGAGTAGAAATGTAATATATATCTTGATCTCTCAGTTGCAAGTTGATGTTACTATGACAAAGCACAACCTAACCTCTAGTTGGTAGTCCTTCTCATATAGAGAGCCATTTAGGAAGCATTAAATAGTCTTAATTTGCTCTAGAATGCCTATTTATGATCTGTGCAGGTCCTTGGACGATGCTCATGAGGGCCAATGTATTTCACGGTTCTTCTCGCAGTACGCTGCCTACATTGGCTTGTTGGCGAAAGAAAGGGTGAAGATCACCGTCGAGAGTTGGAAGGACGTGAAGGGCGAGATCTTAGTTGGCTCGGTCAAGAAGATCCTCAAGCCCAGCGTGTTTCTCAAATCAGGACCTATAGAAAGCATCTTACATTTGTATCGATGATTTCCTCGGGCTCACACTCAACTCAACTCAACTCAGATGATCCTTTGGGCCCGCAATCGGTGCAAAGGTTCTCTTTTATGTAAAATGTATGGGCCATTAGGTCCCTGTCATGATCTGTTGTTTCAGACATGACTTTTGTAATATACATCGAATGTGTGAACTGTTGTATTTGTATATTATTGTATATTTGTGTATTTGTATTGCTATTTGGGACATGAACTTGAATGTGTACATGGGAGTATTTGTGTATTTAATTGTATTGGTGGGTAGGTGTGTATTTGTATTGCTGTTTCAGACATGCACTTGAATTGTTGAATTGGCATGTGTATGTTTGTACCTAAATTGCTGTGTCATGCATGAATCAATTTGCTTTTCTTTCAGCCATTAACTAGAATGAGTTTAAATAGTACTCATTTTTTATGTTTTCTCTTCCTTTTTCTTGAAGGAATGGAGGCAAACAAAGATCTCATGTAAGTAGGGATTTTTAATTTCTTTGGCAAGATGAAGTACCAAGTACATAAGAAAAGTATTTTTGTGTCTCCTAGTTAATCTACAAATTAGCATCTCTTGAAATATTTCTTTATCTTCTAGTTAAGATCTGTTTGGTGTTACATTGTGTTTAGATATGATTATTTGATTGTTAAGCAAATATTTTGTTTCAGGCATGCACTTGAATGTGTGAACTGGTGTGCATGTGTGTACTTAGATTGCTGTGTCATGCATGAATCAGCTTGCTTTTTTTTTAGCAATGTACCAGTATCTGTATTTACCGTTATTTGCATATGTGTATTTACCATTAGAACAAACACGTGTATTTGCATATGTGCTTTAAGCATGCACTTGAATGTAACATCCCTGATTTTCCAAATTCTGACTTAGTTCAACTCTTTTATCTCAGAACTAAGATCCAAGTTGCCTCAGTACCCTATCCTAAAAATTTGATGCTGAAACTCCTTTGTTTAGCCCTTTTTCGCAAATCAGTCCAAGAGTACCGCAGATTAGTCCTTTTCAGATCTCCTAGAGCCCCCAAAAGGCCAAAAGCCTCAGATCAACTCTAAATCCTAATCCAATTCAGTGGATACCTTCGTTCCACTACTCTAAGCAAATCCCCCTTCAGAAAGAAATTCAAAATCTCAACCTAAACCCTAGTTTCAGCCTCGCCAAAATTCTAAATTCAGATTACCCTAATTACCCTATTTCGTTTTAATTCAAAACAGGTTCAAACTTCCAGATTTCATCATTTCTTGTTGCTAAACAATTTCTTGAGTTGAGTAGATCAAATTGCTGAAATCAAATTCCTCTTTACCTAAGTCATTCTCCAGATTTACAGATCAGCCCCTGGAATCGAGTTTTGAATTTGCAAATCAATCCTTTTATTCTTTTCAGCCCTTTTCGATCAGCCCCTGGTCGTTGCCTTCGACCAGAGCCCCAGCGCCGTTCGACCAGTGCTGCACCGTGCTGCTTCACCGCGTTCTTCACCGCCAGCCATTGTCTCTTGTCGCCTGTGCTCGTGAGTGACCGTGCCACCCCATGCGCATGTGACCTCGACCAGATCCCCTCCGTTGCAGTGCAGTGACCGAAGGATTTTCGCCCGTGCCTCAGCTGCACCTTCCCGTGCGTGCCCGTGTCAGTTGTTGCTGCATGCAGGTACGTGTCGTTGCCGAAGCTGCGTCGCTGCCTCTACTTCCCCGCCGTCCCAGACCAAGTACGTACCAACATCCCTGACCAGTGCTGGCAAAGATGCCGTGCCGCCTGCACGCCATCACCTTGCCGTTCGCCGCTGTTTCTGTCGACGATTCAGACTCGGGGTCCTCAGCCGAACTTATGCAAAATTTGTAATAGCGAGACCTTTCAAGATGACCCTCCGGGAAGGTATGTAGAGATATGGAGAACAGGAGAACAGAGAGATTTATACAGGTTCGGGCCCTCGATGGTGGGAGTAATAGCTTTACGTCCTGTTGGGATTTCACTATATGTAATAAAGGTTTACAAGATGGCGGGAAAAGACCTTCACAGGCGAAGGGTTTTCCCTCTGTAAGTGTACAGAAAGAAGCCAAAGAGGCTTGTAAAGACTATCTAATCTGGGCCGTAGACTTGGCTGTTTGAGTGGTTGAGATGTGTTGTATCTCGCTTGTATCAGAGATGTTGATCCCCCCCGTTTGATGCATCTTGTCACCCTTTTATACTAGTCGAAAGGGTACCATGTCGTAACTGCATCAGACGGTTGCTTGGATGCGGTTTAGAGAACCGCTCTTAACCTCCACGCAAGTTTAACACGTGTTATTCATGGATAACTGCACGTATTAACCTCCCGAAGGTTGGTCTACCACGTGGAGGAATCTTCGGGATACTTGGGATATTCCCGCTAGAGGGACAGCCGGACAGGTAAACCCCAAGTACCCTGGTCGAAAATGCTCTGACCGCGGGATGTTGGCTGACCGCGCAACATCTCTGACATTCTGTTCGTGTATAGCACACGAATTCCTGACCGCGGACTAGCTGCGGTCTGATCGCGTAAAGCCTGCGACCTCGGGCTGATGCTTCTCAGAATGACTTGAGTTCGCACCGCCAGGCACGTGTCTGGCTCGAATCTGTCTTGAACCAACAGTGCATTTATTTGAACTGACTCGGGTGTCAATCCTCGTCAGCTAGCCCCCAAATTCGAAGAAAACGAAGGGACGTGTTTATTTCGAATTTAAAGACATGCATCGGATTTTTAACCCGACTCTTCAAATCCTCCACTTAGTGGCACACTAAGTGGGTCGGTTGGTTTCTCGAGACGGGCTCTGGGCATTAAGTGACAGGTAATGATGGCGCTGTTGAAATGTTTTTTAACCCGAGGTAAAATTGTAAATGCTTTTAAAAACCCGAGGTGCTTTAGAATATGGACCATCACCCTGGCGGTTATAAATACCGGGTTCTTCGTATTGCAAAGCTCCACAATTTCTTCTCATGGTTAAGTCCTTTCTAAAGTTACCTTCATTCTTTTCTTCATACACCTCCCGATGGCAGATCATAACATCATCGAGATTGAAAGTGATGAAGAGGAAGTTCTCAAGCAAGAGCCTCAAATGCCTGAAGATCCATCTCCTTCAAGGAAGAAACCCAAGGTTGATGAAGAATCTTCCAGCAGAGAAAAGGTAGAAGATGAGCCATCATTCTTTCTTCCTTCAGCTTTCTACTCCAACACTCCCTGCTTTTGTTTGGGTGATCGATTTTCTGGTCGGCAAGCGGTGACTATACGACCAGAAGATCCTCAACTTGTGTTGGGGAAGCAATCTCCTGGTGGGAAGGTTGCACTTCCACCATCTGGTGATCATCCGCCTTTATCGGGTGATCTACTTTCCAGGATGGCTATATCAACCTGTTACGAGAAGGGACAGGTAATGATCCTCATCTCCTTTTGTTGATAGTTATAGTTAGCACAACTAACTTTTTCAAATGTAGGAGATTGGAGGCCCTAGTGATCAGCCTGCTAGCACTCTACCTCTTCCCTTCGGACAGATTCTTCCAGAGGAGAAGAATGCCCTGGAGAAGAAGACCGAAGAGATGTCTTCGGCGATTCTGCATCTGGCAGAATGTTTTGAACGATCCCATGAAGAGGCGCACCAGTTCCGTCGAGAGAGGGACCACGCTCAGCAACAGCGAGAACTCTCCGATTTAATTAGGAACAGTAGTGTATCTCTTGTTAGGGATGATGTAGATAGGCTTAGATTAGTTGCTAGTTCTCTGGGGGTTGTCAGTGTAGATCCTACTGACAACAATATGTCCCTAGGAGAACTCTGCAAACTCCTTTTGGATCAGGTCGACGCTCTGGTCGCCGGTATCCCTTTTGTATGTAAAGAATGCAAGAAATAAAATTTCTTTCTTTATACAAATATTCTTTGCATCTTCTGTGCGAATATATGGCCGTGAGAAATGTCTTTGCGACCATTCATACATAGGGAAACTTCAGTTTTGCGATTAGAATCACACTTCTTATAAAAGTACCGTGACCAGATCTGATACCGCGATCAGCTTAAAGCCGCGGTCAGGACCGAAGTTCATTGCGACCAGAATTGAGGCTCGGTCAGACCGTCGATTAGAATCGGAGCTTAATCGAAAGCATGGTCTCGATCATACCACAACCCAATCAGAATATATCCATACGTCCAAAAATTGGGTCGTAGGATTTATTCATGAAAATATCCAAGGCAAATAAAGGAAAAACGTCCTCTGAAAAGCTCTGAAAACTTTTCAGGCTTTTGCACTTTCAGTTTCTGAAACAAAGAAGTCTTTTTGTTTCAGATCCGATGCCTGGAACACTTTAACAGGTCCGCCAGAGATAGTATCCATTATGGGAAATGAATAAAATACTCAGTGGAACGTTTGAATGGAACGTTACTCACATCAGTGCGTCTCCTCGGGTCTATAAAAGGAGCAGGAGTCTTCTTGAGGAAGCCACACAGCCAAAAACCCTCAACATTTCCGCCGCACAAAACCCTCATTCTTCTCACCCTTCATCTTCCCCAAAAGTCGCCAACTTTTCCTTCGATTCTTCACCAAAAAATGGCGTCTTGGGGTCGATCAATCCACCACTCTGAGGAGAGCTTATTGGCATTGGAGAAGGAGGAGATCCTTCCTCCGCGGCTGCTAATCAACTGGCGGCCTGCGGAGAAAGACCAAGAAACCCCGATCGTCCGAGAGGGCGAGTTGGTGGTTTTTGAAGAATATCTGCGCTGCGGGTTCCGGCGTTTTTATTACTAGGCGTGGTCGAAGAGCGCCAACGCCGCCGGATGCATCTACTTCTGGCTAAGGGAGAGAAAGGAGTATCCCTTCCCACCCCTGCGAGACTCGGTGCACGGGTGGCATCAAAAATGGTTTTACTGCACCCCGCCAACCGAGAGCGGGCTGTGGTTTGAGAACTCGCGGCCGGAGAAGCCGAGCGAGTTGGATGCTCTCCCGGCAATGAACGCGAAGTTCATGAAGCATGCCGAGGTCATTCTTCACTTAGTCCAAGAGGGACTGACTGCTCGCGACGTCATTCGCGACTTTGTGAAGAATCGGGTGAGCCCCATGCGTGAAAGGGCTCATCTGGCTTGGGAGATCAAGTCCATAGCAGATAGTACCTTGGACTACAATGAAGGTATTTATTTCTGGTACTGAAACCTTTTTATTTCATTTCTGAAATGCATCAATTTAACTCGTATTTGGGAATAGTCCTGCCCTCAGCAGAGATCAAGAGGCGGACTAACTACCTCCTCAGGGCTTACAACGCCGAGGTAGAGGGCCCCAAGGGATTGCCTCGCCCCCAAAGCTTGATTCACGCCGGCGACGACCTTAAACAGGAGCGCCGAAAGGTACGTTTTCACTTGGCCTCTGTTTTGTAGGTCTTATGTATGTCCGGTGCTAACAATTCCATTGGAATGAGAACAGCTTTTGTGGAGGTTTGCAGAGGCGACGTTCCCAAGCGAGAACGTTGGTTCCCTGGGGAAGCCGACGACGAAACACGTGAAGAAGGTTTCCTCGAGACCCAAGACGAGGAACCCTGCCCCCAAGAAAGCCAGGCTAAATCTTGGGGAAGGGTCTTCACGAAGCATCCCTCCTACCGCAAGGAAAACTGTGGTAAGATATCACATCCCTCCGATCTTTCCAGGTGCGAACTGGAATTACTTCTTCGTCGTACAGGGAGAGGGAGCGAGGAGGAGGAAGATGATGAAGTCCCCTTAATTCGCCGGAGGAGGAAGATTGCGGGCTCTCCATCCAGTGACGCTCCAATTCACTCCGCAGAAACAACTGCTACCGCAGAGGTGGCTGTAGTAGACCCCGCGGCCACCGAAAGCCTCGTGGCTGCGGATAACACCCCAGCCCCCGAGGCTTCAGGGCCAGTTGCCTCTACTTCCCTGGTCGAAGGGACGACCATGGTAAGATTCTCTCACGGTCTTGTTTTCTTCAATTCCCCCTGTGCATTCATTAAGTTAACGCTTTTGCAGGGAGAAGAGCTTCCCCCTGCGACTACTGCGAGTCCCAGGGAGGAAAATCCTCCATCCCCGCGGACAGGAGTGGAGGTAGTTGGACAGGATCCTGTGGCGGTTGCAAATGAGGCGCCGGCCCCAGAAATCCAAGAGCCATCCAGGCCTTCGGATGCAACCCCGCCAACCAGACCGGTTGCCCAGGTAAAGACTCTTATCACTCATCTTTATCTTCCCTTAGAAATGTGCTTACAGAAGAACACACCTAGGGGGAGATGCCTTGTTCTCCAAGAGGAAGACCTGGACAGACGACAGTTGTCCGCTTTCTCGAGGAGAGCCTTCCCAGAAATCTCAAAGGCTGATGGGATTTCAAATAAGGTAAGAGCCTTTATCTTGGTTGTATTAAAATAAATCGTGATGATCACGAATTGCGGTTGCTTGGTTCATCTTCCCTTTGTCAGGCGAAAAGAGACAGCATCCGGCCCTTCAACCACTCCGGGGAGGGTTGAAGTTGCTGCTAGCGCAGGAGCTTCCAGCGAGGAGCGCTCTGCCCCCTTGTTCCAGGAAGTCGTCCGGGTCGTGAGGGGAGAAACAGGCGCGGAGACCCAGTCGCAAGCAATGGCGACTGGGGGGTAGTGCCCAGCAGGCACTGCCACGGGCTTCCTCTGTTGTGGCCGCAACGGGGCCTTCAACGAGTCCTCCTTTACTCCGGAAGACGTTTCCTTACGGGAATTCATGAAGGTATGACGAACTTCTCTTTCGGTGCCTGAATTGTACATAGGACACCTTCAATTCCTTTTTTGCATCACAGGAGCTATCCCGAATGATGGCCAAGTCGCGCGCTATGATGGCGAGCGTTGAGGCCGTACAAAAAGAACGAGACAGCTTGCGCAGGTAAGGATCATTACTCTTCAACTTGTACAGATACAAATTGGTTATGACCACTCCTTCTGTTCTACTACAGGGAGGTGGCATTGCTGAAAAAAGAAGTGGCCACAGTCAAGCTCCATTCGATCTCAGTGACTAGAAACCAAGGGATCGAAAACAACAAGCTGTGGTCACAACTTGCTGGTAAGTCGATTCCTGATTAGGAAGACTTAACTTCATAACACGCAAGTAATCTTTTCTTTTGCTGCAGCGCAAGCGGGTCAAATAAAACAACTCAGTCAGGACAATGGACTCCTCCAGGACTCTATTCTAACCTCCGAAAGGGCAGTCAGAGAGCTGAGCCGTTCAATCTTCGAAAAACTAAAGGCAGTGGCTCGTCTTCTGAAGGCTGATGTGGTCGAAACCACAAGAGATAATCTCAGCCTAGATGACTGGTCTACGCTAGTCATGGCCCAGGCGGAGTCACTTCTCGAGTATCTTCCTGAGGATACACGGCGACGAGAAGAGGCGATCAGAACCAGGGTTCAGTCAGCCGCTTCCGCCATTCTCAGCCGGGTTCGACTTCACCATGGCCCAGATGCAGATCTGAATCCATTGGTGGGACCGGTTGAGGTCGATAGTGAGGAACAACTAGAGGCTGTCATGGAGGAGATCAGGCCCTTTGTAGATAAGCTCCTGACTGAGCTTGGGATTGAGTGATCCCTACTTCTGTACAGAAATAGTTGTATACTATGCAATGTATGTTGAAATCCATTTTTGAAAAATGAATATATATATTCTTGTTTTGTGTCGTTTCATATTATAAACATATCCCCCTAGCCCCCGCCTGTGATTGTAGATACTGAAGACTTAGTATTACAAACGCAGGAGAGAAGTGAATATAACGACCAGGGATATGTGATCGAACCAACAATTATGATCAAAGTAACGCCTAGCCTTGTTTGCAAACCGACAGCCACTCAGATAACCGAGGACTTGCCAGAAAGCCCCGTGTGCGTTGAGAAACGGCTTATTTAGGAGTGACTTGTCTGGAAGCGGTCATGAGATCGGCCAGCGAATCCGACTAGAACGCTGTCATGATCTAACCGCGGGCGACCAGCCCCCGAGCCGAATTCGCAGAGAATGGGCATAAAGGGAAATATTTATCATATAAAAACAAAACGTTTTTTGTTTTATGAAAAAATGCTAATTGAACAGGAAAAGGGATTGAATACTTACACGTAGAACTTGCGAAGTTGATCAATGTTCCAAGTATTGGACAAAATTCGACCATCCTACATAGCTAACCGCGCAGATCCTGGTCGCGGCACCGAGACAACAATATAAGGGCCTTCCCACTTCGGGGAGAATTTGTTGCGATTAGACTGGTCTTGGATTTTTCGTAACACCAAGTCGCCCATGTTAAGACTACGTGGTCGCACCCTTTTGCTGTGGTACTTGCGCAAAGCTTGCAAGTATGCCGCGGACTTGATCAAAGCGTGATCACGCCTTTCTTCTAAGAGGATGAGATCTTGTGATCACTGTTCGGACTGATTAACCTGTTCGAATTGTTCTGTCCGAACAGACCCAATACTAACTTCCATAGGCAACACAGCCTCGGCCCCATAGACCAGATGGAAGGGCGTCTCACCGGTGGGTCGACTAGAGGTAGTTCGTAGTGCCCATAGAACGGTATAGAGCTCGTTTGCCCAAGCCCCCGAGCGAGTCTTAAGGCGATCAAAAACACATTTTTTGATGCCTTGTAGTATCTGCCCATTGGCCCGTTCTACAGCACCATTGCTTTGTGGATGTGCCACAGAAGCAAAGCACACCTTAGTTCCGATTTGATCGCAGTAGTCTAGGAAAAGACCACTGGTGAACTGAGAACCATTGTCGGTGATAAGACGGTTTGGAACACCAAATCGAGCAACAATGTTCTTATGAAAGAACTTTTGTGCTGCTGATGCGGTAATATTTCGTACCGGTTCGGCCTCAATCCACTTTGTAAACGTGTCAATGGCTACGAACAGAAACTTGTAGCCGTTGACCGCTTGTGGCATAGGACCAACAATATCCATTCCCTAGACCGCGAAAGGCCATGCGAGGGGAATGGTTTGTAACGCATAGGCAGGTTGATGAACCTGTCTCGCGTGGAACTGACACTGAGGACACATCTTGACCATATGCTTGGCATCATCGAGTGTCGAAGGCCAGTAGAATCCTTGTCGGAAAGCTTTTCCGACCAGTGTCCGATATGACGCGTGCGCACCGCATACACCGTCATGTATTTCTTTCAAGAGGGATTTTCCTTCCTCCTGAGATATGCAACGCATGAATACTCCTTGAGTACCCTTTCTGTACAAAATCCCATTTATGAGCTTGTACAGACGCGCTTTTCGAATTAACCAATCGCTTTCGGTTTTGTCCTCGGGTAGGGTCCCATGTTCAAGATAGACTCTCAATGGATGAGTCCAATCCTATTCCTGACCGAGGTTGGTAACGCAGGCTATTACCGGATCATCCTCGACCGAAGTCATGATCGAAGGACGGTCCAAGTGTTCAATGAAAACTTCTGCCGGAGCGGATGTGCGTGAGGACCCAATTTTGGATAATTGGTCTGCGAGAATGTTGTCCTTTCGCGGGATGTATTGGACTTCGAAATGACTGAAGTGTTTTTCCAATCTCCTCACTTCCCCCAGGTAATGAGCCATTGTCTCATCGGAGGTGCTGTACTCCTTGTTTACCTGGTTTACGACCAGCTGTGAGTCTCCCCTCACCACTAATCGACGGACTCCGAGGAATTTTGCTGCCCGGAGCCCTGCAAGAAGACCTTCATACTCTGCCGCGTTGTTAGTCGCAACAAAGTGTAGTTGGATGACATACTTAAGCTGTTCGCCCTGAGGCGTAACTAAGACCACTCCAGCCCCCGAGTGTTGAAAACTACGGGAGCCGTCAAAGTACATTGTCTAGTGATCGGGGAATTCCAATTCCTCCGGCATCTGCACGGGTGGCTCAGGGTTGGTCCATTCGACCACAAAGTCGGCCAAAACCTGAGACTTAACCGCAGTGCAGGGCGTGAAATGGATATCGAAAGCACCGAGTTCGACCGCCCATTTAGCGATTCGACCAGATTTTTCTGGATTTCGGACAATATCCCCCAAAGGAAAAGAGGAGGGTACTGTGATCTTGTGAGCTTGGAAGTAGTGTCGTAGCTTACGGGAAGCTATCAGTAGCGCGTAAAGTATCTTCTGGACCTCAGAGTATCGCTCCTTAGGACCATGAAGTACTTCGCTCACATAGTAGACGGGTCTGTGTATTCCTTCCCTATCCGCGATCAGGACGGTGCTGACCGCATGCGGTGTGGCCACCAGATAAAGAAGCAATGGTTCTCCTTTGTCGGGAGACAGCAGTACTGGCGGACTGGATAGATATGTTTTTACCTCCTGAAACGCTTTCTCGGCCTCATCCGACCATGTGAAATTATGATGCTTCCGCAAGGCTTTGAAGAAAGATAATCCCCTTTCACCTAGTCGCGATATGAAGCGACTTAAGGCCGCCATGCGACCAGCCAGGTGTTGAACATCTTTCATGGTCGAGGGCGACCTCATTTGTTCAATGGCCCTGATTTTCTCAGGATTAACTTCAATGCCCCTGGAACAAACAAGGAAACCAAGAAGTTTTCCTGAAGAAACCCCGAAAGAACATTTCTCCGGGTTTAATTTTATTCCAAAGCGATTCAAATTACAGAAGGTTTCAGCGAGATCGTCCAAATGAGACAATCTCTTAGTACTTTTTACAACGAAGTCGTCTACATATACTTCGAGATTACGCCCTATTTTGGAAAGAAAGGTCTTTTGCATCAAGCGCTGGTACGTGGAACCTGCATTCTTGAGACCGAACGGCATTCTGACGTAGCAGTAGGTGCCGAACGGGGTGATGAAGGCAGTTTTCTCTTCATCTTCTTCTGCCATGCTAATTTGATGGTATCCTGAGTAAGCGTCTAGGAAACTCATCAGTTCACAACCCGCAGTTGAGTCGACCAGCTGGTCGATGCGGGGAAGGGGAAAGTCGTCCTTCGGACAGGCACTGTTGAGCCTAGTGTAGTCGACGCACATGCGCCATTTGCCATTTGACTTCCGGACCATAACTGGATTGGCGGGCCATTCCGGGTGATCGACCTAGCGAATGAACCTGGCTTTTAGGAGTTTGTCCAACTCCTCTCGGATGGCTTCCTGTCGATCAACAGCAAAGCGCCTGAGCTTTTGCTTTATTGGTCGTTGTCCAGGTCGAATTGCTAACCTGTGCTCGATTACTTCCCTTGGGACACCGGGCATGTCGGACGGTTTCCACGCAAACACATCTGCGTTAGCCCGGAGGAAAGCAATGAGCTCGAGTTCCTATTTGTCATCCAGGCCTGATCCGACCCGAATTGTCTTGGATGGATCATCTGGGTACAATGGAATCAGTTTGAGTTTCTCATCTGGTCGAGGAGCAGCCTTGATCGCGTCGGTGGCAACGGTGGCGACCTGGGCGTCCCGGACGGGAAGTTGATCGACCATCTCCAAAGATAGCCGGTCGCACGTGAGTGCCACGTTGCGACTGCCTCGGACCGAGATGACACCTTTGGGGCCAGGCAATTTGCCGCACTGGTAAGCATAGTGCGTTGCCATCATGAATTTAGTAAGAGTTGGCCTGCCAAAGATTGCATTATAAGCTGAATCACAATCGATTACGTCAAAAGTAACCAATTCTGTTCAGAAGTTGTCTGGTTCTCCCAGTGTGACTGGGAGGACCACTTGTCCCAACGGCATCATGGAGGGGCCTGGGATTATCCCATAAAACGGATGGATTATGGGCTTAATCTTCGAACGAGGAATTTGCATCTCATCGAGTGCCTTGACCAATAAAATGTCAAGAGAGCTCCCTCCGTCGATCAGGACCCTTTCGACTCTCGCGTTACTGATGATCGGGGTAATGACCAGAGGGAGCCTCAATGGTCAAGTAAGCCCCGCGGGACAATCAGAGCGATCGAATGTCAAAGGTGTATCCAACCAACGGGGGTATTGAGGTTCACCAAGGGATGTCTCCGTTTGGTTAACCTCTCGGTAAAAGGCTTTAAACTGCCTTTTGGAAACGAAAGAAGAAGAACCCCCGAAAATAACATTAATATGATTTTCAGGTACCTGGTAGGACATTTCCTCGTCTCCGTCGGCGTCTCTAAGTCCGCATGCCTGTTTTTTAGGCGGTAAGGTCGGCATTGGCCCAACTCCCTAGTAGAAGTCATCCAATTGCTTCAACCAACTCCTGCAGTTCTTGAGGTCGTGGCCTGCGGAGTTGTGGAGTGGACACCACTTCTTGCCTTCCTGCGGATTAGTCGACTTCTCTGGCTGGTCGGCACTACGACCACCAGAAGCAGTTTTATTTTTAAACGAAGGCTTGTTACCTTTGGTCGAAGGTGGCTTCTCTGTGACTGCGACCTCGCGGTACTGTCCAGAGCGGTTCCTCTTCGACTTTTTCGACTTCCCACCCGACGAAGATTCTGGCTTCTTGCTTGAATCTTCTTTCCTAGCATCCTTGAAAGCTGGTTGAGGTGGTAGGTCTCCCTTGTCGACCATCCGGTTCCATTCGACAGCTTCGACTGCGTCGGAATATCGATCGGCCATGTCGAACAGATCGGCAACTGATCGAGGAGGGTGGATAAGCAAGTCTTCGGTGAATCTCCGGTATCGAACGGCGTGTTTGAATGCCCTGATAATGGAGCCATCGGATATGTTCGGGATGGTATTTCTCACCCCAACAAACCTCTTGACAAACTACCGAAGAGTTTCGGTCGAAGTCTGTCGTAACCGATGAAGATCGTCCTCTTTACCCGTCTTTTGATAATAGTTTTGGATGTTGCTGAGGATGGCGTCGCACAGCATCTCCTAATTGTAGATGGAACCCTCGGGCTGATTAAACAGCCAGGTTTTAGCCGGTCCTTCGAGGACTGTAGGCAGGTAGTTGGCCATGACCCGGTCATCGCCTCCCGCCGCTTGGATGGCAGTGATATAGATTTGAAGGAACTCGGATGGGTTTTGAGTTCCATCGAACCTTTCAATGGCCCCTGGTCGAAACTTATCAGGCCAAACGACCGCACGTAGGCCGGGCGAGAAAGCTTTACAACCGACGTAGGGACCGTGAACTGCCCTGTGACTCTCGACCGGGTCACGGGCAACTTCACGCAACGGTGAAGTTATCCGTGGTGCCAAACGAGAGTGGACTGGGACTCGATCCCTACCATGAGAATCCTGCGTTCGCCTGTACTTATCCTGTCGGGATGGTACGGGCGGTGGGTAACTTCGCCGACCAGAACCAGAGTGAGAACACTCTTGTTCGTGGGAACATGTTACCGATCGGGAAGAGGCTGTTGGGGTCGCCTCCGACGCGACCTCATCCAGTCTCTCCGCCAGGATCCTGGTGAAGGCCGGTTTCTGCGCATCCGTGACCGTAGGAGGGAAGTTGCGCATGACTTCCGCGATAGATCGCAGTCGACCATGGGTACTTCTCCTAGGGGCACCAGGTGTCACTGTTTCTTCGTCCACCAGGAAACGCTCCGGAGGCAAAGAAGGGGTCTGGTCGCGTCTGCGACCACGTGACCGTCGGGAAGAACTCGGAGCAGCATCGTAACGAGCCTGCGCATCTTGAAGAGCCTCTAGGGCAGTTCTGCGCAGTTCGTTGTTTTGTTGCTCGAGATCTTGATCCTCCTTCTGTTTGCGACCCCGTTCTTCCCTAGCAGCCTGTTGATCGGGAGTCTCCTCCGACAAGGCAGCGAACTGTCTAGGGAGAGAGGTTGCCGATGGAGAAAACATCTCGGTTTGTTTCGAGTCGGACTCGAAATCAAAGAGACGGTGAAGGTTGTCAGGGTGGAATCTTCCCGGGCTGATTTCCAGGTCGATATCATCCTTCCCCTCATTGGGGTCGTATGACGGACCGGATTCACCCTCTAGAGCATTAAGAACCTCGGTGGGTTCTGACCTTGCGCTAGATGCTTCCTGGTCGATGGACATGACCTGGAGAGATGATTCAACCTCTGGAAGATTCTGGCCTTCAACCTCTTCCATCGGAATAGGATCGCTTAGAGAAGGCATTGGGATGTGAGCATAATCCCCGAGATCAAAATTGTTCTCGGAATCATATACTCTAGCCATATTTCAGCGAATTTCCAGATGAAAATTAGGACGCCTTGAGAAAGGCCCCACGGTGGGTGCCAGCTGTCGACGATTCGGACTCGGGGTCCTCAACCGAACTTATGCAAAATTTGTAATAGCGAGACCTTTCAAGATTACCCTCCGGGAAGGTATGTAGAGATATGGAGAACAGGAAAACAGAGAGATTTATACAGGTTCAGGCCCTCGATGGTGGGAGTAATAGCCCTACGTCCTGTTGGGATTTCACTATATGTAATAAAGGTTTACAAGATGGTGGGAAAAGACCTTCACAGGCGAAGGGTTTTCCCTCTGTAAGTGTACAGAAAGAAGCCAAAGAGGCTTGTAAAGATTATCTAATCTGGGCCGTAGACTTGGCTGTTTGAGTGGTTGAGATGTGTTGTATCTCGCTTGTATCAGAGATGTTGATCCCCCCCGTTTGATGCATCTTGCCACCCTTTTATACTAGTGAAAAGGGTGCCATATCATAACTTCATCAGACGGTTGCTTGGATGCGGTTTAGAGAACCGCTCTTAACTTCCACGCAAGTTTAACACGTGTTATTCATGGATAACTGCATGTATTAACCTCCCGACGGTTGGTCTTCCACGTGGAGGAATCTTCGGGATACTTGGGATATTCCCGCTATAGGGACAGCCGGACAGGTAAACCCCAAGTACCCTGGTCAAAAATGCTCTGACTGCGGGATGTTGGCTGACCGCGCAACATCTCCGACATTCTGTTCGCGTATAGCACACGAATTCCTGACCGCGGACTAGCTGCGGTCTGATCGCGTAAAGCCTGCGACCTCCGGCTGATGCTTCTCAGAATGACTTGAGTTCGCACCGCCAGGCACGTGTCTGGCTCGAATCTGTCTTGAACCAACAGTCCATTTATTTGAACTGACTCGGGTGTCAATCCTCGTTAGTTTCTTCTGCGCCCGGCCGGTCTCATCCCTGGCACATTTCCCTCTGCTGTTCACCTTGCCATCTCTGCTCCTTAGCCTATTTAAACGCCTCTTGTGCTGTGCGAACTCCAAAACCCTAGAAAATTGGCTAAGTCCCGAGCTCAGCCACTTTCTTCTTCTTCCCCGACGAGCTGGTTTTGAGGCCACCGTTGCCAGAGCAATCCACTCGCCCAATCTTCAATCCAAGTTCACCAGTGAGTTCCCTGTACCCATCTCTCAGTGCCATTGCAACCAATTGCACCAGATCGATCTCCATCGCCGGTGATTACCAGATTCCCCATTCTCCCTGTTCCTGCAATGCTGATCGATTTAGCCCAAATTAGCTTCCCCTTTAGTAGAGTCTCTTGATCAGTAAACCCAATCTAGCAAGCCGACAATCTGGCCCTCGTCGCCAGGCCGTACCAGTCATCCTCCGGCCAAATTAGCTAAGCCATTAGCTTCCTCACTTCCCCCTTTCACTCTCCAAGCAAGGAATCAAGTTCAAATGCCCTGTGTCAAAAACCCCCAATTTCAGAGTAGTCTTCTCCAGCGCCGGCCACCGGATTTCGTCTACGGCCACTTCAGCCGATGCCACCTTGCCCCTTAGCTTGGCCTCAGCCTCCTGAGCATTTCTTTCCACTAGCCCAACACCCAGATCTGCCTAGATTGGAAGTTATGCCCTTGCCAAATATCTGTCCAGATCCATGTCTGTGCCGTGTCGCCACCGCTGTTCATCGACGCCGTTCATCGCCGTCCAGCCACCTTAACCCCTGAAACCACCACCATCGTGTTCCTGGCACCCTCACCTACCTCCCAGACATATTTTTCTAAGCATTTGAAGCCCTGAATCAAATCCACTGCTTTGCCTTAGTTTTTGGCATTGTCAGCTCAGTGTTAGTGCATGTCAGCCACTGGCATTAGCCCTGTTTGACCCCTTCTGTTTGAGCAATTGAAATGCCACTTTGTCCACTAAATATTTGAAGCCATGTTCTACACTTTCTTCTTCTGCAACATTTTGAGAAAACCTACCTAAAGCCAACTTAAGTCCATGTCCAACCTTGATCTGAATGTCGACCCTTAGACATTCATTGCATCTAAGCCTCACCCTTGCCCTATTTGCCTAGATGAAACTGAGAGCATGTGTTTGCGAAACTGCCAGAAAACAGTGTACATGGGTCACCGCAGGTTTTTTCCGGTGCATCACGCCTATCGTAAGAAGAGGAAATCATTTAACGGGAAGCCTGAGAAGGGATCAGTCCCAGTGTTTCTGATCAGTAAGGAGATTTACTCGCGCACTAAGGACATCAAAGCTGAGTTTGGTAAGTGTTGTAAACCTTTAGAAAAAAATGTTAGGAAGAAGAGATAGATTCTTTGGGATCTACCGTACTGGGAGCACTTACAAGTTTGACATTGCATTGACGTCATGCATGTAGAGAAAAATGTCTGACAGTTTGATTGGTTTGTTGTTGAACATTCTGGGAAAGACAAAGGATGGTGTCAAAGTTTGCCGTGACATGGTGGAAATGGGGATAAGGACTGAGTTTGCACCTTTGGAGAAGGGAAAGCGTACATACCTCCCCCCGGCCTGCTATACGTTGTCCAAAAGCGAAAAAACATAACTCTCTCTGACACTTGAAAAAACTTTTGTCCATGAAGGACCTGAAACTGGTTGGCACGAAGTCCCACGATTGTCATGTGCTGATGTCACAAATGCTTCCCATTGCTATCAGAGGTATTCTCCCTGTTAAAGTCAGAGAGACAATCACAAAGCTATGTTATTTCTTTAATGCAATATCTTGCAAGGTAAGTACGTGCACTCCTACTATAAGTTAATTAGCTCCATTTGTTGAGCTTAATTAGAAGATTTTTCTGATGTGAATATTTGGCACAACTGTGTCCTCGAAGGTAATTGATCCGGATGGACTGGATGCTTTGCAACGCGACGTGGTTACAACTCTTTGTCAGCTCGAGATGTATTTCCCTCCATCCTTTTTTGATGTTATGGTCCATCTGATTGTTTACCTTATCAGAGAAATTAAGTTTTGTGGACCCGTGTGCCTGCACTATATGTGTCCATTTAAGAGATTTATGGGTGTATTTAAGGGATACGTAAGGACACGTCGTTGGCCCGAGGGGAGTATCATGGAAGGTTATGCCGCCGAGGAGGTGATTGAATTTTGTACAGATTATATGGCCAGGGTTGACCCAATTGGTGTTCCTAAGTCCCGACACAAGGGCAGGCTTCAGGGCATCGAAATGATTGGATTCAAAGCTATCGTCCCCGCCCGTGATGTGTACGGGAAATTACATTTTTGGGTCTTACAACATATGACGGAGGTCGAGTCATACTTACACGAGCACAAGGCAATGTTACGGTCACAAAATCCTTCGAAGCCAGAGATTTGGGTCACTAGAGAACATAATAGGAAATTTGCTGGGTGGACCCAAGAAAGAGTCACTCGAGCTGCCAAGGGCTCCATAAGTGAAACTGTGACATGGTTGGCTAGAGGCCCAAGATTCACTGTAGGGACTTGGCAGGGGTACGACATCTACGGGTATTCATTTTACATAAGAGCTCAGGACGCCAAGAGCAGTACGCAATGTAGCAGAGTGACACTGTTTGCTATTTTCGAGGATGCCAGGGCAGTAAGGGTATTGAACTCATATTACGGTGTTATTGATGAAATATGGGAGCTCGATTACAGATTATTTAAGATTACCTTGTTTCCATGCCAATGGGTTGAAATCCCTCGAGGTGTTAAAGTTGACAATTACAGGTTTACTCTCGTCGATCTTGATAGAGTCGGACACCAAGATGATCCATTCATACTTGCAAAGCAAGCCACACAGGTATTCTACATCATTGGCCCGGCCAATCCAAAGTTGCACGTTGTCCTCCATAGCAAGAGACGTATTTTTGGGGTCGAAGACGTTGTCAACGAAGAGGAGTATAACCAATTCGACAAAATACCTCCATTTTTAGAGGACATTCAATCTATCCCTACTGAAGATATCGACAAAACAATGTACTTGCGAGATGATCACGAAGAAGGATTATGGGTTGAGAACCATTGATGACTATTTTCTATTTGAAGGAAAAAAAGCCAGACAAACAGCCCACAAGTTGTTCATCAAGGTGAGGAACTTATCATTAATACATCAGGCAATACATTTTTGTTTAGAACTTAATGATAAGCTAGTTCACAGCATTAATATATCTCAATTTTAGTCCACAACATGAGTTCTAACATGTACAATACCCTTATATTCTAAGAACTTAATTCTTCCCTTCAAATTTTCTTGCTAAAATCCCATTGCAGCCTCTTGCTTCTTCAACAGGCCTGAAACATCATTTTCCAATGCCCTGCCCACTTCAAAAATTAAGCTCTGGAAAAAATTTACTTGTTCTAACAGTATTTTGTGCCCATACCGTTAGAACAAGTTGGCAACTCTGACGGAATTTTCTCAAACTACCCTGAGAAAAGTGCACACACATGGCCTGACGGTATTATTGGATTGTACCATTGGAAGAAAATAGTTAGTCTGACGGTATTTCTTGTTTGTACCGTTAGAAAAGGCCCTCACTACTTTATTAAACTTCGCCCGAGAGTTTCCCTCCAGTTGAACCGTTCCAACTTATAACACTGTGTCTCTTCGAGCGCGAAAACCCCTACCCTCACTGGCGACTACTTCCTCACTGCCGCACCATGATCGCCGCCTGGATTACGGTTCGCCACTGCCGCCGGTCCTTATTTTCGTCCTTCGCCGGCCGTCGCTGCGTTCTACACCGCCTCTCCATCGCCACAATTGATCACCGTAAAATACCCTAGTTCATCGTTCTTTTTCCAGCATCTTCCTTATTTGATATTTGTGTTTTTTACACTATGGTTTGCTATTTTTCTCCGCTCATGTTTTGGATTTAAACTAGGGTTCCCTATTGTGTAGGATTTGGAAAATTCCGCAGGCATTGTTGATTTAAACTAGGGTTGACATAACATGTTTCAGTGCTGTAATGAACCTATTTTGAGATTTGAAATTATCTATACTGTTGTTTGTGTGATCAATTGTATGCAATTGCCATATAATGTACTTCATGTGTTGGAGGTGTTCATAAACATCTTCTATCGATATCTCATGTATTTGCCGATAGAAAAAAATTTTATGTTCTATCGATAGCTCATGTGTTTACCGATAGAAAAAATTTCTGAACACTTCAACAATTTTTGGCCTTTTAGTACTATTTTTTTTGTTGTGTTTCATATCTTCTTGTTCCATGCCATCTAAACCACCTATTTTAGTTCCCTGCTGTGACTTGCACTGTAGCTGAATCATATTATGATCAGGTCAGTTGTTACATTATACTTCCTTCTAATTGTGTCAATCTGGCCTGCTATATTACATAGGCCAAAAAACAATCAGTACCCTATTTTTTATGTGTGTTCATTTTGTCATACAAGTTCAAAAAGTCTTAAAACTTAGGATGTGAAAGGACATGAACCATGCAATGAGAAATAGAGAGAATACTTTCAATTTTTTACACTCTCATTGAAACCAAGAAGAATTACTCTCCAATTAATCCTCAACTGAGTTATGGAACTCCAAGAAGAATTAATTGCCATATGAACCTATTTTGAGATTTGAAATTATCTATACTGTTGTATGTGTGATCAATTGCATCCAATTGCCATATAATGTACTTTATATGTTGGTGGTGTTCATAAACATCTTCTATCGGTATCTCATGTCTTTGCCGATAGAAAAAACTGTTATGTTCTATCAGTAGCTCATGTGTTTACCGATAGAAAAAATTGCTGAACACTTCAACAATTTTTGCCTTTTAGTACTATTTTCTTCTGACATCCCTTTAGCAACCCTAATTAGTCTCTAATCCTCAACTGAGTTATGGAACTCAAAGAAGAATTAATTGTCATATGTTTCCTACTTCCTATGAAAATGTATAGATGAAAATGCTTAGAAATATGTTCTAGCGGTAGTCCATGTTTGTACCGTTAAAAGAAAGCTTATCTTCTATCGGTAGTTGATGTGTTTACCGATAGAACAAATTTTAAATAGGTCCTTTTGATTTGTAATACTATTTGGTTTCTGTTTCCATTAAATTTTTGATGGTTTGTTGATGGAATTTTAGGGAAAGCCATGTCGTCGTCTTCATCGGATGATAGTACTGCTTCGACGAGGGGCAACGTAACTGAAGATGCTGGTTCGTCCCAGCGCAAGAGGGTGGGGCAAGGCGCGACGATGTTGGGCTGTTTGGCCAAAAGCATCGACCTTTCTTGTGAGTTCAACCAATTTGGGAGGCCGATCGGAAAGAATGCTAGGAGGTATGTGGCCTACGTTGGGTTGTTGGTGAAAGAAAGGGTGAAGATCACCGTCCAGAGCTGGAAGGACGTGACGGCAGATGGGAGGGATAGGTTGTGGGTGGAAGTGAAGGTAAAATTAACCGAAATCGCTGAACTCTTTCGTAATCACGTTCTCTTGGCTTATCCTAAAGTTTAACTAACTCGTGCTTGTATGCATTGTTTGAAAACAGGCTAAGTGGAACATCCCCGACGACAAACCTAGGACGGCCTACTTGAAGGACATGAACAGAGCATGAAAAACCTTCAAGAGCTGGCTCGTCAGTACCTTCCTCGCTGTTGGGAAATCTCCTTGCGAGAAGTACCCCTTTATATCGGAGGAGGTATGGGAGGAATTCACCAAGTAGAAGGGGATCGATGAGTTCAAGGCCCTTAGCGAGAAGAATAAGGCGATCCAGAAAAGGAACGACCACCCGCATCGGCTTAGATCCCGGGGCTATGCGGGGAAGGAGGAGCAGTGGAGGAAAGAAGACTAGCAAAATTCTGTCGTCGACTCCCCTGAGTTGCCGCTCTCCGAGATCCGGGATGCGAGGTGCAAGTGGTGGTGGAGGGGGAGAGGGTCTGTGTCGTCCACGGGGTCTGCGGAGTTCCCAAACCCTAGGGACGTCGAGGTTGTGAAGCGAATGGTAAGTTGGCTAACCTCGTAAACTGTGCACACAAGTGTATATATGTATTTGTCTCACAAGGTAGCTTTAAATGTAACAGATCTCTTTTGAGGAGGCAATGGAGGGATTGTTTACCCCGCAGAGGGAGAATGACATCCTCAACCGGGCTCTAGGAAATAAGGAGCATCCCGGGCAGACATGGACCGTGGGAGTCATAGTGTCGTGGAAGGCCGATTTCACAGATCCGGCTCCACTAAGGAAGAAGGCCCACTCCTGGAAGGAGAAGGAAGCAGAGCTCTTCGAGAAGATATGGGTTGAGGTATGGGCAGAGATACGGACTGAGGTGCAGGCTGAGGTTGAGTCGACGTTCGTGCATATGAGGGAAGAGTTTGCATAGCTGAAACATGCATTGATGGCCAATAGTGCAGATGCAGATCCCCAAGGCGACGGTACCTCGCGGGGTGAGATGAGCAGTTGCTTTTTCAAAAGTCCTCGCGGATCCAGTGGATCTACTTGAGGAATTGCAGGCCTTCAACTGTGCACTTAAGTTGATGCCACTCCCATTATGTTAGAGTTGTTTTGCTAACATGTTTTAATAGTTACAAATTTGCAGAAGTCGGAGAGTTGCAGCCTACTGACTCACCTAGGCGACTGACAGGAAGTGGTTGCCCACGGGTTCGTATATCATCTGGGGAGGATGTCTGGATCCACTGCGTACCTCTGGGGTTGGGGTTCTCAAAGGTACAGGTGGAGATGGCCATGCCGGGCTACAACGCTTCTCTGCTGACAGTCCCAACGGAGGAAATGCAGACACTTGTTGAGGCAGTGGGCTCCTACGTACAGTGGCCCAAGAAGTGTGTTGTAATACAACAGGTAAATCCTACACATTTTAGATTACATCCTACTTAGTACACTCAACTTGCAAAATCTAACGTACGTATTCATTAATTGAAGTGGCCTACCGGCGTACTACTAGGAGACTGCACCCCCAGCGCAGGGCATGAGGGATCTCCTGCGGACCTGAACACAACAAAGACGGCCTCGACCCCAGCCAGCGGATCCACGCCTCCCAACAAAGCCCCTTCACCTCCGAAGAAAGCCGCCATCACCTCGCCCTTGCCTTCGAAGGTACGCGCTCAATCCCCGGCAAAAGGCAAGGGCAAAGCGCCAAAGGGATAGCCGGAGAGGTTCAGGAATGAGTTCCCACTCATGTCGGAGGTAGTTTTGTACAAATTGGATCAATCAACCAGAGACCTCCACGAGTGGTACCTACACTGAGCTTGGCGCAACCTGAACTTCTTCGTTCCCTTCAGGCCTGGGCAGTTCCACCGTGAGCCTGGGACCATATCCGTCGCACACGAGGATCTATTCGACCTCTTCAACTGGCAGGAGCTCGATATGTCCATCATACGGATTGGAGTCCTGTGACTTTGCTGATCCTATATATTGCTGTAGTTCATTTGAAATGTAGTAACTTTATGTGCAATACTAATGCCGTCCTTTGCATGCAGGTGCATGTACAGGCTAGCATCGGAGGCCGCGTGTGACAAGGTGGGTTTCCTCGACCCAGAGAAAATAAGCCTCACGATGCTAGAGCATGACGCCGCACACACTGAGCACTACATATCCAGGGAGCTAATGGCGTAGCAGGACATGGAGTTCATTCTGGTGCCGTACCACCAAAGGTTAGTGCATTTTGTACTAATTTAACTCAATCTTGTATGTTATACCTGAGATATACTTTGAGCTAGCGGTTCTCTTGTACGTACAATGTAGGGGCTACTGGGTCTTCCTCGTGATCTGTCTGTGGAGGAACGAGGTGTACTACCTCAATTCGATGCGCGATAGGTTACTGAACGAATATGTCGTCAAGGGGAATATGGACACGTAAGTAACAAGTTTGATTTAAATTTTAACCTCACTAGCTAATGATAACACATTAACTGGCAATGCTAACTGAAATATAAGGCTTTCAAAAATTATGTGTCCACTGGAGGGAGGCATACCGCACTGCTGGGCTCCCGAATTTCTTGGAAAGAATATGAGGTACTCACGAGTCTTTTAGTTTATGATTAATTAATTTATGGAAAGAATAGCTAACATATCTTCGCATATGCAATTATCTCAGTGCCATCAGTAGCCAGACTGGTGGGAATGCGGGTTTTCTATGCTGCGCTACATGTGTGACCTAGTGCGGACAAACTTTGCCCAATTCCCCCAGGTAAGCATCTTAGGTAACTAAAATTTGAAAATTAGGTGTCACGTTCAAAACTAGGAAGTTAATTATTGAGTATTCACACATGCTTGCAGATCGCCATGTCCAAAGACAAATACGACAATGCAAAGATTAGAGAGCTCCGACAAATATGGGCACAATATGTTATGGATGAAGTTGCTCCCAACCAACAGCCAAGACAAGCTTTTGGCTCACTTGTTGTAATTTTTCTCTTTTTCGTGTCTCTCTATGCATAGATTGTTTATAGTCTTATTGGTTAGTATTTGTATGCAATAACTGTGAATAACTGTTCATATTAGTTAGTATTTGTATTGGTTCGTATATATGTGAATAAATTGAATGTGAATAATTGTCAAATGTGTCAATCTGTTCAATGTATATGTGAATGTACCTTTTTTTTCATCTGTACTTTATTATGTATCCAGCCTTTTCTAACGGCTAAATAGGAAACAAAGTTAGAAAACAACAACATTTTCTAAAGATATACTCCGAATTAACCGTTAGAAGAGTGTAAGTATTTCTGACGGTACACTACTAAACAACCGTGAGAATACTACTTTTTTTGTCTTAACGGTATACTCTTAATGGTGAAACACGGGGTGCCCGATCTTCCGTCAGGTAGATGATAAGTCGATTTGGTGGAGATCTCGACGTTGACGATCCGGCTTCCGATCAGAACTGATCGAACCCACCAATTGCTACACCACTGCTCCGTTGGTTATCAACGGTGCCAAAATGCGGTTGACCTCGCCAAGAAGGCTAATTCCTGCAAGCGAATCGACAGCACAAGCAAAAACGTAGAAGAAGCAATCTGGAAATTGCAAATCGAATTGAATTAAGCTCACAAGTTAGGGTTCCACAAACCGATCTACGACGAAACTGCAAAGGCAGAGTAATCTAAGAAAAACCCAAGTCTCCCTGTGACAGCTACAGAGTATGTATATGAGAGAGAGAGAGTCGGCGGCTAGGGTTTAGGTCGCAGCCTAACTAAGATACATGGGCCGAAGGCCCAAAAAGAGGTGACGCTGCACCAGTCCGACTCTGTCTCACGTGCACTGTTTGGACGATTGCTGGTGACTTGGAAAGAGTTTGGTGGCAGGACCAGATGCGTTGGAAAGCTTATCTCCTAATCTTTCCGTGAAGAGGTATAACATTGAAAACGGACTTCGTACGTGGCCTGGGCATTTGTTTGAAGACAGACATGTCGCTGCAGTCCGAACCAGCGTCCATCTCGGGATCAACTCGAACCTTGGCTCGTCTCGGTGCGTCGTGACATCCTCGCTGATCCAAATCATGATTCCTAAGTACAAGAACAATATCATTAGGTAGTAACTTGCCCTCTACGGTAGTTTCACATAAACTTAGGAATGAGCTCACCTGGTAATTTAGCTGACGTGCGCATGCCCTTGTAATTGGTCCTTGCACAAGCGGTGTTGGAGAAGTTGACGCATCCATAGGAGTGATGTCCTCATCATCCTCCCCTTCTTGAATTGGAGTCGTCCTCGACTCAAACTCATCTTCTTCTCCCAAGTATGGGCGCAAATCTGAAACGTTAAAAGTGGGGCTAACCCCGAAAGCTGTCAGAATTAAATCGATTTGGTGCTCAATACCTCGAATAGGTGGTAGTCCCGGGGGTATCTCAGTTGGAAACACATCCTCAAACTCTTGCAAAAGGTTAATAACAGCAGGGGGCAAAGAGCTAGGAATATTATTAAATGAAAATAAAGCCTCTTTGCAAACCAAAGCGTAGCACAAAGCATCTTCAACATTAATTTCAGCAATATCAGATTTTGTAGCAAGCATAACACCACCCTTTAATTTAATTCCCGCTGACCAAGAACTCGTGTTCTTATCTTTTCTAGGTGGAAAAACAGTTTTAGCTACTTGCTGATTTTCAGATTCAAGCATGTTTTCTTTCTTCTCATTTTCAGCTCTCTCCCTATCACTTTGAACAATTTCAGCAGGGGTCATAGGAAGCAAAGTGGTTTTCTTTCCTTTATGCATAAGAGTGTAGCTATTACTTCTACCGAGATGGGTTGCATCAGTATCAAATTTCCATGGACGGCCTAACAACAGTGAACAAGCTTGCATAGGAACTACATTGAAATCAGCTGAATCATGGTATGATCCAATCGAAAAGTGAATTTTTGCAGTTTGTGTTACCTTTACCTTACCGCTATTGTTAAACCATTGAATATGGTAAGGATGAGGATGATCACGTGTAGTCAAGCTAAGCTCCATATCTGAACTTACCAAGTTGTTGCAACTTCCTCCATCAATAATAACACGAATACGTCGATCGATCATCGACAACAAGATACGTTTGAAACAAATTGTTGCGTTGTATCTTCTCAGCCTGCTCCATTTGGGTGCTCAACACCCGCTATACAATGAGGGTCCTGTGATCTTCCCTGGCGTCAATCCCAAGAAACTCCTCCGCATTGTTGTCCGTATCAAGATCGCTACCTGCATAGTTAGTTGCAAGAACAAATTCTTCTTCTACATCAGATGCACTAACGTACCCACCGTCAGCCGTCGCGATGTAGACTCACTGACTTGGGCAATCCTTCATGACATGGCCCATTCCTTTGCAACGGTGGCACACTATACTTGTAGATCGTCCCGTGGAGGCTACAGAAGAAGCCGACTTTGCTGGTGTCTGCCCATTAGAAGATTTTCTCACATCGGATGCTCGCGGTGGTGGTGACGGTGCTACTGAATGCGCCCTACTCGCCGAGGGGGCAGTAGACCGAAAAGCAGGAGCTGGTGCTGAGTTGGTTGGCGCCAACGTCTGCCTCTGAGTGAAGGAGTTACCAAAGCTGTTCCTTGACCGTTGTTGTCATCCCTGCAATTCTTTTTCTGCCAAAACAGCAAGTTGGAACAACCTATTCACATTGTTATAGTCCTTGTAATCAACAATATCCTGGATTTCACGTCTTAACCTAGCATAGAAGCGAGCCATTTTATCCTCCTCACCCTCTATTACCTTACAACGCAACATGCCTTTCTGAAGCTCTTGATAGTACTCCTTTACCGACTTGCTACCCTGTTCTAGACGCTGTAATTTTTTACGCAAGTCACGCTTAAAGGAAGGAGGAACAAATCTATTGCGCATATGTCTCTTAAGCATCTCCCAAGTTTCAGGTTGTATGCAGCATTTACTATTTCGTTCCACCAGATAATTGCAAAGTCTTTGAACTCACTAGTCGCTTGTCTAACTTGATGAATTTCAGGAACTAAATGGGAGTTAAATTTTTGTTCCATGGTCATTTCCCAATCTAGGTATGTTTCAGCATCATATAAACCAGAAAAAGAAGGTATGGTGAACTTAACCTTAGCGAAAGGATCATCATTGCGAATGTGATTGTTACCATTATTATCTCGCATACCTTCATGATTGGGGCTCAGTCGCTCCTGTAATTGTGCATCTCGTGCAACTCATCGCATGGCGGCATCGTTGCGATGAACCCCCACGTTGGACTCCTCACCGACTTCATTGTCTTGTTGGATCGTTGTTCCATTAGAAGGTAGTCGTTTCTCCACATTCTCCACCCTGTCAGCAAGATCAGAGATATGACAATCTAGCCTCTCGATACTGTTCTGATTGTCTTGTTTGTCCTTCGTGAACTTGCCCGTGAGCTCTTCGATGCTCTTGTTGAGGGCCTCGTTCATATCAAGAATGAGCTTACGAAGGTCATCCTCCTCAGCAGCAGCTCTAGCTTTGGTTTGCGGTCCTATCATGGTTAGTAGGAACAAAGATAACACAAAGTATTATCCCTATAAACTACTAGGTGGTGGCATGTGGATTCACTCGCCCTCAAGCGTCTTACCACGCTCTTGCAAGGATCTTACCAACACTGCAGAAGGTACAACCGGTGGCTGGTTTGTGATATCGTGGGGCGTGAGTGAGGCGATTGCAAGGCTGAATCCTGTTTTGATAAGAAGAAGGTGGAGCTCGGAAGGCAATTGTATATAAGCAAATGATTAGCAATAACCGAAATCAGATAACAAAGCTGAATAAATGTCCAAAGTACTTGTCAGTTGCTGGCCTAAATGCGTTCCTAAAACTAGTTCAAGCAAGCAAAGTGATTGGTACAGGTGATGGACATGAAAGGATGCAAGCACTTCTGATCTTTTTTTTTTGCTAATCTTTCTTTTCTTCTTTTTTTTCTTCATAAGAGTGCTGCAAAGGATGGATTACAACTCAAAATTTAAGAATTACGCACAAAACCTATCACAATACTCTCGGCAGTTTAGCAAAGATGCTCTGCAGAAACTTCCAATAATAATTTGGGGCTCTTAGAGACCTCAAACGCAAAAACTTATAACTAGGAAGTTTTAGCTCTTTTCTTTCTCATCAATTTTAATATATGGAACACCCAATTTGGCGTTTGGAAGTAGGAGATATGGCCCCCGAAATACAGGCTGTACAGATTACTCCAAGATGAAACAGATTAACTTCCAACGCAATTTTGGCCATGAATATGGCGTTTCTGGAATTTGGTGCATGAAACAAAGTTGTAGATCTCTTCGAGAGATACAACTTAGACTATTTAATTGCCCACATTGGTGTTCAGACGACTAAGATATTGTCTTTAGAAAAATAGCAACACAAAAGGGAAATCCGAACCGATTGCGACTCGAATTTGGTTTCGGTTTAGGATTAGGATTTCAGACTCAACACTAGACCAAGAATACGAATTGACCAGCAATAAGACGATGACCACGGACACAAATTCAACAACGTAAAACTGAAAACGAAAATTGCGAAAGGCTCAAAGTGATTTGGACTGCGGAAGACTATGATCACCAATTTTTTTTTGGCTTTTTTTGAACTCTAGGTAGAAGACAAACGATGAACAAAGGGGATACCTGACGGGAAACCTTGGCTCTGATACCACTTGGTGAAACACGGGGTGCCCGATCTTCCGTCAGGTAGATGATAAGTCGATTTGGTGGAGATCTCGACGTTGACGATCCGGCTTCCGATCAGAACTGATCGAACCAAGCAATCGCTACACCACTGCTCCGTTGGTTATCAACCGTGCCAAGACGCGGTTGACCTTGCCAAGAAGGCTAATTCCTACAAGCGAATCGAGAGCACAAGCAAAACTTAGAAGAAGCAATCTGGAAATTGCAAATCGAATTGAATTAAGCTCACAAGTTGGGGTTCCACAAACCGATCTACGGCGAAACTGCAAAGGCAGAATAATCTAAGAAAAACCCAAGTCTCCCTGTGATGGCTACGGAGTATGTATATGAGAGAGAGAGAGAGGCGGCGGCTAGGGTTTAGGTTGCAGCCTAACTAAGATATATGGGCCGAAGGCCCAAAAAGAGGTGATGCAGCACAGGTCCGACTCTGGCTTGCGTGCACTGTTTGGACGATTCCTGGTGACTTGGAAAGAGTTTGGTGGCAGGACCAGATGCGTTGGAAAGCTTATCTCCTAAGCTTTCCGTGAAGTGGTAGAACGTTGAAAACGGACTTCGTACGTGGCCTGGGCGTCCGTTTGAAGACAGACGTGTCGCTGCAGTCCGAACCGGCGTCCATCTCGGGATCAACTCAAACCTTGGCTCGTCTCGGTGCGTCGTGACATCCTCGCTGATCCAAACCATGATTCCTAAGTACAAGAACAATGTCATTAGGTAGTAACTCGCCCTCTACGAGTGCTTTGTCCCGAGTAGCGAACTCCGATCGTATCTCCTCCTTGAGCCGTTCGTCGCTGGCTTTGTGAGGTCTCTTTCTCCTCTTAGCCGCCTCCTCATCATCAGGGAAACCATCCCTCCAAGGCACAGTGGCACTGAGATTGTACACGTGGCCTGGATGCTCCTTGTTTCCTAGCGCCGTCGTGAGGACATCCTTGTCCCTCCTAGGGTTGAACTCTCCGGACGCCGCCTGCTCACTCAGCGTCGCCTACAACAAGAGAACATAGCAATACAACCCATTGCATGTGTGTTACGAGGATAGTAACTGATCCTACAAAGTTAGAGATCTTACCAGCCGATCGATCACTTCCCTGTCTGCATGATTATTCACAGAGACGCTTCTGGAGGAGGTCATCGTCGATCTTGCTCGGCACCAATTGTGGGCGCGCACGTCCATTCCTGCATAAGGAGCGGCAGCCAAAGACTAGGAAGCTTCCTCGTTCTGCTTCCTCCACCACCCCCCACATACCCACCAGTGCCTAGTCTATGTGGGTGGGTATTCTTGGCCTGGTTAGCCTTGTCATTCGCACTAAGCTCCTAGAACTCAGGCATGCCCTTCATCTCCACAAACTGCTGCCATGCCTCGGGAGTCATGAAAGGGTAGTCATGAAGGGGGTCTTCGACTCCTTCACATAGTGCCCGACAAGATGGCTCTTGAAGTTCCTCTACGCCTTGTTTATTGACATCAGTGTCGTCTGGCAGATGGTGAACTGGCGATCCTCGGGAATGTGAAACGCCGCTTGCACTTCTTCCCACAGCACATCCTTGCACTCTGGGGGCACTTGACCCCAGTCGGAGGTGGTGATGGGCACCCGCTCCCTTGCCACTTTGCCGCATAGTGAGCGGTACTGACCGACAAGTTTGTCCGGAGCTTTCGGCACACCATTGTCATCGAACTATACGTGCTGCTTTTCCCGCTTGTCAAGACACGCGCATGTCGTCCGGCCTCGCCCCTTTCTATTCTGCGACTGGGTCACGGTGGACATGCCGACCTCCGGCCCAGCGTCTCATCGCCAGCGAGGTCACTCTAACTCCCCGACAGGTTCATTTCATCACCAGACATATCAGTTCCTAACATAAGTGAAACAAAGAATAGTTTAAGTAAATCTGAAACTAATAATTCTATAACAAAACCCATATACTTATAATTGACCAAGAATGGTAGAAACGGTGGGGAGGCGACGGAGGTGATCGCGCCGGAAGGTGGGAAGATGATGGAGGCAATCGCGCCTGACGGTGGAAAGGCGATGGAGGTGATCGCGACAGACGGTGGGGAGGCGATGGAGGTGATCGGGCCGGACGGTGGGAGGCGATGGAGGTGATCGCGCCAGACGGTGCGAGGGCAGAGAGAACTAGGGCAAGTGAACAGTCGCGAAGTGTGGAAATGAGCAGGACAAAGCCCGCCTTGAACTATGTACCATATAGAGAGATTATCACAGACGGTTCGGACTTCACAACCGTCTGTGATATTTTAACATCATAGACGGTTTTCAAATAAGAACTGTTTGTGATTTTACGATTGCACGTTGAGAATTCGAAGGGTCGAACACTGTTGGGACTATCACAGTCGGTCCTGAAATTAGAACCGTCTGTGATAGTTTCTCTAGTGATAATCTCTAGAGAGATTCTCATAGACGGTTTTGAGTTCAGAACCGTCTGTGATAATCTGTCTAGTGATAATCTCTATAGATTATCACAGACGGTTTTGAGATTAGAACCATATGTTAAATTATCATGGACGGTTCTGATTTTAGAACTGTCTGTGATAGAACATTAGACGGGTTTTACAGACGGTTTTGAAGTCAAAACCGTCTATGTTGTTAATATATCACAGTCAGTTGTGAACTCTGAACCGTCTGTCAACCTGAACTCTGAACGTCTTCTACGCAATGATGTAGAGTTTTACAATCAGAAACTCTGTAGCTCTGCAACTCTGAATGCTCAAAAACTTGTTTTAAATGAACACTCAGATATTTCAAATGGAGTCCAAATGGTCCGAAAATTGGTTACAATGTGGAGCATGCTCAAATGAATTTAACATACAACTTGAAGCATGCTCAAATAAATGTTACATACAAATGGGAACTTTGACCAACAATTTCCACATACACAGCCATGTTATCCTCAACTTTCCACTTGCCGCGGCCCTGCAAAGACGAGAATTAGAGAATATATAAGCTATACCGATGGAAACAGCACTAGTATAGAAATGCAGTCTACTAACCCCTATCTTCTATCGGTTATTAGCGAAACAGCACAAAACCGATAGAAAATGTGCCTCGCGGTCATAAAAGCCCGACGGATGTATTTTCCCTATCGGTTTCTAAAAAACTTACCGATAGAATAAATAGAATGATTTACTCTAGCGGTGATGAACATATTTGCCGTTAGAAGAGATGCATAAGTACTGACGGAAGAATGTTGTGCGCCGATAGAACTGGTCGACTTCTACAACTAGACTTATTCTATCGCTACTGTATGAATATACCGACAGAGTATATTAAAAATTCCTATCGGCAATATGTAGTTCGCCGATAGAATAGTTGACCTTCTACAAATATTTTTATTCTATCGGTAATGGATTTTTTTACCGTTAGAATATATAGAAAATTGCTTAGAACTGTTCGTAATATTCTATCGGTAATGAATGTTTATACCGGTAGAATATTGCAAAAAATATCTTAGAACTGTTGGTCTTCTACAACTAGTAATATTCTATCGGCAATGTACGTACACACCAATAGAATATGTACAAAAATTCCTATCGGTAATATTTATTGTGCTGATAGAACCATTCGCCTTCTACAGATTTTTTTATTACTAACGGTATTCTGTTTTGGTACCGATAGAAAATATATATTTGTATAAATACGCGGGTATGTCTCTTTCATTCTCACAGTTCATCTGGGGCTCGTAGTCCTAACCCGTAAGCTCCATGGACGGCCGGCGCACCTCTACAGGGGACCGTTGCACCTCCGCACCTCCATCGACGCCCTCTAGACGTCGGCATCCCAAGGAAGGTACGTAAAATTTCTGCAATATTGTTAGATTATTCTAATCCGATTATGGCAATAATTCTGCTTTTTTTGTATCCTTCATTTTGATGTGTCTTCTTTTCAATATGATTATGATCTGTTCAGGTCCTTGGATGATGCTCGTGAGGGGCAACGTATTTCACGGTTCTTCATCGCAGTACGCTGCCTACGTTGGCTTGTTGGCGAAAGAAATGGTGAAGATCACCGTCGAGAGCTGGAAGGACGTGAAGGGCGAGATCTTGGTTGGCTCGGTCGAGAAGATGCTTAAGCCCGGCGTGTTTCTCAAATCAGGACCTATAGAAAGCATCTTACATTTTTTTGCATGCACCAGCTTGTGGCCAGATGCTTACCTGCTTGGAGAAGAAGAATTGTTGTTATTTGCACAGCCATTCTACACCATCACTACACAGAACAACATCTTGGAAGGTAGGTTCTTTTTGTTAATGGAGTTGAGTTGAGTTGAGTTGAGTTGATCGAGTTTGAGTCCGAGGAAATCACCAATACGTACAAATGTATGTCGACGGCAGTTCCAGCTCCTCGGGCGTCTTCGAACTGAACTCCTATGGTTAAGTCCAATGTGGTTCAGACATTTGCTGTTTTGGATGAATGGATTTGTGATGTATCAGGTCTAACTTGTAGTCGGTAGTTGCATTGTGGCAACCTGCAAAGGTTCCCTTTTATGTAAAATGCATGTATGGGCCACTGGGTCCTCGTCGTGATCTGTTGTTAATTTCAGACGTGGCTTTTGTAATATACATCGAATGTGTGAATTGTTGTATTTGTATATTGTTGTATATTTGTGTATCATGTATTGCTAATTGGGACATGAACTTGAATGTGCAGGGAGCATTTGTGTATTTAATTGTATTGGTAGGTAGGTGTGTATTTGTACTGCTGTTTCAGACATGCACTTCAATTTGTGAACTGGCATGTGTATGTTTGTACCTGAATTTGTATTGGTGAACTGGCATGTGTATGTTTGTACCTGAATTTGTGAACTGGCATCTGTAATTTCTTTGGCAAGATGAAGTCCCAACTACCTACGAAAAGTATTTTTGTGTCTCCTAGTTAATCCACAAATTAGCATTTCTTGAAATATATTGCTTTATCTTCTAGTTAAGATCCGTTTGATGTAAGATCTGTTTGATGTTACATTGATATGATTCCTTGAATGTGAGAAATGGCATGTGCATGTTTGTCCCAGTTTGGTACCAGTACCTCCTCTAACGGTAAGTACACATATTTACCGATAGGAAAATACATATATTTGTTCAGTCATGCATATTCTAACGGTAAATATACATATTTACCGATAGGAAGCACATATATTTGTTCAGTCATGCATATTCTAACGGTAAATATGTGTATTTACCGATAGAAAAACTCATGTGCGTGCTGTGTCATGCATGATCTAACGGTAAGTACACATATTTACCGATAGGAAAACACATATATTTGCTCAGTAATGTATATTCTCTAACGGTATGTGTGTGTTTTCACCGATAGAATATGTGAGCGGCAAATTACCTAAGTTAGTCTGACGGTTATTTCATGTATTTACCGTTAGAAAAATGTCCATTATAAGGAAAACCCCACTCGACCATTGCTGAGCTGCTCTTTAATTTGTTCTGTTGCACTCTGTGTCCCTCTGTTTGTGACGAAAGTTCCAGCTACACTACTAGGGTGATCAGCGCAGGCTGGAGGGAAGTTGATTGCGCCCCTCTCTTTAAGGTACGCTTAATCGTCGACACTTATCTCTCTCTCCCTCTAGATCTCCCTTCCTCTCTACTTGCAAGCTAGCTGTATTGTGTAGTTCCAAGTTTGTAGCTCTAAGCTTGGGAGCTTGGTAGCTGGAAATGCGTCATGTTTTAGGAGCTAACTAGCTTGTATTGTGTATTTAGCTAGATTAATTAGTGTTAATTTCGTCAGGCTAGGGTTCAACACATGTATCTGTTGTAAGAGGCTGTACATGTACATATACATAACTTAATCGGGCAGGTTTCATGCATGGCTTACTCGTTAAATTTTGTTAATTGTAGATGGACAGGAAATATTGGATGTATGGAATAAAACGTACTACTCTTGAATATTTGGATGGTGTGAATGAGTTTATTAAATTTGCTGAGCAACAAAAGGAGAGGAAGGGAGAGAAAAATATGCTTTGTCCTTGTACAGATTGTATGAACTTGAAGAGGTTTAGCAACTCTGATCAAATTAAGAGTCATTTGATTCGTCGTGGTTTTAACGCGCGATACACCCGTTGGATATGGCATGGCGAAGATCTTGAGGAAACAAGCACCACTACTACCAATCAGCATGACTCGGATGTGGATTGCAATAATATCGATGATCATCTCAATTTTGGTAATGTTCATTCCGATGTGCACGTAGATGATGATGATGACAATCTAGATGAGATGTTACGTGATGTAGAGGAAGATTACAATGAAAATGACTTCTGTGAATTTGAGAAACTGATTGCTGACTCTGAGAAGCCTCTGTTCCCTGGATGTGCAACATTTACAAAACTGTCTTCTGTGCTGAGATTATATAACTTGAAGGCAGGAAACGGTTGGAGTGATAAGAGTTTCACGGCACTATTAGATCTTCTAGCGGATATGCTTCCAGAGGGAAATGAGTTGCCAAGATCTACTTACCAAGCCAAAAAACTGTTGTGTCCGTTGGGAATGGAAATCGAAAGAATACACGCATGCCCAAATGATTGTGTGTTGTACCGTAACGAGTACTCCAGTTTGCATGTTTGTCCAAGATGCGGCGCATCGAGGTATACGCGTAGGGACCGGATTGACAGTGAACGTCACGAGGTAAGGAAAGGGTCCCCGGCAAAAACTGTGTGGTACTTGCCTGTGATACCTAGATTGAAGCGGCTGTTTGCAAATTCGAAAGTCACGAAGCACTTGCGTTGGCATGCTAAAGCCCGGAAACAAGACGGAAAACTGAGACACCCAGCTGATTCTATTCAATGGAGAAACATCAACAGAACATTTGCTGAGTTCGGCGGCGAACTTAGGAATGTAAGGATCGGGCTGAGTACAGATGGTATGAACCCACATGGTAATATGAGCAGCCGGCACAGCACTTGGCCGGTTCTTTTATGCATCTACAATCTTCCTCCTTGGTTATGCATGAAGCGCAAGTACATCATGATGGCGTTACTAATCTCAGGACCCAGACAACCCGGAAATGATATTGACGTGTTTCTAGCGCCTTTAATCGAGGACTTATAGAAATTGTGGAGCGAGGGTGTGCAGGTGTGGGATGCATACAAGAAAGAGAATTTCATCTTGCGGGCCCTGATATTTTGCACCATAAATGATTTTCCTGCCTACGGCAATTTGTCGGGGTATAGTACGAAAGGAGCCAAGGCTTGCCCTATTTGCCTAGATGAAACTGAGAGCATGTGGCTGCGAAACTGCTGGAAAACAGTGTACATGGGTCACCGCAGGTTTCTTCCGGTGCATCACATGTACCGTAAGAAGAGGAAATCATTTAACGGGAAGCTTGAGAAGGGATCAGCTCCAGTGATTCTGACCGGTAAGGAGATTTACTCACGCGTGAACGACATCAAAGTTGAGTTCGGTAAGCATTCTAAACCTCGAGAAAAAAATGTTTGGAAGAAGAGATCGATTCTCTGGGATCTACCGTACTGGGAGCACTTACAAGTTCGACATTGCATTGACGTCATGCATGTAGAGAAAAATGTCTGTGACAGTTTGATTGGTTTGTTGTTGAACATTCCGGGAAAGACAAAGGATGGTGTGAAAGCTCGTCGTGACATGGTGGAAATGGGGATAAGGACTGAGCTTGCACCTTTAGAGAATGGAAAGCGTACATACCTCCCCCCGGCCTGCTACACGTTGTCCAAGAGCGAAAAAACAGAACTCTGTCGGTGCCTGCACGGTGTTAAAGTTCCATGTGGGTACTCCGCGAACTTGAAAAAACTTGTGTCTATGAAGGACCTAAGACTGGTTGGCATGAAGTCCCACGACTGTCATGTCTTGATGTCACAGATGCTTCCCATTGCTATCAGAGGCATTCTCCCAGTTAAAGTCAGAGAGACAATCACAAACCTATGTTATTTCTTCAACGCAATATCTTGCAAGGTAAGTACGTGCACTCGTACTATAAGTTCACTACCTCCATTTGTGGAGCTTAATTAGAAGATTTTTCTGATATGAATATTTGGCGCAACTGTGTCCTCGTAGGTAATTGATCCCGATGGACTGGACGCTTTGCAACGCGACGTGGTTACAACTCTTTGTCAGCTCGAGATGTATTTCCCTCCATCCTTTTTTGATGTTATGGTCCATCTGATTGTTCACCTTATCAGAGAAATTAAGTTTTGTGGACCTGTGTGCCTGCGCTACATGTATCCATTTGAGAGACTTATGGGTGTATTGAAGGGATACGTAAGGACTCGTCGTCGACCCGAGGGGAGTATCATGGAAGGTTATGCCGCCGAGGAGGTGATTGAATTTTGCACAGATTATATGGCCGGGGTTGACCCAATTGGTGTTCCTAGGTCCCGACACGAGGGTAGGCTTGAGGGAATTGGAACAATTGGATTCAAACCTATCGTCCCCGCTCGTGATGTGTACGCAAAATCACATTTTTGGGTCTTACAACACATGACGGAGGTCGAGCCATACATACACGAGCACAAGGTAATGTTACGGTCACAGAATCCTTCGAAGTCAGACGTTTGGGTAAGCGGAGAACATAACAGGAAATTTGCTGAGTGGATCCAAGAAAGAGTCACGCGAGCTGCCGTGGGCTCCGTAAGTGAAACTGTGACATGGTTGGCTAGAGGCCCAAGATTCACTGTAGGGACTTGGCAAGGGTACGACATCAATGGGTATTCATTTTACACAAGAGCTCAAGACGCCAAGAGTAGCACGCAATGTAGCGGAGTGACACTGTTTGCTATTTCTGAGGATGCCAGGTCAGTAAGGGCGCTGAACTCATATTACGGTGTTATTGACGAAATATGGGAGCTCGATTACGGATTACTTAAGATTCCCCTGTTTCGATGCCAATGGGTCGAAATCTCTCGAGGTGTTCAAGTTGACAGTTACGGGATTACTCTCGTCGATCTTGGTAGAGTCGGACACCAAGACGATCCATTCATACTTGCAAAGCAAGCCACACAGGTATTCTACATCGTTGACCCGGCCAATCCAAACTTGCATGTTGTCCTCCACAGCAAGAGACGTATTGTTGGGGTCGAAGATGTTGTCGACGAAGAGGAGTATAACCAATTCGATGAAATACCTCCATTTTTAGAGGACATTCAATCTATCCGTACTGAAGATATCGACGAAACAACGTATCTGCGAGATGACCACGAAGAAGGATTATGGGTTGAGAACCATTGATGATTAATTTCTATTTCAGGGATAAATGCCAAGCAAACAGCCCACAAGTTCTACAGCAAGGTGAGGAACTTATCATTAATACATCAGGCAGTACATTTTTCTTTAGAATTTAATGATAAGCTAGTTCACAGCATTAATACATCTCAATTGTACTCCACAGCATGAGTTCTAATATGTACAGTACCTTTATCCTGTAAATATTTAATTCTTCCCTTCAAATAGCACTTGCAAAAATCTCATCGCAGCCCCTTCAAATTAAGTTCTGCAAAAATCCCTTTTTTCTGACGGTATTTTGTTATTTATACCGATAGAGAAGGACATCTTCTCTCAGGCACTTCAAAACATTTTCTATCGGTATTGTTCTATTTTATCGTTAGAATAAATTCGTTAGTCTCACGGTATTTGTTGTCTGACGGTTTTTTCCTGTTTTAACCGATAGAAGAAGACTCTGCCGCTTTGAATTCTCAAACGTGTCGCCATGCGTCGCCTTGGAAACTCTATAAGTACCTCGCCATGTGTCGCGGTATTTTGTTTTTTTTCTAATTCTCGAACGGTTCGACTCCTCATCTTCTCTTTCACAATGGCAACCTCCATGGGATCGTCATCCACGCCCTCCCCGGTAAGAACTCTAAATCTCCTCGGTTTACCCCTGTATTGTTAATCCATGTTCAGTTCATTCTTGACCTGTTGATTTGCACAGGGAATGGTAGCCGTGGAAGACACTGCCAAAGTGAAGGCTGACCTGAGGGCCCTCCAGGAGGAGCACAAGCTCCTTACAGACAAGCACACACAGCTACGGCTTGACCTTGACGATCTCTTCCAGCGCATTAAGTGCATGAAGACAGATGGTGACAATGCTAGGGCGAGGACGAGGCGTCTTCGCGAGGAGAAGAAAGCCGCGGATATGACCATCGCTGGCTGCGGTTTGACTATGAAGGATACCATAGCGAAGCTGAGGGAGGTCGCAGGCCTTCTCGACGCGGTAGTAGTTGATCCTAGGGACAACTTGTCGCTAGAGGAGTCCTGCGTCCTGGCTGCAAGTCTAACTGACTCTATTCTACATGCAGCCAGGGCTAAGACCACCCCTTGACCTAGCATTTTGGGTTTTAACTTTTTTTGTAAGTGATAAAACAACAATGAATGAACAATTTCTTTTTATGTCAATTTTCTAATTTTCCGGCTATCTTCCCTCTTTCTTTAACATTCTGCAGCTTTCAACCACGGTCTGTTTGATGTTAAATTGTGTACCTTTACATTACTCTGACGGTATTTTGTTGTTTTTACCGATAGAAAAAGGGCACACAAATCTCAAGCACTTAATCAAAAAAATTTTCTGGGGAAAATTGGGCTCACGGGATTTTTTTGTTTATACCGATAGAAAAGGGCACCTTTTCATTACTCTCACGGTATTTTGTTGTTTTTACCGATAGAAAAATGGCACCCAATACTATAATCTCAAGCACTTTAAAAAATTTTTCCGTGGAAAATTGGTCTCACGGGATTTTATTGTTTATACCGATAGAAAAATGCATCCACTAATTCAAATATTTTTCCGGGAAATTTACTTTTTCTATCGGTATTATTTTGTTGTTTCGATAGAAAATTACATAAGTCTATCGGTATCATTTTGTTATACCGATAGAAAAGTTCCTCCGCTACTTTATTACTCGTACACGGCCCATTAGTTTCCCTCCACTCGAACAGTTCCACCTTAGAGCACTGCGTCTCTTCGAGAGTGAAGAAAACCCCAACCTCCGCCGTGACCACTCACTTCCTCTCTCCCACACGACGATCGCCGGCTGGACACTGGTTCGTCACTGCCACCGGTTCTTATTTTCGTCCTTCGCCCGCCGCTGCTGCGTTCTACACCGCCTCTCCATCACCAGAACTGATCGCCGCCGTAAATACCCTAATTCGTCGTTCTATTTCCAGCATCTTCTTTATTTGATCCTAGTGTTTTGCACGTACTAATTCTTCGAGTTTTGCAATTACACTAGGGTTCCCTATTGTGTTGGCTTATGTACATTCCGCAAGCAATGTTGATTTTAATTAGGGTTTACATAATATGTTCCAGTGCTGTAATGAACCTGTTTTGAGATTTTAACTTCTCTATACTGCTGTATGTGTGATCAATTGTATCCAACTGCCATGTAATGCAGATTATATGTTGGAGGTGTTCTTACACATATTCTATCGGCAGCTCATGTGTTTACCGATAGAAAATTTTTCTGCACAAGTAGTAAAACTTAATTTGGATCTGGAAGGACATGAGCCATGCAATGTACTAGTTTGGTTGGGAATTTTTACTCACTTCGTATGAATATATGGCAATGTGGATGGGTCTTCGATGTATATGTTTCAAATGCCTATATACATGACTTTTCCCAACCTAATAGCTGTGAAGTCCTGATGACTCACATACAGGCTAGGCTAAAGATTATGCACAGTGGCACTTAGATGCTTGTGTGCATATTTACGTGTGAAATAATAATGCTGGCCCATGAATATTAGTGTAGCAAATCATCGAGAATGTTATGTGATGACAGTGAATGGTGGCTTGTCAACAAAATTCCATATGTAGAGAACATTGTTATGTTCTATCGGTATCTCACGTGTTTGCCGATAGAAAAATTGTCTTGTGTGGAGGTAATTGTTATGGTCTATCGGCAGCTCATGTGTTTACCGATAGAAAATATTTCTGAAGAGTTCAGTAAGTAATTTATGCATGTCTTTCTTTTTGTATTATTTTCCCTTTTGCCGCCCTAGTTAGTCTCCAGTCCTGGGCTGAGTTATGGAACTCCAAGGCGAATTAATTGCCATATATATGGTTTGTTGAAGCTTTTGTAGGGGAAGACATGTCGTCGTCTTCATCGGATGGTACTAGTGGTTCGACTAGGGCCAACCCCATCGTAACTACTGAAGATGGGGTTGTTACATCCCAGCGCAAGAGGGTGGGGCGAGGCGCGACGACGTTGGGGCGTTTGGCCAAACGCACGGATCTTTCTTGTGAGTTCAACCAATTTGGGAGGCCGATTGGAAAGAATGCTGGGAGGTACGCGGCCTACGTTGGGCTGTTGGCGAAAGAAAGGGTGAAGATCACCGTCCAGAGCTGGAAGGACGTGACGGCGGACGAGAGGGATAGGTTGTGGGCGGAAGTGAACGTTAAATGAACTGAAATCGCTAAACTCTTTCGTAATCACGTTCTCTTGGCTTATACTAAAGTTTAACTAACTCGTGATTAATTGTATGCATTTTTCGGAAACAGGCTAAGTGGAACATCCCCGACGATACACCTAGGACTGCCTGCTTGAAGGACATGAACGGAACATGGAAAACCTTTAAGAGCTGGCTCGTCAGTAACTTCCTCGCTGCGGGGAAATCTCCTTGCGAGAAGTACCCCTTCATATCGGAGGAGGTATGGGAGGAATTCACCAAGCAGAAGGGGACTGAGGAGTTCAAGGCCCTTAGCGAGAAGAATAGGGCGATCCAGAAGAGGAACGACCACCCACATCGGCTCGGATCCCGGGGCTATGCGGGGAAGGAGGAACAGTGGAAGAAGGAAGACGAACAAAATCCTGTCATCGACACCCCTGAGTTGCCGCTCTCCGAGATCCGGGTTGAGAGGTGCAAGCGATGGTGGAGGGGGAGGGGGTCCGTGTCGTCCACGGGGTCTGTGCAGTTCGCAACCCCTGGGGACGCCGACGTTGTGAGGCGAATGGTAAGTTGGCTAACCTTGTAAACTGTGTGCGCACAAGTGTATATAAGGCAATTTGTCTCACAAGGTACCTTCAAATGTAACAGATCTCTTTTGAGAAGGAGGCAGCGGAGGGATTGTTTACCCCGCAGAGGGAGAACGACATCCTCACCCAGGCTCTAGGAAATAAGGAGCATCCCGGGCGGACACGGGCCGTGGGAGCCATTGTGTCGTGGAAGGCCGGTTTCGTAGATCCGGCTCCACCGAGGAAGAAGGCCCGCACCTGGAAGGAAAAGGAAGCTGACCTCTCCCATAAGATACGGGCTGAGGTACGGGAGGAGATACGGGCGGAGATGCGGGCTGAGATACGGGCTGAGGTACAGTCTGAGGTGCAGACCGAGGTCGCACAAATGAGGGAAGAGTTTGCACGGTTGAGAGAAGCATTGCTGGCCAAGAGTGCAGATGCGGATCCCCAGGACGACGGTACGCCGCGGGGTCGGATAAGCAGTTGCGCTTCGAAGGTACTCGCGGATCCAGTGGATCTACTTGAGGTACTGCAAGCCTTCATCTGTGCACTTAAGTTGATGCAAGCCTTCATCTGTGCACTTAATTGTTACAAATTTGCAGGGGCCGGAGGGCTGCATCCTACAGAATCACGTAGGCGCCGGGCAGGAAGTGGTTGGACACGGCTTCGTATATCCGTCTGGGCCGGATGTCCGGGTCCACTGTGTACCTCTGCGGTTGGGTTTCGCAAAGGTACAGGTGGACATGGCCATGCCGGGCTACAACGATTCTCCGTTGCCAGTCCCAACAGAGGAACTGCAGACACTTGCTGAGGCAGTGGGCTCCTACGTACAGTGGCCCAAGAAGTGTCTTGTAATACAACCGGTAAATCCTACACATTTTAGATTACATCCTACTCAGTACACTCAACTTGCATAATCTAACATATGTGCTCATTAATTGAAGTGGCCTGCCGCGGGGCTACCAGGGGACAGCGCCCCCAGCTCGGGGCATGAGGGCCGATCTCGTGCGAACCTGGACACATCAAAGACGGCCTCGACCCCACCCTGCGCATCCACGCCTCCACCTCGGAAGAAAGCCGCCATCACCTCGCCCTTGCCTTCGAAGGTACGCGCTCAGTCCCCGGCAAAAGGCAAGGGCGGCAAAGGCAAGGGCAAAGGGCGACAGGGACTGCCGCGGACGTTCACGAACGCGCTCCCACTCCTGTCGGAGGCATCTTTGCGGAAATTGGATCGATCAACCAGAGACCTCCACGACTGGTACCTACATCGAGCTCGGCGCAGCCTGAACTTCTTAGTTCCCTACAAGCCTGGGCAGTTCCACCGTGAGCCCGGGACTATATCCGTGGCACACGAGGATCTGTTCGACCTCTACAACTGGCGGGAGCTCGATATGTCCATCATACGGACTGGAGTCCTGTGAGTTTGCTGATGCTATGTACTGCTGTTTTCTAACTCTGTTTGCTAACTCTGCATTAATGTTGCAGTTCATTTGAATACTGAGTAACTTTCTGTGAAATTAATATTAATCTCGTCCTTCGCATGCAGGTGCATGTACAGGCTAGCATCGGAGGCTGCGTGTGACAAGGTGGGTTTCCTCGACCCAGAGAAAATAAGCCTCACGATGCTAGAGCAGGACGCCGCGCACGCTGAGCAGTACATATCCAGCGCGCTGATGGCGCAGCAGGACAGGGACTTCATTCTGGTGCCGTACCACCAAAGGTTAGTGCATTTCGTACTAATTTAACTCAATCTTGTATGTTACACCTGAGATGTACTTTGAGCTAGCGGTCCTCTTTTACGTACAATGCAGGGGCCACTGGATCCTCATCGTGATCTGTCCGCCGAGGAACGAGGTGTACTACCTCTATTCGATGCGTGAAAGATTATCGATGGAATATGTGCTCAAGGGGAATATGGAGGCGTAAGTAACTTATATGTTTGATTTATATTTTGACCTCACTAGCTAATGATAATACATTAACTGGCAATACTAACTGAAATGCAGGGCTTTTGATAAATATGTGTCCGCTGGAGGGAGGCATGCCGCACCGCAGGGCTCCGTACTAGCTTGGAAAGAATATGAGGTACTCACGAGACTTTTTGTTTATGCTTAATTAGTTTATGGAAACAATATATAGCTAACATGTCTTCGCATATGCAATAATCTCAGTGCCATCAGCAGCCGCAATCGTGGGAATGCGGGTTTTATGTGCTGCGCTACATGTACGACCTAGTGCGGACTAACTTTTCCCGATTCCCCCAGGTAAGCATTGATAGCTAACTCAAATTTCAAAAATGGGTGTCACGTTCTAAATTAGGATCGAAGTTAGTTACTCAGTATGCACACATGCTTGCAGATCGCCATGTCGAAAGACCAATATGAAAATGCAAAGATTATATATCTTCGACAAATCTGGGCACAATATGTCATGGAGGAAGTAGCGCCCAACCATCCAGCATGACAATTTTCTCCTTTTCGTGTACTCTGCATAGACTGTTCATATACATGTGAATAAATATATATATGTGAATAAATGTCCACATTGGATTGCAATCTGTATTTGTCCATACATATGTGAATAAATGTGAATAACTGCCTAATATGTCAATTTGTTCTGTGAATTTACCTTGCATCTGTACTGTATTATGTATCCAATCTATACTGTATTGCATCTGTACTGTATATGTGAATGTACTGTATTGTGAATGCAAATAAAGTACTGTATATGTGAATGCTCTATCGGTAAATTCATCAACAACCGAGAGACTACTGTACTTTTTTCTATCGGTACAATCAAAATTAACCGTTAGAAGAGTGTGACCTTTCCTGCCGGTGAACTCATACATATCCGATAGAGTACTAAGCTTTTTTCTGTCGGTAATATTGTAATTAACCGTTAGAATAGTGGTACTTTTCCAACCGCTGACGACGAGTTTTCTATCGGTACACTCCTAATATGCCGATAGAATAGTATGATTTTTTCTGTCGGTAATCTTGTAGTTAACCGTTAGAATAGTGGTACTTTTCAAACCGCTAGCGACGAGTTTTCTATCGGTAAACTTGTAAGATGCCGATAGAATAGTATGATTTTTTCTGTCGGTAATCTTGTAATTAACCGTTAGAATAATGGTACTTTCCCTGCCGCTGGACGTAAGACTACGACGGGTTTTCTATCGGTAGATTCATAATATGCCGATAGAATAGTGAACTTCTTCTGTCGGTTATTTACCGATAGAAAATGTCCAGTCTTGTTCTATCGTGTCTATCTCTATCGGTACAAAAACCGATAGTAGAAGGGTGTTTTTTACCGATAGAAGACTGCATTTCTGTACTAGTGCAGAGAGATAAGGATGGTTGATTACCTTTAAAGTATAACCCTTCCTCATGATCCATATGCACGTAACTGGTTTCGTCGGTGTCTTCAGTATCGACCTGTACGCCATCTCCAAATGAAGGCATGTCATCAAATTGATTGTATTCCTCCTCGTCTAACACATTTTCAACTCCAACAATCCTTCTCTTGCCATGAAGGACGACGTGCCACTTCTTATTGGCCGGGTCAGTGACATAAATGACCTGAATGGCTTGCTTTGCAAGTATGAATGGCTCATATTTATAAGCAACTCGATCGAGATCCACAGAAGTGAAATCGTAACTGTCAACCTTCACATCCTGTGGGATTTGGACCCATCGACATCGAAACAGGGGAATCTTGAACAGTACGTAATCGAGCTCCCAAATTTCTTCTATGAACCCGTAGTACAAGTTCAATCCTTGTACTACCCTTGTTGGGCCTGTCTCGCTGAACTCCTCATGAAAAGTTTCTACACTCACTCCACTATTTTGCACAGTGCTCTTTCAATCTTTAGCTTTCGTGTAAAATGTGTACCCATTGATGTCGTATCCCTGCCATGTCTGTACAGTAAACGTGGGCCCTTTTTCCAACCATTTAAGGTTCTCACTTGCGGACTCCTCGGTGATTCGCACTTTCATCCACGCGTTGAATCGACTGTTATGTTCTCTCGTGATCCAAACCTCGAATCGGCGAGGATTGTCTTGTCGTAGCATCTCCTTGTGCTCGTCGATGTACGGAGACACCTCCATCATGTGTTGCAAGAGCAAAAAATGAGCTTTCGAGTACATATCGAAATCAGGAGTAATTGCTCTCTGTCCAATAGTCCCAATGCCATCTAGCCTCCCCTCGTAAGGAGACACAGGAACTCTTATTGCTTCTACCTCGGCCATGTAATCGACGTAGAATTCAACAACCTCTTCCGCCGCATAACCTTTGACAATGCTACCCTCGGGCCAAGAACGATTCCTCATGTAGGCCTTAAGTATACCCATGTACCTCTCGAATGGATGAATATAACGTAGGAACACGTGTCCACATATCTTAATTTCTCTGACAAGGTGGACAGTGAGATGGAACATGATATCAAAAAACGACGGAGGAAAATACATCTCAAGCTGATAGAGAGTTCGAACCACCTCGCTCTGCAGAGAATCTAGTCCCTCAGGATCAATGACTTTGCAAGAAATTGCATTGAAGAACTAACATAGCCTTGTGATCGTCTCTCCGACCTTATGCGGCAGAATACTCCGGATGGAAATAGGAAGCATTTGTGTCATCAACACGTGACAATCGTGAGACTTCATACCAAGCAATTTCAAATTGCCCATGGACACAAGCTTTTTCATATTTGCGGAGTAACCCGATGGAACTTTGACACCATAGAGACACTTACAGAGTTCTGTCCTCTCAGCCTTGCACAAAGTGTAGGAAGCAGGGGGAGGTATATACGGCCTTTATCGTCCTCTCTCGGTGATGGCTCGAGCTTGATTTTCATTTCAATCATGTCACACCGCACATTGACGCCATCCTTTGTCTTCCCCGGAATGTTCAGCAATAGGCTAATTAAACTATCGCAAACATTCTTCTCTACATGCATGACATCAATACAATGACGAATCTCTAAATACTCCCAATACGGTAAGTCCCAAAATATCGATCTCTTCTTCCAAGTGTTCTTTGTGCGGGGTTTCAATTTATGACCCTTTCCAAACACAACGTCTATGTCCTTCACCCATGAGTTAACTTCTTTCCCGCGCATAGGCTTCGGGGCTGAACCATCTTCCTTGTGGCCGTCAAATTCCCTCTTCCTCTTACGGTACGCGTCATTCTTCGAAAGAAACCTACGGTGACGCATGTACACTATTTTCCTGTAATTCTTTAGCCACACGCTCTCAGTCTCATCTTCGCAGTGGGGACAAGCTTTGGCTCCTTTCGTACTACGGCCCGACAAATTTCCAAGGGCAGGGAAATCGTTGATGGTGCAGAATATCATAGCACGTAGGATGAGGGTCTCTCATTTCTATGCGTCCCATACTTGCACCCCTTCGTTCCACATTGTTAGGAGATCCTCTATCAATGGTGCTAGGTACACATCAATATCCTTTCAGGGTTGTTTTGATCCTGAGATAAGTAGAGACATCATGATGTACTTGCGCTTCATACACAACCAAGGAGGAAGGTTGTAGATACACAAAAGAACCGGCCAAGTGCTATGCCAACTGCTCATGTTACCAAAAGGATTAATTCCATCGGTACTCAACCCAAACCTTATATGCCTCAATTCCGCTCCGAAGTTAACAAATTTCCGGTCAATGTTTCTCCACTACGAAGAATCAGCGGGGTGTCTAAGCTTTCCATCCTTCTTCCTGTCTTCAGAGCGCCAACACAATAATTTTGCCTCTTTACGGTTTGCAAACAAACACTGCAAGCGGGAAATGACGGGCAAATACCACAACACCTTAGCAGGAGGTCCTTGCTTTATCTCAGTGCAGTCGCCGTCGTCGGTTTGGTCCTTACGCTTATAGCGGGATGCGCTGCACACCGGACAAACATGCATATCCTTGTAGTCGTTATGGTAAAGGATACAATCATTAGGGCATGCGTGTATCCTTTCTACTTCCATTCCCAAAGAGCACAACAGCTTTTTTGCTTGGTAGGTGTTTTTTGGCAACTCGTTTCCTTCCGAAAGCATGTCCGCCAAAAGATCTAACTGTGCCATGAAACTCTTGTCGGTGCAGCTGTTACTTTCCTTCAATTTTAATAGTTCAAGCACGAAGGCCAACTTTGTGTACTTTGTGACGAGGATTGACACCCGAGTCAGTTCAAATAAGTGCACGATTGGTTCAAGATAGATTCGAGCCAGACACGTGCCTGGTGGTGCGAACTCAAGTCATTCTGAGAAGCATCAGACCGAGGTCGTGAACTGTACATGATCAGATCGCAGTCCTTACGCGATCAAACCGTAGCTAGTGCGCAGTCAGAAGTCCGTATGTTGTGCGCGGACAGAAGGCTAAAGATGTTGTGCGGTCAGCCAACATCGCGCGGTCAGAACTTTTTCGACCAGGGAACATGGGGATGTTCTTTCCTTATAACAGGAATATCTCAAGTATCCCGAAGATTCTTCCACATAGAGGGACAACCGTCAGGAGGTTAATGTGTACAATTATCCACAAATAACACGTGTTAAACCTGCGTGGAGGTTAAGAGCGGTTTTCTAAACCGCATCCAAGCAACTGTTTGATGCCGTTACGACTTGGCGCCTTTTTGGCCGGTATAAAAGGACGGCCTGGTGTATCAAACAGGGAGATCGATCGAAGGATCAAGAAATAAAACAGCCAAGACTACGGCTTAGACTAGATTAGATAGCTTTCATAAGCCTTCCAGGCTTATTTTGTACACTAATATAGGGAAAATCTTCGCCTATGAAGATTTTGTTCCCGTCATTTTGTAACTCTTTACTACACATAGTGAAATCCCAACAGGACGTAGGGCTATTACTCCCACCATCGAGGGCCCGAACCTGTATAAACCTCTCTGTGCTCCAATTCTCCATAATTCTACATACCTTCCTGGAGGGTCACCCTGAAAGGTCTCGCTATTTATAAATTCTGCATAAGTTTGGCTAAGGACCCCGAGTCCAAATCGTCGACAGCTGGCGCCCACCGTGGGGCCTTTCTCAAGGCATCCTAATTTTCATCCGGAGGTTCGCTGAAATATGGCTGGAGTATATGATTCCGAGAACGATTTCGATCTCGAGGATTATGCTCACATTCCAATGCCTTCTCCAAGCGATCCTGTTCCGATGGAGGAGGTTGGAGGCGCAAATCTCCCAGAGGTTGAATCATCTCTCCAGGTCATGTCTATCGACCAGGGAGCGACTAGCGCAAGGTTAGAACCCACCGAGGTTCTTAATGCGCTAGACGGTGAGTCCGGTCCATCATATGACCTCGCTGAGGGGAAGGATGATATCGACCTGGAAATCAGCCCGGGAAGGTTCGATCCTAATAACCTCCACCGTCTCTTTGATTTCGAGTCTGATTCGGAACAAACTGAGATGTTCTCCCCTTCGGTGACTTCTCTCCCTAGACAGTTCGCTGCCTTATTGGAGGAAACTCCTGATCAAAGGGTTGCTAGGGAAGAACAGGAACGCAAACAGAAGGAGGATCAAGACCTCGAGCAACAAAACAACGAACTACGCAGAACTGCCCTAGAGGCTCTTCAAGATGCGCAGGCTCATTACGATGCTGCTCCGGGTTCTTCCCGGTGATTACGTGGTCGCAGACGCGACCAGACCCCTTCTTTGCCTCCGGAGCGTTTCCCGGTGGACGAAGAAACGGTAACACCTGGTGCCCCTAGGAGAAGTACACATGGACGACTGCGATCTATCGCGGAAGTCATGCGTAATTTCCCTCCTACGGTCACGGATGTGCAGAAACCGGCTGTTGGATGAGGTCGCGTCTGAAGCAACCCCAACAGCCTCTTCTCGGTCGGTAACACGTTCCCGTGAACGAGAGTGTTCTCGCTCTGGTTCTGGTAGACAAAGTTAGCCTACGCCTGTACCATCCCGCCAGGACAAGTCCAGGCGGGCCCAGGATTCTCATAGTAGGGATCGAGTCCCTGTCCACTCTCGTTTGGGACCGCGAATAACCTCACCGTTGCGTGAAGTCGCTCGCGACCCGGTCGAGAGTCAGAGGACGGTTCACGGTCCCTACGTTGGTTGTAAAGTTTTCTCGCCCGGCCTTCGTGCGGTCGTCTGGCCTGATAAGTTTCGACCAGGGGCCATAGAAAGATTCGATGGAACTCAGAATCCATCCGAGTTTCTTCAAATCTATATCACTGCCATCCAAGCGGCAGGAGGCGATGACCGTGTCATGGCCAACTACCTGCCTACAGTCCTTGAGGGACCGACTAGAACTTGGCTGTTTAATCAGCCTGAAGGTTCTATTTACAATTGGGAAATGTTGTGCGACGCTATCCTCAGTAATTTCCAAAATTGTTATCAAAAGCCGGGTAAAGAGGACGATTTCCATCGACTAAGACAAATTTCGACGGAAACCCTTCATCAATTTGTCAAGAGATTTGTCGGGGTGAGGAATACCATCCCGAACATATCTGACGGCTCCGTTATCAGGGCATTTAAACATGTCGTCCGATATCGGAGATTTACCGAAGACTTGCTCATCCATCCTCCTCGATCAGTGGCCGAACTCTTTGATATGGCTTATCGATATTCCGACGCGGCCGAGGCGGTCGAATGGAACCTGATGGTCGATAAAGGTAACTTGCCACCTCAACCAGGTTTCAAGGATGCTAGGAAAGAAGATTCAAGCAAGAAGCTGGAATCTTCGTCGGGTGGAAAGCCAAAGAAGTCGAAGAGGAACCGCTCTGGATAGTACCGCGAGGTTGCAGTTGCAGAGAAGCCTCCTTCGACTAAAGGTAACAAGCCTTCATTTAAGAATAAAACTACTTCTGGTGGTCGTAGAGCCGACCAGCCAGAAAAGTCGACTAATCCGCAGGAAGGCAAGAAATGGTGTCCACTCCACGACTCCGTGGGCCACGACCTCAAGAACTGCAGAAGCTGGTTGAAGCAGTTAGATGACTTCTACCAGGGAGTTGGACCAATGCCGACCTTACTGGCTAAGGAACAAGCATGTAGACTTAGAGATGCTGACGGGGATGAAGAGATGTCTTACCAGGTACCTCACAATCACGTTAATGTTATTTTTGGAGGTTCCTCCTCTTTTGTTTCCAAAGGGCAGTTTAAGGCCTTTTATCGAGAGGTTAACCAAACAGAGACATCCCTTGGTGAACCTCAGTACCCCCGATGGTCGGATACACCTTTGACGTTCGATCGCACTGATTGTCCCGCGAGGCTTACTCGACCATTGAGGCTCCCTCTGGTCATTACCCCGATCATCAGTAATGCGAGAGTCGAAAGGGTCCTGATCGACGGGGGAAGTTCCCTTGACATTTTGCTAGTCAAGGCACTCGACGAGATGCAAATTCCTCGTTCAAAGATTAAGCCCATAATCCATCCATTTTGTGGGATAATCGCTGGTCCCTCCATGATGCCGTTGGGACAGGTGGTCCTCCCGGTCACACTGGGAGAACCGGATAACTTCCGAACAGAATTGGTTACTTTTGATGTAATTGATTGTGATTCGGCTTACAATGCAATCTTTGGCAGGCCAACTCTTGCTAAGTTCATGATGGCAACGCACTATGCTTATCAGTGCGGTAAATTGCCTGGCCCCAAAGGTGTCATCTCGGTCCGAGGCAGTCGCAACGTGGCTCTCACGTGCGACCGACTATCTCTAGAGATGGTCGACCAACTTCCCCTCCGGGACGCTCAGGTCGCCACTGTCGCCACCGACGCGATCAAGGCTGCTCCTCGACCAGATGAGAAACTCAAACTAGTTCCATTGTACCCAGATGATCCATCCAAAACAATTCGGGTCGGGTCAGGCCTGGATGACAAATAGGAACTCGAGCTCATTACTTTCCTCCGGGCTAACGCATATGTGTTTACGTGGAAACCGTCCGACATGCCCGGTGTCCCAAGGGAAGTAATCGAGCACAGGTTAGCAATTCGACCTGGACAACGACCAATAAAGAAAAAGCTCAGGCGTTTTGCTGTCGACCGACAGGAAGCCATCCGAGAGGAGTTGGACAAACTCCTACAAGCCGGGTTTATTCGCGAGGTCGATCATCCGGAATAGCTCACCAATCTGGTCATGGTCCGCAAGTCAAATGGCAAGTGGCGCATGTGCGTCGACTACACTAGCCTTAACAGTGCATGTCCGAAGGATGACTTCCCCTTCCTCGCATCGACCAGCTGGTCGACTCAACTGCGGGCTGCGAACTGATGAGCTTCCTGGACGCTTACTTAGGATATCATCAAATTAGCATGGCAGAAGACACTAGTACAGAAAAGCTTTCTTCTATCGGTAAATAAACCCTTCTACTATCAGTTTTCGTACCGATAGAGATAGACACGATAGAACAAGACAGAACATTTTCTATCGGTAAATAACCGACAGAAAAAATTAACAATTCTATCGGCATATTAGGAGTGTACCGATAGAAAACCCGTCATAGTCTGACGTTAACGGTGGGAAAAGTACCACTATTCTAACGGTTAATTACATGATTACCGACAGGAAAATATTACTATTCTATCGGCACCTTATTATTGTACCGATAGAAAACCTGACGTTTAGCGTTGGGAAAAATACCCATATTTTAACGGTTAATTATAAGTTTACCGACAGAAAAAAGTGTAGCACTCTCTCGATTGGAATAGTAATATTCTAACGGTTAATTATAAGTTTATCGATAGAAAAAATCATAGTACTCTCTCGGTTGTGTATGAGTTCACCGGCAGGAAAAATCACACTCTTCTAACGGTTAATTATAGGTTTACCGATAGAAAAAACCACAGTAGTCTCTCGGTTGTGGATGAGTTCACCGGCAGAAAAAGTCACATTATTCTGACGGTTAATTTCAAGTTTACCGATAGAAAAATGGGTAGTAGTCTCTCGGTTGTGGATGAGTTTACCGATAGAAAATTTGTAGTGGTCTGTCGGCTATGAATGAATTTACCGATAGAACATTCACATATACAGTACGTTTACATTTACAATACAGTACATTCACATATACAATACAGATGCAATATATTATAGATTGGATACACAATACAGTACAGATGCAAAGAAGGGTAAATTCACAGAACAGATTGACACATTAGACAGTTATTCACATTTATTCACATATATATGGACAAATACAAATTGCAATCCAATGTGGACATTTATTGACATATATATTTATTCACATGTATATAAACAGTCTATGCACAGAGTACACGAAAAAGAGAAAATTATCATGGCGGATGGTTGGGCGCAACTTCCTCCATGACATATTGAGCCCAGATTTGTCGAAGATCTCTAATCTTTGCAATTTCGTATGAGTCTTTCGACATGGCGATCTGCAAGCATGTGTGAATACTTAGTAACTAACTTCCTAATTTAGAATGTGACACCCAATTTTCAAATTTGAGTTAGCTATCGATGCTTACCTGGGGGAATTGGGCAAAGTTTGTCTGCACTAGGTTGTAAATGTAGCGCAACACATAAAACCCGCATTCCCACGATTGCGGCTGCTGATGGCACTGAGATAATTGCATATGCGAAGACATGTTAGCTATTGTTTCCATAAACTAATTAAGCATAAATAAAAAGTCTCGTAAGTACCTCATATTCTTTCTAAGCTAGTAGGGAGCCCTGCGGTGCGGCATGCCTCCCTCCAGCGGACGCATATTTATCAAAAGCCCTACATTTCAGTTAGTATTGCCCGTTAATGTATTATCATTAGCTAGTGAGGTGAAAATTTAAATCAAACATATAAGTTACTTACGCCTCCATATTCCCCTTGACCACATATTCGATCGATAATCTGTCACGCATCGAATCGAGGTAGTACACCTCGTTCCTCGGCGGACAGATCACGATGAGGATCCAGTGGCCCCTGCATTGTACGTAAAAGAGGACCGCTAGCTCAAAGTATATCTCAGGTGTAACATACAAGATCGAGTTAAATTAGTACGAAATGCACTAACTTTTGGTGGTACGGCACCAGAATGAACTCCCTGTCCTGCTGCGCCATCAGCGCCTTGGATATGTACAGCTCAGCGTGCGCGGCGTCGTGCTCTAGCATCGTGAGGCTTATTTTCTCTGGGTTGAGGAAACCCACCTTGTCACACGCAGCCTCCGATGCTAGCCTGTACATGCACCTGCATGCAAAGGACGACATTAGTATTGCACAGAAAGTTACTACATTTCAAATGAACTACAACAATGCAGAGTTAGCAAACAGAGTTAGAAAACAGCAATACATAGCATCAGCAAACTCACAGGACTCCAGTCCGTATGATGGACATATCGAGCTCCCGCCAGTTGTAGAGGTCGAACAGATCCTCGTGTGCCACGGATATAATCCCGGGCTCACGGTGGAACTGCCCAGGCCTGTAGGGAACTAAGAAGTTCAGATTGCGCCGAGCTCGGTGTAGGTACCACTCGTGGAGGTCTCTGGTTGATCGATCCAATTTGCGCAAAGCTGCCTCCGACATGAGTGGGAACCCGTTCTTGAACCTCTCTGGCTGTCCCTGTCGCCCTTTTCCCTTGCCTTTGCCCTTGGCTTTTGCCGAGGACTGAGCGCGTACCTTCGAAGGCAAGGGCGAGGTGATGGCAGCTTTCTTCCGAGGTGAAGGCGTGGATGCGCTGGGTGGGGTCGAGGCCATCTTTGATTTGTCCAGGGTCGCACGAGATCGGGCCTCATGCCCCGAGCTGGGGGCGCAGTCCCCTGGTAGCCCAGCGGCAGGCCACTTCAATTAATGAGCACGTATGTTAGATTATGCAAGTTGAGTGTACTGAGTAGGATGTAATCTAAAATGTGTAGGATTTACCGGTTGTATTACAAGACACTTCTTGGGCCACTGTACGTAGGAGCCCACTGCCTCAGCAAGTGTCTGCAGTTCCTCTGTTGGGACTGGCAACGGAGAATCATTGTAGCCCGGCATGGCCATGTCCACCTGTACCTTTGCGAAACCCAACCGTAGAGGTACACAGTGGACCAGGACATCCGGCCCAGACGGATATACGAAGCCGTGTCCAACCACTTCCTACTTGGCGCCTACGTGATTCTGTAGGATGCAGCCCTCCGGCCTCTGCAAATTTGTAACAATTAAAATAGGTTAGCGAAACAACTCTAACAGAATGGGAGCGGCATCAACTTAAGTGCACAGATGAAGGCTTGCAGTACCTCAAGTAGATCCACTGGATCCGCGAGTACCTTCGAAGCGCAACTGCTTATCCGACCCCGCGGGGTACCGTCGTCCTGGGGATCCGCATCTGCACTCTTGGCCAGCAATGCTTCTCTCAACCGTGCAAACTCTTCCCTCATTTGTACGACCTCGGATTGCACCTAAGACTGTACCTCAGCCCGTATCTCAGCCCGCATCTCCGCCCGTATCTCCTCCCGTACCTCAGCCCGTATCTTATCGGAGAGGTCAGCTTCCTTTTCCTTCAAGGAGCGGGCCTTCTTCCTCGGTGGAGCCGGATCTACGAAACTGGCCTTCCACGACACAATGGCTCCCACGGCCCGTGTCCGCCCGGGATGCTCCTTATTTCCTAGAGCCCGGGTGAGGATGTCGTTCTCCCTCTGCGGGGTAAACAATCCCTCCGCTGCCTCCTTCTCAAAAGAGATCTGTTACATTTAAAGGTACCTTGTGAGACAAATTGCCTTATATACACTTGTGCGCACACAGTTTACGAGGTTAGCCAACTTACCATTCGCCTCACAACGTCGGCGTCCCCAAGGGTTGCGAACTGCACAGACCCCGTGGACGACACGGACCCCCTCCCCCTCCACCATCACTTGCACCTCTCATCCTGGATCTCGGAGAGCGGCAACTCAGGGGTGTCGATGACAGGATTTTGCTCGTCTTCCTTCTTCCACTGCTCCTCCTTCCCCACATAGCCCCGGGATCTGAGCCGATGCGGGTGGTCGTTCCTCTTCTGGATCGCCCTATTCTTCTCGCTAAGGGCCTTGAACTCTTCAGTCCCCTTCTGCTTGGTGAATTCCTCCCATACCTCCTCCGATATGAAGGGGTACTTCTCGCAAGGAGATTTCCCCGCAGCGAGGAAGTTACTGACGAGCCAGCTCTTAAAGGTTTTCCATGTTCCGTTCATGTCCTTCAAGCAGGCAGTCCTAGGTGTATCGTCGGGGATGTTGCACTTAGCCTGTTTCCGAAAAATGCATACAATTAATCACGAGTTAGTTAAACTTTAGTATAAGCCAAGAGAACGTGATTACGAAAGAGTTCAGCGATTTTAGTTAATTTAACCTTCACTTCCGCCCACAACCTATCCCTCTTGTCCGCCGTCACGTCCTTCCAGCTCTGGACGGTGATCTTCACCCTTTCTTTCGCCAGCGTGTGCCTGTGCTACATGTATCCATTTAAGTGCTTGAGATTCTAGTATTGAGTGCCCTTTTTCTATCGGTAAAAACAACAAAATACCGTCAGAGTAATGAAAAGGTACACACAATTTAACATCAAACAGACCGTGGTTGAAAGCTGCAGAATGATAAAGAAAGAGGGAAAATAGCCGGAAAATTGGAAAATTGACATAAAAAGAAATTGTTCATTCATTGTTGTTTTATCACTTACAAAAAAAAATAAAACCCAAAATGCTAGGTCAAGGGGTGGTCTTAGCCCTGGCTGCATGTAGAATAGAGTCAGTTAGACTTGCAGCTAGGACGCAGGACTCCTCTAGCGACAAGTTGTCCCTAGGATCAACTACTACCGCGTCGAGAAGGCCTGCGACCTCCCTCAGCTTCGCTATGGTATCCTTCATAGTCAAACCGAAGCCAGTGATGGTCATATCCGCGGCTTTCTTCTCCTCGCGAAGACGCCTCGTCCTCGCCCTAGCATTGTCACCATCCGTCTTCATGCGCTTAATGCGCTGGAAGAGATCGTCAAGGTCAAGCCGTAGCTGAGTGTGCTTGTCTGTAAGGAGCTTGTGCTCCTCCTGGAGGGCCCTCAGGTCAGCCTTCACTTTGGCAGTGTCTTCCACGGCTACCATTCCTTGTGCAAATCAACAGGTCAAGAATGAACTGAACATGGATTAACAATACAGGGGTAAACCGAGGAGATTTAGAGTTCTTACCGGGGAGGGCGTGGCTGACGATCCCATGGAGGTTGCCATTGTGAAAGAGAAGATGAGGAGTCGAACCGTTCGAGAATTAGAAAAAAAACAAAATACCGCGACGCATGGCGAGGTATTTATAGAGTTTCCAAGGCAACGCATGGCGACACGGTTGAGAATTCAAAGCGGCAGAGTATTCTTCTAGCGGTAAAAACAGGAAAAAACCGTCAGACAACAAATACCGTGAGACTAACGAATTTATTCTAACGGTAAAATAGAACAATACTGATAGAAAAAGTAAACTTTTTGAAAAGTTTTGAAGTGCCTGAGAGAAGTAGTGCCTGAGACACATGAAAGTAGCGGATGTCCTTTTCTATCGGTAGAAATAACAAAATACCATCAGAAAAAAGGGATTTTTGCAGAACTTAATTCGAAGAAGCAAGAGGCTGCGATGAGATTTTTGCAAGTGCTATTTGAAGGGAAGAATTAAGTATTTACAGGATAAAGGTACTGTACATGTTAGAACTCATGCTGTGGAGTAAAATTGAGATGTATTAATGCTGTGAACTAGCTTATCATTAAGTTCTAAAGAAAAATGTACTGTCTGATGTATTAATGATAAGTTCCTCACCTTGCTGCAGAACTTGTGGGCTGTTTGCTTGGCATTTATCCCTGAAATAGAAATTAATCATCAATGGTTCTCAACCCATAATCCTTCTTCGTGGTCATCTCGCAGATACGTTGTTTCGTCGATATCTTCAGTACGGATAGATTGAATGTCCTCTAAAAATGGAGGTATTTCATTGAATTGGTTATACTCCTCTTCGTCGACAACATCTTCGACCCCAACAATACGTCTCTTGCTGTGGAGGACAACATGCAAGTTTGGATTGGCCGGGTCAACGATGTAGAATACCTGTGTGGCTTGCTTTGCAAGTATGAATGGATCGTCTTGGTGTCCGACTCTACCAAGATCGACGAGAGTAAACCCGTAACTGTCAACTTGAACACCTCGAGGGATTTCGACCCATTGGCATCGAAACAGGGGAATCTTAAGTAATCCGTAATCGAGCTCCCATATTTCGTCAATAGCACCGTAATATGAGTTCAGCGCCCTTACTGACCTGGCATCCTCGGAAATAGCAAACAGTGTCACTCCGCTACATTGCGTGCTACTCTTGGCATCTTGAGCTCTTGTGTAAAATGAATACCCATTGATGTCATACCCCTGCCAAGTCCCTATAGTGAATCTTGGGCCTCTAGCCAACCATGTCACAGTTTCACTTACGGAGCCCTCGGCAGCTCGCGTGACTCTTTCTTGGATCCACTCAGCAAATTTCCTGTTATGTTCTCTGCTGACCCAAACGTCTGACTTCGAAGGATTCTGTGACCGTAACATTACCTTGTGCTCGTGTATGTATGGCTCGACCTCCGTCATGTGTTGTAAGACCCAAAAATGTGATTTTGCGTACACATCACAAGCGGGGACGATAGCTTTGAATCCAATCGTTCCGATTCCCTGAAGCCTACCCTCGTGTCGGGACCTAGGAACGCCAATTGGGTCAACCCCGGCCATATATTCTGTGCAAAATTCAATCACCTCCTCGGCGGCATAACCTTCCATGATACTCCCCTCGGGTCGACGACGAGTCCTTACGTATCCCTTCAATACACCCATAAATCTCTCAAATGGATACATGTAGCACAGGCACACGGGTCCACAAAACTTAATTTCTCTGATGAGGTGAACAATCAGATGGACCATAACATCAAAAAAGGATGGAGGGAAATACATCTCGAGCTGACAAAGAGTTGTAACCACGTCGCGTTGCAAAGCGTCCAGTCCATCGGGATCAATTACCTACGAGGACACAGTTGCGCCAAATATTCATATCAGAAAAATCTTCTAATTAAGCTCCACAAATGGAGGTAATGAACTTATAGTACGAGTGCACGTACTTACCTTGCAAGATATTGCGTTGAAGAAATAACATAGGTTTGTGATTGTCTCTCTGACTTTAACTGGGAGAATGCCTCTGATAGCAATGGGAAGCATCTGTGACATCAAGACATGACAGTCGTGGGACTTCATGCCAACCAGTCTTAGGTCCTTCATAGACACAAGTTTTTTCAAGTTCGCGAAGTACCCACATGGAACTTTAACACCGTGCAGGCACCGACAGAGTTCTGTTTTTTCGCTCTTGGACAACGTATAGCAGGCCGGGGGGAGGTATGTACGCTTTCCATTCTCTAAAGGTGCAAGCTCAGTCCTTATCCCCATTTCCACCATGTCACGACGAGCTTTCACACCATCCTTTGTCTTTCCCGGAATGTTCAATAACAAACCAATCAAACTGTCACAGACATTTTTCTCTACATGCATGACGTCAATGCAATGTCGAACTTGTAAGTGCTCCCAGTACGGTAGATCCCAGAGAATCGATCTCTTCTTCCAAACATTTTTTCTCGGGGTTTAGAATGCTTACCGAACTCAACTTTAATGTCTTTCACGCGCGAGTAAATCTCCTTACCGGTCAGAAACACTGGAGCTGATCCCTTCTCAGGCTTCCCGTTAAATGATTTCCTCTTCTTACGGTACGTGTGATGCACCGGAAGAAACCTGCGGTGACCCATGTACACTGTTTTCTGGCAGTTTCGCAGCCACATGCTCTCAGTTTCATCTAGGCAAATAGGGCAAGCCTTGGTTCCTTTCGTACTATACCCCGACAAATTGCCGTAGGCCGGAAAATCATTTATGGTGCAAAATATCAGGGCCCGCAAGATGAAATTCTCTTTCTTGTATGCATCCCACACCTGCACACCCTCGCTCCACAATTTCTGTAAGTCCTCGATTAAAGGCTCTAGAAACACGTCAATATCATTTCCGGGTTGTCTGGGTCCTGAGATTAGTAACGCCATCATGATGTACTTGCGCTTCATGCATAACCAAGGAGGAAGATTGTAGATGCATAAAAGAACCAGCCAAGTGCTGTGCCGGCTGCTCATATTACCATGTGGGTTCATACCATCTGTACTCAGCCCGAACCTTACATTCCTAAGTTCGCCGCCGAACTCAGCAAATGTTCTATTGATGTTTCTCCATTGAATAGAATCATCTGGGTGTCTCAGTTTTCCGTCTTGTTTCCGGGCTTCAGCATGCCAACGCAAGTGTTTCGCGACTTTCGGATTTGCAAACAGCCGCTTCAATCTAGGTATCACAGGCAAGTACCACACAGCTTTTGCCGGGGGTCCTTTCCTTACCTCGTGACATTCACTGTTAATCCGGTCCCTACGCGTATACCTCGATGCACCGCATCTTGGACAAACATGCAAACTGGAGTACTCGTTACGGTACAACACACAATCATTTGGGCATGCGTGTATTCTTTCGATTTCCATTCCCAACGGACACAACAGTTTTTTGGCTTGGTAAGTAGATCTTGGCAACTCATTTCCCTCTGGAAGCATGTCCGCTAGAAGATCTAATAGTGCCGTGAAACTCTTATCACTCCAACCGTTTCCTGCCTTCAAGTTATATAATCTCAGCACAGAAGACAGTTTTGTAAATGTTGCACATCCAGCGAACAGAGGCTTCTCAGAGTCAGCAATCAGTTTCTCAAATTCACATAAGTCATTTTCGTTGTAATCTTCCTCTACATCACGTAACATCTCATCTAGATTGTCATCATCATCATCTACATGCACATCGGAATGAACATTACCAAAATTGGGATGATCATCGATATTATTGCAATCCACATCCGAGTAGTGCTGATTGGTAGTAGTGGTGCTTGTTTCCTCAAGATCTTCGCCATGCCATATCCAACGGGTGTATCGCGCGTTAAAACCACGACGAATCAAATGACTCTTAATTTGATCAGAGTTGCTAAACCTCTTCAAGTTCATACAATCTGTACAAGGACAGAGCATATTTTTCTCTCCCTTCCTCTCCTTTTGTTGCTCAGCAAATTTAATAAACTCATTCACACCATCCAAATATTCAAGAGTAGTACGTTTTATTCCATACATCCAATATTTCCTGTCCATCTACAATTAACAAAATTTAACGAGTAAGCCATGCATGAAACCTGCCCGATTAAGTTATGTATATGTACATGTACAGCCTCTTACAACAGATACATGTGTTGAACCCTAGCCTGACGAAATTAACACTAATTAACCTAGCTAACTACACAATACAAGCTAGTTAGCTCCTAAAACATGACGCATTTCCAGCTACCAAGCTCCCAAGCTTAGAGCTACAAACTTGGAACTACACAATACAGCTAGCTTGCAAGTAGAGAGGAAGGGAGATCTAGAGGGAGAGAGAGATAAGTGTCGACGATTAAGCGTACCTTAAAGAGGGGCACAATCAACTTCCCTCCAGCCTGCGCTGATCACCCTAGCAGTGTAGCTGGAACTTTCGTCACAAACAGAGGGACACAGAGTGCAACAGAACAAATTAAAGAGCAGCACAGCAATGCACGAGTGGGGTTTTCCTTATAATGGACATTTTTCTAACGGTAAATACATGAAATAACCGTTAGACTAACTTAGGTAATTTTCCGCTCACATATTCTATCGGTAACAATACACACATACCATTAGAGAATGTGCATTACCGAGCAAGTACAGGACTTCTTCTTTCGGTAAATATGTGTATTGACCGTTAGATCATGCATGACACAGCACGTACATGAGTTTTTCTATTGGTATATATGTGTACGAACCGTTAGATGATGCATGACACATGAGCAAGAGTTTTTCTATCGGTAAATATGTGTATTTACCGTTAGAATATGCATGACTAGCAAATATACGTGTTTTCCTATCGGTAAATATGTGTACTTACCGTTAGAGGAGGTATTGGTACCAAACTGGGACAAACATGCACATGCCATTTCTCACATTCAAGGAATCATATCAATGTAACATCAAACAGATCTTACATCAAACGGATCTTAACTAGAAGATAAAGCAATATATTTCAAGAAATGCTAATTTGTGGATTAACTAGGAGACACAAAAATACTTTTCTTAGGTACTTGGGACTTCATCTTGCCAAAAAAATTACACATGCCAGTTCACAAATTCAGGTACAAACATACACATGCCAGTTCACCAATACAAATTCAGGTACAAACATACATATGCCAGCTCACAAATTCAAGTGCATGTCTGAAACAGCAGTACAAATACACACCTACCTACCAATACAATTAAATACACAAATGCTCCCTGCACATTCAAGTTCATGTCCCAATTAGCAATACATGATACACAAATATACAGCAATATACAAATACAACAATTCACACATTCGATGTATATTACAAAAGCCACGTCTGAAATTAACAACAGATCACGACGAGGAGGGAACATGGCTAATCGAGGAAGAGGAAGAGGTAGAGCACCAACTGCAACCCAAGGAGGAAGATTAAACTATATTTCAATCCAAGAAGCAGGCAACGCCACCGACATTCTTCTAGGTAGATTCCTGATTCAATCTGCATCTGCCTTAATATTATTTGATCTTGGTGCTACAAATTCATTTATGTCAAAAGCATTTGCATCTGAGGTTGAAATGCATATAGAGCAAGTACCATTAGAGTACTCTATGGTTATGCAAACTCCAGGGGCTAGATTATCTGTCTACTCGATCTGCTCAAATATAATCTTCAGTATAGAAGGGGTAGAATTTGAGGCAAATCTACTAGTTCTAGAACTTCAAAATCTAGAGATTTTATTGGGCATGGATTAGTTATCCCAACATAAAGGCCTAGAAGATTGTAAAGAGAAAACTCTTAGTCTTGTCAGTAGCCAAGGGGAGAGAGTTCTATTCTATGAAGAAAGATCATCAATCAGGAAACTGCTAAGACCTATTCAAGCATTACAAAAGTTATGCCTGGAACAAGCGCCTGTAGTGCAACCATATTCTGATGTGTTTTTCAGAAGAACTTTCAGAAATGTCAGTTACAGATATAGAGAAGCTCAAGAATCAACTCAAAGATTATGATTTTAGTATTCAGTACCATCCAGGGAAAGCTAATGTAGTGGCCGATGTCTTAAGCAGAAAAGTTTACAACCTACAAGGAATGGTTATGTTAAAGAACCCTTACCTACAACAAGAGTTGCAGAATCATCAAGTGGAAATAGTACCGCAGGGAACGGTAGCTACTTTAACAGTAAAACTTCAACTTGAAGAACATATAGGAAATGCCCAGAAGGAAGATGAAGAAATTTGTAAGATCAAGAGTCGAATCAAGTTAGGAAAGGCTCAAGGCTTTACTAAAGATAACCAAGGAATTGCATGGTATCAAGGAAGAATCTGTGTACCTCAAAACGCAGATCTTAAGGAAATAATTCTCCATGAAACTCATAAAACTCCATACTCAATACACCCTGGTAACACAAAGATGTATCAAGATTTGAAGACCAAAATTTTGGTAGGATAATATGAAGAGGGAGATTGCAGAATACATTGCGAACTGTGATACATGTCGACGAGTTAAAGCAGAACATCAGAAAATAGCAGGAAAGCTACAACCTCTACCAATACCATTATGGAAATGAGAAGAAATTGGTATGGATTTCATTACAGGATTACCTAAAACTCAAGGAGGATATGATTCCATATGGGTTATTGTGGACAGACTTACCAAAGTAGCTCGTTTCATACCAGTCAAAAAGATCTATGATGGCAATAAACTAGCAGAGTTATACATACAAAGAATAGTGGCATTGCATGATATTCCTAAGAGGATAGTTTCAGATCGTGGAGCACAGTTTATCTCCAAATTGTGGAATAGAACGCATGAAACCCTAGGAACCCAGTTGGACTTCAGTACTGCATATCATCCACAGACGGGAGGACAGACAGAAAGAGTCAACCAAATCCTAGAAGATCTTCTAAGAGCTTGTATACTAGATTATGGAACATCATGGGACAAATGTTTACCGTTTGCAGAATTTACATATAATAACAGTTATCAAGCTAGTATACAGATGGAACCATTTGAAGCTTTATATGGACGTAAGTGCAGAACTCCATTACATTGGAATGAGCCAGGAGAACGAAAAGTCATAGGACCAGAGATAGTAGAAGAAGCAGAAGCTCATGTCAGACTCATCAGAGAAAGGTTGAAAATAGCACAATCACGACAAAAGAGTTATACAGATAATCGATGGAGAGAATTATTATTTGAATTAAGAAATTTTATGTATCTCAAGGTCACATTATTCAGAGGATTACCAAGATTCTAAGGGAAGGGAAAGTTATCTTCAAAGATACATTGGACCATTTAAGATACTCAAGAGAGAATGAGAAGCATCCTATGAATTGAAATTACCTGTGAGATTAACAGGAGTACACGATGTGTTTCAGGTCTCTCAACTCCGAAAGTGTTTGGAAGAGCCAAATGATCAGATAGATGTACAAGATGTACCATTACAGAAGAATATCACTTATCTTAAGCACTCGGTCAGAATCCTAGCCACTGATGAATGTCAACTCAGAAAGAAGAAAATCAGATTGTGTAAAGTTCAGAGAGAAAATCATTCAGAGCAAGTGGCTACTTGGGAGAAGGAAGAAGATCTTAAGCAAACATATCCTTATCTTTTCCTGTCTTAGGTAAATCTCGGGGCGAGATTTCTTTAAGGAGGGTAGATCTGTAACACCCTGAGTTAGGGGTGAAAATTTCCTTCTTCATAAATAGCAAGCATGCATGTATCTGTAGTAATAGCCAGATCAGTATCTATCCTGAACCCTAAAATCTCCAAATTTAACCTGTGACCTCAAATCAAGATCAGATTGTTCAGATGTGATCTATTAGTTATCCTGAATCTAAAAGCCTTCAGAACCTAGATCCAATTCTATCTCTAAATCCCAGATTTATCAACTCCATTCTGTTTTCGAAAACAGAATATCTTATATTACCCAATTACCCTAAGTTTCAGAAATCCAGATTTAATCCAAATCTTGGCCAAGTGCAGACCAAATTATTCTTGGATTATGATCAAGGGTATGCCAATACCTTAATCCAAAAAGTTGACAGCCAGATTTCATCATCTAGACCTTTTTCGCAAATTAGTCCAAGAGTTATTTCAAATTAGTCCTTATCTGATTTCTGAAGACCCAAAAAGACTAAAATCTCCAGATTAACTCCAAATTCAGAATTTCTTCGGCAAATCTTTTCTAGATGCTATTTGAAACAAGTTCTTCTTCTGCGCAGATTTCAAGATCTCATCCTAATTACTATAATTCGAAATCAATTGAAACTCAGATTCAATTACCCTAAGAACACCCTATTTTCAGTCTGTACCAAAGACTATTCAAATGTGCCAAATTTTATCAACTGTTCTTGCCAAATATTCTGTTGAATATAATCTACCAGATCAGTGCAATCAAATTCAGCTTAAACCTTCCAAAACCCCAGATTCGCAGATCAGTCCTTTTTCCAGATTTTCTAAAAGCCAGAAAAGGCAAAATGTTGCAAATCATCTTCAAATTCAAATCTAATTCAGGGAACACCTTCCAAATGCTTTTCAACACAAATTCTTCTTATAGGAGTATCTCAAAATCAAAACCTAAATCCCAGAATTCGAGATCAATAACATTCAGACTTATTTTACCCTAATCTACTCTGTTTTCAGTTCATATCAAAAAGTCATCCAAATGTCTGAAACTTTATCTTCTTGCTGTGCCAAATCATCTATGGGATTAAGTATACCAAAACAGCAGAATCAATTCCAGATCAAACCTTCCAAATCTTCAGATTTACAATTCAGTCCAAATCAAGAAAATCAATTATTGCAAATCAGCCCTATTCGACCAGGACAGCAGCTGCTGTGCACGACCAGAGATCGCCGTGGTTTCCTTGCGCCGTGTTTACTCGCCGCCGGTGAGGCTTCGCCGCACTCGTGACCGTGCATGCTTGTGTGTACGTGTCCTTGCTTCAGCCGTGCCGTGGCAACGCCGTGGCAGCGCCGTTGAACAACATGTGCTCCTGCGCGCGACCAGCAACAGGCTTTTGTCAGCAACACTACGCCACGTTGCCAGCCCTTGTCGCCACTGCCTTGCACCGCCCAACAGCATTGCGTCCCGATGAAGCAATGGTTTGATCAGCAGTCACCTCACCAGTGCACAGTCGTGTCGCCGCTCGCCGTTGCTGCTTCTGCGCCCGGCAAATCTTGTTATCTGACACAAATTCAATGCTGTAAATCCTTGCAAGCTTCGCCCACTGCTCTATTTAAACCACCAGTGCCTTGTATCATCTCCTCTTCACCAGGACTTAGCCAATTTTGCAAATTCTCTCGCTGCAGTCGTCTTCTCCGGCGAGCCATCGAGGAGCTTCACGGTGGTAGCCTCAACCGCAGCATCTCCTGCCAAATTAACAGCACCAGTGAGTTCCCCTTATCTCTCTCATCATGCTGTATCACTTAATTGGATTACCTTGCACCTTATCGCCGGCGATCACCGAAATTTACTGAAACTCGAAGATTGCCCTGTTCCGGCAATGCAGGCCAAATTACCTCGATTTAGCTCTCGATCCTGTGGAAGAAAATGATCAGTGACTCATTTCCAGCAAGCCTATGCATCAAGATCTCCCGATTGAGCTTCAACCGAAGCTTTCCCCAATTTTGAGCTTCTCCAGAAACCGGCGATCGTCGCCAGGCTTCTCCAGCCATCCTCTAACAAAATTGACCATCCTAGTAGCTCCCTTATACTCCACAGATACTCCATGAGCTTGGAATCGAGTTCATTCGGCCTAAATCGAAAACCCCCAAATGGCAGTGTCTTCTTCTCCGGCGTAGTTCACCGGAAACCTATTCCTGGCCATTTCAGCTTCATCTACCTTGCCATTTAGGTGTGCCTCAACCTCCTAAACATTTTTGCCTTCTAGCTCGATCTCTGAAACTGCCCAGAATTCATGTTATAGCCATGCCAAGATTGTTGTCCAGTGGCTTCACTGTGCCGTGTCGCCACCACACTTCTCCTTCGAATTTCATCACCTTCCAGCAATCTTCTGCCCTAGATCCTGTTGAATGATTTGTTCCTGTTATCATTGCCTACCTCCCAGACAAAGTGGTGCATCATTTGGAGCTCTAGATCAAAAGTTATGCCAAGCCCTAGTTTCTGGCCATGTCAAGATCAATGCCAGACTATGTCAGTCAGTGGCATTAGCCCTTTTTACCCCCTTCCAGATGTGCATTTTGGGCATAACTTTGTCTCTTAGACTTCTGAGGTTGTGATCTACATTTTCTTCTTCTATCACAACTTGATTTGAGCCCTTGAAATGCATGTTATGCTAAACCCTAGCTTTTGACACTATTCCAGTGCATGCCAGCCAATGGCATTGGCCTTGTTTACCCACTTCTGATTGTGCATTTTGAAAGCCACTTTGCCCACTGAATTTGTAGAGTTATAATCTACACTTTCCTCTACTGTCATAACTTGAGTTAAGCTCTCCAGCTTTCCTTAAAGCTATGTCAAAGTCTTGATCCGAATGTCAGTCTGCTGACATTCGCTGTTTTGATTAAACCAACAACAAAACTGATGTTCTTATTGTAACCTTGAGATCCTAAGAGCATCTAACACCCATCCTTAGCCAAATCCTTGAAACCCTAGATCTCAACTCAGTTCAGCTTGTAATCTCAATTATCTCCAGTATCGTTCAGTCACTCTTGTAAAGCATATCTGCATATAGATCCTGAAACATCTTAATATATAAGTAATATTTGTGTGTATTGTTTGGTTTGTCGTCGAGCAGATCTAGAAGCTGAGATCGAGGACTTCGCTGTTGACCCGTCATCAACTGCTGTTTCTTACGACGCGGAAGGCAAGTCATATCCTTGGTCATCTTGAACCTATATTTTAAATGTTGCTATAATATAATCTTGAATATAGGCAATATTGCATGTGAAAGATTGAGAATGATTGATTTATGAATTGGCAGTACTAGACTGGTTATCTGTGAAATGTGAAATAAACAAGTTTTGAGCCATGAACTATTATATGTATTTATATACTTATATTCATGAAATAAAACCCCTAGCCGTGACCAGAAAATGGTATGGATGGCGGTAGCACTGGAGGTGCTAGACTGCAAAGGAATGCAGGCACTGAAGGTGCAGGGTTGTGGATGGTCTGGTCACTGGCATATAAGGACTAGAACCTTGTGTTATGCGTCTAGTGGCATGAACAACGTGCTAACCGCAAGCCTGGTATGGGACAGGCCTGAACAAGTAATTATGTGAATCGCACATGACACCCCTGCTGGAATTGTGTAGTGATGCACGATAAACACGGAGTACGGCTCCCACACATATCACTGAAGGTGATCTCGCACGTTGATCCAGTAATGGAAACATATGTAGGGGTGGAGGTTTGGATACAACCTGCCACAACTGTGTCTCGCTGAGAGCCACAGGGTCAGGGGTGAATTGTGAGTGAGACATAACAAAAGTTCTTGTTATCTCCACCTTGCCACTCACACATGGTTGTGAGGAGGGGTCTAATCATTTTGTTATGATAGGATGGGCTTGAAAGTGGAATATCTTGCGGGTAAATTGGTACCTCTCTGCAGAGTTAAAAACGTATTCGAATACTCCGAGCTCCCGGGTTTATAGGAGTCTGCTACGGTGGATTAAATCCACGGGGTGTGACACAAGTACTATTTTCTAAATAAAATATGTTTAATCAAGATTACCCAAATGACATGTGTTGTCATGATAAGGAGTGCTGCCGTGGGCTGTCGTGTGTCGACGTGTCGCGGTAGTGCTATAATCTAGTGAACATGAATGATGATGTTATATTATGAAAAGTGCTGCCATAAGATGAGATGAGAAAGGAAAAGATTATTTTACAAATATCCATAATTCTTGACTAGCCTAGGTTCATATCATCACTACTATATATATCTACTCTTACCTATGACTTGCTGAGTACGTAAGTGCTCACCCTTGCAACCTACAAATCAATAGACGGAGCGATCAACAATCAAGATGAAGGCGTGGAGAACTTCTTGGATCCAGAAGGAGGAGCATCAGTTCCGCCAGAGCCCTGATGTGTGTTGTTCTGCTGTCCACTTCTCTTTGTGGGTGGGTCACCTATCTTCTGCTGTGTAGATGTTATTTTGCTAAACCATGTATGCCGTGAAGGCATTGTAATCTTCTTATGTAATATCAAGACCAGCAGGCTACACTGTTTAACTATTTTGTAAGTTACTCTGTTGCAATGTGAATATACTCCTGTGCTTGACTTATCCTGGGAAGTCAAGGGTATGTGTATGCTATGCATATATGGGACTAGCTGCAGCGAGCTAAGTCTCTTCAGGAGTAGTCGTAGTCCCAGTTTCGGGGCGCGACAGTATATTAGAAAAGCCATGTCTGAAATTAACAACAGATCACGATGAGGACCCAGTGGCCCATACATTTTACATAAAAGAGAACCTTTGCAGGTTGCCACAATGCAACTACGGACTACAAGTTAGACCTGATACATCACAAATCCATTCATCCAAAACAGCAAATGTCTGAACCACATTGGACTTAACCATAGGAGTTCAGTTCGAAGACGCCCGAGGAGCTGGAACTGCCGTCGACATACATTTGTACGTATTGGTGATTTCCTCGGACTCAAACTCGATCAACTCAACTCAACTCAACTCAACTCCATTAACAAAAAGAACCTACCTTCCAAGATGTTGTTCTGTGTAGTGATGGTGTAGAATGGCTGTGCAAATAACAACAATTCTTCTTCTCCAAGCAGGTAAGCATCTGGCCACAAGCTGGTGCATGCAAAAACATGTAAGATGCTTTCTATAGGTCCTGATTTGAGAAACACGCCGGGCTTAAGCATCTTCTCGACCGAGCCAACCAAGATGTCGCCCTTCACGTCCTTCCAGCTCTCGACGGTGATCTTCACCATTTCTTTCACCAACAAGTCAACGTAGGCAGCGTACTGCGATGAAGAACCGTGAAATACGTTGCCCCTCATGAGCATCATCCAAGAACCTGAACAGATCATAATCATATTGAAAAGAAGACACATCAAAATGAAGGATACAAAAAAAGCAGAATTATTGCCATAATCGGATTAGAATAATCTAACAATATTGCAGAAATTTTACGTACCTTCCTTGGGATGCCGACGTCTAGAGGGCGTCGATGGAGGTGCGGAGGTGCAGCGGTCCCCTGTAGAGGTGCGCCGGTCGTCCATGGAGCTTACGGGTTAGGACTACGAGCCCCAGATGAACTGTGAGAATGAAAGAGACATACCCGTGTATTTATACAAATATATATTTTCTATCGGTACGAAAACAGAATACCGTTAGTAATAAAAACATCTGTAGAAGGCGAATGGTTCTATCGGCACAATAAATATTACCGATAGGAATTTTTGTACATACTCTATCGGTGTGTACGTACATTGCCGATAGAATATTACTAGTTGTAGAAGGCCAACAGTTCTAAGATATTTTTTGCAATATTCTACCGGTATAAACATTCATTACCGATAGAATAAAACTATTTGAAGGCGAACAGTTCTAAGCAATTTTCTATATATTCTAACGGTAAAAGAATCCATTACCGATAGAATAAAAATATTTGTAGAAGGCCAACTATTCTATCGGCGCACTACATATTGCCGATAGGAATTTTTAATATACTCTGTCGGTATATTAATACAGTACCGATAGAATAAGACTAGTTGTAGAAGTCGACCAGTCCTATCGGCGCACAACATTCTCCCGTCAGTACTTATGCATCTCTTCTAACGGCAAATATGTTCATCACCGCTAGAGTAGGTCATACTATTTTATTCTATCGGTGTGTACGTACATTGCCGATAGAATATTACTAGTTGTAGAAGGCCAACAGTTCTAAGATATTTTTTGCAATATTCTACCGGTATAAACATTCATTACCGATAGAATAAAACTATTTGAAGGCGAACAGTTCTAAGCAATTTTCTATATATTCTAACGGTAAAAGAATCCATTACCGATAGAATAAAAATATTTGTAGAAGGCCAACTATTCTATCGGCGCACTACATATTGCCGATAGGAATTTTTAATATACTCTGTCGGTATATTAATACAGTACCGATAGAATAAGTCTAGTTGTAGAAGTCGACCAGTCCTATCGGCACACAACATTCTCCCATCAGTACTTATGCATCTCTTCTAACAGCAAATATGTTCATCACCGCTAGAGCAAATCATACAATTTATTCTATAGGTAAGTTTCTTATAAACCGATAGGAAAAATACACCCGTCGCCCTTTTATGACCGCGAGGCACATTTTCTATCGGTTTTCAACTAAATCGCTAATAACTGATAGAAGATAGTGGTTAGTAGACTGCATTTCTGTACTAGTGAGAAGATGAAGAGAAAACTGCCTTCATCACCCCGTTCGGCACCTACTGCTACGTCAGAATGCCGTTCGGGCTCAAGAACGCAGGTTCCACGTACCAGTGCTTGATGCAAAAGACCTTTCACTAGTACAGAAAAGCTTTCTTCTATCGGAAAAAAACACCCTTTTACTATCGGTTTTTCTACCGATAGAGATAGACACGATAGAATAAGCCACAACATTTTCTATCGGTAAATAACAGATAGAAGAACTTCACTATTCTATCGGCATATTAGGAGTGTACCGATAGAAAACCCGTCGTAGTATGACGTTTAGCGGCAGGGAAAGTACCACTATTCTAACGGTTAATTACAAGTTTACCAACAGAAAAAATCTTAGTACTCTCTCGATTGGAAATCAGTTTACCGATAGAAAAAACTATTGTACTCTCTCGGGTGTAAATGAGTTCACCGGCAGGAAAAATCACACTCTTCTAACGGTTAATTTCGAGTGTACCGATAGAAAAAACAACAGTAGTCTCTCGGTTGTGGATGAGTTCACCGGCAGGAAAAGTCACACTATTCTGACGGTTAATTTCTAGTTTACCGATAGAAAAAAGCTTAGTACTCTCTCGGTTGGAAATGAGTTTACCGATAGAAAAAGTTATAGTAGTCTCTCGGTTGTGGATGAGTTTACCGATAGAAAAGTGGTAGTAGTCTTTCGGTTGTGAATGAATTTACCGATAGAACATTCACATATACAGTACGTTATTTACATTCACAATACAGTACATTCACATATACAGTACAGATGCAAAACAGTATAGATTGGATACACAATACAGTACAGATGCAAAGAAGGGTAAATTCACAGAACAGATTGACACATTAGACAGTTATTCACATTTATTCACATATATATGGACAAATACAAATTGCAATCCAATGTGGACATTTATTCACATATATATTTATTCACATGTATATAAACAGTCTATGCACAGAGTACACGAAAAAGAGAAAATTGTCATGGCGGATGGTTGGGCGCAACTTCCTCCATGACATATTGAGCCCAGATTTGTCGAAGATCTTTAATCTTTGCATTTTTGTATTGGTTTTTCGACATGGCGATCTGCAAGCATGTGTGAATACTGAGTAACTAACTTCCTAATTTAGAACGTGACACCCAATTTTCAAATTTGAGTTAGCTATCGATGCTTGCCTGGGGGAATTGGGCAAAGTTTGTCTGCACTAGGTGGTACATGTAGCGCAGCACATAAAACCCGCATTCCCACGATTACGGCTACTGATGGCACTGAGATAATTGCATATGCGAAGACATGTTAGCTATTGTTTCCATAAACTAATTAAGCATAAACAAAAAGTCTCGTGAGTACCTCATATTCTTTCCAAGCTAGTAGGGAGCTCTGCGGTGCGGCATGCCTCCCTCCAGCAGACACATATTTATCAAAAGCCCTGCATTTCAGTTAGTATTGCCAGTTAATGTATTATCATTAGCTAGTGAGGTCAAAATTTAAATCAAACATATAAGTTACTTATGCCTCCATATTCCCCTTGACCACATATTCGATTGATAATCTGTCACGCATCGAATCGAGGTAGTACACCTCGTTCCTCGGCCGACAGATCATGATGAGGATCCAGTGGCCCCTGCATTGTACGTAAAAGAGGACCACTAGCTCAAAGTATACCTCAGGTGTAACATACAAGATTGATTTAAATTAGTACGAAATGCACTAACCTTTGGTGGTACGGCACCAGAATGAACTCCCTGTCCTGCTGCGCCATCAGCGCCTTGGATATGTACTGCTCAACGTGCGCGGCGTCGTGCTCTAGCATCGTGAGGCTTATTTTCTCTGGGTCAAGGAAACCCACCTTGTCACACGCAGTCTCCGATGCTAGCCTGTACTGCACCTGCATGCAAAGAACGACATTAGTATTGCACAGAAAGTTACTACATTTCAAATGAACTACAACAATGCAGAGTTAGCAAACAGAGTTAGAAAACAGCAATACATAGCATCAGCAAACTCACAGGACTCCAGTCCGTATGATGGACATATCGAGCTCCCGCCAGTTGTAGAGGTCGAATAGATCCTCGTGTGCCACGGATATAATCCCGGGCTCACGGTGGAACTGCCCAGGCCTGTAGGGAACTAAGAAGTTCAGATTGCGCCGAGCTCGGTGTAGGTACCACTCGTGGAGGTCTCTGGTTGATCAATCTAATTTGCGCAAAGCTGCCTTCGACGCGAGTGGGAACCCGTTCTTGAACCTCTCCGGCTGTCCCTTTCGCCCTTTGCCCTTGCCTTTTGCCGGGGACTGAGCGCGCACCTTCGAAGGCAAGGGCGATGTGATGGCGGCTTTCTTTCGAGGTGAAGGCATGGATGCGCTGGCTAGGGTCGAGGCCGTCTTTGCTGTGTTTAGGTTCGCATGAGATCCGGCCTCATGCCCCGAGCTGGGGGCGCAGTCCCCTGGCAGCCCGCCGGCAGGCCACTTCAATTAATGAGCACGTATGTTAGATTTTGCAAGTTGAATGTACCGAGTAGGATGTAATCTAAAATGTGTAGGATTTACCGGTTGTATTAGAAGACACTTCTTGGGCCACTGTACATAGGAGCCCACTGCCTCAGCAAGTGTATGTAGTTCCTCTGTTGGGACTGCCAACGGAGAATCGTTGTAGCCCGGCATGGCCATGTCCACCTGTACCTTTGCAAACCCCAACCGCAGAGGTACGCAGTGGACCCAGACATCCGGCTCAGACGGATATACGAAGCCGTGTCCAACCACTTCCTGCCTGTCTCCTAGGTGATTCAGTAGGATGCAACCCTCCGGCTTCTGCAAATTTGTAAATATTAAAGCAGGTTAGAGAAACAACTCTAACAGAATGGGAGTGGCATCAACTTAAGTGCACAGATGAAGGCTTGCAGTACCTCAAGTAGATCCACTGGATCCGCGAGGACCTTCGAAGCGCAACTGCTTATCCGACCCCGAGGGGTACCATCGCCCTGGGGATCCGCATCTGCACTCTTGGCCAGCAATGCATCTCTCAACTGTGCAAACTCTTCCCTCATTTGTGGGACCTCAAACTGCACCTCAGACTGCACCTCAGCCCGTATCTTATCAGAGAGCTCCGCCCGTACCTTAGCCCATATCTTATCGGAGAACTCCGCTTCCTTTTCCTTCCAGGAGCGGGCCTTCTTTCTCGGTGGAGCCGGATCTGCGAAACTGGCCTTCCACGACACAATGGCTCCCACGGCCCGTGTCCGCCCGGGATGCTCCTTATTTCCTAGAGCCCGGGTGAGGATGTCGTTCTCCCTCTGTGGGGTAAACAATCCCTCCACTGCCTCCTTCTCAAAAGATATTTGTTACATTTAAAGGTACCTTGTGAGACAAATTGCATTATATACACTTGTGCGCACATAGTTTACGAGGTTAGCCAACTTACCATTCGCCTCACAACGTCGATGTCCCCAGGGGTTGCGAACTGCACAGACCCCGTGGACGACACGGACCCCCTCCCCCTCCACCATCGCTTGCACCTCTCATCCCGAATCTCGGAGAGCGGCAACTCAGGGGTGTCGATGACAGGATTTTGCACGTCTTCCTTCTTCTACTGCTCCTCCTTCCCCGCATAGCCCCGGGATCCGAGCCGATGCGGGTGGTCGTTCCTCTTCTGGATCGCCCTATTCTTCTCGCTAAGGGCCTTGAACTCCTCAGTCCCCTTCTGCTTGGTGAATTCCTCCCATACCTCCTCCGATATGAAGGGGTACTTCTCACAAGGAGATTTCTCCGCAGCGAGGAAGTTACTGACGAGCCAGCTCTTAAAGGTTTTCCATGTTCCGTTCATGTCCTTCAAGCAGGCCATCCTAGGTGTATTGTCGGGGATGTTCCACTTAGCCTGTTTTCAAAAAATGCATACAATTAATCACGAGTTAGTTAAACTTTAGTATAAGCCAAGAGAACGTGATTACGAAAGAGTTCAGCGATTTCAGTTAATTTAACCTTCCCTTCCGCCCACAACCTATCCCTCTCGTCCGCCGTCACGTCCTTCCAGCTCTGGACGGTGATCTTCACCCTTTCTTTCGCCAACAGCCCAACGTAGGCCGCGTACTTCCCAGCATTCTTTCCAATCGGCCTCCCAAATTGGTTGAACTCACAAGAAAGATCCGTGCGTTTGGCCAAACGGCCCAACGTCGTCGCGCCTCGCCCCACCCTCTTGCGCTCGGATGTAACAGCTGCATCTTCAGTTACGTTGGAGTACCATCCGATGAAGACGACGACATGTCTTTCCCTACAAAACCATCAACAACCATAAAAAATTTAATAGAAACACAAACCAAATCATTTTACAAAGAAAAATGACCTATTTTAAATATTTTTTCCATCGGTAAACACAAAAGCTACCATGCAATACAAGATAATTAAGATTCTATTTCTCAGCGTTTTCGTCTACACATTTTCATATAGGAAGCAGGCAACATATGGCAATTAATTCTTCTTGGAGTTCCATAACTCAGCCCAGGACTGGAGACTAATTAGGGCTGCAAAAGGGATGTCCGAAGAAAATAATACTAAAAGAAATACATGCATAAATTACTTCCTGAACTGTTCAAAAATATTCTATCTGTAAACACATGAGCTGCCGATAGACCATAACAATATTTTCCATCGGCAAAGATACGAGATACCGATATAACATATTGCTCTAGAATATTGTTGATAAGCCACCATTCACTAGCATCACATAATCTTGGTTTAAGTCAACATTCTCCATGATTTTCTAAACTAATATTAATGGGCCAGCATTATTATTTCACACACTACAATGTTTTCTATCGGTAAACACATGAGCTGCCGGTAGAACATAACAATTTTTCTATCGGCAAACACGTGAGATACCGATAGAACATAACAATGTTCTCTATACATGGAATTTTGTTGATAAGCCACCATTCACTGTCATCACATAACATTTTCCATGATTTTCTATACTAATATTCATGGGCCAGCATTATATTATTTCACACGTAAATATGCACACAAGCATCTAAGTGCCACTGTGCATAATCTGACAAATCTAATGCTAATGGAATATAAAGATATTGAAGTAGCACAGAAAGTAGGTCACAACCAAAAAAGGAATAATATGGTTTATAGCACCCTCTCTTGGTTATCTTTAGCATTAACTGTATGCAAGTCATCAGGACTTCATCACATCTATTAGTTTGGGAAAAGTCGTGTATATGCATTTCAAACATATACATTGAAGACCCATCCACATTGCCATATATTCATACCAAGTGAGTAAAAATTCCCAACCAAACTAGTACATTGCATGGCTCATGTCCTTCCAGATCCAAAGTTTTAATACTTGTTCAAAAATATTTTCTATTGGTAAATACATGAGCTGCCGATAGAGAAGACAAATTGTTTCTATCGGCAAATACAGGAGATACCGATACAATATGTGTAAGAACACCTCCAACATATAATGTGCATTACATGGCAGTTGGATACAATTGATCACATACAGCAGTATAGATAAGATAAATCTCAAAATAGGTTCATTACAGCACTGGAACATATTATGTCAACCCTAATTTAAATCAACATTGCCAGCGGAAGGTACATAATCCAACACAATAGGGAGCCCTAGTGTAATTGCAAAACTCGAAGAATTAGTATGTGCAAAACACTAGGATCAAATAAGGAAGATGCTCGAAATAGAACGACGAATTAGGGTATTTACGGCGATCAGTTGTGGTGATGGAGAGGCGGTGTAGAACGCAGCGGCGGCCGGCGAAGGACGAAAATAAGAACCGGTGGCAGTGGCGAACCAGTGTCCAGCCGGCGATCATCGTGTGGGAGAGAGGAAGTAAGTGGTCACGGCGGAGGTTGTGGTTTTCTTCGCTCTCGAAGAGACGCAGTGCTCTAAGTTGGAACTGTTCGACTGGAGGGAAACTCAAGGGCCGTGTACGAGTAATAAAGTAGCGGATGATCTTTTCTATCGGTAAAACAAAATAATACCGATAGAATTATGTAAGTTTCTATTGGTACAACAAAATACTACCGATAGAACAAATAAATTTCCCAGAATAATATTTGAAGTAGTGGATGCCTTTTTCTATCGGTATAAACAATAAAATCCCGTGAGACCAATTTTCCCCAGAAAAATTTTTTAATTAAGTGCTTGAGATTATAGTATTGTGTGCCATTTTTCTATCGGTAAAAACAACAAAATACCGTCAGAAAATGAAAAGGTACACACAATTTAACATCAAACAGACCGTGCTTGAAAGCTGCAGAATGATAAAGAAAGAGGGAAGATAGCCGGAAAATTGGAAAATTGACATAAAAAGAAATTGTTCATTCATTGTTTTTTTATCACTTATAAAAAAAAATAAAACCCAAAATGCTAGGTCAAGGGGTGGTCTTAGCCCTGGCTGCATGTAGAATAGAGTCAGTTTGACTTGCAGCCAGGACGCAGGACTCCTCTAGCGACAAGTTGTCCCTAGGATCAACTACTACCGCGTCGAGAAGGCCTGCGACCTCCCTCAGCTTCGCTATGGTATCCTTGCTTGGGATGCCGAAGTCTAGAGGGCGTCGATGGAGGTGCGGAGGTGCAGTGGTCACCTGTAGAGGTGCGCTGGCCGTCCATGGAGCTTACGGGTTAGGACTACGAGCCCCAGATGAACTGTGAGAATGCAAGAGACATATCCGTGTATTTATAGTACTAGATAAGTTCTATCGATACAAAAACCGCATACCGTTAGTAATTTTATATATATATTCTAACGGTATACAAATAAATTGCCGATAGAATAAAAATATTTGTAGAAGGCGAACAGTTCTCAAATATTTTCGCTATATTCTAACGGTATAAACATTCATTACCGATAGAATAAAACTATTTGAAGACGAACAGTTCTAAGCAATTTTCGATATATTCTAACGGTACAAGAATATATTACCGATAGAATCAAAATATTTGTAGAAGATGAACGGTTCTATCGGCACACTACATATTGCCGATAGGAATTTGTGAGATATTCTGTCGGTAGACTCATACAGTGCCAATAGAATAAGTCTAGTTGTAGAAGTCGACCAGTCCTATCAGTGCACAACATTCTCCCGTCAGTACTTATGCATCTCTTCTAATGGCAAATATGTTCATCACCGCTAGAGTAAATCATTCTGCTTCTTCTATCGGTAGGTTTCTTACAAACCGATAGGAAAATTACACATGTTGGCCTTTTATGACTGCGAGGCACATTTTCTATAGGTTTTCTACTAAATCGCTAATAACCGATAGAATATAGGGGTTAGTAGACTGCATTTATGTACTAGTGTTTCTTTCCCAGATAGGGCGTAATCTTGAAGCATATGTAGACGACTTGGTTGTAAAAAGTACTAAGAGGTTGTCTCATTTGAACGACCTCGCTGAAACCTTCTGTAACTTGAATCGCTTTGGAATAAAGTTGAACCCAGAGAAATGTTCCTTCGGGGTTTCTTCGGGAAAACTTCTTGGTTTCGTTGTTTGTTCCAGAGGCATTGAAGTCAATCCTGAGAAGATCAGGGCCATTGAACAAATGAGGTCGCCCTCGACTATGAAAATGTTCAACGCCTGGCTGGTCGCATGGTGGCCTTAAGTCGCTTCATATCGCGACTAGGTGAATGGGGATTACCTTTCTTCAAAGCCTTGCGGAAGCATCACAATTTCACATGGTCTGATGAGGCTGAAAAAGCGTTTCAGGAGGTAAAAACATATCTTTCCAGTCCACCAGTATTGGTATCTCCCGATAAAGGAGAACTATTGCTTCTCTATTTGGTGGCCACACCCCATGCGGTCAGCGCGGTTCTGATCGCGGAAAGGGAAGGAATACACAGGCCTGTCTACTATGTGAGTGAGGTACTTCATGGTCCTAAGGAGCGTTACCCTGAGGTCCAGAAGATACTTTACGCACTACTGATGGCTTCCCGTAAGCTACGACATTACTTCTAAGCTCACAAGATCACGGTACCCTCCTCCTTTCCTTTGGGGGATATTGTCCGAAACCCGGAGAAATCTGGTTGAATCGCCAAATGGGCAATCGAACTTGGTGCTTTTGATATCCATTTCACGCCCCGCACGGCGGTTAAGTCTCAGGTTTTGGCCGACTTTGTGGCCGAATGGACCAACCCTGAGCTACCCGTGCAGGTGCCCGAGGAGGAGTGCTCTGATTATTGGACAATGTACTTCGACGGCTCCCGTAGTTTTCAACACTCGGGGGCTAGAGTGGTCTTAGTAACGCCTTAGGGCGAACAGCTTAAATATGTCATCCAACTACACTTTGTTGCGACCAACAACGCAGCAGAGTATGAAGGTCTTCTTGCAGGGCTCTGGGCAGCAAAATTCCTCGGAGTCCGTCGATTAGTGGTGAGGGGGGACTCACAACTGGTCGTAAACCAGGTAAACAAGGAGTACAGCACCTCCGATGAGACAATAGCTCATTACCTGGGGGAGGTGAGGAGATTGGAAAAACACTTCAGTCATTTCGAAGTCCAATACATCCCACGAAAGGACAACATTCTCGCAGACCAATTATCCAAAATTGGATCCTCACGCACATCCGCTCCGGCAGGAGTGTTCATTGAACACTTGGACCGTCCTTCGATCATGACTTCGGTCGAGGATGATCCAGTAAAAACCTGCGTTACCAACCTCGGTCAGGAACAAGATTGGACTCATCCATTGAGAGTCTATCTTGAACATGGGACCCTACCCGAGGATGAAACCGAAAGCGATCGGTTGATTCAAAAAGCGCGTCTGTACAAGCTCATAGAGGGAGTTTTGTACAGAAAGGGTACTCAAGGAGTATTCATGCGCTGCATATCTCAGGAGGAAGGTAAATCCCTCTTGAAAGAAATACATGACGGTGTATGCGGTGCGCACTCGTCATATTGCACACTGGTCGGGAAAGCTTTTCGACAAGGATTCTACTGACCTTCGGCACTCGATGATGCCAAGCACATGGTCAAGATGTGTCCTCAGTGTTAGTTCCACGCGAGACAGGTTCATCAACCTGCCTATGCATTACACACCATTCCCCTCGCATGGCCTTTTGAGGTCTGGGGGATGGATATTGTTGGTCCTATGCCACAAGCAGTCAATGGGTACAAGTTTCTATTCGTAGCCATTGACACGTTTACAAAGTGGATTGAGGCCGAACCGGTACGAAATATTACCGCATCAACAGCACAAAAGTTCTTCTATAAGAACATTGTTGCTCGATTTGGTGTTCCAAACCGTCTCATCATGGACAATGGTTCTCAGTTCGCCAGTGGTCTTTTTCTGGACTACTGCGATCAGATTGGGACCAAGGTGTGCTTTGCTTCTGTAGCACATCCACAGAGCAATGGTGCCGTAGAACGGGCCAAAGGGCAGATACTGCAAGGCATCAAAAAACGTGTTTTTGATCGCCTTAAGACTCACTCGGGGGCTTGGCCAGACGAGCTCTACACCGTTCTATGGGCATTACGAACTACTTCTAGTCGAGCCACCGGTGAGACGCCCTTCCATCTGGTCTATGGGGCCGAGGCCGTGCTACCTATGAAAGTTAGTATTGGATCTATTCGGACAGAACAATTCGATCGAGTTGATCAGGTCGAACAGCGATCACAGGATCCCATCCTCTTAGAAGAAAGGCGTGATCGCGCTTTGATCAAGTCCGCAGCATACTTGCAAGCTTTGCGCAAGTACCACAACAAAAGGGTGCGACCACATAGTCTTCACGTGGGCGATCTGGTTTTACGAAAAATTCAAGACCAGTCTAATCGCAACAAATTTTCCCCAAAGTGGGAAGACCCTTACACTGTTGTATCAGTACCGCGACCAGGGTCAGCGCGATTAGCCATGGAGGATGGTCGAATTCTGTCCAATACATGGAACATCGATCAACTAAGCAAATTTTACATGTAAGTACTCAATCCCTTTTCCTGTTCAATTAGCATTGTTTAATAAAACAAAAATATTTTGGTTTCATGCCATGAACATTTCCCTTCATGCCCGTGTGTTGCGAATTTGACTCGGGAGCTGGTTGCCGGCGGTTAGGTCACTATGACGTTTTAATCGGATTCACTGGCCGATCTCATGACCACTTCCAGAAAAGTCACTCCTAAATAAGCCGTTTCTCAACGTATACAGGGCTTTCTGGTAAGTCCTTGGTCATTTGAGTGGCTGTTGGTTTGCAACAAGGTTAGGCGTTACATTGATCATAATTGCTGGTCCGATCGCACAGCCCTGGTCATTACACTTGTATTTCTCCTGTGTTTATAATACTAAGTCTTCAGTATCTATAATCACAGGCGGGAGCTAGGGGGATATGCTTATAATATGAAACAATAAAACAATAAAAATTCATATTTCCTTTCAAAAAATCAATTTGTACATGCATTGCATTCTATATGTTATATCTGTACAGTTGTAGGAATTATACAATGCCGAGCTCGGTCAAGAGTTTATCTACAAGGGGGGTGATCTCTTCCATGATCGCCTCCAATTGCTCCTCACTCTCGATCTCTACCGGTCCCACCAATGGATTCAGATCCGTGTCTGGGCCATGGTGGAGACAAAACCGGCAGAGAACGGCGGAGGCTGCTGATCGGACTCTGGTTCTGATCGCCTCTTCCCGCAGTCGTGTATCTTCAGGAAGATACTCGAGAAGTGACTCCGCTTGGGCCATTACCAGGGAAGACCAGTCGCTCGAACTGAGGTCGTCCTTTGTGGTTTCAACCACATCAGCCCTCAGAAGATGGGTCACCATCTTTAGCTTTTCAAAGACGGATTGGCTCAGCTCTTTGTTCATCTTCTGGGTGGAGTCAATGGAGCGTTGGAGGATGGCCTTGTCCTGACCAAGTCGGTTTATTTGACTCACTTGCGCTGCAGTAAGAAGAATGTTACTCACAAGTTACAAATCCAAGTTTTCCTAGTAGGGGACTGACTTACCAGAAAGTGCTGACCGCAGCTTATTTAGCTCAACCTCTTGTTGCGAAACAAAAGAGATCATTTTGAGCTTATCCGCGGCCATCTTCCTCTTCAGAAAAGCAACTTCCCTGTCACAGGAAAAATGGTTGTCATAACGAATTTGTATCTATACAAATTGGAGGACATTGAGCCTTACTTGCGCAAGTCGTCTCTTTCTTTCTGTATGGCTTCGACGCTCGCTACCATAGCGATCGATTTGGCCGTCATCCGGGATAATTCCTGTGATACGAAGAGAAGTCAAAGGTGTCCTGTGCATAATTCAGGTACCAAAAGAGGGTTTCATCATACCTCTGTATATTCCCGGAATGAGACTTCCTCTGGGATGGCGGGAGGTCTGGTCGCGGGACCCGTCGCGACCTCGACAAGAGCAGTAGGAGGATGTGCCAGCTGACCCTCAGTCGTGGGTTCTGTGGTCTGCAGCTGGGTCTCCATGCCTGATTCGTCCCTCACGGTCCGGATGACTTCCTAGACCAGAGGGGCAAAGTGCTCTTCACTGGAGGCTCCGGCACCAGTAGCAACTTCAACCCTCCCCGGGGCGGCTGAGGGGCTCGGTGCTACCTCTTTTCACCTGCCAAGAAAAGAGGAACTGACGATTACGTTGACGATCGTTACAATCCAATTTAGTATAACCAGAATAGGGTTCTTACCTTATTTGAAATCCCATCAGCTTTTGGGATTTCAGGGGAGGCTCTCCCTGAGAAAGGGGACAGTCACTGTCTGTCCTAGTCTTCCTCTTTACGAACAGGCCTTTTTTCCCCTGTATATGTCCTTCTATAAGTACATTCATAAGGGATGATAAGGACTTGTGGTAAGAGCTCATACTTGTGCAACCTATCCAGTTGGCAGGGTTATGTCCGAAGGCCTAGGTGGCTCCTGTGCCTCTGGAGCCGGCACTTCATCCGCAACTCTTGCGGGGTCTTGTTCGAACACCTCCTCTCCTGTCCTCAGGAGGGGAGGATTTTCCTCCCTGGGACTCACAGGAGTTCCAGAGGGAAGTTCTTCGCCCTGTATAAGCGTTAGTCCAAAAGACGCGGGTACAGATGAAGTTGAGAAGATAAGACCATGAGGAAATCTTACCGTGGTCACCCCTTCGGTCAGGGAAGCAGAAACAACTGACCCCGAAGCCTCGGGGGCTTCGGGAGCAGGGATCTCGCCTGCGACCATGGGACTTTCAGTGGCCGCGGGGCCCGCGGTAGTTACTTCTGTTTCTGCGGGACGAGGTGGAGTGTCGTTGGATGGGGAGTCCACTATCCTCCTTCGGCGGATTAGGGGGATATCATCTTCCTCCTCCTCCTCGCTCCTCTCGCCCTGTACGACGAAGAAGTGATATCAGTTTGTACCTGGAAAAATGGGAGGTACGTGATATCTTACCACAGTCTTCCTTGCGGTAGGAACACTCTGTGAAGACCCCTCCCCAAGAGCTTGCTTAGATTTCTTGGGGGCAGGATTCCTCGTCCTGGGTTTCGAGGAGATCTTCTTCACATTCTTCATCGTCGGTTTTCCCAGGGAACGGATGTTCTCACTCGGGAATGTCACCTCGGCGAATCTCCCCAAGAGCTGTTTCGTTCCGACAAATTCGTCAGCGCTGGACATACATAAGACCTGCGAATAAGAGCCGAGTGGAAGGTGACATACCTTTCGGCGCTCCTGTTTGAGGTCATCGCCGGCGTGGATCAAGCTCTGGGGGCGAGACGATCCCTTAGGGCCCTCTACATCAGCGTTGTAGGCCCTGAGGAGATAATTTGTCCGCCTCTCAACCTCGGAGGAGGGCAGGACTATTCCCAGAATGCAAATCAGACAATGCATCACAGGAGTCTGAGGTTTCGAAGCCGAGATCACATACCTTCATTGTAGTCCAAGGTATTGTCAGCCATGGACTTAATCTCCCAAGCCGGATGAGCCCTTTCACGCCGGGGGCTCCCCCGATTCTTCACAAAGTCGCGGATGACGTCGCGAGCTGTCAACCCCTGTTGGACTAGGTGAAGAATTACCTCGGCGTGCTTCATGAACTCAGCGTTCATCGCCGGGGGGAGTCCAACTCGCTTGGCTTGTCTGGCCGCGAGTTCTCAAACCACAACCCGCTCTCAGTTGGAGGGGTGCAGTAGAACCACTTCTGGTGCCACCCGTGCACCGAATCTCGCAGGGGTGGGAAGGGATACTCCTTCTTCTCCCTTAGCTAGAAGTAGATACATCCGGCGCCGTTGGCGCTCTTCGACCATGTCGAGTAGTAGAAGCGCCGGAAGAGATCCATGCTGGGATACACTCCAACGTATGCTTCGCATAGATGCTGGAACACCGCCAGAATCAGGACCGCATTTGGGTGGAGGTTGATCAGCTCCAGCCCATAATGCTCGAGGACGTCTTTGAGGAACTGACTCTCGGGGAATCGGAACCCGCACCGCATATATTCCTCGAAAACCACTAGTTCGCCATCTCCGACTGGGGTTTCTTGGTCCTTCTCCGTGGGCCGCCAATTGATTACCAGCCGCGGAAGAAGGATTTCCTCCTTCTCCAGCGCCAGCAGGCTCTCCTCGGAATGGTGGATCGATCTGCTCCAAGACGCCATTTCTTATGAGAAATCGGGAGAAAAGTTGGCGACTTTTGGGGAAAATGAAGGCTGAGGGGAATGAGGGTTTTGTGCGGCAAAAGTATTAAGGAAGGGTTTTTGACTGTGTGGCTTCCTCAAGAAGCTAACTACTCCTTTTATAGACCCGAGGAGACGCACTAATGTGAGTAACGTTCCACTCAAACGTTCCACTTAATATTTTATTCATTTCTCATAATGGATACTATCTCTGGCGGACCCGTTAAAGTGTTCCTGGTATCGGATCTGAAACAAAAGGACTTCTTTGTTTCAAGGTTTGAAGATACAAAAACATGAAAAGCTTTTCAAAGGTTTTTGGAGGACATTTTCCTTCATGTGCCTTGTAAATTTTCATGAAAATGTCCTATGACCAAGTTTTTGGACGTACGGATATATTTGGTCAGATTGTGGTATGATCGGAACCATGTCTTCGGCTAAGCTCCGATTCTAATCGGGATGATGGTCTGATCGAGTTTCGGTTCTGATCGCGGTAATCTTTCAGATCGAACTTCGGTTCTAACCGCGGCTCTAAGTCTGATCGCAATATCAGCACTGGTCGCGATACTACTATAAAAATGCGATTCTGGTCGCAGAATTAAAGTATACCTGTGTATGACTGGTCGTAAAGACATTTCTTATGACTATATTTTTGCACAGAAGATGTAAAGAATATTTATATGAACAAAAAGAGAATTTTATTTCTTACATTCTTTACATACAAAGGGGATACCGGCGACCAAAGCGTCGACCTGATCCGAAAGAAGTTTGCAAAGTTCTCCTAGGGACATATTGTTGTCTGTAGGATCTACACTGACAACCCCCAGAGAACTAGCAACTAACCTAAGTCTATCTACATCATCCCTAACAAGAGATGCACTATTGTTCCTAATTAAATCAGAGAGTTCTCGCTGTTGCTGAGCGTGGTCCCTCTCTCGACGAAACTGGTGCGCCTCTTCACGGGATCTTTCAAAACATTCTGCCAGGTGCAGAATCGCCAAAGACATCTCTTCGGTCTTCTTCTCCAGGGTCTCTTTTTCCCCTTGGAGGGTTTGTCCGAGGGAAGGAGGTGGAATCTCAGTTGGCTGGTCGCTGGGAACTCCAACAATCTTCGTCTCCTGCATTTGCGAATGTTAGTCCTACTGACTATAACAAACGAGCAAAGGGAGATAGAAGTAAATTACCAATCGTAGCAAGCGACAGGTTGGTATATGCATCCTGGAAAGTAGATCACCCGATAAATGTCGAGGAGGATCATCATATGGTGGAAGTGTAATTTTCCAACCATAAGATTGCTTCCCCAACACAAGAGGAGGATCTTCTGGTCGGGTAGTCACCGCTTGCCGACCAGAAAATCGATCATCCAAACAAAAATGGGGAACAGAAGGAAGAAAGAACGATGTTGCGTCTTCTAGCTTTGCTCTACTGGAGGATCCCTCGTCAACCTTGGGTTTCTTTCTTGAAGGAGATGGATCTTCAGGCATCTGAGACCCTTGTTCTAAAACTTCCTCTTCGTCACTCTCAATCTCGATGATGTTATGATCTGCCATCCGGGAGTGTATGAAGAAAAGAATGAAGGTAGCTTTGGAAGAAACTTAGCCCTGAGAAAAAGTTGTAGAGCTTTACAACTCAAAGGCTTCGGTATTTATAGCCGCCAAGGTGACGGTTCGCCTTCCGAACACCTCGAGTTTTTAAAAGGCATTTACAATTTCACCTCGGGTTAAAAAATGTTTCAACGGCGCCATCATTACCCGTCACATAATACCCAGAGCCCGTCTCGGGGAACCAACCGTCACACTTAGTGCGCCACTAAGTGGGGGATTTGAAGCGTCGGGTTAAAAATCCGATGCATGTCTTAAAATTCGAAATAAACACGTCCCTTTGTTTTTCTCGAATTTGGGGGCTAGCTGACGAGGATTGACACCCGAGTCAGTTCAAATAAGTGCACGATTGGTTCAAGATAGATTCGAGCCAGACACGTGCCTAGTGGTGCGAACTCAAGTCATTCTGAGAAGCATCAGACCGAGGTCGCGAACTGTACGCGATCAAACTGCAGCTAGTGCGTGGTCAGAAGTCCGTATGTTGTGCGCAGACAGAAGGCTAAAGATGTTGCGCAGTCAGCCAACATCGCACGGTCAGAACTTTTTTGACCAGGGAACATGGGGATGTTCTTTCCTTATAACAGGAATATCTCAAGTATCCCGAAGATTCTTCCACGTAGAGGGACAACCGTCAGGAGGTTAATGCGTACAGTTATCCACAAATAACACGTGTTAAACCTGCATGGAGGTTAAGAGCGGTTTTCTAAACCGCATCCAAGCAACTGTTTGATGCCGTTACGACTTGGTGCCTTTTTGGCCGGTATAAAAGGACGGCCTGGTGTATCAAACAAGGAGATCGATCAAAGGATCAAGAAATAAAACAGCCAAGACTACGGCTTAGACTAGATTAGATAGTTTTCATAAGCCTTCCAGGCTTATTTTGTACACTAATATAGGGAAAATCTTCGCCTGTGAAGATTTTTTTCCGTCATTTTGTAACTCTTTACTACACATAGTGAAATCCCAACATGACGTAGGGCTATTACTCCCACCATCGAGGGCCCGAACCTGTATAAACCTCTCTGTGCTCCAGTTCTCCATAATTCTACATACCTCCCGGAGGGTCACCCTGAAAGGTCTCACTATTTATAAATTCTGCATAAGTTCGGCTAAGGACCCCGAGTCCGAATCGTCGACACTTTGACTTGCAACCAGGGAACAATGGCTTTTCTGAGTCCTCAATCAAGCACTTGAATTTATCAAACTCCCTTTCACTATAATTTCCTTCCACATAACACAACATATCATCTAAATTGTCATCCTCTGGCATATCCTCATCGAAGTCATTGTTGGGATCCAACATGTCCTATTTCTCAACCTGAGTGGCACTTGTTTCTGCAGTTGGCTCTTCTCCATGGTGGACCCAACATGTGTACCCCTTTTTGAAACCACGTCGGATCAAGTGGGCGACAATTTGAGATGAATTGGTGAACATCTTAAGATTCTGGTAGTCTACGCAAGGACAATACATATATGGTAAACCCTTCTTGGCCATGTATTGCTCAGCAACTTTTTGGAAATCTAAAACACCTTTCATGTATTTCTCACTCACTTGGTTGTCATTATACATCCAGTCTCGATGGACCATATGCAATTAAATTCATACATATTCTAATTAGTTATACTCTACGTATGGTCGACACGCAATAAATTATAAATCTAGCTAGCTAGTGTTTGATGTGGAGTTTGCGGTATAACTAGTTAACTACTACTTGAACTGCAAGCAATCAGTTAGTAACTAATTGGGGGCGTGGATAACACACATCATAAAGCAATTAAATTGCTACTCTACCTTCCCCTCCCTCTCCCTCTAATTTGATCAATCAATGGAGATCAATATTGATGATAAAATTAAGTAATGTGTATGCCTTAGGAGCCAGTACCAACCTTGGATCTTCAAATTTGTTGGCGAAAGAAAAGGTGAAGATCACCGTCGAGAGCTGGAAGGATGTGAAGGGCGAGAAGATCCTCAAGCCCGGCGTGTTTCTCAAATCAAGACCTATAGAAAGCATCTTTCATTTGTCTTCGTAATTTTCTCGGGCTTTCTCAACTCAATTCAACTCAACTCAACTCAACGCAACTCAACTCTTGCATTGATGAGTTGAGCTGAGATGAGAAAGCCATAAGAGATAACCAAGACAAATGTAATTTTTACTGGATATAGAAAAAGAATGTGCTAATTTTTCATTAAATTATATGATGATGAATCTGTAAGAGCCACCAATACCAATCGGACGAGTAGCAATAATATTAGAAACGTGACCAAATGATTGAATAAAATGTTTTTCATATTTGGTTTTATCTTATTTTCAATGTTAATATTAAAAAGAATGATATATTATGGTGTTATGGTGTATATATATATATATATGTCTGTGATGTTCAAAGAACATTGAGACTATTACAGTCGGTCTTGACATCAAAACCGTTTGTAATGTGACTATCATAGACGTTTTTGAGTTAAAAACCATCTGTGATATTCGAAGAACGTTGAGAATTCGAAGCGTCGGTTACTATTGGGCCTATCACAGTTGGTCTTGACATATAAACCGTCTGTAATGTGACTATCAGAGACGGTTTTGAGTTAAAAACCGTCTTGATCGCAGAAGTATTTTCCTGTTATCATTTTCACACAGAGAACATCATTTGGTGATTATCAGTTATACATAATCATTCGAAAAGCCAAATATATAAGGAAAAGAAATTTCTTATTTCTTACAATCTTTGCATACATAAGGGATACAAGCGACCAACGCGTTGACCTGATCTGAAAGTAATTTACAAAGTTCTCCAAGGGACGTATTGGCATCAGTAGGATCTACACTGACCACCCGAAGAGAAATAGTAATAGCTCTAAGCCTATGTACATCATCTCTCATGAAAGGAGTGCAGCTGTTCCTTATTGTATCGGAGAGTTCTCGCTGCTGCCGAGCGTAATCTCTCTCCGACCGGAACCTGCACGCTTCTTCGCAAGAACCCTCATAGCACTCTACCAAGTGCAGAATGGCAGAAGACATCTCCTCAGAACGCTTCTCCAGTGCCTTTTTTTCTTCTTAGAGAGTTCTACACAAGGCAGCTCTCTCACCAAAAAGAGCCTGGACTTCAGCAAGCTGATCACTGAGAGCTCCAAGAGCCTTCACCTCCTGCACATGCATGGGTTAGTTTTGAAAAACATAACGACCAGCAGAGAGGGTGAAGATGATTGCCGAGCTTCAAAGTGGATTTGGACGTGGAAGTGTGCGACTTACCCCAGAAAGTTGATCACCCAACAAAAGCTGAGGACCACCTGGTCGCAGGGGTATGAGACTTCCCCTAGAAAGTCTATCATCCAATAAAAGCTGATGATCCAAAGGTGTTGAAGAGGGGATATTAGAAGGATTGTTGTGGATCTCCAAAGGTGGAGATGAAGATGCAACTAGAGGGGTTGCAAGGGGCAATGTGGCAACAAAGGCCTCAGCACCCTCTAGAGTCTCCGCTGCAGCTCCACTGAAGGATCTTTCATCATTTCTGAGTCTCTTCTTTGGAGGGAGTATTTCCTCAGGCACCTGTGAATTTCGAAATGCATTTGTTTGGAGGTAATCAAGTCATAAAAGAAAGATCTACATTAGAGTTTTAGAGAGGACTTGCTTTCTGAAGATCCTGATCGAGTTCATTCCTTATCTCTTCCTCATCACTCTCAATTTCAATAACCTCATTGGAATCTCGGCTCGCCATCAAGGTGGGAGTTGAGGAGGAAATAAATACAGGGATTTAGAAGCAGAATTCCTAAAAGACTTAGCCAATAATTTGTAAGTCTTAAGGATCGAAGAGCCTCGCTATTTATAGAACCATAAGGTGACGGTTTGTATGCGCGGGTGCCTCGAGTTTTAAAAAGCGCACTACTGGTTTTCAAGGTCAATAAATTCATGATTATTTCTCAGGAGATAAACTGCCACACAGCGGAACAGTGCCCACTTAAGAAGTTGAAGAGTCAGATTACATAATTCGATGCAAATTAAATTTGAAGTAAATAATTAAGTCTCTTCATTTTCTTCAAATTTAGGGGCTAGATTATGAGGATTATCACCTGAGCTAGTTAGACTAACACATGTCGGGTTCAAGTCAAAATCAAATTCGATATGTGCCTATATGTCTTAGTTTATGATTGGAACCCTTGCACGATCAGGAGACCGCAGACAGTGCGCAGTCAGAGGGTCGCTGACTACATGCAACAAGGAGGTTAACATGTGCGGTTATCCACGATTGCACGTTGAGAATTCGAAGCGTCGGACACTGTTGAGACTATCACAGTCGGTCCTGACATAAAAATCGTCTGTAATGTGACTATCACAGACGTTTTTACCTCAAAACCGTCTGTGATATTCAAAGAATGTTGAGAATTCGAAGCGTTGGACACTGTTGAGACTATCACAGTCGATCCTGACATAAAAACTGTCTGTAATGTGACTATCATAGATGTTTTTTACCTCAAAATCGTCTGTGATCTATTCTCCCTCCCGCCAAACTCCCTCACGCACCAAAGATTGCCGCTTCTATGTATATGATCACGATAGTCGTTCCTTGATCGGACACAGTGCACATACCTTTGTATGGTCAAATGTTCGCCAAAAGCTAAAGAAAGGTAAAGAAAGAGCGAAGACAGCATGCAGTCCAAGAACATGCTGGAAAATTGGAAAATTGACTTAGTTAAGAATAAATTTTTCATTAATGTTTTTCATCACTTACAAAAAAAAAGTAAAAATACAAAATTCTAGGTCAAGGAGTGGTCTTAGCCCTGGCTGCATCTAGAATAAAGTCAGTTTGAATTGCAGCCAAGACGCAGGACTCCTCCAGTGACAAGTTGTCCTTCCTAGGATCAACTACTACCACGTCAAGAAGGCCTGCGACCTCCCTCAGCTTCGCGATGGTATCCTTCATAGTCAAACCGCAGCTAGCGATAGTCATATCCGCGGCTTGCTTCTCCTCGTGAAGACGCCTCGTCCTCGCCCTAGCATTGTCACCATCCATCTTCATGTGCTGAATGCGCTGGAAGAGACCATCCAAGTCAAGCCGTAGTTGACTGTGCTTCTCCGTAAGGAGCTTGTGCTCCTCCTGGAGGGCCCTCAGCTTGGCTTTCACCTTGCCCGAGTTTTCCACGGCTCCCCTTCCCTGTGTAAATCAACAGGTGAAGAATGTACTGAACATGGATTAACAATACAAAGGTAAGTCCAACAGATTGAGAGTTCTTACTAGGGAGGGCGAGGCTGACGATGCCATTGAGGATGTCATTGGAGCAGAGAAGCTAAGGAGTCGAAGAGTTTGAGAATTAGAAAACTTGTAAAGTAAATGGCAATTATTCCACTGTCAAGCTATTTATAGAATTTCTAAGGCGACACTTCGTGTTCGCCTAGGCGCCGTGCGAAGATCGAAGACCGAAATGAACACACCGTTGAGAATTCAAAGCGCTGGCACTGTTTAGAACAATCAGTTCTGATATTAGAACCGTCTCTAATACTACACTATCACAGTGGAACTGAGTTCAGAACTGATTGTATCTATCACAGTCGGTTTTGACAATGGAACCGTCTGTGATATTCTAGTTATCACATACGGTTATCAGTTGAGAACCGATTGTATCTATCACAGTCGGTTTTGAGTTTAAAACTGTATGTGATAAGTAGACTGTTACAGACATTTTTGTGGTCAAAACCGTCTAGTTGACTATCACAGTTGGTTTTGACATCAGAACCTACTGTGATAACTTAACATATTCTCCTGACAGGCCTTCGCAGATGGTGTTCCATTGAAAAGTTCATAACCGTCTATTATGTGCCGTCCTGGATGTCTATTTCTGTGGTAGTGCTTGTTTTTTCCTTGGCAACAGGGGCAGTAGATGGTTTTTCTTGTTGATCCACCCCTACAGTCAAGATTGCGATTTTCATCCCCTGAGATTGGATGTCCACTATTATTTCCTCCACAATGACCTGAGAGGATTCCTCAGCCATGGGAGTTGGACCTGTCTCGTCCGCGACCTCTACGGTAGTTGATGCACCGACGTTTGGTGAGGTCGCCGAGGCACTAAGTACAAGGTCCCTATGCCTAAGTATCACAACTTAGAATATCTCTTGTTGATAACATGGAATTGACAAGAGATTATATCCTTACTTTATACGAAACCCTATCCAAGGTTTGGGTTTCGAAGATGAGCTCTGGGGAGAAAGAAGCCCACTGGGTGCCCTTGCTAAAGTATCATCAACATTGGTCCTTGTTTTCATTTTCTTGAACAGGACAGTGTCTTCATCTCCCTGCACGTTCACAATATGATTGGTATATGCAGGGAAGCGAAAATTTAAATACTGTGAAGTTCTTACCATAGCAGTCCCTTTGTTCATCGGAGGAGGGGTTACCAACCCTGGGGCTTCACAGGCCTCAGGATTGGGAGTCTCCTCCGTGACCGCAAGATCTTCTGCGGCCACGGGATCCTTTGCCGCCGTTTCCGCCCCCGCCATGGAGGACAAAATTTCGGCGATGATAAGAGGAGTTGACCTCTCTGGAATGATGATCTCTAGAGGGTCTGTTCCTTTCCTCTTGCGACGGATGAGAGGAACTTCGTCTTCCTCATCCTCGCTCCCCTCACACTGTACGATGAAGAAGTAATTCCTATTCGCACCTAGGAGTACAGGGGGCACAGAGAATCTTACCGCAGTATTTTTCGCGGTTGTTGTTTTCTTCTTTGAAGAAGCCCCTCCTAGGATCTTCTTGGATTTTTCAGGAGCTGGCTCCTTCATTTTGTTCTTCGAAGAGTTTCTCTATACCCCTTCGCCACTAACCCCCCAGAGGGTCCAGCATCATCACCAGGACGTTTTGACCCGGTGATTCACCCCTTCAGCAGCTGCATCATTTCAAAAATGATATTTGATGCTTAAAGTCAATAGGCGATTTCGAATGGGCACTATAAAAGAAGTCATACATTTTGACGTTCTTGTTTCAGATCGTCGCTGCTATGTATTAAGCTCTGAGGATGAGGTGATCCTTGAGCTCCTTCTGTTGCGGCATTATAAGCCCGCAGAAGGCTGTTTGTCCCTTTTCTTGATCTCGGACAACGATAAAACTGTGTCACAAAAATGCAAATTACTGAGTATAATGTTTTTCATCGGTAAAAATACACATTTGTTAGGCCAGAGGACATACCTATATTGTAATCCAGGGTACCATCTGCCATGAATTCAATTTCCCAAGTAGGGTGTTCCCTCCTCTGCAGGGGGCTCACCCTATTTTTCACAAAGTCACGGATGATATCCCGTGCTGTTAATCCTTGATGGACTAAGTGAAGAATTGCCTGGGCCTGCTTCTTCAGTTCCGGATCGAGAGCAGGAACGGTGTCCATATCGCTGCTTTTCTCTGGTCGATTGTTCGTGAACCAGAGGTTACTCTCCAACGGAGGGGTGCAGTAGAACCATTTGTGGTGCCACCAGTGCACCGAATCCCACAGAGGAAGAAAAGGGTACTCTTTCTTCTCCCTTATACAGAAGTAGATGTAGCTCGCAGCATTGGTACTCTTTGACCATGCCGAGAATTAGAAGCGTCGAAAAAGATCCACGCTGGGCATCACTCCAACGAAAGCCTCACACAAGTGCTGGAAAATCGCTAGGATTAAAATGGCGTTTGGATGGAGATTCACCAGCTCCAATCCGTAATGTGCAAGGATCTCTTGGAAGAATTTGCTCTCCGGGAGTCGAAACCCATATCGCAAGAACTCTTCAAAGATTACCAATTCATTCTTGTGAACGACTGGGGTTTCTTCATTCTTCTCCGCTGGCCACCAATTGATGAGCAGCCGCGGAGGAAGGATCTCCTCTTTTTCAAGCACTATCAGGCTCTCCTCCTTGTGATGGATTGATTGGCTCCAGAACGCCATTGCTAGTAGAATCTATGGAAAGACGACGGCTTTGGAGACGATGAGAGCAAGGTGTGCAAAGGAGGGTTTTTGCTGTGAAGATTCTCCAGTAAGCTACCTCTTCCTTTTATATGCCCGAGACGACTCTTCGACAGACACATTATTTTAATGATTTCCCATAACGGGTGTCTTTCCTATTGGAACCTGTTATCATTACCCTGTTGTGAATCTGAAGCAAAATGTATCTTTTTCAAATTACTAAAGATCATTTTATTTCACATTCGGGGGCTATGGTACAGATAATTATATGAGAAATATTTTTTGGGAAATTAGTATCTCTAGCACTATCATAATATCAAAAATGACAATTCTTTTTTGAGCACAGTACCATGCGCGATCGCATTGTATTCTGTAATCTTGGAATTTTTTTATGACCTCAGTGCTAAGTATGGTCTCAAGGCTGTTCTGTGATCGCAATGTTCTTTGCGACCTCAATGCTATCTTGAGACCGAAGTCCGGAATTGGTTTAGGACAGAAAACCAATTACCTGTGTATGTTTTGATCGCATAAGTATTTTTCTGTTATCATTTTTCACACAGAGAATATCATTTGGTGACTATCAGTCATACATAATCATTCAAAGAGCCAGATATGTAAGGAAAAGAAATTTCTTATTTTTTTCAATCTTTACATACAAAAGAGATACAAGCGACCAAAGCATCGACCTGATCCGAAAGTAATTGACAAAGTTCTCCCAGGGACATGTTGGCATCAGTGGGATCTACACTATCTGCCCCAAGAGAACTAGCAACAGCTCTAAGCCTATCTACATCATCCCTTATTAAGGGAGTGCAGCTGTTCCTTATTGTATCGGAGAGTTCTTGCTGCTGTCGATTGTAATCTCTCTCCAACCGGAACCTGCGCGCCTCTTCGCGAGTTCCATTATAACATTCTGCCAGGTGCAGAATGGCCGAAGACATCTCCTCAGAACACTTCTCCAGAGTCTCTTTTTCTTCTTGGAGAGTTCTGCGCAAGGCTACTCTCTCACCAAAAAGAGCCTGGATCTCAGTAAGCTGATCGCTGGGGGCTCCAGGAGCTTTCACCCTTTGTGCATACATGGGTTAGTTTTGACAAGAAAACATGACTAGCAGAGAAAATGGAGGTGATTACCTGAGAAGCACAGGAGAAAGCCAAGCTTTGGAGTGGATTTGGACGTGGAAGTGTGAGACTTCCTCTAGAAAGTTGATCACCCAACAAAAGCTGAGGACCACTTGGTTACAGGGGTGTGAGACTTCCTCCAGAAGTGGGATGGTTTGAAGGATTGCTACAAAGGGCAATGTGCCAACACAGATGTCAGCACCCTTTAGAATCTTCGATGCAGCTCCATTGGAGCATCCTTCATCATTTCTAAATCTCTTCTTTGGAGGGAGCATTTCCTCGGACACCTGTAAATTTCAAAATGCACTTTCTTGGAAGTGATCAAGTTATAAAAGAAAGATCTGCATCAGAATTTCAGAGAGAGCTTACTATCTGGAGATCCTGATCGGGTTTGATCCTTATCTCTTTTTCTTCCTCATCACTCTCAATTTCAATAACCTTACTAGGATCTTGGTTTGCCATCAAGGTGAGAGTAAAGGAGGAAATATGAGACAGGGACTTAGAAGCAGATTTCCTAAAAGTCTTAGCCAAAAATTTGTAAGTCTTAAGAACTGAGAGGCTTTTCTATTTATAGAACCAGGAGGTGACGGTTCGTATGCGCGGGTGCCTCGAGTTTTTAAAAGCGCACTAATGGTTTTCAAGGTAATCATGAATTTACAGGTAATCATGAATTTACTGACGAGGATTATCACCCGAGCTAGTTTGATTAACACATGTCGGGTTCAAGTCAAGTTTGAATATGATATGTGTCTATGTGTCTATGTGTCTTAGTAGCCACTATGGTCGCCAATGGACATAGAGTTAGTTCATGATCACAGCCCTTGCGCGATCATGAGGCCGCAGACAGTGCACGGTCAAAGGGTCGCTGACTATACGCGACCTGGATAACTCAGGGGTGTTTGAGTCTTTACCGAACATGTTCTCGGGATTAAGATAACTTCTCCCACGTGTGAAGGCAACCGCCAGGAGGTCAACATGTGCGGTTATCCATGAATGCACGTGCTTAACTGGTGAAGGAGATGAGTTACAAACTGCACCAAGACAACCGTTCCAAACCACTTTGTATTTGACGTCCTTTCGTTCAGTATAAAAGGATGGTCGATGCACGATGTAAAGGGCGGTTAACAAGCAAGACAACGAGTCAACAAAGCTTGAAGACTTACGCATAGTTAGATAGACAAAAATATAGAAAAGATCATCGCCTATGATAATCTCTTCTCCCTGTAAATTGTTTTACTCCTATAGTGAAATCACAACAGGATGTAGGGCTATTACTCCCACCATCGAGGGCCCGAACCTGTACAAATCTTTGCGTCCTTATAGTCATTGCTTACCTTAACTTACCTGAGGGCACATTGAAAGGTCTCACATACAACTCACAAATCTGCGTAAGATCGACAAGGGACCCCGACTCCAAATCGTCGACACCATCCACCTAGTATTCACACATGTAATAGTGACGCATAACGAGTCATGTGATCGTTCATGAGTTCTGTATTCTGTCGTTATTTAATATTTTCCAATATTTTGGCTGTCCTTTCACATATGTAACAGTGGATGTTCTATAGATACTCTAATTGAGCCAGAAGCTTCTCTATTTATAGTACATAGGTAAACATGCCCAAGAACAACTCCTTGACAGACTCTTGGTATTCCAATGAAACATTCCACATAACATGTCGTACAAAAGGAGTTTTAAGCGTGATTTTTGCATGTTTTCAAAACTAAACTTCGTAGGCCTGATCCTTGCAACACAGAGAACACAATTGGGAAAGAAGCTTGTAGAAATAATGAAACTTTGCGCATAAAATGTCATATGAAAGGAGCTTTAAGCGTGATTTTTGCACGTTTTTAAAACTAAATCTATGGTAAAATTTTACCAGATTAAGACTTATGAGGTGTCAAACCCAAACTCATTTCTTTGTTATATTTCGAATTGTTATGCTAACGGTAATTAATTTATGCAGAGATGGCTCACGAGGATGTACGGCTTCCAGAGCTACTCAGTGGTAGGTGGGACAATGCTCATCGTGGGCGTGTATTGTCGCGAGGTGGACATCTTGAGCCACTTGTGATGAGGGCTCCCATGGAGTACTGGCCTCTTCATGTGAGATACATCACTATTCTCTCAGAGGCGGGTTTACTACATTTTGCTCCTATGCTGCAGAGTGGTCATGGCCTCACATTGGACAGGTCGTTGGTCACCACATTGGTGGATCGATGGCGCCCCGAGACACACACGTTCCATTTCCGATGGGGGAGATGACAATCACGTTGGAGGATGTGGGTATGCTCCTAGGCCTACCTGCTGCAGGAGCACTCATCGTTCCATCACCGCCACCTGCAGATTGGCGCACTCAGGTAAACCTTAGGTTCAACATCGTTCAACAGGCAGATCAAATCCTATCAACTAGGCATGGTGTGCCGCATAGGTTTTTGTTGCACTACCTTGACTGCCCGCCTGATGCGCTAGAGCATGTTGTGCACCAGCATTTGCTCGCATACCTGTTGGTAATGTTCCAGTATATCCTGTTCCAATCGACACACTGGGATACAGCTCACCCATTGTTCATTCCATTAGCGGAGAGCATTGTCGATGCCCAACCAGGGCATGTTCCCCAGTACAACTGGGCTATGTTCGTGCTTTGTGCAACATATTGGGGGTTGTGCGATGCGTGTGTCCGGGCTGTGCCAAAGTCCATATTGTTGGGATGCTCCCTCCTGCTGCAGCTATGGTCTTGGGAGCATTTTCCAATTGGCCGGCCAAGCTTGGATCGACTGGTGCATCCATACCCCGAGCCTGATGATGTCCATGATTGGGTGGATCGCCCAACCATGGGCACAAGATGGATGCACGGTCAACCGAGATGGTCTGCAAACCAGGTTCGTTGGTGCTACATCTTGTACCAGGGGGATTTCAATCTACTCCATGAGTCGTGAGTCGTATGGTGTCCGTGGACACCAGATTTCATTGAGAGCATTGCACCGCATGGCATATCGATCATGTGCATAGTGGGCAATGATTGTAGAATGACACAACGTCATCTTGTGTTCTCTCATATGGTGGAGCCGTACTACCCGGAGTGGGTGATGCGTCAGTTTGGATTATATCAGCACACCCCACCTCTGAGAGAGAACGTGACAGGGATCTCCCCAAGGAGGTGCACAGGTACACTTATGCGTGCATAAGATTTGAATTCTGTTTTTTTGTTTCGATACCTACCATTACCTCCATTTTATTTTGTAGGCAGAGTAGGCAAGGAAGGCAGACCAACAATTGGGCGCACAAGAATGGCAAATGGGTGCAAGAGTGGAACGAGCTTGCACAGACTGATGTAATTGCAGAGGTTCGAGTGTACGATCACAATACATACCAAGTGTATCCTGATTGGTACATGCCCCGTACCCGCACGCGGCTTTCTCGTGTGCCTGAGGATACACCAACACATATACCGCATTTGGATCATGTGAAATTAGGGTTTAATTCTGATTGGCCGGGCCAGATACATCGTTCAGTACATTTTTACGATATTTCCCCTTTTGCATTCATCATTTACTCATTTTGCTAACTAATACACTATTTGTCTTTCTCAATTCGACATTGCAGCTGCCATCGAGTAGCAGACTAGATCGATTTTGTCTAGCATAGCACGCGGAGGTCGCTGGTGCCGTACTAAGTTTACTGGAGCCATCCATGCGGTGAACACTGGTGCCCGACGACTCAAGAGCGACCTAAGTTGTGGACGTACTACTGACGCATTAATGCCAAGACAGCCTGTGGCACGCCCACCAAGCCCAAGGTCTACTCGACCCTCCTTTGCATGCCCCAGTACCTCGGGCACACATCCTACTCGACACAGCGCATCATCGAGGTGGGGGACTGACATAGCGGGCCCATCTAGCACCCCATCAATTCTTCCACGCTCATCGTCAATGTTTTCTCATCGAGATGGATCACTACATATAGGAGAGCCATCGACACATCACAGGCCAAGAGGCAATGATTCTGATGACTCTGACGACCCGGAGGACATCAAAAGAGCTTAAGAGGCTGCTGATAGGACTTTCGTAGAGAAACTAGCCGCAGAAGATCGTTGGAATCAGCAAGATTTGGAGCGGGCGAACCAGCTCCACTCTGCTCCTTGGATGCCTCCGCAGCGAGCACAACCTGCTGAGGGGGCATCTTGGGGTCACTCGTCGGAGCAGACAATACATGCGCCACAGGGGGCTGAGGTTGAGTGGGTGGCACAACAGAGGGAGCATGACGATTGGGTGTCCAACATACTGGGGATGGATAATCCCTATGCACGTCAGCACCACACGCACGACGAGCTTCAACCGAGTCAACTCCACGATGCTCCGCCACCCACATAGCCTTCACAACCATTAGGGCCGTCAGATCGCTACGGACCTTCTACTGCAGCTAGTCGGAGACCACATAACCCACCTGATCCTTATTCACCCTCGCCTTTTTCGAGAGATAGGCATCACAAAAGAGGGAGGCGATTTAATAATTAGATATGTTAATGGGTCAGCACACCATGGGATGTACTTCTAAATAATATGTAGTAACGGTTTGTTTCAGCTTTTCAGTGTCGCTTTCCATCTTTTCAAACAATTAATAATTTCCAAATATCGTACTTCAAATTTAAAATTGGTCGTGCCAAGGCCCATGCAGGGCTCTGTTTCTTAGGGTTTGGGCCCTTCAGGGCCCCAGTTCGTCCAATTTTCATCGTCTTCTTCATTTTTTTATCCAAACAAACTCAAAATTCTTCCAAATTTTCTACGAATTATCTCTGAAACATAACAAACACAACCGTGAAAGCGGATTGTAAAAATGATATAAAAATTCACATAAAATATCACATCGAAAGAGTTTTTACCATGAATTTAGATGGAAACTTAGAGCAAAAGCTATACCAATTAAGCACTAATCAGAGATTTCGCAACTTCGAAGGTTAATTATTTAAAATCGACAAGGAAAGTATAAAAAAAAGTTATTATTTTATGTAACATTACAGTGGAAACAACCAGAGGAGAAATTAGGGAAAATCTCTTTTCTGTCGCGGCTCCAAAATGGAAAAGGTGCATGTCGCTGATCTAAAACTGGAGAAAGTGATGGCCCTTCTATCGCGGTGTCAACAAGGAAAAGCTTTATATCGTTGGTCGAAAAAGGAAAAGGTGGCCATCCTGTTTTTGTCGCGTCTCACACCCGCGATAAGCATCTTCTCACGCGCGACCAGGTTAGTTTCAGAATTTCGTTAAACTGTGTGTCATTTCTCAAATTATTTTTTTGCTTTGGGTTATTTATAAATTTTTTTCACCTTTTTCATGAGCTCATTCTCTTGAAGGATAACAAAGGGATCTTGCTAGATTGCTTCGTGAAAGCTATGAATCAAAATTGATAAAACTGTTTTTGTATCACTTTATCTGTGGCATTTTATTTGTAACACGAACATCATCGGATCGAGAGTTTTTTCTTCGAATAACTCATTAAAAAAGAATTTCAAAATTAACCTAAAATTTTTAAAAATATTATAAATAGACTTCAATCGCTGGACCCAATTCACGACTGAACTTCAGTCGCGAACTGGGCCCACGACTGTCGTAGTGTTAAAAATACCCCGGCAGGTTTTCGGACGTGCGTAACATGTGTACAACGACGCGAGCAGACCATACGATCGGTCACCTCCTGTCAGGCAAGCACAGAGATTTGTGCTAGTGCAACACAATCTCCGGGGACGTGAGCTGACTGTACGACCGGTCACCTCCTGTCGGTCACCTCCCGTACGACCGGTCACCTGAAGACAAACACTGGGGACGCGAGCTAACTGTATGATCGGTCACCTCCTGGCACGGTGTCCACTGTTCAATGAATTTAATTGGCCATCTATTTGTGCTAGGAGTTCTAAGCTGCTTGCAGAAACTGATGGAACGGGTCCCCGGAGTTTGTCTTCAGGTGGAGTTCGCGCATCTGGTCCGTTCATTTTCGGTTCAACGCTTGTGATTGAACTCTATTTCTCAGGGTTTTTTTCAATTTTTTTGAAAAAGTATTCAAAAATTATTGAAGTCTTCCAAATGTTGCAGGGTACATAACCTAAGTCTTCCAAATGCCGAGGCGGAGGCGGCGACTGGACGCGGAGGCCGAGGCGCAGGCGGCGGCGACTGGACGCAGAGGCGCGGAGGAGGATACGCTGATACGCACACTGTCACTGATATAGTATTATATATGTTATACAGATCCAGGTTGAACCCATATCCGCATTCGTACCCAGTATATTTTAGTGAAACCCGACTCCGTATCCTCATCCGAAATTTTCAAAAAAACTATATCAATGACAGTGTGCGTATCCAGCTCTGTCCAAATTTTCAAAAAAAACTATACCTTGGTCGGATCCAAATTTTTATATCAGTATCCAGCTCCGTCCAGATCTGGAGCCGGTTGAACCCGACCCGACCCGGCTCCGTTTCCACCCCTACATAGAACTTATTTAAGTCTTAGACACATATAGTTCATTGATCGTCGTAGGCAAGTGTGTCCTAACGTTCGACGTGTAAAGCTCTCTTTGAAATAAAGAGTTGTGCAATTACTTTAAGCTGTGTTTTCGATCAACCTTTGGGTTTCGATAATTCCAAGTAAGCTCATGTTATTCCGCATATTAGAATCTGGGCGAGCCTAGTGCGAAAACCAAGGCTAGGTCTCAAACGGATCAAATTGGTATCAGAGCAACTTTTTTGTCCAGTGGATGGTGAAGACTCACCAGGGTTACAAAACCTCTGGCGAAACTCCAGGCGATCAATCGACGGTCCCTACAATCGCGTCTCCGACAATGTCTGATGATGACTTCGTTCAAGCTAACCTAGCCGTACAAGTGGCTAAACTCTCCACCAATATGAAACCGTGCTTGCTTGGATTAAGTAGCAGGCCATGATTGTACCTCCTGAAGTAGGGAAGGTTATGGGTGTGAAGCCTGGTGAAGACTTGCGCAGGGCAGACAAAGATGAAGACGAAGGTGACCATAGGGCTGACGACCTCTCCAACACCTCCTTAGCTGTCGGATCTTTCAAGGTCGACGCAAAGATTGAAATACCCATATATGATGGGGTGATTGATGCCGAGAAGCTAGATTCTTGGATCAACCATCTTGAGACCTACTTTGACTTGAAAGGGTTCAGTAGCACTCAAAAGGTGAAGTTCACACCTTTGAAGATGAAGGACAACGCCAAGACTTGGTGAAAGGCCCTTATCGCCAATGGTGAAGCTGACAATCTTGCGTGGGGCCAATTCAAGCTACTCCTGTGACAAAAATTCTATCCGATGGGTTACCTTGAGGAGAGATGGGAACGCTGGCACAGATTATACCAACGGCGTGACCAATCTATCCAGGACTATACTACAGAGTTCCAGAGACAAGTAATGGTCATCAGCATATCGCTGTCCGATCCTCAGGTATTTCAAAAGTACACATCTGAACTTTAGAAATCGATCAATGCTAAGTTAAGCCTGTTCGGCGTCCAAGACATCACGACTGTGAGCACAAGTACTATGGCGATTGAAAAGAAGAACAAATCCCACAACGACAAAAGCACAAAGGAAAGTGTGACATCGACAAAAAGAAAGTCGATTCCGAAGAAGAATGCTTTGAAGCCGGGCACGAGTGCTTTTTGTGAGCATTGTAAAGTCGCGGGACATACCAAGGATAAATGCTACAAGCTTCATCCTGAACTTTGGCCAAAGAAGTATGGACCAGGAAAAAGGACAGCCACGACTACTGCAACTTCACCCAACGAAGAAGTTGTCTGAGTGAATTCGGTTGAGGAGGCGGATGCGACCTTGTCTCTGATGGCAATGCCGAGGGAGAAAGATTTGGATCCATCAAACGACCTCCACCCGACGGAGGACTTTTTCACCATCAACATCCAGGTAAAGCACAAAGTGGTCGCAATGATATTCGATCCCGGAAGTCAGAAGAATCTGGTCTCCGCTGGACTGGTTCAACGACTTGGTTTGAAGACGACCACACACCCACGACCATATCCACTGGGTTGGTTTACATCCAACATGAACCAACAGATTACGAGTCAATGTGTGTTGAAGTTTGCGATCTTTGCTCAATATATCGATGAGATGCAATGCGATGTTGTTCCTATCGATATTTGTCAGGTGATCTTTGGGAGTCCATATCTGTATGATCGAGACGCCTACTTCCATTGACGAGTGCAAGAGTATGAGCTCACTAAAGATGAAGTTAAGTTCGTGATCAGTAGAGACATCCACGTCAACACTTCGAACATGGTTACCGCATATCAAGCCAAACAAATCATTAATGCATGTCACAAATACGTGCTTGTTATGATTTGACCAGTTAGTCCAAGTGATAGTACTCGAGCAGCATTGTCATTGGCATGCCGAGAAGATTCTATTCGTTTGTCGAGACTACTGGAGAAATATAGTGATCTGTTCGAGAGTAACCAAGGTCGTCCGCCGAAACATCCAGTCGAGCACGAAATATAGCTTGTGTCCGATGCGGCACTTCCCAATCTGAGTATGTATAGTAACTCGGTATTGGAGAATGAAGAGATCAAAAGGCAACTTGGTGAATTACTGAATGATGGTGTCATTCAGCTGAGTAGTTCACCTTGCGGATCTCCTGTGTTGTTAGTACCAAAGAAAGATGGGACTTGGTGTATGTGCATTGACTACCGAGCACTGAACAAGATCACCATCAAGAACCGATACCCTCTACCGCATATCGACGATCTATTAGACCAATTGAAGCATGCTGTTGTCTTCTCAAAATTGGATCTAAAATCAGGATATCACCAAGTCAACATCCGAGAGGAGGATACTTGGAAAACCGCGCTCAAGACGCGACAAGGTCTGTTCGAATGGCTGGTCATGCCGTTTGGCCTTTGCAATGCCCCGGCAACTTTCATGCATCTCATGAATGACGTATTGCAACAGTTCATTGACGACTTTGTGATCGTTTACCTCGATGACATATTGGTCTATAGTCATTCGTGGGACGAGCACCTCATTCATGTCAAAAAGATGTTCGATCAGCTTTGGCAACATCGACTTTGCCTCAACCGTAAGAAGTGCGAGTTCGGCCAGCAAACTCTACTTTACCTGGGGTTCATGGTCGGCAACAGTACATTGCAAATCAACCTAGATTAGGTAAAAGTGATTCGCGAGTGGCCGCTGTAACATCCCTGATTTTCCAAATTCTGACTTAGTTCAACTCTTTTATCTCAGAACTAAGATCCAAGCTGCCTCAGTACCTTATCCTAAAAATTTGATGCCGAAACTCCTTTGTTTAGCCCTTTTTCGCAAAATCAGTCCAAGAGTATCGCAGATTAGTCCTTTTTAGATATCCCAAAGCCCCAAAAAGGCCAAAAGCCTCAGATCAACTCTAAATCCCTATCCAATTCAGTGGATACCTTCCATTTACTACTCTAAGCAAATCTCCCTTCAGTAAGAATTTCAAAATCTCAACCTAAACCCTAGTTTCAGCCTTGCCAAAATTCTAAATTCAGATTACCCTAATTACCCTGTTTTTGTTTTAATTCAAAACGGATTTAAATTTCCAAATTTCATCATTTCTTACTGCTAAACAATTTCTTGAGTTTAGTAGATCAAATTGCTGAAATTAAATTCCTTTTTACCTAAGCCAAATACCAGATTCACAGATCAGCCCCTGGAATCAAGTTTTGAAATTGCAAATCAATCCTTTTATTCTTTTTCAGCCCTTTTCGATCAGCCCCTGGTCGTTGCCTTCAACCAGAGCCCAGTGCCTTTCGACCAGAGCTCCGCCGTGCTGCTTCGCCGCGTTTCTTCGCCGCCGGCCGTCGTCTCGTGTCACCAGTGATCATGCCACCCCGTGCGCACGTGACCTCGACCAGATCCCCACTGTTGTAGTGCAGTGACCGAAGGATTTTCGCCCGTGCCTCAGCTGCACCTTCGTGTTGCGCGCGTGTCAATTGTCACTGCATGCAGGTACTTGTCGTTGCCGGAGCTGCGTCGCTGCCTCCGCATCCCCGCCGTCCCGAACCAAGTACCAACATCCCTGACCAGTGTTGGCAAAGTTGTCATGCCGCCGGCGCGCCATCACCTCGCCATTCACCGTTGTTTCTTCTGCGCCCGGCCGGTCTCGTCCCCGGCACGTTTCCCTCTGCTGTTCACCTTTCCATCTCCGCCCCTTAGCCGATTTAAACGCCTCCTGTGCTGTGCAAACTCCAAAACCCTAGAAAATCGGCTAAGTCTCGAGCTCAGCCACTTCCTTCTTCTTCCCCGACGAGCTGGTTTTGAGGCCACAATCGCCAGAGCAATCCACTTGCCGAATCTTCAATCCAAGCTCACCTGTGAGTTCCCTATACCCATCTTTCTGTGTCATAGCAACCAATTGCACCAGATTGATCTCCATCGCCGGATTCCCCATTCTCCCTGTTCCTGCAATGCTAATCGATTTAGCCCAAATTAGCTCCCCCTTTAGTAGAGTTTCTCGATCAATAGACCCAATCCAGCAAGCCTATACCCTCAGATTTCATAATTGAGCTAAGATCAAAGCTTTTCTGTTCTGGCTTGCCGCCGACGATTTGGCTCTCATCGCTAAGCCGTACCAGTCATCCCCCGGTCAAATTAGCTAAGCCATTAGCTTCCTCACTTCTCCCTTTCACTCTCCGAGCAAGGAATCAAGTTCAAATGCCCTGTGTCAAAAACACCCAATTTTAGAGTCGTCTTCTCCAGCGTCGGTCACCGGCTTTCATCTTTGGCCACTTCAGCCGACGCTACTGACGAGGATTGTCACCCGGGTCACTTCTAATAAACTTTTGGTTCAAGATAGGTTCGAACCAGACATGTATCTGGCGATGCGAACTCAAGCTATTCTGAGGGGCATCACCATGAGGTCGCAAGCTTTACGCGATCAGGTCGCGGGTTTCGTGCGATCAGGCCGACAGCCTTGTGCGGTCAGAAGTTCGTATGCTGTACGCGGACTAGATATCCGGGATGTTGCGCGGTTAGCCCACATTCCGCGGTCAGAACCTTCTCGACCAGGATGCTTGGAGTTTATTCGGTTATCCTTATATCAGGATATTCCAAGCATCCCGAAGATTCCTCCACGTTGAAGACCAACCGTCAGAGGTTAATATATGCGGTTATTCATGATTAACACGTGTTAATAACCTCCGTGGAAGTTAACAGCGGTTCTCCAGAAACTACATCCAACCGTTTGATGCAGTTTTCTTCATATGGCACCTTTTCGACCAGTATAAAAGGGTGGCAAAGTACATCAAACGGGGGATCCGGGACAATCGGATCCATTTGGAAGAACAAGACCCTGATACAAGTGAGATACAATGTATCTCAACCACTCAAACAGCCAAGTCTACGGCTTAGATTAGATAATACACACAAGTCTCCTAGAGTTTCTTTTTGTACACTTATATAGGGAAAACTTTCGCCTGTGAAGGTTTCTTCCCGCTAGTTTGTAAAGCTTTATCACATATAGTGAAATTCTAACAGGACGTAGGGCTTTTACTCCCACCATCGAGGGCCCGAACCTGTATAAATCTCTCTGTGCTCCTGTTCACCATTGTTCTACATACCTTCCCGGAGGGTCATCTTGAAAGGTCTCACAATTACAAATTTTGCATAAGTTCGGCTGAGGACCCCGAGTCCGAATCGTCGACAGCTACCTTGTCCCTTAGCTTGGCCTCGACCTTCTGAGCATTTCTTTCCACTAGCCCGACACCCAGATCTTCCCAGATTGGAATTTATGCCATTGCCAAACTTCTGTCCAGATCCATGTCTATGCCGTGTCGCCAGCCACAGTTCATCAACGTCGTTCATCACCGTCCGGCCATCTCAACCCCCTGAAACCACCACCATCGTGTGCCTGGCACCCACGCCTACCTCCCAAACATAGTTTGCAAAGCATTTGAAGCCCAGATTCAAATCCACGGCTTTGCCCTAGTTTTTGGCATTGTCAGCTCAATGTCAGTGCATGTCAACCACTGGCATTAGCCCTGTTTGACCCCTTCTGGTTGAGCAATTGAAATGCCACTTTGTCGACTAAACATTTGAAGCCATGTTCTACACTTTCTTCTACTGCAACATTTTGAGAAAACCTACCTAAAGCCAACTTAAGGCCATGTCCAACCTTGATCCGAATGTCGACCCTTAGACATTCATTGCATCTAAGCCTTACCATTGCCCTAGACCTTAATATCTTCTCCCCCGCTGTTCTATCTTCTACTAAATCACCTCTCTTGCATGCATATCTATATTTTATGTATGTTTTACCTACTTTGAGTAATTTCTGAATGCGTGTGCTTTGTATGTGTTGTGTGCTCTCTCGTGCAATTCAGAACCTGGTGCGGAAGGTTTGGAAGGAACTTTTGAAGACCCAGCAGACTTCGTAGACCCAACTTTGCAAGGCAAGTTTCACCCCTTGATCATGTCTGTCCCAATACTTTGAAATGAGTTAGGATAATTTATGTTTTCAAGTGTATGCATGCCTTATCTTTGAGTTAAACACTATGTTGAAAGAAATGTGAATAGATATGACCTAATTTCTTGAGAAGCCCCTCATGATTGAATCTACATGCAACCTGGTCACCCTAGGATGTTAGGCTTAGGATTTACACACATTTAAGTACACATGTTGAGTGTGAAATGGCTAATATGTGATAAATGGTTTTGAACCCCTTTTTATGAAAGAAATGTGGTTTAAGATCGATAGTGAGGATGGTTTGATTGGTTGGCCGCTGTGTGCGCAACGGGTATGTGAATGTCTCCTCACTATTGATCCATGAGGACAAGAACCTTGTATTGTGCCTCTATACGGCATGAAAATCGTACCAACCACTTGCCTGGTATGGGACAGGCACAACTTAGTAACTTTCCTGGTATTAACAGTTCCTTGTATTGTGCCTCTATGCTGCATCCATAGGCTATGTGTCTTGCGGGAACATAGGCCAAGGCTAGGAAGTAAAGCAGTGGAGAGGACCCACAACGGTACTTGAGACTTGATTGTCTATTTACCGGGCAGGGACACTGTTAATACTAGATTGTAAAACCATTGTGTGATCTCGGCCTTGTCACATGCGTATAAGTCGCATGGAGTTGGCTCGACTTGAAAGTCGAGTGAAGAAGTGGATTTAAAAAGAGGTATACCTTTGCAAAGTGTAAGAAAAGTATCAGGTACTCTGTACTCCCAGGTCTTGGAGTATGTTTGCGGTGGATTTTATCCATGTGGTTCAGCACAAGTAATATTTGGAATATTTTCATAATGTGGTTTAATAAAAGTGGTGATCCATGAAAGGCCACCACACAAAACAATTTCCAAAGTACAATATGAGATTTCAAAGTATCGCTTTTGAAACTAGAAAAACCCTCTTTTGTAACTTTAGAGTGAAAATATATTCTATTCTTATCTATGCTCTAAAACCCCATTGTTTGAGGAAGATCACCTTTCATCTATAACTGCATTAATTTCTAAGTTGAGACTTGTTGAGCATCGTGTAAAAACATGCTCACCCTTGCCTTTGCGCACCAACTCAGAAGAAGGATTCGTCGACCCCGATTCCTACGGCTTTGAGCATGAGGAACAAGATGAAGGTGCCTCCGACGATCCAGCTCCCTAGAAGGGTCATGTACCGAGCCGAGTCAGATGTGGCGGGAACCTTTCCAGCACCGCTGTCAGCTGAAGCGAAGATCTTCGTCGTCGCTCTTTGTGTTATGCTTTGTGTTCAGTACCTCAATGCCGAGTCTTGTATTGAAAAACTTGTTATTTTCGTAGCAACTCTAATCAGCGCCATTCTGGGCGTTATGTTAATGTAATATTGGTCCCTGCGACCATGCGTTTGTTAATACTTGTCTCTGCTGTTGTTGTATTGTGGTTGTTGTGAGCTTATGTTGTACCTTTCTGAGAGCAATCCACCTAGGCGGTTGCCACCGGATTCCTCAAATGAGGGTCCCATAGCCGCGACCGAGAACAGTTATGGAAGTGCGTAGTTTTGCGGGAGCATTCCAATACCTTCGGAAGTTCATACGACACTTCTCGATAGTGGCTTCTCCGTTACATGCACGAACCAGGATTGACCAGAAGTTCGAGTGGACAGGGAAACATGACGACACGTTTCTCTTGCTGAAGAGGAAGATCAGTGAAGCACCTGTGCTAGCTTTGCCGAATCTCCAGAAGCCATTTAAGCTAAAGACCGATGCCTCAGGTAATTATGCAATGGGCGCAGTGCTCATGCAAGAAGGTCGACCAATAGCATATCAATCTGAGTTATTCCAAAGAGTTCAGAAGAACTATCCGACCTATGACAAGGAGTTGTGTGCACTACATCAGGCTGTAAAGCATTGATGGTGTTACCCCTTGGGTAAAGAGACCGTTGTCTACACCAACCACCAACCTTTGCAATATTTGCAAACCCAATCGAAGCTACAGCAAGCTCGACATATGAAGTGGATGTTGTATCTGCAGCAATTCAAACACAACAAATTGCTTGACATGTTGTCGCAACCACCAGTTACCACTCTCTGCTTATCAGCATTCATGCAGATCGAGCCCGCTTGTCATGACGACTATGCCACGATGTACAGTGAAGATCCTGATTTTCGATCAGCACTAGTTGAGCTCGAAGCAGGGAAACCTACGATGTTCGTTCGTCGAGGACTCTTCTACAAAGGCAATTTACTTTGTATACCTCGTGGAGCACCTCAAATCCAATGGATGTGAGAAGCTCATACATCGAAGGTTGCTGGACACTTTGGGGTTACAAAGACTTTACAAAATCTTCACCGACATGTGTTTTGGCCGTGTATGCAGTAGAATGTGGCTAGTTTTGTTCGAGGCTGTGGTCTCTGCAGTATCTCAAAACCAGCAAACCGGAAATTAGGTTTGTACAGTACACTCCTTTGCCAGTTCCATTGCGACCATGGGAAAGAATATCCATGGATTTCTTAGGAGAATTTCCTAAGACCCGACATGGTAACGACTATCTTTTTGTGGTCGTTGATCGGTTCTCCAAAATGATCATTCTCATACCTTGTCGAAAGACTATCATGGGAGAAGAAGTGGCTCGGGTATTCTTCCAGCACGTTTGGACACATTTCGGACTGCCGACTTCTATTGTGTCTGATAGTGATACCCGGTTCCTTAGTCACTTTTGGTGATCACTCTCTGGACGATGATGGATACAAACCTGAAGAGGAGTACTGCTTTTCATCCTCAAACTGATGGTCAAACTGAGGTGGTAAATCGCACAGTCGTTCATCTCTTGAGGGGATATAATTCCAAGCATCCGAAGACTTGGGATGAAAGCATACCGCAGAGTCCGTTTGACATTTGAGGTCTATTTGGGATTCCTACTGTAGAGTCCGTTTGACATGGAGTTTGTGATCCCTACCTCGACGCAAAATAGCAAGGAAGCCTCTGATCAGGATCGAGCACAAAGGTTCCTGGAGGGTATTCAACGGCTCTATGGTGAGGTTGAACAGAACTTGCTGAAAGCTCAACTCAAGTACAAGGCATGACATGATCGTCACCGAGTTGATGCTCAATTTTAACAAGGCGATATGGTATGGCTACATTTAAGTAAGGAGAGACTTAAAGGTGAAGGTAAGAAGCTTAAACCCATATGGTATGGTCCTTTTCAAATTTTGCGGAAAGTTGGTTCTAATGCTTGTCAGTTCGAGTTACCTCCATACATGGATATTTACTCGGTTATCAATGTTGAGCACCTCAAACTCTTCGAGCCTTCAATGTTGGATGATGAGCCAGATACCATAGTACCATCTGTTGAAGACATGGCCTATCAACCGAACGAACCTCTACTTGACGACATGATCTTGGAGAAGAAGGTGACGACCACTCGCAGCGGCACACGAGAGTCTTTTCGAATCGGATTGAAAGGTCAACGAGCATGTGCGGCAAAGTGGTACACCCGAGAAGATGGTCAAGCTCAATTTCCACATCTCCAGTTTTGATCATGGTCGCCACGGGAGTTGGCTCCTTTTCAACAGGGGAGTCATGATCTGGGCGGATCGTCAGGTCGCAGCGTCGGTATGGTCGCAGCGCTACCCGATATCGCCATCCAAGGTCGCAGCCTGGGATGTAAGGTCGAGTGCGTATTGGATTCGATCTCTGTGTCATGGTCGGATTGTATTCCGATCCATACACATATAACTGAGTCCTATTTGTTTAGGGTTAGTTAGTTGTCTGAATCTAACACATATTATTGAGTCTGATACGTATTCATATGATTGGACTATAAATACTTTGTAATAGGTCTAGTTCAGATCATTGAATAGTCATAGACCTTATTTAAGTCTTAGACACATATAGTTCATTGTTCGATGTAGGCGAGTGTGTCCTAACATTCGACGTGTAAAGCCCTCTTTGAAATAAAAAGTTCTCCAATTACTTTGAGCTATGTTTTCGATCAACCTTTAGGTTTCGGTAATTCCGCGTAAGATCCCGTTATTCTGCATATTAGAATCTGGGTGAGCCTAGTGCGAAAACCAAGGCTAGGTCTCAAACGAATCAATTCAACAAGATAGAAAATTAAATACAATATGCAACAAGAGTAAGCGGAAGCAAATAAGTTAAGGCAAATATAAAGTGTGCAAGAGAGAAACCAAATGACACAACAATTTTACCGAGGTCTCCGAAGCTCGCCTGCTCTCCCCTACTCTTCGTTGAAGCACTCACGCTTGAGCCTCGCTTCTTATATCCACAAAGGATATCTCCATTCGGGTTGCTCCTTCTCCACTCCGGATAGGCGAGCACCAATGCCTTTCACAAGTCTTTGTCGGCCTCTTCGACAAACTCCAACAGAGAGATCATGACTCTCCTCCACAACCATCTAGGCGATGGCGATCGCAAAGAGTAATAAGTCGTACACCTTCACTTGAATAAATTAAGTGCCAGAAACTCAAATGATGCAAATGAATGCCCACACTCTAGCACTAGCTTGCACAATAATGGGTGATGTGCACTAAGCACTCTTAGCCTCTCACAAATGCTCTAAGTCAAGAAATGAGGCTAATTTTTTTGTGAATATCACTTGTGTACTCAAAGACACAATGATCTTGCGAGAGATATGAAATGAGGTGCCAAAGATCTTCTCTTGACTACCAACAATCACCGAGAAAATCTAAAAATGCAAATGATTTTCCTCGGAGGATCTCTCTCAAACTCAGAAGATGCTTTTTGATCAAAAGATCAAGTCTTGGATGTAAGAATATTTAGGCTCAAGTGCATATGAAATTCTAGCTCAGAGAGATGCAAAAACCTGCTCATAACACATATATATAGCCCACAACATTCAACTAGCCGTTATGGTCGTACAGGAAAAAAATCAGTACACGCTAACAGTCAACATCAAAGACTAACAGTCAGCATCGACCTCTAACGGCTGGTTATGACACAGTCAGAAGCTGTTGGAATTTTTTATCTGCACTTGTGCTGACAATTAGCATTGTGATGCTGACAGTCAGCATAAGTCAAAAACATTTTGGCTCAAAAACATGCGTCTCTGGAGAAATGTCCGCACACATGCTGACATTCATGCTGACTGTCAGCATAGATAAAACAATCATAATGTTTGATCTAGAGATCCGATTGAGATCTTTTTTAGCTTGTTGGAAAGATAATGCAAGAGGCTCACTAGTACAGAAATGCAGTCTACTACCCCTATCTTCTAACGGTTATTAGCGATTTAGAAGAAAACCGTTAGAAAAGGTGCTTCGCAGTCGCAAAAGGCATGTGGGAGGTATTTTTACTATCGGTTTCTATGAAAAGTGTAACACCCTGGGTTTGGGGTAAAAGTTCTCTTCATAAAAAGCCATGCAAGCATATGTCTCTTCTAGATCGGTCAAATCAGCCCAAACTATTTTATCATAAGCCCCAAAAATCTCAAAATCTTCCCTGTGAACCCAAATCAAAATCTGACTTTCCAGATATGACCCACTAGCTATCCTGAGAATAAAAACCTTCAGAAGCCAGATTCAATTCCATCTCTAACTCCCATATCTATCAATCCTTTTCTTTTTTTGAAGATAGGAGTTAAATTAATATTCTAATTACCCTAAATACCTTGAACTCAGACTTAGCCAAAACCTGACCTAACCCAGACCAGATTATACTTGGACTATGATCAAGGGTATGCCAATACCTTAACTTAAAAAGTTGGCAGCCAGATTCTATTATCTAAGCCCTTTTCACAAATCAGTCCAATGGTATCGCAGATTAGTCCTTTCCTGAGTTTTCTAGAAGCCTTAAGAGGCTAAAAGTTGCAAATCAACTCCAAATTCAGATCTGTTTCAGGGAACACCTCCCAAATGCTATTCAATACAAAATACCCTGTTGTCGGAACATCAACATTCCACCCTAAGTCTCAGAATTCCAGGTTCGACAAAATTCAGATTATTAGTACCCTAATTACCCTGTTTTCGTTTTACCTGAAAACTATTCAAATGAGCTAAATTTCATCAAATACCCTTGCCAAATACACTGTTGAGTAAAGTTTGATAGAATTGTGAAGTTCACATTTGCCCTAATCCTCCAAATCTCAAGATTTACAGTTTAGTCCAAGCCAAAAAGCAGAATTGCAATTCAACCCAACTTGCTATTTCGACCAGGGCTCAGCCTTTTTGACCACGGCCGCCAGCATAGTGCTTCGACCACAGCTGCACCGTGCTTCTTCGCTGTGCCTTGTCGCCGCCGGCCAGCACCGCCTCGCTTGTGCTCGTGTACACTCATGCTTGCATGTGTGCACGTGTCTGCGCTAGGATTGTCGCCGCCGTTGCTTCAACCAGAAGCTTCACTGGCACAAGTCTCACAGCTCGTAGCGTGGAAAGCTTCATCTTATGACTTGTGCCTATAAATAGCAACTCCGTTTTCACTGATCTTCTCCAGAGCTTCCTTAGCCGTTAATTTTCCATTTTCTTCATCTCCTTCTTCTTCTCCGGCGAGCAGCCGAGGAGGAGCTCGATGCCAGGTTGATTTACTGTACCAACTTCCAAATTGAAGTGACCAGTACGTGTCTCCTGTCTACCTTCTCATGCTACAGCATTTAATCGAGTTTTGGTGGACCACAACGCCGGCGATTGCCGTAATTTGAAAATGCCCTGTTCCAGCAATTGCGTCTGCTCCAGTCCAAATTGGTCTTCCCTGTAGTAGAATAAATTGATCAGTGGGATACTCTCAACAAGCCTGATCATCGAGATTTCAAAATTCAGCTTAAATTGAATTTTCCCCTTTTCTGCGCGCCACCGGCAATCGGCCCACGTCGCCAGGCCGTACCGCAGTTCCTCCGGTCGAATTGATCATGTCAGAAGCTTTACCTCACTTCCCTACAGCTCTCACAGCAAGAAATTGACCTCTGAAGCAGTATGTCGATTTTGCCCAATTTGGTGCTTTCTTCTCCGGCCGCGGTGTTGAATTTCTCACCGACACTGCCTCAGTCTATTCCCTTCATCCACACTATCTGCAGCTACCCAGGAACTCAACTGTGCCTTCAAATTGGAGTTTGAATCACTACATCGCCCTGTCGCCGTTGAAGCCGTCTCCTCCGGCGCAGCTCGTCGCCGTTCGCTGCCGTGCAATCTCGAATCGAGCCCACTGCATCAAACAGTACCACTTAGCTCTAGTTAGCTTCAGCAACCCCAAGTTTCGACAGCGCAACTCCAAATCCTGATTTGAGTATTCTACCAATCATAGCTGTGCCGCCAGCGTGCCGCCCGGTCGCCATTGGCCATCGCCGTCGTCGACACCTTGTCCAATGCCTTTGTTTTTATCTCCTGAGTATAATCGTCCACTACCCCGACTTCTGTGTCTACACAAAATCACCAGATATTGCTATGCCAAAATCATGTCCAGTACATGTGTATTGCCGTGTCGCCACCGCACTTCCTCGCAGTCGTTCGTCGCCGCCCGACCACTCCAGCCCCTGAAACCACCACCAACAAGTCCCTATTGCTTTCGCCTACCTCCTAGACATAATTGGCGAAGCAGTCAAGCCCTAAATCAAACAAAGCACCAAAACCCTAGTTTTTGACAATACACTGACATCCAGTTTACTGTGTCCAGGGATGTCTTTGCAAAATCTTTATCTTTCTGGACTTTCCTGTAAAAGCCACTTTGTCAAATAGTTATATTACCACATTATGCACCAAATGCTTGAACCAGAACCTATTTTGTCTACTGAAAATCTCCAGAATCATGCCAATGCCATTTCCTGACAATGTCAGCTTGTGTCATCTCAATGCTAGCCAGTGGCATTGGGCCAAATTGACCACTTTCGGTTATGCAAATTGAAAACAACTTTGTCTACCAAGTTTGTAGGGCCATGTTCTACATTTCCTTCAACTATCACATCTTGAGATAAGCCCTTTAGCTTTCTCTGAAGCTATGTCAGGCCATGAACCGAATGTCGATTTGTTGACATTCGTCGTTTCTGACCAAACCAGCCGTGAACCCTATGTCAATATTGATGCCTTGAGACTTTAGTAACCTCCAGTACTCAATCTTAGCCGAAATTCCTTGAAATCCTAGAATCTTGGCTCAGTTCAACTTGCGATCTCAATCACCTTCGGCATTGTTCAGTTATCCTCTTTAAGGCATATCTGCATGTAGATCATGAAACATTTTAATATAATTAGTAATCATTGTGTGCTTGATTTGTTACTGAATAGATCCAGAAGCAGAGTTTGAGGACTTCGCTGCTGACACGACACCAACTGCTGACTTTTACGACGCGGAAGACAAGTCATATTCTTGAACATCTTGAACCTATAATTTAAAGAGTTGATATGATATAACCTTGAATATAAGTAATATTGCATGTGAAAGAATGGTTGAGATATAATTTGGCAGTACTAGGCTAGATGCCTGTTAAATGTGGAATGATATAGTAGTGAGCCATATATAACTATGTATATATGTATATATGTGTGGGGAACCCCGCCCCGTACCGAACACCACGATACGGAACAGCACTCCCCTGTCGCAACTTCCCAGGATTCAGTTGTGAACCATAAATGAATATCACAACAACCAGCAGATTACATAAATAGTTCACAAAACATTACAGTCTCACATCAATGGCACTAGGACCTCACATAAATAACACAACGAGGTACAAAATAACATTTCAAGCTTTTCACAAAACGTGGAAGGAGCGGAAACCTAATCTTCTCCCACAGTAGCTTGACCGGGGTACGTGACGCCTAGAAGCTTGGATCAAACTCGAAGAAGTCTTCAGCTTCTGATGGAACAATTCAGTCACGGAAGAGTACAGGGTATTCAGCAAATCACCACTTAACAAATGCAAGTATATAACATCATAGGGAATTCAAGGAATGATTGAGATTCTTTTCCAAACCTTTTTCATCACCTAACAGTTGATAGTCATGAAAAGCATTCAAAACATTCTTTCAAAACTTACCTTATATATATATATAACAGTTCAAGAGTACAGAATTTAAAGTAGTTGATAAAACAGTTCATAAAAACTACTTGTGCCTCACAACATGGATAAAACCCATTGACCATAACACACTCCAAAATCCGGGAGCACAGAGTATTTAAATACATTTTAAACTCTGCAGAGGGGTACCGCTTTACCCACAAGACTTCTCAACTACCACTGTTGGCCACAAGCATAGGCCTTTTGCCCAATTATGCTACTTTAAGCATATGAGTCTCCTATGCCAGGTTCAATCACGCTGCTTTAAGGGCGCTACTGAGTTGAGAATAACACGCTTTTTACCCTGCCTTGCCATTATACTAGCTCTGCCCCGTAAAAGGTTCACCACCGGTCAGTGGCCCAGGAATTCCACCTCCGGGTGGGGTTCCTAATACAGTTGTGAAGCATACCTTCACCCTACCCCTCACTCAGTATTGGGCCGCGGTGGGAGACCCTCTCCACCAATAGTGAGCGGACACACGAGGGGTTTGTGCTGGGAAACCACATCCAGCACTCGTGCCCTGGAACCACATCAGTTGCACGATCTTTCACTCAGACGAATCGGCTGGGCTCGTCCCAGCCGTCAGTGTAAGTGGGCCAAGAGGGATCTTCCCTCCCTGACCAGTGAACAATATTAGCACACTTTATTATTTAGGTTATAGACTCTATGCAGAGCTAGGGCAATAGTTCGGCAAGGATACTTGGTCGTGTTCGTCCCATACCAGGCTTGTGGAGGTACGATAACATGTTACTGGATGTTTAGCAAAAATTGGTTGGTCCTTAGCTATTCTAGAGAGGAGTTTCCCTATTCAACATTATGCACAGATCACATCTTTTCCAAGTTAACAGTCTTACCAGTTAACAATTATCATGTTAACAACTTTACCAGTTAACAGCATTTATCATGTTTCCATCATTCTGACTGACATACCTCTCCTCCTTAGGATAGACATTTTTAAAGGCATCTTTAGTTTTGGAAAACCATTTTGCTTACTCATACAGATAGCTCATATTACTCCTATTATACTTTAACATTAACCTAGGGTATCAAGAACATTATACTTGGCTTGCGAATCAAGAATGGCCTTTCAATTTGGGACAATAGCTAAACAGGTATATTCCAACATACTCAGTTTGCTTAAATAATATGCACAATATTTGCAAAACAAAATACTTAGCTACTTGAAAACATGGGATCGACATGATCAAGGTGATGGTGACTTGCCTTGATTTCCCGCGACAAAATCTTCAGCAACATCTTCACTCGGCTGCTCCTCGATCTCCGAACGAGCTGTTTCTAAACGCGAAAGGAACATCGATCAACCAAACATCCATAAATATGAGACTATCAAATGCAGATCTAAAACCTAATAAGTCTAGGTGATGCAGCCCGAGAGTTAGATTCGAGAAAGATTGGAAACTGGAAGTTTTTGAAAACAGGGTAATTAGGGTAAAACCGAAAGGAATCGTTTTCGAAAATGACTGAAAACGATGGAACAGGATTTTAGGGTGGGATTCTGAAGTGATGGCTAAGGGCCTGTTTGGATAGTCCCGGATTGGGCCGGATCCGGCCCAATCCGGCGGCAAAAAAATCCCACCCGGAATTAAATTCGGCCCAGTTAAAAATCGCGTTTGGGTCGGGCTGGGAACGGAAAAATTCCGGCCCAAACCCACTGGATCGGCCGGGAAAAAAATAATGGCCTGTCGAGGCAATTTTTTTTCCCACTCTCTCTCTCACGGCTGCTCCCTCTCGCGACGACGCCTCCCCACGATCTCTCTCGCCGCCGCCTACTCCTCCCCTCGCAGCGCCTCGACTCCGTCGCCTACCCCTCCCCGCACGACGCCGTCAACCCCTCTCCGGTGAGATCATCCCCTCCTCATCTAAGGTTTCGCAGATCTAGGGTTCTCATATATAGGGTTTCTCAGATCTAGGCAATTTTTTGATTTGTATGCACTGAACGTGCAGATCTAGCCGACACCGGGGAGGAGGACCGCCTGAGAGTAGCATCGCGTCAGTGCCGCCTGAGATCTGTGGCGGGGTGTTTTCTCTCTCAAATCGGAGCAGATCAGAGCAAGAACACAAGCGCCTGGAAATCTTTGATCCAGGTACATGGAAATCTCCAACTCTTCCCTCCATCTCTTCTTTTCAATAGATCTATCTGCTTAGTGTTATTTTCTTCTGTTCAGATCTTCACATATCTTCACAGATCTTCACATATCGGAGCTGATCAGAGCAAGAACACAAGCGCTTGGAAATATTTCATCCAGGTACATATCAATCTTCAATTCTTCTCCCCATCTCTTCTTTTCAGCAAATCTATTTGCTTGTGTCCAAGTGTTCATCTGTTATTTTCAGCACATTATAAGAACCAGCAAAGTTGCTGTTGGGATGTTTGATTGGTAGTAATGTACTATGTCATAGTTAAGTCTTTTGCTTCACATGCAGTACTTAAATTGGAACACTTGGTTCTATTTGAACTGAAAGCTAATCTATATGAAACATATGAACAACAACCTTGAATTACTAGTATGTAGGTTTTGGTTCTTTGCTGCTATTGTTTTGCTGCCTCTCTGTTGCTATTGTTTATTTCAAGTTAGAGGATGATTATTTTTTTACTGGGTTTGGTTTAAAGATGCAATAGTACTTGTTAACTGGTCAATTCTTCACGCTGATGATTCTATTCTTCAATTAGATCATCTTTGCATGTTATTTTGCCCTGTCACTAGTAGCAATAGAACTTGATTTAAGTTAGAGCTGAACTTTGCCACAATAATCCTGATTTCAAAAGGGAATGATGTGATCACCATCCAAAAATTTTTATACCAGATCCTGATCACCATCCAAAAGGGAATGATGTGATCACCATCCTGATTTCAAAAGGGAAATGAATTGTAGCTATAAAATAATCACCAAGTTTTTGGCCAGTAGAACAGCTAAGTTCATGGATAAGCTGATCCAAGTATGCGAGATTGCATAGGGAAAGATTGGTCTGTAGTAAGATACAAGATTGGTCATGCGATTACTTAGCTATTAATACTGTCATTGTTATTCCAGATCAAAATGTCAGTAGAACAACAAAGTTCATGTTTCTATGATGTTTCTATGCCTTCTATGATTTTTTTTTTCATTTTGTTGTTCTCTGATACAAGTATCAGATAGTTGTATATGATATATAGATAATAGATATGTTTATGTTTATGTATATGTATACAAGTATCTGGTTTCTCTACCAGTATCAGATTAGTTCTTCTCTTTCTCATCTGGCTACCAATCTAGGGACTTTAATCTGCATCTAGGTGTTCTTCTCTTTCTTTGAATTCTGCTCTATGTCAGCTTCTCTGATGCTTCTCTGCAGTTATTTGGCTCGCCTCAATGCTCGTTCGGAGCAATTGATGCAAAATATTTTTAAAAATATGCACCATCTCTTTTCTCTAATCCTATAGTCATAGTCATCTGTAAGTGTGCTCAAAATAACCTTACTTCAAACTTTCCCCTTGTTTATAAGAATATTCGTTGCTAAGAGTAACTAATATTTGGGCTAATTAGTGTTGTATTTGTATTGAGTAGTGTAGATGGGTTCGAGAAGAGAACGACTTATGAGATTGTTGAGGATGGAGGAAGATGAGGATGATGAGATGTTTCTTGTTGTCTTGCCCTATTTACACTCACGTGTTAATAGGGAAAAAAAGACCAATTCATACATCAATTTTGACCGGCGCCAAACGTGTTGAGGAAATTCTTGAAGGGCACGAAAGTCGGTGTCAGATAGAGTTTCGTATGGAGCCGGAGATATTTAGAGCTATTTCAAGTTTCCTTAGGAGAGCGAACTTGTTATACGATACTAGGGGCGTCACAGTTGAGGAACAACTTGGAATGTTTATGTATATGATCTCACATAATGCAAGCAATCGAGATCTACAAGAAGCATTCCAACATAGTGGGGAAACTATTCATAGACATATCAGGTCTTTTTTCACTGTCATTCCAAGTTTGACTTACAGATTTGTCAAACTTCCACATTCAAGTCAAACTCATTGGAAGATATCTTCAGACCCACGATTTTGGCCCTATTTTCAGGTGAACAATACAAACTACACTCTTAGCTAGTCTAGCTACCATCAACCGTTTCTTAGCTAACACAATGTGTTCCTTTGCAGAATTGTATTGGAGCAATTGATGGGACTCACGTACCCATCACTATCTCAGAAGATAGAGCTGCTCCATATAGGAATAGAAAGGGCACTCTCTCGCAGAATGTTATGCTGGCCTGCGACTTTGATTTGAATTTTGTTTATATTTCTTGTGGTTGGGAAGGGTCAGCATCAGATGCTGGAGTCCTTCGGTCTGCTATTGACAATGGTTTTCATGTGCCAGTAGGTAAATTCTATCTGGTTGATGGTGGATACGCGAACACTCCAGCATTCATTGCCCCTTATCGTGGTGTTCGGTATCATCTCAATGATTTTGGACGCCGTACGTCTCGATCAAGAGAATATAAAGATTACAAAGAATTATTTAACCACCGTCATGCACTACTACGAAATCACATAGAAAGAGCGATCGGTGTTTTGAAGAAGCGCTTTCCAATTTTGAAAGTGGGCACATTTCACCCCATAGATTCCCAAGTCAAGATTGCAGCGGCAGCTGCTGTGTTTCACAATATCATTAGGAAGCAAAAAGACCAAGAAGAGTGGTTAGATCCCCAGCTTGATCTCATCTCATCATCCCAGTTTGTTGATCTTCCCGAAGGAGACGAGAACTATCATAATGATGTAGAGTCTTTGAATATTCAAGGAAATGATGGAAATATATTTAGGGATCAAATTGCACAGCAAATGTGGAGTGACTTTGTTCGTAGCAGAACAAGACTAACAAACCATGTTTGATGTATTTTTATTCTAGTATACAATTTGTTGCTTTCACTGTTTGGAATTGTTTACTACTTGTTCTTTACATTATACAATTTCAGTTGAATTTACTTGTTTATTAAAGATTACAAAGAATTATTACAACTGGCTGCTTGGTCAGTTTGAATACTTGTTTACTGAATGTATTGAATGTAAGCATTTTTTTAAACTGGGATATCCCAACATTTTAGTTTGTGATGATTGTGTATTTACACAACTTGTTTAGAAATAACACCTTACAAAATTGAATGTAAACAATTTCAGTGTTGTTACTGAATGTAGCCATTTTGAGAGAAAAATAAAGGTTAAACCTGAGAGAAAAATTTTAACACCTTACAAAACTGATGGCTGCAAGTTAGAAGTTTTCTAATTATCTTTTGATAGTACCCATTATAGAGGGGTAGATTCTTGTTCGGTGTAGATTCTTATTGATGTAGTTTCCTTCAAGTTTAGCACTTGCCAATTGCATCGAAGTCATGACAAAGGGGGAGAGTTCTAGAGCTTCTTGGAACCCTGGGTATGAAAGAGGGCTTGTTGATTTGCTCCATGAATACAATATCCCGAGATTTAAGGGACAAAATGGGTGGTCAACAGAAGCATGGAATAAAATTGTAAAGGAGTTCAATGAGAAGTTTCTGGAAGCTCAATTCTCAAAAATGCAGATTCAAGAACATGAGAGGGAGCTGAAGAGTAGTTATAAGGTACTAAAAGAGGCAAGAAAACAAAGTGGTGTTGGATGGGATAGCGTCCGTTGCATGATCTTAGCTGAACCACCCATTTGGAGTAACATTATTCAGGTAGCACTACTTGATCATAAGTCTCATTCGTACTTCTAAGTAAGATTACTAACATTGATTTTTTTTGTTATTCAATAGTCGCATCCTAAGGCAAAAAAGTTTCGTTCCAATGCTTTCCCCTTGTTTGATTCTTTAGGAGCTCTATATGAGGGTAAGTCTTACTAATATTAATCATTAGTTGCATTTTTGTTTGTTTCACTAATATTAATTTAAGTTTGTCAAATAGGGAGCATAGCTGAGGGTAGTATGAATTTCACATCAATTGAGCACACCGAAATTTCATCTGATCAAGTCAACACTGACAATAATACTGCCTCAAAAGTCAATGTAAACACCCTCTTTGAAGATCAAGATGCTGATGTGGAGTATGCTGCAAATTATTGTGACCTTGTATTTGCAACTTCTTCTTGGAACAAGACTGAAATTTCTTCTGGAAACAAAGAGAAAAGAGAGAAAAAACGGAAGCAAAGTGGTGATTGTAGTGTTTTATTTGAGAACTACTTGGAGTTTAGGAAGGAACGAGTTAATGAGATAGTGAAGGACACAAATGAGGGTGACTTCTCAATCAAGAGGTGTATTACTGTTTTGGATTCAATTGAGGAGATGTCGGATGAAGAAAAAGCAAAATCTTATCATCTCTTCAAAAATCCGCTGAATAGAGAGATTTTTCTCAGTGCACTACCATCTACTCGTCTCATTTGGTTGAGATTACCCCACAAGAATAATGATTAACAGGTACGCTGACAGTTTTATTTATTTGTTTTGCTACTCTGTATCAAACTACATGACAGTTTTATTTTATTTTTGTTTTGTATGTGCTTCAGTGCTAGTGTTGGAGGATGCCTTCATATATTTTTTTTGCTTCAGTGCTGGTGTAAGTTCTATCTGTATAATGCCTTCACATTTATATGAGATGATTAGTTATAGTTTTTTTGGGCATTTCTAAAGCTGATGCATTTTTTCTTCCATTGCCTATGGTGTGAACAGCCAGGGCCAAGGGAGTTCCCTATCTGGTGCTTCATCAAGCGAAACTAGAAGAACTCTGCGTTCTATCAATATCCCAGGTTAGTTCATGCGAGTGATGCAAATGTCACTTTTTCCCTAATGTTTTTTTTTCAATATTGCTTACTGGTGGGGATCAATTTGAACTGAATATAGTTTGAATCAATCTGGTTTGCATGTTATTTGTGTGCTATATTATACAATCAGTCTTTATTTTATAAAGTTCAAATCCTATCTAAGTTGGTATGCACGGTAACATAATGCTAAGGTATGATTTGCTAGAGTTTTGTGGTGAGGATCAATTTTCTTGGCTATGCACGGTAACAAAACTTATAGCATTATGCACGGTAACATAATGCTAAGGTATGATTTTTGGCTAATAGAACATCTTGTGTTGTTATTATGCGAATGTGGAGTATATACCTGTTTTGTATCTGTTTTGGTTTATATAGGGCTATAAGTTTTGTGTTATTGCTTCTGTTGCATGTTTGGTTAAGAAACAAACTCCGTTTAAAGTAAAAGAATGGGTGGCATGTGGGGTAGCATGGTTGGTTGAATAAGATATAAATTAGAAAGAACAAATTTTGAGAAGAGTTTTACTTTTAAGAGTTTGAAATCAGAGTAATGCATACAGATGAACGGGAAAAAAGGATGTGATGATCATGTAATTTTTCTCCTGGTATCTTTAGGTCTAAAAACTGGGCTTGTTTTTATGCCTCTCCTGAGTTTATTTACATGTTCGTAGAACTGGAATTCTAGGGAGAGGCATTCCAATTTGTCCACTTTAGTACATTTAATTAACTCTAATGATTCGTTGAGTGCTACATGTTCTTGAGTATGCGCACTGGTAGACATATGATGGCAACTCAGTACTATCTTCAGTTGTTGGTAAAATTGTTAGGAGACCATTGAGTATGGAGTATGAAACAAAAAATAAACAGATTTTCAGTATTATAATGCCTGCTTCTATCTATTTTGCTATTTAACAAACATGCATGGCAATTACTCATTTGCGCAGTCAGCATCCTTTGGTTTATATCTTTATGGAATTGATAATGGTGATGATTGACAGGTCCAAATAACCTGTAGCCTAGTGCTTTATCTTCTTTTACTTATCATTTTAGATCATGAGATGTGATGCAAATGCCACTTTTGCCTTAATCAACTCAGTACTATCTTCAGTTTTGCTAATTTGGTTTTGGTTTTCACATGCTTCTTCAATGTGCTAACTATAGAACAAATTTCAGATCTTTTGGAGTCAATCAACTTGTGCTAACTTGTTTTGGAATCAACAGAAGTTGCATTACTTCAATTTTGTATTTAATTGAGACAATTCTTGGGACAATTCTTGATTATGTACTGGAATATTGTATACTGAAAGTATTATGTATTTGATGTAATTGATTACTTCAATTCTGGATTATGTACTGAAAATATTATGTTTTTTTAATATCTTTCTTGAACTGTGTAACCAAAGTAGTGATCTAAAAGGTTGAAATTAGGCTTTGGTTCGAGCCCGGCTCACGATAAGGTCTTTGGTCATATCATATCTCGGCGCCTCCGTTTTATTAGTGGGTAGGAATTTTTTCCCGGCCACCCAAACAATCGGTGGAAAATTTTCCCACCGGGAATTTTATCCTACTGGGATTTTTTGACATTCCATGGGATTAAAAAAATCCCGGCCGAGAATTTTTTTGACATGGAAAAAAATCCCGGTCACCCAAACAAGCCCTAAAGGAGAACATGTGGCAGGAACATTTTGTGGCAGAGTGGTTCAGACAGATCTGGATTTGGAGGTCGGGCGGAGAAAAACCACTTTTGGCGAGATTTTAGGGAAAACCGGGTAAAAATTGGATCTGGTAAAAGGTGAAAACAAGATCCGGGACTTGGATCTGAAGAAAATTACAGATCTGGAAGATTGGAGTCAAGGCGAATCTGCTGGCGCAAACGGATCTTCGATCGGAAACTTCTGCAACAGAGTCGACAAAATCAAGGGAAAGGAACGACGGAGTCCAAAACAGTGAAACGGAAATCTAGACAGCGGATCAAAAATCAGAGAGCATACATGGAAGGAAAACAACGAGACGAACAAAATGACGCGAACGGATTTTCAATCGGAGGTCCAGAAGGCAGAGAACGACAAGGCATGTTGCTGCGGCTGACATTCGGAAAACGGGAAAAGAGTACAACACTGTAACAGTGTCAGTCGGCCAACACAGGACATGGCCACGGCCAAGAGTTCGCCGGCGACGATCTAGGCCGCGGCTGGGGCTGAGATTCGAAGGGTGGAGGAGTCAAGGCAAGGGGAGAAAGTTTGGTGAAGGAGGCACGGCTAGAAGGGCTTCCACGGCGGGCTTCACGGCAAGGTTTCCCGGAGAGCTTGAACACACACGGGAGAGCACGGGTGAGCTTCGGCCGGAGCTCACCGGAGAGGGGAAATGTCCGGGAAAGGTAGGGAATCGGAGGAGGAGGCCAAGGGGATGGAGAAGCATCAACAATGGCGGAGTTTGGTGGCAGGAATTGGAGAAGGTGGCGCATGGCCGGCCGCGAGGAAGAAGATGAAGGCCGGGCGTCAGTTCGCGGGCGAGGATGGACGGGGAAGGCTGAAACTTGGTGGGGGAGCTTCTGGGAGCGAGGGGAATGCAAAGAAGTGGCCGGCCTTGGCAAAGCGTGGCCGGAAAAAGATGAACGGCGAGGTGGCCGACGGTGAACAGAAGTAAACACGGCGATTTCGAGAGTTACAACGATCAATCGGCCGAGATCCTGTGGAATAAAATGCGCAATACGACGAGGCACACACGATTGACATACCTGAACAAGCAAAAGATGGCCGGAGCACGGCTAACGACGGCGAAGAAGTGGCGGCCGGCGCTGGAGCGCGGCCAAAACAGTGGCAGAGCAGCCAAAATCACCCCCTTTCGTAAAAGTTTTCAACCAAATGCAAAACTTTTGATTGCTCTGCGAGTCTAAGTGTTTCCTCTACCACTCTACAGAAGGACATGGAGAAATGAGCAAGTTTAAGTTGCGTTTCAGCTGTCATGGCTTATATGGAGTGGTATTAATGGGGTAACTTGTTGTAGAAGCTACCTCTTGACATGTAATGTATCCAGTTGGGGTAAACAGGTCTATACACTGTGTTTGCTGCGAAATGAGGGAGGGTAGAAGGGTAAAAGTATATAAAATAATGTTTTAGGTCAATTCTAGGACTTTAATTGGAAATTTGAAAGCTCTAGGGGCTGATCTGCAAAGTGCCAATGCATGGGAAGTTGTGAAACCTGGTTACTTATGCAAATAAAATATTTTAAAAATTTTTACAGAATTTTTTATGCATTATTTTAAATTAAATCAACCCTTTATGCTATTTCCAAATAGAAAAATCGTCATTTCATGTGGAAAAATGATTTGTTTGATGCATAAAATCATGATGCCATGAATTTAAAAATATGCATGCATGAGGAAAATATTGGGGGGATGATTTAGGGTTGCAAATATGAAAGAATTTTGCTGAACGGAATAAGAAGATAATTAATCGAAATTTCGGAAGATTCAGACCGGCGGAAAGTCTGAGAAGGGGAGGGTTAAGAGCGGAATTTTGGGGCTATTATAATATGTATATTCATGAAATAAAACCCCTAGCCATGACCAGAGCTTTTGGTATGAAATGGTGGTAGCACTGGATGTGCTTGGTAGAACTGGATGTGCGTAGCTGTGGATGATCTGACACTGGCATATAAGAACTAGAACCTTGTGTTGTGCGTCTAGCAGCATGAAAAACGTACTGATCGCAAGCCTGGTATGGGACAGGCCTGAAAAAGTAAGTATGCGGATCGCACATGAAACCCCTGCATGAGATGGGAAGTGATGCACGATTTGCACGGAGTGCGGCTCCTACACATATCACTGGATGTGATAGCACGCTGACCCAGTAATGGGAAGAGACATTCGGGGTGGGGGTATAGCCCGCCACAACTGTGATTTACGTGAAACCATAGGGTTAGGGGTGAATTGTGAGTGAAACATAACAAAAGTTCTTATTATCTCCACCTTGCCACTCACAGTATGCAGTGAGGAAGGGTCTAATCATAATGATAGGATGGGCCTGAAAGTGGAATATATTGCGGGTAAATTGATACTCCTCTGCAGAGTTAAAAATGTATTCGGATACTCCGAGCTCCCGGGTTTATAAGAGTCTGCTACGGTAGATTAAATCCACGGGGTGTGGCATAAGTATGTTTTCTAAATAAAATTTGATAGGTCAAGATTACCCAAATGACATGTGTTGTCATGATAAGGGGTGCTGCCGTGGGCTGTCGTGTGTCGACGTGTCGCGGTAGTACTATAAATAGTGGAACATGGATAGCGATGTTATGTTATGAAAAGTGCTGCCATGAGATGAGATATAAAGGAAAAGACTATGTTACAAACACTCATACTTCTTTACTAGCATAGGTTCATATCAACTCTATTATATGTATCTACTTTTACCTATGACTTGCTAAGTATGTAAGTACTCACCCTTGCAACCAACAATCCAGTGGATGGAGCATTACAAGATCAAGATGAAGGCGTGGAGAACTTCTTGGATCCAGAAGGAGAGCCAGTTCCACCAGAACCCTAATGTGTGTTGTTCTGCTGTCAACTTCTTGCTGTGGGGGTTCACCTATCTCCGTTGTGTAGTTGTCATTTTGCTAAACCATGTATGCCGCGAAGGCATTATAATATCTTTTTGTTGAATTAAGGCCAGTAGGCCACACTGTTTAAATAGTTTGTAAGTTACTCTGCTGTGATATAAATATACTCCTGTGCTTGACTTATCCTGGGAAGTCAATGGTATACAATTATGGGATCAGCTATAGCGAGCTGGGTCCCCACAGGAGTAGTCGTTGTCCGCAAGGCGGGGGCGCGACAAAAAGTACCGTTAGAAGAAGCTATGCGGGTTTTTCTAACGGTAAAGTGTATATATACCATTAGAAGAAGAACACAATTACTAACGGTAGTATTATTTCTACCATTAGAAAAAGCAGAATGATTTATTCTAGTGTTGCTGAATATATTTACCGTTAAAAGAGATGAAGAAGTATTGACGGTAGTCTGTTGGGTACTGTTAGAACCGGTCGATTTCTAGAAATAGTTTTATTATAACATTAAAGAATATATATACCATTAGAAGAGGAACACAATTACTAACTGTAGTATTTTGATTACCATTAGAAAAAGCAGAATGATTTACTAACGGTACTGCATGTTTATACCGTTAGAAGAGGTCACTAATTACTAACGGTAGTCTGTTGTGTTCCGTTAGAACTGTTCGACTTCTACAAATACCCAGGTATGTCTCTTCCATTCGAACAGTTCTTCGGGTGCGACTAGCCCTAACCCGTAACCTCCATGGACGGCCGCCGCACCTCCACCGACCACTGTCGCACCTCCATCGACGGCCACTTGTTTCTCAGGTGAATCAAGTTCAAGATGGATCATAGCCTGACTTTTGACTGGATTTCAGCATGGCAAGCAAGGCAAGTGAAATTTCGGCAATATTGTTAGATTATTCTAAACCTATGATGACAATTATCCTGCAATTTTTTTATCCTTCATTTTAATTGATGTGTCTTCTTTTCAATATGAGTATGTACAGTGTCTTGTTACTGTTTTTTACTAAAACAACTAAATAATATCATTGTTGGGCAGATAATATTCAATTGTTTGAAATTCAAATGAAGAAAATGATCATCAGGATATTTGTAAGACAAACACTAGCTAACATAGTCAAATGCCAATAAGAGTAGAAATGTAATACCTTGATCTCTCAGTAGGTTGCTCAATGCTAACTTGGACTTACAAACAATTGAAATTGAAAGATCATAAGATATAGTAGCTAGTGTAATATCTTGATCATGAAATTGAAATTGAAAATGAAATTGAAAGATCGTGAAATTGAAATTGAAATTGAAAGATCATGAAATTGAAATTAAAATTAAAGTTGAAATTGAAAGATCTTGAAATTGAAATTGAAATATCATGAGATACACAAATATCTTGATCTCTCAATAGGTTGCTCAATGCCAATGACATATTCAAATGCCAACTAGCTTGCTAAATGATCAAGATATTTGTAAAAAGTTCATTAAATAATTAATGTATATTGGGAAGGTAATTTCTTCTGATGAAATAGAGTAGAAATGTAATATCTTGATCTCTCAGTTGCAAGTTGATGTTACTATGACAAAGCACAACCTAACCTTCAATTGGTAGTCCTTCTCAGATAGGGAGTCATTAAGGAAGAAGTAAACAGTCTTAATTAGCTCTAGAATGCCTATTTATGATCTGTGCAAGTGTGGGACCCTCATTTGAGGAATCCGGTGGCAACCGCCCAGGTGGGTTACACTTAGCAAGGCACAAACATAAACTCACAACAACAAAATTAAGATAAACATAATTAAGCAGGTACCTAGTCACAAGGACCAATATTACATTACCATCACGCCAAGAATGGCGCTAATTAAAGTTGCTAGAAAAATAACAAGTTTCTCAAAACAAGAGTTAGCATCGAAGTACCGAACACAAAGTAAAACACAAAAAGCAGCAACAAGAATCTTGACTTCCATCGACAGCGGGACTGCAGGGGCTTCATCCAGATCTGGCTCAACTCGGCACGTAACCCTTCTAGAGAGGTGGTTCATCTAGGACACTCTCCTCTTCACCATGGTACTCAAGACCAAGGGAATCGGGATCCTAAAATCCCTCTTCTGTGGTTGAATAGAACTGCAAGGGTGAGGATGTTTGCACAATGCTCAGCAAATCTCATTCTAAGAATTAACGCAGCTATATTTAGGGATGAGGGGTGTTCAACAGGTGGGGTATCATTTTGCCTTATTGATGTGACGCGGGGTGGTCCGATCTTTCGATGAGAACAACAACTATTGATTTGTGAAGATGACTCTCACGATCCGGCTACCAACCGTACACGACTGATACGCGCTGATAATCGCTGAACCAACTTCGGATTGTTATCGACTGAGCTAGAAGTACGATCGACCTAATCACGAAGATCTATTCCTACAAGCAATCGAAGAACAATGATAAACAAGCAATCTGAAATTGCAAATATAGATTGAATCATGAAAAAGAGTTGGGGTTCCGAAAACAGATATTGATGTTGATCTAGCCAACTAAGAAGAATATCTCAATAACTTCACGAAGGAAAGACTACGACTAAACAAAACCCGCTGAACCCTAATGGTTCGGCCAGATTATATAGAGGAGGTAAAAGAGGTCGGTGGCCAGGTAAGAAAACCTGAAACGGACATGGACTCTTTCCCTACTCGGACTCTAACTCGATACATGGGCCTTGACCCAACCAAAAAGGTGACCCAGTACCGACTAGGCCCAATTAGAATCTGGTCAAACCTTGTTTTATCAATTTCTGTCGATCCAGATAGAATTTAGATGTGGGGCTAGATCCATTGGAAAGATCTCGTCATGGGCTTCTCCGTGGACTATAAGAACATCTCAATCGGACTTTGTATGAGGGAGTTATGGTCGTTTGAAGGCAGGCTACTCCTGGATGGCCGAACCGGACTCCAACTCGACTTGGGTTCTTTGCAGGTCCTCGTGTCCTTGCTGGTTCTCTTCATGGTTCCTAAGCACAATATTATCACTATTAGGTAGTAAACCATTCTCAAAACCATATATATATAAACTTAGGAATGAGTTCACCTGGCAATGCAACAATCGGGCTCGGCCATGCGTTATTGGTCCTTGTGTAACAAGCGGAGGATTATGGTTGGTGCATGTATCCGAAGAAATGATGTCCTCATCAATAGTAGTGATGTCCTCGTCACTTATACTTAAAGATAATATAGATTCTTAAACAGGGTTGAGAAAGTGTTTTGATTTTGAAAACAAGCTTTGAACTCTTAAATTATACTTTAGAAAGTGTTGTGTGTAGCGGTCTCCCATGAGTCACTTCTTTTGTTAACCCATATTATGAAAACATCTTAAACATTATTTGTGCTGAAACCCATGGATAACATCCACTACGAAAAGACTCCTGAACCTGGGAGTACAGAGTATCTGATACTTCTTTTACGCTTTGCAAAGGTGTACCCCTTTTTAAATCCACTGGATCACTCGACTTTCAAGTCGAATCGGCTCCATGTGACTTATACACATGTGACAAGGTCGAGATCACACAACGATTTTGCAGTCTAGTGTTTGTTGGATCTAGGTAGATCTTAGTATCTAGCTTTTGATGATTAATGACGATTTGGATAAATCCTTTGTGATTAAAGTTAATCTGAAGATATCAGTTTTGATGGTCAAATGACAAATTAGATAAATCCTGATTTAGCACAAGTGAATTGAATTGATTATCGGTAAACCTTGAATTGGATGTTTCCTCAGTTGCGGGTTTGATATTGATGCATATGTAGAGGAGGAGCTCAGTGGTTACATCAAATTTGTGCTGATTGATTGATCAAAATGTAATACGTTAAATCTAAGACTGATGACTCCAGTTGTGGATTTTATATCGATGCACATGTTGAGGGGGAGCTCATCACTTTGGTCATCTAGGTTGATTGATATCATGATATGAGTAGTATAGATCGTGTGCGTATGTGTTTATCATCTACAATCTATATGATTGTATTTTATCTTATACTCATTTGCTACTCGTTGAATATAGTTTGTCATGTCATTTGAAAGAGAAACTGTTGAGCTAACTCCTGTGTGGAGTAGTTTCTCTGGAGGTGATTAATGACGACTTATATATGAGACTAATGTTGTGCATTGAGTGTACGTATTGTAGTCTCAGTTTGATTGCAGGATAAAAGCGAACAAGGGTGTGAAGAGGATGAAGTCGATATGAGACATCTCGAGCGAGGTCAAGCTTAGCAAGGTTGAGCTTTGCGAGGACAAGTGTCAAGTGGTCGAGCTTCGCGTGGTCAAGCTTAGGGAGGTCGAGCCTTGCGGGGAAAAGCGTCGAGCGGTCGAACTTCACGAGGTCGAACTTCACCTAAGGTAAAATCCAAGATTAAGGATTGTTTTCTTAGAATTTTACCGGTCTCAGTGTTTGGAGACAGACCGGGTTGATAGGTTTGTTTTTACTAGTTTGACCGTACTATTAAGAGGGGTCGGAAACTAGTAGCTTGAATCTATCTAGTGCGGAAGCTCAGATGCATTCATATCATCTTGCACTAGTGTCTTGCATTACTAGTGAGTCTAAGTGTAGTTCATGTGCATTAGATTAAATGTTTTGAAAACTACACTTAGTCGTGATTGCCAGCTGTTTAAATTGGTTTATTTATCTAGAGCTGGTCGTGGTCATATTTGCATATTCTGATCGTATCAGTGTTGATATGTGGTCGTGTTCGTGTCGCTTGTTTGCCGGCTTTCTGTTTAGGGTTTGGGCGTGGTCGTAGGAGTTCGGACTGGTCGTACCAGTCTTCGACTCGCTTGCGTACGCTCGACCAAACCCTATCGACCACCTGTTTTCGATCGGATGTCAAGACCTGTGTGGTCGTGGTCGTTGCTAACTGACACAAATCACATCCGCGAGAAAACGGCAAATCCGTATGTGCAAATACTCTAAAATTGCATTTGAGATGATTTTTGGATTGAACATTTTGACAGTAGGAAAGTTTCTGAGTTTTCTAGAAGTTTCTATACCTTTCTAGGTCTTTATCCTGTTGACAAAATTGTAGAGCTCTGAGTTATCTTTCTAACAAGCCAAAAATCACCTCAATCGGATCTCTGGATCAAAAGTTATGCTTATTTTACTGTCAGTGTGCAGTGGCCAGACAAATGCATCCATCCGGAGCTAGTTGTCCGAAGTGGCCGGACTTTGTCCGAAATGACCGGACATTGTCCGGCCTGTACAAATTTTTTGAGCCGAAAAATGAAACAGAGACAAATGCATCCATCCGGGGCTATCTATCCGAAGTGGCCGGACAGTGTCTGAAGTGACTGGACATTGTCCGGCCTGTACAAGTTTTTTGAGCCGAGAGTTAACAGAGACATATCCATTTGTCCGGACGTTTTGTCCGGACAAATAGTATCCGTCCGGCCTTCACAAATTTCGCCCAACGGTCACTAACATGTTTGCAACGGCTGAAATTTTTGTACTGGCCGGACAGTGTCTGAAGTGGCCGGACAATGTCCGGCCTGTACAACTTTTGGCCCGGTTTCTTGCAAACGTCCAGTTTTTCGTTGAGGCTATAAATACTTCGTATTTGGCTTCATTTTTGGGTGCTCAAAGAGTTCATTCTTTAGCTGAAAACCTAGCCAATTGATTTGCATTTGAGTTATTGCATTTAGAGGCTAGAATTGAGCCCAAATCTTGAGTAGATTTGAGAGAGAGTTTGGGGGAGATTGTGTGAGTGTTTAGTGCACTTCATCTCCATTAGATTGCTAGTGCTAGAGTGTTGAGCATATCATTTGCATCATTGAGCTTCTAGCAAGTGGTTGATTCAAGTGAAAGCGCATCTGGCTTGTTACTCTTGGCGATCGCCTTCGCCTAGACGGTGCCGGAGGAGAGCCGAGATCTCTCCAATTGAAGTTTGTCGGAGAGGCCGGCAAAAGATTGTGAAAGGTGTGGTGCTCGCCTATCCGGTGTGGAGAAGGAGCAACCCTAGTGAGATATCCTTCGTGGATATAGAAGCGAGGCTCCGAGCGAGCGCTTCAACGAGGAGTAGGGGAGACCGGGCGAGTCTCCGAGACCTCGGTAAAAATATTGTGTCAATTGCGTAATTCTTATTTGCTTTATATTCATCTTGACACAATTGCTTATATCACTATTGTTGCATGTGTTGTTAAATATTTCATATGATTGAATGCAACTAGTTGATTGAATTGTTTTAAGCCTCATTGTATAATTTAGGTCTCTCAATTATTCTTTAAAATTGCTTAATTGAAAAGAAATTTTAAAAGCGTCCTAATCACCCCCCCTCTAGTCGGCATCCTTGATCCTACAGTGTTAACGGTATCCCCGCCTGGTAAATAGACAATCAAGTCTCAAGTATCGTTGTGGGTCCTCCCCACTGCCATACTTCCTAGTCTTCGCCTATGTTCCCGCAAGACACATGGCCTCTCGATTATAGCCGTGCACGACTTAATCAGGCGTAGGGCGTCTTCCGTCCATTCACCATAACCTCTCATTATTTTTCTGATCTTACATCACTCATAGCCCTCTGTGGCCCACCAATTTCCACGTGAGAAACCGGAGCGACAAACCATTGCAGAGGACTGTTAACATCAAGAAAGCTACTAAGTTGCGCCTGTCCCATTCCAGGCAAGTGGTTGGTACATTTTCAATTTGCATAGAGACACAGTACAAGGTTCTCGTCCTTATGAATCAATAGTGAGGAACATCCACATAACCTTGGTGCATACAGCACCCAACCATTCAAACCATCCTCACTACCAATTCCTATTTCTCATTTCATTTTACAGAGAAGGGGGGGGGGGGTTTCAACATGCTTCTCATATAATAGACCATTTGACATTTAACGTGTGTATTTAAGCATAAGCACCATCCTAAGTATAAATCCTAGAGTGAAAAGAATGCATGGATATTAAATCTCAAAAAGGGCTTCACAATCACTTGGGTGATATCTACTCATATTATTCAGAACATAACTCTCATTTGAATATAAAGCATGCATATACTTAAAAACAGTTAGATCTATTTTACTTCAAAATATTGGGATAGACATGGTCAAGGGGGTTGAGAGTTGCCTTGCAACGTGAGGTCTAGCTGTTCAGACGAATCTTCAAAAGTCCCTTCCGTTTCTTCAATCTCTGACTCTGCGGCGGATACAAACAATACACACATACACTATATAAGCATACAGAAAATAGTTGCAATAAGAAATAATACGTAAAATATACCATACATGCAGGGGAAAATGACCAGGACAAGGTCACTTGAGAGCTGGTCGAAGAGACGGGTTCAAAAGAGTTGAACGTTGAAGGGTCGACATTCGGTTTGAGGCCAAACATACCCTAAGTTGGTCATAAGTAGGTTTTCTAGAGAAGTGGCAGTAGAGAAAAATGTAGAGAACATCTCCAGGAATTTAGTGGACAAGGTGGCATTTCAATTTCGCAAACAAAGGAGGTCGAAAATGGCCAATGCCACTGGTAGACATGTTCTGACATAGTGCTTGACATTGTCAAAAACTAGGGTTTGTTATAACTTTTTATCTAGGGCTCCATTTGATGCACCACTTTGTCTAGGAGGTAGGACTTGGTAACAGGAAAAAAATATACAACAGGCTCAAAGGCTGGAGATGGCCGGACGGCGACCAAATCTGGTGAAGAACCACAGTGACCTAATCACATGAAATGACACTGGACAGGAAATTTGGCATGGCTGCATCTTCAAATCTAGGCTGAACTAGGTGTCGAGATAGAAGAAAAATTTTCTCAGGAGGCTGGAAACTATCTAAGGACAAGGTGGCTGGGGCTAGATCGGCCGGGAACGAAATCCGGTGGCCGACACTGGAGAAGAAGACACCAGATTGGGGGTTTTTGATTTAGAGCGATTGAACTCAATTCCTTGCTTTTGGAGTGACTTGGAGACAAGGGAAAGCTACTTGAAGGACCAATTTTTCTGGGGGATCATCGGAGAAGCTCAACGGCGAGCTCCAGTGAACAGGTAAAGTGTGGATTTGGGGATTCTTGTTCTAAACAGAAATTGGGGGTTCGGATCTTACAAGGCTACTTAATTGAGCTCACTGATAATTTCCAATCATTGGATCGAGGGCTGAAGGGAATTGAATCGAGCTGAATTCCTCACTGGAGGTTTTTGGGGAAACCGGTGATCACCGGTGACAGGGGCCGAATGAAGTCGATTCCAAGTTTGTGCACACTAAGGAGAGGATGGGGAACTTACTGGTGAACTTGGATTGGAGAGAGGGGCAGTGATTCGAGCTGACACCGAGAGCTCCAGTGGAAGCTTGCCGGGGCAGAAGCAGTTCATGGCGAGCTCGGGCACTTGTTTGGGGTGGGTGTGGCTTGCACAGAGGATGGGCTGGCTTTTATAGGCGCAATTGAGGCGTGATGCAATGGATAAAGGCGCCTGGAAAATTGGAGGGGCCGAAGTGATGGCGAGGGGACCGGACGGTGGTGGTGATGGCGAGGCACTGGTCGGCGCAGCGCTGCAGCCTTTGGCAGTGGCCGGTGCAGTACAGACGGCGACGAGACGACAGAGTGAGGGCCGGCCAAGGCATGGCCGAGACGTGGCACTGGCTCACTGCAGTGGGATCACGCGCGCGTGAAGAAACCGGGAGCTGGCACAGGCTGAGGTGGCTCCACGGTGGCCGATGGCGCGCACGCACGTGGCGGCGAGGTACTGGTCCAGGGTCACGGCAGAGGAACACGGCGGCTAGTCGCGGTCACGCGCAGGAGGGCTCCCGGTCGTGGGCACAGCTCCAGTCGAAACCAGCAGGGGCCTGATTGCAAATAATCTGGACTGATTTGCGAGGATCTTTGCTTGGGCTTTGGACCTGTTTGCAAATTTGAAGATTTAGAGGTCCAAATCGGATTCTGATTTCGCAGATGAGTGACGCTAAATTGCTGGGACTCATGTGGCATGATTTAATGGTTTTCGCCAAAATCTGAAAACGGGGTACTTTAGGGTAAACAGGGTGGTTAGGGTTTTAAAAATGGCGAGGCTCGAAACTGAGGCCTCGGATGGGATTGGAGTTCTCGCAAAAGGGAAACTTGATTAGAATAGCGAATGGGAGACACTCCTTGAATCAGATTAAAGTTTGGAGATGAGATGAGGATTTTAGCCTTTTTAGGGTTTCCGGAAGATCTGAAAAGGGCAAAACTGCGATACTTTTTGGGGTGATTCGCGAAAAGGGGCAAGACGACGAAGTTTTGCCATCAACTTCTGGAATTAGGGCATAGGCAAATCTGCGACTAGGATTTTGAGACACTGGTTCCACTTGGAGAAAAGATTAGGAAAACAGGGGCGTGACAGCAGGTCCTTGGACGATGCTCATGAGGGCCAACGGGTTTCACGGTTCTTCGTCGCAGTACGCTGCCTACGTTGGCTTGCTGGCGATCGAAAGAAAGGGTGAAGTTCACCATCGAGAGCTGGAAGGACGTGAAGAGCGAGATCTTAGTTGGCTCGGCCGAGAAGATCCTCAGCCCCAGCATGCTTCTCAAATCAGGACCTGTAGAAAGCATCTTACATTTGTATTGATGATTTCCTCGAGCTCACACTCAACCCAACTCAACTCAACTCAACTCAACTCAACTGAGTTGAGTTGAGTTGAGTTGTGTTGAGTCTAAGTCAGAGGAAATCACCGATACAAATGTAACTCCACACCAGTTCCAGCTCCTCGGGCGTCTTTGAACTGAACTCCTATGGTTAAGTCAAATGTGGTTCATACATTTGCTATTTCAGATGAATGGATTTGTGATGTATCAGGTCAAACTTTTAGTCGGTAGTTAATTGTCGCAACTTACAAAGGTTCTCTTTTATGTAAAATGTATGAGCCACTGGGTCCCCGTCACGATCTGTTGTTTTAGACGTGACTTTTGTAATATACATCGAATATGTGAACTGTTGTATTTGTAAATTGTTGTATATTTGTGTATTTGTATTGCTATTTGGGACATGAACTTGAATGTGTATATGGGTGTATTTGTGTATTTAATTGTATTGGTGGGTAGGTGTGTATTTGTATTGCTGTTTCAGACATGCACTTGAATTTGTGAACTGGCATGTGTATGTTTGTACCTAAATTGCTGTGTCATACATGAATCAGCTTGCTTTTGTTTCAGCCATTAACTAGAATGAGTTTGAATAGTACTCATTTTTTATGTTTCCTCTTCCATTTTCTTGAAGGAATGGAGGCAAACCAAGATCTCATGTAAGTAGAGATTTTTAATTTCTTTGGCAAGATGAAGTACCAAGTACCTAAGAAAAGTATTTTTGTGTCTTTTAGTTAATCTACAAATTAGCATCTCTTGAAATATTTCTTTATCTTCTAATTAAGATCTGTTTGGTGTTACATTGTGTTTATATATGATTATTTGATTGTTAAGACAAATATTTTGTTTCAGGCATGCACTTGAATGTGTGAACTGGTGTGCATGTGTGTAATTAAATTGCTCTGTCATGCATCAACCAGCTTGCTTTTGTTTCAGCACATGTACCGTACCTGTCTAACGGTAAATACACATATTTACCATTAGAACAAACACCTGTATTTGCATATGTGCTTCAGGCATGCACTTGAATGTGTGAACTGGTGTACATGTGTCTACTTAGATTGTTGTGTCATGCATCAACCAGCTTGCTTTTGTTTCAGCACATGTACATGTACCTGTTCCAACGGTAAATACACATATTTACCGTTAGAACAAACATCTGTATTTGCATATGTGCTTCAGGCATGCACTTGAATGTGTGAACTGGTGTGTATGTTTGTAATTAAATTGCTGTCATGCATGAACCAGTTTGCTTTTGTTTCAGCCATGTACCTGTACCTGTTCTAACGGTACATACACATAATTACCATTAGAACAAACACCTGTATTTGCATATATATGTGCTTCAGGCATGCACTTCAATTTGTGAACTGGTGTGCATGTGTATACTTAGATTGCTGTGTCATGCATGAACCAACTTGCTTTTGTTTCAGCAATGTATCTGTACCTGTTCTAACGCTACCTACACATAATTACCGTTAGAACAAACACATGTATTTGCATATGTGCTTCAGGCATATACTTCAATTTGTGAATTGGTGTGCATGTGTCTACTTAGATTGTTGTGTTATGCATGAACCAGCTTGCTTTTGTTCTAGCCATGTACCTATACCTGTTCTAATGGTATATATGTGTATTTATCGATAGAAGAGATACGTACGAATTTACACGCACATATTCTAACGGTAATTTCATGTATTTACCGTTAGAAATTAGTCCAGTATAAGTAAAACCCACTCGACCATTACTGTCCTGCTGTTTTGTTCTGTTGCACTCTATCTCCCTTTGTTTGCCATGAGAGTTCCATGTTCGAAGCTACACTGCTAGAGTTATCAGGGCAAGCTGGAAGGAAGTTGATTGGACTCCTCTCTTTAATGTAAGCTTAATTGTCATCATTTATCTCTCTCTCCCTCTAGATCTCCCTCCCTCTCTACTTGCAAGCTAGCTGTATTGTGTAGTTCCAAGCTTGTAGCTCCAAGCTTGGAAGATGGCTAGCTAGCTGGAAATGCCTCATGTTTTAGGAGCTCACTAGCTTGTATTGTGTAGTTGGGTTAATTAGTATTAATTTCATCAACTAGGGTTTAACATATCAGTTGTAAGAGGCTGTACATGTAATATTGGATGTATAGAATAAAACGTACTACTCTTGTATATTTGGATGGTGTGAATGGGTTTATTAAATTTGCTGAGCAACAAAAGGCGAGAAATGGGGAGAAAGATATGCTTTATCCTTGTACAGATTGTATGAACTTGAAGAGATTTAGCAACTCTGATCAAATTAAGAGTCATTTGATTTGTCATGGTTTTAACGCACGATACACCCGTTGGATATGGCATGGCAAAGATCTTGAGGAAACAAGCATCGCTATCAATCAGTAGGACCTGAATGTGATTGCAATAATATCGATGATCATCCGAATTTTGATAATGTTCATTCCGATGTGCACGTAGATGATGATGACAATCTAGATGAGATGTTACGTGATGTAGAGGAAGATTACAACAAAAAGGACTTCTGTGAATTTGGGAAACTGATTGTTGACTCTGAGAAGCCTCTGTTCCCTGGCTGTGCAAAATTTACATATCTGTCTTCTGTGCTGAGATTATATAACTTGAAGGCAGGCAACGGTTGGAGCTATAAGTTTCACGGTATTATTAGATCTTCTAGCGGACACGCTTCCAGAGGGAAATGAGTTGCCAAGATCTACTTACCAAGCCAAAAAACTGTTGTGTCCTTTGGAAATGGAAATCGAAAAAATACATGCATGCCCAAATGATTGTGTGTTGTACCATAATGAGTACTCCAATTTGCATGTTTGTCCAAGATGCGGCGCATCGGGGTATACACGTAGGGACCGGATTGACAGTGAACGTTACGAGGTAAAGAAACAATCTCCGACCAAAATTATGTGGTACTTGCCTGTGATATTGTGAGGACCACGAAGTTGGTCGACTGGTCAGAGGCCACGTGGCTGGCTAATAGAGAGGTCATGATGCTGACACCTAAATCAATGTGCTGGATTTTTTGTTTTGGAAAGAGGGCTGTCAGACTGTGCAGTATCTGTTAAGGGTTCCTCGCAGCCACCTCTCAACCTGAGCGAGTGCCGCTGCTCACCCTTGTATTTGCTTGTCATCATCCAGCATTCATTTCGGGCCATTCGGGTCGTTTCCGGGTCAATTTCGAGCCTCAGAGGGCATAAAACAAAATAAAAGAAAGAAGGAAGAATTTTCTTTTAGAAAACAGCCAACACCAGGCTTTGGGTCCAGGGGCCCAATTAACCTGCAACTTTGCATTTCAGCCCTGAAGTTTTCTCATATTTCAGCCACATTTGCCACTTTTGCACAAAACCCCTCCTGATTCCCTGAATTCGCAAACCAGTCCAAATGACACTAATCTACCCTGGGCAATGCCATCTGTTCGCCAGAACAGTTATCATAGCCACCTCAACCCTATTTGAGTCGGTTGCATGGCTAATGCACCCAATAAATAAGAATTTACAGCACAATTCACACATACAGGCAATAAAGGTTACAGTAAATCAACAAGAACCCGGGTAAGTTACTGGGTCTGTAGAACAGAGGATAAGGATAGCAAGCCCAGTTCAAGCATCTGTTTATTCTCTTCTCCACTCTGTGATTCACAGGTGAAGTAGCAGGGGTTAACCCGGAGCAAGGAGGAGTCCCAGAATAGCAGCAAGGTTATATCTGAACCCAACCCCAAGTTTTAGCATGTTTAAGCCATTAAATTGTCATAGTTATCTAGTCTTAGCTGTTTAAATAGAGATCAAAATGAAATTCATAGCAGTGCACTAGAACTACCCCAAACCACCAGGTACCTGCAGATCATTGTTTCCACATGAGGCACATACATCCAGCAGCACCCATAACCACACAGGCATGGATACAAGATCACAATCATCCACCTTCTTCAGGCATCACAGTACACAGCACCAAACTAAACTAAGGCACACAAATTCCACAAAACTAGAACAGGACACATCACCAAATCAGAGTAAAGCACCCCAATCCAAACCCCCAGTTTAGAGGGAACTCACCTGAGGCACCAACGACGGGGACTGGGATACGGCTGGCCGCGACGCCAGCGCCACTATCGCTGGCAAGGGTTGGTGGCGACAGCGAGTTGGAGAGCTAGGGTTAGGGCTCCAGCTACGGGTTTGATTGGGCGCGAGGAAGTGAGAGGGGACGGTAGCAAAGTCGGAGGCGGAGGAGCTGCGGCGGCGGCGCCGGAGCCGTGAACGGCGACCGAGGGCCAGGGTTTTAGGCCGCTGTGAGGTGGTGTTGTGTGCGTGTGTTGCGTGTGTTTTGTGTGTCCGTGTGTTGAGTGTGGAAATTTTTTTATTAATAACCCAAAGCAAAAGGATTATTTGAAAAATAACCCACACTTTGCGAAAATTGAGAAAGTATACCGCCACCTCATCTAATCGCGCCTCACGACCGCGACAGGAAGGCGCCGACAACATCTTGCGTTTGACGACCGCGACGTGTACTGGAAGGCACCTCTCGTGGACCACGACCGCGACAATGGCTTATTCCTCAACCTGTATGCGACAAAAGCTGGCCGGGGTCTTTTCCATTTCCCATCTGCGATCGAAAGTTGGGCTCTTTTGTCGCATCTCCCACGCGCGGCAGTAGCTGCTGTTCATTTTCTCGCGAAATTTTTGTGTTTTTGGCCAGCATTTAAGCCCTCCTCCGGTCACTCTCTCTCTCATTCATTTTACATTCTCCCACACTTACTCTACTTCAAAATTTCTATGTTTGAATCAAATTTTCTTCAAATCTGGTCGTTGTTTGAAGTCAGTGCAGTTGAGAAAGTTGTAGCTTGAAGAAAGATCTTCCAAATGTGGTTACTTTTGTTGAAATACGATTATTTTGCTAATTTATGTGCTAACTATGTGATTAGTAACTAAGTTGATGTTAAAAGTTAATATTAGCTGTTATATTTACGTTAGATATTAATTATGTAGATGTTAATTAAATAGATGTTAAAAGCTTATGTTTAATACACCTCTTCTATGTTTATGTGAGTATTTACAGTAGTTTAATCACAGTTTTCTTCTGCTTTGTAAATCTTTCTTATGTTAAAGTTTTAGCATGAGATGGAAAGTTGGTGAAACTTAATCAGCAGGTGAATGTGGGTATTTGGTCATTATACTGTAGCATTAGTAATTTTCTCAGGTTTAAAATGGTCCTTGTACTGTAGCATTGTATTGTAGCATTATTCTATCATTTTATGTGGCGCAAAATTCTTTTGACCTAATTTTAAATACAAGGGTTTACTTGAAATTTTCTCGGGATTTCATTCAGAATTTGTACCTTTCCTATATATCCCCAGAAAATAGAAAACTTTTGTAAAGTGAAAAGGAATCAAAGTGAAAGAATTTTGGTTAAAGTACTGTTCATTTAGTGTATTTTTAAAGGTATTTTAGTAATATTGTAGCATACAATCATTAAATACTAAAACTTTAATTATTTTTTAGGGCTTCCATGAAAAGGGGTCTTTTGTAAATAATCTCTTCATATACATGATCATTTTTGTAATAAAAATTATAAAGTTTTTGCCACATGGGCCTCCTTGTAATTTGATTATCTTTTTTATTCAATAAGGTTTTTCTTTTCATGATGTGATTAATTAAGGAGCTAAATTGTGATTATTTTTTTTGCAATTAAATCCTAAATTGGTGAAACATTAGTAATTAGGTTTATTTCAATTTTTCATAATTTTTAGAAGCCTCTCTTGTGCATAGTTTAGCTTTAGGTTTAGAACTTGTTCTATCATTTTATGTGACTCAAACTCTTTTGACCTAATTCTAAATACAAGGGTTTACTTGAAATTTTCTCGGGATTTCATTCAGAATTTGTACCTTTCCTATTTATCCCCAGAAAATAGAAAGCTTTTGTACAGTGAAAAAGAACGAAAGTGAAAGAATTTTGGTCAAGGTACTGTTCATTTAGTGTATTTTTAAAGGTATTTTAGTAATATTGTAGCATACAATCGTTAAATACTAAAACTTTAATTATTTTTTAGGGTTTGTTCTATCATTTTATGTGACTAAATTCTTTTAACCTAATTTTAAATAAATGCAGGGTTTGTTTGAATTTATCCAAATTGCTGTACTTCCTCACATTATAGGTTTCTATATGATCATGCAATGAAATGCAAAAGAATTTGAAATTTAAAAGCTTTTTAACACATTAAGAGATTTGGGGACATGACGAGGGATCAGTTTGAGTCCCACTTGGCCAAAATCAACCAAAACGATATGCAACTAGACCAATTTGACCAGTTCCAAGCCCAACTTGCTCAAACCGACCAAATCCGAGTACAATTCGACCACATCCGACCACTAACGACTAGTTTGCGCATACGAAATTGACTCGTGCTCGAGCATGACACGTGGCACAATATAAACCGTCCAAAAAATCCATCAAACGGCCAAAAACTTGGTCGTGACCAAATCGGGCTACTTTTCGACCGCGGGAAAGTTTTCTGTTTGAATGAATGCCTTCTCGACCACGGGCGCGTCTTGTGTTCGAATGAATGGCCTTTTCGACCGAGAGTGCCGATTTTGCCGCGAAAAACGTCACGACCAGGATTCAGCTCGTGTAGTAGTCAACCAGGGGTGTTTTTATTGTCCCTTTGGCTTTCTTGGTCGTTGGAGGATCAAAAGTGGTCGAATGAGCCCAAATTTGGCAGGATTATTCTCTGGAACATTGTGAATACAACAGTGGAAGCAACTTGTGAAAATAATGAAATTTTACACATAAAATGACACATTAAGGGAGTTTTCAGCACGAACTTTGCATGTTTTGGGAGTAAACTTAATGGTCTAAGCATGTAATCATGTCTTTATTCTTTAATTCCAAAATTTTAATTATTTTTTAGGACTTCTGTGTAAAGGGTATTTTCAGCGCACGAGCCTCCTTGCAATGTAATTCTTTCATTTTTATTTCATCGAGGCTTTTCTTTTATATTAATAATTGGTTAAGAGACTCAATTGTGAATATTATTTTCACAAATATATTCTTAAATTGGTAATTGGATTTTCTTTCAATTTTCCATGATTTTTAGATATTTTTCTTGTACATAGTTTAAAGTTAGGTTTTGAGCTTTATTTTATCATTTTATGTGACTCAAATTCATTTGACCTAATTCTAAATAAATACTAGGGTTTACTTGAAATTTATTTAATGATTTCATTCAAAATTTCTATGTTTCCTATATATCCTCAGAACATAGAAAGCTTTTGTAAAGCAAAAAGAATCAAAGGGTATTCCAAAGAAACATACGTTTTTTCAGCAATATCGTCATGCCTGTTTTGATTTTTGAAAACCGGCTTTATCCATAAAACAAATGCTAAAAGTTACAGATGAAGGAGAATGGAGCAACCTAGAAATTACCTATAAATATATTGATTATGTTAACTATGTGATTTAAAAATCATAATATGTTTACTTATAATTGTTGCGTAAATATGTTCCGTAGGGAATGGAGCAACCCGAAAATTTTTGCATATTTTATGGCGACAGTTTGATTCGTGATGGGCCAAACAGTGTAGATATGAGTCATTGCAAATATGTTATGGCCGATTTGAACATACATAACACATATTTCACGGATCTTAAGTTATGGATACTTAGTTTGTTCGGCAAGAGTGTAGAATATGAGACAATTCAAGTAGAGGGGCTCATTGTGAAGGAGACAGCCAACGGCCCATATTGGGTGTTGCGCGAACTGAAAGGGAACAACTCGTGGGGGTCGTTTGTGAGGAGAGTGAAGGACCCTTATGGCGGTTTGGGCGGTCGGTTTTTTGTTTATGTCCAGTTCGGTGACCTAGAACAGCCGGAGGGTGATGTTGGAGCCGGCCCTAGTAGCGACGCACGGGTGGGAGAAATGAATGCACTGATTCCGCCACCATTCAGAGCTAGTGACTGGTTAGAAGCTTTTTGCCACACACGTGTTGATGTATGTGAGTTCTTGGAAGGTCTTGGAACTGTGTCCGATGAAGATGATGAAGATGACTTGACAGACTCCGAAGCATTTGAAGACTCTGACGAAGATGATTTCAGGACCCCCCAACAATGGATTGATGAATCTGAATTTAGTTCGGCAGTGCTGCCGACGGACCAAAACTCAAGATGGTTTTTTGAGCAAAGTAGCATCCAGCTCGAGCAAGAGTTTCGAACGAAAGAAGATGTGCAAAATACCGTGGCTAGATGGTCTCTTGCACTCAACCGACAGTACAAAGTGGTGAAGTCTAACCCCAGGTTATACGATGTCGCATGTCTTACACTAGGCTGCGCATGGAGGGTTCGTGCCATGCAACCAAAGGATGACATTGGTTTTGTGGTCACGAGAGTTAACGCCCACACATGTGAGCTTACTGAGGCATTGGACAGCCATAGAAACATGACTGCGGCATATGTAAGCAACATCATCCAGCCCACAGTGCGGGAGAACGTATCGATAATGCCAAGAGAGATCATCAAGCAAGTGGCAGATCGATGTGGTTATCATATCAGCTACAACAAGGCATGGAGAGCAAAGCAGAAAGCAATTGAGGACATGTATGGCACATACGAGGATGCATACAACACAGTGGTGCGGTTGCTTCGAAACATTGCACTAACGAACTCAGGCACATTTGTGGATATGCTCGATCAGACAGCTGTTTCCCCGGATGGCAATACCATAGAGAACACAAGAGTTCTGCACCGTTTGTTCTGGGCATACCCGCAGTGCATAGAGGCATTCACATGGTGCCGGCCGGTGTTATGTGTGGATGGCACATTTTTGACTGGGAGGTACAAAGGGACACTACTGATTGCGGTTGCTACAGATGCTAACAATCAATTGCTTCCATTAGCATATGCAGTTGTAGAAGCTGAGAGCACGGAAAGTTGGTTGTGGTTCTTGGTGAACGTGAAGCGAGCGGTTGTAAAGGATCGTGAGAAGATCTGCATTATTTCTGATCGACACAAAGGCTTGCTCAGAGCCATTGAGATCATGTAGGGCGCTCCCGATCCACCTTACAAGTGGGAGGACGTGGTGAGCCGTTGGTGCATGCGACACCTTGCAGCCAACCTCTTCACCAAATTCCGGAGCAAACAAATCATGGACCTATTTAAGAGGCTATGCTCGCAGAACCAAGTGAGCAAGTACGACACTATCTTTGAGAAGCTCGAGGAGTTGACACTGAAGTACACTGCTAATAAAGGGTCCGGGGCCGGCGATGGGGATGCTATAAGCAAATTTTCACAGTGGATCAGCGACAAAGATAAAGAGAAGTGGTCGTTGCTGCATGACAAGGGTGGGGCAAGGTATGGCATCATGACGACAAATCTATCTGAAGTTTGTAACTATGTTTTGAAGGGGGTGCGATGCTTGCCATTGACCGCGATTGTGGAGATGACATGGTATCGCACTGCGCAATATTTCAACAACAGAAGCCTTGCAGCCAAGATGCTGGTCGACGATCCATTTAGAACCTTACCGGACGTGGTGCAGGAATACATGAATTTCCGGATAAATAAGGCCCAGACGCACGAGGTGGAGATCATCAACCGATTGCATAAGATAATTTCAGTCCGACTGTGCCAGAAGCGGGTTAACGGCCATCTCAGAGCCGGCAGGGTACACAAAGTCATTCTGGGGGATGTTGTGGAGTGCACATGCAACAAGGCAATGTTATTACACAAGCCATGTTCACATGTCATTGTTGCATGTGCGGCACTCGGTATAAGCCCATCTCCATTCCTTTCTGAGTTCTTCAGCCTTCATAACCTTCAGCAGACTTGGAGTGGTATTTGGAGGGTCTTTATGAAGGTTGGTGATTACAAAGTAATTCCATCTGGTGAGATCAGGTGGATCCCACCTTTCAACCTCAGGAGAAAGGGACCTGGTCATCGGAAGACGCGTCGCTTGCATAATGACATGGACGAATCACAGAAAGCGAGCACTCGAGGTAGAAAATGCTCGATTTGCAAACAAGCCGAGCATACCAGAAAGAATTTTCTAAATGCACCCGGCCCATCCACCTAGTATTCACACATGTAATAGTGACGCGTAACGAGTCATGTGATCGTTCATGAGTTCTGTATTATGTCATTATTTAATATTTTCCAATATTTTGGTAGTCCTTTCACATTCGTAACAGTGGATGTTCTATGGATACTCTAATTGAGCCAGAAACTTCTCTGTGTTTTAAGCTTGATTTTTGCATGTTTTCAGAACTAAACTTGGTAGGCCTGATCCCTGCAACACAGAGAACACAATTGGGAAAGAATCTTGTAGAAATAATGAAACTTTGCACATAGAATGTCGTATGGAAGGAGTTTTAAGCGTGATTTTTGCACATTTTTAAAACTAAACTTACGGTAAAATTCTACCAGATTAAGACTTATGGGGTGTCAAACCCAAACTCATTTCTTCGTTATATTTCAAATTGTTATGCTAACGGTAATTAATTTATGCAGAGATGGCTCACGAGGATGTACGGCTTCCAGAGCTACTCAGTGGCAGGTTGGACAATGCTCATCGTGGGCGTGTATTGTCGCGAGGTGGACATCTTGAGCCACTTGTAATGAGGGCTCCCATGGAGTACTGGCCTCTTGATGCGAGATACATCCCTATTCTCGCAGAGGCGGGTTTACTACCGTTTGCTCATATGCTGCAAACTGGTCATGGCCTCACATTGGATCGGTCGTTGGTCATCGCATTGGTGGATCGATGGTGCCCCGAAACACACACATTCCATTTCCGATGGGGGGAGATGACGATCACGTTGGAGGATGTGGGTATGCTCCTAGGCCTACCTACCGCAGGAGCACCCATCGTTCCATCACCGCCGCCTGCAGACTGGCGCACTCAGGTAAACCTTAGGTTCAACATCGTTCAACCGGCAGATCAGATTCCATCAACTAGGCGTGGTGTGCCGCATAGGTTTTTGTTGCGGTACCTTGACTGCTCGCCTTATGCGCTGGAGCATGTTGTGCGCTAGCATTTGTTCGCATACCTGTTGGTAATGTTCCAGTATATCCTGTTCCAATCTACACACGGGGATATAGTTCACCCATGGTTCATTCCATTGGCGGAGAGCATTGTCGATGCCCAACCAGGGCATGTTCCCCAGTACAACTGGGCCATGTCTGTGCTTTGTGAAACATACCGGGGGTTGTGCGATGCATGTGTCCGGACTGCCCCAGAGTCCGTATTGTCAGGATGCTCCCTCCTGCTGCAGCTATGGTCTTGGGAGCATTTTCCAATTGGCCGGCCACGCTTGGATCGACCGGTGCATTCGTACCCCGAGCCTGATGATGTCCATGATTGGGTGGATCGCCCAACCATGGGCACAAGATGGATGCACGGTCGACCAAGATGGTCTGCGAACCAGGTTCGCCGGTGCTATGTCTTGTACCAGGGGGATTTTGACCTACTCCACAAGTCGCGAGTCATATGGTGTCCATGGACACCAGATTTCATTGAGAGCATTGCACCGCATGGCATATCGATCATGTGCACAGCAGGCAACGATTGTAGGATGACACGACGTCATCTTCTGTTCTCTCATATGGTGGAGCTGTACTACCCGGAGCGGGTGATGCGTCAGTTTGGATTATATCAGCACACCCCACCTCTGGAGAGAGAACATGACAGGGATCTCCCCAAGGAGGTGCACAGGTACACCCATGCGTGCATAATATTTGAATTCTGTTTTTTTTGTTTCGATACCTACCATTACCTCCATTTTATTTTGTAGGCAGAGTAGGCAAGGAAGGCAGATCGACAATTGGGCGCACAAGAATGGCAGATGGGTGCAGGAGTGGAACGAGCTTGCACATACCGATGTAATTGCAGAGGTTCGAGTGTACGATCACAGTACGTACCAAGCATATCTTGATTGGTACATGCCTCGTACCCGCACGCGACTTTCTCATGTGCCTGAGGATACACCAACACATATACCGCATTCGGAACGTGTGCAATTAGGGTTTGATTCTGATTGGCTGGGCCGGATACATCGCTCAGTATGTTTTTCTGATATTCCCCTTTTGCATCCATCATTTACTCATTTTACTAACTAATACACTATTTGTCTATCTCAGTTCGACGTTGCAACTGCCATCGAGCGACAGACTAGATCAATTTTGTCTAGCATAGCACGCGGAGGTCGCTGGTGCCGTACTGAGTTTACTGGAGCCATCTGTGCGGTGAACACTACTGCCTGACGACTCATGAGTGACCTAAGTTGCGGACGTACTATTGACGCATTCATGCCAAGACAGCCTATGGCGCGCCCACCAAGCCCAAGGTCTACTCGACTCTCCTTTGCACGCGCCAGTACCTCGGGCACACATCCCACTCGACACAGCGCATCATCGAGGTGGGGTACTGACACAGCGGGCCCATCTAGTACCCCGTCAATTCTTCCACGCTCATTGTCAATGTTTTCTCGTCGAGATGGATCACTACATATAGGAGAGCCATCGACACATCATAGGCCAGGAGGCAATGACTCCGATGACTCCGACGACCCGGATGACATCAGAAGAGCTCAAGAGGTTGCTGATAGGACTTATGCAGAGCAACTAGCAGCAGAAGATCGTTGGGATCAGCAGGATTTGGACCGGGTGAACGAGCTCTACTTTGCTCCTTGGATGCCTCCGCAGCGAGCACAACCTGCTGAGGGGGCATCTTGGGCATCTTGGAGTCAGCCGTCAGAGCAGACAATACATGCGCCACAGGGGCCTGAGCTGAGTGGGTGGCACAACAGAGGGAGCATGACGATTGGGTGTCCAACATGCTGGGGATGGATAATCCTTATGCACATCAGCACCACATGCATGACGAGCTTCAACCGAGTCAGCTCCATGATGCTCCACCACCCACACAGCCTTCACAACCATTAGGGCCGTCGGACCGCTACGGACCTTCTACTGCAGCTGGTCGGAGACCACATAACCCGCCTGATACTTATTCACCCTCACCTTTTCACAGAGATAGGCATCACAAAAGAGGGAGGCGATTTAATAATTAGATATGTTAATGGGTCAGCATACCATGGGATGTGCTTCTAAATAATATGTATTAACAATTTGTTTCGGCTTTTTAGTGTGGCGTTCCATCTTTTCAAACAATTCATAATTTCCAAATATCAGACTTCAAATTTAAAATTGGCCGTGCCAATGCCCATGCTGGGCTCCGTTGGTTTCATCGTCTTCTTCATTCTTTATCCAAATAAACTCAAAATTCTTCCAAATTTTGTACAAATTATCTCAGAAACATAACAAACACAATCATGAAGGCGAATTGTAAAAATGATACAAAAATTCACATAAAATATCACATCGAAAGAGTTTTTACCATGAATTTAGATAGAAACTTAGGGCAAAAGCTATACCAATTAAGCACTAAGCAGAGATTTTCCCAACTTTGAAGGTTAATTATTTGAAATGGAAATGACCAGAGGAGAAGTATAAACGACTAGAGGAAAAATGGACAAGGAAAGTATAAAAAAAGTTATTATTTTATGTGACATTACAGTGGAAACGACCAAAGGAGAAATTGAGAAAATCTCTTTTCTGTCGCGGCTCCAGAATGGAAAAGGCTATTGTCGAGGTTCCAGAATGGAAAAGGTTATTGTCGCGGATCCAGAATGGAAAACATGAGGTCGAAAACAGGAACAGGTGATTTCCCTTCTGTCGCGGCTCCAGAACATAAAAGATTCATCTCGCTGGTCGAAAAAGGAAAAGGTGGCAATTGCTTACTGTCGCGTCTCAAACCAGCGATAAGTGTCTTCTCGTGGCCGACTAGGTTAGTCTTGCAATTTCGTTAAACTGTGTGTCATTTCTCAAATTATTTTTTTTTGCTTTGGGTTATTTATAAATTTTTTTCTTGCCGTGTGTGTGTTATTTGTGTTTGTAGGCAGGCCGAGAGAGGGAAAGAGGGAGAGGTTGGGCCTCAGGCCGGCCCAACTGAGATTTTTTATAATTTTTATTTTCTTTCCTGTTTGTAATTTCAATCCTATTTACAATTCTTAATTGAACAATTAATTATTAGCTAACTCAAAATTTAATCAAATCAGAAGTGTAATTAATCAATTAGGATTGAAAAATTAATATTGGTAAATCCTTAAATTATACCTAATTTTATAAAAGTATAATCCAGATGCATGTATATGCATTTAAATTATATTCTTACCCCTTTCAATAAATCAACGTAAAATTTATATTTAATTCTCTTCCTTTTTGTAAACTCAATTCTATTATTAACTCTAAATTTAACTATTGATTATTTCCCCAAAATCGAAATATATAAATATAGGAATTTACCTAACTAAATATTTTAACTAATTAACATTTGCAGTGTCTTAATTTACACCTAGCCTAATTAGAGTCTAATCAAATTAGACTTATGTATAGGTACACAAATACATCTTTACTATTTTAACAAATAAATCTAAAGTAATTTCATTATTTCATGTAGACCTCAATTCAGGTAAAAGAATTCTAAGGTTATAAATTATTTTGTTTCTATTTCCAAGTAACCAATTAATTAGTCTGTCAATTTAAATAACCTTGACTTTAAAACAATATCTTGGCTTAATTAGATTAAACATTATAAAGCATACACCGTTAATATTATTATTATTATTTTTTAAACTACCCAAACCAAAATGGTTAGATAATTCCATTATGCAGTTCAATTAAATTAAACTTGATTTCTTATTTTATCTAGGAGGGTAGTCATTTTGTTAGAGACGAGGACGATCAGCGTCTAATTAATGTATTTCAGCGCAGAGATCACCGTTGTCTTCTAGAAGTTATATACGCTATTATTTTAATTCTAGGAGCAAAGTCGGGCGAGGAACTCCAAAGCAACGCTCATATACCGGATTCTGACTTTGCTACTACAGGCAAGTTTTCATTCTTGACCATATTGATTGTGCTTTATTGATTTTATTTGGTTATCCTTTATTTAATAATCTATGTAGTTTTATCATATTGCATCAAAAGGATATTTTATAAAAGGATAAAAATTAGTCTTGCGGAAAGTGTTGTGGATAGAGATGGAATATTTTGATGATAGTGTTATAAATGGGAAATGAATAAGCTTGAGGAGAGCCGAAGGAGGGCTCGAATCTTGTACTAAAGTATGTTTATAAAGTTAAGGACATAACCAACTGTCATTTCTACCCAGCGCCATAAAACCTATATCAACCACAGACTTGGTATGGGATGGGCCTAGTTGAGTATGTTATCCGGAAACTGGTATACCTCCACAATGGGAACGTATATGTGTATGTATGTGGTGGCATGAAGGGCGACTGCCCTGTTGAGGGTTCTGGAGCTATAGGCTCAACCGGTGGGTGTAGCGGATGCGTCCAACTACACAGGTATGGTGGTACCATACTAGTGGAGGGAACTAGTAGAAGGATTTGAAAAAGGCTTTGTTCTCTTGATGATGTCACACATTGTCAGAAATGCGGAGCACTGTTAACGAACACCGACATGGTAATCAAGAGATTCTGTGGGTAAAGTGATACCCTTCTGCAGAGTAAAATGTGGATATTCACTCCTTGTTCTTAGGTCGAGAACTGTGTCACGGCAGGAAAGGAGACCTACAGGTGGTCTCACCCTATGGTACAAGTGTTCAGTAGAGTTACTTAATAACTGAAGTCTTTTACTCACAAAGGAATTTCTAAATCAAAACTCATTCTTGCTAATACAATATAATATTCCCTTGACTAGTTAAGGTTTGCATGACGCATTTATACCTTCAAATTGCTTGCTGAGTGCCTCGGCACTCATTCTTGCTATTGTATGTTCCTTGTTAGACTTTGAATATTCCTTGGGAGATGCAACGTCAACCGGAATGCCAGACGAACAAGTTTATCCGGGAGAATTCGACTACGAGTTTGACTCAGCCTGTTTTGACACCGGAAATGAAGATTGACCACCATGATCGCACCTAAACTATCTCCTTTTGCTGTAATAAATATATTATGCTTATATATGTAACTGAACTCTCGTTATGTTAAACCTTGTTTAATTAAGCCATGTTTCTGTTTCGCTACTCTGTAACGAACATTCTCGGATATGATGGTTTTATTCAGAAATGTTCATAGACCGGATGTGCTACCACGTGGGTGGTATGTCAGGTCGCCGCAGATATCTAGATTGAAACGGTTGTTTGCAAATCTGAAAGTCGCGAAGTACTTGCGTTGGCATGCTGAAGGCTGGAAACAAGACGAAAAACTGAGACACCCAACTGATTCTATTCAATGAAGAAACATCAACAGAACATTTGATAAGTTCGGCGGTGAAGTTAGGAATATAAGGTTCGGACTGAGTACAGATGGTATGAACCCACACTGTACTATGAGCAGTTGGCATAGCACTTGGCCGGTTCTTTTATGCATCTACAATCTTCCTCCTTGGTTATGCATGAAGTGCAAGTTCATCATGATGTTGTTACTAATCTTAGGACCCAGACAACCCAGAAATGATATTAACGTGTTTCTAGCACCTTTAATCGAGGCCTTACAAAAATTGTGGAGCGAGGGGGTACGTGTGGGATGCATACAAGAAAGAGAATTTCATCTTGCGGACCTTGATATTTTGCACCATAAATGATTTCTCAGCCTACGGAAATTTTTCGGGGTATAGTATGAAAGGAGCCAAGTCTTGCCCTATTTGCCTAGATGAAACTGACAGCATGTGGTTGCGAAACTGTCGGAAAACAGTGTACATGGGTCACTGCAGGTTTCTTTCGGTGCATCACGCCTACCGTAAGAAGAGAAAATCATTTAATGGGAAGCCTGAGAAGGGATCAGCACCAGTGTTTCTGACCGGTAAGGAAATTTACTTGCGCGTGAAGGACATCAAAGCTTGAAAAAACTTGAAAAAACTTGTGTCCATGAAGGACCTAAAATTGGTTGGCACGAAGTCCCACGACTATCATGTGCTGATGTCACAAATGCTTCCCATTGCTATCAGAGGTATTCTCCCAGTTAAAGTCAGAGAGAAAATCACAAAGCTATGTTATTTCTTCAATGCAATATCTTGCAAGGTAAGTACGTGCACTCCTACTATAAGTTAATTAGCTCCATTTGTGAAGCTTAATTAGAAGATTTTTCTGATATGAATATTTGGCTCAACTCTGTCCTCATAGGTAATTGATCTGGATGGACTGGATGCTTTGCAACGCGACGTGGTTACAACTCTTTGTCAACTTGAGATGTATTTCCCTGCATCCTTTTTTGATGCTATGGTCCATCTGATTGTTCACCTTATCAGAGAAATTAAGTTTTGTGGACCCTTGTGCCTGCACTGTATGTATCCATTTGAGAGATTTATGGGTGTATTGAAGGGATGCGTAAGGATTCGTCGTCGGCCCGAGGGGAGTATCATGGAAGGTTATGCCGCCAAGGAGGTGATTGAATTTTGCACAGATTATATTGCCAGAGTTGACCCAATTGGCGTTCCGAAGTCCCGACACGAGGGTAGGCTTCAGGGCATCGGAATGATTGGATTTAAAGCTATCGTCCCTGCCCGTGATGTGTACACGAAATCACATTTTTGGGTCTTACAACACATGACGGAGGTCGAGCCATACATACACGAGCACAAGGCAATGTTATGGTCACATAATCCTTCAAAGCCAGAGATTTGGGTCACTAGAGAACATAACAGGAAATTTGCTGGGTGGATCCAAGAAAGAGTCATGCGAGCTACCGAGGGCTCCATAAGTGAAACTGTGACATGGTTGGCTAGAAGCCCAAGATTCACTGTAGGGACTTGGCAGGGGTACGACATCAACGGGTATTCATTTTACACAAGAGCTCAGGACGCCAAGAGCAGTACGCAATGTAGTGGAGTGACACTGTTTGCTATTTCCGAGGATGCCAGGGCAGTAAGGGTGCTGAACTCATATTACCGTGTTATTGATGAAATATGGGAGCTCAATTACAGATTATTTAAGATTCCCTTGTTTTGATGCCAAAGGGTCGAAATCCCTCGAGGTGTTAAAGTTGACAATTATGGGTTTACTCTCGTCGATCTCGATAGAGTCGGACACCAAGACGATCCATTCATACTTGGAAAGCAAGCCACATAAGTATTCTACTTCATTGACCCGGCCAATCTAAAGTTGCACGTTATCCTCCACAGCAAGAGACGTATTGTTGGGGTCGAAGACGTTGTCAACGAAGAGGAGTATAACCAGTTCGATGAAATACCTCCGTTTTTAGAGGACATTCAATCTATCCCTACTGAAGATATTGACAAAACAACGTACCTGCGAATTGACAAAACAACGTACCTGCGAGATGATCACGAAGAAGGATTATGGGTTGAGAACCATTGATGACTACTTGTTCTAACGGTATTTTTTGTTCGTACCGTTAGAAAAAGTGAACAACTTTGATGGAATTTTCTCAAACTACCTTGAGAAAAGTGCACATACATGGTCTGACGGTATTATTAGGTTGTACCGTTATAAAAAACAATTAGTCTGACGGTATTTCTTGTTTGTACCATTAGAAAAGGCCCTCACTACTTTATTAAACTTCGCCCATTCTACACCGCCTCTCCATCGCCACAACTGATCGCCGTAAAATACCCTAGTTTGTCATTCTTTTTCCAGCATCTTCCTTATGTGATCTTTGTGTTTTTTACACTATGGTTTGCTATTTTTATCCGCTCATCTTTTGGATTTAAACTAGGGTTCGCTATTGTGTAGGATTTTGTAAACTCCGCAGGCATTGTTGATTTAAACTAGGGTTTACATAACATGTTTCAGTGCTGTAATGAACCTATTTTGAGATTTGAAATTATCTATACTGCTGTATGTGTGATCAATTGTATCCAATTGCCATATAATGTACTTTATATGTTGGAGGTGTTCATAAACATCTTCAATCGGTAGCTCATGTGTTTACCGATAGAAAAAATTGTTATCTTCTGTCGGCAGCTCATGTGTTTACCAATAAAAAATTGTTATCTTTTATCGGTAGCTCATGTGTTTACCAATAGAAAAAATTGCTGAACACTTCAACAATTTTTGGCCTTTTAGTACTATTTTCTTTTGACATCCCTTTAGCAACCCTGTTCTAACGGTAGTTCATGTTTGTACCGTTAGAAGAAAGCGTATCTTCTATCGGTACTTGATGTGTTTACCAATAGAACAAATATTTACAATAGGTCCTTTTGCTTTGTAATACTATTTGCTTTTAACAACCTTTCAGCAATCCTAATTAGAACTAATCCTCAACTAATGTAGTTATAGAGCTCCTCCCTGAAGAATTAATTCCCATATATGTTGTCTTATGCCTGTGACAATGTCTAGATCAAAAGTATACATTTCCTTTTGTTCTCAACTCTAGAATTAAAAGACCAAAATGTTGTTGTCGAAAATTTCAGGATCTAAAGTACACTCAACCCTAAACTTGAGAGACAAAATTGGTGCATGCCTTTTTTGCTTTCTATTTTCATTAAATTTTTGATGGTTTGTTGATGGAATTTTAGGGAAAGCCATGTCGTCGTCTTCATCGAATGATAGTAGTGCTTCAACGAGGGCCAATGTAACTCAAGATGCTGGTTCGTCCCAGTGCAAGAGGCTGGGGCGAGGCGCGACGATGTTGGGCCGTTTGGCCAAACGCACCGACCTTTCTTGTGAGTTCAACCAATTTGAGAGGCCGATTGGAAAGAATGCTGGGAAGTATGTGGCCTACATTGGGCTGTTGGCGAAAAAAGGGTGAAGATCACCGTCCAGAGCTGGATGGACGTGACGGCGGACGAGAGGGATAGGTTGTGGGCGGAAGTGAAGGTAAAATTAATCGAAATCATTGAACTCTTTCATAATCGCATTCCCTTGGCTTATCCTAAAGTTTAACTAACTCGTGCTTGTATGCATTGTTTGGAAACAGGCTAAATGGAACATCCTCGACGATAAACCTAAGACGGCTTGCTTGAAGGACATGAACGGAGCATGGAGAACCTTCAAGAGCTGGCTCATCAGTACCTCCTCGCTGTGGGAAAATCTCCTTGTGAGAAGTACCCTTTCATATCAGAGGAGGTATGGGAGGAATTCACCAAGCAGAAGGGGACTGATGAGTTCAAGGCCCTTAGCAAGAAGAATAAGGTGATCTAGAAAAGGAACGATCATCGGCTCGGATCCCGGGGCTATGCGGGCAAGGAGGAGTAGTGGATGAAGGAAGACGAACAAAATTCTGTCGTCGACTCCCCTGAGTTGCCGCTCTCCGAGATCCGGGATGCGAGGTGCAAGTGCTAGTGGAGGGGGAGAGGGTCCGTGTCGTCCACGGGGTCTGTGGAGTTCCCAAACCCTATGGACGCCGAGGTTGTGAAGCAAATGGTAATTTGGCTAACCTCGAAAACTGTGTGCGCATAAGTGTATAGATTTATTTGAATCACAATGTAGCTTTAAATCACTAGTACAGAAATGCAGTCTACTAACCACTATCTTCTATCGGTTATTAGAGATTTAGTTAAAAACCGATAGAAAATGTGCCTCGCGGTCATAAAAGGGCGACGGGTGTATTTTTCCTATCGGTTTATAAGAAACTTACCGATAGAATAAATAGTATGATTTGCTCTAGCGGTGATGAACATATTTGCCGTTAGAAGAGATGCATAAGTACTGACGGGAGAATGTTGTGCGCCGATAGGACTGGTCGACTTCTACGACTAGACTTATTCTATCGGTACTGTATTAATATACCGACAGAGTATATTAAAAATTCCTATCGGCAATATGTAATGCGCCGATAGAATAGTTGGCCTTCTACAAATATTTTTATTCTATCGGTAATGGATTCTTTTACCGTTAGAATATATAGAAAATTGCTTAGAACTGTTCGTCTTCAAATAGTTTTATTCTATCGGTAATGAATGTTTATACCAGTAGAATATTACAAAAAATATCTTAGAACTGTTGGCCTTCTACAACTAGTAATATTCTATCTACAATGTACGTACACACCGATAGAATAAAATAGTATGATTTACTCTAGCGGTGATGAACATATTTGCCGTTAGAAGAGATGCATAAGTATTGACAGGAGAATGTTGTGCGCCGATAGGACTGGTCGACTTTTACAACTAGACTTATTCTATCGGTACTGTATTAATATACCGACAAAGTATATTAAAAATTCCTATCGGCAATATGTAGTGCGCCGATAGAATAGTTGGCCTTCTACAAATATTTTTATTCTATCGGTAATGGATTCTTTTACCGTTAGAATATATAGAAAATTGCTTAGAACTGTTCGTCTTCAAATAGTTTATTCTATCGGTAATGAATGTTTATACCGGTAGAATATTGCAAAAAATATCTTAGAACTGTTGGCCTTCTACAACTAGTAATATTCTATTGGCAATGTACGTACACACTGATAGAGTATGTACAAAAATTCCTATCGGTAATATTTATTGTGCCGATAGAACCATTCGCCTTCTACAGATGTTTTTATTACTAACGGTATTCTGTTTTCGTACCGATAGAAAATATATATTTGTATAAATACACGGGTATGTCTCTTTCATTCTCACAGTTCATCTGGGGCTCGTAGTCCTAACCCGTAAGCTCCATGGACGGCCGGCGCACCTCTACAGGTCCTTGGATGATGCTCATGAGGGGCAACGTATTTCACGGTTCTTCATCGCAGTACGCTGCCTACGTTGGCTTGTTGACGAAAGAAATGGTGAAGATCACCGTCGAGAGCTGGAAGGACGTGAAGGGCGACATCTTGGTTGGCTCGGTCGAGAAGATGCTTAAGCCCGGCGTGTTTCTCAAATCAGGACCTATAGAAAGCATCTTACATTTTTTTGCATGCACCAGCTTGTGGCCAGATGCTTACCTGCTTGGAGAAGAAGAATTGTTGTTATTTGCACAGCCATTCTACACCATCACTACACAGAACAACATCTTGGAAGGTAGGTTCTTTTTGTTAATAGAGTTGAGTTGAGTTGAGTTGAGTTGATCGAGTTTGAGTCCGAGGAAATCACCAATACATACAAATGTATGTCGACGGTAGTTCCAGCTCCTCGGGCATCTTCAAACTGAACTCCTATGGTTAAGTCCAATGTGGTTCAGACATTTGCTATTTTGGATGAATGGGTTTGTGATGTATCAGGTCTAACTTGTAGTCGGTAGTTGCATTGTGGCAACCTGCAAAGGTTCTCTTTTATGTAAAATGTATGGGCCACTGGGTCCTCGTCGTGATCTGTTGTTAATTTCAGACGTGGCTTTTCTAATATACATCGAATGTGTGAATTGTTGTATTTGTATATTGTTGTATATTTGTGTATCATGTATTGCTAATTGGGACATGAACTTGAATGTGCAGGGAGTATTTGTGTATTTAATTGTATTGGTAGGTAGGTGTGTATTTGTACTGCTGTTTCAGACATGCACTTGAATTTGTGAACTGGCATGTGTATGTTTGTACCTGAATTTGTATTGGTGAACTGGCATGTGTATGTTTGTACCTGAATTTGTGAACTGGCATGTGTAATTTCTTTGGCAAGATGAAGTCCCAAGTACCTAAGAAAAGTATTTTTGTGTCTCCTAGTTAATCCACAAATTAGCATTTCTTGAAATATATTGCTTTATCTTCTAGTTAAGATCCGTTTGATGTAAGATCTGTTTGATGTAAGATCTGTTTGATGTTACATTGATATGATTCCTTGAATGTGAGAAATGGCATGTGCATGTTTGTCCCAGTTTGGTACCAGTACTTCCTCTAACGGTAAGTACACATATTTACCGATAGGAAAACACATATATTTGCTAGTCATGCATATTCTAACGGTAAATACACATATTTACCGATAGAAAAACTCTTGCTCGTGTGTCATGCATCATCTAACGGTTCGTACACATATATACCGATAGAAAAACTCATGTACGTGCTGTCATACATGATCTAACGGTCAATACACATATTTACCGAAAGAAGAAGTCCTGTACTTGCTCGGTAATGCACATTCTCTAACGGTATGTGTGTGTTTTTACCGATCGAATATGTGAGCGGCAAATTACCTAAGTTAGTCTAACGGTTATTTCATGTATTTACCGTTAGAAAAATGTCCATTATAAGGAAAACCCCACTCGTGCATTGTTGTGCTGCTCTTTAATTTGTTCTGTTGCACTCTGTGTCCCTCTGTTTGTGACGAAAGTTCCAGCTACACTGCTAGGGTGATCAGCGCAGGCTGGAGGGAAGTTGATTGCGCCCCTCTCTTTAAGGTACGCTTAATCGTCGACACTTATCTCTCTCTCCCTCTAGATCTCCCTTCCTCTCTACTTGCAAGCTAGCTGTATTGTGTAGTTCCGAGTTTGTAGCTCTAAGCTTGGGAGCTGGAAATGCGTCATGTTTTAGGAGCTAACTAGCTTGTATTGTGTAGTTAGCTAGGTTAATTAGTGTTAATTTCGTCAGGCTAGGGTTCAACACATGTATCTATTGTAAGAAGCTGTACATGTACATATACATAACTTAATCGGGCAGGTTTCATGCATGGCTTACTCGTTAAATTTTGTTAATTGTAGATGGACAGGAAATATTGGATGTATGGAATAAAACGTACTACTCTTGAATATTTGGATGGTGTGAATGAGTTTATTAAATTTGCTGAGCAACAAAAGGAGAGGAAGGGAGAGAAAAATATGCTCTGTCCTTGTACAGATTGTATGAACTTGAAAGTGAATGCAAATGCAAATGAACTGAAGTGCTCGGTGGATCGGAAAACACTCGACTTGATCAAAAGATCAAGATTTTAAGTAGAAAACTAAAGCTCAAGAGTGTATAAGAAAATGCTACTTCTTGTTGTATAAAACTTATGCCCAAAGCCCCTATTTATAGCTTCAAGAATCAAATGAACCGTTGGAGCTAGGGCTGAAAATCAGTAACTCAAACTGACAGTCAGTTTGCCTAACTGACAGTCAGTTTAGTGCACAACGGCCGACAAAATTTACGGATGAAAATTTGCTAGCCGTTCGTGGTCGTTTAAGGAAAGCTGAAACCCACAACTGACAGTCAGTTATGCAAACTGACAGTCAGTTCGACCACATACTCGACCAAAAACAAATAGAAACTCAGTTAAAAGCATTGTGGTCGAAACCCCAACTGACAGTCAGTTTAGTACAAAAATTTTGAGCACAAAATACACCCTCTCTGGACAATTTTCAGTTTAATCAAACTGACATTCAAACTGACAGTCAGTTCAGCAAACTGACAGTCAGCCTGAACAAAAACAGAGATAACTTTAAAACCAGAAATCCAAAAGAGGTGTTTAATAGCGCGTTTGAAAGATAATTTCAAGGGCTACATTTTTGTCAACAGAAGAAAAAACCAGATCTGCCTAGATCTTTCTGAAAATTGCAAATACTCTTCTGCTGTCAAAAACTAAACTGAAAATCCAAAACTCTCAAACCAAAATCAAATCAAATCCAACCAAAACAATGCAGTGCAGTGACCTAAGTTTCTCAGTTTATGTTGGAGATAAAGAGAGGACTTTCGCCACCCCTCTTTATAGTACAGTTAAAACTAAAGACAATTTTTCTAACCGATCATCTCCAAACGCCGAGATCGGTAAAAATAAAAACTCATAATACCTTAGGTCTTTCGCATCTTCATGAGTTGCGTCTTGTCTCTGATCTTCTGCACCTCGTGCTTCACTTCATGTCGGGTTCATCTTCATCATCTCGTAATTCTTCCCGAACAAACTCTGTCTCAACAATCTCAGAAGCACAATTAGTTCAGAACACTTTGTTTTCATTAATCATCAAAATTAGGGTTAGGCATGAAGGTCTAGATGCAACAGCTATCAACGATTGATTGTAACTGACTTGTATAATATATATTGAATGTGTTGATTGCTGTATTTTTGAATAAACTCAATATGTGAATAGATTCATTGATGTATTTGTGAATAAACTCGATCAATATGTGAATAAATTCAATCTGTCCAATGCATGTGTATATTACTGTATTAATGTATTTGTGAACAAATTCAATATGTGAATATTGGTGTATTTGTAAATATTGGTGTATTTGTGAATGATCCAATGTATCTCTATATTGTTGTATGTATATGTGAAAGATTCTAGAACTAACCGTGTCGAGTACATAACCGATAGGAAAAACTACACAGTACTATCGCTTATATACTACAACCGATAGAATAAATATCCCAGTACTATCGGTTCATATACTACAACCGATAGAATAAAGTTTCCAGTACTAACTGTGTCGAGTACCTAACCGATAGAAAAAACCTACACAATACTATCGGTTTAGATCCGAGCCGATAGAAGAAATAGTCATTAGCTATTAGTGACCGTTGGGAATGTAGATGTTTTACTAACGGTTTTCAACCGATAGAAGTGTGCTACGTTTCTTCTATCATGCCGATCACTATCGGTAAGAGAACTGATAGTATAGTGGATTTTAAACCGATAGTGAAAAGTATTTCTGTAGTAGTGGTTGTAGATACACAAAAGAACCGGCCAAGTGCTATGCCAACTGCTCATGTAACCAAAAGGATTAATTCCATCGGTACTCAACCTGAACCTTATATTCCTCAATTCCACTCCGAAGTTAACAAATTCCCTGTCGATGTTTCTCCACTGCGAAGAATCAGCGGGGTGTCTCAGCTTTCCATCATTCTTCCGGTCTTCCGAGTGCCAACGCAGTAATTTTGCCTCTTTACGGTTTGCAAACAAACGCTGCAAGCTGGGAATGACGGGCAAATACCACAACACCTTAGCAGGAGGTCCTTACTTTATCTCAGCGCAGTCGCCGTCATTAGTTCGGTCCTTACGCTTATAGCGGGATGCGCCACACACCGGACAAACATGCATATCCTTGTAGTCATTATGGTAAAGGATGCAATCATTAGGGCATGCGTGTATCCTTTCTACTTCCATTCCCAAAGGACACAACAGCTTTTTCGCTTAGTAGGTGTTTTTTGGCAACTCGTTTCCTTCCAGGAGCATGTCCACCAAAAGATCTAACAGTGCCGTGAAACTCTTGTCGGTCCAGCTGTTACTTGCCTTCAATTTTAACAGTTCAAGCACAGAGGCCAACTTTGTGTACTTCGACTTGCAACCAGGGAACAACGACTTTTCTGAGTCCTCAATCAAGCACTTGAATTTGCCAAACTCCCTTTCACTGTAATTTCCTTCCACATCACGCAACATGTCATCTAAATTGTCATCCTCTGGCATATCCTCGTCGAAGTCATTGTTCGGATCCGACATGTCTCGTTCCTCAACCTGAGTGGCACTTGTTTCTGCAGTTGGCTCTTCTCCATGGTGGATCCAACACGTGTACCCCTTTTTGAAACCACGTTGGATCAAGTGGGCGACAATTTGAGATGAGTTGGTGAACATCTTAAGATTCTGGCAGTCTACACAAGGACAGTACATATATGGTAAACCCTTCTTCACCATGTCTTGCTCAGCAACCTTTTGGAAATCAAAAACACCTTTCATGTATTCCTCACCCACTCGGTTGTCATTATACATCCAGTCTTGGTCCATCTGCAATTAATCAAATTCATACACATACTAATCAGTAATACTCTATGTACGGCCGACACGCAATAAATTATATAAATCTAGCTAGCTAGTGTTTGATGCGGAGTTTGCGGTATAAATAGTTTACTACTACTTGAACTACAAGCAATTAGTTGGGGGCGTGGATAACACACATCATAAAGCAATTAAATAGCTACAGTACAGGTCGAAAATGAGTTACAACCAGGATTTGCTACTGTAGCTTCCCCTCCCTCTCACTCTAATTTGATCAATCAATGGAGATCGATATTTATGATGAAATCAAGTAATGTGTATGTCTTGGGAGCAAGTACCTATTATAGAATATACGTATCAGATACCAATTCGAATAAGATTTGAATCTCATCACGAAACCTAATCTGTTAGGATTTCTTCTGCATGGGCAGTTCGAATAAGATTCGTATCACATCAGGAAACCTAATCTGTTAGGATTTCCTCTACATGGCCCTATATATAGAGATGTATGATGGGCTTTGAGGATCATCACAAAAGCCATAGCTGCCATCTCTTTTGATAGCCCCTAAACCCTTGTTGTATGCGTTGGTGCTAGCACACCATCTTACGACGTTCCATCCCAGTACGTGTGGATACTGGTAGAGGCGCTGCTGCAATTGCTGCACTGATTAGAACGATCCGTGAACGGTCGTTGTCATCTACATATGTTGATCAGGACGATCCGCAAACGGTTGCTGTGAACATTCGATCGCTTCACTAAATCTGCTTCCGCTATTGGTAACAATCTAATCTATGATCTATTACTTGTAGCCTTCGAGTAAAATTGAAGATATTCTGCTAGTGTAGCTTACTCGATTTCCAACAGTGGTATCAGAGCCATCCTGTATAGTATTAGATCTGGATTAATACCATATATGTGATATATGAAGTTATAAGAGACTAGATCTATTAGTTTATTCAATTTGTTACCGTATAAGTTTCGTTATACATGTTCGTTTTGACATCCAAGTGTTGTGATGAACTATTTTTTGGCCGACTTTAATGTGAACTGATGTCTAATGATCCTAGCATGGGCCAGAAGGAGGTGATGTTAGAGTTTATATGACAATAGCAGATTGGATCTTCTATATCATATGTGTGTAGATTGGATCTACATATTTCATTAGCTATTTATTCTAGATTTTCATATTGGAGTTAATATAACTGGCATAAGGGGATTTAAACCAATCAGATTGGTTCGAAAATTTGATTAATGTGATTAATTAAAAAAAAAAGATTATATTTGATAACTAGAAGCTGTCAACTTTGGTGTCTAAGGAAAGAACACATCATAAGGTTTTTCTTAATAAGCCCCGCTTGGCAGAATGCTTTCCTTCATGGTGTGAGCGAAAACAGTTGCAGTCTTTCCTAGCCAAGGTTACTGCCAACAGAAGTTAAATATAGTATTTTCATGCATATAGATGTTGTGACATCTTTTAACCCCTCATGAAACATAAAGATTGTACTTGACAACCAGAAGCTGTCAACTTTGGTGTCTAAGGAAATAACACATCATAAGGTTTTTCTTAATAAGCCCCGCTTGGCAGAACGCTTTCCTTCATGGTGTGAGCGAAAACAGTCGCGGTCTTTCTTGGCCAAGGTTACTGCCAACGGAAGTTAAATATAGTCGAAATTGCACCTGTTAGATCATCTAGCTGATGGTTATTTTCGTGCATATGGATGTTTTGCCATGTTTTAACCCCTCATAAAAATTAAGTTTATTATACCCTTCCAATTGCTACACCTGTCAAGATTTTGATCGTTGCTTGGTGGGTCTGACAAATCAGGGCACCATCAATTATCTTAATAAGGCAGGATGTGTGTGTTGGACACCCACAAGCATAGAATTGGTTTAACTTAACAAAGCCATCAAAACGGTTTTGGGCTTTGGGGCATGGTGTTGGGATGACACCCAACAAACAAGAGTTATATATGATATAATTAGTAAGGAGTTGCTTACCTAAATAACTAGGTTTCTAGCAGTGATGCCAAAGCTCACTAGAACTTAGTGAAATATGGATCTTGGCCTACTATATATATTTGTTGAGGGATTTTTGTTCTAAAATATATATAGTTGGTACATCTTTTATTGAATTGTTTAATAAAAGACTTTTCATAAATATAATGCTAAAATTTTGCATTTCTTTACTGTTGTAGACCATGGATAGTGGTAGCTCCTCAAACAATTTCAGTTTGCGATCTGTCCTTAATAAAGAAAAGCTCAATGGAACAAATTTTATTGATTGGTATAGAAACTTGAGAATTGTTCTCAAACAAGAGAAAAAGGACTACGTTCTAGAGACTACTATACCTGATGAACCAGCCGCTAGTGCTTTATGTGCTCAAAAGGATGCTTACAAAAAGCTAACCGATGACGCACTTGATGCCAGTTGTCTAATGCTAGTCACCATGAACTCTGAGCTTCAGAAGCAATATGAGAACATGACAGCTTATGACATGGCCGTGTCTCTTAGAAACTTATTCGAGGAGCAGGCCAGGGTGGAAAGATATGAAACCACCAAGAAATTGCATGATTGCAAGTTGGTAGAAGGGAGCTCAATCAGTCCTCATGTAATCAAGATGATTGGTTACATTGAGAATTTGGAAAAGCTTGGTTTTCCCCTTAGTCAAGAGTTGGCTACTGATATGATTCTCCAATCGCTCCCTCCGAGCTATAACCAGTTTGTCATGAACTATAACATGAATAATACAGTTATTAGGAAAGTCTAAGCCAGGTGGCACCCCTACTTCTGAATGCTTCTATTGCAAGGAATCTGGCCATTGGAAGAGGAATTGCAAGAAATACTTGGAAGATTTAAAGAAAAAGAAGGAAAGTGAGACTCCTTCAGGTATATATGTTATAGAAGTTCATTTAGCTACTTCTCCTTCCGACTCTTGGGTATGATACCGGATCGGCTGCTCATATTTGCACTTCGATGCAGGGGCTTAAAAGGAGTAGAAATTTGGCTAAGGGCGAGGTTCAACTTCGCGTTGGCAATGGAGCAAGAGTTGCAGCCTTAGCTGTTGGAACTTTTATATTAGCTTTACCTTCAGGATTAGTTTTAGAACTTAATAACTGTTATTATGTTCCTGCCATAAGCAAAAACATTGTATCCGTGTTGTGTTTGGACACGCTGGGTTATGAATTGTCGCGCCCCGCACAGGGTACCACGACTACTCCCGTGGAGACCTAGCTCGCTGCAGCTGGCCTCATACATACATACCACTGACTTCCCAGGATAAGTCAAGCACAGGAGTTCATTGCAGCAGAGTAACTTACAAAATATCATTGATAAACAGTATGGCCTGCTGGCCTGATACAACAAGAGTAATACAATGCCTTCACGGCACAAATGGTCTAATTAAAGCAAAAGACAACTACTCGGCGGAAGCTAGGCGAAACCCCCACAGTCATAAGAAGTTGACAGCAGAACAGCACACTTCAGGGTTCTGGCAGAACTGGCTCTCTTCCTTCTGGATCCACGAAATCTTCCAAGCCTTCGTCTTGGTATTGTAGCACTCCATCTATTGTTGATAAGTTGCAAGGGTGAGCACTTACGTACTCAGCAAGTCATAGGTAAGAGTAGAGATACGTATAGTAGAGATGACATGATCCTATGCTATTGAGGGAAAAGAGGTGAGAGGGTTTTTCCATAAATACTTTTCTTCCAAGCTTTTCAAATCTCATGCTCATGGCAGCATTTCATATACTTAGGGCACAATCCACATGCCTCTTAGATATCATATGATCACTAAATTATGGTACTACCGCGACACGTCAACACATGACAGCCCACGGCAGCACCCCTTATCATAACAACACATGTCATTTGGGTAATCTTGACTTAACAAATTTTAATTTATAAAACAATACTTGTGTCACACCCCGTGGATTTAATCCACCGCGGCATACTCCTAAAACTCGGGAGCACGAAGTATTCGAATACATTTTTAACTCTGCAGAGGGGTACCAATTTACCCGCAAGATATATCCACTTTCATGCCCTTCCTATCACAAGGATTGGACCCCTGACTCACTTCATACTGTGAGTGGCAAGGTGGAGATAATAAGAACTTTTGCCATGTTTCACACACAATTCACCCCAGACCCCGTGGTTTTCTTCACGCAAACCACAGTTGTGGCAGGGTTTCACAACCCCCACTAATTGGCGTCTTCCCCTCAGGGTCAGCGTGCATGATCACATCCTGTGATATGTGTTGGAGCGCACCCCGTGTTTAATCGTGAGTTTTTCATATAGGGGTTTCATGTGTGATCCACATACTACTTGTTCAGGCCTGTCCCATACCAGGCTTGCGGTCAGCACTTTAATCATGCCACTAGACGCACAACACAAGGTTCTAGTCCTTATATGCCAGTGACCAGATCATACCACAATCCATGCACTTCCAGTGCTGGCACATCCTGTGCGACCAAGCACCTCCAGTGCTTTCACCATTCCATACCAAAATACTGGTCACGGCTAGGGGTTTTATTTCATGAATATAAATATACATAATATATTAGTTCATGGCTCATTATTTGGTCAATTCACATTTCACAGGCATCAGCCTGATGCTGCCATTTCATAATTCAACTATTCTCAATCTTTCTCATGCAATATTATTATTTTATAATCAAGGCATATTCTAGCAATTCATAAAATATAGGTTCAAGATGTTCAAGAATATGACTTGCCTTCCGCGTCGTAAGAAACAGCAGTTGATGTCGGGTCTGCGACGAAGTCTTCGAACTCGGACTCTTGCTCTGAACAAGGATCAAACAAGCAAACAGGCATTACAATCAATCCTACTCTTACTATTTCACTATATGCGATAATGCAAGGAGAAACACTTAGGCGATACAAGATTTGGAAGCGATTAGGGTTAAACTATGGAAACCAAGGTTAAGATTAGTCGTCAAAGGTTTACAAGGTTCCAAAGGTTCCAAAATATCAGAATGATATCAAGGCTGTGGCTGGTTCGCTCAAAAACAACGAACGTCTTTAGGTCGACATTCGGTTCAAGGCATCGACATAGGGTCGATGGATGATAGAGGGCTCAACTCAAGTTGTGACAGTAGAATAAAATGTATATCACAACATCAGGAGTCTAAGGGACAAAGTTATGTTCAGTTTGCATACCCAGAAGGGGTCAAACTGGCCCAATGCCATTGGCTGACATAGGCTGACAAGGGCTGACAATGCCGAAGAATGGCATTGACATGGTTTGAATAGTTCCCAGTGGCCAAAATGAGTTTTGATTCAAGCATATGGTGCACAAGGTAGTGAGGCAACTATCTGACAAAGTATTTTCTGTTTTTCATGACCAGAGGTGGGTGAACAGGGCTAATGCCACTGACTGGCATAGTTTGACATAGAGTTGACATGGCCAGAAACTAGGGTTTGCCATAACTTTTGATCTAGGGCTCCAAATGATGCACCACTTTGTCTGGTAGTTAGACATTTGTAACAGGAACAAATGTCTCAATAGGATCTAGGGCAGGAGATGGCCGGAAAGTGATGAAAACCGACAAAGAAGTTGACTGGCCTGGAGCACATGCAACATAAACAGTGCAGTAACTAGGGCATAGCTATATCTCACAATCTAGGCCGAATTGGAAGTCGTGATAGAAGACAAAGTTGCTCAGAATGGTCCAAAACATCTAAATGGCAAAGTGGTTTGAGGTGGAGTGGCTGGATTTGGAAGATACTGGCTGGAGAAAAGATGAACTCAAATCTGTTTTGGGCATTTCTGATTTAAAGTGATTGAACTCAATTCCTTGCTTAAGTATGGTCCTCAGGGTACTAGAAATGCATTGGTGAAGTTAGATTAACAGATTGTTCAACAGAGAAGCTAAATCAGTAAGTACAAGTTCATGTTCATGGATGGAAATTGGGGGTTTTTGTTTTACAACGAATTTGTTCAAACCAATAGCTCAGGGGTCTTAAGTGAGCTATTCTAAGCATCTTTCACTACTGTCTCGAAGATCAATTCGTTCTGGAATGAAGTTAATTGCTCGCCGGAGCTACTGGAGTAAAACTAAAATTGCCGGCGACTGAGGGTATTTAAACTAAATTCCAAGCTCGAGAAGCATGAGGGGGATGAGGGAAACTCACTAGGGGTGTTGGATTGAAGAAGGAAGCAGTGGTTGAAGCTAGCACCGAAGCTCCCTCTGCTGCTCACCGGGGAAGAAGAAGACACAGTGCTGCTGTTGGTTTTCTGGTGTTTTGGAGTGTGGTGAAGTTGGCTAAGTCCCAGGGGGTATAAATAGGCAAAGCTGGAGGTTCTCAACGGTTGGAAAAGCTCGGGGAGTTGTAGCCGGCAAGATGCGACTGGATTGGACTTCACGGCGAAGACAGGCGGCGACACGACTCGGTTCAGCGGCCGTGAGGGCTTTTGCAGGTGATGGGAAGGTGAACTGATGGCTGGCCGCGGTGAGTTCTCCACGTGGCTATGCTTTCCTGCTGGAGCCGTTGCCGGTGGCGTGCAAACGAGAGAAACCAGCTGGTCGCGATCCTCGCTGGAGAAGATCCACAGTGGCCAACGCCGAGCACACACGTGGCAGCAGGCGAAGCAAACAGCAGTGGCTCGCTCGCGGTCGAAGGCTCCCGTGCTCGTGCGCTGTTCCAGGTCGTGGTCGAAGTCCTAGGCGCTGGTCGAGGACAGCAGCTGGTCGGTTGCACTGTTCTGGTCGATCAGGGGCATAAGTGTGAGAGTTTTAGTTGAAATCTGGACTGATTTGTAAATCTGGTTTTAAAGAGGTTTAATTTGGAATTTGATTTCATGGATGAGTATAATATTTCTATTAATACTCATTTAGCTCAAATCTGGAGAAAATTTGATAAGGTTTGAGGGATTTCACCTATTTCCGAAAATATGGTAAAATTAGGGTAAAATAGATCTGGATTTTGTCAATCTTGAATTCTGGTAATTAGGGTGAGATTTTGAAGTTTAAATAGAAGGGAAATCTGTATCAAATAGTATTTGGGAGGTGTTCCCTGAAGAAATTCTGAGGTTGGAGTTGATTCATGGATTTTAGCCTTTTCAGGCTTCCAGGTAAACAGAAAAGGACTTATTTGTAGTAAAATTTGGGCTAAACTGCGAAAAGTGTTTAGATGAAACAATCTGGTTCCCAACTTTTTGGAGTAAGTTGAGGGTAAACCTAGGAACATATTCCAAAAGATACATGAGTCTGGATAGGGTTAAACCATGATAACTCAGTTATCTGGGATCTGGGGTACTTAGGGTAAATCTGAATTTCCTGTTTTCGAAAACAGAAATAGACTTAGATACTGGGAGTTAGGGTTAGAATTCAATCTGGTTCCTGAAGAATTTTATCTTTAGAATAACTGGTAGGTTAAATCTGGATGGTCTGATCTTGATCTGGATCTAGAGAATAGATTTGGAGATTTTTAGGGTTTGGGAGAGATTAGGGTTCAGCTGATCTAGCTACTGCTACAGGGATACATGCATGCAGGATTTTATGCAAAAACTTTTCACCCCTAAAACCAGGGTGTTACATGAATTTAGAATAAAGAACAATCGTTGTTCCTTTTATTTAAATGATATGTTTTGTGGCAATGCCTCATTGGAGAATGGGCTTTATCAACTAAGTCTTGAATTACCTGTCTATAACATATGTACTAAGAGGCTTAGGTCCAATGATTTGAATCCCACATTTATCTGGTATTGTCGTTTACGCCATATCAATGAGAAACGCATCATGGAACTCCTTAAAGATGGTCTTCTAGACTCATTTGATTTTCAATCATTTGATGTGTGTGAATCTTGTTTACTTGGCAAAATGACAAAGGCACCTTTCACGGGTGAAAGTGAAAGGGCAAATGACTTATTGGCTCTTATTCATACTGATGTATGTGGACCATTAAGTTCAACAGCTAGAGGTGGTTTTTAGTACTTCATAACTTTTACCGATGACTTTAGTAGATATGGATATGTCTACTTAATGAGGCATAAATCTGAAACGTTTGATAAATTCAAGGAATTTCAGAATGAAGTACAAAATCAACTTGGCAAGACAATCAAAACCCTACGATCTGATCGTGGAGGGGAATATTTGAGCCAAGAATTTGGTGATCATCTAAAACAACATGGAATTGTTCCACAATTGACCCCGCCAGGAACACCTCAATGGAATGGTGTCTCCGAACGACGGAACAGGACCTTGTTGGACATGGTTCGGTCAATGATGAGCCAAACTGATCTTCCATTGTCCTTCTGGGGATATGCTCTAGAAACAGCTGCTTTCACATTAAATAGGGCTCCATCAAAAGCCGTAGAAAAGACACCATATGAGATATGGAATGGAAGGCGTCCTGGATTGTCTTTTCTTAAGATTTGGAGTTGTGAAGTTTATGTAAAACGTTTAATGTCTGATAAGCTCAAACCCAAATCAGATAAATGCTTCTTTGTGGGCTATCCTAAGGAAACAAAAGGATATTACTTCTATAATAGAGAAGAAAACAAAGTGTTTGTTGCCCGAAATGGTGTCTTTTTGGAGAAAGAGTTTCTTTCAAAAGGAGTAAGTGGGAGCACAGTGCAACTTGAAGAAATTCGGGAATCACTAGAAATTGTTTCAGCACCCACTGAAGCTCAGCAAGACCTGCAAAACAATGTAGAAAATGATGTAGGACAAGCACCGGTTATACGTAGGTCTGAAAGGGTACGTCACGCACCTGGAAGGTACATGCTCCTTACAATGGAGCAGCGTGAAGTATTATTGATAGATAATGATGAACCTAAGACTTACGAAGAAGCGATGATGAGCCTTGACTTTGAGAAATGGCTTGGAGCCATGAGATCCGAAATTGAATCCATGCATGACAATCGAGTGTGGAACTTGGTTGATCTGCCTGATGGTGTAAAAGCCATTGAGTGCAAATGGGTTTATAAGAAAAAGATTGACATGGATGGTCATGTTCATATCCATAAAGCACGATTAGTTGCAAAAGGTTTCAAGCAAATTCAAGGTGTTGATTATGATGAAACCTTTTCGCCCGTTGCTATGTTAAAGTCAATCTGGATCATCCTAGCTATTGCTGCCCATTTCGATTATGAGATATGGCAGATGGATGTCAAAACGGCTTTCCTAAATGGAAACCTAAGTGAGGATGTGTATATGGCACAGCCTAAAGGTTTTGTAGATCCAGATAATACTAGGAAAGTATGCAAGCTTCATAAATCCATTTATGGGTTGAAGCAAGCATCTCGGAGTTGGAATCTTCGTTTTGATGAAGTAGTCAAACAGTTTGGTTTCATCAAAAATGAAAAAGAGTCTTGTGTTTATAAAAAGGTAAATGGGAGCGCACTTGTTTTTCTGGTCTTATATGTGGATGACATACTTTTGATCGGAAATGATATTCCTATGCTTGATTCTGTGAAGTCCTCATTGAAAAGTAGCTTCTCTATGAAAGTCTTAGGTGAGGCAGCATATATTTTCGGTATTAAGATCTATCGAGATAGATCTAAAAGGCTAATTGGATTAAGCCAAAGTACATATATTGACAAAGTATTGAATAGATTCAATATGTACGATTCTAAGAAAGGTGTTCTACCTATGTCACATGGCATTAGTCTTAGTAAGAGTCAATGTCCTTCGACATGTGATGAGCGAGACTGAATGAATAAGATTCCATATGCTTCTGCTGTTGGATCTATTATGTATGCCATGCTATGTACACGCCCAGATGTCTCCTATGCTCTAAGTGTTACGAGCAGATACCAATCAAATCCAGGTAAGAGTCACTGGACTGCTATAAAAAACATCCTTAAATACTTGAGGAGGACTAAGGATGTGTTCTTGGTTTATGGAGGTGAGGAAGAGCTCGTTGTTAGTGGCTACACCAATGCTAGCTTCCAAACCGACAAAGATGATTTCAAATCGCAATCTGGTTTTGTATTTTGCCTTAATGGAGGAGATGTAAGCTGGAAGAGTTCCAAGCAAGAAACTATCGCTGATTCTACAACAGAAGCAGAGTACATTGCTGCTTCTGAAGCTGTTTGGATTAAAAAGTTCATCTCTGAACTTGGTGTGGTTTCTAGTATTTCAAGCCCAGTGGATCTCTATTGTGACAATAGTGGAGCCATTGCGCAAGCCAAGGAACCAAGGTCTCATCAGAAATCCAAACATATACTCAGGCGTTATCACCTCCTTCGAGAAATCGTGAATAGAGGTGATGTGAAGATTTGCAAAGTGTCCACGGATTTGAATGTTGCTGATCCGTTGACAAAGCCTCTCCCGCAACCAAAGCATGAGGTGCATACTAGAGCAATAGGTATTAGATACATTTGTGATTGACTCTAGTCCAAGCGGGAGGTTGTTAGTGATATGTCCTAGAGCAAACCACAGAGATGTATTTATCTTTGTTATATTTATGAACATTTGAATAATATGTTATTTTTGAATAAATTATCATCTTGGTTTGATCAACAAGTATGTGACTTGTTCGTGAGACTCTAAATTTATTTGATGATATTATTCTAATATAGTCCCTGATTCATTCTCTTTAAATAGGACATTATTGATTAATGGATCAGCACATTTATTGATTGATGGTTATGTTTCACCGACCATGGATACAAGATATCAAATCAATAATGTGGACATATATTGGAGAATATAATGTTGGATAGACTCATTTTGAGATACTGTTTGGATTTGTTATTTAAGTGTCACCAGTTGGTCTCAAATAATGTTTATGATTGATCCTTAGACCTGAGACCATCATAGTTTCCTACATGTGTAGTAGTATACTTTGATAGTACCAAACGCTACTTTTAATTAAGTAGTAATAAAGGTAATATTCGGGTATACTATGAGCCATGCAGAGGAATATGAATGGTTAAGATGGAATTTGCATATCTCATAAAATGAGAGAGATATCTCTGGGCCCCTCGATATAGATGAATTGAGAAGTGCATGGCCATGCCGTTTGTGGTTGAAGTGTCAACTACGAGAAGACCAATTCACTATGAGATCGAGAAAGGATTGAACTGTGCAAGGGTGGCACATTTCCTACCTTGAGTTTAATCTGGTATCGTATGGCAAGAGGATCAACATGAAGACATTATATAGGTTTACTGATTATGATCTTTGTGTGTATTTGGATGGTCATTATGTCCTGCTAGGGGCCACTACCGACTTACAATTTGGGTAAGTATTCCCGGGTCGTGACTAAATGTGGAACGAAGGGTCACACACTTAATGGGTTGGAACAATGCAATTCGGATTAAGTCTATTTTGGGTTTCCATATCAGATTTGGAGACTTAATGTTAGACTCCTTATGCTTTTGGATTGGGTTTAGACTCCTTATGCATTTGGATTGGGTTTGATATGGGTTTCTGTATCAGATTTGGAAACTTAATATTAGACTCCTTATGTATTTGGATTAGGTTTAGACTCCTTATCCATTTGGATTGGGTTTGGTATAGGTTTCCGTATCAGATTCGGAGACTTAATATTAGACTCCTTATGCATTCGGATTGGGTTTGTTATGGGTTTTCGTATCAGATCCGGATTGGGTTTGTTATAGAATATACGTATCAGATATGAATTCGAATAAGATTTGAATCTCATCAAGAAACCTAATCTGTTAGGATTTCTTCTGCATGGGCAGTTCGAATAAGATTCGTATCACATTAGAAAACCTAATCTGTTAGTATTTCCTCTACATGGCCCTATATATAGAGATGTATGATGGGCTTTGAGGATCATCACAAAAGCCATAGCTGCCATCTCTTTTGATAGCCCATAAACCCTTGTTGTACGCGTTGGTGCTAGCACACCATCGTACGACGTTCCATCCCGGTACGTGTGGATACCGGTAGAGGCGCTGCTGCAATTGCTGCGCTGATTAGAATGATCCGTGAATGGTCATTGTCATCTACATTTGCTGATCAGGACGATCCGCAAACGGTTGCTGTGAACATTCGATCGCTTCACCAAATCTGCTTCCGCTATTGGTAACAATCTAATCTATGATCTATTACTTGCAGCCTTCGAGTAAAATTGAAGAAATTCTGCTAGTGTAGCTTACTCAATTTCCAACAGTACCAACCTTGGATCTTAAAATTTTTGCCCCCAAATGCTCCCCCGGCCTTTCGAGATTTTGCTCTTCCTTGCCCCAAATCTCTTCAAACTGGACAGTGTATGTCGAGTAAGAGTGTACGACTAGCTCAAAACATCTGCCAAAAGACCTTTTATACCAGGTTCAATATAGACGGTTCTATATAATACCGTCGGTAATATCGGTGCATTTTTGAAGAACAGAATATCACTGACGGGTTTCACTTTACTAAACCGTCGGTAATATCGGTGCATTTTGTGTAGAACTCTGATAGAAATATCACAGACGGTTATGAGCTCAAAACCGTCCGCTTTAATATCACAGTCAGTTTTTACTTCAGAACTGTCTGTGATAATTACAATATCACAGACGGTTCTGAGCTCAAAACCGTCCACTTTACTATCACAGTCAGTTTTTACTTCAGAACTGTCTGTGATAATTATAAAATCAACACTCTGCTCTACTATATATCACAGATGGTGATAAGGTCTGAACCGTCTATAATATCCTGAATTGTTTGCAGTCGAACCGTTCGACTAGTTCAGTTGTTCCACTTGTTTTTCATATTTGGTTCTATCTTATTTTCAATGTTAGTATTTAAAAAAATGAACGTTGAGACTATTTGGTTTTATCTTTTTTTCATATTTGTTCTATATATATGTCTATGGATGTTCAAAGAATGTTGAGACTATTACAATCGGTCCTAAAATTAAAACCGTCTGTAATGTTACTATCAGAGACAGTTTTGAGTTAAAAACTGCGTTGATTGCAACAGTATTTTCTTGTTAACATTTTCACACAGAACATCATTTGGTGATTATCAGTTACATAATCAATCGAAAAGCCAGATATATAAGGAAAAGAAATTTCTTATTTCTTACAATCTTTGCATACATAAGGGATACAAGCGACCAAAGCGTCGACTTGTTCCGAAAGTAATTTACAAAGTTCTCCTAGGGACGTATTGGCATCAGTAGGATCTACACTGGCCGCCCTAGGAGAACTACCAATGGCTCTAAGCCTATCTACATCATCTCTCAGCAAAGGAGTGGATTTGGCATCAGTAGGATCATCCAAGAAATTAAAGCTGATGATACAAAGGTGTTGAAGAGGGGATATTGGAAGGATTGTTGTGGATCTCCAAAGGTGGAGATGAAGCTGCAACTGGAGGGGTTGCAAGGGGCAATGTGGCAACACAGTCCTCAGCACCCTCTAGAGTCTTCGCTGCAGCTCCACTAGAGGATCTTTCATCATTTCTGAGTCTCTTCTTTGGAGGAAGCATTTCCTCAGGCACCTGTGGATTTCAAAATGCATTTGTTTGGAGGTAATCAAGTCATAAAAGAAAGATCTGCATTAGAGTTTCAGAGAGGACTTACTTTCTGAAGAACCAGATCGAGTTCATTACTTATCTCTTCCTCATCACTCTCAATTTCAATAACCTCATTGGAATCTCGGCTCGCCATCAAGGTGGGAGTTGAGGAGGGAATAAAGACAGGGATTTAGGAGTATAATTCCTAAAAGACTTAACAAAGAATTTGTAAGTCTTAAGGATTGAAGAGCCTCGCTATTTATAGAACGAGAAGGTGACGGTTCATATGCGCGGGTGCCTCGAGTTTTAAAAAGCGCACTACTGGTTTTCATGGTCAATAAATTCATGATAACTTCTCGGGAGATAAACTGCAACACGGCAAAGGAAGTTGAAGCGTCAGATTACATAATTCGATGCAAATTAAATTTGAAGTAAATAATTAAGTCTCTTCATCTGCGCAGTTATTATGTGCGGTTATCAACAATTGCATGTAGAGAATTCGATGCGTAGGCACTGTTGGGACTATCACAGACGGTTGGGAGATCAAAACCGTCTGCTTAATATTACAAACGGTTCTGATGTCCAAACCGTCTGTAATATGACTATTACAGACGGTTCTGATGTCTGAACCGTCTTTAATATGCCTGGAATATTGAACTGTTCGATTTCTACAAATACTTGTTCCCTCCCTGGAGTTTTGCTTCCAGTCGAACAGCTCCACTTCTCTTTCTCCAAGAACGTGCGGGAAAATTGTAAAATTTACATAAGAACAAATTTTTAGTTAATATTTTTCATCATTAATGAAAAACAAGCTATTTATAGAATTTCCAAGTTGACGCTTCGTGTTCCTAGGCTAGTGCGCTGCGCAAACATCAGAAACCGAAAAGACACAACACACCGTTGAGAATTTGAAGTGGAGCGCACTACTTGTTTTCATGGTCAATAAATTCATGATAACTTCTCGGGAGATAAACTGCAACACGGCAAAACATTAGTGCCCACTTAGGAAGTTGAAGCGTCAAATTACATAATTCGATGCAAATTAAATTTGAAGTAAATAATTAAGTCTCTTCATCTGCGCAGTTATTATGTGCGGTTATCAACAATTGCATGTAGAGAATTCTATGCGTAGGCACTGTTGGGACTATCACAGATGGTTGGGAGATCAAAACCGTCTGCTTTAATATTATAGACGGTTCTGATGTCCGAACCGTCTTTAATATGCCTAGAATATTGAACTGTTCGACTTCTACAAATACTTGTTCCCTCCTTGGAGTTTTGCTTCCAGTTGAACCGCTCCACTTCTCTTTCTCCAAGAACGTGCGGGAAAATTATAAAATTTACATAAGAACAAATTTTTAGTTAATTTTTTCATCATTAATGAAAACAAGCTATTTATAGAATTTCCAAGTTGACGCTTCGTGTTCGCAGGCTAGTGCGCCGCACAAACATCAAAAACCGAAAAGACACAACACACTGTCTGCTTTAATATTACAGACGGTTCTGATGTCTAAACCGTCTTTAATATGCCTGGAATATTGAACTGTTCGACTTCTAAAATACTTGTTCCCTCCCTGGAGTTTTGCTTCCAGTCGAACCGCTGAGAATTTGAAAGAAGTTGAGAATTTGAAACGTCGATCACTGTTGGGACTATCACAGTCGGTCCTTACATAAAAACCGTCTGTAATGTTACTATCACAAATGGTTTGGAGTTAAAAACCGACGTCTGTGATATTGAAAGAAGTTGAGAATTTGAAGCGTCGGACATTGTTGGGACTATCACAGTCGGGCCTTACATAAAAATCGTCTGTAATATGACTATCACAGACGTTTTTTTATCTCAGAACCGTTTGTGATATTTAAAGCACATTGAGAAAGTTGACATAAGAACAAAGTATAAAGAAAGAGGGAAGATAGCATGCAGTCCAAGAACGTGCTGGAAAATTGGAAAGTTGACATAAGAACAAAGTTTTCATTAATTTTTTTCATCACTTACAAAAAAAAGTAAAAATACAGAATGCTACGTCAAGGAGTGGTCTTAGCCCTGGCTGCATCTAGAATAAAGTCAGTTTGACTTGCAGCCAGGACGCAGGACTCCTCTAGTGACAAGTTGTCCTTCTTAGGATCAACTACTACCACATCGAGAAGGCCTGTGACCTCCCTCAGCTTCGCGATGGTATCCTTCATAGTCAAACCGCAGCCAGCGATGGTCATATCCGCGGCTTTCTTCTCCTCGTGAAGACGCCTCGTCCTCGCTCTAGCATTGTCACCATCCATCTTCATGCGCTGAATGCGTTGGAAGAGATCGTCCAGGTCAAGCCGTAGCTTAGTGTGCTTGTCCATAAGGAGCTTGTGCTCCTCCTAGAGGGCCCTCAGTTTGGCTTTCACCTTGCCCGAGTCTTCCACGGCTCCCTTTCCTTGTGCAAATCAACAGGTCAAGAATGTATTGAACAGGGATTAACAATACAGGGGTAAGTCTAAAAGATTGAGAGTTCTTACCGGGGAGGGCGAGGCTGACGATGCCATCGAGGATGCCATTGGCGCAGAGAAGCTAAGGAGTAAAACAGTTTGAGAATTATAAAAACTTGTGAAGTAAATGACAATTATTCCACTGTCAAGTTATTTATAGAACTTCCAAAGCGACGCTTCGTGCTCGCCAAGGCGCCGCACGCGAAGATCGGAGACAGAAAGTATATATCACAGTCACAGTCGGTTCTTTTTCAGTCGGTTCTGACAAAGAATTCGAAGCACCGCCAGCAGCGCGAAGTTTGAGATTTCACTTTTTCAGTCGGTTCTGATCTCAGAACCGTCTCTAATACTACACTATCACAGTCGGTTCTGAGTTCACAACCGACTGTGTATATCACAGTCGGTTCTGAGTTCAGAACCGTCTGTGATATTCTAGTTATTACAGATGGTTCTCAGTTGAGAACCAATTGTATCTATCACAGTCCGGTTTTAGGTCAAAACCGTCTGTGATAAGTAGACTATCACAAACGGTTTTGTGTTCAGAGCCGTCTGGTTGACTATCACAGTTGTTTTTGACATCAGAACCGACTGTGATAACTGAACATATTCTCCCAACAGGCCTTCGCAGACGGTGTTCCATTGAAAAGTTGATAACCATCTGTGATGTGCCGTCCTGGATGTCTGTTTCTGTGGTAGATCTTCACCCTTTCTTTCACCAACAGCCCAACGTAGGCTGCGTACTTCCCAGCATTCTTTCCGATCGGCCTCCCAAATTGGTTGAACTCACAAGAAAGATCCGTGCGTTTGGCCAAACGGCCCAACATCGTCGCGCCTCGCCCCACCCTCTTGCGCTGGGATGAACCAGCTGCATCTTCAGTTACGTTGGCCCTAGTCGAACCACTACTACCATCCGATGAAGATGACGTCATGTCTTTCCCTACAAAACCATTAACAAACCATCAAAAATTTAATGGAAACACAAACCAAATCATTTTACAAAGCAAAAGGACCTATTTTAAATATTTTTTCTATCGGTAAACACAGAAACTACCAATAGAAGATAAGATTCTATTTCTGAGCATTTTCATCTACACATTTTCATATAGGAAGCAGGCAACATATGGCAATTAATTCTTCTTGGAGTTCCATAACTCAGTTCAGGATTGGAGACTAATTAGGGCTGCTAAAGGGATGTCCGAAGAAAATAGTACTAAAAGACATGCAAAAATTAATTGCTGAAGTGTTCAGCAATTTTTTCTATCGGTAAACACATGAGCTACCGATAGAATATAAAATTTTTTCTATCGGCCAATACAGGAGATACCGATAGAAGATGTGTAAGAACACCTCCGACATATAAAGTGCATTACATGGCATTGGATACAATTGATCACACATATAGCAGTACAGATAATTTAAATTCTCAAAATAGGTTCATTACAGCACTGGAACATATTATGTCAACCCTAGTTTAAATCAACAATGCCTGCGGAATTTACATAATCCACAATAGGGAAACCTAGTTTAATTCCAAAAATTGCTGAAGGGTTCAGCAATTTTTTCTATCGGTAAACACATGACTACCGATAGAACATAACAATGTTTTCTATCGGCAAAGATATGAGATATCGATAGAACATAACAATGTTCTCTATGTGTATATGGAATATTTTTGGTAAGCCGCCATTCACTGGCATCACATAATCTTGGTTTAAGTCAACATTCTCCATGATTTGCTATACTAATATTCATGGGCCAGCATTATTATTTCACACATAAATATGCACATAAGCATCTAAGTGCCACTGTGCATAATCTGACAAACCTAATGCTAATGGAATATAAAGATATTGAAGTAGCACAGAAAGTAGGTCACAACCAAAAAAGGAATAACATGGTTTATAGCACCCTCTCTTGGTTATCTTTAGCATTACCTGTATGCAAATCATCAGGACTTCACATCTATTAGGTTGGGAAAAGTCATGTATAAGCATTTGAAACATATACATCGAAGACTCATCCACATTGCCATATATTCATACCAAGTGAGTCAAAATTCCCAACCAAACTAGTACATTGCATGGCTCATGTCCTTCCAGATACTAAGTTTTAATACTTGTTCAGAAATCTTTTCTATTGGTAAACACATGAGCTGCCGATAGAACATAACAATTTTTTCTATTGGCAAATACAGGAGATACCGATAGAAGATGTGTAAGAACACCTCCAACATATAAAGTTCATTACATGACAGTTGGATACAATTGATCACACATCCAGCAATATAGATAATTTAAAATCTCAAAATAGGTTCATTACAGCACTAGAACATATTATGTCATCCCTAATTTAAATCAACATTGCCTGCGTAATTTACATAATCCAACACAATAGGGAACCCTAGTTTAATTCCAAAACTTGAAGAATTAGTACGTATAAAACACTAAGATCAAATAAGGAAGATGCTGGAAAACAAACGACGAATTAGGGTATTTTACGGTGATCAGTTGTGGTGATGGAGAGGCGGTGTAAAACGCAGCGGCGGCGGCGAAGGACAAAAATATGGACCGGTGGCAGTGCCGAACCAGTATCCAGGCGGTGATCGTCGTGTGGCAGTGAGGAAGTAAGTGCTCACTGCAGAGGTTGTGGTTTTCGCGCTCGAAGAGACGCAGTGCTATAAGTTGGAACGGTTCGACTGGAGGGAAACTCAAGGGCCATGTTTAATAAAGTAGTGAATGCCCTTTTCTATTGGTACAAACAACAAAATACCGTCAGACTAATGGTTTTATTCTAATGGTAAAACAAAATAATACCGATAGAACAAGCAAATTTTTCCCAGAGTAATTTTTGAAGTGGGCAGGGCATTGGAAAATGATGTTTCAGGGAATGGGATTTTTGAAGAGCTTAATTTTGAGGAAGCAAGAGGTTGCAATGAGATTTTGGCAAGAAAATTTGAAGGGAAGAATTAAGTTCTTACAGGATAAAGGTATTGTACATATTAGAACTCATGCTGTGGAATAAAATTGAGATATATTAATGCTGTGAACTAGCTTATCATTAAGTTCTAAAGAAAAATGTATTGCCTGATGTATTAATGATAAGTTCCTCACCTTGATGCACAACTTGTGGGCTGTTTGCTTGGCATTTTTCCCTGAAATAGAAAATAATCATCAATGGTTCTCAACCCATAATCCTTCTTCGTGATCATCTCGCAGATACGTTGTTTCGTCGATATATTTAGTAGGGATAGATTGAATGCCCTCTAAAAATGGAGGTATTTCGTCGAATTGGTTATACTCCTCTTCGTCGACAACGTCTTCGACCCCAACAATACGACTCTTGCTGTGGAGAACAACGTGCAAGTTTGGATTGGCCGGGTCAACGATGTAGAATACTTGTGTGGCTTGCTTTGCAAGTATGAATGGATCGTCTTGGTGTCCGACTCTATCAAGATCGACGAGAGTAAACTCGTAACTGTCAACTTTAACACCTCGAAGGATTTCGACCCATTGGCATTGAACAAGGGAATCTTAAATAATCTATAATCGAGCTCCTATATTTCGTCAATAGCACCATAATATGAGTTCAGCGCCCTTACTGACCTGGCATCCTAGAAAATAGTAAACAGTGTGACTCCGCTACATTGCGTGCTACTCTTGGCGTCTTGAGCTCTTGTGTAAATGAATACCCATTGATGTCGTACCCCTGCCAAGTCCTTATAATGAATCTTGGGCCTCTAGCCAACCATGTCACAGTTTCACTTATGGAGCCCTAGGCAGCTCGCGTGACTCTTTCTTGGATCCACCCAGCAAATTTCTTGTTATGTTCTCTGGTGACCCAAATCTCTGACTTCGTAGGATTCTGTGACCGTAACATTACCTTGTGCTCGTGTATGTATGGCTCGACCTCCGTCATGTGCTGTAAGAACCAAAAATGTGATTTGCGTACGCATCATGGGCGGGGATGTAACACCCTAGTTTTGGGGGTGAAAAACTTTGCATGAAAATCCTGCATGCATGTATCCCTGTAGTAGTAGTCAGATCAGTTGAACTCTAATCTCCCCCAAACCCTAAAAATCTCCAAATCTATTCTCTAGATCCAGATCAAGATCTGACCATCCAGATTTAACCTATCAGTTACCCTGAAGATAAAAGTCTTCAGGAGCCAGATCAAATTCTGACCCTAACTCACAGTACCTTAGCCTCTCTCTGTTTTCGAAAACAGGAAAATTCAGATTTACCCTAAGTACCCCAGTTTCCAGATGATTGAATTATTTTGATTTAACCCTATTCAGACTCAAGTAACCCCTGGAATATGTTCCTAGGTTCATCCTCAACTCACTTCAAAAAGTTGGGAGCCAAATTAATTCATCTAAACACTTTTCGCAGTTTAGTCCAAATTTTACTGCGAATAAGTCCTTTTCTGTTTACCTGGAAGCCTGAAAAGGCTAAAATCTACAAATTAATTCCAACTCCAGAATTTCTTCAGGAAACACCTTCCAAATATTATTTGATACAGATCTCCCTTTTGATCAGACTTCAAAATCTCTCTCCAATCACCAGAATTCGAAATCGACAAAATCCAGACTTATTTTACCCTAGTTTTACCCTATTTTCGAAAATAGGTGAAATCCCTCAAATCTTGTCAAATTCTCACTAAATTTGAGCTGGATGAGTACTAATAGAAATGTTATACTCAGCCATGAAATCAATTCTCAAATTAACCATATCTAAGACAGAAATTACAAATCAGTCCAGATTTCAAATAAGAATCCTTGCATTTTGGTCCCTGGTTCGACCAGAGACGCTGTGCACGACCAGCGGCTGTGCACGACCGCGACCGCCCCGCTGCCACGCCAGGAATTTCGTCGCCGGTGAAGCCCCGTGGTCGCCACCTCTGCCACCGCGTTCCTGCCACGTGTGCGCACGCCGTTCGCCACCGTGGAGCCACCGCGGCCGCACCAGCATCCCCAATTTTGCCCGCGCACGCACGCCATCGCTGCAGCCACTGCAGAAGCACGGTGCCACGTTGCAAGCATGCCTTGAGGAGGCATCACTTCGCCTTCACCTCCACCAGAGCAGCAGCGCAGCCGACACGACCGGTGAAGACGTCGCTTCGCCGCCTGTCATCGCCGCCGGTCACTTCCCAGTCAATTCAAGCCGGCTTCACTTCCCCGTGCAATTCCCGCCGTTGCAAGCCCTTTCTGTGCCTATAAAAGACGCCCCAGCCCAGCACGAAGGCACTCACACCAGAACCACCCAAAATCTCTAACCACGCCGTCGTCTTCGTCTTCTTCGCCGAGCTCGAGAAGAGGCTCACGGTGCCAAGCCTCTACACTGCTTCTTCCTCGATTCCAGCTACTTCAGTAAGCTCCTCTTACCTCCCTCATCGTACTCGAGCATGTAATTGACTTCAAACCTCTCCGGTCGCCGGCAATTCCCGTTTCTCTCCAACAGCTCCGGCGAGCAATTAAACTCTAACCAGAGTGAATTAGCTCTCGAGCCTGTAATCAAACATGATCAGTGGACTATTTAGAACACATCTAAGCAACCAGAATCGAAGAATTTGCTAAAATATGAAAAACCCCAAATTGGAACTTTGCTTGTGAACTGAGCTTGCTGTTCAAGCTTTTCTGGTGCATTTCTAGTTAATCTAACCTCACCAGTAGCACTCTTATGCCCCAGAGACCATCCTCAAGCAAGGAATTAAGTTTATTTGCCCTAGATCAGAAATGCCCAAATCAGGCTTGAGTTAATCTTTTCTCCGGCCAATATCTCCTAAATCCAGCCAATCCAGCCATGGAAACCTTGCCATCTAGATGTTTTGGACCACTCTGAGCAACTTTGTCTTCTATCACGACTTCTAATTCGGCCTAGATTGTGAGATATAGCTATGCCCTAGTTTACTGTACTGTTCACACTACATGTGCTCCAGGCCAGCCAACTTCTTCGCCGGTTTTCATCACTTTCCGGCCATCTCCTGCCCTAGGTCCTGTTGAGACATTTGTTCCTGTTACAAATGCCTAACCACCAGACAAAGTGGTGCATCATTTGGAGCCCTGAGTCAAAAGATATGGCTAACCCTAGTTTCTGGCCGTGTCAACCCTATGCCAGACTATGCCAGCCAGTGGCATTGAGCCTTTTCACCCACTTCCAGCCATGCACTTTGAAAATAACTTTGTCCCTTAGACTCCTGATGTTGTGATCTACACTTTTCTCTACTGTCACAACTTGAGTTGAGCCCTCTATCACCCATCGACCTTATGTCGATGCCTCGAACCGAATGCCAACCTAAAGACGTTCGCTGTTTTTGGGCGAACCAGTCACCACCTTGATATTACCCTGATATTTTGGAACGTTGTAAACCTTAACAGGTAACTTTAACCCTGGTTTCCATAATTAAACTCAAATCGCTTCAAAACCTTGTATCACCAGAGTATTTTCTCCTTGCATTTTTGCATGTAGTGAATTAGTAAGAATATGATTGATTGTAATGCCTGTTTGCTTGTTTGATCTTGTTCAGAGCAAGAGTCCGGGGTTGAAGATCTTGTCGCTGAACCGTCATCGACTGCTGATACTTACGACGCGGAAGGCAAGTCATACTTTGAACATATTGAAACCCATATTTTATGAATTGCTATGCTATTCCATGAGTAGATATTTCATTAATATTGCACATGTTGAGATCAATGATATTATGGCAGTGATAGATTGAATACTTGAGAAATGTGAACTTGATAAGATAGCAAGCCACGAACTAATAAAAGTATAAACATGTACAATTATATTCATGAAATAGAACCCCTAGCCGTGACCAGTATTTTGGTATGGAATGGTGGTAGCACTGGAGGTGCTTGGCTGCACTGGATGTGCAGGCACTGAAGGTGCATGGTTGTGGTATGATCTGGTCACTGGCATGTAAGGACTAGAACCTTGTGTTATGCGTCTAGTGGCATGAAAAACGTACCAACCACTCACCTGGTATGGGACAGGCGCAACCTAGTAGCTTTCTTAGTATTATCAGTTCCCTGCATGGCTTGTCGATCCGGTTTCTCGCGTGGAAACTGGTGGGACGCAGTTCGTCCATGAGTGATGTGAGATCAGAAAAAATTATGAGAGGATAAGGTGTAAAGAAGGAAGACGCCCTACGCCAGATTAAGTCGTGCGCGACTGTAATCAAAAGAGGTTATGTGTCCTGCGGGAACATAGACCCAGGCTAGGAAGTAAGGCAGTGGGGAGGACCCACAACGGTACTTGGGATGGTGTTGTCCATTTACCGGGCAGGGATACTGTTAATACTAGACTGCAAAAACGTTGTTTGATCTCGGCCTTGTCACATGCGTATAAGTCGCATGGAGTTGGCCCGACTTGGAAGTCGAGTGAAAAAGTGGATTTAAAAAGAGGTACATCTCTGCAGAGTTTAAAAATGTATTCGAATACTTCGTGCTCCCGAGTTCTAGGAGTATGCTGCGGTGGATTAAATCCATGGGGTGTGACACAAGTATTGTTTTATAAACTAAAAATTTGTTAGCTCAAGATTACCCAAGTGGCATGTGTTGTCATGATAAGGGGCGTTGCCGTGGGCTGTCATGTGTTGACGTGTCGCGGTAATACCATAATCTAGCAAACACATGATATTTAAGAGGCATGTGGTTTATGCCCTAAGTTATGAAATATTGCTAAGAGTATATGATTGAAAGACTTGACTAAGAGTAGTGTGATATGAGGATATATCGCCTTGGATATGGGATATATGTATCACCATCAATATGATTTATTTACTGCCATGGGTATGATCAGAAGTTGAGTAAGAATTGAAAAAGAAATGTATTTTGGGAAAAACCTTTCACTCTTTCCCCAATAGCATAGGTTCATGTCATATATATATATGTATCTCTACCTTCCCTATGACTTGCTGAGTACGTAAGTACTCACCCTTGCAACAACTCATCAATAGATGGAGCGTTCTACGACCTTGGAGGATACCCTGAAGATGCTGCGGACCCAGGAGATGACGAGCAGTTTCCTCCGGAGCCCTGATGTGGTGCTGTCTTGCTATCAACCTCTGTTTCCTGTGGATTGCTTTCGGGCCTAGCTTCCGCCGACTAGATGTGTTATTTTGTTAGACCCTTGTGCCTTGTACGGCACTGTACCTCGTTTTGTACTAAGGCCTGATGGCCATACAATTATGACTATTGTACTATTTTGCTGCTGCAATGTAATCCTGTGATTGACTCATCCTGGGAAGTCAAGTGGTTTATGGGACCAGCTGCACCGAGCTGGGCCCCTCACAGGTGATGTCACAGTCGTGGCAGACGTGACAGGGGACGATAGCTTTGAATCCAATCATTCCGATGCCCTGAAGCCTACCCTCGTGTCGGGACCTAGGAACGCCAATTGGGTCAACCCCGGCCATATAATTTGTGCAAAATTCAATCACCTCCTCGGCGGCATAACCTTCCATGATACTCCCCTCGGGTCGACGACGAGTCCTTACGTATCCCTTCAATACACCCATAAATCTCTCAAATGGATACATGTAGCGCAGGCACACGGGTCCACAAAACTTAATTTCTCTGATAAATTGAACAATCAGATGGACCATAACATCAAAAAAGGATGGGGGAAATACATCTCGAGCTGACAAAGAGTTGTAACCACATCGCGTTGCAAAGCGTCCAGTCCATCCAGATCAATTACCTACGAGGACACAGTTGCACCAAATATTCATATCAGAAAAATCTTCTAATTAAGCTCCACAAATGGAGCTAATTAACTTATAGTACGAGTGCACGTACTTACCTTGCAAGATATTGCATTGAAGAAATAACATAGGTTTGTGATTGTCTCTCTGACTTTAACTGGGAGAATACCTCTGATAGCAATGGGAAGCATTTGTGACATCAGCACATGATAGTAGTGGGACTTCATGCCAACCAGTTTTAGGTCCTTCATGGACACAAGTTTTTTCAAGGTCGCGGAATACCCACATGGAACTTTAATGCCGTGCAAGCACCGACAGAGTTCTGTTTTTTCGCTTTTGGACAACGTATAGTAGGCCGGGGGGAGGTATGTACGCTTTCCCTTCTCCAAAGGTGCAAGCTCACTCCTTATCCCCATTTCCACTATGTCACAACGAACTTTCACACCATCCTTTGTCTTTCCCGGAATGTTCAACAACAAACCAATCAAATTGTCACAGATATTTTTCTCTACATGCATGACGTCAATGCAATGTCGAACTTGTAAGTGCTCCCAGTACGATAGATCCCAAAGAATCGATCTCTTCTTCCAAACATTTTTTTCTCGAGGTTTAGAATACTTACCGAACTCAGCTTTGATGTCCTTCATGCGCGAGTAAATCTCCTTACCGGTCAGAAACACTGGAGCTGATCCCTTCTCAGGCTTCCCGTTAAATGATTTCCTCTTCTTACGGTACGTGTGATGCACCGAAAGAAACCTGCGGTGACCCATGGACACTGTTTTCTGGCAGTTTCGCAACCACATGCTCTCAGTTTCATCTATGCAAATAGGGCAAGCCTTGGCTCCTTTCGTACTATACCCCGACAAATTGCCGTAGGCCGGCAAATCTTTTGTGGTGCAAAATATCAAGGCCCGCAAGATGAAATTCTCTTTCTTGTATCCATCCCACACCTGCACCCCCTCGCTCCACAATTTCTGTAAGTCCTCGATTAAAGGCTCTAGAAACACGTCAATATCATTTCCGGGTTGTCTGGGTCCTGAGATTAGTAACGCCATCATGATGTATTTGCGCTTCATACATAACCAAGGAGGGAGATTGTAGATGCATAAAAGAACCGGCCAAGTGCTATGCCGATTGCTCATATTACCATGTGGGTTCATACCATCTGTACTCAGCCCGAACCTTATATTCCTAACTTCGCCGCCGAACTCAGTGAATGTTCTGTTGATGTTTCTCTATTAAATAGAATCAGCTGGGTGTCTCAGTTTTCTGTCTTGTTTCCGGCCTTCAGCATGCCAACACAAGTACTTTGCAACTTTCGGATTTGCAAACAGCCGCTTCAATCTAGGTATCACAGGCAAGTACCACACAGTTTTCGCCGGAGGTCCTTTCTTTACCTTGTGACGTTCACTGTCAATCCGGTCCCTACGCGTATACCTCGATGCGCCGCATCTTGGACAAACATGCAAACTGGAGTACTCATTACGGTACAACACACAATCATTTGGGCATGCGTGTAGTCTTTCGATTTCCATTCCCAACGGACACAACAGTTTTTTGGCTTGGTAAGTAGATCTTGGCAACTCATTTCCCTCTGGAAGCATGTCCGCTAGAAGATCTAATAGTGTCGTGAAACTCTTATCGCTCCAACCGTTGCCTGCCTTCAAGTTATATAATCTCAGCACAGAAGACAGTTTTGTAAATTTTGCACATCCAGGGAACAGAGGTTTCTCAGAGTCAGCAATCAGTTTCTCAAATTCACAGAATTCATTTTCGTTGTAATCTTCCTATACATCACGTAGCATCTCATCTAGATTATCATCATCATCTACGTGCACATACGAATGAACATTATCAAAATTCGGATGATCATCGATATTATTGCAATCCACATCCCAGTCCTGCTGATTGGTAGTAGTGGTGCTTGTTTCCTCAAGATCTTCGCCATGTCATATCCAACGGGTGTATCACGCGTTAAAACCACGACGAATCAAATGACTCTTAATTTGATCAGAGTTGCTAAACCTCTTCAAGTTCATAGAATCTGTACAAGGACAAAGCATATCTTTCTCTCCCTTCCTCGCCTTTTGTTGCTCAGCAAATTTAATAAACTCATTCACACCATCCAAATATTCAAGAGTAGTACGTTTTATTCCATACATCCAATATTTCCTGTCCATCTACAATTAACAAAATTTAACGAGTCAACCATGCATGAAACCTGCCCGATTAAGTTATGTATATGTACATGTACAGTCTCTTACAATTGATGTGTTAAACCTTAGCCTGACGAAAGTAACACTAATTAACCTAGCTAACTACACAATACAAACTAGTGAGCTCCTAAAACATGAGGCATTTCCAGCTAGCTCCCAAGCTTGGAGCTACAAGCTTGGAACTACACAATACAACTAGCTTGCAAGTAGAGAGGGAGCGAGATCTAGAGGGAGAGAGAGATAAGTGATGACAATTAAGCTTACCTTAAAGAGAGGGGTCCAATCAACTTCCTTCCAGCTTGTCCTGATCACCCTAGCAGTATAGCTGCAAGCGTGGAACTCTCATCACAAACAGAGGGACACAGAGTGCAACAGAACAAAACAGTAGCTCAGCAATGGTCGAGTGGGGTTTTACTTATACAGGACCTATTTCTAACGGTAAATACACGAAATACCCATTAGACTAAGTGCGGGTACACATCTTCTATCGGTACAAACACACATATACCCTTAGAACAGGTACTGGTAAGCTGGGTAATGCATGACACAACAATCTTAAGTGCACACATGCACACCAGTTCTCACATTCAAGTGCATGCCTGAGGCACATAATTAAGCGAATACAGGTATTTTTCTATCAGTAAATATGTGTATTTACCGTTAGAACAGGTACTGGCACATGGCTGAAACAAAAGTAAGCTGGGTAATGCATGACACAGCAATCTTAAGTGCACACATGCACACCACTTCTCACATTCAAGTGCATGCCTGAGGCACATAAGCAAATACAGGTGTTTTTCTATTGGTAAATATGTGTATTTACCGTTAGAACAAGTACTGGCACATAAGCAAATACATGTGTTGTTCTATCAGTAAATATGTGTATTTACCGTTAAAACAGGTACTGGTACATGGCTGAAACAAAAGCAAGCTGGGTAATGCATGACACACATGACACTAGTTCTCACATTCAAAGAATCATATCTAAACACAATGTAACATCAAACAGATCTTAACTAGAAGATCAAGAAACAGTAGTACAAATACACACCTACCTACCAATACAATTAAATACACAAATACTCCCATGTACACATTCAAGTTCATGTCCCAAATAGCAATACATGATACACAAATAAACAACAATATACAAATACAACAATTCACACATTCGATGTATATTAGAAAAGTCACGTCTGAAATTAACAACATATCGTCATGAGGACCCAGTGGCCCATACATTTTACATAAAAGAGAACCTTTGCAAGTTGCGACAATGCAACTACCAACTACAAGTTAGACTTGATACATCACAAATCCATTCATCCAAAACAGCAAATGTCTGAACCACATTGGACTTAACCATAGGAGTTCAGTTCAAAGACGCCCGAGGAGCTGGAACTGCTGTCGAGTTATATTTGTATTGGTGATTTTCTCGGACTCAGACTCGATCAACTCAACTCAACTCCATTAACAAAAAGAACCTACCTTGCAAGATGTTGTTCTATGTAATGATGGTGTAGAATGGCTGTGCAAATGACAACAATTCTTCTTCTCCAAGCAGGTAAGCATCTGGCCACAAGCTGGTGCATGCAAAAAAATGGCTGAAACACTGATACAAATGTAAGATGCTTTCTATAGGTGCTGATTTGAGAAACACGCTGGGCTTAAGGATTTTCTTAACTGAGCCAACCAAGATCTCGCCCTTCACGTCCTTCCAGCTCTTGACGGTGATCTTCACCGTTTCTTTCCAGCTCTCGATGGTGATCTTCATCGTTTCTTTCACCAACAAGCCAATGTAGGCAGCGTACTGCGATGAAGAACCGTAAAATACGTTGCCCCTCATGAGCATCATCCAAGGACCTGCACAGATCATAAATAGGCATTCTAGAGCAAAGTAAGATCGTTTACTGTTTTCTAAATGACTCCATATCTGAGAAAGACTACCAACTGAAGGTTAGGTTGTGCTTCGTCATAGTAACATCAACTTGCAACTGGAGATCAAGATATTTGTGTATCTCATGATATTTGTAAATATCTTGATATTAATAATCTTTCAATTTCAACTTAAATTTCAATTTCAATTTCATGATCTTTCAATTTCAATTGTTACTAAGTCCAAGTTGGCATTGAGCAACCTACTGAGAGATGAAGATATTACATTTATACTCTTATTGGCATTTGACTATGTTAGCTAGCGTTTGTCTTGCAAATATATCCTGATAATTTTCTTCATTTGATAGGATCAGCAAGCAATTGAACATTATCTGTCCCACAGTGATATTAGTTCGTTGTTTTAATAAAAAAATAGGAACAAGACACCATACATAATCATATTGAAAAGAAAACACATCAAAATGAAGGATACAAAAATTGCAGGATAATTCCCATAATCGGATTAGAATAATCTAACAATATTGCCGAAATTTTATATGCCTTGCTTGCCATGCCGAAATCTAGTGGGCGTCGATGGAGGTGCGGAGGTGCAGCGGTCGCCGGTGGAGGTGCGCCGGCCGTCCATGGAGCTTACGGGTTAGGGCTACGAGCGCCCGATGAACTGTTCGAATGAAAGAGACATACCCAGGTATTTATAGTACTAGATCAGTTCTATCAGTACACAACTGCCTACCGCTAGTAATTTGAGATCTCTTCTAACGGTATAAACATACATTACCGATAGAATAAAACTATTTTGTAGCAGGAGAACGGTTCTATCAGCACACTTGTAGCTTCTAGGCCCCTAAAGAGTGTTTTAGTAATTAATGACAACTACAAATGCTATACTAACGTTACCTGCCTAGTTGTGTTAAGAAGATACTTAAAAGACAGGTTAATGAAAGGCAAAGAAAGAGCCTCATGATGAAGAAAGGGCATTGATCAAAAGGGCAAAGGTACGAAATATGGTCTTTTCCATTTTCACCGATCTAAGGTGATTAGAGAAGAATTTTTGACCGGATTTTAGGATAGTTGCCGTACTATTAAGAGGAGCATGTGGTGTATCACAAAATACTTCATCTATGTGCCACAAATCTTAAAATCAACTTGCATTGCATACTAGAAGGTCATATACTTTGAAAATGCTTGTTTCAGCTCATTTCTGCTCAGCACTGTCTCAGTCGGTCTGACCGTTTGTTAGACCGGTCTGACCGAATAGACGGACTGACCGAATAAGGTCTTGGACTGACCGACATTATGTCAAAGTATAGTGTATTCCTTTAAAAGGTCGGTCTGTCCGTAGTTAAGACCTAAGTCAGTCTCCTGGAACCTCTTGATCTATCTTTCTGATGTTTTGTGTTATGACGGTCTGACCGTTTGATTAGACCGGTCTGACCGAGAAATCGGTCTGACTGTGTTTTTGAACTACGGTCTGACCGTATGGCCGGTCTGTCCGTATTTATCGGCCTGACTGTATAAAGTGTCCAGAAACTAGGTCGTCTCTGGACAGTTTCACGGTCTGACCGAAATAGGCTCCAGTCTGACAGTGTATGTGCCTGACAAGGGCAGTTGTGCATTTATTGCGCCTGTTTAATGCCGTTGCAATTGCGGTGGTCTGATCGAGCTTATACCTGCGGTCTGACCGCCAGGTGATCTTTTTCTCCCAACGGCCTGTAACGGCTATATTTATTGTGGGGGGGTATATATACTCCCATGCACGGCCCTGTTCACAACTTTTTGGCATAATCTTGAGCATTGTCATCATCCTTGAGAGCTTAAGCACGTTTCATACACTCTAGTGTTCAAATTCTCGAATTTGTGAGAGTGTGCATTTGAGATCTTCTAGTGCATTGCATCTAGATCATTAAATCAACCTTGTGGCACTAGAAGAAGGCTAAGTGATCATCACCGGCTTGTTACTCTTGGAGTTTGCCGGCTCCTAGACGGCTAGGAGAAAGGTTTTGGAGAGCTCTTCAAGGAAGATTGTGAAGAAGCCTCAAAATGTCTTGTGAAAGGGTTGAGTACGCCTTGCCGGAGCGGTAAAGTGCATCCTTAGTGAAATCGAGGTTTTGATAACTCATCACACTAATCCGGCTCAAGATCTAGGTCACTTCTCGAGAGAAGGTTGACTAGATAGAGGAGCGGTTAGAGATTTGATTTTGCCTCAACGTGGATTAGGGGTGATCGGCAAATCACCGAGACCACGGGATATATCCTTGTGTTAAAATTGTTCTTCGTTCATCTTGTGTTAATTATTTGCTCTCATTTACTATTAATTGTTTGATTAATTGATAATTTGCTAAAATCGCCTATTCACCCCCCTCTAGTCGATATCCTAGATCCCTTTCAACACTACATCCTACTGATAGGAATTTTTGGAGATATTCTGTCAGTATAAACATACAGTACCAATAGAATAAAACTATTTGTAGAAGGCGAACAGTTCTAAGATATTTGTGCTATCTTCTAATGGTATAAACATACATTACCGATAGAATTCAAACTATTTCGAAGGCGAACAGTTCTAAGGAATTTGTGATATATTCTAACGGTATAAACATACAGTACCGATAGAATAAAACTATTTGTAGCAGACGAACGTTTCTATCGGCACACAACAGGCTACTGATGGGAAGTTGTGATATATTCTAACGGTATATAAATACTGTACCGATAGAGTAAAACTATTTGTAGAAGTCGATCAGTTCTAATGGTACACAACATCCTCCCGTCAGTATTTATACATCTCTTCTAACGGTAAATATGTTCATCACCGCTAGAGTAAATCATTTTGCTTCTTCTAACGATAAGTTTCTTACAAACCGATAGTAAAAATGCCTCCCTTATGCCTTTTATGACCGCGAGGCACCGTTTCTAACGGTTTTCTTCTAAATCGCTAAAAACCGTTAGAAGATGGGGGTTAGTAGACTGCATTTCTGTACTAGTGATTCCAATTTCTTCTCATTTCTATTCTGGCGTGGGTAGTAGCTGTAACAATCCTGTTGGTCTCTGATACTCGGCTTTTATCCTCTGACATGTGTCACACTTTGCCACATACTCGGCAATCTCTTTTCATGCAACTTCACCAAAATTGATTCTTTAAGTCCTGACACATCCGGGTACTTCTGGAGTGAATAGAGTATGGAGTGTTATGAGCTTCCTTCAAAATTAGTGTCTTGATCTCCTTAACATCTGGAACACATATCCTTTTACCATGCCAAATGGTACCTTGCTCATCTTCCCAAAATTCTACTGTTTTTCCGATCTTCATATTCTCTTTGATCTTCTGAATTCCTTCGTCACTTCTTCGTGATTTTTGAATCTCTTTTTCCAAGGTAGGTGTAACTGTCAATGTACATGGCCACGAAACCTTGATCTACTGATTTAATCATTTGCTGATGTAAGTCCTCCATTGACTCTGGTGCAACTGGGGTGCTCCAGTAAACCTTTCTGCTCAAGGCGTCCATAACGATATTAGCTTTACTAGGACGGTAGTGTATGCCTAGGCCATAGTCCTTTATTAACTCTAGCCATTGACGTCGCCTCATTTTCAAGTTATGCTGGGAAAAAACATACTTCGAGCTCTTGTGGTCTGAGTAGATTTCACATTGATTCCCTAATAAGTAGTATCTCCAAATCTTGAGTGCATGAATCACTGCTGCTAACTCCATGTCATGGGTCAGATAATTCTCCTCATGTGACTGTAGTTGCCTGAATGCAATTGCGATTGCTCTTCCTTCTTGCATTAAGACACAACTCAGTTCATGCATAGATGCATCACAATATATCTCAAAATTCTTCTTATTATCAGGGAGCACTAAAATTGGTGTAGTTGTTTAGCCTTCGTTTTAATTCTTCGAAGTTCTTCTGACAATCTCCTGTCCACTCAAATTGGACATCCTTTTTCAACAAACTAGTGAGCAGCTTGGCTAGCTTGGAAAATCCTCTAATGAATCGGCGATAGTACTCAGCTAATCCAAGAAAACTTCTGACTTCTGTCACTGGCTCTGGTTGTTTCCATTCTTTCACGGCCTCGACTTTAGCTGGATTCACTTGTATATCTTCTACTGCCATTATGTGGCCTAAAAATGAAATTTCCTTCATCCAAAATTCACACTTACCCAACTTAGCATAAAACTGTTGCTCCCTTAGTCTATCCAACACTCTTCGTAGGTGGTTAGCATGCTTCTCTGGGTTCTTGGAGTATATCAGAATGTCATCCACAAATGCTACCACAAACTTATCCAGATAATCCATAAATGTCATGTTCATCACATTCACAAAAGCTGTCGAGGCATTGGTCAACCCGAATGGTACCACTGTAAGCTCATAGAGACCACACTTAGAAGTGAAAGCAGTCTTAGGTATATCTTCCTCCTTTATTTTCAATTGATGATATTCGGACCTTAAGTCAATTTTTGAAAAGACTTCTGCTCCTCTAGGCTGATCAATTAGGTCATCTATTCTTGGTAGAGGGCACTTGTTCTTAATTGTAACCTCATTTAGAGTTCTGTAATCCACACACATGCGAAGTCCTCCATTCTTCTTCTTTGCAAACAACACTGGGTTTCCTCATAGTGATATGCTGGGTCCTATGAAATCTTTTGCCTCCAATTCCTTCAATTGCCTTTTTAAGCTTCTCTAATTCCTTGACTGACACCTGATATAGCCTTTGGTCCCTGGTTCGACCACGACTGCAGCCCACAACCACGACCGCACCTGTTGCACTGCCGTGCTAGTATTCACGTCGCCGGTGAAGCCCCATGGTCGCCACCTCTGCCACCGCGTCCTTGCCATGTGCGTGCACCGGAGTTGCCACCGTGGAGCCATCTTAGTCACGCTAGGGCTGCGAATTTCCCAACGCGTAGTAGCAGCACCGTAGGAGTAGCGCGCCACGTCGCGGCCATACCGTGGAGAGCTTTCACCTTGCCGTCTCGTTGCCTCCCGCAACAGCACCGTCCACCTGCAAAAGCTGCACCGCCGCGCAGCCGTTGCCTCGCCATCACCACCGCGCCATTGTCACCACCCCGTCCAGTCGATTCGCTGTCGCCTCACAGTTGTAGCACTCCAGATTGTCGGCCAAATTGCTCGCTCCAGTGCCTATATTAAGCCTCCTGTGCACTGCTTACCTCCGCAACAGCAAAACCGGCTAAGTCCCTAGAACTCACCGTGAGCACCTTCTTCCCCGACGTGCCAGCACATAGGAGCTTGGTGCCAGCCCTGCCCACTGCTCTAATCTTCAAATCGAAGCTACCTGTAAGTAGCCCTCGTTCTCCTCTCTATGTCATAGCATCTGATTGGACCCCAGCGACCCCTAATGCCGGCGATCACCGGAAATCCCTAAAACCCCTGTTCCTCCAATGCTAATTGATCTAGCCCAAATTGGCCTTCGTGCTAGTAGGATAAGATGATCAGTGAGCTTAGTATAGCAGGACTGTGAGCTTAAATTTCAAATTTAACCTCAAATCGAAGCTTTCCCCGAATCTGAGTGCCACCAGGATCTGGCTCTCATCGCCAGGCCACACCGGCGACCCTCCGGTCAAGTTGGCCGTGTTTGTAGCTTCCTCTTGTCCTCCTCTCACTCTCCAAGCAAGGAATCGAGTTCAAAGGCCTTGTGTCAAAAACCCCCAAATGCAGTGCCTTCTTCACCAGCACCGGCCACCGGATTTCGTTCCCGCCGATCTAACCTGTACCACCTTGTCCCTTAGCTTGGCCTCAGCCTCCTGAGCATTTCTTTCCACTAGCTCGACACCTATATCTGCCCAGATTGGAAGATATTCCCTTGTCAAAATTCTGTCCAGAACAATGTCTGTGCCGTGTCGCCACCGCGGTTCATCGCCGCCATTCGTCGTTGTCCGGCCACCTCAAACCCCTGAAACCACCACCATCGTGTTCCCGGCATCCACGCCTATTTCCTAGACATAGTTGGCGAAGTGTTTGAATATCCATGCCCCCTTGTCACCCTAGGATATATGCTTAGAATTATGCTTATGCTTGAATACTTATGTTAAATGTTAAATGGTCAATTATATGAGAAACATGTTGAAAACCCCTTTTGATGAAATGAAATGTGAAATAGGAATTGGTAGTGAGGATGGTTTGAATGGTTGGGTGCTGTGTGCGCCAGGGGTATGTGGATGTTCCTCACTATTGATTCATAAGGACAAAAACCTTGTGCTGTATCTCTAAACTAATTAAAAACGTACCAACCACTTGCTTGGAATGGGACAGGCGCAACTTAGTAGCTATCTTGGTGTTAACAGTCCCCTGCATGGTTTGTCGATCTGGTTTCTCGCATGGAAACTGGTGGGCCATAGAGGGCCATGAGTGATGTGAGATCAGAAAAATAATGAGAGGTTATGGTGGATGGAAGGAAGTCACCCTACGCCTAGATTAAGTCATGCGGGGCTGTAATCGAGAGGCTATGTGTCTTGCGGGAACATAGGCAAGGCTAGGAAGTAAGGCAGTGGGGAGGACCCACAACGGTACTTGAGACTTGATTGTCTATTTACCTGGCGGGGACACTGTTAACATTAGACTGCAAAATCGTTGTGTGATCTCGACCTTGTCACATGTGTATAAGTCACATGGAGCTGATCCGACTTGAAAGTCGAGTGATCCAGTGGATTTAAAAAGAGGTACACCTTTGCAAAGCGTAAAAGAAGTATCAGATACTCTGTACTCCCAGGTTCAGGAGTCTATTCGTAGTGGATGTTATCCATGGGTTTCAACACAAGTAACTTTTGAAATGTTTTCATAATATGGGTTAATAAAAGTAGTGAGTCATGGGAGACCGCTACACAACATTTTCTGAAGTATAACTAAAAATTTCAAAGTGTCGCTTTTAAAGCTAAAAGTGCTTTTCTCAACCCTATTTAAAAATCTATATTATCCTTAAGTATAAGGCAAAACAAAACCTTCACATGTTGAACACCCCTCATCTTGATATAATTGCATTAATTCCTAAAATGAGATTTGTTGAGTGTTGTGTAAAAGCATGCTCACCCTTGCAATTATATTCAACCACAGAAGAGGGATTTGAGGATCCCGATTCCCTTGGTTTTGAGTACCATGAGGAAGAAGAAAGTGCCCCAGATGAACCACCTCTCTAGAAGGGTTACGTGCCAAGTTGAGCCAGATGTGGATGAAGCCCCTCAGTCCCGCTGTCGATGGAAGTCAAGATTCTCATCGCTGCTTTTTGTGCTTATCTTTGTGTTTGGTACTTTGATGCTGACTCTTGTTTTGAGAAACTTGTTATTTTTCTAGCAACTTTAATTAGCGCCATTCTTGGTGTGTTGGTAATATAATATTGGTCCTTGCGACCGAGTACCTGCTTAATTATTTTTATCATAATTTTAATTGTTGTTGTGAGCTTATGATTGTAGCTTGCTAAGTGTAACCCACCTGGGCGGTTGCCACCGAATTCCTCAAATAGGGGTCCCACAACCGCTGGCGCGTGCCCTGTAACACCCCAAAAATCGACTTTTCATCCCTCCTTCTCAGATTTTCCCGCATATTGATCGATCCCAAGTTCATCTCCTTTCGATTACAATTTTAGCTTAATTCTTTTATTTCTCCCCGATCAGCTATTTCTTTTCATCTGTAATATCCCAAATCATCTGTCCCATCGATCTCTCATGCATGCATATTTTATGATTCATCACACCATGATTTTATGCATCAAATAACACAATTCTTCACATGAAATGATAGCTTTTCTATTTGAGATTTGTTCTAATTTCCTAAATGTATATAAAATTTAGTAAAAATGTTTATAATATTTTAATGGCACAATTAACCAGGAATTTCTGGTTCCAATGCATTGGCACTTTGCATTTCAGCCCCTCATGTTTTAACAATTGCAAACAAGCCCCTAGACTTGACAAATACATTATTTTATGTGCATTTACCTCTTTTCCCTCACCCATTCCACTGCCAACACAGTGTTAGGACCAAAATAGCCCTGCTTGATGCATTACGCCTCAAATGGCTGCTTCATCCTTAAGCTACATCCTCATGCCATTGTTTTTATAACCAAGACATGGCTGTTTCCCAGCTCATTCCAACTCATTTCACAGAATGCTCCTGTAGAAAGTTAGCTCTAGCTCTTTGGCTCGCAATGCACTTTCAATCTCTGCATTTGGAGCAAAATTCACACATAAAATGTCGTTGGGCGTTTTTCCTGCCGCTCAGCCGTTGTCCAGGGCGCGCTCCAGCGCCGGCCGCCACTGTCCTTGTAGCCGTTCGCCCTGCTCCAGTCGCCATTTGCTTGTCTAGGTATGTCGGCCATGTTCGCCTCGCTGTCTTGATCCTCTTTCCCCACTGGAGCTCGGCCGTTTGGACACTGGAGCTCCCTCCCTTGCCGTTCTTCATTTTTCCTCACCGTAGGCCATCGTGTCAATCTCTCTCCCCGGCCGCACATTCCTCAATCCAGCTATGCCATCTTGTTCCCCGTGTTCCCAGCTGCTTCCCCACTGGATCCCAGCTCCTCCCAAGCACCCTCACCGGAAAACCGCCGCCGGCCGAGTCTTCTTCTCCACCTCCGGCCGCACGGCAAAAACCCCAAATTCGGCAGCCATTTTCCGGTTCAGTTGTTTTTTATTCACCCCCTTGCCGTCCTCCTTCGATCCCCTAGCTTCCCCGTGCGGTGCAAATCTCGCCGTAAAACCTCGCCGTGGAAGCTCCTCCAGCCATGTCTCCCTCGGCATTGTTTCCCCCTTGTCTCAACTCCACCACCCGTCCATTTCCAGCTACGGCCGAAGTCTGGTTCGCCGCCAGCGAGCTCGAGCTGTGGACGTGGCCAGTGTCTGCCCAAAGACACTGCTACAGTGTTCATTGCATGTCCCTGTGTCAGTGTCAATGACATGCAGTGTCGTTCTCTGCACTAGGGTTCTCCGATCAAAAATCTGACTGCGTCACTTTGTCCGCCTTGTCGTCCACCTTCCAGATCTGTGTTTTGTTCTTCCATTCGCTATCCAGATCTTAGATCCGCTGCTTTGAGCTAAGTCGTGCCCTTGACTCGATTTTGTCGATTCCATCGTAGAGGCTTCCGATCGAAGATCCGTCTGTGCCATCAGATTCGTCTCAATCCCAACCTTCCAGATCTGTAGTTTTCTTTTAGATCCAAGTCCTGGATCTCTTTTCTGCCCTTTTTCCATATCAACTTCTTACCTAGTTTGCCCTAAAATCCCGCCAAATGTATATTTTCTCCATTCGACCTCCAAACCCAAATCCTTCTGAACCGTCCTACCACTAAACATCCCTGACACATATTTCCCTTTTGGCGCCACTTCAAATTCCAATCCTAAAACCCTATTTCTTCATTCTTAGCCGTTTTCGAAAATAACCCCCTTTTTGTTTTACCCTAAATACTCTGTTTTCGGAATTCTAGCTTTCCAATCTTGATCGAATCTAATTCGTGGGCTACAGTATCTAGACTTATTAGGATTTAGGTCTTGCATTTTATAGTCTCATACTTATGCATGTTTGATTGATTGGTGTGCTTATCGTGTTTAGAAACCGCTCGTCCGAAGACCGAGGAGCAGCTGAGCAAAGACGCTACAGAAGACTTTGTGGTGGGAAATCAAGGCAAGTCTCAACCCCCTTGATTATGTCTATCCTAAGATTTTGAGATAAAGTACATTAACTGTTTTCAAGTATATGCATGATTTATTTTCAACTGAGAATTATGTTTGATGAATGTGAGTAGATATGACCTAAGTAATTGTGAAGCCCCCTCTTGTGATTGAATATCCATGAATTCTTGTCACCCTAGGATGTATGCTTAGATTTATGCTTATGCTTAACTACATATGGCAAATGTTAAATGGTCGATTATATGAGAAACATGTTGAAAACCCTTTTGTGAAATGAAATGTGAAATAGGAATTGGTAGTGAGGATGGTTTGAATGGTTGGGTGCTGTGTGCGCCAGGGTTATGTGGATGTTCCTCACTATTGATTCATAAGGATGATCAGAACCTTGTGCTATATCTCTAAACGAATTGAAAACGTACCAACCACTTGCCTGGAATGGGATAGGCGCAACTTAGTAGCTATTTAGGTGTTAACAGTCCCCTGCATGGTTTGTCACTCCGGTTTCTCGCGTGGAAACTGGTGGGCCACAGAGAGCCATGAATGATGTGAGATCAGAAAAATAATCAAGAGATTGTAGAGATTCCAAGTGAAGGGAAAGCTATCTCCTAGATATGTTGGACCATTTAAGATAATCAAGAGGAAAGGAGAAGTATCATATAAACTGGAATTACCCTCAGGATTAGCAGGAGTACATGATGTATTTCATGTCTCTTAGCTCCGGAAATGTTTAAAAGAGCCTACTGACCAGATAGATGTACAAGATATATCATTACAGAAGAATCTTACTTATCTTGAGTATCCAATCAGAATTCTAGCCACTGATGAACGTCAGCTCAGAAGGAAGAAGATCAAGTTATGCAAAGTCCAGTGGAGAAATCATTCAGAACACGAAGCCACTTGGGAGAAAGAAGAAGATCTTCAGCAAACCTATCCTTATCTTTTCTTGTCTTAGGTAAATCTCGGGGCGAGATTTCTTTAAGGAGGGTAGATCTATAACACCCTGAGTTTAGGAGTAAAAACTTTCTTTCTCATGAACATCATGCATGCATGTATCTGTAGTAGTAGCTAGATCAGTATCTATCTCAGACCCTAAAATCTCAAAATCTTCCCTGTGAACCCAAATCAAGATCAGATTTCTCAGATATGATCTATCAGTTACTCTGAGCATAAAAGTCTTCAGAAGCCAGATTCAATTCCATCTCTAACTCCCAGATCTATCAATCTTTTTCTATTTTCAAAAACAGAAATTCTAATTACTATTCTATTACCCTAAATACTCAGAACTCAGATTTAGCTAAATCTTGACCTAATCCAGATCAGATTATTCTTGGATTATGATCATGAGTATGCCAATACCTTAATCCAGAAAGTTGGCAGTCAGATTTCTTCATCTAAGCCTTTTTCACAGATCAGTCCAAATTATATCACAATTTAGTCCTTTATCTAATATCTGGAAACCTAAAAAGGCTAAAATCTTCAGATCAACTCCAAATTTAGAATTTCTTCAGCAAATCTTTTCCAAATGCTATTTCATACAAATTTCCCTTCGTCCAGATTACAAAATTACATCTTAAAGGCCAGAATTCGAAATCAACAAAACTCAGATCTTATTTTACCCTAAAGTACCCTATTTTCAGTTTTTATCGAAAACTATCAAATCAAGCCAGATTTTACCAAATCTCTTGCTGGATGAGTATAAGGTATAAGTTTATACTCATCTGTGAAATCAGATTGCAAATCAACCATCACCAAGTCAAAAATTACAAATCAGTCCAGAATTCAATCAAAAATCCATGCAATTAGGTCCCTGCTCGACCACCTATGCTGTTTGCGACTAGGGAACCTGCAATTCACGACCAGGGCACTTCGACCTCGACCTCACCCACTGTTTGCGACTAAATCCGCAGTGCACAGTGGTTGCTTCGACCTCGACCGCGACCAGGAGCACCTCGCCGTTGAGTTTCGCCGTCGAGCAGCGCCGCTTTAGGTGTGATTTTTCGCAACTGCCTTTGCACGCACACGTGTCTGTACCCTAGTCTTTGCCGTGGCCATCCCTATCCAGCTCACCAGCAGCTACACGCCAAAGAGGAGCTTGTTGCTCGCTGTTGCTTCAACTTGAAGTCTCCACCGGCGCAAGCTTCATAATCTTCAAGCAGTGAGCTTAAGCTTCGTTGTACTTTGCTTTGCCTATAAATAGCAATTCCCTTATCACCAGCACCGCTTCCTAGACCTTCTCAGCATTTAAACAAAAATCCCCCTCGCTGTCGTCTTCTTCTCCGGCGAGTCCGGACGGAGGCTCACGGTGACAGCCTCAACCGCAGCCTCAACCCCCAAATTGACAACATCAGTGAGTTTCTCTCACTACTCTCATCGTGCTGTAGCTTTTAATTGGACTTCCATGCATCTCATCGCTGGTGATCGCCGGAAATGCCAAAATGCCCTGTTCCGGCTTTGCAACTTGAATTAATCCAAATTAGCCTTCGATTTAATAGACAAAAATGATCAGTGAGCATTACTTAGCAAGCCCGTGAATCCTGATTTAAAAATTGAACTCAAATCGAAGCTGTTCCCAAATTGAAACTTCACCAGTCGCCGGCGACCGTCGCCAGGCTTCTCCGGTGATCCTCCGGCCAATCTAATCGTACCAACAGCTTCCTTATACCTCTTAGATACTTCCTAAGCAAGGAATCGAGTTCAAACCTCATGTAGCTAAAATCCCCAAATCTTATGTCTTCTTCTCCGGCACCGGCCACCGAAAATCTATTCTCGGCCGATTCAGCTTCAGCAACTTTGTCCACCATATGCGCCTCGATCTCCTGAGAAATTTTGTCTACTAGATCGACTTCCAATTCGGTCTAAATCAGAAGTTATAGCCATGCCCTAATTCCTGTCCAGTACTGTGATTTGGAACTTCAGTCACCGAGTTCATTGCCGGTTTTCATCACTTTCCGGCCATCTCCTGTCCTAGATCTTGTTGAGTGATTTGTTACTGTTATCAAAGCCTACCTCCTAGATAAAGTGGTGCATAAATTGGAGCCCTAGATCAAAAGTTATGGCAAGTCCTAGTTTTTGGCCATGTCAGTCCAATGCCAGGCTATGCCAGCTAGTGGCATTAGCCCTTTTCACTTTCTTCCAATTGTGTAAATTGAAAATAACCTTGTCCCTTAGACTTGTGGAGTTGTAATCTACATTTTATTCTATTGCCACAAGTTGAGATAGTCCCTCTGTCATCCAGCAACCCTATGTCGATGCCTTGAACCGAATGTCGACCTAAAGACGTTCGCTGTTTTTGAGCGAACCAGTCGCAACCTTGATATCATTCTGATATTTTGAGACATTTGGAACCTTGTAAACCTTTGACAACTAATCTTAACCTTGGTTTCCATAATTTAACCCTAATCAGCTTCTATGGTACCTAAACCCAATCATTTCAGAACTATCGAAACATTTCATCTTTGCATCATTGCATGTAGTATAATAATGTATTGAAAATGTTATGATTCTTGGTTGCTTGTTTGATATTTGCTCAGAGTCGGAGCCAGAGTTTGAGGACTTCACTGCTGATCCGACATCAACTGCTGTCTCTCACGACGCGGAAGGCAAGTCATAGTCTTGATCATCTTGAACCTATATTTTATAAATTGCTATGATATGATCTTGAATATAAATAGTATTGCATGAGAATGGTGAATTGTGAATTGGCAGTACTAAGCTGGATGCCTGTGAATTGTGAATTGATCAAATAGTGAGCCATAAACTATTATAAATGTATTTATATATATTCATGAAATAGAACCCTTAGCCGTGACCAGGGTTTTGGTATGGAATGGTGGTACTAGCACTGGTTGCGCTTGGCTGCACTGGATGTGCAGGCACTGTAGGTGCATGGTGTGTGGTATGATCTGGTCACTGGCGTATAAGGACTAGAACCTTGTGTTGTGCGTCTGGTGGCATGATTGATGTGCCGACCGCAAGCCTGGTATGGGACAGGCCTGAACAAGTACTTATGCGGATCGCACATGAAACCCCTGCATGAGATGGAAAACAATACACTAATTTTACGGAGTACGGCTCCTCCACGTATCACTGAATGTGATCTGATCATGCATGCTGACCCAGTAATGGGAAGAGGCTTGGGGTGGGGCTATATCCCGCAACAAACTGTGGTTCGCGAGAGATCCACAGGGTCAGGGGTGAATTGTAAGTGAAACATAACAAAAGTTCTTGTTATCTCCACCTTGCCACTCACAATATGAAGTGAGTCAGGGGTCCAATCCTTGTGATAGGAAGGGCTTGAAAGTGGAATATCTTGCGGGTAAATTGGTACCTCTCTGCAGAGTTAAAAACGTATTCGAATACTCCGAGCTCCCGGGTTTATAGGAGTCTGCTGCGGTGGATTAAATCCACGGGGTGTGACACAAGTATGTTTTCTAAATAAAATTTGATAAGTCAAGATTACCCAAATGACATGTGTTGTCATGATAAGGGGTAGTGCCGTGGGCTGTCGTGTGTCGATGTGTCGCGGTAGTACTATAATCTAGTGAATATGAATAGCGATGATATGTTATGAAAAGTGCTGCCATGAGATGAGACATGAAAGAAAAGATTATTTTACAAACATCCATAATTCTTGACTAGTCTAGGTTCATAACAATACTACTATATGTATCTACTCTTCCCTATGACTTGCTGAGTACGTAAGTACTCACCCTTGCAACTTACAATCCAGAAGATGGAGCGTACCATGATCAAGAAGAAGGTGTGGAGAACTTCTTGGACCAAGAAGAAGGAGAGCCAGATCCGGCAAATCCCTGATGTGTTGTTCTGCCGTCAACTTCTTACTGTGGAAGGGACACCCATCATCCGCTGTGTAGAAGTTTTATTTTGTTTTAACTAAACCTTGAATGCCGCGAAGGCATTGTATCCTCTTTATGTAATATTATGGCCAACAGGCCTCGCTACTTAATACTTTGTAAGCTTTTCTGCTGCAATGTGAATATACTCCTGTGTTTGACTCATCCTGGGAAGTCAAAGGTATGTATATATGGGACTAGCTACAGCAAGCTAGGTCTCCACGGGAGTAGTCGTAGTCCCAGTTTCGGGGCGCGACATTATGTAAGGCCGTAGTGCCATTGACTGCGAACTTGTAATGCTTTGTGAATTATTTATGTATTGAGCTGGTTGTTGTGATATTCATTTCCTGGTCGCAACTGCATCCTGGGAAGTTGCGATAGGGGAGCGCTGTTGCGTATCGTGGAGTTCGATACGGGGTAGCAGGTCCCGACAGAGATGGTATATATCAGAGCACAGCTTGACCATAGGACGTGACCCCAGATAGAAATGGTTTCGTTAGTTAAGTGTTTTGGGGAAAAATCTAAATTCTTACAAGTAATTGCGAAAATCTATGTTGATAAAAAGAGAAAAACTAGTATTTTGATAGTTTTCTTTCCTTACCTTGTTTTCTTATTGTTCACTCTAGGTGATTTTTATACTATATAGTATGTTGTGAAGTTTTTGAAAAAGGGTTTCTGTTTCCATTTTGAAAACAACGTGTTGGACGAGTGGCTCTGCAACGAGGATCAGAGGATGGACGTCACTTATAGGATTGGTGCTTCAACTTCTTAGAATCTGCGATCAACCCTGTACCAGTTGGAAAGAATGCAGAAGATGACCAACCAAGATTAGGTTCAGAGTGAGATGGAGATTTAGCTTGCCCTTTTCGCCAGCTAGTGCTGTTTTCTCTCTCTTTCTTCTCACTGTTAGTGTGTCGTTTCCATTGATTGCTTTGGGTAGGTCTCTACCAATTGCTTCCTTGGGAACTATTAAAGCTAAGCTATATGTGTATATCTATATGTGTGTGCTTAGTGTCTGCATATAAGTTGTTAGGTGTCTCTTCTCTTCCCTTTCTCTCTCCTTTTCTATTCCCTTGCTGCAACCTCAGCCTCAGTTACTTTGGTAGCGCCGTGAAAGCAAGATGGTAAACACAAGGAGTCACTCAAGGAGCAATGGACGCGAGACAAGTGCCCCGTCACAAGGAAGAATAACAAGTGAAGAAGGACAGCAACCTCAGCCCCAAGAGCGTGTGGATTCGCTCGGAGCTCAGCCTAGTATAGCACAAGTCATGATGTGAATGGAGAGGAGCAGACAAGAAGCTCAAGCTGCCAAGAATCAGATGGTGCAAGACATACAAGCTCAGATGTTGAAGGATAATCAGACAGTATGAGCTCAGATGCTAGAACAGATACCACAAAGGATGCCAGTAAAGTTAGTAAAGTATGTAAGGGAATGAAGCTTAATATATGTGGAGAGGAGTTCTCTGCTAAGCTACTGGTTTTGGATCTACAAGGTTTGGATGTCATACTTAGAATGGACTGGTTGTCAAAACATAAAGGACAATTGGATTGTGAGCGTAAGACCATTACCCTTACTAGTCCTAATGGTGAAGAAAATTTTGTTCCATGTTGAGAGGATGTTAGTGGAACACCCCAGCTCCGCAGGAATAACTTGGGCAGAGATTTTTGAATAGTTTCGGAAAGCCCACATGTCTACTGGAGTGATAGCTCCTAAGTGCAGAATGTTTCGCAACCTACATCAAGGAGGAAGGACTGTGTCAAAGTATCTTCATCAGTTCAATCAGTCAGCGAAGTATGCCCCTGAAGATGTTGTCAGCAAAGCCGAAAGATAGAGCTTTTCAAGGAAGGATTGCAGCCAGTGTTGCAAGTGCCCATCGTATCACATGAGCTTACAGACTTTCAGACCCTGGCGAACTGTTTGCTCGAGATTGAAGAGAAGCATTAGTTGATGGATGACTACCTAAAGAGGAAAGCAAGTACCAGCCAACCAACCAAGGGAGTTCATCCCGAGGTTGCACCATAGCTGCACCCAGCCCAAAGTCTGCACAGTTTGAAGGAAGAAGTGAACCAGATCTCTGTTATTGAAGAGTACCTGAGTGTGTTCCAAGAAGAGTTAACATTCCTGGTAAACCCCCCCCCCCCCCCCAGATCGTGGATTTGAACTCAGCATAGAATCGAAGCCTGAGATGGCACCCATATCAAAAGGCTATATCGGATGTCAGTCAAGGAATTAGAGGAGCTCAGGAAGCAATTGAAGGAATTGGAGGCAAAAGATTTCATACGACCGAGCATATCACCATGGGGAGCCCCAATGTACCCCAGTGTTGTTTGCAAAGAAGAAGGATGAAGGACTTCGCATGTGTGTGGATTACAGAGTCCTGAATGAGGTTACAATTAAGAGCAAGTACCCTCTACCAAGAATGGATGACCTACTGGATCAGCTTAAGAGCAGCTGAAGTCTTTTCAAAAATTGACTTAAGGTCCGGATATCATCAGTTGAAGATAAAGGAAGAAGACATACCTAAGACTGCTTTTACTTCTAGGTATGGTCTCTATGAGTTTGCAGTGGTACCATTCGGGTTGACCAATGCCCCGACAGCTTTTATGAATGAGATGAACATGACATTTATGGACTATCTGGATAATATCTGTGGTGGTATTTGTTGATGACATTCTGATATACTCCAAGAGCCCAGAGGAGCATGCTGAACACCTACGAAAAGTCTTGGGTAGACTAAGGGAGCAACAGTTTTATGCTAAGTTGGATGAGTGTGAATTTTGGATGAAGGAAATTTGATTTTCAAGTCACATGATGACAGCAGAAGAGATACAAGTAGATCCAGCTAAAATTGAGACCATGAAAGAGTGGAAACAACCAGAGTCAGTGACAGAAGTCAGAAGTTTTCTTGGATTACCTGTGTGCTATTGCCGATTCATTGAAGGATTTTCCAAGCTAGCCAAGCCGCTCACTAATTTGTTGAAGAAGGATGCCCAATTCGAGTGAACAGAAGATTATCAGAAGTGCTTCGAAGAATAGAAACAAAGGCTAACAACTACACCAATTCTAGTACTCCCTGATGACAAGAAGAGCTTTGAGATATATTGAGATGCATCTAGGCACGAACTGAGTTGTGTCTTAATGCAAGAAGGAAGAGAAATTGCAATTGCATCCAAGCAACTGAAGCCACATGAGGAGAATTATTCGACCCATGACATGGAGTTAGCAGGAGTGATTCATGCACTCAAGATTTAGAGACACTACTTACTAGGGAATCAATGTGAGATCTACTCGGACCACAAGAGCTTGATGTATATTTTTACCTAGTAGAACTTGAACATGAGGCAACGTCGATGGCTAGAGTTAATGAAGGACTATGGCCTAGGCATACATTACCATCCTGGTAAAGCTAATATCATTACGGACGCCTTGAGCAGAAAGGTTTACTGCAGCACCGCTGTTGCACCAAAGTCAATGGAGGACTTGCATCGGCAAATGATTGGATTAGTAGATCAAGGTTTCGTGGCCATGTACATCGTCAGTTACGCCTACCTTGGAAGAAGAGATTTGAAAATCACAATGAAGTGATGAAGGAATTCAGGAGATCAAAGAGAATATGAAGATCGAAAAAGCAGTAGAATTTTGGGAAAATGAATAAGGTACAATTTGGCATGATAAAAGGATATGTGTTCCAGATGTTAAGGAGATCAGGACACTAATTTTGAAGAAAGCTCATAACACCCCATATTCTATTCACCCCGGAAGTACTCGGATGTGTTAGGACTTGAAGAATCAATTTTGGTGAAGTTGCACAGATAGAGATTGCCGAGTATGTGGTAAAGTGTGACACATGTCAGAGGATGAAGACCGAGCATCAGAGACCAACAAATTGTTACAGCCACTACCCATACCAGAATGGAAATGAGAAGAAGTCGGAGTGGATTTTATAATAAGACTTCCGAAAACTAAGAATGGATATGACTCCGTGTGAATGATTATGAACAAATTGACGAAAGTAGCGCACTTCGTACCAAGTGAAGACAACTTGTGATGGTGTCAAGTTGGCAGAAGTCTATATGACTAAGATAGTGATTCTACATGGTATACCCAAGAGGATTATATCGGATCGTGGAGCGCGATTCACTTCGAGATTTTGGAAAAGTCTTCATGAAGCCCTTGGAACAAAGTTAAACTTCAGCATAGCTTACCACCCTCAGACAGAAGGACAGACAGAACTAGTGAATCAAATACTGGAAGATATGTTGCGAGCTTGTGTGCTCGGATATGGAATCTTATGGGAGTTATACCTGCTTTACGCAGAGTTCACATACAACACTAGCTATCAGTCTAGCTTGAAGATAGCCCATTTGAAGCTCTATATGGTTGCAAGTGTAGAATGCCTTTACATTGGTCATAAGTTGGAGAAAGGCAACAAATTGGCCCAGAAACAGCTCAAGACTCAGAAGCTCATGTATGAATCAGTAGGGAGAAGCTAAAGACTGCACAGTCAGGATAGAAGAGTTATGCTGACAACCGGCGACGTGATTTATCTTTTGAATCAGATGATCATGTGTATCTCAAAGTAACACCTCAGAAGAGTACTACCAGATTCCAGAAGAGGCAGAAGCTGAACCCCAGATATTGGACCGTACCGAGTGATAGAAAGAAGAGGAGAAGTGGCTTATTAGTTTGAGTTGCCACCAGAAACGTGAAGAATCCATGATGTTTTCCATGTATCACCGTTGCGTAAAAGCCTGAGGAAGCCAGAAGAGCAGTTAGAAACAGATGGCATCTCAATTCAACCGGATCTGACTTACGAAGAGAAACCAGCCAGAACCTTAGAGATTGTAGAACGTCAACTCAGGAGCAGAGTGATTAGGTTTTGTCAAGTTCAATGGTGCAATCATTCAGAAGATGAATCAACTTGGGAAAAGAGAGTCAGAATTGCAGCAAGCTTTTCCTTATCTTTTCTCTAACTCGTCCGAATCTCGAGGACGAGATTCTTTTTAAGGAGGATAGATTTGTAACGCCCCAAAAATCCGACTTTTCACCCCCCTTCTCAGATTTTCCCTTAGATTAATTGATCCCAAGTTCAACTCCTTTCGATTCCAATTTCAGCTTAATTCTTTTATTTCTCCCCGATCAGCTACTTCTTTTCATCTGTAATCTCCCAAATCATCTGTCCTATTTATCCCTCATGCATGCATATTTTATAATTCATCGCACCATGATTTTTTGCATCAAATAACACAATTCTTCACATGAAATGATAGCTTTTCTATTTAAAATTATGAATATGAGATTTGTTCTAATTTCCTAAATGCATATAAAATTCAGTAAAAATGTTTATAATATTTTAATGGCACAAGTAACCAGGAATTGCTGGTTCCCATGCATTGGCACTTTGCATTTCAGCCCCTCATGTTTTTAACAATTGCAAACAAGCCCCTAGACTTGACAAATACATTATTTTATGTGCATTTACCTCTTTACCCTCACCCATTCCACTGCCAACACAGTGTTAGGACCAAAATAGCCCTGCTTGATGCATTACACCTTAAATGGCTACTTCATCCTTAAGCTACCTCCTCATGCCATTGCTTTTATAACCAAGACATGGTTGTTTCCCATCTCAGGTTCAGTTGTGTTTTATTGACCCCCTTGTCATCCTACTTCGATCCCCTAGCTTCCTCGGCCGATTCTCCTTCTCCGGTGAGCTCCGGCCATGGCGTGCCTGACGAGGATTGACACCCGGGTCATTTCTAATAAACTTTTGTTTCAAGACAAGTTCGAACCAGACATGTATCTGGTGATGCGAACTCAAGCTATTCTGAGGGGCATCACCATGAGGTCGCAAGCTTTACGCGATCAGGTCGCAAGCTTTACGCGATCAGGTCGCAGCTTTACGCGGTCAGACCGTAAGACTTGCGCGGTCAGAAGTTCGTAGGCTATACGCGAACTACACATTCGGGATATTGCGCGGTCAGCCAATATCCCGCGGTCAGAACATCTGCCGATCAGGATACTTGGGATCTATCTATTGCGGTTGCCCGTACAACAGGATATTCTAAGTATCCCGAAGATTCCTACACGTGGAGAATCAACCGTCAGAAGGTTAACACATACAGTTATCCGTGAATAACACGTGTTTAACTTGCGTGGAGGTTAAGAGCAGTTCCAAAAAACCGCATCCAACCGTCCGTGCAACCGTTTGATGCAGTTTCCTTTACATGGCACCCTTTCAAACAGTACAAAAGGGGGATCATCCGAAACATCAACTGGGGGATCGGAAGATCAAAAGAAGGAAAATCATCCAAGTTAGCCAAGTCTACGGTACACCTCATATAGCATTTTAATAAGCCTTCTTTGGCTTATCTTTGTACACTCTTACAGAAAAAATCTTCGCCTGTGAGGATTTTTTCTCCATTTGTAAACCTTTTACCATACTTAGTGAAATCTCAACAGGACGTAGGGCTTTTACTCCCACCATCGAGGGCCCGAACCTGTCTAAACTCTCTGTGCTCCTGTTCACTATTGTTCAGCATACCTTCCCGAAGGGTCATCTTGAAAGGTCTCACTGTTATAAATTCTGCATAAGTTCGGCTGAGGACTCCGAGTCCGAATCGTCGACAGTGCCCATGCGGTGCAAATCTCACCGTAAAACCTCGCCGTGGAAGCTCCTCCAGCCATGTCTCCATCGGTATTGTTCCCCCTTATCTCAACTCCACCACCCGTCCATTTCCAGCTCCGGCTGAAGTCTGGTTCGCCGCCGGCGAACTCAGGCCGTGGAGGTGGCCAGTGTGTGCCCAAAGACACTGCTACAGTGTTCATTGCATGTCCCTGTGTCAGTGTCAACGACATGTAGTGTCGTTCTCTGCTCTAGGGTTCTCCGATCAAAAATCCGACCGCGTCACTTTGTCTGCCTTGTCATCAACCTTCCAGATCTGTGTTTTGTTCTTCCATCCGTTGTCCAGATCTTAGATCCACTGTTTTGAGCTAAGTCGTGCCCTCGACTCGATTTTGTCGATTCCATCGCAAAGTTTTCCGATCGAAGATCCGTCTACGCCATCAGATTCGTCTCAGTCCCAACCTTCTAGATTTGTAGTTTCCTTTTGGATCCAAGTCCCAGATCTCTTTTTTGCCCTTTTTCCAAATCAACTTCTTACCCGGTTTGCCCTAAAATCCTGCCAAATGTGTATTTTCTCCATCCGACCTCCAAACCCAAATCCTTCTGAACCGTCCTACCACTAAACATCCCTGACACATATTTCCCTTTTGCCGCCATTTCAGATTCCAACCCTAAAACCCTGTTTCTTCATTCTTAGTCGTTTTCAAAAATAATCCCCTTTCAGTTTTACCCTAAATACCCTGTTTTCGGAATTCTAGCTTTCCAATCTTGATCAAATCTAATTCGTGGGCTACACTATCTAGACTTTTTAGGATTTAGGTCTTTCATTTTATAGTCTCATACTTATGCATGTTTGATTTTAGAAATCGCTCGTCTGAAGACCGAGGAGCAGCCGAGCGAAGACACTGCAGAAGACTTTGTGGCGGGAAAACAAGGCAAGTCTCAACTCCCTTGATCATGTCTATCCTAATATTTTGAGATAAAGTTCATTAATTGTTTTCAAGTATATGCATGCTTTATTTTCAACTGAGAATTATGTTTGATGAATGTGAGTAGATATGACCTAAATAATTGTGAAGCCCCTCTTGTGATTGAATATACATGCATTCTTGTCACCCTAGGATGTATGCTTAGATTTATGCTTATGCTTATATACATATGTCAAATGTTAAATGGTCAATTATATGAGAAACATGTTGAAAACCCCTTTTGTGAAATGAAATGTGAAATAGGAATTGGTAGTGAGGATGGTTTGAATGGTTGGGTGCTGTGTGCGCCAGGGTTATGTGGATGTTCCTCACTATTGATTTATAAGGATGAGAACCTTGTGCTGTGTCTCTAAATGAATTGAAAACGTACCAACCACTTGCCTGGAATGGGACAGGCCCAACTTAGTAGCTATCTTGGTGTTAACAGTCCCCTGCATGGTTTGTCGCTCCAATTTCTCGCATGGAAACTGGTGGGCCACAGAGGGCCATGAGTGATGTGAGATCAAAAAAATAATGAGAGGTTATGGTGGATGGAAGGAAGACGCCCTACGCCTAGATTAAGTCGTGCGCGGCTGTAATCGAGAGGCTATGTGTCCTGTGGGAACATAGGTCAAGGCTAAGAAGTAAGGCAGTGGGGAGGACCCACAACGGTACTTGAGACTGGATTGTCTATTTACCGGGCGGGGACACTGTTAACACTAGACTGCAAAATCGTTGTGTGATCTCGGCCTTGTCAGATGCGAATAAGCCGCATGGAGTTGGCCCGACTTGAAAGTCGAGTGAACTAGTGAATTTAAAAAGAGGTACACCTTTGCAAAGCGTAAAAGAAGTATTAGATACTCTGTACTCCCAGGTTCAGGAGTCTGTTCGATGTTATCCATGGGTTTCAGCACAAGTAACGATTTGAGATGTTTTCATAATATGGGTTAATAAAAGTAGTGACTCATGGGAGACCACTACACACAACATTTTCTAAAGTGTCACTTAAGATTTCAAAGTGTTGCTTTTCAAGCTAAAAGCTCTTTTCCTTAACCCTGCTTGAGAATCTATATTATTCTTATATATATGAGATAAAACCCTCCTTCATTGAGAATCCCTCATCTATGTATACTTGCATTTGTTAAGTGGTGGTTTGCTGAGTACCCTGTACTCACCATGACTGAATTACTCCATCAGAGCTGAAGAACTGGTAACTTGGGCTCTCATGAGTGTGAGCCTGAGCCCTTTGAAGGTCCAAGCTTCTAGGTGTCTCGTGCCCCCGTCGAGCGATTGTGGGAGAAGATTAGAGTTCCGCTCCTTCCGCGCTTTGCTTAAAACTTGAAAGGTTATTTTGTACTGCGTTGTGCTACTTATGTAAGGCCGTAGTGCCATTGACTGCGAACTTCTAATGCTTTGTGAATTATTTATATATTCAGCTGGTTGTTGTGATATTCATTTCCTGGTCGCAACTTCATCCTAGGAAGTTACGACAGGGGAGTGCTATTCCGTATCATGGTGTTCGGTACGGGGTAGCGGGTCCCAACACGCCCCTTCGATTTGCGCACATCGTTTGAAATGGACGGCTCAGATTTATCCTGGGGTCCCATGTGACGCCCATCGGGGCTGTGTTTGGGCTCTATAAATAGGGCCTTGAGGGGCCCGGAGAGGGCACATTCGAAACTTCAAGCCTCAAACTTCCCACCGGCGCTCTGACCTCTCGTGGTATCCCTCTCCCGGAAGGCTAGCCTACAGAAACCCAGATTCCTAGGAACTTAGCGTCCTGGTAGCTAGCTTAGCCCACCGGAAACCCAAATGGCTCCAACGGGCCGCGCCAAAGCTGCCAATATACCCCCAAAGGAGGTCACCGCGGGCTTCCTCTGGGCTTCCGAGTTTTCCACGGGGGACTTGGAGTCTCTCGTGGAGTGGGGGATCTTCGCGGACGGGGACGTCCGGGTCCCCCCGAAGAAGGAGACGGTGCCTTGCCCCTGAGCCGGAGAGGTGGTCATCTTCGAGGGCTTCGTCGAGTCCGGCCTCCGACTCCCAGTGCATCCGCTACTCCAGGAGTTCCTCTGGGAGTACGGGGTGGCCTCAACCACCTGACGCCCAAAGCCCTCGTTCGGATGGGCCTTTTCATTTGGTTGTGCGAGATGGCCACCGGGCGGGACCCGACGCTTCGACTACTCTGGCACTTCTATGAGCCCTCGGTGAGGGGCTTGTACATCGTCAAGGGAGGCCCGAAGTTGTTGCATCTCCTGTCAGGATCCCAGCTCAATGCAGCTGGTCCCTTATATCCTTTTGACCTCCCAGGATGAGTCAAACACAGGAATAGATTAAAGCAGCAAAATATTACAATAGTCATAATTGTATGGCCATCAGGCCTTAATACAGTAGAGGGGTACAGTGCCTTACAAGGCTCAATGGTACAACAAAATAAAGCATCTAGTCGGTGGAAGTTAGGCGCATTCCCACAGGAAACAGAGGTTGACAGCAAGATTGCACCACATCAGGGTTCTGGAGGAATCTACTCTCCTCCTTCTGGATCTATAGCGTCTTCGGCATAACCATCAAAGTCGTAGAATGTTCCATCTATTGATGAGTTGATTGAAGGGTGAGCACTTACGTACTCAGTGAGTCATAGATGAGGTAGAGATACATATAGTATAAATGACATGAATCTATGCTATTGGGGAGAAGAGTGAAGGGTTTTTCAAGATATTTTCTTTCTTTCTTAACTCTAGATCATACTCATGGCAGTGTATATCATACTGTGGGTAATGTATCCCATAGATATGGCGATATATCCTCATATCACCTCACTTTTTCATGTTTGCTAATTTATGATACTACCGCGACACGTCAACACATGACAACCCACGGCAGTGCCCCTTATCGTGACAACACATGCCACTTGGGTAATCTTGATCTATCCAAATTTTAATTTATAAAACAATACTTTTGTTACACCCCGTGGATTTAATCCACCGTGGTAGACTCCTGTAGACCCGGGAGTTCAGAGTATTCGAATACCTTTTAAATATCTCTGCAGAGAGGTACCAATTTACCCGCAAGGTATATCCACTTTCATGCCCATCCTATCAGATGATTAGACCCAAAACTCACTTCACACTGTGAGTTGGCAAGGTGGAGATAACAAGAACTTTTACCCTGCTTTACACACAGTTCACCCCGGACCCTGCAGTTCTATCCAGAACTACAGTTGTGGCAAGGTTACATAGCCCCCACTAATTGGCATCTTCTGATGAGGACATCCTTCACATCAGCAATCGATTAGAAGAACTCTACGCTCGACCAGAAAGGCTCGAGGCCACAGCACCACACAAGGTCACTGCCCATGGTCGAAAGCACATGGTCGCAGCCTGAGGACCAAACAGCCTGTCAACCAAGCGACGATCAGATGTTTGTTCAGAGAATTCGACCAAGTACCAATTTCAGCACAGATGTCCAAGTAGGTCGTGTGAGCACTTGTTGGAAAGGTAATCGAAACAGCTTTCCAACGCATCAAGAATCATCAAATTCTGACATCTTATACAATCAGGAGACCTGAAACAATGGCAAGTGCACAAGGGGGAGAGTCCTGTTCGGATCCGTGAAAAGTAGCTCAGGATTTTCTTTTTATAGTTTGTTAGGATTCTATTATATTTCAAATTAGTTTAGATTTCTGGTTTTAAACCTTCTATCTTTGTAGACACCACCCTCTATAAAAAGAGAGGCATGGTCATAATTTTGAGACAACCACGAATTGAATACAAAAATATTTTCAGAGAAGCTTTTGCTCTTGTTCTAGGGTTTGTGCTCATAAGCCACCGCCTAGAATTGGGAGTTATTCTCTTTACTATTGTTCTTATAGTTTCTTTGTTGATTGTAGGAACAGTGCGTCTACTTTTGTGTGGTCAAGTAGATAATGATCAAAGCGTGTGGTTGGGCGAATTCTTTTGTCGCAGGTTGCTGTATTGACAGTGGTTGGTGCCATCGGTTCGTCATGTTACACGAATCAACGAGTTATCAACGATCCTACGTCGTGAAGATCGGGCACCCCGTATCATCTTCCCTCTTAGGGTCAACATGCATCATCACATTTAGTGACTTGTGTAGGAGCACACTCCGTGTCGATCGTGTATTTGTCCTATTGGGGTTTCATGTGTGATCCACAGACTTCTTGTTCAGGCATGTCCCATTCCAGGCTTGCGGTAGGCACGTTAAGCATGCCACTAGATGCACAACACAAGGTTCTAGGTCCTTATATGCCAATGACCAGATCATATCACAACTCACACACATCCAGTGCTGATCATACCATCAATCCATTATGATGTATTCAAGGGCCTGGTCACGGCTAGAGATTTTATTTTATGAATATAAAAGTATATACATATAATTACTAGTTAGTTCATGGCAGGCTAATTTAACAAATTCACATTTCTCAAGCATCCAGCCTGATACTGCCATGTCATTACTGATTTCATCACATGCTATATTATAAAATATCTACTCAAGGCATAGTATAACAATTTATAAAATATAGGTTCAAGATGATCAAAGTATGACTTGCCTTCAGGTTCGTAGGGTGTCACTGTCGAAGCTGGGTCTGCAGTGGAGTCCTCGTACTCAGGCTCTGGCTCTGGTTCAAAGATCAAACAAGCAAACAAGTATTACAACCAATCCTACTTTTACTAGTCTACTACATGCGATAATGCTCGGTGAAAGCACTCTGGTGATACAAGATTGGAGTGTTCTGGAAGATGGTCAAGGTTAGGGTTAAGTGTTAAGAGTTGTCAGAGGTTTACTGAGCTTTAAATGTCCCAAAATATCAGAATAATATCAAGGTTGCAACTGGTTTGCTCAAAAAGGGCGAACGTCATTAGGTCGACATTCATTTTAAAGCATCGACATAGGGTTGATGGGTGATAGACGGCTCAACTCAAGTTGTGATAGTAGAAGAAAATGTAGATCACAACAGCAGGAGTCTAAGGGACAAAGTTATACTCAAAATGCATGGCTGGAAGGTGGTAAAATGGCTCAATGCCACTGGCTGACATAGTTTGGCATGGACTGGACATGGCCAGAAAATAGGGTTAGCCATAACTTTTGATCCATGGTTCCAAATGATGCAAAACTTTGTCTGATAGGTAGGCATTTGTGTCAGGAACATTTCATTCAACAGGATCTAGGGCTGAAAATGGCTGGAAAGTGATGAAAATCAGCAAAGAAGCCTGCTGGCCAGGAGCACATGAAACAACAGCAATACAGGAATTAGGGCTAAGCCATATCTTCAAATCTAGGCCGAATTTGGAGTCGTGCTAGAACAGAAAAATACTCAGAAGGGTGGAAAACATCTAGATGGAAAAGTGGCTGAGGCTAGAATGGCCGGAATCGACGGCCGGTGACCGGCGCAGAAGAAGAAAACTCAAAATTGGGCATTTCTGTTTTAAAGCAAATGAACTTGATTCCTTGCTTGAGAATGGTCTCTGGAGTATCAAGTAGCTATTGGTGAACTTGGATTGGTTAGAGAAACTCCAGAGAAGCTTAAACAGCAAGCTTAGTTTAGAAGTGAAGTGCAAATTTGGGTTTTTCATATTTCAGCAAAATTGGTGATTCTGGTTGCTTAGATGTGTTCAAATCAGTCCACTGATCATGTTTGATCACATGTTTGAGGGCTAGAATAGTCTGGATTAGTTTTAATTTCTCAACGGAGTTCAAGATGAAACACGGTGATTGCCGGCGACATAGAGCTTATGAACTTAATTCCATGCTCGAGGAGCATCTAGAGGGAGTAGGGAACTCACTGGAAGGGTTAGATCGAGGAGGGAGGCGGTGGAGAAGCTAGGCACCGAGGCTCCCTTTTTCTGCTCGCCGGAGGAGAAGAAGACTACAGCAAATCGAGGACTTAGCTGGATTTCTGTGGTGTATGTTGTTGCACTGAGGCCAGGGCTATTTATAGCAGGTTTTGGAGGTGCTGCAATGGCTAGAAGTGCTCGGGGAGTTGTAGCCGGCCAGATTTGACAACACGGTTAAATCCCGGCGAGGTGACGGCTTGCAGCTGGCGTGGAGGCTTTTCCTCTAGCACTGCTGTGATGTGGAGTGAGCTGATGGCTGGTTTTGGCATGGCCTCCACATGGCTTAAAGCTCCTGCACCGGCCATTGCTGGTGGCGTGCAAACGGGAGAAGATCTGGTGGTGGAGGCTCACGCCGGGGAAGATCCACAGTGACCAATCCATGAGCAGGTACGGGGCAACAATCGGTAGCTACAGTGGTGGTGGTCGAGGCAAATAGTAGCAGCTACGGTAGGTCAAAGTCAAAACAAAACAACAGCAGGTCGCAGCCGAGGCAACAGCTCGCAGTCGAGTGGAGTAGAGGTGGTCGAAGACACAGTAGTGGTCGATGACAGTAGGTTTGGTCGATTGGTGCAGCCGTGGTCGGAGTAACAGGAGTGGTCGGGGTCGAAAACACAGGGTGTGGTAGAGATAAACGGCTCTGGTCAGATTTTACTGCTGCGGTCGAAGGGAACCAGCTCTGGTCGATTGCATTGGTTCTGGTCACGAAAATCAGCCCGTGGTCGAACCAGGGACTGATTTGTGATGGTTCTTGATTTGGCCTTGGACTTAATTGCAATTAAGGGCTTATGGATGATTAATTTGGGATTTGATGGTATGGTTGAGTATAGTATTTTTAGTAGTACTCATTTCACTGAAATTTGGAGGAAATTTGATAGGATTTGAACAGGATTAAGGGGTAAAGTGAGATTAGGGCAAATTAGGATTAAATTTTGTCGAGGCTAGGTATCTTGGTCTTAGAGCAAGATTTTGGAGTTTTGGCAGAAGAGAAACTTGTTCCAAATAGTGTTTAGAAGATAACCACTAAATCAAATTTGAATTTGGAGTTGATTTATGGATTTTAGCTTTTTCAAGTTCTCGGGTAAATAGAAAAGGACTTATTCGTAGTAGAATTTGGACTAAACTGCGAAAAGTGCTTAGATGAAATAATTTGGCTCCCAACTTTTTGGACTAAGTTGGTGTTGTATCTGGGAACATATTCCAAAAGACACTTGAATCTGTATAGGGTTTAATCAAGATGATTTGATTATCTGGAAACTGGGGTACTTAGGGTAAATTAGGGTTTATGTTTTCGAAAACAGGAAGAGGCAATTAGATCGATGGTTTAGAGACAAAATTAGGGTTAGGTCCCGAAGACTTTTATGTTCATGGTAACTGATATATCAAATCTGGATGGTCAGATCTTAATCTGGACTTGCAGAATGGATTTGGAGAATTTCTAGGGTTTAGGGCTAAGCTGATCTGGCTAAACTTACAGAGATACATGCATGCATGATTTTTATGCAAAAAATTTTCACCCCCAAAACTAGGGTGTTACAAGCCTACCCTCCTTAAAGAAATTTCGCCCCGAGATTTACCTAGGTTAGGGAAAAGATGAGGATAAGCGTGCTGTAAATCATCTTCCTTCTCCCAAGTTGCTACTTCTTCTGAATGGTTCTCCCATTAAACCTTGCATAGCTTGATCTTCCTTCTTCTAAGTTGACACTCGTCGCTGGCTAGAATTCGGAATGGTTGAACAAGATAGGTGAGGTTCTTTTGAAGTGGAATCCTCTGAGGTTCTATCTGATCCGTTGGTTCCTTGAGGCACTTACGGAGCTGTGAGACATGAAACACGTCATGTACTCCCTATAGGAGGTTTTTGTATATGTGTCTTTGGAGACTCCTTTATCATTTCGTCCAAGAGAAAAGTTCTTCTAATTCCATGAATCTTTCTAGAACCTTTTTTTCTTGAATATTAGTTTAGAGAGTTTCGGATTGCCTGGTATTCCACCAATTTTTAATCCAAAGTTCTAGACATTTGTTAAAAGAGAAAGAGACCCACCAGGGCAAAAGTACGATAGATACAAGATATAGGAAAGAAGGCAATGCTTTCTGTTTTTTCATTTTTGATCTGTAAATTGAGTTGTTAATGAATCTGCTTCATTCGTTGACTCTATATGATATTTCTTTTTTTGTCCAATTTGTAAGACACCTCGCCTTTCCTTTTAAGAACTTTAAATGGTCCAATGTACCTTGGAGACAATTTCCCTTTCTGATGGAATCTTCTCAAACCTTTCAATGGTGTGAATTTGAGATAAACTGATTCGCCTGGTGCAAATGACAATTCCTTTCTCCGATTATTGGCATAGCTTTTCTGGCGTGATTGTGCTGCCTTTAATCGCTCTCTAATGAGCCTGACATGAGCTTCGGCCTCTTCAACCATTTCAGGTCCAATGACTTGTCGTTCGCCTGGCTCGTCCCAATGTAATGGAGTTCTGCACCTTCGTCCATACAAAGCTTCAAAAGGTGACATTTGTAGACTAGCTTGATAACTATTATTATAAGTGAATTTTGCAAATGGTAGACACTTCTTCCATGATGTTCCATAATCCAAAATACAAGCTCTAAGAAGGTCCTCTAAGATTTGATTCACGCGCCCCGTCTGCCCTCCTGTCTGTAGATGATACGTAGTGTTGAACTGCAATTGGGTTCCCAAGGTTTCGTGAAGTCGGTCCCAAAATTTGGATGTGAAATGTGTTCCTTGATCAGCGACAATCTTCTTCGGAATGCCGTGTAGTGTTTGTCGTGGTATAAAACAAAATACCTCGGCAGGTTTGATGACGTGCGCAACACGTGTTCCTCAACGCGTGTTGACCGTGCGACGGGTCACCACGCGCTGGACAATCACAGAGATTGACACAGGGGTTTATACAGGTTCAGGCCTCAGTGGGGGCCCTAGTCCTGTCGACGTGCTCCCGACACGTGTCGGCTAGGGGGGGGTCTCTCCCGGAGAGAGGTTTCCAGAGCACGCCTATTAGTTTTTATGATTGGTCAAATGAATGTCTTAGGTTACAAAAGATGGTCACAAGGGTATATATAGACCCCAAAAGAAGCAAATTACTAAACTACCCCTGCCACAACCGTAGGATCGGGGGCAAAACGGTCTTCTGACGAGGTCCAGGGCACCGATTTCTGACACGTGGTGGCCCTTGAAATCAGTGCCCACCAGAGGAGCACCGGGGGAAAACTCTCCCGAGCCCGGAGAAGGGACTCCGGGAGAGGGGCTCTCCCTATCCCGGAGAAGGTGCGCCTGGGGAAGTCTCTCCCGAGCCCGGGGGAGGGGTCCGGGAGACGTCTTCCCCGGCCCGGAGAAGAGGCTCTGGGAGACGAGCTCTCCCTAGCCCTGAGGAGGTGCGCCGGGCGAAGTCTCTCCCGAGCCCGGGGGAGGGCTCCGGGAGACGTCTTCCCCGGCCCGGAGAAGGGGCTCCGGGAGAGGAGCTCTCCCTAGCCCTGAGGAGGTGCGCCGGGGGAGGTCTCTCCCGAGCCCGGGGGAGGGCTCCGGGAGACGTCTTCCCCGGCCTGGAGAAGGGGCTCCGGGAGAGGAGCTCTCCCTAGTCCTGAGGAGGTGCGCTGGGGGAGCTCTCCCGAGCCCGGGGGAGGTCTCCGGGAGACGTCTCTCCCGAGCCCGGGGGAGGGCTCCGGGAGACGTCTTCCCCGGCCCAGAGAAGGGGCTCCGGGAGAGGAGCTCTCCCTAGCCCTGAGGAGGTGCGCCGGGGGAGGCCTCTCCCGAACCCGGGGGAGGGCTCCGGGAGACGTCTTCCCCGGCCCGGAGAAGGGGCTCCGGGAGAGGAGCTCTCCCTAGTCCTGAGGAGGTGCGCCGGGGGAGCTCTCCCGAGCTCGGGGGAGGTCTCCGGGAGACGTCTTCCCCGGCCCGGAGAAGGGGCTCCGGGAGAGGAGCTCTCCCTAGCCCGGAGCAGGTGCGCCGGGGGAAGTTTCTCTCAACCCCGGAGAAAGAACTCCCATGGTGACGTTTCTGGCGTTGGCTAGTATTTTCCCCCAACAGAAGCCCCCCGCACCCCCGGGGACACTTTGATGTCGCTGGGGGGTGCGATTCGTTACCTTAGAAGCATGGCTCTCTCCCGGGGAGCGAATATAACATCCATAACTCGCCCTCGTCCGGGAGAGGAGCACTATTTAAGTTAGCCATATATTGCCTCGATGTTTGTGCGACCTTTCGTGTTCACGGTGTAGATCCCTCGAGCTGACACGTGGCAGCCATCGAGGGCACCTCAGCTGCCTATATAAGGAGGGGCCCACCTCAAGGGAGGCACGCTTTCTTTCTCCTTAATCCTCATAATCCACCAAATTCTTCGGGAGTAACCTCTTCCCCGGTCGCTCTCCAGAACTAACTTCTCCTCCGGTTTCACAAAACCCTGCGGGAGACGAAATGGCGTCGAAGGGACGCGGGAAGGCTTCGGGTGTCCCGGAGGACGCAACCTCCAATTATCTCGGGACAACCGAGTTTTCGGCGGGGGACCGGGATACCCTCATCTCCCGGAGGATTTTTGCGGAGAGGGACATTCGCGTCCCAGCTGCGGGGGAGACGACCCCAAACCCCCGGGAAGGAGAAATTGTGGCCTTCATGGCCTTCATCCAGGCGGGCCTGCGGCTCCCGATCCACCCGCTTTTCCGGGATTTCCTTCGGGAGCACGGGATCGCCTTGAACCACCTAACACCCAACGTTCTCGTGAGAATGGGGCTGTTTCTGTGGTTAAGCGAGACAGCCGCCGGAGTGGAGGGGACCCTCCGCCTCTTCCAATACTTCTACCGGGTGCAAGCGAAGAGCTCCCCGGTGGTGAAGCACGGGCCCAAGTCTACTTGCGGCTCCGTGATGCCGAAATTCGCTCCCTCCCGGGCGGAAGAGTACCCGGTGGCCGCCTCCCAAGAGCACTGGGAGGGATGGAGCCGGAGATGGTTTTATCTCCGGGCGGGCGACCCGGAGATGATTTACTCCGCGAGGCCGGCGACATTAGGTCGTTCCCCCGGCCCTCCGGTGTTGACGATGGAGGAGCTAACCTCCGTCGCCAAAATGAAGGAGGCTCGCTCCCGGAGGAGCATGCGAGACTTAGCGGAGGAGCTGCTCCTCCTCCGGCTTATTCCCTTCAGCCGGAGCAGGAAGGGTCCGGGACTGGGCCCGGAGCTTCGTCCCCCGAGATTCCCGGTGGCGCGGCGTAAGTTTCTTCTCTCCGGGAGTTCACACATCGCGGGGATTAGTTTTTTAAAACTGTTTTTTGCAGTTAGGTCCTATAAGTCCACCCGGGAGAAGGCGGAGCACCTCCTCAGGAGGTACTACGAGGACGAGCACTTCCGGTGTCTCGCTGCCATCGGGGAGGGTCCTCCCCGGAACATCGTCTCCGAGGCCTTCGGGATGACCCTCCCAGAAAGGGTTCCACTTCCAACCCCGGGCTCCCACAGGCGGCGGGATACGGGGGCGCTCCCGGCGGCCAAACGCGCTAAGACCGCGCAGGTACCGGGAGAGGGCTCCAATCAAGCCCACCCCCCTTCACCAGCACCGGCACAGAGGCCGGCGGGGACGCCCGATGCGACGGGAAAGACAAGACCCCCGGGGCAGGTGAGGTCCTCCTCGGCCCAGGCGACCTCGGGGACGGCTCGAACGCCGGGGGAGGTGAGGCCATCTCCGGTCCAAAGTACGATGGCCCCCCGGCGACTGGGGGAGACTACTCCTCCGGCTCAAATCACCCCCCAGCGGGGGTCGCGGCCCCCGGAGCCGGGGCATGAAGAGAGCCCCACGGACACGGCCACGCTGGTCGCGCAACTTGATGCCCTGGGGACATCAGGCGTGTTCGACCACGTGGTCATGGAGGAGGATAAGTCCACCTCCTGGGACTATGACGCCCCTCCTTCCTCGGAGCAAGCTCTCCGGGAGGATCCCCTGGGGGTGTACTTCCGGGGTGATGGCGCCTTCGCGCGCCTGGATGCGCTCTTCGCCCCCAACGTCGCATCTCTCCCGACGCCGCCTCCCGGGGGAACGAGCCATCACGTCCCTCCAGGGAGTGGACCTTCGGCTACACCATGCTCAGGAGGGGGAGCCCACCGGACGCTACAGCGCTCCCCTCGCGCCGGGGACGGGAGGTCCCCCGCCCCTCCCCCGGGAGACCTTCCCCAAGGCTCCGGGAGTGGGGTCGGTGACGGGGGCCTGCCAATGGGAGGCGACCCCCGTTCCCTGGCGAGGGGGGCGTATCTCTTCTCCTCAGAGGAGACGCGCAAGCTCTCCTTGAGCCTCGTCACCCCCAAGGTGCGGGCTCATGTCCGGGGGGGCGGCATCGACGAGAGCTACGGAGAGGTCGTCTCCTTGGCTCTACAGGTAAGGACCTTTAACTCCGCACCTTATTGCTTGCATTTGCTAATCCTTTTCTTCTCTTAGACCACCGCTGTTGCCCGCGCCGTCCGGACTCGCCTCTCCCGGGAGAGCGAGGACATGAGGGCGGCCTTAGCCTCCGCGGAAGCGGAGCGCGACGCTGCCGTTCGGGAGAGGGACGCAGCCGTCCAAGCCTGGGAGAGGTTCGTCCGGGAGAGGGACGAGACCACCCAGGAGTTGGAGCGCGTCCGGGCGGAGTTGGCCCCCGCGGAGGCTGCCCAGGACACCGCCCTCCGGGAGCTGGAGGGAGTGCGGGAGCAACTCGCGTCCTCCGAGGGGGCTCACTCCCGGGCACTCCAAGAGGTGGAGTCCGCAGGAGCTCGAGCCCTCGTCTCGGCGGGGAATAGACTCCGGGCCACGCTGATTGGGCTCGGGGTCGAGTTCCGGGAGGAGGAGAATCCCCGCAACCCACTGACTTCGTTGGCGGAGGCTCGCCATTTCCTCACTCGGCATATCGCGGTGATCCCGGCAGCCGCGGATGCCCGAGCCCGAGCCCTTGCAACCACCACCACCGCGCTCGCGGCCTCTTTGGTGGAGTATCAGGGGGTCGGGGCCCAAGCCATCGGGCACCTCGTCCCCCGGAGCTTCCGGGAGTTCTATGAGCCCCGCCGAGCGGCGCTGGAGGGATTGGCGGGGGCTCTCTACGATCGGGTGATCGAGCCCCCGCGAGCGAGGCGTCCCCAAGCAACAGAAGGGGAAGTTCCGGGCGACGCCTCCTCCGGGGGGGACGACGCCGGGCAAGTATGAGCCTCTTGTCCCCCCTGGGTAGATTAGGGGATTTTTTTTTGTGCATAGGATTTTTGCTCCCGCTAGTTCCGTAGGGGGAACCCCGGACTTGTAAATCATTTATCAATGAAATGAAAATTTTTGCTAAGTCGTGTCTTGTCATGGTCAGGTGTGCGGGGCGGGGGTCCCGGAGAAGGACGTGGAATTCACTCCCATCTCCGGGAGTCTCGCCCCCGGTGTCCCCCGGGGGGGACAAGCTTTGCTCCGGTGGTTGCCCGATTGGCACTTGGCGAATTTTGACAATCACCGCGCGGAGTTGCCAGAACCTCCCCCGGGAGTGTGGGAGGCAATTCCCTTGCGTATCGAACCTCCCGAAGGGTATGAGTACTGGCCGGAGGACATGTTCAACGCAGCGAGGCGACGAGTCCAGAGCTTGTACCGGGACATGGCGCGAGCTTGACAATAGGCTTAGGGGGTCCTAGTTCACGTTAGACGTAGGTAGTCCCCCATATGTCCTCCGGGACTACTCAACTCCCGGTTGTACTCTGTAAGCCTACCGGGAGAGGCTGTCTCCCGGCTTATTTTCCATGGAATAAAAAAGATCGCACTTCTTTTCACTTATTTTGTGCTTGTACATCACCGGGGGAGTATTTTGGGGGGTAAACTCCGGGGGAGCAAGGCTCCAGCGGGGCCCCACTTCCGGAGGCGATGTTCCGGGGGAGATTCCTCCTCCGGAGAATGAATATCCGGGGGAGACTCCTCCTCCGGAGACAACAACTCCGGGGGACGGAGGTCCGGGGAGCAAGGCTCCACCTCCGGACAAAGGTCCGGGGGAGAGGCTCCCCCTCGGGAGAATGCTCCTCCGGGGGACGAGAATCCGGGGAGCAAGGCTCTACCTTCGGACAAAGGTCCAGGGGAGAGGCTCCTCCTCCGGAGAAAACTCCACCGGGGGACGAGGTTCCGGAGGAGAGGCTCCTCCTCCGGAGAAAACTCCTCCGGGGGATGAGAATCCGGGGAGCAAGGCTCCACCTTCGGACAAAGCTCCGAGGGAGAGGCTCCTCCTCCGGAGAAAACTCCACCGGGGGACGAGGTTCCGGAGGAGAGGCTCCTCCTCCGGAGAAAACTCCTCCGGGGGACGAGAATCCGGGGAGCAAGGCTCCACCTTCGGACAAAGGTCCGGGGGAGAGGCTCCTCCTCCGGAGAAAACTCCACCGGGGGACGAGGTTCTGGAGGAGAGGCTCCTCCTCCGGAGAAAACTCCTCCGGGGGATGAGAATCCGGGGAGCAAGGCTCCACCTTCGGACAAAGGTCCGGGGGAGAGGCTCCTCCTCCGGAGAAAACTCCACCGGGGGACGAGGTTCCGGAGGAGAGGCTCCTCCTCCGGAGAAAACTCCTCCGGGGGACGAGAATCTGGGGAGCAAGGCTCCATCTCCGGAGGACGAGGTTCCGGAGGAGAGGCTCCTCGGGAGACAACCCCGGGGGACGAGAATCCGGGGAGCAAGGCTCCACCTCCGGAGGATTCTAGATGCTTTAGATGCCCCCCGATCCCGACTGGAATTAGCTGGGTATTTTATCTCCTCCCCCCGCAGCGGGGGGTGACCTAGACAAGCGGCCCGCACTGAAATCATAAGAAATACCGTGGTTGTTCCCATGAGGGGTGGCACCCTCGAAGGGTTATCCTCGTGCAGGCGAGTGTGGGATAAAAGATCTATCGGTCGCGCGACCTAGATCACTCCCGGAGGAGGAAGAGCATAAAGGGAGGCTCTAGAGTGTTTGGGGGGAGGACTAGTCCCCCAAAGTGACTCGTTACCTTGGTTCCTTGGGGACCAGGTTGCCGCTTACGCCCTCAGTCCACGAGGGGATATTGTAAGCCGCCCGAGGGGGAACGGGGCTCCCGCCGTCGGGACTTAAGGCTTAGCTGGAGCCTGTAGCTTCCTCGCAATGAGGGCAACCTCAGGGGGCATCCTCACGGGGAGGGCATCCTCGTGACGAGGGTATTGCCTCAGGGGTGATTAAAGAAGTGCACAAAAACACATGGAGAGAACCATTTGCATTGATTAAAACGTGGGTACAATGCCTCCACCCTTTGCGGGATTGCAGACAAGGGGGCGGAGGGCAAAAGGGCCTTTGAGGCCATTGTTACAGCTCACCGCGCCTTCCCCTTGTGAAGTCCAAATAAGGGGAAGGGGGGGAGGCTCGGAGACTAAGTGTAAAATTTGCGGAGCAGGTCCGCGTTCCATGTGTGCTTCAGCTCTTGGTCTTCGAGAGTAGAGAGCTTGTAAGCCCCCGAGCCAAGGATTGTGGAAATCCTGTATGGCCCTTCCCACTTTGCGCTGAGCTTCCCTTGGGCCTGAGGGTCAGTGACGCGCTTGAGGACAAGGTCTCCCAAACGGAAGGCCCTCCCCCGAACACGCTTGTTGTAGGCGCGCGCCATTTTGCGTTCGTAAATGGCGTTGCGGAGGAGGGCTCTGTCCCGCTCTTCTTCGACGAGGTCCACCTCCATCCTCTGATTGTCTTCGTTGGCTTGAAACGCGGCTGCCGAGACTCCCTCGAGGAGTTCGACTCGCAGCAATCGGAAACTGATTTCCGAGGGTAGCACCGCCTCAGCCCCGTACACGAGCGAGAAGGGGGCACGCCCTGTTGCTCGGCTTGGGGTCGTTCGCATGGAGCAGAGGATGCTCGGGAGCTCGTCCGCCCATGCCCCCCGCCTAGAGGCGCTTTGCTCCAGGCGGCGACAGAGCCCTTGGAGGATAACTCCATTGACGCGCTCGACCGCCCCATTGCTCTTGGGGTGAGCCACCGAGGCGAAGTGGATGGTCGTACCCAAGTCCTGGCAGAACTCACGAAAGATCGCTGAGTCGAACTGGGTTCCGTTATCCATGGTAATCTCGCGGGGGACCCCGAATCGGCACACTATGTTCTTCCAGAAGAACCTTTGCACCGCACGAGACGTGATGGCCGCGAGGGGCTCGGCCTCCACCCATTTGGAGAAGTAATCCACGGCCACAACATCGTACTTGTATCCCCCCGATGCCGGGGGGAACGGGCCTAGGAGGTCCATTCCCCACCGCGCGAAGGGCCATGTGAGGGGGATTGCCTGCAGAGTCGTGGAGGGTAGGTTGGAGCCCTTTGCCATTTTTTGGCAAGCCCCGCAAGCAGAGACGAGGTCTCTCGCGTCGCGGGAGACAGTTGGCCAGTAGAAACCCTGGCGGATGGCTTTTGACGCGACGGCCCGGGGGCCGATGTGAGAACCACAACACCCGAGGTGAATATCTTCAAGGAGCTGAACTCCCTCCTCCCGCCGGAGGCAGCGAAGCAGCGCAGAGGCTCCTCGCTTGTACAGCGTCCCCTCTATCAGCACGTACACTCGCGCCTTAGCGCGGAGGCGCTTGGCTTCGGCTTCATCGGAGGGCTCCCCCTCTCCCTTGATGCAAGAGATAAGGGGGGCCATCCAGGATGTGGCCCGGATGATTTCCGTGACGACGGGGTCGCGGGACTCAGAGTCCGGGTCGGGAGCCGTCGCGGAAGGTTTCAAGATGACCTCCAAGAAGGCCCCTTCGGGGAGAGGCCCTCGGGCACTCGCTGCCCTGGCGAGGGTGTCGGCTCGATCGTTGTCCCTACACGGGATACGACGCGCCTCAAGGCCGTCGAAGTAGTTTTCCATCTTCCGGACCTCGTCAAGGTAGAGGCTCAAATTTGGGTCATGGCACAAGTAAGACTTGTCCATTTGACATACCACGAGTTGAGAGTCCCCCTTGACGAGGAGGCGCCGGATGCCCAAAGAGCGGGCGAGGCGTAGCCCGAGGAGAAGAGCCTCATATTCCGCGACATTGTTCGTCGCGGGGAACTTGAGCCTGGCTGCGTATTCGAGGGTTCTCCCCTCGGGGCTTCGCAGGACTACTCCCGCGCCATCTCCTGCCAGGCATAGGGAGCCGTCAAAGAAGAGCGTCCAGTGGTCGTCGCGCGGCGGGGCGGCACGCGCTTCTTCTTCCAGCCCCGGGACCGGAGCCCACTCGGCCACAAAGTCCGCCAGGACCTGCGATTTGATCGCGGTTCGTCCGGTAAGGGACAGCGAGAAGGGGGCTAGGTCGGCCCCCCATTTCCCTATCCGTCCGGTGGCCTCCTTGTTGCGAAGCACTTCCCCCAACGGGAGAGAGGAAGGCACCGTGATAGGGTGGCCTAGGAAGTAGTGGCGGAGCTTCCTGGAGGCCATTAGGAGGGCGTAACAAACCTTCTCCATCTTCGTGTATCTCGTTTTAGCACCTTGAAGAGCCTCGCTCACATAGTAAACGGGGCGTTGATGCCCCTCTTCTTCCTTGACGAGAACTGCGCTAACGACAACTGGGGTGGCCGCGAGGTAGAGGAGCAGGGGCTCCCCCTGACGCGGGCTCACGAGCATTGGAGGGCTCGTGAGATATTTCTTCAGGTCCTCAAACGCAGCTTGTGCCTCGGGGGTCCAATGGAACCCCTCAAGGCCGCGGAGGATCTTGAAAAATTGGAGACCGCGCTCCCCCGAGCGCGAGACGAAGCGACTTAACGCGGCCAAGCGGCCGGTAAGTCGTTGTACATCCTTGACAGAATGCGGCGGAGGCATGTCGAGGAGGGCCCGAATTTTTTCGGGGTTGGCTTTGATGCCCCTTTGGGACACAAGGAAGCCAAGGAGTTTTCCTCCGCGAACGCCGAATGCGCATTTTTCCGGGTTAAGCCTTAACCCGTACTTACGGAGATTGTGGAAGGTTTCTCCCAAGTCTTCGATATGAGTGGCCGAGCGCGCGCTCTTGACGACCGCATCGTCAACATATACTTCCACGTTGCGGCCAATTTGATCCCTCAGGACCAGGCTCATCAGGCGTTGGAAAGTTGCCCCGGCGTTTTTCAACCCGAAAGGCATGTGGACATAACAGAAGGTGCCGAGGGGAGTTATAAAACTCGTCTTTTCCTCGTCCCCCTCCGCCATTCGGACTTGATGATAGCCCGAGTAGGCGTCCAAGAAACTCATCAGCTCGCATCCCGCGGTGGAGTCCACCAGTTGGTCGATCCGTGGGAGCGGGAAGTCGTCTTTGGGGCAAGCTTTATTGAGATCGGTGAAGTCGGCGCACATTCTCCACTTGCTACTTGCCTTCTTTACGAGGACGGGGTTCGCCAGCCATTCGGGGTGTAGGACCTCCCGAACGAACCCCGCCTCCCGGAGTTTAGCGATCTCCACCTTGATGGCCTCCTGCCTCTCGAGAGAGAGCTTCCTCATCTTCTGTTTCACCGGGGGGTGACCGGGTATCACTGCGAGCTTGTGCTCGATAACATCCCTGGGCACACCCCCCATGTCCGCGGGCTTCCATGCGAAGACGTCCGCATTTTCGCGAAGAAAGTCAGCGAGTCGCGTCGCGTGTTCCTCGGGGAGATCAGCCCCGATCTTAATGGTCTTCCCCTTGTCCTGGAAGAGAGAGATTTCCCGAAGGTCTCCCTCAGGGCGAGGCTTGGGAAGGAACTTCCCGGGGAGAGCAATTGGCACGTTTGGGGTCGGGGAGGGGCTCCCTCCCCCCGGGGCCTTGACCAGGTTAACGTCCCCGATCAGTGCGGAGGCGCGCTCGTAGAGGGAGCGAGCCACGCCTTGGTCACCATGCACGGAGATCACCTCGCTCGGCCCGGGGATCTTCATGCAAAGGTAGTTGTGGTGGACCGCTGCTCCTAAGCGGTTGATGATGGTTCTCCCCATTATAGCGTTGTAGGAGGAGGGGAGATCCACCACGTCGAACCGAACCATTTCGGTCCGGTAATTATCCGGGGTGCCAAATGTCATCGAGAGGTCGACCTTCCCCACGGGATGTATGGTTTTCCCCAGGACGAATCCTTGTAGGGGCCCCACCGCGGGTTGCAGGAGCTTCTCGTCCACCTGCATTTCTTTGAACGCCTTTAGGTAGAGGACGTTCGCGGAGCTCCCGCCGTCCACCAAGATTCGGGCAAGGCGGCAGTTGAACACGGTGGCTGAGACGATCAGCGCGTCATTGTGGGGGAAGCGCACCCCACTCGCGTCTTCGATGGTGAACGTCAACGGGACGTCCGACCATTTGGACGGCCGGGACGTGTTAACGGCCCCTATTACCTTCACCTCTCGCGCATACTCTTTGCGTTGGCGTTTGGAATCTCGCCCGGAGGCAGATCCTCCCACAATGACATTGATGTGCCTCTGAGAGGTTTGGAAGGGGAGCTCGGAGCTCGAACCCTTTTCCTGGCCTTGCTTCTGACGTCCCCCTGGGGGAGCGGGGAGTGCCGCCAAGGCTGGTGATGGAAGGGGTAAGGAGGTAAAGCCTCCTCCCCCCCCCCCGGGCCCATGTTGCTCGAGGAATGTTGCGAAATGGTTGAGGAGCGCGTGGCATTCTCGGGTTGCATGGGAGTTGGACTTGTGGTAAGCGCACCACAAAGTGGCTCTAGGCTCCTTGCCCTCTCGCGGACTGGAGGATCGGCTTCCTCCACCGCCTTTGGGCTTGGAAAAGGGGCGCTGTCCCCGGTTAGGCTCCCGAGAGCCGCCTCCGCCTTCGAGGACGAAAGTGTCCCGAGGCCTTGGCTCGTTGCGGGGCCCCCTCTGGGGACGTTTGTTGGAGGGGTCCTTCGAGTCCCTCTCTCCGGGGACGGAGGTCCCCTGGTGCTTTTTCCAGAGATCGTCTTCTTCGGCCCTCGCGTACTTCTCGAGTACATTGAAGAGCTCGTCGGCGGAGGACGGGCAACTCCGGGAGAGTCTTCGGTGGAGCTCTCCCGGGAGAATGCCACTCTTGCACGCTTCGATCACCGTCGAGTCGGGGACGTGAGCCACCTTGCTCTTGATCTGCGCGAAGCGTTTGAAGAAACTTCGTATTGTCTCCCCCGACCGTTGGCGAACGGTGTACAACTGCGATGAATCCAGGGGACGGATGTAATTCCCCTGGAAATTTGCGCAAAATTTGCGCTTCAGCTGCGCGAATGACTTGATGGACCCGCTCTTTAGGTTATAGAACCATGACCGAGCTATTCCCGAGAGGTAGAGGGGGAAGACGTTGCATTGGACGCTTTTGTCCCCCCCAACCGCCGAGATGGCCGTGGAGTACACCTACACGAACTCGTAGGGGTCGGCCTCCCCGTTGTAGTGCTCGATATGGGGCGGCCGATATGGCTTCGGCCACCGAACACGTCGGAGGCGGCGGCAAAGGGGTTGGTTAGCCCCTTCCACTTCCTTTGGGGAGTTTGCATCGATATCCCCCTTCACGGGGGAAGCGTGTTCATTGTCCGAATCGGAAAGGGGTCCCAACGGACCGCCGGCCTTCCGGTATCGCCTTCGTTCTTCGGGGTTGGTGGAGCTCACCTCTTGGATCTCGGGGGGACCTCCGGAAGTGACAGAGGCCTCTTGCATGGGACTTTTGCCCTTGTCTGTAGGGACAAGGGAGGCGCGCCCTCGTGCGAGTGATTCCCGGCCGTACCGAGACGGGGCGCCTTCGGACTTTGCTGCGCTCATGCGCCCCACCTCCTCCCGAGTGAACCGCATTTGGTTCACCGGGGGAGCCCGAGGAGGGGGACCTGGGGGAGGAGGCGGATATGCGCCCGTTACCGGCGCGGGAGGGGAATCGCGGGCCGGAGGAGTTCCGGCTATGGAGACGGCCCGTGGCGTGGGGAGACTTCCCAACGGGGGTACGGCCTGTAATGCAGGAATCACCCCGGAGGTACCTCTTGAGATGGGCGTAGTCCTAGGAGGGAGAACCCCTTCCGGGGCAAGGGACGGTTCGGGAGCCGGAGGACCTCCAGGGAACGAAAGCCCTCCCGGCAGGGGGTAGCCCCCGGAGACGGGCGTGGCCCCCGGGATAGGAAGTCCTCCGGAGGTGGGAACACCTCCCGGGAGAGGGTAGCCCCCGGAGACGGGCTGACCCCCCGGGAGCGAAGGACCTCCGGAGGTGGGGACGCCTCCCGGGAAAGGGTAGTCCCCGGAGACGGGCTGACCCCCCGGGAGCGAAGGTCCTCCGGAGGTGGGGACGCCTCCTGGGAAAGGGTAGCCCCCGGAGACGGGCTGACCCCCCGGGAGCGAAGGTCCTCCGGAGGTGGGGACGCCTCCCGGGAAAGGGTAGCCCCTGGAGACGGGCTGACTCCCCGGGAGCGAAGGTCCTCCGGAGGTGGGGACGCCTCCCGCGAAAGGGTAGCCCCCGGAGACGGGCTGACCCCCCGGGAGCGAAGGTCCTCCGGAGGTGGGAGCGCTTCCCGGGAAGGGGAAGGCCCCCGGAGCGAAGAAGGTTCCGGGGTGTCCCATCATGAACGGAGGTGATATCCCTCCGAACTGGAACTGGTGCGGGTACGCGGGGGCCGGAGGCCGTGATATGGCGCGTAACAACTCCTCCAGAGTACGTTGTGCGCGAAGCTGGCCCTCCACCAGCGCCCCGAGTAGCGGGTCACCTGAGGTTGAGGGCATTACCTGGGATACACTTGGTCCTCCCAAACCGGGACCTTCAGGCTGGCTCGCAGGAGTCGTTCCCCCGCCAAGGGTGACGGGAGGATTGAGTGTTGCCTCCCCCCGAGTGTCCCCGGGAGGGGGTGTCGCGACGACGGCCCCTTGCGCGGGTGGTGCAGGGTTGCTAGGGTCGGCGTCGTTGGAGACGGAGGCTAAGTGCCTCACCCTTCTTGGAGCCATGACTATTTGTCACGAGTCCCCACGGACGGCGCCAACTGTCGTGGTATAAAAAAAAATACCTCGGCAGGTTTGATGACGTGCGCAACACGTGTTCCTCAACGCGTGTTGACCGTGCGACGGGTCACCACGCGCTGGACAATCACAGAGATTGACATAGGGGTTTATACAGGTTCAGGCCTCAGTGGGGGCCCTAGTCCTGTCGACGTGCTCCCGACACGTGTCGGCTAGGGGGGGTCTCTCCCGGAGAGAGGTTTCCAGAGCACGCCTATTAGTTTTTATGATTGGTCAAATGAATGTCTTAGGTTACAAAAGAGGGTTACAAGGGTATATATAGACCCCAAAAGAAGCAAATTACTAAACTACCCCTGCCACAACCGTAGGATCGGGGGCAAAACGGTCTTCTGACGAGGTCCAGGGCACTGATTTCTGACACGTGGCGGCCCTTGAAATCAGTGCCCACCAGAGGAGCACCGGGGGAAAACTCTCCCGAGCCCGGAGAAGGGACTTCGGGAGAGGGGTTCTCCCTATCCCGGAGAAGGTGCGCCGGGGGAAGTCTCTCCCGAGCCCGGGGGAGGGGTCCGGGAGACTTCTTCCCCGGCCCGGAGAAGATGCTCTGGGAGAGGAGCTCTCCCTAGCCCTGAGGAGGTGCGCCGGGGGAAGTCTCTCCCGAGCCCGGGGGAGGGCTCCGGGAGACGTCTTCCCCGGCCCGGAGAAGGGGCTCCGGGAGAGGAGCTCTCCCTAGCCCTGAGGAGGTGCGCCGGGGGAGGTCTCTCCTGAGCCCGGGGGAGGGCTCCGGGAGACATCTTCCCCGGCCCGGAGAAGGGGCTATGGGAGAGGAGCTCTCCCTAGCCCTGAGGAGGTGCGCCGGGGGAGGCCTCTTCCGAACCCGGGGGAGGGCTCCGGGAGACGTCTTCCCCGGCCCGGAGAAGGGGCTCCGGGAGAGGAGCTCTCCCTAGTCCTGAGGAGGTGCGCCGGGGGAGCTCTCCCGAGCCCGGGGGAGGTCTCCGGGAGACATCTTCCCCGGCCCGGAGAAGGGGCTCCGGGAGAGGAGCTCTCCCTAGCCCGGAGCAGGTGCGCCGGGGGAAGTTTCTCTCAACCCCGAAGAAAGAACTCCCATGGTGACGTTTCTGGCGTTGGCTAGTATTTTCCCCCAACAGTGTTAATATCCGCTGTAGGTACAGTTCCGCCAACTTGTTACCAGTATAAGTCTTCTTGACAGGGATGAAGTGGGCAACATTGGTGAGTCTGTCAACAATGACCCATATGGAGTCATATCCCCCTTGCGTTCTGGGAAGTCCTGTGATGAAGTCCATTCCAATTTCTTCCCATTTCCATGTTGGTACTGGTAGGGGTTGAAGTTTTTCGGCCACTTTTTGATGATCGGCCTTGATCCTCTAGCAAGTATCGCATCTTGCGACATATTCTCGGACGTCCTTTTTCATTCCATCCCACTAGAATTGGGTTTTCAGGTCTTTGTACATCTTAGTGCTCCCTAGGTGCAGTGAGTATGGGGTTTTATGGGCCTCATATAGTACTAACTCCTTAAGGTCCGTATTCTGAGGCACACAGATCCTTCCCCGATACCACACAATTCCTTGATCATCCTCGGTGAAATCTTGAGTTTTCCCTGACCTAATGCGGATTTTGGTCCTGCGAATCTCCTTACCCTCTTTCTGAGCATCCTCAATCTATTTTTGGAGTGGAGACTCTATAGTCAAAGTGGCTAACATTCCAGATGGCACTATGTCTATCCCAAGATTTTGAAGCTCCGGCTGCAAGCACGGATTCTTGGGTGTAACTCCTTGTAGAGTGTAAGCTTTCCTGCTCAAGGCATCTGCCACTACATTGGCTTTCCCTGGATGGTAGAGTATGCTGAGATCATAATCCTTGATTAATTCAAGCCATCGGTGCTGACGCATATTAAGCTCTGTTTGTGTGAAAATGTACTTGAGGCTCTTATGGTTTGTGTAGATTTCACACTTGTTCCCAAGCAAGTAATGTCGCCATATCTTCAGGGCATGCACTACTGCTGCCAATTCCAAATCATGCGTGGAATAATTCTCTTCATGGGGCCGTAGCTATCGCGAAGCATAGGCTACGACTTGTCCTTTTTGCATTAACACGCAGCCTAGTCCTTACTTTGAAGCATCGCAAAATACTACGAAATCTTTCTTGCTGTCTGGCAATGTAAGGACTGGTGTTGTGGTTAATTTCCCCTTTAGTGTTTGGAAACTCTCTTCACACTTGGAAGTCTACTCGGAAGCAACATCCTTCTTCAACAAGTTGGTAAGAGGCTTGGCTATTTGGGAGAATCCTTCGATAAATCTACGGTAGTAGCCTGCTAATCCCAAAAAGCTTCTAATTTCTAGTACGGTGGTCGGCTGTTTCCACTCCTTAATTGCTACAATCTTAGCTGAATCCACCGAAATTCCTTCTTTAGTCAGCACATGTCCAAGGAACGAAATCTTGGTCATCCAAAATTCGCATTTATCAAACTTGGCGTAGAGTTGGTGCTCCTTCAGTCTTCCAAGGACTAAGTGTAGATGTTGCTCATGTTCCTCTGGGCTTTTGGAGTAAATCAAGATATCGTCAATGAACACGATGACAAACTTGTCTAGAAAGTCCATAAAGGTACTGTTCATGACATTCATAAATGCTGCTGGAGCATTTGTCAATCCAAAGGGCACTACAGTGAGCTCATATAGCCCGTATCTAGTGGTAAAGGCTGTTTTGGGTATATCCCCTTCTCGGATTTTTAACTGATGATATCCTGACTTCAGGTCTATCTTGGAGAATACTCGAGCTCCTCGTAGCTGATCGAATAAGTCATCTATCCATGGCAACGGATACTTATTCTTGATAGTTACCTCATTCAATGCTCTATAATCCACACACATCCTTAGGGCTCCATCCTTCTTCTTTGCAAACAAGACCGGGGCTCCCCAAGGTGAAGCACTTGGTCTGATGAATCCTTTGCTTTCCAGTTCTCCCAACTGGCTTTGCAATTCCTCTAAGTCTACTACCGGCATCCTATATGGTCTCTTGGCTATAGGTGCTGCTCCCGGTTTAAGTTCAATGGTGAACTCTATCTCCCTATCAGGTGGCATTCCTGGGAGTACTTCCGGAAATACACCCGAGTATTCCTGTACTATGGGCACTTGTTCCAAGTATACTTTCTGGAGTGCCTGTATGGATCCTTGTGGCCTCTGGTATGACAATCTTTCTGCATGGAATAGTACTTTCTCTCCTTGATTACTGACAAGGCTGAGGTTTTTTCCCTCGTAGTCTACTAGACCTTTATGCTGGGATAACCAATCCATTCCCAGGATAATATCTAGGCCTAGCAGCTCTAGTACTAAAAGATTGGCCACAAACTCTATCCCCTCTATACTGAAGGTGACATGCCGGCAAATTGATTGCACAGGCAGTCTGGCTCCGGAGGTCTGAATAGCCATAGAGTACTCTAGGGGTACTACATGCATTCCCACTTTATATGCAAAATCTTCAAATATGAAAGAATTTGTAGCTCCAGGATCAAACAATATTAATGCAGAGGCAGATTGGATCAAGAATCTACCTAGCAAGATGTCCGTGGCGCTTCCGGCTTCCTAGAGAGAGGTGTAGTTCAGGCGGCCTCCTCGACCTAGAGTTGGTGCTCTTCCTCTACCGGCTGCACTTCCTCCTTTGTTGGATGGATTTCCTCTAGAGTTTTGTGAAGGTGGTGAAGTTGCAGTTCTAGAAGCCATTGTCTGCGTTCCAGCTTGCGATCTTGCTATCGATGTAGGGAGTTGGATCCAAGCGCAACTGTCTTTGCGGTGTCCAAATTGTCCGCAATGAAAACATTGAGTCCAAGCCTGGGGGCAATCCCATTGGTAATGTGCTCTCTGCAGTTTGGGCATGTCGGTCTAGCGGGTGATCTTGGTGCTTGATATGTCGGGCGGAAATTTGGAGATGTCAGGGCTCTTCCCCTAGATGGGCTGACTGGTAGCAGCGCTTGATGCATCATCTTCCTCTTCCGGCTCTCTTCTCTGATGCCTCATTTTTCTTCTATTTTCAGCACCCTATTCACCAGTGTCTGAAACTCCGAGAACTCGTGGGAAGCAATTTCGTATTGGAGGTAATGTTGGAGTCCTTCCGTGGAGCGTTCAATCTTCTTGTCTTCCGTGTCGATGTCACCTGGTGCATAGCGAGCTAGATGGTTAAACTGGTGCAGATACTCTGTAACGGTCAGACTTCCTTGTACCAAATTCTGGAACTCTCGGCGCTTAGCGGCCATGACACTAGTAGGAATGTGGAATTTCCGAAACTGTTCCATAAACTCCATCCATGTGATGCTGTCCTTATCAAGGTGAGCTTCTTGATAGTTCATCCACCATGCGGCTGCTGCTCCGGTGAGTTGGTGCGATCCAAAGAGAACTTTTTCTCGATCGTTGCAGCGAATCGTGTCTAGCTTTCTCTCGATATCGCGTAGCCAATCGTCAGCGATTATTGGATCTGTTGTGCTGGCAAACGTTGGTGGTCGGGTCTTCTGAAAGTCAGATAGCCTTGTTCCGACTACCTCCTTCTAACGTTCCTCTGGGCATCCTCTGGATTAGTTATGCCAACAACTGCGTGTGGGTGACCTGTGCCTCCTGTCTACTCTTCTCCATGGAGATGAGAATTTCTCATAGATCTGGCTGATCTTCCTGAGAAAGGCTCGATTCCTGGGGTCTGTGCCGAGGCGAAGGGTCTCCTCTGGGTGAGGTTTGTCCTCGGTCCTCCTGACTTCCTTGCGATCTCCTCCTTGTATTCACCATGATGATTCTTCTGAAGGAGTAGCAGAAAGATCTAACTAACTAGCTAAAGAAAACTAGGCAGAGATGCATAAATTAATGCAGAAGCTGATAAGATTATCATAAATGCACAAATGGTTAACACAAGGTGGCTATTCGCCTTAGTTTAGTACAGACCAACAAAAGACAAACAATGGTGATGAATACATCCAAAAGCATCACCAGCCTTAATAGAAATTACCCTGGGGTCCCGAGAGTCTACAAACGGTAGTCTAACTACTCGCGTTGGGCTCGACCTCCTCCGGCTTGGTCTCATCAGACTCCTCGAGGGTGATGAATCCCGGCGGCTGTCCTGACTCTCTGAACAGTAGAGTAGCTGCTCTACTGGCCTCCTCCTGGCGGGTGCTCAGTGTAGAGAAAAGACGGCGGTACCCCGTTGCTGTAGCAACCCTCCGGGGAATCAAGCTGGGTCTTGGAGCTCGTGCTGGTGATGTGGCAGGTGGAGCGACCTCCTCAACTGTACGGACTCGCTGGGCAGCTGGCTCTGTGGTAGTTGACAGGGAGGAAGACCTGGCACGCTTCCCCTGCTCCACGAATCTTCTTCGGAGTTCTTGATGATCGTTCGGAAGCTTGGAGTAGTTGGCGCCGAGGCTGCGCAGAATCTCCGCCGTGCTGACCAGACAAGGGTCTGGGTACTCGTCTAGAGCTATAGATAGTCCTGATGGTGCCCCTGGCCGTGCAGAAGATACAAAGCAGTAAGGAGAGTCCTGAAGTCGGCACGAGTACATCTGGCGAACTCGATGTGCTGCCTCCCGTGCGGCGTCCTGGATGGCATCAAGACGACTGGTTCGACTAGCCTCCACTCGGATCACTCTGCCCTCCCGGCTATCCAAAGCATGTACTACCACCTTGGCACGGAACCCAGCGTGCGAAGGGCCAAGTGGTGGGGATGGTCTGAAGCGTTGTCGAGGGTAGATTGAAGCCCTTCGCCATCTTTTGGCAGGCCTCGTACATAGAGACAAGGTCTCGTGCGTCGCGGACCACTGTGGGCCAATAGAAGCGTTGGCAAATAACCTTTGCCGCGACAACGCGTGGAGCCACGTGAGACCCACAGCTCCCTGAGTGGATGTTCTCGAGGAGTTGAAGTTCTTCAGCCCACAGGAGGCAGTGAAGCAATGCGGATGCTCCCCGCTTGTAGAGTTTCCCCTCTAGCAGGAGGTATGCCCGTGCTTTGGCCCGGAGGCGTTTTGCCTCGGTCTCACTGGGAGGGTCTCCCTCCCCCCTTATGAAGGAGACGAGGGGATCCATCCAGGACGTTGCTCGGGTGATTTTGGAGACCTTCGGGGCGTGGGACTCATGGTCCGTGTCCGGAGGAGCCACCGAGGGCTTCACAATGACTTCCAGAAAGGCGCCCCTGGGGAGAGGTTCCCAGGTGTTGGCTGCCTGGGCTAAGGCGTCGGCCCGATTATTGTCCCTCCGGGGGATATGCCTGGCCTCCAAACCCTCGAAGTGCTTCTCCATCTTACGCGCCTCTCCCAAATACAGGCTTAGGTTCATGTCATGGTACAAGTAAGACTTGTCCATTTGGCAAACCACGAGCTAGGAATCTCCTTTGACGAGGAGGTGATGGATCCCCAGGGAGCGCGCGAGGCATAGCCCCAGGAGTAGGGCCTCATACTCGGCAACATTGTTCGTAGCGGGGAACTCAAGCCTTGCCGCGTACTCCAACGCCCTCCCCTCGGGGCTGCGGAGGACTACCCCAGCGCCGGCCTCGGCGAGACACAAAGAGCCATCAAAGAAGAGCGTCCAGTGGTCATCGCGCCGAGGCGGCTCGGAGAGATTCTCCCCCACCGTCTCGGAGGCGGGGGTCCATTCCGCTACAAAGTCAGCGAGGACTTCTGACTTGATGGCGGAACAGACCATGAGGGAGAGGGAGAAGGGAGCGAGCTCCGTCCCCCACTTTCTGATCCGGCCAGTGTCTTCTTTGTTCCGCAGTACCTCCCCCAAGGGGAGGGACGACGGGACCGTGATCGTGTGTCCCAGGAAGTAGTGACGGAGCTTCCGGGACGCCATGAGGATGGCGTAGCAAATATTCTCTATCTCCATGTACTGAGTCTTAGCCCCTTGAAGGGCCTTGCTCACATAGTACACGGGGCACTGCTGCCCATCTTGCTCCTTCACCAGCACCGCACTTACAGCGACCGGGGTCGCGGCGAGGTAGAGGAGCAGAGGTTCCCCCGCAGATGTGCTCACGAGCATTGGGGGGCTCTTGAGATACTTCTTCAAGTCATCGAAGGCTGCCTGGGCCTCAGAGGTCCACCGGAACCCCTCGAGGCCTCGGAGGAGCTTGAAGAATTGGAGGCCGCATTCCCCCGACCGCGAGACGAAGCGTCTTTGCGCAGCCATATGGTTGGTCAGCCGCTATACGTCCTTGATGGAGCGCGGTGGAGGCATATCCAGTAGGGCCCGAATATTTTCGGGGTTGGCCTCTATGCCCCGCTGGGACACGAGGAAACCAAGCAGCTTCCCCCCGCGCACGCCGAAGCCACACTTCTCTGGGTTTAGCTTCAACCCATATTTGCGGAGGTTGTGGAAGGTCTCCACTAGGTCATCGAGGTGAGCGGCCGCATGGAGACTTTTGACAACCACGTCATCGACGTTGTGGCCGATTTGGTCCTTGAGGACCAGCGACATGAGCCGCTGGAAAGTTGCTCCTGTGTTTTTTAGCCCAAAGGGCATATGGATGTACGTAGTAGAAGGTTCCGAGAGGAGTTATAAAGCTCATCTTTTCCTCGTCCCCTTCCGCCATCTGAACTTGGTGATAGCCCGAATATGCGTCCAAGAAGCTCATAAGCTCGCACCCCGCAGTCAAATCGACCAGCTGGTCAATCCACGGGAGCGGGAAGCCGTCTTTTGGGCAAGCGCGGTTAAGATTGGTGAAGTCCACGCACATTCACCACCGGCCGCGCATGCTTGTCTCACCCGCATCACTGGCTTCGCCGTGTCCCCAATCGCTCTCCAGCCGAGTTTCAGCCCCTCCCGTGGCCCCTCGTTGGAGATCCGCCGTCAGCCTCGTCTTCTTCCCCATCTCTGGTCATCCGACAATGCCACCGATCCCGGTCGCCCTTTTGTCGATCCAACCTCGTTTCGCCATCTCCAGCAGATCCTCACCACTTCCCCGAGCTTCCACGGCCACCCCATCGCCTCCAGCGAGCCCTCACCGTCGCCGTTGCCGTGCCTTGCCGCCTCGCCATGGAATGCCGCCGTGGCTGCCTCGCCGGGCGATCCAACCTCTCCATCGTGTTCCCCCTTCATCCCAGCCTCTCACCCGTCAAGTCCCAGCCCCAGCCGAAGCCCAGCATGCTGCTGGCGTGCATGCGCCCGTGGCCGTGGCCAGTGTCAGCCCTAGACACTGCTACAATGTTTTCTATGGGTCCAGGTGTCAGCTCTAGTGGCATGCTATGTCATTCTCTGCTTTAGGGTTTTCTAATTGAAAATCCGACCACGTCATTTTGTTCGCCTTGTCGTTTTCTTCCAAGATCTGTCCTTGTTTCTTTGATCCACTGTCCAGATCTCAGATCTGTTGTTTTGAGCTTAGTTGTGCCCTTGTCTTGATTTTGTCAACTTCATCGCAGAAGCTTCCGATCGAAGATCCGTCTGTGGCATCAGATTCGTCTCAGTCCCAAGCTTCTAGATCTGCAGTTTTCTTTCAGATCCAAGTCTCGGATCTCTTTTCTACCCTTTTTCGAGATCGATTTCTTTCCCGATTTGCCCTAAAATCTCGCCAAAAGTTATTTTTCTTCGTCCGAGCTCCAAACCCAAATCCGTCTGAACCATCCTACCACTAAACATCCCTAACACATATTCCCCTTTTGCCACCACTTCAGATTCTAGCCCTAAAACCCTGTTTCTTCATTCTTACCCATTTGCAAAAGTAATCCTTTTCAGTTTTACCCTAAATACCCTGTTTTCAGAATTCCAGCTTTTCAATCTTGATCGAATCTAATTCTTGGGCTACAGTATCTAGACTTATTAGGATTTAGGTCTTGCATTTTATAATCCCATACTTATGCATGTTTGATTCATCGGTGTGCTTATCGCGTTTAGAAACTGCTCATCCGGAGACCGAGGAGCAGCCAATCGAAAACGGTGTAGAAGACTTTGTCACAGGAAATCAAGGCAAGTCACCCACCCCTTGATCATGTCTCTCCCAATATTTTGAAATGAAGTAGATTAACTGTTTTCAAGTATATGCATGCTTTATATTCAAATGAGAATTATGTTTGAAGAATGTGGATAGATACGACCTAAATACTTGTGAAGCCCTTCATGTGTTAAGTGTTAAATGGTCAATTACATGATAAACATGGTTGAAAGCCCCTTTTGTGAAATAAAATGTGAAATAGGAATGGGTAGTGAGGATGGTTTGATTGGTTGGCCGCTATGTGCGCAACGGGAATGTGGATGTCTCCTCACTATTGATTCATAAGGACGAGAACCTTGTGCTGTACATGTCTCTAAACGAATTGAAAATGTACCAACCACTTGCCTGGAATGGGACAGGCGCAACTTAGTAGCTATTTTGGTGTTAACAGTCCCCTGCATGGTTTGTCAGTCAGGTTTCTCGCGTGGAAACTGGTGGGCCACAGTTCGGCCATGAGTGATGTGAGATCAGAAAAATAATGAGAGGTTATTGTCGACGATTCGGACTCGGGGTCCTCAGCCGAACTTATGCAAAATTTGTAATTGTGAGACCTTTCAAGATGACCCTCCGGGAAGGTATGTAGAACAATGGTGAACAGGAGCACAGAGAGATTTATACAGGTTCGGGCCCTCGATGGTGGGAGTAAAAGCCCTACGTCCAGTTGGGATTTCACTATATGTGATGAAGCTTTACAAACTAGCAGGAAGAAACCTTCACAGACGAAAGTTTTCCCTATATACAAAAAGAAGCTATAGGAGATTTGTAAGTATTGTCTAATCTAAGCCGTAGACTTGGCTGTTTGAGTGGTCGAGATATCTTGTATCTCACTTATCTCAGGGGTCTTGTTCTTCCAAATGTCTTGGATCCCTTGTTTGATGTCCTTTTCCCCCTTTTTATACTGGTCGAAAGGGTGCCATATGAAGAAAACTGCATCAAACGGTTGGATGCGGTTCCTGGAGAACTGCTATTAACTTCCACGGAGGTTATTAACATGTGTTAATCATGAATAACCGCATATATTAACCTCTGACGGTTAGTCTTCAACGTGGAGGAATACTCGGGATGCTTGGAATATCCTGATATAAGGATAACCGAATAAACTCCAAGCACTCTGGTCGAGAATGTTCTGACCGCGGAATGTGGGCTGACCGCGTAACATCTCAGATATCCAGTCCGCGTATAGCATACGAACTTCTGACCGCACAAGGCTGTCGGTCTGATCGCATGAAACCCGCGACCTGATCGCGTAAAGCTTGCGACCTCATGGTGATGCCCCTCAGAATAGCTTGAGTTCACATCGCCACATATATGTCTGGTTCGAACCTGTCTTGAACCAAAAGTTTATTAGAAGTGACCTGGGTGTCAATCCTCGTCAGCTAGCCCCCAAATTCGAAGAAAATGAAGAAACGTGTTTATTTCGAATTTTAAAACCATGCATTGGATTTTTAACCCGACTCTTCAATTTTTCCACTTAGTGGCGCACTAAGTGAAAACGGTTGGTTTCCCAAGACGGGTTCTGACATTATGTGACGGGCAATGATAGCGCCGTAGAACTGTTTTTATCTCGAGGTAAAATTGTAAATGCTTTGACGAAACCCGAGGCGTCTGGAATGCAAATCGTCACCCAGGCGGCTATAAATACCAGGCTCCTGGATTTGTGAAACTCCACAATTTCCCTCCACGCCTAAGTCCTTTTCTTGTTATCCTGCCTTCTTCCTTTTCACATACTCCTCCCAATGGCAGATCACGATATCATCGAGATTGAGAGTGATGAAGAGGAAGTTGTCGAACAAGGACCTCAAACGATTGAAGTCCTGTCTCCTTTAGGGAAGAAACCCAAGGTTGACGAACGATCTTCCAGTGGAACGAAGGTGAAGAATGTAGCGAGTTCCTTTCTTCCTTCAGTTCCTTTGACCCTCCCCGTTCATGCCTCTCGGCAAGTTAGGCCTTTGTCCTTGGAGAAAGATCCCATCACATTCAATTCTCCCATCCTTTTGGGTGATCAACATCCTGGTCGGCAAGCGGTGACTATCCCTCGATCAGATGATTGCCATATTGGGTTGGCGATGCAATCTTCTGATGGGATGGTTGCACTTCCACCATCTGATGATTCTCCTCCCAGGATGGGTGTATTAACGGGTTATGCACCGGGACGGGTAACAATTCTTCTCCCCTTTTGCTGATAATTATAGTTAGTGTAACTAATTTTTGCAAAATGCAGGAGGTTGGAGGCTCCAGCGATCAGCCTTCTGCTGCTCCATCTTTTCCTTCCGGACAGACTCTTCTGGAAGAGAATAATGCCCTGGAGAAGAAGACCGAGGAGATGGCCTCGAAGATTCTGCGTCTAGCAGAATGTCTTGATTGATCCCGGGAAGAGGCGCACCATTTTCGTCGAGAGAGGGACTTCGCTCAGCAACAGCGAGAACTCTCTGACTTGATTAGGGACAATAGTGCGTCTGTTGTTAGGGACGATGTAGATAGACTTAAGGTAGTTGCTAGTTCCCTGGGGGTTGTCAGTGTAGATCCTACTGACAACAACATGTCCCTTGGGGAACTTTGTAAACTTCTTTCGGAGCAAGTCGACGTTTTGATCGACTGTATCCCTTTTGTATGTAAAGAATGTAAGAAATAAAAGCTTCTTATTTCTCATAAATATTCTTCACATCTTCTGTGCGAAAATATAGTCGTAAACTTTATGTTCGCGACCATTCATACACAGGAAACTTTAGTTCTGCGATCAGAATCGCGTTTAAGAAAAAAGCACCGCGACCTATCCTGATACCGCGATCAGTTTCAGAGCCGCGGTCAGAACTAAATTGCGACCAGAGTCGGAACTCGGTCAAACTGTCACTCCGATTAGAATCGAAGTTTTAGTCTAAAACACGATTTCGATCAAACCATAATCCAATTAGAAACATTCCAGTACGTTAAAAATTGAGTTGCAAAGCATTTCCATAAAAAATGTTCAAAGCATACAAAGGAAAAATGTCTTCTGAAAAGTACTGAAAATTTTTCAGTCCTTTTGTACTTTCAGTTTCCGAAACAAAGAAGTCTTTTTGTTCCAGATCCGATACCTGAACACTTTATCGGGTCCGCCAGAGGCAGTATCCATTATGGGAAATGAATAAAGCATTCAATGGAACGTTTGAAATGAACCGTTTACTCACATTAATGCGCCGCCTTGGGTCTATAAAAAGAGCATATGTCTTCTCAAAGAAGCCACACAGCCAAAACCCTCATCATTTCCGCCGCACAAAACCCTCATTTTCTTCAGCCTTCGTCTTCCCAAAATCGCCAACTTTCCCTTTGATTCTCCACCAAAGATGGCGTCCTGGAGCCGATCCATCCATCATTCCGAAGAGAGCCTAGTGGCGTTAGAGAAGGAGGAGATCCTTCCTCCGCGGTTGCTTATCAATTGGTGGCCTGCGGAGAAGGACCAAGAAATCCTGACCGTCCAAGAGGGCGAGTTGGTGGTTTTTGAGGAGTACCTGCGCTGCGGGTTCCAATTCCCTGAGAGTAGGTTCCTCAAGGATGTCCTTGAGCACTATGGGTGGGAACTAATTAACCTCCACCACAACGCGATGCTGATCCTTGCGGTATTCCAGCATCTTTGTGAAGCGTTCGTCGGAATATATCCTAGCGTGGATCTTTTCCGGCGATTCTACTTTTCGGCGTGGTCGAAGAGCACCAACGCCGCCGGATGCATCTACTTCCGGCTGAGGGACAAAAAGGAGTATCCCTCCCCACCCCTGCGAGACTCTGAGCACGGGTGGCACCAAAGGTGGTTTTACTGCTCTCCACCATCCGAAAGCAGTCTATGGTTTGAAAACTCGCGACCAGAAAAGTTGAGCGAGTTAGATGTTCCCCCGACGATGAACTCGGAGCTTTCGAAGCATGCCGAGGTGATTCTTCATTTGGTCAATCAAGGATTGACGGCTCGAGACATTATTCGAGACTTCGTGAGGAACCGGGTGAGTCCCTTGCGTGAAAGGGCTCATCCGGCATGGGAGATTAGGTCCATGGCTGATAGCACCCTGGACTACAGTAAAGGTATTTATTCCTTTGGTGCTGAGCTTTCCCATTCTTGAATTTTGCAAATTATGACTCGAATTTGGGAACAGTCCTGCCTTCATCCGAAATTGAAAGGCGGACCAACTCCCTCCTTAGGACCTACAACGCCGATGTAGAGGGCCCTAAGGGATCGCCTCGTCCACAGAGTCTGATTCATGCCGGCGACGACCTTAAACAGGAGCGCCGAAAGGTACATTCTCTATCTGGCCTCCATTTTTTAGATCTTATGCATGTCCAGCGTTAAACATTTCCATCGAAAATGTGAATCAGCTCCTAGGAAGGTTTGCCGAGACGACTTTCCCAAGTGAGAACGTTGGCTCTCTTGGGAAGCCAATGGTAAAGAACGTGAAGAAGGTCTCCCAAAGACCCAGGACAAAGAGTCCTGCCTCCAAGAAGGCCAGGCCAAATCCCGGGGAGGGTCTTCACGGAGCGTTCCTCCTACCGCAAGAAAGACGGCGGTAAGATATCGCATCCCTTCTGTTTTACCAAGCACAGATTGGGATCACTTCTTCGTCGTACAGGGAGAGGGGAGCGAGGAGGAAGAGGATGATGTTCCTCTGGTCCTTCAGAGGAGGAAGATTGCGGATCTTCCATCCGGCGATGCCCCAAGCTGTCCCGTAGAGACCATTGTTACTGAAGAGGTGGTCGTGGCAGATCCTGCCGCCGCGGAAAATCTTGAGGTCGCAGATGACCTCCAAGTTCCTGAAGCCCCCGAGGCTTCAGGGTCAATTGTCTCTGCTTCCCTGGTCGAAAGGATGACCTCGGTAAGGATTCCTTACAGTCATACTTTCTTCAATTCCTTCTGTATATTTTGACGAGTCAATGTTTATACAGGGAGGAGAGCTTCTCCCTGTGACTACCGCGAGTCCTAGGGAGGAAAATCCTCCTCCTCCGCGGACAGGAGCAGAGGTGGTTGTTCAAGATCCTGCGGTGGTTACACATGAGGTACCGGCTACAGGATCACAGGAGACAGCGAGATCCTTGGATGGGTCGTCGCCAATGGGATCAACTGCCCAGGTAACGATCCTTCTTGTCAGTCTTTATTTTTCCCTTGAAAAAATGTTCATAGGGGAAGACACACAGGGAAAGGGCCCTTTGTTTTCCAAGCGCAAGATCAGGGCGGACGATACTCGTCCTTGTGCTCAAGAAGAACTTTCTCAGAGATCCCAAAAACTAGTGGGATTTCAATTAAGGTAAGAACCTTCATCCTGGTTGTATCATAAATGATGGTCACGAATAGTTACTATTTGATTTTTCTTTTCCTCCATCAGACGGAAAGAAATGGCATCCAGTCCTCCAACCGCTTTGGGAAGGGTTGAAGTCACTGCTGGTGCAGGAGCCCCCAATGAGGAGCGCTCCACCCCCTCGGCCCAGGAAGTCGTCCGAGTCACGGGGGGAGAAACAGATACGAGGACCCAATCGCAGTCGCCGGCGACTGGAAGCAATACTCAGCAGGCACTTCCTCCTACTGTCCCTGCTGTAAGCACCTCCGGGCCTTCGACAAATCTTCCAATTAGTCCGGAAGATGCCTCTCTGCAAAAATTCATGAAGGTATGATGAATCCCTTTCTGGATGTCCTGAATTACACATAGGACACTTTTCACTCCCTTTTTGCATCACAGGAATTATCCCGGATGATGGCCCAGTCACGTGCCACGGCGGCGAGCATGGTGACCATACAAAGAGAACGAGACTTCTTGCGCAAGTAAGGATCATCATTCTTCAATTTATAGATGTATAAATTGGTTACAACCATTCCTTCTGTTTTATTGCAGGAAGGTGGCATTGCAGGACAAGGAAATAGCCACAATGAAGCTCCATTCGGTCTCAGTGGTGAGGAACCAAGAGATCAAAAATAATAGACTACGATCGCAACTTGCTGGTAAGTCATCTTCTGAGCTAGGAAGACTTGTCTAAGCAATATGCGAGTAATCTTTTCCCTTGTTGCAGCGCAAGCAGGTCAAATACAACAGCTCAGTGCGGATAATAAACTCCTCCAGGATTCTATCGAAGCCTCCACAAGGGCAATTGGGAAGCTGAGCCATTCAGTCTTCGAAAAGCTGAAGGCGGTGGCTTACCTTCTGAAGGCTGACGTGGTCGAAACCACCCGAGACGATCTCAGCCAAGAAGACTGGGCTACCCTTGTTATAGCTCTAGCAGAGTCACTTCTCGAGTATCTCCCTGAGGATACACAGCGAAGAGAAGAGGTGATCAGAACCAGAGTTCGGTCAGCCGCTTCTGCTATGCTAAGCCGGATTCGACTCCACTATGGCCCAGATGCAGATCTGAATCCACTGGTGGGACCGGTTGAGATCGAGAGTGAAGAGCTGCTCGATGCCGTCATGGAGGAGATCAAGCCCTTAGTAGACAGGCTTCTGACTGAGCTGGGGATCGAATGATCCTTATTTTTGTATCCAAACAATTGTGTATAATGCAATGTATGTAAAAAACCATTTTTTGACAGAAAGTACATATTTTGCAATTTAATATTATGAGTTCCATACTATAAGCACATCCCCCCTAGCCCCCACCTCTGCTTATGAATACTGAAGCCTTAGTGTTATAAGCAGAGGAGAAAATATAAGCGTAACGACCAGGGGTGTGCGTTTTAAACCAACGATCAGGATCAATGTAACGTTTAATCTTATTGCGAACTGGTAGCCACTCAGATGACCAAGGACTTGCCAGATAGCCCCGCATGCGCTGAGAAACGGCTTATTTAGGAGTGACTTATCTGGAAGTTGTCATGAGATCGACCAGTGAATCCGATTAGATTGTTGTAATGATCTGACCGCCGGCGGTCAGCCCCCAGGTCGAATGCATATGATAAGGGCTTAAAGAGAAAAACTTATTGCATGAAAGCAAAACATATTTTATTTTATGAAAAGATGCTAATTGAACAGGAAAAAAGTGATTTGGAATACTTACACGTAAAACTTGCGAAGTTGATCGATGTTCCAAGTATTGGACAAAATCCGACCATCCCCCATAGCTAACCGCGCCGATCCTGTCCGCGGCACTGAGACAACAGTGTAAGGACCTTCCCATTTTGGGGAGAATTTGTTGCGATTAGACTGGTCTTGAATTTTTCGTAAAACCAAGTCGCCCACGTTGAGATCACGTGGTCGCACCTTTTTACTGTGATACCTGCGTAAAGCTTGCAAGTATGCCGCAGACTTAACCAGGGTGCGATCACGCCGTTCTTCTAAGAGGATAAGATCTTGCGCCCGTTGTTCGGACTGATTAATCTGTTCGAACTGATCTGTCCGAACAGAACCAATACTTACTTCCATAGGCAATACCGCCTCAGCCCCGTAGACCAAATGGAAGGGCGTCTCACCGGTGGCTCGACTAGAAGTAGTTCGTAATGCCCATAGAACGGTATAGAGCTCATCCGCCCAAGCCCCCGAGCGAGTCTTAAGGCGATTAAAGACGCGCTTTTTAATGCCTTGCAGTATTTGCCCATTGGCTCGTTCTACGGCACCATTGCTTTGTGGATGGGCCACAGAAGCAAAGCACACCTTGGTCCCAACCTGATCGCAGTAGTCCAGGAAAAGACCGCTGGCGAACTGAGAACCATTGTCTGTGATGAGACGGTTTGGAACACCAAATCGTGCCACAATGTTCTTATGGAAGAACTTTTGTGCGGCTGATGCGGTAATATTCCGTACTGGTTCGGCCTCAATCCACTTTGTAAATATGTCAATGGCTACGAACAGAAACTTGTACCCATTGACCGCTTGTGGCATAGGACCGATGATATCCATCCCCCAGACCGCGAATGGCCATGCGAGAGGAATGGTTTGCAACGCATAGGCAGGTTGATGAACTTGCTTTGCGTGGAACTGACACTGGGGACACGTCTTGACCATATGCTTGGCGTCATCAAGTGCCAAAGGCCAGTAGAATCCTTGTCGAAAAGCCTTTCCGACCAGTGTCCGATATGACGAGTGCGCACCGCATACACCGTCATGTATTTCTCTCAAGAGGGATTTTCCTTCCTCCTGAGATATACAACGCATGAATACTCCTTGAGTACCCTTTCTGTACAAAATCCCATCTATGAACTTGTACAAACGCGCTTTTCGAATTAACCGATCACTTTCGGTTTCATCCTCGGGTAGGGTCCCATGTTCAAGATAGACCCTCAATGGATGAGCGTGAGGACCCAATTTTGGATAATTGGTTTGCGAGAATGTTGTCCTTTCGCGGGATGTATTGGACTTCGAAATGACTGAAGTATTTTTCCAATCTCATCACTTCCCCCAGGTAATGAGCCATAGTCTCATCGGAGGTGCTGTACTCCTTGTTTACCTGGTTTACGACCAGCTGTGAGTCTCCCCTCACCACTAATCGACGGACTTCGAGGAATTTTGCTGCCCGGAGCCCTGCAAGAAGACCTTCATACTCTGCTACATTGTTGGTCGCAACAAAGTGTAGTTGAATGACATACTTAAGTTGTTCGCCCTGGGGCGTAACTAAGACCACTCCAGCCCCCGAGTGTTGAAAACTACGGGAGCCATCAAAGTACATTGTCCAGTAATCGGGGCACTCCAGTTCCTCTGCCAACCGCACGGGTGGCTCAGGGTTGGTCCATTCGACCACAAAGTCGGCCAAAACCTGAGACTTAACTGCCGTGCGGGGTGTGAAATGGATCTCGAAGGCACCGAGTTCGACCGCCCATTTGGCGATTCGACCAGATTTCTCTGGATTTCGGACAATATCCCCCAAAGGAAAAGAGGAGGGTACTGTGATCTTGTGCGCTTGAAAGTAATGTCGTAGCTTACGGGAAGCCATCAGTAGCGCGTAAAGTATCTTCTGGACCTCAGGGTAGCGCTCCTTAGGACCATGAAGTACTTCGCTCACATAGTAGACGGGTCTATGTATTCCTTCCCTATCCGCGATTAGAACGGCGCTGACCACGTGTTGTGTGGCCGCCAGGTAAAGAAGCAACGGTTCTCCTTTGTCGGGAGACACCAATATTGGCGGACTGGATAGATATGTTTTTACCTCCTGGAATGCTTTTTCGGCCTCATCCGACCATGTAAAGTTATGATGCTTCCGCAAGGCTTTGAAGAAAGGCAATCCCCTTTCGCCTAATCGCGATATGAAGCGACTTAAAGCCGCCATGTGACCAGCCAGGCGTTGAACATCCTTCATGGTCGAGGGCGACCTCATTTGCTCAATAGCCCTAATTTTCTCAGGATTAACTTCAATGCTCCTGGAACACACAAGGAAACCAAGGAGTTTTCCTGAAGAAACCCCGAAAGAGCATTTCTCCGGGTTTAATTTTATTCCAAAGCGATTCAAATTACAGAAGGTTTCAGCGAGATCGTCCAAATGAGACAATCTCTTGGTACTTTTTACAACCAAATCGTCTACATATGCTTCGAGATTACGCCCTATCTGGGAAAGAAAGGTCTTTTGCATCAAGCGCTGGTACGTGGAATCTGCGTTCTTGAGACCGAACGGCATTCTGACGTAGCAGTATGTGCCGAACGGGGTGATGAAGGCAGTCTTCTCTTCATCGTCTTCTGCCATGCTAATTTGATGATATCCTGAGTAAGCGTCCAGAAAACTCATCAGTTCGCAACCCGCAGTCGAGTCGACCAGCTGGTCGATGCGGGGAAGGGGAAAGTCATCCTTCGGACAGGCAGCGTTGAGGCTAGTGTAATCGACACACATGCGCCACTTGCCATTTGACTTGCGGACCATGACCAGATTGGTGAGCCATTCCGGGTGATCCACTTCGTGGATTGTAACACCCTGAGTTAGGGGTGAAAATTTCCTTTTTCTTCAATAGCATGCATGCATGTATCAGTAGTAATAGCCAGATCAGTATCTATCCTAAGCCCTAAAATCTCCAAAATCTATCCTGTGACCTCAAATCAAGATCAGATTGTTCAGATGTGATCTATTAGTTATCCTGAATCTAAAAGTCTTCAGAACCTAGATCCAATGCTATCTCTAACTCCCAGAATTATCAACTTCTTCTGTTTTCGAAAACAGAAATACCTTATATTACCCAAATACCCTAAGTTTCAGAAGTGCAGATTTAATCAAAATCTTGACCAAGTTCAGATCAGATTATTCTTGGAATATGATCATGGGTATGTCAATACCTTAATATAAAAAGTTGACAGCCAGATTCTGCTATCTAGACTCTTTTCACAAATTAGTCCAAGAATTATCGCAAAATAGTCCTTATCTGCATGATATCTGAAAATCCAAAAAGGCTAAAATCTCTAGATTAACTCCAAATCCAGAATTTCTTCGGCAAATCTTCTCAAAATGCTATTTGTCACAAGTTTCTCTTCTGTTCAAATTCCAAAATCTCATCCTAAGTGCCAGAATTCAAAATCAAATGAAATTCAGATTTCAATTACCCTAAATTACCCTATTTTCAGTTTGTATCAAAAACTATTCAAATGTGTAAAATCTTATCATTTATCTTTGCCAAATATCCTGTTGAATATAATATACCAGATTAGTGAAATCAATTTCAGTTTAAACCTTCTAAAACTCCAGATTTGCATTTCAGTCCAAAACTCAAAGAATTGAAACTGCAGTTCAGTCCATTTTCGACCAGGACAGCAGCAAGCATTCGACCAGGCCGTTTTACTGTGCGCACGACCAGGGCTCGTCGTGGTTTCCTTGCACCGTGGTTGCTTGCCGCCGTTGAAGCTTCGCCTGCAACTTGATCGTGCATGCTGTTGCGCACGTGTCCTCGCCTCAGCCGTCACCGTGGCAGCGCCGCTGCAACGTCAACGACCGGCGCTTGCTCCCGAGCGCGATCACCGGCTTTTGTCAGCAATCCATCGCCACATTGCCTTGCAGCGCCAGTTGTTGTCGCCACCGCTTGCTCCATCTTTGCAAAGTCCCGATGAATGACAATGTGGACAGTCGCAGTCCTGTCGCCGTCGCAATCACCGTTCTTCGCTGTGTCTTCGCCGCTGATGCTCAGCACGCAATCCATCTCATCTTAGCTGCCAATTACTTCGTTGTCTCCTCCTTGCAAGCTTCGCCTGGCCTATTTAAGCACTCCTGTGCTCAGTAGCTCCCTCCATACTTCACCAGAAACCAGCCAAGTTCCAGAATTTGCTCTTTTCGTTTTCTTCTCCGGCGAGCCGTCGAGGAAGCTCACGGTGCCAGCACTCTACAGATCATCTCCTGCCAAATTAACAACACCAGTGAGTTTCCCTACTCATTCTCTCTGTGTGATATCATCTAATTGCTCCCCGGTGACCTCTATCGCCGGTGATCGCCGGGATTGCTAAATGCCCTGTTCCGGCAATGCAGGCCAAATCACCTCGAATTAGCTCTCATTGCTGTAGAAGAAGTTGATCAGTGAGTCATTTCCAGCAAGCCTGTGCATCAAGATCTCCAGATTGAGCTCGAATCGAAGGTATCCCCAAATTCAAGCTCTACCAGTCGCCGGCGATCGTCGCCAGGCTTCTCCGGTGATCCTCTGGTCAATTTGATGTTACCAGAAGCTTCCCTATACCTCCTAGATCCTCTCCAAGCAAGGAATTAAGTCCTTGTTGCCTGTAGCAGAAACCCCCAATCAGCAGCGTTTTCTTCTCCGGCGCCGATGATCGGAAAAGTGTTCCCGGCCGTTTCAGCTCAAATCACTTTGTCCACTGTGTGTGCCTTAACTTCCTGAACATTTTTGTCTTCTAGCCCGACACCTAGATCGGCCTAGATTGGAAGTTACAGCCATGCCAAGATCTTGTCCAGAACTGATCTAGTGCAGCCAGTTCATCTCAGTTCATCATCAAATTTCTTGCTTTCCAGCCATTTCCTGCCCTAGATCCTGTTAACTTAATTGTTCCTGTTACTCAAGCCTACCTCCCAGACAAAGTGGTGCATCATTTGGAGCTCCAGATCAAAAGTTATGCTAAGCCCTAGTTTTTGGCATTGTCAGCTCTATGCCAGAGCTTGTCAGCCAGTGGCATTGACCTTGTTTACCCACTTCTGGTTGTGTAATTTGAAATCCACTTTGTCCACTGAATTTGTAGAGTTGTGATCTACATTTTCTTCTACTACCACAACCTGAGATAAGCACCCTAGCTTTTCTTAAAGCTATGTCCAAGCTTTGATCCGAATGTCGATCTGTTGACATTCGCTGTTTTGATTAAACCAGCCACAAAATTGTTATCCCTATTATAATCATGAAACCCTAAGATTATCTAATCACCACCCTTAGCCCAAATTCCTTGAAACCCTAGAATCTCAGTTCAGTTTGCAGTTCAACTTATCTCCAGTTTAGTTCAATCATTCTTGTTAAGCATTTCTACATATAAGTCATAAAACATTTTAATATTATAAGTAATTATTGTGTGTTTGTTTGTCGTCGAGCAGATTCAGAAGCTGACTTTGAAGATTTTGCTGTTGATCCGTCATCGACTGCTGTATTTTACGACGCGGAAGGCAAGTCATATCCTTGGTCATCTTGAACCTATATTTTAAATGTTGCTAAAACATAACCTTGAATATAGGCAATATTGCATGTGAAAGATTGAGAATGGTTGATTTATGAATTGGCAGTACTAGACTGGTTATCTGTGAAATGTGAAATAAACAAGTTTTGAGCCATGAACTATTATATGTATCTATATACTTATATTCATGAAATAAAACCCCTAGCCGTGACCAGAAAAATGGTGTGGATGGCTGTAGCACTGGAAGTGCTAGACTGCAAAGGAATGCAGGCACTGAAGGTGCAGGGTTGTGGATGGTCTGGTCATTGGCATATAAGGACTAGAACCTTGTGTTGTGCGTCTAGTGGCATGAACAACGTGCTAACCGCAAGCCTGGTATGGGACAGGCCTAAACAAGTAATTATGTGGATCGCACATGAAACCCCTGCATGAGATGTGTAGTGATGCACGATAAACACGGAGCGCGGCTCCCACACATATCACTGAAGGTGATCAAGCACGCTGACCCAGTAATGGGAATAAGCAATGGGGTGGAGGTTTGGATACAACCTGCCACAACTGTGCCTCGCTGAGAGCCACAGGGTCGGGGGTGAATTGTGAGTAAAACATAACAAAAGTTCTTGTTATTTCCACCTTGCCGCTCACAGTATGAAGTGAGTCAGGGGTCCAATCATTTTGTTATGATAGGAAAGGTTTGAAAGTGGAATATCTTGTGGGTAAATTGGTACCTCTCTGCAGAGTTAAAAACGTATTCGAATACTCCGAGCTCCCGAGTTTATAGGAGTCTGCTGCGGTGGATTAAATCCACGGGGTGTGACACAAGTACTATTTTCTAAATAAAATATGTTTAAATCAAGATTACCCAAATGACATGTGTTGTCATGATAAGGAGTGCTACCGTGGGCTGTCGTGTGTCGACGTGTCGCGGTAGTGCTATAATCTAGTGAACATGATTGATGATGTTATATTATGAAAAGTGCTGCCATAAGATGAGATGAGAAAGGAAAAGATTACTTTACAAATATCCATAATTCTTGACTAGTCTAGGTTCATATCATCACTACTATATGTATCTACTCTTACCTATGACTTGCTGAGTACGTAAGTGCTCACCCTTGCAACATTCAACTCAATAGATGGAGCCTACCTTGATCAAGATGATGGCACAGAATACTACGTGGATCCAGAAGGAGGAGAATCAGTTCCGCCAGAGCCCTGAAGTGTGTTGCTCTGCCGTCAACTTCTTTTGTGGGAGGGTCACCTATCTTCTGCTGCGTAGTTAAATATTTTGTTAAACCCTGAATGCCTTGTAGGCATTGTAATCCTCTTTATGTAATATTAAGGCCAGCAGGCCATACTGCTTAATATTTTGTGAGTACTCTGTTGCAATGTAATATACTCCTGTGTTTGACTCATCCTGGGAAGTCAAAGGTTTGTGAGAATGGGACTAGCTGCAGCGAGCTAGGTCTCTACAGGAGTAGTCGTTGTCCCAGTCTCGGGGCGCGACACGGATAAACCCGGCTTGTAAGAGTTTGTCCAACTCTTCTCGGATGGCTTCCTGTCGGTCAGTGGCAAAACGCCTGAGCTTTTGCTTTATTGGTCGTTGTCCAGGTCGAATTGCTAACCTGTGCTCAATTACTTCCCTTGGGACACCGGGCATGTCGGACGGTTTCCACGCAAACACATCTGCGTTAGCCCGGAGGAAAGCAACGAGGTCGAGTTCCTATTTGTCATCCAGGGCTGATCCAACCCGAATTGTCTTGGATGGGTCATCTGGGTACAAAGGAACTTGTTTGAGTTTTTCATCTGGCCGAGGAGCAGCCTTGATCGCATCGGCGGCGACGGTGGCGACCTGAGCGTCCCGGAGGGGAAGTTGATCGACCATCTCCAAAGATAGCCGGTCGCACGTGAGTGCCATGCACGTTGCGACTGCCTCAGACCAAGATGACACCTTTGGGGCCAGGCAATTTCCCGCACTGATAAGCATAGTGCATTGCCATCATGAACTTAGCAAGAGTCGGCCTGCCAAAGATTGCATTATAAGCTGAATCACAATCGATCACATCGAAAGTAACCAGTTCTGTCCGAAAATTGTCTGGTTCTCCCAGAGTGACCGGGAGGACCACTTGTCCCAATGGCATCATGGAGGGGCCTGGGATTATCCCATAAAACGGATGGATTATGGGCTTTATCTTCGAACGAGGAATTTGCATCTCGTCGAGTGCTTTGACCAATAAAAGATCAAGGGAACTTCCCCCGTCAATCAGGACCCTTTCGACTCTCGCGTTACTGATGATTGGGGTAATGACCAGAGGTGACCTCAATGGTCGGGTTAGCCCCACAGGACAATCAGCGCGATCGAACGTCAAAGGCATATCCGACCAACGGGGGTATTGAGGTTCACCAAGGGATGTCTCCGTTTGGTTAACCTCTCGGCAGAAGGTTTTAAACTGCCTTTTGGAAACAAAAGAGGAAGAACCTCCGAAAATGACATTAACATGATTTTGAGGTACCTTGTAAGCCATTTCTTCGTCTCTATCGACGTCTCTAATCCCGCACGCCTGCTCCTTAGGCGGTAAGGTTGGCATTGGCCCAACTCCTTGGTAGAAATCGTCCCGTTGTTTCAACCAACTCCTGCAGTTTTTGAGGTCGTGGCCTGCTGAGTTGTGGAGTGGACACCATTTCTTGCCCTCCTGCGGATTAGTTGATTTTTCTGGCTGGTCGGAATCTCGACCACCAGAGGCAGTTTTACTTTTAAATGAAGACTTATTACCTTTGGTCGAAGGTGGCTTCTCTGCGACTGCGACCTCGCGGTACTGTCCAGAGCGGTTCCTCTTCGACTTCTTTGACTTCCCACCCGGTGAAGACTCCGGCTTTTTGCTTGAATCTTCTTTCCTGGCGTCCTTGAAGCCTGGTTGGGGTGGTAGGTCCCCCTTGTCGACCATTCAGTTCCATTCGACTGTTTCGGCTGCATCGGAATATCGATCAGCCATGTCAAACAGATCGGCCACTGATCGAGGGAGGTGGATAAGCAAGTCTTCAGTGAATCTCCGGTATCGAACGGCATGCTTAAATGCCCTGATTACGGAGCCATCAGATATGTTCGGGATGGTATTCCTCACCCCGACAAACCTCTTGACAAACTGCCAAAGTGTTTCGGTCGAAGTTTGCCGCAGCCTATGCAAGTCGTCCTCCTTACCCGGCTTTTGGTAACAGTTTTGGAAATTGTTGAGGATGGCATCGCATAGCATTTCCCAATTGTAGATGGAACCCTCAGGCTGATTAAACAACCAGGTTCTAGCCGGTCCTGCGAGGACTGTAGGCAGGTAGTTGGCCATGACCTTGTCATCGCCTCCCGCTGCTTGGATGGCGGTAATATAAATCTGAAGGAACTCAGATGGGTTCTGAGTTCCATCAAACCTCTCAATGGCCCCTGGTCGAAACTTATCGGGCCAAACGACTGCTCGTAGGCCAGGCGAAAAAGCTTTGCAACCAACGTAAGGACCGTGAATCGCCCTGTGACTCTCGATTGGGTCTCGAGCGACCTCACGTAATGGCGAGGTTACTCGTGGTCCCAAACGAGAGTGAACAGGAACTCGATCCCTACTACGAGAATCCTGCATCCGCCGGTATTTGTCCTGTCGGGACGGTACGGGCGGCGGGTAACTTCGCCAGCCAGAGCCGGAATGAGGACCATCCCGCTCACGGGAATGTGTTACCGAGCGGGAAGAGGCTGTTGGGGTCGCCTCGGATGCGACCTCGTCCAGTCTTTCCGCCAGGATCCTGAAAAAGGCCGGTTTCAGTGCATCCGTGACCGTAGGAGGAAAATTGCGCATGACTTCCGCGATAGATCGCAGTCGACCATGGGTACTTCTCCTAGGGGCACCAGGTGTTATCGTTTCTTCGCCCACTGGGAAACGCTCCGGTGGTAAAGAAGGAGTCTAGTCACGTCTACGACCACGCGACCGTCGAGAAGAACTTGGGGCAGCATCGTAACGAGCCTGCGCATCTTGAAGAGCCTCTAGGGCAGTTCTGCGTAGTTCGTTGTTCTGTTGCTCGAGATCTTGATCCTCCTTCCGTTTGCGATCTTGTTCTTCCCTGGCAGCCTGTTGTTCGGGAGTTTCTTCCGACAGCGCAGCAAACTGCCTAGGGAGAGAGGTTGCTGATGGGGAAAACATCTCGGTTTGTTCCGAGTCGGACTCGAAATCAAAGAGACGGTGAAGGTTATCAGGGTCGAACCTTCCTGGGCTAATTTTCGGGTCATCATCATATTTTCCCTCAGCGGGGTCGTATGACGGGCCGGATTCATCACCTAGCACATTAAGAACCTTTGTGGGTTCTGACCTTGCGCCAGTTGCTTCCTGGTCGATTGACATGACTTGGAGAGATGATTCAACCTGTGGAAGATTCTGGCCTTCGACCTCTTCCATCGGAACAGGATCGCTTGGAGAAGGCATTGGTATATGGGCATAATCCTCGAGATCGAAATCGTTCTCGGAATCATATGCTCCAGCCATGTTTCGGCGAACCTCCGGATTTCAATTAGGACGCCTTGAGAAAGGCCCCACGGTGGGCGCCAGCTGTCGACGATTCGGACTCGGGGTCCTCAGCCGAACTTATGCAAAATTTGTAATTGTGAGACCTTTCAAGATGACCCTCCGGGAAGGTATGTAGAACAATGGTGAACAGGAGCACAGAGAGATTTATACAGGTTCGGGCCCTCGATGGTGGGAGTAAAAGCCCTACGTCTAGTTGGGATTTCACTATATGTGATGAAGCTTTACAAACTAGCAGGAAGAAACCTTCACAGGCGAAAGTTTTCCCTATATACAAAAAGAAGCTATAGGAGATTTGTAAGTATTGTCTAATCTAAGCTGTAGACTTGGCTGTTTGAGTGGTCGAGATATCTTGTATCTCACTTATCTCAGGGGTCTTGTTCTTCCAAATGTCTTGGATCCCTTGTTTGATGTACTTTGCCCCCTTTTTATACTGGTCGAAAGGGTGCCATATGAAGAAAACTGCATCAAACGGTTGGATGCGGTTCCTGGAGAACTGCTATTAACTTCCACGGAGGTTATTAACACGTGTTAGTCATGAATAACCGCATATATTAACCTCTGACGGTTAGTCTTCAACGTGGAGGAATACTCGGGATGCTTGGAATATCCTGATATAAGGATAACCGAATAAACTCCAACCACTCTGGTCGAGAATGTTCTGACCGCGGAATGTGGGCTGACCGCGTAACATCTCGGATATCCAGTCCGCGTATAGCATACGAACTTCTGACCGCACAAGGCTGTCGGTCTGATCGCATGAAACCCGTGACCTGATCGCGTAAAGCTTGCGACCTCATGGTGATGCCCCTCAGAATAGCTTGAGCTCACATCGCCACATATATGTCTGGTTCGAACCTGTCTTGAACCAAAAGTTTATTAGAAGTGACCCGGGTGTCAATCCTCGTCAGTTATGGTGGATGGAAGGAAGATGTCCTACGCCTGGATTAAGTCATGCGCAGCTGTAATCAGGAGGTTATATCTCTTGCGAGGACACAGACCAAGGTTAGGAAGTAAGGTAGTGGGGAGGACCCACAACGGTACTTGAGACTTAACTGTCTATTTATCGGGCGGGGATACTGTTAATACTAGACTGCAAAACCGTTGTGTGATCTCAACCTTGTCACATGCGTAAAAGTCGCATGGAGCTGTACCGACTTGAATGTCGAGTGAACTAGTGGATTTAAAAAGAGGTACACCTTTGAAAGGTTATTTTGTACTTGCTTGTGCTACTTATGTAAGGCCCTAGTGCCATTGGCTGTGAACCTGTAATGTCTTGTGAACTATTTATGTATTCAGCTGTTTGTTGTGATACTCATTTCTGGTCGCAACTGCATCTTGGGAAGTTGCGACAGGGGAGCGCTGTTTCGTATTGTGGTGTTCGGTATGGGGTAGCGGGCCCCACAGGAAAAATGGTATCAAAGCACTACTTGACTGCAGGACATGACCCTAGATAGAAATGGCTGTGTTAGTTACGTGTTTTGGGGAAAAAATCTAATTTCTTACAAGTAATTGCCAAAATCTTTGTTGATAAAAAGAAAAACTGCTATTCTTATAATCTTCTTTCCTTACCTTCTTTTCTTATTGTTCGCTCTAGGTGATTTTTATACTATATGGTATGTTGCAAAGATTTTGAAAAAGGTTTTCTGTTTCCATTTTGAAAACAACGTGTTGGACGTGTGGCTATGTGACGAAGATCAAAGGATGGACGTCATTTCGAGGATTGGTGCTTCTACTTCTCAGATCTACGATCAACTCTGCACCAGTTGGAGAGAATGCAGAAGATGACCAACCAGGATTAGGTTCAGAGTGAGATGGAGGTTTAGCTTGCCCTTTTAGCCAGCTAGCACTACTACAGAAATGCTTTTCACTATTGGTTTAAAATCCACTCTACTATCAGTTCTCTTACCGATAGTGATCGGCACGATAGTAGAAATGTAGCACACTTCTATCGGTTGAAAATCGTTAGTAAAACATCTACATTCCCAGCGTTCACTAATCGCTAACGACTATTTCTTCTATCACTATAAGATAGCACTCCAATGCTAGCAGTTGAGCAGCTGGCAAAAGCCAGTATTCCCAGCACTTTAGCTGTTGGGAATAAGGTTTGCTACAGCTGGGCGAAAAGGTGCTGCGAAAAGTTTTTCCCAGCTGTAATTTTTTCCCAGCTGTAGGTCCAATGGCAAAGAGTATTCCCAGCTGTAGACCGCTTGGAAAGTTTGAACTTTTCCCACCTGTATGTCCACTTGTAATATATTATTCCAAGCTGTATAACTATTTGGAATATTTTTTCCCAGCTGTAGGTCTGGTGGCAAAGAGTGTTCTCAGCGGTAGGTTGTCCACTTGTAATATATTATTCCAAGCTGTATAACTATTTGAAATATTTTTCCCAGCTGTAAATCTGGTGGTAAAAAGTATAGGTCTGGTGGCAGAGAGTATTCCCAGCTGTAGGTTGCTTGGAAAGTTTGAACTTTTCCCACCTGTATGTCCACTTGTAATATATTATTCCAAGCTGTATAACTATTTGGAATATTTTTCCCAGCTGTAGGTCCGGTGGTAGAGAGTATTCCCAGCTGTAGGTCACTTGAAAAGTTTGAACTTTTCCTACATGTATGTCCACTTGTAATATATTATTCCAAGCTGTATAACTATTTGGAATATTTTTCGGTGGCAGAGAGTATTCCCAGCTGTAGGTCTCTTGGAAAGTTTGAACTTTTCCCACCTATATGTCCACTTGTAATACATTATTCCAAGCTGTATAACTATTTGGAATATTTTTCCTAGCTGTAGATCCGGTTGCAAAGAGTATTCCCAACTGTAGGTCGCTTAAAAAGTTTGAACTTTTCCCACCTGTATGTCCACTTGTAATACATTATTCCAAGCTGTACAACTACTTGAAATAAATTATTACCAGCTGATCTGTTATTGAGAATTTAGACTATCAAATTTAAATATGTGAATTATTTGTAGTAAATTTACAGCTAGGAATTGTGTCAATAATTAATTTTAAATATATATTTTTTTAGTAATTAAGCAACAATATTACAACTAAAATTATAATATGCACTATCCTAACAGAAATCACACCATATTTTATTGAATTTTTTGCTTTATATAACCATTGACAAGATTCGTAATAGTAACAAATTATTCAATTGACAAAACCAAACAAAATAGATATAGAATCTCTGAAATAATTGCGATAAAAATATCACTTAAGAATTCTTTACACCAAATGTATGCACATATATAATATTCCTAACTTTATATATTTTGTTCCAACTATAATTATCCAAAGTAAAATATTCCACTTTCAAACTTCTCTTATGGCGTAAAATATCTTCATCACTTCATATGATTTTAACACCTTACTGTTAACCACCTGCATAAGAAAAGATATTGATTACAATAGCCTTGAGATAAATATATACAAATCAATAACTTTTGCTTTAAGTAACATATAAAACATATGACAATTATAATAAAAGATGGTTGGTCGATTGTTGTAGAACAAGTACAAGCTGTTGCTTATGCGAATGAGAAAATTGTGTTGGTTGACATGACTTGCATACACTTGATAAAATAAATTAATCATATGAAAGTGAGCTACTAGTTCAAAGCACAATTAACATACATTTAAAATTTAAAAAATGAATAACATGTGGATTGTGTTGATAACACCTCACCTTTATAAAATTATTAAGTATTTCCATTTAGTTTCAACTAATTCTCTTGTCCCTTTCACCTGTAAGCATTGTTTTATTAATAACAAAACAAGACAAATGGAAAAATAGTAACAATCAGGTAAATAACAGGTTAGAATCATATATACCTAGAACACGAGATGGACCACCACCTATTGTAGTATCATCTTGGATCTACAAGTAAAAGTTCATAGTTTGTTTACTTAGATGGTATTAGTAAGTAAATAAGAGTGATTATACTAGATAGAATATATTACTTTTTCACGTGGCCATACAATTGATCGTCCAAGCGCATCAGACATTTTTCTAACATTCCCATATGGACGTAACAATGGAGCATCTCTTTTCAACACATAGTTCACAACCACCTCACAATACTCGGGCCCAAGAGGTGTGTCACCAACAATTACACTTCGAGATGCCCTTTGAAGCGTACCCTTAGCAACAGGAATATATGGCCTCATAAAAGAAATCAAAATAACTTCCTTTCCTCCCTAAAGATCAAACAGAATTGCATATAAGCTCAATGGTTACCTCAATAATGAGCATCCAAATTCAATAGAGTATAATTAACTGGCAACTATTACCTCCTCATGCCTATAGCGTGGTACATCATGTGTCTTACCAACTCTCCTTTGCATTATCTATACAAAAATTAAGGATAAGTTGATAGTCTAAATATTGTTAGGTTAGGTACAACTTTGAGGTAAAATAATAAAATGTAAACTTACGTTTCGTGGAACCCTATTTTCACCTGCATATGACTCTATAGAACAACCATCACTTTCGTCTCCTGTGTCCTACAGTAATTAGTACATAACATTTGAGCAATTTAATAAATAACCATATGTATATTATTGCTTAAATATTATAAAGAACACATATAAAAAAATCACCTGCACATGACCCTTAGATCTCTGATTGTAATCATTATCTATATTTTGCCTAGCCTGTGAAGCAAGCATTTGCTTCAATTCTTCAATTTCTTTTTCCATCCATGCCAATTGCTCTTTGTTTCCCACACTCTCACTCTCCATTTTATCTAGCCTCTCTATCAAAAGATTATTCTGATTTTGAAGTCTTATCCTTGCTGTATTAGCTATTTGAAGCTTAGTGGATGAATACTTTTGTACCCCCGGCATCTTTCAGTCTTGAGGAGTAGGGCCCAAACCAATAGCACGTACACGTGAGCATTTTTCTTTTCCAAAGACATGATAAAATAGATCTCCTTCTGTTATGGTTTGTTTAGCGAGTTCTGGCTTGTTGGCACATGTCTCCGCAATTGTTTTCTGAAAATTAGATAAAGCTCATATTTATATATAGATATATATGTTTACATTTGATCGTTGATTATAAATACATGTAACCCTTCAATGACACTTACAATTATGTCTTTAGCTCCTTTTTCTGGAACTCTATTTTTATGGGTATGTGCTTTGATAAAAACTTCATGTCTAGCGGGCATATAACCCAGCTCTTTGGACTGCACTTCCATTAATATTGACAATTAGTTATCTAAAGAAAGTAGAAATAAATATTAAGACATTTAATACCATATCATGTGCAATCCAAGCAAGGCTCTTGCTTCCAGCAGTATGTGTCATTGTCATTTTTGCACTATTTGCTTTTCCAATTTCACTTAGAGCCTATAAGATGAGAATATAATTAATTGCATAAAATATATTTAATTTTTAATTAAGAATCATTTATAAAGAAGTTTTACCTGACTTTTCGGAGCTCTCCAATGCTCTATAAGCCACATCCAATCTGCTTTAGGTACTCTAGAATCAATCTTCATAGAAAAAAGTTCCTCATCAGTTTTTGTTTCATCAAAATAATTCCTCTTTATTTCACATTTGAAATCTTTCCATTTCACTGCCGCTTTTTGTAAAACCCAATCCTCAAGGTCATCATGAACATCAAAAAATTCCTACAAAATTATCAAGTTGTCAATGATTATATACTATACTATACATGTCTATGGAATACATAGATCATGAGTCTACAAAACTTGTCACTAGTTACTATTTTTGGTGATTTTAAATAACTATAAAGGAATGCTATCCAATTTATGAAGTAAAATTCAAAATGCAAGTAAAAAATAAAATATAGAATCAAACTCTCTCTTCATATTAGAATGACACATCTAATAATAAATTACAAAGCTCCACATATATATTTTCACCCTTAATTAGAAGGAAAATTAGTCAGTACTATGTATAGTAAGAGAAGCCATTGAAGCATATCTCAGTTCTATTAAAATATACATGTAAGGCTGAAATGAGAGTAAATTAATTTAGACTTTTTATTCTTAGTAGTATACAAATGTACCTTTACAGTAGCCCAAACAGATTCCTTTTTATCTGCATCAATATCATTCCAGTCTTTATAGGAAAGTGGTATTCCTGATCTCACTATTGTAGAAATAAAGTTGGTTAATGGTGAAGCTTGATCACCAACTGGTTGATTATTCATATTATGGTCAACATGAATTTTTGGTTCATTCCTTCGCTTCCATATGTCATGCTTGGTAGTGGGTCCTCGTCCCTTCGTTTTATTTTTTTGACTTGGATGAGTTTGCTCTACACAAATATGCAATTGAAAATAATAACCAATGATATAAAAAAGAGAGCAAAATAATGCAAAACTATACTTAAATATACCTATTCAATGTTTCATCTTCATTATCACCAAGTTGTTGTTCTTCCATAGAAATGCCGTTAGGATCTTCATTTTCAATACGTTCATTGCTAGTGATATGCCTTTGACGTTGTGATGGCTCTTGATGGGGAACTACAGGCTGAGCATTGGTGTGCTATGACATAATCAACATGCATCATATTGGGAGATAATTACAAAATAGTTCTTAGAAATAGAAATTAGCAACACATCAAGTAAAACAAATAACCTTTTTAGTTCTTGTAGATGGTCTCAAGACATTTTCCCTCATTTCATTTCCTGGAAGTCGTATAGGCAAGCACAATGCTCTCAATACCTCATTGTTTCTTTCAATGTTTGCTTGCCATAACTCTTCATACTCATTCCGCATAACTCCATTATTTCTTCCTCTTGCGTTTTGCATCTTTACAGTTACAATAAAATTTTACAATATTAGACGAAAAAATAAAAGAACATAGACATAAACAACACATTCAATGAATAGCATCATACTTCCCCATTTGAGGTGGAGATTTCTCAACAAGTATACCATCAATGTTTGTTCTAACACAATTATTGTTGCCATCTGGAAGATTTATTTCAGCACCAACATTCAACTCAGAGATTTCACTAACTTTGTCAGTTACCACTGTATTTTCAATTTCTTCCTCCGCAGACATGTCATAGAGGTCTCTTGGCCTTGACTCAATGACAGCTTTCCAGTCTTTATCGATAGGATCCTCAACATAATAGACTTGAGTAGCTTGTGATGCTAAAATATATGGCTCATCTGATAATTTTTCCCCCGTATTAATTAAATGCTTGAAGTTCACTGTCGTAATCCCAAATCTATCTTTCTTAACCCATTTGTCCTTTCTGAGAACATCAACCCAATCACATTTGAAGAGAACAACATTACCCTTTCGACGATAATCTAACTCAAGTATCTCAGTTATGACACCATAGTATGTTATATCTCCTATTTGTGGATTTTGATCCTTTGAACTAGAAAAACTACAAGTTTTTGCAACAATAGTTACCCCACTACTCTGAACTGATCTGCCCTCATCATAAGATATTGTATGAAAATTGTATCCATTTATTGAATAACTGTTATATTTTGTCGCGACCATAAAAGGCTCACTTGCTAGTATCTGAATCTCTTCTCCTACATCTTCCCCAGTTGATAGTAACTCATTCACCTAGAAAAATTTATTTATACGATTAATACAAAAACATTGAAATATGTATTTAGCTAAAATTGTTGTTTATGAACTTACATGCAATCTAAACCACTCATGAAATGTTGCATGATGTATACGCTCTCTCTCATGAATCCTTTGATGACCAATAGATGAAAGATACCCCAAATGTTTTCTGCAAATATTTTTTGAATGTAAGATATTATAAAATATATATTTGAACTTATTTAATAACATTTAATAAAAAATTAGCTAGAGAACATACATCAAATATGGCTCAATATGCTCATAATTAAATAAGACATATCTGTGAGCTTGAATCCATATTTTATGGTCCAACGTAATAGTGCACTTGCCAGTCAAACCGCGACCTATGTTGTTCAAGTATGTGGTACCAGTTGACAAGGTATTGAATTGTGCATCATCATTT